>CM040094.1:20447810-23408574 GCA_022496805.1 Pohlia nutans
TCGTGTTAACTTAGTCCCTCCAAATCTTTTATCTTTGTCAGAGGACAATGCTATCTTTCCACGTGTAACCAGTAAAATACTGCCTTCACCTTATCATAGAACGCATTCTTGAGTTTTCAAAGTTTTCGGACCTACGTTCAAACACATGAAGTTCAAGCCCATCTCATATTTCAGAGCCTTACAACGGAATGATCTTGAGTAAACATTGTTCCCTATCATAGTAATCTTTTGCTGTGGAGTACAATTGTAAGTTGTTTTTTTGTAGGGCGCCACGTCCGTCTATAGTCCTAGAAGCGACTCTCTTTAACAGCTTGTTTACTTACTGGGCTGCAGGTGGCGACCAGTAGATCTTGCAGATTCGCGCTATGTGTGGTTGCTATTGACAATGGGTCGTCCAACTGTACCAATTTTTGATACAGAGATCAGCTTGAACTTTCCAGAGTGCAGACAAGTGGCTATTCCGTGGGCTGACAAGTGGAAACTTCCTGAAGGCTGGGATGCCCCTGCTCGGCGTTAACTTCATCCACATAACAAGAACTCACTCTTCCTGATAAGCTCTTCTCCTTTGTACTCTAGATTAAAAACTAGTTCCAAGTCAAATGTTCAGTTTGCAAATTACAAACCAAGATTCTTGGTTTCCTCAGTCTCGATTATTTTTATTAACTCCTTTCTCCGACTTCAAAAATATCAAGACTGTTATTAGAGTCAAATTATTATAGGATTATGGTGTTAAGAGATTCTTTCAACTCTTTCCTCAAGAGTACTCGTACAGCGTATTTCATAAAGCTATCAGGGACATTCGATAGAACAGGAGGCGCTCGGATGAATTTAGACTGGTGCTACTTGCAGGTAGGACTTCAAGAGCAACAGGACGAACAAGGCGGCTCATTGCCACCCACATACTGATTTCGTTTTGGAAATCATGTACTTTAGACAGGCATAGAAAAATGCTCTTGGAAAATTGGACAGTTTGTAATCTGTAAGTAGGTCTTTTGTATTCTGAGAATGTAGCCTTGACATCAACGACCAGTCTTCACGCAATAAAGAGCTTCTTAACGAGTGATTGTACATGCATTCTGATTTATTTTTTAAGTAGAATTTTTCTTGACTTGCTGCTTTACACTTTTGTGGATGGTTGTGTTTTCTGTCGATGGAGAAGAGAAGTGGTCCTCACTCATGGCCGTAGAGATTATGAATCATTTTTATAAATGATTTATTTTTCATTCATTTTTCAATTTTAAACGATTTCCCAACTCATTTCAAGATGCATTGTTTGATACTGCATAAATTAATTTTGCACTTTCAAGGGTTCAACTTTCAACACATAGGGTACAGTGGTACACTAGAACTACAGTATCACTAGATTGACTATGCAACAGTTGTAAATTGTTGTGTAATTAATACGTCAAATTTTGTTCAATTTAATAATCAATATAAATAAGTTTATTTTAATTACTGTGACATGCACTCATTTGTTCTTAACCCTTTAACGTCCCGATTCAGCACTGTTTTCAAAGATTTGTTATAAAATGGTTGATGAAAAACGAAAATGGAGTTGATGTACAAAACAAAGTTTTAAATGCCAATGTGTAGATAACATCCGTATGGTTGGATTCATCATATTTATTATTAATATTTTTAAAGTAATTTTGCAAGGTTTTCTCTTGAAATTCAATTAAAAATCCAAAATTAACACAATTTTTTTTAAAAATATTGTAATGAAATTAGAATGAATGACATGCACTACGAGATGGTATGGTTTCCATTATTTGATTCTACTTACTATGGAAAATCATATTTAAGGTCTTTCTTTTTGAACTAAGATTGAAACTTGACATTAATCACTTTTGTAAATATTCAAAAATTCACATTATCTTATTTGGAAGATCCATACCGTACAAATGGTATTCAACTAGCACAAGAATGAAAAAAAATAAAAAATGGATGAAAAACATCCGGTTCCTATAGAAAACGAAATTCATCCGGCGTCCAGAATCTGGACGCCGGCGCGCTAAAGGGTTAACCCCTAGAAGCCTGAGAGGGATTTGGACAAAACATAGATGTTTTATAATATGTGCGTTTCATATGTTTGATGAGGTTTGTTTCACTAGAAAAAAATGTAGAGCATCATCTCTACAAATTATTCGTACGATCAAACTTCCAAAAAGAACTTTAGATCCTTATTTAATGAATTTAGAAGCATTAATCTTTGAAAATTTGTATAAATTATAATTTTCAATTTTAGAGTTAAAAATTTAGTATGATTGGTCATAGTTGGGTTATTTATTGGAAACTTCAAAAAAGCAAAAGAAATGGAGTGAACATCATTACTTTCCCCAAATTGAAAATTTTATAACACTAAGGCAATGTTCAGGTGATCTACTTTGAAAAATCTCTCCAGTGGAGTTTAACTAGGATTGCCATAATTTAAATTGCGTTGGAAAGTAAACTTGATTTAGTATTTTAAAATATTTTTTATTTTTCCAATTTCTTTTTTTTTTGTTTCAGGTAGCCTATGAGATTCGGGCAACGATTAGAAATGGTCGTTTGAGCGTTTAGGGTTAATCACATTTTCTACCATAATAAAATTTGTTTTGAAATCTTTATGATTCATGAAGGAAAAAAAGACACTTGCCTCTTTTCCAAGTTGTAAAGCATATCAATATAAAAGTAATACAGTAGAAAAATACATTATAAAATAATAGTGTTTCTTACAGTAAAATTGAGAAAAAACTAAAAGAAAGTTGAAACAAAAGTTTAAAGATCTTGACAATTTGGACATCATTCTATAATTGAGCTGCATTTGAATTAAATCTAATCTATATATACATTCTTAAATAATATCATAACATTGTCAATTCCAATGTTCAGAATCAACAACTCTTTCAACAAAGCCAACAAAATTAAAAGCATTTGAAGCAATGGCATGATAGATATCATTTCCTAAATGAAGGGATCTAAGTATGCCTAAGTTGTAAAAATAACATCCTTCAAATTTCATGTCTTGTGCCTGTTCAAGTTTTGTGCACCAATTTTATAATTGCCCCTTTCAAATGACAATCTTTTGTTGTGTACTTGTGTTTGGACATGCCTAACAATAAAATTTTCTATTCATCTTTTTCTAATATTTTAGAAAATAACCTAAGTTTGTTGTTGAAATAATCAATCCCTACCACGATGTAGAGATGGTTGTATATTTTTCAAGACATCACGAATTTAGGATCTCACTGATTTTTAACGATTTCCATGCAACATCCGATATTCCATGGGTTCATACATTTTTCGCACAGATTCCGGAATGTTCACAAATTCATGGAACCTTCTACGTTGTTTTTATTTTGGCTCTTTGCTATAGAAATAGACGCTTTTTTTCATTTAGATATTTAAGAGTTCAAGAAGTTTTAAGGCCCCCTAGACAATGTTTGGATAGAGCAAAACATTTTACTTTTTTTTTTAGAGTTTCAGGTAAGCAAACATGGCTCAACTTGAATTGTTTAACAAAAATACATTGATTGCATGGGTTATGATGCACTTTTCAATATGAAATTTAGTATAACATAGAGATATAGAACCCATGTAAATATATACGGTAACTGACAAAAGGAACAAAACTTAATGTAAAATTCAATGTATTCTAGCTTAACCCCTAAATGACGGAGGGGGTAAGAGCAAAACATAAATGTGTTATAAAAAATTACTTCTTCAACTTTGATGAAGTTTGGTCCAAAAGAGAAAATGAGGAGCTCGATGTTTAGTAATTATCCATACAGTCAAATTTCAAAAAATAGCTTTTTATCATCTCATAATGAATTTAGAAGCATTTAACTTCAAATATTTATCAGAGTTACAAATTTTATTTTTAGAATTTGAAATTTTGTATGATTTGTTAAAACTAGACATTCTATTCTAAAATCTAAAATTGCAAATTTTTCAAAGGAGAGAACATCATTAATTTCCCCAAATAGTAAGTTTTCTAACACTAGCCAATGTAGAAGTGTTTTTCTTTGAAAATTTCTCTCGGGTGGAGTTTAACCCCTAAGTGACCGATCAACCATTTTATGGTCGCTGCCCTTTTTTCACGGGCTGCCCGAGATGAAAAAAAAAACTTTTTCAAAAAATAAAAAATATTTTCAAATAGGAAATCAAGTCTACTTTCCAACCCAATTTGAATCATGTCAATCGGAGTTAAACTCCATCAAGGAGAAATTTTCAAAGACAAACACCTCAACATTGTCCTAGTGTTACAAAACTTACTATTTCGGGAAAGTAATGATGTTCCCTCTTTCTAAAATTTTGCTTTTTTGAACTCTAGGATAGAATGTCTATTTTCAACCAATCATACCAAATTTCAAATTCTAAAAACAAAATTTGTAATTTAGGTGAATATTCAACGATAAATGCTTCTAAATTCGTTTAATGAGTATCTAAAACATTTTTTGAAAGTTTGACCGTACGGATAATTACTAAACATTGTGCTTCTCGGTTTCTCTTTTGGACCAAACTTCATTGAAGTTGTAGAAGCAACATTTTATAATACATTTAGGTTTTGCCCTTACCCCCTCTGTCATTTAGGGGTTAACTCGGATTGACATGATTCAAAGTGGGTTGGAAAGTAGACTTGATTCCTTATTTAAAAATATTTTTTATTTTCTATAAAAATAGTTTTTCTATTTTGGGCAGCCCATAAAAAAAGGGCAGAGACCATAAAATGGTTGATCCATCACTTAGGGGTTAACTCTTAAACTTCAAGGGACTTCTCGGCGGGCAACCAAAAAAGAATAAATTAGTGGATTTTAATTGTTGAACAACAGTCTTTCGCCCGTGGGCTGCGAGCTTATTGCCTCGGCTCCAACGGCCAAGTACAAAAACTTCAACCCGACGTTGCCCTCTCCGGGCCCATTGCGAGCCAAAAAAGCCTGAGGAGCTTGCCTTGACATTTAAGGGCTAAAAGTAAATACCAAAATTGCCACCTATTTTCATTCATTTGCAATGACACTAAATCAATCTTGTTGTGCATCCATCATTGATTTTATTTAATTCAATGCTCAAAGTCCATTTGGCTCCATAAACTGTACATCTTTATTTTCATTCAATACCATTGAATCTCAAATCAATGAAAATTAAATCAATGAAAACTGTCTGAAGCTAATATTCCATTTGTGAGGCTTTCTCTTTACTAATGGAAGCTTGCTTTTGCTAATGGTAGCAAGCTACACAAACTTCCTTATAGTTACCATAAATGTAAGTTTTGTCAATGCAAGGCTCCTCAACTTCAATTCAAAGCCATCAAAGTCAAAGGCTTGATTTCAGAAACGACACCATATTGACTTTGGAAATTTGTAACCAAAGTCATACTCCTTCCGTCCCAAAATGATCTTCCTGTTAAACAAAATGTTTTGGATTAAGGTTGAAAATAACAATTTTGAAACCATTTTTGAGCTAGAAGTAGAGTTTAGTGCACTCTTATATTCCTTAAAATTTGAGTTTAAGATTCCTTTTGAAAGTGTAGGTTTAGGGGCATTGAAAAGTGGGATTTTTGGCCATTTTTGAGGAACACCGGTGGCCACTCATTTCCTTAGCTGACTTGGTTCTTCTCGGAACATTCATCCATTTTAAAAAATTCATCCATTTTTATTTGGATTCATTCATCCATTCATCCAAAATATTCATCTGATTTTCCAATTTTCATCCAAAAGTTCAGAAATCATCCAATAAATTTCATCCATCCACCAGGAAGATCATTTTGGGACAACAAATGCAAGCCAACAGGAAGATCATTTTGGGACGGAGGGAGTATATAAAAAACAACACCAACTCTATAGAATTATAAAACCACTTATGCCATGGCAACAACCAAAAAAAGTTCAAAATTATTTCCCAGAGGTGGTAAAGTCCTTATTTGCGCTCGATTTAGGAGAACTACTTGGAATTGTATTCTAAAATGATTGAAAGGAATACTTTAATATAATTGAAAAGAATAGTTCATGTCACAATTACATTTTGAACTCCTTTTCATCAAACTCTCTTGTGCCACATTCTAATATTTGCATGAAATATTGGACGTGTACATATGTGATTGGAGAGTCTCCACGTCATGTTTTGAACCGATGCACATTGGTTGCCAAAGAGTTCAGTGTAAGGTAAGGGGTACAATTGCCGTCAATTTAAGCATTTCAGTCTACATGGAGCGTTGATTTTCAAAAATAAAAAATTGTAGCACATAAAACTTTGGGTTCAATAATCAAGCTCAATTTTAATTATTTTTTTCACAACATATGATATTATTATAAATCTTCAAATTTAATATGCATAGACCGCTATTGCTTTTAGTAGCTTCTCCAATAACTGTCTTTCATTTCTAGTCCAATCAAATTGCTAACTTAGTATTCATAATTAATGCTTGTGATAACTAGATTGGGAACTCCTCAAGTTGAAACATGTGTTTTTATAGGTGACCACAATTGGTACGTAACAGTTTTTGGTGCTTCTACCTTAGGTAGTGGCACTCACTCTAATTACAAAAAAAGCAATGGCCAGCCCATAGGAACCAAGATTTCAATACAATACTAACCAAACATCTATAAGTCAAGCTCCTCAATTGGCAAGCATAAGATACAAAAGAAACCAAAATGATGAAAACCGAAAATTGAGAAACAAAACTAGAAAGGAGAAAAGAATGACCCAAAAACCAAGACCCACCCTGCTGGAGGGACCTGAAAAATGCTACCCTTCCCTAAGGAAAGCACACACAGGAGGGAGGGATAAAACCAGACGGAAATAAATGAACGAATACCCAGACAGACAGACAGACAGACAGACACTCTGCTCTGCTCTGCTCTGCGCTGCTCTGCTCTGTCGTGAATAACAGATTGTTGCAAATGAAAAATGAGAACTATGATTACAAAAACAATAGGGCCCTTGGGAAGTTGAGAACAAGACTCAAAAAGCCCAAAATGTAGTAAACCAACCGGCAACACTGGAGGTTATCAAACATCCACATGGGTACGGAATGACCTCCTGATGTGACTATCATACACTCACTCACTCTCTCTCGAAGGGGAATTGTATGGACTATAAGCCCCACTCGCACAGGGGTTTCAAGTGAACAAACTGGAAAAAAAAATAATCGAACCGTGACAACTGTGGTACGCATACCCAAACACCACAAAATAGCAAGAAAAAATTGTATCTGTTTTTGTTTTTACAGTGTATTGTTTGGCTTCATTCTTCAACGGAACGGAACCTCCTCTCCTCTTCTTCCCATCACAGAAGCATGGGTCCTGGATTCAGCACAGAACCACTGGGTAAACCATGCCCTGGTCCTGCACATGTTGGATTCCAAAATAGCTCGGACGGTGCGCTGTCCATATGCCACATGTTACTCGTGAGGGGACTGCCCATCTCTACCTGTACCAACCAGATGGTCCATTCTTTCATCAACCAAGTGTGCACCAATCTTTAACATCGGACACATTAACAACAACAAAAACAACAACAACATTCAGAACAGTAGGCTCGGGACGATTCAAGTAAGCCAGAATAATGATAATAATAATAATAATGATAATAATGATAATAATGATGATGATGATAATAATAATGATAATAATGATGATGATGATGATAATAATAATACAATTGGTACCTGGTAAGTATCACTCTCTTTGATTTTAGACCATGCAGGCTGCTGCAGAAGGACTGTATCCTGGAACGTCATCATGTTGGTAGGCATGTTGAAGAGAAGATCAGCTTCGATTTCATCTGAGCCTGGGGCTTGAAGATCTGGCAAATCATTTGCGGATATGGAGCTAACACCACACATTTGCTCTGCTGAGAGCAGACTATTTGTGTTGAAGCAGGTTCCTGCTGCCTCAAACCCAAAAGGAGCTTTGTCGTTTGAGGAATTGCCTATATCGTGTAAGAAATTTACAGCCTCGGAGGCTCTCCCAGAGCCAACACCTCCAAAGGTACTACTGGCACTGCTGAGGCCTCCATTTTGCTTCCCTCCTGTATGTATACTAGTCTCTTCTTGTACAACTACCCCAGACTGGCTTGTAAACCTGCCTGGGGACTGTTTGTTGCTTGAAGGGGCATTCTTGGTGCTATATTCTTTGAACCCATGCCCCTTCACCTTCTCTTTCATGAATTCTTTACTCTGCACCCAAGATAGCCAGAGGTCATCACACTGAAGTCATCAATTCCTTCCTACATATACTTCCTCAACACGTGTTCAAGCTCAAACCCATTTTAGTGTCAGAATGCTTAGAATTCACACAATCTACACTCTCAGACGACGACCACGCAAGAGCAATCCTCGATGCTGGAATGAGGTTTACCGAGGAATGTCGGTGTTTTCGTTAGAAGCCACAAGGGGCACGAGAGAAAACCTGCCACCAACTAACATAGTCCGACTAGTTCATTTGAGAGTGGGGTTCTATTTGTATAAATTCATAGGTTTGGGTTAGTAATGTCATTGAGATTTGTACCTTATTAAGTTCGGCTGATCCACCCCTGCGCCTACTGCGGTTCTGAAGTTGCACGAACTGTTCCATCCAACCAGAGCTTGTAAGGTCTGTAAAATTGAGTAGCTGCTGGAAGTGCTGAAGGATGCGCGAATTAACTCCCAGCATGGATGTCTCAAACATGCCCTCTTCCAGCAATTGTTGAAAGTTGGTCAAAGATCCTTCAAATTCGGCGCTGGTAAACATTTGCTTCAAACTGCAAGGTCCACAACTCCTGGTCACTAAAATGCCTCCAGATGTCAGTCTTACGAAAACACTCTTTCTTTGAGTAAGGGAGACACGAGTAGGAATTCGTCCTCTTTCCCCAATGGAGGGGCATACGGACGAAGATGGACTCCCCTTCCAAATTTACAACTACAGTATCAGCCATTCCTTCACAACTCAACCATGGTCTGTAAGGGAATAAACCCACAAAACACATGTCCTACTGTAGACCTGCATCCCTCTTGTTAAAGTGATTCCAGGCACAGGTCTTACCTTTCTGAAGCTTTGGCAACATCCTCAGAGGATAAATATCTCATGAGCTGCCCCTGCTCTTGATCCGTGAGAAGACCCGTAAATGTGTCAAAATTTAATATATCCTGCGAGAAGAGATATTGCTTAGGTTAAAAACTAGGGCCCACCGAATTGCCACACTGACTAGCAGAGTACCATTAGCTTACAGGAACACTGGTGCGCAGTAGCACTGGTAAGAGAGAGAGAGAGAGAGTAACACTTGTGAGAGAGAGAGGGAGAGAGCCTACTCTGATTACTCGTCAGACAGTCACTCCAACCTGGATGAGATCATTGTACCTTCAATTCAAGAAAAGCTAGAGGAGACTGGCAGCTTTGGAGAACATCCCGCTTGTTGTAAGGGTAATTCTCTCTGCGCACAAATTGGTTCTTTTAGAGGCAGGAAAGTTATGAACTGAGATGATTCTTAAAGTGTGCGTCACTAAAGCAAACTGGGATAATCAGTAGTTTCAGACCCAGTCACAGTGATAGAGAGAGAGAGGGAGAGGGAGAGGGAGAGAGAGAGAGAGATCTGATCCGCGTTACAACTTACAAGAGTGCATTATTGGTATAAGTATTCAGGTGTTGGTCACAGTGCCCGCGGGCTCCACTCTCCACCTTCTTGCACTCCTTGGCCTTCTCCTTACCACGTACCGATGGCAGACGTTCCGCACCATTGAGAAGCTGTTGCAGTGGACCACCGGGTCTGTGGTAGAGGTCCTCCGCCGACGAAGAAGTAGTCAACTGTATGCGAGTAGAATCACTCTTGGGCTCATCACTCACGATGATGGGTTGTCGAATAAACATACTACCCAAGCCTATTTCATCAGCCATGGTCGAGGGCTTACTATCCACCAGTATATCATCTGAAAACCCATGCAGCATCATTGACGAGGAGTTGTTAGCTGCTGCTGCTGCCATGGGGAAATCACCCAGCGTTTGCTGGAACTGCTTGCTGAGCTTCTCAATGGAGGTGCAGGGAACTCTCGACATGGGTGTCCGTTTCCGCGTAGGAATGGGACCCTCCCAGAGTGGGCTTGAGGCTGCAGTCAACGAATGAATGAATGAATGAATGAATGAGTGAATGAATGAGTGAATGAATGAATGACACAGCCACCTTACTTAAGAATGCCCATTGACTTCCAAACAGATGGCCCTCTCCCTCCCTGCCTGCCTGCCTGCAAGTACGTACAAACAGACAGCCGACCTGCTTGCACCCTGATAGTATAGTATAAGTGCACAGTCAACAATGCAACACAGAAAGCAGAAAAGAGAGTGGGTAACCTGTGGCATCAGGAGAAGCGCTGGAGCTGGTGATGAAGGCTGCATCGTCCAAGCCAAAGGATACACTGGAACTCAAACTGGAGGTGGAGATGGAGTCTTGATCTGCCGCAGCCGCAGCCGCAGCAGCAGCAGCAGCAGCTTTGAATGAGCGCATGTGAGACCGAAGGGACGCTCTCTCTTGATGTCCCTCAGAGGGCTCTTTTCGTTTGTGGGAACGGGGCTCAGAGAACAGTTGTTTCCGACTGTTCTTTCGGCCACGCGGCATGGCACCTCCGTCCGGACTCACGGAGCCTCCAAAGCCACCGGAATGCATGGGCATGTAATTGGACAGAGTGCCTTTCGTCCGCCATCGGGATCCACAAGCGTTGCACAGGACGGGCTTTTCGGGAGGTCCATTTCTCCACAGAGGAGTTGCTGCACAGGGAAACCACATATATTATTTCTTCACTCCAAACGTTGGCTAGCCCCACCCACACACACACACACACACACAAATATATATATATATACGTATCATTATAATCCAAGAAAGGCCACGCTGGAAACCGAGTGGATGGAGGACCTACTGGCAATGCCACAATGGCCACACGGTCCTTGCTTCCCCATCGGCCTTGGCAGGCTTCGTTGAGACACAGCCTATCTGCACAAGTCTTGGGCAACCCCTGTGTTTTCAAGCACCATGCAGTCTCTCGTCATTCGCTGCTGCCAGGATCAGGTCAGGTTCCAATGTTGTGCCCAAACTGAAAATAATGGCACCAAGAGAGGCAGGGATGAGAAAAATCAATCAAGATGCAGCATGTTCTCATAATCCAATTCACGTTTTGGAACGCTAATTGGTTACCGATCACACACGAGATGTTTGATAATAAGAGAATGAAAGTGTCTTACTGTTTCTTGTCACAGTGCACGCTGTCTGGACCAAGTTTACCAGTCCACTACCACCTCGGTTGTGCCTAAACTACGACAGACCCTGAACACCCATTCCATTCCATCATACGTTGTTACTTCTGAGGAAGACCAGGATATCACGAACCACACGCTCAACCCGAATTCCACCCATGGCCATTGGACTGCTACAGCACTAACTCAGACAGAATACCAACACTGACGAAACTAGAGATATGTATATATCCACAGGGGTCTGCTCAGGGTGGTTGTATTCATTATTGCATAATAGATAGAATGTCCTGACACCGGAACTGTTTTCTGCCTTAAACTGGCTTGACAGAAAGGCTTCAAGTCCAAAATCAATGGGTCGCATCATAAAACCCAACTAAAACCCTACCCCGCTAGCCTACACCTTCCCTCCCAAGATGGTGCCAGAAAATACCGCAACAGCCACACCAAACAACCACATATACTGAACGCTGAAACCGAGTGCATTCACTGCGGAGGCCTTTTCACAAGTCCGTCCGTGTACGTGAGCTCCAGCTACGAGTTGAGCTCTTCGTAAGCCGCCAGCTCCTCCGCTGACATCTCTGGTTCCGGTAACGACCCCAAACTGCCTAGCATTAGTGTTACTGCATATCAAAAGGAACACAGGTCACTCAGAAATATCCCAAGATATTATAGGTTATTGGTCAATCGATACTATCAATTGTGGACTGAGCTGGAGGAATGAGTGAACACCACAAAAGCAGTCAAAATTTACATCAGAATATCAACCTATTAAGCAGTGAAGCTCAACAAAGAACTCCTGGTGTTGCGGTGCACAACAGAAAGTTAGAGCTTTCAAACTGGAATGCATGATTTTATTGCCAACCTAGATTACGTTTACAAAAGACATTTAATGTGCCAACTCAGAAACGACCTAGCTTTTCAAGGTTGAGTTCACTTCAACCATTGACATAGAAGAACTACCCAAAATAGTACATTGGGTAATAATATTATTATTATAATATGTGACTTGCCGTGCGTGAGGGTTAATTAAGAAGGCAGACGCCCTAATTCTTCATGTGTACTGAAGAAGGTCCTCGCAACCAGAATGGAGCTATACGTTCATAAACAAAGAGCAATTTGAACCAGAAAATAGAATGGCCTTGAAAAATCTTGGCATTTGCTAGAATTACATTCACGGCTAAGGTCAATTGGTCGCCATCACTCAGAGAATATCACCCACTTTAGCAGTTGCGCAATATTTTCTTGCTCGTTCACGCAGTCTTTGCTTGCTACAGTAATGAAAGACAAAGACATATCCTAGATTAGACTATTGCAGTGGACAATTCTCCTTCTCAGTGCTTGTACCGAAATAAAACATCAAAATCCCACATTGTTAATAAAGTAAACTTCTCGTTGCAAAAATCAAAAGTCGCAGTGCAGTACAGTGCAATGGTGGAGAATGCTGACAACCGGACCAGAACAAACCCCCTCATGTCACCCCAATTACACATCAAATGGGAATGACACACGCAATTTAAAATAAATATATATTTATAGAATTTATATTTAAAATGACGCAAGGACAAATGTAATGAAGGAAAAATGATGTACTAGGACATGTCACTTAACACGTGCAGCATGACAGTGCAAAGAAACACATACCGACCTACTACATTGCACGGACAAGCACAAGGACACCATGGCACTCGTGACAAGACTCCCCGTTCTTGCTGTGGAGGACGACTCAGTCAAGCGGCCTCCCACCAACACAGCAAGAAAGACGAGGAAACAAGCCACATACATACATACATACATACATACAGGAAATTCCATGCCCGCCAATGACTTAAGAAACACTCGACATAAAATAATAACAATAATAACAATAATAATATTAATATAATTAATATTAATATTCTTACTAACAACAATAATAACAAGGAGAAGGAGAAGACGAAGAAGAAGAAATAGTAAGAGAGCAAGCGAGCGAGCAAGCAAGCATGAGGAAGGTGAAGGAACTTACAAGAACAATCGTGGGCGGAAGTAGGTGGGCTAATAATTGGAGCAGCAGAGAGCGGGCCCTTGCTGGTTCGTCAATTGGCAGGCAACACGAGCAAGAGAAACCCTGACAGCTACATGACAACGGCTCCTCGCAAGAAGGAGGAAGAAGAAGAAGAAGAAGAAGAGCCCGACGCAGCTAGTTAGTGACACCGCAACGCAACGCCACGCCCAGGAGACGCACAATTACGAGATTCTCCAACAGCCAGCCAGCGAGCGAACTGGCTCTTCCAAAAGCAGCCGCAGCAGAGCAGGAGCAGCAGCCCAAAGAAGAATTGATACAAGGGTTGAGGCTGAGGCAGCCCGGGTGTGAGGTGTCAGGCAGCGTAAGGAAGTCCTCCGTGGGCATGGGGTGAAAAAGTATGTCGTATTAATGATAATTCCAGATACCGAGGAAGGACAGGCGGCCAAATTGGGGGTTGTTAACTCACACAAAAGGAAGTTAGTAAGGATGTAAGTTAGTAGAAAACAAAATAAGGAACAAAAACGATGTTGGTATCTGAGAGAGAGAGGCAAGCAGTCACGCGGCCAAGGAAACTGAGGAAAAAGCCGGCTGGCAGGCAGGCAGGCAGGCAGGCAGGCAAGCAGGCGGGAGGGCGAACTGAAGGAAGGAAGGAAGGAAGGGCAAATGGGGAACGGAGCGGGTAGCCCGCACTCACACTGAAGGTCACTCCGTCACGGTGGCTATGGCGACACTAAGCTAACTAAGCTAAGTTACTCCCTGAAGAAAAACCCGTGCAACCTGGTCTCGCTAACTTAACTTTACTTCACTTACTTCTTCTCCCTAAAAAACCTTCCTTCCACACTACCGTCGGTAGTAGTTGCCTCTCTCTGCTCACTGTTCCTTTGCTAGCATCCTTCCAACAACTAAGCTTAACTGCCCTCCTGCTTTCCCCTCTTTCCGTGCCACCAAAACCCAACAAAACCATTAAAATACTAACACACCATTCCCCCAGGTCCGTCAGTTCCGTTCCAAACCGATTTCGCTTCTCCAAAACCCAAATCACATTATTATTCATTTACTTACTTTAAGAACCACCCAAGAAAGACTGACTGACTGATGACTGAATTGTTATTATTATTATTATTATCGTAAATTTTTACCTCTACGACATCCGGGCGCTGCGCTGCCCTCCGTCCCTCACTCACTCACGCACGCACGCACCCCAATTGTCTTCTTGTAACTTAAGTTAGTACTACGTTACTCGCAGTGCCTTGGATGAGTCCCTTCCACTCTTCCACCTACTGACTGACTCACTGACTGACTGCCCCAACGCCTGAACTGTTGGGTGTTCCTAGATTGTGGGCTTCTGCAATCTAGGGGTTGAGTGAGTCCTCTCACTTCTGCTGTGACTCACACAGAGGTGACTGACTGACTGACCGACTGACTCACTGTAAGCAAGTTAGTAAGTAAAGTAAACCATAAGAGCATGATTGTCATTCTTGCGCAAATTCAAACCAACAGACACTCACTCACTGTGATAACTTCATATTTTGATTCTCCGGCCCCCCGCTCCCTCTCTCTCAGTACTACCGTAATTAGCGGTTGACCCCCATGTGAATGGATGGCATACCATCACCCTCGATCATGCATCCCCCATTTTTGGATGCCCTGTATGGCCTTTTTTATTTTTTCTTTTTCATTCACTCTTTTGTTCTTTCTTCTGTCACAGCCATTTTCACTACTTGGTAGTTTTGCATTAATTTGCCTTCTGTTTGTTGTATAAGGTATGTGTACCAGTGATCATATTTACTACTGTCATGTTGGCTCTTATTGGCAAGTGAAACAGGATTCCAAGACGATTTCACATGAATTATTTGATGAACACCGTATGAATAAATTATTCTTTTTTAAAGTATAGTGTATCAATGTATCCAAAATTGATCCTACGCTCTCCTGTTCTCATTGATTGTGTACATCTTGTACAATCAATATTTAGGTGTTTGGGTCCAATTTTAGGGGTCACCTTTTGAAACATGGTCCATTTTGGATGTATAGTACATGCCTTGTTGTAGTATTTCTATTAGCTATATATATATACCATAACGGTTTTTGAAGCATGATGAGTTGGACCCGAGGTCGGACCACAAGAACATCATTCTTGCCAAGAGTTTTCCAAAACAAATTATTGTCAAGTTTGCATTATTCTAGTGATATGCTCCTAAGTATCAACTTGTATAATTGCAATGACTCTATTAGTGAGGTTCATTTCATGTACTATAAATCTGTGTACACGGAAACGGAAGTAAATATGATCACAATCATTACTTTTTTCATACACATCGTTACCGGTATGTGTTTAGTCCAATATGAATCTTAGAATTTATGAATGGCATTCGTTTCACCATCCTGGAAAAATGGCTACAACGACTTGTACACACATGAGTTATCCAAAAGAAACTATCGGTATGTAGGATGCATGATTCATAATTTAGAGGGTAGCAATATGGAGAATGCTCAGTATGGGGAGTGGTCATGTAAGTTAGAACAAGGAAGAAACTATGGGCTATAGTTTGTAACTGCTGAAGCCAGTGAGTGAGGGTTGATTCACTTGAATTGGCCGGGGCTTACACAATGATTGTGCTCTTTGAATGAATGATTACTGTGTCATCATTGTAGGTCTTCATTTGCAACCAGTCATCACCAGTTTCAAACTCTTGTATACCTATTCGGCTATTCCGTAATCCCTAAGTGACCAAGCGACCAAATGACCATTTTATAGTCGTTGCCCTTTTTTATGAGTTGCCTAGGATGAAAAGAATTAAATAAATAAAAATTTCAAATAGGAAATCAAGTCTATTTTCCAACCCAATTTGAGTCATGTCAATCCGAATTAACCCTTAACTTCCTGAACCATTTTCAGCGCGTTTTGGACCCTGATTTTTTTGGTTAGGGATACATGTTGCTCGAACTTATGTTGTTCACTTTTTTACAAAATCAACCGTAAGATCTTGTAGATATGCAAGTCACCTTCATCTTTACAAAGTTTAGGGTCAATCTGTGTTATAGGTTGCTTGGATGGGACATAAAAGTGAAGGGTACTCCAAGAAATTCACTGTTTTCTCAGTGCAGAAATTGAGCTTTGACCGACTCTCTTGGGCACATACTATTTTAGAAAGTTGGTACCGTCTGGAATTCTGAAGATAATCAAGTTCCCTACGCATGACAACAAGTTTTGTATTTTTAGGATAAAAAATGAGTGAGAAAGAGGCCTTGACATGACATCCACTTTTTACTAGTTCACTTGTGACATTGAAAGAAATCTTACAAATTCCTACAAATCTGATCTTCCATTGCAAAATCAAACACGATGAGTTGAAAGTACACAAAAGAACACATACAGTAGGAAAAAGAATTTTGGAAAAAAGGTGAAATCCAAGTGCAAGATTTGCATTTTAGTAGCTACACCCACCCACAAGTCGCCATGCCCAATTGGAATACGTGGCAGCTCGTCATTCGCCCGTCACTCTCTTTTGTTGACTTTTCTTCCTCAGTTTTGTGACCACCCAACACTTGTGGATTTTTGTAAAATTGACAATGTGCATTTCTCCAAATCAGACTACACCATTGGATAGCTAACTCGTTTCTACACAAAATTGGCCCAAATTTTGAATCATTCGGGCACTCCTTCCTCAAGATATTTTGAGTTCTAAAAATAGAGCGACCCATTTTGGGTCGCCCAGGAAGTTAAGGGTTAAACTCCACGGAGAACTTTTCAAAAACAAACACCTCTACATTGTCTTAAACACGCAATTCGCTATTTACGCACTTGGCTATATAATCATGCACTTGCTCCCCGGAAGCATTAAAAATATTGTCGTAAAAATTTCTCTAAAAAACAACCATTTTTGTCGTTCTACAATTACTTTCATTGTAAACAAACAATTATTTAATTTAATTTTTATTCTTATCTTTATCTTTTATCTTTATCTTTATCTTTTTTTTTTCCTTTTATCTTTTCTTTATCTTGTTTCATTTATCTTATTTCTTTCTTGTCTTCAATTTATTTTCCTTCTTGTCTTCCTTCTTATCTTCTTCTTTTTCTTCTATTTTTTTTCATTCCTCTTGTGGCAGCCGCAAATCCTTCGCCCGCACCAAAGACAAAAAAAGAAAAAAAAAAAGAAAAAAAAACCTTTTTTTTTTTTTTTTTTTTTTTGGAGTTCGTCTTCTTTTTTGTTTGGGGCTCATGAACCCTGAAAACAGAAATTTAAAAAAATAAAAATTTAGGGTTCAGCCGCTGGCGGCTGAACCCTAGACGGCGGAGGATGCACCAAAAAAAAAAAAAAAAAAAAAAAGGTTTATTTTTTTTCTATTTTTAGTCTACTGTGGGCTAGAGGGTGCGCGGCCGCGCACCCTTTGCCTCATTTTCTCCTCTCCTCCTCTCCTCCTCTCCCTCTCTCCCTCTCTCCCTCTTCTTCTCTCTCCTCTCTCCCCTCTTCCCTCTCCTCATATATATAGGGGAGAGAGAAGAAGAGGGAGAGAGAAGAAGAGGGAGAGAGAAGAAGAGGGAGAGAGAAGAAGAGGGAGAGAGAAGAAGAGGGAGAGAGAAGAAGAGGGAGAGAGAAGAAGAGGGAGAGAGGGAGAGAGGGAGAGGAGGAGAGGAGGAGAGGAGAAAATGAGGCAAAGGGTGCGCGGCCGCGCACCCTCTAGCCCACAGCAGACTAAAAATAAAAAAATAAAAAAATAAAAATAAAACTTTTTTTTTTTTTTTTTTTTTGGTGCATCCTCCGCCGTCTAGGGTTCAGCCGCCAGCGGCTGAACCCTAAATTTTTATTTTTTTAAATTTCTATTTTCAGGGTTCATGAGCCCCAAACAAAAAAGAAGACGAACTCCAAAAAAAAAAAAAAAAAAAAAAAAAAAAAAGGTTTTTTTTTCTTTTTTTTTTTCTTTTTTTGTCTTTGGTGCGGGCGAAGGATTTGCGGCTGCCACAAGAGGAATGAAAAAAAATAGAAGAAAAAGAAGAAGACAAGAAGGAAGACAAGAAGGAAAATAAATTGAAGACAAGAAAGAAATAAGATAAATGAAACAAGATAAAGAAAAGATAAAAGAAAAAAATAAAATAAAAGATAAAGATAAAAGATAAAGATAAGAATAAAAATTAAATTAAATAATTGTTTGTTTACAATGAAAGTAATTGTAGAACGACAAAATTGGTTGTTTTTCAGAGAAATTTTTACACAAAAAATTTTAAGCAAGATTTGCTCATGAAATGAACGCACTTGACCAAGTGCATAAATAGCGAATTGCGTGTTCTTAGTGTTATAAAACTTACTATTTCAAGAAAGTAATGACGGACTCTCGTTTGAAAATTTCACTTTTTTGAATTTTAGAATAGAATGTTTATTTTTAGCTAATCATATCAAATTCCAATTTCTAAAAATAAAATTTGTAATTTTGATGAACATTCAATGATAAGTGCTTCTAAATTCATTAAATGAGTTTTGAAAGTTTGATCATACAAACAATTACTAAACATGATGATTCTCATTTTCTCTTTTGGACCAAACTTCATCAAAGTTGCAAAAGTAACATTTTATAAGTTTTGCTCTTATTCCCTCGGCATTCAGGGTTAAACACATTTCTATCCCTTGCTACTACAAAACGTTACCCACATCAACATATGGTAGGATGGCCATTGCAACCACACTGTTTTCTATGGGATGGTTGAAAGAATTTTGATTTTTAAAAATAAATTCCACGTGTAGGCCAATGTAAACAAAGGCAATAGGAATTGAAAATTATATATTTTTCAACAAAGTATGAATCTGTTACATGTTTTTAAAGTGTGTTGTATTGACAATTCATAAGAATCACTAAAATATCTCAATATTGACAAAAATCACATTCTTAATGATCACTTGAATTACCTAAAATGATCACAATGTCAAAACTCTAAAATGGTCATGTCATTTGTTAAATGTTTTTACATCCAAATAGTAAAATTCCTTTTGTGATCACTGAATCAATCTATTATTGTTACTTGAAACTTTGGTTATAGTCATTAAATCACTTCATTGTGGCACAAATCTCATATATTCAAGAATGTTGATTTTAAGCCAAATGCAAGATCATAGTGAGGCCATTCATAGAACATCTCGATGAATGAACTTTTCTAACTTTTATTACTACTATGTTCAATTTTTTGTGTTTAAAAGTAATTGTTCAAACTTTCTTGTTTTAAAGTTTATTTAAAACAAATTTTGAGTGTCTTCATCCTTTGATGTTTATTGTGAGCACCTATAAAAGTTTATTGTGAAGATAATGCACAATACAAAGCTGCAAATCATGACACTTGGATGGTATCTATACATTTGGATTAAGCATATGAATTGAAAAAAAAACAATTATTTTTGAATATTTTATCTTCATGATTATATTAAAAAAATAACGCAAAATAATTCATTTTCGTATGAATTTTGGAATGGTTGGCCAAAAGTGAATAATAAACAACACTAAATCAAAATAACAAGATTGTCACTATTGAGGATGTTTTTTCAATAATTTTTTCAATGTTTTTTCTCCAAAGGATTTGAAAACATGTCTACCAAAATATAACAATACTCATGTAAGAAACTTGAGAAGAAACTTCACTTTATGTGAAACGTTATGATATCAGACATTGATAATGAATTTCAAGTTAAAAGTATTACAAATGTAACTATGGTGAATATCCAATTAAATTCAATTGACAATTATTCAATCTTTTTTTTTTTCAGCATTTATTGTACAAATGTCTTCTATTAACCCCTAAAGGACCAGGACCGTATTCTCACAAAAAACCATGAAAAACGCAGCATTTGGAAGTTGCAGAAGAAATCATATGTTTTTTATTTTTTTTCATCATTTAACTGTAAGATCTAATACCCAACTTGAATTTTCTTGTGAGCACAAAATTTGAGAGCAAAATGACCATTAGATTCTTAGATTATAAGGATCAAAGTTGCAAAAGAAGATTTTTTGGGGTTCAATCCGGTGACAAATTTGAACTTTAGAAATTAATATCTTTTTTTTGAATGGGTTAGAAATTCATTGAATAGCAAGGCCATGTTAACAATTGAGTTAAGTCTTCAAATATAAAATCTTGTAAGAAAAAAGCTCATATTAATTTTTTCATAAAACAATTACTAGAAGTGGGTACAAAGTGAAAGGAAAAAGAAAATCATTAATAAGTTTGACATGGAATTGTAAAATGTCAATCTTAACGGTGAGAATGTTGTACTTGGAAATCTTCACCCAGTGCCTTTTATTTCATTAAAAAATATTGAAAATTGAGTTTAGAAATGAGCTTCAAAGTTTTTTTTGTCCAAACTGCCCAAAAAACAGACTATCTCGTAACTTTTATCCCATTGCTCAAAATGGGTAGATTTAAAGCTTCATTTGTAGATAAAGAAATTTTGAAAAAGAGTAAAAACTAAAAAAATTCTTGTTGCCCGATCTCGCTTCAAAAACTTCAAATGCTTATAACTTTTGCAATACTTATCGGAATGACATGAAACGAAGTGCGACATGTAGAGTGTAGTTTTTGGAAGCTACGCTGAAATTTTTATTGAATTTAAAAAAAATATGAGGTCCCTGGAGGCTGCCCAAAAAGTGGAACGACGAGAATATGGTCGCTCAAAAATTTAGGGGTTAACCCCTAAAGGACCACTCAACCATATTATGCTTGATTTTTGGTCAAAGGCCCCAAAAATCAAGTGTCTTAGCTTTATTGTAGTTGGTGTTTTCATTAGATGTTTAACTCCTAAGCTCCCGAGCGACCATTTTCTGGTCGCTGCCCGGAAAAAACGGGCTGCCCGGAACAAAATAATAATGTTTTGAAAAAATAAAAAATATTTTAAAATACTACATCAAGTCTACTTTCCAACCCAATTTGAATTATGGCAATCCGAATTAAACTCCACCCGGGAGAATTTTTCAAAGTAGATCACCTCAACATTGTCTTAGTGTTACAAAATTTGCTATTTGGGGAAAGTAATGATGATTCCTCCATCGTTTCTTTTGCTTTTTTGAAGTTTACAATAGATAGCCCAACTTTAACCAATCGTACTAAATTTTGAACTCTAAAATTGAAAATTATAATTTATACAAATTTTCGAAGGTTAATGCTTTTAAATTCATTAAAAAATGATCTAAAGATTATTTTGGAAGTTTGACCATACGGATAATTTGTAAAGATGATACTCTATATTTTGTCTATTGAACCAACCTTCATCAAACATATGGAAGGCACATATTATAACACATCTATGTTTTGTCCAATACCCCTCGGGCTTTTAGGGGTTAAGTTAAGTTATAATACATCTTTTGACCGTTGGGATTGGAGAATAAACTTCATTTGAATCTTTTCCACTGTTGAGAACTTTGAATTTTGAGTATCCAATATACAAAGGGCTTTCTAAAGATGCTTCAATCATAAGTCTCTTTTAATTTCTTCACCTTCAATTTTTTACTCCATGTAAATATAACTTTTATCTACCTTAAATATAATTTTTGATATTAAATTTGACAAAAACATATTTATTTTGAATTTTTACCTTGTTTACATCATAAAATTTGTAAATATTCAAAATATCTTCCAATCATGTTGAAAATTTTGTCATACCTTTGTAATGTCGATGATTATCTATGAAAAATTATAAATCATTCAATGTGATATTTAAAGTATGCAAATTATAGTGCTTTGACTTTTACAAAAGAGGTGAGGACCTTTAGGAGTTAACCATGTGTTACACTTGTTTGTAAAAAATTTGAAACAATGTTTTTTGTAACTCATAGATGTGAGTTTTTTAATCGTATTGTTTTTTGGTTCCCATATTTTCTTGAAGATGAACTATCATTCTATATATATTAATTTCTATAGATGTTGTAAATGCTCTTAAATTAATTATACACAATCATTGTATAGCATGCAGTGTTGTTGTTTTGAAAAGAAATGCAAAAATGCTATAAAAATGAATTTGGAGCCATTAATAGTTTATTGTGAAAGTGACAAGATGCGTGATTTATGAATAGCATGAGTTGTTCAGTTTTATATTTTAAATTACTAATGTTGAATTTTAAAACACTACACCCCCCATATTTGTGCTTTTGTTGTGGAAAACACACGTCCCTACACATGTTACAATGTCTTAAGTCAACCATTGCATATTCTCCAAAACAAATTAAAGTTATACACATACAAGCTATGACATCTCGAGTAGTGTAACAAAACTCCATCAACCAAAAAGAATTGGAGTTGGTAGGTACTAATTAGAGGGTGGGCTACTTGTTTACCCCACCTATGCAACCCACTAAACATTATTTCAACCAACTGCAAGTCCTCTAGTGCACAAAAGAAAAAAATCAGCTTGCTAAATGTAAAAGAAAAAAAAAATTTGGGAAGAGATGTCGGCTTCACCAAAAATTATTTTTTTGAAAGAGCAAAGAAAATTTGGGGTGAATTGTATCATTTACTACAAACTTTAGAAAAAAAATGCACGTGTTGAGATATTTGTTGAGATGCCCTCAACATCCAATATGATTGAATATTATATCCAAACCCTTATTTCCAGATTTTTGGCCTCATTCAAAACTTGTTCAAAATAAGAGATGAAATTGCTACAATAACCTAAACAAGAAATGGTTAATTGCATCCAAGCCTCTCATCATGACCTTTATTTTAGGATGGTGTGGAAGCTCTTACTAGATTATATTCAGCAGCACTTTGAAGAGGCCCTGCCCTTTGCATAATGGATGAAAAACTGATACGTAATCACCCCAAGCTTTATAGATCTCCTACGTATTCAAAATCTTCAACTCACCACTTAAGATGAATAGTGGTGTAGATTAACACATGTTGGCAGATGTGGTGGTGCGTGACTAGATCATGCAAAGTGAAACAATTATTTGTTGTTGGCAAAGTACCGTTGAAAATGACTTTGTGCTTTTCAAAAAATATGTCCGTTTTGCAAAGCTCTTCTAAAGATGCTCTCACAACTTAGTTCTAGCATGCACTTCTCACTACAATAGTAGAAAAGGGGTACTTGGATATCAAGCTACAATGTGTGAGATTGATGCCAAAGGCCCTCCAACTCTAAATCCCCCCCCTTTCAATGTTAATGCAAGCGCTATTCATCCATGGGTCCCATTTTCTAAAATTTCTATTCTCAGCACCTTGGAGTCTTTATTTGACATCTTTTGCAAGTATAGGACCTACTTCCCCAAAGTAATTTAGGAGGACCCCCTCGGGAATTTTAAACCTTTGAAAGAGGAGGTTGTTAGTTTAAGGTGGACCCCAACATGCACAAAATAGAAGGTAGGTTTGTCCTCTTGCAGTAACGAGGTGGGATTTAGAGTCGAGGCCAAAGGCCTACAAATTGTAGCTTGGTACCCAAGTTACCCTTTTTTTGTACTACTGTAGTATCTTTTGAAGAGCTCTTTTATAACGTTACTCCTGAAGTATTAGAACGTTCCCACCCATGCACTCTAGGACTAACTCACTGAAATTATTCATCTGCATTTGAAAGGCCCTTGCACTCACACTCCTCCACCCTTGCATGCTCCTCACATATCAAAAGCGCGCATCAAATAGTCAATCGACCAATCACAAGTAGAACGTGAGGATATAGTCAACTAAATAGTGACTTGAAGGCCCAATTTCTAGCACGCTAGGATTGAAAGTCAAGAGGTATTTTTGAAGGGCCCTTGGCACTTTTCATTTTTTTATTTTACTGTGAGCGTCTTTGGGAGGCATGGGGGGAAATACTATTATGTGAGCAGTGAGCGGTGAGCGGTGAGCAGTGAGCAGAAATTTTGGAATAAAATTCCGCAATTTTTTTAATGAACCACCACCTATTACCGTGGTTTTAGAGTGTAATAAAATAAAATTTTAAGTTAATGCGTTTAATAGAAGGACCTATTGCCGCGCCTTGAAGGACTTGTTCCCATGCAGTAAAACATTCAAATGCTCCAAAACAATGAAAACATTCAAAACATTTGAAAATTTTATCCCATTCAACAAAAATAATTCCCATTCATTCCAAGCTTTCATGATTCCCTTAGTAAGCACGAAGTCCTTCTTTTCCTACTTAAGGTAATTCACAAAGACAAGAGGGGATCTAGAAATGGCTTTTGCGAGGAATACAACGTACTTGAAATATCGATATAAAACATGGTGCAAAGTACGCTTGAAAAGGTATTGCTTCTCAATTTGATAGTTCTTGTTAACGCCCTTATCAACAACAAATCTCCTATAAAGATTGGATCGCCACTATCTGGGTGGTAATTGATGGTGGCCTTTTGATCACAAATAATGCTTTTAAAAATGGTCCTAGCTTTGACAATCAACTGCAGAAAAGATAACTAGACTATGAGAAGGACGAAATGAAATGATAACTGTGTGTGATAAATTATTCAATGGACAATTCTACAATCATTGTATTAACCCTTAGATGCGCCTGCGTCCAGAATCTGGACGATGGATGATTCTAGACGCGTCCCTTCACCACGCAATTGGATGTTTTTCATCCATTCAATTTAAAAAAAATTCTTGTGCTAGTTGATTACCATTTGTACGGTATGGATCTTCAAGATAAGATATTGAGAGTTTTTGAAAAATAGCAAAAGTGGTTTATGTCAAGTTTCATTCTTAGTTCAAAAAGTGAGACCTTAAACATGATTTTCCATAATAAGAAGAATCAAATAGTGAAAACCATACCCTCTTGTAGTGCATGTTATTTCAATTTCATTACAATATTTTTAAAAATTTTAATGTTAATTTTGGATTTTTAATTGAATTTCAAGAGAAAACCTTGCAAAATTAATTAAAAAATATTAATAATAAATATGATGAATCCAACCGTATAGATATTATCTTCACATTGACATTTATAACTTTGCTTTGTACATCAACTCCATTTTAATTTTTCATCAAACATTTTATAACGAATCTTTGAAAACAGTGTTGAATCGGGACCTTAAAGGGTTAAATCAGATTGCTAAGAAATTAAGGTACGTACATAAGATCACCAAGTAGCTTCATGAAACCTGACTAAGGACAAATCATCGCTAAAGCCAAATTTGGGAATTTTGAATTGAACTCAAAGAACAAGAGGTTGATTTCAACGTTCACCCTAGAGAACCTTGATTGAAAGATCCATGGCGCATGTGCCAAGCATCCACAGCTTTTCAATTTTCATCTCTGGTTCTTCATCGTGACATTCATAGTGAGATTTTACTTCATCAAGGAAGGATGAAGTGTTGACTGGATCAACAACAAGAAGCATCTTCTTCAACAGACTAGCTTGCTCTTATAGTGAACCTTGGTTTTCTTCACAGCCTTGTTTACAAACTCATCAAGTCTCTTGGCGGTCCAATCTTTTAGGTTGGGATACTTCTTATAGACTTCCTCTGAGCAACAACAACAACTTCTCCAATCTCTTGCTGTGTACATTTAAAATTCAACAAAACTCATTAAGATTTGCTAAGATAATGAAACCAAAATAGGATAAAAAAATTGTATTGTAGATAGAGTGGTATACCTGATTGAAAAAGCATTGAGAGAATTAACGATTAGTGTGAACTACGTAATAGTTTTCCGCTTTTTCTCCATTATCTCAGACAGTCAAAACTCTTCTGATGACACCAAAGACTAGAAATATGAGAGAGGTTGGAAACCAATGTTACGAACTTGATAAAATTGATGTATAAGGTTTGAAGTGGCATAGGACTTCTTGTTTCTTCTGCAAAAACAATCAAATTAGAATATTTATTGGTTTGAGAGAATGAAGTGCAATATAACGATATCAAATTTTGAGTCGTGAAAATTGTACCAATTGATTTCGTGGAGAGCAGACTCTTTGTAGATGTAATTTTTGGAGTAACAAGCTTAGTCTTACCTTGTTGTCTTTAGTGGCCATATAAAAAACACCTTTGCTTTCTATATATCCAATCTTTATAAAATGTAAAGTCAGTTTCATAATGTTGTTCTTGAGAAAAGGTCTCACAACAGGAAGGCTTACTATTCTGCAAAAGATAATGAACAACCCAGAAGTTTGTGACAACATTGGATTCAAAGACATTCCATTTGATATCTTGTGTTTGAAGCCTCATTAAATAAAATGGAATTGAGCTAGGAATGAACATCTTGCTCGCTTAGCCGTCCTCCTTGCGTACTTTCTTTGAGGTCAATAGAGTCAGCTTCAACAAAATGTAGTCACAAAATTTACTGTTACAATGGTCAAATCATAACATGTAAAGAGCACAACCATGAGGAATGAATCAGCACTTTCAGTGTCAACTTTATTTTCCTAACAATCACCATCCACAGTCATTCTTGAAGTATCTACAAAATCACTTAATGTGAGTTGTTATGATATCTAAAGCATAAATATAAAAATATTTGATGGAAACTCAAACACTATAGATAGAGAGTAGCCAGCACTGGCTGGAGTAGGGTTGCTCTTATGAAGCACATACTAGACTCCGTTTTCAAACATTGGGTTCATAAATTTGAATCTTAAAATTTGATTTTTTTTGGTACAAACTCAAATACACTACTTAGATGGTAGCCAACACGAGCTCAAGTGGGAGGGGCCCATGTGAAGCACAAACCAAACACCCTAATCTCTCACACTAGTTCCAAAAAAATGAATATAAAAATTTGAGATTTTTTTCTATAAATTCAAAGATATTGCTTGAAGGGTAGTCATCACAAACAAGACACCCAGTTCTCATTCACTGGCGTGTGGGGGGGCCATGTCAAGTTCAAACTGGACCCACTAATCTTTAACACAGGGTTCTTAAAATTGATTCAAAAAATTTGAAATTTTTTCTCTACAAACTCAAACACACTGTTTGGAAGGTAGCCAACACCAACTGGGGTAGGAGGGGCCCTTGTCAAACGCAAACTAGATATCCTGATCATTGATAGAGGGTTCTAAAAATTAATTCTGAAAATTTGAAATTCTTTTCTACAAACTCAACCACTATGTTTGGAGGGTAGACCGTAGACAGCACCCGCTAGGTGGGGCGAAACCATGTCAAGGACAAACTAGACACCATGTTCTCTACCACTCAGTTCTTAAAATATATTCTAAAATCTCGAAAGTTTGTTTTATAGACTTAAAAACCTTGTTTGAAGGGTAGCCAACAACGGATGAGGTGAGCAGGGGCCCTTATGAAGCACAACGTAGACACCTTGATCTTTATCACAAGGTTCTAAAATTGATTCAAAAAAATAGAAAGTTATTCTCTACAAAAATCAGAAAGGTCAGTCCGAACCAAATGGAGACCCGAAGCTACCATAATGAGATTGAGAATTTCAAATTTGATATTGCTGGAGTTTCTTTTTGGTGTAGGAACTACAATTTTTAAAATTTTAAAGCGTGTAATGTGCAGTTAGAAAGGTCTTGAGAATACCTTTCCAATGGTATATTACACGCCTCTGAAATTGTGGAAAAGCGATTGCCGGTACCGGTAGTCCAATTGGGGTCCCGAGGCGGCTATGACAAGATTGAGAATTTTCAAGTTTGATTCTGCCAAAGTTTCTTTTCGGTGTAGTGACTCCAATTTTTTGAATCTTGGAGCGTGTAATATACCGTTGGAAAGGTCTTGAAAATACCTTTCCAATGGTATATTATGCGTCCTTGAAATTGTGGAAAAAGGACTGCCGGTACCGGCAGTTCAATTGGGGTCCCAAAGCAGCCATGACAAGATTGAGAATTTTCAAGTTTGATTCTGTCAGAGTTTCTTTTTGGTGTAGCGTTTGCAATTTTTTGAATTTTGGAGCGTGTGATATACCGTTGGAAAGGTCTTGAGAATACCTTTCTAATGGTATATTATGCGCCCTTGAAATTGTGGAAAAAGGACTGCTGGTACCGGCAGTCCAGTTAAGGTCCCAAAGCAGCCATGACAAGATTGACAATTTTCAAGTTTGATTCTGCCAGAGTTTTTTTTTGATGTAGCGATTGCAATTTTACAAATTTTGGAGCGTGTGATATACCGTTGGAAAGGTTTTGAAAATACCTTTCCAAAAGTATATTATGTGTTTTTGAAATTGTGAAAGGAGGACTGCCGGTACCGGCACTTCAGTTAAGGTCCCAAAGCAACCATGACAAGATTGAGAATTTTCAAGTTTGATTCATTTGGAGGTGGCACATGTATGTGTATTTATACTTTTCAGTTCAATTAATGCTGGCCACACTAATTCTAAAAAGATTACCAAAAAGAGGAAACAAAAAATCGCAGTGCCGGTACCGGCACTGGAATAGCGCGAGCAAAATTTGAACACTTGAGGAAACCAAATTTGCAGTGCCAGTACCGGCAGACCAAAAGCGTGAGAAAAACTTGAACACCTGAGCAAACCAGAATTGTTGTGTCGGTACTGGCAGACCAAAAGCGTGAGTAAAATTTGAACATCTGAGGAAACTACAATCGCAGTGCCGGTACCGGCAGACCAAATGCTCGAGCAAAACTTGAACACTTGAGGAAACTAAAATTGCAGTGCCGGTACTAGCAGACGAAATACGCGAGCAAAACTTGAACACTTGAGGAAACCAAAATCGCAATGCCGGTACCGGCAGACGAAAAGCACGAGCAAAACTTGAACTTTGGAGGAAACCAAAAGTGCA
The DNA here is from genome assembly GCA_022496805.1 of Pohlia nutans. Taxonomy (NCBI): domain Eukaryota; kingdom Viridiplantae; phylum Streptophyta; class Bryopsida; order Bryales; family Mniaceae; genus Pohlia; species Pohlia nutans. The sequence goes on from CM040094.1 coordinate 20,476,655, forward strand.
GTGCCGGTACCGGCAGACTAAAAAGGCAAGCAACACATGGTCACCATTTAGAACTTGAAACTTTCAAAAGCTCACGAGCATGACCCATGAAGTCAAAACCAACACCCAAAACTTGAAACTCTAGAGCTTGAAACCCCTGAATCTGAATGCCCCAAGTACTCAAAACCTCTGCTATTGACGAAGGTGAAACATGACCTCCAGGCTTACCTTCATCCTTAGTACACTTTGTCTCCATCTAGTCATCTTTGATCCCCTAACCGATACTCTCCACCTCCATTTGTTGCTTTGAAGCCATCCCAAACAATGGACCTTCGACCTCCAAGTTTGCCACCTGGACGACAAGAACAAATACTTAAAGTGCTTGACAAAAGAGTCTTAAGGATAGGATTCTACATAAGACACGGTTCCGCCATAGGAATTTTGCATATATTAGAGTCCACACGGTTACTATTCCTTTGTCTTCACTACTATAGTGTTGGGTAGAACAAATTGTCGCAGACTTCATATAGAATTAATTCTAATATGTCCACTAAGTTCTTTACTCAAATCCCTGGAAGATTCACAATTAATACTATATGTTAGTACTTACTATGTTCTCCAAGTTGCAAGATTCCATGTTGTCTTCTTGGTTTTCACCAAGACTTAGCTGCTCTCCTAATTTGTCCCTCTTTGCAATCGAAATCAATAACAAAACTGTGGGTGAACTTCTTGTTTGCTCATCTCGGCCCACACCCACAGCATATACTTTTTCTTTCCTCAACATTCTAGTTCTCCTTAGAGTTTTAGACCTACTAAAATATAGTTCCTTTCTCTTCTTTCTTATCTTCCTCTACCTTCTCCTCGACCTTCTCTCACTCATCTCCATGTGCTCGCACGATTTGATAATATTCTAATACTCTAGACATAAGCAATATACACTACGCTTAGGTAAACACTTCTATAAGTATATATTACAAAGCTTCATTTCAAGATGTCAATCAACAGCCTGGCGTTCTTTGGCTAGCATATTCAAAGTTTAAAGTAAAATTCAGAATTAACGCATACTGTAGATATCCTTCTCGCTCAATAATTCAGAACTCTATGATTTGACACTACTAAACAACAATTGACAAAATTTGAATTTGCAGTGGGAATTATGGACTCCTAAATCCCATAATGATTTTTTGACTGCAAAGCAAAGCAACCCTGTGGAATAACAAACACTATGACGGGCAAGCTTGGACTCGTACCTATATGTCAAACATTGTGAACGATTTAGGTTTGATCTTCCATACGTCTTCTTGTTGTGGTCATCTACAATGTGAGAATTTCGAATGTGATTTTCTAACATGCGTGCATCAGACGACCGCTGTAAATGAAACTGAGTGGGATGGAGTTTCCTCTCTTGTTTCTGACGAAATCATTGGCCACTAACCCCCATCGTACCATTAGCCCCTTTTGTTCAGTGGGGCATTGATTTTGTAGGACCAATCACGCCAATAAGTTCTGGAAGGAAGAGGTACATCATCTTGGCCACAGATTATGCGACCAAGTGGGTGGAAGCCCAGGTGACCCGGAAGAATGACGCCCGGACTGCAGCCGGATTTCTATTTGAAGAAATTATGATGCATTTCGAATATCCTTTGGAGCTGGTGAACGACCGGGGAAAGCACTTTTTGAATGATGTCATAGTGGACATCACAACTAAGTTCGCCATTAAGCACCGGAAGACCACACCCTACAACCCGAAAGCAAATGGTCTGACGGAAAGATCAAACGGAATTGTGGGGAAGATTTTGAATAAGATGGTTTCCGCGCACAAAACGGACTGGGACCGGAAACTGGCGTCGGCCATTCATGCCTAAAACACTTCCGAGAAGACGACAACCGGAAAGACGCCATACTTTTTAGTTTTTGAGCAAGAAGCAGTGCACGGGATTGAGCTAACAGTGGAGACCTACCAGATTATGGCAGCCCCGTTGGGACTTGGGAACCCGAGTAGAAGATCCTGCACTCCGGTTGCTTGCCCTTGAGGATTTGGAAGAAGGACGGGCCGAAGCACTCGAAAGAAATTGTTGGATTCAGGCCAACCGGAAAGAGACCTTTGATGGGAGGTTACCGGAAGACCATGGGATCCGGAATGGAGGGCTGGTATTACTGTACGACAGTCGCCATAAGGAGTTTCCGGGTAAGTTGCATACTCGTTGGTTAGGGCCCTACAAAGTCACTGAGATTTTCCCTAATGGGTCACTACAATTAGAAGATTTAGAGGGAAAATGGATGGATACCCGGGTAAATGGTTCCCGAGTCAAGAAGTACCATCCGGAATTCGGATCTGACGTGGATCTCGGATCCGACGTGGATTCCGGGTCTGACGTGGATTCCGGACCTGCAAGCGAAACTCTAGGAAGAGGTTCTTCCCCAAGGTAATCCTTACAGGACTAGTGTTCGCGGGGACGCTCACATTTGAAAAAGGGGTAATGTCGAACCTCGTTTTATTCAAAAACGGGCAGTTAGGGTTTTTAGGGCAGTAAGGGGTAGGCCCAGCCGCCATAAATAGGAGAAGTAGCGTCCATGATGGCCATTTTATTAATTTGGAGAGAGTGGTGCTCTCACGCGCGCTTAAGTGTTCGCTACGGAACTAGGAATGGCGGCGGACCGGGCAGGAAATCGGACATCGGGGGACGGGCCCCTGACGGACTCAGCCACGATCCGGAATTTGAATTGGGCCACCTTAAATTGGGCGGCTCACTATTTATTCCTCCCTGGTTCGTCCAGCCCTTCTCGCGCACCCTGTTTTGTGTTTCCGGATAGTGTTAGGGTTTCCATTGTGCGTCCGGAGGGAGAGAATAGTGAGCGCCCGGGGAGAGAAAGCAGTGTGAGATTGGAGTTAGAAAAGGGTGAGCACCCGGAGAGTGAGCGCCAGGAAATTAGGCGGAGTTCACGGAAGGGAGGGAGTGCGCACCCGAGGAGTGAGGCGTGAGGACTCCAAGAAGTCAGGCGCACATCACGGAAGAGAGAGAGAGAGCGCCCGGAGAGAGAGACTCGCGATTTAGGGGAGAGAGAGAGAGCGCACCCGGAGAGAGAGACGCCCAATTCACGGAGGAGGAGAGAGGTGCATCCGGAGGCAGCAGCTATGGCGCACAGGGAGGTAGGGTCCAAAATCCCGGAGAAGAGGGTGATTCCGACCATTCCACTGGACTCGGGAGACTTCAGGGAGTTGCTCACGGATCTCACGACCATTGGATGCATAGGGCTCTTCGGTAGGGTGTGGGATGTGCAGGACGCCAAGATGTTGGCAAAAATTGAGGGCGGAGCTATGGCGCCAGCCTTCCGGTCGAGCTTCATCAGGGCGAAGTACGGGAATTGGACCCGGGAGCATTGGCGCTACACATACGGCTTCCCGGAGATGGACTAGGACTTGGAATCGGGCAACAAGGGAGACACGGATTGGGTGAAGGAGCGTTTCAGCTTCCTCTTAGATCACGACGGATTCAAGGTGTCGGATTGCCAGAATCCCCGGGAGCAACGTCTTCTCGAGTACGTGGTGCCCATCCTCAACCCGGAGAAGCCCACCACCCTCACAATCACACTAGCGAAGGGCATCCTCTCCGCGCTGCATCACCAGAAGATGATCAACTGGGGATACTTGGTGCACCGGAATGCCAGACGGATGGCAACGAATCTCGGGAGCAAGAAGGGTTGTGCACTTGCCCCTTTCCTCTATCACCTATATGAGAAGCACGGATGCATCTCGGAAATGAGAAGAAGAGGTTGGAGATTCCTCCTATTCCGGGGGAGAGAAGTCGAGCCAAGCGGAAGGCAGCGTATCTCGGAGGAGAAGCAGGGAACCGGCCAAGGCCTGCACCGCAACCGGAGGAGAGGGAAATGGCCCACCCGGTGGGAAGAGAGCGGCCAAAGACGCCCCAACCGGAAAAAGGGAACATCCGGGAGGAACGTCGGAAGGAGAGAGAAGATCCGGTGCGGAAGCAACCGGGTGGCGCCAGCGCCATTCCGGAGGAGGGAAAGAAGAAGAAGGAGGACCGCCCGGAGGAAGGCCAACCGGGTGGTGTCAGGCCGCAACGGGAAGAGCGGCAGAAAAGGAGAGAGGACCCAGAGGAAGGCCGACCGGGTGGGGCAGGATCTCAACAGGATGTGAGGTCAAAACGGAGGGAGGACCCGGAAGAAGACCAATCGGAGGAGAAACCACCGCAACCGGAGCTGAGAAGGAAGAAGAAGGAAGATCTGGCAGCAGGTTCCAAACCGGATGAGGGAGGTCCTCCGTGAGTGCGTCCCCGGGAGCAGTAGGAGCGGAAGAGGAAGCTAATCCTCGGGCCCGACGCGGAGGAAGATCCGGACATCTGGGAGATTACTCCCCTTAAGAAAAAGGGGCAAGGCCGGAAGAAGACCACTCCGTTGAACAACTGGAGAGCTCGTCCCACGGAAGTAGACAATGGGGAGGATGACGAAGAGGAGTCCGAGGATGAAGGAGACCGGGAGCAGGGACGAGCCGCGGGAGCGGAGCCAACCCGGGAAGCAGGACCATCCGAGGAGGCGCAGGAAGAGGTCCCCATCGCGGTAGAAGACATCCTCCTGACGACCCGGGTAGCCCTAGATTTGGTGGAGGAAAGGTACGCTCCTTTATTCGCTGCAGTGAGGGAGGTGGGAAACCTCCTCCGGAGCAATGATGTATTGGAGTACCCGGGGCTGATCAGGAAGCTCCAGAAGAAGATCAACCGGAGCCGGGAACAGGTGAGCCAGGCAGCCCTCCTCGTGCTGGAGCAGAAGGAAGAGCTGCGCAAGAAGGAGTACGTCCAGAAGATGGAGGCCCATATCCGGACACAAGAGCAGCACATCGAGGGGCATGAGGAGACCATCAAATGCGTGGGGGAGACTGGCCGATCATGCATCACGAAGGTTGTCCAATTATTCCAACCGGAAGGAGAGGTGCAGACCAAGGCCCGGTTGTACGACCGGAAGATCACCCAACCGGGATTAGAAGGGGCAGCCCCAGGGTTGTCACTTTGGACGTCTTTGGAGCAAATCGCGTCCGGTTTGACGTCCGGACGTCGCGTCCGAACAAGCAGACGCCAGCGTCCGCTGGGTAAACTGTGATTTACTTTATCCGCTGCCGTTTTTACCCTGCGGACGGTTTAGCGGACGGCCGGGCGCCCGTCCGTCCGGATGGCTCGACGGACGGAGTTTGATGGCGGACGGCCAAGCGGACGGCACGCGGACAACTAGAGGACGGCCATGCCGGTTTAGGGGTTCTGAAGGACTAAACCCTGAACAGTTCAGGCCGTTCTAGGGTGATTGTAATGGTGGAGAATATAAATTAAAATCTCATTAAGTCACTGGAGCCCTCTTTGTATTAAAAATATAGCGACCTTGTTTAGGGTTTAAGCTCCACTCATTCCAAGAACATAAAACATAAAAATAGTGTCATATATTATATTTCGCAAGTAAACAAACATTCAATAAAGGGAACGTCTACAGAATATTGCCATCTATTCATGTACGTCATACATATCACTACAGAAATATATACTTATAAAATCTATCTCCTGTCCAAACAACTACAATTACTGAATACTAGAATATCTTATAAAAAAAACTCTACGAAAATACATAAATGCTATTGAGTTTTCAATCTGCCCTATAATCAGAATCTTCTTTCACCTCTGCTCCGCTATTGTCCTCTGGACCATATGACTCGTCGTCACTGTGAGAGTAATAATCGTTTTCCTTTCTCTCCTTCTTTACTGGTTGGATACTCTTCATTTTCCGCGTGGATCCACTTGCGTCAAGGGGGGTTTTAATTCGTCTTGGCTTTGGCGCAGAAGCAACAAATGGTTGCATGAGCCTTTTTCGTTTAGCGTTGCCGTTTCCTGTTGCGCCAAATTTCTCTCCACTCGATGATATATGATTCGGGCCCACAAGTGTCTCCTTCACCGTTATCGTCTGCATTGGGCGTTGATTGTGCCTTGAGGGCACACCTGAAGGCTTCTTTATTATAGCTACTGATAAAGGCAAATTTCCGTCGCTTTCCGAATCTGCATCCGATTCTCTCACACGTTTACTCACCGCTTTGGAAAGGGATACCAATCCTGTTGAAGATGCAAGTGGAACTCAGGGTGTTGGTGTTTTAGAATTATCAAATAAGGCTCTAGATGCAAGAGCGGTCCTCTGCATTTGGTCTTTAAGACCAGGTCCACGACGAGAACCTCTGTCTCCAAACTTCAACGGACTCTTACTGATTGGACCAAAATCTTCCTCTATGCCTTACCATTTGGAGTGGCCATTGTTCACCATTGTGGCCTTTCGCCCAGGAGAAAGCTCCAACTCAGAATCTTTGGGGTCCTTCAAAACACCCTCTTGCACGGTGTCAATCCTTGTACCACCATCTTCACCACGTTTGTCCCCCTCTTCTTCAACCAACACGGGAATTGAATTGTCCTCTTCTCTGACATTCACAACGGTATCGTCGGCATTTGATGCTTGCACGTGATTTCCCTCCTCTCCATCCTCAGCAAACTCGTATACATCGTGGATTGATCGACCAGATCTTGCTGGAGAGGAATCGGGCCTTTGTGGAGAGAGTCGATCACTCCAATTATCGTCAAGAGGCCCATCAGCCCAGCGATCCTCGTCTGATGCATGATTACCCACCGAATCGCCTTCATCATCTCCATCCAATTCTTTTGAAGCGGAATCCGAATCCTCTGATGATACATTTTTGTTGTACCACTTCTTCTCATCCTTTCTCTTAGCCTTTGCGAGGAGCTTTGAATTTGTGTACACGTACACTAAATCTTCAGCCCTCTTCTGTTGGAGGCGATTCCGAGACCTGTTGTCCACGAAAGAATAACTACTCCAATTGCGTTCGCATGATGACGATGACACGGTTTGGGCTAGGATTCTCCGTGCTATTGGTGCAATGAGCTTTCCGCATGCCCCTTCAAAATCCCACCATGCATGAGGCAAACACTCCTGTTGTTTCGGATCCAACATATTGTGGAAGGGCGGTTCTTTGTGACGGAATGCCAAAAACTCAAGCACCACATCCGGATATGTTTCTGGAGAACGTAATTTCCCAAGCACACGCTTGCATGCTGTGATGGCATCTAAGTCGTCTGCCAGTTCCTTATCGTGTAGCAAATACGGATTCAAAAGTGCACCCGCATCGTGTAAATCCGTTCTGACCAATGCCGCATCGTGTAAATCCTTTCTGACCAATGCCCATCGGTCGCGGAAGTACTTCTCCACATCAACGCTTTCTCCACCGTCCAATGGAAAGAACTCATCCTTCACCCTTTCAATGTGTTTCTCCACATTGTGAAAGATGTGTCGAATTTTGCCCATACCAGGTTCCCCACTGTCAAAATCCCGCAGTGCATACATCAACGGTGCAACCACCTCCTGAAAGTTAGTGCATCGTTGCCAAAAATGATCGTCTAGTATATACCTTCTCACATCTCGAGAGATAGTGCGCGGTTTATGCCCCCCCCGGCTTGTCTCGGAGTGTGACGACATAAGACGTCCACTGTTCGTCCACATCTGGCTGCTCTAAGGCCTGTTTGACCTCGAGTAATCGATCCACCATCATGAAATTTGATCCAAATCTAGTTTTCCCTGCCAATACTAGGCTGAACTTCTTCTCGTGCTTTCGAAATACTGCAAGAGGCATGTGTCTCTTCTTTATAAACGTCACGATCGTCCGGGCCTTCTTCAACACCTTTGTTATCCACTTTGCCTTCCCGATGTCCCCCAATAACAGGTTCATTGCGTGAACAGTACACCCTTGGAAGTATATGTGGTCATACTTGTTCGTCACGAGATCCGCTGCTGCCTTCATGACAGATGCGTTGTCCGTTGCAATTTGCACCACGTTCTGTGATTCAACGGCTTCAATGAACTTCTCTACGATGGTCGCTTGGTACGTTGTTGTCTTCGAATGTCCCGAAGTGTCTACCGATCCAAGAAAGTGTTCTCCTACCGCAGACACTATCATGCAATTGAATAATGGTTGGTTTGTGCACGAGCTCCATCCATCAAATGTCAACGTGGCTCCAAACTTGCGAATGCTATCTGCCATTTTACCTTCCAATACCACCCCAAGCTCATTCTTGGCCTGCATCAAGAGTTTCTTCCGTAAGTCATTGTAAGAGGGTGGTATGTATGGTCCCCAAAAAGCAGAAGTCCTCCGTACGGCCTCTTTGAAAGTTGAATTCCGTGCTATCGCAAAAGGGATATTCGCCTCGTTAAAGAACCTTGCCCATATCTTGTCTAACTCCCTTCGTTTGTATTTCTGAAAACCCTCTGGTATTCCTGCTTGTCGCAATGAACGGGCGGCCCTGCCAGCTGCACTGTCACGTTCCGTGGATGGTGGTCTGCTCGCAGTAGTTTCGTTTGTATTAGAACCTGACCTCTGATTTGGAATCTCTTGTGGTCCATCGCGTGACTCTCGATCCAGCGATTGCGGTGTGCAAAGCTCCATGACGTCCATATTTCCCGCTCTCGGAGTGCGACATTCATCGGATAGATCTGGATTTGGACGCTTTGGAGGATCTCCTTTGCAATTAAGAAAGAGCCCTTTAATTTGCGGTGTAAGTCTCTTGCATATACCTACGCTAGTGTCACGGTTTCCTGATGCGTTCCGGTATCCAAGGTGACTTAACATCCTCCCCGCCATCCTTGCAAAAAGTGCTTGCACATAATAATTAAGCACTTCACTTTTCCGGGGGCTATATCCACATACCAATCTTCCCAATCGCTTGGCATCTTGAAAGGTTCAAGCGGGTTTAGGTTCCGCTACCCAATAGTTTTAAGTGACGGCGTGCAGTACCTCGTGATCGCGCGACGAAAAAATGTATCATGTATGTAAAATACAGTAGTTGTCAAATTCCGAACGGAATTTGACAACCGCGCATTCAAACTCGGTAATGGTCAAGCAAGGGATACCAAAAGGTTGCCCACAGCCCTTGACAACTGGTGAGTTCGAATGAACTCACCAAAACAAAACCTTCATGCTTTATAGTACCATCTGCCGAACTAGCCGTTGGACAGCCTGGCCCCTCACAAGCGGACTGCGCTGGTCCGTTATGCCGTCCGCTGTGCCGTCCGATATGCCGTCCGATCGATTTGGGCTGGAAGGGACGCACCGGAGGGACGGTCCGGATCGGCCGGGGTGCATCGGACGGGCTCGACCGGACGCGCTGGATCGGACGGCAGAATCAGACGGCAGAATCGGACGCACCAAAACAGCGGACGCCTTAGGGTTTCGGTTTAGGGTTTACGGTCCGCCGCCGCCGCCCCATCGGACGACGATGATCGGACGGGCAGCACGCTCCGGACGACAGGTCGGACGGCAGGCCCGATTCGGACGGGCAGACGGGCTGGTTCGGGCAGGGGGACGCGGACGGCAGTATAGAAGGCCCGTCCGGCCCCATTTCCTCTCACTTCTCACTCCTAAATCAGGTTGCTGGCAATTCCCTTTGTGCACTTCCTGGCCTTATTTACTACAGGGGTGAGAGGTCATATGCTTATTGTGACCAATCACCGGTTGGTCACAATAAGCATCTTAAACACTTTATTCATATCTTCGCGGTATTTTCACACGGACGGGTCACTCACATTATCGCGATTTTCTTACACAGACGGTTCTTACACATTTTCGCGGGATTTTTACGCAAACGGTTGATTCTCATTATCGCGGGATTACCTCACGGTTTAGGGTACACGATCGATTCACCTCGTCGCGGCATTCCGTCTCGGTAATTGCACACGGTTCATTCACACATCGCAAAGCAATGGCCGATGACCAACGTGAGGGTCACGTTCCGAATGCTAATGCTGGGCCTAGGAGGATCAAGCCTAAGGGGACCCCGCATGCGATCGATTACGCCGTATTGGACGACCCAACTATTCTAGCCGCACCAGGATGGGAAGAAGTTAAGGAAGAATATTGGTCTGCCGCGCATTGCAGAGTATATGTCAAACTGTTCCACATTGGTAAACTGTGGCCGAGGGAACAATTACCACAGATGGCAAAAACCTTCACTGCCAAACCAAACTTGTGCAAAGATGATCATTTCCTTCACCGAGCGGAAGAGGTATAGAGGGCATTGTTTGGAGCTCGTTCGAAGTCAAAGGGAACATTCAACTACAACATACTGGCAATGGTCTATGCGGAATTAAGGTTGGAGCGCAAGGTGGATTGGAGTACATACCCTGCAACTAAATTGATTCCAACTCAGTTGGCAAACGGGCAGCGAGATATTCCTGATTTGTATGATCCAGCATCTACAAGCACAAAAGAGATGTTGGTCTCTTTAAAGAAAACGGGCACGTCGACTACAAGCAGCTCAGGTCGAGACACTCGAGTGGAAGTCAAACCAAAGACCGCCAAATTACCAGTACTGCTTATGGCCGCATTGGACAATTTGGATGCAAGTGTGGAAACCGAAGTCAATGCTGAACAGGAGGAAATAGAAGTCAAAGTTGAATGGAACTTAGAAGACAAAGTCGAAGATATTGCAACTTCTCCGTCTCGATCGGTACCGTGCAAGGAGGGCGAGGAACTGTTGCCGCATAACCCATCCACGCTAATTCAGGCAACTACGGAATCAAAAGGGAAACAGAAGTTGAGGTCCGATACAATTCCCACGGAGGGCCGTCAAGAAAAGTATAACTTTGGAACGGACTGGGCGGTTGAGGTGGGAAAGGGCGGTCCAAGCAATCCAAGTTCCTCGACTCCGAGCGAGAAATGCGCATGTCCGGATGACACGGATACACTAATTCCGGATCCAAATGGACGTTGAGGAAATTGCGGGACTTGTGAGGCAAAGAGAATGCTTATTGAGGATCTAATGATTTCGTACGGGCAGTTGGCGGAGAAAGTTCCCAAGGTGGGTGAAATTGCAGAAGCAGAGCAGTGGGAACTGTCCGACGAGTTCCCCGACTTGGAAAGTGATCTAGGTTCATCGAAACTTCTTTCTAAGAGCGTGTACGTGAACTTGGTAAAAGCCATGGACGTAACAACTTTCCTTCGTACGTTGGCACCACAGCTCGCTAGAGATGTCCAATCAATTGAGAAAAAATTGGGCCGTTGGGGGCCAGTCATCGAAAAGGCGAAGCGTGTTGATGAGCTCACGAAGAGACTAAAAGAAACAACGAAATGTGCATGGGGATTTGAGCGGTTGGCAAGAGAAACCATAAAGCAACGCAGTCGACCATCATAAAGAACCATTTGAAGACCCTGCATCTCCAGATGATGAATTGGTAGTTGATAGAAGAGGTAGAGAAGCTGCGAGAAGAAACTACAAAGAAAGAAGCATTACCTCAAGAAACTCTCGTCCCTTCGGAGCAGCTCGCTATTCCGTTGAATGCCAACACTTCGAACGCAGCAGTACTTGAAAAAACTCTTGCCCCATCGGACCAGTTGTCTCTTCCATTGGATGCGCAGGTTTTGGACGGAGTAGTACTTGAAGAAACTCTTTCCCTATCAGACCAATTGTCTCTTCCATTTGATGCCCATACTTCGGACGAGAGAGTGGTTGAAGATACTCTCGCTCCATCGCACCAGTTGCCCTTTCCTTGTAGAAAAACAAGAGGTGTTTATGAAGATAGGAGTTTTACTAATGCAAATGAAATTGGAGCTCTCCACCCAACCGTAGAGGTATGATCAAGATATGATCAAGAGCCTCACCCCCGAGCTCTTATACAATGGTCTAAGTGACTTAGACCATTCACACCAAGTGTGAACACACGTAGTCAATTACCTACAAGACTACGGCTATTACCGCCAAAACGGCTATGACGATTATGACAGCTACTACGGCAACTACGGCTACGCCGCTTACAAGTTGTTAACTAACAACTTTGTCAAAGTACATAACTATCACATGTTCTAATAGGAATTATTAACACGGTAAATGTACTTCTAACACTCCCACTTAATGACATATTAGATACTAGTTCAATTTAACGATCCCCATCATTTCCTTGAACCGACTATGTTTTTCACGTGTAAGTCCTTTGGTCAAAACATCTGCAACCATATCATGAGTCCCACAAAAAACTAAGTCAATCTTACCCTCTTCAATCTTCTCACGATCAAAATGATGATAAATTTCAACATGTTTCGTTCGAGCGTGGAATGGAGGATTCTTTGAAAGAGAGATGCAACTTTGGTTGTCGCTGTAAATGGTCATCGGAACATCTTGCAGAAATCCAGTGTCTCTGAAAAATCGTTGAAGCCAAATTGCCTCTTTAGCAGCATGTGTAGCTGCCATGTATTCGGCTTCGGTGGTTGATAAAGCAATTGTTGGTTGCTTCTTGCTGTTCCAACTGATAGCACCACCGTACAATAAGAATGTGTATCCGGTAGTGGATTTGCGAGTGTCAATGTCTCCCGCATAGTCCGCATCACAATATCCAACCACTTGTGAAATTGGACTCCCACTGTAGCTAAGTCCATGATCCATCGTACCCTTGAGGTAGCGAAAGATCCGTTTGACTGCAGTCCAATGTAATGGTCCCGGATTCGTCATGTATTAACTAACCACACCCACTGCATATGCAATATGAGCTCAAGTGCCAGTCATTGCATAAACCAAACTACCCACCGCACTCCGATAAGGAATACTCGCCATTGAGTTTATATCCTCACTAGTTAGTGGAGCCATGTCCTTTGACAATTTACTGTTGGCGTCTAAAGGAGTGGCTAAAGATTTGCAGTCTTCCATACCGTATCGCTTCAGGATGGATTGAATGTACTTCATCTGACTCATGTGAATCATGCGATGTGTCCGATCTCGAGTGATCTGCAGGCCCAAAATGTAGAAGATCTCTCCAAGATCCTTCATGTTAAACACTTTGGAAAGATCAACTTTGGTTTTCAAAAGAAAACTCAAGTCATTACAAACCATGATCAAATCATCGACATATAGTGCAATGATAAGATAAAGTGTTGCAATCCTCAACACATAAATGTTAGGATCTGCATGACTCTTCTTCAAACCAATCAATTCAATTTTCTTGTACCAAGCCCTTGGTGATTGCTTGAGTCCATAGATGGTTTTAGAAAGTTTACATACTATGTCTTCTTTGCCTTTGGATGAAAAACCTTTAAGCTGATCCATGTAAATTTCCTCTTCAAGGTCTCCATTTAGAAACGCCGTCTTGACATCCATTTGGTGAATTTCAGCATCGTCTATAGCAGCAAGTGCTAAAAGAGTGCGAATTGAAGTCATCTTTGCAACTGGAGCAAAAGTCTCGGTATAGTCTATACCTTCTTTTTGGAGGTATCCCAACGCTACGAGTCTCGCCTTGTAGCGCTCCACCGATCCATCCGCGTTGTGCTTGATCTTGTAAATCCATTTGCAACCAATGGATTTGTGATCCTTTGGTAATGGCACAAACTCCCAAGTCTTGTTGTCGATGAGACTTTGAAATTCTAATTCCATTGCCTCCTTCCTTTTCGATGAATCATCCCTTCCCATAGCTTCAGATATGGTTAATGGCTCATCAATGCTTGTATGAAAAGCATGAGCCATACATACTGAATCTATGACTGTCGTGATAGGAATTGAAGCACTTGAAGCTAACTCCGCTTGTGCACGTGCAATCTCTCGGGCTCGTGAACAAGTAATTCTAGGGGAAGGTGGAGTAGGAGAGATGGACTCTAACTCTTCAGTTTGTGAAACTTTACGTGCCTCCGAACGAATTTGTTTGACAGAAAGTGGACGTTGACCAATTGAACTAACTAAATCTCCCACTTTTTACTCACCTTCATTCTCCGATTCGGATGAAGAGTCCTCTGATTCAACAAAATTTTCAACTTTGATGATACGTTCTAGAGGTTCGTTACTAACCTCAACTATCCCTTCCTTTTCCTTAGTTTCTCTCACCTCTACAAACTTGACATCCCTACTCTTGACAATTGTCTTCTTCTCATGATTAAAAAGTCTGTAGCATTTGGATCCCTCATAATATCCCAAGAAAATACATTTAACACTCTTCAAGTCTAGTTTGGTACGTTTCTCATCTGAAACGTGAGCATATGCTTCACATCCAAAGACTCGAAAGTGTTCAACAGTTGGTTTCTTACCAGACCAAGCTTCTTGTGGAGTCTTGCCTTTCACAGCTGATGTAGGTGCTCGATTAAGCACATATACTGCCGTATTGATCGCCTCAGCCCAAAATACATTAGAAAGCCCTGCATGTTGAAGCGTACACCGTGCACTTTCAACAACTGTCCGGTTCTTGCGTTCTGCAACTCCATTCTGCTGCGGAGTGTAGGGCGTGCTAAACTGACGTTGAATGCCATGTTCTCGGCAAAAATCATTGAAAGCCTTTGATGTATACTCACCCCCGTTGTCAGACCGAAGTGTTTGGATTTGACACCCCGTCTCGTTCTCCACAAATGCCTTGAATTCCTTGAATTTCTCAAGGACTTGCGACTTTTGTGTTAGAAAATACACAAAGGTTTTTCTGGTGAAATCATCAATGAAAAGGACAAAGTACTTAGCTCCTCCATGCGTCGGTGTTTTCATTGGTCCATTGACATCGCTATGTACCAATTCGAGGATGCGCGTAGCCCTCGTACCGCCATCTTTAGGAAATTTGTCTCGATGTTGTTTGCCATAAACACACCCTTCACAAAATTCAAGTTTTGAATTCTTACCCATGTCAAAATCACGCACAAGGTTGTGTTCTTTGAGTTTCTTCAAGTTGTTGATGCACAAATGTCCATATCGTTGATGCCAAAGGTCGGCCTTCTCTAAGCCATACTTCGTCGACGATAGATGTGCCTCCAATGATTTCTGCACCGATCCTTGCAACAAGTACAAAGTTCCCGAACGAACTGCAGAGAATGAAATGTCGTCCTTCGTGAACGTGAAGATATCTGCTACATCATCAAATGTGATGCGGTATCTTTGATCCCTCAACTTGCTCAAAGAAATAAGGTTTCTACGTAAACCTTCAACATGTAGGTTGTCTTGTACATCCATACAATCACCATGTAGAAATTGAAAGGGGATCGAACCCTTCCCTTTGATAACCAAGTCTCTATCATCTCCTAAAGTGACAGTCCGACTTAGTGATAGGTTTTCGTACTTAGAAAACCATGCTCTACATCCGGTCATGTGCTGAGAAGCACCCGAGTCAAGGTACCACATGTCACTTGACACCGACGCAGATAAAGTAGCTACAAAAGCCGTGTCATCTTCTTCGGTTTTAACAGTATTAGCTTGGTTCTTTTGAAAAAATTTCTTCAGTTTTCGAGACTTAAAGTCTCTCTCTTTGGTCCGACACTCCTTTTCGTAATGTCCTTTCTTACCACAATATCTACACTTGGCATTCTTTTTGTGATCATGAGAGGATTTACTTTCACCATGGCTGTGGTTGTACGACTTATCTTTTTTCGTTACCATGAGTGCCGCCTCCGAGGATGAACCGCTCCCTTGATGTCGCGATTCTTCTTGTTGTAACTGTGCAGTTACCATCTGCATTGTCAAAGCACTGGGCTCCTTTGTCCCGAGTGTCACCACCAGTATCTGGTATGATTCCGGAAGACTCCCCAACAACGTCATAATCATCCAAAGGTACGAAACCTTCTCCCCGATTGATGCAAGTTGCTCGGCAAGTTCCCGAACTTTGTTGATGTGGGCCGTGATGCTATCTCCTTCGCTCATCTTAATGGTGAAAAACTGTTGCAAAAGAAATAAAAGACTGGCCGCATTTTTGTGCTCATACAGAGTCTCTAAAGACTCCCAAGCCTCAGCAGAGCTTTCGGCTTTGCTAACATTAAGAAGTTGTGAATCCTTCATGTGTAAGCAAATACATGATAATGCCCTCTCATCTAGATCCTCCCATTTCTCGACATCTTCTGGAGTCACTCCAGGTCCAAAAGGTTTTTGCACTCTTCCGGAAACAATTTTCCAGAGGCCCTTGTCTATAAGGATGAATTTAATTTTAAGTTTCCAAATGTGCCAATTTTCTCTGTCAAACTTCTCTATCATGCGGTACTCGGTAGCCATTTTTCAATGAAGGTACCAAAAATAGAAAAAAATATGGAAGAAAATAACAGAGGGATAGAAATGAAGTCTAGGTAAAACAAACTCCAAACTATGGGTAACTTTGGATATTTATAGGAATTTCTAAAATATGGGTGCGTGTAGGATTGTGCCACCGGCGTCCTCAAAAAATTTCAACTTCAAACTCCCAATTTTCTAGAAGTTACAGCAATCTGAATCAAGGCATGTCCAATAGAATTGAAAAAACTCACGCCTTTCTTGATTTCTTCACTCCCTGGAGTTGCTGGAGTTGCTAGAGTTAAAAACTGCCGCGTTCCCGTAGTGCCATGTTCCCGATACGCGTTCCCAAGGGGCTGCCCGTCAGTGTTTACTGCCCAACTGCAGCTACTGTTGCCCGACTGCAACTGCTGCTCCCAACTGCAACTGCTGCGCCACTGCAACTGGTCTATGCAGCTGCAAATGGCTGCTCTTCTTGCTACTGCACTACTAGAAAACTGTGACCACTTTAGCAGATTTTCAGCAGATTTCTGTTAAGGAGGGTACCGGCGGTCACTAATTGACTCGTTCAACACTTTTCTGTGAAGGAGTGAGCAGAACCGACGTCATTGCTGTTGACCTTGGCGCCCTTCCTCAGAGGTACCTTTGTTCTCAAAATTCGTGAATATATACTACTAGAAAATCATGACCAAATCAACAAAAATTCAACAGATTTATGTTGTTCGGGGTACTACAATGACCGATTTCACTGATTTGTAATTTCTTTTGGGAATATTTTAGAATATTATGGAATCTATCAAAATATTATAGAATCTATTGGAATATTCTAGAATCTTTTGAATATTCTTGAACCTTTTGAATCTTTTGCACTTTATATGAGAGTTTTGTAATCATTTAGTACTAGAATGGGTGTTTTATGTAATTGGATTATACAACTGCAATTTTGCAGACTTTCATCATCCCTGACAAACAACGACAGAAGACAAGCAGCTTGATATTCCCTAAATTAAAGCTATTGAGGGTGAATCTTGACACACTTCGGCTGCTGACTAACTTTTAGCTCCATCTGAAACAATCACAGGGACACCCCAATAAATAAACCCACTTGAATGGGACAACAGTCTGTAATCTGTGAACCTTTCTTTTTCTTTCTTCTCTGAATCTCTCTGTGCTAGAAACTTGGAATCTTCTTTTTGTTTCTACACAGTAATCCGGTTTTTTGAAACATTCAATCAATTGAACTCATTAACCCCTAAGTGACCAATCGACCATATTTTGGTCGCACCCAAATAGCAGTGACTGCCCATGGTTAGGAAATGATATTTTCAAATTTTAATATCTTGTCGAACTTGGGGGAGGGGGAGAGAGATCATGTTCTAGTGTTGTTTGATACATTTCATTTGCAATATTGAGGTTTAGTAAGGAATTTTTCAACGACATAGACCTCAATATTGTCTTAGTGTTATAAAACTTACTACTTTGGAAAACTAATGATGTTCTCTCCTTTGAAACTTTTGCTTTTAAAATTTTAGAATAGAATGTTTAGTTTTAATTAATCATACCAAATTCCATATTCTAAATGTAGAATTAGTACGTAATTTTGGTGAATGTCAAATGGTAAATGATTCTAAATTCATTAAAATGAGTATTTAAAACTCTTTTTGGAAGTTTGACCATATAGATAATTACTAAACATCATGCTTTTCATTTTCTCTTTTGGACCAAACTTCATCAAAATGCAAAAGTAACATCCTGTAACACATCTAGGTTTTTCCCTTACTCCCTCTGTGATTTAAGGATTAACTTAATCATTCACAAATTTATTTATTTTTAAAACGCAAACTTTATAGGCCATTTTGTCATAGTAAAACAACTTTTTTCAAAAATCTTTGAACCAAGAAAAGTTGCGAAATGAAGTTAAGTTTCATCTCCAAAAATCCGTTTGTGATTTTGAGCCTCCATTCAAAAGTTTTAGACAAAATTCAGAGTGGGGTAGCAAGGAATATTTCATTGATATTTTCAAACACCCTCTCTGATTTTTGTCTATAACTTTTGACTGGAGGCTTCAAATCACAAACGGATTTTTGGAGATGAATTTTAACTTCATTTCCCAACTTTTCTTAGTCCAAAGGTTTTTGAAAAAAGTTAATTTACTATGTCAAAATGGCCGCCAAAGTCTGCTGAATTCCAAAACATCGAATTGTAAGTGCTTATGTAAGAAAAAAATAGTTCTATGTTCATCAAATTCTAAGTGCGATGGATTGGTTAGAGTGTTGAGTGTTAAATGTAAGGTCACAAGTTCAAACCCGATTGTCAACGGGGTTGTTGAAATTGGGCTGCTCTAATAATCCGGGCAGCTAAAAACATTTTCTTGCCCGAAAATTCCGGGCAGTAAAAAAATGTTTTTTTAATTTTAATTTTTAAAATTTTGAAATTTTTTTTTCTTATTTTCAGGTGACCAGATCAACAGAAAACTTCAACAGATTTCTGTTGAATAATGACCCGCTCAACGCGACCGATTCAACAGAAACCCTCAACACTTTTCTGTTGATTTGGACGGTGAATTTTCTAGTAGTGCTGCCACTATAAAAAATCGCACGTTGCTTCTTCAAGAGCTACCGAGGATTCTAAATTTTGGATTTAAGTTCTCACAGGTAAAGTCACACAAAATAACTCCCTCAAGTTGATCGATTGATCAAGTCCTCTAAAACAACCTCACAAGAAATCTACTCAACCCGCGAAGGGCAAACATGAGCACCAAGCTCTGATACCATGTAGAAAAACAAGAGGTGTTTATGAAGATAGGAGTTTTACTAATGCAAATGAAATTGGAGCTCTCCACCCAACCGTAGAGGTATGATCAAGATATGATCAAGAGCCTCACCCCCGAGCTCTTATACAATGGTCTAAGTGACTTAGACCATTCACACCAAGTGTGAACACACATAGTCAATTACCTACAAGACTACGGCTATTACCGCCATAACGGCTATTACCGCCATAACGACTATTACCGCCAAAACGGCTATGACGATTATGACGGCTACTACGGCAACTACGGCTACGCCGCTTACAAGTTGTTAACTAACAACTTTGTCAAAGTACATAACTAACACATGTTCTAATAGGAATTATTAACACGGTAAATGTACTTCTAACATTCCTTTGGATGCCCAAACTTCAGACGAAACAGTGGTTCAAGATACTGTACCTCCATCGGAGCAGTTGCCCCTTCCTTTGGATGCCCAAACCTCCGACAACACCGTATTCATTAAATTAGGAGTTTCCATTAAATTGGGAGTCAAATTGATGTACATCACATGATCATTTCACTATCAGATCTACAACATGCATACATCAATTTGACTCCCAATTTAATGGAAACTCCCAATTTAATGAATACGGTGTTCGACGGTGACCTCCACAATGAACATGATCCTTCGAATTCGCTAGAGTGGCCACGTGTAGCGGAGGTATTCGTAGCGGTTGATAGGATGCAGGAAGAACCTTGGAGAAGGCCACCAACCGAAGCCGGTGAAGCCAGTAACCCTAAGATCGAGACATTGAGACAACGATTGCATCAAGCAGAGATTGATAGGGATATAGCGAGGTGTGAATTACTTTTCTGGAAAAGTGACAGGGAGATGCCCATACCAACTCGTGAGCAAAGCCTGCCTTGGTTGAGTTATGTCCACCAATTAAAGGATGTGGATGAATTGGTCGCGCGTGAGTTATATTTGATGTTCCAGTATGAGGAGAAAAAAAGTGGGAATCTCTCTTGTATGCTCACTACTAGAGAAATGGGGTTCCGGTGTAAGAGAAAATCAACAGAAATTCTGCTGGTTCGTGTGCGGGTAAGGAACAGTTGATTCCGGATCACAATCAACAGAAATGTCTTGGTTCGGTGTTGCTTCAATGTCCAAGTATACAGATAAAGAAAGTTTCTAATCTAGCATTCATTTTTTCTGACCTGCCCGAGGAAAAGTAGCTGCCCGGAAAAGAATTTGACTGCCACGGCCAAGAACCCCGACCCACCACCATAGGGCCCACCATGGCTAACCGAAGAGCAATTGCCAACGGCCGGATTCGAACACAAGACCTTCTAAACCCCAACCACTTACTAAACCACCACACCACATACACACGCTCATGCAACTATGAGAATTATCTTGTTAATTATAAGAGAACTTAACCATTGCCGATTCGTTTGCCATGTACAAAAAGCTTTTTTTTTCAATTTTTTTTTACACTATTTCTTACAGGGATTTTTCTGCATGTACAAAAAATTTCAGATTTTTTTGAATTTTTTTTTTTTTTTTGGACAAAATCTTGAAGGCTGGAGCTGTTTTTTTTTTCCCAACAGTCTTTGAATTTTTTTAACGATGTAAAAAAAACTTTTTTTTCAAATTTTTTTTTGCAGTATTATATGCAGGGATTTTTCTGTATCTAGGAAAAATTTCAAATTTTTTTGAATTTTTTTTCTTCGACAAAATCTTGAAGGCTGGAGCTGTTTTTTTTTTCCCAGCAGTCTTTGAATATTTTTAACGATGTAAAAAAAACTTTTTTTTCAAATTTTTTTTTGCAGTATTATATGCAGAGATTTTTCTGTATCTAGGAAAAATTTCAAATTTTTTTGAATTTTTTATTTTTTCGACAAAATCTTGAAGGCTGGAGCTGTTTTTTTTTTTCCCAGCAGTCTTTGAATATTTTTAACGATGTAAAAAAAACTTTTTTTTCAAATTTTTTTTTGCAGTATTATATGCAGGGATTTTTTTGTATCTAGGAAAAATTTCAAATTTTTTTGAATTTTTTTTTTTTCGACAAAATCTGTCTTGGTTCTGTCTTGTTTTGACGCACTCTCCAGTAGTGAATCAACAGGAACTTGTTGGTTCCAAGAGGAAAATCAACAGGAACTTGTTGGTTCTGTGCAGATGACTAAATGTTTGCTACGTTAAACTCATTCTCTGTTGGTTTCAACAGATGTGTGTTGGTTTTGTCTTGGTTTTTACGCACTCTCTAGTAGTGGCTAGGAGTTTGAGGAGGGTGCAAGAATTATTTGATCGACAAGCTGCGCTGCCTGGAGCGCGTACAATGACTACGTTTACCATGTGGGGTGATGTTGACGTGATGATGACACGGGTACATGGGATTTGTGGTTCTCTAGAAACAAACAACATGGACTGGGCTTCGGCGATCGAAGAAGGGTGGATGCCATATAACGTGTTTTCCTCGCATTTGTTGGAGAAGGAGAAGACGGTGGTTCATACATGTAATCCAGCTCCCAACTTTCTGAAAGAGACATGTTGCTTGTGTCAATATGGGTACATTCCCAGTAACACGACCCAAGGAAACTGTATCCAGTGATTAATTTAACGGATTGTTAAGCAATAATCTTATCATATGAATTGATAATGCAATATAAATTAGTAACTACATATAATATATGTCATTATACAATATACTAAAGTTTGACAATGTTTGGGAAGTTATTGGTACTCCAAAACGACTAAAATATAGTCGTAACCAGTCGTTAATAACGACTAAAACGTGCTAAAATGTTCAAAATATGTTGCAAAATGTCCTTAAATTTTTCTAATATCTACATAAATTGAAGATATTATTTTCTAAGCACTCATCAAGAGTCGTTATAACTGGGCGGGGTTGGGTCGTGTTACTGTGAATGTACCCATATGGGTTTGGTCCAGAAGGAGCGATCCAATTGGGACAATGTCAGCATACCTTTCATATTCAGTGCGTTGCGGAACATTCCTTACGACGCTCTTGGTGTCCCCTGTGCAATGCTCCTATACATGTTAGATTCTACGAAATGATGGGCCTTCGCGCCTTTATGTCATCTGGTCATGAATACAACCAGTGGAACCTTCCTCTGGACCAAAAACCGAAGAAGTTTCTAAATTACAAAAACTGGTGTCAACCATTGGTATGGGATGTTAACTTCGACTGCCATGACTTGTATCATTTGCACGCAAAAGGGTCTGAGGTAGAAGATTTTATGGACAAGGACGAACTTTTCTGGATGACCCGAGATTACGAGATCGAAGTGCGAGCACGTGCAATTGTGAACGAGGCGGACCGGGAGGTGTTTTGCCGCAACTTTGGGGGACATTGGAGCGTACATCACAAAAAGTTCTTCCGATTCCCAAAGAATGAAGTAAAAAAGAGAGATGATTACACGTGGTACGAGGCATCCGGTCCCGTCTTAGGAGAACAACACGGAACGTAGGACCGTACGTTGATCGGCAGAGCTCTGGTCCTTTCAAAGTTGGAGGAGGCGGCTAGGCTTCGTGCCACAACGACCGAGGACATGTTCATTGATGAGGAGAATTCCTATGCGGATGTTGCAGGTGCATTTGATAGGAGGATCAATGACGTCATCGAAATGTGGCGACGTCATATGTTGACATCGAATTGGTCAACGACATTTGGAGAAACTGAGCAAACTGGAACTCTTGTTGTCGGTCGTGTGGAGAAGTACATGGAGGTTTTTAAGGCAAGAGAGGTGGATATGGATTGTTCTCGCAAGGGGAAACGAAAGGCCGACGAGGATAACAATTGGGAACCATCTCAAGACAACGTTGAAAAGAAGCTTGCGATAGATTCAGAGGTTGAGGCAGGCGGTACAATCACTCATGGCAGTGAGCGTAGACGTACTCGTTTGATGAACATTGATATCGCATGACTGTTGTTTAGCCATTTGGCTACTATATGGATATATTTAACTCTATTCACGTTTCCATTCTTGTTGACTTCAATGTAGAATACTTTTCCACACTCGGTTTTCTTTCACTTCTCTATTTATACTTTTTGCAAAACTCATAATAATAGAGAATTCGCATGACATATTTTTAATTTGAAGGACTCCCATAAATGCAATTTATTTTTTATCGTGTTATACTTTTAAAAAGAAACTGGGACAACAGTGTAGGCATTTAGAGGTTTACCTAGTCAAAGTAGCTGATCACAAGAGGTAATGAAGGAAGGACTCTTCCTCCAAGCAAATTTTTTTTCAATGCCGCCATCCGATGCCTGCCGTCCGCTTCTCGCCGTCCGCTGCTCGCCGTCCTGTCCGGGGCCCCGAAATGCCGTCCGCTTCACGGTGTCCGATCCGCCGTCCGATACAGCCGTCTGATTCGTCCGTTTGGACCGCCCTCAGTCAGATCCTATGAAGTTGTCCAACTCAACAACTTTCCAGAACGGAATAAATGCCATGAGGAATCCAATGATTGTGATTAAGTGAGCCAAAGAATCCTATTAACCCCTAAACGTTCTCACCCTTTTCAGATTTGGTCGTTTTTCAAAGATGCATTATAAAATGCAACTAAGAGGGATATTTTCAACTCGATGAATGAATAAAAGTTGTACATCATGAATGTTAGATTCTATCCATACGGTTGGATTTGCAATTGCTATCACCAAGTTTTGTGTATTAATTTTCAAACTTCAAATTTAGAGCTCTTTTGGAATATGATTACGAATAAGGTATTGACAATCTAATAATGAAATCTTTTGTGATGGGTTGAAATGTAATGCTTTAAGTGTAGTGATTTTTGGAGATGTTTTGGTTACTTAATTTTACTTTCACTTTCTCAAGAGCACTTTTAGACTAAAATCTTCGAAATTTTGGGTGGAACACTACAACATGACATGAGGCATAAAAATTTCACAAATCATCCCCTCTCTAATCGGATCACACATGCACAAAGCTAACTTCCCATAAAAGTTTAAGTAAAAGATCCACACTTCAAAAAGTGCATGATGGATGAAAAATCGGAGTTCAAATCCGTACATCATGCAAAATATGCATGATTGGGCCGTTAGGGGTTAACCCTTTGAGGACAACGCAACATGTTGGTATGGTGAAATCGATCACAGGATTTGCATATTTGAAATATCACATTGGGTGATTTATAATTTTGCATTCCTAGTCATTAGCAGTATGAAGGTATAATAAAAATTTCAACATGATTGGAAGATATTTTGAATATTTACAAATTTTATTATGTAAACACGACAGAATTTCAAAATAAATTTACTTTTGTCAAATTTAATATCAAGTTTTTTATTTAAAGTAGATAAAAGTTACATTTACATGTAGTAAAGGTATGAAAGCAAAAGATATAAAAGAGTCCTATGATTCGAGCATTATTAGAAAGCCCTTTGTATTTAGGACACTCCAATTTCAAATTTCTCAACGTTGGAAAAACTTCAATAGATTTTCTACTTTCCAATCCCAACGGTCAAAAGATGTATCATAACTTAACTTAAACATCTAACGAAAACTCCAACTACATAAAAGCTAAAACGCTAGATTTTAAGGACGTTGGACCAAAAATCAAGCATAATATGGTTGATTGGGCACTTAGGTTGCACATATGAATTTTAGATTCTATCCATACATTAAGATCAACAGTTACGAATACCAATTAAGTTGTATGAATATAAAATGACTTGGGATTAAAAAATAAGTGAATTTCAATGGTTGAGATCATATATGAATAGTGACTAAGTGAAGTCATTTTAACAAATGTTGCCACACAACAATATAACATGCATGACTTACTCTTAAAAGTCCCAAAATGTAAAACCACCAACCTTTTACACAATAAACAATAACATGGCACCAAGATCGTTCCATTTTGAAACTATTTCATTTTTGCTGATAACAAATTTCAGAGTATATTACGGGCTCCATTATTCAAAGAAGATGATTCATACATTCGCACATGCGTACACAATATATTTATATTCTGTTCATATAAATTTATGTATACATAAAAATACATGTGCATATATACGTACATATATATATTGGTACTAGTATGTGTATGTGAATGAATGGAGGTAAGTATGTGTGTGTCTGTGTTTTTATATTTATATATATATATATAGATGGATGTGTCGACCATTTATAGATGTACATATTAATATAAACCCTAAACATGCATGCACATACGCATACAATAAGATTTATTTATATGTATGTAAATATAAAGGTACATACATGTGCATTCAATATGTTCAACTATAATTTAATTTCATATATACTATTCATATGAACATGCATACAATAGGTTCAAATCTAATTTAATTTCAAGTTTTCCCCTCTAACTAGGTTTGTAAAATATAAATTGTTACATATATTGTGTGATAATTTGTTTATGAAAATTGACGTGGTCTTTCCCTCTTAAATTATGATTGTGAATCCATTGAATGAAGACACTCTAGTAGGTTCGAAGTAATGTATGCATAAAAAAATGCTAACTCTTATGGAATTCAAATTGGAACGCAATGCTTCATTCTATTGCCTTTACATTTGAATATTTTGCCTATTTATTCAATTGGAAAGTAATTACAAGTCAAGTCATGAAATTGACCAAAAGTGAGAGGGAGAATGAACAAAGGAAGAAAGGGAGAAGGGTAAGGTGGGGGGGGGGGGGGCGGAGTTAGTTAACAATGGAGAGGTAAGAGACATCATGAAAGAGGTGGTCCGGACCGCTCTCCTAGAAGTGAAGCACTACAAGAATTCAATACGAAGGACAATAAATGTTGGAACATTCTTTGACCGTACTCAAAATAGTCCTCGAAGTCCGCGAGGATTCTTGAAGTGCGTGTAGACCCAAGGAGTTGGGCTGGAGGAGGAGGAAGGGAGAGCAATGAAACACCAAAACTCAATACTTTGGAGAACCCCCCTGGGCTGCTCGCGCACGCCGTCCAATGCCTGCCGTCCGATCCGGCGTCCTCTCTGCTGTCCGATCAGGCGTCCGCTCTGTCGTCCGATCCGAGGGTTTCGTCCGATGGATCCTGTCCGTCCGATCAGCGTGCTCTATTTCATTCAGTTCGTCCGATCTCGTCGTCTAAACCGCCGTTCGAGGTGCTTCTGCAGATGACCCTTAACCCCTAAAGGACCAATCAACCAGATTATGCCTGTTTTTGGTCAAACGCCCCAAAAATCAAGTGTTTTAACGTTATTGTAGTTGGTGTTTTCATTAGATGTTTAAGTTAAGTTATGATACATCTTTTGACCGTTGGGATTGGAGAATAGACTTCATTTGCAGAGTTTCCACCGTCGAGAAATTCGAATTTTGAGTGTCCAAAATACAAAGGGATTTCTAAAGATGCTCATATCATAGGTCTCTTTTAATTTCTTCATTTTCAGTATTTTACTCTTTGTAAATATGACTTTTATCTACCTTAAATATAATTTTTGATATTAAATTTGACAAAACTATATTTATTTTGAATTTTTCCCTTGTTTACATAATAAAATTTGTAAATATTCAAAATATATTCGAATCATGTTGAAAATTTTGCAATACCTTCATAATTTTAACCCCTAAAAGCCCGAGGGGTATTGGACAAAACATAGATGTGTTATAATATGTGCCTTCTATATGTTTGATGAAGGTTGGTTCAATAGACAAAATGTAGAGTATCATCTTTACAAATTATCCGTACGGTCAAACTTCCTAAATAATCTTTAGATCATTTTTTAATGAATTTAAAAGCATTAACCTTCGAAAATTTGTATAAATTATAATTTTTAATTTTAGAGTTCAAAATTTAGTACAATTGGTTACAGTTGGGCTATCTATCGTAAACTTCAAAAAAGCAAGAGAAACGATGGAGGAATCATCATTACTTTCCCCAAATAGCAAATTTTGTAACACTAAGACAATGTTGAGGTGATCTACTTTGAAAAATTCTCCCGGGTGGAGTTTAACTCGGATTGCCATAATTCAAATTGGGTTGGAAAGTAGACTTGATGTAGTATTTAAAAATATTTTTTATTTTTTCAAAAAAATATTTTTTTGTTCCGGGCAGCCCGTTTTTTCCGGGCAGCGACCAGAAAATGGTCGCTCGGGAGCTTAGGGGTTAATGACTCTCTATGAAAAATCATAAATCATACAATTTGATATTTCAAGTATGCAAATTATAGGGCTTTGACTTTTTCAAAAGAGGTGAGGACCTGTAAGGGTTAACCCTTTGACGCTCGCCTTCATATTCTAAATATTGGATGGTTGCTCATGCGTACATCCATCACATACGGCGACTTCGTACAATAATTAAAATTTGTGATTGTCCATAGTCCATTAAAATATGAATTACTTCAAATATTTAACCTTCATAATCTTAAAAAGTTCATTTTCTATTAGAAAATACATAACACTTTAGGACTAATTGGATACATACAAATTCGTGCGTGCGTAAACTTTAATTAAAAAAATTTACCAATCCGAAAGGTAAAATTGATATAAAAGTGTATATTGATTGTTGTCAAAGACAACATTAAACCAACATTAACCCCGAAAATACCCAATCAACCATATTATGCTTGTTTTTTGGTCAAACGCCCCAAAAATCAAGTGTTTTAACTATATTGTAGTTGGTGTTTTCATTAGATGTTTAAGTTAAGTTATGATACATCTTTTGACCGTTGGGATTGGAGAATAGACTTCATTTGAAGATATTTCACCGTCGTGAAATTTGAATTTCGAGTGTTCAAAATGCAAAGGGATTACTAAAGATGCTTCTATCATATGTCTCTTTTAATTTCTTCACTTTCAGTCTTTTACTCCTTGTAAATATAACTTTTATGTACCTTAAATATAATTTTTGATATTAAACTTGACAAAAATATATTTATTTTGAATTTTTCCCTTGTTTACATAATAAAATTTGTAAATATTCAAAATATTTTCGAATCATGTTGAAAATTTTGCCATACCTTCATATTGTTAATGACTGTTTATGAAAAATTATAAATCATACAATGTGATATTTCAAGTATGCAAATTATAGTGCTTCGACTTTTACAAAAGAGGTGAGGACCTTTAGGGGTTAAGATAGATAGAAGTAGTTTGATCGATCACAGGATTTCTCCGCCAATGTCTAACGTTTACAATTTCCTTGATAACAAATAAGATCCTATTTTGTGATTTTGTCCATAGAATATTATTCATCCAATCGCACATGTGTACACAATATATTTATATCGTGGATATGTAAATCTATATAAACATAGAAATACGCGAGCATAAATATATACATATACACATATGTATGTATGGATATATGTATGTATGTATATGTAAATATGTGGGTGGATATTTGTATGTACATATACATAGAAGCACTTACGAATATACATGCACTACAAACATGTCTTCCACGATGTTGCACCATCATGAAAATGGCATGCCACATGTGTTTTATATTACCAATTGGCATATATTATTATTCCAAGCTTACTAGAGATGATAATATGCCTTCCACGACGTTCTACCATCATGTATACTTGCATGCACATACGCACACACATACACGATAACTTATGGAATTCGAAGTGGAATTCATATTTTGAATATTTCGCTTCTTTATTCAATTGGTAAGTAATTACAAGTCAAGTCATGAAATTGACCAAAAGTGGGAGGGAGAATGAACAAAGGAGGAAAGGGAAAGGGCAACGTGGGGGGGGGGGGGGGGGGGCGGAGTTAGCTAACAATAGAGAGGTAAGAGCCATCATGAAAGAGGTGGGACGGACCACTCTCCTAGAAATGAAGCACTACAAGAATTCAATGCGAAGCACAATAAATGTTGGAACATTCTTTGACCGTACTCAAAATAGTCCTCGAAGTCCGCGAAGATTCTTGAAGTGCGTGTAGACCCAAGGAGTTGGGCTGGAGGAGGAGGAAGGGAGAGCAATGAAACACCAAAACTCAATACTTTGGAGAAACCCCCTGGGCTGCTCGCGCACGCCGTCCGATGCCTGCCGTCCGATGCCCTAAACCCTAAACCCTAAACCCTAAACAACACAATTGACTTTCCAAGAAGGACTCCCATCACATTCTCATTTCCTACTCCTTTTATAATTATCTTGTGCAAGGAAAACCTCCTTCACGAATGAAGTTATTCATGAAAAACATCTTGTCTCACTATCTTGAGAAGTCTATGGCGGCGAACGAACCACTAAAAGTGCACTTTATTGAACCCCTCTTTATGTTAGGTCCTTGCTACACACTTTTCACTTGAATTAAGTGGCTTCCCGTATTTACTTTTGGCCGAGTACTTTCTTTGAACCGTCTTCATCATCGAACAACCTCATGAGCTTCTGTGCTTCAAGAGCAGTTCCGCAACATCAGATCTCACAGAAACGCAATCGTGAAGATCGTAACGAACACCTTTGAAGTGCATACTCTCGCAACTTGAGATCCAGCTAGTCTAAACCCTAAACTTTAGTCCCGATTGAAACACTTGAGATGATATTGCCTATTCGCCCCCTGTTTTGTGGATGCATGCTTTGTTTTTTCTAGAAAAAGATGAGCATGCAATTTATTAAGTCACTCATAAGCAAGATAAACACACGTAGTTTGCGAAGAGGTAAGCTAGTCTCCTACACACTCACCTTCCAAAGGCTCTACTAGAAAAATATTAGCACTCTAGGGTTTCTAAGGCTTTTGTAGCATGCGGCGTTAAGATGAGGTGACAACCAAACTCCAAGAGCCATGCCGCAAGATTGACACTTGAATACCTTCCTCATAGAGTTCATCCAAGTCTTAGTGGTGCCTAGTCCTCCCTCATGCGCTATGATTGTATCATAGTACTACATTCTAATCTGACTTTAGACACCGTGTCCCATGACACCCTAAACCCTACTAGTGTTAGTATCATATTGAGAATTTCGAACGATACAGAGAACATTGCCCTGTGTAGTCAAAGGGTGTAGTACTATGGTAGGGTGTCGTACTGTAGGACTATCATGGTGCATGAGGGAGGACTAGGCACCACTAAGGCTTGGATGAAGTCTACGAGGAAGGTATTCAAGTGTCGATCTTGCGGCATGGCACTTGGAATGAGGTTGTCACCTCATCTTGATGCCTCATGCTACGAAAGGCTTAGAAACCACAGAGTGTTCATCTTTTTGTAGTTGGGCCTCTGGAAAGTGACTGGGTAAGTGTGTGAGGGACTAGCTCGGTTCTAGCGAGTACAGACCTTTTCAAAGGCGGAAAGGCGTCGACAAAGCAGGGGCAACTGGGCAATACCCTCTCCAGCGTTTCAATTGAGATTAGAGTTGAGGATAGGCAAATTGGATCTCAAGCTACGAGAGCATGCACTTCAAAGGTGTGCGTTCCGATCTTCACGATTGTGTTTTTATGAGATCTGGTATTGCTGAACAGCACTTAAGCACAGAAGCTCGTGAGGTTGTTTGATGATGAAGAGGGTTTGAAGAAAGTGGTGGGCCAAAGGTATGTATGGGAAGCCACATGATTCAAGTGGGAAGTATGTAACGTGGAACAAAAATGAAGAGGGGTTGAAGAATGTGCACATTTGGTAGTTCGATTGTCCTATTGAACTTCTTAATTACTATAGCGAAGCAAGATTTTTTTTCAGAAATAACCCTATTCGTGATGGACGTTTTCATTGTACAAGGTAGTTATGGAAGGGGAGGAAATGAGAATGCGGTGGGAGTCCTTCTTGGAAAGGCCTTTGTGCTATGCACCACCAAGTCATAGGATCAGCTCAGACCCTCCAAATTGCATTAAGAGTAAAGTGAACTCATTTTGTAGTCAACCATGTATAGAAGGTCCGATAGAAGAATGGAGAGAACACCAACGACATTGATATATCTTTTAATGAGATACGAACTTAATCAATGACCAATGAAAATAACGCTTGATTAGGTACTTAACGAGGTTTACAATTTGCGAGACGGATTTTTCAATATTACCTTGAGCTCGGGGAGGTCACTCCCTTGTATATTTTGTATACACGTGCGATAATGACCTATTTATTTGGGGGGTTATTTTAGCAAAAAAATTTAGCAAAAAATATTATTAGGTGATGGTATTTTACATGTAAAAAGCCTGAGAATATTATATGTGATGGTATTTTACATGTAAACATGTTTCACTTTTTAAAAATCCCCTATTTTACATGTACATTTTTTACAAAATTTATCTACAATGAATATATTGGACCCTATTTTTTATCGCACGTTGTTTCTAAAATTTTCGCCAGTGAACCCCCCGAGACCTTGAGTTATTGCAGGGCGCGGATCTTTCAAAACAAGGGCATAGTCGTTAAATATTTAGTGCCTATGGTCACTCAGTGGCTGACCAGGCCGTGTATCACATCAGTGATCACACGTGCTCGAGTAATCTCGAACTTTGGTCTCAAAGTCCTGACATATAGTCATAATTTATCCCTAAGTGTCCAACCATGCATATTGTGCAAGATGTACAGATTTCATCCGTATTTTCTCATCCGTCATACACTTTTTGTGGTGAGATTTTTGTACTGATTTATTTATGGGAAGTTAGCTTCATGTATGTGTGATTCGATTGAAAAGGAACTAATGTTTGAAAAAATTATGCCTCATTTTGTGTTGCAGTGTTTCATCGAAAATGTTGAAAATCTTGGTCCAAAAGTGATTTGGAAAAAAAAACTATGAAAATCAAGCATCCGAAAAAACTCCAAAAATCACTACACCTAAAGTACTACATTATAACCCATCACAAAAAAATTCATCCACATTTTGTCAATATCTTATTCGTAATTGAATTACAAAATAATTTTGTATTTTATGTTTCAAATTTTATAGAAAAAGATTATTGATAGCAATCATAGATCTAACCGTATAGATAGAATCTAAAAATAAAAATGTATAACTTTTATTCATACTTCAAGTTCCAAATATTCGTGTTAGTTGCATTTTATAATGCATCTTTGCGAAACTGTGTAAACTGGACATAAGTGAGGACTTCTAGGGGTTAACCAACAAGACCGCGGGATTTGATGATCATGCGCATTGGATATTTGATAGTATTCTAAAACAAAGATAATTTGGTTAATGTGTCGGGTCCGGTTTGCCGTCCGATCTGCGGTTCGTCTCGCCGTCCGATCTACAGGCCGTCCAATTTGGCGGACTGCGCGACCCGTCCGATCGTCGACAGCCGGTCGATCGGACGACGTGTGTCCGATCGGGTGGCGGACGGTGCGGGCCATCCGATCGGGTGTCCGAACTAATCGGACAGTACGTCCGCCTATAAAGCCGTACGACCAGAGCGGACGGCTCACTTTTTCCTCCCTACTCACATTATTGTGAGAGTAGTTACGGGTTGCTGTTGGCAGGGTTATCCCATCCTCTGGCTCGTCACTCGGGGAGGAAGAAGTCAGCGTTGCAGGGGGGGTATATTTTGCCAATTTTTTTAACAATTCCGGAGCTCTGTCACCATGCCGAAGGGAAAAAAGCATAAGATAGGTAAGACGACGGAACAAAAATCTCTTGAAGATAGCCCTGACATGCCGTCGAAAGCGTGTAAGAAGTTTCTCTAGCAGTTCACGGTGGATTTTTACCGAAGCAACACGCTTATGGCGTTGGAGAGTAAGTTTGTTCGATACAAAGAGCAGAGTGTGCAAAATTTCAAGACGACATGACGAGGGATATGTTGCAGGCTCTTGGGGATGGAATTTGGTACCGGGAGATGGAAAAGCGTGCTTTCACAAAGTGGTTGGGGTAGAGGGTGAAAGATTCTTTGTGGAATATCGAGGGAGTATTAACCAAGTATGGGAAGGACCACGAGCTGCTTCAGGACAATATGTATATTTAGGAAGTGATGAAGAAAGCAGACAGCTTTGTGAAGTTGATGAAACCATATAGCTTTGGACGCCAGCGCAATCAAAATATCGGTTGGTGGAGACACGTTGCTTGTGGATCCGAGGAGTTAATGAAGAATAAGTTGATCCACGCATTGCCTGCTACGGCCAATGTCATTGAAGTGGAGCACAGATCACTCAAGGGTGCATATGCTATGGTGAAGAGGGTTCGAATTGAAGGAGCCCCAGGGTTTGAACCTTATTGGGAGTTTGCAGCGAAGCTTTCTAAACAGTGGAAGACAAGACCGGATCTTGCAAAATTGGAACACCAAAATGAAACGATGGCCGTTCAAATTGACCATCCAGGTGTTATACGGTATGTGGCTATTAATCCTTCAAAATACGAGGGTTATGCATATTGGTGGAATGGTGGGACATTGCGACAGATGCTGAATTTAGACAACACGTACGGAGACGATATCTACGCGCGTACGTTGCATACAACTATGTCAGCAGACGATGTCGTCAAAACAAGTTATCTGAGGCGGTTCCGTAAAAAAAGAACGGAGTTGGCGTGGGCATTGGTGATTATCATGATGGAGGTACACATGACCGACAACCTGCACAATGATTTATCTCCCGATAATATCCTTTTTCATTTCCCTGCGGACGAGACGCGTGTATACATCGGGATATGTGACTGGGGCATGTTATCCTTTTCGAGTGAGCCAATGAAGTCACTATATGGGTTCAACAGTACAGAGGAAATGGAGAAGGATCTTGCAGATCGGTACTGGGTGGATCCTACGATTGCTTATGTACGTAAGCCAGATGCAAATGTAGAGATACGCCCACTAGTGACGAAGGCAACTGAGGCATATGGAGTTGCAAAACTTGCGTTGCGCATCAACAAGGGCAACATGTCGGAGGATTACTGGAAGTTGCAGACGCCTGGAGAAACTTCAATTGTTTATAGACAACAGGAGTTGGCAGATGTGTTCGAGAGCTATTTGAATCGATTGTGCAGCCCGAATCGAGAAAATATTGGAGGTTTAATTCATTTAGTGACACGTTTTAGGATTACGTACCATTGGCCAGTACCGTACGAGCATTTTAGACATGTGTATTAGGCAAAACATAGTGATATAGTTCTTCTTGGTTTAGAGTAGTAGTAACGGTATTGAATTGTTCTATGGCTATTGTTGTGTGCTTATGTATAGAACACGTGGACTTCTGTCCGACTATCAGTAAAATATTTTCCTTCTTGACATTTACGGAAAAAATAATTCCATATGTTTTATTGTTTTTGGGATTTTGCTATCTCTATATTCATTGATATTTGTGGGTTTTGCAGCCATCAGTCCCGGGACTCCAATTTGGAATTTGTTTGCACACATGGGTACCTAACGTTATTAGAATTTAGAAACACCCTCGATTTTCTTTAATATTTTGGAAAATAGTTCTTCCATGTGTTATTGGAATTTTGCTAACTCTATGGTTTTTGACTAGGATTTGCAATCGGTGGATTTGTGTTCACCGTTGGGATTGGAGAATAGACTTCATTTGAAGATTTTCCACCGTCGACAAATTTGAATGTTGAGTGTCCAAAATACAGAAGTATTTCTAAAGATGCTCGTATCATAGGTCTCTTTTAATTTCTTCACTTTCAGGTTTTTACTCCTTGTAAATATAACTTTGCCGTAAACCTTAAATATAAGTTTTGATAAACCCTTTGACAAAAATATATTTATTTTGAATTTTTCCCTTGTTTGAATAATAAAATCTGTAAATATTCAAAATATCTTCAAATCATGTTGAAAACTGTGATCGGACGTCCACTGCACCGTCCGATCGGGCACGTTTTCAGTCGTCCGATCTTGCAGCCGTCCGATCGCGCCGTCCTACCGTCCGACCCAATCGTCCGTCCGATCCCGCCGTCCGCCATTCTAATCCCACTCGCCCGTCCGATTGGGCACATTCTCAATCGTTCGATCGGGCAGCCGCTCGCCCGTCCGATCGAGCACCCAATCCCTCGTCCGACCCATAGATGGAGACACCAAATTCATAGATTTCTTCGATTTCAGTGAATTATAATCAGCCCAACACGAGGATGGGACTAAAGATCTCGTAGATTGCGTCGTACACCTTAAACAACTGTCCGCCGTCCACAGAAACATTGCAACAGGGCGGTCGACCTCGCCGTCGGACATAGGCGTCTGACCTGTCCGCCGTCCGACCTGCCCGCCGTCCGATCTACCCTAAATCGCCGTCCGACCTGTCCAGTCGTCCGATCGCGCCGTCTGCCGTTCGAACACGTCCGCTGAGGTAAAACCCCCGTCCGCTGTGGTAAAACCGCCGCCCGCTGTGGATTTCTCAAAGTCACCGGACGCTGGGATGGGAACGTCTACGTCCAGCGGACATCCGGACGCGAACGTCAGCGTCCCAGCGTCCGAACAACCCTGCTGCTTGTCCTGTTATTTCGGTCTTGGTGGATGGCGGGCTGATCCGGATCCTGAAGCTCGGGACGTTCGGGCTTCTTTGTTCATCGAGATTGCTCCCCTTTCCTCTCCGGATGACATCTGCAGGCCTGATCTATTGCTTGGGAGCCTCTGAGATTGTTCCTTGTTTCTGCAAGCCCGAGGTCTCTCTGCAACAGTCTCTTATTACGCAATGTTGAGTATCCAAGCAGAATCTACATCTAATCGGCAAATAGTTGTAATCAATGAGAATTGTTTTTGTAATTTTTGTGATTTCGTTGGTAACCTGAACTAAAGACTCCCATCCTTTGCTCGAATCTAGCGCTATGCAAAATCTAGGGTCCTGGGCTTGGTCGTTGGAGGTGTCCATGCCAATTACCTCTCCAATGCCTTTCGCGATTTCTAAGGCCACCGCCTGAAATTCCTCCAGCACATGTTTTAATGTGATCCATGTTGGAATTTTCATACTAGTGGGAATATATTAGATCCACTGATTTTCTCACTCTTTTGCGTTGATGGATCAAAATCAGCAGACCATTTCTGAAATATGCACAACCCTTTGTATCCCCAGTACAAAGTTGCAAGGAGCATCTTTTGGATGGAATCTTGTGAGTCGCTTTTGGTGAGAAAAAAACCCCTCCCTAAGTTGCGGCCCAGAGTAAGGTTTCCGCCTACCTTTTGCTGC
The DNA here is from genome assembly GCA_022496805.1 of Pohlia nutans. Lineage (NCBI taxonomy): Eukaryota > Viridiplantae > Streptophyta > Bryopsida > Bryales > Mniaceae > Pohlia > Pohlia nutans. The sequence continues at coordinate 20,512,447 of CM040094.1, forward strand.
AGTTGAGAGATCCATGCTTGCATCTCGTGGTTTGGTAGGCAACCATCTATGAAATAGCCAATCACAGCAAATTCCGCCAGATACTCCATTTCGTGTTTGACGATGTCTTGGTTGACTTTCACCTCGCGGTTTTCTTCTCGCAACAAGAATCCGGCATAGCTTCTGGAGTATATAGATGGAAGGAGTTCACCAGGGACGACTGTGATCGGGTGCGGGGCTTCTGCCGAATGAACGGAGCCTGCTAGTACTGCTTTTGTGGCCACCTCAACATCTGCGACTTTCTCTCCATCAGCCTGGATCCGCGAGTGGCTAGCTTCCTTCATCATCGGATCGTATCTAGTGGATGCCGCGTTCCGGACTTTGTTTGCGTAAAATAGTGTCCCCTCCATGATTAATGCTACTGGGACCACATAACTAATCTATCAGATCTCTACAACACGTTTGTGCAGTAATCTACTGGTAAACTCTCTAAAAATCCCTAGTTCTTTAAAACTCGTCACCCTAAGCTCTGAAGATCAACTGCAAGAATCACAATTGCAACCAGGAAACAATTGAAGAAACGCCTCAGTTGTGAGCAACATGATTAGTGTTAGATCTGGCAGGAATCGCCTCTCTCTCACTAACTGCAATTTGCAAAGCTCAGATCTAGATCCATCGGACCCCCACCCCTTGAGCCTCCGTCACTCTACTCACCCCTTGTAGGCCAGAGACAATAAAATTATCATATTGTTTGTAAAATGTGTTCCAAGATGTTGGAAGTTAACCTTATTTCTTGTTAAGCTTCAAGGCTGAGTGGAAAGTACTTACTACTAAATAGGAGAAAGGTGGTCCGGAATGTTTTCATTGTATGTTGGATAGATGCCACTTGTCAGTAGGAGAATGAATCCAACTTTCACAAAGCTAAATTGTCATCCGTTCACAACCAAGTGAGGTTCACAAATCTATTACGGTACAATCTAACCTTGATAATGTTACACCATCCGTTTAAACAAAAAGTGTGATATGAACAAGGTGTGACATTTTTGATAATGTCACATTTGGAAGATTTGTCTCGGGGAGGTCACTGTCGAGAATGTAGAAAACTATGAGAGAACAAATATGGGGTGTCTTTTATTCATTTGAGATAAAAATTATCATAATATATACTATAAATAGTAGGATATTCCAATTACTTCATAGCCCTCCATTAAATACCCTATGTACGCTTATATGTATCCAAAATTTACACTAAGTGACCTCCCCGAGAGATTTATGCATAATGAGATATCATCTAAAAAAATAGATAAAAAATCAAATAAAAATTACAATGCACATACAAAAGAAAATAAAAAAGATGAGAATTCAATATTTTTAAATATAAAATCAAATTCAAAAGAGTGAAATAACAAAGAGAACACATTATAATGTGTCATTGAGATCAGGTAAAGACCTCTCACTAGAAACAAAGAAGCTCCTAATGTCACATTGTTTTGTTGACGTTGATGTTAAATGTGCAACACCAATTCTAATGAACTTGTCATGAATTTTTTCCATTTCTAACAACTCCGTAGTGTTGAAAATCTGAGAACCTTAATTAGCCATAAAATTCAAAACATCTTTAACAATTTTTTATGCATCACTTAACTTCACTACTTTAGACTCAACATCATTGATATCATCAATCAATGAGTCCACTTCCATGGGATCAAGTACCTCTTTGCCGTCTTGCACTAATTGCGCAAGCTCCTCACTCAAGCTCGTCAGTAGAATATTCCACCTTAAAATCATCTTCACCTTCCATGTTTACATACTCCACTAGAGAAAGGTTTTCTAGAGGCTTGCCTTAGACATCAAAGCCCAAATTCAATGCTTCAATGAGATTTTCCAATTCCAAAGCTGCTTCCTCCATTGTGTTTTTCATACGTTCATCAAGATTGTTAATATCTGCATTATTTCCATTGCGCAGGCAATATGGCGGACTTTCTCCAACAATTTCTAATGGTTTGATCATCTAACTCATGCCATCCCGCCACACACCATAGCATAGCTTGAAATAGATCAACATTCAATTTCCCTAAATCTTCACCAGATCTGCTATAAATTTGTTGCAAAGTCCAAGCAACAAGTTTGCGCTTATAGCACATTTTGAATGCTGCAGTCACTCCTTGATCCAAAGGCTGAACAATTGAAGCCACATTTGGTAGAAAAAACAAGATAGTAATATGAGAGAGCACAAAAGCATTAAAGCCATCAATAATTTTCTTGACCTCACCATGAATATCATGGCTTCTTGCATTATCTATGATAATGCAAATCTTTCTGTCTTTCAATGCCATCCGTCGGTTCTCACTCTTCACCCAATGTGTAAAAAATTCACCATTCATCCATGCTAAACTATTAGAATAATAGTACACTGTACTATTTGGATCAAGTTTTTGAGGAAAGCATCTGGGACGCGCTAATTTGTGAATGAAAACAAGCTTCAACCGTTCCTTGCCTAAGATATTAGTGCAAAGCCCCAATGTGATACGGTCCTTCTTTTTTTAATTTCCTTTAGCCTTCCCAATATTCAAAGTCTTGCAAGGAGAGGCTCTATAGTACAAACCTGTCTCATCAAAATTCAAAATTTCCCTCGGATCATATTTCTTCAATATGAATGGGATCTTTGCCATGGCCAATGCAACTCCAACTTCATCTGCATCTCCATTTTCTCTATGTAGATAATAACACTTAATTCCATGTCGAGTTTTGAAATTTTGCAACCATCCATTAGAAAGCTTGAAGTTGATGTCAAATATGTCAAATGAATTCTTCAATTCATTAGCCTTATACATAATAAAATCATCAGTCACAATTCCCCTTCGTGCTCTAACCTATCCAAACCATAAAACCAAAGTTTTTCAAGCTGAGGCCATTTTCCAACTAGAGCAAGTTGTGCACACAAATTAGCATCTACATTTAACCACTTCTCTTTTGCACGAAGAATCTTGCTAATTGTGGTACAATCCACAAACTTGAATTTGTGTTGATCCACCATATATTGTGCAAGGTCTTCATATTTCAAACATGGATGAGCATTGAGAACTTCACAAATTTTCTTCTTATGAGAGGCAGATAAATCCACTCGTTTGCGTGTGGAATTGCTTGCCATTGCTAGCACCTTATTCTACCAAACCATTCACCCAAATGACTATGCAAAAATCTCAGGAATTGTCATCAACATTGAAGGTAAATTGTCAAATAATTCTAAGAAAGTCCATAGAATTCTAAACTAGAGGGCCCAATCTCATTCAAAATATAATTATTCATGGTCAGCTCATAGAGGGCTGATTTATGAATGTAATATACTAATGAAACACACTAATGGTTGATTTGAGAATGTAACATACTAATGAAATTACTCACAGATGGTTGATCACATATTAATTACCTACATTACTCACACATGGCTGATTTGTTACCTACATTACTAATGAAATTACATACATTGCTCTCAGAGGGCTGATTTGTGAATGTAACAAACTGATACAACATACTAATGGCTGATTTGTGAATGTAACATACTAATGAAAGAATTAACAATTAACTACCAGAAATTATGAAGAAACATCACCTGATTTGCGCAGAGAGGTGTAGAGAAGCGCAGGGCCGGCGCAACGTGCAAAGAAAGAAGTACTGCTCACAAACCCTGTATACACTCCAGGCAAATGAAGATCCAGGCGGAAAGGCAGGCGAAGATGCCAACGTCATCCATCCGGCCTTTTTTTCATCCATACTACTTGATAATATTACACTTACACTACAAGTTTTGAAAAAAATAGTGACATTATCAAGGATGATAGGGATAATAACGAAGGAGTTTTACACTTGGAAATTTGGTTTTGAAGTTTTAGGTGACAATATCAAGGTGTTCCATTAACAAGATTGACATTATCGAGGTTAGACTGTACCTCCATCAATGTTTCCAATTCCGCCCTCATGTACAATACCTACGACGGTAAACAGATTTTCTTTGGAATGGATTGTAAGTACACCACCAAAACATGAGGGCGGTTGGAATTGGAAACACTATGCTTTCCCTTTATGGTCATTGCAATTATTCCTTCATAAATTTTCTATACCCCTCAGTGAGGCGATTGTGAATCAATAATTGAATTAACCGAAAACAGGAGAGGAGTTGGAGAAGAGTTCCCTCTCTATAATTAAATTTTCTAACAAGCATTGTTCATGAATAGTGTCCATGGTCGGGGCTCTTGGTTTGGGGGAGCGAATGGGAACTCTCTTCTAGCATTGGGGAGGTCACGAGTTCCACGCCCCATGGTGGCACAGGGTCTTGCTTTATATTATTCTTCAACTCATCATAAACCAGTTTTGCCGTTTTTTGAACTGAAAACTAGTTGAACATGAGTATGAGGTGAGTTTCCACTTTGGGACACTCTTTTTGGTTAACTCTAATACTACAAGGTGAAGATGTAGCATTGTGTACAAGATGATCCTTTGTGGTCAGTCATTTGTAAAGCTGATGTAAATTAATATCTACAAGACTGAGGTTTTGATAATTTCTAATTCTGTAATGATATGTGTCTTTCGCAGTTGTTTTTAACTTCAGTTGTAAAAAAGGATTGTAGTAAATAATTAGAGCTTCCCATTTATATGATTAGATTTTCTATTTTAAACGGATTTATCATTATTATATTTTTGAGGATAAAAACTAAAAATTGAAATTAATAACAAGATTTTATTTTTATTTTTTTTAATTTGAGATTTGATGTGATTGGATAAAAGTATGAGATTTATAACAGCCAGATTATGCTAGGATTATTTGATTTTCTTTTAAATAAGTGTCCATATTATAATTTATAATAATCAATTCAAGATTTTGGAGGCTATAAATCAGAAGTGTATTGCATTGTTGACTGTATTTTGAATCACATCATTTTAATCAATCATTCTAAAATTCATATATAAATAACTTATTCTACATTTACAATAAATATTAAAAATAAAATGCTTGAATGTAAATTGATATTTTGTATTTTATGAAAAAATTGTGAATTCAACCATTCAGATGTAATCTAAATCTCAGAAACTATCAAATTTTTTCACATTTCATCAACAAAATGTTAATTTTCTTTTATTTTACTAAAAATCAAAATCAAGGTGTAGCTAAAATCATTGTGCATGTTGACTTTTGGATTTCAAATGCATCTACATTCAAATTTCTATTTTCAAATGCATTTGAGTCATTTACTATTTAAAAACTTTTTGATTCAAACATCATCTTATTAAGGTTTAATTTTAAAAACAATGTCTATACTTCTACAAATTTTACCTATGTTTGTTTTTTGAAAGCCATTTGCAAAGCCATCTAATGTTTTTTTCACTTCCAAATGTATTTGAATTTGGATTTATTGGAAATTGGAGTCGTTGGGAAAAAGAATTTCTTTTGTGAAAAATAAGAACTTGAAAGTGACCAAAATTCCATTTGAAAGTGGAAGTCAGAAATTGGTTGATACGACAATCTTGTTGTTCAATCCATTAGAGGTGAAGTATAGGCCATATTTATATTTTTAATAAACTTAGATACATTAGTACCCTTTTAACTTTGGCATGTAGAGGCCAAATAATTATTTTAATATTGAAAAGAGCTTTGACATGGCCCATAATATTATTCTAAATTTTGGCATTGATTCAATGTTTAAGAAGTAAATGGACCTTTTTGCGACAAGATGACATGGCATGTAAACTAAGATTTTTGGATAGTTTGAGACATTGTGTTGTTTTCCTTCTATTCTTTTTGGGGTCCCCCCCCCTTTTTTTTTACCGGGCTGCCTCTTTGGCTTGGCTTCTTGGACCTTGTGCCCTTCTTTGACCTGTGAATCTCGCGGGTTTTCTCACTATTGTTTTCTCCCTCTTTTTAACCCAAACTTGGGGAAGTCAATTAATGTAAATTTTTGGGTACATATGAGCGTACAAAACGTATTTAATGGGGGCTATGAAATAATTGGAATATTCTACCATTTATAGTTTATTTAGGGTATATTCCACATATATTCTAATAATATCCCTAAAATATTTCCAATTTGAATTTAAAACACCCTATATTACTTTCATAAATATATAATTTTTATCTCAAATGAATAAAGGATACCCTATATTTCTTCTCTCATGGTTATCAAAATTCTTGACAGTGACCCCCCAGGAACCCGCAACAGGCTGGTTTTTGTGTAAGGCATTGTGTTGTCACCCATGAGGTGAGGGGTTTAAAACCAGCCATCCACTCTCGCACTTAGTTCATAAGTGTCATATGTATGTATGTATTTGTAACATATATACATATTAGTTCCTAAATATAATAGGATACAAATGATTTCTATACATATATACTATTGTATATTGCTCAAGAATGTTACCTACATTCTTTGTAAAAAGAACTCCATCTTCCTTTGACTACAGCCTTGACCTTATTTTGATTTATGCAAACCATGTGTTCTATTGTTTTGTTTTTTTTTACCCTTATCTAATAATTTTCTACATTGCAAAATACTTTGGAGGTCTTTTTGTAAAATACAAATTTTTAACTATGAAAGTTTCTTCAATGTCTTTTGTTATTTAGTGTGTGACTTTGAAAAACAAGTAGAGAAGACAGTAATGTTCTAAGATTGTTTGGTATTGATCTCCACAATATGATGAATATATCCACACTTGGTTGTAAGTTCCACAAATCTTCAGTTCACAAATAAAGTGTTTACAGAAGCACATTGTCACAAAATTGCCACCTATAAACTGTGGATTAAGTTGCAGTTGATTTTGTATTCAACCAATCAATCTGTGAAGTTTTTTTATTTCTTTATTTCTGATTTTTTTGAACAAGCGGATGAAACCCCATTGAATTAATGAGGGTCGCAAACACCAAAAACCCGAGGAGACCTGTCTTCCCGATTTCAGACAACAAACGTGGTTTTTCTTTTCCTTTCTTTAAAACTACAACGAGACCAAATAGGCCTAGAAGAACCAGCCGGGCTTTAGACAAGAAAATGCTACATGACTGTGTCCTGAATCCTAATGCCAAAGAAATGAGTTATGAGCCACAGGAGGTCAAACCTCGGCAAAAACTTTGGCGCCTGTGTGGGATACAACGCACTAGCTAAGCTTTTGGATTCGCGCCCATGGTGGAGAATGAGTTCCACAAAATGTGTTCAATGCGAGCGGCTGGCCAGGTGTCCTAGTGGAAGCAGTGCGAATTGCGCGTAATCCAGCAGCCAGGTCCAAATAGCGGAGCCCCGGAAGAGTGACCAAAGCTCAGCTCCCAGCTTGAGTTTGCGAGGCAAAGCCGAATGATCCCCTATGCTGCCAGGGAAAGCTTGGCCAACCTTTCTGATCACGTATTTATGTACCAGCTCCTGAGAAAGGAAGTTAGAGCACCGAGGCAGCCAAATTCCAGTGAGGCCATGCATGTGGGCTTGCGCATGCACACGCAAAGAATAGGCGCATCACAGTCTGTCTCATCAAGGCCGGCCGCACAACATTCATGCTTCACAAGCAGCTAGCTAGCTAGCGGAGATCTCCCGTCAGGCAGGGGAAAATAATTGCGCGCCACAAATTGACCGCGATTGCACAGTGGTACACATATGCTCGCTCGCTGGCTCGCTCCAGAGGAAAGTCCAGACAGTAAGTTTAGTCTGTCTGTGAAGTTTGAGTACCTGATGATCAATATTGTATCATGCTCCAAGGATTCAATTTTCATACAGATTCATATGGTCAACAATTTGTCCTGGTACCCATTAGACAACTACACACCAGTTGACAAATATTAATGGTTTGTCTTAATTATTTTCAATAGGCAGGTAGGCAGGCAGGCAGGCGGGTGGCGGGGGACTCACTCACAGTAACTTAACCTAGCCAGACAGAATGCAGAACAAAATATCAGCCAGTCCAGTCCAGTCGTCACTTGGGTGATTTTTTTGGGTTTGGAATCCCTTGCTGAAATAACTTAAGGGATCATGTGGATCCTAAAAGTCTGCCACCTTGCATTTTTAGTGAACTTGTTGAGATTCAATTCATCTAGAATTGAAAAGATAATTTTGCGCCATGAAACCTGCATGGTGGGAGAATGTACATACTCTCTAGAGCTTGCCACATGAGAGGTGGATCCTTTACGTAACCATGAGATGAAATTCAATTTTTGTCTTCATTTTTGGCCATTCACGGAAATTTTATTTTTATTTTCTTTTCTTCCAAAATTTTCATTTTTCAAAGGATGAAGCCATCTCTATTCTATGTATACACTTTTCATTTTGATTTTTCAAAAAAACTACAATTATTATGAATTCATGAAGTTTTTGGGAAAAAACATGTATGTCTAAAAACTGTGTTCAAAAATCTCAAATTTTTAAGGTGTAATTTTTATGTAGAATAGAGTTGTAAAAGTTTCAAAATATAAACATAATATTTTATCATGAATTTTACCATGATATAGGTTTATCATTTAACTCCAAAGTTTTTTAAAGTTTGGTACTCTAAAATATGCATGGCACAAAAAAATATTTAAAAAATAAATTGGAATTAAAATGACTTTGAAATGTTCTAGGTGACTTCCACTTTGAAAATTCTTAACAATTACATGGCTTATCCAAAAATTCTATTTTTTTTTCCTTATAAAATCACAATTTTCAATTTTTAGGTGTTTCTACCTTAGTTTGGGAGTCAATTGGCTACAAGGGATACATAAGGGAGAGAATTGGGGAGGTTTTGGTTTGTAATACATTCATAGCATATTAGAGCAATGGGAGGCAACCCCCAATTTCAACGAGACCATAGTCTAAGGGCCGCTTCACACTATGGCCGAAGGTCGAGAGGCCGTCGGTTTCCACCAATCAAACTGCAAGAAACCATGGTTTCGGCCTCTCGACCCTTCACACTAGAGGCCAAAGTCCAAAGGCCGTGGACCTTCAAAATGCTTACATGGCAACACTTTTTGACCAAGGTGACGGCCTCTCGACCTCTCGTTTGGGTCCTACATTTTGCAAGACCTGTCACCTTTCAATCTCCGTCTAATATTTTTAAATTATGATTTCCTAATCCCATCCCCTCATCTAACCTCCTTATTTTAACCTCCACCCTTTTGATATGACTCGGTCCTTGTTTTTTAGTTCCTCCTCTACCCCCCCTTGTATTTTAATTTCTATCTACCATCCCTCGTAAAATACTTGTCTACCATCCTTGACTTCTAATTCTAATTTACTATCCTCCAATTTTAATCAACATATTACCCCTCCCCCACACAATTTCAATCCCCATCTTATTTTATTTGAATGTAATTTCTAAATCTTGTCTCCACGCCTTATTTACCTTCTTTATCTCCCATTTTTTTATTTTTTTATTATAATTCCAAGTTTCCCTCCTATTTAATATTATTGTTCCATCTTTCGTTTGTAATTTCCATCTACCACCCCCCCCTCCAAATTTCATTCCTTTGTTTCTCTCTAATAACTTAATTTCCCACCACCATCCTGAAACTTTAATTAAAAACTTAAAAAGGAAACTATTAAGTTCAATAGTTTAAACGTATGCCCATAACCATAGCTCCTCTCGGAGTAGATCCGGTCCTTTCTGCCAGAGAATCTTTCGGACATTCTTTTGATTATTAATGCACGTGTGAGAAATTTCCCGATTTGGCCTACACGCGCAAGATCGCACGTCCTGAAACAGAAAGTCTGAAGGACCTTTTGTTCTGCCAAGAAAGTGAGGGAGTTAGGGAGGGGAGGGAGTTGGGGATGAGAGGAAGTTGGGAAGAGAAGGGAGAAGGGACAGTGGAAGGAGAGGGAGGGGTCAGCTGCCTGGGCGGCGGCCGTCCGCCTAATCGGACGACTTGAGGGCAAATTCTCCGCCAAACAACCTTCAGAGGCCCATAACTTCCTCAAAATCATCCAAATTAGATTATGAGATGTTTTTTGGCATCTACATTTTCTGTAGATGCCAAAAAACATCTCATAAGCCCAATTTGGACACGTTTTGACAAAGTTATGGGCCTCTGAAAGTTCGGACGGCCTTTTCAAAGCCTTGCAAGTTGTCAGATCAGATGGCCACGATGGCGGACGGCGCCTGGCCGACTGATGCGCGGTCGGCCAACAGCCAGTTGCAGAAACTTCAAAGCCCCATAAGAACTTCAAAACTTATTCAAACTTGGATAAAATCACAATCGAACGTACATTTTCAGAACTATGTGCAAAAATCTCTCTATGAATGAAGAGTTATTTGGATGAATTACTATTCTATTATTTCTATAGTTTCATGTTTCTTGTTCAAAATATAGACGTTGGGGTTTTTAAGGATTATGCAATAGTAATAGGTGACTTACTGTCTTTTAAGTTCATACAAAGGGGATGTTTTTATTCACTAATTAGTATATAGAGAAGTTATTGTAACCAACAAAAATAACTATTTGCAATAGGTGTTAGAATGACCTTCATTGCGGATACTTGCCTGATGTAAGTATGGCTTTCCAATTTATTTGTTTATTGAATTTAAATCGTTTAACAAAATAGAAATAGCAGGCATCCCCTTTTAAATTATTGTAAATTTCAAAACATTTACTAAGTAGGTTAGATGTACATTAAAAATAAAATGTTGAATAATTTTATTTCTAGCAATTATATGAAAGCTATGACAAAAAAAATTGCATTCAAAGATGATATAAATAATGTATGAAATTTTATTTTTGACTCAAAATTTTAGAATTTTTAATTAAAAAAATAGGATATATTTTTGTTTATTAGAATGTCTCATCACTTTCCAATTTCATATCAAACCTACAATCAATTGTAATTTTATAACATTTTTACCTTCTACTAGTTATATTTTTATTTAATGAACATGAAATTTATTTAAGCTTTTTTTTTTTTTCCACATACTCTCAATTGATTTTTCAACACAAGTTGTCAAACACTCATAGCTTTTACAGATTTCATATATATATATATATATATATATATATATATATATATATATATATATATATATATATATATATATATATATATATATATATATATATATATATATATATATATATATATCCTTTTCTTAGAAAAAAGAATTCAATAATTTCAAATTTTAAAAATATTTTCAAAAATAATTCAATAATTTTTAGGAATAGTATGACAGCTATGACAACAAAACTTTGCATACAAAGATGGTTTAAATAATATATGATATTTCATTTTTGATGCAAATTTTTAGCATTTTCAATGACACAACTAAGATATTTCTTGCTTATAAGAGTGTTTCATGATTAGAATTGGTATTTTTCAATTTCATATCAAAATTATTATGAATTGTAATTTTTTTACCGTTTGTACCTTCTTCTACTAGTTAGATTTTTATTAAATGAATATGAAATTTATTTTTAATTATTATCTTTTCCTCATAATTTGAATTGATTTTTCAACACAAGTTGTCAAACACTCATAGCTTTTCCGGATTTCATACATATTTACTAATTTCATACATATGTACATACATATATATATATATATATGTATGTATATTTTATTGTATTTGTTTTTATATACACTACTACTTTTTTAGAAAAAAAAATTCCATAATTTGAAATATGGTAATATTTTAATTTTTAAATTTGAACTTCAAGAATTTCAAATTTCAAATTTAAAACAAAGAGGAAGGATTCAAAGGAAAACGAGAAGGAGTAGGGAAACGGATAGAAAGAGAAGAAGGGAGAGACAACATGAAGATGGGTTCCATTCCAACAAGTATAGTTGTCGGAGAATTCAATATAAAGCACATTAAATATAGGAACATTCTATGTTTGTAGTCTTGTACTTAAGACAATCCTCGAAAAACGTGGGGAATCTCAAAGTAAATGTTGACTTTGACTGGAGAGAAAAATTAGAGTTGAGGTGAAGCAACACAACACTCAATCCTCAAGTTCCAAAAACTTGACACCTTTCGCCGTCCGCTTGGCGCGTCCGATCGGGCCGTCCGCCATCCGCCGTCCGCTTGGCACGTCCGATCGGGTCGTCCACCGTCCGCCCATTGTCAGCCTCCAAGAGTTGTGTCCGATCAAGCCCCGTCCGCCATTCGCCGTCCGCTTGGCGCGTCCGATCGGGTCGTCCACCGTCCGCCCATAGTCGTCCTCCAAGAGTTGTGTCCAATCAAGCCCTGTCCGCCCGTCCTCCTAAAGCAACACCCGATTCGTCTCCGTTCAACCTTGTTCCAAAAGATGCGTCCGATCGGGTCGTCCGCCATCCGACCTAGCCGTCCGATGCCCTCCTCCAAGCGTCCGAATTGACCGCCGTCCGCCGTCCGCCGTCCTCTAAGAGTCGCGTCCGATTGGGCCGTCCTCAACGCGGACGGTTTTTACCCTGCGGCCGGACGACTCAACAGTAAAAGTAAAACATTGATATTTTTCGTAGTCATTAGATACTGAAACCCGAACGCCCGCGTCCGGAGGACGTCTGGACGTGTACGTCCACGTCCCAACGTCCGAACAACCCTGGACACAAGAATAGAATTGAAAGCAAAACAATTAACAAAGAAGGAGATGAGAATAAGATGAACAATGTTTAATGTGCGAATTGAAAAAACTAACTTACTTGCGGTGCCTCTGGCATTGTACAAGCTTTAAAGGATGCTCCTTAGAGTTGGTATCGTCAAGGTGCAAAGTAGGCTTGGGTGGACACATTGGATCCCGCATAGGGCAAAGGATGGCTTCAAAGATCTTTGTGTTCGCCTCCAATGGCACAATGTGGCTTCATCCTCGCGACACACACTAATCGAAGCACCTAGATGAAAAAGGATTGAATGAAAAAAAAAACTATGAGAAGTGCATGAAATGAAGAACAAAGACAATACAAAGAAGGTAAGGGAGAAACTTGTGAATGCATGCCAATCCAAGACAATGTTGTGCCTTTGAGTAAGATGAGAGCATCTCCACCATTTCTCCAAATTCCTGGCTCGCCATAGAGGTTGAAGGGCCCCAAACATGAACAGTGATTCGCAAAAATTGACGAGCCTCACCGGGCCATGCGATTATGAATTGCGGGGACCTCTCAGCGCTTGAATCGAGGGAATCGGCGTGGATTTCTGCAGTAATCGGGTTGACCAGAGCTTATTTTGGCCAGGTCGAGCGACAGCCGGGCGAGCGGGACAAAACTCCAGCTCATGCAAGCCACGGTGGCTCGAGGGCTTCCACCATCGCCGACGGCACCACCACCACTATTCCGACCACGAACAGAAGTAGCCCCAAATCTCCCAAATAATTTGCGTGAAAGGGGCGCACTAGAAGAACTCGAGAACTCTGGAGAATAGCGAGTGAGCAGCAATATTTGACGAGCCCGCGCACTGTGGAGCCCTTGAGCGCGTGCCGGTGAGGGAGGAAAACGCCCCAAAGTCCGCCAATCAGTATCGCGGCCCTTGATTTGGAGTATGGGTGGAGATGCTCTGATGTGGATGATGATGCTCAAGAATTCTTTGCGCTTCTTCCAAGCCCCTCTTCATACCACTATGCTATCCTTGAGGAGTTAGTATCCTTAGCCGTGAAATTATGAAGGAGGGAATCCTTCTCAAGTAAGAAGCCCAACTTTTGCCTTCTACACGGTGAGAGAGGTGCCAGGGTCCACAAGCACCTTGATAAAAAAACACTTTGTCTACAAAAAAACCCACATATTTAGTGACATAGAGATGAGATTGAAACTTGAAGTGAAATAGGTGGAGAAGAGGAAAAAATTTACAAACATCTTAGAATCTTGATTGAAGGTAAAGTGAAGGTTATATATTGACACCCCACTAATCTCTTGCTACACTCCAAATAGCCCCCTTGCACCAATTCCAAAGCTCTTTGTGCACCTTGAAGTCATCGCCGTGTTTGATCACATGGACACCGTTGTCGTGGAGATGATCTTTAGCAAATGTAAAGAGATCATCCATGTAAAACTCACCATGGCGGTTCCACATGGAAATGTCTAAGGGGGAGCTAGAGATGGCAAGCACTAGGAGGTTCTTTGGAACATCTGCAACGATGAGGTCGATGTTAGAGTGGGACTTGGGCTTCCTTGTGTTGGAACGAGAGCGGCCGCCTCCAACCTAGAAAACAAAAAACAATTGTCAAGCAAAGAAGAGGAATGCTTGAATGGGGAAAAAATTGAAAGAATGTGAAAGGTATAGACTTTTACGTTGACAAAGAACTCATCAATTTGGAAGTCGCTGTAGAAGTTGCTCGACATCCTCCATGTTAATAGGTCGCACAAATGGGAGAGCTCTCAAACAAAAAAGAGGAATATCTAGGCGAGACTTCTCCACTCGCCGAATCCGAAGGTAGTTGATGATGGCATTGCATTCTTTCTCCTGCTTGATACAGATGGAGACCTCGCTCCCATCTAGGTTGGCAGACTCTACAGGCTCCTTGATTGGTGAAAGTCGAGTAGAAACCTACCAACATGGAATTTAGTACAAAACAAACCATAATTATTCAAACAAATGGCTTATAAACCAAATGATTTAAGTACAAGTGCATAAATGTACGTGGATATCTACATCCACACAGATCAAGGTAAACTAAGGCGAGGAGACCATCTAGGCGTTTCTCTGGCCTGGGCACGTGTCGAACCTCGTTTTTCCTGGAAGTAGCCAGTTAGGACTTTAGGGTAGCTAGGAGTAGCCAAAATCTCCATAAATAAGCGCGTGAGTGGCCATAATCGCACATTTAGTTATTTGTGAGGAAGAGGCGCTCGCGCACACTTTAGAGTTATTGCTAGGGCTTCTGGAATTCCGGATTAGGAGGGGGTTTCCGGACGGGTCAGGGTATCCGAACTGGAAACCGGGTGGCATGGACGGGTCTTTGTTGGACCCGGCCGCATTTCGCGCCTTGAAATGGGCGGCTGTCAATTGGGCGGCGCACTGTTCATCCCAGCGCAGCGCGTCCAGCCCTCCATGACCTCACATTTTTGTGTTTCCGGACTCCGCGAGCGGTGGCGACTGGACGGCGAGCAACTCTTCCAGGAG
Organism: Pohlia nutans; assembly: GCA_022496805.1. NCBI lineage: Eukaryota > Viridiplantae > Streptophyta > Bryopsida > Bryales > Mniaceae > Pohlia > Pohlia nutans. Next base: position 20,527,447 of record CM040094.1, read on the forward strand.
CTTAGGCGGAGCGCACAAAATCGGGAGAGAGAGAGAGAGAGAGAGAGAGAGAGAGAGAGAGAGAGAGAGTCCGGAGTCGGTAGCCATGGGGAGGAAGCAACAGGAGAATTGGAGGCCCGGACGTCCAATTGCGGAGAAACAAGTGCGCCCAGACATCCCCAGCAAATCGGAGAATCAGAAGCAGCTGCGGGAGGACTTGCGGAAGATTGGGTGCAAGGAATTCCTCAGTGTACCCTGGGACATCTTCGACAAGAGCGTGTTGCAAGAGATAGCGACGGAGAAAGTGGTACCGGAATTCCGGAAACACAAACTCCGGGGACGGCCAAAGAATTGGGGAGTGGCGCACTGACGCGCCACCTACAACTTTCCGGATAGCCCTTTTGGCTACGACAAGACAAGAGAAGATACCTAGTGGGTCAAAAAGCAATTTTTGAGGCCGCTCTCCGACAAGGACGGATTCCGGGTGGATGAGTGTTGGAGCGACCAGGAGAGGCGCCTGCTCCGGTTTCTGGTGCCAATTTTGAGCCCGGACAAGCTCACCACTTGCACCATGAAGCTGATGAAGGCCATTTCCGAAGCTTACTTAAATTACAATTTAACTTACTTAAATTACTTAAATTATAATTTTCCATCTTAGATTACAATCACAAAGATAAAAAAGAGGACCAATTATTTTTTGAAAAAGGCAAAAATGGCATTGAAGCCAACCCCACGGATCCGTGGGGTTAGCCTCAATGCCGAGCATTGCCTGAAAGCATGCTCTAGAACTTGGCATTCTTATTTCTAATTTTTCTAATTTGTGCAAGGAGCTATTTCCAAACGCATGACAGCTATTGAGGAGATGGTAGGAATGGATGTTCTATGGAATGACAAAACTGGAACGCTAACCATGATGCACTATGCTTGAATGGACTAAGCAAGGATAACAAAAACCCTGATGCTAAGCAAGGATAACTGGATGAGAGGATCCAATACAACTTTTTTGAATTTTCTCGCGAAGAAGAGAAGTTACAAACCAGAATGTTAGCAACGATTGACCAATAATGGCGGTCACAGAAACATTGTGAATGATACACATATAGTACATGACAATGATTCAAAAAGCAAGAAATATAATGTATTTTTAGTGGGAGCAAAGGGACGTCTTCTCTGTCTCTAAGCCAAACAAGGTTAGCATTCTTCACCTGGTTCATAGATACTCATGCAGGAGTAAAGTCAAAAACTGAAATAAATAAAAAATAAAAACAGAACGATCCAAATAACATGCTCCATGAGTGAAAGATTGAGATGATGAGGAGCGCCACTCACCAACTCTCCCATTTAGTTCTCCACACTCTTTCCATTCAAGTGGCACTGAATGGAAAATCAGTGCACTTTGTATTTTGAAGCTAACCCCACGGATCCGTGAGATTGGCCTTGGTGCAAGAAACAAAGTACCACAAATGAGCACAGATGCCCAATACCCGCTCCCAATGCCCGATACCCGCCCCTGTCCCCCTGACACTTGCCCCCGTCCCCCCAACACTCGCCCTTGTCTCGTCGACACCCGCCCCCACCTCGTCCCTGATTCCCGCCCCCAATACCTAAAAAGAAGATAAAAGCAAGATAAAAGGAAAAAACAGATAAAAAAATTAAATCCAATTGAGGGGAAAATAAACAAAAGTAAAGTATATTACAAAACTAAAAGAAAGAAAATAACACATAGATAAATAACAAAAAATTAAATGAAACAGAAAAGAGCTCAAATTAATTACCAGAAAGTTAAATGAAAAGGTTGATTGAAAATGATGAACTAGAGTAAGATAAAATTAGTAAGAAAGTTAAAATAGAATTACTTAAATATATAAGAGGAGAAATAAAACAAGATAAATTAAAGACATTAATTATGTGAGGAAAAAGGTTTGATGTTAAATTCCCACGTGATTTAAATAGAAATGGTGAGTAAATGTTGACAGAATTTACAAATCTGAAGCTAAATTAACTCCAACAAGTGATAAAAAGAGTCCAAATATTTATCATAAGTCCAACTAGTGATAAATAGACCAGATTTTGACATAAATTGATGAAATATGGTGCAAAATTGTGAAAATTGTTGAAAAATGATGTAAAATTGATTAAATCAATAGGACGAGTGAGTTTTTTATTGCCAAAAACTCCATAGTGGCTAACCCCATGGATTCGTGGAGTTAGTCACTGTGGGTTTTTTGTTGCAATAACCTCTACGGTGGCTAACCCCACGGATCCGTGGGGTTGGCTACTATGGATTTTGTGTTGCAAAAAACTCTATGGTGGCTAACTCCACGGATCCGTGGGGTTGGCCACTATGGGTTTTGTGTTGCGATAAACTCCAGGGCGGCTAATCCCACGGATTTGTGGGGTTGGCTACTATAGATTTTGTGCTGCAAAAAACTGAGTGGTGGCTAACTCCACGGATTCATGGAGTTGGTCACTGTAGGTTTTTTGTTGCAAAAAACTTCACGATGGCTAACCCCAATGATCCGTGGGGTTGGCTACTATGGACTTTTTGTTGCAAAAAACTCCATGGTATCTAACCTCGGGGATTCGTGGGGTTGGCCACTGTGGGTTTTTTGTTGCAAAAATTCATCGTGGCTAACCCCAAGGATCCGTGGGGTTGGCTACTATGGATTTTGTGCTGCAAAATACTCCATGGTATCGAAGCTCAGGGATCCGTGGGGTTGGCCATTGTGGGTTTTTTGTTACAAAAACTCCACGGAGGCTAACCCCACGGATCCGTGGAGTTGGCCACCGTGGTTTTGATTTTTTGGATTTGCAATTGCAATTTTAGGAATTTTGGGGCGTGTAATATACCGTTGGAAAGGTCTTGAAAATATCTTTCCAATGGTATATTACACGCCCCTAAATATTCAAAACTGGAATCGTGAATCAAAATAGAAAAATCAATAGTCGCTAAGTGACTGCAAATCAGGGTGGTCCAAAGGACCGCAGCCAATTTTGGTTGCGGTTTTTCTCGACCATGTTTTCTACTAGTGCAAGGAGGAATTGAAACTTTGTAGCATCCAACAACCTGTCGAGCACATTAGTGATCATGTTGTGCTACAGAAGGTCTTGTTGGACATGCCACGAAGCGAAGAGTTCTGCACTCGCAATCCACACCTCGAAGGCGCCGAGGTAGTTGGATCGCAGAAGCGTAGGCCCGATACTCCCATTGGTGCAAATGATAAAACACACCGCCTCGACACCGTCAACTTCTCTTGTGCCCGTCCCGGTAAGAGACTCTCTAGATCTAATCCCGTAATTCTACCTACAATTGTTGTAGAGTCTTCTCTAGACGTGCAAGAATTTCAAGCGCCTTCACCGTCCGGGCTCGATATCCGTCCAGTCACCGCCGTTCAAGAAACCAAGGTTGAGGAGTTGGTTTGGCATATAGCCCGTGTCCCATATAATTCTAGCAAGTCTCGTTGGACCATGCATACTAGTACCGAGAAGAAATGCACGTCAAAGCACGTCATCAACAATCATAGTGTTGCTTGCCCGGCCTACTCTGGAGTTTAGGGTTTACACAATGCAAAAACGAAAACCTATAAAGTTCTTCTTCTATTCGAATGACATCAAGCGTTTGTTAACGGTAAATAAATAACTACCGGTAGTCTACCGATTTGGGTTTTTACTACTACGGTAATTTTCCAAGTTACCGCAAAAAATAGATCTAGGGAACCCTTTTCTACCGATCTGACAGTCACGTCAGTTTGGATTGTACTTTGTATAAATGCAATAGAGCCAAACACATTGACAAGGGCACATTTTTGGAATACGGATTACATCTTTCTTATGACCCTCTGTCTTCCTGATGTCACTGTTTACTTAAATTTCCTTTCTGGTAGTTTGTTTATTTGTTGTTCTTCTAAAATGGATTCTCTAGTCTCCTAATTACTGAGTCAAGTTCGGTATTGCAAATGGTATAAGACTTCCTACTCAGTATAGAATCATCTTGCACTCCTTAGTAGCATGAATTACCTCGCATTAGGAAAAAGGTGGAATCTCCAAAAGGCCCTTCGTTTTGGTACGTGCAGAAAATTTGAGGTATGCCCACAGGTTTTTGACGCTGGCACCAATGGCGGTATGACGTTGCTAGCAGTGCAGTTCCAAGGGTCAAGTCAATCAACATTGCCAGCACTGCCAGCACTGCGGATTCCGAAACTGTTAGTGGGCAGCGACCATCATTCATGGTTTTACAAACGGAGGGTGTTAGGGCAGACTGTTCACCTACCCCGACTTGCCTTAAACGACCGATTGGAGACCCCACATTTCTCCTAATGGTACGGTATACCGGACAGTAGTATATAAGAGGGAGCTACTATTTGGCTACCAGCGTCGTGTGAAGGGCTTCCGTCGCAAGTGGATCGTTCTATTTTCAGACATCCAAGGCAAGCCCCCAATTCCTCCCGTGTGGCCTGTCATGCTTGGTACTAAACTCACCCGCTCGGAGATCCTAGCCCTCGAGAATGCAGGATTCCAACTCCCCGCCCCCTTAAGGAGCGGGTCACTCCCACTAGACTCTTCAACAACTATGCTCCCCCATTGGCCTACTCGACTTGTCAAGGGTTTGAATTCTCAACAACCCCAACTACACTCCTTCCACGAGGAAATCCAAGGCTACTCGACGCTCTGGCACTGGACCTTCGACAAAACACAAGCAGAATGTTGGATTTGCTCGAGCCATGCACGGAATCATTTAGAAGTTGACCATGATCTTCCACCCAGGATTCCGTTGTATTATCGTGTTGCAGTCCAAACCTCCTCCTACAGATGCCATTTACCAAGTGACGGTGGGCTCTCACTCAGAGTGTACTTGCGCGGCCTTCAAAGATATGATTATCAAATTCGGGAGCATGCGCAATTCCTATCTGAATTGTAAGCACTTGTACTACATATTTGTCAAGGTTTCTAATTTAGATTCTGAAGTTAACATGTTCATACACGCCCCAACCTTTAGTTTCAATGAGGTCAAGCTCATCCTCGAAGGTGGCCTTTGGACACATTCTACCACCTAGACTTGTTCCCGGCTTAGGAATACTTTGTCCCTAATCGACGTGGTCGTTTGTTGACCACCTGTGTACTTGCTTTATCATTCACGGAAATACAAATATGTACTTCTACACTGTACAAAATATACAAACCATATTCAATGATCTTTATTCTTGTCCAATCATTGCAATTTAATAATTCTTGCATGTCTCTCACACTCTCCAACTCTAGACTCACTTGTAGAAATCTTGTCTTATGTGACAAGTCTTTAGTGACTAAATGTCCGGAAAGACAAGTCCATAATGACGCAAAGACCACTTTGTGTCAATATGGACTTGTCTTTCCGGACATTGAGTCATTAAAGACTTGTCACATAAGACAAGATTTCTACTAGTGACTTCCCACTTTTTAACTACGCCTCCGACATCCCCAGCTCCTTGAAGCTCTTGCTACATGTTCCTCGTTTGATCTAGGCGGGCTTACTGGATTGGGTCGAAGTAAATCTACATAGCTAATGATTTGGTTCCTCATCCGTTCTTCCAACGACAAGGGATGGGGTGATAACTTTCGCATGTTCTCACAGAATGACAATGGTTGTGAAGAATTCACTTCCTTCGGGACCTCCTCTTGTTTGTTAAGCGTGTTGTCCTCATCCTCCATCTCTTCTCTTTCCTCCACCGTATCTTCTTCTCTTGCATACGCATACGGTTGCCGCTCGTCATGCTCCACCCTCCACTTCCAAACTTGCGTAGACTGTGAGAAGGATGTCATCACATACTCATGACAATATCGTTCTGCAGCACTTTTTCCATTTCTCTCACGTTCCGGCAATGGATTAAATGGAATATGGGGATCTTCTAAACTTACTATCTCCTCATCCCATCCTAGGCCGTCAAACATGTATCTCTCCTCTCCCATCACAGACTATTCGTCTACATTCTTGTTGTGTTTGAGTTTAAGGATATCCTTATATATTTAGTCCCGACAACTTTGTCTACCACAATGAATTATAGCTATAGTCCAAGTTGTAAGAATCAAATCAACAAGTAGCTAGAACAAAGACAAAATTGATGAGATTAGAATGCCACAACAACGTGCTTTGTCTCATGTGCCTTCTCCTTTTATTCACTGAGTAATCAATAGTATCAATCTTGTTCACTCATTGAAACCTTTCTTGACTTCTTCATTTGCTTTGATTTTATACTTCACATTTATTTTTCAATTATCTATCTCTCTGTCTATTTTAAGTAAATAAAATCAATCAAAAGTGTACCAAAAAAAAGTGGTTGTTTTTTGTGGCCCTCATTTCTACGGTAATGGGTCAAAAGAATATACTATTATTAACAAGAATCTCGAATATTCCTTGGAATATTCGAATCTTTTTTAAAATAAATTTAGGAAATAGTAAAAATAATACTATTGTTTAATTTCTGCCCGCTCTATGCTTTCCAAATTTGCGCTCTCTGCTCTCCGCTCTCCGCTCTACGCTCATATAGAAGTGTCGTCCGTACGAATTACTATGGTGCATTACTTTCTCTAGATCAGAGCTGGGATTTGTCATTGAAGCCCATGTGAACCAATAGTTAGTTGTGTCAATGGCACCTGTGGTTACTCGGTGTGGTATGTTATAGGTCTTTGCAGAGAGATTTGAATCGAAGGCTTTATCTGCTCATCCGTGGAATGCCATACGGTGGTTTCAAAAAGTCACATGTATAGCACTTCCCCGAAAAGGAGTACGCTGAAGAAGACAGTTTGCGATTGGTAGGTGTTTTTCTACACTTGTACTACTTTGGAGTACTAGAAGGATGCTCTAAATTCATCAGGAATTTTGGACCCCACTGATTCTGCACAATTTCAGTGCGATTTCCGATATTTCAAGGGTTCGTACAGTTTTCACACTGATTCCGCATCGTTGCGTCATTCATCGCAACTACACTGATATGACACGATGTTCGTACAAGCGGATATAGTACTGATTCGACACGATTGATACATCTATTGAAAACGTATGAATTCAGCACTCTTTATAGTCGTCAAATGTCGTGTTTTAATCGTCTTTAAAACTACACTGATTCAGTGCGTTTTTCGTGCGACATCATCTTTTCCATATCTAGATTTTATTTTCTTTCTATATCTAAATTTGATCAAAACAATATTATTAAAAAATATAAAATAAAATATTAAAACAATTATTTTCCTCGCTACCCATTTTAACTACATGGAAATTGCCCGAACCCGAGGTGGGGCCCACCATGGCTTCCCAAGCTCTATCGCCGACGGCGGGATTTGATCTCACGACCTCCCGATTGTCAACCAAGCTCCAAACCACCAAATCACCACATACTCTCGATGCATAGAATGGAACTCTTTTGGTAATTATAAAAGATTGAAACCATTGGCAATTTTTTGCCATGTGTATATAATTCTTTTTTCAAATTTTTTTTTGCACTACAACATGCAGGGTTTTCCTACATCTACAATTTTTTCAGAATATTTTGAATTTTCTTTTTTTTGGCCAAAATTGTGATGGCAGATCATGGCTGTGAGCTGTTTTTTTTTCTAGCAGACTTTGAATGTTTTTAACTATGTGAAAAAAACTTTTTTTCCAAATTTTTTTCGCACTAGATTATGCAGGACTTTTTCTATATCTAGGATTTTTTTCAGAATATTTTGAATTTTTTTATTTTTTGCCAAAATCGTGATGGCAGGTCATGGATTCATAGCTGTGAGCTGCTTTGTTTTTTTCATCGGACTTTGAATGTTTTTAACTATGTGAAAAAAACTTTTTTTCCAAATCCTTTTTTTGCACTAGATTATGCAGGACTTTTTCTATATCTAGGATTTTTTTCATAATATTTTGAATCTTTTTATTTTTTGCCAAAATCGTGGTGGTTGTGAGCTATTTTTTTTTGCTCCTATGATGAAAAGTACAGTGATAGCCAATAATACCAAATTTGAATTCTAAAAATATAAAATGTTATTTCTTTGAAATTTTAATGTGTATTGCTTCTAAACTCTATTAATGTAGATCTAAAAATGTTTTGGGAAATTAAACCGTAAGTATAATTTAAAGAAGATTCTTGGAATATTCCAACATATTCCAAAATAATATAAAATATTTTCAAAGATTCCAAAAGATTCCAAAAGATTCCCAAAAATATATTAAAATATTGTACACGGATGTCGTACGAAAATAATTTACATTATAATAGATACTGAAATCGCACGAATATAGTAAAAGGCATTAATATGATACGTATACGATACTGAATCCGCATTAACTAAAACCGCATGTTATCCGTGTCTTATTAGCCATGTAATGTAGATACACGAGTAACGGACGTATTCCGTCAAGCACGACTTTCGTGCGGAAACAACACTTTTGTCATAATCATTGAAAAGACACTGCATCGACATCTTAGTAATGCATGTCAGTTCCGTATGATAACGACACTTCTAAATGCACGTATGACGTGCGGAATCAGTGTTTAATGATAAACGCACTGAAATCGTGCAGAATCAGTGGGGTCTGAAATTCCTGAGGTTGTATCATAATTTACCTGTATGTAATCATTTGCAATTTTTTTTGTGGTAACAGAGTGTGTTGAATAAGTGATGAAACTGTTCGTGAGCAAACCAACGGATCTTTACTTCGTAGGAAATGCTCTTGATTAAACATTGACATGTGCATCCTGTCTACACTGTTCAGGGTGATTCCATTGCTGTTGCGGGTGGGAGAATTCAATTTCTTATGTCCTTTTTGGATATGGAACAGGTGGTCACTTCAGTAGAGTACTATGCACAACATATATCGATGGCACCATTCAGTACACCCATGGATGTCGTGGCAGTCACTACATCAGGAATTTCAGACCCCACTGATTCTGCACGATTTCATTGCGTTTATCATTAAACACTGATTCCGCACGTCATACGTGCATTTAGAAGTGTCGTTATCATACGGAACTGACATGCATTACTAAGATGTCGATGCAGTGTCTTTTCAATGATTATGACAAAAGTGTTGTTTCCGCACGAAAGTCGTGCTTGACGGAATACGTCCATTACTCGTGTATCTACATTACATGGCTAATAAGACACGGATAACATGCGGTTTTAGTTAATGCGGATTCAGTATCGTATACGTATCATATTAATGCCTTTTACTATATTCGTGCGATTTCAGTATCTATTATAATGTAAATTATTTTCGTACGACATCCGTGTACAATATTTTAATATATTTTTGGGAATCTTTTGGAATCTTTTGGAATCTTTGAAAATATTTTATATTATTTTGGAATATGTTGGAATATTCCAAGAATCTTCTTTAAATTATACTTACGGTTTAATTTCCCAAAACATTTTTAGATCTACATTAATAGAGTTTAGAAGCAATACACATTAAAATTTCAAAGAAATAACATTTTATATTTTTAGAATTCAAATTTGGTATTATTGGCTATCACTGTACTTTTCATCATAGGAGCAAAAAAAAATAGCTCACAACCACCACGATTTTGGCAAAAAATAAAAAGATTCAAAATATTATGAAAAAAATCCTAGATATAGAAAAAGTCCTGCATAATCTAGTGCAAAAAAAGGATTTGGAAAAAAAGTTTTTTTCACATAGTTAAAAACATTCAAAGTCCGATGAAAAAAACAAAGCAGCTCACAGCTATGAATCCATGACCTGCCATCACGATTTTGGCAAAAAATAAAAAAATTCAAAATATTCTGAAAAAAATCCTAGATATAGAAAAAGTCCTGCATAATCTAGTGCGAAAAAAATTTGGAAAAAAAGTTTTTTTCACATAGTTAAAAACATTCAAAGTCTGCTAGAAAAAAAAACAGCTCACAGCCATGATCTGCCATCACAATTTTGGCCAAAAAAAAAAAAATTCAAAATATTCTGAAAAAATTGTAGATGTAGGAAAAACCCTGCATGTTGTAGTGCAAAAAAAAATTTGAAAAAAGAATTATATACACATGGCAAAAAATTGCCAATGGTTTCAATCTTTTATAATTACCAAAAGAGTTCCATTCTATGCATCGAGAGTATGTGGTGATTTGGTGGTTTGGAGCTTGGTTGACAATCGGGAGGTCGTGAGATCAAATCCCGCCGTCGGCGATAGAGCTTGGGAAGCCATGGTGGGCCCCACCTCGGGTTCGGGCAATTTCCATGTAGTTAAAATGGGTAGCGAGGAAAATAATTATTTTAATATTTTATTTTATATTTTTTAATAATATTGTTTTGATCAAATTTAGATATAGAAAGAAAATAAAATCTAGATATGGAAAAGATGATGTCGCACGAAAAACGCACTGAATCAGTGTAGTTTTAAAGACGATTAAAACACGACATTTGACGACTATAAAGAGTGCTGAATTCATACGTTTTCAATAGATGTATCAATCGTGTCGAATCAGTACTATATCCGCTTATACGAACATCGTGTCATATCAGTGTGGTTGCGATGAATGACGCAACGATGCGGAATCAGTGTGAAAACTGTACGAACCCTTGAAATATCGGAAATCGCACTGAAATTGTGCAGAATGAGTGGGGTCCAAAATTCCTGACGTATGTGGCTGTTAATGTTCCTCCTCAATGCAAATGAAGGACGACGCTTACCACAGCCAGCCGATTCTGATGAAGAATCTGAGGATACTGTGGCTGACCTTGTGCACAATATCAGAGGCTCTGTCCATGACACAGAATCCTTGTTCCGAGATACACTGAACAACTACCGAGTGTGAACAACATTCACCTTCTATGACGAGGAGATTCGTTTCTGGGTTAAGCCCCGCTCTACAACCGGGTTTTCTAAATTCCTGTTAGAGCAATATGATAATAGCCGGTGGGTGTCTATGTTCCGAATGACGAAGCCATGTGTCTTTGCATTGGCGGAGCTCTTGCGGCCTGAGATTGCTCGGCAAAACACCAAGTACAGGATTGCAATCCCAGTGCTCATTCGCGTCGCTTGTTCGTTATTCAAATTGACGCACGGTGCAAACTTGTCTATCTGCAGTGAAATGTTCGCTATTGGGCGGAGCACGGTTTCTAAGGTTCTCCGTGAAGTGGTGAACGCAATCAATGATACCTTGCGGCACGAGATTCTATGGCCAACAGGAGACATATTGCGTGACACTCTGGCAAACTTCTCTAACCTTTGTGGATTACCGGGTGTGGTTGGTGCTATTGATGGTATGCACGTTGCAATAGCAAAGCCTCAGGTTGGTGCTGCAGACTACTACTATTTTAAGTCTGGCGGTTATACGATTAATTGTCAAGCCGTCGTTGACAGCGAGAAACGGTTCCTTGATTTGTATTTGGACATGCCAGGTTCAACTGACGACAGTCGTATGCTTCGATGCTCCTCGTTGTATAATTTAGCCATGCAGGGAAATTTGCTTGAGGCCCGTGATGCTGTAGATGGGTACAGTCCCTATCTGATATGCGATCTTGGATACCCGTTACTCCCTTAGCTCATGGTCCCGCATAGAGGGAATGTGCAATTGTCCATCTCTGAATCCCTCTTTAACAGAGAGCTCAGGACGGGGCGGTGTGTTGTAGAAAACGCCTTTGGCATCCTTAAACAATCATTCCGGGAGTTGCTTCATAAGTCGGACCTGCACATCACTTTCTTGCCAGATGTCATTCTCTGTTGTGCGATTCTGCATAACGTGTTACTTCGTCAATCACATGAAGAAGTCGAGGAGTTGCTACAAGTGCTTCGCATAGAAGGGTTAGAAGGTGTTGTGGTTGATGAAGACGCACGTGTCGTGGAGGCCGGTGACGGAGTTGCTGATGACATGGCAACTGCAGTGGGGAGCGAAAAAAGGACTCAGCTAGGTGTATACTTGAGTATGCGAAGGCGTGCACAGCCTTAGAGCTTCTGGTACGTACCCTACACTTCTCCTGAATGTTTTTAATTGTGTTCTTCATCGCATTCTCTTGCAAGACATGTGATTTGCATTGGTTCAATTCCAAGTGTACAACTCATTGGTAGGTTAAATCCAATTCTCTTGCTTCAATTCTTACCTCACAAATAGGAGCAGGTGCTTGGAACGAAGTTATAATAGAATGCAATATATCAGCATGTCGTTTTAACACTTTTTTGTTTAACACTTTTCTGTTTTTCCAATATCAGTACAACATTTAACTTGTTGCCTGTATTTCCCAAACTCTTCAATAAGTTTGTAGTATGTTGCGTTTTTTGCTTGAACACAACTTTGACAAGTTTCTACTTTAATGAAAGTAGCCAAGAAGTTTCTCTTCAACTCATATGGCACAACTTTGATGAATTTTTGCTTTAATGAAAGTAGCCAAGAAGTGTCACTTCAATTGTTTATTAATGCATTGGAACTTTGTTTTGTGGTGCAGGAGCGGGTTGATGAGGTGGTGTGCATCGACCTTTTGATTTCATTTAGTTCCGTATGGCAGGTAATTCGTAGCCCTCCACCATCAATTATGTTTTTGCAATGCAATTTCATATTCAGTAGATAGCACACATGGGAACAATACTCGAAAACTTTCAAAAGCTTCATCACATTTAAGTTTCAATGAATACAAAGCATTTGAGTTTTCCACAACCTGTACTAACACCTACTTCTTGCAATGCAGATCCAGCGCACCCAAGGAGCATTCAGCCATAGCATATGTACGTTAGCTTCCGGTCTATAGTCTTGTACTTAGATGTTTTTGTTGTGAAGGTGGTCGACCTCGACAAGTCTAGGTTCACCTCCATCACTATTTGCTGTCGTTGCATTAGTTAGATGGTCATTCTCGGTACCTCGAAGTCCAGTGCGATCTCCCTTTGCTGTGACATCAGGTAGGGCAGCAGTAGTGAAGGCAGTGGTCATAGTCGCAGGCATGCTTTGGGCTGGTGCAGAGGTCCCGGTCGTGCCACAGTTAGCACCAAAGCTCGTACCGGGTGTAGTGAAGTTGTGGGATCTTTCGAATCCCATGTTGTGAAGTCCTCTGTTGCTTGACATTGTCAAGCCCTTACTCAACACGATAGAAAGCTGTGACAAGCAGTTTACCATTTCCCCCTATTTTAAGATTGCAAGCCTGGCGTTGTCATTGGCAACCGCAGCGTTCTCGTACATGCGGCGGTCTTTTTCGCGTTGATAGGCCATTTGTTTGGTGACAAATTTTAACTGAACCTCAATCTTTGAACGCTCTAAGTCCCTTGCTGCATTGGCGATTTCTTGCATTTGAGTTGCCATCACAGTTCCCGTTGCTTTTGTGGCCTCTACAATAATTGTGTGCCCCGATAAGTTCTTCCTCCTGACAGCGGTGTTCCCAGGACGTCGGTTAACGGCGTACTGCGAGTTCTCAGAGGAGCTGATAACTTGTGGAGTGATGCCCGCGGGTATGCCAGAAAATGGTCGGAAACTTGGGCTTCTCGTTGCATCAGGCATGCTAGGCGGCTGTGATGGGGTGCTGATGGAGCGGCGTGGTGAGTGGGGCTGCGACAGCTGCGACGACTCTTCTATACTCTCGAACGCATGATGTTGGCTAATCTCGAGGGGATCCTCTTTATCTGGTTCGATGTCCCCTTCCTCGGGCTCTTGTTGCTCGTGATGCAATGGTTGAAAGTTTGAGTCGTTTGCAGCTAACAAATCGCGATAGTGAGGAGGCTAGATTTGTGGCCTCTGGCTGTACCATTCGTCGATTGAGTCGTAGAACTCTTAGGCAAACGTGCGGGAGAGGCCCTCTGCTTTTCTTTCTGCGGAAGTGAGATCCCAATAATCAGGTACATTCCTACTTGTGCGACAAAAATAATCTACAATCCTCTTGTAGTCCGGAATAAGTTGGTTCCACTTAGTTTTGCACATGGGACCATCTCGCAAGCATGGGGAAAATCCAGCCTTCATCACTTGCTGAGAAATGCGAATCCATTTGCTCGTGTCTGGTGTCATAAGGTCCCTCCCATCGATAGTGTCCAATTCCTCCAAGTACAACTCCCGCTTGGCACGAATGAGAACAAGAATTTCTTGTGGCAACCAGTTTGGTCCTCTGTCCTTCCTTGCTCGTTTTGCTTGATTCGCACTAGTAGAAATCTTGTCTTATGTGACAAGTCTTTAATGACTCAATGTCGGGAATGACATGTCCGTAATGACACAAAGTGGGACTTTGTGTCATTACGGACATGTCATTCCCAACATTGAGTCATTAAAGACTTGTCACATAAGACAAGATTTCTACTAGTATCGGTCCAACTGGACTTGCAACTGGGGCAGTACGTGGGACTCCAATTATGAGTCTTCCTTGTGGAACCGGGCGGAGAGGTCCATAGTTGTTTAGTACGCTTGACCCCGCAGTTTTTTTGTGTATGTTAGAATGGTGTTTGTTGTGAATCCAAAAGTAACAATGGACTTAAATTTTAGATAATACCATGAATGTTAATCAATTGAGTGGGAATGAGTTGGGATCAAGTGAACTTAAACGCAGAGCACATGGAAAACATGAAGAATTAAATCATATGAAGCCCAGAACCAAAGAACAGAATGTTTGCAATGAAGTGAAGTTATATTATAATTTCATGAACTGAATTTTAATTAGATCAAAGGAAGTTAAAGTACACACAGCAATAAAGGAATATTTTTAACAACTTCACATAATTGAACTTAAAATTAAAATATAGAATAAACAGTGCGAGCAGAGTAAAGAACACTTTAAGATTATTCAAATGAAAATGTCTTTCACTATTTGGATCACATAAGTTTGAAGAGTACTTATTGAAGCATCGGAGAGTGTTCTGTGGTTTTGCAGGTCCATTGGTTTTGTCCAGTTCTAATTAATTCACAGTAGAAGCTGCCATTCAGAAACAACATCGTTCTTCGTGTTCTGACTTGTTAAACTATGAATGTGGGAATGCTAGATTTTTGTATGCAGCAAAACTAATTGAAGTCTCGGACATGTTATTGTGATGTTTCTTTGTGAATGTGTAATTGTTTCCTATTCTTTGTGCAATTATTCATTGGATCGTCGGAGTGTTGTTTGTTGTTTTGCAGGTCCTATGTCTTCTATTCATTTTTTCGTAATGTAAACGCTAAATGACACCAAAATTCCACCCTAAACGCAACGATTCAGGTATGTAAATGAGCAGCATCTATATACATGGCATTCATCATACTTGACCTTGTTTGTATGCCATGACTCAGTTCTTTTTGTTCTAGTATATTTTGTCTATGTTGTTTAACCTGAACATATGAAACGTTGCATTTCTTTCAGTGATTGAAGTGACCAACGTATCATATCAAATGTTATACAACAAGTGTATGTTCAATACTCACCGTCCACAGGCAGTGCAGTGGGTCGGATTGGGCCACCGTAGTGTTGAGAATTTGAACGGTTCTCCATTGCTGCTCAATATTTTCTGCACAAAAATGTGATGACACATTACGCCACAAGGAATATGACGGCCACATATCAAACACTTGAACAAAAAAATCTCTACTGTGGCACACATAAAAGAGTACAGGAGATGCATGAACCATAAGCATGCAATGCAATGGACATTGCATATGAGTTCAACATTGTGAAGGGGCGTGCAAGCAATCACTTGTTCCGGGACTTGAGGGAGACCATCGGTCTTTCCCATAAATATATATATAAAAATAACTCCGGTCCGAAGGACCAGCGTGAATGAAGTGTCTGTTCATCCCACCTTTGAGTCAAAGCCCACAGGACAATGAATCTTTCCCATGAACATACAAACAAAAACGTGGAATCGTAACAGTACGGTGAACTTCTGAAACTTGTAATAACACATTCATGATAGTTTTGGGTCCGGTGTGGTGAATCTCATAATTCATCAATTTCACCAGAATACCAGGGATCTAATACCCTCCAAATCAAAAACTTAAACAGGATCCTTCAACTGCGTTGTACAGAAACTTGAAAAAAAAAAAAACCGAGAAGTTGTGCCCTGAAAGCACGCACTTCATTTCGTGCAAAGAATTCTATCTACTACAACTTCTCATACGCAGAAGAAAACGTACCTGGTGGGAGCAGTGCGCAGAGAAATGCAGGTGCGTCGTCTCCCTCTCGACGTTTTGTGTTGTCGTCGCAGCTGCAACGGCTGTCGACGTTTGTCCGTCGTGTCACACTTTTCTAAAGTATCGCTCTAAAATCAGAGAGCGATGGTACATAATGGCCCCTCGCAAGCTGAAATAGATAGGACCGCCGTTATTTCTCTAGAATCTACAAAATCTGAAGATGTGTAATTACTCCTTAACTAATAGTCAACTTGTGGTGGGCCTGGAAAGTGAGATGCCTTTTCGCTGTAAAACCGCTCTTGTCTGCTCTCGACCGCACCTAACACGTAGGATTGGTGATTCCGAAAGCACGCAGGTGGGAACAAAGCAACACTAAATCTTACTTTATTACTGTAAGTGCGACCCCGTAAGGCCAGGTGGGAACATGCCTTTAGTTGGCTGTTTAGTAGATTGGGAATTTGGGACATGGAGCAGCAAAATGCTACTGTATGCGGAATCCACCCCTGGCTAGCTGATGGCCATTGCCTAGTGGTCAGGACTGGGCTGACCAACCAGTGAGCAGAAGAGAAGCAGCCAGTGAGGTAGGGGAGCACATTGAAGATGTCCAAGAAATATATAATTATTGCAGTGAGGGAGGAATCGGATTAACTCTCACCTATCACTACCAACACTATGGTTGATTGTCCTAAAACCACCAACTTAAGCAATCTAGCCTATTTTTGGAAGTATTAAATTTGAATATATATATATATATTTATATTTATATATTTATATTTATATTTATATTTATATATATATTTATATTTATATTTATATTTATATTTATATTTATATTTATATTTATATATATGTGTGTGTGACCCCATTCCAAATAGGTTTTGATGAAGATTGCAAAAATTCACAACATCTAATTCGCATTTGTCAATTTTATACAAAATTCCGAAGTGGATAGTAACCTTTGACCCATACATCACATACTAATTTCCTAAGTTCACAATTTGTTGTTCTTAAATTCCGCTCATGAACTAACCCAAAACCACCAATTAATTCTTTGCAATGCTTGGCATGCCATTGATCTACTTGAATAGTGAAATTGGTGGTTTTGAGTCTCAACTATGGTGGCCTCAAGAAAGCTCTACATGTCATAATTTGGGGAGGTGGTGGTTTTAGAACATCCTACCTTAGTGTTTCATTCTCCTTCGTCACACTCACTCCGCTCACTTTAATCAGGATGTATAGATGTATAGATGCATGCATGCATGTATGCATGGATGTCATGTAAGTGCAAAATAAGCACCAACTTCCACTACCAAATTTTCATTTATAAATCAAACTTTTGTATGAAAACATATTATATGATTCTCCATTATATCTTGCACTTATCCCAAACAAAATTTTAAATATATTTTATCATTGGTATTATGTTTTATTGGTGTTTGACCTAAAAACTAATTAAACTTTTGTTTCAAATAATAATAAAAGTTGAAAGTTTCATGACTACCATAACATTGTAGCAACTCTTTTTTTAAGAAAGTGCCACATGTCGCTTTTTTTTAATGGTTGTAGCCCACGAAAAAGAAGATGTGGATGTCTGGAAAGCTAACATGGAATTCTAAGGGTGTCGGAGGTGCTACCAGGTTAGGGTAATAGAAAGCATATAGTTTTAAACATGAAAATATTAAAAATATATGTAAATGAATCTTGATGACTAAAATGTATATAAAAGTGCAAATTGATTTATTTTGAGTACTCAAGGGATAAAAGCCCGTTGTCCAATGCAATAAATTATTATGTTTTTATAAGGCTCATACAAACTTGCATCTGTGGTAAAAATTTCAAAAAAATGCATTGAAAATTGCCTTCGTAGTAATCTACCCAAATTTTCAAACCTCCATTGAATGGATAGTTTATTCTTTAGAAGTTAAGACATATGCAAGAACAAATGATAATATGATGATCATAGTACAAAAAGTTCGCTTTTAATAAAATATTCGGTACAACAAGGTTCAAAACCAACCACTTCTGGTAGCATATGTAGTTGAAGCATTTAGTAACCTCAACTAAGTTTAGCACTTTGACAAATACCATACAATGGACAGTTGATAGAAGTTGGTTATAGTGGAAAATTAAGTAGGAATCGTCTTCTATGTTGAGTGATCTGTGTCGTCAGTCAGGCTTTAGTACAATCTTAATCCTTTAACTCTCAGCCCTGTTTTGCATAACGATCTTCATTCCATACCCCTTAGGGCATCCTCAATCTTGCCTCACCAAAACGTCCCTGCACCCCCATTTGCAGGGGCTGTTTTGGCAACGGTGAACTGAGTGGGATCATTGGCTTTGAAGCGGCCCCAACCCGGGCCTCGAACTGCAAACCAAACCCTGCGCTCTGCGCTCTCCTCATTCGTTGTGACTCTGCGCCCTGCGCTCTGCGCTCTGACTCATCGCCTCAAAATGCGCTCTTCCTCCGACACACCTGCCGCTTTTCCTCTCCGCTCTTCCCTGCCGCTCTTCTGCAGTATTTGACCTGCTGTGCCGTGGAGTTTTCAAGCTCCGGGAAAGAAGAACGAAATACCGGTTGATGAGGTTCAATTGCCGGGGCCGCAAACATAGTGGCGCCTTTCACGGCGGGATTGGAGGAGGGAGGCGTTGCTGCCGCGGGAAAGTGCCGTTGGCGGGCCTGAATGCCGTGAAGATTGAGGATGCCCTAACCCCTAAATGTCCTATGGGAATACACTCAGACCTCGATAAGTGTTACCTTGATAAGTGTTAAAACTCTATACAGTGACTGTCAAAACTGAGTACGAAATAGCTTAGTCTACCTTTAGCCATTCATATTTTATAATTTACTGCATTTAATGCCAAATCAGTTGACGGCACAAGTATACATTCAAGTAAATGATGTGGCTACCAAATTACAAGTCCAGCAATGCAAAATGATTTGAGAAAGATATAGATCAAAGTAAATTAGCTCTAAAACTCAGTTATGCTCACACTTGGATTACGCGGTGAATGCTACAAATTTGACATGCACAAGTGGTTTTCTGGGTCTATTTTTTTGGATGGGCATGTTCTTGGCCTTCACATTTATAATTGTGTCCCTATTCAGTGCACATCATGTATGCAAATTGAGCAAAATGGTTTCATTAAGGTCTCTCTCTGTTGTTGATAGAAAGCAGATAGAAGAAGCTACTTTAGAAAAGTTGAGGAGGGGTGAAAGTACTAGAAATGTTGCTAGAGACTTACAAGTATCCCAAAGTTGGGTTGCACAATTTCGTAAGCAACATTTGAGTGAGTTGAGTGATGTGAATCGCAGTTTTGGTGGCAGGCCATAGGTGTACAGTGCAGCTGATCGCAGGGCTTGTGTGAGAGAAATCACTATAGGTGGCTTAGAAACTGCACACAAAGTTGGAAATTACTTGAGAGGAGCTTCATGTTGGTATGAGTGATAGTACTGTGAGGAGAATGTTACGAAAAGCAGGTTTGAAATGTGAAGTGAAGCAAAAGAAACCAAAGCTCACACTTCTTCAAATTAAAGGACAATTAGAATTTGCTAGACGTCATTGCCATTGGACTGATGATGATTGGGATTGTGTAGTATTTTCTGATGAAACAAAAATCAACCGATTTTACTCTGATGGTCGCAGTTGGTGTTGGTTTCGTGATGGACAGAGTAGAAGTGCTGGAATAGTGCAACAAACTGTCAACTTTGGAGGTGGGGGAGTGATGATGTGGGGTTGCATGACTCCGAGTGGCCTTGGTATGATGTGTAGGATTGAGGGAAGAATGGATCAGTACATGTATAGAGAAATTTTAGAGCGAGAACTGGTTCATACACTGCATACATACAATCTAGATCCTGCCAATTTGATTTTTCAACATGATAATGACCCAAAGCATACATCCAAGAGTGTGCGCCGTTGGCTGAATTCGCAAGAATTCACTCTTTTGAAGTGGCCGGCGCAATCTCCAGACTTGAATCCGATCGAACATTTGTGGGCAACTTTAAAACGTCGACTCAACCAATATGAGAGACCTCCCAAAGGAATGTTAGAATTGTGGGAGCGTGTTGAGGATTGTTGGGCTTCAATTACTCCCAGTGAGTGTAAGAACTTGTATAAAAGCATGCTTAAGCGCATTGCAGCTGTTATAGTTGCTAAGGGTAGGTGGACAAATTTTTAACTTTGTTCCAGCTAATGTGAGCAAAACTGAGTTTTGGACTGAACTTCACTTTACTTTTTTTTTAACATGCATACATGTGTGTAATAGACCTCAATCCCCATGGAAGTATGACTGATTGCAATGGTAATCCTGTGCAATTTATGGTTTCATTTTTGACGCATCCAATTTCCCTACATTGTTTGTTAAATTTCAGTAAGCTGTGTTCGTACTCAGTTTTGGCAGTCACTGTATGTGTTATGGAGATTTCCGCTCTCTTAAAATTAAGACTAGCAAGTGTTAAAGAGTGTTATGTGTTTAGTGTTATGCAATGTCGCGCTCCCGACTTTGTTAATTTTACCTCGGTAAGTGATAAAACTCTATGTGTTATGGAGATTTCCACTCTCTTAAAATTAAGACTAGTAAGTGTTATGTGTTAGTGTTATGCAATGTTGCGCTCCCGACTTTGTTAATTTTACTTTGTTAATTTTTGAATAATTTATGTTATATTTTGAGAGGAGGATGGTAAGTATTCATTCTTTCAACAAACTTAGATGAATAATGAATCAATATTATGTAATTTCATCAATTTTTTCTATAAATGTTATGTATTTACCTTTTTAATTCTTCTAAGTGTTATTTTTTATAAGTGTTACAAATCATCGGCATCACCCTCTATAAGTGTTATGTGTTACTAGTATCTAAGTGTTAACTAAAAGTATACTCCCAACCCCTAACACTTATCAAGGTCTGACTGTAGTATATACGCTGTCGTATAATTGGAATTCGCAACCGACAAGAAATTCCAAACGAAGATCTCAATAGCTGTTTAGAACCGCATCAATTTAAATTTCAACTTTTTTTTGAACTCATACTCATTGAAGGTGTGGATTCATTCCAAATACAACCAAAATAAAACGTATTCTACTTGCCGCAAAGGCACGTTGAGACGTTTAGGGGTTGAAGAAACTATTAATAAAATAATTCAATTCCAACCCTCTTTGCTTGGCCCAACTAAAGGTAAAAAAAATTCTTTGCAATTCCTCCAATTCCCTTATATATGCTTGATATTTGAAGGTGAATAGCACGGGCCTGAAGAATGTGATGTGAAGCTGGACAAATTTTTGGTGGTTTTTTATTTTATTTTTTATTTTTTATTTATATTTATATTTATTTTATATAAAAACTCTTCTTGTTGAAATTAGAATAGTATTAACCTTTAAACGTCAAGGTAAGCCCCATGGGCTTATTTAAAAGAGAATAATGAAGAAAAAAGTGGATTTTCTCAACCAAATCAAGTGAGGATTAGTGCGTTGGAAAGTTCCTAAAAAAGCAATCTAAATTCCAAATTTGCGCCTCATTTGAGAGATTGTGGAATTTTTGGTAAGAAATCAAAGTTACCAAATTGAATAGGTTTTGAGGTTGGGGCAGCCAAGGTTCCGCAATGCTACAAATATGGCCAGCAATGCACAACAATGCTGTTTTTTTCAATTTTTTTTGTTATTTTTTCCCTCCAAAAATTTAGATGCCTTTTAGGCTGCCTTGCCCATGTTCTTTTAATGTTTAACCCTTAAAGGTCTAAAGAGCCCTTTCCGACCATTATTATACACCAATATTCCATCATATTTGGCATGGTTCCACACCTCTATGGGTTTAAGACCAAAAGTGAAGTTAAAATTCAAATCAACATAAATTTAATGAGCTATTGGGATCTCAATTTGGAACTTCCTAGTTACAGAAAATATTAAATATACGCCAATGTATCTACTATCCTCATCATCCCTTTAACTTTTAAAGATTGATAGTATTCAACCATATAGATGTAAGCATCACTTAATAAAACAAGTATCGGTTAAGCCTACATAAGATTGGACCGTTATTTAGAAGACTATTTTGGAATTGATATTCAAATGAGAGTTCTAGATTTTTAATTTTAAACTCCATCAGTATGGTTTGATTCACTACTACTATCACCAATATTTATTATAAATTCTAAAAGTCAAAATTAAAAAATTCTTTTAAATTCAATTACAAACACAATTTTAATATTTTTTGAGTAAAATTTGTGAGATTGAATTTGAAATGAGATACCCTTAAATGTGGTGATTCTTTGAAATTTTTGTGTTTCTTAAATCTACGACCTTATTATTGCAAGGGCACTTTTGAACTACAGTCAATGCAATTTTGGCTTGGTCAACATCTTGACATACTTCTATAATCATTTGTGATTTAAAAAAAGAAAAAGTACACAAGTGTGACTAAATCCATGTTGAAGCAGGATAATTGTGTGGGCTGAAGTTGCTCATAGCCAATGCTAATGAGGTAGTATAGATGATGTGTAGGAGCTGAAGTTGCATTTAGTCAAGGAGTAGTGGTTAGATGTAATAAGAAATGGTAATCCTAAGTGTTATGGGCTGACCTTAGTGTAGTAGGAATAGAACATGGGCTGATGTCCCATATGGTTTGCTAAGAAGACTCCTTTGGGTGTGCTACAGAAGAGGGGCAGCCCATGAGTAAAGGTTATTTCCTTCCTATGCATTCCTTGTGTTTGTGTGAGGCTTTGGCAATCTAATCTAACTTTCAATAATCCAACCGTTAGATAGGACAACAACTTGGTGAAGAATCTCCAAAAAATTGAATGACTTTCATCCAAGCATTGATGAGAACGTGAGAAGGGTTTGAATCTGTTAGTCGTTCACTTTTTGGACGCTCTGACGTTTAACATTTAGGGGTTAACGGAGGGCAAAAACCAAAATAGTAATGTGTATGTTGTCCGCTGGTGGATCCAGTGCTATTTAAAAGCACCTTGGCCCAATTTCAATCTGGATTTCAAAAAATCCCCCGGTGGTCTTGAATGAATGGGGACATAAGTGCCCCCTATTTTTGTCCGATTCAGGGCACACCTTAAAAAGCAACCCTGTCCTCCAATGGTTTTTTATTCCCAAATAGGTCCCCCTAGGATAAGTTGGGGCCGTAGGCTCCACATTTGCAAAATAAACTGCCAAAAAAAGCACCAAAGGTGTCCAAAATGGAAATTTCAGAAAAAAAAAGAGGTGAATGAATACGGTAGTGCCCCGCATTCAAGACCACCGGGGGATTTAGAGACGGGGCTTCAATCTGGCTTATGGCGTAGTAAATTACCTTATGCAATTAAACTTGAGGATCACTAAGCCAAGATAGCCATGGGCTTGCTAGTAAAAGGTCTACTACCCATTTTGAGTACAATAAACAAGTGAAATTTGCAGGAAGAAGAGTTGTTTTTGCTCTGGCTTAGAAAATACTGCCAACATACAGTGACTGCCAAAACTGAGTACGAACACAGCTTACTGAAATTTAACAAACAATGTAGGGAAATTGGATGCGTCAAAAATGAAACCATAAATTGCACAGGATTACCATTGCAATCAGTCATACTTCCATGGGGATTGAGGTCTATTACACACATGTATGCATGTTAAAAAAAAAGTAAAGTGAAGTTCAGTCCAAAACTCAGTTTTGCTCACATTAGCTGGAACAAAGTTAAAAATTTGTCCACCTACCCTTAGCAACTATAACAGCTGCAATGCGCTTAAGCATGCTTTTATACAAGTTCTTACACTCACTGGGAGTAATTGAAGCCCAACAATCCTCAACACGCTCCCACAATTCTAACATTCCTTTGGGAGGTCTCTCATATTGGTTGAGTCGACGTTTTAAAGTTGCCCACAAATGTTCGATCGGATTCAAGTCTGGAGATTGCGCCGGCCACTTCAAAAGAGTGAATTCTTGCGAATTCAGCCAACGGCGCACACTCTTGGATGTATGCTTTGGGTCATTATCTTGTTGAAAAATCAAATTGGCAGGATCTAGATTGTATGTATGCAGTGTATGAACCAGTTCTCGCTCTAAAATTTCTCTATACATGTACTGATCCATTCTTCCCTCAATCCTACACATCATACCAAGGCCACTCGGAGTCATGCAACCCCACATCATCACTCCCCCACCTCCAAAGTTGACAGTTTGTTGCACTATTCCAGCACTTCTACTCTGTCCATCACGAAACCAACACCAACTGCGACCATCAGAGTAAAATCGGTTGATTTTTGTTTCATCAGAAAATACTACACAATCCCAATCATCATCAGTCCAATGGCAATGACGTCTAGCAAATTCTAATTGTCCTTTAATTTGAAGAAGTGTGAGCTTTGGTTTCTTTTGCTTCACTTCACATTTCAAACCTGCTTTTCGTAACATTCTCCTCACAGTACTATCACTCATACCAACATGAAGCTCCTCTCAAGTAATTTCCAACTTTGTGTGCAGTTTCTAAGCCACCTATAGTGATTTCTCTCACACAAGCCCTGCGATCAGCTGCACTGTACACCTATGGCCTGCCACCAAAACTGCGATTCACATCACTCAACTCACTCAAATGTTGCTTACGAAATTGTGCAACCCAACTTTGGGATACTTGTAAGTCTCTAGCAACATTTCTAGTACTTTCACCCCTCCTCAACTTTTCTAAAGTAGCTTCTTCTATCTGCTTTCTATCAACAACAGAGAGAGACCTTAATGAAACCATTTTGCTCAATTTGCATACATGATGTGCACTGAATAGGGACACAATTATAAATGTGAAGGCCAAGAACATGCCCATCCAAAAAAATAGACCCAGAAAACCACTTGTGCATGTCAAATTTGTAGC
This sequence comes from Pohlia nutans, assembly GCA_022496805.1. NCBI lineage: Eukaryota > Viridiplantae > Streptophyta > Bryopsida > Bryales > Mniaceae > Pohlia > Pohlia nutans. The sequence goes on from CM040094.1 coordinate 20,552,306, forward strand.
ATTCACCGCGTAATCCAAGTGTGAGCATAACTGAGTTTTAGAGCTAATTTACTTTGATCTATATCTTTCTCAAATCATTTTGCATTGCTGGACTTGTAATTTGGTAGCCACATCATTTACTTGAATGTATACTTGTGCTGTCAACTGATTTGGCATTAAATGCAGTAAATTATAAAATATGAATGGCTAAAGGTAGACTAAGCTATTTCGTACTCAGTTTTGACAGTCACTGTATACCAATTGCATTGGGATGAAGTTAGCATGTTCTGGTAGTCAGATTCCTCTTTGTGCATTGAAGTTCAGTTGGCCCAACTCAATCAATCAATGATACTATCAACCCTCTGAAAGCGGCAGTGATCTCAAAACTGGCTAATATTAGCTGGATTTCTACCCAAAAAAATGAGGCTGCTAAACATACAAAGAAAGAAAATGAAAAAAAAATTGAAATGTAGCGAGAATGCTCATCATGTTATAAATATGTAGCAAGGGTATCATTATGGTATCATCATGGTATCACCTTAATATATCAAGGGTATTGCCGGATATTATAGAGGTATCGTGAGTAGTACATTCACAAGGTAGCAAAAGTATCTACCATTTATGTGGGAGGTAGCACCTTGTGCTAAATGTCATAAAGTGGTTCTGAGAGCACTAGTAAGCGGTGGTCTCTTCCTCCCTGACAATATGCATGATTGTCCTTTGGACTGCTTTTCAACACCTTCCACCGAAGCCAAAATTTGCCAAATTATATATTAGATTTTGCGTTTATTCCTAAGTACCTAGGAAACCATAGTTTGTTGCCTTAACTCCTAATGCCAGAGGGGTAAGGGCAAAACTTAGATGTGTTATAAAATGTTATTTTTGCAATTTTGATGAAGTTTGTTCCAAGAGAGAAAATGAGAAGCATGATGTTTAATAATTGCCCAATGGTCAAACTTCCAAAAACAATTTTAAATACTCATTCAATAATTCAGAAGCATTTATCATTTAACATTCACCAAAGTTACAAATTTTATTTATAGAATTTTATTTTAGAATTTTGTTATGATTGGTTAAAACTAAACATTCTATTTTAATTTTTTTTTAAATAAAATTTTCAAAGGAGAGAACATCATCACTTTCCAAAAATAGTAATTTTTATAACACTAGGACAATATTGAGGTTTTTGTCTTTGAAGGATTCCTTAGTGAACCTCCATATTGCAAATGAAATGCAGTAAACAGCAGTAAAACATGAACTCTATCCCCAATTTTGACAAAAAAATCAAAATTCAAAAAATGTCATTTCCTGACCATAAGTAGTCTCTACTATTTGGTTGTGATCAAAAAAATGATTGATTAGTCACGTAGGGATTTAATTATTTGGATGAAAATTTTAATTTTAAAAATAGATTTCAAAAGGATTTCACGACACATTTGGAGACACGTTTTTTACGTTTACGTAAACAACTTCACCACTTTTGAACCGAAAAATATGAGCCAATGATAATGGATTTCAAGTTCATAGTATTCAAAAAAAATGCAATTTTAGTGAATTTTTAGTGTCCGAACTTGCAAATTCAAGTGAAAAATATGCAATCTATAATTTTCCAACCTGGACTGTACAAATATCTTTAATTTGAACCTTGATTTTGGAAATTAGAACTCCAAAAAGTTTGAGATGTCACACCTTATAATACATCTAAATACTGTCTAAAAGCCCTAGGCCACATTTAGGGGTTAAACAATCGGTTCACGCCTTGTGTTTTAAAAAGAAAAAGAAAAGCTACACTAAATGGCGTACCGTAGTAGGAAGGCAGGGCCGGCACTTTCATGTCAAATAATTAATTAAAGTTTGAAAAGTAGGGGTCGGCACTTTCAAAAATAATTATTAAAAATTTGGCTATTAATAACTAACATTGAATTTTACTAGCGGCTACACGTTTTCCTTTGTTTTTTGTCTACAATTTTTGTTGCCTTCATTTTTGTTGACTTCATTTTTGTTGATTTCGACAAAATACTTGATAAATTTATTTTATTTTTTGGCATTTTTTGAGAGAATTATTTTCTGCCGACCCTGCCTTTCTGGTACGGTATTACGTGTCCTGGGACACTATTTTCAAGTCTAGACATTATTTAATTTTAGGGAGATATAGTGTCTTTGTAAGAAAAAAATGAATGTAGTGTCCCAATGACATATGGCAACTTTATAATAAATATGGCATACCACCTCATGTCACTCTTATTACTTGAAAAGAAAATGACTCTCTCAATGAAAGTGAGGATGACACATGACGATTCCTATGTAGTGTCAAAGGACACTATTTCTCTTGAGCTTTGAACACATTGTGGTAAAAGACATCAATTATCTTCGGACACTAAACATGCCATTTCAGTGTAGTGGTAGTCACTACTCTACACAAATGAACCACTCGGCTATTAGTAATATGAAGATTTGTGTTGTGACAATTTTGGAGATACGACATTGAAACCACCATATACTATGGCCCATGATATTTACAAGAGACTTTACTAACAATTATTTTAAAAAATACTGTGATAAATTCATCCAAATTGAATGAAAACTTGTTAAAACGGATGAATGTATCATACCATTCACCTACCCACAGTATCTGGTGATTTCGGCGTAGTAACTTAGTTACCTGGCTCACGACAACTGCCGGTTGACAAGGTCCAATATGGACAGTCCAGCCCAGACAGACCCTGACGGCAACCATGAATTAATGGTTTTATTTTGTACTACAGAATGCAAGCTTTCTGGCAACTTAGGGGCGGTTTACACTATGGACCAAGACCCTTGACCAAGAAAATTAAATCATTTTCATTTCCTTCTCTCCTTCTCTCTCCTTCTCTCCCTTTCTCTCTCCTTCTCTCTCCTTCTCTCTCCTTCTCTCTCCTTCTCTCTCCTTCTCTCTCCTTCTCTCTCCTTCTCTCTCCTTCTCTCTCCTTCTCTCTCTCCTTCTCTCTCCTTCTCTCTCCTTCTCTTTCTTTTTCTCTTCTAAAAATTTCAGCAATTAGGGTTACAATGGAGGGGAGGAGGAGGAACCTTGTATTGATGTTAGGCTTGTATATGTGCTTGCACATGCTTATCTCACACATTGTGAGCATGCAAGCCTTGATTTTGCATGGAGAGTGGGAGAAAGTGGCAATTTTCAGCATCTTCTTGGAGAGCATGGGAAGAAGAGTGACACGAACTTTGTGGAGCATTGAAAGACAATGTGGATTCACGGACCGTTTGTTGTTGGGATCATACACCGAATGTCAATTCAAGGAAAGAACATGAGTTAAGTTTGCTACTTTTAAATTTCTTTGTGAGAAATTAGGGTCGGTTTTGCATTAAAAATATACACCTATGAGAAATGCAATTTTTGTGGAAACAAGAATTGCAATTTCATTGTCTAGGTTAGGAACCGGCAATGGACAATTGCTCATATGTGATCTTTATGGGGTTGCTGAATCTACGGTTTCGATAATTGTGAGGGAATTTTGCAAGGCCGTGAGGCAACATTTGCAACGAATTCTTGTGCAAATGCCTAGTGAATCGCAGTTTAGGGTTTTAGCAAAGGAGTTTGAAGCTCTTCATGGAATTCCGTATGTAGTGGGTGCAATCGATGGATCGCACATTCCTGTTTTAGCACCTGTAGATGGGGGAGAAGATTACTACTGTTGGAAATCCTTCCATTCAGCAATTCTTCAAGGAATTGTTGATGTGCATTACAAATTCTGGGATTACGAATTCGGTTGGGCCGGTAGCCTCCATGATTGGGCTGTTTTTCAAGTTACAAAAATTGGGAGAGCATGTATGGAGGGTAGATTACATCCGTACAAATTAATAGGAGATGCAGCATATCCCGTAAGACCATGGATGTATTGTCCATTCAAAGGAGGGAAAACAGAATTATCACAAATCCAAGCAAATTGGAATTTCGTCCAATCTTCCACACGGATGTGTGTTGAGAGGGCTTTTGGAATTCTGAAGGGGAGATGGAGGATCATAATGAAGAGATGTGACGTGCCATTGAGAAGTGTGCCGGATCTTGTTGCAACATGCATTGTTTTGCACAATTTGTGCATTACAATGAAGGACGGTTTCAATGAGGACTGGATTTCGGAAGCGGAGGAACAATTACAAAGGAGAATCGAGATTGGTGCTTTGAAGGAAGGGCAAGAACTACGCTGCGAGAGGGCATCAATTCACGAGGTAAAAAATAGAATCTCTTATAGAGAAAATTCAGATTTGACAAATGATATAAATGATGAAGAGGTAGAAGCATTCCTAGTGAAGGAAAATGAGAAGGCCGTAGACCTACTTCGTGAAGCTACAAGAATGCATGAAATTCTGGTGAAGAGTTCATGGCACTCTAAACTTCAGAATCAATCAATTCTAGAGTTTTCCGATAGTAGTTTTGATTCTATGGAAGATTAACTAGAACTTTTCTAGAAGGGCTGCAAAGTTCCTATCTATATTCTTCAGCAATTCTGTGGATTGCTGAAAGGTAGAAATAAGAATGGTAGAATTTCCTACCACTTGCTGAAGAAGACCTTCAATGTTCTCTTGAGTCTTCTTTTTCTTCACTTGTGTGGATGGTGTTGTAGATGGACTAGGTTGAAGAATTTCTGGAGTTGTAGGTGGTGTAGCACATGTCTCCTCTCCTTCTTAGGCACTTGCTGGAATTTGGTTGTGCACACTTGCACGTTTGTTATTCCATGTATCCATTTCATCAAACCATCTACACTCTTGTTTGCGGTCCGAACCCGAAATTTCATTTACACGCTTGTCATTTCTGTACTCCGCTAAAATAGTCTTGTATTTCTTCTTGCAAGATAACCACGAGCGGTTAAATCCTCGAATTCCAGCCACCATTCGGATATGTAATTTTACCCACATGTTCATACCTACAATACATGACAAGGAATGATAAGACAATGGTCAAAAACAAGCTCAAAATGGGTCAAAATGCAACTTGTAAAAAAATTCCAGCATAGGAAGGAAGCTTGTTTCTATTACAAAGATCATTCCAAAGAGTGGTTGCACACAAGAAAAGTCATGGTGTAATGGTTGGAGGTGGGTGGAAAGGCTTTGCATCTTGCCCACATGGGTTCAAACCCCCTCGCGCGTGAGGCGTGGCGCGGCCAAAAACTCGAAGCCCCCGCGGCAGCGACCGCTCGCGCTTTGGGGGGAGGGGGGGCAAGGCCTTCTATGGCCACATCATACGGCCCACATACAACCACATCCAAGCCACATTCAAACCACATCCAAGCCACATTCAAACCACATTCAAGCCACATTCAAATTCTTTTTGCATAATTTTACAACGTCATGGGAAAAAAAAAAATTCCTTGTTTGTTTGTTGCTCTTGCAAACTCCTCGTCCATCTCTCCCCTTAAGGCAATCAAAGTTTCCACTTCAAAATCCCTCCACTTTATTTTCGTATCCTCCTCATCCTCCATGCCTTCAAGATCAATTATGCTGGTTTTTGCTTTCTTGGTTAGAGTTTTCCCCTTCGGAGGACAACCTTTTCTCTTTGGAGCAGATTTGGGTGCTTTTCCTTCTTCTTTTTTCACCTCAAAAATCTCCTTTCCTCTTGAGAATTCACTACACGGGATTTGGGTTCCAATCTCCTCTAGCTCTCTCTCACTATGAGGAAGTCTTTGAAAAGGAGGTGAAGAGAGAGAGAGAGAGATATCTACTAGAATGAGAAGAAAACATATTTGGAGCATGTTGAAATCGCAATTGAGGAATTTCTGCTGGTACATGATTAGGAGGCAAGGAAATTGGATTTGAAAATCTCATCCACTCGGAATTTTGGGACCACATCTGTCCTTCGGAATCCCTAATTTCTCCATCTGCACTATACCCCTCCATTGATGAAAAAAATGTGAAAAAAAAGTTAACAAAAAACAGCAAAAAAACAGCACAAATAGTGCATGCACAAAAATTGAGAGAGAAAGCAAAGAGGAACACATGGTTTTTATTCCTTCCTAAACCCTCAACCCAACGGTCTTCAAAAACTATGTAAAAAAATTTCTATCCCAACGATCTACAGTAACGTCAAAAAAATCGGGAAAAAAAAATATTAATTTTTTTTTTTCGGCCAATGGCTGATTTTCAGCCTTACGGCTCCCTTGATTTCCGATGAATCGAGGGTTTTGCCTCGACTCAACGGAAAACCCGTTGGACCATGGCACATTATCCAAATGGCAGATTTTAGTAGTTTTAGGGGACCTCAAAGTTAGTGGTCATTCTCCTTTTTCCAAGGTAGTGTAAAGCCAAATGGGACCAAGAGCTCTTTTTCGGCCAATCACAGATTTTAGAGTTGCATGGGACGAGTTCTTGGTCCGTAGTGTAAACCGCCCCTTAATTAGCCCGTGCCCCAAAAGATTGTGCATTATAATATCTTCCCAGGCAGGACCAGTGAAATTTTTATTGGCGAATTGTCGCCAGTGTCTTACCTGTTTTTTGGGGTTGGCTACTCCTACACTAGAAAAAATGGACAAGAGTGTGGATGAAATCGCCAAAATCTTCTCGTAAACAACTAGAAATCGCCAGTATTTGGATGAAAATGCCTTATAATAGATTTGTTTTTGGATGAACATGTATACATGGATGATTCTATCCATTTTTTCCTTATCTAGCTACATTCCAGGGTGCGTGTCGCGCTACCAAGGAAAAAGCTTAAAAATTCACTGGGCAGGATCCCAGCTCAACATTTATGATAAGAGCAGCTCCACCGCAGCCTTCTCAGAGTCTCTCGCACTTCATAACTTGATGAAAAGTGCCAAGGGTCTATTCAAAATGCCTTTTGACTCTGGCTCTTAACCCTTTACCACCCACAGTGGTTGTGGAGAAATCACTTTTTTGGGGGTGATGTTTCTCTAAAACTCTATGTGTTGAAATTAGGGACACTATTAATAGTATCCAACCGTATGAATGTAAGCATAGCTTAATGAAACAAGTGTCTACTAAATCTTGGTAAGATCGGACCGTTGGATTGAAAGATTATAGTATGTCTTTGAACCGTATAATGCACACTCAAAAATGAGATTTTGGGGGGTGTGTGACTTCAAGGTTAAATAGAATTTGGGTTAAATTTTCAAGAATAAAAGTGAAGCTGTTCTGTTCAGCAATGGCCTGTGTCAACACCTCTTCATTGCAATCTTTCATGTCAAGAACAAACTCATACATAATTATTGTGAATTTTATAAGTGAGAGTGACTTATCAATGTACGGTTTAGGACAAAATTTATACCTTAAAATAAGAAAGGAGTTGGTACATTGATGAAGATCAACTACATACACTAATGGAACATGAATAAGAGAACACAATCCAAAAAAAATGCAAGATAACAACTTGCAAACACAAGACATACCACATAGTGCGTGTGTTGTATTTGTAAGTGTTTGTTGTATTTTGAGGTATTTGCAGTATTTTGGTGTTTTGTACATAGGTATTTGGATAGCTAAAAAAGTCAAATTCCAAATTTTCTTTTTGCATTAAATAAAAAATTATTTAGGGTTTTATTTAGGGTTTAGGGTTATTACAAATAAAACATTGCCAATGACTTTTAATTTTAATTAGAGACAATTTCTTGTATTGAATTTTAAAAATTATGCATAATTAGTTGTTTCAATCCATTGTAAACATTGTGAAGCCTTTTTTTGAAAAAACAATAAAATAAATGTGCAACCCAACAATTTCTACATATCATTTTATTTAATTTGGTTTTCACTTAACTTTTTGGTCCTTTTGTTTTTATACAATTTGATATAGTTTTTACAAAACCCATCCTCTAATTTGTTGCTTTTTACAAAACCCATCCTTTAATGTTGATTCCTTTGCGTATAATATAGGAACTGTGTACCCAAGACTTTGAACTCCAATTGGCGGTGACAATTAAAATGGAGCACAATTCTACCACCATCCTTCGATCAATTTCTACTAGCAATCACTTTGGGCCATGGAACGAGTTTTAGAAAAGCTACAAGGGCTACAATCACTGCAATAGATCCCAACCGCCTAGAGCATCTCTTGCCACATGCCACTAGAACCCCGCTAGAGGAAAAGTGGCCATGTCGCAATGGGCGGGTGGCAAACGAGTCTTCAACAACACGCCATTCCAAAATTTATCAGTGCACAACCTCTACATTTTTGAAGCTCGTCGATTGAAACAAGGATTGTGCAAACTAACAAAAACTAAGATTGTGTAGGCCGAATTGAGCGGCCTTGGAGCTTGCCACGAAGACCACGATTGACTGCTATTGGATCAATTTGCTACATGCGGGCGGGCGGTTGGGCGTGTTTGAGTGGATCAATTCGAATGGGTGGTAGGGGAAGATCAGGTTGCCCCCGTGGAATTTTCACAAGATGGAGGGTCGTCTCCTTTAGAGTTTAGACATGGTTTGGCGGGCTTAAATTAAGCTAGCGGGAGGAGATGCTCTTACAATGGCCATTGTCACTGAAAACCGACGTAACTATGTTACTAAAGTGAGCTGCTTACACCCAGCTTTGAGTGATAATGGCCAATATAAGTGACTAGGATCGGATCTGTCGTAGTGAGTTCTCCTTTGGTAGTTGATACACAAGTCGGTTGCGGTCAACACTACATTGGAGAGGCCAAATTTCCCCTTGTAGGGAACTTAGGCTCCATATATTAATAGACGAAGCATGCCCCTTGTGCGAATGCCAAAGGTTAGTCTAGAATCCGTTCTCTATTGAAATCTCCATAGTGATTTTTCAATTAAAATGCAATTTTTGTGAATTCTGAAAATGAAAAGTTTGTCATACTCCATTTGTGTCATATAGGTAGTGGTTTTCTCAAGACAAGATGTATCATGTATTGCATCCTAGACCTTGGGGGGTGCACTCTACATTATGTTTGAGAATCACGTGCGTTTATGACCCCTTTTAAAAACCCCCTTATATACGAGAGGTTATATGTCTAAATATCTTTGTATACAGATATATTCCGTTTTAAATATATGTTTAGTGTAAGTATACGTGAATATTTCCAGTTCTAAATGTGCTTATTGTATGTATACGTAATACGATAGTGTTCAAATTAATACCCCTTCTGTGCACTCACGTATACTCATACATGTTTAGTACAGTGCAACCCCCGAGTCCTAGACGCCCCAATTCCGCCTACTTTTGGAAGTTTTTTGACTAGATGACAAGTGGTCGATTTTGGTTTGTTGTGGATTACAAGCAGTCTAGTATATGTTCCTTGGGTGGCGGTAGCTAGGGGTACTTTTAGCTTGACTAGGATTTATGGGAGTAGACTGTTTAAGGTGCTTCCATCTTAATAGGGTTGAGGAACTTGATTGCTACTTTTTATTAGGGGTATTCACACATGTTAGGTGACTTGCACATTCAAGACGTTTGCCCTTTGCGTTCGCATGGGTTTATTTCCCCTATCCATTGGGAGACTCTAGGAGCCTGCGCACTATGAACTCCTTTTCCCATGCCCCACAAAAAAATTGGTGAAAATCTTCTTTTTCCTTTGTGAAAACCTTCTCTTCAGGAATACTTCAGTAACTTTTTGAAAAGGCTATGATATATATAACAAGATTTCAAAGCCATTGCTTGAGCTCATGGAATTCACACAAATGCTTGAGCTCATGGAATCATGCAATTCATGCCACTTGGAAATCACTAGAGTTGTACACAAAAGTCATGCACCTTGGCTGATTCCACAAGAAGATTATGATAAACAAGTCAATGAAATTTCATTAGTTGAGAAGGTGTGCAACAAGATTTTAGTATTGCAATGCCAGGGTTTTTAGTACTTATGCCACCTAAAACTAGCAAAGGATCGAGTTTCTCTTTCAATGGTGTCATATTCTAGTGTGAATATACATATAATTATGATTGATACTTGATAGTGCCATCGGATTGCCAGCTTTCTGCTAAATGCTTCAATGACATCATATTGGTAAGGCCCGACCTGCGTCTTTCAAAGATTTTAGAAAAGCTGTGCCCGGGGTGGCTAGGATTTCATACACAATATAGTTGTTGATTTGCAAACCCATCCAAAACCCAAATACGAAACTATTTTCATTTCTCTATGTATACAATTAAATTAAAAATTTGGTCTCAAACAAATATTGACTTTTCAAAAACATTTGTGTTTATTGACAATACTTACTTTTTCGGAAAAAACAAAATAAATACTAGTATAGAATTTTGAGCAGACAACTGTGCATGGGATTCGCAATTGACAAGTAATGACAATGGATCTACATCTTGTTTGTAGCTGGCAACAATGCCACTTTTGAGTAAAACAACAAGTTGACCAGGAACCTAGAACTTTTGTTGATATCTAATCTCTAATTCAAAGCAATTGCCCTTTTGACTTCAAATATTCACAAAATGAACTAGGATTCTAATTGAAAGTTAGTCTCTAAAGGACCAAGGATTCAGTGTTAAAATGAAAAATTCAATTGATCATGTTGTGAAAAAGATAATTCAGGTGGAACCAAATTTTGTACCACTATAATAGTGAAGAGCATTGCATGTGCCGATTTTATATATATATATATATATATATATATATATATATATATATATATATATATATATATATATATATATATATATATATATATATATATATATATATATATATATATATATATATATATTATTTTTTATTTTTATTTTATTTTTATTTTTTTTGAAAAGAACAGGTCAACACAGGATCAACTCATAATTGCTATAAAAAATGTGAGACTAGTTTTGGGCTTCTTTTCATCCTGTAGGGGTTAAATAATGTATAGTGCATCGTCAACAAACCTTCTAAGAGAATTATACGAGAATTAGACCGTCCAAACAACCATGGTCACATTGCATTCTTGGTGGCATTTTTAAAAGTTAATACAAGAGGCCTTAATCCGTAAGTGTTCCTACTTTTTTTGGATTTAAAAACATCAATGCTTTCGAAGTATTAAAGGTAAAAATATAAATGAGGTATAGAAATCTCAACCATACAATTCTATTGTGTATATGTTGTAAATGACGTGAATCAAATTTGAAGTCATTTGGTCACATAGATTGCAAGATCACGATGTTTTAGTTTTGAAAAGAATGGTGAAATTTTCCTGGCAACACATTAGAGTTGAAATTCTACTTCTAAAATTACTCAAATGAAAAACTCTAAACTATAAAGTGGTTCAAAATCATCATGTTAACACATTGGTACCAAAAGAAACTCATGAAAACCTTTGATGTGTCCTAAAATGACCCATGTTTTACAAAGAAAAAATTGTCCATAACTAGACTTCCTTGTACTTAGAAGCTTACTGTAAAAGCTAGACTTGATTTGGAATTCAAGCCAACAATTATCATCAAATTCCAATGCTAGACAAAGGAGAAACAACTCTTTGAAGTTTTAGTCAGTCAATGTTACAAAAAACAACATTTGGCATGTTTAGGGGTTAATGTACTAGCATCAATTGTTATAAATCTTGACAATACATAGCTAATTCATTTTTACAGTCTAGATCATGGATTGTGGTGATCTAGAACTTCAGAGTTCTTCTCTTTAGTTTAAATATTAAACCACTACTACACAAACACCTTACAGAAATTGAAATTTTCTTCATCAATTGTTCACTTCAAGCAGCTTAGGCCCTCTTTACTCTAGAGGCAAGAAGTTGTAAAGAGTAAATTTTCAACCAATGGAGCTTCAAAAACTAAGAATACCGTAGAATTTTCCTTTACACTTGAGTTTTTTAGTCCAATTGCAAGATGTTTTGAAAAGTTTGCCTATAGTTCAAAATAATTAAACAGTTAAATTGTTGTGACCTTACAATTTACATCTTTAATTTTGATAATGAACGTGTATTTTTTTAACATGAATTTCATGAATTTTAATGTATTTCTTTAAAATAATAAAAAATAAAAAATCCAATTTGATAATATGAATTATTTTAAAACAAAAATAAAGATATGATTAAAATTTGAAATTCTAAACGTAATACAATATTTAAAAATCCATTTCCACATGTAAAAAAATCATTTATTTAGTTAATGATGATTAAATAATAATATAGTTATTTAAGGTAAAAAATAATAATGTTTCACTACCTTTAATATGTATGATTTAACATATTGTATACCACACAACGTATGGCATAAGAACAAAATTGTTTTAAACCTGAAACAAAATCACAAGATTTCAAAATTCAACTTCAATATAGAATTAGTTTTTTGAGTATCGCTCAAATTTCAATCTTAAATGCAAATGAATAAATAAATAAATAAATCTAAAATATGAGCATATTTATTACATTTCAAATTTTATAATTGATGATTTATTGAATTTTTATTTTATTTTTGTAGATATATTACCAACAAATATGTCTTATGTGAGCAATGTTTTGAAGTCATTGGTTGAAAATTTCTAATAGAAGCAAAGGATTTTGCAAATTTCTTCAACTTCAATGGGTTTTTCATTTACTAAACGCTACTTAGACTTTCCTGTTAAAAATCCAACTACGTTCAATTGCATGAAATATAATTAATAAATGAATGAATATATATATATATATATATATATATATATATCTATATATATATATATATCTATATATATATATATCTATATATATATATATATCTATATATATATATATATATATATATATATATATATATACATGTATATGTATAGATACATTGTTTTTTTTAGCATGAAATTTGTGAACATTCTATAATTTTAAAAATTCATTAAAAATATTATAATATACCTGAAATATTTGAAGTTGAAGGTAATGTTGTATCAGAGTCCCATGTATGCATACTCCTATGCTTTTCATGACCATTAACTGCTAATATAAGTCCATGTTGGTCTGGAATTGTTATAGGTTGAAGTTTCCTATTATTGTTTGTAGATTTTTTGTTTGGTAGAAAAGCAGGAAAATTTTGATCTTGAACTTTCTTTTTATATTTTAATCCAATACACCCTTCTTTGTGTAATGAGGGAATAGGATCTTCCCTAAAAAATATTTGTTCAGTCTTATTTTCATCTTTGTTTGATGAGTTTGAGGTTATTTTGCCTATAACATTATGACATTCTTTAAAAGGACCTACAACTTGATCATCATGATTAATTTTTGTTATGTTGGAAGTATACTGTAGTGGACGTATAGAAATATCAACAACTGATTCTTCTTTGTTGGTATATCCTTGATTAAGTTGAACTTCTTGAGAAATTTTCTCAAAGTTTCTTGTTAAAACCTATTTAATATGAAGATATAAAAGTTAAAAAATACACTAACTTTAATCAATGATATCAAAATTATATTTTCATTCACAATATTCTTATTAGTAAATGAATTAAAGGTTTTAAACATATGTCAAGTCTAATTTTTATTTAAAATATAATATGCATATTAATACTTTTATTGAATTATTCTGAATAGCATGCAAAAATATTTTTAATATTTTCTACTTTTAGAGAAAATTTAAAATTTATTAAATTATCACACACCTCACGAACAAGAGGCTTGACATTTTTCAAATATTTTTCAATAGGAGGTCCCATTAGTTTATAAACCTCTGTTGTAACTTTTACAGCAAAATTTCTAACCTCTCCATTAGCATTATTGAATGCTTGATCAATGAAATGCATTAGAGGTTCAGTTTGTAATCCCATTTTGTTTGGTGGTTGTAATTTAAAAGTAGGAATTGCAACTAAAATTAATTGTAAACGTCCTAAAATCGGTCTCCATATAGTCTGGAATACGAAACAATCAGCTCAATCATTTACAAATTTTTAAAAAAAATTGTAAATATATAAAAGTATAATATACATAAGTTAATTTATAATAAAACCTATTCCTTTGTCCCATCTTAAACTTCCTCAACTCTCAAAATAAAAGCATCAACTAGTCCAATGGTGTGGACCCTGAGCACAATGTTGTGAACTAGTAAGAATATCAATTTGAGCAAACATGAAGCTTGTTATGGGACAAATTCACAAGGGAATTAGAAAGCTTAATATGGGGTAGAGGGACTCTTATCTAATTTAAATATATTTTTATTAAATAAAGTATTTACTCTCTTATAAAATAGAGTAAGTGAATAATTATGACAAAAATCTAGAAACATACTATGATATTTATAATTTATGGAAAATTTAATGAATATAGATTAACTTGGTTTTTTGGTGGCTTTAATAAGGAATTAGCAATTATTGGCAGTCCAATTTCTTTTTTAGTTGCTAGAAACATCAAAGCTTCAGTGGCTGCTTCTTTTGTTCGAGAATTAGAATCACCTATTTTTTCCAATAGGATGTTAATCAAGTCATTAACATAATTTCGAAGATCAGTGGTTGGAATTCCACTTGCATATCGAGTAATAAAAATACGAGATAACTGCAAAATATTTGTACATTATAAAAACTAATCAATTCAAATATGAATTATTTGCATATATACAAACAACAACACTTTTATTTAATAATTAATAACTAAATAAATTTCTAAATTCTAAAAAAAAAATTATTTTTAAATATTAGTTATTAAAAAATTGATGGTATTTTTTCCAAATAATATTGATCATAATATTACATTAGAGTTATTTGTAAACTAAAGGGTTGAGTGGGCCTTAGTTTGACTAAAATTTAGAGAAACAAAAACTATTGAGAGAAGTTCTAGGAAATCCTAAGAATGGATGAGTGGAGATGGTTTAGGTATATATAGCGAGAATCTACTGCCAAAAAAGGGGATATTAATCACCTTCTTCATGTGTGAAGGTGAATAATAGATACTTGGGTGAGAAGTTTTTTAGCACCGATTTTGGTCCTCTCAAAGTTTGCATCCACAACTTTTTTTTAGTGCCTGACACATGTTCTTTTTTGAGGATTACTGTCACTATTCACTTAAACTATGGTCCACTCACCCATTTTTGAGGGACTTTATGGATAACTCTATTAGATTACAAAAATTAAAAATTAAAAAAAATTCACTAACAATTTTTAAATGCTATGTTTTTTTTAAATTCTTTGATAAGATGTATTATTTACATTTAAAAAGAAATCATATTACTTATGCCATTCTTAATCCAAATAAAAGTTAAACCATATAAACCTGTAGTGCAATGTTAAATATATTGGATACTTTGTCGTTTAATCCTTTCAAAATTACTTTATTCATTGTCCTGAATGTTTTGTATATTTATCAATAAATAAAATTATTTGATATAAATCCAATGCCTACCAAATTCTACTTTGATTACTTTTATAAGAATCAGAATTGAAATACATACATTAAAGGTATTTAATTAAGATAAATGAGTTGATTTCAAATTCAATTTTTAGTATTTATAGTATAACTTAGAAGTGAATATTATTATTTTATGAAAAATTTATATTCTCAATTATTAATCTTAAGTTTTTATGAAATAAATTAAAATAAATAACAAATAATAAAATCACTCTTCCAAAATCTAAAAATTAATAAATATACCTAAATACATCAAGTGAATCACTAAATGTTTTTTCGTTATTGATTTCTTGGACAAAAAACTGAAATGCTTTGTCACGTAATTTCCATTCTTTACTATAAATACATTGTACATAATAAATATCAATCAATTTCAAAAGAAGAGCTGATTCAGACATTTGGGATTCTGTTAAAGGTTCTGGAACCAAATCATCTACTGCTTGCTTAGCTGCTTGAGCAATTCTTTCCATAATAGAAACATGAGATTTTTTAGGTGAAGGAGGTCCATCAATTAGTAGTCGCTTGTGAGGCTCGTTTCGTTGTGCTTGAAATTTTATTATTGATTCATTTTCTTCTTTACTATTTTGTGGTGACCATTTTTGTTTTTTTGACAATGCTATAGAATTAGATGTTACGTTATTATTATAGTCAATGTTATTTGATATTGTTGAACTTGTGAATGTAGCTCCATTGTGATTGTTTGATTGATATTCTCTATCATTTGGAGATGAATTGTCTCTTTTATTTTTAGTGTTTATATTATGAACCTTTATTACTTCTTCATCGTTGTTGAAAATGTCTACTTTCTTTTGCATCTTGAATCTTTTATCTTCATAATTGTTTCTTTCGATTTTTGAACATGGCTCATCATATTTTTTACTTTTGATATCTTGTTTAACATCACTTTCTTCAAATCTTTTATTTCTTTGATAACTTTTTTCCATTTTTGCAAACAATTCATTTTCTTTTTGAATTTTGAGTTCTTTTGGAGTCAATCCGGACAAGTTACTTAAACCACTTAAAGCGCTAAAAGCACCAAATCCTTTTGTTTTCTCTTTATTGATGCTTTCAAAGCATTTAGTTTGATTATGCCCATTACTATGCATGTTTAACATTTGTATATTATTTGGAAAGTTCTTCACTTCATTATGATTACCCTCGCAATTACTATTTTCATCCTCTAATGTTTTTTCATAATTTTGAAAGTTTTTTAGTTCATCATGATCTTTACTATGTATTTTTGATATATGTCCATTGCTTTCAAAGTTGTTTATATGATCATAACCATTAGTTTGTTCTCTTGGCATTTGCTTGTTTCGAAATGTTTCTACTTCTTTATTATTGTTATCATGCATTTGTCCCATTTGTTCATTGCTTTGGAAAATTTGTACTTGTCCACGGCCATTATTATGCGTATTTGAAAACTGTTCATTATTTTTAAAACTTGCCATATTATAGTCACAATAATTATTGTTTTTTTCCTTTGCAATTTCCTCATTTTTGTATTCATCATTCATCATTTGCTCATTGTAGACTTTGTCTCTTACTGCTTGCTCATAACTCATATGTTGATTTTTCATTTCCTTTTCTTCACTTTGTATGGATGCAAGATTCCTTGCTTCATTATATTCTCTCACTAATGCACCAAACTGGTTATTTAAAGCTTGTTGATCGGTATTTTGCATTTTTGTTATTTGATCAGTAGTGTTTCTTGCCTCATTATATTCTTTAACCAATGCTCCAAACCGAGAATTCAAATTTTGATAATCATTGCTTTGCACCTTTGATTGCTCTTCAATATTTTGAACTATTTCATTTTGTATTGAAGTTGGTTGTTCCGTGCATAAATTAATGTTTTGAACATTTGAAAATTTATGTCTTACATTTCCATTTTTAATTGGTTCTTGAAAAGAACCTTGTAGCATAGGGGAAAGTAAGCCAACATTTTTTATGTTAGGAGTTGGAAAGGAAGGTTTGATGTTTTGATGCATCGCATTTTTTATCGGTGAAGTTGGTAATTGTTCATTTTGATTATAAAAAGTAGGAAGTGATTTCAAAAATGTTTGAGGATGTTCAATTATTGTTGATTGCTTACTTGGATATTTGTTCAATGTCATGGTCATTTTTGTTGATGCATTATTGTTAAAAATTGAACGTATACCACTAGGATGAAATATTGGACGTGTTATAACTGGTAGCAATGCCGATGATCCATTTTTATATGATACCGTTGGTAGAACACGCACATAAGTATCATCTTCAATTATATTAGAAAGTATGTTTGGAGCAATCATTGCAGGAATAAATGCATCTGTTCATTACTTAGGGAAGTCACTTAGTGTGAATTTTGGATACATAAGCAAACACAAGGTATTTAACGGGGGGCTATGAAATAATTGGAATATTATAATATTTATAGTATATTTAGGGTATGTTTATGGTATATTATAGGAATATTCACAAAATATTCTCTATTTGGTTTTAAGACACTCTATACTACTTCTAAAAATTTACAAATTTTATTTCAAATGAATAAAAAGCACCTTTTTTTCATGATTATTTAAAATTTTGATAGTGACTTCTCTAGGGTTCATTACGTATCTATAATAATTTAATGTCTATTTATTTCATATCCCTTGATTTTTCAATATCCCCATAGTATTTATGACTCACTTTATTAGAAGATTGTAGAAATGCATGCTCCAATTGCATGTGCAAAGAACCACCAAACCACCATTATTCCTAAATAAAATATATTTGATAATAAAATGAGTTGATGGGTCAAAGAAACAAGAACAAAAAATCCAACTTGAAGTGAGATGATATTTGACAGCAAGGTTGATCATTATACTTTTCATTAGCTGAATGTAGTAGAGGATTAGAAGAATTTATTGAACGCCACTATCAAAACACTCGGGGAATGCACTTAAAGTTAGGATTAGGAATACACGTGAGTGCATTTTAATAACATACCCCCTACAATACTTGGCCTTAAAATAGTTTTTAAATTACAATTTTTAAGGTGCTGAATCATTACGTATTTATCTATCATTTGATATAAATTTCAAACCCAAAAGTTTTTTAAATCTTATAAAAAATTGATAGAAGTTTACACTAAAATGTGTTGTTTTTTGCTTCAAAAAATAAATTTCAAAATATTTACAAGTGATTAATTTTTGAAATTTATACAACAAGAACTTTAGACTGTGTTCAAGAACTTCATATTTTTTTACAATTTTTAGATAAGTTTTTAGTACATACATAGGGGGGTCAAAAGTACGCACTCACGTGATTCCTAGTCTTAACATTAAGTACACTACCCAATATCACCGACAACAAGAACACTATTTCTCATGAAAACAGCCGGTGGTGTACACCTAAAAAGTGCAGAAGAAAACTTCCAACTACATGGAACCGAGCTAGAACAAGAATGGAGATCTGAAGCTATAACCAAACTCCCACACCTAGATCCGCAACTCTCTACTAAATTATTGTACAAACTACTAGCAAATAACATGTATAAAATAAAACATATCACCTTCCCAACGGTACAAACCTAATGTCACCTGAAGAATTTAAAATATACTACTAGAACCCAACTAAATTAGAAAAAAGCGCACTAAACATAGCATAATAAAAACTTTGTTACCCAAAATGCACCCAAGACTGCCGAAAGATATGCCAAATACAATCACAACCCTGTACACTAAAAGAAAAATATAAAATAAATAACCACATAATAATACCAAAAACGCCAGTAAACCCCCTACACCTCCCTTTGCCAATACAATCACAACAACCAGCCCTACCAAAAAATATAAAAAATAACCCAATAGGATTTC
Source organism: Pohlia nutans (assembly GCA_022496805.1). Lineage (NCBI taxonomy): Eukaryota > Viridiplantae > Streptophyta > Bryopsida > Bryales > Mniaceae > Pohlia > Pohlia nutans. Next base: position 20,571,373 of record CM040094.1, read on the forward strand.
CCATCCATTCAATATTAAACCATAAAACAATTACAACAAAAGAAAAATATAAAATATCTAAAAAATACAACACCTACTTATGCCAATGGACAGTCCCAAATGACATAACATACAATAAATGGATGGAACAACGTGAATTATTTCCACTAAACCTACCAACAGTAATACACCATAATCTAAACCTACTTACAAATTACTACTCAACCATCAAAATAAACAGTATCAAAATGTCATAAATACCCAATTTACACCTGAACAGAACAGAGACACAAGATACATCCCACCTCCAACAATAATTCCCTACGTTCAAACATCCATAATAGAATGCAATCGAGAAAGAGACATAAGCACAAACAAACGTACCATTCAAATACAAAATGACAAAACCCATACATACAATGACATTGGTAAATATATTACGACCATCCCAACCACAAGACTAGAATGGTTATGGCAACAATATAATAAAAAAAAATACAACACAAACAGACTAGTACCTCCTCCACAAACATTCGAAACATAAATAGTTTGGTTATACCAAACATATGAACACAAAAACCACAAAAAGGATTCAATAAAAACAAAGCAACATACCATACCAACTAACATTTTAGACACACTAATAACAACATTTAATATAACACACTCCTACTTTTCCTCACCAATAACATGTTCCACAAAAATCACACAATTCTACTCAACATTCACTAGAGACAAGATTTTTGGCTCATTAGATACAACCTTTCAATACAAATGGAAAGGTATTGGATATGCCCATCCAAATGATGCCGAAACAGCACAACAAGCAATACACTGGGCACGACTAGCAGAAAAACAAAACCCATAAACTATCACCATTCTGACAATACCAGACACCAACTGGTACCAAAATCTTTCACCATACAATGGACCTTTCCCGGACACACACGCTATCATACACTTTGCTGCTGACACCATTACATATGAAGAACCAAAAATAACATTAGAACACAACAAAACCCGAACTGAACCACTTGCAGTACACATATGGTGCATTCACCACCAAAATAACAACATTGGCATAAATAACCAAATAAACACAATAAACACAACAATTGAAGACTTACAAATATCTCAACACTACATACAAAAAGCACCACCTACACCACCCAATACATAAGTTAACAAAAGCATGAAGTGGAACAAACTAATATTCCCACCATATAACAACTCACAGAACATAGACATAATACCATTACCAAACTACATAATAAACACTACATTAAAATTTCCACCCCAATACAGCTACTACACAGATGGATCCTTTGTACCACTAAAAGAAGCTAACAATGGACATTGGAAAAAGGAAAAAGCAGGATACGGAATATATAACCCAACTAAACCAGAAGCACAAATATCAAAAAGACTACCGGGACTACAAACATGCTTCAGAGCAAAACTAATGGCCATCCATGAAACACTTTCACTAATCACCACCAGATTAATAAATGAACCCGCACATATCTTTACAGATTGTCTCAACTGCATACACATACTAAACACACCACTAAAACACCCAACCCAACAGAACAATCACGTTGATAAACCCATATTAAAAGAAATGGTAGAAATGCTAAAAAGACATACACAACCCACCACAATATACAAAGTTAAAACACACGCTAAAATTGAAGAAAACGAACAAGTAAACCAACTAGCAAAAAATGGTACCACAAAAAGAGGCTACCAATTTGCTGCCCAACCACATGAATTCGCACATACTACACCCTATTACTTCCAAAAAGACACATGGCCCGGTCGTAACAAAAGACCTGGCAAAGGACCAGTTAGATGTCTGGACGAATACATAAAGAAATATGACCGAGAAAATAATCTAGAAATACTGGCAGAGACTTCCCCAACATCAACAAATGGACAATGAACCCCATCATAGATAACGAAATATCCAATGAGTTTTGGAATAACCCAAAAATAACAGACTCACAAAAAACATGCATACTAAAATTTTGAACCGGCCAATACATGGGAAACGCCAGAAAAACAATTAATTTTTGGTATACAAAGATTCCCCTCAAAAACATGTCCCATTTGTAACTCACAAGATGCAGACACATGGCTACATGTACTCTTACTCTGCAAACAACACCATATACACGCACTAAGGACTAAAAGACACAAAAAAACAGTTTGGGAAATAAGAAAATTCATACTATCCTCGAATAAATCAAGATGCTACACTCTCATGAATGCGGGCACATTCAACAATAACCCACAAGAAAACATAGTTCCTCCATGGTTATTACAATGTACTTGTGGTCAACAAAGATGTCAATGTAATGCCAGATTCAAACTAGATATATACTATGCATTAAACGGGCCTCCCATACCAAAGTCCACCTCCTCTAAATCTCGATGACAACCTAACCATACAAATTATAGAATTCACATACACAAACGACAGATTCTCGCCAGAAACAATTGGCAAAAAAATTCTAAAATACCAACCTTTAATTAATAATATCATACAACAAGGTTGGAAAATAGATCCAATCATAGTCATCACAGCTGGAGCCAGAGAAACCACACACCCCCCCCTCAATGAAACAACTAGAAACAAAATTTAACATTTGCGAAACCTCCATAAAGCGCACAATCAAAGCAATAAATACCATTGCCATACAATATGTTGGATCAATCCTTTTATACAAAAGACATATAGAAAATAATCAGCCAATACCAACGGAATAGTACATTAAATGAGGGACGGTAGTGGTGAAAACCACTGCTAGCCACTCTTTCAAACACTAGTTCAACACGAACACTTGTCTCAGGGATAGGTAGGGCCGGTTGGTTGGTACAACTTTCCTGCCTTGATAAACTCACTAGCAACACCAAGCCATGTGTATTACACCACTGCTCAAACGAGCCCAATGAGAATCGAACCCGGACCACGTAAATGTAATACAACGCTCTTCACCAACCAACCTAAGAACTCATAACTTGGTGATAACACTCCATTCAAAACATACCTTTATTCAAATTAGTACCCAACCAATAATACTACATTATATATTACTTTATTTTGTTACTATTATTGTTACTGTTACTTTGTTTTAGTTACATAGTGTCCATCCTCAAAAGGGGAGAGTAGTACTGTCCCAATGTCCCCTTGCCCGGTGGGCACTGGGTCATTGATATTACAAACGGACACTTTATTCACGTCGGCCCTGTAGAAGGGTCGGAGTTTCTATCTATCTATCTGCACTCCCCGAATCAAAACACAATTGACGATAGTCCAAGTTTCTCATTTTTCTTATCAAGAGTTCCAAAACCAAGACTGAATGGCTAAATGATGTTAGTTCCATAGGTGGAGTGCGGGATCAACAAATTTTTGTTAAATATCCATTCTTTTTTTAAAATAAGTCTATTAGATGAAAAATTCTCAATTATTCTAACTTCAATGCAAAGAATTGTTTTTGCTAGTAAAAGTTTCCCAAAATTTTGGCGGCGTATATTTTATTTTGAGAAATGGTTTTTGCTGACCATGCTTTCCACCTACAATAGTCAATTAGGTTACACTCTGCAGGTCCACTTATCTTTGAAAATTGAAGAGAACCAAGAAAAAATAACTTAGATTACAAAGACTATGGTGTCTTTGTCATGGTGGTACACAAATGTGTAGCTAGTAAAGGTTTCACAAATTTCATGCAAAACTCCTAAACTATATTCAAAACACAAAATAAATTGAATGATACTAGATTTTCTCTAGTACATGATTTCTCAACTGCATTAATCTAGACCTAATATAATAATCTTGAACTCTTTGAAGAACAACAAGAAAGGGAAAGGAAATTGCCTCTGATTTGTGACTCAAATGTCAACATAGATTCTTGTAAAATTTTATATATATATATATATTTTGATTGTGATAGATGATGGTAGAATCTATACGTATAGTAATATATATATAATATGAAAGATGCATTTGCAGCTCATGAATTAAAAGTACTCACGGTATTTAGGAGGTGATCTCAGATCAGGAGTCTTGCAAGAGATTTGCTTATCTAATTTCTTTACCACCGCGCTCTTGATTAAAGGCAGGGTTTGAGTTCCAAACTCTTTCTTATAAGAGTCACAACAATTTGTTACTGTCAAATCCTTTAGCAATACAAACAACAATTTAATTAGTTAAAAAATAACAACTTTTGTTCAATAGCAACAGTGATGCAAATGAACTGATACTAGGTTCGTGATGATGCATGGTCTGTCAATTCATAGGAAGGAGTAAAGTATGTAGTTTGATGCTCTTGTTTTGATATAATTCAAGCATCATATATGCATTCTGACTCTAGTCAAACTTTGGAGTCCCGGTATTAATATAATTCATGAATAGAGAGAGAGAGTACTAGAGTGACCAAAAAAAATGTACACCTACTAACCTCATGCGTAGGCTCGTCTGACAAGCTGCCCTCAATTGCATGTGCCTCGTCTACGCTTTCCTCTGAGCTTGCCCCACTGTTTGTACAAAACACCGACAACGTACACATGAATATATATTAGTCATTGTACGTCGACATCAACAGTAACAATTAATTCGACATGACTGAACATTTTTTGAGTCACGTAGTACTACATCAATTTCCTAGGTACACAACTCCCTTATAATATGGTCTTGATCATAATTACTTATGTTGCATTTTAGTCCAAATTCAATTGATATAAATTTTTTTAATGTAGGAAACATTTGTAGCCCTTCGATAAAGAATCCAAAATTCACATATAGAAATTGAATAATCCTTGAAGACAATAATGCCATTTAAAACCTAATTATATGAGGTTTTTTTTATACATGTAGCATAGGCTAGCTACACAAATTTCTGGACTTTTTAATAAAATTTTAAGATTGTTTTATTATAAATAAAACATTGTCAATTACTTTTGATTTTAATTAGAGGCAACTTCTTGTATGGATTTTTAAAAATTATGCATAGGTGTTTCAATTTTTTATATACATTGTGGAGATTTTTTCTTATAATTAATATGCAACCTAACATTTTCTACATCTCATTTGGTTTAACTCCTAAACATCTAGCCGACTAAAAAGTGGACGATATACATAATCAAACATAGTTTTCTCATCTTGGGGAAGTCAATGTCAAGAATTTAGATAACTATGAGAGAACATATATAGGGAGTTTTTTATTCATTTGAGATAAAAATTATAAATTTATAGAAGTAATTTAGGGTGTTTTAAAACCGATTTTGGAATATTAAAAAATATTTCTAGAGAATATATATAATGTACCCTAAATATACTATAACTAGTATAATATTCCAATTATTTTATAGCCCTTCATTAAATACCCTTTGTTTGCTCATATGTACTCAAAATTTACACTAAGTGACTTCCCCGAGTTTCTCATTTGTCATTGAATTTTTGCAGTGTGGATTTTTTACTATATATTTTATTGGAAGTTAGCTTCATGCATGTTTGATTTGATTAGAAAGGACATGAATTTTGAAATTTCCATGCCTCATTAAAATTCAAATATTTTAGTGTAAAAATGCTCTAAAAAAAGTAAACTCATAAAATTAAGCAACCAAAATATCTTCAAAAATCACTACACTTAGGGAATTACAATACAACCAATCATAACAAATTTCATGTATAAACCATCAATATCTTATTCGTAATCCAATTACAAAAGAATTTTCAATTTTAAGTTTCAAATTGTATACAAAAATATTGGTTACAACAATCATTGATCTAACCATATGGATAGAATTAAAATTCATAATGTACAACTTTTATTCATATCAAGTTCAAAATATCCCTCTTAGTTACATTTTATAAGACATCTTTGAAATTCTCCAAATTTGGAAAGGGGTGAGGATGATTAGGGGTTAATATGGTCTCCATCTAACTTTTTGATCCTTTAATTTTTATATAATTTGATATAATATTTACAAAATTTGTTCTCTAAACTGATTTAACGTCAATGCCCCCTGCGTATAATATAGGAGTTGTGCACCCAGGATAAGTTTATTTCCTCAGTAGTTAGGCACGACTCACTCCAGACATATTATTGAATCTTGCTCCCATGATCTATACGTGTTGACAATTAATATGTTGTTCTACATGGGCGGTTCAAAAACACAGTCCATCAAATTAATACTTGATACTTACTAATCAGATAGAGATTATGATTTAATAGAGGACACACAATTATAACTAGTTACATCACTCTTCAGGTTTGATATGCATGTAGGCGCCATGCTTACCAATCAAAAGCTTCATCAACTTTCTCAACCTGCCTATGGTAATCATCTGGTAATTGCTCTTGCAGACGAAGCTTCTCAATTTCGTTCTGTTTGTTTTAGATGATACTCAATAATTTCCAAATGAAGATGATTGATTAATGCAAATCATGATACCAAATGCACAAGATGTTTATAGTATGTGTAAATGAAGCGTTGTTAATAAACTCCAGTCAGTACCTCATAGATGTCATAAATAAGTTTAGACTACTAAAAAAAACTTCTAGATATATTCAACAATGAAGTATGTAATAATTTGATTATGAATTATGGACACTAAAGTGGGTCTAGAACATGACGTGATGAATTGAAGCATAAAACTAGGAATTCATCATCCAGGCTCCACTATGACTAGTCGGAATTGAGTATATAATTGTGGTTTAAGAAACAATACTACATATATCATTCTTGATTATAAAGAAAGCAAGACAAGCTTGCTAGAAAGAGAAGAATTTTTTTACCTTGCAGGATTTGGCAGTGTCATAGTCCTCATCTTCAACAGCCAGTTGCTTTTTGTTCTCCAACTGTTTGATTTGCTCACCAAGAGCCTTAAGCCTATCAATTAGGCTCTACACATCACAAGCATGCATGCATTTGGCATTCAAATCCTCAAAAAACCATACATATCAAAAACATTCATTCATATATATATATATATATATATATATAAACAATTCTGCAAGGTACGTAGACTGTTTAGAGTTCTTGACAGTGAGGGACAAGACCGAATTCATTCACTCAGTCCTGAAGATATACTTGATAAGATGGGAATAACGGAGTGACCTTCAATCGCTTAGCTTCGTCATAGTCCTCACCGAGCACTGCACTGTTCTTCTCTTCTTGCAACTGCGAAAAGACCAGTTGTTCCCAACGCATATGTGAATTTCAAGCAGAGAGGAATCTGTATATGCAAAGGAAAAAAACCTATATTAGCTCTGCAAGCATGTTGTCATCATAATTTTGTAATCTTCCAAGCTAGATGAATCATAATAAATGGAGTACAACGATCAAGGTTGAGCATAGAGGATAACAAGGTTAACGTACTAACTTGTATGATGCGGGTGGCGGTGGACAAATCAATTGCATCACACTTCCTCTCTGGGCTGTTTTGACTTGACCCTTGCATCGTTGCCTCTGATAGTTTCGAATTCATTCGAGTGTGTTTCTTTGCAGGACTCCTGTATATATAGTATAGCTTCCAAATTATATCATCAAAGAACCGTCACATGTACAAACTATCATGGATCATTCCGCACTATAATTCAAGAAATCTTATCGATGAATTATATAGCAAGTGTTCATCGTACCTACATCCTAATAAGCCAAATTGCATGCATGTGGTGTGGTATCCTATGTTCAAATAAAAAAAACAATTGTACATCACAATATATGTCCATCAAATTGAATGAAATTTATTTGGAGCAAGCAGTTCTTACTACATGTTACTGAGAATGCTAGAATTGGTTACCTAGGGGTTTGCAAAAGGTTTTCAAATCCAGGTTGAGTTAGAAGTGCCCATTGTTGTTCATTGAGGGGTTCACCTGTTAATATGAGCGCCATTAAACCCACCTGCCAATAAGTGTTCCATCAAAAAAAACTTGAGCACGTGGAGCCACATTTATTTGTGAGATTGATGATCTACTTCAGAAATTGTATATGCTAGCGTTAATAATAAAAACATACACTTTGCATATCATCCTAGAAACTTCCAAATGATTGCATTCTTGTTCAATTATTGATGATATTCCAAATGAATTTACAGTCTGATTTGAGTTGGTGCATAAAGAACTACTATTAATATGACTATATCTACGAGTGTTACAGTTTGGCAAACCTGATTGTACACATTATAATCATTGGAATGGCAATTGTGGAACACCAAGCGTACAACCGTTGCAGGAGAATCAATGCAAACACTCTTCAACTCCCGTGCCTGATGCCCGCTCTGCTCGTTACAATCCAATGCCAAGTACCTACAACACATTACATTTGAATGGAGGAAATCGCGTATTACAGGATGCTTCACTAATTCTGAAGTAATAAAATACAATCGACATCATTTAAAGAAAGTTGTTCAATATGCAACTAGGTTAAGTAGTACATTTTCCATTAGGCTTTTGTTGAACGGAGCTCTATGTATTGTGCTTACAATGCTTGCTACCGATGAAGCACAAGCCAAGGCCACACTTCAAAAAATAAAGCAGCAAAGCTTAGTGACATTACAGGACTACCTTACCTTCTAACTTTGATTACTGATTGCAATTCCAAATAGACTCTAAATTAATGCCTTTGTAACATTCAACAAAAATATATAGATGATTAGGAATGTAAAGTTTACCCCAAACGCCTCCACTCTCCAGTAGCTTCATGCGCGTACGGCACGATTAAACTCACAAACACCTCAACTTTTGTAGGAATCTGTTAAGTTTGTTGATCATGGACAATGAAAGACTATGATTAGCAAGTACTATATAGGGCAATGAAACGATGAGAGTTGAAGCAATTTTTGCAAACCCTTTCTTTAGTACGTGCATAAATTTGACTATAAAAAACAAAGCTTTACTTTGAACTCATGGGAAAGTAGTTGCATAGTGATGATACGAGATGGCCATAGCAGTTCCAACACAATCTCTTGAGGGTAATAACAAAATCTGCCAGTGGTAGAAGAGAATTTTTTAGTTTAGACTCCTCAATGATGACCGACCAAAACCTCTCCTACCAAGAGACTTACCTTGAGGTATTAGCCTTACAAAAATTTCACAAGACAGTTGTCAATCTCATGATTGAATCCAACTTTGGATAGAGAAGACTTGGGAACCTATTTAAGAAGCCCTTCTAGTTAACCCATAATGGACGTAGAGAGCCCTACGGGGCTTTTTGGTATTTAGGGAGAATCCCGCTTATAACTTATGCTTCGTTGAACCAAATAGGGTTTTCCAAATACCAAACCAAACATCTTCAAGGGATCTATACTTGTTTAGAATAGAAGCAAAGTAATTTAAAAAGAGAATGATGCCTAAAATGGAACTTAACCTCCAAAACACCATAAGGCCACCTTGCAACTTTTGGAATTAGAAAGTGAGGAAATTTGAGAGGTTGGATTGTTAAATGTAGGTTGAGCATCAAAGAGACCCAGGCTCTTTTGAGAGCTGAATCCGTGAATTGGAAATTCATGAAGTGTGCGATTTTTGGTGATTTTTTGAGTTGCAATGAGGCAATCTTGTTGTTGCTTCAAATCCTCATATCTTCCTTCTCACACCCCCACATTATGTGAATTTTTTTGCGCATGTTCAAAATAATGATCTTTACGTAAGTAAAAAAATTAGAATATCTCGAACACTTTTGAATAACACGATTTCAACATGTATACAATATACCCTCAACAAGTTCTATCAATCATCTCAACGGTGGTATTTTCTCGAAAATTGTGCAATTTTGTTGATCATTATACTACTAGAAAATGGCAACCAAATCAACAAAAAACCAACAACATTCTGTTGTTGCGTGCACTGTAATGATCATTTTCACTGATTTTCAAACTTTTTGTTAAACAACAAAAATATTCGTCTGATTTTTGTTGATTTAGGCATTGTAAGAAGTAAGACCGAATCAACAAAAATTCATAAGAATTCATAAATTACCAATTTTAAAAATGTTGGAAAGTGCATTATGAAGCGTTAATTTTACAAAAACATTAAAACTTAGATTGAAAAATATAAATTTTGGATTAAATCTTTGAAAATAGAGTCAACAAGTTCATTGTATATAGTAATGTAGTAATACATATATATACACACACACACACACACACACACACATACATATATATATATATATATATATATATATATATATATATATATATATATATATATATATAACTTAATAATATTATATAACATTACAATATTATACTACCTATTTTGAAGGGTGTTTTTGTACCACGGGTATCATAGTTTTGAACAAAAACAATTTTTACTGTTGTAAAAGAATTGATTTTATGAAGTGATATAATAAATAGAAAAAATATCAAAGATATTTTAACATTGTAAAATGGAGTCTTTTGGAATCTTATGGCATCCTTCCAAAATATTTTATATTATTCTAGAATCTTTTGGGATATTCCTAGAATCTTCTTTCAAATCCTTACGATCTCATTTCCCAAAATATTTTAAATTTTTTTCATTTATATAATTTAGAAGCATTTAACATTAAAACTCGATAAAATTTTATTTTTTATTTTTTAAATTCAAAATTTGATATTTTTGGTTATAATTGTACTTTTCATCTTAAAAGGAAAAAATAATTTACTAGAAAGAACAACATTACTTTTCCCTGAATAGTGAAATTTGTAACACAAGACAATGTAGAGGCGTTGTTTTTAAAAAAGTTCCCCTGGATGGAGTTTAACTTGGATTGGCACGATTCAAGTTGAGTTTGAAAGCATGCTTGATTTTCTATTAGAAAATAATTATAAATCAATCAAATTCATTAATTTTTTAGTCTCGAGCAACTTATGAAAGGAGGAGTCAATCAAAAAATGATCTCTCGAAGCCTCATGGGTTACATTGAGTTTAAAATTAGACTTCCTTTGAACTCATTTTGAGCAACTTTTCAAGAAAATTTTATATAAATAATTTAAATTATTTCTTTTTGTTTGAGCTGGCCAGAATTTCTTTTGGATAGGTTTCATATATTTCATCATATATATATATATATATATATATATATATATATATATATATATATATATATATATATATATATATATATATATATATACATTTATTTATTTTGAAATAAAATTATTTTAATCAAAACAATAGTCCGGAACAACATATTTCAGTTGGAAAATTTCTGGGACAACTCATACTAATCAATTGCCGTGATCAACGTTTTCATATTGATACGGTCACAAGATTATTTAGTACACTAAATGACGTATTTAGTGTTCATGAACACTATTTCAAAGAGCGGACACTATTTCAAAGAGCATACACTATTTAATTTTAGGGAGATATAGTGTCTTCGTAAGAAAAAAATGAATGTAGTGTTCCAATGACATATGGCAACTTTATAGTAAATATGCATGCCACTTCATGTCATTCTTATTACTTGGAAAGAACATGGCACTCTCAATGAAAGTGGGAATGACAAGTGGCAAATTCCTATGAAGTGTCAAAGGACACTCATTTCCCTTCACCTTTGAACGAATTGTCAAAAAAGACATCAATTCTTCGTAGACACAATATACACCATTTAGTGTTAATTCATTTGAAAGCTATATGAGTCTTATTTTATTTCAACGGTGCTAATTGTAAAAATTACCCCCAACCAATGAGGATTTGAACTTGTTACAAGAGCTAATTAAGAAAACAAGAACTAAGCTCAACCGCCAAGTCTTTTAGGGGTTAAAAGAGATTTTGGGTGTAGGAGTCAAAAAAGCTATATTTATTAACCCCTCAAGGCCCAAGGAGATTCTGTACTATTTGAAGAAACTGAACTTTGACTGCAATTATCTCTTGTACAACAAACTTAAGTGAGAATATGATTTGTACTTCAAAATTTCCCACATCAATATTAACATTGCAATGTATTTTTTCTATATATATCTTATGTAGTTTTTGAACAAAATGAGTTTTAAAATGACCTGATGAACAAGTCAGAGGACACAATATATCCCCTTGGGCCTTGAGGGGTTAAGGGTTGAGCCACATACCTCGAGCTTTGCCATCCCCGATTCACAACACCATTGTTTAGTTCAGTGGCTGGGTAATCTTCTTCCTGCATAGAGAAACAAATAGCCAAAGCATATTTATATTAATGTTAAAACCGAACGTGCATCGAATAATGGCTTCAAAGAATATTACTATCAGTCAGTCTTTTCAAGATTCTTGCATGACATAGGAACTAAACAAAATTCTAGTGATCATGATTCATGAATCACAGGGAAGCAACCCACTTATAATCAAAAAAGTTCCTCAATTATTAATAATATGCATGTAGTTCCTTATTACTTCTTTATCTTTAGGTAAATGATAAAATATATATAGATTTATATTTATTTTGTATTTTATATTAAATCATTTTCACATTTTTACATAACGAGTTATATATATATATATATATATATATATATATATATATATATATAATCTAAATTTATTTAGAACGTTGTGGAAAAGCCATCTTTTTTTATATATGTCTGAATGATACATGTTGTAGCATTGTAAATTAGAAAATATATATTGAGAGAAATATTAAGTTTCATAGTATTGCATATATTGTATTGCCTATGTACTACAAATGAAGGGATATATAGATGTGTGTGAAGAACCTTATTATGTTTTTATTATGTTTTTACTATATTTTTTAATTATGTTTTTAATAAAATTTATAATAAGTCCTAAAATTTAAGGACCTCTTGTCCTCGCATCCCGTACATAATAAAATATCTTATCTTATACTTATTATATATCCTATCTAATTTATAGATAAACATTTTTTACTTATAAACTGCATATTTTGAAAGCTCTCAATGTCCTCTTTTCAATGAAATATATATGTCATCAAAATCATACATGATTAAATCATACTAATTGAAAAAATACAACATAATAAATCTCTTTATAATAAGTGAGGGTTGCCTCCCCAAATCAAGAATCCTCAAAGTATTGTGTGAGATCAAATGCGTGAAGAAAAATAGAAAATCTATGATTGAATTAGAATTTAGCCTAGGATTACCTGACTAGAGTAGTAAACCACATGGAAGGGCAGTTGTTTGGTTGCTAGGACGTCATTATAACTCGTCTCTGGGGTTGTAGAGTCTCCTATCATAGGTGATCGTAATTCCACCGCCATTGCAACTCCATTCGATAGGTGGTGATCCATAGAGTGCATTTTACCATCAAAGAATCAAACTCTGCAATTATTCAATTACATACACTTGCTTTCCTTTCTTCCTTTTGCTAACAATGAATAATGTATGTCAACAGTACCTATTCCACCTAAACTCACAATCGGACTTCATGGGACCAACATCTTTCCTCTAGATTACAAACCAAGTCTAACTATACCTTTGTTTGCCTGTAAGATGCACACAATTAAAACTATCTTTCACTATGACCCCAAAATTCAAAACAATGGTGGCCGGAAAATGCGGGCCTGAATCCACGGAGTTGAAAACACTCTTAGGGCATCTGAAAATAATTGTTGGTACGGTGGAAATGAAAATTGTCAATCAAACTTTGAACCAATTTTGTAATTGTAAGTTAGTCCTGTGTCTATTCTTCTGTGACACATTGTTGTATATCATTAAAAAAGTTATGTACAGAGTAAGATTATTTGTTCTAAAAGCCAATCAACAAATTCAACTGCTTAAAACAGGAGTTGCAAAATCACCCTTGAACGGTAGTTACGGTACGATAGTAGATTTTAAATCTCAGCTTGCAGATGTCCTATTATTATTTATTACACAATCTCTACTAAATTTGAAAGAGATCCAATCGTCCAAGCCAAAAATTCTTGCTGTCAATCCCTAATCTAAAGTGCCTTCCATTCTAAGAATAAGAACATTGTGTATTAGGGTGAAATTCAGGGCTCCTAAAAAGTAGCAAGAAATATCATCATAGGGTTTTAATGAGGAACTTGCACTTCCTGTGCATGTACGTGGAAATGATAAACCGTAGGCAACAATGTCACATGAAGGAGAAGAAACTGTTAGGCTCAACTACTTCTACAATTCACACAAATTCTCTGATGGTCAAATTAATTAAAACATCCATTGCATGCATGCATCAACATATATGCAGTGTGATGTACTCTCGTCCAGCTTTAAATCGCCATATTCGTTTAATTGGGAATTTTCGTCATGTTGGGACTCTTTGAAATCTACAACTGGTACAGATTCAGTGGGAAATTCTATACCAGTTGTAGATTTCAAAGAGTCCCAATATGGCCCTTAAACGTCCCAATTAACCCTTAAACGTCCCAATTAACCCTTAAACGTCAAGAGGGCCTGAACGGGGCAGCCTGGAAGGCATCTAAATTTTTTTGGAGAAAAATTAAATTAAAATTAAATTAAAATTAAAATTAAAAAATTAATTTTTTTGCAAAAACGGCTTTACAGTGCACTGGTGGCTAGCACTGTAGCACTATAACACTGCGGCACTACTGAACTTCAGCTGCCCCAACCTCAAAACTTGTTCAATTTGATAACTTTGATTGCTTACCAACGATTCCACAATCTCTCAAATGAGGCGAGAATTTGGAATCTAGATCGCTTTTTCAGTAGCTTTCCAACGCAACAAGTCTCGCTTGATTTGGTTGAGAAAATCAACTTTTTTCTTCATTATTCTCTTTTTACTAAGCCCATGGGGCTTACCTTGACGTTTAAGGGTTAAACAAACATGGCGATTTAACCCTTTAACGTCACAGCTCAACATTGTTTTCAAAAATTTGTTATAAAATGTTTGATGAAAACGAAAAATGAAGTTGGTGTACAAAGCAATGTTGTTAATGTCAATGTGAAGATCACATCTCTACAATTGGATTTATCATATATTTCTTTAATATTTCTTTTGTTAATTTTGCATGGTTTTCTCTTGAAAATCGATTAAAAATCATGAATTAACGAATTTTTAAAAAAAAAATTGTAATGAAATTGGAATAACATGCATTACAAGATGACATAGTTTCTATTATTTGATTATACTTATTTTGGAAAATCATCTTTAAAGTCTCACTTTTTGAACTAAGAATGAAACTTGACACAAAACACGTGTGTTGTTTTTCCAAAAATCATAATAACCTATTTTGAAGATCCAAACCGTACAAAAAAGAATAATCAACTTGCACAAGAACCATGAGAAATTTTGGTGGATGAAAACTGTCCAATTTGGATTGAATTTGAGCAGTTTGAATTTGTTCAACGTCCACTATGTGGATGCAGGCGCCTGAAAGGGTTAACACATGTTACACTAGGGCAATTAGAACCTAATTGAGAGCTTGAAATTTAGGGCTCCTAAAAAGTAGTCCTGGGGAGGCAACCCACTTATAATCAGTAAATCATAGATACAAAAAGTTAAAATCGTTTTATAATAATAAATAAATAAATAAAATTGTACAAAAATCCATTATCATTAATCCTCAAAATCAATAATTGTTATATAAGTAGTAGAGTGCCACATACATTTTTATTTTTTTCAAATACTCAGAAGTTATTTAGACATAGTATTTAATAGCCTCTATGAATTTATGTAATACTTAGTTTACAATGTGTAATATAATATTATCAATTCATAATTTTTATACCATTCTCAATTACCAACTAGTGTGACCCTGTGCCGCTAGCCTATGTGTACTCTTTTATTAAGTCATTTAAAAAAACTTGTGTTATTTTTATAATAGTTTATTCATAATTAAAAAAATAAAAGATTGAATACTTTTAATTTTTTAATTTTTTAATCATCTATACGTATATCACAAAATAGAACTTATAATATCATTAGGTTAAAATCATTTAAAACAAAACTTAAGTTATTTTTATAAAAATTTATCTATAATTTAATTAAATTTATGGTGGAGAAATTCAATCAAATAACCATAACTTCTACACCGTAGGTGAGTAAGTCCAAAAGTTACAAAACAACTTTGGTGCGCCTTTTCTTGTTGGGAGCTTTTTGGCAATACCAAGAATGCGGCCAATGGTCGTACTGTTCAAGAGATGTCAACATTACAAAACAAAAAAAAAAAAAAAAAAAAAAAAAAAAAAAAAAAAAAAAAAAAAACCTACCTTCTTTAATGTATTGGCTACACTAAATGGCGTATTTAATGTCTAGGACACTATTTCAAAACGCAAACACTATTCAATTTTAGGGAGATATGGTGTCTTCATAAGAAAAAAATGAATGTAGTGTTCCAATGACATATGGCAACTTTATAGTAAATATGCATGCCACCTCATGTCACTCTCATTACTTGGAAAGAACATGGCACTCTCAATGAAAGTGGGAATGACAAGTGGCAAATTCCTATGAAATGTCAAAGGAGTAAAGGACACTCATTTCTCTTCACCTTTGAACACATTGTCTTAAAAGGCACCAATTCTCCTCAGAGACTAAATACACCATTTAGTGCAGTGTGGCCCTATGCCGATGGCCCAAATGTCTCTCGTGCTCCCTGTATTGCTCATGTCCCTATGTTCTTTGTGCTCCTCATGTTCCACGTATTCATGTGCGTTTTCTTGTTTTCTGTACTTTTTCTTTTGTTTTTTGAAATAATATATCCATTACTTAATCTTGGTGACAAATATTGATTAAAAATCCAAGACTTTCCTATTGTAGGTCCAAAAGTTACAAAACCACTTGGGTGTACCTGTCTTTCTCGAGAGCTTTCTGACGGTACTAAGAACGCGGCCGACTTGCGTACGTTCCAAGAGATCTCAATATCAAATACAAAAAAACAAAAAACAAAAAACAAAAAAAAAACAAACCACCTTCCTTCATGTATAGATGTTAACCCCCAAATGTCCTCACTCCTCTCCAAATTTGGTAGTTTTGCAAATGATGCATTAAGGACTTCAGAGGGATATTTTGAACTTGATGTACGAATAAAAGTTGTACACTATGAATTTCAAATTCTATCCATACAGTTAGATCTATGATTGCAATCACAAATATTTTTGTATAAAATTTGAAACTTAAAACTGAAAATTCTTTTGTAATTCAATTACAAATGAGATATCAACAATATGTGATCGAAATTTTACCCTTAAACGTCAAGGTAAGCCCCATGGGCTTATTTAACCCCTAAGTGCCCAAGGGTTTTCTTGAAATGCTAGATGTGTCATAATGTCCATACTACTCAACTTTTATGAGCTTCAATTTTTTAACATGTGTAGAACAAAACAATAAGACAACATCCATACGGTAAAATTTTGGAAAAATGCTTTGAATCATTTAATAATCAATTTATAAGAATTTTCTTTGAAAATTCATAAATAGTACATGTTTAGTCATTTTGACTTGGAATCAAGTATGATATGGTTTTATATGGTGGTTACCTTGTTCATGTTAGAACTAATCTAAATTTGGTAGTAAACTTAAAGATTCCATTCCGGGCAGATTTTCAAAATTGTGACAATTTGAGATGCTGTCACTTCGAGGGCTTTAGAGGAAAATAGGTAAAAGTTTTTTCAAAATTTCTTTTTGGAAAAGATGCTCAGTTTCAATATCTACAAGTGAAAAAAAATTACGCTCAAAAATTGTTATTTTTGCAAACGTTATGGGCGTTTAAAGTGGGCTGAACTTTTTTTAAACTCTGAAATTTTTGAGCGACCATATATGGTCGCTTAGGCAATTAGGGGTTAAAAGAGAATAATGAAGAAAAAAGTTGATTTTCTCAACCAAATCAAGCGAGGATTGGTGCGTTGGAAAGCTACTGAGAAAGAGATCTAGATTCCAGAATTTCGACTCATTTGAGAGATTGTGGAATCGTTGGTAAGCAATCAAAGTTATCAAATTGAACAAGTTTTGAGGTTTGGGCAGCTAAAGTGCCGCAGTGCTACAGTGCTAGCCAGCAGTGCACTACAGAGCCGTTTTTGCAAAAATATATATATATATAAATAAAAATTCTTCCTCCAAAAATTTAGATGCCTTTCGGGCTGCCTCGTCCAGGCCCTCTTGAAGTTTAAGGGTTAATTTTTTGTGATGGGTTGAAATGCAATACTCTACGTGTAGCAAATTATGGTAATTTTTTGATTGCTTAATTTTACAAGTTGAGTTTTTCAAGACCACTTTTATAGTGAAATCTTAGAATTTTTTAGTAAATCATTGCAACATGAATTGAGGCATAAAATTTTCACAAATCATCTTCCTCCTAATTGATTGACACATATATAAAGTTAACTTTCAATAAAATATGTAATAAAAAAATCCACACTACAAAAAGTGCATGACGGATGACAAAACGGAGGTTGATTCTCTTTGTCATCCAAAAAATAGATGGTTGTATGTTTAGAGGTTAAAGGAGCTCAAGAGTGTTTACCAAAAAGTCAGTAAATTAGAGTGAAAAAGATATAGAGACCTATTTGCTTCAACATACATTAAATTTAAAAAAAAAATACTTCTTGAGTATCTTAAATTCATGTGTAATCATTTTTTAGTTTCTTTTTTCTTTTTTTATTGTTTACGCTAGTGCAACGTGTTTCAAAATCAATTATAGCATTTAGTTGAGTTATCATAAAATTATAATTGAGTTTGAATTTGAGTTCTTTAACACAAGATTATATTGATATTTGACAATAAATATTTTAATGTAATAATTAAAATTTTATTTTAGGTTTTAAAAATCTTAATTTATTTTATGCTTGATGTTTAATTTTATCTTCAATAATTAATATTATACATGTATAATTTCTTAGTACTTCCATATCTTTAAATAAATGATGAAAATATTTATAGTATTTTTAAAAATTCTTTTGTATTTTACACTAAATCATTTTATATTTTTACATAATGAGTAATATATAAATATATAGAAAGCCATCTCTTCTTTATGTGTGTATATGTATGTATGTATATGTGTATGTATATGTATATATATATGTATATGTGTGTATATGTATGTATGTATATGTATATGTATATGTATATGTGTGTGTCTCTAAATGATACATATTGTAGCATTGTGAATTACAAAATATGCATATATTCTATTGGCTATTTATTAAAAAATGAAGGAATATATAGATGTGTATGAAGAACCTTATCATGTTTTTATTATGCCCTTATTATAAATTTATTTGTAGTATGTTTTTAATAAAATGTACAATGAGACCTAAAATTTAAGGACCTCTTGTCCTCACATCCTGTACATAATAAAATATCTTATTTTATACTTATTATGTATCCTATTTAATTTATAGATAAACATTTTTTATACATAAAATACATATTTCAAAAGCTCTCAATATCCTCTTTCCAATGAAATATATATCATCACAATCACAAGTGATTGTACTATATTATTTTGTAAAATAAGACATGATAAATTTTCTCTTAAGATATATATCAAATGACTGCAAAGTAACACCAAGAATCCGAGAATTCTAGAAAACCCTTACACCCACCATTAGCTCAACTATTATAACAACCAAATCCACCCCCAACGTAAAACAGAACCCATTTAGATTCTCCATACACACTGTACTAGACCACAAAGCAAATGAAAGGGCGTTCTCATGGTACAAGTGTGTGAATAAAGTAGTCCAAAGTGATGGATTTTTTAAGAAAATGGACTTTGAAAATTTTAGCTAATTTTTTGTAAATGATGGATGTACAAGATTATGAGAGTTTAAGGGTATGAGAGATTCTACACAATGACATTTTTAGTTGGATTTATTTTTGAGTTAGTACTCCACCGCAACTATATTACTAAAAAATGCAATGTATTGTTTTAACTGTAGATAGTCGTTGTTCTTGATTGCTAAATCAAATAGTATAGATTCGAGATCGAACCACAAGGGAAATGCTAACGGACAAGTATAACAATAGGGTCACAATCAATTGCATGCCACACTAATCAATGAATAAAACTCTCAATCTCACATTCAATCTCTCTCAATCTTAATTCAAACTCTCATTCAGTTATACACATACACATTGTATATTCAATTTCAATATATATTAATCAACTTGGATTCAATGATCCACACATATACAATTACTCTAAAAATGCTCACCTGTAATTTCTCTTTCAAATATTGAAACACTAATTCTAATTTTCACACACATACAAAAGAATATATAAAAAAAACTAAAGAAGATGCTTTCATGCTCCCCTGGCTCACCAATCTCTTGTGGATGGTTTGGCAACAATAAACAACATCTTCAACCTATTTATACTACAACGACCAAAAAGTCACAACCTTTCAAAATCTCCCCTAAAAATAACTACTCTAATTGCCTTGACTCCGTTGCCGTTCCCTTAGACTCCGTTTTCCATCTTCCGTCTTGGCTTTACCGTTCAACACTGCAACAATAATGTCCGTTCAAAACTAGCTTGATTCCGTTCTCATCTCCTTCTTCCATTTCCTTTCATTCATTTGTCATTTCTCAACTGATCATCCTTCCCTTTGTGAACATATCATCCCATTTCACTGTCTTCCAATAAGTTGATAAATAACCCTTTTTAACACAAAAATTCCATTCGTAAAATCCTCAGTTTACATAGCCCCCTTCCTAATGTGCAGTGTCCTCGCAAACCGTAAAATAGAATGGTGCATAATACAAAAACTTTATTCCATAGGAATCTCCCTTCTTCAGAGCGATGACAATCAGAAAAGCTAAAGAAAAATGAAAATAAAAGCTACAAAATACGCACAAACAAAACAAATACTTGAAAATTGAAAACACAAAAGCACTTGCAAAGTATAACAAAAAATAAATAAACCAATTAATAAATGCAGGATAAATTGAAATCTGAATTGGAACAGCCCCCTTCCTATCGTTTACTAACTCCTCCCTAACCCTACTAATATTGGCTTGCTATATTAAAATGGATTACAATTCTGAATTGAAACGGAATCCCTCCGCTCTATAATTAATTTGACTGTGAACAAAAACAAAATAAAACAGAATGCTAAAAAGAAAGAGACTACACTTCTCTGTTATAACAATGGAGTCACTTCGTCGTTCGAAAATCGAATCACCTCTTCGGTTGAAAACTGAGGCCGTGTCTTGAACTTTTGAAACTTTGCACCTCTCCAAAATATGGTTTTTTTTTTTTTTTTTTACTTTCGATTTTAATTTTAATTTTTTTAAATTTTTCTTTCATATTGAAAATTGATTCATTAAGTTTGTGAATAGCTTTCCCTTTAAAATATACCAGGATCCCATGTATTGAACTTACTTGAAACTTGTAGGAGTAAATTCTCTAAAACTCCATTCAATGCAATAGTATTGCTTGAAAATACTCCATATATTTTAAAAGCAATGATCATAGAATATATCAATTTTCCAATATTTTCCAAGTCTAAATGAATTACTTTATAAATGAAAATAGAGATTTTATTTTTAAACCATAATTTTTGTCTTGCATAAGGTTTCTTTTCCATCTTACTTAAATCCATTGTCTTTTGTAAAACAATTATTTTCAACAACTTCAATGGTTGATTATTTACTTTAATTAAATCAATAAGTTTAATGTTTAAATTAGATATTGGTAGATAATTATACCTCCAAGTATTGGAAGCCATCAATTTGCTAGATTTGACTTTACAACTCTTCATTAAGCAACCTTCATGAGCTTGAATACAAAATGTTGATATATCCCATATATATAGAATTATTTCAAAATTCCATACCCAATCTTCTTTATAAAATCTAAAAGCTTGATTTATAAAGAAATAAAAACTATTTCTTACAACTACAATAATATATAATTTGTTTGAAGTTGTTTTTATTGTGGCATTCCTCATAAATATTTTGTTAACCATCTCCATATTTGAAATTGTTACTTGTTGATTATTTTCAAGGCAATGATTCATTTTTGTTACCTCAAGGCAATTTCTACATTGAAAAATACTTTTGTGCTTGCTTTCTACTTTGAGAATTGGCTCCATAATAATATTCTTATCAAACCTTGTATTCTCATTTTCATATATACTTTGACAAGTTCTTTGAAAATTCACATTAGATTGAACATACTTTTCCAAAGTATCCGTAAGTATTAGATTTTGATTTTTAAAAGCTTCATTACTTATTATAAGAGTTTCTTTTTCACTTGAAATTCTTAGAAGTTTTTGATTTAAACTCTCTACTTCTAATTGTAATATCTTGTTTAATTCACTACAATTGCTTTGAAGCTCATCTATTTTAGCCTTTGATTGAACTTTGATATCCATGCAAAGTTGCTCTAAATTTTGTACTTGGGTTTTTAAACAACCATTTGACATTATCAATGTTTCTTTTTCTTCTTTACTTTCCAAAATTATTGTAAGGAATTTCTCATACTTACTTGAAAGTGCATTTATTTGTTTTAATAAATTAGCTTCTTCATCTTTCCAAATATGCAATTTCTCTTCGAATGCATTGTGTTTCTTTTCAATAATTGCATTAAATTTTTCTTGTATAAATTTGATTTCCTTCTGTGCCTCATCCTTAGCCATATTTATTTCATTTTCTTTATCTTTCAACATTTTTGTATGTAAATTTTTCAAATCCCATATTATTTTATCTTTTTCTTGTATTTCAATTGTCAAAGATGCTTCGCTATTTACAATTTTCTCTTTTACTTCTAATGCATCGTTTACCTCATTTTTAAGAGATTCATAACATTTTCGATTATGTTCAGCAATATTTGTAATTCTTGAAAGATCCTCCTCAAGATCACTACGTTGTGCCACCACTACATCAAAGCAACTTTGCCAAAACTTATCTTTTTCTCCTAATTCCACATTTAACTTATTAATTTCATTTCTCAATGAAATTATTTCACCATCTCTCAAATTCAAATCCTCCAAAGTACATGTTCTAGATTTAACTCCACATTTTCTTTCGTTAGTTTCATAACCATGACAATATTGAATTGTTGTATTTGGATGTTCAAAATAAGAATTAACATTCGATGGTCTCCCGTAAGAATCATATACATATGTATTCAAATAATCCATATCCACTCATCAAGTAATCTATTACAACGGATTCCTATTACTTATCACAACGCAAATCCCCGGCAGCGGCGCCAAAATGTAGATAGTCGTTGTTCTTGATTGCTAAATCAAATAGTATAGATTCGAGATCGAACCACAAGGGAAATGCTAACGGACAAGTATAACAATAGGGTCACAATCAATTGCATGCCACACTAATCAATGAATAAAACTCTCAATCTCACATTCAATCTCTCTCAATCTTAATTCAAACTCTCATTCAGTTATACACATACACATTGTATATTCAATTTCAATATATATTAATCAACTTGGATTCAATGATCCACACATATACAATTACTCTAAAAATGCTCACCTGTAATTTCTCTTTCAAATATTGAAACACTAATTCTAATTTTCACACACATACAAAAGAATATATAAAAAAAACTAAAGAAGATGCTTTCATGCTCCCCTGGCTCACCAATCTCTTGTGGATGGTTTGGCAACAATAAACAACATCTTCAACCTATTTATACTACAACGACCAAAAAGTCACAACCTTTCAAAATCTCCCCTAAAAATAACTACTCTAATTGCCTTGACTCCGTTGCCGTTCCCTTAGACTCCGTTTTCCATCTTCCGTCTTGGCTTTACCGTTCAACACTGCAACAATAATGTCCGTTCAAAACTAGCTTGATTCCGTTCTCATCTCCTTCTTCCATTTCCTTTCATTCATTTGTCGTTTCTCAACTGATCATCCTTCCCTTTGTGAAAATATCATCCCATTTCACTGTCTTCCAATAAGTTGATAAATAACCCTTTTTAACACAAAAATTCCATTCGTAAAATCCTCAGTTTACATTAACCAAATGTAGTATAAAATGAACTGTATATAATTATGACTTCATTATTCAAATTTTTAGGTGGTCTAATGTGATTAGATGTTTAATAGCTACAAAGTTATTTCTAAAATTAAAATCCTTCTATTCCATGATATTTAATAAAACTCAAAATCCTAAGAATGGAAAAATGTGCAAAATCATCAGACTCATATGAAGGGTTTGTTTTTTAACCCTTAACTTCTTGGGCGACCCAAAATGGGTCGCTCTATTTTTAAAACTGAAAATATCTTGAGGAAAGAGTGCCCGAATGATTCAAAATTTGGGCCAATTTTGTGTAGAAACGAGTTTAACACACAATTCGCTATTTACGCACTTGGCTATATAATCATGCACTTCGTCCCCGAGCGCATGATTTTATTTGTCTAACTTTTATTTTTTAAAAACCAACGATTATTGTCTTTCTTCAATCCCTTACATTGTAAACAAATAATTATTTTAATAAATTTTTATTCTCATCTTTATCTTTTCTTTTATCTTTTCTTTTTTATCTTGATTTCTTTCTCGTCTTCTTTCTTGTCTTCTTTCTTGTCTTCTTTTTTTCTTTCTTCTTGTCTTCCTTTTTGTCTTCGTTGTCTTTTTTTTCTTCTACTTTTTCTTCAGTTGTGGCTGCTGAACCCTAAACAATGGGAGCAAACCAAAAAAAAAAAGAAAAAAAAAAAAAAAGTTTTTTTTTTTTTTTGCCCTTTTTTCTTGGCCGTGGGGTGCTGCTGAACCTTGAATGGCAGCTGCCAAAAAAAAAAAAAAAAAAAAACTTTTCTTTTGGCTTTTTTGACTTTTTTTAAAAATTATTATTTTTAGTCGCTGGGGTGCGCGGCCGCGCACCCAAAGACTCTTCTTCCTCTTCTTCTCCTTCCCCTCTCCTCATATATATATAGGGGAGAGGTGAGGAGAGGGAGAAGGAGTTGAAGAATGAATGAGAGAGACCCTCTCCTCTCCCCTATATATATGAGGAGAGGGGAGGGATGGAGAGGGAGGGATGGAGAGGGAGGGATGGAGAGAGAGGGAGAGAGAGAGAGGGAGAGGAGAGAAGAGGATAAAAGAGGCTTAGGGTGCGCGGCCGCGCACCCTCAGCCGTCAGTAGTCTAAAAATAGATTTTTTATTTTTTTATTTTTATTTTTATTTTTATTTTTTCCGGTTGGTTAGGGTTCAGCCGCCGGCGGCTGAACCCTAAATTTTTTTTTAGGGTTCATGAGCCCTAAACAAGAAAGAAGACGAAAACCAAAAGAGAAAAAAAAAAAAAAAAAAAAAAAATTTATTTTTTTATTTTTTGGTTTTTTTTTCCTCCACCACCGTTTAGGTTCAGCCGCCGCTGGCTGAACCCTAATTTTAAAAATTTAAAAATTTCTATTTTTAGGGTTCATGAGCCCTAAGCAAAAAAGAAGACGAAAAAAATAAAAAATAAAAAATAAAAAATTATAAAATTGGTTTTTGTTTCCTCGGTGCGGGTGTAGGGTTTGCGGTTGCCACAAGAGGTATGAAGAAAAAAATAGGAAAAGAAGAAGAAGACAAGAAGGAAGACAAGAAGGAAAAGAAAAAGAAGACAAGAAAGAAGACAAGATAAAAGAAACAAGATAAAGAAAAGATAAAAGAAAAGATAAAAGAAAAGATAAAAGAAAAGATAAAGATAATAATTTTAAAAAAAAAAAAAAATTGTTTGTTTACAATGTAAGTGATTTGTAGAAAGACAAAATCGCTGTTTTTTAGAGAGCTTTTTACACAAATTTTTTAAGCACGATTTGCTCATGAAATGAACACACTTGGCCAAGTGCATAAATAGCGAATTGCGTGTTGTTAGCTATCCAATGGTGTAGTCTGATTTGGAGAAACGCACATTGTCAATTTTACAAAAATCCACAAGTGTTGGGTGGTCACAAAACCAAGGAAGAAAAGTCAACTGAAGAGAGTGATGGGCGAATGACAAGCTGCCACGTGTTCCAGTTGGGTAAGGCGGCTTGTGGGTGGGTGTAGCTACTGAAATGCAAATCTTGCACTTGGATTTCACCTTTTTTCCAATATTCTTTTTCCTACTATATGTGTTCTTTTGTGTACTTTCAACCTACCGTGTCTAATTTTGCAATGGAAGATTAGATTTGTAGGAAGTTGTAAGATTTCTCTCAAAGTCACAAGAGAACTAGTAAAAAAGTGAATGTCATGTCAAGGCCTCTTTCTCACTCATTTTTTATCCTAAAAATACAAAACTTGTTGTCATGCGTAGGGAACTTGATTATCTTTAGAATGACAAGAAGGCACCAACTTTTTGAAATAGTATGTGCCAAAGAGAGTCGGTCAAAGCTCATTTTTAGCAGTGAAATACAGTGAATTTCTTGGAGTACCCTTCACTTTTGTGTCCCATCCAAGCAACCTATAACTTGGATTGACACCAAAATTTGTAAAGATGAAGGTGACTTGCATATCTACAAGATCTTACGGTTGATTTTGTAAAAATGTGAGCTACATAAGTTTGAGCAACATGTATCTCTAACCAAAAAAATCAGGGTCCAAAACGTGCTCAAAATGGTTCAGGAAGTTAAGGGTTAAAACACATGTACATATGGTGATTAGTGAAACACGAAATTTTATTGGAAAAATAGTCTGGGAAGAGCAAAAACCATTAATTTATGATTTTTTCCACAAAAATGTTTTTTACATTGTTATTACAAATCAAATTTAATGCATCAAAGATGGAAAATTTTGAAAAATAAATTTGATGGACATCATAATGAGATAAGAAGAAAGTTGCAATTGAAAATATTTCTCTACTTAAAGACATTTTTACCATTACATTCACTACATTCTTTACTTCAAAAAGTACTACTTGATTTTGAGACCTTTTAGTTACCCGTATTATGAGAATACCCCAAACAAAAAAAAAAAAAAAATCACAAAAAAATACAAAACATACCTTTGTCAACGGACTCTTCAAAACTACATAAAGGTACATTTATAGTATAGCGAGCCAAAGAACTATAACCAATGATTAATTTAATAGATTATTAAGCAATAATATTATCATTTGAATTGATAATGCAATATGAATTAGTAACTAAATATATTATATGTCAATCTACAATATAAATTAGTAACTACATATATCATATGTCAGAACTCTTCTCATTAACCAATCAATAGTCATCGAACACAACATTGCCCTACTAACAAAATACTACTCAAAGAACCAATAGACACTATAAAAATATTATAAATACGCATTTTATACCCGAACAAATCTAAGATGTAAGATTCATCCTACCACCCACAAATTTGGTGAATCATTGCAAAATGAAATGAGTTATAATTTTCACAAACCATCTCTTTTCTAATCAGTTCACTCATACATGAAGCTAACTTCCCATAAAATCTATAGTAAAAAATCCACACTGCAAAAAGTGCATGACAAATAAAAAAACGTAGATGAAATCTATACATCTCCCCCAAAAATGAATGTCTGGGTAGTCAACCTCTAAACGCTCAAATGACCATTTTTTGGTTGCTGCTTGAATCTAATGGGCTATCCGAAAAAAGAAAAAGAAAAAGAAAAAGAAAATACTATCTCAAGTTTACTTTCCAATGCAATTTGAATTACGTCAATCTAAATTAAACTCCACCCAAGAGAAATTTTCAAAGTGGATCACCTCACATTGTCTTAGTGTTATAAAATTTTCTATTTGTAGAAAGTAATGATGTTTACTCTATCATTTCTTTTGTTTTTTTGAATTTTACAATAGATAAACCAACTTTAACCAACCATGCTAAATTTTAGATTCTAAAAATTAAAATTAAAATTTATACAAATTTTCAAAGGTTCATGATTTTAATTTATTATAAAAAGAATCTAAAGCTATTTTTTGGAATTTTTATTGCACGGATAATTTGTAGAGATGATGATCTACATTTTTTCTATTGAACCAAAATTCATTACAAATATGGAAGGCACATATTATTACACATCTATGATTTGTCCAGTATCCCTCACGCTTTTAGGGGCTAAAGTTAACTATTAGGTGTAAAAATAAAAATATGAAGAGAAGTTCACTTGAATCCTTTTCTATAGCCTTATCGTTTGACTTGAAGTTTGTGCTTTAAAAATGATGCTAATTTCCTTGATTTGTAGCGATAGTCATCATTACATTTACTCTTGTGACAAAAGAAAATGGACTTTAGACAAGCGTATTGCATGTATTTATGATCTCTAAAGTTGCATTACATAGTCTATTGACCATAATAGCCTATGTTATAATATTGTTGTACATTAACAACATTGGGATCATAACTATAATTATCAGCAACTGTCGTTCCATCCTGAGTTTGTCCAAAAGCTCCTTGTTGTTGAGTTTGATTATAACCCCCTTGTTGTTGAATTTGATTATAACCTCCTTGTTGTTGAATTTGATTATAACCTCCTTGTTGAATTTGATTATAACCTCCTTGTTGTTGACCTTGTTGATAATCTTCTTGTTGTGCATATATTGGGTCATTACCGTACATTCCATATTGCTCTGTAGTGTACATAGGGTTATCGTAGGTTCCATATCCTTGTCCTTGAGTTTGTCCTGTTTGGACTCCACTTTCTCTATATGGATCTATAGTATATTGTTGTGCTACAGCTCCATACGGATCCGCAACATATTGTTGCACCGAAGTTTCATACAAACGTGCAGCAGATTGTTGAGTTGGATTTGTGTACATCAGTTGTTGGTCTGGCATTGTAGGAAGTGCCTTGGTAAGTGCTAGAGGCGCGATGGGCATAGCAGAAGGAGTTGATCCACGAATTATAGAAGGAAGTGTCATAGACACTGCAGAAGGCATCATTGGAAGAACTAGTGCCATTGGAGGTGCTGGAGATGGTGGTGGCGCAAGAGGTGATAGATGTAATGAAGATGAGGTAGGAATTTTTGATTTCTTTGCATTTTTTCCTTCAATTACCTTTCTCGCTTCATGTGTCGCTTCTTTAACTTCAATTGCTGCTTCTATGGCTTCCTCTTTTGCTTCCAATGCAAGTTCTTTTGCTTCACGTTTTGCTTCAAATGCTGCTTCTTTAGCTTCTTTCTTTGCTTCTTTTTTAGCCTTTAAAGCTTCATGTATAGCATTTTTTTTAGTTTCCAATTTTTCTTTCTTTGCATCTATCTTGGCTTGCTTTGCATCTTCCTTGGCTTTTTTTTTAGCTTCCTTTGCATCTATCTTAGCTTGTTTTGCATCTTCCTTAGCTTTCTTCTCTAATCTCTTCTTCCTTTTTGCATCACCAATGGGATCAGCTCTAATGCCAGTCTTTTTTAAGATGAAGTCAGGCAAGCCTGTGTCTTGAATACACTTTTTAATTTTGAATGTTGTTGAAAAACAAAAGTGGCATGTTGGCTGTAAGGCGATTTGAAAAACTTTCCACGTGCCTTTAAAACAAGAACATGGCCAAATAACAACAAATTTAAACCAAGCCTTTTGACCAAATTTCCTTGTCAATGATTTTATTGCATTATTGTTAGTCTTGATCACCGCTTTGTGAAACTTTTTTAAAGGAGAAATCATCAATTTTGCTAGAGTTGGATATTCCTTCTCATATTCAACAAGTTTCTTCTGATACTTCAAAACGTCATCGATTTGACCCAAAAAAAAAAGAGACATAAGGACTGCAACCAAAACCATCATATTATACATCATTGGTAGTCATAGATATTAATGTACATCTAGCATACTATTTCGATATATTAAACACCATAAATTCAATTAACAAAAGAATTTTGACTATATGCCTATTGATTGTTGACATGATCTTTGAAAGCATTGTCTTGAAAAAGATAAAATTTGTAACCTGGAAACATGTTTGGTTGGTAATGCTAGCACTTACATGCAATGAAGAGGAAAACGGCTCCTAAAGCCACAATAACAACTTTCCAGCAACTTTTTGTCACGTAACATCCCCAGATTGTATCAGTTGGACAATCCCTACATTACATTCAAAAATTGAATCTCTAACACTTACAAGTGTATTATAAGCATGTACTATTCTAAAATCTTTCCACCTTTATATCCTACTGAAAGGTATTGAAACATAAATTCACCTCAAACATTTCCAAGCTACAAAAAAAATGCGCTCATATTAAACATAATTATCACAAAAACAAAATTTTGTACGTTTTGCAAAATGGTCACATACTCGCATGTTACACCAAACCAAGCTGCAATTGTTTTACTGCTAGCCAAGACAAATTTAAATGGCCTTGCAACACTAGGAAATGGAGCTAATGAAGTTGGTGTTGAAACAGGTGCATTATTTGTAAATGTAAAAAAGGTTTGAAGTGGCACTAATTGTTCTCCACCTACATACTGATGAAAGTCATTTAATTATTTAGTATCAAAATACGCTCATCCATTTAGAATGCAATAGATGTAAGGTTTTTTTGGTATTTGCGTGTTTTTCATTTTTTATGAATGATAGCAAAGTTAATATGGACATTAGACAACAAATTTTATATACAAAAGTATTACAAAAATGTTCTTTAATAAGTTACAACAAAATATCCTACAAAATATTGACTACAAAACAACCAAAGTAGAGTGTACCCTCATGGGAAACATCATATATGGTTTCACATAGGTGTTACTTTATCTACATCATTTTTTCTCATTGTCTTTGTTTCTGTTTAACAAATTTGAAGTACCACAATGCAAAGAAATTTGTAGTTAGAATTTTAAAACATGATTTTTTTGTATTTCTAATGTATTCAACTTCAAATTTAGTGCAATTAGAAAATTCCCAATTAAATTACCACAAATTTTATTCTTTTTCCTCAAAAAATAGCAACAATAACATAGAGTTTTTAATTTTTTCCATTGAGCTTTATCTTCTCCTAATTGATTTTATACTTATATGATGATTACATAATTGCCTAATTTAATATCATTATATAACATATATTTTTATATTTTTATATACAAATTCTTTATAATTAAAATATATTTTGAAGAATCTTCTACTCAATATTCACAAAATTGGTAGAAATAATTAAGAATTTTTAACAAAATTATATGTTTTCAATCATTTTCATATAATATATGTTTCAATTTTTTCCAATCAATCAATTTAAATATTGGATTTCAACTTCAACTATTTATTATTTTACAAATAATATCCAATCTATTTTTATTTTATACTTTTATAAATTTTATATTTAAGACTTAGTGTAACGATCTCACAAGATTTATGACATATTTTTACTTTTATTTTTGAATGATTAATACATGGGTTTTGCCAATTAATGACAAAAGTAATTTGCCCACCTGTGGATGACAAGATTCTTTTCCAAAGATTCATCCAGCTCAATTTCAAATGAGTCAATTGATTGACAAGGAATATTGAGGTCTCTTTCCATGCAAAATGAAAAAGGATTTCACAAAGAATGAAGACTTTTTCAACTTCAAGTAATTTGTTAACCCTTAAACGTCAAGAGGACCTGGACGGGGCAGCCCGGAAGGCATCTAAATTTTTTAGAGGAAGAATTTTATTTTATTTTATTTTATTTTATTTTTCAAAAACGGCTCTGCAGTGCACTGCTGGCTAGCACTGTAGCACTGCTGCACTGCTCAACTTCAGCTACCCCAACCTCAAAACTTGTTCAATTAGATAACTTTGATTGCTTACCAACGATTCCACAATCTCTCAAATGAGGCGAAAAATTGGAATCTAGATCGCTTTTTTAGTAGCTTTCCAACGCACCAATCCTTGCTTGATTTGGTTGAGAAAATCTACTTTTTTCTTCAATTATTCCTTTATAGAAAGCCCGTGGGGCTTGCTTTGACATTTAAGGGTTAAGAAACATTTTCATTTCAAAAGAAACAAAATTTGAAAGGAGAAAGGATACATTCACTATTTTCAAGGATGACCTTATTGTCATGTGTTTGTAGATTTTTCTTGCATGATATCCTGCGCAAAAGTCTGCATAACATATGTGGATATTTATAGATTTATTCAATACATGTGAATGCATAGGTATGTTTATGAATTGTTACTAAAATCTTGATGTAAGTATAATGAAAGAAAACAAACAAGATGGTCAAATTGACAACATCAAAAGATTAAAATAAAAAAAGGTCTTGAATCACATCTAAGTAGTGTCATAAAAAATAAATCTTACAATTGTAAAGAAACTATTTATCTCCTTCATAAACTCTAACTAATGAGCATGATGACAAAGGTGATGCCAATGGGGTTTGATTCGCCCATCTTCAAATTTATTGTCCCAATGGAATGGCACCAACACAAAAAAATTGATTGTTGCAGTGTTTCACTATAAATAAATCTAGGCACAGAGGATATAGGGAGCAACATGTCCCTTCAAACAAGAATCTTATTTTCTTGACACTATGAGATTGGTTGGTGAGTAAAAATAAACAACACACCTGTTAAAAAACATGAGGTCAAAGTTGTTAGTGAGTGAAGTAGGGTGTGTATGGGTAGGAAGCAACACTTGCTAATGCCAAGACAAACCAAAATTAAACTTGTCATCGTCCTCATGGCGTCACCGTTGGCGCCACAAGGGTAGAGATGCTCTCAATTTAAAATCTATTTTGGCTTTAAATCAAATATGCACTTTTTGAACCTAAGATCCAATAGTAATGCTTTATAAGTCCCAAATGGAGAAACTTTGATAGTTAAAGACTGTAGAATATTACTACATTATACTTGACAATATTTGTCAAATGAGAGGTTCATGGCACTTAGATTATCTCTTGATTTTGCAGAAGTTTTTTTTTTTTTTAATGTTGATGGTGATTTTAATTGAAAAGTAACAACAAAGTCTATGTCAAATGTAATAGAAAAATGTCAAAACATATCTATATTGTGAAACCACTATAAAAAATATACAAGTAGTTCCGAGACATTTTTAGGGTTACTGACCTAGACAATTTGATCCACAACTCTCCTTCCATGTGATGTCTTCTATTGGCCTTTGCAAATCTATGACTTGAAAACGTGAATAAGATGTGGTGTTTTCAACATGAATGCATATGTAAATATTTTTTAACAAAAATATTTTTTTGAAAGATTTTCTTATATATGTGTAACTATGTTTATAAATGCATATGTAAGAAAATTCTTCAAAAAAAAATATTTTCAACATAATATTAATGAAAAAAACAAAGAATATTTTCAGCAACAATGAATGAACATGATAAAAGAATATTCATTAATAATTTACAACTGATAAGTGTCTCTTTTGAAATTTGATAGAGAGAAAATAAAAAAGACAAGAATTCACATATTTTACAACACCTTGACAATTCAGCAAATGGATTGAAACTTGTTTAAAAGGCGCCATAAATTGATCCAATAAGGTATAAACTTGAGAAACTCTAAATGTATGCTCCAAATGTTGATTACTTATTAGAGATTTGGAAATGCAACAAAAATCACATATGCAAAACTCCACAAGCTTGAAGATGTTGTATTGTTGCAATGGTGTGGCCTCCATAAATGGGACACTGTTTTTTGTGACCTAAAACGTGTGGTTGATATGCATTCTAATAACTTTCACCCTTATATAGAAGAGTTGAAAACAATACTCATTATTGCACATAATTATCAAATTACCATCATGATTGTTGAGTTGGGATCATATTTGATATTGTTGAATGAGTTATCATAAGCATGAAAGTTATAACAACCAACTGGCCCCATCCCTCGTACATCAAGCTAGCAAAAATGAATAGTAATCTTAACCACTAGATTTTATTTGTGTTTTTCAAAGTGAATCTGTTGGTAAAGTTGGTTGTTCTCTATTTTTCTTTTATGCAGTAGTATTGACATGATATGGTGTATGGCAATGTTGTTTATTTTTTAGAATGTGCACTTAATGAAATTTTTGGGTATTTTGAATTTTGTTTCAAAATATTTCATTGAGGAAGTGTGTAGTTGTTCTCACGCCTCCAATGATGTCTGAGTGAGTCTACTTTTCATCCCTTGTTAAAGCTACTATTAATTAATGGTTGGTATTTTTGGGTTTTCTATCTATTGTTTCTTGTAAATAATTGTCGTCACAATGTATGAATTCAATAAATTGTATGGTGAGATTGCCTTCGGGGTTTGGTGGTACTGTGGTAGGGCACTTTGATAGTAGTTTTTTAACTTATATTAAGTTATGTTTAGTTTGAATATGGTATTGCAGTGACATCTTTGTTGTCCGCATGTGCAAGGAAAGAGCCATGGAGGTAGTGTATTTTCTTATTAATTGTTGTTAAATGTGCCTACATTCATAAGAATGTGACATCTCAAATTTTTTGATGATAAAATTAGTTTTCTTAATTCCAAGCAACTTTCTTATGTTTACAACATGATGACTAGTACAAAATTTCAATAGACATGTTTTTTGGGTGTCTATAATTGCGAGGTTGGACCAGAAACCATTAGATAGTTCGTTGTCTATATTGGGGCTCATTGTCCATTTTGCTTATGTTGAAAAAATGTTATGCTGTTATTTCTAAATTATTTTTAAAGCATGTAACAGGGTCACATGTTTTTTTGATAGTAGTATAGCGTAGAGTGTAAATAGCGGAGCGATGGTGAGCGCAGCGTAAGCTAGCAAGAGGCGGGTGATGGACGGCAGTTTGTTCTTGTGATTGCACCGTAAACACAGAAGCTGAGTTTGAGAACGTTGCAGTATAAGCAGATCCATATCGTTTTCAACTTCCCTTATCACCACTCACAGATCCCGATTGCTAGCACATTCCACTTGTTCTCTCTTACTGCTCGCTAGATCTCGGAGAGTATTGGGCGAGTTCCGGAGACTGCCTGCAGCCAGATCTGAGCGGGCTGGGGGCACCGGAGGTGAGAAGCATTCGTATCTGAGCGGCTGGGGGATGTTCTTCTACACACTCCTGCAGACAACATCTCTGCTCCTCCACGCTGTACGAGGTCGACTCAAACAACGCAAGACCAACCAAGGTGCAGCCACAAGCAACATCTGCCCACCCCGATCCCGACTCTACTCGATCTTGTAGCCGCCTGCGCCTCTGCTGCACACCGCCTTGCTGCCTTAGACGAAAAAGATCCACATTCAACGCTGCTTCAATACATGTAAGTATTCTACACCCTGCTCCCAGCTTTGTTTTTTGCATTATGTTTTGCATCTCGGTGAAAAGCTCCATAGACAAAAGATCCACTATCTCGTAGTCCGATGGTATAGTCTTCTTAATAGATCCTACACCCTGCTTAACCAGATCAACCTTGCCCTTAGTCGAGCCATCCCCAACTCTTTCAATACTAGCATCATTTTTACCGGCTTCTATAGATCCAGATCTACCTTTAGTAGAAACGAAAATAGCTTGTGTCACTACGGAGTGTACTGCAGATTCAAAAGAAACCACAGCATTGTGAGCTCCAGTTCTGTGAGCTTTGTGCTCCAGATCCACAAGCCACAGACACACCACACAGTGAATTGCAGATTCAAGAGGAACTCTACAGCTACGAACACCAGATCTAGAAACCTTGAGCTCTAGACCCGTGAGCCACAGACCAACCACAAAGATTGTTGTAGACAATAAGCTTGCCGGAAACGAAGAGATCTCAAGCCTCAACCGCAACAACGCAAAAACTTGCAAAAACATACTCCAGGAGGCCAGCAGCAGCAGATCAGCCACCGCATAGCTGTAGATAGCCGAGACAACCAAGTTAGTTACACAAAAAAAAATCAGCAGCTTGAAGACCCGAAGACCTTAGTCCAGCAGCAGCAGAATAATCCACCCTCCACCAAATTAGACACTGCCCCAGACAACATCGACAACCATACCAATCACGCCAAAAAAATCAGATTTTATCTCTCAAACCCTACCCTCTGTAACGCTGCTAAAAACCCCAGTAATCCCATTAATTCTACTCTTTTTATTAGCAATAACCATTCCCTCATCTGCAATTGCATTAGACTCCTTACTTTTCTTGTTTTTGAGCAGTTTAACCACACCCGTTTGTGCTGCCTTATTAGTATAAAAAAAATCACTACAAAAATTACTCTACAATGCCACAAAACAAAAGAAAACCCACACCAACAGTGTGGAAACCGAATCGCCCAGACAACCTGCAGCGGAGATCAAAGCAGTACCAAGGAGCAACAACATCGAATTGTTAAGGCGACTGGAGCTTACAGCTCTCATTCGTCGTTCCTTCAAATTTGTAGAACTTGCACGTGTTTGGTATTCGACGGTGGCAACACACGGACCTACTCCAACCAAGCCAATCCCAACGACAAGCCTCAATCTGCATCAGCCAGACAAGAGACCGAGTACAGCACAATCAACGTTAGATCCAAATGCAGGAGCGCCCCAATCAGAGTAAGCCAGTCTAACCTCATTCGCAGGCACCATTCAAGCAAAGGGAACCCCAATCCAAGCATGGAGATGCGCCAACCATCCTGGATACTCGCCACAGAAGAAAGACAGACTATGAACATGGACATTGACACGCCTACGGCCAGCCTGAAGAGAATTCAGGAGGCAAAAGCTGCTAGGGTAGCTAAGAGTGGCTGTGGCAAGAAGAACAAGAACGAAATTCCAAGCTCCCACACTGAAGAGGACACGATCATGATCACCGGCGACACCGAAATTGGAGATCGCCTGAACGAGAAGGAGCGTTCTCGCAAAGAGGCCGCGGATACTGCAGCCGATCAGCAAGTCCACAACAAGCAACGCGACCAGAGAAACCCTAGAGAGAGAACGAGCAACATTGATCAACCTCGAAGCCACAATAGCGAGGCCCGCGGCAGAAACATCAACAATCAAAATTCCGCAAATGTGACTGACCGAGGCAGAAGCGTCAATAGACAATAAACAAGCAACGTCAGGGAACGTAGCAGGAGCGTGAGCAACAAAAGGACAAGCAACGCCACCAACCGCAGCACCAGCAAAAGCAAAAACAAAGAGGAGAACGACGGTGGTCACAACAAAAACGCGACCAACCACGGAGAGACCTACAGCAATCACCGGAGTGCAGAATCGAACCAGCAAAAGAAGACCGACGCCATCACCAAAAACAGAGTCGATGACAGCAGCCCCAACGAAGATCAACGCAACAGGTAGGGAGATGAAGACAAGGCGATCGGCGAAGGCGCGGCAGCAAAGGGCAACACCGGAAAAGGAACAACGGCGAGAGCGCAAGCAACAACAGCAAGGAAGAACCACGAGGCAGCAGACGAAGGTGAAGACAACGACAGCGACGATGCCGACGGCAGGTGCAGCAGCGACGGTGGAGCGACAAACAAAGACCAAGGAGATGCCGACGGCAGGTGCAGCAACGACGGTGGAGCGAGAAGCAAAGGCCAAGGAACGAACGATGCGACAGGCAAAGACAAAGGAGTTGCAGCCGGAAGGGGCGACAACGACATGCATGAAGAATCAGAAGACGACGACTCTGACTCTGTAACCCATGCAAAGGTAAACCCCCCTAACACAAAATACACAAACGTGGAACTTGGGCCACTTAACCCAAATTTTTGGCTTGGGTTTAGCCATATGGAAAGGCTAGGTAAAGAGAATAATGATGACATTATCTTTATGGATGAGACCCTAGAAGACATGGTAACTAGGGGCATGATTAGAGAAGAAGCCATAGAGGCTCGTGAGGCAATCGTGGCATATCCACGAGTCCCACAAATCCTCTACCCTAAAGAAAAGGGAAGATGAAATTGTGGGGCAGCATTTTAACTTCACTCAATTGCCATTTAACATCCCGATTAACCCCGATACCGGTCTAGCTCTCGATTTTCACATTGAGATTCATTTTGAAATGCATTTAGAATGCCCAATTCTTCATAATGAAACCAAGACCATGATTATTAATAGGCTTCATGACATGAACATTCCTCTTAGCCATGGGATCATAGATCCCATGGCGGTGCTTTGTTATAGCATCAAGAGAGGGGGGCAAAGGGGGGTTTAGAGTGGAGTTGTCAAACTCCACCTTCAAAACCCTGAAATTGACGGCATTAAATTGCTTCAAGGGCTCCGCCCTTTTGTCCTCTATTATGACAATATTGACGGATACTCTAACCATCCTTGCACAAAAAAAAATTTGGGCAAGGTTTGTAAGAGTTTTCATAACATCGCTAGGAATGATAGTCTAACGGTTAAGATTAAGAGTGATAATCTCTTAGACACCACCGCTAGCTTCCTCTTTTTTGACATCTTGAGGAATGGCTTCCTCAAGAAACATGACTTTGAAGTCATCGATGTCCAAAAGAAAACGCATGAATGTCATGCGTTCATTCTTGCACCCATACCTAACCAAGCCGATAAGATTAGATTGCATCATGTGGCCGCTAATCACGAGGTGATTATGCCACAAAAAAAGGTGTTTAACACACCACGTATCTCTCCCGAGGCCAAGGCTAAAAAAGATGCCTTGTCCCTCACACTCTCTTGCCTTCCCATTTTGATGTTGGTGGTTGACACCACCGAGGCAATCATCAAAACCATGGAGAGCAAGAATGTTGCTTCCGTGTGGTTTCATAGAGAAGTAGGTACTTTGCACAACGGTAGTGCAAACGTACAATGCACTAACCCTATCGTTTATAGGTCCTTTGTGATTGGTGGTCACTATATTTTGTTTGCACCGCATCGTAGGAGTCTTGATGGCATTGAACCCCCCACTAAAGAATATGTGGAGAAGTGAGGTTTCAATGATATCAATGCGGCATTGGTAAATACCGTTACCACATTGGTAACGGCAACCCCTTCTATCACCAAAGAAGATGTGAAGAAAATTTTAAAGGAAGACATGAAGATAATATTGGAAGACAACAATAAGAACATGAGGGAGGAGAACAAGAAGATGAGGAAGGAGTTGGAGGTGTCCATGGAGAAGAAATTAAATGAAGAAAGGATTTTCAATGACGCCAAGCATGATGAATTACAAGCAAAAATTGATGCCGTTCATATGAATATTATGAAAGCAATCCAAGGCCTTGGAGACATCAAGAGTAGTGCTTCCCGTCCCGCCATAGAGTATTCAAAAAATGTAGATTGAAAAAAGTCAAAAGAGTAGAATACATAGTATTTTTTATACTTTATAGTATTATTTCCTACTTCCTATTTTATACTATATACTATACAGTATTTATACAATATTTATACGGCATACTATCTAGTATTATATAGTATAGAAATACCAAATACATATACATACCTTTTTGGTATACATATACTGTAATACTATACACCATATATAAAAGGTATATACTAATACCAAAAAATACATATATGTTTATACAATACTATTATGTACAAATACCAATACAAATACCAATTCAAATACCAATACAAACACCAATACAAATACCAATACAAATACCAATTCAAATACCAATACAAACACCAATACAAATACCAATACAAATACTCACACAAATACCCACACAAATATCAACACAAATAATAAAACAAATATAAACACAAATACCAATACAAATACCCATACAAAATACAAAACACATAAAAGCAAAAAGAAGAAATACAAAACCCAACAAAAATAAAACCAAACAAAATAAATGGACTCGGCCTAACGGCCTAGTCCAAAAAAAACACCATCAACAACAATGGACTCGGCCTCACGGCCTCGTCCAAAATAGACAAAGAAAAAAACAAAAACAAAAAATAGCCCAAAAAACTCCCCTAAAAAGAAACTTTTTACATCAATTATTAATATTATGCGGGGACATCGAATCCAACCCCGGGCCCATGCCCGACTTACTAAAAACACATCCACCTACACATAAAAGAAGAGCCAAAACTTACTTTATACCAAGCACGATTAAACTACAAACAAAATACCAACATTTAGCAAAACAATTTGCACCTATCCTAAATACAACACATCCAAATCATGCGGAAGCCAGTAACGACTATCTACACATATCAAACTATATCCACCAAAATCAACACCATCCATCATCAAGAATTCTATACGCACTCATAGTTACAATAAGTCCATCAAAAGAAACATGTGATCAGCTTTTAATACAAATTCCCAACCCTGACTGGACAACATTACTGCTAGAAAACATATCCTTACTCCAAAACCCACGAGAAAAGACACATATTAACTACCCACCCTTATACAGAATTTATAAACAAAAATCAAAACATAATAAACCCACCAAATACAATTCATAAAGAAATCTATGCTTTTATCCATCAATATATCGGCCCAATAACCCTTCAAACCATGATCGATGAATTCCCATTCCTCCCCATCATTTTGTTAGAAGAAACATTAAAAATACATGAACCATTACAAGAATACACTCACCCTCCACCACTCCCAGACATACCTATAGTACAACCACAAGAAATCCGTATAACTAACCATAATACGAGATTTATTACATGGAATGCCTCTTCACTAAATACGGCCCTTCCAAACCTATAAGAACTAATCAACACACCAGATGAACCTGCTATCATCACAATACAAGAAACTAAAATAACTGCTACAAAATCCACGAAATACATACAAAATCTATTTCCAAAATACAAATTGTTTTTTAACAACACACACGCCCTAACAAGATGCATGCAACAACGAATGCCATACGTACCCGCAAGAGGAGGTCTCCTCACATTAATACACCAAAAATACGCGTATCACGATAACATCACTAAAATCCCAACTCCCAAGGAAATATCACCCTACTTACAAATAATAAAAATAGACAATAGACCACTACAAACTTGGCTAATTATTCACATGTATATGCCGTCTCATGCAGAAGATACACAATATATACCATTGATCCAACAAATCAATGCACATCCAAATACCACATACATACTATGTGGAGATTTTAATAGAGACATAGCATTTATCGGACGTAAAAATAATATTGACACAACCCCACCACAAATGGAAGATACCGAATGGAGAACATTTACAAATAATCTCCAATTAGAATATATCCCAACAAACTGCCCATATTCCAGACAAGGGGGTCAAAACTATAATCAAACCAGCCTAATAGATGGATACTATATTAAAACACCAGATAATACTTTATAGACATCAACCACAGACAACGACCACAACCTTAACTCTGACCACTCACCAGTAACACTACACATACCACTAAACGCATTATTAGCAAGACCCATTCCAATAACAAATAAAACAACAAGAATTCTAAACCCCATACCACAAGAAAATATGGAAAAATTCAAAATAGAATATTTTGAAGAAAATGCTATACAAATAAATGAACTCGTCACAATATTATCAAATGACCAACTAACAGACGTCCAATGGCAAACATCATGTTCAAAACTAGATCACTTGATACAAAAAATATCAGACAAAATTCAAGAAACCTGCAGTGCACCACCACTCCCAACACTAACAAATCGCACCTCTCAACAAGGAGGCTTCTTACCAAGAAAACTACAAAAATCATGGAAAAAACACCTATCCACCTACCATCTAATTAGAACAGCAATTTACACAACAAAAAATACACAATACTGGCAAACACATCCAATAATTGAAGAATTAAAAACCCATACAAATGTAAATATCCCAACACTTCCAACCCAAGAACATGACTAAATAGAATGGATACAATCATTAGTAGAAATAGCCAAAACAGCAAAAACACAAGCACATAAAATCACTACAAAATACACTCGAAGTTGTATAGAAAAGGCAATTCAAAAATACAGACAACTATGCGACAAAAGCCCAAAGAAAATAAACAAGAAAGTCTTCAAAAATCAAGAACCACCACCACTAGACTGCATTATGGACAGAAACAACAACATACTGACCAACCCACAAGACATAGCAAATGAAATCCACATACAACAATCAATTAGCAATAGACCTACAGTACCAACATGCTATTACCAACCCGAACACGCAGTACAATGTACTTGCGGAGTTAGACAATACCCATGGCACGACCTTGATGGTTTTGTAATAGAAAAAAGAGGACATCCACAAACACCACTCTATAAACACTTTGATAAGGAAACATATGAAATGTGTCTTAAAAACCTATCC
Organism: Pohlia nutans; assembly: GCA_022496805.1. Lineage (NCBI taxonomy): Eukaryota > Viridiplantae > Streptophyta > Bryopsida > Bryales > Mniaceae > Pohlia > Pohlia nutans. Next base: position 20,613,276 of record CM040094.1, read on the forward strand.
AATAACAAAACACCACGTCCAAACAAAATTCCCAACTCAATACTAAAAAACATGCCCGAAAACTTCCAAAAACTACTCTTTTTGTTTTTCACTCATTGCTACAAACAAAAACAAATCCCAGCCTCTTGGAAAATCAGTTTAACCATACTACTTTATAAAAAAGGAAATCGAGCACAACTGCCGTACCATAGACCAATAGCACTTGCAAACACAATATACAAACTCTTCACCAGTACGCTAACATACATACTATCAGCATACGGTGAAAAATACCAAATCCTACACGATAGTCAAGAAGGATTTAGAGCAGAAAGAAGTACAGCAAGACAATTACAACTCCTCATAGCAGCACTAGAAGATGCAAAATTTACAAACTAGGACATATACCTACTTTATATAGACTTCAAAAACGCAATTGGCTCACTTAGATCATCCAAGACTCCTAACTATAATGAAAGACCTTGGATACCCAAAAGATGCAATCATGCTAGTTGGCAACATCTACTCCCATTCAAACACCATTTTTACCGGTGAACACTTTGGCAAAACAAAACCAATACCGATCCAAAGAGGAACCATACAAGGAGATACACTTAGCCCATATCTTTTCATAATTTTTCTAGAACCACTCTTGAGATGGCTACAAAGAGGGGAAAATGGCTACAAACTTGGTACATCAAATATCCAAATTAGTTCTGCAGCATACGCGGATGATTTAGCAGCTATATCAAACAATACAAAATCACTACAAATACAATTGAACAAAATTGACAAATTCTGTGAATGGGCGGGCATGGACTTGGAAGTCACAAAATGCGCCGTTACCCGTTGCCCAAATAAATCCAAAATGCCACCAAACAAATTTAAAACCCACATCACAAACCAAAAAATCAATTACAGAGACCAAACACTACCAGTACTCCATCAAAATGCCCTGCCACCATCAAACAAAGAATCAGTATAGTGGACACAGTAATTAAAGCAAGCATAGCCTACAGCTTCTTTGCAGTCTCATACTCACTACCAACCATTAAAAAACTTGACAAGAAAATTATTGCAATCCAAAAAACAATATGCGGCCTACCTAAAAGCACCGCAAACATAATAACTCAACTTCCTCATGATTTATTTGGACTAGAAGCCTTCTCCCTAAAAAATGCCTACCTTAGATGTATTGGGGAACAACTCCGTAATGCACTTAACAACAAAGGAAGACTAGGAATAATATATAAAGGACTTATACAACACATACTTGTCAAAGCCGGAGGTGCCGATGCCATCCCAAGAATTAAACGCCAAGATTGCCTTACATCACCTACAACACGAACACTATTCTTTCTGAAAACAGAAGTTGATATACACCTTAAAAGCACAGAAGAGAACTTTCAGCTCGATATGACTGATCTAGAACGAGAATGGCGATTTGCAGTCATAAATGACCTTCCACAATTAGACCCAAAACCCTCCATCAAATTATTATATAAATTAATGGCACACAAAATCTACAATATTAATCAAATCATCCTTCCCAACGGCACAAAACTAATGTCACCAGAAGAATTTAAAGTATACTATCAAAATCCAACTAAACTAGACAAAAGTGCACTAAACATAGCAGAACAACTCTTCTGTTAACCAAAATGTGACGAAGACTGCCCAAACCCATGTCAAATACACTTACCACCCCATACTCTAAAAAATAAATACAAAATATACAACCATAGAATAATACCAAGAACACCAACAAATCCCGTACAAGTCCCTCAACCTCCACAACAACCAGCCCCACCACAAAACATAAAAAACAACCCCATAAGATTCCCCATTCACACAATATTAAACCACAAAACAATTACAACTAAAGACAAATATAAAATACCAAAAAAATACAACACCTATCTATGTCAATGGATAGACTCAAACCATATAACATATAATAAATGGTTAGTACAACGCGAACTATTCCCGCTAAATTTACCAACAGTAATACAACATAATATAAACCTACTTACAAATTACTATACAAATCTTAAAAACAAACACTATCAAAATATTATAAATACACAATTTACACTCAAACAAAACAGAGACACTAGACACATCCCACCCCCAACAATAACTCCCTACATCAAAACATCCACAATTGAATGCAACCCAGACAGAGACATAGACACAAACAAGTACACCATTCAAACACAAAATGATAAAACCCACATATATAATGACATCGGTAAATATATCACCACCATTCCAACTACAAGAATAAAATGGTTATGGCAACAATATAATAACAATAAATACAACAACCACAGACTAATACCTCCTATACAAACATTTGAAACGGAAGTAGTCTGGTTATACCAAAGATACAAACACAAGAACCACAAAAAGAATACAATAAAAACACCACACCATACCATTCCATCCAGCATTCTAGACACACTAATAACAACATTTAATATAACACACTCATACTTTTCCTCACCAATTACATGTTCCATGAAATCTACCCAATTCTTCTCTACATTCGCTAGAGATAGGATTTTTGGCTCACTAGGAACAGCCTTTCAATACAAATGGAAAGGTATTGGATATGCTCACCCAAATGACGCCGAAACAGCACAACAAGCAATACACTGGGCTAGACTAGCAGCAAAACAAAACCCATAAACTATCACCATTTTAGCAATCCCGGACACCAACTGGTACCAAAACCTATCACCATACAACAGACCCTTTTCGGATACGCACGCCATTATACACTTTTCCGCGGACACCATTACATATGACGAACCAACAATCCCACTAATATCCAACAAAACCCGAAACGAACCACTTGCAATACACATATGGTGTATTCATCATCAAAACAACAACATTGGCACAATAAACCAAATAAACACCATAAACACAGCAATTGAAAATCTACAAATTACACAATACCATACACAAATAGCACCACCAACACCACTAAACACAAAAGTTAACAAAAGCACTAAATGGAACAAACTTCTATACCCACCCTATAACAATCTACAAAACACGTGGATCGATCCCCTTCCAAACTTCGAAATAAACACTACACTAAAATTTCCACCACAATACAGCTATTACACAGATGGATCCTTTTTACCACCTAAAGAAGCAGATGATGGCCATTGGAAAAAAGAAAAAGCTGGATATGGCATATACAACTCAACAAAACCATTAGGAGAAATCTGTAGTCACAAAGGGGCCTTGGCCATTGGCACGTGCTGAAAAATTTAGGCCAAACCGTGCACTTTACAAGAGGGCACCAATGGTGCCACCGTGGCTGCCAGCAGTGTAGTTCCGTGGGTCACGCCAATTGACGCTGCCAACACTGCCGACACTGCTAACACTGCCAGCACTGCGGCTTCCGACGCTGTCAGCGGGCAGCGACTGCACCAATGGAATTACATAGAAAATGGTGCCTGTGCAGCCGGTTCACCTAACCCGGGCAAGCTTATAGGGCCCCTTTGGGACCCCATTTTTCTCCTAATGCAGATGTACAAATATCAAAAAGACTACCTGGACTACAAACATGCTTCAAAGCAGAATTAATGGCCATACACGAAACACTTTCACTAATCACCACTCGATATATGAACGAACCTGCACATATTTTTACTCATTGCCTCAATTGTATAAATGTTATAAACACACAACTAAAACACCCTACCCAACAAAATAACCACGCAGATAAAACCATATTAAAAGAAATGGTTGAAATGCTACAAAAGCGTATACAACCCACCAAAATCTACAAAGTTAAAGCACACACCAAAATCAACGGAAATGAACACACAGATCAACTCGCAAAAGAAGGAACCATGAAAAGAGGCTATCAACCAGCAGCAAACCCACACGAATTTGCACATACCACACCTTACTACTTCCAAATAGATACCTGGCCCGGCCGTATCAAACGACCAGACAAAGGTCCAGTTAGATGCTTGGAAGAATACATCAAGAAACATGACCCTGAACATAACCTCGAACTACTGGCAGAACACTTCCCCAACATCAACAAATGGACAACAAACCCCATCATAGATAATGAAATGTCCAATGACTTTTGGAAAAACCCAGAAATAACAGATGCACAAAAAACAAGCATACTAAAATTTAGAACCGGTCAATACATGGGTAATGCCAGAAAACAATTAATTTTCGGCATACAAAGATTCCCCTCAAAAACATGTCCCATATGTAATTCACAAGATGCAGATACATGGCTACATGTACTTTTAATATGCAAACAACACCACATACACGCACTAAGAACCAAAAGACACAATAAAGCGGTATGGGAACTGAGAAAATTAATATTATCCTCAAATAAATCAAGATGCTACACTCTCATGAATGCGGGCACATTCAACAATAACCCACAAGAAAATACAGTTCCTCCATGGTTATTACCATGTACTTATAATCAACAAAGATGTCAATGTAATGCCAGATTCAAACCAGATATCCTATGCATTAAAGGTCTCCTATACCAAAGCCCGCCGCCTCTAAACCCTAATGATAACCTTACCGTACAATTTATAGAATTCACATACACAAACGACAGATTTTCACCAGAAACAATTGGCAGAATTTTTTTTAAATACTAACCTCTAATCAACAATATCATACAACAAGGCTGGAAAGTGGATCCCATCATAGTCATTACAGCTGGTGCTAGAGGAACCACACACGTCCCCTCAATGAAACTACTTGAAACTAAATTCAACATTTGTGAAACCTCCATAAAACACACATTCAAAGCAATAAATACCATTGTCATACAGTATGCCGGATCTATCCTTTTACATAAAAGACGTATAGAAAATAATCAAACAATACCAACAGACGTAGTACATTAAAAGAGGGGGGGTAGTGGTGAAAACCACTGCTAGCCACTCTTCAAATTCACTAGCTCAGCTTGTCTCAGGGATAGGTGGGGCCGGTTGGTTGGTACAACTTTCCTGCCATGATAACTCACTAGCAGCACCAAGCCATGTGTATCACATCACTGCTCAACGAGCCCAACTGGTTTCGAACCCGGACCACATAATCGTGATACAACGCCCTTCACCAACCAACCAAGAACTCATGACTTGGTGATAAAACTTAACACTAAACATACCTTTATTTCAAATTTGCTTCACTTCTTTCTTTTGTTACTGTTACTGTTACTTTGTTTTGGTTACTATAGTGTCCATCCTCGAAAGGGGAGAGTAGTATTGTTCCAATGTCCCTTTGTCCCGTGGGCATCAGGTCATTGACATTACGAACGGACACTTTATTCACGCCGGCCCATTTCTTTGGGTTGGTGTTTCTATCTATCTATCTAGAGTGTAAAAATTCTTATGGTTTTTCAGCGACTTTGTATTCTTTTGTTGTGCTTTTGCAAGTTTGTCTGCAATTTCATTTCTGACTATATTTGCATGTGTTTGGACTTTGTATAGTATGGTGGCTTACATCTGGCGAGTGAAACTCATAACCTCCCAAATGTTAAAGGAGAGTTCCCATAACTTCCTTCAGCCTAAGAGACTATTCATAAGGAGACCAAGGTACTATTCATGAGGAGACCAAGGTACTATTCATGAGGAATCCTCATCACAAATGGGTAATATAAGGTCGGAGACTCCGCATAAACTCAACATCCCTCCTTGCTTGTTTTTGGTTAAAGGAAAATGAGATACTAGTCTAAGTGCATAATTTAATGCTTTAATTTTTTATTTAATTTAATTTTTTATTAAATGGATATAGACATGTCATTATTATTTTTGAACCCACAGTTGGTATTTTGCCATGGCAGAATGGATTTGCAATAGTTGAGATTGGGCCCTTGATCTTGGAATGGCATTTAATGGGACAATGAAGCCAATAGAGTTATTTGTTAATCCACCTCGAGTATAAACAAGATGGGTGTTTTTGCACTATGGGTGTCACGGTTTTGAACCAAAAAAGTTTCTAATGTTGTAAAGCAGTTGATTTAATGATGTAATATATAATCAATGGAAAAAATATCAAAATATTTTTATATACTGTAGTACTGTAGTTGGGTCGCCACTTCACAAACAAATGTTTAATATTTTTTGAAAAATAAAGTTCGATCCTCAAAAATTGAAATTTATTGGTTTTTGTTTTTGAGCAAAAATATGATTAAAAATGGCCCCAAATGGACCCAAAATAGCTTAGAAATAGAGCAATTATATAGCTTAAAATAATTTATTATGTTTTCATTTTTTGGTCCTCATAATTTTATATTTTTTACATTTTTATATATTTTTTTAATTATTTATTGGCGACCCTGCTATAGTACTACAATAGTAAAAAATGGAATATTTTGGGAATATTTTCAAAATATTTTATACTACTTTGGAATATTTTAGAATATTTTTATATTATTTTGGAATATTTGTAATGATGTCATTTTATCCACCTACAAACCGTGACAAATGCATATTCTAATCACACCACAAGCTCCGGGGTGATGGCCTGATATGGGTACCCTCTCTTGAATTAGTGGGATTTTGAAAAAAAAATGGTAAGGAAAAAATATTGAAAACATTACAAAAATTAAATGGTGTTGTAAATGTTACAGTAGGAGCTGCATACATTGTGTTAAAAACGGAATTTCAAGCACGCATAAAATGAGTTGCACACAATCAGACATATAGTTACGTGTAACCGAGGTACCCATATCAAACCATTACTCTCCGTTTTAATTAGTCAACCAAGTCCGCGAGAAAATTTCTAGGAACTCGCCATTTTAAGGGGTGTTTCATGTAAAGGAACAAAAATTCTTGCCATAAACCTTTAAAATCCACCTTGCTCACAAAATCTTCTTGGAAAATATTTACTCCAAATAGTTATAAGATATGGAAGAACTTAGTGGTCTCTAAACTCAAGGAATTTTTTTTTTAAAAGTCTATTTTAATGGGAAAATAATTTTTTCTTGAGTTCAAGACTCAGTTCAAGACTACCAAGCTCTTACACTGTACTTAATAATGAGAGACCACCAAGTTCTTTCATACTTTGTAACTATTTGGAGCCAACAAATAACAATATATTAACCCCTAAATGACAGAGGGGGTAAGGGCAAAACATAAATGTGTTTTAAAAAATTACTTCTTCAACTTTGATGAAGTTTGGTCCAAAAGACAAAATGAGGAGCTTGATGTTTAGTAATTTTCCATACGGTCAAATATCAAAAAATAGCTTTTTATCATCTCATAATGAATTTAGAAGCATTTAACTTCAAATATTTATAAGAATCACAAATTTTATTTTTAGAATTTGAAACTTTGTATGATTTGTTAAAACTAGTCATTCTATTCTTAAATCAAACATTGCAAATTTTTCAACGGAGAGAACATCATTACTTTCCCCAAATAGTAAGTTTTCTAACACTAGACAATGTAGAAGTGTTTTTCTTTGAAAATTTCTCCCGGGTGGAGTTCAACGCGGATTGACATGATTCAAATTGGGTTGGAAAGTAGACTTGATTACCTATTTAAAAATATTTTTTATTTTATATAAAAATGTTTTTTCTATTTCGGGCATCCCATAAAAAAAGGGCAGAGACCAGAAAATGGTTGATCCGTCACTTAGGGGTTAAAGCAATATTCATGGTATTTTGTTCATACTCAAGGATAATTCTAATGTAATCGCACTTAACCCTTAAACGTCAAGGTAAGCCCCATGGGCTTATTTAAAAGAGAATAATGAAGAAAAAAGTTTATTTTCTCAACCAAATCAAGCGAGACTTAGTGCGTTGGAAAGCTACTGAAAAAGCGATCTAGATTCCAAAATTTCGCCTCATTTGAGAGATTGTGGAATCGTTGGTAAGCAATCAAAGTTATCAAATTGAACAAGTTTTGAGGTTGGGGCAGCTGAAGTTCAGCAGTGCCGCAGTGCTACAATGCTAGCCAGCAGTGCACTGCAGAGCTGTCTTTGTAAATTTTTTTAATTTTTTTTTTTCCCCAAAAAATTTAGATGCCTTCCGGGCTGCCCCGTCCAAGCCCTCTTGACGTTTAAGGGTTAAGAGCATGCAGAGAGGCATGACACATGAGCTTGCTGTAAGAGCAAGCAATCACTAGGAGGCCAACATGAAGAAATTTTCATAGGGGACAAACAAAACGAGGGACGACAAGGCAGGTTGTTGTGGCTTTCAACTCCTTAGCCATGTTTAGAAATCAAGGCAAAAGTCTACAATGTGTGTTTTTTTAAAAAGAATCATAATTGCATCTCATTTTCTTATGCTGTATTTGCTATAAATTGCAAGTCTTTAACCCTTTAACGCGCCTGCGTCCATATAATGGACGACGAACAGATTGAAATCCTTCTCTTTACTACATCTTGTACAGTTTTTCATCCATCCAAATTTTCTTTGGTTCTTGTGCTAGTTGACTACCATTTGTACGGTATGGATCTTCAAAATAAGATATTGTGATTTTTTGAAAAATAACAATAGTGGTTGATGTCAAGTTTCATTTTTAGTTCAAAAAGTGAGACCTTCAGCATGATTTTCCAAAATAAGTAGAATCAAATAATGGAAAGCATACCATCTCGTTGTGCATGTTATTTCAAATTCATTACAACAATTTTTAATTTTTTTGTGTTACTTTGGGATTTTTAATTGAATTTCAAAAGAAAACCTTGAAAAATTAATTTAAAAAAATTACTAAGAAATATGATAAATCCAACCATAGAGATGTGATCTAAACATTAACATTTACAACTTTGCTTTGTACATCAACCCCATTTTTGGTATTCATCAAACATTTTATAACGGATCTTTGAAATCAGTGATGAATCGGGACGTTAAAGGGTTAACTGTGTTTACCATGAATTTTGATGGGTCACAGTGGGATGAGCATTGCTGGTAGATACAACCAACATTGGCAGGGTCCTTAGGAAGGGTTGTGCATGCCCTTAGGTTAGGGTACATGAAATATTGTGGCCACTACCCCTTTTATTGTGCATTGTGAGCACACTGAGTAGCACATACAGAGTACTGGTAGTAGTGTATTGATGACATTCAAGTTGCTAGCATTGGAAGGGTCATTTACACAACGTGAGCGAAAGGAATGAAAACAATTTGTTCCATTTCTACTCATACCTACATACTTTTTTTGTTTACACTAGACAACAATTTCCGCTCACATCCCAATAATTTTGAAGGTAACGCATGCCATGTACCAAAATTATAGTCGCTCACGCTTCCCTCTTCTACTTTCGCTTTGTAGTAAAAGCGAGTGTGCTCACGCTTCCAATCACACCTAAATTCGAGGAGGGAAAAAAGTCTCTTGTAATAGTAAAAAATTGGATCAGTTTCGCTACTTACATTAACCCCTAAACGTCCCAGCGTCCAGAAACTGGATCACGAACGGATTCAAAGCCTTCTCACGTTCTCATCAATGCTTGGATGAAACTCATCCAATTTTTTGGAGATTCTTCGCCAAGTTGTTGTCCTATCTAATGGCTGGATTTAGTCATACTAGAGTACATATTTTTCTAAAATTACAAATTTAGAAGTATGTCAAGTCGTTGACCGAGCCAAAATTGCATTGACTCTAGTTCAAAGTGGAATCGTGAAAAATGAGGTCATAAATTTAAGAAACACAAAAATTTCAAAGCATCACCACGTTTAAGAGTATCTCATTTCAAACTCATTCCAACAAATCTTACTCAAAAAATATTGAAATTTAGTTTGTAATCGAATTTAGAAGGAATTTTTAATTTTAACTTTCAAATTTTATAATTAAATATTGGTGATTGTATTAGTGAATAGAACCGTACGGATAGAATCTAAAATTCAAAATCTAGAACTTTCATTTGTATATCAATTCCAAAATATTCTTCTAAATAGTAGTTTATAATGCTTTTTCTCAAATTGTCAATTCCAGGGACACCCTGGTACGTTTAGGGGTTAAGTATGTGGTGCATGCTACTGATTGCGTGGTCAATGCCACCGGCAATGCTCTGTGACAAGGTGACATGCAAGACACAACGACGTAAAGGTTGCCAACAACAGAGCCCTGTCAGTCGTGCTCAGCGAAGTGCTAACTTAGAGTGAGCTTTGCCCGTATTACTGCCTAAGATAAGAGCCAAGTTCCATGAATTTGAGAAGTTGCCTATGGAAGTAGGTAAAGAGGAAGGGAAAAGTGGAACTTGGGTTTGTCTCATATCCGGCCATGAAGTCGTGCACGTTCGATGGACTTGCTTGAGGTGAAACATGAAAAAACTTGATTGGTTAGGAAGAAGTCTTGGCTTGAGAACTCATGACAACTTCTCCACTACTTTTTTCTCAAAAGCTCATTGAAAATGTGGAACTTGGTCCCCCAAAGTCTGTAAATTCGTGCCAGGTTTCGCTCCGTTCAATAATGGGGTTGTTCACAAGGCAAAATGATTAAATGATCGAGAGAATGAACAAAAGAGGGGAACCGTGTAAACGCCCTTCAGAGGGCACACTCGTACCTGGGAACGCTCTTTATAGAGCTCTACTTGGCAAGAATTTATGCCAAGTACAGCACCCATCCTCAGGTAAAGAACAAACATCCTGGAAGAACCTTCTCCGCCCGGGTTGCACCCGCGACGCAAAGCTTCCCATCGTATCATAGGAAGCCCTTGGAGGAGTGCCTCACCCTATACCTAAAACTTGTCTTTCAGTGATAAGGTTGGATAACCTATTACCACCAACTTAAGCAATCTAGCCTATTTTTGGCAGTTCTAAATTCGAAAAAAAATTGACTGCATTCAAAATAGGTTTTGATGAGGATTGCAAAAATTTGCAACATCTAATTCGCATTTGTCAATTTTATACAAAATTCCAAAGTGGAAAGTAACCTTTTACCCAAATCAAACCTCTAGATTTCTCCATGTCCACACCATGTGGTACTAACTTTCACTCGTCATGATACCCAAAACCACCAACTATTTCTTCGCAATGCTTGGCATGCCATTGGTCTACCTCAATAGTGAAATTGGTGGTTTTGAGTCTTAACTCTGGTGGCCCCAAGAAAAGTCTACAGGTTGTAATTGGGGGAGGTGGTGGTAATAGGTTATTCAACCTTACTAACAAACATCCTGTTGCAATGCACCAACATTGCATTTGGAACTCAAAGGAACATGGGAACTTTGAAAACATAAAGAGAACTTGGGAACATTACGAAACATGAAGGGAATGCTAGGGAATGTCATACAAAGCTTTGGGAACATCATGAAAACTGTGGAGAACATGATGGAAACTTGAATGAAAGGTATGGATGTGGAATGTGGATAATTTTGTGACATGGTATCGTGATGGATACGAAGTAGGGTAGTGACAAAGTATTGTGACGCTATGTACTTCACCCCTAAACGTCAGAGTGTCGAGAAAGTGAACGACTAATAGATTCAAACCCTTTTCATGTTCTCATCAATGTTTGAATGAAAGTCATTCAATTTTTTGGAGATTCTTCAGCAAGTTGTTGTCCTATCTAATGGTTGGAATTAGTCATATTTGATTACATATTTTTTTTAAATTACCAATGTAGAAGTATGTCAAGTTGTTGATCAAGCCAAAATTGCATTGATCGTAGTTCAAAAGTGGCCTTGCAAAAATGAGGTCATATATTAAAGAAACACAAAAATTTGAACGAATCACCATGTTTAAGAGTATCTTATTTCAAATTAATTTCAACAAATTTTGCTCAAAAATATTAAAATTGTGTTTGTAATCAAATTTAGAAGGAATTTTAAATTTTAACTTTCAGATTTTATTATTAAATATTGGTGATAATAGTAGTGAATCGAACCATACGGATGGAATCTAAAATTCAAAATCTAGAACTTTCATTTGTATATCAATTCCAAAATATTCTTTTAAATAGTAGTTTATGATGATTTTTTTCAAACTGTCAATTCCAGTGATACCCTGGTACATTTAGGGGTTAACCATTTAACCACCCAATTCAACACTGTTTTAAATATTTTTATTAAAATGTTTGATGAAAAATAGAAACAGAGTTAACCCCTAAACGTTCTCACCTTTTTCAAATTTGGCAGTTTTCCAAAGTTGCATTATAAAATGCAACTAAAAGGGATATTTTCAACTTGATGAATGAATAAAAGTTGTACAATATGAATTTTTGATTCTATCCGTACGGTTAGATTTGCGATTGCTATCACTAATATCTATGTATAAATTTTCAAACTTAAAATTTAGAGTTCTTTTGTAATATGATTACAAATAAGATATTGACAATCTAATAATGGAATTTGTTGGAATGGGTTGAAATGTAATACTCTAAGTGTGGTGATTTTTGGAGATTTTTTGAATGCTTAGTTTTAGTACTTTACTTTTTCAAGAGCACTTTTAGACTAAAATCTCCGAAATTTTGGGTGGAACACTCATCATGAAATGAGGCGTAAAAATTTCACAAATCATCCCCTTTGTAATAGGATCAGACATGCACAAAGCTAACTTCCTATAAAAGTTTCGATAAAAAAACCACATTGCAAAAAGTGTATGGTGGATGAAAAAACGAAGTTCAACTCCATACATCATGCAAAATATGCATGGTTGGGCGGTTAGGGGTTAACCCCTAAGTGACCGAAAGACCATTTTATGGTCGCTGCCCTTTTTTAACGGGTTGCCCGAGATGGAAAAAAAACTTTTTTTAAAAAATAAAAAATATTTTCAAATAGGAAATCAAGTCTACTTTCCAATCCAATTTGAATCATGTCAATCCGAGTTAAACTCCATCAAGGAGAAATTTTCAAAGACAAACACCTCAACATTGTCCTAGTGTTACAAAACTTACTATTTCGGGAAAGTAATGATGTTCCCTCTTTCTAAAAAATTTCTTTTTTGAACTTTAGAATAGAATGTCTAGTTTCAACCAATCATACCAAATTTCAAATTTTAAAAATGAAATTTGTAATTTTTGTGAATATCAACGATAAATGCTTCTAAATTCGTTTAATGAGTATTTAAAACATTTTTTTGAAAGTTTGACCGTACGGATAATTACTAAACATTGTGCTTTTCATTTTCTCTTTTGGACCAAACTTCATCGAAGTTGTAGAAGCAACATTTTATAACACATTTAGGTTTTGCCCTTACCTCCTCTGTCATTTAGGGGTTAATGTACAAAGCAAAGTTGTAAATGTCAATGTGAAGATAACATTTGTATGGTCTCGGGGGGTGCACTCTACATTATGTTTGAGAATCACGTGCGTTCATGACCCCTTCTAAAAACCCCCTGTATACAAGAGGTTGTATGTCTAAAATACCTTTGTATACAGATGTATTCCGTTTTAAATATACGTTTAGTGTAAGTATACGTGAATATTTTTAGCTCTAAATGTGTTTATTGTATGTATACGTAATACGGTAGTGTTCAAATTCATACCCCTTCTATGCACTCACGTATACTCGTACATATTTAGTACAGTGCACCCCCCGAGTGTACGGTTGGATTCATCATATTTATTATTAATATTATTTAGATAATTTTACAAGGTTTTATCTTGAAATTCAATTAAAAATCCAAAATTAATAAAATAATTTTTATTTTTTTTAATGAAATTGGATTAACGTACACTGCAAGATGGTATGGTTTCCATTATTTGATTCTACTTATTATGGAAAATCATGTTTAAAGTCTCGCTTTTTGAACTAAGAATAAAACTTGACATAAACCACTTTTGTTATTTTTTCAAAATTCAAATTATCTTATTTTGAAAATCCATACCGTCCAAACGGTAGTCAACTAGCACAAGAATCAAGAGAATTATGGATGGATGGAAAACATCACCGTGTGTAGGAAAGGGACGCGTTAGAAATCATCCAGTGTCCAGAATATGAATGTTGGTGCGTCAAAGGGTTAATATAACTTCCACAAGCCCAAACAACGAAACGACCATTTTCTAATTGCTGCCCAAATCTAACGGGCTGCCCGGAATAAAAAAAGTACTTTTTTTGAAAAATAAAAAATATTTTAAAATACTACATCAAGTCTACTTTCCAACGCAATTTAAATTATGCCAATCCGAGTTAAACTCCACCCGGGAGAATATTTCAAAGTGAAGCACCTCAACATTGTCTTAGAGTTATAAAATTTGCTATTTGGGGAAAGTAATGATGTTCCCTCCATCATTTCCTTTGCTTTTTTGAGGTTTACAATAGATAAACCAAATTTAATCAATCATGTTAAATTTTAAACACTAAAACTGGAAATTAGAATTTATACAAAATTTCAAAGGTTTTAAATTCATTAAAAAAATTATAGTTATAGTTGAAAGTTTGACCGTATGGATAATTTGTAGAGATGATGACCTACATTTTGTTGAGTATTGAATTAAACTTGATCAAACATATGGAGGGCACATCTTAGAACACATCTGTGGTTTTTCCAATACCCTTGGGGCTTTTAGGGGTTAGTAGAAGAGATGCTTTCAGCCATGAAATTTGGTTTTCTAGTTACTTCCATGGTGTTGCAGTAGCGGAAGCTTTCCAGCGTGGCTTGAGTAAGAGCATGGCCACCCATGCCCTTAGAGAGTCTCTGACCTCAAGAAGTAAATGAAAAGTTTCAAGGGCCCTTTCAAAATAGCTCTTGACTCTGAATTCTTGCGTGTTAGAAATTGGGCCTTCAAAACACTATTGAGTTGATTATTCGATGATTATTCCTCCCATTCTACTTGTGATTGGTTCATTCACTATTTGATGCGCACTTTTGATACTTAAAGGGCGTGCAAGGGTGGGGGAGTGTGAGTGCAAGGGCCCTTCAGATCTAGCTGAATAATTTGAGAGGGTTCGTCCCAGCGTGCATGGGTGGGAATGCTCTAAGGCCTCTGTCATACAAAGGAAGCACGAAGGTACCACAAACTGAAGAGACGATGACAGACAACCAACTGAAGTAGATGACGGACGGACTACTCCGTCGGATCGATGGGGGCGCGTGGCGCGCCAGGAAGGAAGGAAGGGCGGGCTGAGTAAGTTATAACTTACTAGTAAAGTATGCTTGCATGGCATGGGCCATGGGCCATGGGCAATGGGAATCATGGGGTGGGCCCCACGGGTGGGAGAAATGGGGAATGCCAGCCGTGTGTCAAGTGGAGGGACTCGAGGAGGAGAGAAGACAAGGCCTCGGGGGCCCCACCATGGAATGGAGGTTGCCTGCTTGCCTGCCTGGCCCGCCCTCGGGACGCCAAGTGTCACTAAATTCGGAGGGAGGGAGGGAGGGAAGTTAGTCCCTCCGCTTTGACGGAAAACCCCCACCTCACCCCACCCCACCCCACCCCACCCCACCCCACCCCACCCCACCCCAGCCAGTCAGCCAATTCCAGTAGACTAAGTTAGGGCATTGCACAACGTGCATGCATTGCATAAGTTAAGTTAGGTAGGTCACACTAAGTTAAGTAAGTGAGTGAGTTCTCTTCATAACTTGTATTGCATGACGGATCTCCTTCCCCCCCTCCCTCACTTAAGGTACTCCGCCTGTCTGTTGCACTGAAATTTACATCATCAGTTACTTAGGGAGTTAGGGTGCCAACATTCGTTCAGCTCCGGAGATCGCCGTCCTTCCCCATTCCATTCCAACTTCTCTTGCCCCTTCTCTTACGGACCGACTAATTTTCACTTCCCCTCCCTCCCTCCCTCGCTCGCTAGCACCTGCAATCCTGCATCGCTATCGCTAGGCAAGCTTAGCTTCTTTGTCTTTCGTCCGTGGACGCAGGCTTCACTTCCCACGTAGGGACCTTTGTAACACACTTCGTTGCCCTGCCATTGGAGTCTAACCCATCCGGTCCTCGATCACTCCTTCTAGCACTGGTAAACCGTTCGTAACTTGGGACGTACAGTGGAGGGGAGGGGAGGGGAGGGGAGGAGAGTGGACTCATTACTACTTCTGAGCAGTTGGAGTGGGAGTACAGTTCGCCCGAGGATTCACTGCCCAAGGGCCAAGGGTTGGGGTTGATGCTCACTGGAAGGCCATGATTCTGTTGACTTTGGTTACCCATTTTTTTAACGACTACTGTTCACTACTGTTCCGTTTCGTTGTGGAAGCTGTGCGAGAGGCACCTATTGATCCGCGTGTCCGACATCTCATCTTAAGGAGACTCGTCCGTAATCCTCTGCAATAAGTTAGGCTGCCCATTCTGAGTAAGTTCTTGGCCTGAATCATTGACTTCGACAATAACTTAACGCCATATGCGTTTCGGCTGAATCCTTTCGTCGTACACGTATACCATGGAGGGCTTCGGCTTAAGTGCGCTCATGTATCTTGTGTTCACACACATCTGGTAGGTCTTCAAGCCATGAGTAGCATGGAGCATAATAGCCCAGCCAATCAAGGTCAGTACCTACCTACGGCGGCAAGGAGCCGATGGCGCACATTCTCTGCTCAATCCGCAGGAGCAGGTCAGGACCCCTCTATAATTCGACATTGGATTGTGCATCATCTTCCAAATGGTCATTGCCGAATCCTTCGATGCATTCTGTTGAACTTGTTCCTAATTTTGATGATTGCAGCGTTAGGTCTAGGATTGTATGAATGTAGATGCCATAACTAAGCCGTTGCTAGGTTATCTGGTTTAGGTCAAAGCTGCTTCACGGGATGCACGAGTAGCGCAACAAGAAGCCCAGAAAACCATGACGCGGGCTTATATTCAGCAAGTGGCTGCCCAAGAGAAAGTCGAGCGCGCATCTGAACAGGCCAGTTTTTCTGTGCATTTCTGTGCAATGTCCATAGCCTTCTAAAGGTCATTTGTTGCTGTAAAGAAATCCTACAAAGAATGGTGACTCAATAAGTGTCAAATGGATTTCAGGTTGTAGCTGAGCAGGAGCTCGCTAGAAGAGTTGCAGTTCAAGCAGCTACACAAGCTGCTGAGAAGGCTACAGATGAACAGAAAGAAAGGGCATCCGAAGATTTGCATGATACATCTATTGCACAGGAGGCTACTCAAAGTGCGCTGGCATCGGTTTCAGCTAATCAATTGGGCAATCAGCAAGGAGTATCCACACCCAGTCATCAGTCTGGGTTCATTCCATATTCTTCGGCGACCTCTCAATTATTATTATGTTAATACGGTATGTGTAGCTTCTCAATTTCTGTGTCAGGAGCCATGCAGAGAGGACAGTCCCAGCCAACGAACCAATATATCGCAATGCCATGCCATGCGTTCACCTCAGCATTGTCAGGAAATGTGGCAGCAAGGAGCAAATCAAATGGCTCAAAGTGCCTCCGCTCAAATGGTTGCTGCTCAGAATCTTGCTGCCGGTGCATCGGATCCCTTAAATCAGCATGTAAGACATTCAAGGTCACATCACATGGTTTCAGAAGGTTGGAGAGCCCAATGTCATGTCGGTAGATTGTAACGATTTTTTATGCTCTTGTATGTGGGTAACATGATATCCTGATCATTGAATTTTAGGCGGCAAGGGAGCAAGCAGAAGCTGCTCAGAAGCTAATGGTGCTGGCTCACCAGATTGCAACAGCTGCACGAGCTCCAGATACTGCAGTGCAAGCCACAGCTTACCTGCCAAATCTCTTTCACAAAGCTTAGTCGATTTCGGGAGAGGAGAAATTCGCTAACAAGCATCAGCAGAATGATCGTCAACCTTTCTTCAAATTTTGGAATTTTTACCTGATTGTACATAAAAACTCTAGAGAGCATTCCTGCAGAGTTCTCCCAAGGTGTATTCCCCGCCAAATCCATGTCGAGTTTTTGGAGATCCTTTATGCAGAATGGAATGCACAACTGGGTTTCTTTCGTCGTGAGAAATTTGTATGAATAGTCATCGTTGCCCTGATGGAATTCGATTGGCCTTGAATAGTTGCGCAATGAAACTCCTGCTCATTGTATCAAAGATAAAATAAAATAATTGCTGCACATGTGAGAGTATTCCTATGGTTTCAAAAATGCAAAACAAATAAATTTTGTTTTCATCCATATTTAAACGAAATTTGCTTGGTGGGTATGAGGGTATAATTGTTTATCAGCCCAGGTGAAGAACATGGGCATGTTTACCCTTTACTGTCCCCATTCAACACTGTTTTCAAAGATTTGTTATAAAATGTTTGATGAAAAACAAAAATGGAGTTGATATTCACAACAAAGTTCTCAATGTCAATGGGTACGGTAGGATTCATCATTTTTTAAAATTAATATTTTAAAATTAATTTTGCAAGGTTTTCTTTTGAAATTCAATTAAAAATCTCAAATTAACACAAAAAAATTACATAATTTTTTTTTTAATGAAATTGAAATAACATGCACTACGAGATGGTATGGTTTCCATTATTTGATTCTACTTATTTGGAAAATCATGTTTGGAAAATCATGTTTAAAGTCTCGCTTTTTGATGTAAGAATGAAATTTGACATCAATCAATTGTGTTTTTCAAAAGCTCACAATATCTTGTTTGGAAGATTCATACCGTACAAATGATAGTCAACTAGCACAAGAATCAAGAAAAAATTGGATGGATGAAAAATTGTAAAGGATGTAGTATTGAGAAAGATTACAATTTGTCCGTCGTCCGTTACATGGACACAGGTGCATCAAAGGGTTAATTTCAAAACTTCATATTATTTTAAGCTGCTGTCAATGTCATCTTCAGACACTGTGAATGTCCCCCATGAACAAATGCAAGTGTAAATGAGCTATCAAAGTGAAGAGGTTCTTCTCAAGAGCAGGCTCTTCTCGTACAGATCTCTTTTCTTATGGAGGCCTGGACATGACTGATAAGCTAGCTGGCCACCTTTCATTGGCTCATAAATAAAGTCAGGGTGTTTCCTATGCTTTTAGTGCCCAGGAGACCACATTGTGGTCACTAACGTGTCGAAAATGTAAATAACGGAAAATCCATGAACAATTGGATTTTGAACAATTGGATTTTGAACAGAGTTGGAGACTCATAAAATACATCTTCTAAAAAAAAAAAAATTTCAATTTGAAGATGTGCAACTATCAAAATACCTATGATCAAAACTTGAAAATACTGCAAATACTTGAAAATACAGTAAATACTTACAAACACAACAGATGTACTATGCAATATTTCTTGCGATTGGAAGTTTGTTATCTTGTTTTAAATTTTTGAATTGTGTTCTCTTGTTCATGTTCCATTAGTGTATCTATTCCGATCTTGATCAATGTACGAACTCCTTTCATATTTTAACGTATAGTTTTTTGTTCTAAACCGTATATGGACAAGTCACTATCACTTGTAAAATCCACAGTAATTATGTGCAAGTCAGTTCTTGACATGAAAGATTGCAATGGAGAGGTGTTGACATAGGTCATTGCTGAACCTCTTCACTTTTATTTTTGAAGATTTAACCCATATTCTATTTAACTTTGAAGTCACACATCCTCCAAAATCTCATTTTTGAGTGCGCGTTATACGGTTCAAAGACATACTATAATCTTCCAATCCAACGGTCGGATCTGACCAAGGTTTAACCGGCACTAGATTGATTAAGCTACGCTTACATTTGTACGGTTAAATACTATTAATAGTTTCCATAGTTTGAATAGAGAGAGTTTTAAAAAAAAAACCACAAAAAAACTCTGGTTTCTCCAGATACTCCCTGGGCATTAATTTGGAATCATACCTTCCCCAGTCATTAACTGAACAACTTCCTAGGTTGCGTCCATGAAAGGGTTTTCCGAGAGACAGACCTAAGGATGCTGAGTCAAAGATCACGAACGTATTGAACCACTTAAATTCTGCTCTTCACAAGAAGCAATACATTTAGAAACAACAAAGACAATAATAATTTACAAGATGAGGCTCGTAACTCAAACCAAGTAGCACATAACACGAGAACACTCCACCTTACATTCCATGTCGAAGGGCAGACATGAAAAGTAGGTCAGGACTCAGATGGGAACTCTGTAGGTGGGGTCGTCCATGATAAGCACAAACAGGTTCCCTCTATCTCCCCGTGAGAGGCTGTTATACATTCCATAACACCGACAACAGTCAGTGAAAATCAGATGCGAGTAACAGATGCAGCTTTCAATTCACATGCCCAGTCGTATTCATGAAACTATTCTTCATCTATAGACCGGTACAATATAAATTTGTACAATCACAAATATAGGACTTCCAGTGAGAAATAACGCATCTTTGCTACACTTGTCAAAGCTAATGAAAAGGATTGACTCTCTTCATAATAAGGAACACAACGGTCAACAGTACGAGGAAGTCTTTCAAGTTATGAACTTACCGCATTTCATCGTCTAAATATGTGATCTCAAGCTCTCCTCGAGCTCGCCCTGGAGCCTTGACGCTAATCTGCACGAAATCGCCATAAAAAGAATCAGGGACGCCACACTTGCTTGGATCAACATTGCCAAATCCAAGCATTCCGTTCTGAAAGCTGCAGGATGCTAGGAACATCCATTCTGAAGGGAAAAGAGAGGTGCATGCACAGTAAGAAACACTCACCAATCCACCAATTTTAAAGAAATCAAAGTTGACGATCACTTTCTTGGAGTTGACAGGTTCTAAGTTTGCTGTGACCTGCACAACGAAAGAAAATTTAGAAAAAACCGAGTATTTGCTGTCCTACACTATTTCAAATACCAACAACGAAGCTGCGACATACACGATAATTTCAGAGCCAGATCCAATCATACTTTCAGCAGTTGGGTAAGAGAAATGAGGCTTAGGATTACATAAGGGCACTGGCATGCCTAATAGAAAATCACGTCCAGATGGGCAGTGCCTCCTTCCTTGCACGTAGCTACGTTACTTACTTGATTGAAATAGGGCCAGGTTTGCAGGTTCTGTGCTCTCAAAGTGTCGGTATTGATGGCTTGATAGATGGCGCCATTGGGTCGCAGAAATTTGAGCCTCTACAGACATTCAGAAGAAGAAGAAGAAGAAGAAGAGAGAGAACCTTCAATGCTTCTCAAGTGGCAGGTTGATACAGGGGAGATTTAAAAAATCGGATAACAAAGTAGGCGAGGTCACAGGGGAACAATGAAGCATACTGAGAATCTGCGATGTAGGAGAACAGAAGAGAGACAGAGCGAAAATCTGGGCGTAGGCAGACCTCGATCAACACCAGCCATACATAACGTACCTCCTTCTTCAGGATGCTAGAAGAGGTAGTGTAGAGGAGTTCCCATTTTCCATTGAGAAATGGTGACTTGAGAGGATCCTTGGTGGGGTTTAAAGCTTCCAGCTCTCGCGCTATCTGCGTCCACCAAACATGGCCCGTTCAGGACAACTTACTCACAGCACGCTCCCAAACCCTGAGCTGCTCTGCTCGACCTGTGGCTCATATTCTAGAACGCACGGTGGGATTTGTGGACGCGAGAACCGCCGGCTAGCCATGCATATACAATCCAAACGCAAACCCGAACGCAAGTTAATTAAATAATTAAGCGAATGCGTTCACGATGGAAATGCACGCACGTTGTCCACACGGGCAATATCCTCGGCGCTGGCCTCGGCTCCTCGCTCCAACGGAGCGATGGCGTCCAAGAGCTCCTTCTTCACCACTTCCTTGTCCTTGTTGGCCTGAAGGAATGGGAACAACGCAGCTCGCAGCGCCCCTGCTCGACTGCCGGGCCGCCGCTCCGCCGTGCTCACCCTGATGGCAGAATTGACGACTGTATCGCCCTTCAGCCCCAAACCCCCAACCGCCAAGTGGCCGCTCGCGCTAGACTGCGAATTGGATATGAGATCCCGCACAGAATCTTTGGGGGTCCGGGGTCGTCTTTGGCGCGAGCGGAAGGTGGGGGCGCACAGTCCACATTGCGGCGGCGACGCCACGACGCTAACCATGGTGCCCCAAAATGCTCTCCCTCGCTCCTGTCAGAGCGAGCGGTGCAACATGGAGAATTGAAAATTCACAAACAAACAAACATGCATGCATGCATTCACTTATTAGAGTATTCTCCCGGTTCCACAATCCCGTCTCTCTCGCACCCATCGAATGGAATTAATGGAAGACAGTGAAACAAACTATGTACGTTCACTCATTCAATTCATGCGAGTGACGGATAAGGTGGTGGTACAAGAAGTAACTGAATGTGTGTACCTTGAAACAAAGACCCCCAGCTCAGCTAGCCTAACTTAGCCGGCGCTCCTGCTGCGGTCTGCCAGACTGCACTGCTCCTGAACCAAGTTAAGTTATGATCAGTGGAATTCCGGATGCCAGATGGAATGAATCAAAATCATTATGCAAATGGAAATGTCACCACAAGTGGCACGACATGCACACGAGACGTACCAGTGAGCGCGGGTGGAGTTGGAATGCAATGGAATTGGTGAACAAATGGGGAAATAAATGGCCAGGACAGGAAAGCAATGCAAATCAAAGGACACAAAAGGAAATCGAAAGGAACCTTAGAAAGGGACTTGGCTACGGGAGGGATTGGTGCGCAAGCAGACCGACCGACCGACTGACCGACTGACGAGGACCAGGCTGAAAGTTTTTCTTGTGCGACCTAAAATTTTCAGCCCAAAAGCCCCAGCCTAAAATTTAATTTTCAACCCAACCCCTGTGCGACTTCCCCGACTGATGATCAACAGATGACTGAGGTATCATGCTCAGTTATCCATGTACCATTCAGTTCATGCTCCCTCCTCTCATCACTCAGCACTGCCCCGGTGTCACCCTTCCCGGGCAGTGGGCACAGTCCGGGTATCGAAGTTTCCTCACTACAATCCTCTCACAACAGTTATCTTTTATATCACCCCTTTGGTACCCAACAGGAGTACTGTACAGTACAGTGGGGTGACACCCAAATTGGCACCTTGTGCAATTCCAGGGATAGTGCCCCCACTGCTGCCAACTTTGACACCCTCCCGAGCGCTGGAAAATTGTTATTTATACATGAAGTTTTAAACACAAAATCATTGTTATGTTGATAACATGTGTACCAAATTTCAAATTTAGAAGATTGATATAGAAAAAGATATTCAAGATTTACTAACAAGGGGTAGCTGTAAGAAATGTTTCACAGCTGCCAACTTTGACACCCTCCCAAGGATTGAATTCTTTTTTTTTCATATGGAATTTTTGGAGTAGGAATATCTTTATGTTGTTTACACATGTAAAAAAATTCAAGTCCAAAAGTCCCACAAAAAAAATGATATTCCAAATCTACCAACAGGTGTAGTTGTGAGAAACAAAGGGGAGAATTGTTTCACAACTTCCAACTTTGACAGCCTCCCTAGGGCTGAGAATCTGTTATTTCAATATGAAATTTTTGTCACATGATCTTTATGATGTTGATCACATGTATGAAAAATTTTAAGGCCAAAAGATACACACAAAAATAGTTATTCTATATCTACCAACGTGTATGTCCTCCATTAGCATCAATCACTACTCGTAACCTAAAGGGTATAGAATGACATAATTGAAGGAGCTTTGTTTCACTAATTGTCTTCCACTCTCTTTCAAGAACTACCTTCAACCCATCTATGTTTCTAGGACATGCCTTGTTACGTTGTACTGCATCTTTTAGAATCTTCCACAGGTTCTCAATTGGATTGAGATCGGGAGAGTTTGCAGGCCAATTGAGCTTTTCAAGAAGTCGCAGCTGTCTCCATTCTTCACATATTTTGCTACGATCGACGGGTGCGCCGTCTTCCATGAGCACTGCATTTGGAACTTTAACCATGAAATGAAATAATTCCCCTTCGTAAACCACTTCCACAAAAGATTTTAAAGATCGCCATAAAAACAAGTTTTGACTTTTGGCCTCCAGCAAATGCGCCCCAAATCATCAAGGAAGTCTGTCCACTTTTAAATGTAGGAACTATACAATTTGATGAATTCCGCTCATTAGCAATCCTCCAAACACGAACTTGTCTCGAATTCTTCCCAATTTCAAAGGTAGATTCATCTGTCCAAATAATATGCTTCCAATCTTCTGCGCTCCATCCACGGTACTTCTGAGCAAAAACTAGCCTTTGATATATGTGACGAGGTGTCAAAAAAGGTATTTTGACTGCAATTCGATTGAAAATGCCACTTCTATATAAGAGCCTTTGAATGGTACGTCCACACACTGGAGGAGGGCATACACTAGCAATCTCTGATACTGACACACGACGGATATTTTTGAGAAATGCAAAATACTACACACATTTCTATCACTAAGTTTTGTAGTGTGACTTCCACCACAAGGTTTGTGCTTGTAAGTTCCATTTTCTCTAAAAAAATTTACCAACCTCTTAACTGTTCTAACGGAAACTTTGATAGTGGCTGCAATTTGAACTTGAGTACTCCCTCCCTCACTCATACCTATAATACGTCCACAAATTTCTTCGGAAACTGCCATCTGAAATATGTTGAACTTTCTTTTACTAGGCTAACAGAACTTTAAACTCTCATTAACAACATTAACAATTTTATACAAAATTAGTCACTCAATCATAGGATTTAGTCTATTGGGCATAACCACATGCACATCATTTAGCCTAGTAAGAATAACCACATACACATCACTCAACATGCATATGCAAGCATGACTAAATTACTCATGCATCACATCACTCATACAATAAATCACTCTAGGACATGTCTCACACATAGCACATTCTTTCTCTCTCTCTCACCATTACTCCAACATCCACTGATCACAAATCACATGCAACATTCCCTTAAGTTTACACAATAGTGCTCAATTGATATTTATGCGTGTATGATGCAAGTGGTTTCTTCTTGATGTGACAACTCCACACTTCTACATTTGGATGTTACTGATTTTTCTTAGATGCATTTATGATTAGGCATTGTGTCAAATGGATAAGTTCAATGAGGAAGCATGAGGTGTCAAAAATATTTCAATATTTTCACCATGTCCTTGAATTAGTTATTGTAATTACACACGTTGGTAGATATAGAATAACTATTTTTGTGTGTATCTTTTGGCCTTAAAATTTTTCATACATGTGATCAACATCATAAAGATCATGTGACAAAAATTTCATATTGAAATAACAGATTCTCAGCCCTAGGGAGGCTGTCAAAGTTGGAAGTTGTGAAACAGTTCTCCCCTTTGTTTCTCACAACTACACCTGTTGGTAGATTTGGAATATCATTTTTTTTGTGGGACTTTTGGACTTGAATTTTTTTACATGTGTAAACAACATAAAGATATTCCTACTCCAAAAATTCCATGTGAAAAAGAAAAGAATTCAACCCTTGGGAGGGTGTCAAAGTTGGCAGCTGTGAAACATTTCTTACAGCTACCCCTTGTTAGTAAATCTTGAATATCTTTTTCTATATCAATCTTCTAAATTTGAAATTTGGTACGCATGTTGTCAACATAAAAATGATTTTGTGTCAACATAACAATGATTTTGTTGTCAACATAACAATGATTTTGTTGTCAACATAACAATGATTTTGTTGTCAACATAACAATGATTTTGTTGTCAACATAACAATGATTTCGTGAGTGTGTTTATGCATGTGTGGCTCTGAATTTCTGATGAGACTTGGTCGTGGGAGACTGACTGACTCCCGCAAGTATGAGTCCTCCCTGTCGATGTGGGTCCGTCTAGTGGAACTTGTTTGCCTCGGAGACTGATGGGACCAGTGTTGGGGGACGCGTGAACATGTGAATGGTTTTGAAATTTTAAAACCTTGATCCCTCCCTAATCTCTACTTGATTTCAAAATTCTAACTAATCACACCAATTGCTTCCCGTATTGTATTGTATCCTCACAAGTCACTGACCTAGCAATAACTCGTGTGAATTTCCCACGAGCGAGCTCCAATTTATATTGTTCTGTAATTCACAAATCTCTAAATAGGATGTAGTGGATGCAAAAACCAAACGGTACCAGCACTATCTTGATTGTGCCAATAAGAGGCTGTTAATTAGCATCTGCATCTTTCACCTACAACTACCCCATCATCAACCTCCTACGATATCATAATCATAATACGCTTAGCACATGGCTCAATTCCACCCACTAACCCCACTTTCTAGCTACTGCTGAACGAACCACATTCAATGATGAGCCTATGTAATAACAAACGGTTTTATATTGTACAATAATGGATGTGCATTTTTTACCAAGTCCACAAGTCAATAAATCCATAATAATTAGCTGGTTGCTAAGTGCAATAAAAGGAAATTACTCTTGTAGCACGGTTCTAAGAATTGGGTCGAAGGCATCGAGTGGAGATATTCAGGTGCAAAGAATGGAGGAAACGGAGTGAATCAGCTGTAAAAAAAACACAATATTTTACAATGTACCGGTATATAATACAAGCGATTCTTATTCTGTAGACTTATCTTCCGCTAAGAAAGAGAGAGAGAGAGAGCGCGGAATGAACGGTCCAATGGTAGGTAGTCAACCATAAGATTCTTCTTCATAAAACCTTGACAGAAGGCATGGCTACCGCAATCCATCCACTCAAACGTATCCCTGAGGCTGCGCTGGCGCCGGCGCCGATCCCGATAATGTTGCAGTCCTCACTCCTGGAGGAGCCGATGGCACAGGCTGCCGCCCCACCCACCCAATCACATGTACAATTATATCTCAATCAACGCTCACATGGCATGAGAAGAAAAACAAATTACCTGCATGATTCGAGTCCAGACATGACATGACATGACATGACATGGCTCAGCATGCCATATTCTTGCATCAAAAGACAGACGGATGGCATGCCCGACTTACAAAACTGGATTGATGACTTGGAGCTCTAGCAAAAAAAGTGGGAGCCGGTCTGGAGTTGTCAGCACGATGAACGGGAGGGCTTTGGGGAGTCCTGGGAGAACTGCTCTGAGCCTGTCCCGTTTCCGTTGTGGGCTGCCCAACAACAGTGTTTGACGGCTTCGACCCCTGCGCATGAAAGAACATGGATCTTCTCAGACGATAAACATGCATCTCATAACCCAAGGAGCCAAATTTATATACCCAAGCCGCTGCCCTTTTCCTTCCGAATTTGGCATAACCTCGTTTGGACTGACAGGCATTAGAATGCAAACCCAGATGTCCCCACTGTTGAGACTGGTTCCGTGTCCCAATCTGAAATATCGGGTTTGCCCCGCTGAACTTTTCTGTAGACAAGACTAGCTTAGTTCCCGTGGATTGCATCCAAGGGACGATTGCAAAACTTAAAGATGAGGAATGTTTTCAACCACCTGAAAAATTTGACCCAACTTCTTGAGTGCCCTGGCACGGTTCATGAGCTCAGCCTTGGACACGTTCGGTTGGAGTAAAACCTGTCCACGTACACGACACATAAGTTTTCATTTGAATTTATTATGTCTTATGATTTACACACTTTTTACAGTGATGAAGTTGCGTCCAATTGATTAAAACCAACATAACACACAAACTGATGATGATGCCGACATGCATGCAGAAACAGTAAGTGTCGGTCGAGTTCATTGTACCAATTGTGACAAAACTCTAGCAATGCTTTGAAAGAAGATGATAACAATAGCTCGACACTTTGCATAAAACCTAATGTGCCATCGTGTATGATTACGCATGAAAAGTGGATAAGCAGTGAGGAAATTAAAAGTAGGTACTTTTTGGCAAACACGTGAAAGCGTGTTCTCTATGTCGGCTACATTGAGCTTCCACAAATTCCCGATCATCAATTCCTGTCTTTGCTCTAGATAGGCCTCGACCCCTTGCTCCTCCATCTGACCAGCCTCAATCTGTCTTTTCAGGTCTGCTTGCATCTGCATCAACTGAATTGCACCTGCACCCAAGCCGCAGCATCCCTTAGTGAAACAAAGAGGAGGCCTGCAATACTCGTCTAGTAACCAAAAAGTATACATGACATTATGGCTAAACCAGAGTCAATATCTCCGGGATATACAATAATCTCATACAGAACGAACTTGCTTCTACAAAGTGCTTAACATCATACTACTTGGTAACTCTAGAATTTGCAATATAAAAACCAAGTTCACTTCACAAAAGCAAATCTTCAGAGAAAAATTTCTTTCACAAACAGGGACTTTGAACCAAAACTTAGCCAATTTCATAGACGCATTTGAGAAAGTCACACTCGCATTACCCTCGAAACTTTTATTTTTAGTCCAAACTAAAGCTGTGGAATTATACCTGAGGCAGCAGAAACATGGGACTTGATGAAGTGGCCTTTGCCGCGCAACCACTCTGTAACAAACGGTACTCCCAGAAAATAGATGTTCTTTCCGAGCTCTTTTGCAGCCTGTCTCTGATAAATATATCCAATCGTGTGCAGCATTGGTTCTCCAAAAGCTGCACGAGAACCAGGTTGTTATCTAAGTTAGAGGAAAGTCGATCACTTAAAGGCACAGCCTTTCTTATACGCATATTGTGGGAGCATTGAGTGGATTGCACCTTAAACGCTAACTACGACAAGTAGCTTTGATGGAATGGGATAGAGCTTTTCTAAACATTGTGATAAAAGACGGTACGTTGAAGAGCAAGGGTTTGCAAAAGGGTTTTAGAGATTACCAGCATACTTAAGCTTTTCCCTTGCTTCCCTGGCCCATTCGACAAAGCCGACTTTATCCCCTCTAACATAGCGTTCAATCCGGTCGAGCAGATTCCGGACAAGCTTCTCCTCCCTTTCACTTTGAATTTTCTGCAACATAGACAAATAGAACCTATGTTCATAGAGTGTAAACCTAGAGTCCAAGCGAAAGAGAATTACACGCTGCTGTTATCTAGGTACTACCAATGGTGTCCATAAGACAGACGGAGCTTCAGCCTTAAAGAAATGATCACCTTGAATTTCGACTGAACTTGCCCTACGTCAATGGTTTGACCATCACCACCAATGTCCATTCCAGTCATTGACGCCATTGCCAACTGCCATAACAAGCACAGCCACCAAGAGCAAGCAGTCAACGTAAGAGGGCAGTAAACAGAGACCAAAGAGGACTTTGAACTCCGTCAAGCTGGAGATGAAGCACTGTGTAGAGTTTAATTCTCAAAGTTTGATCCTACACAACTAATGTGACAATCACTTTGCTGCTGTGAAATTTCAAATTAAATTTAAGGAAAGTATAGTCAGGAGATTAAGAAAACCCACAAACAGAGTTCATATGGAAAATACTAAAACTTTACCTGACCAATATAGTCTACGAAGGCATCACTACCAAACAACATCCCAAAAACTGCTGCTGGGTCAACCATCGATTCTCTGCACCACAGAAAAAGCCTCATTAACATCGACCGTTCTCAATTTTCAACACAATAGAGTTATCCAATTTTCAACACAATAAGATCCCATGAATTTTGCAGTAACATATTCTTATTTGTTCACTCCAAATAGTTAAGAGGTATGAATTTTGTTGGTGGTCTCTCATTATTTGGTGTGTAAGAGCTTGGTGGTCTCTAAACTCAAGCAACAGTTACAAGCAGGGGATTCAAACTCAGGCGTGACTGAAAGAACAACACTATGTATGCATGGATTAACAGCCCTGGGATCTTGACCCGCCAGTTGGTCAAATCTTAGTGGTGAACATTGAATACAGTCCAATACTGAAGTAAAATCTTAGTGGTGATCAAATCAGTTCTTCCTTAACTTAGGAAGTGTTTCTTATGCAAAAGAGCAAGAAGAAGGGGGGAGAGGGGGAGGGGGTACGCACTGAGACACGCTCATCTTCCCAAGCCTATCATAGGATTCTCTATTCTGCGGGTCACTTAGGATTTGGTACGCCTCACCCAAGACCTGTAACGGGCAATAAACTCGTCATCCCCACCGTCAATTATCATCACCGGAAACTACAATCCGA
The DNA here is from genome assembly GCA_022496805.1 of Pohlia nutans. Lineage (NCBI taxonomy): Eukaryota > Viridiplantae > Streptophyta > Bryopsida > Bryales > Mniaceae > Pohlia > Pohlia nutans. The sequence continues at coordinate 20,643,018 of CM040094.1, forward strand.
ACAAATTCCTGTGTCTTGGAAGAAGCAAAACGCCATCTCAGCAATGAGTAAGGTCAATTCGCTTAGAGTATGCAGAGTCTGACATCGTCTCACGAGCACAAACCCTCGGTGCCAATGGTCAATCTCAAGAGAAAATAAATGAGCATGCATGCGCCTTTATCCTTGTTCCGAATCTTGGGGGAGAGAGACCCAATGATTGGCATGAATACAAATATAATTTCAATACAATGAATTCACTAAAGCTTCCTGTTGACCTGTACCTGGAAGTTTTTAGCTGCTTCAGGATTATCGGGATTCTTGTCGGGATGCACCAGTCTTGCCTGCCCATCCAAGAACTCAAAATTAGAAGGATCTCCACTTCAACCCTTTGATATGAATTCACCTCTTCCCATAATTGAAGAAGAATTGCGTCACAAAAACCCAAACCGATGTCCCCCCATTCACGAAGAAAAATCCACGTGTTGATAGAATACCAAGTTTGGAGAAGGGATTGGACAAGATCATCATCGCTCGCTCGCACACCAAGAGTAGCACATACAGTAATACAATGATCCTGTAGCGCAAGATAAGTTGTAGAATAGATGATTACGGAGAGTAGTAGGTTGGAAGAAACTAACCTTGATATAATAGGCCTTCTTGATTTCGGCGGGAGTAGCATCGGGTTGCACTCCGAGAACGTCGTAGTACTCCTTATCCTTGACCATCGTGGAAATTACGACGAGCAGGCTCTAGGCTCGTCAAACCGCGGTCCCTCCGCTTCTACAACGGCCGGTCCTGGCAGGCTGGCAGGCAGGCAGGCAGGCAGGCACGCAGGCTGGCAGGCAGGCACGCAGGCTGGCAGGCAGGCTAGAAATTCACAAAGCAGGAAGGAGAAACGACGACGATGACGAGGGAGGTGGCAGAGCGAGGATCGGAGAAAGCCAACTGAAGAATCGTGCGCAACGTGAAAACCCGGGCGGCTGCCGGAGGGAGAGATCGAGACAGAGAAACTTATGTCGGAGAGTGAAGAAACTGCCAGCGGTGCAAACAGAAGAGGACGAGGAGAGCCTCACTGAGCAAGGAAGCGCTTGCCTTGCCTTGCCAAGGAGGGAGCAGGCAGTGACTCGGCAGCGAGGCAGGAGAGGGAGTGGGCGCCTGGGCGGAGGGGGGGCGAGAGTGAACTAACTTAAGATGGAACTGTCCTGTCCTGTCCAGTCCAGTCCAGGAGGGACGATGCCGGCGTGAATAGAGTGTCTGTTCTTCCTACCTTGATACCATGTCAAAGTTCACATGACAAAGTAATAGTGGTTAGGACTACTCCTTTATTTCTAGGTTAAACACTATAGAACCGGAGAAATACAAGTAGCCACTACAAAATGATTTATAACACATGTTTCAGGGATAGTAAATGTTGGTTGGGATATTGTTAGGGAGCCACGGTCAAGGCGGAGTGGTTGATTATTTTCTATTTTCCTTTTGCTAAGGAGGATGAACATACCATGATGGATGACTATGGTATTAATGTCTTTAAAAGTTGGTTTGATTTGTGAGATGCGTGCCTACACTTATTTCACTCACAAGACATGACAGACAATAAATAATTTTACAAGGCAAGCTTGAAAGAAACTCACTAAGGCCCAACTTCCATGTACCGGTATGGGTGGTCGGTCTCCAAAAGGTGGAAACTCCACCGAAATCAGTGAATTGAGGAGAATCCAAAGTATGTTTTCATTTCTACCCAAGTGTGTGAATACGGGACGGGTGGTTCTTGAGACCTCATTTCTTGTCTTTTAGTGCCTTTCATCCAACCGATCCTCACATGAAGCTTGCCCTAAGGAAATGAACTCCCGCTCCATCAGTCATTCATCAATTGCCCGGCACATAGACATGCAGTAATTTATTAATATATTATTATTACTAGGGCTTCGCTCCTCTCTGCACTAGCAGTGACGAATGATATATCATGATACATTGAAAAATAGAAACCATGAACTTGATATATTAATTACCTTGATAATAAACAAAGATGTATAAAATTGGCACAAATTATGGTTCCAAATGAAAGTAAGTATAATCATAATAAATCTATAAAAAAAACACTATTTATTCAAGGATGCTTAATATTTATCGATTGATGAAAATGAAATTCAACAAACTAAAATAGTCGAAGAGTGAGAAGTGCCTTAAGGTCTTTCACAAACCTATTTAGTGAAACATTGAAACTCAACTCATCAAGTGTTGAGCCAAAGAATGGGACTTGAAAGTGAAATTGCTTGTAAACTATAGCTTGTAATACAGTACACTCTAAACTCATTATTATCCGACACTCTCCAATATCACATTTCAGTATCTGCACAAATTGTAAACACATGTGATGTGCTTTTTTCACATGTCAACTTCTGATCTCATGTGCATTGGTTATCAAAGGGGTGATAATAAAAAGTTTTGAGAGTCAGTGAATTTTCGTAAATGCATAGAACTTTCATTAATCTCACATGGAGAGAAAATGCAAATAGTGCTCAGACCCCGGGGAAGTCACTGTTGAGAATTTGGTTAACTATGAAAGAACAAATATAGGGTGTCTTTTATTCATTTGAGATAAAAATTATAAATTTATAGAAGTAATAGAGTTATCTGCAAAGTCATCCCAAGTAGGGTGACTGGACCATAGTTTTCAAAAAGAGAGGTTCATTTCCCATTAAAAGGAAACGTGTCAGTTGCCTGGAAAAAACTACAGGTCTGAAATTTGGAGGGACCAAAAACGGTGCCTTTTGATTTCACAACCTCAGTTTCCTGCGCGCCAGTCTGACAGACTAAACTAGAATGTTCCACCGAGGCAGGAGTGGGGAGGAAGGGGCATTTTAGCTAATCAAAGTGTCAGCCCTGACTGGTTGCAAGTCAATTTTGGGCCCATAGAAAAACGCCTATTGAGTTTACGTTTCTTACATTTTCACAGAAACTGAGTCTCACAGGGAAGATGAGTTTGCGGAAAACTCTAATATAGGGTGCTTTATAACCAATTAGAGAATATTCTATGAACATTCTTAGGATATACCATAAATATACTATAAATAGTAGAATATTCCAATTATTTCATAGCCCTCCATTAAATACCCTTTGTACGCTCATATGTACCCAAAATTTACACGAAGTGACTTCCCCAAGGCTCGGACTACTACACTCATGACTCTTTTCTATCACATCTTTTGTACATGAGTTCAGAACTTGGCATGTAAAAACTGTCCAGTCACATGGGTACACAAAAGCGAATATTATATACAATAGAGTTATTTGCAAAGTCCCTCAAAACCCTTCTTTTTGACCTGTGATTTGGAAAGGATGGGATCGGCATGATCTCACTGTAGACCCAGAATAGAACACTGGATAGATTGAAATTTTTATTTATAAAAATTTGGAGGGAGGGAGAAGAATTGGGTAGTGGGGTGGGACCGTGAGGAGGTGGTACCAGCTCTGGTCCATGAAAAAAGCAGGACAAAAGACCGGATGCCTTTACAAATAACTCTGATGTGATATTAATAAGTTTAGCGTAGTAAGAATTCATAATTTCATTCAGAAACAGAAGGCCACAGATCTGTATTGGAGATCCATAATCCCTTCACAGAAGAAAAGAATGCAGCACATAAGTTACGGGTGGTTGTCCTATTACCAACCACTGCTCCAAAACCAATCACCCTAATTTCTAGATTTTCAAAGGGAAGATGTACCTCATTTGTACATTAGAGCATGTGATCGGTTTTGGGTCACTGGTTATTTTGCACTTTGGAATTTTGTATAAAATTGAGAAATGCAAATTATAAGTTGCAATTTTTTGCAATCCTCATGAAATCCTATTTCGAACGCGGTCATAATTTTTTTCCGGATTTACCACTGCCAAATATAGGTCAGATTGCTTAAGTGGTTGTAATAGGACAATCAACCTTAACACTACGGACCCAACTTCAACAAGGATCTACAAAACGGGAGATGGCTAAAAGTAGAGAGTCCAGAAGAAGGTGGGCTCAAATAAGACAGTGTGATAAAATTTAGCAAGCCACCGCTACATTCAGTTACTTTGTATTCATTCCAAAACCTACACAGGAGTAGAGAGCAGCGCATTGATACCATGGAGCTTGTCCCACCCTCACAAAATCTATTAACCCTTAAATGACATATGCTTTTCTGATACCACACCCAAAATCTCTTTTAAATTCCATTTAGGCATGATTTTGTTTTTAATTTACTTTGGCTCTATTCTAAAGAAGTATAGATCTCTCTAAGGTGCTCGGTTTGGCATTTTAAAAACTCCATTTGGTGCAATGGAGTAGAAGTTATGAGTAAGATTCTCTCAAAATATAACCAAGCCCATGGGGCTTGCATTGTCGTTTAAAGATTAAGAACGTTGAATACAATTGAACAAAGCAAATTAAATGTTGAATTGTGTTGCCCACTTGGTCTTCTCGTTGCTTATGGCCTTGTTCCCGTACGTTCCCACTGTTCCATGTCGGGTATTTATGTTGTATCGTTTCACTTATTTCAATAAACCATACGTTTCCCTCAACAATGATTCCTGTGAGTTTGATCAGTCTCTTCATGTTATCATGGTATCAGAGCGTCCTTCCTAGGACCTTCTCCCTCTGTCCCAAGCCCACTGATGTTGCGTAGGGAGTTGAGCCGCCACAGTTACTAAGTTGTCTTTTTCTTTTTGCTTACACTTTTGCTGTTGCTTATTGTTTGAATTACGATGTCCTGTCCCGAGCCTAGTGATGCTGCATAGGAAGTTGAATCGCCACACTTACTAAGTTGTATTTTCCTTTTCACTTACACTTTTGATGTTGCTTATTGTTTGAGTTACGACTTCGAGTCCGACACACTCTGCTGTCAATAGACATGTTATTGTTGATCCAGAAGATCCTGATGTCACAAGTAGTTCCTTCGTTAGCATGTTACCTGGAGGAGAGAACGTTGTGCGTTTTTCATCTTTTGATCCTAGCATCCCCGAAGCCTACTACTTCGAGGGTGCTAACAACTACGGGGTTTGGGCCTACAAGATGCGTCGCGCGCTTCAAAAGGACTCTCTGTTTGACTTTTGTATCACACCTCCATCACCACATATGGAACCCAGGGTGATGGCCTGATATGGGTACCCCCTCCTAAATTAGTGTGATTTTTGAGAAATATTTTTTTGACAAGATAAAATCATTGAAAAATTACAAAAATTAGATGGTGTTATAGGGGCCATGGCTGCAACTATATACATGGTATTAAAAATGAAAATTCTAGCACATATAAAATAAGTTAGACATAAGTCACACATAGTGAGACGTGTCTCACTTGTACCTATATCAGGCCATTGCCCCCCAGTGAATCTGCAGCACGTGCTAGAGTTCTTAGCACATTCACGAATAATGCCAAGAATCTCACATTGCTGAAGAGGCACCATAATCCATACGTGTGTCGGAACGCGTTAAAGAGAACGTATGAAACGTCTAGTGGTCCTAGAAAAAAACAACTGATTGAAAAGTTTTTTGGCTTGAGAAAGAGTGATGGCATCTCCATGGATTCCCATCTAACAGAAATAAAAAATGTAGTTGACATGTTAGAAGAAGTCGGTGTACCATTGCTAGAAGAAATAATAGTATATTACACAGTTAAATATTTTTCTAAAGAATACGAGATCTGCAGACGAATGTTGTTGAATGGTGACCAACTACCGAAGTATGAAACACTCGAGGCGCAACTTCTTAGTGAAGAAATATCTCTCAACATGGATGATGAGGACAAGGGTGCAGAAGCTTTATTGGTGTATCGCGGCCGAAGACCTCCATACAGGAACGGCCAGCAGACAAGCTTTGATTCCAGCGGAGGAAATCGGCAGTCTTCCTTGCACCGTTCCAACTCCTCATTCGAGATGAATGCAAGTCCAACTCCTCACCAACATTCATCTCATTACCAACACCTACACTCGTCTAATGGGAGCCAAAAAGTGCGCAACATTAACAATAATTATCAACCGCGCTACCGGGCCCGTGAACCAAAATCACTGAGAGTTGAAGTCTGCAACTTTTGTCTCAAGAAGGTCACTTAGAAAGAGGATGTAAACTCAAGTCCATGGTTGATCCTGTTAAAGATATTGAATTTTGACTCCTTGACAAGAAGAAGAGGCTCTCATCAAGTCAAATTAACTCTGTTGATGGAGAAGAGTTCAAAGATGCCAACGAAGACAATTCCGAAGAATTTGTAGATCTGGACAGTGGTCCGGACATACAAGCTTGTTGCATCGAATCTGTAACAAAAGCATGTGTGATAGAAGTTGATGGATCATATCACTTGAGTGACCGATTGCTTCATCCATGTGAGTCGAATCTAGTACAACGTAACGGCAACTCAGTTGCGTGGTACCTTGACTCAAGTGCCACACATCACATCAGTGGAGACTCATTAGTTTTTTGCAGCTTGGAACATAAGCAATGCTCGGGAGTCAAATCTGCAAGAGGTCAAGGACATGATGTCCTGGGAGTTGGCAACGTAGATATCATGTTTGCAGAAAGTGGAGTTTGCACCATTCCTCAAGTACTCTACTCGCCGTCTATTTGGAAAAATCTCCTCTCAGTAGATCACATCGCAGAGCAAAACCATAGTCTTGAATGCTTGTCCAAAATTTGCTTAATTTGCAACCGATACACAAGGGAGCTTGTTGCGTTTGCTCCAAGGGAATACAAAAAGGGCCATTACAGGTTAATTAGAAGGTGATACTGTGATTCAACCTGGGATCAACGCAGTCACGATGGATCGTCCAACTCCATGCGACATCTGGCACAGAAGGCTGGGCGATTATCACTTAGAAGGCATCAGAAGGATGATCAACACCAAAGCGGTTCAAGGACTTCGTCCACTTCGCATCAGTGATAGGCCATAGGTCACATGTTTCGAACAAAAGCAGTCCTACTCCAAAATTCCAAAAACTTCAACAACTCGAGCATTGACACCAGTTCAATTGGTCTACACTGATCTTTGTGGATCCTTTTGCACTGCGTCCGTTGGAGGAGCCAGGTACTATATGAACTTTATTGATGATTATTCCCACAAAACATTTGCCTATTTTTTGACTCGTAAAAATGAAGCTCTCGAGAAATTCAAATCTTTTTGTGCAAAAGTAAAGCTCAAACACCTCACCAAATCAAGACGCTTTGATTGTATAACGACGGTGAATTTGTTTTAATTTTGGACCATTCAATTAGTATTGTCAACAACAACTAACAGTATCACACACGCCCCAGCAGAACTGTGTTGCTAAAAGAAGAAACATGTCGCTCTTGGACATTACAAGATGTTTGCTCATAGAGAAATCACTGCCTCAATTTCTTTGGGCCAAAGCATGCAAGCTGCATGTATTATTTTGAATCTCATGTCTACACAGCAGACGCTACACATCACACCGGAAGAACTGTTTAGTGGCACCAAGCAAAACTCTGGATATTTGGCTCCATAGTGTTCATCCACAATCATCGACAAAATAGGAACAAGCTAGATACCTGCACATAAGAATGTGTTCTTTTGAGCTACGATGACCATTTGAAAGGATATTGTTGCTATCAACCAACCAACCGCAAGGTAATAATTTCCAAGGATGTCAAAATCCTCGAATCTACTCATGTTGACTTGCTTGGCGTAGACTAATTCACTCCAGAGGAGATTTTGGGAAGTACTCAAGATATAGTGCAACCAGTATTCTCCACAGCCACATCATCACCCAGGACTACGTCGTTGCTGAGCCTCTGCCAACTCCAAATTCGACCAGCCAACTCGACCTTCACAATGAGTCTTTGCCACCAGTGCTAGTTCCGAAGCTTCCCAAGGACCCCACAGATTTTATTTTGCTTTAGTCTACACCACAATCGGAGAGCCAGATCCAAGAGTTGCGCCCATTGTCTCCTTTACAAATCACCACTAGCCCCCAACTCCGACGTTTCATCGGTACCTGCCGGCATCTCGCCCACTTGGACGTACAACTACGCGGTCTTTTGTGAATCCACAAAGTCTATTAACATCTTACCTCATGATGGACACGACCTCCATTACCAAGACGTGGCTACTGATTCTAACTGGAAGGCCGTGATGCAGCAATAGTATCCATCCACAAAAATCATACTTGAAATCTTGTGGTACTTCCTCAAAGAAAACGACCCATTAGCGCAAGATGGGTGTTTAAGTTAAAACTTGGACACGTCAACCAACCACCACGGTACAAAGCAAGACTTGTTGCTTGCGCATTCGAACAAAAAGAAGGCGTAGATTACAAAGAGACACTTGCAAGCTTTGTTAAGTGGGAAACCATCCGCCTTGTCTCAGGTATTGCAACCCATGCTCGCTGGCCATTACGCCACTTGGATGTAGAAATTGCCTTTTTCAATGGCATTCTGAAAGAGGAAGTCTATTTGATACAATCCCAAGGATTTGTTGTTGGTGGCCAAGAGAAGTTAGTATGTTGACTCAGACAATCTCTTTATGGATTGCGCCAAAGTTCCAATACATGGTATTCAAGCATCGATCATGCGCTTCACCAACGCAACTACATCAAAGTGATGCAGACAATAATCTTTACTATTCTCACACTAGCGGCCATCTCCTGATCCTCATTCTTTAAGTGGACGACATCCTTGTAACCGGAAGCAACCAGAATCTGGTTAGACACTTCATTACAAATTTGATGGCCGAGTTCTCCATGACGGATTTGGGGCATGTCCAAAAATATCTCGGGTTGAGTTTCATTGCACCCCAACTAGCCTTTTACTCCATAAGACCACGTTTGTCATTGAAATCTTGCAGGAGTTCGCACACCTTTATTGTCGGCCCTCTTACATTCCCTTCAATGAAGGACTTTGATTACGTCAAAACACCGGCACAACACCTGTGGACGCCACAACCTATCGTAGGCCAGTCAAAAAAATTGTACGCTGTGAAGACCCGTGTGAATATTCTTTACGCCACAAATAGTAAAGAATATCCGCGTGGTACATGAACGCTCCCAGTCCACTCATTTGACTACAGCTATCGGAATTTTGCGATACTTAAGAAAGTATCCCTCTCTTGGCATTATTTTGCAACATGGGAGGAAAATTCCCTAACAGCTTATTCTAATGCAAATTATGCCCAAGATGAAGATGACCCCAAGTCCACCGGAGCTTATGTGTTCTTTGTGAAAAATACTCCCATCTCATGGAATTGCAAAAAAAACAAAATACCACTAGTAGATCGAGTTGTGAGTTAGAATATCGAGCTCTTAGCAATTGTACCTACGAAGTCGTATGGATTCGGAGGCTACTGTCGGAGCTGAGACTGCTTCCAACCGGACCGACACCAATTGGTGTTGACAATCAAAGTGCGATCAAGCTCACTTGCAACCCGGTATTCTATGATCGAATAAAACATTTTGAGGTTGATTTACATTTTTCCAGACAGAAAGTAGAGATTGGCGAAATTATAGTCGACTACGTGTCTACAAACGAACAACCAGCTGACATATTAACCAAGGCGCTGGGGAAAACCAAGTTTGAAGAAGGTAGAGACATGCTGAAACTCAAGACATTAGAAGTTGTATTTGACTTTACAACTCGCAACCAATAGAACTGCAGATAGTACATCGCCCATGCTAGAAGGTCAAAAGACTATATCCGCCCAGCATGGTAATCTCATGCCTCTTCTAGTGCCATGAAGCTCTTGTATTGTGCACCTCGAAACCCCGTCACCAACGGCTCGCATCAAGCCCAAGAAGTAAACACTCCAACTTCACCGCCACGCCGCAAAGCATAGTATTTCAGTGGTTTCTCTTTAGAAGTTATGACTTCCGGCTGGAAAGACAACTGAGAACTCACTTGACCCAATCCCAGGGCTGATCCCGCTCAACACTTAGAGGGGACCGACGTTAAAGTCTCGGAGGAAATGCATCAAGGACTTGTCTCTATTCACCGAAAGCGGAACTTGTTGCAAGTCTCCAAGTGTAGATGCGCTTGTCCGCGACTCCTGTGAAAAAGCTTGTGTTTCCACATAACTCATTAACTTCGTCAATTGTTGTTGTAGGAACACCGGTAACGCCCATACAACTATCCATAGCGCTTGTGTCTAGTTAGGAACAAAAAAAAATCAGATTAGCATCTAGTTTGAAAAACTTTCACCACCAAAAATCAAGGTTGTTGTGAGATGTCTTTGACTTACTGGTGACTGCTCACATGCTTGTCTCACTCCGTCCATCGTCGGATAACCTTGTATGCAAGAGAGGGTGTTGAATTGTGTTGCCCACTTGGTCTTCCCGTTGCTTACGGCCTTGTTCCCATACGTTCTCAATGTTCCATGTGGGGTATTTATGTTGTACCATTTCACTTATTTCAATGAACGATATGTTTCCCTCAACAGTGATTCCTGTGAGTTTCATCAGTCTCTTCATGTTGTCATTTAAGTCCTCTCAGTAGTGCTCAGAAACACACGTACGAGGTCCTTTAATTTGAGAATTAGGTTTAGATCAAGATCAGATTAGGTCCGCGTTGCAATGAATGTGAAGATCGAAAGTCCTATTGTTGAATTCTTACTGTGTCCTGTGTGTGATTGTGGTGGAGCTGACTGTTTTTTTGCGTAAAGTTCTCGGGGAACCATTCAATTGGTGAAGCGTGTCATTGCCGTCCGCATGCTGCGTCAATCGCCCGGTAGCTCTTCGCCCAACAAAAATCCATGTGTGTAACTTGTACTATGGAAATCATGTAGATGTTACAATTTGTAGCATTTACAACCTCAGGTGGGTCACTCTTCATATATTTTGGGTACCACGTGCGGCGAGGGGGTGTTTTTTGGGGGGCTATTTACCTCCTAGCTAAAATTAAAAGGACCCCTATGATTACTTAATGGGAAAAAACGGCTTATATTATGAACTCTATCATTTTTTATAAAACGGTGACAAATGCAATTTTTATATGCTATCTTCCTTGTAAAAGCTTAAATATAATCTAAAAATAACATGACTTTAAAAATTTGAGAGAAATGGCCTCAAGAAAATGACCAGAACTTAACCTTCTTTCATACATTCTAGAAAATGTGCACCCTAACCCTAGGTACCTTCAAAACCAACAGCAACCTTAAATTCAGGTGGACAAAACTGACCTTTTATCCACTTCTAGACCTACTTTTCGTCCACCGCGCAGCTAATTGCCCTTTCCTACCAACTGTGCTTTAGCTGTTGCCCCCCCAAAACATACTGTACTCAGTTTAATACCTTGGATCCCATTCGCGATTCCCTAAATTACATGTACTAAAATCATAATGGACCAGAATTGTCGTGTACCTAAATTATTTATAATGGCCTGTACTCTTTCACTGCATTCTATCTTATTTGTAATTTTTTTATAAATTCTTATAAATTTTACTTATGATGAATAAAACCCATGCTATTTTTTGCCGCACGTTGTTTGTAAAATGCAGTAAGTGACCCATCCAAGTTTACAACAATACAATATACAAATCATATAACATCTATATGAAATCTCCATTCTAATTTGCATATAATATTTAGGAATGTGCAACCAGCACACAAATCATATCAATCTTACAAATGTTTTATGATTGGAAAAAATATGTAACTCTTATATAAAAAAAAATAGATTTTTTGTGTAGGATTTATGAATGAGCTTCGTACATGTTTTTAATGCAAACTTTTGCTTGTATACTTTGTATAACATCTACATAAACCGTTCAAATGTAAATGTTATATAAAAAATTTGATTGGTTCGCATATTCTTGTTAATACATGATCTTTATGTTGATTGTATTAAACTGTAAGATATGCACATATACATACCATGCATAAAAAAGTTACATAATATTTGTAGCATAATCAAATATGAGTTTTAAATAAGATTTGTATAAAGTTTAGATAAAGGGATAGAAACTCCGGTCCGTTATCGGGGCCGGCGTGAATAAAGTGTCCGTTTGTGATGTCAATGACCCAGTGCCTACCAGGCAAAGGGTCATTGGGACAATAGTACCGTACGTGGAAGGCAGGGTCAGCACTTTCATGTTGAATAATTAATAAAAGCTGAAACAGTGGAGGTCGGCACTTTCAAAAGTGTCCGTTTGTGATGTCAATGACCTAGTGCCTACCAGGCAAAGGGTCATTGGGACAATACTACCGTACGTGGAAGGCGGGGTCGACACTTTCATGTTGAATAATTAATAAATTTGAAACAGTGGAGGTCGGCACTTTCAAAAGTAATTATTAACAAATCGGCTATTAATAGCTAATATTAAAATATTTTCGGATGCTAAATAAAATATTTATTTTTTGTCTACAATTTTCGTTGAGTGTTATGTTTTTATTCTATTTTTCCCGGCTCTTTGCTAACTTTATTTTTGTTGATTTTGACAAAATACTTACTAAATTTATTTTTATTTTTGGCATTTTTTTGGGGAATTATTTTCTGCTGACCCTGCCTTCCACATACGGTACTATCTCGTGCCATACACTAAAGTGGATGGCATGGTGCTGTTAGTGAGTTATCATGGCAGGAAATTTCTAACTAACCGGCCCTATTCTATCCTGAAACAACTGCTTGCACTGAACTAGCGAAATAGTGGTCTTCACCACTGCCTCCACCTTTTCTCCCTTTTTATTTTTATTCATCTTTATTTATTTTTTAAATTATTATAATCTTGGGTTTGTTATGTTGTTATTGATTGGTTGTTTTCTAAGCGTCTTTTGTGTAGCAAGATTGATCCTGCATGCTGAATAGCTATGGTGTTTATAGCTTTATCACTCTTGATTTTTGTGTTGAGAGTATTATTTCCTTAGTTCCCAAACTGCTTTGTTATATCTTTTGATCCAAAAGGCGTGTATGTGATGTTCATTACATTTTAGGAGTACATAGAGCCATGTATCTGCTTCTTAGAAGTTGCATATGTAACATGTGATTGATGGAAATCTTTCTATGTCAAAGAATAGTTGCTTCCGAGCATTTCCCATATATTGACCTATGCGGAATTTTAAGAGGCTTATTTTGTGGGAGTCAGATATGGTATGATTGGACCAAAATTCATTAGACAATTCATTATCTATGACTTCATTCATTGTCCATTTACTTATGTTGGGGAATTGTTCAGTCATTATTTCTATGTTATTTTTTTTATCGTATTTAGTTAGGTATGTTGAGAGACATTCGACAAGGCCTTTGTTCAATCTTTTTCTCGGGCCAGGCCATGAATCTTTTTGAAAGTAGTAGGGGTAGTATATGCAAATTTGTATGTGTTGGCAGCAAATCTGTATTCCCGGATAACCAAGTAGTCTTGCACGACTCTAAACCGGATCTGGAAGAACATTGATTTGAGATTTGGCGTACGTGGGTGGTACGCATACGAATTGTATATGTAGAATACACATAGAGAGCGTATGGGGGAAGTACGTTAGAATCAAGATCCGGGAAATCCGAACCAGTGTCAAATCCAGAATCAAATTTGACACTGTAGACCTAGGCAAACACTACGTCGGGCAAGAATCGAGCAAGCCACGAAAAAACCGGAATCACAACTCACTATTAAACACACCCCCCCCCAAAGCGTCGGATGGCGATTGGGTAAAATGCCAAGACTTGTCTAAACCAAGAATAGACTCCGAAAGACTAGACAATAAGATAGTTGTGCGTATTTCCGATCAATTCCAATTTCCAACCCCTAGGATTGGGAGGCTGGGTCCCAGAAACCACCCAACTTGGACCTAAAAAGTCCCTAAGAGCGTTCTAATTACGTCTATGCCTTGGAAAGTTGAGTGCTTCTAGTCGGTACAGTAAGCGCACTATTTTCAGAATCCAACCTCTCTTGAAAGTTAGGACCCTACAGGCGACTGATGGCCACTCTGTGCTTTCAAGCTTAAAAATTCATAGAAATTTGTAGAAAGACTGAAAAAAATTGTTTTTTTTTTGGGATGCCTTTACAGAGCATCTAAAAATTATAAACTTCTTTCACAGGCCTAAATATGCAAAGCTGACATTCAGACGGAAATATGCACCACTACCTTATGACATTTAAGCTTCTCCAAAAAGTTGAAAGGGCGATATCATCATAATGTTCGACCAAGCAACAGACCTATCTGTATTAAGCTCCAGTCAATACGAAAAAGCATTCATCACAGATTATCTGCATATTTACAGCAAAGATTAACCTTATTCTTTGCATTCTGGCTTGCTTAGATACTACAGGTGGCACCAGTTTCATAATCAACTCTATTAAACAGCAGTTTTCTAGTTGAATTGAAAGAGCAATTACGTCCATCTAACGAAACTAAGTAATCTTTATGAAATCTCCACACGTTTTCATTTCCACACGCTAAGCCAAGAACGTCAAACCTTCGTCCCTCAAAGCTGCTTCGTGGTATTCTGTAGCAGACTGCTTCGTAGAAACCTCTCAAGAAATCGTTCACATATCTGGATGCTCTGTGCTGGATTCATTGCTAGAGGCCATATCCAGTGGAACCTCAGTAGCATTCGATGTCACAGCCGGTACATCCTGAGGCTTGACAAATGCATCCTCTATCACTGCATCGGGATGGACAGGACTGGAGTCGATCCAGGGTCTCTTCATGATCTCACGTAGGGAATCAAACTCAGCCGAGCCTGCAAACCCGTGATCAAAATTTATAGCGCTGTGAAAAAGTTCCCACTCCTGAGGTGAAAATGCTCCCAATGATGGGGGAAAGCTATCTGTTTCTTGATTGTTCTCCATCTGAGAGTGTGCCACAAATTCCACCACAATTATTGGACCGTACTCACGTTGGAGAGAGAGACTTTCGTCAACTTTCAGCAACTCAGATGCTAAAGCATGTAGGCTATGTCCCCGAAGCATCGCTGCTCTGTGAAGGGCACGTTGCCTACAATTCTGGACCTTCCTGCATTCACAGCACTGCACCCTTTTAGCATAACTGGAAACACGGAACTCAACTCACAAGAACATCCAAAAACGCTTCACTTCTAAGTTAATTACTCTCCAAATTTTGTATAATGACAATCCATCAACAAGTTATTAAAAAACCGATGGGATATAAGAGTCAGAATAATAATCATGCCACGCAAAATCAGAAACAGAACTGACCCATGCATGGGACTGGCCATAACAGCAGGTGCGGCTTCCGCCCCTCTTGGATTCCGAAAGGTATTAACATCGAAATGCGAAAAGCGTAGATTGTGCATTTCTTCCTCCTCCAAAGTATTTGATGCTTGCTCATAGGTGCTATCGGAGGGGGTTGGCAAAGAGTCACAAGCCTTCCGCGCTCTGCAAACAGACGCAGCCTTCTCCCAAAGTCTGAACTTGTATGCAAACAGTGTCTTGAATACAAATCTGTTCTCTTTCGCAAAATTGCACTGTCACAAAGGAACAAATCTGGCTCATCAATTCCTTAAGGACGATTAGCAGCGACCTTCCAAACATAAAAGCCTCCCACTGGAAACAATAAATACTCTTACAAGTATCCAAAATGATGGATATCTGCTGGCACTAGATCAGCTGCATCTTGCATGAGACTAACAAAATAAGCAGGGAGCCACGAAGATAATTAAAATAAAATAAGCCATAACCTTGCTGTCACCAAACATTCCATAAAAAAACAGATATGCAATGACAACACTACAGAGACAACCATTTCAAACAGTTTGATTTCAATGAAAACTGCTGAGTGAAACTTACTGATTGTTCAAGATAAGAGTCAACTGGGTTTTCACAAACTTCGACCATTGCTATCTTTGTCAATTTTTTAAGCCGAAAGATCTCCTGTCGCAAGCAGGCTGACCAAAAAAACAACCAGTCAAATAATTTTCAACGATTTAGCAAAAAGAGACTCACATACAACATATCAAGCAGAAAACCAAATACCTCTCATGTGCAGGTTGAGGTACCATGCACAATCCATTGAAAAATTAGAAGTGAACTGGAAAGCATAAGAAATCCACCACATTAATGTGTCATTAATTAGTACCTTTGCAAGGTTTCAGCTCTCCACCGGAGAATTTAGAAAATAAACTCTTGAACTTATGCTGCAAATCTGCCACACTCTCTTCAGTCGGGTTTGCCGCAAGAACACGCTGGAAAACAATATGTGCTAACCTTCGAGACTGCAAAACCATAAACAGACATAAGATAAGCAGAGCTTCAAGAAAATGGAGTACAGAGAAAACACATTAACCGGAGAAGCTCTATCAATGGAAACAATACAACTGTTCGTACAATCAGTGTGAAGGTGGTTATCAATGATATGGATATTAATAGCATTAAATATACTTCAGAAAATTCACAGTTCTTTCAGGACATATTCATTCCGGACTCACAAATTACACAACTTTGTTAACTCTCTCGTTCCCCCTCCCACCCTCTCCCTCTCTCCCACTAACTATTAGGTTAGAACATGTTGCGTACCTTTCTAAGATTCATGATCATGTCCATTTCATTCTTGGACAGTACCGACCTGCTCAAAGACCTGGAAAATGACGAGCGCGCAGACTTGATAGCTGCCCTCACTGGATTAAGGCCTAAAACTCGAAACGCCATAAGAACTCCGCTCTTATGATGGCTGAGAAAAACATCACACTGTAGGAACAGAAACACCAAAATGTCAAGATCAACTACCAGTACTTAAGCCAATGATATTTTGACCCTCCCCGCACAAACAATTGAATTGACAAATCCAGTCAAGTTTGTAAACTCGCGTGTGCAGGCACAATTGAGTTGAGTTTTCTAAAAGTCATGGTTGAATTTCAAAACTCAACCAGGTAAGAGAATGAACCAAAACTGCCCTTGAATCATCAATTTGCTTCATGGCCTGATTTATTGTGTGGTCTCAAAAGCAGCATTCAAACTCAACATGTGGTAGGGCCTACAATTAAGGTATGAACCTACATACAACTCAACTCAACTCAACCAGATTAGATTACGATTGAGTTTTTTTCCAACTCGGCCATTAGCGCAATTAGGAGATCCAACCCAAAAGGTGGGCCCAAGTGCACCCATTTTTCAATTCAACTGCCTGTGCGGGGCAGGCCATCGTAAGAAAGCAGCACAAGGCTTGAGTGAACTACGGTGGGCAGAATGTTCTATCTCACCTTGAATCTCAATCGATCTCAACCCCTTCTAACAAGCAACCAGAGCCAAAATGTGTAAAATATTGACAACTCGTAATTCGCATCTTGCTTTTAACACATACCTTCAAAGGTGTATCGCTAGCATGCAGGCAGACAAAATCAAGTACGCTGATGTCTCAAATCATCCAAATGAAGTAGCAGACAGACTAGAGATAAACTAAGAATGGACGGGGGTACTTACAAACTCTTGTTCACATGAAGTCATTGAAGCAGAATCGCATATACTTTTTGCAATTCTAAGCTGCATGGAGTCTCCCATAAACTTCTTCAACTTTCTCTTGATCACATCTACTCAATTACAGAAACAAATCAACATATAAATAATTGATAGAAAGTGGCGTCGGTTCAAATTGGGGGCAGTTCATAGCAAACAAAAGCAAAGACTTTCAAAATGGAAGTCAACAAAGTTCAATTATCAAAAATTCAGATTTAAATGTACAAAAATTGCAAAATAATGAAAAGTGGTACAGTGGTACAGGCAAGTAAAAAAGAAAAATACTGAAGATGCTAATGCATAGGCAGACACTTCAAACAGATTATCTCACATGAGAATTTGTGACACAAAAAAAACAGGACAGTACAAGAATTGCTCGTGGATATCATCATGAATCTCCATGTTAAAGACTTAAGCACACAGAGGCACCTGATTGAGAGTCGTCGTTATCAGTGCGACTAGTTGTAGCATCAACCTCTTCCGAAGCAGCTGCAAACACCTGAAGGAGTTTCTCTTGCAGGTTACATGATAGGCTAGGGCTAGAAGTCTTTTGTAACGAATGCATGTCCAAAGGTTCGGTAACAGATTCGACAGAAGGTGGCTTCCTTCCGCCTGCTCGTGCACTCCAAGTTTTCTGAAAATCAGCAGATGTCAAACAACAAAATGGGGCAAGTATAAACGAAGAAATGCTCTCTCTATCAAAAAACTCGTTCGCAACCCTAGAGAATGATACATTTAGCAAGCGTCAAGGTAGCCAGAAATAATTAGAATAGGAGAAAGTTCTCGGCAACTTTGTACTTTAGGGAATTACAACCGGAGTGTATATTCTTAACCCCTAATAAATGACAGAGGGGGTAAGGGCAAAACCTAAATGTGTTATAAAATGTTACTTCTACAATTTGATGAAATTTGGCCCAAAAGTGAAAATGAGAAGCATGATGTTTAGTAATTATTTGTATGGTCGAACTTTCAAAAATAGTTTAAGATACTCATTTAATAAATTTAGAAGCATATACCTTTTAATATTCACCAAAATTACTTTTTATTTTAGAGTTTGAAATCCAGTATGATTGGTTAAAACTAGACATTCTATTCTAAAATTAAAAAAGACAATTTTCAGAGGAGAGAACGTAATTACTTTCTCAAAATAGTAAGTTTAACCCCTAATTGCCCAACCATGCATATTTTGCATGATGTAAAAATTTCATTCACAATTTCTCATCCGTCATGCACTTTTTGTAGTGTGATTTTTTTACTGAATTTTTAATGGGAAGTTAGCTTCATGTATGTGTGATCCGATCGAAAAGGAAAGAATTTTTGAAAAATTTATGCCTCATTTCGTGTTGCAGTGTTTCACCCAAAATTTTGAAGATTTTAGTCTAAAAGTGTTCTTGAAAAAATAAACTCATAAAATCAAGCATCCAAAAAATCTCCAAAAATCACTACACCTAGAGTACTACATTATAATCCATCGCAACAAATTTCATCCCCATATTAAATTACAAAATAATTTTTTATTTTATGTTTCAAAATTTATAGAAAAATATCAGTGATAGCAATCAAAGATTTAACCGTATAAATTGAATCTAAATTTCAAAATGTATAACTTTTAGGCATACATCAAGTTTCAAATATTCATGTTAGTTGCATTTTATAATGAATCTTTGCAAAACTGCCCAAATTGAACATAGGTGAGGACGTTTAGGGGTTAATAACACTAGAACAATATTGAGATCTTTGTCTTTGAAAAATTCCTTAGTGAACCTCAATATTGCAAATGAAATGCATCAAAGAACACTAGAACATGATCTCTACCTCAATTTCGACAAAAAATCAAAACTCAAAAAATGTCATTTCTGACCGTGACTCCCTGCTGTTGGAGTCACTGCTGTTTGGCTGCGACCAGAAAATGGTCGATTGGTCATTTAGGGGTTAATCATGTGTATATTCTCATTCTAGTTGACACCTGAAACCTAGAACCTTCTTTAAGATGACGTGATGCAAGAATATATTATATGGTCATAGGTCATAACCTTGAAGCAGTGTTACCGGAAAACGGAATCTTCCGTTTTATTCCACTTTTTAAGATTACATAACTGCTTCTTTTTCGATTCTGTTATATGCGGTTCGAAATTAATTTTGCTGTGTCTGCATTGAAAGGGACTTTTTTTTATCCCAAGGCAGAGCTACCGTAAAACGGCATAAAACCGATTTATTCCGTTGTCTGATTACTAGTTCAGTAATAATTTGAACGTTTTAAAGCGTTTATCATCGTTTCCCAATCTTTGCATCTGTACTTTTAGCTTCGGAACAAAGTGTTTCAAAAATTACAGTAAGCTTCGTAAAAGGGAAAAAGAAAAATAAATAAATTTTAAATTTTAAAAAAGAAAACCTGAAGACTGCAGACAAAGATTTCTCATCTATCACGGACATAAACATATTTTTGTGATATATGCGTCAAATTGACTTACGATAATGGCAGGGACGTCAGATAGAAAGGATGGAATGCCCGAAAACCACCGGCCAATCTTGACCAGTAAACCCCATCCAAAAGAAGCTCGATGCCTATGCTGGTGCTCCATGTTCCTGCCAAACCGGTGTTCATGATCGTGCTCGCGATGATGCTCCTCATCATGTTGGTGATGATGGTGATGGTAGTCATGGTGGTCATGGTGATGACCACGACCCTGCGCAAACAGATTGGACCACCACGATCCCAATTTCGCAGCCATTCCACATTTCTTGTGAACATGGCCCTCCGGCCGCACTCCGAACGTCTGGAACGGGTTGAATGGGTGAAAGTTCCACTGCAGGCGCTTGCCATCTGCAGGCAAAGGCTCCACGCGACGCCCGCGGAAGCCGAGGGCAGAGTCGGCCGGCACAGTTGAACCAGGAAACACGCGGGAGGGCCGAGGGAAATGCCTATGGACAGCCACAAATTCGCCGATAGCTCTAGGTTCCGCCTCAGCCGGAACGGCCACCACGCACGCCACAGCGACAAGCGCTACCACGCACAGCAAAGCAGGCAGAAGGCCTCTCATGGCGCCATAACCTCTCATCGTGGATCAATGGCGAACGAAACAGGGCAAAGAAACAAGAAAAAACTGCTCCAAGAAATGCACAAGAGCCAAATAGTGGGGAAGCGGAACTAACAGGCACAGAGAGAGAGAGACAGACAGACAGAGTCCCGGACGAGAGTTGGTAAGTGAGAGCGGAAGCAGCGGCCGATAAGAGACAGAGGGAGAGAGATCGTGCAACGAGGACTGTGCATGTCTCGAAAGCACAAACAGCAGTAACGAAGGTTAGGGGGCAAGGGACCAAGGGACCAAGGGGGAAGGGAAGCCAAGGGGCTCACTGCCAAAGCCCAAAGCTCGGGCCCTCCCTCCCTCCCTCGCCACGACGTGACAAAAGCACCCGTGCGCTCGCTCCAATTGCGAAAGCAGCCACAGCGAAAGCGGGCCAGCGGCAGCCTACGCGCGGGCGGGCGGGCGGGCGGGGCGGGCTCCGTGAGCCACGGAGGCCACGCCTCGTCACGAGGCAGTGCAGTGGTGAGATTGAGCCTGGGCTCCTGCGACGAGGGCCGTTGATCTGCACCGAAGGTACAGATTTGTCGCGGTGAGCCTGGGCCAGGGAAGGGCCTGAAGCTGAAGCACGGGTGGACTAGAGACGGGGCTCTGACACAGCCAATCTTGTTACTTTAAGATGCATCTAAGTTGTTAGTTTCCGGTTTTATTTTTATTTATAATTTTTAGTTTTCCTCATATAGAAATAAATAATTTCATACATAACATTGTTAAGTTTTGTACTCCTATTCTCCAATGCTCTTAAGGTTGGATAACCTATTACCACCAACTTAAGCAATCTGGCCTATTTTTGGCAGTGCTAAATTTGAAAAAAATATGACCGCATTCGAAATAGGTTTTGATGAGGATTGTAAAAATTTGCAACATCTAATTCGTATTTTTCAATTTAATACAAAATCCCAAAGTGGAAATTAATCTTTGACCCAAATTAAGCCTTTAGGTTTCCCTATGTCCACACCATGTGGTACTAACTTTCACTCATAATGATACCCAAAACCACCAACTATTTCTTCGCAGTACTTGGCATGCCATTGGTCTGCTTGAATAGTGAAATTGGTGGTTTTGAGTCTCAACTTTGGTGGCCCCAAAAAAGATCTACATATTATGATTGGAAAAGGTGGTGGTAATAGGTTATCTAATGTATAGTCCCTTGGCCATTCACGCGGATTTCGCATTTGTTTTTTGCGTTTCTTTAACTCCGGTGGGGACTTTCTGGTAATAGGGTATCTAACCTTAGATGCGCTTTGTTTTCACATTTTAAGTTTGTTTTACTTGCTTAACTCCTACGAAATTCCCTCATATAATGGCAAATGTCATCATTGACTCTAGTTCCAAAAAAAGTTATTATATCGGTAAAATTCAAATTAAACAGCAGGGGGTGCAGAACCTACTACTATAGATTGTAATGAAGCTCCAAAGTTTTAAAAGGAAACTTTATAATTGATGAAAATAAGTGCCCACACCCCTAAGTGCCCACGTCCCTCTCAAATTTGAAGAATTGCAAGGATGCATTATAAAATGCAACTAAGAGGGATACTTTGAAGTTTATGCATGAATAAAAGTTGTACATCATAAATTTGAGATTCTATTCATATAATTAGATCTACAATTGCTATCACCAATGTTTTTGTATAAATTTTGAAACTTAAAATTCAAAATGCTTTTGAAGCTTGATTATGAATATAATATTGACAATTTGCAGATCAAATTTGTTGCAATGGGATGAAATGTAATACCCGAACTGGAGTGATTTTTTAGAGAATTTTTGGTTGTATAATTTTATGAGTTGATTTTTCAATAGCACTTTTGAACTAAGACCTTAGATTTTTTTGGTGAATCATAGCAATATGAAATGAGGCAAAAATAATATTCAAGGTAGGTAAAAGTTATGTTTACAAGTAGTTAAAAAACGAAAGTGAAAAAATTAAATGAGATACATGATTGGAGCATCCTTAGAAAACCATTGTATTTTGGATACTCAAATTTCAAACTTTTCGACAGTGTAAAATCTTCAAAGGAAGTCTATTCTCCAATCCCAATAGTCAGAAGATGTATCTAAACTCAACTTAACATTTAATAAAAACACTAAATCCATCAAAGCTAAGACACTTGATTCTTTGGCCATTTAACCAAAAACCATCCATATTTGGTCAATGTAGTAAATATATATATATGCATCACAATCGATAGAGTCTAAGTTTTAGAACGTACAACTTTGCATTGAATGCAAAAATTAATGCAACCATAACTCCCGGCACTCTTTTTTTTGTGTACATATCATATGCAGTTTCACAAAAGATTTTTTTGACTTTGTTGAATCACTATAACTACAATCAATCATAATGCATCACGGCATGAAAGTATTGAAATTCTAATCTTAATGAAATGTCAAAGCGTTTTTGTGATAAATTACTTGAATAATATCTAGGCATTTTAAAAAGGATATGCCTAAGCATTTTACTTTAAAGTAAATATCATGCGTGACTAATGTCACTAACTCTAAAACTAGTTAATGACATTCACACATGATATTGAATGTAAAATCAAATGTGATTAATGTCACTAACCATTATTTTTGGGGTTAGTGACAATAGTCACACGTGATTTTTACTCCATTCAATTATTCATTTTCATTATGTTTTTATGTAGTTCCTTATATATTAATTATATAGTTATGCTATTATTTTTTGTCAATTAATATGCATGCTGAAGTTTACAAATG
The DNA here is from genome assembly GCA_022496805.1 of Pohlia nutans. Lineage (NCBI taxonomy): Eukaryota > Viridiplantae > Streptophyta > Bryopsida > Bryales > Mniaceae > Pohlia > Pohlia nutans. The sequence goes on from CM040094.1 coordinate 20,666,175, forward strand.
TTTAAAATATCTTCCAATCATATAGGAATTTTGGTCATATAGTTCAGCTCAAAATGAAACTAAACAAATCCATTTCCAAAACAATTCATACAATCATATTACAGTACGTTCAATTTTTTCCAAGTTCTATAATTTTTTTATATGCTTTCAAAGCTCACAAAATGAAGATGAAATTATTGATTGTTTGAAAAAAAAAAATTATTGAGGAAATATTGAAATTTAAAACATTAAAACCAAATTTACAAATTTTCGAATTAAAAGTCATAAAAGAATAAATTAATTTGAAATCAAAATTTTGATTGAAAGATACTAAGATTAGGACTTATTTTCCTTAATTGGCAAAAACATGTTTATTGAAGAGAATAAAAATGGACGAAATGAACAAAAGAGTGTTTACTCCTAAAGGGTCTCACTTGTTTTTGTAAATGTCAAAGCCTTACAATTTGCATAGAACACACAATTCGCTATTTACGCACTTGGCTATATAATCATGCACTTCGTCCCCGAGCGCATGATTTTATTTGTCTAACTTTTATTTTAAAAAAACCAACGATTATTGTCTTTCTTCAATCCCTTACATTGTAAACAAATAATTATTTTAATAAATTTTTATTCTCATCTTTATCTTTTCTTTTATCTTTTCTTTTTTATCTTGATTTCTTTCTCGTCTTCTTTCTTGTCTTCTTTCTTGTCTTCTTTTTTACTTTCTTCTTGTCTTCCTTTTTGTCTTCGTTGTCTTTTTTCTCTTCTACTTTTTCTTCGTTGTGGCTGCTGAACCCTAAACAATGGGAGCAAACCAAAAAAAAAAAAAAAAAAAAAAAAAAAAAAAAAAAAAAAAAAAAAAAAAAAAAAAAAAAAAAAAAGTTTTTTTTTTTCGTTTTTCGGGTTGGCTGCGGGGTGCTGCTGAACCCTGAATGGTAGCCGCCAAAAAAAAAAAAAAAAAAAAAAAAAAAAATTTTTTTTTTGCCCTTTTTCTTGGTCGTGGGGTGCTGCTGAACCCTGAATGGCAGCTGCCCAAAAAAAAAAAAAAAAACTTTTTTTTTTTGACTTTTTTGACATTTTCTAAAAATTACTATTTTTAGTCCCTGAAGTGCGCGGCCGCGCACCCAAAGACTCTTCTTCCTCTTCTTCTCCTTCCCCTCTCCTCATATATATATAGGGGAGAGGTGAGAGGAGGGAGAAGGAGTTGAAGAATGAATGAGAGAGACCCTCTCCACTCCCCTATATATATGAGGAGAGGGGAGGGATGGAGAGGGAGGGATGGAGAGGGAGGGATGGAGAGAGAGGGAGAGGAGAGAAGAGGATAAAAGAGGCTTAGGGTGCGCAGCCGCGCACCCTCAGCCGTCAGTAGTCTAAAAATAGAAAAACACACTTTTTTTTTTTTTTTTTTTTTTTTTTTTTTTTTTTTTTTTTTTTCCGGCCGTTTAGGGTTCAGCCGCCGGCAGCTGAACCCTAAATTTTTTTTTAGGGTTCATGAGCCCTAAACAAGAAAGAAGACGAAAACCAAAAGAGAAAAATAATATATATATATATATATATATATATATATATTTTTTCTGGTTTTTTTTTCCTCCACCGCCGTTTAGGTTCAGCCGCCGCTGACTGAACCCTAATTTTTAAAATTTTAAAATTTCTATTTTTAGGGTTCATGAGCCCTAATCAAAAAAGAAGACAAAAAAAAAAAATTGGTTTTTTTTCCTCTGTGCGAGTGTAGGGTTTGCGGCTGCCACAAGAGGTATGAAGAAAAAAATAGAAAAAGAAGAAGAAGACAAGAAGGAAGACAAGAAGGAAAAGAAAAAGAAGACAAGAAAGAAGACAAGAAAGAAGACAAGATAAAAGGAACAAGATAAAGAAAAGATAAAAGAAAAGATAAAGATAAGAATAAAAAATAAATAAAAGAATTGTTTGTTTACAATGTAAGTGATTTGTAGAAAGACAAAATCGCTGTTTTTTAGAGAGCTTTTTACACAAATTTTTAAGCACGATTTGCTCATGAAATGAACGCACTTGGCCAAGTGCATAAATAGCAAATTGCGTGTTAGTAATGGTCATATTAATCGGAAATCTAATTGTTTAGACAAAATTGTATATGCAAGTGTACTATTTTTATTCAACATGCAGTTCAAAACACCCGGTTAGTTGTGCATTTGATAACACACCATTGCAAGTTTTCGACTTTGGAGAGGGTTTAGCATTTATTGATTAATATTTATATTTTAAAAAGTAAACACTCTAAATGTGTTTATATTTTAGCAACAACAGTAATTTGAGTGCATATAATTTATGCATTTGTGCCACGTTATATATGTGTCGGATTAACATCATGTTTAAATTAATTTATAATCAGCTTCTACATTATGAAGTATAAACAAATACAAATTTATAACAAATAGTTTTACAAGAATTTATAACATAGGGGGGCCTAGTCCGTACATTATTGAATTTTAGAGTGTCACATAAACTAGTTTCAAAATTAGAGAAGTCATATCAACATCAAAGTGACAAGGTTAGGGTCGGACTAATAAAGTCAAACAATGATTGAAATGGTGTACCGTCATTCTATTTAAGTATTTGAATATTAAACTACTTTAGATTTGGAGGGGTTTTGCATTTCCTACTTTAATTATTTGTGATTTGGTAGTATCAATTCTTCAACACATCCAAGATTTGACAAAACTAAACAGAGACTAACTATTACTTGATCTATGCCTTGTTTTTGGTTTTAGGGAGTCCACTTCAAATGGTTGAAATGATGGGTCATTTCTTACTAAACCCAATTACTCTTTCTTATCAAATCTATTAAGTCTTCTTCTTACCAAACCCAATTACTCTTTCTTATCAAGTCTATTAATTCTTCTTACCAAACCCAATTACTCTTTCTTATCAAATCTATTAAGTCTTCTTCTTACGGGTGTTGTTCATGGAAAAGCCGGGCGGACGATGGAAGGCTGACGCTTCGCACTATGCGGTGTGAGGAGAGAGAGGGAAGATGGCAGTGATGACTGTGTGCGCGTAGTGTGGTTAGAGTGGCAGTGTAAGATGTGCAAGAAAGAGGTGTATAATGTGCAGGCTGGGCTGCAAATCGAAACAGCAAGGTCAGATCTGAAGGGAGAATTGTTGGAACTCGCCTTACGATGTGTGTTGGCATCGATCTGCTTACAGATCTGAAAGGGGCGTCTTGCTAATAGTGACATGCTGGGATGCCACAAGATCCGTTACAATCTCCTATTGCTACATCCTTCACTACACTCTACACCACTACCCACACCGAACTCTCTCACTTCGCACCGCAACAGCGATCGTGAACAATGACAAGATCGGCACCAAACAAACACAGGCTTGCTCTCTACTTCCTGTTTACTTCTAATCTTTGCTTATGTTATACTTCTTTTCCTCTAACTAGTTTGAAAACCCAAACTTGCTTATTAGATCAACCTACTTTCTACAAAGCTCGTTACAGATACAGACCTAACTACTTCTTGAAAGAACTAGATCTGCAGTTACAACAAGCTTGTGCAATGCATCAAGTCTGCAACAGACTGCCGCGACACCACTACCTCAACACCCAGCATGGAGCGTACAACGCAGCCCTGCATCAACACTCCAAGCTTCGCTGGCCCAAACGTATCAACGTTGTCCAAGGAAAACCCGCGCCCTTGTGTGAGCTTCACGGCCCCAACAACGTCTACACAACAAAGAACAGAGTCTCAAGACCTCAACTCAACAATACCAATGCCCATCATGCCGCAGCACAACACAAGTACCAGATCTGGAGAATGGAGGGAGAACGACAACCGCCATCAACCCTGCTGTCGAGAAATGCCGAAACTGCAGAGATCCAACAACAGATTGACACCAACAACCACTCCAAGCACAAGGAAGATGCAAGAGCCTATGACATGACAATTCGGAACAAGATTATTCAGCACCACACCATCGCTGCAAGCACCAACAAAGCGTGGAGCGTGAAGCACATATCAGATTTACACACACAACAATGCGAAGCAATAGCAATCAATGAGGTAGCTGTAGCTACCACAATTCCAGCAAGCTCAAAAAACGGTAAGTACCATACCAATACTATCGTTGAGGCTACTATTAGGGTTTCTGATAGCAGACTCAATGCAAACAGATACAAACTGGATACTGCAAAGAGCAAGGGTGCAGATCCCGCGTGGGTGGAACAGAGGAAAGCAATGCCCAAGGTGAATGTCAACAGTAACATAGCAGCGGAAGGTGGAAACGTTCTAACGAAGCAAAGGACCACCCATATGCAATCAACTACGAAAGCAAGCATGACCACAAAACAGAGTATGCAGAGGAGGCGGATTAGAGCAGAAGTCTGGAATCAAGTCGCAAAACAACAGCCTGTGAGACAAGCTGCTGCGCAGTTTGAGAAAATTAAGCAAAATTCGATGCTGGCGAGCAAGTGCACCAAGATCACAACAACAGGCCACAAAGCAACAGCAAATCAGAGAATTGCAACATGGCGTGCTAGAGCAATGGATCAACAAGCAAAGAAATTAGAGACAGCAAAACAGAGGTTGCAATTTACAAAACCGGCTGCAGAGAAGAACAAACACGTACCAGAGGCAATAGAGCGCGGGGACGTGAAGCTAGAGCACGGCAACAAGGAACTGGAGTGCAAGGACGAGGCGTTGAAGCACCGAGCCGACGAAACGGAGCGCAAAGCTGTGACGATGGAGCGCGGAACAGAGACGATGAATCGAGGTGGCGCGGCAATGGAGCGCGGCAACAAGGAAACAGAGATGACGGAGCGAGGAGGCGCGGCGATGGAGCGCGGCAGCAAGGGATGGAGGAAGGTGAGCACATCAGCAGCACGAGGGCGCAGCTGCAGCAAAACAAGGGGCGGTAAAACGAATAACTACAACATCGCAGCAGTAAGAAGTAGTAGCAGCGGAAGGAAAAATCAAAAGCGACGCGGAAGGAGAAACAACAGCGGAGCGGAAGGCAAAGTCAACAGCGCTGATGCAGGGAGCGCAACGAGGGCTGCTGCAAACGAAGCAAAGGTGGACACCAAAATCGCAAGCGAGAAGGGAATTGAAAGAACGTCCCTTGCTCCACAGCTAATGAAGCAAAAAGAAGTGAGAAGCCAAGGAGCGTATCAACGTAACAAAGGCCAAATGCAAGTAGCAACTGGTGTAAGGATTGTCCGCATGCAGACCGTCATCTCCAAAGATCTCATCACAAGAACTAGAGGTAAGTCTTCTAACCACACCTTTCTCTTTATTTTCATTCATAAATTGCATTGCTCTCACAATTCAAATAGCATTAATACGTTAGGCATTAGCAAGCCGACCAATCCATGTTCTCATCTCATTTGCATTATCCCTATCATTATTCTTTGGAACCCATTTAGTAGCTCTATAATGCTTATCTTGAGTAGTACTTATAACACTATTTCAATTGCGCAAAGTCTTGTTTATTTTATAAGCAAACCATGTAACTCTTTTGAATTTTCTTATTTTTCAAGCAAAACTTATAACCCTTTGGAGTCTGCTTATTTTGCAAGCAAAACATATAACCCTTTGGAGTCTGCTTATTTTGCAAGCAAAACATATAACCCTTTGGAGTCTGCTTATTTTGCAAGCAACACTTGTAACCTTTGGGAGTTGATTGAAGAATCAATCTTAGTGTATGCTTGTGAGCACATTTATATTACTTGTTTAGAAGATGAGTTCTTTGTTAGCACCATTCACTATTTAGAAAAATTACTCAATTATTTTGTTCATAATGATAGAACACAAATCTTCTTCTCAAACATCATACTCCACTCGGCCCTTCAAATTAACTTGTTGGGAGGAGCAGATTTTGAGATGATACACTATAAGAAACCCGCGTTTTTTGTCATGTCTTCGGAAGACAGGGAGACATCCCTGTCATGTCTTTCCCATTGGTGTGGATGTCTCGCACAACAGAGGGATGTCTCTACGTTGTTGAAGATAATTTTGGGATTAGATGGTTCGGCGAGTTGCGTGTTTCGGAAAACACGCGTAGATGTTTGCGTGCATCTGCGCGTTTCTGAAGACATGCCGCAAGACATTCGCAAAGACGCAAGTTTGCCACGGTGGCAAAGGATTCCGGTTTCACCGAGGGTAAGTGTTTGAAATTTACTGGAATGCAAGGTGAAATGCTACCCGATGTAAAAAATTCAGCATAATGGGCAGCGGTTTGCAAGAGCGGAAAAAAAAACTGGTTGACACTATTAAATTCTATTTCCTTTTTGTCCAATATACTTTTATTTAAAATCAGCACATAATTTGGAATAGTGATTTTATATTCGATATCTTGTACTCGCAATATTTCTGATTCGTCCATACTTTAAAATAATTGTAAATTATAGTATTATAATATTATAACAATATTAAAAGAATATAATAATATTAAAATAATAATATTTTTATAAATTTTATATTATATAATATAAGTTATATATAAAAATCGATTTTTAATATTAAAATATTAAAATATTATAATTTATTAGTATAATAATATTAAGAAGCCACGTCGGACACACATAGCTTTTTATGATATAGGAGGATTTTTCAACATTTATCGTATACAATACACGTGGATATATTTTGGAATTTCCTAATTTACAGAACTTAATCTACATGGCACGAAAAAATCCACGTTAGACGAGCTGCCACGACATATTGTGTTTAGGCCATCGTCTGCAAGACATCTGATTCACGATGACTTCGATGACGTGGGGATGTTTTCGTGGACATCCAGTGGGACGTCCGCAACGACGTCCTCGAAGCGCAACGATGTCTAAGGTGGTGAACTGCAATGTCCCATGGTACATCCCATTATCATTTACTGTGCAACAGTAAAGCTGACATAGCGGACGTCCTGGAAGACATTTCAGAAGCACAGAAGTCACGGTCGGAGACGTCACAGACAGCGTCCCCTGAAACAGCTACACGTATCCCGAATGATTGGAGCCTCGTGACCCTATAAAACATGCGGGATACTTCTGATCACGTCGCAGCGGATGTCTACATACACATCCATTGAGACATAGTTGGCGACATGAGATACAACGTCCTCCCACGGATGTTTCAGTTCACTTACACTATGTCTGCGCTGACATCCAAGACGTTTGAGGAGTTGTCCGTGATGTCGCGCTTTGAACGTCAGCTGGGACATCCCTGGTACCTCCGCATGCTGTTCACAACATGTCCACGAAGACATGCGTGACAGACGGGCCGATGTGTCCATCATTGTCTTCTAGGATGTCCAAGGGGATGTTCCATGAGACATCGCCGCATACATCCGTCATGCAGTAGGGCGTCTTGGCAAAGACGTCCACCGGGACACGGTAGACGACGTCAAAATATATCGGATATGGCATGCCAACGTCCCAGAAGTCACCAAATGGGACATTGTCGAGAACATCCACCTAAACATTCGGTGTTGTCTTTCGGAACATAGCAATATGGCGCGTTTTAAGACGTACGGGATGCTTCTGCAGACGTCAATACGGGTGTCTCTCTAAACAACACTGACAACATCGGGCGTGACATAAGATACCTGGGATTGCACGGAACGTCTCACTGGATGAGCTAGGTGTCTCCGCGGTCATCTGTGATGTCGCGCTCCGAACGTGGGCTGCAACATCCCGGCGGACATTGGCACGTTGTACGTGATGTGTCAGCGATGACATCTGTAACAGACGCGCTTGCGTCTTCATCACTGTCTTCTACGATGTCCATGAAGATGTCCTATCAGACATGGCCGTATACATCCGTCACGCAGTATGGCGTCTTGGCGGAGACATCCACTGCGACACAGTGGAGGACATCTACAGACATGGGACCGTCACAGGAGTCAGAGAACCGGACATTGTGAACAACGTCCACCGAAACATTCGGAATCGTCTTCCGCAACATACCAGAATCGTGTTGTCTAAGACGCTCGACATGCTTCTTCAGACGTCATGATGGGTGTCTCTCTAAACATCCCTGCAGACATCGGGCGCGACATCAGTGACTTGGTATTGCACGGAATGTCTCAGTCCATGTGCGCGGTGTCTCCGCGGTCATCCGTGATGTCGCGCTCCGAACGTGGGCTGCAACATCCCGGCGGACATTTGCACGTTGTTCGCGATGTCTGAGCGATGACATCTGTTTCAGACGCGCCCGCGTCTTCATCAGTGTCTACGACGATGTCCATGGAGATGTCCCATCAGACATTGCCGCATACATCCGTCTCGCAGTACAGCGTCTTGGCGGGGACGTCTATGGCTACACGGTCCAGGACATCTACAGACGTCAAGGATGACGTGGCACCGTCACAGCAGTCACAGAACCGGACATTGTGGACAGCGTCTACCGAAACAATCGGAATCGTCTTCCGCAACACAGGCAAATGCCGTGGTCTAATACGTCCGGGATGCTTCTTCAGACGTCCTGACGGGTGTCTCTCTAAACACCCGTCAAGACATCGGGCGCGACATGAGGGACCTGGTATTGCACAAACGTCTCACTCCATGTCCGCGGTGTTTCCGCGGTCATGTCCGATGTCCCGCTCCGAACGTCGGCTGGAACATCCCGGCGGACATTTGCACGGTGTTCGTGATGTGTCACCGATGACATCCGTAACAGACATGCCCGCGTCTTCATCATTGTCTTTTAGGATGTTCACGGCGATGTACCATTAGACATCGCCGCATACATCTGTCCTGCTGTACGGCGTCTTTGCAGAGGCGTCCACTTTGAGACGGCCGACGACGTCGTACGACGTAGGGGAGGACGTCGCAACGTCTGAGAAGTCACAACACCAGTCATTGTGGACACCGTCCAGTAGAACTTGTGGATGTCTTCCGTAGTATAGGGATATGGCGTGGGGCATGGCATCTGGGATGCTTTGGTAGACGTCCACGTCGGTGTCTCTCTAAACATCCGTGAAGTCGTCGTGCGCCTCATCTGATACCTGGGAATGTTAGCAAAAACGTCCACGGGGATGTCTTTGCGGACGTCCATCTGCCATTCACTGCTGTGTTTCAGTCAGTGTTGTAGACATTGGTTCAGTAAATACTGCAGAGGCATTGCCCTCTATACAGCCTACAATTACAATATTCGTATGTACATATATTTGCAAACACAAGGAGTACAAGAGTGTTCGCGTAGGATCATGGAATGCAGCGCTACAGAACGGTCGTAGAAGCAATATGAAGGTCATGAATCGCTAGTCCTCTTCGATTTGAGCCCGGTTGTTTGTTTCTGTTGCTGCTGTAACAAAGCTCCCTCCCGTTGGAGCTGCTGTTCGAATTGGATCCGTTTCCCGAATTTGTGGTTGCAAGCCTTCGAAGTCATCGTCGTTACCGACAGTGATTCCATCGGGCACCGGATTCCGAGCAAGAATTGATGTACGCTTACCTCTGACGTCTGTTCGGCAAATGATCTTCCACCCGCTTCGCATGGAGTCGGAGAAAAAAACCTGCTGACAATGCAATGGGAACGCAAACGAATCCGCCTGTACTCTGTTGTGCATGTGGTTGAAATTTGCCACGCTGAATCCGTACTTGTCACGTTCTATGCTGGGAACTCGCACATCCCGTGACTGTTTCACCCACTCGCATAGCAACACCGTGGTGCAGTGATTACGATAATCCAACTCCAGTATTTCCTCGATGTACCCCACATGCTCAGCGGTATGGTCAATGGGCCTCCCATTGCGAATCCCCCAACGCAGTTGCTGTGTATAGGCGGCCACTACACACGAATCTCGAGTGACGAGGCCCCCTTCGGCTGTCCGAACACGCAAATGCATACCGAATGTGTGCATTTGCCGATGGGAGGTTGCATAACGCTCAGGAGGACATGAGTACTGTACGACGTCCTCGTCGAGTCAAACACCAGCCTCTTCCGCTTCCAGCACACGTTCCTTTAGCCAATCAGCAAAGCATGGTAAATCGCTGAGTTCGGGAGGGTACGACAGTGCTCTACCAGGTCCACGACGTCGCGACTGCACTCAAAACGCCTCGCACTCTTCCCATCGGCGTCCCTTTGCGGTTATGTATTGCCTGGACACCACACCCACCTCTGTTGTTAGACTATGGACAGGCATGGTAAACGCCTGCAGCAGCTGAGACTGCGCATGTCTCCTCTGAGACGTCAGTACTAACACTCGCATGTCCGTGCTGACGTCCCCAAAGACATGAGCTGTGCATGCAGAAACATCCGTGACAATGCCGTCATGTTCTGGACGAGGTCCCACTGGACATCACCCCTGACGCGGATGCGTCTCCTACTGTGACTCAATCAAATATATTGACATGGCCATGTGCACGTGCATAAATTTGAACGTCCTCATAGGAGGGGCCTGATGTTGGTTCAAGAACTCACTGTCGCCATGGTTCCAAGCATGGTGCGTTGTCGATGACGAATGCATGTGCGTAGCCGCGTACTACATCGGACATTCGTCGCTTGGTGTGTTCATTGAGCCGCACAATCTCGTCGTTCATGCGTGCATCTTCGTTGGGGTCCCACACACGGTAGGTTGATGCTCTATGTCGTTGCATATACTCTGTGCAAAACCCGAGGGTGTCCTCCAGTCGATACCCTTCCGCGATACTCCCTTCTGGATGTGCGTACGTCCGTACATAATCTTTCAGCGTTTTCATGTATCTCTCGATCGGATACATCCACCTGCAATGGACGGGTCCACATATGAATAGTTGTTGCACAAGATGTACCGGAAGGTGCGCCATGACGTTCAAAAACGTTGGCGGGAACTCCTTCTCTAGCACGCACGTGGCCATTATCACGTCTCGCATGAGATCATCGCTGCTGTCCTCGCGAACCTCTTTCTCGCAAATACGCTGGAAAACTCTGCACATTTTGATGATAGCGACGCGGACCTCTTCGTCCAGCACGTTTCGAACGGCCACCGGGAGGATCTACAAGCACAAGTATTATCATTAGGTTCCCATGTCCAACTCAGAAATGCCCGTACGCACTACGAATCATACTTGCAATAACAGAATCTCATTCGGCTGACATCTCAGGCGATGTCTCGGATAACATGAGCACCGTCTGCACGAACAGTAAGATGTCCGAAGGACACCTGATGGTTGTGCAAGACAACTTTATGTTTCAAAAGATGTCTTGAACTGAGTGTCTTCCTGTTGCGGCCAACGTCTAATGCACGCAGTCTTAAACGTCTACACGCATACCTGTTGCATGAGGACGTGGTAGTCGTGAGTCTTCATGTATTGCAATTTTCCGTCCTTCAGCCGCTTGTGAATTGCCCCCATGTACTTCGTGGGAGTGCGGATGTTCGAAACTATGTTGACAAACTCTTGCTTCTCATTCGCCTTCAGGATGTACGGGGCGTGCGGCATGTAGTATTCGTCACCTCGGCGACGTGGGGGCTGCAACCATAGCTCCTCCCGTATGTTCAGGTCCTGCACATCTTGACGACTTCCTGGGCTGTCGTTCATTCCAAACAAAGTCTTCAAAATGTTCTCACATAGATTCTTCTTGCAGTGCATGACGTCCAATACATGTCGAACCTTCAGATGCTGCTAGAATGTAGCACGTCATATTATTAGAGCGATACTCTGTATGTGCAGTCTGACAAAATGCAAGCGTCCGCTGCTGGCGACGCTTGTCTCTTCGCGTGCATGTCTACGTACATGTCTGCTACATGTTGTCCGAGACGTCTGCAACATGTCTAGCTACATAGACGTCTGCTACATGTCTACACAAACAACTGCTACATGTCTATAGAGAGTTCCGCGAGATGTCTACGAAGACGCCTCGTAGATGTCTATGCAGACGTCTCCTGGATGTCGACATAGACGTCCGAAGACATTCAGAAGCACTGATGTAACTTCTGCAATGTCCACCACTGTCATACACTGCCGACTATATATCTGACCAAACAGCACAGGGAGGATATGTTTACCTGCCAGTGTGGAAGTTCAAAGAATGCGCTCAGACGTTTCACGCCCGTACGGTGCACAGGGTCATGTTTGCCGTCTTCCCTGCCACCAAGATCCAGGTATGACTGCCGCAACGCAACGTACTGAATGACGTCTTGCCCGGACATGGTTGCAGGCGCCGCCCGGTTCTCACGATTGCCATTAAACCGAGTATTGCGACGGTAGGGATGCTGACGTGCAAGATACCTCCGTATTCCTCCGAACACTATCTTGTACCCTCGCGTCGTATGGTCTGCACGCAGATCCCCTGTCTTTGCAGATCGACCGTCCGTCTCTGGACCACAACACGGACATCCTTTATATCCATGTACACATAGGCCTGAGATGAGGCCGTACGCTGGAAAATCGGAAATGGTCCACATCAGCAAACCACGTAGGTTGAAGCGTCGAGACCCGAGTGGTTGGGTGAAATCTTGGGCCGCGACACCACGCCACAGTTGATGTAGCTCTTTCAAAAGGGGCCGCAAGAAGACATCTATGTTTGTTGCCGTTGGCGACCGCTTCCCCGATATCAAGATGCACAACGAAATGAAGAATTTCTTCGTGACGAACCAGGGCTCCAAATTGTAAATCAAAACAAGCACTGGCCACGCCGACCAGTTCGTGTTGCTCAACTTAAACGGGTTGACGCCGTCGAGTGCTAAAGCGAGTCGCATGTTTCGGGCCTCAGTTCCGAAGTTGTTAAACGCAGCGTCTATGTTGATGTGCTTCCAAGCAGGGCTGTCAACCACGGAACGCATGATGCCGTCGTCACTAACATGCTTCGTGTGACCCGTCAACATGCCGGCAAGCTCAGTTGATCGCCACATCCGTTTGAGGCGGGGTATGAGAGGAAAGTGACGGATCACCTTCGCCGTGATCGAATTTGTGCCCTCCAACCACCGGGACTTCGAACACTTAGGGCATGAATGCAACTCCGCGTTTTCGTCCTCGTACAGAACACAACCATCTGGACATGCGTGGATGTTGTGGTAGTCCAACCCCAACTGACGGATTGTCTTCGCAGCAGCATAATGACTGTTTGGAAGCTTGTTGGCATCCGGAAGTAAGTCTTCCGCCAAGTACCGCAACAACTCAGTGGTGAATGTGTTCGGCACACCAAAGACTACGCACATGTTCATGAGGACAATGGTAGCAGAGACGACGCTGGTCTTCGATCCCGGGTACAGCGGCGTAGTGGCTTCGTCGTACAAGCGGTGCAGGCCATCCATGGTGTCGCTGTCCAGCTCATCATTGAAGCTCGCAGTAGGTTCGCCGTCTGCATCCCTGTGCAGCGCATCACCGCGGTCGAGAGCCTCCATGACCTGCCTCTGGACGTCGTGATACTCATCGAGTACAGGGGTGTCTGCAGGATCCTGCTCATGTTCCGGAATGTCTTCCACGACGTCCGGCAGGACATTTGCATCGCCACGCATACGTCCATCATCTACAACGTCGTCGTCGTATGCAACATCCTGCACCCACAGACCGTCGGCTGGATACCCGTCCGGTGGATCTCCACCAATGATGGACTTCGTGAGATGTGGGTCTCTGCCCACTAAGGCGTGGTGCTCTCGGATGACGGATATTCGCTTCCGTATTCCCCCACGACAGGTGCGGCAAGGGCACGGATACATTGTGAGGTTCTCCGTCGTTGCCACGCGTAGCTCCGTTTGTAGGATGAGGTCACCGAGAGGGATGTGACGCATTGTCCTGCCGTTACCATCTATTCGGATTCTTGCGCCGCGATGACGCGTGTTCGTACTCATTGCACCAATGTTTCTGCGAAGGAATCCAGACTGAATGAGAGAACGTACTGAATTTAGCACTAACCGATAACAGAAATGGGATATGAATTGCAGTAATGCAAAGTGCTGTGCAACGTCATCATGTCGTACAACACGTCTGTGACCACGTCTCAGACAAGCCAGTGACGTCCCGACGGACATGACCCGTTGTCTGCACCATGTCCTGCTAACTCACCACTACGTATGTACTGTGGCTGTTGTCGACAGCCGTGAACGTTGTACGGAATGGATTTTTGTGGTTACTCCTTCAGTAGCACTGTAGGGAACAAATCTCCGTCGATAATTCCAACCGTGCACGGTGGGGTTAACCCTACTTGAACCTGCAGCGCGCTCTGCACATAAACATCAATGATATCACCGCGTTTTAGGCAGTGGGGATGCTTCTCGAAACACGCATAGTTCATACGTTCCAACACCTATATGTGGCAGTGCAATATCATAACATATACAATAATGGAGAGAAGTTGTTCAGGCCAGACGTTTCCATAGCCATAGCACATGCACTATCGGGCCTGTGTAACTCTTCATCCATCGTGCACATTGTCTTGAGAGCAACAGCAGTGCAGTATCAAAAAAAGCATATGTTTATTTTCCGTACTGACATCTGCATTCAATGCCTGTAATTAAGGTGACAGTACATGCTCTCCATCTATCATGGCAAGCAGAACTTGGTCATAGAGCCAGTGCTCGTAGTTGTCCTCCCAAGTGTCAAAAGGATAGCATCCCTCATAGAACCATGACATGCTATACATGTTCTTGTGGTAGACATCGTCCACGGACTCAGGCATGAAATCCTCGGTGCATAACAAACCACGGTCGTAGACGAACATGTGTTCGCTATGTAGAAGCACTAGCCGCTGCAAGTACGCAGCATGCTCGGCATCGTAATCTTCGAATGGATAGTGTTCATATGGAGAATCGCACTCCCCCACGGATTCCACATCTGAACATGCATCGACATGCAACGCCATGCGGACGGCAAAGGCACGATCTATAGGCCCTGTGCTGCTGGTACAGTGAACGTTCCGTGCAGGGACACGTCAATGTCAGAGTGCTGGACTGTATTGGAATACCACCAACGACGTTTCCGATAATGTCCACGGATATCACGACATATGTCTACAGTGACGTCTACGAGGACATCCTCAGAAACGTCCACATGTTAAGCACACTTGTCATGTAGAAATAACACGAGTGTCGACAGCAGTGGTTGACAACAAACTGTACTGATTTCATAACATACCTCAAATATTGCACACGGGACTAACAGTACGGGTTCTCCACGCATGTTGTCTCTGCCCAATCATGATTCTGAAGAGGACATTACATCGTTAGCAATCACCTAAACCATGAGTAAGGCCAGATGACCCAGAGCATCCATCAATGTACACATAAACCCATACGCATTCCGTTTTCACGCATAGGACACAGTGTAACAAATATAACAACTTCAAATATATTTGCCACAGTACCCATTTGCATCCATGACCAATCCGTACAACATTCTACGGAGGTGCTTCATGCGTGTCCTCATCCAAACTACGGAGGTCATCTTCGATTTGTTGTAGGAGTAATCCGGACTGTTCCCGTAGTCGCACTGCCTTCCGGCGGATTGCTTCTGACACTCGAAACATTTCTTTTGTCTGGCGCAACATCTCTTCCGACCGTCGTTGCATTTCGTGCATGACCTTCCTATCTTTCTCGCTTTTTAAGCGCTTTTTCTGTGACCCCTCTGTGTCATATTGTTTCAGAAATTTACGGGTTTCACGACATAGCTGGGCTTTCTTTTGGGCAAGATTCTCTACTGGCTCAGCATCCACAGTAGCATGAGAGTTGATACCTTTGTGATCCATGTCCGTCGTGCCCTGTATGTTGACAGGCTTTGTTTGTTCTCCTGATGCTCTTCTACTGCACTTCTGGTCCAGGCGTACGCGGATGTAACATGTATTCCAGTCACTGCAAATAGGCAACATATGAATATTAATCTATATATCTCAGCTGATACGATATATATGTAGAGGGTCCTGTACAGTGACTGAGATTTCTGGACATGGATGTTTACGTGGACATGACTGCGTCATGAAAGACGTCATCGGCGATGTCTCCTCGGACAGTCGCAGTATAATTGTTGTTGTCTTCTAGGAGGTCTACATGGATGTCATTGGAGATGTCTTGACAGACATCCATGTGAACATCAGGACGTCTTAGAGGATGTCTCGACGCACGAATTCGTCTGAAGCACTGTCCACCATAAATAGTCCACGTGTCTAACCTACTGCGATAAACACAGTAAATACAGGAGGCGCCGGCGCAGGTACCTGTAGCACATTATGTCGGGGTCGTTCGAAACCCTATTGTAGGGCATTTGACAGAAGGGAGATCATTCAAACATGGCAGTACGTACACAATCCCCACTGCATGATAGGATTGTAGTAGATAGAGAGAGTATACCGGCACAGGTGAGAGACTTCGACGTCACGGAGGCCGCGCTCCACGTGTTCAACAACTTTGTTGAAGAAATTGCGAGGGTCACGCCTCCAACTCACACAATGAAGGACACACGCCAAATTCCGACGCAGGTGCGGCGGAGCCAGCTCTTCATCAAACCCTTGCAAGCAGATTTTGTTGGTACGCCTCAAGCGCCAGCTCCAAACCCCATCGCCACTCCCCCGCCTGCTGCGATTGCGAAAGCAACAAAGGTGAGTTCTCTGAAACACGAGCTCCTTCCGTGCATGACACCTCCGCGCGGTTATAGGGTCCGGCGCTCCACGGTCATAGGGTCCGAGCGCACGGTTATAGGGACCGGCCATCCCCGACGTATAAGTGCGTGCTGCAGTCGTTGTGGGAGACATTGTCGACGTTGGAGAGCTGCCGATTGTCGTGTGAGAGCCGCCGCTGCTGTTGCATGAGGAGAGGACGCGGCGGGGATGGCCGATTGCATCAGAGGGCGGCGTTGATGCGGTACGGAGGAGCAGCTGCAGTGGCAGATCGTTCGGCACGTTTGCTGTGGCCGCATACGGCATTCTGGTTCGCATCTCTTGCTCACCGGTCATTGAGGAGAAACCCAGGGTTTGGGTGCGTACGGTGCTCGACCGTTGTCAGCACGCCACAGTCGATACTGCTGGTCAGGGTTTCAGGGTTTGCAAGCTCTAAATTTGTCGTGCAATTTCGCGAATCCGGTGCGTCACTGCGAGCCTTTGTGCTTCTCTATGCGTGTCTGTATGTCTCCTCCGACAGATGTTGTGCGAGACGTCAACAGAGACGTCTCCACGTTTTCTGGGCACACATGCTTGCTTGTATCGGGGTTTCAAGTGGTTCATGATGTTTAACTCTTTAACTGATGCTTCACGTATTTGATGATTATGAACTTGCCATTATTTCGCTTGAACGACTCTGAGATTTTCCACTGGTGCTTCAATTCCTTGATGGATTCTCAATTGTTTCAGTGCTGCTTTCAGGTGGTTCATGTCTTAGTACTGAAATGACAGTGTATGAATTTAAGGTACCAGTGTGATGGTCAATGTAATGCACGAACCATGTCTCAGAAGAGATAGTGGCATGTTGTCAGAGACGTCACCCGAGACGTCATGAGAGACGTCACCACGTCTCTAGCAGTGGCGCTCGGCGCCTGGACTTGTATGCACAGATTTGCTGCCAGCGCAGGGGGTGCATAGTTGTTGGAAAAATCCACTGATTGTTGTGTTAGGGTTGTTTCGAGTTCTCCACGATTTTCTTGCTGTGCGTGTAAGAGTACATGAATCAGAATTCAAGTAGCAGGTTGTGTTTCTGTTTGGGCTAATGGGAGGTTGCGTCTCTGCTTTCATGCTGATGGATGTGGGGTGTTTGTGTGATATTCATAAAAAAAGAACGTGGAGCTATTCCTGGAGTGGCCCGGCCGACGCGTCAGGATGCCGAAGGGGAAGGGGACATATGCCCTCAGTCCTCAGAGCGGGAACCTGAAGAAGCGGCCGCGGTCGCCACAATCGCGGAGGCCAAGTGACAACACGTACAGAGATGAAGCAGAACCGAACGAAGAGTTTGAGCGCCGGACCAAACGTAAGCAAGAAGGTCGCGTGGGCACGACTGCACGCGCGACAGGCAAGGGCAAAGCGGCCATGCGAGATCAGGAGATGCAATAAGACTTGCGGTGAGGCTGTCATCCACAATCGCCGTGGCACACATGCAGGTTGAACTACAGTTATGAACGATGTTGCGGTACTCTGCTTGTCAGTGATTCACGAGGATGCGTGCCAGACATTCGTATATTTATTCCTCCCGTATGGAGCAATGTTTAAAGTTTTATTTATGTTTTTGGATTCATGTAATTGTGTGTGGAATATGTATGAGTAAAAGTTAGTGTCTATAGTAATAGTAATAGGATTAAGAAGTTTATGTACTGAGCACATGAAGTCGTCGTGCATGTAAGTAATGCACTTGTGGATGGAACAGAAGTGGCCAAGGAACCGCTGTGTTAATTTTGTATGCACGAACCATGTCTCAGAAGACATGGTGAAGTCTCACACAACATTAGGCCAGGATTAACATGACATGGTTACATCTGACAAGACATGGTTAAGGTATCTGATATTAACAATGAATTAGGCAAGGATTTTTGTTGTACAGCGCAGGGTACCCCAGTCACTCAAAGGAAGAGGACGACGATGAAGACGATGAAGAGGGCGAACAGGACCAAGAGGATGACGATGAGGAGTCGGAAGAGGACGAGAGACCGCCTCCTTCTGAGCCGCGGCGCGGCATTTTGAAGCGGGACTGCGAGAGGAAGCCGCTTTATGTGGACGCACGAGGAACTCCGTGCGGGTCATTGGTGGAGGCGTTTGAGACGGACTTGCGGCGCCTGTCGCGGGAGTTGGATCCCGGTCACAATTGGCAAGAGCAGCAGCCACCAGCGTGCGAAAAATTCATGCAGCGCTTGTGGTCAGGTACAACCATATTATTTGGCGCAGAAACTACGAAGCCTTCGTACAGAATGCAACCAACATCTGTATGCGCATTTTCTCTGTTGCGTATCACAGAGGGCATGTACTGATTTTACATTGCATACAAAGGAACAGATGTACAAATATCGTATTGGACGGATGTCCATGGAAACGTGTCAGGATGTGTGACTTGATGTACATGGAGACGTGACAGGAGACGTGGAAGGATGTCCATGGAGACGTGGAAGGATGTATTTTTAGACGTCTGCGACTGTGCATGGAAAAACGCCGAATGTGACATTTGGGACGTAATCTATTCGAAAGCTGGAATCTATGAATGGCCACTGCTGAAGCGTCCGACCAGTTCGTGTTGTCGACGTGAATGAATGTTGAATGACTGTTGTTGTTTGTACGTATTTTTGCCCACTGAATGACTATGGTGGTACGTTTCTGATGTTGGATTTTGCAGCATGGGAGGTGAGGGGCGAGCAGGGCCAGAAGACAGTATGAGAACTGAACAAGGGGCTCACGAACAGACGGTTCAGGCTGAACCGCCTGATCGACCAAAAAGAACAGAAGCCACCCGAAATCTCCGACAAGCAGTGGAACTATCTTGTGACGAAGAGGGCAACTGAAGCATCAAAAAAGAAATCGGCGCGGATGCGGAAAGTATCCAAGGGCAAGGGCACACGGTCCACACAGATGGCCGCACTTCGAGAGGCTGCGATAGTGAAACTGGTGAGTCACAACTTCTGCAATGTACGATGGTCATTGGAGCTTGCTGTTTGGATGTTTGGGGAGTGTGTAGAGCTGTTTTGTCGAAGTTCATGTCAGTGACAGTGCCTCTAGGGACATCCATGTGTTTGCAATGGCATCGTAAGCAGAGTAGGTGACGTCCGTCAATATCTTTCCGTACATGAAGATGTTTCAGAAGACGTATTGTTCTCTTACGCGATGTTGTTCGAGATGTCTTAGGCGATGCCTTATTCAGATGTCTTAGGAGATCTCTTAAGCGATGCCTTAAGAGATGTCGTAGGAGATTCCTGAGGTGGATGAAACGAAAAGGCACCGACACTGAATCCGTAGTACTAAATGTTATGCAGAATGTCAAGTTATATGCAATCAAGAACATCCAAATATGTAATTTATTGATTTGTCGTTCCTCACAGACGCCAACGAGATTTCTTATAAATATTGAATGTAATCCTGATGTCACAAAAAGATTTAAATGTATGGCAATGTGCAAGGAGCAATGGAAGAAGGTTGAGGTTCTTGTTGTCGTGTTTGCACCTTGATGTCGTTATGTTTATTTGGCACTTGTTTGCCTTTTGGATGAGAAATAGAACAGTAAATTTGGAAGGTCAGTAACTATGACCCCAAAATTCCTCTCTTCACTTGTTTGGGTTCTCATCGTAAGGGGCACAGTATTGAGATTTATTGAATTCAGTGATGTAGAACTTTAATGTCTTTTTTAGCACATGTGTTACAACACTGAGATACTTGGAATACACTGGTTCTATCATTTGCAGCACAAGTATGTCGGAATATTGAATTCAGATGTCTTAGGAGATGCCTGACGCGATGCCTTAGGAGATGTCTTAGGCGATTCCTGACGAGATGCCTGTCGAGCTGTCTCAGGAGATGTCTTAGGAGATGTCCTAGGAGATGTTCAGTGCGACATCTTTTGCAAAGTCTACATGGAAAACCGCTGTTGTTTCTGATAGTGGCTGCAGGGAGAAGGCGAAGGTTTTTCTAGGCCGACGTACGCGTGTTCTAACATATTGCAGATCTGCCTCAGTCACTTCATTCCCTGTGTGTTGACTCGTGTACACCCTGCTGTGGCGATATGGTTTTTTGGTTGGATTGTGGTAGACTCTCGAGAAAGGTCGAGCACCATGGGAGTCCGAGATCAACGACGAGATCGAGGAACAATACGATCGGCTGAACAATGCGCATAAGTCCGGATCAGAGGCGGACATAGAGGAGGATGATATCGACACTAGGATGGAGGACCTCGAGGTGCGGCTGCAGGCAAAGATGACGTCAGCGAACAATGCGCTCAAGTCGCAGATCGAGGGCATGTTCCGGGAGCTCATGTCCGGGAAGGCGTCGGGCACGGACTCCACTGTCCCCCAGACAAAGCATGCGGCGGCGCCTGCTACCCCGGTGTTGTTGCAGGTGACTCCGACGCCGACGGCCATCACCGAGGCGCGTAGGGCACCCTCACCGAACCATGGAGCATCGGGTGTGACAGAGACGTCATTGCCCAAGGATGACGACGTCGATGCTGCGGCGGAGGTTGGGGGAGGGCAGTCGATGGAGGAGGCGAAAGGAGGGAGCACGGTGGAGGGAGAGGCAGCTGTCACCGCACCCGTCGCGGAGCCGGTTCACCAAGATGATCCATATGCGGTGGACCAGACAGCGCCGTCCGCTGAGCAGACACAGCCTGCGGTCCAGACCGAGCAAGTAACGAGCTCAGAGTAGATATGCTAGAGCAGTGAGGCGTAACCACGTTTGTGACCACGTCTGTGACGATGTCTGTGACCACGTCTTAGGAAGCGCACGGACGTTTGCAGAAACATCCCCGCGCCACGTGAGACATTGTGCAGACATGTTTTGGAACACTGTGATGGTAGTATGTGATGTATTTTATGAAACTCTGTCTACGCAATTCGGCATGGTTTTTCTTGAATGCGATGCATGTTTTCCTCTACAGACGTCATGAGTGTGAAGTGTCTGGAACTGAAGCTGTACTGTGCGTGAATGAAAGCTTGGGTGCTGATAAGTACGGGAGGTAAACTTAATGTCTGGACATGGGTGGAGAGGGGAGGTGAGCACGCTTTGTTGTGCATAGGATACATGGTTGTGTACAGTGAATGCGAGCATTACAAGTAGTACCGCCGAATTGTAAGTGCAGGAGGTTGTCGACACACTCGGGGGTTCCACAGCTAGTGTCAGGCGCAGTACTAAGCCCGACAGCGTAACAAAGGCACCTGCGAAGGCTCCGAAGGCTGCAGGATTGTCTAAAGCTGGGAGTCGCGACACAACGAAGCCGACGGGGGCATCCAAAACGACCAAGCTTGATTCCACGAAGCAAGCGGGCCTGTCGAAACCGGGGAGTGCAACTGAGAAGGTTGGGAAATAATGATAGACTGTCGTGTTTGGACGTGCATGTACGCTTCGAGGGGAATACGGCAAATTATGTGATTTAGTCTGAAATTTAGTGAATTCGAGGGGAATGTCTGAAATTTAGTGATTCGAGGGGAATACGGCAAATTATGCAATGTCTAAGTGGTTTTTATATTGGCATTCATAGTATACTGGGACATTGCATAGAAAGAGTCCATGACATGATGTCATTGGACAAGTGCAGGGTGGCACGTCAACAAGAGCGGAGGCAGCCAAGAAGAAATGAACATGCGCCACAAATGAGACGCAGGTGAGCCACATGAACCCGAAATGAACGTAACGGTACTTGTTAGACTATGGGCACGACGTCTTTGCAGACGTCAGTTCAGACGCTGTCGCGACTCCAGCAGCGTAGCCGCTTGTTTCATAGAACATCCCAGGAGATGTCTAAACGTCTGATGAAGATTGAAGTATTTGCTGGGAGACGTATAGAAGTATGTTTATCGCATTGGAACCGGGTCTAGCAGTCAGGCACGTGTACAACATTCCATGCATATATAGAACGTCCCAAGTATGAGGATTTCCATAGTTTACGGCCACTGTCGTGGGCCTTGCTAACCCGCAATGGTTGTTGGCATATGTTCATGTGCAGTCTCAGAGAAGCGCCGATGACAGTACTGATAATTTTGGGAGCACCGAAAGCAACCGATGACATAGGAGCGTGTGCAGGTAGTGGATGCATAGTAGAGCGACGTGTGGTGGACGGGCCTGTAGATGTGGACTCAGAGCCAATTGATGTCACGGTCTGAATAGTTATCACAATCGAACTGTGCAGTTGAAACGTTTTATGCATATGCAATGCGAGTACGTATTTGTGATTGGCAGGCATCACTCCCATGGTACAGTACAACTGCTTGCAATGTGACGTATGGATGCTAACCGAGACTAGTGCATGTTACGGAAGATGTATTGTTGTGCATGTTGTTCATGACGTGGGAATGTTGGGGTCGTCGCGAAGGATGTCTCGGTGCATGTTCGACTGGTGACGTGAATATACGGCATGCGACGTCTACATATAGCGGCAACTGTCTTTCACAAAACGCGGTACAGGACGTCAGCATGTTTTATGGGTCGACTATGTGATGATGATTCTGTCTTGTATAAGATGTTTGTGAGTGACGTGGGGATGTTTTCGTCAACGCATTTGAGTCTTTGACGATGTCTTCCGTGACACCTGTTACGAGATCTGGGGATGTTAGGTGGGACGACTCTCTTATCACGATGATGTCTTCCAGAAACGATATTCGTGACGCAGTGCATGTTGTCTAAGCCGTCCCCGAGAACATGGGTCTAATTGCCGAATGACGTGACCATGCGTCGTGAGACATCCACGTTTAGCGCCGCCGTATCTCACAACACACGGTACAAGACGTGAGGATGTTTTCGGCGTCGACTGAAGGATCTCTATGCTCATGTCTTTTATAACATGTTCATAAATGACGCAACATATTATAGACCACGTCTTTGCGATGACGATGATGTCTTCCGTGACACGTATGAGATGACCTCGGGATGTTCTCTGCGATGACTCTCTTATCACGATGATGTCTTCCAAAAACATCCACATCACCGCAATGGATGTTATGTAAGACGTCGTGGAGAACATTAGCACGATTGCATAGTGACGTCTCGCAGGACATCTGCCACGAGAAGCTAAACAAATTGCCGCGTCTTGATGAACATCCTGGCACGTCATCGTGAACGTCCTCAAAGACAGAACGATGTCGTCGCGGAGCTCTCGCAGGACACGTCCGCGTCTATGCGCGAATGTCTATTGAAACACAGTGATGTCCCGGGAGACGTCTAGGGCAACATGTGGCGGAAATGAAAGACACCCGGGCATCTGCTGACGTGGCATGCCACGTCAAATTTTCCCGGGTGACACGTCAGAATTTCCCGGGTCCACGTCGGATTTTCCCGCCGCCACGTCGGAAAGTGGCGGGACCACATTTTCTTCCACGTCACCCACGGGGAGGATGAATTCCATCCCGACGTGGCACTGCCCGTCCTTCTGCCGCTGATGTGGCGTTGACGTGGCGCCGACGTGTCACACCTTTCAGCCTCCGAAATTTGATAGACATCCACGGATGTCTACGCGTTGTTGAAGACATGGTAAGATGTTCCCAGAATTCGCCATGCTACACGATCTCCTACACCATATCTCCACGTCGTGCCGAAGACATGACAAAAAACACGGGTTTCTTATAGTGATAAGAAGAAACTCTACTCAATCTACAAAAACAAATTTGACTCATAAAATTGATGCTTTAAAAATGTATGCAAGCTTTGAACCATCAACTATACCAAATGAATCCTTTATCTCTAAAATAGAAAAAATCAATTACTCATACAATGTTTCCTTTCACATCATCTCTTCAAAAATTCATATCTTCTTCTCAAACATCATACTCCACTCGGCCCTTCAAATTAACTTGTTGGGAGGAGCAGATTTCGAGGTGATAAGAAGAAACTCTACACAATCTACAAAAACAAATTTGACTTATGATATTGATGCTTTAAAATACAATAAGATACACAAAAAACAACATATAAAAATCAACAAACCAAACCAAAAAATACCAAAAAAATTGAAAAACAACCCTAAAATTTACCAACATCAAACATTTACCACCATAGTAAACCCTAAGTGGCCTCGGCCTACCGGCCTCGGCCATAAAACACATACAATAATACCATTCCATAAATCTAACAAAAATATACCCTCCATAAGAATATATAAAAACATTCCAACTAGAATTCACCCAAATAAAACCCGAAAATGCAATAATAACACACCATATAGAACTCAACATTACAAATATAAAAGTCACACTATTAACAAAATCTATAAAAAGTCTTTAAATCCCCTCAGAAAAAACAACAAAAAACATTTTCTTAACAAAAACAAAATTATCACCATATCAAACTATATAAATAACTATGTCTCAAAACTTCTACTACTTTGTGGTGACATCGAAACCAACCCGGGACCAATGCCAAACTTACTTAAAACGCATCCACCATCACATAAAAATAGAAGCAAAACATATTTTATACCATGCACAATAAAACTGCATCCAGAGTATCAACATTTAGCAAAAAAGTTTGCTCCTTGTTTAAAAACAACACATCCAAACCATCCAGAAACATATACAGATTACCCACACCTCTCAAAATACATACATGAAAACCAACACCACTCACCTCCGCGCATGCTATACGCACTCATTACCACGATAAGTCCATTACTAGAAACATGTGATCATCAATTAATACAAACACCTGACCCAGACTGGACAACAATACTCTTTGAGAGAATGGCACTTCTTCAAAATCCTCCCGAACGACACATCTTAAATCCACACCCATACACCGAATTTAAAAACACCAACCAAAATCTAATTAACCCCCCTAATACCATCCATAAACAATTATATGATTTTATCAATCAAAACAATAATCCACTAAATTTACAAATACTAACAAACAAATTCCCATTCCTACCCGAAAATTTACTAATAGAATCTCTTAAGTGCAATGAACCTATAAATGAATATTCACACCCACGCCCACTACCCAACATACCATTACCGCAAACCCAAGAGACTCAAACAACAAACCACAATACACACATCATTACATGGAACGCCTCATCTTTAAACACAGCCCTACCAAGCCTACAAAACTTAATCTCAAATACCACAACAAACCTAGCAATTATCACAATACAAGAAACCAAACTAACCGCAACAAAATCAACAAAATATATACAAAATCTATTCCCAGAATACAAACTAATCTTCAACAACACACACGCCTTAACAAGATGCATGCAACAAAGAATGCCGTATACCCCTGCAAGAGGCGGTCTCCTCACTCTTATAAATAACAAATATGCATACCCAGGAAATATCACCAAAATACTTACTCCAGCCGAAATCTCACCATATTTACAAATTATACAAATACAAAATGCACCATTACAACCTTGGCTAATTCTACACATGTACATGCCTTCCCACTTAGAAGATATTCAATATATTACAATAATACAACAACAAATAACACAACAAATCATAGCACACCTAAACCACACATACATATTATGTGGTGATTTTAATAGAGACATAGCCCTTATTGGAAGACAAAACGAATCCAATATAACACCTCCACAAACAGAAGATATAGAATGGCGTGCATTCACAGACACTCTAAATCTAACTTACATACCAACAAATAGCACATTCACCAGACAAGGAGGTCAAAACTACACTCAAACAAGTTTAATTGATGGATACTACATCAAAACCCCCAATAATACATTGTATACTTCAACCACAAACCACGACTACAACCTAAACTCAGACCATTCACCAGTCACCCTACAAATACCACCAAACACACTATTAGCTCGCCCCACACAACCAAAAACAAATAAACCACCAAGGATTCTAAACCCATCCCACAAGATAACATTGAAAAATTCAAAACACAATTTTTCGAAGAAAACTCACTCCAAATCAATGAACTCACTACAATACTGATGAACGAACAATTAACCAGCAACCAATGGCAAACATCTTGTACAAAATTAGACCACTTAATACAACAAATATCAGAAAAAATCCAAGAAACCTGTAGTGCTCCACCCCTACCTTCACTAACACGCCGCACAGCTCAACAAGGAGGTTTTTTGCCGAGAAAACTCCAAAAACAATGGAAAAAACACCTATCTACCTACCACTTAATCAGAAAAGCAATATACATAACAAAAACCATACTAGATTGGCAAAATCACACAATAATAGAAGAATTAAAAAACCATAACCACATTACCATCCCACCACCCCCTAGCCCAGAATTAAATCGACAAGAAACACACAATTCGCTATTTACGCACTTGGCTATATAATCATGCACTTCGTCCCCGAGCGCATGATTTTATTTGTCTAACTTTTATTTTAAAAAAACCAACGATTATTGTCTTTCTTCAATCCCTTACATTGCAAACAAATAATTATTTTAATAAATTTTTATTCTCATCTTTATCTTTTCTTTTATCTTTTCTTTTTTATCTTGATTTCTTTCTCATCTTCTTTCTTGTCTTCTTTCTTGTCCTCTTTTTGTCTTTCTTCTTGTCTTCCTTTTTGTCTTCGTTGTATTTTTTTTCTTCTAATTTTTTTTCAGTTGTGGCTGCTGAACCCTAAACAATGGGAGCAAACCAAAAAAAAAAAAAAAAAATTATTTTTATTTTTATTTTTTTTATTTTTTTATTTTTTTTCGTTTTTCGGGTTGGCCGTAGGGTGCTGCTGAACCCTGAATGGCAGCCGCCGAAAAAAAAAAAAAAAAAAAAAATTTTTTTTTTTTTGCCCTTTTTCTTGGCCGTGAGGTGCTGCTGAACCCCTGCCCAAAAAACAAAAAAAAAACTTTTTTTTTGACTTTTTTGACTTTTTCTTAAAATTACTATTTTTAGTCGCTGAGGTGCGCGGCCGCGCACCCAAAGACTCTTCTTCCTCTTCTTCTCCTTCCCCTCTCCTCATATATATATAGGGGAGAGGTGAGGGGAGGGAGAAGGAGTTGAAGAATGAATGAGAGAGACCCTCTCCTCTCCCCTATATATATGAGGAGAGGGGAGGGATGGAAAGGGAGGGATGGAGAGGAAGGGATGGAGAGGAGGGATGGAGAGGGAGGGATGGAGAGAGAGGGAGAGGAGAGGAGGAAAAGGGAGTGAGTGAGGGATAAAAGAGGCTTAGGGTGCGCGGCCGCGCACCCTCAGCCGTCTGTAGTCTAAAAATAGAAAAAAAACTTTTTTTTTTTTTTTTTTTTTTTCCGGCCGTTTACGGGTCAGCCGCCGGCGGCTGAACCCTAATTTTTTTTAGGGTTCATGAGCCCTAAACAAGAAAGAAGACGAAAACCAAAAGAGAAAAAAATAAAAAAAATAAAAAAAAATAAAAAAATTATTATTTTTGGGTTTTTTTCCTCCACCGCCGTTTAGGTTCAGCCGCCGCTGGCTGAACCCTAATTTTTAAAATTTTAAAATTTCTATTTTTAGGGTTCATGAGCCCTAAGCAAAAAAGAAGACGAAAAAAAAAAAAAAAAAAAAAAAAATTGGTTTTTTTTTCCTCGGTGCGGGTGTAGGGTTTGCGGCTGCCACAAGAGGTATGAAGAAAAAAATAGAAAAAGAAGAAGAAGACAAGATAAAAGAAAAGATAAAAGAAAAAATAAAGATAAGAATAAAAAATAAATAAAAGAATTGTTTGTTTACAATGTAAGTGATTTGTAGAAAGACAAAATCGCTGTTTTTTAGAGAGTTTTTTACACAAATTTTTTAAGCACGATTTGCTGATGAAATGAACGCACTTGGCCAAGTGCATAAATAGCGAATTGCGTGTTAAGAGTGGATTAAAACTCTAGCAGAATTAGCTAAAACCGCAAACAAACAAGCACGGAAAATTACCACTAAATACACCCAAGACTGTGTTAAAAAAGCAATCACAAAATATAGACAACTATATGAAAAAAGCCCCAAGAAAATAAATAAAAATGTTTTCAAGAACCAAGAAACACCACCGTTAGATTGCATTATGGATAGAAACAATAACATACTAACTAGCCCAGAAGACATAGCAAATGAAGTTTATATTCAACAATCAATTAGTAATAGATCTACAGTCCCAACATGTTATTACCAACCAGAACATCCAACTAATTGCACCTGTGGAGTTAAACAATACCCATGGCATGATCTAGATGGATTTATAATAGATACAAGAGGAGACCCTCAAACACCACTGCATAAATACTTCGACCAAGAAACATACGATTTATGTTTAAAACACCTATCCAATAACAAAACACCAGGCCCAGATAAAATTCCAAACTCAATTTTAAAAAATATGCCTGATAGCTTTCATAAACTACTATTCCTAATTTTCACCCACTGCTACAAACAGAAAAAAATCCCAGCATCATGGAAAATAAGTCTAACCATTCTTTTGTACAAAAAAGGGGACCCATCACTATTACCAAACCACAGACCTATAGCACTTGCAAACACAATTTATAAATTATTTACTAGCACACTAACACTAATACTATCATCATATGGTGAAAAATATCAAATACTACACGACAGTCAAGAAGGATTTAGAGCAGAAAGAAGTACATCCAGACAACTACAACTACTCATAGCAGCCCTGGAAGATGCTAGATTTACCAACCAAAACATATACCTTCTATACATAGACTTTAAAAATGCATTTGGCTTCCTTGACCACGCTAGACTATTAGCTATAATGAAAGACCTTGGATATCCATTAGATGCAGTAACACTAATTGGAAATATTTACTCACACTCTACCACCATATTTACCGGTGAACACTTCGGCAAAACAAAACCAATACCCATTCACAGAGGCACCATCCAAGGAGATACACTAAGCCCATATTTATTTCTAATATTTCTTGAACCACTACTTAGATGGTTACAAAGAGGTAAAAACAGATACACATTTGGTACATCAAAATTAACCATCAGCTCTGCAGCATACGCAGATGACCTAGCAGCTATAACAAATAATCTCCAATCACTACAAACGCAACTAAACAAACTAGATAAATTTTGTGAATGGGCTGGAATGGACTTGGGTGTACAAAAATGTGCCATCATTGGGTGTCCCAACAAATCCAAACTAAATCCTGAAAAATTTAAGACCCAAATACAAAACCATAACATATCTTACAGAAATCAACCAATACCCGTTCTACATCAAAATGAACCTTATGTATACTTAGGCATTCAACTAGTACCATCTTTAAAATGGAAACTCCAAACACACATCATCACAAACAAAATAATAGACCAATGCAAACAACTAGCCAAATTCCCTGCCACAATTAAACAAAAAATTAGCATGGTTGACACGGTCATTAGAGCAGGCATCGCATACAGTTTTTATGTAGTCCCATACTCACTACCGACCATCAAAAAACTAGATAAAAAAATTATAGGAATCCAAAAAACAATATGTGGACTACCAAAATGCACAGCAAATGTAATAACCCAATTACCTTACGAACTCTTTGGTCTTGAAGCCTTCTCACTAAAAAACGCATATCTACGATGCATTGGTGAACAACTTAGAAATGCACTTAATGACCAAGGGAGACTAGGTATAATATATAAGGGACTTATACACCACATATTAGCCAAATTTGGAGGCGCGGAAGAAATCCCAAGAATCACACAATATGATTGCATTAATTCACCAACCATACGTACATTATTTCTACTAAAAAATGCTGGAGGAATTCACTTCAAAAGTACAAATGAAAATTTCGTACTACATATGACAGAATTGGAACAAGAATGGCGAGCACAATCGACAATTGAACTTCCACTTCTCGACCCCAAACTTTCACTCAAACTTTTACACAAATTATTAATCCATAACATGTACGAAATAAAACACATCACCCTTCCCAACAGAACAACCCTTATGACACCATAAAACTTCAAAACATACTACAAAACACCAACCAAACTAGAAAAAAGCGCACTTCAAATAGCTGAACAATTGTTCTGCTACCCATTTGCACACCAAATTGCCCAAACCCATGTGCAAGACACCCACCCGCCCGTACGCTTAAACCAAGATTCATCTCAACTAACCAAAACATATTACCAAGAGCACCAGCTAACCCACCTCAACCCCCAGCTCCACAACAACACCTTCGCCCAAACCCACCCCCTAACATAAAAAAAAAACCCCCTAAGATTTTCCATTGACACAATATTAAACCACAAAACAAATACCTCAAAAGATAAATATAAAATAACAAAAAAATATAACACATACCTATGTCAATGGACTCTTCAAAACAACGATACATACAACAAATGGATGCTACAAAGAGAACTCTTTCCTTTCAACCATCCAACAACCATTGCACACAACATCCAACTACTAACAGAATACTACACAAAACTACAATACAATCACTATAATTTTTTTATTAACACACACTTCACTCTTGAACAAGGCAGAGATACAAGATTCATCCCTCCACCCACATCCACCCCGCTTACACACATACACATACAAGAATGTAACCCGGAAAAAGACATCGTTTCCAATTACGATACCATACAAGTAAATAATGAACAAACCCACCTATATGAAGATACCGGTAGATACCTCATCACTATATCAACCACTAGACTAAAATGGCTATGGCAACAATATAATAAAGCAATTTATAGCTCACACGGCCTAGTACCCCAAACACAATCATTTGAAAAAGAAGTAATATGGCTCTATCAAAGATACAACCATAAAATCCCCAGAAAAGACCCACTAAAAGCAGCACAACATACTCTACCCACAAGTATTTTGGACTCCATTACTACTTCCTTTAATATCTCCCACTCATACTTCTCTTCACCAATAACATGTTCCACACAAATTTCAGAATTTTACTCTCCTTTTGCAAGAGATAAAATCTTTGGATCACTCGGTACCGCCTTCCAATATAAATAGAAAGGCATAGGCTACGCCCACCCACATAATGAAGAAACAGCCCAACAAGCAATTCATTGGGCACGATTGGCAGCCAAAACCGACCCAAATAACATCACTATACTGGTTATACCAGATACAAATTGGTACCAAAAATTTTCCCCACATAAGGGGCCTTTTTCAGACACCCATATAATTGCCCACTTCGCCGCAGATTCTATCACATATGAAGAACCAACAGTCCCACAAGAACTACATAAACTAAAGACAGAACCCCTTGCAATCCGCGTCCTATGCATTCATCACCAAGATCACAACATTGGTACACCATACCAAATAAATACAATTAAAGCAGCAATTGAAAACCTACAAATTCCACAATATCACATACAAAATGCTCCACGTACCCCTCACAACACACCGGTCAATAAAAATAAAAAATGGAACAAACTCATATACCCGCCTTCCATCAACCCAACCACTTTAAACACGCCACCTCTACCAAACTTTGTGACAAACACTACACCTATATTCCAGCCACAACATAGCTACTATACCGATGGATCCTTCTTTCCTCCTGAACAAGCTCCCGACGGACATTGGAAAAAAGAGAAAGCCGGGTACGGAATATACAACTCTACAAAGGCTGACATGCAAATATCAGCAAGACTACCAGGCCTACAAACATGTTTTCGAGCTGAACTAATGGCTATCTATAGAACACTTAGATTAATCACTACTAAATACCCAGATGAACCGGCACATATATTTACAGACTGCCTCAACTGCCTATACAATCTAAACACACACATCAAACATCCAAACACACACAACAATCACGCGGATAAAACCATACTAACAGACATGGTAGAAATGTTAAAAACTCGTACTCAACCCACCACATTCCACAAAGTCAAAGCACATATTAACATTAAAGGACGAACAAGCCGATATACTTGCAAAACTGGGGGCCAGAAAAGAATACTTCAGAGCCACAAGTTCATATGAATTTGCACATACTACACCATTTTATTTTCAAAAAGGTATATGGCCAGGAC
Organism: Pohlia nutans; assembly: GCA_022496805.1. Classification (NCBI taxonomy): domain Eukaryota; kingdom Viridiplantae; phylum Streptophyta; class Bryopsida; order Bryales; family Mniaceae; genus Pohlia; species Pohlia nutans. The sequence continues at coordinate 20,698,638 of CM040094.1, forward strand.
CTATAAAATGGCCAGATAAAGGCCCCGTCAGATGTCTCCAAACATATCTAACCAAATACGACCAAGAAAATAACCTTGAAGAAATGGCAATCGAATTTCCAAACATTAGTAAAATGGACCATGAACCCAAACATCGATAACGAACTATCCAACACATTTTGGTCCAATCCTACAATCACTGACTCACAAAAAACAATTATATTAAAACTTCGTACTGGCCAATACATGGGTAATGCTAGAAAACAACTATTTTTTGGAAGAGAAAGATTCCCCTCAATAACATGTTCTATCTGCAACTCTGCAGATGTAGACACATGGCTACACGCACTTCTAAAATGTAGTCATCACCACATTCACGCCATTAGAGTCAAAAGACACAACAAAGCAGTTTGGGAACTAAGGAAATTAATCCTCTCATCACAAAAATCTAGATGTTACACCCTCATGAACGCAGGAACATTCAACAACAACCCCCAAGAAAACACAGTACCCCCATAGCTGCTACCATGCTCATGTGAACAACAAAGATGCCATTGCAACGCTAGATTCAAACCAGACATCCTCTGCGTAAAAGGACTCCCATACAAAAATGACCCACCATCACATCCATCAGACAACCTCACAATTCAATTTATTGAATTTACATATTGTAATGACAAATTCCCACAAACAACAATAGATATCAAAAATCAAAAATACCAACCACTTATTAATAGCATTATTAATTTAGGATGGAAAGTTGACCCACTCATAGTCATCACGGCAGGAGCTAGAGGCACAACACATATCCCCTTGATGAAACTCCTTGAAACAAAATTTAAATTACTTGAAACTGCCATTAAACACACATTCAAAGAAATAAACACCATTGCTATACATCATGCCGGATCAGTTATTCTACATAAAAGAAAAATAGAAAATAACCAACCACTACCAATGGATTACTAAATAAAACAAAACTACCAAACAAAAGGAGGGTAATGGTGAAGACCACTACTTATTTCTTTTGTATTTTTTGTTTGATTAGCTCACAGTACACACTTGTCTCAGGTAGATGGGACGGGGCCGGTTGGTTGGTACAAACTTCCCTGCCTATGAATAATTCACTAGCAGCACTAAGTCATGTATATCACAATAAACGCTCAGACGGACTCCACGGGAATCGAACCCGGACCGTACAATTGTAACATAAACGCCCTTCTCCAACCAACCTTGGAACCATGACTTGGCGACCTCCAGCAAAACAAATACCAATTTATACTCGCGCTAATTCTAATCTAACATATTTTACTAGTGTTATATACTAGTATTTATCTCTGGTCACTAAAGTGTCTATTCTCGAAAGAGGTGAGTAGTCTTGTACCAATGGACCTTTGTCCAGTGGGCATTGGCTCATTGTCAAGACGAACAGACACTTTATTCACGCTGGCCTCGAAAGAGGACCGGTGTTCATATCTATCTTCTTCACCCTAAACCCAATTACTATTTCTTATCTAATCTATTAAGTCTTCTTCTTACCAAACCCAGTTTCTCTTTCTTATCAAATCTATTACTTCTTCTTACCAAACCCAATTACTCTTTCTTATCAAATCTATTAGGTCTTCTTCTTACCAAACCCAATTACCGTAACACCATAGCAGGTTCGCCACCTGGCAAACGAATATTTTTTTTTTTTGAAAAAATAAGGTTCGCCTCTCAAAAACTGAATTTCTCAATTTTCGTTTTTTAGGAAAAAATCAATAAAAATGACCTTAAATAGCTTAGAAATAACAAAATATTTCAAAAACTAATTTATTCTATTTTTGTTTTTATGTCTTCAGAATTTTCTAATTTTTACGTTTTTTATTTTAAGAATTATTTTAGGACAAACCTGCTATAGTACTATGGTACTCTTTCTTATCAAATCTATTAGGTCTTCTTCTTACCAAATCCAATTACTCTTTCTTATCAAATCTATTACTTCTTTTTACCAAATCCAATTCATATTCCTTATGAAATATATTAATTCTTCATACCTATCTCAATTATTCTAACTTTGAAGATATCACATCAATAATTTTTTTTGGCAAACCCAATTAATCTTTGCTGACAAGCTAGCGTAATATAGGTCGTCAAATCGCAAGCACTGAGACCGGTGGTACACGGTTACCAACCAATGCAACCGGTGATTGGAGGTTGACGGGGGTCGTAACCGGTGACCGCCGGTTACCAAGCTTAAGGCAACAGCCGGGTGACTGGTGACCATAGGTTGCCGATTAGACAAGCCGGTGGTCGTCTCGAGGGTCGGCGATTAGACAGCTTGTGCAAGTTGGCTGTCGTCTCGCACCAAATTTTCCGGAGAAGCTCAGTTTGTTTGATGGAACGCGGCCTTCGCTAGAACGAGTCCTGGAACTCCGCGGGGATGGTGTCTGCGGTTTGTGGGTAGATTGTTGCGACATTGCCACTTGCACGCTGGCGGTTTTAGCGACTTTGGAGAGAAGAGTTGCACACTGTGGTTCCGTTTGGTGGGGAGATGAGTTGCACGCTGTAGTTACGGTGTAGTGTTCACGATTTGTGGAGGGATGAGTTGCACGCTGCGGTTTTAGTGACTTCGGGGAAGGATCAGTGTGCGGTTTAGGGTGGAGGCCTGTTGCGGGGATGGTGATTCAGACTGTGCGATTCTAGAGCAATTCCGTGAGTGTGATGGCGAGGAGTGAGTGCGATAGGCAAAGTGCGATGGTGATGGCAGTGGCGAAGGCAGCGGTCTTTCAATGCGCGCAAGGGTGGTGGGGAGCGCGGTGAGGGTGAAGTAGACCAATGCTGGGGTGGAGCGTCTGGATTTAGGAAGATCCCGTGTGAGAGGTCAGTATAGTAGCATTTTACTGCTCTCTCCTTGCTGATTTCTTGTGTTGCTCTCTTTTTGGACAGTAACTAGTTGTTTAGAAACATAGTGTGCAAAATTGTTGGTGTTGTTGACAGATCTGCATTGCATTTTATTAGAGAGCTTTAGATCTTGTGTGAGAGGTTAGTGTAGCAGCGCTTTAGTGCTCTCTCCTTGCAGATTTTTTGTGTTTAGGGTCTTTTTGGACAATAGCTAGTTGTTTAGAAATATAGTGCGCAAAATCGTTGGTGTTGTTGACAGATCTGCATTGCTTTTTTTTAGAGAAATTTAGATCTTGTGTGACAGGTTAGTGTAGCAGCGCTTCAGTGCTCCTTGCAGATTCTGTGTGTTGCTCTCTTTTTAGACAATATCTACTTGTTTGGAAACATAATATTGCATTTGATTAGGGAGATTTAGAACTTCTGTGAGAGGTTTGTATTGCACTTGATAAGATAGCTTCAGTGAATTCTTTTTTATTGCAAAATGTGGGTTTTGGCTGCAGTGGGCAAGGGATGGAGAATTCGAGTGGGACGCATTCCAGTAAGGGAAAGTTGGGCAAAGGCAGTTTGGGAAAGGGAAGGGTGGGTGGGGGGAAATCCAGGGAGATTGGATGGCAGGGGAAAGAGGATGCAAGGAAGGGGAGGGCCAGCGGTGGAGATCAGCGTGGGAGTGCTGCAACTATGAGCACTGCTGAGGACGATATGAGCGAAGAAGAAGGAGATCGTGATGAGGAGGAAGATATGTCGGTGCAGGTGCACGATGTTGAGGTATCACGGAAGAGACCCAGATCCAAAGGGAAGAAGGTAAAGCTTTATCAAACTTCTAAGGACGTGGACTCTGAGATTTCCTGTTTGAAGCCACCACCAAGGATGTTGAGTCGGGAGGATTTTGCCAAGGAGTATAATCTTTGCAATGAGTCCAATCAGAATCCTCATCGCTACAAAAAGGGCTCTCTTGGTATGAAATTGGCAAAGAAGTATTCAGGGGAACCGCTAGGTGAAGGTGGGCGAAATGGGTTTTCTTGGCAACAATGTGAGAAGCCTGAGATAAGAGCAAAGATTGAAGAGCTACATCCAATTCTCTATCAACATGGTCCCAATGAGATACCAGGCTTGTTGAAGATGCATTTTGCTGAGGGAATTGCGATGTAGTATGAGAAGGGACCAAAGGAGGTTAATTGGTGTTTGTTTGGGGAGGAAACGAAAAAGAGGCAACGCAATCGATACCACCAAGATCTGAACAAGCTCTTGGCATTCAAGAAGAGCTTGGAGAGTTCTGTTAACCGTAAATTAGGAATATCGATAGGCCTACCGATCTGAATTTTACCTGGGTAATTTTCCAAGTTACCCCAGTAGGTAGATCTAGGAAACACTTTTTTACAGATCTGACCTAACTGGCAGATCTGGTTGTACTATGGTATAAAAGCAATAGAGCCAACCTCATTGGCATGCTCCATTTTCCCAGATAATTGACTTTTGCTAGAAGTACTCTTCTCTGATTTATCATCTACCGAGTAGCTTTCTGTGCGCGATCATCAGGAATTTCGGACCCCACTGATTCTGCACTGATTCAGTGCGATTTCCGATATTTCAAGGGTTCGTACGATTTTCGCACTGATTCCGCATCGTTGCATCATTCATTGCAACTACACTGATATGACACGATGTTCGTACAGGCGGATATAGTACTGATTCGACACGATTGATACATCCATTGAAAACGTATGAATTCAGCACTCTTTATAGTCGTCAAATGTCGTGTTTTAATCGTCTTTAAAACTACACTGATTCAGTGCGTTTTTCATGCGACATCATCTTTTCCATATCTAGATTTTATTTTCTTTTTATATCTAAATTTGATCAAAATAGTATTATTAAAAAATATAAAATAAAATGAAATAATAGAAAATATAAAATAATTACTTTCCTCGCTACCCACTTCAACTACACGGAAATTGCCCGCACATGCGGTGGGGCCCACTATAGCTTCCCAAGCTCTATTGCCAACGGTGGAATTGGAACTCTCAACCTTCCGGTTGCCAATCAAGTTCCAAACCACCAAACCACCTCAAACTCTTCATGCATAGAATGGAACTCTTTTGGTAATTATCAAATTTTTTTTTCAGCAGACTTTGAATGTTTTTAACTATGTGAAAAAAACTTTTTTTCCAAATTTTTTTTGCCCTAGATTATGCAGGACGTTTTCTATATCTAGGATGTTTTTCATAATTTTTTGAATTTTTGAATATTTTGCCAAAATCGTGATGGCAGATCAGGGCTGTGAGCTGTTTTTTTTTTTCAGCGGACTTTGAATGTTTTTAACTATGTGAAAAAAAACTTTTTTTCCAAATTTTGTTTTTGCACTAGATTATGCAGGACGTTTTCTATATCTTGGATTTATTTCATAATTTTTTGAATTTATTTATTTTTTGCCAAAATCGTGGTGGTTGTGAGCTATTTTTTTTTGCTCCTATGATGAAAAGTACAATGATAACCAATAATACCAAATTTGAATTCTAAAAATATAAAATGTTATTTCTTTGAAAGTTCAATGTGTATTGCTTCTAAACTCTATAAATGTAAATCTAAAAATGTTTTGGGAAATTAAACCGTAAGTATAATTTAAAGAAGATTCTTAGAATATTCCAATATATTCCAAAATAATATAATTTTTTTTGAAAGATTCCAAAAGATTCCAAAAGATTCCAAAATATATATTAAAATATTGTACACGGATGTCGTACGAAAATAATTTGCATTATAATAGATACTGAAATTGCACGAATATAGTAAAAGGCATTAATATGATACGTATACGATACTGAATTCGCATTAACTAAAACCGCACGTTATCCGTGTCTTATCAGCCATGTGATGTAAATACACGATTAACGCACGGATTCCGTCAAGCACGACTTTCGTGCGGAAACAACACTTTTTTGATAATCATTGAAAAGACACTGCATCGACACTCTAGTAATGCATGTCACTTCCGTACCGTAACGACACTTCTAAATGCACGTATGACGTGCGGAATCAGTGTTTAACGATAAACGCACTGAATCAGTGCAGAATCAGTGGGGTCGGAAATTCCTGATGATTGCTTATTTGGATTAGTTTGTCTTCTCTCGGTTTTGTGATAACCGATTTAGCTTTGAGTATTTTCTTGCCGATTCTGTTAAATTCCTTCTCCTCGGTAGCTATCAATCCTCCCGGTACTGATTATCGAGTAGCCTCTTACCAGGAGGAGCTACCAAATTCCTCCACTGCTGTGAAATTGGGGGGGGATGGAGTGGAGGTCATTAAAATTGGAGCCAGGCCAGCAGGGGGTGAAGCTGGAGGAAGAAGGGGCTGTTGGGAAATCAGTCAATGTGGAGAAGTTAAGATCGAAGAATCCGTTCAAGGCTTGGGGAGACGGGTGGTGAATCTGGGGTGTCTGCAGATTGCGAGGGACAAGACATGCAACGAGCGGGAACTTGGTCAAAGGCAAGCATGTCAGAGCGCCAATTGGAGCTGGAGTCACTCATGAACGTGGTTCACATGGAGGGAGAGGTGTTGAAGATTCAGAAGAAGGAGGCGGTATCCACCCTTGAGCGGTGCCAGTGGAGGAGGAGAGAAACAGAATGCCTTGTAGGCACGTTCAAGGGCCAAATGGAGGTGAAGGCAAAGCTAATCGAGGAAATGAAGGGAGTTGGTGAAGATGTCGGGCGTGAATTGATCAAACTGGAGATGGTCCAAGAGCAATTGGCAACGGAAGAACAACATTTGGCCCAAGCAAAGTTGCATTATGAGCAAGCGGAGGCTGACATGGCTATATTGGTAAAGAAGACGGAATGTCACCAATTGGAGTTTGATGCATTGGTAGCTGAGTTGGGGTCGCTCAAGAGAGGCAAGTCCGGTGCCTCATTTTGGCCAAGACCCATGGTGTATGCCCCATTGGAGGAACCCATTTCTGATTTGATGGACTACAGTGATGAGACTATGTTCATTCGGGTCACGGTTTGCTCTCTATGCTCCTCTCCATTCCCTCATAGTGACATTATTGTTTCTTCATGTAGACACCTCTACCATCCTTTTTGTACATCGGTTCTTTTTGTCAATAGTTCCAAGTGTACGGCGATGGGATGTAAATCTTTGTCACATCCCGAACGGCATCGTAGCTTTGGTTGGGGGGAGCCGAGTTCTGACCTTGTACAGAGGGCATTGATGCTTGGACTTGCTGAGGAGAGAAAGAAGATCCTTAAAGACCGATCACATGCGGCCAAGGATAAATGTCCAGCAGCTGGTAAGTTCAACCTTAAACTCTCTTACAATGTGCTAATTTATCTTTGGCAATAACTATATGATATTGTCTAGTATAGTATCATACAGTCTACTACATCTAATAGTATAGGTACATACTGTATAACTAATAGAAAAATTAATACTTGACATCGGTTAGTACTCCTGCTCATTTTGCACCAAACGTCCTAAGTGTAACAGTGGTACATATAGTACCAGTATTAACTCGTTGAAGAGTACAACTGTGAGCTCGTTCTTTTAGTAGAACTCTATTTAAATGTCATTCCTTGTACTAATACTTGTTGATGATACTTTTTGTACCCTGTTCAGTTCGCTTCTATGTACACTATATCATAGTGTACAAATTTAGGTTGTATTGTTTGTACTTATAGCGTGTACAAAATACTGGATTGTAATAATTGTACCACGTGCATTTTTTTTTAAGTGGTTGACAATGGAACTTACTTGAAGTACTATTAAATGAAAATTGATTTGTATTGAAAGTACTTCGTATATTCAAAAAATTAGGATGTATAAAATGTACTTCATGAAGTGTAAATCTAATATTCAACGAGTACTACTCTACAAATATGTACCAAAGATACTGTACAATGTTGAGTTTGTATTACAAGTACGTGGTGTTTTTTTTATGTAGGTGGTTCTAGGGTAATTTGTTCAATTTCAGTTTAGAGTAGGTGAGGAGACACTGATTTACTCATAAAGAGGGGGGTTTATAGTTCAACTGTATTGAAGGCAATGTGTTGCTCTTTGTGTAGTTTCGAGCCAAAAATTTGCCCATCCCGCAAACTCTCCCGCGAACTTCACGGAGGGAGCCACTAGTCAAGCTGTCTACTCAGCCAAGGCTACTGATTGGGGAGGTGCTGCATTGTCCAGACTTGCAGAGGAAGGCACTATTCCAAAGGTAATGAAGAAGACCGTCCAGGTTGGAGTTAAAAGTGGTGCTTTAAAAGTGAGGTCAAAAAAGAAAAAGAAAACAGTGCATGAGCGCACGGAGAAGGATTTGAACAAGAAACACTCAAGCGAAGAGCCTGATTTTAGTTCAGAGACGAAGTCAAGCGAAGATGGCCTGTTGTTGAAGGTTATGAATTTGCCTTCTAGCTTAGGTAGCTCCATTTCTACCTCTGAGGATGAAGAAAGGAGTATTGAAAGAGAAGGAGGTGGGATGCAGGTCGGTGGAGACGATGGAGATGATGAGGGCATACGACTACCTCTCTTCAAGTCCTGGGACCCGAACCTCATCAGCCTCCAAAAACCCCTTAGCAAGAGGCCAGTACAAAACCGAAGGGATGGTGTGACATCCGAGGGAGAGGCTGAGGTAATGAGTCGACGAGGAGTAATTAACGGGGCTACTGGGAAGGGAAAGGAGGCAGTAGAGGGAGACATAGGAGAGGGGGTGGGAGGTCTTACAGGAGGTGTTGGAGAAGAGGTGGATGAAGAAGAGGGAGATGCTTGTTAGGAGCAGCTTGTAGGCTCAGGGGAGGAGGTCAAGGAAGTGACGCCTAAGACAACCATAGTACCTACGAGTGTTAGAAAAAATTGGACAAAGAGGAAATATGGTAAGTGTGCAGAGGTTGCGGATGAGATGGGAGGTGTTATGGTGGGGAAGGACGAAGGAGAGGGAGCTGTTGGGGAGGGAAAAGGAGATGCTGGAGAGGGGAAGGATGAAGGTGGAGAACTTGCTGGGGAGGGGAAGGGGGAGAGTTTAGGTGGGGGACGTTCCGGGGAGGGAATATCTGCAGAAGGGGAGCAATCTGTAGGATCAGAGGAAGATAAGGAGGAGATGGTGGATGTGGCGCCCAAGGTAGCCACGGTGAAGAAAAAGAAGAAGAAGTCCCAGAGGAAGAAGGAAGAGAAGAAGGTAGACGATGAGGAGGAGGGCACGAACATCATTGGAGAACCTTCATCGTTCAGAGCACACATCCTACACCGACTTGTGCAAAATGGCATCTGGGACGAACAATGATGGCGCTGAAGCGGCAACCATCCCAACTCCTCCCCCCATCTACGAGCCTCCATGTAGGAGAACTACCAGGTCACAATAAGGGAACTTGGCATCAACAACGGTGGCTACACAGGTATTGTCTACGCAAGTAGACAAACCTTCATCAAAGAAGCGTCGACACTCTTAGTTTTTGAGAGGATTTATGAATCTACAGTTTTGGTTAGAGTCTCAGTCGGCTAGGTAGTGTACATACATAGGCAAAGCCTTGTATATTGCCTTCCAAGTGGAGGCCACTGAAACAGAGACTAACTATTACTTGATCTATGCCTTTTGTGGATAGTCCGTATATTCTAATGTGCGTTTTTCGTATGTGTTTCATACGAGGCCCTACCTTGGTGCTCTGATGAAGATTTGTCTCGGGGCTTGGAGGCGATTCCGGTCCCTCTAGCTCCGCATGGTGCCCCTATGAGTGCTTTCAAGTACATGGCTACTAGTATGGTCCATAACAAGGCTCGTGTAGATACTTCCATTGCAGGGTTAGGGAAGGGCGAGTTTTGTGCCTGTGGCAGGGAAGATTGTTTGACGGTAGGGATTCCTTGTGAATGCACGAAGGCAACTGGTGGGCAGTTTGCATACAACCCAGGTGGGCTACTGAAGGACTGTTTTTTGCAACGTAGTTGTCATCAACGTCGGACTTTCATTAGGGAATGTAAAGTTAAGTGTGGGTGCCACAGTAAATGTGGTAATCGGGTGGTTCAACAGGGTATGAAGCATTCGATAGAAGTTTTCCGTATGATGCGTACTGGTTGGGGGATTCGAGCCATTGAATCTATTCCCAAAGGTGCGTATGTATTTGAGATGACATGAGAGATATTAACAAATGCTGAGATGGCGATTAGAAACCTTGTGGTTGATGATGGTCAGTCTTACGCATTACAACTTGATGCTGATTGGGCCACTGAACGAAAATTAGATGACAACACGGCTCTATGTTTGGATTCCACTCACTATGGAAATGTGGCAAGATTTCTGAATCACAGGTTTCACCTCAAGCATGCCACCCTAAATGTTCATTGAATTTTTATTGCACGTAATTTGCCTAATTGGTATTGCATTTACTTTGTGCAGATGCGAAGATGCAAACCTCCTTGACATGCCCGTCAAGATTGAGAATGCTAATAAGAGCATCTACCATGTTGCTTTCTTCACCAAACGACTCGTTGAAGCCAGGGAAGAGTTGACATGGGATTATGGCATCGACTTCAGTCTTCAAGACCCTGATTTGCCGTCCTTTGCTTGTAAATGTGGGAGTAGCATGTGTAGATATAGAGTTTCACCACTTTTGGACAGAATTAAGTAGGGAGTTGAGTTGGTGAATCTTCAAGACCTTGATTTGCCGTCCTTTGCTTGTAAATGTGGGAGCAGCGTTTGTAGAGATAGAGTTTCACCACTTTTGGATAGAATTCAGTAGGGAATTGAGTTGGTAAAGTAGGAGTTAGACAAAACAAAAGCAGACATTTTGTACTCTAACATAGTATGGTAAACATACATGTTGTACTTTGTACTATAAAGTTGTACATTTTGTATTTTAATATGTTTTGTAGTTTTCAAACTTTGATACATTTTTAACTATCATAGATTGTCTCATGATTCTTAGTTAAGTTTTCAAACATTTCTCTAAGTTATCTATACACGTTCACCCTGAACCCATACAACTATAAACTTAATCCCATAAGGACTGAATCTGATCAAGGATCCTGCTATGTATAATTATTATCTTCATGTTAGTCTGTAAGAAATAAACCCACATGCAAACCCTCGTTAAAAAATTAAACCATGTGCCAATCTGCAAGTGATAAGAGAGGCCCAACGCACTCCAAAGAAAAGCTGCAGTAGACACCCAAAAGCAAAATCCGACTCACCTACGTTTTACACTAATTCCATATAACCAACCATATCTTAAGAATTTAGGAGAAAAGAACTAAAGAGCACATTTGTGAGAAAAACATCGTACAAGTGAGAGAACAAGAGACTAGTTCAGATCCATACAGTGCTATTATTTTGGCGAAAAGGGCTGAAACATCAAGAAAAATAATCACCCCTTAGTTTTACTAGAAGTATCTAAAAATACTATAAATATGATACAAATGAAGTACTTCTACTATCCAGAGATACTAGAAAGAACACAGAAGATCTAAAAGAATAAAGTCCCGAGTACTACTCAGCATTGAATGCCCACCATTCTCGTAATGCATCCTCACACACATGTTGAAATTCAGCAGACAACTTATACACAGGGGTCCCTTTCACCCTGTGTGACGCAAGAATCATCGGAATTTGCAAGCCCGAACAAGATGTGCATCGACATGTGCATCTACTGCCTTGTCACAGAACACATACGTCTTGTCTACATGTCCATACTTCTTATAATATTTGCCCCGGATAACTGCATCACCTACATTGAACGTCCCACCCCATGGACAAGAAAGAGGCTCTTGCAGAAAAAACTTCGTCTTTTGGCACTAGAGAATGTAGAATTGCACACCGTCCTCGTTCTCCTCTTCTGCTGGGATCATGAAATTGTCCCCAACTTCAACCAAGTCTCCAATCTCTATAGACACTCCATCGTGTAGCATATTCTCCGCTTCGTCCATCTCCTCGACTTGTTCTGCAATTGCCCGAACGCTAACAGGTACCAGCCTTTGCACCTGCCACTCCTGCACATGTGAAGTTCTCTCACAATCAGCCCAATCACCATCAACACAGGGTATGCAGAAACAAGATAATGCACGGGTTTTGAGAAGAGTAGGATCGGTCATGGAAAAGCCCATTATAGAGTATAAACTCTTTGAACCAGGAATAGTGTTGCACTTCACACTATTATCTTCATGATTCACCTCCTTCTCTCCTATATGCCAAAACACTCTGGAAAGAGGAATTGTCTTCGACTGAGCATATGAACTCACGACACGCTCTGTGTACTTTTCCTCCAAGACTTGCACCACTTGTGCAGCGTTTTGCAACGGACGTAAGGGATTTTGAATCTGCTCAGCTCCAAGCGCCCTCTTCACAACTGCCCCTGCACCGTCCCACTCCCCTTTGCCATGAGCTAATTCAAAAAAATTCCAACGCATCATACAACCCCCAGTGAGCAAGGGGTACCGGGCCACAGAGTACATTGCAGTAGCACACTTAAACTGCGCACTGCAACCATCACTAAAAACCCAGTGTTCCCCCGGAGAGAACCCTGAATCCAGTAGCCAATCCCAATGTAAAAGCAGGCAATGTTGAATGAATGCAGAGTCATGGTCCTTATCATCGGAAATGTAAAAGTGAGTCTGCTTCGTAATTTCATCTCCCTCCCTCCACATGGTGATGTGAACCAATATGGTGACACAAGTACTAAAGTAGTACAAACTTTGTACTTCGTTCTGAATAGCAAACGAATAGTTCTCTGCATAGTCAATATGAGAAACAACAACTCCCTCTGGAACGTTCTTCATCATCAGTTGGCATTGCTCATCTTGCCACCTAGCTTTAAAGTTGTGTGTGATAAAGGTAGTCACTGTCTTCTCCATGTACAACAAAAAAACATGAGCAGCAGTCTATTTAAATGCCTCCTTCAAGCGTTTTTTTGGCTTGACCGTCCTTGCATCCACCCCTACCTGGTAGTACTCAAAACACTTCCATTTCAAGGTAAATGAATTAGAACTAGATAGCTCAAGTGGACAGAACGTTAGTAGTTGGAATCCACAGTGAGGACAGTCTCCCATGAGACATTCTAACTTATGCCAGATATCAAACTCCCCCTTTGGACAAACACATGCTTCCCACATCAATGTTATTTGCTTGAATATGTGCTCGTGTGCATAGCAGCCTCCCTGTGCAGCGCCAACACAGACCACACACTCACAAGCACAATTTATGTTTGCATGCAACCCCTTGAGTTTGTCTCTCAGGTTACTCAAGCCAACCTTCATCATATCCATCTCCACATCGTAGATACAACAACACGTATTCCTCTCCTTTAGCTTTCTCACCCACCACGGTTTCAACCTTTCAAAAGATCTTTGGCGCACGGTACATTCTGGATGTGCCTCCTTGAAACGCAAGAAGAAACAAGTCTGCCAATTACAACACGCATCCAAGCACAAAGTACTATTAGATATCTTGCATAGTTTTTTACTCTAATCATACTCTTAGAAGTGTACTGATTGTATTATACTTTCACCATGTAATACTAAGCGTACTTTGATCAACAAGATGTACCAAATTCTAAAATATATTAAGTACAATATCGGAAGGAGTATAGTTCAATAAGTATTAAAAATATAAAATTAGTACAGAAGTATGTTTCATTTCCACAATTGGTACTACAGCAAAGTAGATCATGTGCAACTAGTAGCAAGATTAGTATTTTGTTGTAGTTATGATATTTCAATTGTACTAGTCGCACAACATATGTACAATGTGTTTTGATCACTGGTACTATACTAGGGAGCTATTAGTGCACAAGCAAGAATTATCGGTACACAACTTGTACATGAAGTACTCGTTCTATACCATGCAATCACTTGATATGTACATTGTACAAAGTAATCAATCTAAAAAATCACCTCTACATGTAGTACAAGGTCCAATTTAGGGCAGTAGTGTTTAGTACTTCAGAAGTTTGCATTTACATACTAAGCATACAAACAAAACATTTGAAGTACACTTCTTTTGCACTACACTTAGTTTGCACTTAGTACAAGTAAACAAGTACACAAACTAAAAAAACAACTACAAAAGGATACTTTCATGCGGAAACTTACCTGAGTCTCACAGAGGTAATGAGTAGGATGAGGCTCTACCCATTCATTCCGCCCCACTCTGTGCCTCACAATGTCCTTCTTGTTTGGCGACACCTTTGTCTGACTATTCCACCATACATAGACACATTGTTTGGTGTAGTCGGATAAGCCCCCTCTCTTTTGTCTCTGTAGTCGCAACCTTGGCACTGTATCTTGAACATCAGATGCATAGACCCTTCTTGTCAAAGAAAGGTTTATGCTCTCCGTTGTTGTATCCAAAATCCGTGACAAACCTCTCACCCCGCCATTCCCCAAAACTAACTGCAGCATCCAATAGAGCACTCTTCCTTGCTAATTATGCCTTGTACGTTGTCTCTTAGCAGCGTTGTCCATAAGACAAAACCTAGCAGAAGAACACATTTGGAACCAAAATACACTCGTCAGTCATCTACACGGTCACATAGTACATAGTTGAGGAGTTGTGAGGCTAACACGATTCAAGAGTGCTAAATCAAGCATGCACGAATATTTTTAAAAGGGCCCAAGAAAACTCACCCTATTCAGACAACTTTCGACACATCCTAAACGCAATGGATTCACAACTACCAGTAGGAGAACCTATTGAAGTCCTCACGTCAGAAAGAGAAGGTGTGTACTCAAAGCTAGTAGTGGGATAACTATAGGAATTTGTAGAAAGTGCAGTCATGAATAGTGCACGCCTAGGAGACTCTTCGATAGTGTTACACTGGCCTAAATAAAATTCCCTCTTGCCTTGCTTGGACACTGGAGTCTTTGATACGTATCCCGAATCACTAGTCCAGTTAGAACAAAAAGAGTCCACCCGCGTTGTTGAAACAGAGAGCAGCTCAGAGTACATTTCTCTTGGAGGGAAATAAGAGGTAATTAGTTTCTGGACAAACAAGGGGCGCTGATTCGACTTAGACATGATTCACAAACATCAGTAGAGAGCACACATGTCAATCTTAAAACAAAAGCTATAGAAGGCTACTTTTCCCTCATAAATATCTTGTGCACAAGTCCTGCATATCACACTCAAACAACATGAAAAAAAGGAAACAAGTTCGATGACACAGTTAATCAAACTGAGGCAGCATACAGCCGGGTCCAAGGGAGAGAGACGACCTCGACGATGGCGGTGAGAAATCCGGCTTTATCCGGCTCGGTGACCCCTGATAATAGGATCTTCCTAATTCCATGGCGGCTGCAATAATGAAAGCATATTCATAAGATACATGAATATGTACTTAAAATACATCAAGTAGTACATTCAAGAGTACACAAAGTACTAAACATGTGAACGAACATGACATTGAATGCTGTTATTTAAAATTTAAAACATACTTCAAGAGCGTTTTTTTTTGTTTTTTTTTTTTTTGGGAATGAAATGTTGTGTACTTTTCTTTGCAACGGAATTTTGCTACCTTTGTGTCAAAAAAAAATAAAAAATGTTGTGTACTTGGTCGGTTCTGTGCGTGCTTTTTTTTCTTCTGTGATTTTTCATTGGTAATAAAAGTACCATTTGTCTAGAAAAAAACAATGATGTTCACACCGATGCACTAATCATCATAGTAGAGATAATTGAACATTTCAAGAAGTATCAAGTTTTTGTTAAAAATCAAGGAGCAGTTAATGAATTTTATCCTGATTATGAGTGCTCCACTTGTTCTAAATGTGAATGGCCAGAATGGAACTTCTTTTGGATATACAAGTGAATCCAGTGATTTATTGCACTCTTGAAGTGATGTTCCATCAAAAAAATCATTTTGAATTTTGGATGGGATTCAATGCCCATTTCATAGTAGTTGTTACGAAGTCATCTATAGTAGACTACTACAATAATTTCAGTTGCTAGTCTACGAACTAAGAAATTGAGCACAGACCTTGCACTATGAACAGTTGAGGTCGAACTCTTCCTACTACAACTAAGTAAAAGAAACAAAACTAAATGTAGCTCAGCTTCAAGCAAAACTCAGTTAGATTTGGAGAATAATGGAAGCCTCTATTTCCTTTGAGATAACCTACACGAGGAATGAGAAACTGAGAAGAACAATGAGCTGGAGGAGGTACAAAGACCTCTTGTACTGCATCTTTCAAATGATTCCGCCAGCTGCGCCTAGCCCTCCTCAACACGAGAACCAACTGCTCCAATTGAACATAAGTTAGCTGCGCTGGTCCTGCAAGCAAGGCAGGATCAGGAACAATAACAAGGGCCCAATGTTGGCTTAACAAATCGGCTGTGGAGAGAACTGTCCTTCGGAAGTACAGCTCCCACACCTCCGCTTCTCCACAGTATGTCTTGGCGAAGAAGAATGTGCTCTTCAATACAAACCCCTCTAAGCTCGAGTCCACCATAAACCTCCACCTTCTTGATTGCGCACGAAGTCCGTACACAGCAAATACTAGTTCTCGAATTTTAGACAATGGGGTGAATTCGTCAATGGTGTATAGCTCTAGTGCAACGAGAGGCCAAACATGCGATTCTATTAGAGCATTAGGAAGCCCTTCAATGAGGATGGATACAGTTGCATCGTCAAGAGCAAGATTCATCTTGCTCTAGTTCTCTACACATAGAAGAAAACCCATACCCTAAACAAAGCAAAGGTAACGATGAAGAAACCTAAACCACAGAAGGGAGGATCGACAGTGCCTTGCAAACTATGCGGAGGCCGGAGTGGAGTCTAAGTTAGATCCCTGTGAAGTGCGGTGCCAAATGTGCGAGGCGGCGAGGTGGGTCAGGCACCTTGGCTTGGCGACCGCCAATATAGGATCACGAAGATCTGCAATGCGTAGGTAGACGGTCCAGATGCGTTGTTCCAGTATACGTCTTGTACTCAAAGTATTTATGTACTAAAATGACGTAGGGAGAGGCGGAGTAAAAAGAAGTGGAAAAACGTTTTTTTTGAAATTCCGTCGTTTTGCCATTATAGAACTAGAAGCCAGCATCTAAAATCTTAAAGGCGATTTAAAAAAACGTACTTTTCCACCAAATCATCCGTTGCCAACTGAACCAGCATTATTTCCTAGATATCTGCAAATCAAGTGATGTAGTCCCAAATTCCCGTATAGATTCCGATAGATAAGCCTTTGTTTTCTTCTTTCAAGAAAATGGAGAAGAATCAGAGCTTTCTAAACCCAACAATTTTGTACTTTTCAGTGATTTGTAATACTGTGACATTTTACTAGTAATGCACTAAACTACAAATTTAACACACAAAAATAAGTTTCACAACGAATTCAATAATGCACCTAGGGACTACACGTATATAGAGATCCTAAAAACAAATTGGGAGGAGCCAATACCACTTCTAAGTCTGAGTATTACCAAGTACAAAATCATACCCTCAAGCAAAATTGTACTGTGACATGAAAAGTACAAGGGTCTAGCGTACACACACCCCTCGGCTTGACAAACATCTTTCCACGCTTTATCGTTGCTTGACCAAACGCTCGGTTTGAAAAGCGTGCTGGCAACAACACCACTGAGAGATGGTTTCTGTGGCACGTTGCCAGTGTTTCCACTGAGCTTCGGGTCTTTTCTAATCTCTACGTTCCCACCATGAGCCCCGATCGTTGACAATGACTTCTCCATCTGCTCGATTGCAGTAGCCCTAAGTTTTTGATCCTGTATGTTCCAAACATACATGATATGCATATGCACAATCTTCTCCGTTAATCGAACCTGGGCATGCAGTGTACAAATGTGCACTCTGGACAAAGGAATTGGCAAGATGGGCCTCCACCGGGCAGATGCCATCATGTCACAAGGTTGTGCTGCCACACTGCTCGCAAAAAGTCCTCCCGCCCAGTTTGCCTTAGCACGGCCTCTGATGGCAGCACTTGCCTGACTTGCTGTCCCCACTGTAGGTTTAATCCTCTTTTGCTCACAATATATGCAGTTCATTGCGCATGCAGGCCCAGATTGCGGCCCGTACATACACTTAATAGTCTTCATATCCGCTGCGAGGTGCCACTCCATATGGAATTCACCAACTTGGGGGACTTGCAGTTTTTTGCCTGTTGATTGTGCTGTAATCACAGCTGGGAACTTGGATCGTGCAAATATCCAAGACAGAACATCGTATGACTCCTTCTCGACCTGGAAGGTTGCAACGGGCCAGATTTCTTGCTCGGACTGTAATGAGAAGTACTTCTCATGGTCCTTCTGAATGGCAGTGTCCAATGCCCTGTTCATCAATGTGATACTAACACGTTCAAATTTTTTTCCATTAACGATCTCTGCCTCGTCGAGTTTCAGGACAAAGATCAGCGGTGCCCCTCTCAACTCTGCACAACCATCGTAAGTGGGAGTGAGGGCACATTCAATGTAACAACAAGCTATTTTCTTTGTTGTACGCAGTCAATGTGGTTGCTGACACCAAACGGACAAACAGTGAGCCACGAACCAGATCAAAGGGGGAACCATACCTATCTCCGTGATGCCGTAGAAGATCACCATGCTTTGTTGGACCACCTCAAGGTCAGTGAATAATGAATTCTTTTCAGTCAAGACTACATCCTTCCGTATGTCGTCGGATTTCTTGGATTTCTTGGACGTCGTTGGCAGCTCCAGTCGACCTTCAACGTGGTAGTATTCGCCAATAAACTGTGGCAAGTTGGCATTCATCTCCTGCCGAAGCAATTTCACGTGATAGGGGCTGGGTAGAATGCTAGCTTTTATATCCTTGTTCAAAACAGCAATGGGACCCCTCACGGCTTTGTAAATAGCACCGTATCCCCGATGGGACACCCCTACTTGGTCGCAAGCAGCAAGAATTTTATCCGGTCCTACACGCTTTCCAATTGATTTGAGAACGTTGTTGGCAATCTTGGTCTCAACATGTCCCATAGCAGGGTGATTCGCGAGGGCCATGCCTTCGTGCCTAGATAGTATCTTGGCTAGAGCTACCGCGGTTCTAGTTTGTGACTCTTTATCCCCATAAAGTCGTTGGCTCTCACGCTCGACCCAGTTGCGGTCATTGATAGCTTGCACGAGATGTAGTTGCAACACTCTTCTAATGAGCTTCACTCTACGTTTTGGACCACCTGTACCAGGATTCAACTCATGAATCCCTCTAAGCAACCGAGCCCTACGTCGCATTCCCACAGGCGTGTCTTTCATTGCACCGGCACTTCGCTGGAGGCGCTCCGATTCTCGCTGCCAACGGTGCACCTCAGATTCCAGATGCTGCACCCTCATGTTATAAGTTTTCTCCTTGTCGTCCATCTCTTTGCGTATAGCCTGCAATTCACCCCGCAATTCCATGCATGTATTTTCTAAGTCTCTGCAACGGTCCAGCCGTTCGATGCTGACAGCAGCTTCGCCTCTACTCTCATTCACTTCCTCTTGCAATAGTCTGCATCGCATTTCCAACACACTTCAATGTGGACCTCCTTAGGGTCCCAACTCCAATCTGCATGTATAACCATACAAGCCCAGCTCTCCATGGCATATGAATTGGAGGCATTCCTTAAGAGTTCTGAATGGAGGGGGCTTCCCCGTTACTAGATCAACCGGGTAAATGTTGCCATCGGTCCACAAGTCAATGTTTGTATCCCCGGCTGCCCTCCGTGCTGGAAACGTTGATGGACACGGCCGTTCAGATCGCAGAGAACCTCTCCTAATAATTGGTGCATAGCATGCATCAAGCGGAACTTGGGGAACATACGAAGCACTAGGTGCGCGCCTTGCTGCCATCGAGAACCCAAAAATACAAAGCAGTGACCAAATTTCCCAAGGCTACAGAACGGTCATGACGCTATGTGGACTCACCTTGAGGTGGTTTCCAATTACGCTAAACCCAATCGCTGTCAACAAGTAGCCCTAAACGCTAATCACCGTTGCTGGAAGCAAAATCGAAGGCTTCCACAATTCCTACCCTAGGACGGTGGAAAAAATGCCGCTTACAGCATGCATCGTATGATTCGAGGTAGGACTTTTAGAAACTCCCTTGTATCTACCCAAGCGCCATAATTCCTAAAACCGATATGGGAAGCCCTGGACGTGGGATTTGCGGAAGTCGGAGGAACCCGTGTTGCCACCAAACTCCGAGGGTTGCAGAATTCACAATCCCCAATTGCCATCAAGAAACTAGCTACGGCTACTGGCTGTGGCAACTTACCTTCGCATGAATCTGACGATGTCGGAGGCAGAACCACCGGCGTCCGCTTGCTGGCCGGGCCTCCGAAGCCGTTGGTGCCAGCGGACGCTTCTGGCACGAATTAGCATGAATTTGGCAAGAATTCACCGGTGTTTGGGCCAGTCGTTCTAGAGACGCCGAATTGTACTCATGCCGACTCATGGTTGCGTTTCCTAGTGGGCAATGGTGGTGGCGCTGGCTGCACTCCACCGTGAAGCCATTGTGCCAACAAACTTCCCATCGCCGGCTTGACCATGCCGTTGGCAACGATCGCTCCGCGTTGAAGGCTGTGCAGAGCGCCTTCAATGCTCTTCTCCGGTCGGTGGCCAAAGACCCCAGCCACGTCGGCGCCAGCAAGCCGACCTCGGTGCCACGCTACTCTTCTCCGACATCGGCAATAACTCTGTGGGCAGCGCTGCAAACCGCCGTTGGCACCAGCAGAGGCGAGTTTGGGCAGCCGGTTCACCTAACACGGGCAAGCTTACAGGCCCCTTTGGGACCCCATTTTTTCCCTAATGTTACTCATTCAATCAAGTTATCAAGGTGCATGCTCATTTAGTTGTATCAACTTTTTTGTACTAGTATACGCATTACAACAATTTCAAAAAACCTTCAACAATTGTAAAAAAATTATCCTCATTGAATATTGTGTGACACATGCCATATGAAAAACTCTTGTGATATGTGAAGATTAGGGGAAAAAAAAAAAAAAACATCAAATTTCAACATAACCTAATTTTTTTTTAACAAATCAAAGGACAAACTTAAGAATTGTTACTTCAGTGAGGCACACTCACATTTTCACCAATGGAATATGGCAAGTTCGCAAAATATCCAATCTTTGGTACGTATGTAATGGTTTCAAGAAGATTCATTCCTAAATCACCTAAAATCGGATTTGTACCAAAGATGATTTTTTTGTAATCATCCATAAAATTATGAAATCCAGTATAAAGTAAAGTGGTAACTAAACCTATTTCTAGATTTAAAAAAGACTCACATTCATTTCTAATATGAAACATTAGCATACTTTATTTTTCTTTTATTAGCCATTTGAAAGGTGCTACCAACCCTTGATTTAAAAAATGGGTGAGCCCCTTTAGCCTTTTGCTACTACACCCCGAGGGGCACTTAGAGTAATTTTTTGGAGACACGTGTGATAACCACTTATTTTTAAGGAGTTACATGGCATTAAGTTAAGTTACTCATGTGGTAATTAAGTTACTCATGAGGGAACTGATAGACCAAGGGTCTATGCCTAAGTTACTCATATGGTAATTAAGTTACTTATGAGGGAACTGATAGACCAAGAGTCTATAACTCCAAGTTAGTTAGAACACCAAAGTGATAGTCTAGTTAGTCTGTACATATTCTAGGTATGTAGACAGACGGTACTAGAACTATAAGTGTGGCTTGGAGGGTGAAGGAGATATCATTGTCTATAGGACAATATCTCACTTCTATGGTTGGGTGGCAAGTCACATAATAAACTATGTTTATCATTTACCTTCTGTGCACATTATCTTTCTTAAATCTAACATGGTATCAGAGCTAGGTTGATTGAAGGAGAAAGTAGAGAGTTGGATTGGGTTTTGATTTGATTCATAGTTAAACCTGGGATTGGCCCCCATAGTCTCAAAGTTGTTGACTGCATTGACGAGTGCAAGTTAGCATGGCTAGTTCTAGCAGTGGTACTAGTTTATTGGACAAGTTTGGTGGTCAGGGATTCAATTCTTGGAAATTGAGGATGATCTATCTCTTGAAGAGGGATGGGTTGTGGAAGTTGGTAAGTGGTGAAGAACCAATGCCAACTCGCACTGCAAGTGACACACCAATTGGAAATGTCCAAGGAGAGAGTGGAGAAGGGGGAGCCAATAATGTTGGTACTGTTAGTGATAACAGTAAGACTAAGTGGTTAGAACGTGATCAAATAGCCCTCTCTACTATTGTCTTCTATCTCTTAGATGAGCCACTCCATCAGATCACTCATTGTAACACCGCTAAAGAAGCATGGGATGAGCTTTGTCACATTTATGAGATGAGTGATATGGATTCAAAGAGGCTTCTCCAAAAGGAGTTTTGGTCCTTCAAAGTGAATGAATCTGAGAGTATGGCAAGTGCCATAGCCAAATTTAGATCATTGGTTGATCGTTTGGCAGGAGTGGGAGTCATTTGCAATGACGAAGATAAAATTAATGTGCTTTTGAGTTCGTTACCTGATGCATGGTTAAGTTTCACTAACATTCATAGTAATGAGAAGAATCTATCCTACCTCATTGGTAAGATTCTGCAGGAAGAACAAAGATTGATTGTTTTCTCTGGTGAAACTAAAGATACCTCGAGTGCCTTACTAACTGTGAAAAAAAGTGGTCAATTTAAGAAGTCTGGTCACTCTGGTGCATTTAAGGGTAAGTGCTTCAATTGTGGTAAACATGGCCACAAAGCTTCCCAATGCAAAGAGAAGAAAAAGAAGAAGTCTCACAGTAAAGGCAAGAAGGGCAAAGAGGGTAACCATGAGGGTAAAAGTGTCGTACCTGACAAGACTAGAAGATCGGAGAGAAGATCAGAGAGTCCTACCTTACTAATGATAGATACATGTCTTGTAAGAGAGGATGATGATGTTTGGTACCTTGATTCTGGAGCTACTCGCCATGTCACATCTCACAAAGATTGGTTTATAGAGTACAAAGTGTTACCCAAAGGAAAAACTGTCTTTGTAGGGAATGATAATGAGTGTGAAATCAAGGGAGTAGGTACCATTCCAATCATGTTGAATAATGGTAAATTGAAGAAGATTACCAATGTCTTGCATGTTCCTAGTTTGGCTAGGAATTTACTCTCTGCTCAAGAATTCAGAAAGGCGGGCTTTGGCATTCATCTGGCAGAAGAGATTTATGTTGCTGACAAGGATGGAGCTCGACTTACACATCTTGAAGAAATCAATGGCCTATTCAAGATTGGGAGAAATCCAGCCAAAGAGAAAGCCTTGGCTTTCTTTTTAGCCAACAAGGAAGATGATGTTCAACTCTGGCACAAACAACTTGGTCACATTGGCGTGCAGAAGATGACGGCGATTAAAGAAATGGAGCCCACACTCAAATTCAACGAAGGGGACTTGAAGAATTGGCCTACGTGCGAAGCGTGCTTGTATGGCAAGCAAAGTAGGAAGAAGTTTCCTGTCGACACGGCAACTCGTGCAACTAAGTTGTTGGAGATTATCCATTCGGATATTGTTGGGCCACTCCCTCCTTCTCTTGGAGGTTCACGATATTTCATCACCTTCATTGATGATTTCTCTCGATTTACATACATAGCTTTTCTTAAAGCTAAATCGGAGGCATTCAATGAGTTTAAGGTTTTCAAAGCCTGGGCTGAAAATCACACTCAAAAATCCATCAAGATTTTGAGGAGTGATAATGGAGGAGAGTACACTTCAAAGGAGTTCAATGAATTTTGCAAGAACCATGGGATTGCACGCCAACTCACTATTTCGTACACACCTCAACAAAATGGTGTTGCTGAGAGGAAGAATCGTACTTTGATGGAGGCAACCAGATGCATGTTGAAGAGCTCGAATTTGGAACGAAGATTTTGGGCTGAGGCGGTGTCTACTGCGTGTTACTTGCAGAACATCACACCAATCAAGGCCCTCATATCAAAGACGAGTTGGGAACTATGGTATGGCACCAAACCAATCTATGCTCATCTTCATGTTTTTGGATGTAAAGGATTTGCTAAAATTCCTGATGAGCAAAGGCAAAAATTAGACATGAAGTCTAAAGATTGCATTTTTGTTGGTTATAGTGATCAATCTAAAGGCTATAAATTGTTTGATCCTATCAAAAGAAAAATGTTCTTTAGCCGTGATGTAGACTTCATTGAAAGTCACCAGAAAGTAGTTCCCAAAGATCTAGATTGTCGTAGTGACCAAAATTGCATCAAAGATCTGGTCAAAGGTGATGACCAAGATCTTGTTGATGATCAAGACAAAGATCACAACTCAGATCACGTTGAGGATAGTGACCAAATAGACATAGAGGTAGAAAGAGGAGATTTACCACAAATCCCTCATGAGCCTCAAGTCAGAAGGGGAACTAGGGTAAGAAAACCTTCTCTTAAATTACTAGAGTCCATTAATTTGGTTGTTGAGAATGATCCCTCTACTTTGACTGAAGCATTAGCAAGAGAAGATGGTGAGAAGTGGAAAGAAGCAATTCTATCTGAGTACAATTCATTGATAGAGAAGCAAACTTGGAAATTAGTCCAATTACCTCCAAATAGAAAGCCTCTGGGCTGCAAGTGGGTTTTTAAACTCAAACGAAGAGCCGATGGGAGTTTGGACAAATACAAAGCAAGGTTAGTAGCAAAAGGCTACGATCAAATTGAAGGTCTTAACTTCAATGAGACTTTCTCCCCGGTGGTAAGAATGACCACTATTCGCTTATTACTTGCTATGGCTACAAATCTTGATTGTGAGATCCAGCAGATGGATGTGAAGACAACATTCCTAAATGGAGATTTGAACGAGACGATTTATATGAAGCAACCTGAAGGCTTCATCAAGAAGGGGGAACAAGATTACGTTTGTTTGCTCCTGAAATCCATTTACGGCTTGAAACAAGCTCCGCGAATGTGGAACAAACACATCAGTTCGTTTTTACTCAGCCTTGGATTTACAAGAAGCGTCAAAGACAGCGGCCTTTATATTTTACATGAAGGTGAAGTCTTTCTCTGGTTAGCCTTATATATTGACGATTCATTTCTTTTCAGCAATGATTTGAAATTAACGAATAAAATCAAGAAGGCTTTGTCAGAGAAATATGAAATGACAGACATGGGAGATCTTTACTCCGGTCTAAATCTTCAAGTTACTAGAGATAGACAAAGACGCATCTTGTGTGTTAGCCAGTCAAAGTATATTGAACAAAAACTTAAAGACTTTAATTTAAGTCATGCTAAGCCTATGTCTATTCCATTAGAGGCTAATTGCAATCTTCAGTGTGTAAACAAGATTACACTAGAAGAAGAGGAGGCAATGCAGGCAATTCCCTACAAATCAGCAGTGGGATGTCAAATGTATTTAGCTATAACTACTCGACCAGATTTATCTCAAGGAGTAAGTATGGTAGCTGGGTACAATTCTGATCCAAGACTCAAGCATTGGTCTTCGGTAAAACGAATATGGAGATATCTCAATGGGACAAGCAATGAAGGCTTGGTCTACAAAGGAGATGACAACTTGCAAGTGATTGGATATTGTGACTCTGATTGGGCTGGAGATCCGGAAGAAAGGAGATCAAGAACTGGCTATGTTTTTATGTTAGCCAATGCAGCCATTTCTTGGAACAGTGTGAAGCAGAAAGCTATTGCTCCATCAAGTGCCGAAGCTGAATATTACGCAGCAGGTGAAGCCACCAAGGAAGCCATATGGATAAGACACATTCTAGAGGAAATGGGCTTTCCTCAGAAAGGGCCTACAGTAATTTACTGTGATAGTCAAAGTTGTATAGCTATGACTAAGAATCCCGAATTCCATGGACGCACTAAACACATTGAGTGTAGGTGTCATTTCATTAGATCCAAGGTTAAATCTAATGAGGTGGAGTTTGTCTATTTGAGTACAGACCAAATGGTGGCAGACACATTCACCAAAAGCCTACCTAAGGCTAAATTTGAGTATTGTAAGAGTAGACTTGGAGTTCTACCTATCAAGTCACTCAAGAGGAAATTAGAGGACTTAGAGTAGTACTAAGTTATAGTAAATAATGTGGCACTTCATTATTATCTACTTTAGGTGGTTCTAACTATGGGGGAGTGTTGGAATTAAGTTACTCATGAGGGAACTGATAGACCAAGGGTCTATGCCTAAGTTACTCATATGGTAATTAAGTTACTTATGAGGGAACTGATAGACCAAGAGTCTATAACTCCAAGTTAGTTAGAACACCAAAGTGATAGTCTAGTTAGTCTGTACATATTCTAGGTATGTAGACAGACGGTACTAGAACTATAAGTGTGGCTTGGAGGGTGAAGGAGATATCATTGTCTATAGGACAATATCTCACTTCTATGGTTGGGTGGCAAGTCACATAATAAACTATGTTTATCATTTACCTTCTGTGCACATTATCTTTCTTAAATCTAACAGAACAAACTATAAAGTAAATATAATGTAAATACTACGATAGAGACTACGCGACTAGCCGCTTGTTCCCATAGTAAATCAATATTTTCCTGGAAAAAAAAAAAAAAAAAACGTTGGATAGGCAAAAGCCTTACTGGCATCATCAAGTCATGTGGTTGTGTGGACTCATTTTAATTTTTGCATTTAGCCGATTGGGTAGTCTGTAGTGTAAAAAGATGATCTTATCAATTGGTTTTGGAATGAGTAGTGTAAATAGGTCATATCACCAATAGATTTCACAATCTGGATTCCAATAGGTTCAGGGTAGTTAGGTCGATGTGTAGCCGATGGGTATTTAGAGGGAGAATGCCGATTGGTGTTCTCAGTCTTTTCCTTGCTAGTTGAGCAAGAAGCTCCTTCCGCTTGAGGAAGTAATACAATTGTGTTTTGTGAATGATTTGTGTAATAGAAAATAGTTTTGGAACAATTGGAAGTGTGAAGTTGTATTAATTGTGTGTGATTTGAAATTGTGGAAAGTGTGTGATTCATTGTATGGAAATTGGAGATTTGTGTTTGATTGAGAAACCGGTGTGGAGAAATTAATGTGTAATTGAATGTGCTTGCAATTGGAAATTGTGAGTGATTGTTGTGAGTGATTGGAATGTAGAAAGAGGTAGATTAACAATTGGAATTTTATTCCTAAAAATATAAAAAAACTTGAACTGAATTTGAAAAGAGATAGTGTAAAAATTGAGATTGATCAATTGGAGAATGTATAATCCAATTGGTAGTTGAACAAAGTACAAAAATAAAAGAGATAGAGTGACTGAATGTGAAGCAATTGGAAGCTGTGAATTAAGTGAGTGAATTGTGAAATCAGTGGAGTGTTAAAGTTTGAAGATAAAAATTAATTGTGTGTATGCAATTGAAAGGAAAACTTGCAATAGGATGAGAATTTGAGTTGAATGGTGAGAGACTGATTAGAGTCAATTGGAAATTTGTTGTCTGGAGATGAGTGCTAATAAAGTGTGGAAAATATCAATTGAGAGAATTTGAGTTGTGTGAGACAATTGGTTAATGGAATTATCTGGGAGTCTTAATTGAAGTGAGCAATTGGTGAGAATGTTGTCTGAGTGAATGATTAACCAATTGAATAAATGTGAAGAGGGAATGTTGGTAGACAGCAGATAAAAGAGAATATTTTATAAGATTGAGAGAATTTGGTATCAATTGGGAGGTCATGTCAGTGCTGAATTACAAGTGGTAAGAGAGCCAATCGAGAAGATATGCTGATGGAGTAACCAAGACACAATTGGAAGAGATTCAGTCTGGAAGCATTAAAGAAAGAACAATTGGAGAAAGAAGTCAAGGAGAAAAGCTTGAAGACAATCACCAATAAAATATGATAAGATATTTCAATACCCTTATCTATTGGTTTAGAGTGGATTTTTACATGTAGCTTTCAAATCCAATTGAGCAGATTCAATTGAAAACATGAATTCATCTCCCTGTGAACGAATTCGTAAACTATAGGATTATTTTTATTTTTATTTTAAGGTAAAATTAATTTAACTACAGGTTGTTACAATCTGAGAATTAAAACATGGATAATGGATGTTATTTAAGCATTCCAATAGGTTGTCACTCGCATGATTTGAGTAAGATATAAATTGTCATAACATTCATTAGCATGCACTATCCTTGCCTTGGCTTTACAGTAGATGGAATGGAATATTCCACACCCAAGAGTACTTCATCAGTAGTTAAGTAGACAGGTCGAGGCTCAAGGTGATGAGTAGAGTGCATTAAGAAAAGGCATTGGAGATAGTACAATTTGCATACTTTAAATATCACGTAGTATGATAGTTGGTTTTTTATAGATAGTCATCAACATTATGAGGTGTGACAAATATTCAACATGATTGGAATATTTACAAGTTGTATCATGCAAATAAGATATAATTTCCAAATAAATATATTTTTGAGAATTTTAAATATGAAAAATTATATTTAAGGTAAATAAAAGTTACGTTTACAAGTAGTTAAAAAATGAAAGTGAAGAAATTAATAGAGGCGAGTGATTAGGACATCCTTGAACAACCCTTTGTATTTAGGACACTCAAATTTTAAATTTCTTGATGGTGTGAAATCTTCATACAACGTCTATTCTCCAATTTCAACGGTCAAACCATGTATCATAACTCAACTAACTCATATAGATATATAGATAGAAACTCCGGTCCTATTTTGAGGCCGACGTGAATAAAGTGTCTATTCGTTTTGACAATGAGCCGATGCCCATTGGGCAAAGGGAAATTGGTTCAAGACTACTCTTCCCTTTTGAGAATAAAAAGGCGGGGAAAGAAGAGAGGGGCACTGGTACTGCTCAACTTAAACACCTAATTAAAACACCAATTCCAATAAAGTTAAAACACCACGACTTTTTGGTGAATTTAAAACGATAAATGCTTCTAAATTCATTAGATGAGTATCTAAAACTATTTTTGGTTGTTTGACCATACAGATAAACTCTAAACATCATGCTTCTCATTTTCTCTTTTGGACCAAACTTCTCTTTTCATTAGAGTTGAAGAAGTAACATTTTATAACACATCTGGGTTTTATCCTTACCCCCTCAATCATTTGATGGTGAAACCCTAGACTTTGTAACTCCAAGATTCTTTTTGTTTTCACATCTTAAGTTTGTCTTACTTATTACTTGACTCCTACTTAATTCTCTCATAGAATGGCAAGTGCCATTTTTCACTTTAGTTTCTAGGTAAATTACTACATCATTAGTATTCAAAGTAAGCAGTAGGGGGTGCAAAACCCTACTATTATAAAATGTAATTTAAAACTCTAAAACTTATATAAATTTTTTAATTCAATTTGAAGAAAATGCCAAAATATAAAAAATAAAATAAAATAGCATAACGAAAGGTCCAAGCCATTTAGATCAAAATTAGTAGATTTGATCTCTAGGGCAAATTGGAGTTGGGCTCCTTCATGTCCATGGCCGCATGCCCATGCATGCCTCCCAAAGAGTGCCATAATCAGGCCTGCACGCCTCCCAATTTTCCAAAATAACAATGCCTGAATTAATGACCCCAAATGTGTAAATGCTGCACTTGCCTCCAAACAGCGTGTGGTTGTGATACCGGCCCCGTCATCAGATCTGCTGATCTTGACCGTTCATAGCCATCTACGGCCCTCAGCCCTCGATCCCACACTGAAACTCAGCACTAGAGTGAACCACAGCCACCGAGCTCCGCCGATCGTCTGTCTACTTTACTATTTCCTTAAAGCATGTTCACACCTGGCTTTACATAGTATAGTGATTTGAAGGATAAGAGCGTTGCTAAAGAATTTGGAGTATAAAGAATTTGGAGTATGGTTTCACACAGAAGAGGAAAAAATGTGATTTTATCCGTATTATACAGTAATGAATTCCGATAAGTATTCATTGCGTGTTCACATATACTGATTGTATACAAAAATTAACGTGCCATGTCATCATGTAATGGGAGTACATTTCAGAGCGTTCAAATTATAGAGGAAAGAATTAACGTGTTAAGTGTTGGTGGGCCCTGCGTAGTCTTTCGCTGATGTCTCCATTACTTCCTTGCCATAACATCAAAACCTCATTTCTCCCTGCTTGTTTTTCAGTATATTTCAAGCGCTTGTTCTTCAGTGTATTTCATTGCCGGGCAGATTTACAAAAATGCACTGTAGTTGAAAGCGCCCGATGTTCTGGGGTTTGTAGTTGTTGCTTCCCGGGTATAAAAGTAGTTAGTCAAATTTTTGATGTGCAAAAGTTTGAGTCGCAGCGGTTTTTGGTTGAGTGCGACCAATTGATGTTGCTTTAAGTTGTGGCACGGTTTTGAATTTGCGATCGTAGGGTTTTGAATTATGTTGATCTTCTTGGTGGCAGTCATCAGTGCGTGCACAGTTTGTGGATGAAGGCGCTCACTAGCGCTGCATTTGTATGATGTTGAGGAAATTCGTGCATTCTTGGAGTGCAGCGCGTTGGATTAGGTGCCCTTTGCTGTTAAGGTTAGAGAAACTCGTTCTGAATACGCTTACGGTCTTCAAAATTGGCAGGGTTGAGGACGGAGGAGGCAAACCTATAGGGCCTGGTTTCACATGCGGTTTGATCGAGCAGCAGGTACGTAATCACATGATCACATGATCCAAAATGTACATATTTTGGATGATCATCAGAACTATAGTACAATTGGATGATATGATTAGATTTACATAATTTAGATGATCTGATTAGGTTTACAAAGTTATTGTTTAGAGTATGAGTGAGCTGCCAAGGAATGCCAGTGGTAGCAAGGAATGCGCATTTTCTAATCAACTTTCGTTGCAGCTGCTTCCTAGCTGCGGTGTTGGCGTAGCAAAAATTGAACGCAACTTGGTATTTACTTAACAAAGCGACGTTGGCAACAGCTATAAACCAACATGTATTCTCTAAATTCTACATAACAATTTCATTTGTACTCATATAAAACTCATTCATTGTCTTCAACTCTCTTTCAACCCTCTTTTGTAGATAAAACGTTGAAAGTATTGTACAAGTCAAGTTCAACATTGTGTATTGTTTTGTAGAGTTGCTAGAGCATGACGGTGGGGTGGGTCACATGTATGCTGCAATATGAACCCAATGACTTCAAATTTCTAATGATGATTTTGATGTTTTCCTTGTGCAAGCAAATGTTTCCACTACAGTGAAAATACACTAGGTACTATACGGTATGAACTGTAGAATTCCAAGTCATGAACAAAAATCAAACATGTATACGTATGTTGTGATCATTATCATGATGGAGTCATTCAATACGTAGAAGAAACAATTGACTTAAAGTCAATTGATGTCATTCCAAATAGCTAAGTGAACATATTCACAAAGCAAATTACTATTGCATTTTACTCCACTAACATTGTTTAAAGCAGAATATGTACGGTAGTGTTGCTAAAAGGCAAAGGGGTTTGAGTCAAAATAAATGATGTATGGCAGAGAGGTCAAGGTAGGGGCCGATCTTAAAGGCTTCTACTAGTGGTGAGTTATTCTATATGGATTGTCATGCACACCTCTTACTGTACCACTCTTAAAGGGGGAAGCTCTTGAGTAAAGATCATCTCTTTCTACGCATTTCTTGGATTCAGGTGCCATAAGTCAAATGGCGCCCAAAACGAGTTGCTTACATTCGTATTAACTCATTTTGCCAAAGAAAGTGATTTTGAGAGATGATATGGTGCTTGAGGCTCTGGGCAAAGGCCAACTTGTAGTGGACATTGAGGTGAGGGAACAAGGATGTCCTCCACGTTCCCAAACTAAAGGCCAACATTTTTTTAATGAGGCATTTGGTTGCAAAAAGCTTGCGTGTAGAGTTTAGTGATACGAAGAGCTTTGTGTTGTCATCGAGTCGAGTCAAGGTGGCCGTTATTAAAGAAATCAAGAGCTTGTACCACATTAGGTTTTCGAAAGTGCATACGAGTGAATTAGCGGCGTTGGCGCAATCAAGCGCGAAAGACGACAAGTTGGAGTTGTGGCATTGTCGACTCGGCCATTTGGACATCGAAAGTGTAAAAACTCTTTATAGCATGGTAAGCGGTATAGATCTACTCTAATCACATACAAATCCTTTTTCATTCACTTTGTGAGGGTTGCATTGAGGGCAAACAACAACGATTGCCATTTGCGGGAGAAGCGACAACTCGTCCAACTGAGCCTTTAGAAATTGTTCATTCTGATGTGTGTGACCCCATGAAGACGACATCGATCGGGGGATGCAAGTACTTTGTGACCTTCATTGATGATTTTTCGAGGAATATTTGGCTCTATTCAATCAAGGCCAAGAGCGAGTGCTTTGACAAGTTCAAGGAGTTTAAAGCATTGGTGGAAAATCAATCCGAGAAGAAGATTAAGTTTTTTTGATTAAACAATGGCGGCGAATTCATGTCCAACAAGTTTGATGAGTTTTTGAAGAAAGAAAGCATTGCGCGCCAAACATCAGCCCCGCATACGTCTCGATAAAATGGAGTTGCAAAGCGTGCAAACTAAACCATTGCGGAGATAGCAAGGAGCATGTTCCATGCTGAAAACTTAAAGTTGGAGCTTTAGGCGGAAGCGATGGTGAATGCGTTGTACAGTGGGGTACCAATCAAAATGTCGTTTTCGAATTTGCAGTGAGAAAAATTTCAGTACTGCCAACTATGAAAGCCTCCCGAGAGCTCAAAAATTGGTATTTTACCACGAAATTTATACCAAAGATTTCTCTTTAAGTTAATTATATGTATGCCAAATTTCAAGGCCAAAAGATTCACCAAAAAAAAATTATTCTAAATCTACCAACATTGATAGCTGTGGGCTGCTGCCAACTTTGACAGCCTCCCAAAGATTGAATTGTTTTTTTTTTGCCATGAAATTATTGGAGCAAATACCTATTTATGTTAATAAGATATGATAAAAATTTCAAGGCCAAAAGATTAATACAAAGAAAGATATTAACAATCTTCCAACATGTGTAGTAGTGGGAAACAATAGGGGAAACTACACACATTGGTAGATTGTAAATATTTTTTTTTGTATAAATTTTTTGACCTTGAAATTTAACATGAATGTTGTTATCATAAAGAGCATGTTGTGCCAAACATTTCATGGTAAATAGACAATTTTGCAACCGTTGGGAGGGTGTCAAAGTTGGTAGCAAAGTTACCCCCATTGTTTCACACAACTACACATGTTGGTAGATTGTTAATATCTTTCTCTGCATAAATCTTTTGGCCTTGAAATTTTTATCATATTCTATTAACATAAAGAGCGTTTTGTTCCAAGAATTTCATGGCAAAAAAAAACAATTCAATCTTTGGAAGGCTATCAAAGTTGGCAGTAGTCCACAGCTACCGATGTTGGTGGATTTGGAATAACTTTTTTTTGGTGAATCTTTTGGCCTTGAAATTTGGCGTACATATAATTAACTTGAAGAGAATTCTTTGGTATAAATTTCGTGGTAAAATACCAATTTTTGAGCTCCTGGGAGGCTTTCAAAGTTGGCAGTACTGAAATTTTTCTCACTGCGAATTCGAAAACGACATTTTGATTGGTACCCCACTGTACACTCACAGGTCACAATCGGTGCCCCACAAGTGCGGTTGCAAACATGATAGCCAAGCAAGTATGGACTGAGAGGCAACCTTATGTTTCACACATGCGCATCTTTGCATGCATGGCATATGCAAAGGTACCGGATGCTCGTAAGATCAAACTTGACGCAAAGGCCAAAAAGTGTGTGTTTCTTGGATATTGTGAAGGTACCAAGGCGTATAGATTGATGTCAGTGGACACAATTGATTGCGTGATGTCACGTTTTGTGAGAAGTTTATGGTTGGCCTCATTTGGAGGATGGTCCAAGGGGAAGATGTGGAGACGTCATTGTGAACACATGCTCCAAATCTCCCATCATTGATGTTGCCGATGAAGATGAAGATAAGGTTGACGGCGAATTGGAGGCTCCATCGAGTTTGAGCACCAAGAACGATGCAAAGGAGGTGCAGGTGGAGTACGCTCCTTCAAACAATCGGCAATATCCCAAACGAGCACGCAAGCGACTTGGAGAGTCGTGGAAGAATCACATCTTTCCTCCAAGTGATGACAAACATGCGAATATAGCATTATCAGATGGACCATCAACCATTTGTGAAGCAATGCAAAGTGAAGATGCGGTCAAGTGGGAGCACGCCATATAAGAGGAGTATGAGTCATTGATTGCTAATGGCACGTGGAAATTGACTCCCATTCTCAAGGATCGCAACCTCATTGGTTGCAAGTGGATGTTTTGTGCAAAGAGACATCAGGAATTTCAGACCCCACTGATTCTGCACGATTTCAGTGCGTTTATCGTTAAACACTGATTCCGCACGTCATACGTGCATTTAGAAATGTCGATATCGTACAAAAGTGACATGCATTACTAAGATGTCGATGCAGTGTCTTTTCAATGATTATGACAAAAGTGTTGTTTCCGCACGAAAGTCGTGTTTGACGGAATCCGTGCGTTACTCGTGTATCTACATTACATGGCTAATAAGACACAGATAACATGCAGTTTTAGTTCATGCGAATTCAGTACCTTATACGTATCATATTAATGCCTTTTACTATATTCGTGCGATTTCAGTATCTATTATAATGCAAATTATTTTCGTACGACATCCATGTACAATATTTTAATATATTTTTTGGAATCTTTTGGAATCTTTTGGAATCTTTCAAAATTTTATATTATTTTGGAATATGTTGGAATATTCCAAGAATCTTCTTTAAATTATACTTACGGTTCAATTTCCCAAAACATTTTAGATCGACATTTATAGAGTTTAGAAACAATACACATTAAAATTTCAAAGAAATAACATTTTATATTTTTAGAATTCAAATTTGGTATTATTGGTTATCATTGTACTTTTCATCATAGGAGCAAAAAAAAATAGCTCACAACCACCACGATTTTGGCAAAAAATATAAAATTTCAAAATATTATGAAAAAAATCCTAGATATAGAAAAATTCCTGCATAATCTAGTGCAAAAAAAAAGTTTGGAAAAAAAGTTTTTTTCACATAGTTAAAAACATTCAAAATCCGCTGCAAAAAACAAACAGCTTACAGCTATGAACTGCCATCACAATTTTGGCCAAAAAAAAAAAAACTCAAAATATGCTGAAAATTTTTGTAGATGTAGGAAAAGCCCTAAATGTTGTAGTTTAAAAATAAATTTTGAAAAAAGAATTATATACACATGGCAAAAAATTGCCAATGGTTTTAATCTTTTATAATTATTAAAATTATAGTTCCGTTCTAAGCATCGAGAGTTTGTGGTGACTTGGTGGTTTGGAGCTTGGTTGACAATCGGGAGGTCGTGAGTTCAAACCCCGCCGTCGGCAATAGAGCTTCGGAAGCTATGGTGGGCCCTACTGTGGGTTCGGGCAATTTCCATGTAGTTAAAGTGGGTAGCGAGGAAAATAATTATTTTATATTTTATTTAATATTTTTTAATAATATTATTTTGATCAAATTTAGATATAGAAAGAAAATAAAATCTAGATATGGAAAAGATGATGTCGCACGAAAAACGCACTGAATCAGTGTAGTTTTAAAGACGATTAAAACACGACATTTGACGACTATAAAGAGTGTTGAATTCATACGTTTTCAATAGATGTATCAATCGTGTCGAATCAGTACTATATTCGCCTGTACGAACATCGTGTCATATCAGTGTAGTTGCGATGAATGACGCAACGATGCGGAATCAGTGCGAAAACTGTACGAACCCTTGAAATATCGGAAATCGCACTGAAATCGTGCGGAATCAGTGGGGTCCGAAATTCCTCATGGAGATTCTTGCAATGATGTCATGTTCTACAACGCAAGGCTTGTGGCAAAGGGATTTGCGCAAGTTCAAGGCGTGGATTTTCATGAGACGTTTGCTCCCATGGCCAAGTTTGCGCCCATTTGATGCATTCTTGCAATTGGGGTGGCCATAAATTTGAAATCCATCAAATGAATGTGAAGACGGCGTTCTTGAACGACGATTTGGAAGAGGACATCTACATGGTTCAACCCGAGGGATTTGTACGAGAACCTAAGTGAACTATGTTTGCAAACTCAAAAAGTCATTTTATGGGTTGAAGCAATCTATGAGGGCGTCATCAGGAATTTCGGACCCCACTGATTCCGCACGATTTCAGTGCGATTTCCGATATTTCAAGGGTTCGTACAGTTTTTGCACTGATTCCGCATCGTTGCGTCATTCATCGCAACTACACTGATATGACATGATGTTCGTACAGGCGAATATAGTACTGATTCGACACGATTGATACATCTATTGAAAACGTATGAATTCAACACTCTTTATAGTCGTCAAATGTCGTGTTTTAATCGTCTTTAAAACTACACTGATTCAGTGCGTTTTTCGTGCGACATCCTCTTTTCCATATCTAGATTTTATTTTCTTTCTATATCTAAATTTGATCAAAATAATATTATTAAAAAATATTAAATAAAATATAAAATAATTATTTTCCTCGCTACCCACTTTAGCTACATGGAAATTGCCCGAACCCACGGTGGGGCCCACCATGGCTTCCCAAGCTCTATCGCCGACGGCGGGATTTGAACTCACGACCTCCCAATTGTCAACCAAGCTCTAAACCACCAAATCACCACAAACTCTCGATGCATAGAATGGAACTTTTTTGGTAATTATAAAAGATTGAAACCATTGGCAATTTTTTGCCATGTGTATATAATTCTTTTTTCAAATTTTATTTTTGCACTACAACATTTAGGGCTTTTCCTACATCTACAAAAAATTTCAGCGTATTTTGAGTTTTTTTTTTGGCCAAAATTGTGATGGCAGTTCATAGCAGTGAGCTGTATTTTTTTTGCAGCGGACTTTGAATGTTTTTAACTATGTGAAAAAAACTTCTTTTCCAAAATTTTTTTTGCACTAGATTATGTAGGACTTTTCCTATATGTAGGATTTTTTTCATAATATTTTGAACTTTTGAACTTTTTGCCAAAATCGTGATCGCAGATCATGGCTGTGAGCTGTTTTCTTTTTTTCAGCGGACTTTGAATGTTTTTTACTATGTGAAAAAAAAAATTCCAAATTTTTTTTTCCTCCAGATTATGCAGGAATTTTTCTATATTTAGGATTTTTTTCATAATATTTTGAATTTTTTAATTCTTTGCCAAAATCGTGGTGGTTGTGAGCTATTTTTTTTTGCTCCTACGATGAAAAGTACAATGATAACCAATAATACCAAATTTGAATTCTAAATATATAAAATATTATTTCTTTGAAATTTTAATGTGTATTGCTTCTAAACTCTATAAATGTAGATCTAAAAATGTTTTGGGAAATTGAACCGTAAGTATAATTCAAAGAAGATTCTTGGAATATTCCAATATATTCCAAAATAATATAAAATATTTTGAAAGATTTCAAAAGATTCCAAAAAATTCCAAAAAATTCCAAAAAATATATTAAAATATTGTACATAGATGTCGTACGAAAATAATTTGCATTATAATAGATACTGAAATCGCACGAATATAGTAAAAGGCATGAATATGATACGTATACGGTACTGAATCAGCATGAACTAAAACCGCATGTTATCCGTGTCTTATTAGCCATGTAATGTAGATACACGATTAACGCACGGATTCCGTCAAGCACGACTGTCGTTTGGAAACAACACTTTTGTCATAATCATTGAAAAGACACTGCATCGACATCTTAGTAATGCATGTCACTTTTGTACGATAACGACACTTCTAAATGCACGTATGATGTGCGGAATCAGTGTTTAACGATAAACGCACTGAAATCGTGTAGAATCAGTGGGGTCTGAAATTCCTGATGGTGGTATCAAAAGATTGACACATTTTTTGTGCAATACGAGTTCAATAGAAGCATTGTAGATCATAGTTTGTATTTCATGCAAGAGGGTCAACATGTTGTGATTGTAATCATATGTGTGGATGACTTGATAAATCTTGCAAGCTTCATGAGTTCTATGAAGAAGGTCAAAGCCATGCTTGAGAAGGAGTATGAAATGAGCGACCTCGGCAACTTGCATTTATGTCTTGGAGTTGAGTTTGTGAGAGATAGGACAACGCGCACTATCACAATGAGCCAAGGCAAATACGTGTCGGATGTGCTCAAACAATTTGGCATGGAGGATTGCAAGCCCATTGCAACACCATTGCAACACCATTTGATGTCAATTCCAAACTTGTGAAGCTCACCAAAGAGGAGTATGCGGCGGAGGCTCAATCGTAGTTGGAGATGCCATTCAAGCAAGCGGTGGAGTCGTGATGTATGCGATGATTACAACACGGCCGGACCTTGCGTATCCAATTAGTGTGGTGAGTCATCAGATGGCAAGACCGGGCTCGAAGCATTGGATGGCGGTGAAGAGGATCATGCGCTACTTGAGGAAGACTCTTGATGTGAAGCTATGTTTGGGTGGCTTTGACACTTTATTGTGCAGTTATTGTGGACTAAGCGGGAGATATGGACGATCAAAAATCCACTACGGGCTACATGTCCAAGGTTGGATCGGGCGGTATCGAGGAATAGCAAGCAACAACAAACCACGGCCACGTCCACCGTCGAAGCGGACTACATGGTGACAAGTCACGCTACAAACGAGGCCATTTGGTTGAGGCAACTAATGGCGGATGTGGGTTGTGCACAAAGGGAGGCTACCACGATCATATGTGACAACCAAGGGAGCATTTCACTTGTAAAGAACCCGACACATCATTGAGACACGAAGCACATCGATGTAGAATAACACCTTAATCCGGAGAAGTTGGAGATGGGAGTACTACGATTAGAGCATTGTCCAACAAAGCACATGATGGCGGATGTGTTAACAAAGGGACTTGCACGAGATTGACACGAAAGGTTAGCAATAGCATATAGACTTAACAGCTTTGGCTCTACGCAAAGTGGAAGTGTTGAAGAGAAGATGAAAGGTAGTTTTGCAAAGGGGTTTGGATCAAAATAAATGATGTGTGGGAGAGGAGTGAAGGCATGGGCTGACCTTTGAGGCCTCTAGTGGTGAGTTATCCCATATGGGTTGTCATGCACACCTCCTAATGTACACCTCTTAAGGAGGAAAGCTCTTCAGTAAAGATCATCTCTTTCTACACATTCCTTGTGTTTGTGTGTGTTAGCTTTGTCCATTCCTTTATCATCTTCAATGAATCGCTAAAGGTTTGAAAATGCGTTTGCGGCAAGTAGAATATTGCGTATATTTCTTGTATTTGGAATGGATCCACACTTGTAGTGGGTTTGAGTTTAACAAAGAATTTGAAATTGAGATCAATGCAGTTGTAGTGAATTCTTGAGATCCTAATTTAGAACTTCTTGTTGATAGCAAATGCCAATTATAGAAAAACGTATCTACTATCCCCACGGAACGTTTAGGGGTTAAAATATGAAAGGTGTTGGTGCATTGATCAAGATCAGAATACATGCACAAATAGAACGTACATGTATTGTATTTGTGAGTATTTTTTGTATTTTCGAATATTTGTAATATTTATTTATGTTTTTTCAATGGGTATTTTGATAGTTGCACAACTCCAAATTGATTTTTATTTTTATTTTTTGTAGAGAATGCGTATTATAAATCTCCAACTCTGAACCTGACAATTCAAAATCCAATTGTTTACGGATTTTCTAGTTATTTGCGTTTTTGACACATCAATGACCACAATGTGCTCTCCTAAACACTAAAGGGTAATGTGAAATTGTCGGCCACTCATGTCGTATTTGCAACCATAGTTGAACCATGTGGGTACACAAGTATGAAACTTGGCATTAGGGTATAAATGCACGGTTACAGGCTCCAGGGTGTGTAGTTGTGTGCATACATCTTCTGTTTATTGTAGATACTGGAGAGAGCATTGACCTAAGAGCCCATTTCCATCATCAGGAATTTCGGACCCCACTGATTCCGCACGATTTCAGTGCGATTTCCGATATTTCAAGGGTTCGTACTGTTTTTGCACTGATTCCGTATCGTTGCGTCCTTCATCGCAACTACACTGATATGACACGATGTTCGTACAAGCGGATATAGTACTGATTCGACACGATTGATACATCTATTGAAAACGTATGAATTCAACACTCTTTATAGTCGTCAAATGTCGTGTTTTAATCGTCTTTAAAACTGCACTAATTCAGTGCGTTTTTCGTGCGACATCATCTTTTCCATATCTAGATTTTATTTTCTTTCTATATCTAAATTTGATCAAAATAATATTATTAAAAAATATAAATTAAATAAAATAATAAAATAATATAAAATAATTATTTTCCTCGCTACCCACTTCAACTACACGGAAATTGCCCGAACCCACGGTGGGCCCTCCATGGCTTCCCAAGCTCTATCGCCGACGGTGGAATTTGAACTCACGACCTCCCGATTATCATCTAAGCTCCAAACCACCAAATCACCACAA
The DNA here is from genome assembly GCA_022496805.1 of Pohlia nutans. Lineage (NCBI taxonomy): Eukaryota > Viridiplantae > Streptophyta > Bryopsida > Bryales > Mniaceae > Pohlia > Pohlia nutans. The sequence continues at coordinate 20,738,872 of CM040094.1, forward strand.
ACCCTTGATGCATAAAATGGAACTTTTTTGGTAATTATAAAAGATTGAAACCATTGGCAATTTTTTGCCATGTGTATATAATTCTTCTTTCAATTTTTTTTTGCACTAGATTATGCAAGACTTTTTCTATATATAGGATTTTTTTCATAATTTTTTGAATTTTTGAACTTTTGGCCAAAATCGTGATGGCAGATCATGGCTGTGAGCTGTTTTTTTTTTTTCAGCGGACTTTGAATGTTTTTAACTATGTGAAAAAAACTTTTTTTCCAAATTTTTTTTGCACTAGATTATGCAGGACTTTTTCTATATCTAGGATTTTTTTCATAATATTTTGAATTTTTTAAATTTTTGTCAAAATCGTGGTGGTTGTGAGCTATTTTTTTTTGCTCCTATGAGGAAAAGTACAATGATAACCAATAATACCAAATTTGAATTCTAAAAATATAAAATATTATTTCTTTGAAATTTTAATGTGTATTGCTTCTAAACTCTATAAATGTAGATCTAAAAATGTTTTGGGAAATTAAACCGTAAGTATAATTTAAAGAAGATTCTTGGAATATTCCAATATATTCCAAAATAATATAAAATATTTTGAAAGATTCCAAAATATTCCAAAAGATTCCAAAATATATATTAAAATATTGTACACGGATGTCGTACGAAAATAATTTGCATTATAATAGATACTGAAATCGCACGAATATAGTAAAAGGCATTAATATGATACGTATACGATATTGAATCCGCATTAACTAAAACCGCATGTTATCCGTGTCTTATTAGCTTTGTAATGTAGATACACGATTAACGCACGGATTCCGTCAAGCACGACTTTCGTGCGGAAACAACACTTTTGTCATAATCATTGAAAAGACACTGCATCGACATCTTAGTGATGCATGTCACTTCCGTACGATAACGACACTTCTAAATGCACGTATGACGTGCGGAATCAGTGTTTAACGATAAACGCACTGAAATCGTGCAGAATCAGTGGGGTCTGAAATTCCTGATGATTGGAATCTATAACTAGAGATGTCCTCCGGCCAGTCAAATCTCGGGTAGGAAACCCAAAAAAGATTGAAATCTAAAATACCAGAACGGTCATAAGAGCATCTCTACCCATGCTCGCTAAAGGTGACTCGCTAAAATATCTATTATACAATACAGCATGCTTTGTCTCACTTGACCGTTCCGCGCTGGAATCCGTCGAGGAGACAACTCAAATTCAATGTGCTCAACGGCACGGGCCTCACGAGTCCCACTAGTGACATCTATATTTGAAGAGCCCTTGAAATCATACTCCCCCACCCTTAAACGCCCCTCGAGCACCAAGAGTGCAAGTCAAATAGTCAATGCACCAATCACAAGTAAAATGTCACATTCAGTCAACTAAACATAGATTTGGAGGGCCATTTCTTGACGCGCCAAAGTAGAGGGCTAAGAAGCATTTTTGAAGGGCCCTTAGCATTTTTCATCCACTCTTGGCGCGTGTGGGTGGCGATGCTCTAAGATATCAGATAGAGGTCCAATCCAACAATGGAAACGGGACCTTCCAGCTGTCTCAATGAAAACGGGCCCTACCTTTTGTACGGACCTGGAGGTCTGGCTGGATCCCCTCCAGCTCCTAATGGAAATTGGTTCTAAAGGCATGTTTACATTCGGGCCAAGGCCAGAAAAATGGTTTGGGGTGGAAGGAATCCACTCCTCTCATTGGTAGAGAGGTTGGGACTCGCCTCTTCAAGTTTACACCATGAGTTGGGGCTAACTAACAAGTAAATTATTTTATTCATCCTGACAATGGCCTCAAGCCTTGGAAAAGAGAGCTCCCAACCTTGTGGACTCTTTCCCTCTAATTGACGCCATTGTCAGAGCTTTTATTTGCTTGTAGTAGTTTATTCTTTGAGCATTGAATAGGAGGGGAGAAATTCTAAATCTATTATACTTTAATCATTATCCATAAAATAGCTCATGAGTACGTTGGAACGGCTATTTTGAAGCCCTCCTTTTCTCATGTCTTCATCTTGTCTTCCTCGTCTTCTTCTTCACTGTGCCTAGGATTTCTCCTTGTATTTCTCCATTGCTTGTCTTCTCTCCTTCCTTGTCTTCTTCCCTGTTTTGACTCTAGTATTAGTATTCTTGTTGTTTAGTGATCATGGACGGTACCCCCCCTTTTGCAAGTGGGATGGATCCTAGATTCCTTGAAAATTTGCAAATGTTTACATCACATGCATTTCAACCTTTCCACCCAATTTTGGGCAGTGGCTCACATCATGAATTTCAGACCCCACTGATTCTGCACAATTTCAGTGCGTTTATCGTTAAACACTGATTCCGCACGTCATACGTGCATTTAGAAGTGTCGTTATCGTACGGAAGTGACATGCGTTACTAAGATGTCGATGCAGTGTCTTTTCAATGATTATGACAAAAGTGTTGTTTCCGCACGAAAGTCGTGCTTGACGGAATCCGTGCGTTAATCGTGTATCTACATTACATGGCTAATAAGACACGGATAACATGCGGTTTTAGTTCATGCGGATTCAGTACCGTATAAGTATCATATTAATGCCTTTTACTATATTCGTGTGATTTCAGTATCTATTATAATGCAAATTATTTTCGTACGACATCCGTATACAATATTTTAATATATATTTTGGAATCTTTTGGAATCTTTTGGAATCTTTCAAAATATTTTATATTATTTTGGAATATGTTGGAATATTCCAAGAATTTTCTTTGAATTATACTTACGGTTCAATTTCCCAAAACATTTTTAGATCTACATTTATAGAGTTTAGAAGCAATACACATTAAAATTTCAAAGAAATAATATTTTATATTTTTAGAATTCAAATTTGGTATTATTGGTTATCATTGTACTTTTCATCATAGGAGCAAAAAAAAAATAGCTCACAACCACCACGATTTTGGCAAAAATTTCAGAAATTCAAAATATTATGAAAAAAATCCTAGATATAGGGAAAGTCCTGCATAATCTAGTGCAATAAAAAAATTTGGAAAAAAAGGTTTTTTCACATAGTTAAAAACATTCAAAGTCCGCTGAAAAAAAAAAACAGCTCACAGCCATGATGTGCGATCACGATTTTGGCAAAAAGTTCAAAAATTCAAAATATTATGCAAAAAATCCTAGATATAGAAAAAGTCCTGCATAATCTAGTGCAAAAAAAATTGGTTTTTTTTTTTTTTTCACATAGTTAAAAACATTCAAAGTCCGCTGAAAAAAAAAATAGCTCACAGCCATGATCTGCCATCACGATTTTGACAAAAAATTCAAAAATTTTAAAAATTATGAAAAGAATCCTAATTATAGAAAAAGTCCTGCATAATCTAGTGCAAAAATAAATTTTGGAAAAAAAGTTTTGTTCACATAGTTAAAAACATTCGAAGTCCGCTTAAAAATAAAAACAACTCACAGCCATGATCTGCCATCACAATCTTGGCCAAAAAAAAAAAAACTCAAAATATTCTGAATTCTTTTGTAAATGTAGGAAAAGCCTTGCATGTTGTAGTGCAAAAAAAAATTGAAAAAAGAATTATATACACATGGCAAAACATTGCCAATGGTTTTAATCTTTTATAATTACCAAAAAAATTCCATTTTATGCATCGAGAGTTTGTGGTGACTTGGTGGTTTGGAGCTTGGTCGACAATCGGGAGGTCATGAGTTCAAATCCATCCGTCGGCGATAGAGCTTGGGAAGCCATGGTGGGCCCCACCCTGGGTTTGGGCAATTTCCATGTAGTTAAAGTGGGTAGCGAGGAAAATAATTATTTAATATTTTTTAATAATATTATTTTGATCAAATTTAGATATAGAAAGAAAATAAAATCTAGATATGGAAAAGATGATGTCGCACGAAAAACGCACTGAATCAGTGCAGTTTTAAAGACGATTAAAACACGACATTTGACGACTATAAAGAGTGTTGAATTCATACGTTTTCAATAGATGTATCAATCGTGTCGAATCAGTACTATATCCGCTTGTACGAACATCGTGTCATATCAGTGTAGTTGCGATGAATGACGCAACGATGCGGAATCAGTGCTAAAACTGTACGAACCCTTGAAATATTGGAAATCGCACTGAAATCGTGCGGAATCAGTGGGGTCCGAAATTCCTGATGCACCACATTTTCAAGTCCCACATGCTCCTATTTTCACAAATCCTCCCTTGTCCCCCTTGAGCCCTTTAGGAAAAAGGCCATCTCAAATGCTAGATGATGACATTGAGGTTTTAGATTCTTTGCCGGAGAAGAGTGGAGGTAGGAAGAAAGGAGAGTGCAAGAAGAAAAAGGTGGAGCCCAAGAAGAGAATCTTAGTGAAAAAAGAAGGGGGTGAAGAGGCTTCCTCAAATTGGAAGGATTGTGATGTGGAGATTCTCATTTCTCTTCGTGGAGAAATGGAAGGAGATTTTTTGAAGAATGCTAAAAAGCAAGGTGAGTAATAAAATCTAAGTGCCTATTCATTTTTTCAAAAGCTTTTACCCTTCATATCAATTGAACTCAATTTTTTCAAGTTGTTTGGTTACAATGTAGCAACATCTCTGTATGACTGGATGACTGTATGCTGGGATCTCTGTATTTTTCTCCTCTTACCTTTTCCTATGGGATCCTGGAGTTTTTTTTTCTTGAGTTACTGTGGTACCATTTTTCAAGATGTGCTTGCTCTTTCTGGCTACCCAAACGGCTAATTTGCTCCTGGTTCCTGTATTGAGTGAGTGTTATTCATTTTTTTTTAAAGCTTTTACCCTTCATATCAATTGAACTCAATTTTTTCAAGTTGTTTGGTTACTGTGGTACCATTTTTCAAGGTGTGCTTGTTTTGTCTGGCTACCCAAACGGCTAATTTGCTTCTGGTTCCTGTATTGAGTGAGTGTTCTAGTGGCAAAAAGTGATGATGAGTAGCCCCTCATGTGGTATGTGGCTTTATTGTGTTCTGGAAAGAAATCCCAAAACCGAAAAGCACATTGAAATGACATAATTTCTTAACTGGAGTATTCACTTCTTATGCATAGGTACAATTTTACTTTCTAATTTCATTTTCTAATTTCACTTTGTATTTGACTTCCATAGGTATTGATGTGTGGGTTAAGCTACATGCGCGTCTTTTAGCTTTGATTCCTGGATTGAACCGGAGACCGGAAGCATGCAAGAAAAAGTTCAATTCCATTTTCAAGCAATACAAGGTGGATAAAATGAGCAATGGAGTTTCCGGAGAACGTCGGCATGAATGCAAGTTCTACGACTCAATCGACCAATGGTGGCATCAAACTGGCACTGTGATGAAGCACGTGTCTGCATCTGCAAACGACAACAATTTCAGACAAGATGATAGTGAATTGCCCGATGACAATCAACAAGGAGAGTAACAAGTAACATTTGGCTTCCATAATTAGGGTTAAAATGTCTCAAAATTTGTAATCATTGTGAAGATGACAAATGGGTATAATGCTTAATCATATTATCTAACATGGCACTTACAATGATTATGTAAGGTGATTTGCACAGGGATGTGAGAACTCCCATGGTGCAAGAACTCTCTCCAAGTGCGCGGCCCCAAAACTTAACCTCCAAAAATGGGAAGAAATTTATCCATGAGCAAACATATCAAATGTTCACTCAAATGGTAAGCAATAGCTCCGTTATGGTCAAACATTTTGAGAAAACCAATGAGCTTTTAGAAAAGGTAGAAAGGCAAATGGATAGGATAATTGATAAGTTGTACATCAGGAATTTCGGACCCCACTGATTCTGCACTGATTCAGTGCGATTTCCGATATTTCAAGGGTTCGTACGATTTTCGCACTGATTCCGCATCGTTGCGTCATTCATCGCAACTACACTGATATGACACGATGTTCGTACAAGCGGATATAGTACTGATTCGACACGATTGATACATCCATTGAAAACGTATGAATTCAGCACTCTTTATAGTCGTCAAATGTCGTGTTTTAATCGTCTTTAAAACTACACTGATTCAGTGCGTTTTTCGTGCGACATCATCTTTTCCATATCTAGATTTTATTTTCTTTCTATATCTAAATTTGATCAAAATAGTATTATTAAAAAATATAAAATAAAATAAATAACATAAAATATAAAATAATTACTTTCCTCGCTACCCACTTCAACTACACGGAAATTGCCCGCACGTGTGGTGGGGCCCACTATAGCTTCCCAAGCTCTATCGCCAACGGTGGGATTTGAACTCTCAACCTTCCGGTTGCCAATCAAGTTCCAAACCACCAAACCACCTCAAACTCTTCATGCATAGAATGGAACTCTTTTGGTAATTATCAAATTTTTTTTTCAGCAGACTTTGAATGTTTTTAACTATGTGAAAAAAACTTTTTTTCCAAATTTTTTTTGCACTAGATTATGCAGGACTTTTTCTATATCTAGGATTTTTTTCATAATTTTTTGAATTTATTTATTTTTTGCCAAAATCGTGGTGGTTGTGAGCTATTTTTTTTTGCTCCTATGATGAAAAGTACAATGATAACCAATAATACCAAATTTGAATTCTAAAAATATAAAATGTTATTTCTTTGAAAGTTCAATGTGTATTGCTTCTAAACTCTATAAATGTAAATCTAAAAATGTTTTGGGAAATTAAACCGTAAGTATAATTTAAAGAAGATTCTTGGAATATTCCAACATATTCCAAAATAATATAAAATATTTTGAAAGATTCCAAAAAATTCCAAAAAATTCCAAAAAATATATTAAAATATTGTACATGGATGTCGTACGAAAATAATTTGCATTATAATAGATACTGAAATCGCACGAATATAATAAATGACATTAATATGATACGTATACGATATTGAATTCGCATTAACTAAAACCGCATGTTATCCGTGTCTTATCAGCCATGTGATGTAAATACACGATTAACGCACGGATTCCGTCAAGCACGACTTTCGTGCGGAAACAACACTTTTTTGATAATCATTGAAAAGACACTGCATCGACACTCTAGTAATGCATGTCACTTCCGTACGATAACGACACTTCTAAATGCACGTATGACGTGCGGAATCAGTGTTTAACGATAAACGCACTGAATCAGTGCAGAATCAGTGGGGTCGGAAATTCCTGATGTAGTAATCATTCCACATCGAAATCAGAAGGACTATGAAGAAACACAACTCTACCTTCTGCCCTAAGATGTGATTCATAGAGACTTTTTGCTAAAAGTTCATGTGTTCTGATAGTTTCTTGTAACATTTTTTTAATTTGAGCATCTCTATCTTTTTTAGATTGATGCTGTACTTGATAACCTTGGGCATGTGTTGGTTCCAACTCTTCATATTCATCTTGGTTGTCTGGAACTTCTCTCTGATTTTCTTCAATTTCACCTATCACAATAAAATCCACACATACTATCATGCTTATGGTGATGGAAACATAAACGTAGCTCAGAAAAACAAGCATGCCTATGGTGAAGAAAAACAACCGACAATGTGGTAATGGAAAGAATAATAAGGTTTGGGGACTAGGCTTTCAACATCAGAGAAGAATTTGCATATGAAACTTTTATGCTATGTCCATGTTCTGTGGAGCACAATCTTTTCACCTCAGGGCTACTTCTTTTATGGTCACAGCACCTCTAATAAAAATTCATTATTGAATCACATAATTTGTTTCAAATATTGATACTGAAATGAGATTTAAAAATATAGGGGCCAAGGAAAAACACAAAATCATTGGAATAAAGTAGGAAGTCAAATTACCTTCATCTTCATTGTATGACTCGCATGAATTGATTTGTTGTAAACCTTGTACTTCTCTCATTGATGCAATACCCTCAACTGCAGAGTGAAAAATATCAGCACTTTTCAATTGCCCAAAAGTTGCATCTCTTTCAACTTCCATCACCTTTTCTGCTTCTTTTGCCCATTGCATATCAAATTCATCTCCATGGATGATACACAAATTGTGAAGGCATATGCATGCAATGACCAAGTCTGGAACATGTTTCAAAGGCATATCGATTCTCTTTAAAAGAATCCTCCAACGTCCTTTCAAAATACCAAAAGCTCTTTCTACTGCCATACGAGTAGAAGACTGAATGAAATTCCAGTAGGCTTTTGATTTTGAAAGTCCTTCCTTCTCCCCTTTGAAAGGAGAATAAAACCATGGTCTCATGGGATAAGCCGCATCCCCAATAAGTTTGTAAGGAAGAAAAACACCACTCATGATTTTTTTCCCAATCTCAGAGTTTTAAAAAAGGGTCCAATCATGGCATCGTCCAGCCCATCCGAAATCAAAGGCCCAAAATTTACAATCTTTATCCACAATGCCTTGTAACAATGCGGAATAAAACCTTTTCTACAATAGTAAGATGTAGGATCAACTTTTGGAGCAATTATTGGTATATGGCTTCCATCAATTGCACCCATAATATAGGGAATATGATGCAATTCCTCAAATTCGGCTGCTATTTTTCTAAGTGATTTTTCGGTTTGTTTCCTTATAACTAATGGCTTCACATGTTTTCTCACGGCAATACAAAACTCTCTAACAATTATAGATGCTGTGATTTTATGAACTCCATATAGTTCCCTACACATTTGCAATGTATTTCCAGTTTCTAAACGAACGAGTGAAAGAGCTACTCGAGTTTCCAATGAGATGGTTTCTCTAAGACACGATTGTTTTTTATTTAGTGATGGAGCAACAATTGAACACAAGTAGTGGAATGTACTAGGGTTCAACCTGGTATGTTCCTTGAACATCAAAGAAATATAGCTTCCCAAAAGTTGTCTAGATATAAACTTCCTACTTCGCTGGATCATCCAAATAGTGCGGCATTGTGGTGTAACACCTTCTAGCATCAAAGCTCCCATCATCATCATTGCACTATTGTGTTGGTGAATAGCAACTTGTTGCAAGCAACTACTACTGTGAGAACATGACGAATTGCCATAAAAAAAACAAGAGCAACTAAGAGCTTGTGTCTACGGTCTTCCATAGTGTATAATAAGAACAAATCAAGAATGAATTGAGGAAAAGGCACCCAAGAAAAGACGACACAATGCTCCAATATAGAAGGGCTAAAGCAAGAACACACACAAAAGAACACACACAAATGAGCAATGGCTGTCGAAACAAGAATAGAGAAGACTGTGAGGTGGATAACCCTCATAATTGCAGCCTCCAAATGGCCCCAACCCCACCTAAATAGGTTTACACTTAAAAGCAATGAATGGAGCTGGGTTACTTTTTTATTAATGGCCCTGGGGGCCCATTTGCATGCCACATGGGACGTATTGGCCTTCTTTCAGCAGTGGCCTTGGCCCGAATGTAAACAAGCCCTCACTTACATAATTATGCAACTGTTCATGTTCGTACCTTGAGCAATCAAAAAGGGGTGCTCTCTGGAACATGGCTTTTTTTTCCACTATAGCAGTGCTCCATGCATTCTATGGAAGGTAGTCCCTCCAGATTTAGACCACTATGACTGTGCCACGACATTAGAGTATAGCTCCAAGAAGCCAAAAAAAAAGCCTTGGCCTCGAATCCTAATTTGATGATTTAACCCTTAACTCCTAAAAGCCCAAGGGATATTACACAAAACATAGATGTGTTATAATATGTGCCTTCCATATGTTTGATGATGTTTGGTTCAATACACAAAATGTAGGACATCATCTCTACAAATTATCAGTATGGTCAAACTTTCAAAAATAAATTTAGATCAAAATTTTAATGAATTTAAAAGCATTAACCTTTGAAAAATTGTATAAATTATAATTTTAAATTTTAGACTTTAAAATTTTAGTATAATTGGTTAAAGTTGGGTTATTTATTGTAAATTTAAAAAAAAACAAAAGAAATGATGGAGGGAACATCATTACTTTCTCCAAATAGCAAATTTTATAACACTAAGATAATGTTGAGATGTTTCACTTTGAAAAATTCTCTTGGGGGAGTTAACTCGGGTTGCCGTAATTAAAACTGCGTTGGAAAGTAGACTAAGAATTTTTTTATTTTTTCAAAAAAATGTTTTTTATTCTAGGCAACGATCAAAAAATGGTTGTTTGAGCATTTCGGGATTAAACGTCAATGTTAACGGGATTTTCAGCTAGCTAGGACAGAGGTAAAAACATGACAGTAACTTGGGACAATAATAATGAAATTGGATAGATCTATAAACATGTTACTGTGATTGTGCAGAGTAAACAAAGTTAACCTGATGTTTTGTCAGGGCATGATGAATAGTTCTGTTAGGGCAGGATGAATAGTTTAGTTCATGCAAGATGAACATATTTGTTAGGGCAGGCAATTAGGGTGGCGGCTAGGTTTAGGCACTAGTAGGATTTGGGTCCTTTATAACTAGTCTTTAGTTACTTAAATGGTCCTAAACGACTTTCTTCTTATAGAACTGAGTCTCAAAGGACAAGTTAAGTCACAATAGACAAATTATAAAGGACCAAAATCCTACTAGTGATTCCTGCCCTGACATAACAATTTAGGTGACTCCTAGGGTTTGGAGGGTAGTGAGGATCTTCAACCTTCATTGTTCTCATTTTCACATGGTTGTTTGGAGGTATGACGGGTTGGAGTTAGAAATAGGTTGTAGGAGGTGTAGGAAGCCAATTTATAGCATTATAAATTGGGTTATGAGATTTGGAAGCTAGTTTTAAGTTTTTTAGTTCAAAAGGGCAAAATTATATCTCGTTGTATGTGGAAATTTGTGTTGTGTGGGCCAAAGTGTAAATTCGGTGTACTATTGTTGTACATTAAGGTTTTAGGCACTTGGGGTGTGTAGATCAATCCGTGAAAGGCGCAAATTTGTGATGGACTTGTGAGAAACAAATACGTCTTACCGCAAATTAAAAACCAAAAAGTACAGTTGCAGGTAAAGTTGTAGGGACAACGCAAGGAAAGTAGAGACAATTTTGGGGTACTGGAGAGGTTCGGGACATGAATTAGTAATTTCCTAAAGGACTTTAAAAGAACCTTTATTTCACAATCAAGAGGGCCCTAGACAAGCAGTCCAAAAGAATAAAAAATATTAAGAGAGTCGCCTCTAATAATAACTCCTTGAATAACGTAAACAACCAATGAGAATTCCTGATATCTTCTAAAAATAATGAATGGAGCGAACAATGTCGCTGCAAAAAAAATAAAAAATACAATGAGATTCCAGCTTCGTAGTGAGCTCTTCAATTCTGAATTAAAAATCGTATCAGAAGAAATCATATAAAAAAAAAGAACATTGTTCAACAACGTTGACAACTGTGGTATTCATGAAGATCTCAAGCTGCCTGATTCCCTCCCCTCCCTCCCCACCAATTCTCTTTCTAATTTTCTTCAAAAGTACAATTTACTAAAAACAAGCATATTTGTTAAATTTAACTTGGCTTTTTCATCACCTTTTCAAAGCACCAATCCATTTCAATTTTGTTTGAGAAAATCCATGGTTTTCTTGATTATTCTCTCAAAACAAGCATGTGGGACTTTTTGACATGTAAGGTTTTAAGTGTCGTTTTGGGTAAGCCACAGATTATTTTTCTCATCAACAATCCTCTTCAATTAAGTGTAACGTATTTGCCTGTACTTCCAACAATTCAATCTGTGGTTTCAGTACTCAGAAGGATTCCATCTTCCTTTAAAGTGACGGAAACAGGTGCTTCTACCATAGCCAGCTTTTGCAGGAAAACTGGACTTAGCTGAGAGTGGACAGGAGAGGGAGAGAGAGAGAGGAGGTGGGGGAACGGCCACGGCCACCATCATTCACGAATCAGGTATGGAATACCATATGTGCCCAAGGAGAAGAGGGTTGCTCCCCCGGCCTTGACGTCAGCTCCTCCGGCCTTGAGGGCAGCTCTGCTGGAATTGGGACTCTCTTTCCCTCGCTCAGCTTAACGTAAACCTTGGTGTGCCTATTTCCCTTCTCTTTCTCCTCTTTTGTTTTTCCGCTGCTGCACCCTGCCCTTTGCATCTCTTGCCTCCTGCTCTCCCCGACCCGCCCTTTCCCCTTCTTTGCTGCCTGCCTGCCTGCCTTTCGTTTCCTTCCGCTCCACCCTCTCCTTGCTCTCATATGCGCTTCTCACCCATCCTCCGGTAGACAGCACGCATTTGCCTGCGGCGAGGCGGGGCGCGGCCCATTTCCACGTTGCGCGGGCGCCATGGACAAGAAGAAGCGGGCCCGCTGCTATCGGCAGTCGGAAGGGCCTTTGTCTCTGGTCTTCAGCGATGCGCCACCGCTGCACCCGCTCTCCCCCCCCCGCAAGCGCCACTGTCCGACCGCCACTGCTCAACCTCTTGAGGACGCTGAGGTTTTGAGAAGACCCTTGAGCGATGCCCGCATTTCCATGGACCGGCAGAACGAATCAGCGCCCGCGATGTCTATTGCCGCTTCCGCTCGGCAGGGCTTGGACGAGCCGGTTCTTTGGCGGGGGAATCCCATCGCCGCCACAACGCCTCCGGACATGTCCTTGGCATTGCAGCGCGACGGGGATGCGGACATTAACAATCGGGCCATGGTTTGGAGTCTGGAACAAAATCTCCCCCAAGAGGCCTTTCTGCCACGGTTATTGAGAGCATACGACAGCTTTCACGACCGGTACACCCGCATGAAGGCCAGGAAGGTAGATCTTGAAGCAGAATTTGAGGAGCAACGACGTTCCAATGAGAGATTTCAGCAAGTGGCAGAAAGGTACATCCAGGACTTGTGTAGTGAAAATCAGGAGCTTAGGAAGACAGTGGACGCTGCTGAAAAGAGGATAAAATGGCTTGAGTCGCTGTTGTGCCAAAGGGATGAGTGTAGGGCTTGCGGCGGAAGTAAAGAGGATGTATCGCAGAAAGCGAATTGTGAAACCGAGGTTGCCGTGTCGCCAGTGCGTCCGCTTACTCCCCCAACAGACACGCTAGCTGCTGAAGAGGTACCCATTCAAGTTGAGTTCAATCTTCCATCTGAGCAGGTTGGACAAGAGAGAGGTGATGGGTTTGCTGAATGTGTTGTGGAGAGCAGTGCGCCTCTAGAGAATACAGGAAGTAGAGACAAAGAGCGTCCCCGAGAGATTGAAATGACCTTAGACAATTACGGACCCCAGGAGATTGTAGCGACTCCTGAGAGTGAAGGACTCCAAGTATTGACCCAAGACAACGTGATACCACGAGAGAATGTATTGATGCAGGGTGATGTAGAGGCCAGTCGACTGGAGGGAGAGCTCCACCTTGTCAGTATTCAGACCTCCGTACGTGACACATTTGCCACGAGTCCACTCCCGAAAAGCCCACTGGCAGAGCCTCGTTTGGGAATCTCGCTCCAAAATGCTCACTGTCCAGAGGGTTCAGCACTTGGTGACTTAGCCAAGGCGATTGTCGTTTGCTCTGAACCCGTCCTCCCTGGCCGTTCGCCCGAAGCTGGAGTCCAGCATTTGCACGGCATAAACGTTGAGCTTCAAGATTTGCGCCGCCAAAATGTTGAGCTCCAGGATTTGCACCGGAAGGAAGTTGCAGGTTTGGTTTCAGAAGTAGAGATCATACAGAAGGTACTTGGCCATTTCATTGACATGACTGTGGTGTCTGATAAGATCGGCAGAATGCGAAGGGATAAACCGACATTGATTCTCTTGCACCCCAAGACTGGTTTTAGGTTTAAGCTTGAAATTCTCAAGGAACATGAGGTCCAATTTGAAGCTACCGAGGTCCTAGAGCTTTCTTATAAGAACGTGTCAATGGGCACATTAATTGGAGTAGCCCCATGGTGGATGAAAGAAGAGATTGTATTTACTGTTGATCAGCTGGTTAACTTCTTGAGAAAGTTTCAGGAGACAGTCACAGGGATCCCTTACAACCAAAGACTGGTTGTAGATTTCGGCTTGAAATCCTGAGGTAAGATTAGATGCTACCGTATGAGAACCTTGTTATTATTACATTAGTTAGGTTTCGCGACATGGTGGAGGAAAGATGATAGCCAATTTAGTGTTCATCAACTGGTAAAATACATGAGACAGTCACAGTCCGCAAACACTAGCTGTACATACTGCGGTGCTTCTAACAGTCTTCATGCATTGATAAATTCAATCTTTTCAAATCTACTTCACATCAGTTTTTGGATGTTTTATTTCAAGTGCCTTCAAATCTAATTCAGACTTTTGTGAATCAAGATTGCTTATGCCTCAGTTACAGATCTCAGGATCTTTTCCTACGATGAAGCGCTAGTGTTTAGAGTGCTCATCTGTTTCGGTGACCTGCCTGCCTAAGAATCATAATTGCCACTCACTTGGTACCTGTGGGATTGAGAAGGAATATAAACACTCTTTCACAACCAGGTGTTCTGCCTGCTTCGCTGCCAGCTGCTTGACTTCCAGCAGGATGGTGCATGGTGAAGAGGTGTATCTCCAAAAAGATGTAGGTTGCTGGTGCCAGTTACACAACCTGTATCACTCAGTACTAGAGAGCTCCATGAAAGGGCGGATACAAGGACCATAAGGCCACAGTTGAGTCCTTGGAGGCTGAGGCTAACCATCTGCAGTCTCCTGAGAACACCACCCCATTCACCTGATTCCCACATTACCCGCCCTCACCGAAGGTCAGACTTAGGAGACAGTGATACATGAAGTACAGCACGAGAGACTTGCAGAGCGTATAAAGTAATTGCTTGCGTCCAGGTCAACTCATAACATGCATTTCATTTACTTCAGGTGAAGTGGGGACATACGATCTCTTTGTGGTATTTGAGAATTGCCAAGGGTTTGCGACGTCGGTAGTCATAGATGCGAACCCTGTTGAATATGTAATGCCACAGTTCCTTGTGAGCAGAAAAATACATTGAACGTGATATAATATACATGCAGTGTTCACTTATCTCCACTACCTGCAACCATGCACAACAAGTGGAAGCTATAGAGACGGTAAAGGCATTTTCGAAGTCCCCAATTCATGAATCAGAGTGACATACCGGTAATCCCAGCCAGCAGTTGCAACAATTTTATCATCACCTCGAAGTGCAATATCACCTATTCCTGCTTGTCCCTCGAATTTCTTCTTTGGAGTGCACACATTCTGCGTGCACGCAAGGCATCCAGGGCGTTAAAGAAAATTGACGACACTGACAACCGTACGCCTGATCAGAACTAGGATAGGAGCAGACTGTCAGTTAGCTACTCTTATTGCATGCTAATTGTCATTTTCAAAAATCTGTATCTCAGATGTAATGGGTTGTGCGAAGACTGTTACGATGACCTCAGTATGACTCAAGGAAAAGAATGTGAGTCGCCCATCTGCTGCACCTGCGATGCCTCCGACTCCTAGCCCATCCAGGACAAGGCTGAGGACTGCCACTCGGAAACAAAGTACAGAGCATTAGAGTTACGAGTAAACCAATGGTCCTATTATTACTACGTTCACTAACAGTGCAAAACTCTTGTTCAGAAACCCAGAAGAGATTTATCCTATGCGCCAAGCCTTAACCACAGAGCTATGCGGACCTGCCTAGCAACACTGCATAGTCTAGACCAGCAAGCATCGCTGCTGCAATGACATGCGCTGTCACCTTGGAACAGCATGTGAAAACAGTATTTCTGATGAACGTCGAAGCTCTGTAGGCGTGGGTCCCACTGAGTAAATATTTCCAATCATAAAGGCATGGAGTGGGTTATTGTCTCCGCAAATTCTCGCAACCAGTGAACACACAATAACTTGGTTCAACGACAAGTGCAGATAGACCAGTGCTTGGGTCTTCTACTAAACATTAGAATGACCCACCTGGTTCCTTATGTTGCTTAGTTTGTAGCAAAGGAGCAGATGCATGCCGTGTGTCCCACAGCAACATGCTGCCATCTTCGTATCTGCAACAGCTGGATAGGCATCAGAACAAACAATTTTCACACACGTATGTTATAAGTTGATGTCGATATCTACTTTCAGTTTCCAGTATGCAAGCGAGAATCAAATTACTGGGTATGATGGAGACTGACCCGGCAACAATAGCACATTGATCGCATCCCCTGGACAGATAGGTCATGTGCAATGACATACACATACCTGCACTCACAGATCAGGTCCTTGATCATACATATCTCCTGTCCATGTTAAATGTCTATAAGTTCAGCATGATATTCAGTACTCCAGGATTCAAGGACAAGGGCATGGCATGCCCAAATTACGAGTACATGCATGACATTCAGCAACCGAAAACTACGAAGTTAAATATAATCAATCTCTGAAGTAATTATTCATTAATAGTATTTCTTAGCTGTGAATCAAATTATATCATATTTAGCTGTGAATAAAGTTGAGGCAAAGCTGCATTGCGGCTAATACAAAGCAAGCAAAAGTCTCACCTACAGAGGAGTCTTTAGGTGACAAGATCTGCACGCTCTGACCAGAAGCGATATCCCAGATCTCCACCTACAACTCCCAGTTTATGATCGAGAATGAATCAAACGGTACAATAGTTCATGCTAATGAAGTCAGAAATTTTTGCAAAATAAAGCACATGAAAGACTGGACAGGACGTACTTTTGATGTATCATTTCCAGCCATAGCCATCAGAACTTGGCCTGTCCCTACACTCTCATCCTCTGCACTCCATTGCAGACAACCTCCTCAAGGTCAATACCATGAATCAGAGTTTACAACCGGAAAAAAAATGTAGAACAGCCATTCTACAGTACAAACTACTCAATACCAGCCAATTCACCTCATCTGGAAGTGACGAAAGGATGCTTCAAGTGTTGAGCTCCCAATAAATCAAATGTATCAAGAAACTTTGAAGATAAGCGCTAGCAGATTAACTGAGGAAGCACGTGATCACCAAACAAAGCATGACAAACACTAGAGTCCAGTTCCACAAGTAGCACCTCCTGGACTCTAGTTATAAGCACGCACTAGTACATCTTAATGGTTAGTCTCTGAACAAGATCTTACCACGAGACTCATCACTTGCAGCAGCATGCCTTGCAACTGCGAGTTTGCAAAAATGATAAGATTCGGACTTGATAGTCAAGATCGGTTGTCTACACGTCCAACCAATAAATGTTGTAAACCCCCAGTTTACAGTTTCTGAAATCAAATATTTCACCAGACCATTCCAAAAATGTACCGCCACGCACAAAATAACCAATGTCGCCTCTTAACTTTTAATTATATATGTCGGAGTAAGAATCATGAACACACATAAACGATCAACAAACGCATGCAAGTGAACAAAAAATTAGAGAAAGAAATCACTCGGTGCACCTTGACAAGCTGCAATCTGTCAGCTGCCAGCATTTCACGGTACCGTCTCGACCCTGACTGCATTCCACAAGCGAGAAGAGAATCAGATGTCCCATGGACGAACTACGGTACCCGTATTCGCCACGAGAGGCCTCAAGATGGAATTCCACAGTCGAATTTATAGCTATAAAAAGCAAATAATCCAGACTTACAAATTTCGTTTGGAGATTGCAACGTTTGTACCTTAAGATTTTGTTGTTTAGTGCTGAACTGACACCAAGGCCGAGAACTCCAGCAGAGGGAGTGTGCACCCTGCAATTTCACAGCAACGCCAGAGGAAATCGATCACGGGAGCTCGCCTAACGAAAAGGTAATCGTAAGTTGCTAGATACTCCATGGACAAATAGTGCTAAGATATCTATTGAGCAGTTATTGGCCATTCTGGCTCAGCATGCACAGAAGTGATTGTGAAGGCTAGTAATGGGCCCCTGCAGGTGGGCAAGTCGACCAAAAATATGATCTATTGGGCATGGTTATTTCATTCCAAAGTTGCAGGGCAAGTTCCCCGTGAAGCTCGAAAACGAAACCTCAATGTCACCAGGACAGCCATGAAATCCACCAGAAAACATCAAAGACCATAAACGTATACCTCGACGAAAACACAGGCCGGTATTTCACAAGATCCCATATCTTCAATTCTCCATCAGCGTCACTGCATCCAACCTTGCAAGAAGAGTTATTAATTCCGACAAAAAAAGAATGAAGTGCGTCAGCATGCTCTGTGGACATGATGTTTCATGCATGACGAAAAGCGAGGTACACCGGATACATCTTCGGACAACTCGGAAATTAGAGCGTGGAGGAATCGAGCTCGAAACCCTAAAGAGACCTCAAAGGGCCCGCGTCAGAAATGCCGTGCAGAAGAAATTGGGAGCACAGAGATCGCCAATGACAGAGTGAGGCAAGAAGGAAAGGCGATGAGCGTTGGGTGCGGCGTCCGGACAAAACCCATGTCCAGAACAAGTAAAGGACATGGGGCGTGAGGAAGGAGTGAACATACCCAGAGAGAAGAGTAGCAGAGGGTGCGTGAAAAGCCACGACGTTGACAGCAGCTCGATGCGCGCGGAGAACAGCCACAGGGTCAGGCGCCGCGCCTTTGGTGGTGACGAGCGCCATGCCGCCAGGAACAATAAACAATCAAGCAATCGGAAGCCACCCAATTCAAGCAGCTTGCTTCATTCCATTCGCCACCTTGGCCCAGCAGCTGCCTCGCACCGTACCGCACCGCACCTCACCTCGTGGCGTGTCTTGGCTTGGCAGGGCTAGGCTAAGTTAGTGCATCTCTTCTTCCGTGGAATTGCCTGCCTGCCTGCGCTGGGCTTGAGACTCCGCTAAGTTACGCTTCCGCCAATCTGATAACAATTTTACACCACGCCCCTACCGGTACCTCCTTAGCTAGCTGCCTGCCTACCCGGAGTAACGTACCCGCCCTCCATGGATCACACACCGACATGAGTCGCAAGAATCGAGAAAAACGTATCCTAGCGACGGTACCATCTTCCTGCACTCGAGATGGAGTAGAACTGATCCCGCTGATCGCAAACCACTCAGCCACGCCTGCAGGCACGCACCCTAACTTACCAAATTATCCTACGTGGCGAGGCTCAACCGCCGGGGAGGCCAATTACGGCTTTTAGAGCATCTCCACCCATGCTCGCTAAAAGTGACTCGCTAAAATTATTCATCTAAGAGAATTTATTCATCTAAAAAGTGACTCGCTTATATTTGAAGAGCCCTTGAAATCACACTCCCCCACCCTTAAACGCCCCTCAAGCACTAAAAGTGCACGTCAAATAGTCAATGCACTAATCACAAGTAGGATGTCAGATTCAGTCAACTAAAGGGCCATTTCTTGACACGCCAAAGTTGAGGGCCAAGAGGCATTTTTGAAGGGCCCGTGTGTCAGACTCTTGGCGAGTATGGGTGCGGATGCTCTTATATATTCAAATGCTGTTCACTTCCGCCACTTCCAAAGTCTCAATTTCCAGTCCTGATTATGGAATACTAAATGTACAGCTCTGCTGCCGGATGAAAAAGGGCAGCTCCGCTGAAGTTTTCGTTGGCTCCGCTGCCCTCAAGGCTGGCTCTTCTGCCCTCAGGCCAGCTCCGCTGCCCTTCACAGGAGATTTCTTTCTGCAACATCTTTCCTTCTTTTACTCCTCTCTTTATCTTCGTTCACATTTCTTTCTGTATTCTCATGCCCTCTTTTGATCAATCTCGCTGTGCCGAAATATGATCACATTCATGGCTCGGAACTCAAGCACATGGTGCTAAGATAGATGAATCCCCCAAGATGACAAGAATTGCTCCCTCACGCCACCAAGATCAGATGAGCTTGTCAAGAATGAAGGATTCCTGTGATGAACTTCACTTTTTAACTCTTTCTCTTGACTTTTGGTGTTTTCAGTTGCTGGATCTTGTTGCGGCGTCTCTTAATTTGTTTCTGTGGTAACTACGTATTTCTCAAAATTGTACTTGGTTTTCTGAGATGATGGGTGAAAGCACACTACGGTTGTACGAATTTGTAGTCACGGCATAGTTTCAGGGCATAGTAAGGGTTTAGACCCAAATTCCCTCTAATTACTTCTACTTTATTTCAAAATAATAAATAGGCATAGTCTTACATCTTGCATACATTGAAGATTGCACAAGAAAATTTTATTTGCATGCAAAATATGCATCATTATGAGTACAAAATGTCAAAGTTTGTACCGTCACAAATTCAAGTTTACATGTTTGTACTCCTTTTGTCAACTTATACTTTTAATCCTTACATTTGAAAGAGTTTTAGGTAATCTTCTACTCTTTGACTACCATGCCTTACTATTTGATTATACTAAATGTTAGTATATAGTTGAAAAACTTAAGAAATATGGAATTTTTGTTGGAGCCCCAAACATGAGGTTAATGTCAAATTATTTGAATTTTTTTTTGGAATTCAAGTATAAGACTTAATGGTGCAGAGGGGCCAAAAATTTAATTTTGATGGAACTAAAATTTTCACTTCCATTTGGCACATCAAAGAATTTTGCCTAAAAATAAGCTCTGGCCTTTCAAAATCCTCTATAGATTCCTTTTTGTACAGGTGTGTACTTGATTTTGTACTATTTGTACATTTTGTACAATATGGACCAATCATCACCTTCCGTGTGGCATTCAAATTGGAATCCACCTGACGTGTTGATCAATCTATGGTGTTGTAGGTCGGTGCTGGAATATTGAACGTTGTGCGTTTTGTATAGTTTGTACAATTTGTACTTAGTTTGTACTATTTGTACAGAACGGCCAGGGAGGCGACCGTAGCGTGCGATGGCCCTGATAGCAGCGTCTTTCAGTGGTATTCCTTATACATTGATATTAGGTTGAATTGTTACGTTGTGCAGTACGTGGAGGTGGAAAGAATAATTGATTTGATCTGATTTAGTAGTTGCAAATTCCATGTCAAAGATGCCCGTGAAGGTTAAGTTACTGCAGCGCTAGTGATAATGCTGGTTTTTTTGAAGATTTTCTTTACCTTACCCTGCCGAGATCACAAATATGGAAATTGGAATCTTGGCCTGCACCTCAGATAGGAACTGAAGCCTCTGTCAAAGACTGCAACACTACCATATCTGCTTTGACTTTCACTTTCACAAGCTTCAGTTCACAGCTTTTATCAGCCCATGGACGTTCGGGTGATCCTGCAAACAATCCACAAACATTCCAGCAATGAATCCAACTACTCCTCTTGCCGCACATGCTGCATTGACAACACCTTGAAACAAGATGTTGCTAAATCATAGGATAAATCGCACTACAATTTTTCAGAAGGTTGGATCAAGTTTCAGATTTCCTAGAACCAGTTCGAGTCACAGATCATCAATAAAAAATCACACGTGACTGTTCCCAGCCATGAATGTGATCATATTTCGCCACGGCGAGATTGATCAAAAGAGGGCATGAGAATACAGAAAGAAATGTGAACGAAGATAAAGAGAGGAGTAAAAGAAGGAAAGATGTTGCAGAAAGAAATCTCCTGTGAAGGGTAGCGGAGCTGGCCTGAGGGCAGAAGAGCCAGCTTTGAGGGCAGCGAAGCCAACGAAAACTTCAGCGGAGCTCCCCTTTTTCATCTGGCAGCAGAGCTGCACATTTAGTATTCCATACCTGGAGTCCAGGGCGAGAGGAGTGGACCTATGGAATACCATATGTGCCCAAGGAGAAGAGGGTTGCTACCCCGGCCTTGATGTCAGCTCCTCCGGCCTTGAGGGCAGCTCTGCTGGAATTGGGAGAATCAACCCCCATACTGGGACCAAAGATAAAAAACAAAAATAAAAACTTGCCCCTATTTTTGATCATGGTGGGTCCTCCTAGATTGGGATCGAAGACCCCAAATATAGAATTAAAATTTCAAAAAAAAATCACCCATACTCCAAAATCAGAAAATCAGAAAAATGACATGTCCCAGTGTGGGGGTTGGTTCGCCATCTCCGCTCAGCTGGCTTGGAGGGCAGCTCCGCTGACGTCCAGGTTGGTTATTTCTTTTGCGGTTTTTCATCCTTCTTTCGCAGTTTTCACATATTTTTACAGTTTCAGTTTTCTTTCTCCGGATTCTAGAAAACTCCTCTTTACGGATCCCTTGCTGTCGAGCGCCAGATCCCTTCCTGTCCTTGCGACACTGTGATACATGCTCCGAAAATGTTTTGCACTTCTTTGCTCGCAATCCCTAAACGCATTGCTTGCAAAACCCTAAACACTTCTGGATTTTTGGATTTTACTTTGCAGGATGTCTAAAGTAGACGGGTTGAAGAGGATTTGTTAGAATGCTGGAATTGGATGATGATACGTTTAGGTGAGCACATACTCCAATTTCGGAAGTTAAATGACCTTTTTTTAATTGTCAGCCACCTTTGAATTATCCAGACGAAGTCTTTGGTTATGCCTTACGAAGCTTTTGTATATTGATCACTTTGGAACACACAGGCTTGGGGATGGACTGCCAATCAATGTAAGGCGAAATCTGATTTTGATGACACTTTTTATTGTAACACATTTTCAAGAACACTACTGAAGGGTGCATACATAGGATCCCTTTGCAACGAAATTTTGTATTAATGGTTCCTTTGTGATGGACAGACTGGAGGTGAACTTTGTGAACGAAGTGGTGTTCAAAGTCGTTGACATAGTAGAGTTAACCGAAAATAGGAGAGGAGTTGGAGAGGAGTTCCCTCTTTATAATTAAAATTTTTGACACCCATTGTTCATGAATAGTCCACATGGTCGGGGCACTTGGCATGGGGGAGCGGATGGGAACTCTCCTCTAGCATTGGGGAGGGCTGGAGTTCCACGCCCCATGGTGGTGCAAGGTCTTGCTTTAGATTATTCTCCAACTTACATTGAACTAGTTTTGCTGTTTTTTTGAACTCAAAATGAGTTGAAGGTGAGTATGAGGTGAGTTTCCACTTTGAGACACTCTTTTCGGTTAACTCTAGTGAACAAAAAGCTGCATTTGCATGTGGCGGAGTATCCCATCGGGCTGGACAAACAGAGAGAGAGAGTGGCAAAGTTTCTGCAGTCGGACAGTAAAGGGATCAAAATGCTGGGCATCTAGGGGATGGGGGGCATAGGGGAGACCGCGCTGGCAATGGAGATCAACAACCAGTGTTAGTCTGGGTGATTACATGGAGATAACTGAGACCGAAAACAGGTCAGGAGAACTGTCTGCCCAGGGAGGAGAGTGTGAAGGTGGTTTTTTAGGAATCGACCTCACAATGTGATGAGACTACTTCTCGCAATAACACTCGACTTTAGACTAGCAAGTAGAGATTGAGAGGAGTAGTTAGAGAGGTTTTGATGAAGAAAAATGCCCTGTCGACTAGGAGTAGCACCGGTATGCTTGCAAGTCGACTTCTGCACAACTCACAGACTACTGCAACTAGCCATGATTCAAACACAATAAGCAATGCAAGAGTAGGAAATAACACTCCTATCTAACATCAGACTAGCATACTAGAACATATACGAAAGATAAGACAAGAGAGAAGTACAACTGAGGCTGCCAATAAAGAAGATGTACAAAATGTATAGCTTTCTGACAGTAGTGTCGGACCTGGTCGACCGGGTCAGTCGGGTCGACCAACCTGTACCAGCCTGTACTACCGTGTTTATACCTAGCGGGTATAGACTAGCCTACACTTAGCCTAAGGGAATGTCCAATGAATATTCAGTTAACATTTATTGAAGGTTAGATTAGAATGCCAAAGCCTCACACAAGCACTTGGAATGCATAGGAAAGAGATTATCTTTACTCATGGGCTGCCCCTCTTAAGTAGCACACCCAAGGGAGTCCCCTTGGCAAACCATATGGGACATCAGCCCATACTCCACTCCTAGTACACTAGGATCAGCCCATATCACTTGGGAGACCCAATTCTCATTACTTCTAACTAGTACCACTTCTCTAGTTGCAAGTCTAGCTCATTCGCATCATCTACTCTAGCTAATGCGCATGGCTATGAGCAACTTCAGCCCACGCAATCATCCTACTTCAACACTCCCACTTTGCGAATAGCCAAAGCCTTCGAGCCCAAATGCCACCACTAGTCTTTGATGTCGATCTCTCGCAAGAGCCTTTGTCAGCACGTCCGCCACCATGTGCTCCGTTGGACAATACTTCAACTCTATCACCTTCATCTCTAACTTCTCTCGAATGAAGTGATATTGCACATCAATGTGCTTTGTACGTGAGTGATGCGTTGGATTCTTCGCCAATGACATACTCCCTTGGTTGTCACACATGATTGTTGTAGCCTCCTCTTGAGTGCATCTCACATCCGCCATTAGTTGCCTCAACCAAATGGCCTCCTTCGTACCGTGGCTCGTCGCCATGTACTCCGCCTCAACCGTTGACGTGGCCGTGGTTTGTTGGCGCTTGCTATTCCATGAAACGGCCCCCGATCCAACTTTGAACATGTACCCCGTGGTGGATCGACGATCATTGGTATCACCCGCATAATCCGCATCACAATACCCACTCAACACAATGTTGTCACCTCCAAGACACAACCTCACATCACTTGTGCCTTTCAAGTACCGCATGATCCTCTTGACCGCAACCCAATGACTTGAACCCGGTCTTGCCATGTGTTGATTCACAACGCTGATTGGATACGCAAGGTCCGGCCTTGTTGCAATCATAGCATACATCAATGACCCTACAGCTTGCTTGTATGGCACATCCACCATAGATTGAGCCTCTAATGCATACTCCTCATCGGTGAGTTTCACGAGTTTGGAATTCACATCCAATGGAGTGCCAACCGGCTTGCAATCCTCCATGCCAAAGCGTTTGAGAACATCCATAACATACTTGCTTTGATTCATTGTTATGGTGCGTGTTGCTCTATCTCGCACAAACTCAACTCCTAAACAAAAGTGCAACTCACCGAGATCACTCATCTCGTACTCGTTCTCAAGCATTGCCTTCAATGCCTTCAAAGAGCTCATACAACTTGCAAGGATGATCAAATCATCCACATATATGATCACGATGAGCACATGTTGCCCCTTTTGCATGAAATACAAGCTGTGATCAGCGATGCTCCTTGTGAACCCGATATGAACAAGAAACGTGTCAATCTTTTGATACCATGCGCGTGGAGATTGCTTCAACCCATACAATGACTTGTTCAACTTGCAAACAAGGTTCTCATTACCTCGTTGCACAAATCCTTCGGGTTGTACCATGTAGATGTCCTCGTCCAACTCGCCGTTCAAGAACGCTGTCTTCACATCCATTTGATGCATTTCCAAATCCATGGCAGCCCCGATGGCCAAAATGCATCGAATAGTGGTGAATTTTGCCACCGGTGCAAAGGTCTCATGAAAATCAACACCTTCGATTTGTGAAAAGCCCTTTGCCACCAATCTTGCCTTATAACGAACCACATCACCCGTTGCATCTCTCTTTGCACGAAATACCCACTTACAACCGATAGCATTGCGATTCTTGGGGAGGGGAGTCAATTTCCAAGTGCCATTGTCCATCAGCGATTTGTACTCCTCTTGCATGGCTTGCTCCCACTTGTTTGCATCATCACAACTCAACGCTTCACGAATCGTCAATGGAGCATCTAAAAGTGCAACGTTTGCATGCTCCTCCTCACCTTGAGGGAGAATATGATTCTTCCACCACTCGCCAAGTGGTCTACGATTTCTCTCGGGATAACGACGATCGCTCGAGGATGCATTGTCTTCAACCGCCGTTGCTTGTGCCTTATTCTCGCCATTCTTCGTCTTCAAAGGTGGCTCCTCAATATGTTCCTCATCACCATCATCTTCGTCATCTTCGTCTTCAGCAACAATATCAATAACGGGAGATTTGGAAGATTGGTCCACAATCGCCGGTTTATTGCCACTTCTCCCACTTGGACCATCGTCCAAATTGTCTTCAACCTTGGAATTCTCGCAAAATGTCACATCACGAGCTCGAATGATCTTCTTGGTGTCGAGCGACATGAGCCTGTACGCCTTGGTACCTTCACAATATCCAAGAAACACACATTTTGTTGCCTTGGCCTCAAGTTTGGTTCTTTGAGAATCGGGTACCTTTGCAAATGCGATGCATCCAAATGTGCGCATGTGCTCCACGCGGGGTGGCCTCCCACTCCACGCTTGCTCTGGTGTCATGTTTTGAACCGCACTCGTCGGGCATCGGTTGCGTGTGTACACCGCAGTCACCACCGCTTCCGCCCAAAGGTCCAAACCCAAATTTTGTGCATGCAACATACTCCTTGCCATTTTCACAATTGTTCGATTTGCACGCTCTGCAACTCCGTTTTGTTGTGGTGTATATGGCGTTGTGGTTTGTCTAGCAATGCCTTCTTTCTTCAATAACTCTCCAAATTGGTTGGACAAGAACTCGCCGCCATTATCCGATCGAAACACCTTGATCTTGTGCTCGGATTGCTTCTCAACCAACGCCTTGAACTCTTTGAACTTCTCAAAACACTCACTCTTTGCTTTGATCGGATATAACCATATCTTCCTCGAAAAATCATCAATGAACGTCACAAAATACTTGCAACCCCCCATAGACGTGGTCTTCATTGGACCACACACGTCAGAATGCACAATCTCAAGTACCTTGGTTGCACGAGTTGCCCCATCAACTGGAAACGGTGAGCGTTGTTGCTTGCCTTCAATACAACCCTCACATGTGAATGAACTAGGCACGACGTGTGATTGTGCAAGATCCATGCCACTTACCATTCCACGCAGTGCTTTCACACTCTTGACATTCAAATGCCCGAGACGACGATGCCACAACGCCAACTTGTCTTCGTTTGAACTCGATTGCACCAACGTTGCCGATTCCGCCGCGTGCATCTTGGAAAACTTGATTTGGTACAAGCCGTTGACTTCGTGTATAATGGCCACCTCCTCACGACTTGGAGACAACACAAAACACCCTTGGTCGCTAAATTCCACTCGTAAATGCTTCATCACCAAATGTCGCACCGATAAAAGATTTGCCTTCAACTTGGGAACGTGGAGGACATCATGGATGGTAATTGTCTTCACACGACCCTTCACCTCGGTGTCTACGACGATGGATCCTTTACCCACGGCTTGAAGAACCGTATCATCACCCAAAATGACATTCTTTGGAGATATGACGTGATATGATTGGAAACAAGTCCTAATGGGCGCCATGTGACTCGAGGCTCCCGAATCAACAATCCAATCGATCACACTACCATTGCATGACACGTCACTTGCCATCATTGCATACTCGTCCCCGTCATCACTACAAGAAGAGACGCTAGTCATAAATGCGTACTCATCACCTGCATCGTTGACCTTTGTATTGTTGGCACTTTCCTCTCTCTTGCGTTTGTAGCAAAATTTTGCAAAGTGGCCCTTCTTATCGCAATAGTAGCATACCTTGTCTGTAGAGCTCCCACTCGCACCGCTCTTGGATTGCTTCGCCATAAGCGCCGCGCTATCGCCACGAGTCTCGTTCTCTTTGCGCCGCGAGAGTTCATGCAACAACCGTGATGTCACATAATCAAGAGTGAGCTCGCTAATGGGCCTACTCTCCATAGCAACGATAAGATACTCGTACGACGACGGCAAACTCTCGAGGAGCGCCATAACGATATCACCGTCGGTAATGTTGGCGTCTGCGCCGTTGAGCTGATCCGCAAGAGCCTTGACTTTGTTGATGTGCGCCAACATGTCGTCGTTTTCTTCCATCTTGATGGTGAAAAACTTGCGCCTCAAAAACAAGATATTGACCAAGCTCTTTGCCTCATGAATATTGCAAAGCTTGGCCCATGCCTCGGCGGGAGTCTTGCACGACCGAATATGAGAAAGCTGGGAATCAGAAAGATTAAGAGCCAAAATCGCAAAGGCCTTTTTCTCTCGCCAAGTGTACGCAGTTCGTACCCTAGCCTCGGCGTCGGACGAAGGCGGTTCCTCACTACCCTCAACTATCTCCCACAATTCTATTTCGGCCATGACCATTTCCATCTTGAATTTCCACAAGTGGAAGTTGACGCCATCGAACTTGTCTACAACCTTAGCACCTTCACCCTCAAATGTAGCCATATCCTTGATTGAAGGACGTACGCTCAACAAATTCAGCCCCTAGAAAGCTAAGAAAAATTGTTTTTATGATTTTTGACAATTTTGTGATTTGTGAAGCAAATTGCACACGTATGTGCTTCTAATGCCTCCAAACTAATTCCAAACACTAAATCAGCACCTTTGTGCTACACATCAACCTCACAACACTCAATCGTGATGGTTCTTAGTGAATTTGCACAAGATCATACCACAACACCCTAACTAGGAGAATTGCGCACTCGTTGGCTCAAATCCACTCAAATCAGCACCCTTGTGCTTCACAACATGTAATGCACCCTATGGACACCCTTGTGCCTTCCAAGGACTCTAAATCAATGCAAATTCAGCCCCTTCAAGTCCTAATTGCATTGAAATTCATCAAATCAGCCCCGTTGTGCATTCACTAACCCAAACTCTAATTTTGAGCACTCCAAGGGCATAACTCACATTCCAAACCCTTGTGCAAGAATTGCAATACCAAAATCAGATTGTAGACTCACCCCAAGAGCCTCAAAGCATAAAAGTGCCTTGCAACAACACAAGTGCACAAATTGAGCACAAATCGAGCCAATAAGCTCCAATAAGCTCCAATATACTCCAACAAGCACCAATAAGCTCCAAAGCTCCAATTCAGCCCTTGTAGACGTGTATAAACTCCAAAAGTGCTCCAAAATGCTCCAAAAGCTCCAAATCAACAAATGATAGCTCCAAAGTGCGAATTCAGCCCTCCAACAGGTAGATCAAAGGTAGGAAGATTGTAATACCTCCCAATGTCGAAATCAGCCCACCAAAGCTCGAATTCAGCCCTCCAAAGTTCCAAATCAGCGCTCCAATACTCCAAAAGCAGCGCTCTAACGCACGACCTCCACACAATGAGCAATCTAATCTTCCACTCACGCAAAACACATGAGTGGGCCCATAAGCTATTGAAGGTTAGATTAGAATGCCAAAGCCTCACTTAAACACTTGGAATGCATAGGAAAGAGATAATCTTTACTCATGGGCTGCCCCTCTTAAGTAGCACACCCAAGGGAGTCCCCTTGGCAAACCATATGGGACATCAGCCCATACTCCACTCCTAGTACACTAGGATCAGCCCATATCACTTGGGAGAACCAATTCTCATTACTTCTAACTAGTACCACTTCTCTAGTTGCAAGTCTAGCTCATTCGCATCATCTACTCTAGCTAATGCGCATGGCTATGAGCAACTTCAGTCCACGCAATCATCCTTCTTCAACTGTAAGTGCCCCTCATAAGTCGCTTATCCGCTGGCGCCAGGACGTGGACAATGTCTCGGCTCGTGTTTGTGGTGAGTCGGGTGGTGGTCGATTAACTACGGGTGACGTCGAGGGTCGGGCTACTGGTGACACGGGCGGTGGCTCGCGAAATTCTCGTTAACGGCGCCGGGTTGTAGGCTGTTTCAAGGTTGATTGGCTCGAAATAGGCCAATGATGGTGGAGATGTGACCGGAAGGGGGGTTCCACCGGGGTCGAAATTCACGATGGGGTCGATCTAGCATTGCTGTCGGATGTGGTCAGGTCATGTACAGGAGGTATATGGGCGCTCAATTGGACGAGTCAACCACGCTTGGCTATCGGACATGTTGGATTTCGGTCACGCTTACGTTGTAAGCGTATCTCCAGTCGAGTCGAGGTCGGTCGACTCGAGGGTGGGAGGATGTCGACCGCGGGTGTTGCCGTGCTGGGAGTGACTTGTAGTCGAGGTTTCGCCCTGGTCGACCCGTCGAGGAGGTGTGATTATGTGACATCACGGTTGTTGCATGAACTCTCGCGGCGCAAAGAGAACGAGACTCGTGGCGATAGCGCGGCGCTTATGGCGAAGCAATCCAAGAGCGGTGCGAGTGGGAGCTCTACAGACAAGGTATGCTACTATTGCGATAAGAAGGGCCACTTTGCAAAATTTTGCTACAAACGCAAGAGAGAGGAAAGTGCCAACAATACAAAGGTCAACGATGCAGGTGATGAGTACGCATTTATGACTAGCGTCTCTTCTTGTAGTGATGACGGGGACGAGTATGCAATGATGGCAAGTGACGTGTCATGCAATGGTAGTGTGATTGATTGGATTGTTGATTCGGGAGCCTCGAGTCACATGGCGCCCATTAGGACTTGTTTCCAATCATATCACGTCATATCTCCAAAGAATGTCATTTTGGGTGATGATACGGTTCTTCAAGCCGTGGGTAAAGGATCCATCGTCGTAGACACGGAGGTGAAGGGTCGTGTGAAGACAATTACCATCCATGATGTCCTCCACGTTCCCAAGTTGAAGGCAAATCTTTTATCGGTGCGACATTTGGTGATGAAGCATTTGCGAGTGGAATTTAGCGACCAAGGGTGTTTTGTGTTGTCTCCAAGTCGTGAGGAGGTGGCCATTATACACGAAGTCAACGGCTTGTACCAAATCAAGTTTTCCAAGATGCACGCGGCGGAGTCGGCAACGTTGGTGCAATCGAGTTCAAACGAAGACAAGTTGGCGTTGTGGCATTGTCGACTCGGGCATTTGAATGTCAAGAGTGTGAAAGCACTGCGTGGAATGGTAAGTGGCATGGATCTTGCACAATCACACGTCGCGCCTAGTTCATTCACATGTGAGGGTTGTATTGAAGGCAAGCAACAACGCTCACCGTTTCCAGTTGATGGGGCAACTCGTGCAACCAAGGTTCTTGAGATTGTGCATTCCGACGTGTGTGGTCCGATGAAGACCACATCTATGGGGGGTTGCAAGTATTTTGTGACGTTCATTGATGATTTTTCGAGGAAGATATGGTTGTATCCGATCAAAGCAAAGAGCGAGTGTTTTGAGAAGTTCAAAGAGTTCAAGGCGTTGGTTGAGAAGCAATCCGAGCACAAGATCAAGGTGATTCGATCGGATAATGGCGGCGAGTTCATGTCCAACCAATTTGGAGAGTTATTGAAGAAAGAAGGCATTGCTAGACAAACCACAACGCCATATACGCCACAACAAAACGGAGTTGCAGAGCGTGCAAATCGAACAATTGTGGAAATGGCAAGGAGTATGTTGCATGCACAAAATTTGGGTTTGGACCTTTGGGCGGAAGCGGTGGTGACTGCGGTGTACACACGCAACCGATGCCCGACGAGTGCGGTTCAAAACATGACACCCGAGCAAGCGTGGAGTGAGAGGCCACCCCGCGTGCAGCACATGCGCACATTTGGATGCATCGCATTTGCAAAGGTACCCGATTCTCAAAGAACCAAACTTGAGGCCAAGGCAACAAAATGTGTGTTTCTTGGATATTGTGAAGGTACCAAGGCGTACAGGCTCATGTCGCTCGACACCAAGAAGATCATTCGAGCTCGTGATGTGACATTTTGCGAGAATTCCAAGGTTGAAGACAATTTGGACGATGGTCCAAGTGGGAGAAGTGGCGATAAACCAGCGATTGTGGACCAATCTTAAAAATCTTCCGTTATTGATATTGTTGATCAAGACGAGGATGACAAAGATGGTGGTGATGAGGAACATATTGAGGAGCCACCTTTGAAGACGAAGAATGGCGAGAAAAAGGCACAAGCAACGGCGGTTGAAGACAATGCATCCTCGAGCGATCGTCGTTATCCAGAGAGAAATCGTAGACCACTTGGCGAGTGGTGGAAGAATCATATTCTCCCTCAAGGTGAGGAGGAGCATGCAAACGTTGCACTTTTAGATGCTCCATTGACGATTCGTGAAGCGTTGAGTTGTGATGATGCAAACAAGTGGGAGCAAGCCATGCAAGAGGAGTACAAATCGTTGATGGACAATGGCACTTGGGAATTGACTCCCCTCCCCAAGAATCGCCATGCTATCGGTTGTAAGTGGGTATTTCGTGCAAAGAGAGATGCAACGGGTGATGTGGTTCGTTATAAGGCAAGATTGGTGGCAAAGGGCTTTTCACAAATCGAAGGTGTTGATTTTCATGAGACCTTTGCACCGGTGGCGAAATTCACCACTATTCGATGCATTTTGGCCATCGGGGCTGCCATGGATTTGGAAATGCATCAAATGGATGTGAAGACAGCGTTCTTGAACGGCGAGTTGGACGAGGACATCTACATGGTACAACCCGAAGGATTTGTGCAACGAGGTAATGAGAACCTTGTTTGCAAGTTGAACAAGTCATTGTATGGGTTGAAGCAATCTCCACGCGCATGGTATCAAAAGATTGACACGTTTCTTGTTCATATCGGGTTCACAAGGAGCATCGCTGATCACAGCTTGTATTTCATGCAAAAGGGGCAACATGTGGTCATCGTGATCATATATGTGGATGATTTGATCATCCTTGCAAGTTGTATGAGCTCTTTGAAGGCATTGAAGGCAATGCTTGAGAACGAGTACGAGATGAGTGATCTCGGTGAGTTGCACTTTTGTCTAGGAGTTGAGTTTGTGCGAGATAGAGCAACACGCACCATAACAATGAATCAAAGCAAGTATGTTATGGATGTGCTCAAACGCTTTGGCATGGAGGATTGCAAACCGGTTGGCACTCCATTGGATGTGAATTCCAAACTCGTGAAACTCACCGATGAGGAGTATGCATTAGAGGCTGAATCTATGGTGGATGTTCCATACAAGCAAGCTGTAGGGTCATTGATGTATGCTATGATTGCAACAAGGCCGGACCTTGCGTATCCAATCAGCGTTGTGAGTCAACACATGGCAAGACCAGGTTCAAGTCATTGGGTTGCGGTCAAGAGGATCATGCGGTACTTGAAAGGCACAAGTGATGTGAGGTTGTGTCTTGGAGGTGACAACATTGTGTTGAGTGGGTATTGTGATGCGGATTATGCGGGTGATACCAATGATCGTAGATCCACCACGGGGTACATGTTCAAAGTTGGATCGGGGGCCGTTTCATGGAATAGCAAGCGCCAACAAACCACGGCCACGTCAACGGTTGAGGCGGAGTACATGGCGACGAGCCACGGTACGAAGGAGGCCATTTGGTTGAGGCAACTAATGGCGGATGTGAGATGCACTCAAGAGGAGGCTACAACAATCATGTGTGACAACCAAGGGAGTATGTCATTGGCGAAGAATCCAACGCATCACTCACGTACAAAGCACATTGATGTGCAATATCACTTCATTCGAGAGAAGTTAGAGATGAAGGTGATAGAGTTGAAGTATTGTCCAACGGAGCACATGGTGGCGGACGTGCTGACAAAGGCTCTTGCGAGAGATCGACATCAAAGACTAGTGGTGGCATTTGGGCTCGAAGGCTTTGGCTATTCGCAAAGTGGGAGTGTTGAAGTAGGATGATTGCGCGGGCTGAAGTTGCTCATAGCCATGCGCATTAGCTAGAATAGATGATGCGAATGAGCTAGACTTGCAACTAGAGAAGTGGTACTAGTTAGAAGTAATGAGAATTGGGTCTCCCAAGTGATATGGGCTGATCCTAGTGTACTAGGAGTGGAGTATGGGCTGATGTCCCATATGGTTTGCCAAGGGGACTCCCTTGGGTGTGCTACTTAAGAGGGGCAGCCCATGAGTAAAGATCATCTCTTTCCTATGCATTCCAAGTGTTTGTGTGAGGCTTTGGCATTCTAATCTAACCTTCAATACGTCGGTCGTTTGTGTTCTGCACCCGTGATGTGTGCATATTCTGGCTCAATGCCAAGAAAATAAGAGTCAAGGAGTAAGTCCAGTATCTCGGTCGAAGGACAAATCGTGGTCTTCTGGGTCTGTATCGTCTTGATGTCGATGGCGATCGAGTTGAACATCCCGGTTCCCCAGTTCCATTACATCTCCCAGTCGATAAGAGAGTCGACTGTGCACAGAACGTCAAACATTTCGGTGCTGATGTAGGTCGTCTTGCGTTTGAACCCGAGGCCTTGAATGAACGCCGTCAGTCGTTTATGATGTTTGAGTTTACATTGGCAGATGCTGAAACCCGGCGGCTATATACACCTCCAGTCGACCTGGTGGATACTCCTCGGCCGGAAGTGGTTCCATCGTGATGCCGAATGGGAGCTTCATCACTCGGTTGACGACAGTCGGGTCGATGGTGACTAACTAGTGGCGCACTCGGGCGTCAATCTTCTCGGCTTTGGTGTCAACTACCGCGGCGTTGACGAACTCGTCAATCAGCTCCATGCGTGGTGCGTGTTGGGGTTGTCCCAGTGGAGTGCTACAAACTCTGCCACGCCAATCAATTGGATTAATTTTGCCTCGACCGGGTTGTCGAGCGTGTACTCCCGCCATTCGCGGACTGATCGCATCGATTGAAAAGCTAGGATTTTGTACAGCCCTTGCTTTGTGCGAATCAAGATCTCGTAAGTCGGTGGTGTTGACGACCAAGGACGACGCGGACTGCAGTCGGTCGACTTGCTTCGAGCCATCGATCGGTCGGGTGAGAATCTGTACACAAAAAAATAAGGAAACGGCAGCGCTCTCCTCGAATTCTCCTCGCGCGCTGTCGGTAGGAGCTGCTGCAGATGTGATGTGCGCGGCCGTTAACTACTGTCCCTACCCTCGTCTAATGCTCGCACAGTTGAGCTACGACTTTTCTTTACTACTCTATGTTGTCCTTCTACTCGCGGCTTTCTGAAACGCTTGCTAAGAATGCACAAGGCGATGGCAGCAGCAGGCGGTCGTGTGGAGGAGAAACGAAGGGAACTGGCAAAGATGCAAGAGGGGGAAGAAGGGGCGCGGCCATGGTGCTAAATACCTGCCCGATTGATCTAGAATTCAAAATTGATGGGACAGGTGAGAGCGGCGCCCATAAATATGGCTGCGGTTTTAAGGTTTGACCGGTCGGGTTGACCAGTCGAGTCGACCGACTGTGGCTAGGGCTACAAGGTCATAAGGATCGGCTTCTGTCGGCTGGGCTCATCTTCATTCTGTTCTAGCGTTGATTGGATCTCTGATTTACTAGTGAGTGGACTAGACAAATCCTAAGGGGGGTTATCGTGTAGGACTTGGTAGGGTTATAGTTTGTTGACATTGACAACTACCGGGTCCGGGTTAAAGTGTTGAACGCTGACTAGCAGGACAGTGTTGTTGGGGAGGGCATATTGTACGCAATACGGGCCAAACCATTTGCTACGGATTTTACAGGCATGGACATTCGTACCTTTCGGGTGCCACAGAACGTAGTCGCCTACGTTGTATAGAGACGACTGGCCTTCAGTCTGGGCCCACTGTGCTCGGTTCTACTGCTCTACACCATCCTAGGTGGCAGCTGCTAGTCAGGTCTCGTCTAATTTCTCGAGGTCAGATACACGGGCTGCTAGTACACGCCATGGGGTGAAGTCGGTAGTCGCTTGGTAGCTCCTCTTGGTAAGAGCCTACTCGGTAATCAGTACCGGGAGGTTTGATAGCTACCAAGGAGAAGGAAATTAACAGAATGGACAACTAAATACTCAAAGCTAAATCGGTTATCACAAAACCGAGAGAAGACAAACTGATCTGCATGAGCAAAGGTGTACAGAAAGCTACTCGGTAGAGGATAAATCAGAGAAGAGGACTTCTAGCAAAAGTCAATTATCTGGGAAAATGGAGCATGCCAATGAGGTTGGCTCTATTGCTTTTATACCACAGTACAACCAGATCTGACAATTAGGTCAGATCGGTAAAAAAGTGTTTCCTAGATCTATCTACTGGGGTAACTTGGAAAATTACACAGGTAAAACTCAGATCGGTAGACCTACCGATACTCCTAATTTACGGTTAACACTATCCCCCCTCTAAACCAAGTTCACACGTGCAACTTGTTTTTTCACTTCGATATACAGGAGGGATTTCTACTCCGTAGGGCCGGTTTGCCTATTGATGGTGCGAGAAGCCCTAAACCCTGCGTCCTCAGATCCGGAACGCTCCTCGGTATTTGGTGTGTTGGGCCGAGGATGATGGGGTGTCCTGGTTTCCGGTGCGCTGATATTACATTGTGTCTGGGGGCTAAGTAATTCTTGGCCATCAAACGAACCCCCAAAAATGGAATCAAAACCCTCCGTCGGTAAAGGAGGAGCTTGGATGGGGCCGTGTTCCGTCGTTGCCGGGTTCACAATTTGGGTGTCGGTAGAGTCCGGTGATGGAGGGTCCGGAACAAAATTCGGATGTGCTCTTCGGTACTGGTTGAGCATCCGGTAGGTGTTGTTGAGTGCCGTCTCGATCTCATGGGTGCGGATGTGCAGCGCGTCGTACTCGATAAGTAGGTGTTCCATTTCGGTAGTGATGGTTGCGCGGAGCTCTGTCTCGGTCCGGAAGGTCTGTCTGAGAGTGTGGATGATGATCTGATCTTCCGCTCGATCGGCTCTGAGCTGCTCCCGTTCTGTTTCCATAGCGGTCAAGAGAATTGCCCGGGCTTGTAACTGCTTGATTAGGTCCGTGACTTCGGTACGGGCATGTTCACGTTCCTCTTGAACTCGAGCCAGGTCGGTAGCATTCTGTCAGGCTTCGGTTTGGGAGGTGTCGAGTTGACCCTCCAACTCGGTAACACGCTTTTGGGCGTTCTCCAGTTGGCGCTGATGAGCTTCCGGGTCAGAGATGGTGAGTTGTTGGACTTGCGTCTGGACCTCGGTAAGTACCTGAGACAGTGTGGCTGTCGTGCTTTGAAGGAAGCATACATTCTGCAACAAGTTCCGAGGTCCGTGGAGCAAAATATTCGGAGGTTCGATACGCTCGGTTGGGGGAGCTACCGAGGTCAAGGGCGGTGCCATCTGCACAGATACTTGGATACCGGTAGTACGACTGACCTCGGTAGTGAGCATACCTGAAGTCTGGAGTGGCTGCAGTGGTGGGTTTGCGCCAGTGATCTCGGGTGGTGTCGAGGATTCGCCGCCATGTGGTGACGGGACCGGTGGTGGAGATGGAGTGCGTTGAGATGATCGGTGCGTTGAGGAGGATCCGCCGCCATGCTCGGTTCGGGGTCAAGGATTCCTGCCAAATTCGTTTAAGGCGTCGGTAAGGTCGAATTGGTTCTTGCGTTTGGAAGTCGTGGGTGCTGGTGTGATGCGGCTGCGAAGTCGAGACGAGATCCCTGAGTCGGGCAACGTAGAGAAGAGGGGCAGTGATGACCGCCGCTTCGGTAGTTCGTACCGATGCACGCGTCCTGGTACCAGAGACGGCGGAGTACGGGTGCCGGTGCTTGGTACTGGTCCCGGTGTTGCCGTTGTAGTTGTGTCCGGTACGGGTATCGGTGCTGCTGGTTCGGTCGTGGTGGCGGTTGGTTCTTGTCCTCGAATAAGCATGTCCCATATTTACGCTGAGTGACACAGTGGAGAATGGCCTCCCTTGATGACGCCTAGTTCCTTCTGAAGTTGTCCGGGCATGAATAAAGCCCAGTTCCAAGATGCTTCGATATCGATAAGGGACAGTTCATCTGCCGGAGGCATTGCTTGGACGTGTAGGACTGCTTCCTCTTGAAGTAGATTGCTTGCAGTATGCCATACTTCCGAGGTCTTAACTCCTCGGCTCCCAGGGAAACATTGTAGCCGTCGGTGTCGGGTCGGTGAAGGGCTTCATGGCCGTTGGGACCGATGCTCCAGTACTTGAACTACTCCGAATCCGGGTTGTTGTTGACCTCGGTAGTCGTGCCAGTCAGTAGTCGAAGGATGTTGGTGATGTCTACCGGGGTGATAACATAGGTCCGCCCCATGACTTCTCCAATGATCGACTGCTGTTTGGTGCTTTGGGCGGTGTTGATGAAATTCTCCACGACATCTTTGCGGATCGGTTGTTCCCACGGTAGGTTAACGAAATCCTCGAGGCCGACACGTTGAATCCACTCGCGTTCATCCGGATGGGCGGCGGCGTAAGATTTCCAGGCCACCATATGTTTGAGCGGTAGGCATGTGAATTCCCGCCAATCCGGTCCTACCGGATTGCCTCAGGAAGAGCTTGCACGGCGACTGTCGACCGCGGTCTTCTTTTGGCTTGTCATCCTGCAAAAACGAACACGGAGATTTCCTCGCTTTTTCTCTTGGGAAGTGGAGGAAGGAGTGGCTACCAAGCTAGAAGGAGGAAGAGCTCTAATCTGCGCTATTCGCCTCGGTCGATTGTGTCGGTGGCGTTGAACGGTAGCTACCGGCCGTGGCGGCCGGGGAAGAAGAGAGGGAGACGGAGAAGGAGGGCGGAGGCGGAGAGCTAACCGGGAGGGGGAGAGAACCGTGTCGGCGGAAGAAAGCATGGTGAGGAAAGAATAAATAGAAGAAGAGGCGGACAATGGAGTGAATGAAGAGGGCGGTGGAATGAAGAGAGATGGAGTGGGTGGGTGCGAACTAGGTTGGGAGAATGGCGGCGCGTTAGGGTTGGATACTGCCGAACTGTTGAAGTCGGATGATTGCGTGGGCTGAAGTTGCTCATAGCCATGCGCATTAGGTAGAGTAGATGATGCGAATGAGCTAGACATGCAACTAGAGAAGTGGTACTAGTTAGAAGTAATGAGAATTGGGTCTCCCAAGTGATATGGGCTGATCCTAGTGTACTAGGAGTGGAGTATGGGCTGATGTCCCATATGGTTTGCCAAGGGGACTCCCTTGGGTGTGCTACTTAAGAGGGGCAGCCCATGAGTAAAGATCATCTCTTTCCTATGCATTCCAAGTGTTTGTGTGAGGCTTTGGCATTCTAATCTAACCTTCAATAGGTTATGGGCCCACTCATGTGTTTTGCGTGAGTCAAAGATTAGATTGCTCATTGTGTGGAGGTCGTGCGTTGGAGCGCTGATTTTGGAGTATTGGAGCGCTGATTTGGAACTTTGGAGGGCTGAATTCGAGCTTTGGTGGGCTGATTTCGACATTGGGAGGTATTACAATCTTCCTACCTTTGATCTACGTGTTGGAGGGCTGAATTCGCACTTTGGAGCTATCATTTGTTGATTTGGAGCTTTTGGAGCACTTTGGAGCACTTTTGGAGTTTATACACGTCTACAAGGGCTGAATTGGAGCTTTGGAGCTTATTGGTGCTTGTTGGAGTATATTGGAGCTCATTGGAGCTTATTGGAGCTTATTGGAGCTTACTGGAGCTTATTGTAGCTTATTGGAGCTTATTGGCTCAATTTGTGCTCAATTTGTGCACTTGTGTTGTTGCAAGGCACTTTTATGCTTTGAGGCTCTTGGGGTGAGTCTACAATCTGATTTTGGTATTGCAATTCTTGCACAAGGGTTTGGAATGTGAGTTATGCCCTTGGAGTGCTCAAAATTAGAGTTTGGGTTAGTGAATGCACAACGGGGCTGATTTGATGAATTTCAATGCAATTAGGACTTGAAGGGGCTGAATTTGCATTGATTTAGAGTCCTTGGAAGGCACAAGGGTGTGCATAGGGTGCATTACGTGTTGTGAAGCACAAGGGTGCTGATTTGAGTGGATTTGAGCCAACGAGTGCGCAATTCTCCTAGTTAGGGTGTTGTGGTATGATCTTGTGCAAATTCACTAAGAACCATCACGATTGACGGTTGTGAGGTTGATGTGTAGCACAAAGGTGCTGATTTAGTGTTTGGAATTAGTTTGGAGGCATAAGAAGCACGCACGTGTGCAATTTGCTTCACAAATCACAAAATTGTCAAAAATCATAAAAACAATTTTTCTTAGCTTTCTAGGGGCTGAATTTTGTGAGCGTACGTCCTTCAATCAAGGATATGGCTACATTTGAGGGTGAAGGTGCTAAGGTTGTAGACAAGTTCGATGGCGTCAACTTCCACTTGTGGAAATTCAAGATGGAAATGGTCATGGCCGAAAAAGAATTGTGGGAGATAGTTGAGGGTAGTGAGGAACCGCCTTCGTCCGACGCCGAGGCTAGGGTACGAACTGCGTACACTCGGCGAGAGAAAAAGGCCTTTGCGATTTTGGCTCTTAATCTTTCTGATTCCCAGCTTTCTCATATTCGGTCGTGCAAGACTCCCGCCGAGGCATGGGCCAAGCTTTGCAATATTCATGAGGCAAAGAGCTTGGTCAATATCTTGTTTTTGAGGCGCAAGTTTTTCACCATCAAGATGGAAGAAAACGACGACATGTTGGCGCACATCAACAAAGTCAAGGCTCTTGCGGATCAGCTCAACGGCGCAGACGTCAACATTACCGACGGTGATATCGTTATGACGCTCCTCGAGAGTTTGCCGCCGTCGTACGAGTATCTTATCGTTGCTATGGAGAGTAGGCCCATTAGCGAGCTCACTCTTGACTATGTGACATCACGGTTGTTGCATGAACTCTCGCGGCGCAAAGAGAACGAGACTCGTGGCGATAGCGCGGCGCTTATGGCGAAGCAATCCAAGAGCGGTGCCAGTGGGAGCTCTACAGACAAGGTATGCTACTATTGCGGTAAGAAGGGCCACTTGGCAAAATTTTGCTACAAACGCAAGAGAGAGGAAAGTGCCAACAATACAAAGGTCAACGATGCAGGTGATGAGTACGCATTTATGACTAGCGTCTCTTCTTGTAGTGATGACGGGGACGAGTATGCAATGATGGCAAGTGACGTGTCATGCAATGGT
This sequence comes from Pohlia nutans, assembly GCA_022496805.1. Lineage (NCBI taxonomy): Eukaryota > Viridiplantae > Streptophyta > Bryopsida > Bryales > Mniaceae > Pohlia > Pohlia nutans. The sequence goes on from CM040094.1 coordinate 20,779,216, forward strand.
AGTGTGATCGATTGGATTGTTGATTCGGGAGCCTCGAGTCACATGGCGCCCATTAGGACTTGTTTCCAATCATATCACGTCATATCTCCAAAGAATGTCATTTTGGGTGATGATACGGTTCTTCAAGCCGTGGGTAAAGGATCCATCGTCGTAGACACCGAGGTGAAGGGTCGTGTGAAGACAATCACCATCCATGATGTCCTCCACGTTCCCAAGTTGAAGGCAAATCTTTTATCGGTGCGACATTTGGTGATGAAGCATTTGCGAGTGGAATTTAGCGACCAAGGGTGTTTTGTGTTGTCTCCAAGTCGTGAGGAGGTGGCCATTATACACGAAGTCAACGGCTTGTACCAAATCAAGTTTTCCAAGATGCACGCGGCGGAATCCGCAACGTTGGTGCAATCCAGTTCAAACGAAGACAAGTTGGCGTTGTGGCATCGTCGTCTCGGGCATTTGAATGTCAAGAGTGTGAAAGCACTGCGTGGAATGGTAAGTGGCATGGATCTTGCACAATCACACGTCGCACCTAGTTCATTCACATGTGAGGGTTGTATTGAAGGCAAGCAACAACGCTCACCGTTTCCAGTTGATGGGGCAACTCGTGCAACCAAGGTTCTTGAGATTGTGCATTCCGACGTGTGTGGTCCAATGAAGACCACGTCTATGGGGGGTTGCAAGTATTTTGTGACGTTCATTGATGATTTTTCGAGGAAGATATGGTTGTATCCGATCAAAGCAAAGAGCGAGTGTTTTGAGAAGTTCAAAGAGTTCAAGGCGTTGGTTGAGAAGCAATCCGAGCACAAGATCAAGGTGTTTCGATCGGATAATGGCGGCGAGTTCATGTCCAACCAATTTGGAGAGTTATTGAAGAAAGAAGGCATTGCTAGACAAACCACAACGCCATATACACCACAACAAAACGGAGTTGCAGAGCGTGCAAATCGAACAATTGTGGAAATGGCAAGGAGTATGTTGCATGCACAAAATTTGGGTTTGGACCTTTGGGCGGAAGCGGTGGTGACTGCGGTGTACACACGCAACCGATGCCCGACGAGTGCGGTTCAAAACATGACACCAGAGCAAGCGTGGAGTGGGAGGCCACCCCGCGTGGAGCACATGCGCACATTTGGATGCATCGCATTTGCAAAGGTACCCGATTCTCAAAGAACCAAACTTGAGGCCAAGGCAACAAAATGTGTGTTTCTTGGATATTGTGAAGGTACCAAGGCGTACAGGCTCATGTCGCTCGAGACCAAGAAGATCATTCGAGCTCGTGATGTGACATTTTGCGAGAATTCCAAGGTTGAAGACAATTTGGACGATGGTCCAAGTGGGAGAAGTGGCGATAAACCGGCCATTGTGGACCAATCTTCCAAATCTCCCGTTATTGATATTGTTGATGAAGACGAAGATGACGAAGATGGTGGTGATGAGGAACATATTGAGGAGCGACCTTTGAAGACGAAGAATGGCGAGAAAAAGGCACAAGCAACGGCGGTTGAAGACAATGCATCCTCGAGCGATCGTCGTTATCCAGAGAGAAATCGTAGACCACTTGGCGAGTGGTGGAAGAATCATATTCTTCCTCAAGGTGAGGAGGAGCATGCAAACGTTGCACTTTTAGATGCTCCATTGACGATTCGTGAAGCGTTGAGTTGTGATGATGCAAACAAGTGGGAGCAAGCCATGCAAGAGGAGTACAAATCGTTGATGGACAATGGCACTTGGGAATTGACTCCCCTCCCTAAGAATCGCAACGCTATCGGTTGTAAGTGGGTATTTCGTGCAAAGAGAGATGCAACGGGTGATGTGGTTCGTTATAAGGCAAGATTGGTGGCAAAGGGCTTTTCACAAATCGAAGGTGTTGATTTTCATGAGACCTTTGCACCGGTGGCGAAATTCACCACTATTCGATGCATTTTGGCCATCGGGGCTGCCATGGATTTGGAAATGCATCAAATGGATGTGAAGACGGCGTTCTTGAACGGCGAGTTGGACGAGGACATCTACATGGTGCAACCCGAGGGATTTGTGCAACGAGGTAATGAGAACCTTGTTTGCAAGTTGAACAAGTCATTGTATGGGTTGAAGCAATCTCCACGCGCATGGTATCAAAAGATTGACACGTTTCTTGTTCATATCGGGTTCACAAGGAGCATCGCTGATCACAGCTTGTATTTCATGCAAAAGGGGCAACATGTGGTCATCGTGATCATATATGTGGATGATTTGATCATCCTTGCAAGTTGCATGAGCTCTTTGAAGGCATTGAAGGCAATGCTTGAGAACGAGTACGAGATGAGTGATCTGGGTGAGTTGCACTTTTGTTTAGGAGTTGAGTTTGTGCGAGATAGAGCAACACGCACCATAACAATGAATCAAAGCAAGTATGTTATGGATGTTCTCAAACGCTTTGGCATGGAGGATTGCAAACCGGTTGGCACTCCATTGGATGTGAATTCCAAACTCGTGAAACTCACCGATGAGGAGTATGCATTAGAGGCTCAATCTATGGTGGATGTGCCATACAAGCAAGCTGTAGGGTCATTGATGTATGCTATGATTGCAACAAGGCCGGACCTTGCGTATCCAATCAGCGTTGTGAGTCAACACATGGCAAGACCGGGTTCAAGTCATTGGGTTGCGGTCAAGAGGATCATGCGGTACTTGAAAGGCACAAGTGATGTGAGGTTGTGTCTTGGAGGTGACAACATTGTGTTGAGTGGGTATTGTGATGCGGATTATGCGGGTGATACCAATGATCGTAGATCCACCACGGGGTACATGTTCAAAGTTGGATCGGGGGCCGTTTCATGGAATAGCAAGCGCCAACAAACCACGGCCACGTCAACGGTTGAGGCGGAGTACATGGCGACGAGCCACGGTACGAAGGAGGCCATTTGGTTGAGGCAACTAATGGCGGATGTGAGATGCACTCAAGAGGAGGCTACAACAATCATGTGTGACAACCAAGGGAGTATGTCATTGGCGAAGAATCCAACGCATCACTCACGTACAAAGCACATTGATGTGCAATATCACTTCATTCGAGAGAAGTTAGAGATGAAGGTGATAGAGTTGAAGTATTGTCCAACGGAGCACATGGTGGCGGACGTGCTGACAAAGGCTCTTGCGAGAGATCGACATCAAAGACTAGTGATAGTATTTGGGCTCCAAGGCTTTGGCTATTTGCAAAGTGGGAGTGTTGAAGTCGGATGATTGCGTGGGCTGAAGTTGCTCATAGCCATGCGCATTAGGTAGAGTAGATGATGCGAATGAGCTAGACATGCAACTAGAGAAGTGGTACTAGTTAGAAGTAATGAGAATTGGGTCTCCCAAGTGATATGGGCTGATCCTAGTGTACTAGGAGTGGAGTATGGGCTGATGTCCCATATGGTTTGCCAAGGGGACTCCCTTGGGTGTGCTACTTAAGAGGGGCAGCCCATGAGTAAAGATCATCTCTTTCCTATGCATTCCAAGTGTTTGTGTGAGGCTTTGGCATTCTAATCTAACCTTCAATACGAACCTGTCACTCGGTACGGTTTTGGCCTCAGTGCTACCGAGGTGGTCGGTTCGGTATGCCGGAGCGGTAGCGTTGGTAGTGGCTGTGATGCTGCGGTGGCAGCTGTGATGTTGTGGTCGGTTACCGAGGTCTGTGGTCGTACTGAGACGGTAGGTCGGGACGACAACTCCATCGGTTTGGTATCCAGGTAGGACTCGGTATCCCGAGGTGACCGAGGAAAAATTTCCACGGTGATGCAGTTGGTGGAGATGGATTTCTTGGTATCTTCTGCTTCGTCTTCCTCATCGTCTTCGGCTGCGTCTTGAGCGTCTGGTTGGTGAAGGATGGTATTTTTTTCTGGGGCAGTTCGGGCGGCATTGTGTAGCTGATCGTCATTGAGAAATCGATACGGTTTGAGTTTGTTAATGTTGACTATAATCGGGTCGGGGTCGAATTTGTCAAAGGCCACGAGTAACACCGTATTGTTAGGTAGTGGGTATTGAACTCGGTAAGGCCCAAACCGTTTGTTCTTCAGCTTACCGGGGTGTATGTTAGCACCTTTGGGGTACCAAAGTACCGGGTCGCCTAATCAGAACTGATGGGTCGGCCCCGTGGTTTTGGCCCATTGAGCGCGGTTCCGTTGGGATATCCCTTGCGTCTCGAGGGCTCGATGGCGAGATTCGTCCAAACGCTCCAAGTCTGCCGTGCGTGCTGCCAGGACCCGACTAGGTGAAGGGTCGGTAGTGGTGGACTTGGTCGGTACCAAGTATTCGGTAGGCATTAGGGGGATGATGCCATATAGAAGTTGAAATGGTGTATGACCGGTACCAATCTTAAAAGCCGTGCGGTAAACGAATAAGACAGTCGGTAACTACCGATCCCAGTCAGTTCGGTTGTGATTGACCAATTTCTGAAGGAGTTGGACAATCACCTTGTTCGTAGACTCCGCTTGACCATTTCCTTGAGGGTAGTAGGTGGTGGATGTCGTGTGGCGCAGTAAGAAGTGCTCCATGAGGGCATAAATAACCTTGTTGTTGAAATGTACTCCTTGGTCGCTCACGAAATGAAGTGGACAACCAAAGCGGGTGAGGATGTTGTCATATAGGAACTTAGCCGTGTCTTTGGCGGTGTTGTCACGGAGTGCAACTGCTTCCACTCATTTGGTGGCATAGTCTGTGGCCACCAAGATGTATCAGTTGTCGGCGACGGTGCGTTTGAGGGGACCTACAAAATCCACTCCCCATTTTATAAAAGGTTCCGTGGGTAGAGTGGTAAGTAATTTACCGGTTACAGCTTTCTTGAGTCCTCCTACGCGTTGACATTCGTCGCAGCTCCGACAGTATTCAAAAACGTCTTTATGGAGGGATGGCCACCAGTACCCGGCGTCGAGAATTTTCCGAGTGGTGATCTCGGTAGAAAAATGTCCTCCTGAGTTACCATGGTGTAGCTCCCTGATAATTAATGTGGTCTGGTCGTCGGTAATGACCTTCTGTAAAGAGAAATTTTTGCTTTGTCGATACAAGGTGCCATCGACTAATTGAAATGGGAGGGCTCAGTAGTCTAACCTTTTCTTGCGCTTGGTACTCCAGTCGGCAGAGAAGGTACCGGTTTTGAGGTAGTCGTGCAGTGTCGTGAGCCACTCCGGTTGCATGCTGAATAGCTGGGCGTCGGACGTGGTATCGGTAATCCCTGCGGCCGGTTCGGCTACCGTGTTCCGAGAAAGTGCGTCTGCAATACCGTGTGTCTTGCATGGTTTGTAAACGACTGTGAAGTCAAATTCCAGAAACAAGAGTAACCATCGAGCAATACGGCCGGAAACTTGAGTCTTGTTGACCAAATAGATCAATGCCATGTGATCGACGTAAAACACGAACCGGTTACCGAGGAGGTAGTGTCGAAATTTGTTGATGGCGTAAACCATGGCTAAAGCTTCACGCTTGGTAGTCGTATAATTCTTCTCTGCGCGGCTCAGTAGTCGGGAGGCATAGACGATGGGCTGGTCAATTTTCCCGGTAGGGTTCTGCGCCAGCATAGCTCCTACTGCAATATCCGAGGCATCCGTATGAATGTGAAATTTCAGCTTCCAATTGACTGCGATAAGGATAGGGGCGTTAACATAACGCTTTTATATCTCTGTAAAAGCTTCGTTGCACTCGGTAGTCCACGTAAATGGTTCGTCTTTTCTTATAAGTAAAATGATGGGCGCCATAATTAGGGCGTAATCGCGAATGAAACATCTGTTGAATTGGGCAAGGCCGTTGAAAACCTGGATGTCCTTGATGTTCCGAGGGTATGGCATTGTGACGAGAGCATCGATTTTCTTTGGATCGGGGAATTTGCCCTCTGCGGAGACGACATAGCCAAGAATCATACCGGAGCGAACAAGAAAACAACATTTTTCGGGCTTTAGACTGATACCGAACTCACGGCATTTGGTGAAGCACTTTCGGAGATTGTCGAGGTATGTCTCGGTAGTACTATACACACTGAAGTCGTTGAGGAAGAGCTTCATGAAATCACCGAGGTATTCCTTGAAGGCTTGGTTGACTGCTCGTTGGTATGTTGGCGGAGCGTTCTTCAAACCGAACGGCATGACTACCTAGACGAAGGCTCCCCAGCCGGTAATGAACGCCGTCTTGTGGCGATCCTCGGGTGCAATCTTGATCTGGTGATAACCGGAGAAGCCATCGAGAAATGAGTACATCTCGTCACTTGCTACCGAGTCGAGAACCTCATCGGTAAACGGTATGGGATACGGATCTTTCTTTGTTGCCTTGTTGAGACGCCTGAAATCAACGCAAATGCGAAGTTTGCCATTCTTCTTTGGTACCACGACGATTGGTGATAACCAGATAGCATGGTCCACAGGTTCAATAAATACTGCCTGCAAAAGTTTATCAAGATCGCTTCTCAACGTTGCCGCATAACTAGGATTCATTCGGTAGAGTTCCTGATGAGTTGGACGAATGCTGGTGTCCAGTTCAATCTTGTGTTGAGCGATGTGTTCCGGGATGCCGGGTAAGTCATGGTATGACCATGCAAACACATCCTTGAAAGTGCGGAAAGTAAGGAGTCCGGAATGAAAGTACTCAAACAGATAATCTTGGGGTCGGTATCGGTTCCGAGGTTGAGGTCTCGAAATTGCTCTTCCTTATTGAAGGTTAGATTAGAATGCCAAAGCCTCACACAAACACTTGGAATGCATAGGAAAGAGATGATCTTTACTCACGGGTTGCCCATCTTAAGTAGCACACCCAAGGGAGTCCCCTTGGCAAACCATATGGGACATCAGCCCATACTCCACTCCTAGTACACTAGGATCAGCCCATATCACTTGGGAGACCCAATTCTCATTACTTCTAACTAGTACCACTTCTCTAGTTGCAAGTCTAGCTCATTCGCATCATCTACTCTAGCTAATGCGCATGGCTATGAGCAACTTCAGCCCGCGCAATCATCCTACTTCAACACTCCCACTTTGCGAATAGCCAAAGCCTTCGAGCCCAAATGCCACCACTAGTCTTTGATGTCGATCTCTCGCAAGAGCCTTTGTCAGCACGTCCGCCACCATGTGCTCCGTTGGACAATACTTCAACTCTATCACCTTCATCTCTAACTTCTCTCGAATGAAGTGATATTGCACATCAATGTGCTTTGTACGTGAGTGATGCGTTGGATTCTTCGCCAATGACATACTCCCTTGGTTGTCACACATGATTGTTGTAGCCTCCTCTTGAGTGCATCTCACATCCGCCATTAGTTGCCTCAACCAAATGGCCTCCTTCGTACCGTGGCTCGTCGCCATGTACTCCGCCTCAACCGTTGACGTGGCCGTGGTTTGTTGGCGCTTGCTATTCCATGAAACGGCCCCCGATCCAACTTTGAACATGTACCCCATGGTGGATCTACGATCATTGGTATCACCCGCATAATCCGCATCACAATACCCACTCAACACAATGTTGTCACCTCCAAGACACAACCTCACATCACTTGTGCCTTTCAAGTACCGCATGATCCTCTTGACCACAACCCAATGACTTGAACCCGGTCTTGCCATGTGTTGACTCACAACGCTGATTGGATACGCAAGGTCCGGCCTTGTTGCAATCATAGCATACATCAATGACCCTACAGCTTGCTTGTATGGCACATCCACCATAGATTGAGCCTCTAATGCATACTCCTCATCGGTGAGTTTCACGAGTTTGGAATTCACATCCAATGGAGTGCCAACCGGTTTGCAATCCTCCATGCCAAAGCGTTTGAGCACATCCATAACATACTTGCTTTGATTCATTGTTATGGTGCGTGTTGCTCTATCTCGCACAAACTCAACTCCTAAACAAAAGTGCAACTCACCCAGATCACTCATCTCGTACTCGTTCTCAAGCATTGCCTTCAATGCCTTCAAAGAGCTCATACAACTTGCAAGGATGATCAAATCATCCACATATATGATCACGATGACCACATGTTGCCCCTTTTGCATGAAATACAAGCTGTGATCAGCGATGCTCCTTGTGAACCCGATATGAACAAGAAAGGTGTCAATCTTTTGATACCATGCGCGTGGAGATTGCTTCAACCCATACAATGACTTGTTCAACTTGCAAACAAGGTTCTCATTACCTCGTTGCACAAATCCTTCGGGTTGCACCATGTAGATGTCCTCGTCCAACTCGCCGTTCAAGAACGCCGTCTTCACATCCTTTTGATGCATTTCTCATGAAAATCAACACCTTCGATTTGTGAAAAGCCCTTTGCTACCAATCTTGCCTTATAACGAACCACATCACCCGTTGCATCTCTCAATGCTCCAAATACCCACTTACAAGCGATCACATGTGCTCCACGCGGGGTGGCCTCCCAGTCCACGCCTGCTCAAGTGTCATGTTTTGAACCGCACTCGTCGGGCATCGGTTGCGTGTGTACACCGCAGTCACCACTGCTTCCGCCCAAAGGTCCAAACCCAAATTTTGTGCATGCAACATACTCCTTGCCATCTCCACAATCGTTCGATTTGCACGCTCCGCAACTCCGATTTGTTGTGGCGTATATGGCGTTGTGGTTTGTCTAGCAATGCGTTATTTCTTCAATAACTCTCCAAATTGGTTGGACATGAACTCGCCGCCATTATCCGATCGAAACACCTTGATCTTGTGCTCGGATTGCTTCTCAACCAACGCCATAAACTCTTTGAACTTCTCAAAACACTCGCTCTTTGCTTTGATCGGATACAACCATATCTTCCTCGAAAAATCATCAATGACCGTCACCAAATACTTGCAACCCCCCATATATTGAAGGTTAGATTAGAATGCCAAAGCCTCACACAAACATTTGGAATGCATAGGAAAGAGATGATCTTTACTCATAGGCTGCCCCTCTTAAGTAGCACACCCAAGGGAGTCCCCTTGGCAAACCATATGGGACATCAGCCCATACTCCACTCCTAGTACACTAGGATCAGCCCATATCACTTGGGAGACCCAATTCTCATTACTTCTAACTAGTACCACTTCTCTAGTTGCAAGTCTAGCTCATTCGCATCATCTACTCTAGCTAATGCGCATGGCTATGAGCAACTTCAGCCCACGCAATCATCCTACTTCAACACTCCCACTTTGCGAATAGCCAAAGCCTTCGAGCCCAAATGCCACCACTAGTCTTTGATGTCGATCTCTCGCAAGAGCCTTTGTCAGCACGTCCGTCACCATGTGCTCCGTTGGACAATACTTCAACTCTATCACCTTCATCTCTAACTTCTCTCGAATGAAGTGATATTGCACATCAATGTGCTTTGTACGTGAGTGATGCGTTGGATTCTTCGCCAATGACATACTCCCTTGGTTGTCACACATGATTGTTGTAGCCTCCTCTTGAGTGCATCTCACATCCGCCATTAGTTGCCTCAACCAAATGGCCTCCTTCGTACCGTGGCTCGTCGCCATGTACTCCGCCTCAACCGTTGACGTGGCCGTGGTTTGTTGGCGCTTGCTATTCCATGAAACGGCCCCCGATCCAACTTTGAACATGTACCCCGTGGTGGATCGACGATCATTGGTATCACCCGCATAATCCGCATCACAATACCCACTCAACACAATGTTGTCACCTCCAAGACACAACCTCACATCACTTGTGCCTTTCAAGTACCGCATGATCCTCTTGACCGCAACCCAATGACTTGAACCCGGTCTTGTCATGTGTTGATTCACAACGCTGATTGGATACGCAAGGTCTGGCCTTGTTGCAATCATAGCATACATCAATGACCCTACAGCTTGCTTGTATGGCACATCCACCATAGATTGAGCCTCTAATGCATACTCCTCATCGGTGAGTTTCACGAGTTTGGAATTCACATCCAATGGAGTGCCAACCGGTTTGCAATCCTCCATGCCAAAGCGTTTGAGAACATCCATAACATACTTGCTTTGATTCATTGTTATGGTGCGTGTTGCTCTATCTCGCACAAACTCAACTCCTAGACAATAGTGCAACTCACCGAGATCACTCATCTCGTACTCGTTCTCAAGCATTGCCTTCAATGCCTTCAAAGAGCTCATACAACTTGCAAGGATGATCAAATCATCCACATATATGATCACGATGACCACATGTTGCCCCTTTTGCATGAAATACAAGCTGTGATCAGCGATGCTCCTTGTGAACCCGATATGACAAGAAACGTGTCAATCTTTTGATACCATGCGCGTGGAGATTGCTTCAACCCATACAATGACTTGTTCAACTTGCAAACAAGGTTCTCATTACGTCGTTGCACAAATCCTTCGGGTTGCACCATGTAGATGTCCTCGTCCAACTCGCCGTTCAAGAACGCCGTCTTCACATCCATTTGATGCATTTCCAAATCCATGGCAGCCCTGATGGCCAAAATGCATCGAATAGTGGTGAATTTCGCCACCGGTGCAAAGGTCTCATGAAAATCAACACCTTCGATTTGTGAAAAGCCCTTTGCCACCAATCTTGCCTTATAACGAACCACATCACCCGTTGCATCTCTCTTTGCACGAAATACCCACTTACAACCGATAGCATGGCGATTCTTGGGGAGGGGAGTCAATTCCCAAGTGCCATTGTCCATCAACGATTTGTACTCCTCTTGCATGGCTTGCTCCCACTTGTTTGCATCATCACAACTCAACGCTTCACGAATCGTCAATGGAGCATCTAAAAGTGCAACATTTGCATGCTCCTCCTCACCTTGAGGGAGAATATGATTCTTCCACCACTCGCCAAGTGGTCTACGATTTCTCTCGGGATAACGACGATCGCTCGAGGATGCATTGTCTTCAACCGCCGTTGCTTGTGCCTTTTTCTCGCCATTCTTCGTCTTCAAAGGTCGCTCCTCAATATGTTCCTCATCACCACCATCTTCGTCATCTTCGTCTTCATCAACAATATCAATAACGGGAGATTTGGAAGATTGGTCCACAATCGCTGGTTTATCGCCACTTCTCCCACTTGGACCATCGTCCAAATTGTCTTCAACCTTGGAATTCTCGCAAAATGTCACATCACGAGCTCGAATGATCTTCTTGGTCTCGAGCGACATGAGCCTGTACGCCTTGGTACCTTCACAATATCCAAGAAACACACATTTTGTTGCCTTGGCCTCAAGTTTGGTTCTTTGAGAATCGGGTACCTTTGCAAATGCGATGCATCCAAATGTGCGCATGTGCTCCACGCGGGGTGGCCTCCCACTCCACGCTTGCTCTGGTGTCATGTTTTGAACCGCACTCGTCGGGCATCGGTTGCGTGTGTACACCGCAGTCACCACCGCTTCCGCCCAAAGGTCCAAACCCAAATTTTGTGCATGCAACATACTCCTTGCCATTTCCACAATTGTTCGATTTGCACGCTCTGCAACTCCGTTTTGTTGTGGTGTATATGGCGTTGTGGTTTGTCTAGCAATGCCTTCTTTCTTCAATAACTCTCCAAATTGGTTGGACAAGAACTCGCCGCCATTATCCGATCGAAACACCTTGGTCTTGTGCTCGGATTGCTTCTCAACCAACGCCTTGAACTCTTTGAACTTCTCAAAAAACTCGCTCTTTGCTTTGATCGGATACAACCATATCTTCCTCGAAAAATCATCAATGAACGTCACAAAATACTTGCAACCCCCCATAGACGTGGTCTTCATTGGACCACACACGTCGGAATGCACAATCTCAAGAACCTTGGTTGCACGAGTTGCCCCATCAACTGGAAACGGTGAGCGTTGTTGCTTGCCTTCAATACAACCCTCACATGTGAATGAACTAGGTGCGACGTGTGATTGTGCAAGATCCATGCCACTTACCATTCCACGCAGTGCTTTCACACTCTTGACATTCAAATACCCGAGACGACGATGCCACAACGCCAACTTGTCTTCGTTTGAACTCGATTGCACCAACGTTGCGGATTCCGCCGCGTGCATCTTGGAAAACTTGATTTGGTACAAGCCGTTGACTTCGTGTATAATGGCCACCTCCTCACGACTTGGAGACAACACAAAACACCCTTGGTCGCTAAATTCCACTCGCAAATGCTTCATCACCAAATGTCGCACCGATAAAAGATTTGCCTTCAAATTGGGAACGTGGAGGACATCATGGATGGTAATTGTCTTCACACGACCCTTCACCTCGGTGTCTAAAACGATGGATCCTTTACCCACGGCTTGAAGAACCGTATCATCACCCAAAATGACATTCTTTGGAGATATGACGTGATATGATTGGAAACAAGTCCTAATGGGCGCCATGTGACTCGAGGCTCCCGAATCAACAATCCAATCGATCACACTACCATTGCATGACACATCACTTGCCATCATTGCATACTCGTCCCCGTCATCACTACAAGAAGAGACGCTAGTCATAAATGCGTACTCATCACCTGCATCGTTGACCTTTGTATTGTTGGCACTTTCCTCTCTCTTGCGTTTGTAGCAAAATTTTGCCAAGTGGCCCTTCTTACCGCAATAGTAGCATACCTTGTCTGTAGAGCTCCCACTGGCACCGCTCTTGGATTGCTTCGCCATAAGCGCCGCGCTATCGCCACGAGTCTCGTTCTCTTTGCGCCGCGAGAGTTCATGCAACAACCGTGATGTCACATAATCAAGAGTGTGTTGAAGTAGGATGATTGCGTGGGCTGAAGTTGCTCATAGCCATGCGCATTAGCTAGAGTAGATGATGCGAATGAGCTAGACTTGCAACTAGAGAAGTGGTACTAGTTAGAAGTAATGAGAATTGGGTCTCCCAAGTGATATGGGCTGATCCTACTGTACTAGGAGTGGAGTATGGGCTGATGTCCCATATGGTTTGCCAAGGGGACTCCCTTGGGTGTGCTACTTAAGAGGGGCAGCCCATGAGTAAAGATCATCTCTTTCCTATGCATTCCAAGTGTTTGTGTGAGGCTTTGGCATTCTAATCTAACCTTCAATAGGTTATGGGCCCACTCATGTGTTTTGCGTGAGTCAAAGATTAGATTGCTCATTGTGTGGAGGTCGTGCGTTGGAGCGCTGATTTTGGAGTATTGGTGCGCTGATTTGGAACTTTGGAGGGCTGAATTCGAGCTTTGGTGGGCTGATTTCGACATTGGGAGGTATTACAATCTTCCTACCTTTGATCTACGTGTTGGAGGGCTGAATTCGCACTTTGGAGCTATCATTTGTTGATTTGGTGCTTTTGGAGCACTTTGGAGCACCTTTGGAGTTTATACACGTTTACAGGGGCTGAATTGGAGCTTTGGTGCTTATTGGAGTATATTGGAGCTGATTGGAGCGTATTGGAGCTTATTGGAGCTTATTGGAGCTTATTGGAGCTTATTGGCTCAATTTGTGCTCAATTTGTGCACTTGTGTTGTTGCAAGGCACTTTTATGCTTTGAGGCTCTTGGGGTGAGTCTACAATCTGATTTTGGTATTGCAATTCTTGCACAAGGGTTTGGAATGTGAGTTATGCCCTTGGAGTGCTCAAAATTAGAGTTTGGGTTAGTGAATGCACAACGGGGCTGATTTGATGAATTTCAATGCAATTAGGACTTGAAGGGGCTGAATTTGCATTGATTTAGAGTCCTTGGAAGGCACAAGGGTGTCCATAGGGTGCATTACGTGTTGTGAAGCACAAGGGTGCTGATTTGAGTGGATTTGAGCCAACGAGTGCGCAATTCTCCTAGTTAGGGTGTTGTGGTATGATCTTGTGCAAATTCACTAAGAACCATCACGATTGAGTGTTGTCAGGTTGATGTGTAGCACAAAGGTGCTGATTTAGTGTTTGGAATTAGTTTGGAGGCATTAGAAGCACGTACGTGTGCAATTTGCCTCACAAATCACAAAATTGCCAAAAAATCATAAAAACAATTTTTCTTAGCTTTCTAGGGGCTGAATTTTGTGAGCGTACGTCCTTCAATCAAGGATATGGCTACATTTGAGGGTGAAGGTGCTAAGATTGTAGACAAGTTCGATGGCGTCTATTGAAGGTTAGATTAGAATGCCAAAGCCTCACACAAACACTTGGAATGCATAGGAAAGAGATGATCTTTACTCATGGGCTGCCCCTCTTAAGTAGCACACCCAAGGGAGTCCCCTTGGCAAACCATATGGGACATTAGCCCATACTCCACTCCTAGTACACTAGGATCAGCCCATATCACTTGGGAGACCCAATTCTCATTATCTCTAACTAGTACCACTTCTCTAGTTGCTAGTCTAGCTCATTCGCATCATCTACTCTAGCTAATGCGCATGGCTATGAGCAACTTCAGCCCACGCAATCATCCTACTTCAACACTCCCACTTTGCGAATAGCCAAAGCCTTGGAGCCCAAATGCCACCACTAGTCTTTGATGTCGATCTCTCGCAAGAGCCTTTGTGAGCACGTCCGCCACCATGTGCTCCGTTGGACAATACTTCAACTCTATCACCTTCATCTCTAACTTCTCTCGAATGAAGTGATATTGCACATCAATGTGCTTTGTACGTGAGTGATGCGTTGGATTCTTCGCCAATGACATACTCCCTTGGTTGTCACACATGATTGTTGTAGCCTCCTCTTGAGTGCATCTCACATCCGCCATTAGTTGCCTCAACCAAATGGCCTCCTTCGTACCGTGGCTCGTCGCCATGTACTCCGCCTCAACCGTTGACGTGGCCGTGGTTTGTTGGCGCTTGCTATTCCATGAAACGGCCCCCGATCCAACTTTGAACATGTACCCCGTGGTGGATCTACGATCATTGGTATCACCCGCATAATCCGCATCACAATACCCACTCAACACAATGTTGTCACCTCCAAGACACAACCTCACATCACTTGTGCCTTTCAAGTACCGCATGATCCTCTTGACCGCAACCCAATGACTTGAACCCGGTCTTGCTATGTGTTGACTCACAACGCTGATTGGATACGCAAGGTCCGGCCTTGTTGCAATCATAGCATACATCAATGACCCTACAGCTTGCTTGTATGGCACATCCACCATAGATTCAGCCTCTAATGCATACTCCTCATCGGTGAGTTTCACGAGTTTGGAATTCACATCCAACGGAGTGCCAACCGGTTTGCAATCCTCCATGCCAAAGCGTTTGAGAACATCCATAACATACTTGCTTTGATTCATTGTTATGGTGCGTGTTGCTCTATCTCGCACAAACTCAACTCCTAAACAAAAGTGCAACTCACCCAGATCACTCATCTCGTACTCGTTCTCAAGCATTGCCTTCAATGCCTTCAAAGAGCTCATACCACTTGCAAGGATGATCAAATCATCCACATATATGATCACGATGACCACATGTTGCCCCTTTTGCATGAAATACAAGCTGTGATCAGCGATGCTCCTTGTGAACCCGATATGAACAAGAAACGTGTCAATCTTTTGATACCATGCGCGTGGAGATTGCTTCAACCCATACAATGACTTGTTCAACTTGCAAACAAGGTTCTCATTACCTCGTTGCACAAATCCTTCGGGTTGTACCATGTAGATGTCCTCGTCCAACTCGCCGTTCAAGAACGCCGTCTTCACATCCATTTGATGCATTTCCAAATCCATGGCAGCCCCGATGGCCAAAATGCATCGAATAGTGGTGAATTTCGCCACCGGTGCAAAGGTCTCATGAAAATCAACACCTTCGATTTGTGAAAAGCCCTTTGCCACCAATCTTGCCTTATAACGAACCACATCACCCGTTGCATCTTTCTTTGCACGAAATACCCACTTACAACCGATAGCGTTGCGATTCTTGGGGAGGGGAGTCAATTCCCAAGTGCCATTGTCCATCAACGATTTGTACTCCTCTTGCATGGCTTGCTCCCACTTGTTTGCATCATCACAACTCAACGCTTCACGAATCGTCAATGGAGCATCTAAAAGTGCAACGTTTGCATGCTCCTCCTCACCTTGAGGGAGAATATGATTCTTCCACCACTCGCCAAGTGGTCTACGATTTCTCTCTGGATAACGACGATCGCTCGAGGATGCATTGTCTTCAACCGCCGTTGCTTGTGCCTTTTTCTCGCCATTCTTCGTCTTCAAAGGTCGCTCCTCAATATGTTCCTCCTCACCACCATCTTCGTCATCTTCGTCTTCATCGACAATATCAATAACGGGAGATTTGGAAGATTGGTCCACAATGGCCGGTTTATCGCCACTTCTCCCACTTGGACCATCGTCCAAATTGTCTTCAACCTTGGAATTCTCGCAAAATGTCACATCACGAGCTCGAATGATCTTCTTGGTCTCGAGCGACATAAGCCTGTACGCCTTGGTACCTTCACAATATCCAAGAAACACACATTTTGTTGCCTTGGCCTCAAGTTTGGTTCTTTGAGAATCGGGTACCTTTGCAAATGCGATGCATCCAAATGTGCGCATGTGCTCCACGCGGGGTGGCCTCCCACTCCACGCTTGCTCTGGTGTCATGTTTTGAACCGCACTCGTCGGGCATCGGTTGCGTGTGTACACCGCAGTCACCACCGCTTCCGCCCAAAGGTCCAAACCCAAATTTTGTGCATGCAACATACTCCTTGCCATTTCCACAATTGTTCGATTTGCACGCTCTGCAACTCCGTTTTGTTGTGGTGTATATGGCGTTGTGGTTTGTCTAGCAATGCCTTCTTTCTTCAATAACTCTCCAAATTGGTTGGACATGAACTCGCCGCCATTATCCGATCGAAACACCTTGATCTTGTGCTCGGATTGCTTCTCAACCAACGCCTTGAACTCTTTGAACTTCTCAAAACACTCGCTCTTTGCTTTGATCGGATACAACCATATCTTCCTCGAAAAATCATCAATGAACGTCACAAAATACTTGCAACCCCCCATAGACGTGGTCTTCATTGGACCACACACGTCGGAATGCACAATCTCAAGAACCTTGGTTGCACGAGTTGCCCCATCAACTGGAAACGGTGAGCGTTGTTGCTTGCCTTCAATACAACCCTCACATGTGAATGAACTAGGTGCGACGTGTGATTGTGCAAGATCCATGCCACTTACCATTCCACGCAGTGCTTTCACACTCTTGACATTCAAATGCCCGAGACGACGATGCCACAACGCCAACTTGTCTTCGTTTGAACTCGATTGCACCAACGTTGCGGATTCCGCCGCGTGCATCTTGGAAAACTTGATTTGGTACAAGCCGTTGACTTCGTGTATAATGGCCACCTCCTCACGACTTGGAGACAACACAAAACACCCTTGGTCGCTAAATTCCACTCGCAAATGCTTCATCACCAAATGTCGCACCGATAAAAGATTTGCCTTCAACTTGGGAACGTGGAGGACATCATGGATGGTAATTGTCTTCACACGACCCTTCACCTCGGTGTCTACGACGATGGATCCTTTACCCACGGCTTGAAGAACCGTATCATCACCCAAAATGACATTCTTTGGAGATATGACGTGATATGATTGGAAACAAGTCCTAATGGGCGCCATGTGACTCGAGGCTCCCGAATCGACAATCCAATCGATCACACTACCATTGCATGACACGTCACTTGCCATCATTGCATACTCGTCCCCGTCATCACACCAAGAAGAGACGCTAGTCATAAATGCGTACTCATCACCTGCATCGTTGACCTTTGTATTGTTGGCACTTTCCTCTCTCTTGCGTTTGTAGCAAAATTTTGCCAAGTGGCCCTTCCAACCGCAATAGTAGCATACCTTGTCTGTAGAGCTCCCACTGGCACCGCTCTTGGATTGCTTCGCCATAAGCGCCGCGCTATCGCCACGAGTCTCGTTCTCTTTGCGCCGCGAGAGTTCATGCAACAACCGTGATGTCACATAATCAAGAGTGAGCTCGCTAATGGGCCTACTCTCCATAGCAACGATAAGATACTCGTACGACGGCGGCAAACTCTCGAGGAGCGTCATAACGATATCACCGTCCGTAATGTTGACGTCTGCGCCGTTGAGCTGATCCGCAAGAGCCTTGACTTTGTTGATGTGCGCCAACATGTCGTCGTTTTCTTCCATCTTGATGGTGAAAAACTTGCGCCTCAAAAACAAGATATTGACCAAGCTCTTTGCCTCATGAATATTGCAAAGCTTGGCCCATGCCTCGGCGGGAGTCTTGCACGACCGAATATGAGAAAGCTGGGAATCAGAAAGATTAAGAGCCAAAATCGCAAAGGCCTTTTTCTCTCGCCGAGTGTACGCAGTTCGTACCCTAGCCTCGGCGTCGGACGAAGGCGGTTCCTCACTACCCTCAACTATCTCCCACAATTCTTTTTCGGCCATGACCATTTCCATCTTGAATTTCCACAAGTGGAAGTTGACGCCATCGAACTTGTCTACAACCTTAGCACCTTCACCCTCAAATGTAGCCATATCCTTGATTGAAGGACGTACGCTCACAAAATTCAGCCCCTAGAAAGCTAAGAAAAATTGTTTTTATGATTTTTTTTTTGACAATTTTGTGATTTGTGAGGCAAATTCCACACGTACGTGCTTCTAATGCCTCCAAACTAATTCCAAACACTAAATCAGCACCTTTGTGCTACACATCAACCTCACAACACTCAATCGTGATGGTTCTTAGTGAATTTGCACAAGATCATACCACAACACCCTAACTAGGAGAATTGCGCACTCGTTGGCTCAAATCCACTCAAATCAGCACCCTTGTGCTTCACAACACGTAATGCACCCTATGGACACCCTTGTGCCTTCCAAGGACTCTAAATCAATGCAAATTCAGCCCCTTCAAGTCCTAATTGCATTGAAATTCATCAAATCAGCCCCGTTGTGCATTCACTAACCCAAACTCTAATTTTGAGCACTCCAAGGGCATAACTCACATTCCAAACCCTTGTGCAAGAATTGCAATACCAAAATCAGATTGTAGACTCACCCCAAGAGCCTCAAAGCATAAAAGTGCCTTGCAACAACACAAGTGCACAAATTGAGCACAAATTGAGCCAATAAGCTCCAATAAGCTCCAATAAGCTCCAATAAGCTCCAATAAGCTCCAATATACTCCAACAAGCACCAATAAGCTCCAAAGCTCCAATTCAGCCCTTGTAGACGTGTATAAACTCCAAAGGTGCTCCAAAGTGCTCCAAAAGCTCCAAATCAACAAATGATAGCTCCAAAGTGCGAATTCAGCCCTCCAACACGTAGATCAAAGGTAGGAAGATTGTAATACCTCCCAATGTCGAAATCAGC
Organism: Pohlia nutans; assembly: GCA_022496805.1. Taxonomy (NCBI): domain Eukaryota; kingdom Viridiplantae; phylum Streptophyta; class Bryopsida; order Bryales; family Mniaceae; genus Pohlia; species Pohlia nutans. The sequence continues at coordinate 20,798,419 of CM040094.1, forward strand.
CCACCAAAGCTCGAATTCAGCCCTCCAAAGTTCCAAATCAGCGCTCCAATACTCCAAAATCAGCGCTCCAACGCACGACCTCCACACAATGAGCAATCTAATCTTTGACTCACGCAAAACACATGAGTGGGCCCATAACCTATTGAAGGTTAGATTAGAATGCCAAAGCCTCACACAAACACTTGGAATGCATAGGAAAGAGATGATCTTTACTCATGGGCTGCCCCTCTTAAGTAGCACACCCAAGGGAGTCCCCTTGGCAAACCATATGGGACATTAGCCCATACTCCACTCCTAGTACACTAGGATCAGCCCATATCACTTGGGAGACCCAATTCTCATTATCTCTAACTAGTACCACTTCTCTAGTTGCTAGTCTAGCTCATTCGCATCATCTACTCTAGCTAATGCGCATGGCTATGAGCAACTTCAGCCCACGCAATCATCCTACTTCAACAGCGTCAACTTCCACTTGTGGAAATTCAAGATGGAAATGGTCATGGGCGAAAAAGAATTGTGGGAGATAGTTGAGGGTAGTGAGGAACCGCCTTCGTCCGACGCCGAGGCTAGGGTACGAACTGCGTACACTCGGCGAGAGAAAAAGGCCTTTGCGATTTTGGCTCTTAATCTTTCTGATTCCCAGCTTTCTCATATTCGGTCGTGCAAGACTCCCGCCGAGGCATGGGCCAAGCTTTGCAATATTCATGAGGCAAAGAGCTTGGTCAATATCTTGTTTTTGAGGCGCAAGTTTTTCACCATCAAGATGGAAGAAAACGACGACATGTTGGCGCACATCAACAAAGTCAAGGCTCTTGCGGATCAGCTCAACGGCGCAGACGTCAACATTACCGACGGTGATATCGTTATGACGCTCCTCGAGAGTTTGCCGCCGTCGTACGAGTATCTTATCGTTGCTATGGAGAGTAGGCCCATTAGCGAGCTCACTCTTGATTATGTGACATCACGGTTGTTGCATGAACTCTCGCGGCGCAAAGAGAACGAGACTCGTGGCGATAGCGCGGCGCTTATGGCGAAGCAATCCAAGAGCGGTGCCAGTGGGAGCTCTACAGACAAGGTATGCTACTATTGCGGTAAGAAGGGCCACTTGGCAAAATTTTGCTACAAACGCAAGAGAGAGGAAAGTGCCAACAATACAAAGCTCAACGATGCAGGTGATGAGTACGCATTTATGACTAGCGTCTCTTCTTGTAGTGATGACGGGGACGAGTATGCAATGATGGCAAGTGACGTGTCATGCAATGGTAGTGTGATCGATTGGATTGTTGATTCGGGAGCCTCGAGTCACATGGCGCCCATTAGGACTTGTTTCCAATCATATCACGTCATATCTCCAAAGAATGTCATTTTGGGTGATGATACGGTTCTTCAAGCCGTGGGTAAAGGATCCATCGTCTTAGACACGGAGGTGAAGGGTCGTGTGAAGACAATTACCATCCATGATGTCCTCCACGTTCCCAAGTTGAAGGCAAATCTTTTATCGGTGCGACATTTGGTGATGAAGCATTTGCGAGTGGAATTTAGCGACCAAGGGTGTTTTGTGTTGTCTCCAAGTCGTGAGGAGGTGGCCATTATACACGAAGTCAACGGCTTGTACCAAATCAAGTTTTCCAAGATGCACGCGGCGGAATCCGCAACGTTGGTGCAATCGAGTTCAAACGAAGACAAGTTGGCGTTGTGGCATCGTCGTCTCGGGCATTTGAATGTCAAGAGTGTGAAAGCACTGCGTGGAATGGTAAGTGGCATGGATTTTGCACAATCACACGTCGCACCTAGTTCATTCACATGTGAGGGTTGTATTGAAGGCAAGCAACAACGCTCACCGTTTCCAGTTGATGGGGCAACTCGTGCAACCAAGGTTCTTGAGATTGTGCATTCCGACGTGTGTGGTCCAATGAAGACCACGTCTATGGGGGGTTGCAAGTATTTTGTGACGTTCATTGATGATTTTTCAAGGAAGATATGGTTGTATCCGATCAAAGCAAAGAGCGAGTGTTTTGAGAAGTTCAAAGAGTTCAAAGCGTTGGTTGAGAAGCAATCCGAGCACAAGACCAAGGTGTTTCGATCGGATAATGGCGGCGAGTTCATGTCCAACCAATTTGGAGAGTTATTGAAGAAAGAAGGCATTGCTAGACAAACCACAACGCCATATACACCACAACAAAACGGAGTTGCAGAGCGTGCAAATCGAACAATTGTGGAAATGGCAAGGAGTATGTTGCATGCACAAAATTTGGGTTTGGACCTTTGGGCGGAAGCGGTGGTGACTGCGGTGTACACACGCAACCGATGCCCGACGAGTGCGGTTCAAAACATGACACCAGAGCAAGCGTGGAGTGGGAGGCCACCCCGCGTGGAGCACATGCGCACATTTGGATGCATCGCATTTGCAAAGGTACCCGATTCTCAAAGAACCAAACTTGAGGCCAAGGCAACAAAATGTGTGTTTCTTGGATATTGTGAAGGTACCAAGGCGTACAGGCTCATGTCGCTCGAGACCAAGAAGATCATTCGAGCTCGTGATGTGGCATTTTGCGAGAATTCCAAGGTTGAAGACAATTTGGACGATGGTCCAAATGGGAGAAGTGGCGATAAACCGGCGATTGTGGACCAATCTTCCAAATCTCCCGTTATTGATATTGTTGATGAAGACGAAGATGACGAAGATGGTGGTGATGAGGAACATATTGAGGAGCGACCTCTGAAGACGAAGAATGGCGAGAACAAGGCACAAGCAACGGCGGTTGAAGACAATGCATCCTCGAGCGATCGTCGTTATCCAGAGAGAAATCGTAGACCACTTGGCGAGTGGTGGAAGAATCATATTCTCCCTCAAGGTGAGGAGGAGCATGCAAACGTTGCACTTTTAGATGCTCCATTGACGATTCGTGAAGCGTTGAGTTGTGATGATGCAAACAAGTGGGAGCAAGCCATGCAAGAGGAGTACAAATCGTTGATGGACAATGGCACTTGGGAATTGACTCCCCTCCCCAAGAATCGCAACGCTATCGGTTGTAACTGGGTATTTCGTGCAAAGAGAGATGCAACGGGTGATGTGGTTCGTTATAAGGCAAGATTGGTGGCAAAGGGCTTTTCACAAATCTGTTGAAGTAGGATGATTGCGTGGGCTGAAGTTGCTCATAGCCATGCGCATTAGCTAGAGTAGATGATGCGGATGAGCTAGACTTGCAACTAGAGAAGTGGTACTAGTTAGAAGTAATGAGAATTGGGTCTCCCAAGTGATATGGGCTGATCCTACTGTACTAGGAGTGGAGTATGGGCTGATGTCCCATATGGTTTGCCAAGGGGACTCCCTTGGGTGTGCTACTTAAGAGGGGCAGCCCATGAGTAAAGATCATCTCTTTCCTATGCATTCCAAGTGTTTGTGTGAGGCTTTGGCATTCTAATCTAACCTTCAATAGGTTATGGGCCCACTCATGAGTTTTGCGTGAGTCAAAGATTAGATTGCTCATTGTGTGGAGGTCGTGCGTTGGAGCGCTGATTTTGGAGTATTGGTGCGCTGATTTGGAACTTTGGAGGGCTGAATTCGAGCTTTGGTGGGCTGATTTCGACATTGGGAGGTATTACAATCTTCCTACCTTTGATCTACGTGTTGGAGGGCTGAATTCGCACTTTGGAGCTATCATTTGTTGATTTGGTGCTTTTGGAGCACTTTGGAGCACCTTTGGAGTTTATACACGTTTACAGGGGCTGAATTGGAGCTTTGGTGCTTATTGGAGTATATTGGAGCTGATTGGAGCGTATTGGAGCTTATTGGAGCTTATTGGAGCTTATTGGAGCTTATTGGCTCAATTTGTGCTCAATTTGTGCACTTGTGTTGTTGCAAGGCACTTTTATGCTTTGAGGCTCTTGGGGTGAGTCTACAATCTGATTTTGGTATTGCAATTCTTGCACAAGGGTTTGGAATGTGAGTTATGCCCTTGGAGTGCTCAAAATTAGAGTTTGGGTTAGTGAATGCACAACGGGGCTGACTTGATGAATTTCAATGCAATTAGGACTTAAAGGGGCTGAATTTGCATTGATTTAGAGTCCTTGGAAGCACAAGGGTGCTGATTTGAGTGGATTTGAGCCAACGAGTGCGCAATTCTCCTAGTTAGGGTGTTGTGGTATGATCTTGTGCAAATTCACTAAGAACCATCACGATTGAGTGTTGTGAGGTTGATGTGTAGCACAAAGGTGCTGATTTACTGTTTGGAATTAGTTTGGAGGCATTAGAAGCACGTACGTGTGCAATTTGCCTCACAAATCACAAAATTGCCAAAAAATCATAAAAACAATTTTTCTTAGCTTTCTAGGGGCTGAATTTTGTGAGCGTACGTCCTTCAATCAAGGATATGGCTACATTTGAGGGTGAAGGTGCTAAGGTTGTAGACAAGTTCGATGGCGTCAACTTCCACTTGTGGAAATTCAAGATGGAAATGGTCATGGCCGAAAAAGAATTGTGGGAGATAGTTGAGGGTAGTGAGGAACCGCCTTCGTCCGACGCCGAGGCTAGGGTACGAACTGCGTACACTCGGCGAGAGAAAAAGGCCTTTGCGATTTTGGCTCTTAATCTTTCTGATTCCCAGCTTTCTCATATTCGGTCGTGCAAGACTCCCGCCGAGGCATGGGCCAAGCTTTGCAATATTCATGAGGCAAAGAGCTTGGTCAATATCTTGTTTTTGAGGCGCAAGTTTTTCACCATCAAGATGGAAGAAAACGACGACATGTTGGCGCACATCAACAAAGTCAAGGCTCTTGCGGATCAGCTCAACGGCGCAGACGTCAACACTACCGACGGTGATATCGTTATGACGCTCCTCGAGAGTTTGCCGCCGTCGTACGAGTATCTTATCGTTGCTATGGAGAGTAGGCCCATTAGCGAGCTCACTCTTGATTATGTGACATCACGGTTGTTGCATGAACTCTCGCGGCGCAAAGAGAACGAGACTCGTGGCGATAGCGCGGCGCTTATGGCGAAGCAATCCAAGAGCGGTGCCAGTGGGAGCTCTACAGACAAGGTATGCTACTATTGCGGTAAGAAGGGCCACTTGGCAAAATTTTGCTACAAACGCAAGAGAGAGGAAAGTGCCAACAATACAAAGGTCAACGATGCAGGTGATGAGTACGCATTTATGACTAGCGTCTCTTCTTGTAGTGATGACGGGGACGAGTATGCAATGATGGCAATATTGAAGGTTAGATTAGAATGCCAAAGCCTCACACAAACACTTGGAATGCATAGGAAAGAGATGATCTTTACTCATGGGCTGCCCCTCTTAAGTAGTACACCCAAGGGAGTCCCCTTGGCAAACCATATGGGACATCAGCCCATACTCCACTCCTAGTACACTAGGATCAGCCCATATCACTTGGGAGACCCAATTCTCATTATCTCTAACTAGTACCACTTCTCTAGTTGCTAGTCTAGCTCGTTCGCATCATCTACTCTAGCTAATGCGCATGGCTATGAGCAACTTCAGCCCACGCAATCATCCTACTTCAACACTCCCACTTTGCGAATAGCCAAAGCCTTGGAGCCCAAATGCCACCACTAGTCTTTGATGTCGATCTCTCGCAAGAGCCTTTGTCAGCACGTCCGCCACCATGTGCTCCGTTGGACAATACTTCAACTCTATCACCTTCATCTCTAACTTCTCTCGAATGAAGTGATATTGCACATCAATGTGCTTTGTACGTGAGTGATGCGTTGGATTCTTCGCCAATGACATACTCCCTTGGTTGTCACACATGATTGTTGTAGCCTCCTCTTGAGTGCATCTCACATCCGCCATTAGTTGCCTCAACCAAATGGCCTCCTTCGTACCGTGGCTCGTCGCCATGTACTCCGCCTCAACCGTTGACGTGGCCGTGGTTTGTTGGCGCTTGCTATTCCATGAAACGGCCCCCGATCCAACTTTGAACATGTACCCCGTGGTGGATCTACGATCATTGGTATCACCCGCATAATCCGCATCACAATACCCACTCAACACAATGTTGTCACCTCCAAGACACAACCTCACATCACTTGTGCCTTTCAAGTACCGCATGATCCTCTTGACCGCAACCCAATGACTTGAACCCGGTCTTGCCATGTGTTGACTCACAACGCTGATTGGATACGCAAGGTCCGGCCTTGTTGCAATCATAGCATACATCAATGACCCTACAGCTTGCTTGTATGGCACATCCACCATAGATTGAGCCTCTAATGCATACTCCTCATCGGTGAGTTTCACGAGTTTGGAATTCACATCCAACGGAGTGCCAACCGGTTTGCATTCCTCCATGCCAAAGCGTTTGAGAACATCCATAACATACTTGCTTTGATTCATTGTTATGGTGCGTGTTGCTCTATCTCGCACAAACTCAACTCCTAGACAAGAGTGCAACTCACCGAGATCACTCATCTCGTACTCGTTCTCAAGCATTGCCTTCAATGCCTTCAAAGAGCTCATACAACTTGCAAGGATGATCAAATCATCCACATATATGATCACGATGACCACATGTTGCCCCTTTTGCATGAAATACAAGCTGTGATCAGCGATGCTCCTTGTGAACCCGATATGAACAAGAAACGTGTCAATCTTTTGATACCATGCGCGTGGAGATTGCTTCAACCCATACAATGACTTGTTCAACTTGCAAACAAGGTTCTCATTACCTTGTTGCACAAATCCTTCGGGTTGCACCATGTAGATGTCCTCGTCCAACTCGCCGTTCAAGAACGCCGTCTTCACATCCATTTGATGCATTTCCAAATCCATGGCAGCCCCGATGGCCAAAATGCATCGAATAGTGGTGAATTTCGCCACCGGTGCAAAGGTCTCATGAAAATCAACACCTTCGATTTGTGAAAAGCCCTTTGCCACCAATCTTGCCTTATAACGAACCACATCACCCGTTGCATCTCTCTTTGCACGAAATACCCACTTACAACCGATAGCGTTGCGATTCTTGGGGAGGGGAGTCAATTCCCAAGTGCCATTGTCCATCAACGATTTGTACTCCTCTTGCATGGCTTGCTCCCACTTGTTTGCATCATCACAACTCAACGCTTCACGAATCGTCAATGGAGCATCTCAAAGTGCAACGTTTGCATGCTCCTCCTCACCTTGAGGGAGAATATGATTCTTCCACCACTCGCCAAGTGGTCTACGATTTCTCTCTGGATAACGACGATCGCTCGAGGATGCATTGTCTTCAACCGCCGTTGCTTGTGCCTTTTTCTCGCCATTCTTCGTCTTCAAAGGTCGCTCCTCAATATGTTCCTCATCACCACCATCTTCGTCATCTTCGTCTTCATCAACAATATCAATAACGGGAGATTTGGAAGATTGGTCCACAATGGCCGGTTTATCGCCACTTCTCCCACTTGGACCATCGTCCAAATTGTCTTCAACCTTGGAATTCTCGCAAAATGTCACATCACGAGCTCGAATGATCTTCTTGGTGTCGAGCGACATGAGCCTGTACGCCTTGGTACCTTCACAATATCCAAGAAACACACATTTTGTTGCCTTGGCCTCAAGTTTGGTTCTTTGAGAATCGGGTACCTTTGCAAATGCGATGCATCCAAATGTGCGCATGTGCTCCACGCGGGGTGGCCTCCCACTCCACGCTTGCTCTGGTGTCATGTTTTGAACCGCACTCGTCGGGCATCGGTTGCGTGTGTACACCGCAGTCACCACCGCTTCCGCCCAAAGGTCCAAACCCAAATTTTGTGCATGCAACATACTCCTTGCCATTTCCACAATTGTTCGATTTGCACGCTCTGCAACTCCGTTTTGTTGTGGTGTATATGGCGTTGTGGTTTGTCTAGCAATGCCTTCTTTCTTCAATAACTCTCCAAATTGGTTGGACATGAACTCGCCGCCATTATCCGATCGAAACACCTTGATCTTGTGCTCGGATTGCTTCTCAACCAACGCCTTGAACTCTTTGAACTTCTCAAAACACTCGCTCTTTGCTTTGATCGGATACAACCATATCTTCCTCGAAAAATCATCAATGAACGTCACAAAATACTTGCAACCCCCCATAGACGTGGTCTTCATTGGACCACACACGTCGGAATGCACAATCTCAAGAACCTTGGTTGCACGAGTTGCCCCATCAACTGGAAACGGTGAGCGTTGTTGTTTGCCTTCAATACAACCCTCACATGTGAATGAACTAGGTGCGACGTGTGATTGTGCAAGATCCATGCCACTTACCATTCCACGCAGTGCTTTCACACTTTTGACATTCAAATGCCCGAGACGACGATGCCACAACGCCAACTTGTCTTCGTTTGAACTCGATTGCACCAACGTTGCGGATTCCGCCGCGTGCATCTTGGAAAACTTGATTTGGTACAAGCCGTTGACTTCGTGTATAATGGCCACCTCCTCACGACTTGGAGACAACACAAAACACCCTTGGTCGCTAAATTCCACTCGCAAATGCTTCATCACCAAATGTCGCACCGATAAAAGATTTGCCTTCAACTTGGGAACGTGGAGGACATCATGGATGGTAATTGTCTTCACACGACCCTTCACCTCGGTGTCTACGACGATGGATCCTTTACCCACGGCTTGAAGAACCGTATCATCACCCAAAATGACATTCTTTGGAGATATGACGTGATATGATTGGAAACAACTCCTAATGGGCGCCATGTGACTCGAGGCTCCCGAATCAACAATCCAATCGATCACACTACCATTGCATGACACGTCACTTGCCATCATTGCATACTCGTCCCCGTCATCACTACAAGAAGAGACGCTAGTCATAAATGCGTACTCATCACCTGCATCGTTGACCTTTGTATTGTTGGCACTTTCCTCTCTCTTGCGTTTGTAGCAAAATTTTGCCAAGTGGCCCTTCTTACCGCAATAGTAGCATACCTTGTCTGTAGAGCTCCCACTGGCACCGCTCTTGGATTGCTTCGCCATAAGCGCCGCGCTATCGCCACGAGTCTCGTTCTCTTTGCGCCGCGAGAGTTCATGCAACAACCGTGATGTCACATAATCAAGAGTGAGCTCGCTAATGGGCCTACTCTCCATAGCAACGATAAGATACTCGTACGACGGCGGCAAACTCTCGAGGAGCGTCATAACGATATCACCGTCGGTAATGTTGACGTCTGCGCCGTTGAGCTGATCCGCAAGAGCCTTGACTTTGTTGATGTGCGCCAACATGTCGTCGTTTTCTTCCATCTTGATGGTGAAAAACTTGCGCCTCAAAAACAAGATATTGACCAAGCTCTTTGCCTCATGAATATTGCAAAGCTTGGCCCATGCCTCGGCGGGAGTCTTGCACGACCGAATATGAGAAAGCTGGGAATCAGAAAGATTAAGAGCCAAAATCGCAAAGGCCTTTTTCTCTCGCCGAGTGTACGCAGTTCGTACCCTAGCCTCGGCGTCGGACGAAGGCGGTTCCTCACTACCCTCAACTATCTCCCACAATTCTTTTTCGGCCATGACCATTTCCATCTTGAATTTCCACAAGTGGAAGTTGACGCCATCGAACTTGTCTACAACCTTAGCACCTTCACCCTCAAATGTAGCCATATCCTTGATTGAAAGACGTACGCTCACAAAATTCAGCCCCTAGAAACCTAAGAAAAATTGTTTTTATGATTTTTGACAATTTTGTGATTTGTGAAGCAAATTGCACACGTACGTGCTTCTAATGCCTCCAAACTAATTCCAAACACTAAATCAGCACCTTTGTGCTACACATCAACCTCACAACACTCAATCGTGATGGTTCTTAGTGAATTTGCACAAGATCATACCACAACACCCTAACTAGGAGAATTGCGCACTCGTTGGCTCAAATCCACTCAAATCAGCACCCTTGTGCTTCACAACACGTAACGCACCCTATGGACACCCTTGTGCCTTCCAAGGACTCTAAATCAATGCAAATTCAGCCCCTTCAAGTCCTAATTGCATTGAAATTCATCAAATCAGCCCCGTTGTGCATTCACTAACCCAAACTCTAATTTTGAGCACTCCAAGGGCATAACTCACATTCCAAACCCTTGTGCAAGAATTGCAATACCAAAATCAGATTGTAGACTCACCCCAAGAGCCTCAAAGCATAAAAGTGCCTTGCAACAACACAAGTGCACAAATTGAGCACAAATTGAGCCAATAAGCTCCAATAAGCTCCAATAAGCTCCAATCAGCTCCAATATACTCCAACAAGCACCAATAAGCTCCAAAGCTCCAATTCAGCCCTTGTAGACGTGTATAAACTCCAAAAGTGCTCCAAAGTGCTCCAAAAGCTCCAAATCAACAAATGATAGCTCCAAAGTGCGAATTCAGCCCTCCAACACGTAGATCAAAGGTAGGAAGATTGTAATACCTCCCAATGTCGAAATCAGCCCACCAAAGCTCGAATTCAGCCCTCCAAAGTTCCAAATCAGCGCTCCAATACTCCAAAATCAGCGCTCCAAAGCACGACCTCCACACAATGAGCAATCTAATCTTTGACTCACGCAAAACACATGAGTGGGCCCATAACCTATTGAAGGTTAGATTAGAATGCCAAAGCATCACACAAACACTTGGAATGCATAGGAAAGAGATGATCTTTACTCATGAGCTGCCCCTCTTAAGTAGTACACCCAAGGGAGTCCCCTTGGCAAACCATATGGGACATCAGCCCATACTCCACTCCTAGTACACTAGGATCAGCCCATATCACTTGGGAGACCCGATTCTCATTATCTCTAACTAGTACCACTTCTCTAGTTGCTAGTCTAGCTCATTCGCATCATCTACTCTAGCTAATGCGCATGGCTATGAGCAACTTCAGCCCACGCAATCATCCTACTTCAACAATTCAGCCCCTTCAAGTCCTAATTGCATTGAAATTCATCAAATCAGCCCCGTTGTGCATTCACTAACCCAAACTCTAATTTTGAGCACTCCAAGGGCATAACTCACATTCCAAACCCTTGTGCAAGAATTGCAATACCAAAATCAGATTGTAGACTCACCCCAAGAGCCTCAAAGCATAAAAGTGCCTTGCAACAACACAAGTGCACAAATTGAGCACAAATTGAGCCAATAAGCTCCAATAAGCTACAATAAGCTCCAATAAGCTCCAATAAGCTCCAATAAGCTCCAATCAGCTCCAATATACTCCAACAAGCACCAATAAGCTCCAAAGCTCCAATTCAGCCCTTGTAGACGTGTATAAACTCCAAAAGTGCTCCAAAGTGCTCCAAAAGCTCCAAATCAACAAATGATAGCTCCAAAGTGCGAATTCAGCCCTCCAACACGTAGATCAAAGGTAGGAAGATTGTAATACCTCCCAATGTCGAAATCAGCCCACCAAAGCTCGAATTCAGCCCTCCAAAGTTCCAAATCAGCGCTCCAATACTCCAAAATCAGCGCTCCAAAGCACGACCTCCACACAATGAGCAATCTAATCTTTGACTCACGCAAAACACATGAGTGGGCCCATAACCTATTGAAGGTTAGATTAGAATGCCAAAGCCTCACACAAACACTTGGAATGCATAGGAAAGAGATGATCTTTACTCATGGGCTGCCCCTCTTAAGTAGTACACCCAAGGGAGTCCCCTTGGCAAACCATATGGGACATCAGCCCATACTCCACTCCTAGTACACTAGGATCAGCCCATATCACTTGGGAGACCCAATTCTCATTATCTCTAACTAGTACCACTTCTCTAGTTGCTAGTCTAGCTCATTCGCATCATCTACTCTAGCTAATGCGCATGGCTATGAGCAACTTCAGCCCACGCAATCATCCTACTTCAACAGGCAAGTGACGTGTCATGCAATGGTAGTGTGATCGATTGGATTGTTGATTCGGGAGCCTCGAGTCACATGGCGCCCATTAGGACTTGTTTCCAATCATATCACGTCATATCTCCAAAGAATGTCATTTTGGGTGATGATACGGTTCTTCAAGCCGTGGGTAAAGGATCCATCGTCGTAGACACCGAGGTGAAGGGTCGTGTGAAGACAATTACCATCCATGATGTCCTCCACGTTCCCAAGTTGAAGGCAAATCTTTTATCGGTGCGACATTTGGTGATGAAGCATTTGCGAGTGGAATTTAGCGACCAAGGGTGTTTTGTGTTGTCTCCAAGTCGTGAGGAGGTGGCCATTATACACGAAGTCAACGGCTTGTACCAAATCAAGTTTTCCAAGATGCACGCGGCGGAATCGGCAACGTTGGTGCAATCGAGTTCAAACGAAGACAAGTTGGCGTTGTGGCATCGTCGTCTCGGGCATTTGAATGTCAAGAGTGTGAAAGCACTGCGTGGAATGGTAAGTGGCATGGATCTTGCACAATCACACGTCGCACCTAGTTCATTCACATGTGAGGGTTGTATTGAAGGCAAGCAACAACGCTCACCGTTTCCAGTTGATGGGGCAACTCGTGCAACCAAGGTTCTTGAGATTGTGCATTGCGACGTGTGTGGTCCAATGAAGACCACGTCTATGGGGGGTTGCAAGTATTTTGTGACGTTCATTGATGATTTTTCGAGGAAGATATGGTTGTATCCGATCAAAGCAAAGAGCGAGTGTTTTGAGAAGTTCAAAGAGTTCAAGGCGTTGGTTGAGAAGCAATCCGAGCACAAGATCAAGGTGTTTCGATCGGATAATGGCGGCGAGTTCTTGTCCAACCAATTTGGAGAGTTATTGAAGAAAGAAGGCATTGCTAGACAAACGACAACGCCATATACACCACAACAAAACGGAGTTGCAGAGCGTGCAAATCGAACAATTGTGGAAATGGCAAGGAGTATGTTGCATGCACAAAATTTGGGTTTGGACCTTTGGGCGGAAGCGGTGGTGACTGCGGTGTACACACGCAACCGATGCCCGACGAGTGCGGTTCAAAACATGACACCAGAGCAAGCGTGGAGTGGGAGGCCACCCCGCGTGGAGCACATGCGCACATTTGGATGCATCGCATTTGCAAAGGTACCCGATTCTCAAAGAACCAAACTTGAGGCCAAGGCAACAAAATGTGTGTTTCTTGGATATTGTGAAGGTACCAAGGCGTACAGGCTCATGTCGCTCGAGACCAAGAAGATCATTCGAGCTCGTGATGTGACATTTTGCGAGAATTCCAAGGTTGAAGACAATTTGGACGATGGTCCAAGTGGGAGAAGTGGCGATAAACCAGCGATTGTGGACCAATCTTCCAAATCTCCCGTTATTGATATTGTTGATCAAAACGAAGATGACGAAGATGGTGGTGATGAGGAACATATTGAGGAGCGACCTTTGAAGACGAAGAATGACGAGAAAAAGGCACAAGCAACGGCGGTTGAAGACAATGCATCCTCGAGCGATCGTCGTTATCCAGAGAGAAATCGTAGACCACTTGGCGAGTGGTGGAAGAATCATATTCTCCCTCAAGGTGAGGAGGAGCATGCAAACGTTGCACTTTTAGATGCTCCATTGACGATTCGTGAAGCGTTGAGTTGTGACGATGCAAACAAGTGGGAGCAAGCCATGCAAGAGGAGTACAAATCGTTGATGGACAATGGCACTTGGGAATTGACTCCCCTCCCCAAGAATCGCAACGCTATCGGTTGTAAGTGGGTATTTCGTGCAAAGAGAGATGCAACGGGTGATGTGGTTCGTTATAAGGCAAGATTGGTGGCAAAGGGCTTTTCACAAATCGAAGGTGTTGATTTTCATGAGACCTTTGCACCGGTGGCGAAATTCACCACTATTCGATGCATTTTGGCCATCGGGGCTGCCATGGATTTGGAAATGCATCAAATGGATGTGAAGACGGCGTTCTTGAACGGCGAGTTGGACGAGGACATCTACATGGTACAACCCGAAGGATTTGTGCAACGAGGTAATGAGAACCTTGTTTGCAAGTTGAACAAGTCATTGTATGGGTTGAAGCAATCTCCACGCGCATGGTATCAAAAGATTGACACGTTTCTTGTTCATATCGGGTTCACAAGGAGCATCGCTGATCACAGCTTGTATTTCATGCAAAAGGGGCAACATGTGGTCATCGTGATCATATATGTGGATGATTTGATCATCCTTGCAAGTTGTATGAGCTCTTTGAAGGCATTGAAGGCAATGCTTGAGAACGAGTACGAGATGAGTGATCTCGGTGAGTTGCACTTTTGTTTAGGAGTTGAGTTTGTGCGAGATAGAGCAACATGCACCATAACAATGAATCAAAGCAAGTATGTTATGGATGTGCTCAAACGCTTTGGCATGGAGGATTGCAAACCGGTTGGCACTCCATTGAATGTGAATTCCAAACTCGTGAAACTCACCGATGAGGAGTATGCATTAGAGGCTCAATCTATGGTGGATGTGCCATACAAGCAAGCTGTAGGGTCATTGATGTATGCTATGATTGCAACAAGGCCGGACCTTGCGTATCCAATCAGCGTTGTGAGTCAACACATGGCAAGACCGGGTTCAAGTCATTGGGTTGCGGTCAAGAGGATCATGCGGTACTTGAAAGGCACAAGTGATGTGAGGTTGTGTCTTGGAGGTGACAACATTGTGTTGAGTGGGTATTGTGATGCGGATTATGCGGGTGATACCAATGATCGTAGATCCACCACGGGGTACATGTTCAAAGTTGGATCGGGGGCCGTTTCATGTAACAGCAAGCGACAACAAACCACGGCCACGTCAACGGTTGAGGCGGAGTACATGGCGACGAGCCACGGTACGAAGGAGGCCATTTGGTTGAGGCAACTAATGGCGGATGTGAGATGCACTCAAGAGGAGGCTACAACAATCATGTGTGACAACCAAGGGAGTATGTCATTGGCGAAGAATCCAACGCATCACTCACGTACAAAGCACATTGATGTGCAATATCACTTCATTCGAGAGAAGTTAGAGATGAAGGTGATAGAGTTGAAATATTGTCCAACGGAGCACATGGTGGCGGACGTGCTCACAAAGGCTCTTGCGAGAGATCGACATCAAAGACTAGTGGTGGCATTTGGGCTCGAAGGCTTTGGCTATTCGCAAAGTGGGAGTGTTGAAGTAGGATGATTGCGTGGGCTGAAGTTGCTCATAGCCATGCGCATTAGCTAGAGTAGATGATGCGAATGAGCTAGACTTGCAACTAGAGAAGTGGTACTAGTTAGAAGTACATCAATGCAATCATAGCATACATCAATGACCCTACAGCTTGCTTGTATGGCACATCCACCATAGATTGAGCCTCTAATGCATACTCCTCATCGGTGAGTTTCACGAGTTTGGAATTCACATCCAATGGAGTGCCAACCGGTTTGCAATCCTCCATGCCAAAGCGTTTGAGAACATCCATAACATACTTGCTTTGATTCATTGTTATGGTGCGTGTTGCTCTATCTCGCACAAACTCAACTCCTAAACAAAAGTGCAACTCACCCAGATCACTCATCTCGTACTCGTTCTCAAGCATTGCCTTCAATGCCTTCAAAGAGCTCATACCACTTGCAAGGATGATCAAATCATCCACATATATGATCACGATGAGCACATGTTGCCCCTTTTGCATGAAATACAAGCTGTGATCAGCGATGCTCCTTGTGAACCCGATATGAACAAGAAACGTGTCAATCTTTTGATACCATGCGCGTGGAGATTGCTTCTATTGAAGGTTAGATTAGAATGCCAAAGCCTCACACAAACAGTTGGAATGCATAGGAAAGAGATAATCGTTACTCATGGGCTGCCCCTCTTAAGTAGCACACCCAAGGGAGTCCCCTTGGCAAACCATATGGGACATCAGCCCATACTCCACTCCTAGTACACTAGGATCAGCCCATATCACTTGGGAGACCCAATTCTCATTATCTCTAACTAGTACCACTTCTCTAGTTGCTAGTCTAGCTCATTCGCATCATCTACTCTAGCTAATGCGCATGGCTATGAGCAACTTCAGCCCACGCAATCATCCTACTTCAACACTCCCACTTTGCGAATAGCCAAAGCCTTCGAGCCCAAATGCCGCCACTAGTCTTTGATGTCGATCTCTCGCAAGAGCCTTTGTCAGCACGTCCGCCACCATGTGCTCCGTTGGACAATACTTCAACTCTATCACCTTCATCTCTAACTTCTCTCGAATGAAGTGATATTGCACATCAATGTGCTTTGTACGTGAGTGATGCGTTGGATTCTTCGCCAATGACATACTCCCTTGGTTGTCACACATGATTGTTGTAGCCTCCTCTTGAGTGCATCTCACATCCGCCATTAGTTGCCTCAACCAAATGGCCTCCTTCGTACCGTGGCTCGTCACCATGTACTCCGCCTCAACCGTTGACGTGGCCGTGGTTTGTTGGCGCTTGCTATTCCATGAAACGGCCCCCGATCCAACTTTGAACATGTACCCCGTGGTGGATCTACGATCATTGGTATCACCCGCATAATCCGCATCACAATACCCACTCAACACAATGTTGTCACCTCCAAGACACAACCTCACATCACTTGTGCCTTTCAAGTACCGCATGATCCTCTTGACCGCAACCCAATGACTTGAACCCGGTCTTGCTATGTGTTGACTCACAACGCTGATTGGATACGCAAGGTCCGGCCTTGTTGCAATCATAGCATACATCAATGACCCTACAGCTTGCTTGTATGGCACATCCACCATAGATTGAGCCTCTAATGCATACTCCTCATCGGTGAGTTTCACGAGTTTGGAATTCACATCCAACGGAGTGCCAACCGGTTTGCAATCCTCCATGCCAAAGCGTTTGAGAACATCCATAACATACTTGCTTTGATTCATTGTTATGGTGCGTGTTGCTCTATCTCGCACAAACTCAACTCCTAAACAAAAGTGCAACTCACCCAGATCACTCATCTCGTACTCGTTCTCAAGCATTGCCTTCAATGCCTTCAAAGAGCTCATACCACTTGCAAGGATGATCAAATCATCCACATATATGATCACGATGAGCACATATATGATCACGATGAGCACATGTTGCCCCTTTTGCATGAAATACAAGCTGTGATCAGCGATGCTCCTTGTGAACCCGATATGAACAAGAAACGTGTCAATCTTTTGATACCATGCGCGTGGAGATTGCTTCAACCCATACAATGACTTGTTCAACTTGCAAACAAGGTTCTCATTACCTCGTTGCACAAATCCTTCGGGTTGTACCATGTAGATGTCCTCGTCCAACTCGCCGTTCAAGAACGCCGTCTTCACATCCATTTGATGCATTTCCAAATCCATGGCAGCCCCGATGGCCAAAATGCATCGAATAGTGGTGAATTTCGCCACCGGTGCAAAGGTCTCATGAAAATCAACACCTTCGATTTGTGAAAAGCCCTTTGCCACCAATCTTGCCTTATAACGAACCACATCACCCGTTGCATCTCTCTTTGCACGAAATACCCACTTACAACCGATAGCGTTGCGATTTTTGGGGAGGGGAGTCAATTCCCAAGTGCCATTGTCCATCAACGATTTGTACTCCTCTTGCATGGCTTGCTCCCACTTGTTTGCATCATCACAACTCAACGCTTCACGAATCGTCAATGGAGCATCTAAAAGTGCAACGTTTGCATGCTCCTCCTCACCTTGAGGGAGAATATGATTCTTCCACCACTCGCCAAGTGGTCTACGATTTCTCTCTGGATAACGACGATCGCTCGAGGATGCATTGTCTTCAACCGCCGTTGCTTGTGCCTTTTTCTCGCCATTCTTCGTCTTCAAAGGTGGCTCCTCAATATGTTCGTCACGACCTCCATCTTCGTCATCTTCGTCTTCATCAACAACATCAATAACGGGAGATTTGGAAGATTGGTCCACAATGGCCGGTTTATCGCCACTTCTCCCACTTGGACCATCGTCCAAATTGTCTTCAACCTTGGAATTCTCGCAAAATGTCACATCACGAGCTCGAATGATCTTCTTGGTCTCGAGCGACATGAGCCTGTACGCCTTGGTACCTTCACAATATCCAAGAAACACACATTTTGTTGCCTTGGCCTCAAGTTTGGTTCTTTGAGAATCGGGTACCTTTGCAAATGCGATGCATCCAAATGTGCGCATGTGCTCCACGCGGGGTGGCCTCCCACTCCACGCTTGCTCTGGTGTCATGTTTTGAACCGCACTCGTCGGGCATCGGTTGCGTGTGTACACCGCAGTCACCACCGCTTCCGCCCAAAGGTCCAAACCCAAATTTTGTGCATGCAACATACTCCTTGCCATTTCCACAATTGTTCGATTTGCACGCTCTGCAACTCCGTTTTGTTGTGGTGTATATGGCGTTGTCGTTTGTCTAGCAATGCCTTCTTTCTTCAATAACTCTCCAAATTGGTTGGACAAGAACTCGCCGCCATTATCCGATCGAAACACCTTGATCTTGTGCTCGGATTGCTTCTCAACCAACGCCTTGAACTCTTTGAACTTCTCAAAACACTCGCTCTTTGCTTTGATCGGATACAACCATATCTTCCTCGAAAAATCATCAATGAACGTCACAAAATACTTGCAACCCCCCATAGACGTGGTCTTCATTGGACCACACACGTCGGAATGCACAATCTCAAGAACCTTGGTTGCACGAGTTGCCCCATCAACTGGAAACGGTGAGCGTTGTTGCTTGCCTTCAATACAACCCTCACATGTGAATGAACTAGGTGCGACGTGTGATTGTGCAAGATCCATGCCACTTACCATTCCACGCAGTGCTTTCACACTCTTGACATTCAAATGCCCGAGACGACGATGCCACAACGCCAACTTGTCTTCGTTTGAACTCGATTGCACCAACGTTGCCGATTCCGCCGCGTGCATCTTGGAAAACTTGATTTGGTACAAGCCGTTGACTTCGTGTATAATGGCCACCTCCTCACGACTTGGAGACAACACAAAACACCCTTGGTCGCTAAATTCCACTCGCAAATGCTTCATCACCAAATGTCGCACCGATAAAAGATTTGCCTTCAACTTGGGAACGTGGAGGACATCATGGATGGTAATTGTCTTCACACGACCCTTCACCTCGGTGTCTACGACGATGGATCCTTTACCCACGGCTTGAAGAACCGTATCATCACCCAAAATGACATTCTTTGGAGATATGACGTGATATGATTGGAAACAAGTCCTAATGGGCGCCATGTGACTCGAGGCTCCCGAATCGACAATCCAATCGATCACACTACCATTGCATGACACGTCACTTGCCATCATTGCATACTCGTCCCCGTCATCACACCAAGAAGAGACGCTAGTCATAAATGCGTACTCATCACCTGCATCGTTGACCTTTGTATTGTTGGCACTTTCCTCTCTCTTGCGTTTGTAGCAAAATTTTGCCAAGTGGCCCTTCTTACCGCAATAGTAGCATACCTTGTCTGTAGAGCTCCCACTGGCACCGCTCTTGGATTGCTTCGCCATAAGCGCCGCGCTATCGCCACGAGTCTCGTTCTCTTTGCGCCACGAGAGTTCATGCAACAACCGTGATGTCACATAATCAAGAGTGAGCTCGCTAATGGGCCTACTCTCCATAGCAACGATAAGATACTCGTACGACGGCGGCAAACTCTCGAGGAGCGTCATAACGATATCACCGTCGGTAGTGTTGACGTCTGCGCCGTTGAGCTGATCCGCAAGAGCCTTGACTTTGTTGATGTGCGCCAACATGTCGTCGTTTTCTTCCATCTTGATGGTGAAAAACTTGCGCCTCAAAAACAAGATATTGACCAAGCTCTTTGCCTCATGAATATTGCAAAGCTTGGCCCATGCCTCGGCGGGAGTCTTGCACGACCGAATATGAGAAAGCTGGGAATCAGAAAGATTAAGAGCCAAAATCGCAAAGGCCTTTTTCTCTCGCCGAGTGTACGCAGTTCGTACCCTAGCCTCGGCGTCGGACGAAGGCGGTTCCTCACTACCCTCAACTATCTCCCACAATTCTTTTTCGGCCATGACCATTTCCATCTTGAATTTCCACAAGTGGAAGTTGACGCCATCGAACTTGTCTACAACCTTAGCACCTTCACCCTCAAATGTAGCCATATCCTTGATTGAAGGACGTACGCTCACAAAATTCAGCCCCTAGAAAGCTAAGAAAAATTGTTTTTATGATTTTTTGACAATTTTGTGATTTGTGAGGCAAATTGCACACGTACGTGCTTCTAATGCCTCCAAACTAATTCCAAACACTAAATCAGCACCTTTGTGCTACACATCAACCTCACAACACTCAATCGTGATGGTTCTTAGTGAATTTGCACAAGATCATACCACAACTATTGAAGGTTAGATTAGAATGCCAAAGCCTCACACAAACACTTGGTGTTGAAGTAGGATGATTGCGTGGGCTGAAGTTGCTCATAGCCATGCGCATTAGCTAGAGTAGATGATGCGAATGAGCTAGACTAGCAACTAGAGAAGTGGCACTTGTTAGAGATAATGAGAATTGGGTCTCCCAAGTGATATGGGCTGATCCTAGTGTACTAGGAGTGGAGTATGGGCTGATGTCCCATATGGTTTGCCAAGGGGACTCCCTTGGGTGTGCTACTTAAGAGGGGCAGCCCATGAGTAAAGATCATCTCTCTTTCCTATGCATTCCAAGTGTTTGTGTGAGGCTTTGGCATTCTAATCTAACCTTCAATAGGTTATGGGCCCACTCATGTGTTTTGCGTGAGTCAAAGATTAGATTGCTCATTGTGTGGAGGTCGTGCTTTGGAGCGCTGATTTTGGAGTATTGGAGCGCTGATTTGGAACTTTGGAGGGCTGAATTCGAGCTTTGGTGGGCTGATTTCGACATTGGGAGGTATTACAATCTTCCTACCTTTGATCTACGTGTTGGAGGGCTGAATTCGCACTTTGGAGCTATCATTTGTTGATTTGGAGCTTTTGGAGCACTTTGGAGCACTTTTGGAGTTTATACACGTCTACAAGGGCTGAATTGGAGCTTTGGAGCTTATTGGTGCTTGTTGGAGTATATTGGAGCTGATTGGAGCTTATTGGAGCTTATTGGAGCTTATTGGAGCTTATTGGCTCAATTTGTGCTCAATTTGTGCACTTGTGTTGTTGCAAGGCACTTTTATGCTTTGAGGCTCTTGGATTGAGTCTACAATCTGATTTTGGTATTGCAATTCTTGCACAAGGGTTTGGAATGTGAGTTATGCCCTTGGAGTGCTCAAAATTAGAGTTTGGGTTAGTGAATGCACAACGGGGCTGATTTGATGAATTTCAATGCAATTAGGACTTGAAGGGGCTGAATTTGCATTGATTTAGAGTCCTTGGAAGGCACAAGGGTGTCCATAGGGTGCGTTACGTGTTGTGAAGCACAAGGGTGCTGATTTGAGTGGATTTGAGCCAACGAGTGCGCAATTCTCCTAGTTAGGGTGTTGTGGTATGATCTTGTGCAAATTCACTAAGAACCATCACGATTGAGTGTTGTGAGGTTGATGTGTAGCACAAAGGTGCTGATTTAGTGTTTGGAATTAGTTTGGAGGCATTAGAAGCACGTACGTGTGCAATTTGTTTCACAAATCACAAAATTGTCAAAAATCATAAAAACAATTTTTCTTAGCTTTCTAGGGGCTGAATTTTGTGAGCGTACGTCCTTCAATCAAGGATATGGCTACATTTGAGGGTGAAGGTGCTAAGGTTGTAGACAAGTTCGATGGCGTCAACTTCCACTTGTGGAAATTCAAGATGGAAATGGTCATGGCCGAAAAAGAATTGTGGGAGATAGTTGAGGGTAGTGAGGAACCGCCTTCGTCCGACGCCGAGGCTAGGGTACGAACTGCGTACACTCGGCGAGAGAAAAAGGCCTTTGCGATTTTGGCTCTTAATCTTTCTGATTCCCAGCTTTCTCATATTCGGTCGTGCAAGACTCCCGCCGAGGCATGGGCCAAGCTTTGCAATATTCATGAGGCAAAGAGCTTGGTCAATATCTTGTTTTTGAGGCGCAAGTTTTTCACCATCAAGATGGAAGAAAACGACGACATGTTGGCGCACATCAACAAAGTCAAGGCTCTTGCGGATCAGCTCAACGGCGCAGACGTCAACATTACGGACGGTGATATCGTTATGACGCTCCTCGAGAGTTTGCCGCCGTCGTACGAGTATCTTATCGTTGCTATGGAGAGTAGGCCCATTAGCGAGCTCACTCTTGATTATGTGACATCACGGTTGTTGCATGAACTCTCGCGGCGCAAAGAGAACGAGACTCGTGGCGATAGCGCGGCGCTTATGGCGAAGCAATCCAAGAGCGGTGCCAGTGGGAGCTCTACAGACAAGGTATGCTACTATTGCGGTAAGAAGGGC
This sequence comes from Pohlia nutans, assembly GCA_022496805.1. Lineage (NCBI taxonomy): Eukaryota > Viridiplantae > Streptophyta > Bryopsida > Bryales > Mniaceae > Pohlia > Pohlia nutans. The sequence goes on from CM040094.1 coordinate 20,820,727, forward strand.
CACTTGGCAAAATTTTGCTACAAACGCAAGAGAGAGGAAAGTGCCAACAATACAAAGGTCAACGATGCAGGTGATGAGTACGCATTTATGACTAGCGTCTCTTCTTGTAGTGATGACGGGGACGAGTATGCAATGATGGCAAGTGACGTGTCATGCAATGGTAGTGTGATCGATTGGATTGTTGATTCGGGAGCCTCGAGTCACATGGCGCCCATTAGGACTTGTTATTGAAGGTTAGATTAGAATGCCAAATCCTCACACAAACACTTGGAATGCATAGGAAAGAGATGATCTTTACTCATGGGCTGCCCCTCTTAAGTAGCACACCCAAGGGAGTCCCCTTGGCAAACCATATGGGACATCAGCCCATACTCCACTCCTAGTACACTAGGATCAGCCCATATTACTTGGGAGACCCAATTCTCATTACTTCTAACTAGTATCACTTCTCTAGTTGCAAGTCTAGCTCATTCGCATCATCTACTCTAGCTAATGCGCATGGCTATGAGCAACTTCAGCCCACGCAATCATCCTACTTCAACACTCCCACTTTGCGAATAGCCAAAGCCTTCGAGCCCAAATGCCACCACTAGTCTTTGATGTCGATCTCTCGCAAGAGCCTTTGTCAGCACGTCCGCCACCATGTGCTCCGTTGGACAATACTTCAACTCTATCACCTTCATCTCTAACTTCTCTCGAATGAAGTGATATTGCACATCAATGTGCTTTGTACGTGAGTGATGCGTTGGATTCTTCGCCAATGACATACTCCCTTGGTTGTCACACATGATTGTTGTAGCCTCCTCTTGAGTGCATCTCACATCCGCCATTAGTTGCCTCAACCAAATGGCCTCCTTCGTACCGTGGCTCGTCGCCATGTACTCCGCCTCAACCGTTGACGTGGCCGTGGTTTGTTGGCGCTTGCTATTCCATGAAACGGCCCCCGATCCAACTTTGAACATGTACCCCGTGGTGGATCTACGATCATTGGTATCACCCGCATAATCCGCATCACAATACCCACTCAACACAATGTTGTCACCTCCAAGACACAACCTCACATCACTTGTGCCTTTCAAGTACCGCATGATCCTCTTGACCGCAACCCAATGACTTGAACCCGGTCTTGCCATGTGTTGACTCACAACGCTGATTGGATACGCAAGGTCCGGCCTTGTTGCAATCATAGCATACATCAATGACCCTACAGCTTGCTTGTATGGCACATCCACCATAGATTGAGCCTCTAATGCATACTCCTCATCGGTGAGTTTCACGAGTTTGGAATTCACATCCAATGGAGTGCCAACCGGTTTGCAATCCTCCATGCCAAAGCGTTTGAGAACATCCATAACATACTTGCTTTGATTCATTGTTATGGTGCGTGTTGCTCTATCTCGCACAAACTCAACTCCTAGACAAAAGTGCAACTCACCCAGATCACTCATCTCGTACTCGTTCTCAAGCATTGCCTTCAATGCCTTCAAAGAGCTCATACAACTTGCAAGGATGATCAAATCATCCACATATATGATCACGATGACCACATGTTGCCCCTTTTGCATGAAATACAAGCTGTGATCAGCGATGCTCCTTGTGAACCCGATATGAACAAGAAACGTGTCAATCTTTTGATACCATGCGCGTGGAGATTGCTTCAACCCATACAATGACTTGTTCAACTTGCAAACAAGGTTCTCATTACCTCGTTGCACAAATCCTTCGGGTTGTACCATGTAGATGTCCTCGTCCAACTCGCCGTTCAAGAACGCCGTCTTCACATCCATTTGATGCATTTCCAAATCCATGGCAGCCCCGATGGCCAAAATGCATCGAATAGTGGTGAATTTCGCCACCGGTGCAAAGGTCTCATGAAAATCAACACCTTCGATTTGTGAAAAGCCCTTTGCCACCAATCTTGCCTTATAACGAACCACATCACCCGTTGCATCTCTCTTTGCACGAAATACCCACTTACAACCGATAGCGTTGCGATTCTTGGGGAGCGGAGTCAATTCCCAAGTGCCATTGTCCATCAACGATTTGTACTCCTCTTGCATGGCTTGCTCCCACTTGTTTGCATCATCACAACTCAACGCTTCACGAATCGTCAATGGAGCATCTAAAAGTGCAACGTTTGCATGCTCCTCCTCACCTTGAGGGAGAATATGATTCTTCCACCACTCGCCAAGTGGTCTACGATTTCTCTCTGGATAACGACGATCGCTCGAGGATGCATTGTCTTCAACCGCCGTTGCTTGTGCCTTTTTCTCGCCATTCTTCGTCTTCAAAGGTGGCTCCTCAATATGTTCGTCACGACCTCCATCTTCGTCATCTTCGTCTTCATCAACAACATCAATAACGGGAGATTTGGAAGATTGGTCCACAATGGCCGGTTTATCGCCACTTCTCCCACTTGGACCATCGTCCAAATTGTCTTCAACCTTGGAATTCTCGCAAAATGTCACATCACGAGCTCGAATGATCTTCTTGGTCTCGAGCGACATGAGCCTGTACGCCTTGGTACCTTCACAATATCCAAGAAACACACATTTTGTTGCCTTGGCCTCAAGTTTGGTTCTTTGAGAATCGGGTACCTTTGCAAATGCGATGCATCCAAATGTGCGCATGTGCTCCACGCGGGGTGGCCTCCCACTCCACGCTTGCTCTGGTGTCATGTTTTGAACCGCACTCGTCGGGCATCGGTTGCGTGTGTACACCGCAGTCACCACCGCTTCCGCCCAAAGGTCCAAACCCAAATTTTGTGCATGCAACATACTCCTTGCCATTTCCACAATTGTTCGATTTGCACGCTCTGCAACTCCGTTTTGTTGTGGTGTATATGGCGTTGTGGTTTGTCTAGCAATGCCTTCTTTCTTCAATAACTCTCCAAATTGGTTGGACATGAACTCGCCGCCATTATCCGATCGAAACACCTTGATCTTGTGCTCGGATTGCTTCTCAACCAACGCCTTGAACTCTTTGAACTTCTCAAAACACTCGCTCTTTGCTTTGATCGGATATAACCATATTTTCCTCGAAAAATCATCAATGAACGTGACAAAATACTTGCAACCCCCCATAGACGTGGTCTTCATTGGACCACACACGTCGGAATGCACAATCTCAAGAACCTTGGTTGCACGAGTTGCCCCATCAACTGGAAACGGTGAGCGTTGTTGCTTGCCTTCAATACAACCCTCACATGTGAATGAACTAGGTGCGACGTGTGATTGTGCAAGATCCATGCCACTTACCATTCCACGCAGTGCTTTCACACTCTTGACATTCAAATGCCCGAGACGACGATGCCACAACGCCAACTTGTCTTCGTTTGAACTCGATTGAACCAACGTTGCCGATTCCGCCGCGTGCATCTTGGAAAACTTGATTTGGTACAAGCCGTTGACTTCGTGTATAATGGCCACCTCCTCACGACTTGGGGACAACACAAAACACCCTTGGTCGCTAAATTCCACTCGCAAATGCTTCATCACCAAATGTCGCACCGATAAAAGATTTGCCTTCAACTTGGGAACGTGGAGGACATCATGGATGGTAATTGTCTTCACACGACCCTTCACCTCGGTGTCTACGACGATGGATCCTTTACCCACGGCTTGAAGAACCGTATCATCACCCAAAATGACATTCTTTGGAGATATGACGTGATATGATTGGAAACAACTCCTAATGGGCGCCATGTGACTCGAGGCTCCCGAATCAACAATCCAATCGATCACACTACCATTGCATGACACGTCACTTGCCATCATTGCATACTCGTCCCCGTCATCACTACAAGAAGAGACGCTAGTCATAAATGCGTACTCATCACCTGCATCGTTGACCTTTGTATTGTTGGCACTTTCCTCTCTCTTGCGTTTGTAGCAAAATTTTGCCAAGTGGCCCTTCTTACCGCAATAGTAGCATACCTTGTCTGTAGAGCTCCCACTGGCACCGCTCTTGGATTGCTTCGCCATAAGCGCCGCGCTATCGCCACGAGTCTCGTTCTCTTTGCGCCGCGAGAGTTCATGCAACAACCGTGATGTCACATAATCAAGAGTGAGCTCGCTAATGGGCCTACTCTCCATAGCAACGATAAGATACTCGTACGACGGCGGCAAACTCTCGAGGAGCGTCATAACGATATCACCGTCCGTAATGTTGACGTCTGCGCCGTTGAGCTGATCCGCAAGAGCCTTGACTTTGTTGATGTGCGCCAACATGTCGTCGTTTTCTTCCATCTTGATGGTGAAAAACTTGCGCCTCAATAACAAGATATTGACCAAGCTCTTTGCCTCATGAATATTGCAAAGCTTGGCCCATGCCTCGGCGGGAGTCTTGCACGACCGAATATGAGAAAGCTGGGAATCAGAAAGATTAAGAGCCAAAATCGCAAAGGCCTTTTTCTCTCGCCGAGTGTACGCAGTTCGTACCCTAGCCTCGGCGTCGGACGAAGGCGGTTCCTCACTACCCTCAACTATCTCCCACAATTCTTTTTCGGCCATGACCATTTCCATCTTGAATTTCCACAAGTGGAAGTTGACGCCATCGAACTTGTCTACAACCTTAGCACCTTCACCCTCAAATGTAGCCATATCCTTGATTGAAGGACGTACGCTCACAAAATTCAGCCCCTAGAAAGCTAAGAAAAATTGTTTTTATGATTTTTTTGACAATTTTGTGATTTGTGAGGCAAATTGCACACGTACGTGCTTCTAATGCCTCCAAACTAATTCCAAACACTAAATCAGCACCTTTGTGCTACACATCAACCTCACAACACTCAATCGTGATGGTTCTTAGTGAATTTGCACAAGATCATACCACAACACCCTAACTAGGAGAATTGCGCACTCGTTGGCTCAAATCCACTCAAATCAGCACCCTTGTGCTTCACAACACGTAATGCACCCTATGGACACCCTTGTGCCTTCCAAGGACTCTAAATCAATGCAAATTCAGCCCCTTCAAGTCCTAATTGCATTGAAATTCATCAAATCAGCCCCGTTGTGCATTCACTAACCCAAACTCTAATTTTGAGCACTCCAAGGGCATAACTCACATTCCAAACCCTTGTGCAAGAATTGCAATACCAAAATCAGATTGTAGACTCACCCCAAGAGCCTCAAAGCATAAAAGTGCCTTGCAACAACACAAGTGCACAAATTGAGCACAAATTGAGCCAATAAGCTCCAATAAGCTACAATAAGCTCTAATAAGCTCCAATAAGCTCCAATAAGCTCCAATCAGCTCCAATATACTCCAACAAGCACCAATAAGCTCCAAAGCTTCAATTCAGCCCTTGTAGACGTGTATAAACTCCAAAAGTGCTCCAAAGTGCTCCAAAAGCTCCAAATCAACAAATGATAGCTCCAAAGTGCGAATTCAGCCCTCCAACACGTAGATCAAAGGTAGGAAGATTGTAATACCTCCCAATGTCGAAATCAGCCCACCAAAGCTCGAATTCAGCCCTCCAAAGTTCCAAATGAGCGCTCCAATACTCCAAAATCAGCGCTCCAACGCACGACCTCCACACAATGAGCAATCTAATCTATCACTCACGCAAAACACATGAGTGGGCCCATAACCTATTGAAGGTTAGATTAGAATGCCAAATCCTCACACAAACACTTGGAATGCATAGGAAAGAGATGATCTTTACTCATGGGCTGCCCCTCTTAAGTAGCACACCCAAGGGAGTCCCCTTGGCAAACCATATGGGACATCAGCCCATACTCCACTCCTAGTACACTAGGATCAGCCCATATTACTTGGGAGACCCAATTCTCATTACTTCTAACTAGTATCACTTCTCTAGTTGCAAGTCTAGCTCATTCGCATCATCTACTCTAGCTAATGCGCATGGCTATGAGCAACTTCAGCCCACGCAATCATCCTACTTCAACACTTGTTTCCAATCATATCACGTCATATCTCCAAAGAATGTCATTTTGGGTGATGATACGGTTCTTCAAGCCGTGGGTAAAGGATCCATCGTCGTAGACACCGAGGTGAAGGGTCGTGTGAAGACAATTACCATCCATGATGTCCTCCACGTTCCCAAGTTGAAGGCAAATCTTTTATCGGTGCGACATTTGGTGATGAAGCATTTGCGAGTGGAATTTAGCGACCAAGGGTGTTTTGTGTTGTCTCCAAGTCGTGAGGAGGTGGCCATTATACACGAAGTCAACGGCTTGTACCAAATCAAGTTTTCCAAGATGCACGCGGCGGAATCCGCAACGTTGGTGCAATCGAGTTCAAACGAAGACAAGTTGGCGTTGTGGCATCGTCGTCTCGGGCATTTGAATGTCAAGAGTGTGAAAGCACTGCGTGAAATGGTAAGTGGCATGGATCTTGCACAATCACACGTCGCACCTAGTTCATTCACATGTGAGGGTTGTATTGAAGGCAAGCAACAACGCTCACCGTTTCCAGTTGATGGGGCAACTCGTGCAACCAAGGTTCTTGAGATTGTGCATTCCGACGTGTGTGGTCCAATGAAGACCACGTCTATGGGGGGTTGCAAGTATTTTGTGACGTTCATTGATGATTTTTCGAGGAAGATATGGTTGTATCCGATCAAAGCAAAGAGCGAGTGTTTTGAGAAGTTCAAAGAGTTCAAGGCGTTGGTTGAGAAGCAATCCGAGCACAAGATCAAGGTGTTTCGATCGGATAATGGCGGCGAGTTCATGTCCAACCAATTTGGAGAGTTATTGAAGAAAGAAGGCATTGCTAGACAAACCACAACGCCATATACACCACAACAAAACGGAGTTGCAGAGCGTGCAAATCGAACAATTGTGGAAATGGCAAGGAGTATGTTGCATGCACAAAATTTGGGTTTGGACCTTTGGGCGGAAGCGGTGGTGACTGCGGTGTACACACGCAACCGATGCCCGACGAGTGCGGTTCAAAACATGACACCAGAGCAAGCGTGGAGTGGGAGGCCTCCCCGCGTGGAGCACATGCGCACATTTGGATGCATCGCATTTGCAAAGGTACCCGATTCTCAAAGAACCAAACTTGAGGCCAAGGCAACAAAATGTGTGTTTCTTGGATATTGTGAAGGTACCAAGGCGTACAGGCTCATGTCGCTCGAGACCAAGAAGATCATTCGAGCTCGTGATGTGACATTTTGCGAGAATTCCAAGGTTGAAGACAATTTGGACGATGGTCCAAGTGGGAGAAGTGGCGATAAACCAGCGATTGTGGACCAATCTTCCAAATCTCCCGTTATTGATATTGTTGATGAAGACGAAGATGACGAAGATGGTGGTGATGAGGAACATATTGAGGAGCGACCTTTGAAGACGAAGAATGGCGAGAAGAAGGCACAAGCAACGGCGGTTGAAGACAATGCATCCTCGAGCGATCGTCGTTATCCAGAGAGAAATCGTAGACCACTTGGCGAGTGGTGGAAGAATCATATTCTCCCTCAAGGTGAGGAGGAGCATGCAAACGTTGCACTTTTAGATGCTCCATTGACGATTCGTGAAGCGTTGAGTTGTGATGATGCAAACAAGTGGGAGCAAGCCATGCAAGAGGAGTACAAATCGTTGATGGACAATGGCACTTGGGAATTGACTCCCCTCCCCAAGAATCGCAACGCTATCGGTTGTAAGTGGGTATTTCGTGCAAAGAGAGATGCAACGGGTGATGTGGTTCGTTATAAGGCAAGATTGGTGGCAAAGGGCTTTTCACAAATCGAAGGTGTTGATTTTCATGAGACCTTTGCACCGGTGGCGAAATTCACCACTATTCGATGCATTTTGGCCATCGGGGCTGCCATGGATTTGGAAATGCATCAAATGGATGTGAAGACGGCGTTCTTGAACGGCGAGTTGGACGAGGACATCTACATGGTCCAACCCGAAGGATTTGTGCAACCAGGTAATGAGAACCTTGTTTGCAAGTTGAACAAGTCATTGTATGGGTTGAAGCAATCTCCACGCGCATGGTATCAAAAGATTGACACGTTTCTTGTTCATATCGGGTTCACAAGGAGCATCGCTGATCACAGCTTGTATTTCATGCAAAAGGGGCAACATGTGGTCATCGTGATCATATATGTGGATGATTTGATCATCCTTGCAAGTTGTATGAGCTCTTTGAAGGCATTGAAGGCAATGCTTGAGAACGAGTACGAGATGAGTGATCTGGGTGAGTTGCACTTTTGTTTAGGAGTTGAGTTTGTGCGAGATAGAGCAACACGCACCATAACAATGAATCAAAGCAAGTATGTTATGGATGTGCTCAAACGCTTTGGCATGGAGGATTGCAAACCGGTTGGCACTCCTTTGGATGTGAATTCCAAACTCGTGAAACTCACCGATGAGGAGTATGCATTAGAGGCTCAATCTATGGTGGATGTGCCATACAAGCAAGCTGTAGGGTCATTGATGTATGCTATGATTGCAACAAGGCCGGACCTTGCGTATCCAATCAGCGTTGTGAGTCAACACATGGCAAGACCGGGTTCAAGTCATTGGGTTGCGGTCAAGAGGATCATGCGGTACTTGAAAGGCACAAGTGATGTGAGGTTGTGTCTTGGAGGTGACAACATTGTGTTGAGTGGGTATTGTGATGCGGATTATGCGGGTGATACCAATGATCGTAGATCCACCACGGGGTACATGTTCAAAGTTGGATCGGGGGCCGTTTCATGGAATAGCAAGCGCCAACAAACCACGACCACCTCAACGGTTGAGGCGGAGTACATGGCGACGAGCCACGGTACGAAGGAGGCCATTTGGTTGAGGCAACTAATGGCGGATGTGAGATGCACTCAAGAGGAAGCTACAACAATCATGTGTGACAACCAAGGGAGTATGTCATTGGCGAAGAATCCAACGCATCACTCACGTACAAAGCACATTGATGTGCAATATCACTTCATTCGAGAGAAGTTAGAAATGAAGGTGATAGAGTTGAAGTATTGTCCAACGGAGCACATGGTGGCGGACGTGCTGACAAAGGCTCTTGCGAGAGATCGACATCAAAGACTACTGGTGGCATTTGGGCTCGAAGGCTTTGGCTATTTGCAAAGTGGGAGTGTTGAAGTAGGATGATTGCGTGGGCTGAAGTTGCTCATAGCCATGCGCATTAGCTAGAGTAGATGATGCGAATGAGCTAGACTAGCAACTAGAGAAGTGGCACTTGTTAGAGATAATGAGAATTGGGTCTCCCAAGTGATATGGGCTGATCCTAGTGTACTAGGAGTGGAGTATGGGCTGATGTCCCATATGGTTTGCCAAGGGGACTCCCTTGGGTGTGCTACTTAAGAGGGGCAGCCCATGAGTAAAGATCATCTCTCTTTCCTATGCATTCCAAGTGTTTGTGTGAGGCTTTGGCATTCTAATCTAACCTTCAATACTTGGAATGCATAGGAAAGAGATGTTCTTTACTCATGGGCTGCCCCTCTTAAGTAGCACACCCAAGGGAGTCCCCTTGGCAAACCATATGGGACATCAGCCCATACTCCACTCCTAGTACACTAGGATCAGCCCATATCACTTGGGAGACCCAATTCTCATTATCTCTAACTAGTACCACTTCTCTAGTTGCATGTCTAGCTCATTCGCATCATCTACTCTAGCTAATGCGCATGGCTATGAGCAACTTCAGCCCACGCAATCATCCGACTTCAACACTCCCACTTTGCAAATAGCCAAAGCCTTCGAGCCCAAATGCTATCACTAGTCTTTGATGTCGATCTCTCGCAAGAGCCTTTGTCAGCACGTCCGCCACCATGTGCTCCGTTGGACAATACTTCAACTCTATCACCTTCATCTCTAACTTCTCTCGAATGAAGTGATATTGCACATCAATGTGCTTTGTACGTGAGTGATGCGTTGGATTCTTCGCCAATGACATACTCCCTTGGTTGTCACACATGATTGTTGTAGCCTCCTCTTGAGTGCATCTCACATCCGCCATTAGTTGCCTCAACCAAATGGCCTCCTTCGTACCGTGGCTCGTCGCCATGTACTCCGCCTCAACCGTTGACGTGGCCGTGGTTTGTTGGCGCTTGCTATTCCATGAAACGGCCCCCGATCCAACTTTGAACATGTACCCCGTGGTGGATCTACGATCATTGGTATCACCCGCATAATCCGCATCACAATACCCACTCAACACAATGTTGTCACCTCCAAGACACAACCTCACATCACTTGTGCCTTTCAAGTACCGCATGATCCTCTTGACCGCAACCCAATGACTTGAACCCGGTCTTGCCATGTGTTGACTCACAACGCTGATTGGATACGCAAGGTCCGGCCTTGTTGCAATCATAGCATACATCAATGACCCTACAGCTTGCTTGTATGGCACATCCACCATAGATTGAGCCTCTAATGCATACTCCTCATCGGTGAGTTTCACGAGTTTGGAATTCACATCCAATGGAGTGCCAACCGGTTTGCAATCCTCCATGCCAAAGCGTTTGAGAACATCCATAACATACTTGCTTTGATTCATTGTTATGGTGCGTGTTGCTCTATCTCGCACAAACTCAACTCCTAAACAAAAGTGCAACTCACCCAGATCACTCATCTCGTACTCGTTCTCAAGCATTGCCTTCAATGCCTTCAAAGAGCTCATACAACTTGCAAGGATGATCAAATCATCCACATATATGATCACGATGACCACATGTTGCCCCTTTTGCATGAAATACAAGCTGTGATCAGCGATGCTCCTTGTGAACCCGATATGAACAAGAAACGTGTCAATCTTTTGATACCATGCGCGTGGAGATTGCTTCAACCCATACAATGACTTGTTCAACTTGCAAACAAGGTTCTCATTACCTCGTTGCACAAATCCTTCGGGTTGTACCATGTAGATGTCCTCGTCCAACTCGCCGTTCAAGAACGCCGTCTTCACATCCATTTGATGCATTTCCAAATCCATGGCAGCCCCGATGGCCAAAATGCATCGAATAGTGGTGAATTTCGCCACCGGTGCAAAGGTCTCATGAAAATCAACACCTTCGATTTGTGAAAAGCCCTTTGCCACCAATCTTGCCTTATAACGAACCACATCACCCGTTGCATCTCTCTTTGCACGAAATACCCACTTACAACCGATAGCGTTGCGATTCTTGGGGAGGGGAGTCAATTCCCAAGTGCCATTGTCCATCAACGATTTGTACTCCTCTTGCATGGCTTGCTCCCACTTGTTTGCATCATCACAACTCAACGCTTCACGAATCGTCAATGGAGCATCTAAAAGTGCAACGTTTGCATGCTCCTCCTCACCTTGAGGGAGAATATGATTCTTCCACCACTCGCCAAGTGGTCTACGATTTCTCTCTGGATAACGACGATCGCTCGAGGATGCATTGTCTTCAACCGCCGTTGCTTGTGCCTTTTTCTCGCCATTCTTCGTCTTCAAAGGTCGCTCCTCAATATGTTCCTCATCACCACCATCTTCGTCATCTTCGTCTTCATCAACAATATCAATAACGGGAGATTTGGAAGATTGGTCCACAATGGCCGGTTTATCGCCACTTCTCCCACTTGGACCATCGTCCAAATTGTCTTCAACCTTGGAATTCTCGCAAAATGTCACATCACGAGCTCGAATGATCTTCTTGGTCTCGAGCGACATGAGCCTGTATGCCTTGGTACCTTCACAATATCCAAGAAACACACATTTTGTTGCCTTGGCCTCAAGTTTGGTTCTTTGAGAATCGGGTACCTTTGCAAATGCTATTGAAGGTTAGATTAGAATGCCAAAGCCTCACACAAACACTTGGAATGCATAGGAAAGAGATGATCTTTACTCATGGGCTGCCCCTCTTAAGTAGCACACCCAAGGGAGTCCCCTTGGCTAACCATATGGGACATCAGCCCATACTCCACTCCTAGTACACTAGGATCAGCCCATATCACTTGGGAGACCCAATTCTCATTACTTCTAACTAGTACCACTTCTCTAGTTGCAAGTCTAGCTCATTCGCATCATCTACTCTAGCTAATGCGCATGGCTATGAGCAACTTCAGCCCACGCAATCATCCTACTTCAACACTCCCACTTTGCGAATAGCCAAAGCCTTCGAGCCCAAATGCCTCCACTAGTCTTTGATGTCGATCTCTCGCAAGAGCCTTTGTGAGCACGTCTGCCACCATGTGCTCCGTTGGACAATACTTCAACTCTATCACCTTCTTCTCTAACTTCTCTCGAATGAAGTGATATTGCACATCAATGTGCTTTGTACGTGAGTGATGCGTTGGATTCTTCGCCAATGACATACTCCCTTGGTTGTCACACATGATTGTTGTAGCCTCCTCTTGAGTGCATCTCACATCCGCCATTAGTTGCCTCAACCAAATGGCCTCCTTCGTACCGTGGCTCGTCGCCATGTACTCCGCCTCAACCGTTGACGTGGCCGTGGTTTGTTGGCGCTTGCTATTCCATGAAACGGCCCCCGATCCAACTTTGAACATGTACCCCGTGGTGGATCTACGATCATTGGTATCACCCGCATGATCCTCTTGACCGCAACCCAATGACTTGAACCCGGTCTTGCCATGTGTTGACTCACAACGCTGATTGGATACGCAAGGTCCGGCCTTGTTGCAATCATAGCATACATCAATGACCCTACAGCTTGCTTGTATGGCACATCCACCATAGATTGAGCCTCTAATGCATACTCCTCATCGGTGAGTTTCACGAGTTTGGAATTCACATCCAATGGAGTGCCAACCGGTTTGCAATCCTCCATGCCAAAGCGTTTGAGAACATCCATAACATACTTGCTTTGATTCATTGTTATGGTGCGTGTTGCTCTATCTCGCACAAACTCAACTCCTAAACAAAAGTGCAACTCACCCAGATCACTCATCTCGTACTCGTTCTCAAGCATTGCCTTCAATGCCTTCAAAGAGCTCATACCACTTGCAAGGATGATCAAATCATCCACATATATGATCACGATGACCACATGTTGCCCCTTTTGCATGAAATACAAGCTGTGATCAGCGATGCTCCTTGTGAACCCGATATGAACAAGAAACGTGTCAATCTTTTGATACCATGCGCGTGGAGATTGCTTCAACCCATACAATGACTTGTTCAACTTGCAAACAAGGTTCTCATTACCTCGTTGCACAAATCCTTCGGGTTGGACCATGTAGATGTCCTCGTCCAACTCGCCGTTCAAGAACGCCGTCTTCACATCCATTTGATGCATTTCCAAATCCATGGCAGCCCCGATGGCCAAAATGCATCGAATAGTGGTGAATTTCGCCACCGGTGCAAAGGTCTCATGAAAATCAACACCTTCGATTTGTGAAAAGCCCTTTGCCACCAATCTTGCCTTATAACGAACCACATCACCCGTTGCATCTCTCTTTGCACGAAATACCCACTTACAACCGATAGCGTTGCGATTCTTGGGGAGCGGAGTCAATTCCCAAGTGCCATTGTCCATCAACGATTTGTACTCCTCTTGCATGGCTTGCTCCCACTTGTTTGCATCATCACAACTCAACGCTTCACGAATCGTCAATGGAGCATCTAAAAGTGCAACGTTTGCATGCTCCTCCTCACCTTGAGGGAGAATATGATTCTTCCACCACTCGCCAAGTGGTCTACGATTTCTCTCTGGATAACGACGATCGCTCGAGGATGCATTGTCTTCAACCGCCGTTGCTTGTGCCTTTTTCTCGCCATTCTTCGTCTTCAAAGGTCGCTCCTCAATATGTTCCTCATCACCACCATCTTCGTCATCTTCGTCTTCATCAACAATATCAATAACGGGAGATTTGGAAGATTGGTCCACAATCGCTGGTTTATCGCCACTTCTCCCACTTGGACCATCGTCCAAATTGTCTTCAACCTTGGAATTCTCGCAAAATGTCACATCACGAGCTCGAATGATCTTCTTGGTCTCGAGCGACATGAGCCTGTACGCCTTGGTACCTTCACAATATCCAAGAAACACACATTTTGTTGCCTTGGCCTCAAGTTTGGTTCTTTGAGAATCGGGTACCTTTGCAAATGCGATGCATCCAAATGTGCGCATGTGCTCCATATTGAAAGTTAGATTAGAATGCCAAAGCCTCACACAAACACTTGGAATGCATAGGAAAGAGATGATCTTTACTCATGGGCTGCCCCTCTTAAGTAGCACACCCAAGGGAGTCCCCTTGGCAAACCATATGGGACATCAGCCCATACTCCACTCCTAGTACACTAGGATCAGCCCATATCACTTGGGAGACCCAATTCTCTTTACTTCTAACTAGTACCACTTCTCTAGTTGCATGTCTAGCTCATTCGCATCATCTACTCTAGCTAATGCGCATGGCTATGAGCAACTTCAGCCCACGCAATCATCCTACTTCAACACTCCCACTTTGCGAATAGCCAAAGCCTTGGAGCCCAAATGCCACCACTAGTCTTTGATGTCGATCTCTCGCAAGAGCCTTTGTGAGCACGTCCGCCACCATGTGCTCCGTTGGACAATACTTCAACTCTATCACCTTCATCTCTAACTTCTCTCGAATGAAGTGATATTGCACATCAATGTGCTTTGTACGTGAGTGATGCGTTGGATTCTTCGCCAATGACATACTCCCTTGGTTGTCACACATGATTGTTGTAGCCTCCTCTTGAGTGCATCTCACATCCGCCATTAGTTGCCTCAACCAAATGGCCTCCTTCGTACCGTGGCTCGTCGCCATGTACTCCGCCTCAACCGTTGACGTGGCCGTGGTTTGTTGGCGCTTGCTATTCCATGAAACGGCCCCCGATCCAACTTTGAACATGTACCCCGTGGTGGATCTACGATCATTGGTATCACCCGCATAATCCGCATCACAATACCCACTCAACACAATGTTGTCACCTCCAAGACACAACCTCATATCACTTGTGCCTTTCAAGTACCGCATGATCCTCTTGACCGCAACCCAATGACTTGAACCCGGTCTTGCCATATGTTGACTCACAACGCTGATTGGATACGCAAGGTCCGGCCTTGTTGCAATCATAGCATACATCAATGACCCTACAGCTTGCTTGTATGGCACATCCACCATAGATTGAGCCTCTAATGCATACTCCTCATCGGTGAGTTTCACGAGTTTGGAATTCACATCCAATGGAGTGCCAACCGGTTTGCAATCCTCCATGCCAAAGCGTTTGAGAACATCCATAACATACTTGCTTTGATTCATTGTTATGGTGCGTGTTGCTCTATCTCGCACAAACTCAACTCCTAAACAAAAGTGCAACTCACCCAGATCACTCATCTCGTACTCGTTCTCAAGCATTGCCTTCAATGCCTTCAAAGAGCTCATACAACTTGCAAGGATGATCAAATCATCCACATATATGATCACGATGACCACATGTTGCCCCTTTTGCATGAAATACAAGCTGTGATCAGCGATGCTCCTTGTGAACCCGATATGAACAAGAAACGTGTCAATCTTTTGATACCATGCGCGTGGAGATTGCTTCAACCCATACAATGACTTGTTTAACTTGCAAACAAGGTTCTCATTACCTCGTTGCACAAATCCTTCGGGTTGTACCATGTAGATGTCCTCGTCCAACTCGCCGTTCAAGAACGCCGTCTTCACATCCATTTGATGCATTTCCAAATCCATGGCAGCCCCGATGGCCAAAATGCATCGAATAGTGGTGAATTTCGCCACCGGTGCAAAGGTCTCATGAAAATCAACACCTTCGATTTGTGAAAAGCCCTTTGCCACCAATCTTGCCTTATAACGAACCACATCACCCGTTGCATCTCTCTTTGCACGAAATACCCACTTACAACCGATAGCGTTGCGATTCTTGGGGAGGGGAGTCAATTCCCAAGTGCCATTGTCCATCAACGATTTGTACTCCTCTTGCATGGCTTGCTCCCACTTGTTTGCATCATCACAACTCAACGCTTCACGAATCGTCAATGGAGCATCTAAAAGTGCAACGTTTGCATGCTCCTCCTCACCTTGAGGGAGAATATGATTCTTCCACCACTCGCCAAGTGGTCTACGATTTCTCTCTGGATAACGACGATCGCTCGAGGATGCATTGTCTTCAACCGCCGTTGCTTGTGCCTTTTTCTCGCCATTCTTCGTCTTCAAAGGTCGCTCCTCAATATGTTCCTCATCACCACCATCTTCGTCATCTTCGTCTTCATCAACAATATCAATAACGGGAGATTTGGAAGATTGGTCCACAATCGCTGGTTTATCGCCACTTCTCCCACTTGGACCATCGTCCAAATTGTCTTCAACCTTGGAATTCTCGCAAAATGTCACATCACGAGCTCGAATGATCTTCTTGGTCTCGAGCGACATGAGCCTATACGCCTTGGTACCTTCACAATATCCAAGAAACACACATTTTGTTGCCTTGGCCTCAAGTTTGGTTCTTTGAGAATCGGGTACCTTTGCAAATGCGATGCATCCAAATGTGCGCATGTGCTCCACGCGGGGTGGCCTCCCACTCCACGCTTGCTCCGGTGTCATGTTTTGAACCGCACTCGTCGGGCATCGGTTGCGTGTGTACACCGCAGTCACCACCGCTTCCGCCCAAAGGTCCAAACCCAAATTTTGTGCATGCAACATACTCCTTGCCATTTCCACAATTGTTCGATTTGCACGCTCTGCAACTCCGTTTTGTTGTGGTGTATATGGCGTTGTGGTTTGTCTAGCAATGCCTTCTTTCTTCAATAACTCTCCAAATTGGTTGGACATGAACTCGCCGCCATTATCCGATCGAAACACCTTGATCTTGTGCTCGGATTGCTTCTCAACCAACGCCTTGAACTCTTTGAACTTCTCAAAACACTCGCTCTTTGCTTTGATCGGATACAACCATATCTTCCTCGAAAAATCATCAATGAACGTCACAAAATACTTGCAACCCCCCATAGACGTGGTCTTCATTGGACCACACACGTCGGAATGCACAATCTCAAGAACCTTGGTTGCACGAGTTGCCCCATCAACTGGAAACGGTGAGCGTTGTTGCTTGCCTTCAATACAACCCTCACATGTGAACGAACTAGGCGCGACGTGTGATTGTGCAAGATCCATGCCACTTACCATTCCACGCAGTGCTTTCACACTCTTGACATTCAAATGCCCGAGACGACGATGCCACAATGCCAACTTGTCTTCGTTTGAACTCGATTGCACCAACGTTGCGGATTCCGCCGCGTGCATCTTGGAAAACTTGATTTGGTACAAGCCGTTGACTTCGTGTATAATGGCCACCTCCTCACGACTTGGAGACAACACAAAACACCCTTGGTCGCTAAATTCCACTCGCAAATGCTTCATCACCAAATGTCGCACCGATAAAAGATTTGCCTTCAACTTGGGAACGTGGAGGACATCATGGATGGTGATTGTCTTCACACGACCCTTCACCTCGGTGTCTACGACGATGGATCCTTTACCCACGGCTTGAAGAACCGTATCATCACCCAAAATGACATTCTTTGGAGATATGACGTGATATGATTGGAAACAAGTCCTAATGGGCGCCATGTGACTCGAGGCTCCCGAATCAACAATCCAATCGATCACACTACCATTGCATGACACGTCACTTGCCATCATTGCATACTCGTCCCCGTCATCACTACAAGAAGAGACGCTAGTCATAAATGCGTACTCATCACCTGCATCGTTGACCTTTGTATTGTTGGCACTTTCCTCTCTCTTGCGTTTGTAGCAAAATTTTGCCAAGTGGCCCTTCTTACCGCAATAGTAGCATACCTTGTCTGTAGAGCTCCCACTGGCACCGCTCTTGGATTGCTTCGCCATAAGCGCCGCGCTATCGCCACGAGTCTCGTTCTCTTTGCGCCGCGAGAGTTCATGCAACAACCGTGATGTCACATAATCAAGAGTGAGCTCGCTAATGGGCCTACTCTCCATAGCAACGATAAGATACTCGTACGACGGCGGCAAACTCTCGAGGAGCGTCATAACGATATCACCGTCGGTAATGTTGACGTCTGCGCCGTTGAGCTGATCCGCAAGAGCCTTGACTTTGTTGATGTGCGCCAACATGTCGTCGTTTTCTTCCATCTTGATGGTGAAAAACTTGCGCCTCAAAAACAAGATATTGACCAAGCTCTTTGCCTCATGAATATTGCAAAGCTTGGCCCATGCCTCGGCGGGAGTCTTGCACGACCGAATATGAGAAAGCTGGGAATCAGAAAGATTAAGAGCCAAAATCGCAAAGGCCTTTTTCTCTCGCCGAGTGTACGCAGTTCGTACCCTAGCCTCGGCGTCGGACGAAGGCGGTTCCTCACTACCCTCAACTATCTCCCACAATTCTTTTTCGGCCATGACCATTTCCATCTTGAATTTCCACAAGTGGAAGTTGACGCCATCGAACTTGTCTACAACCTTAGCACCTTCACCCTCAAATGTAGCCATATCCTTGATTGAAGGACGTACGCTCACAAAATTCAGCCCCTAGAAAGCTAAGAAAAATTGTTTTTATGATTTTTGACAATTTTGTGATTTGTGAAGCAAATTGCACACGTACGTGCTTCTAATGCCTCCAAACTAATTCCAAACACTAAATCAGCACCTTTGTGCTACACATCAACCTCACAACACTCAATCGTGATGGTTCTTAGTGAATTTGCACAAGATCATACCACAACACCCTAACTAGGAGAATTGCGCACTCGTTGGCTCAAATCCACTCAAATCAGCACCCTTGTGCTTCACAACACGTAACGCACCCTATGGACACCCTTGTGCCTTCCAAGGACTCTAAATCAATGCAAATTCAGCCCCTTCAAGTCCTAATTGCATTGAAATTCATCAAATCAGCCCCGTTGTGCATTCACTAACCCAAACTCTAATTTTGAGCACTCCAAGGGCATAACTCACATTCCAAACCCTTGTGCAAGAATTGCAATACCAAAATCAGATTGTAGACTCACCCCAAGAGCCTCAAAGCATAAAAGTGCCTTGCAACAACACAAGTGCACAAATTGAGCACAAATTGAGCCAATAAGCTCCAATAAGCTCCAATAAGCTCCAATAAGCTCCAATCAGCTCCAATATACTCCAACAAGCACCAATAAGCTCCAAAGCTCCAATTCAGCCCTTGTAGACGTGTATAAACTCCAAAAGTGCTCCAAAGTGCTCCAAAAGCTCCAAATCAACAAATGATAGCTCCAAAGTGCGAATTCAGCCCTCCAACACGTAGATCAAAGGTAGGAAGATTGTAATACCTCCCAATGTCGAAATCAGCCCACCAAAGCTCGAATTCAGCCCTCCAAAGTTCCAAATCAGCGCTCCAATACTCCAAAATCAGCGCTCCAAAGCACGACCTCCACACAATGAGCAATCTAATCTTTGACTCACGCAAAACACATGAGTGGGCCCATAACCTATTGAAAGTTAGATTAGAATGCCAAAGCCTCACACAAACACTTGGAATGCATAGGAAAGAGATGATCTTTACTCATGGGCTGCCCCTCTTAAGTAGCACACCCAAGGGAGTCCCCTTGGCAAACCATATGGGACATCAGCCCATACTCCACTCCTAGTACACTAGGATCAGCCCATATCACTTGGGAGACCCAATTCTCTTTACTTCTAACTAGTACCACTTCTCTAGTTGCATGTCTAGCTCATTCGCATCATCTACTCTAGCTAATGCGCATGGCTATGAGCAACTTCAGCCCACGCAATCATCCTACTTCAACACTCCACGCGGGGTGGCCTCCCACTCCACGCTTGCTCCGGTGTCATGTTTTGAACCGCACTCGTCGGGCATCGGTTGCGTGTGTATGTTGAAGTCGGATGATTGCGTGGGCTGAAGTTGCTCATAGCCATGCGCATTAGGTAGAGTAGATGATGCGAATGAGCTAGACATGCAACTAGAGAAGTGGTACTAGTTAGAGATAATGAGAATTGGGTCTCCCAAGTGATATGGGCTGATCCTAGTGTACTAGGAGTGGAGTATGGGCTGATGTCCCATATGGTTTGCCAAGGGGACTCCCTTGGGTGTGCTACTTAAGAGGGGCAGCCCATGAGTAAAGATCATCTCTTTCCTATGCATTCCAAGTGTTTGTGTGAGGCTTTGGCATTCTAATCTAACCTTCAATAGGTTATGGGCCCACTCATGTGTTTTGCGTGAGTCAAAGATTAGATTGCTCATTGTGTGGAGGTCGTGCGTTGGAGCGCTGATTTTGGAGTATTGGAGCGCTGATTTGGAACTTTGGAGGGCTGAATTCGAGCTTTGGTGGGCTGATTTCGACATTGGGAGGTATTACAATCTTCCTACCTTTGATCTACGTGTTGGAGGGCTGAATTCGCACTTTGGAGCTATCATTTGTTGATTTGGAGCTTTTGGAGCACTTTGGAGCACCTTTGGAGTTTATACACGTCTACAAGGGCTGAATTGGAGCTTTGGAGCTTATTGGTGCTTGTTGGAGTATATTGGAGCTGATTGGAGCTTATTGGAGCTTATTGGAGCTTATTGGCTCAATTTGTGCTCAATTTGTGCACTTGTGTTGTTGCAAGGCACTTTTATGCTTTGAGGCTCTTGGGGTGAGTCTACAATCTGATTTTGGTATTGCAATTCTTGCACAAGGGTTTGGAATGTGAGTTATGCCCTTGGAGTGCTCAAAATTAGAGTTTGGGTTAGTGAATGCACAACGGGGCTGATTTGATGAATTTCAATGCAATTAGGACTTGAAGGGGCTGAATTTGCGTTGATTTAGAGTCCTTGGAAGGCACAAGGGTGTCCATAGGGTGCATTACGTGTTGTGAAGCACAAGGGTGCTGATTTGAGTGGATTTGAGCCAACGAGTGCGCAATTCTCCTAGTTAGGGTGTTGTGGTATGATCTTGTGGAAATTCACTAAGAACCATCACGATTGAGTGTTGTGAGGTTGATGTGTAGCACAAAGGTGCTGATTTAGTGTTTGGAATTAGTTTGGAGGCATTAGAAGCACGTACGTGTGCAATTTGCCTCACAAATCACAAAATTGTCAAAAATCATAAAAACAATTTTTCTTAGCTTTCTAGGGGCTGAATTTTGTGAGCGTACGTCCTTCAATCAAGGATATGGCTACATTTGAGGGTGAAGGTGCTAAGGTTGTAGACAAGTTCGATGGCGTCAACTTCCACTTGTGGAAATTCAAGATGGAAATGGTCATGGCCGAAAAAGAATTGTGGGAGATAGTTGAGGGTAGTGAGGAACCGCCTTCGTCCGACGCCGAGGCTAGGGTACGAACTGCGTACACTCGGCGAGAGAAAAAGGCCTTTGCGATTTTGGCTCTTAATCTTTCTGATTCCCAGCTTTCTCATATTCGGTCGTGCAAGACTCCCGCCGAGGCATGGGCCAAGCTTTGCAATATTCATGAGGCAAAGAGCTTGGTCAATATCTTGTTTTTGAGGCGCAAGTTTTTCACCATCAAGATGGAAGAAAACGACGACATGTTGGCGCACATCAACAAAGTCAAGGCTCTTGCGGATCAGCTCAACGGCGCAGACGTCAACATTACCGACGGTGATATCGTTATGACGCTCCTCGAGAGTTTGCCGCCGTCGTACGAGTATCTTATCGTTGCTATGGAGAGTAGGCCCATTAGCGAGCTCACTCTTGACTATGTGACATCACGGTTGTTGCATGAACTCTCGCGGCGCAAAGAGAACGAGACTCGTGGCGATAGCGCGGCGCTTATGGCGAAGCAATCCAAGAGCGGTGCCAGTGGGAGCTCTACAGACAAGGTATGCTACTATTGCGGTAAGAAGGGCCACTTGGCAAAATTTTGCTACAAACGCAAGAGAGAGGAAAGTGCCAACAATACAAAGGTCAACGATGCAGGTGATGAGTACGCATTTATGACTAGCGTCTCTTCTTGTAGTGATGACGGGGACGAGTATGCAATGATGGCAAGTGACGTGTCATGCAATGGTAGTGTGATCGATTGGATTGTTGATTCGGGAGCCTCGAGTCACATGGCGCCCATTAGGACTTGTTTCCAATCATATCACGTCATATCTCCAAAGAATGTCATTTTGGGTGATGATACGGTTCTTCAAGCCGTGGGTAAAGGATCCATCGTCGTAGACACCGAGGTGAAGGGTCGTGTGAAGACAATTACCATCCATGATGTCCTCCACGTTCCCAAGTTGAAGGCAAATCTTTTATCGGTGCGACATTTGGTGATGAAGCATTTGCGAGTGGAATTTAGCGACCAAGGGTGTTTTGTGTTGTCTCCAAGTCGTGAGGAGGTGGCCATTATACACGAAGTCAACGGCTTGTACCAAATCAAGTTTTCCAAGATGCACGCGGCGGAATCCGCAACGTTGGTGCAATCGAGTTCAAACGAAGACAAGTTGGCGTTGTGGCATCGTCGTCTCGGGCATTTGAATGTCAAGAGTGTGAAAGCACTCCGTGGAATGGTAAGTGGCATGGATCTTGCACAATCACACGTCGCACCTAGTTCATTCACATGTGAGGGTTGTATTGAAGGCAAGCAACAACGCTCACCGTTTCCAGTTGATGGGGCAACTCGTGCAACCAAGGTTCTTGAGATTGTGCATTCCGACGTGTGTGGTCCAATGAAGACCACGTCTATGGGGGGTTGCAAGTATTTTGTGACGTTCATTGATGATTTTTCGAGGAAGATATGGTTGTATCCGATCAAAGCAAAGAGCGAGTGTTTTGAGAAGTTCAAAGAGTTCAAGGCGTTGGTTGAGAAGCAATCCGAGCACAAGATCAAGGTGTTTCGATCGGATAATGGCGGCGAGTTCATGTCCAACCAATTTGGAGAGTTATTGAAGAAAGAAGGCATTGCTAGACAAACCACAACGCCATATACACCACAACAAAACGGAGTTGCAGAGCGTGCAAATCGAACAATTGTGGAAATGGCAAGGAGTATGTTGCATGCACAAAATTTGGGTTTGGACCTTTGGGCGGAAGCGGTGGTGACTGCGGTGTACACACGCAACCGATGCCCGACGAGTGCGGTTCAAAACATGACACCAGAGCAAGCGTGGAGTGGGAGGCCACCCCGCGTGGAGCACATGCGCACATTTGGATGCATCGCATTTGCAAAGGTACCCGATTCTCAAAGAACCAAACTTGAGGCCAAGGCAACAAAATGTGTGTTTCTTGGATATTGTGAAGGTACCAAGGCATACAGGCTCATGTCGCTCGAGACCAAGAAGATCATTCGAGCTCGTGATGTGACATTTTGCGAGAATTCCAAGGTTGAAGACAATTTGGACGATGGTCCAAGTGGGAGAA
This sequence comes from Pohlia nutans, assembly GCA_022496805.1. Classification (NCBI taxonomy): domain Eukaryota; kingdom Viridiplantae; phylum Streptophyta; class Bryopsida; order Bryales; family Mniaceae; genus Pohlia; species Pohlia nutans. The sequence continues at coordinate 20,844,000 of CM040094.1, forward strand.
GTGGCGATAAACCGGCCATTGTGGACCAATCTTCCAAATCTCCCGTTATTGATATTGTTGATGAAGACGAAGATGACGAAGATGGTGGTGATGAGGAACATATTGAGGAGCGACCTTTGAAGACGAAGAATGGCGAGAAAAAGGCACAAGCAACGGCGGTTGAAGACAATGCATCCTCGAGCGATCGTCGTTATCCAGAGAGAAATCGTAGACCACTTGGCGAGTGGTGGAAGAATCATATTCTCCCTCAAGGTGAGGAGGAGCATGCAAACGTTGCACTTTTAGATGCTCCATTGACGATTCGTGAAGCGTTGAGTTGTGATGATGCAAACAAGTGGGAGCAAGCCATGCAAGAGGAGTACAAATCATTGATGGACAATGGCACTTGGGAATTGACTCCCCTCCCCAAGAATCGCAACGCTATCGGTTGTAAGTGGGTATTTCGTGCAAAGAGAGATGCAACGGGTGATGTGGTTCGTTATAAGGCAAGATTGGTGGCAAAGGGCTTTTCACAAATCGAAGGTGTTGATTTTCATGAGACCTTTGCACCGGTGGCGAAATTCACCACTATTCGATGCATTTTGGCCATCGGGGCTGCCATGGATTTGGAAATGCATCAAATGGATGTGAAGACGGCGTTCTTGAACGGCGAGTTGGACGAGGACATCTACATGGTACAACCCGAAGGATTTGTGCAACGAGGTAATGAGAACCTTGTTTGCAAGTTGAACAAGTCATTGTATGGGTTGAAGCAATCTCCACGCGCATGGTATCAAAAGATTGACACGTTTCTTGTTCATATCGGGTTCACAAGGAGCATCGCTGATCACAGCTTGTATTTCATGCAAAAGGGGCAACATGTGGTCATCGTGATCATATATGTGGATGATTTGATCATCCTTGCAAGTTGCATGAGCTCTTTGAAGGCATTGAAGGCAATGCTTGAGAACGAGTACGAGATGAGTGATCTGGGTGAGTTGCACTTTTGTTTAGGAGTTGAGTTTGTGCGAGATAGAGCAACACGCACCATAACAATGAATCAAAGCAAGTATGTTATGGATGTTCTCAAACGCTTTGGCATGGAGGATTGCAAACCGGTTGGCACTCCATTGGATGTGAATTCCAAACTCGTGAAACTCACCGATGAGGAGTATGCATTAGAGGCTCAATCTATGGTGGATGTGCCATACAAGCAAGCTGTAGGGTCATTGATGTATGCTATGATTGCAACAAGGCCGGACCTTGCGTATCCAATCAGCGTTGTGAGTCAACACATGGCAAGACCGGGTTCAAGTCATTGGGTTGCGGTCAAGAGGATCATGCGGTACTTGAAAGGCACAAGTGATGTGAGGTTGTGTCTTGGAGGTGACAACATTGTGTTGAGTGGGTATTGTGATGCGGATTATGCGGGTGATACCAATGATCGTAGATCCACCACGGGGTACATGTTCAAAGTTGGATCGGGGGCCGTTTCATGGAATAGCAAGCGCCAACAAACCACGGCCACGTCAACGGTTGAGGCGGAGTACATGGCGACGAGCCACGGTACGAAGGAGGCCATTTGGTTGAGGCAACTAATGGCGGATGTGAGATGCACTCAAGAGGAGGCTACAACAATCATGTGTGACAACCAAGGGAGTATGTCATTGGCGAAGAATCCAACGCATCACTCACGTACAAAGCACATTGATGTGCAATATCACTTCATTCGAGAGAAGTTAGAGATGAAGGTGATAGAGTTGAAGTATTGTCCAACGGAGCACATGGTGGCGGACGTGCTGACAAAGGCTCTTGCGAGAGATCGACATCAAAGACTAGTGATAGCATTTGGGCTCGAAGGCTTTGGCTATTTGCAAAGTGGGAGTGTTGAAGTCGGATGATTGCGTGGGCTGAAGTTGCTCATAGCCATGCGCATTAGGTAGAGTAGATGATGCGAATGAGCTAGACATGCAACTAGAGAAGTGGTACTAGTTAGAGATAATGAGAATTGGGTCTCCCAAGTGATATGGGCTGATCCTAGTGTACTAGGAGTGGAGTATGGGCTGATGTCCCATATGGTTTGCCAAGGGGACTCCCTTGGGTGTGCTACTTAAGAGGGGCAGCCCATGAGTAAAGATCATCTCTTTCCTATGCATTCCAAGTGTTTGTGTGAGGCTTTGGCATTCTAATCTAACCTTCAATAGTGTACACCGCAGTCACCACCGCTTCCGCCCAAAGGTCCAAACCCAAATTTTGTGCATGCAACATACTCCTTGCCATTTCCACAATTGTTCGATTTGCACGCTCTGCAACTCCGTTTTGTTGTGGTGTATATGGCGTTGTGGTTTGTCTAGCAATGCCTTCTTTCTTCAATAACTCTCCAAATTGGTTGGACATGAACTCGCCGCCATTATCCGATCGAAACACCTTGATCTTGTGCTCGGTATTGAAGGTTAGATTAGAATGCCAAAGCCTCACACAAACACTTGGAATGCATAGGAAAGAGATGATCTTTACTCATGGGCTGCCCCTCTTAAGTAGCACACCCAAGGGAGTCCCCTTGGCAAACCATATGGGACATCAGCCCATACTCCACTCCTAGTACACTAGGATCAGCCCATATCACTTGGGAGACCCAATTCTCATTACTTCTATCTAGTACCACTTCTCTAGTTGCAAGTCTAGCTCATTCGCATCATCTACTCTAGCTAATGCGCATGGCTATGAGCAACTTCAGCCCACGCAATCATCCTACTTCAACACTCCCACTTTGCAAATAGCCAAAGCCTTCGAGCCCAAATGCCACCACTAGTCTTTGATGTCGATCTCTCGCAAGAGCCTTTGTGAGCACGTCCGCCACCATGTGCTCCGTTGGACAATACTTCAACTCTATCACCTTCATCTCTAACTTCTCTCGAATGAAGTGATATTGCACATCAATGTGCTTTGTACGTGAGTGATGCGTTGGATTCTTCGCCAATGACATACTCCCTTGGTTGTCACACATGATTGTTGTAGCCTCCTCTTGAGTGCATCTCACATCCGCCATTAGTTGCCTCAACCAAATGGCCTCCTTCGTACCGTGGCTCGTCGCCATGTACTCCGCCTCAACCGTTGACGTGGCCGTGGTTTGTTGGCGCTTGCTATTCCATGAAACGGCCCCCGATCCAACTTTGAACATGTACCCCGTGGTGGATCTACGATCATTGGTATCACCCGCATAATCCGCATCACAATACCCACTCAACACAATGTTGTCACCTCCAAGACACAACCTCACATCACTTGTGCCTTTCAAGTACCGCATGATCCTCTTGACCGCAACCCAATGACTTGAACCCGGTCTTGCCATGTGTTGACTCACAACGCTGATTGGATACGCAAGGTCCGGCCTTGTTGCAATCATAGCATACATCAATGACCCTACAGCTTGCTTGTATGGCACATCCACCATAGATTGAGCCTCTAATGCATACTCCTCATCGGTGAGTTTCACGAGTTTGGAATTCACATCCAATGGAGTGCCAACCGGTTTGCAATCCTCCATGCCAAAGCGTTTGAGCACATCCATAACATACTTGCTTTGATTCATTGTTATGGTGCGTGTTGCTCTATCTCGCACAAACTCAACTCCTAAACAAAAGTGCAACTCACCGAGATCACTCATCTCGTACTCGTTCTCAAGCATTGCCTTCAATGCCTTCAAGGAGCTCATACAACTTGCAAGGATGATCAAATCATCCACATATATGATCACGATGACCACATGTTGCCCCTTTTGCATGAAATACAAGCTGTGATCAGCGATGCTCCTTGTGAACCCGATATGAACAAGAAACGTGTCAATCTTTTGATACCATGCGCGTGGAGATTGCTTCAACCCATACAATGACTTGTTCAACTTGCAAACACGGTTCTCATTACCTCGTTGCACAAATCCTTCGGGTTGCACCATGTAGATGTCCTCCTCCAACTCGCCGTTCAAGAACGCCGTCTTCACATCCATTTGATGCATTTCCAAATCCATGGCAGCCCCGATGGCCAAAATGCATCGAATAGTGGTGAATTTCGCCACCGGTGCAAAGGTCTCATGAAAATCAACACCTTCGATTTGTGAAAAGCCCTTTGCCACCAATCTTGCCTTATAACGAACCACATCACCCGTTGCATCTCTCTTTGCACGAAATACCCACTTACAACCGATAGCGTTGCGATTTTTGGGGAGGGGAGTCAATTCCCAAGTGCCATTGTCCATCAACGATTTGTACTCCTCTTGCATGGCTTGCTCCCACTTGTTTGCATCATCACAACTCAACGCTTCACGAATCGTCAATGGAGCATCTAAAAGTGCAACGTTTGCATGCTCCTCCTCACCTTGAGGGAGAATATGATTCTTCCACCACTCGCCAAGTGGTCTACGATTTCTCTCTGGATAACGACGATCGCTCGAGGATGCATTGTCTTCAACCGCCGTTGCTTGTGCCTTTTTCTCGCCATTCTTCGTCTTCAAAGGTGGCTCCTCAATATGTTCCTCATCACCACCATCTTCGTCATCTTCGTCTTCATCAACAATATCAATAACTGGAGATTTGGAAGATTGGTCCACAATGGCCGGTTTATCGCCACTTCTCCCACTTGGACCATCGTCCAAATTGTCTTCAACCTTGGAATTCTCGCAAAATGTCACATCACGAGCTCGAATGATCTTCTTGGTCTCGAGGGACATGAGCCTGTACGCCTTGGTACCTTCACAATATCCAAGAAACACACATTTTGTTGCCTTGGCCTCAAGTTTGGTTCTTTGAGAATCGGGTACCTTTGCAAATGCGATGCATCCAAATGTACGCATGTGCTCCACGCGGGGTGGCCTCCCACTCCACGCTTGCTCTGGTGTCATGTTTTGAACCGCACTCGTCGGGCATCGGTTGCGTGTGTACACCGCAGTCACCACCGCTTCCGCCCAAAGGTCCAAACCCAAATTTTGTGCATGCAACATACTCCTTGCCATTTCCACAATTGTTCGATTTGCACGCTCTGCAACTCCGTTTTGTTGTGGTGTATATGGCGTTGTGGTTTGTCTAGCAATGCCTTCTTTCTTCAATAACTCTCCAAATTGGTTGGACAAGAACTCGCCGCCATTATCCGATCGAAACACCTTGATCTTGTGCTCGGATTGCTTCTCAACCAACGCCTTGAACTCTTTGAACTTCTCAAAACACTCGCTCTTTGCTTTGATCGGATACAACCATATCTTCCTCGAAAAATCATCAATGAACGTCACAAAATACTTGCAACCCCCCATAGACGTGGTCTTCATCGGACCACACACGTCGGAATGCACAATCTCAAGAACCTTGGTTGCACGAGTTGCCCCATCAACTGGAAACGGTGAGCGTTGTTGCTTGCCTTCAATACAACCCTCACATGTGAATGAACTAGGTGCGACGTGTGATTGTGCAAGATCCATGCCACTTACCATTCCACGCAGTGCTTTCACACTCTTGACATTCAAATGCCCGAGACGACGATGCCACAACGCCAACTTGTCTTCGTTTGAACTCGATTGCACCAACGTTGCGGATTCCGCCGCGTGCATCTTGGAAAACTTGATTTGGTACAAGCCGTTGACTTCGTGTATAATGGCCACCTCCTCACGACTTGGAGACAACACAAAACACCCTTGGTCGCTAAATTCCACTCGCAAATGCTTCATCACCAAATGTCGCACCGATAAAAGATTTGCCTTCAACTTGGGAACGTGGAGGACATCATGGATGGTAATTGTCTTCACACGACCCTTCACCTCGGTGTCTACGACGATGGATCCTTTACCCACGGCTTGAAGAACCGTATCATCACCCAAAATGACATTCTTTGGAGATATGACGTGATATGATTGGAAACAAGTCCTAATGGGCGCCATGTGACTCGAGGCTCCCGAATCAACAATCCAATCGATCACACTACCATTGCATGACACGTCACTTGCCATCATTGCATACTCGTCCCCGTCATCACTACAAGAAGAGACGCTAGTCATAAATGCGTACTCATCACCTGCATCGTTGACCTTTGTATTGTTGGCACTTTCCTCTCTCTTGCGTTTGTAGCAAAATTTTGCCAAGTGGCCCTTCTTACCGCAATAGTAGCATACCTTGTCTGTAGAGCTCCCACTGGCACCGCTCTTGGATTGCTTCGCCATAAGCGCCGCGCTATCGCCACGAGTCTCGTTCTCTTTGCGCCGCGAGAGTTCATGCAACAACCGTGATGTCACATAATCAAGAGTGAGCTCGCTAATGGGCCTACTCTCCATAGCAACGATAAGATACTCGTACGACGGCGGCAAACTCTCGAGGAGCGTCATAACGATATCACCGTCGGTAATGTTGACGTCTGCGCCGTTGAGCTGATCCGCAAGAGCCTTGACTTTGTTGATGTGCGCCAACATGTCGTCGTTTTCTTCCATCTTGATGGTGAAAAAACTTGCGCCTCAAAAACAAGATATTGACCAAGCTCTTTGCCTCATGAATATTGCAAAGCTTGGCCCATGCCTCGGCGGGAGTCTTGCACGACCGAATATGAGAAAGCTGGGAATCAGAAAGATTAAGAGCCAAAATCGCAAAGGCCTTTTTCTCTCGCCGAGTGTACGCAGTTCGTACCCTAGCCTCGGCGTCGGACGAAGGCGGTTCCTCACTACCCTCAACTATCTCCCACAATTCTTTTTCGGCCATGACCATTTCCATCTTGAATTTCCACAAGTGGAAGTTGACGCCATCGAACTTGTCTACAACCTTAGCACCTTCACCCTCAAATGTAGCCATATCCTTGATTGAAAGACGTACGCTCACAAAATTCAGCCCCTAGAAACCTAAGAAAAATTGTTTTTATGATTTTTTGACAATTTTGTGATTTGTGAAGCAAATTGCACACGTATGTGCTTCTAATGCCTCCAAACTAATTCCAAACACTAAATCAGCACCTTTGTGCTACACATCAACCTCACAACACTCAATCGTGATGGTTCTTAGTGAATTTGCACAAGATCATACCACAACACCCTAACTAGGAGAATTGCGCACTCGTTGGCTCAAATCCACTCAAATCAGCACCCTTGTGCTTCACAACACGTAATGCACCCTATGGACACCCTTGTGCCTTCCAAGGACTCTAAATCAACGCAAATTCAGCCCCTTCAAGTCCTAATTGCATTGAAATTCATCAAATCAGCCCCGTTGTGCATTCACTAACCCAAACTCTAATTTTGAGCACTCCAAGGGCATAACTCACATTCCAAACCCTTGTGCAAGAATTGCAATACCAAAATCAGATTGTAGACTCACCCCAAGAGCCTCAAAGCATAAAAGTGCCTTGCAACAACACAAGTGCACAAATTGAGCACAAATTGAGCCAATAAGCTCCAATAAGCTCCAATAAGCTCCAATAAGCTCCAATAAGCTCCAATCAGCTCCAATATACTCCAACAAGCACCAATAAGCTTCAAAGCTCCAATTCAGCCCTTGTAGACGTGTATAAACTCCAAAGGTGCTCCAAAGTGCTCCAAAAGCTCCAAATCAACAAATGATAGCTCCAAAGTGCGAATTCAGCCCTCCAACACGTAGATCAAAGGTAGGAAGATTGTAATACCTCCCAATGTCGAAATCAGCCCACCAAAGCTCGAATTCAGCCCTCCAAAGTTCTAAATCAGCGCTCCAATACTCCAAAATCAGCGCTCCAAAGCACGACCTCCACACAATGAGCAATCTAATCTTTGACTCACGCAAAACACATGAGTGGGCCCATAACCTATTGAAGGTTAGATTAGAATGCCAAAGCCTCACACAAACACTTGGAATGCATAGGAAAGAGATGATCTTTACTCATGGGCTGCCCCTCTTAAGTAGCACACCCAAGGGAGTCCCCTTGGCAAACCATATGGGACATCAGCCCATACTCCACTCCTAGTACACTAGGATCAGCCCATATCACTTGGGAGACCCAATTCTCATTACTTCTATCTAGTACCACTTCTCTAGTTGCAAGTCTAGCTCATTCGCATCATCTACTCTAGCTAATGCGCATGGCTATGAGCAACTTCAGCCCACGCAATCATCCTACTTCAACACTCGGATTGCTTCTCAACCAACGCCTTGAACTCTTTGAACTTCTCAAAACACTCGCTCTTTGCTTTGATCGGATACAACCATATCTTCCTCGAAAAATCATCAATGAACGTCACAAAATACTTGCAACCCCCCATAGACGTGGTCTTCATCGGACCACACACGTCGGAATGCACAATCTCAAGAACCTTGGTTGCACGAGTTGCCCCATCAACTGGAAACGGTGAGCGTTGTTGCTTGCCTTCAATACAACCCTCACATGTGAATGAACTAGGTGCGACGTGTGATTGTGCAAGATCCATGCCACTTACCATTCCACGCAGTGCTTTCACACTCTTGACATTCAAATGCCCGAGACGACGATGCCACAACGCCAACTTGTCTTCGTTTGAACTCGATTGCACCAACGTTGCCGATTCCGCCGCGTGCATCTTGGAAAACTTGATTTGGTACAAGCCGTTGACTTCGTGTATAATGGCCACCTCCTCACGACTTGGAGACAACACAAAACACCCTTGGTCGCTAAATTCCACTCGCAAATGCTTCATCACCAAATGTCGCACCGATAAAAGATTTGCCTTCAACTTGGGAACGTGGAGGACATCATGGATGGTAATTGTCTTCACACGACCCTTCACCTCGGTGTCTACGACGATGGATCCTTTACCCACGGCTTGAAGAACCGTATCATCACCCAAAATGACATTCTTTGGAGATATGACGTGATATGATTGGAAACAAGTCCTAATGGGCGCCATGTGACTCGAGGCTCCCGAATCAACAATCCAATCGATCACACTACCATTGCATGACACGTCACTTGCCATCATTGCATACTCGTCCCCGTCATCACTACAAGAAGAGACGCTAGTCATAAATGCGTACTCATCACCTGCATCGTTGACCTTTGTATTGTTGGCACTTTCCTCTCTCTTGCGTTTGTAGCAAAATTTTGCCAAGTGGCCCTTCTTACCGCAATAGTAGCATACCTTGTCTGTAGAGCTCCCACTGGCACCGCTCTTGGATTGCTTCGCCATAAGCGCTGCGCTATCGCCACGAGTCTCGTTCTCTTTGCGCCGCGAGAGTTCATGCAACAACCGTGATGTCACATAATCAAGAGTGAGCTCGCTAATGGGCCTACTCTCCATAGCAACGATAAGATACTCGTACGACGGCGGCAAACTCTCGAGGAGCGTCATAACGATATCACCGTCCGTAATGTTGACGTCTGCGCCGTTGAGCTGATCCGCAAGAGCCTTGACTTTGTTGATGTGCGCCAGCATGTCGTCGTTTTCTTCCATCTTGATGGTGAAAAACTTACGCCTCAAAAACAAGATATTGACCAAGCTCTTTGCCTCATGAATATTGCAAAGCTTGGCCCATGCCTCGGCGGGAGTCTTGCACGACCGAATATGAGAAAGCTGGGAATCAGAAAGATTAAGAGCCAAAATCGCAAAGGCCTTTTTCTCTCGCCGAGTGTACGCAGTTCGTACCCTAGCCTCGGCGTCGGACGAAGGCGGTTCCTCACTACCCTCAACTATCTCCCACAATTCTTTTTCGGCCATGACCATTTCCATCTTGAATTTCCACAAGTGGAAGTTGACGCCATCGAACTTGTCTACAACCTTAGCACCTTCACCCTCAAATGTAGCCATATCCTTGATTGAAGGACGTACGCTCACAAAATTCAGCCCCTAGAAAGCTAAGAAAAATTGTTTTTATGATTTTTTGACAATTTTGTGATTTGTGAGGCAAATTGCACACGTATGTGCTTCTAATGCCTCCAAACTAATTCCAAACACTAAATCAGCACCTTTGTGCTACACATCAACCTCACAACACTCAATCGTGATGGTTCTTAGTGAATTTGCACAAGATCATACCACAACGCCCTAACTAGGAGAATTGCGCACTCGTTGGCTCAAATCCACTCAAATCAGCACCCTTGTGCTTCACAACATGTAATGCACCCTATGCACACCCTTGTGCCTTCCAAGGACTCTCAATCAATGCAAATTCAGCCCCTTCAAGTCCTAATTGCATTGAAATTCATCAAATCAGCCCCGTTGTGCATTCCCTAACCCAAACTCTAATTTTGAGCACTCCAAGGGCATAACTCACATTCCAAACCCTTGTGCAACAATTGCAATACCAAAATCAGATTGTAGACTCACTCCCAGAGCCTCAAAGCATAAAAGTGCCTTGCAACAACACAAGTGCACAAATTGAGCACAAATTGAGCCAATAAGCTCCAATAAGCTCCAATAAGCTCCAATATACTCCAACAAGCACCAATAAGCTCCAAAGCTTCAATTCAGCCCTTGTAGACGTGTAGAAACTCCAAAAGTGCTCCAAAGTGCTCCAAAAGCTCCAAATCAACAAATGATAGCTCCAAAGTGCGAATTCAGCCCTCCAACACGTAGATCAAAGGTAGGAAGATTGTAATACCTCCCAATGTCGAAATCAGCCCACCAAAGCTCGAATTCAGCCCTCCAAAGTTCCAAATCAGCGCTCCAATACTCCAAAATCAGCGCTCCAACGCACGACCTCCACACAATGAGCAATCTAATCTTTGACTCACGCAAAACACATGAGTGGGCCCATAACCAATTGAAGGTTAGATTAGAATGCCAAAGCCTCACACAAACACTTGGAATGCATAGGAAAGAGATGATCTTTACTCATGGGCTGCCCCTCTTAAGTAGCACACCCAAGGGAGTCCCCTTGGCTAACCATATGGGACATCAGCCCATACTCCACTCCTAGTACACTAGGATCAGCCCATATCACTTGGGAGACCCAATTCTCATTACTTCTAACTAGTACCACTTCTCTAGTTGCAAGTCTAGCTCATTCGCATCATCTACTCTAGCTAATGCGCATGGCTATGAGCAACTTCAGCCCACGCAATCATCCTACTTCAACAAATGCGATGCATCCAAATGTGCGCATGTGCTCCACGCGGGGTGGCCTCCCACTCCACGCTTGCTCTGGTGTCATGTTTTGAACCGCACTCGTCGGGCATCGGTTGCGTGTGTACACCGCAGTCACCACCGCTTCCGCCCAAAGGTCCAAACCCAAATTTTGTGCATGCAACATACTCCTTGCCATTTCCACAATTGTTCGATTTGCACGCTCTGCAACTCCGTTTTGTTGTGCTGTATATGGCGTTGTGGTTTGTCTAGCAATGCCTTCTTTCTTCAATAACTCTCCAAATTGGTTGGACATGAACTCGCCGCCATTATCCGATCGAAACACCTTGATCTTGTGCTCGGATTGCTTCTCAACCAACGCCTTGAACTCTTTGAACTTCTCAAAACACTCGCTCTTTGCTTTGATCGGATACAACCATATCTTCCTCGAAAAATCATCAATGAACGTCACAAAATACTTGCAACCCCCCATAGACGTGGTCTTCATCGGACCACACACGTCGGAATGCACAATCTCAAGAACCTTGGTTGCACGAGTTGCCCCATCAACTGGAAACGGTGAGCGTTGTTGCTTGCCTTCAATACAACCCTCACATGTGAATGAACTAGGTGCGACGTGTGATTGTGCAAGATCCATGCCACTTACCATTCCACGCAGTGCTTTCACACTCTTGACATTCAAATGCCCGAGACGACGATGCCACAACGCCAACTGGTCTTCGTTTGAACTCGATTGCACCAACGTTGCCGATTCCGCCGTGTGCATCTTGGAAAACTTGATTTGGTACAAGCCGTTGACTTCGTGTATAATGGCCACCTCCTCACGACTTGGAGACAACACAAAACACCCTTGGTCGCTAAATTCCACTCGCAAATGCTTCATCACCAAATGTCGCACCGATAAAAGATTTGCCTTCAACTTGGGAACGTGGAGGACATCATGGATGGTAATTGTCTTCACACGACCCTTCACCTCGGTGTCTACGACGATGGATCCTTTACCCACGGCTTGAAGAACCGTATCATCACCCAAAATGACATTCTTTGGAGATATGACGTGATATGATTGGAAACAAGTCCTAATGGGCGCCATGTGACTCGAGGCTCCCGAATCAACAATCCAATCGATCACACTACCATTGCATGACACGTCACTTGCCATCATTGCATACTCGTCCCCGTCATCACTACAAGAAGAGACGCTAGTCATAAATGCGTACTCATCACCTGCATCGTTGACCTTTGTATTGTTGGCACTTTCCTCTCTCTTGCGTTTGTAGCAAAATTTTGCCAAGTGGCCCTTCTTACCGCAATAGTAGCATACCTTGTCTGTAGAGCTCCCACTGGCACCGCTCTTGGAATGCTTCGCCATAAGCGCCGCGCTATCGCCACGAGTCTCGTTCTCTTTGCGCCGCGAGAGTTCATGCAACAACCGTGATGTCACATAATCAAGAGTGAGCTCGCTAATGGGCCTACTCTCCATAGCAACGATAAGATACTCGTACGACGGCGGCAAACTCTCGAGGAGCGTCATAACGATATCACCGTCCGTAATGTTGACGTCTGCGCCGTTGAGCTGATCCGCAAGAGCCTTGACTTTGTTGATGTGCGCCAGCATGTCGTCGTTTTCTTCCATCTTGATGGTGAAAAACTTGCGCCTCAAAAACAAGATATTGACCAAGCTCTTTGCCTCATGAATATTGCAAAGCTTGGCCCATGCCTCGGCGGGAGTCTTGCACGACCGAATATGAGAAAGCTGGGAATCAGAAAGATTAAGAGCCAAAATCGCAAAGGCCTTTTTCTCTCGCCGAGTGTACGCAGTTCGTACCCTAGCCTCGGCGTCGGACGAAGGCGGTTCCTCACTACCCTCAACTATCTCCCACAATTCTTTTTCGGCCATGACCATTTCCATCTTGAATTTCCACAAGTGGAAGTTGACGCCATCGAACTTGTCTACAACCTTAGCACCTTCACCCTCAAATGTAGCCATATCCTTGATTGAAGGACGTACGCTCACAAAATTCAGCCCCTAGAAAGCTAAGAAAAATTGTTTTTATGATTTTTGACAATTTTGTGATTTGTGAAGCAAATTGCACACGTACGTGCTTCTAATGCCTCCAAACTAATTCCAAACACTAAATCAGCACCTTTGTGCTACACATCAACCTCACAACACTCAATCGTGATGGTTCTTAGTGAATTTGCACAAGATCATACCACAACACCCTAACTTGGAGAATTGCGCACTCGTTGGCTCAAATCCACTCAAATCAGCACCCTTGTGCTTCACAACACGTAATGCACCCTATGGACACCCTTGTGCCTTCCAAGGACTCTAAATCAATGCAAATTCAGCCCCTTCAAGTCCTAATTGCATTGAAATTCATCAAATCAGCCCCGTTGTGCATTCACTAACCCAAACTCTAATTTTGAGCACTCCAAGGGCATAACTCACATTCCAAACCCTTGTGCAAGAATTGCAATACCAAAATCAGATTGTAGACTCACCCCAAGAGCCTCAAAGCATAAAAGTGACTTGTAACAACACAAGTGCACAAATTGAGCACAAATTGAGCCAATAAGCTCCAATAAGTGTTGAAGTAGGATGATTGCGTGGGCTGAAGTTGCTCATAGCCATGCGCATTAGCTAGAGTAGATGATGCGAATGAGCTAGACTAGCAACTAGAGAAGTGGTACTAGTTAGAAGTAATGAGAATTGGGTCTCCCAAGTGATATGGGCTGATCCTAGTGTACTAGGAGTGGAGTATGGGCTGATGTCCCATATGGTTTGCCAAGGGGACTCCCTTGGGTGTGCTACTTAAGAGGGGCAGCCCATGAGTAAAGATCATCTCTTTCCTATGCATTCCAAGTGTTTGTGTGAGGCTTTGGCATTCTAATCTAACCTTCAATAGGTTATGGGCCCACTCATGTGTTTTGCGTGAGTCAAAGATTAGATTGCTCATTGTGTGGAGGTCGTGCTTTGGAGCGCTGATTTTGGAGTATTGGAGCGCTGATTTGGAACTTTGGAGGGCTGAATTCGAGCTTTGGTGGGCTGATTTCGACATTGGGAGGTATTACAATCTTCCTACCTTTGATCTACGTGTTGGAGGGCTGAATTCGCACTTTGGAGCTATCATTTGTTGATTTGGAGCTTTTGGAGCACTTTGGAGCACTTTTGGAGTTTATACACGTCTACAAGGGCTGAATTGGAGCTTTGGAGCTTATTGGTGCTTGTTGGAGTATATTGGAGCTGATTGGAGCTTATTGGAGCTTATTGGAGCTTATTGGAGCTTATTGGCTCAATTTGTGCTCAATTTGTGCACTTGTGTTGTTGCAAGGCACTTTTATGCTTTGAGGCTCTTGGGGTGAGTCTACAATCTGATTTTGGTATTGCAATTCTTGCACAAGGGTTTGGAATGTGAGTTATGCCCTTGGAGTGCTCAAAATTAGAGTTTGGGTTAGTGAATGCACAACGGGGCTGATTTGATGAATTTCAATGCAATTAGGACTTGAAGGGGCTGAATTTGCATTGATTTAGAGTCCTTGGAAGGCACAAGGGTGTCCATAGGGTGCGTTACGTGTTGTGAAGCACAAGGGTGCTGATTTGAGTGGATTTGAGCCAACGAGTGCGCAATTCTCCTAGTTAGGGTGTTGTGCTATGATCTTGTGCAAATTCACTAAGAACCATCACGATTGAGTGTTGTGAGGTTGATGTGTAGCACAAAGGTGCTGATTTAGTGTTTGGAATTAGTTTGGAGGCATTAGAAGCACGTACGTGTGCAATTTGCCTCACAAATCACAAAATTGTCAAAAATCATAAAAACAATTTTTCTTAGCTTTCTAGGGGCTGAATTTTGTGAGCGTACGTCCTTCAATCAAGGATATGGCTACATTTGAGGGTGAAGGTGCTAAGGTTGTAGACAAGTTCGATGGCATCAACTTCCACTTGTGGAAATTCAAGATGGAAATGGTCATGGCCGAAAAAGAATTGTGGGAGATAGTTGAGGGTAGTGAGGAACCGCCTTCGTCCGACGCCGAGGCTAGGGTACGAACTGCGTACACTCGGCGAGAGAAAAAGGCCTTTGCGATTTTGGCTCTTAATCTTTCTGATTCCCAGCTTTCTCATATTCGGTCGTGCAAGACTCCCGCCGAGGCATGGGCCAAGCTTTGCAATATTCATGAGGCAAAGAGCTTGGTCAATATCTTGTTTTTGAGGCGCAAGTTTTTCACCATCAAGATGGAAGAAAACGACGACATGTTGGCGCACATCAACAAAGTCAAGGCTCTTGCGGATCAGCTCAACGGCGCAGACGTCAACATTACCGACGGTGATATCGTTATGACGCTCCTCGAGAGTTTGCCGCCGTCGTACGAGTATCTTATCGTTGCTATGGAGAGTAGGCCCATTAGCGAGCTCACTCTTGATTATGTGACATCACGGTTGTTGCATGAACTCTCGCGGCGCAAAGAGAACGAGACTCGTGGCCATAGCGCGGCGCTTATGGCGAAGCAATCCAAGAGCGGTGCCAGTGGGAGCTCTACAGACAAGGTATGCTACTATTGCGGTAAGAAGGGCCACTTGGCAAAATTTTGCTACAAACGCAAGAGAGAGGAAAGTGCCAACAATACAAAGGTCAACGATGCAGGTGATGAGTACGCATTTATGACTAGGGTCTCTTCTTGTAGTGATGACGGGGACGAGTATGCAATGATGGCAAGTGACGTGTCATGCAATGGTAGTGTGATCGATTGGATTGTTGATTCGGGAGCCTCGAGTCACATGGCGCCCATTAGGACTTGTTTCCAATCATATCACGTCATATCTCCAAAGAATGTCATTTTGGGTGATGATACGGTTCTTCAAGCCGTGGGTAAAGGATCCATCGTCGTAGACACCGAGGTGAAGGGTCGTGTGAAGACAATTACCATCCATGATGTCCTCCACGTTCCCAAGTTGAAGGCAAATCTTTTATCGGTGCGACATTTGGTGATGAAGCATTTGCGAGTGGAATTTAGCGACCAAGGGTGTTTTGTGTTGTCCCCAAGTCGTGAGGAGGTGGCCATTATACACGAAGTCAACGGCTTGTACCAAATCAAGTTTTCCAAGATGCACGCGGCGGAATCCGCAACGTTGGTGCAATCGAGTTCAAACGAAGACAAGTTGGCGTTGTGGCATCGTCGTCTCGGGCATTTGAATGTCAAGAGTGTGAAAGCACTCCGTGGAATGGTAAGTGGCATGGATCTTGCACAATCACACGTCGCACCTAGTTCATTCACATGTGAGGGTTGTATTGAAGGCAAACAACAACGCTCACCGTTTCCAGTTGATGGGGCAACTCGTGCAACCAAGGTTCTTGAGATTGTGCATTCCGACGTGTGTGGTCCAATGAAGACCACGTCTATGGGGGGTTGCAAGTATTTTGTGACGTTCATTGATGATTTTTCGAGGAAGATATGGTTGTATCCGATCAAAGCAAAGAGCGAGTGTTTTGAGAAGTTCAAAGAGTTCAAGGCGTTGGTTGAGAAGCAATCCGAGCACAAGATCAAGGTGTTTCGATCGGATAATGGCGGCGAGTTCATGTCCAACCAATTTGGAGAGTTATTGAAGAAAGAAGGCATTGCTAGACAAACCACAACGCCATATACACCACAACAAAACGGAGTTGCAGAGCGTGCAAATCGAACAATTGTGGAAATGGCAAGGAGTATGTTGCATGCACAAAATTTGGGTTTGGACCTTTGGGCGGAAGCGGTGGTGACTGCGGTGTACACACGCAACCGATGCCCGACGAGTGCGGTTCAAAACATGACACCAGAGCAAGCGTGGAGTGGGAGGCCTCCCCGCGTGGAGCACATGCGCACATTTGGATGCATCGCATTTGCAAAGGTACCCGATTCTCAAAGAACCAAACTTGAGGCCAAGGCAACAAAATGTGTGTTTCTTGGATATTGTGAAGGTACCAAGGCGTACAGGCTCATGTCGCTCGAGACCAAGAAGATCATTCGAGCTCGTGATGTGACATTTTGCGAGAATTCCAAGGTTGAAGACAATTTGGACGATGGTCCAAGTGGGAGAAGTGGCGATAAACCAGCGATTGTGGACCAATCTTCCAAATCTCCCGTTATTGATATTGTTGATGAAGACGAAGATGACGAAGATGGTGGTGATAAGGAACATATTGAGGAGCGACCTTTGAAGACGAAGAATGGCGAGAAGAAGGCACAAGCAACGGCGGTTGAAGACAATGCATCCTCGAGCGATCGTCGTTATCCAGAGAGAAATCGTAGACCACTTGGCGAGTGGTGGAAGAATCATATTCTCCCTCAAGGTGAGGAGGAGCATGCAAACGTTGCACTTTTAGATGCTCCATTGACGATTCGTGAAGCGTTGAGTTGTGATGATGCAAACAAGTGGGAGCAAGCCATGCAAGAGGAGTACAAATCGTTGATGGACAATGGCACTTGGGAATTGACTCCCCTCCCCAAGAATCGCAACGCTATCGGTTGTAAGTGGGTATTTCGTGCAAAGAGAGATGCAACGGGTGATGTGGTTCGTTATAAGGCAAGATTGGTGGCAAAGGGCTTTTCACAAATCGAAGGTGTTGATTTTCATGAGACCTTTGCACCGGTGGCGAAATTCACCACTATTCGATGCATTTTGGCCATCGGGGCTGCCATGGATTTGGAAATGCATCAAATGGATGTGAAGACGGCGTTCTTGAACGGCGAGTTGGACGAGGACATCTACATGGTCCAACCCGAAGGATTTGTGCAACGAGGTAATGAGAACCTTGTTTGCAAGTTGAACAAGTCATTGTATGGGTTGAAGCAATCTCCACGCGCATGGTATCAAAAGATTGACACGTTTCTTGTTCATATCGGGTTCACAAGGAGCATCGCTGATCACAGCTTGTATTTCATGCAAAAGGGGCAACATGTGGTCATCGTGATCATATATGTGGATGATTTGATCATCCTTGCAAGTTGTATGAGCTCTTTGAAGGCATTGAAGGCAATGCTTGAGAACGAGTACGAGATGAGTGATCTGGGTGAGTTGCACTTTTGTTTAGGAGTTGAGTTTGTGCGAGATAGAGCAACACGCACCATAACAATGAATCAAAGCAAGTATGTTATGGATGTGCTCAAACGCTTTGGCATGGAGGATTGCAAACCGGTTGGCACTCCATTGGATGTGAATTCCAAACTCGTGAAACTCACCGATGAGGAGTATGCATTAGAGGCTCAATCTATGGTGGATGTGCCATACAAGCAAGCTGTAGGGTCATTGATGTATGCTATGATTGCAACAAGGCCGGACCTTGCGTATCCAATCAGCGTTGTGAGTCAACACATGGCAAGACCGGGTTCAAGTCATTGGGTTGCGGTCAAGAGGATCATGCGGTACTTGAAAGGCACAAGTGATGTGAGGTTGTGTCTTGGAGGTGACAACATTGTGTTGAGTGGGTATTGTGATGCGGATTATGCGGGTGATACCAATGATCGTAGATCCACCACGGGGTACATGTTCAAAGTTGGATCGGGGGCCGTTTCATGGAATAGCAAGCGCCAACAAACCACGGCCACGTCAACGGTTGAGGCGGAGTACATGGCGACGAGCCACGGTACGAAGGAGGCCATTTGGTTGAGGCTACTAATGGCGGATGTGAGATGCACTCAAGAGGAGGCTACAACAATCATGTGTGACAACCAAGGGAGTATGTCATTGGCGAAGAATCCAACGCATCACTCACGTACAAAGCACATTGATGTGCAATATCACTTCATTCGAGAGAAGTTAGAGATGAAGGTGATAGAGTTGAAGTATTGTCCAACGGAGCACATGGTGGCGGACGTGCTGACAAAGGCTCTTGCGAGAGATCGACATCAAAGACTAGTGGTGGCATTTGGGCTCCAAGGCTTTGGCTATTCGCAAAGTGGGAGTGTTGAAGTAGGATGATTGCGTGGGCTGAAGTTGCTCATAGCCATGCGCATTAGCTAGAGTAGATGATGCGAATGAGCTAGACTAGCAACTAGAGAAGTGGTACTAGTTAGAAGTAATGAGAATTGGGTCTCCCAAGTGATATGGGCTGATCCTAGTGTACTAGGAGTGGAGTATGGGCTGATGTCCCATATGGTTTGCCAAGGGGACTCCCTTGGGTGTGCTACTTAAGAGGGGCAGCCCATGAGTAAAGATCATCTCTTTCCTATGCATTCCAAGTGTTTGTGTGAGGCTTTGGCATTCTAATCTAACCTTCAATAATAAGCTCCAATAAGCTCCAATAAGCTCCAATGAGCTCCAATATACTCCAACAAGCACCAATAAGCTCCAAAGCTCCAATTCAGCCCTTGTAGACGTGTATAAACTCCAAAAGTGCTCCAAAGTGCTCCAAAAGCTCCAAATCAACAAATGATAGCTCCAAAGTGCGAATTCAGCCCTCCAACACGTAGATCAAAGGTAGGAAGATTGTAATACCTCCCAATGTCGAAATCAGCCCACCAAAGCTCGAATTCAGCCCTCCAAAGTTCCAAATCAGCGCTCCAATACTCCAAAATCAGCGCTCCAACGCACGACCTCCACACAATGAGCAATCTAATCTTTGACTCACGCAAAACACATGAGTGGGCCCATAACCTATTGAAGGTTAGATTAGAATGCCAA
The DNA here is from genome assembly GCA_022496805.1 of Pohlia nutans. Classification (NCBI taxonomy): domain Eukaryota; kingdom Viridiplantae; phylum Streptophyta; class Bryopsida; order Bryales; family Mniaceae; genus Pohlia; species Pohlia nutans. Next base: position 20,863,691 of record CM040094.1, read on the forward strand.
AGCCTCACACAAACACTTGGAATGCATAGGAAAGAGATGTTCTTTACTCATGGGCTGCCCCTCTTAAGTAGCACACCCAAGGGAGTCCCCTTGGCAAACCATATGGGACATTAGCCCATACTCCACTCCTAGTACACTAGGATCAGCCCATATCACTTGGGAGACCCAATTCTCATTATCTCTAACTAGTACCACTTCTCTAGTTGCATGTCTAGCTCATTCGCATCATCTACTCTAGCTAATGCGCATGGCTATGAGCAACTTCAGCCCACGCAATCATCCGACTTCAACAACAACACCCTAACTAGGAGAATTGCGCACTCGTTGGCTCAAATCCACTCAAATCAGCACCCTTGTGCTTCACAACACGTAATGCACCCTATGGACACCCTTGTGCCTTCCAAGGACTCTAAATCAATGCAAATTCAGCCCCTTCAAGTCCTAATTGCATTGAAATTCATCAAATCAGCCCCGTTGTGCATTCACTAACCCAAACTCTAATTTTGAGCACTCCAAGGGCATAACTCACATTCCAAACCCTTGTGCAAGAATTGCAATACCAAAATCAGATTGTAGACTCACCCCAAGAGCCTCAAAGCATAAAAGTGCCTTGCAACAACACAAGTGCACAAATTGAGCACAAATCGAGCCAATAAGCTCCAATGAGCTCCAATAAGCTCCAATAAGCTCCAATAAGCTCCAATCAGCTCCAATATACTCCAACAAGCACCAATAAGCTCCAAAGCTCCAATTCAGCCCTTGTAGACGTGTATAAACTCCAAAAGTGCTCCAAAGTGCTCCAAAAGCTCCAAATCAACAAATGATAGCTCCAAAGTGCAAATTCAGCCCTCCAACACGTAGATCAAAGGTAGGAAGATTGTAATACCTCCCAATGTCGAAATCAGCCCACCAAAGCTCGAATTCAGCCCTCCAAAGTTCCAAATCAGCGCTCCAATAATCCAAAATCAGCGCTCCAACGCACGACCTCCACACAATGAGCAATCTAATCTTTGACTCACGCAAAACACATGAGTGGGCCCATAACCTATTGAAGGTTAGATTAGAAAGCCTCACACAAACACTTGGAATGCATAGGAAAGAGATGATCTTTACTCATGGGCTGCCCCTCTTAAGTAGCACACCCAAGGGAGTCCCCTTGGCAAACCATATGGGACATCAGCCCATACTCCACTCCTAGTACACTAGGATCAGCCCATATCACTTGGGAGACCCAATTCTCATTACTTCTAACTAGTACCACTTCTCTAGTTGCAAGTCTAGCTCATTCGCATCATCTACTCTAGCTAATGCGCATGGCTATGAGCAACTTCAGCCCACGCAATTATCCTACTTCAACACCGCCGAGGCATGGGCCAAGCTTTGCAATATTCATGAGGCAAAGAGCTTGGTCAATATCTTGTTTTTGAGGCGCAAGTTTTTCACCATCAAGATGGAAGAAAACGACGACATGTTGGCGCACATCAACAAAGTCAAGGCTCTTGCGGATCAGCTCAACGGCGCAGACGTCAACATTACCGACGGTGATATCGTTATGACGCTCCTCGAGTGTTTGCTGCCGTCGTACGAGTATCTTATCGTTGCTATGGAGAGTAGGCCCATTAGCGAGCTCACTCTTGATTATGTGACATCACGGTTGTTGCATGAACTCTCGCGGCGCAAAGAGAACGAGACTCGTGGCGATAGCGCGGCGCTTATGGCGAAGCAATCCAAGAGCGGTGCCAGTGGGAGCTCTACAGACAAGGTATGCTACTATTGCGGTTAGAAGGGCCACTTGGCAAAATTTTGCTACAAACGCAAGAGAGAGGAAAGTGCCAACAATACAAAGGTCAACGATGCAGGTGATGAGTACGCATTTATGACTAGCGTCTCTTCTTGTAGTGATGACGGGGACGAGTATGCAATGATGGCAAGTGACGTGTCATGCAATGGTAGTGTGATCGATTGGATTGTTGATTCGGGAGCCTCGAGTCACATGGCGCCCATTAGGACTTGTTTCCAATCATATCACGTCATATCTCCAAAGAATGTCATTTTGGGTGATGATACGGTTCTTCAAGCCGTGGGTAAAGGATCCATCGTCGTAGACACCGAGGTGAAGGGTCGTGTGAAGACAATTACCATCCATGATGTCCTCCACGTTCCCAAGTTGAAGGCAAATCTTTTATCGGTGCGACATTTGGTGATGAAGCATTTGCGAGTGGAATTTAGCGACCAAGGGTGTTTTGTGTTGTCCCCAAGTCGTGAGGAGGTGGCCATTATACACGAAGTCAACGGCTTGTACCAAATCAAGTTTTCCAAGATGCACGCGGCGGAATCCGCAACGTTGGTGCAATCGAGTTCAAACGAAGACAAGTTGGCGTTGTGGCATCGTCGTCTCGGGCATTTGAATGTCAAGAGTGTGAAAGCACTGCGTGGAATGGTAAGTGGCATGGATCTTGCACAATCACACGTCGCACCTAGTTCATTCACATGTGAGGGTTGTATTGAAGGCAAGCAACAACGCTCACCGTTTCCAGTTGATGGGGCAACTCGTGCAACCAAGGTTCTTGAGATTGTGCATTCCGACGTGTGTGGTCCAATGAAGACCACGTCTATGGGGGGTTGCAAGTATTTTGTGACGTTCATTGATGATTTTTCGAGGAAGATATGGTTGTATCCGATCAAAGCAAAGAGCGAGTGTTTTGAGAAGTTCAAAGAGTTCAAGGCGTTGGTTGAGAAGCAATCCGAGCACAAGATCAAGGTGTTTCGATCGGATAATGGCGGCGAGTTCATGTCCAACCAATTTGGAGAGTTATTGAAGAAAGAAGGCATTGCTAGACAAACCACAACGCCATATACACCACAACAAAACGGAGTTGCAGAGCGTGCAAATCGAACAATTGTGGAAATGGCAAGGAGTATGTTGCATGCACAAAATTTGGGTTTGGACCTTTGGGCGGAAGCGGTGGTGACTGCGGTGTACACACGCAACCGATGCCCGACAAGTGCGGTTCAAAACATGACACCAGAGCAAGCGTGGAGTGGGAGGCCACCCCGCGTGAAGCACATGCGCACATTTGGATGCATCGCATTTGCAAAGGTACCCGATTCTCAAAGAACCAAACTTGAGGCCAAGGCAACAAAATGTGTGTTTCTTGGATATTGTGAAGGTACCAAGGCGTACAGGCTCATGTCGCTCGACACCAAGAAGATCATTCGAGCTCGTGATGTGACATTTTGCGAGAATTCCAAGGTTGAAGACAATTTGGACAATGGTCCAAGTGGGAGAAGTGGCGATAAACCGGCGATTGTGAACCAATCTTCCAAATCTCCCGTTATTGATATTGTTGATGAAGACGAAGATGACGAAGATGGTGGTGATGAGGAACATATTGAAGAGCGACCTTTGAAGACGAAGAATGGCGAGAAAAAGGCACAAGCAACGGCGGTTGAAGACAATGCATCCTCGAGCGATCGTCGTCATCCAGAGAGAAATCGTAGAGCTCTCGGTGATTGGTGGAAGAATCATATTATCTCTCAAGGTGAGGAAGAGCATGCAAACGTTGCACTTTTAGATGCTCCATTGACGATTCGTGAAGCGTTGAGTTGTGATGATGCAAACAAGTGGGAGCAAGCCATGCAAGAGGAGTACAATTCGTTGATGGACAATGGCACTTGGGAATTGACTCCGCTCCCCAAGAATCGCCATGCTATCGGTTGTAAGTGGGTATTTCGTGCAAAGAGAGATGCAACGGGTGATGTGGTTCGTTATAAGGCAAGATTGGTGGCAAAGGGCTTTTCACAAATCGAAGGTGTTGATTTTCATGAGACCTTTGCACCGGTGGCGAAATTCACCACTATTCGATGCATTTTGGCCATCGGGGCTGCCATGGATTTGGAAATGCATCAAATGGATGTGAAGACGGCGTTCTTGAACGGCGAGTTGGACGAGGACATCTACATGGTGCAACCCGAAGGATTTGTGCAACGAGGTAATGAGAACCTTGTTTGCAAGTTGAACAAGTCATTGTATGGGTTGAAGCAATCTCCACGCGCATGGTATCAAAAGATTGACACGTTTCTTGTTCATATCGGGTTCACAAGGAGCATCGCTGATCACAGCTTGTATTTCATGCAAAAGGGGCAACATGTGCTCATCGTGATCATATATGTGGATGATTTGATCATCCTTGCAAGTTGTATGAGCTCTTTGAAGGCATTGAAGGCAATGCTTGAGAACGAGTACGAGATGAGTGATCTGGGTGAGTTGCACTTTTGTTTAGGAGTTGAGTTTGTGCGAGATAGAGCAACACGCACCATAACAATGAATCAAAGCAAGTATGTTATGGATGTGCTCAAACGCTTTGGCATGGAGGATTGCAAACCGGTTGGCACTCCATTGGATGTGAATTCCAAACTCGTGAAACTCACCGATGAGGAGTATGCATTAGAGGCTCAATCTATGGTGGATGTGCCATACAAGCAAGCTGTAGGGTCATTGATGTATGCTATGATTGCAACAAGGCCGGACCTTGCGTATCCAATCAGCGTTGTGAGTCAACACATGGCAAGACCGGGTTCAAGTCATTGGGTTGCGGTCAAGAGGATCATGCGGTACTTGAAAGGCACAAGTGATGTGAGGTTGTGTCTTGGAGGTGACAACATTGTGTTGAGTGGGTATTGTGATGCGGATTATGCGGGTGATACCAATGATCGTAGATCCACCACGGGGTACATGTTCAAAGTTGGATCGGGGGCCGTTTCATGGAATAGCAAGCGCCAACAAACCACGGCCACGTCAACGGTTGAGGCGGAGTACATGGCGACGAGCCACGGTACGAAGGAGGCCATTTGGTTGAGGCAACTAATGGCGGATGTGAGATGCACTCAAGAGGAGGCTACAACAATCATGTGTGACAACCAAGGGAGTATGTCATTGGCGAAGAATCCAACGCATCACTCACGTACAAAGCACATTGATGTGCAATATCACTTCATTCGAGAGAAGTTAGAGATGAAGGTGATAGAGTTGAAGTATTGTCCAACAGAGCACATGGTGGCGGACGTGCTGACAAAGGCTCTTGCGAGAGATCGACATCAAAGACTAGTGGTGGCATTTGGGCTCGAAGGCTTTGGCTATTTGCAAAGTGGGAGTGTTGAAGTAGGATAATTGCGTGGGCTGAAGTTGCTCATAGCCATGCGCATTAGCTAGAGTAGATGATGCGAATGAGCTAGACTTGCAACTAGAGAAGTGGTACTAGTTAGAAGTAATGAGAATTGGGTCTCCCAAGTGATATGGGCTGATCCTAGTGTACTAGGAGTGGAGTATGGGCTGATGTCCCATATGGTTTGCCAAGGGGACTCCCTTGGGTGTGCTACTTAAGAGGGGCAGCCCATGAGTAAAGATCATCTCTTTCCTATGCATTCCAAGTGTTTGTGTGAGGCTTTCTAATCTAACCTTCAATAGGCGGGAGTCTTGCACGACCGAATATGAGAAAGCTGGGAATCAGAAAGATTAAGAGCCAAAATCGCAAAGGCCTTTTTCTCTCGCCGAGTGTACGCAGTTCGTACCCTAGCCTCGGCGTCGGACGAAGGCGGTTCCTCACTACCCTCAACTATCTCCCACAATTCTTTTTCGGCCATGACCATTTCCATCTTGAATTTCCACAAGTGGAAGTTGACGCCATCGAACTTGTCTACAACCTTAGCACCTTCACCCTCAAATGTAGCCATATCCTTGATTGAAGGACGTACGCTCACAAAATTCAGCCCCTAGAAAGCTAAGAAAAATTGTTTTTATGATTTTTTGACAATTTTGTGATTTGTGAGGCAAATTGCACACGTACGTGCTTCTAATGCCTCCAAACTAATTCCAAACACTAAATAAGCACCTTTGTGCTACACATCAACCTCACAACACTCAATCGTGATGGTTCTTAGTGAATTTGCACAAGATCATACCACAACACCCTAACTAGGAGAATTGCGCACTCGTTGGCTCAAATCCACTCAAATCAGCACCCTTGTGCTTCACAACACGTAATGCACCCTATGGACACTCTTGTGCCTTCCAAGGACTCCAAATCAATGCAAATTCAGCCCCTTCAAGTCCTAATTGCATTGAAATTCATCAAATCAGCCCCGTTGTGCATTCACTAACCCAAACTCTAATTTTGAGCACTCCAAGGGCATAACTCACATTCCAAACCCTTGTGCAAGAATTGCAATACCAAAATCAGATTGTAGACTCACCCCAAGAGCCTCAAAGCATAAAAGTGCCTTGCAACAACACAAGTGCACAAATTGAGCACAAATTGAGCCAATAAGCTCCAATAAGCTCCAATAAGCTCCAATAAGCTCCAATAAGCTCCAATATACTCCAACAAGCACCAATAAGCTCCAAAGCTCCAATTCAGCCCTTGTAGAAGTGTATAAACTCCAAAGGTGCTCCAAAGTGCTCCAAAAGCTCCAAATCAACAAATGATAGCTCCAAAGTGCGAATTCAGCCCTCCAACACGTAGATCAAAGGTAGGAAGATTGTAATACCTCCCAATGTCGAAATCAGCCCACCAAAGCTCGAATTCAGCCCTCCAAAGTTCCAAATGAGCGCTTCAATACTCCAAAATCAGCGCTCCAACGCACGACCTCCACACAATGAGCAATCTAATCTTTGACTCACGCAAAACACATGAGTGGGCCCATAACCTATTGAAGGTTAGATTAGAATGCCAAAGCCTCACACAAACACTTGGAATGCATAGGAAAGAGATGATCTTTACTCATGGGCTGCGCCTCTTAAGTAGCACACCCAAGGGAGTCCCCTTGGCAAACCATATGGGACATCAGCCCATACTCCACTCCTAGTACACTAGGATCAGCCCATAGCACTTGGGAGACCCAATTCTCATTACTTCTAACTATTGAAGGTTAGATTAGAATGCCAAAGCCTCACACAAACACTTGGAATGCATAGGAATGAGATAATCTTTACTCATGGGCTGCCCCTCTTAAGTAGCACACCCAAGGGAGTCCCCTTGGCAAACCATATGGGACATCAGCCCATACTCCACTCCTAGTACACTAGGATCAGCCTATATCACTTGGGAGACCCAATTCTCATTATCTCTAACTAGTACTTCTTCTCTAGTTGCTAGTCTAGCTCATTCGCATCATCTACTCTAGCTAATGCGCATGGCTATTAGCAACTTCAGCCCACGCAATCATCCTACTTCAACACTCCCACTTTGCAAATAGCCAAAGCCTTCGAGCCCAAATGCCACCACTAGTCTTTGATGTCGATCTCTCGCAAGAGCCTTTGTCAGCACGTCCGCCACCATGTGCTCCGTTGGACAATACTTCAACTCTATCACCTTCATCTCTAACTTCTCTCGAATGAAGTGATATTGCACATCAATGTGCTTTGTACGTGAGTGATGCGTTGGATTCTTCGCCAATGACATACTCCCTTGGTTGTCACACATGATTGTTGTAGCCTCCTCTTGAGTGCATCTCACATCCGCCATTAGTTGCCTCAACCAAATGGCCTCCTTCGTACCGTGGCTCGTCGCCATGTACTCCGCCTCAACCGTTGACGTGGCCGTGGTTTGTTGGCGCTTGCTATTCCATGTAACGGCCCCCGATCCAACTTTGAACATGTACCCCGTGGTGGATCTACGATCATTGGTATCACCCGCATAATCCGCATCACAATACCCACTCAACACAATGTTGTCACCTCCAAGACACAACCTCACATCACTTGTGCCTTTCAAGTACCGCATGATCCTCTTGACCGCAACCCAATGACTTGAACCCGGTCTTGCCATGTGTTGACTCACAACGCTGATTGGATACGCAAGGTCCGGCCTTGTTGCAATCATAGCATACATCAATGACCCTACAGCTTGCTTGTATGGCACATCCACCATAGATTGAGCCTCTAATGCATACTCCTCATCGGTGAGTTTCACGAGTTTGGAATTCACATCCAATGGAGTGCCAACCGGTTTGCAATCCTCCATGCCAAAGCGTTTGAGAACATCCATAACATACTTGCTTTGATTCATTGTTATGGTGCGTGTTGCTCTATCTCGCACAAACTCAACTCCTAAACAAAAGTGCAACTCACCGAGATCACTCATCTCGTACTCGTTCTCAAGCATTGCCTTCAATGCCTTCAAAGAGCTCATACCACTTGCAAGGATGATCAAATCATCCACATATATGATCACGATGACCACATGTTGCCCCTTTTGCATGAAATACAAGCTGTGATCAGCGATGCTCCTTGTGAACCCGATATGAACAAGAAACGTGTCAATCTTTTGATACCATGCGCGTGGAGATTGCTTCAACCCATACAATGACTTGTTCAACTTGCAAACAAGGTTCTCATTACCTCGTTGCACAAATCCTTCGGGTTGTACCATGTAGATGTCCTCGTCCAACTCGCCGTTCAAGAACGCCGTCTTCACATCCATTTGATGCATTTCCAAATCCATGGCAGCCCCGATGGCCAAAATGCATCGAATAGTGGTGAATTTCGCCACCGGTGCAAAGGTCTCATGAAAATCAACACCTTCGATTTGTGACAAGCCCTTTGCCACCAATCTTGCCTTATAACGAACCACATCACCCGTTGCATCTCTCTTTGCACGAAATACCCACTTACAACCGATAGCGTTGCGATTCTTGGGGAGGGGAGTCAATTCCCAAGTGCCATTGTCCATCAACGATTTGTACTCCTCTTGCATGGCTTGCTCCCACTTGTTTGCATCATCACAACTCAACGCTTCACGAATCGTCAATGGAGCATCTAAAAGTGCAACGTTTGCATGCTCCTCCTCACCTTGAGGGAGAATATGATTCTTCCACCACTCGCCAAGTGGTCTACGATTTCTCTCTGGATAACGACGATCGCTCGAGCATGCATTGTCTTCAACCGCCGTTGCTTGTGCCTTTTTCTCGCCATTCTTCGTCTTCAAAGGTCGCTCCTCAATATGTTCCTCATCACCACCATCTTCGTCATCTTCGTCTTCATCAACAATATCAATAACGGGAGATTTGGAAGATTGGTCCACAATGGCCGGTTTATCGCCACTTCTCCCACTTGGACCATCGTCCAAATTGTCTTCAACCTTGGAATTCTCGCAAAATGTCACATCACGAGCTCGAATGATCTTCTTGGTCTCGAGCGACATAAGCCTGTACGCCTTGGTACCTTCACAATATCCAAGAAACACACATTTTGTTGCCTTGGCCTCAAGTTTGGTTCTTTGAGAATCGGGTACCTTTGCAAATGCGATGCATCCAAATGTGCGCATGTGCTCCACGCGGGGTGGCCTCCCACTCCACGCTTGCTCTGGTGTCATGTTTTGAACCGCACTCGTCGGGCATCGGTTGCGTGTGTACACCGCAGTCACCACCGCTTCCGCCCAAAGGTCCAAACCCAAATTTTGTGCATGCAACATACTCCTTGCCATTTCCACAATTGTTCGATTTGCACGCTCTGCAACTCCGTTTTGTTGTGGTGTATATGGCGTTGTGGTTTGTCTAGCAATGCCTTCTTTCTTCAATAACTCTCCAAATTGGTTGGACAAGAACTCGCCGCCATTATCCGATCGAAACACCTTGATCTTGTGCTCGGATTGCTTCTCAACCAACGCCTTGAACTCTTTGAACTTCTCAAAACACTCGCTCTTTGCTTTGATCGGATACAACCATATCTTCCTCGAAAAATCATCAATGAACGTCACAAAATACTTGCAACCCCCCATAGACGTGGTCTTCATTGGACCACACACGTCGGAATGCACAATCTCAAGAACCTTGGTTGCACGAGTTGCCCCATCAACTGGAAACGGTGAGCGTTGTTGCTTGCCTTCAATACAACCCTCACATGTGAATGAACTAGGTGCGACGTGTGATTGTGCAAGATCCATGCCACTTACCATTCCACGCACTGCTTTCACACTCTTGACATTCAAATGCCCGAGACGACGATGCCACAACGCCAACTTGTCTTCGTTTGAACTCGATTGCACCAACGTTGCCGATTCCGCCGCGTGCATCTTGGAAAACTTGATTTGGTACAAGCCGTTGACTTCGTGTATAATGGCCACCTCCTCACGACTTGGAGACAACACAAAACACCCTTGGTCGCTAAATTCCACTCGCAAATGCTTCATCACCAAATGTCGCACCGATAAAAGATTTGCCTTCAACTTGGGAACGTGGAGGACATCATGGATGGTAATTGTCTTCACACGACCCTTCACCTCGGTGTCTACGACGATGGATCCTTTACCCACGGCTTGAAGAACCGTATCATCACCCAAAATGACATTCTTTGGAGATATGACGTGATATGATTGGAAACAAGTCCTAATGGGCGCCATGTGACTCGAGGCTCCCGAATCAACAATCCAATCGATCACACTACCATTGCATGACACGTCACTTGCCATCATTGCATACTCGTCCCCGTCATCACTACAAGAAGAGACGCTAGTCATAAATGCGTACTCATCACCTGCATCGTTGACCTTTGTATTGTTGGCACTTTCCTCTCTCTTGCGTTTGTAGCAAAATTTTGCCAAGTGGCCCTTCTTACCGCAATAGTAGCATACCTTGTCTGTAGAGCTCCCACTGGCACCGCTCTTGGATTGCTTCGCCATAAGCGCCGCGCTATCGCCACGAGTCTCGTTCTCTTTGCGCCGCGAGAGTTCATGCAACAACCGTGATGTCACATAATCAAGAGTGAGCTCGCTAATGGGCCTACTCTCCATAGCAACGATAAGATACTCGTACGACGGCGGCAAACTCTCGAGGAGCGTCATAACGATATCACCGTCGGTAGTGTTGACGTCTGCGCCGTTGAGCTGATCCGCAAGAGCCTTGACTTTGTTGATGTGCGCCAACATGTCGTCGTTTTCTTCCATCTTGATGGTGAAAAACTTGCGCCTCAAAAACAAGATATTGACCAAGCTCTTTGCCTCATGAATATTGCAAAGCTTGGCCCATGCCTCGGCGGGAGTCTTGCACGACCGAATATGAGAAAGCTGGGAATCAGAAAGATTAAGAGCCAAAATCGCAAAGGCCTTTTTCTCTCGCCGAGTGTACGCAGTTCGTACCCTAGCCTCGGCGTCGGACGAAGGCGGTTCCTCACTACCCTCAACTATCTCCCACAATTCTTTTTCGGCCATGACCATTTCCATCTTGAATTTCCACAAGTGGAAGTTGACGCCATCGAACTTGTCTACAACCTTAGCACCTTCACCCTCAAATGTAGCCATATCCTTGATTGAAGGACGTACGCTCACAAAATTCAGCCCCTAGAAAGCTAAGAAAATTTGTTTTTATGATTTTTTGTTTTTGACAATTTTGTGATTTGTGAGGCAAATTGCACACGTACGTGCTTCTAATGCCTCCAAACTAATTCCAAACACTAAATCAGCACCTTTGTGCTACACATCAACCTCACAACACTCAATCGTGATGGTTCTTAGTGAATTTGCACAAGATCATACCACAACACCCTAACTAGGAGAATTGCGCACTCGTTGGCTCAAATCCACTCAAATCAGCACCCTTGTGCTTCACAACACGTAATGCACCCTATGGACACCCTTGTGCCTTCCAAGGACTCTAAATCAATGCAAATTTAGCCCCTTCAAGTCCTAATTGCATTGAAATTCATCAAATCAGCCCCGTTGTGCATTCACTAACCCAAACTCTAATTTTGAGCACTCCAAGGGCATAACTCACATTCCAAACCCTTGTGCAAGAATTGCAATACCAAAATCAGATTGTAGACTCACCCCAAGAGCCTCAAAGCATAAAAGTGCCTTGCAACAACACAAGTGCACAAATTGAGCACAAATCGAGCCAATAAGCTCCAATAAGCTCCAATAAGCTCCAATCAGCTCCAATATACTCCAACAAGCACCAATAAGCTCCAAAGCTCCAATTCAGCCCTTGTAGACGTGTATAAACTCCAAAGGTGCTCCAAAGTGCTCCAAAAGCTCCAAATCAACAAATGATAGCTCCAAAGTGCGAATTCAGCCCTCCAACACGTAGATCAAAGGTAGGAAGATTGTAATACCTCCCAATGTCGAAATCAGCCCACCAAAGCTCGAATTCAGCCCTCCAAAGTTCCAAATCAGCGCTCCAATACTCCAAAATCAGCGCTCCAACGCACGACCTCCACACAATGAGCAATCTAATCTTTGACTCACGCAAAACACATGAGTGGGCCCATAACCTATTAAAGGTTAGATTAGAATGCCAAAGCCTCACACAAACACTTGGAATGCATAGGAAAGAGATAATCTTTACTCATTGGCTGCCCCTCTTAAGTAGCACACCCAAGGGAGTCCCCTTGGCAAACCATATGGGACATCAGCCCATACTCCACTCCTAGTACACTAGGATCAGCCCATATCACTTGGGAGACCCAATTCTCATTATCTCTAACTAGTACTTCTTCTCTAGTTGCTAGTCTAGCTCATTCGCATCATCTACTCTAGCTAATGCGCATGGCTATGAGCAACTTCAGCCCACGCAATCATCCTACTTCAACACTAACTACTACCACTTCTCTAGTTGCAAGTCTAGCTCATTCGCATCATCTACTCTAGCTAATGCGCCTGGCAATGAGCAACTTCAGCCCACTGTTGAAGTAGGATGATTGCGTGGGCTGAAGTTGCTCATAGCCATGCGCATTAGCTAGAGTAGATGATGCAAATGAGCTAGAATAGCAACTAGAGAAGTGGTACTAGTTAGAGATAATGAGAATTGGGTCTCCCAAGTGATATGGGCTGATCCTAGTGTACTAGGAGTGGAGTATGGGCTGATGTCCCATATGGTTTGCCAAGGGGACTCCCTAGGATGTATTGAAGGTTAGATTAGAATGCCAAAGCCTCACACAAACACTTGGAATGCATAGGAAAGAGATGATCTTTACTCATGGGCTGCCCCTCTTAAGTAGCACACCCAAGGGAGTCCCCTTGGCAAACCATATGGGACATCAGCCCATACTCCACTCCTAGTACACTAGGATCAGCCCATATCACTTGGGAGACCCAATTCTCATTACTTCTAACTAGTACCACTTCTCTAGTTGCAAGTTTCTCTCATTCCCATCATCTACTCTAGCTAATGCGCATGGCTATGAGCAACTTCAGCCCACGCAATCATCCTACTTCAACACTCCCACTTTGCGAATAGCCAAAGCCTTCGAGCCCAAATGCCACCACTAGTCTTTGATGTCGATCTCTCGCAAGAGCCTTTGTCAGCACGTCCGCCACCATGTGCTCCGTTGGACAATACTTCAACTCTATCACCTTCATCTCTAACTTCTCTCGAATGAAGTGATATTGCACATCAATGTGCTTTGTACGTGAGTGATGCGTTGGATTCTTCGCCAATGACATACTCCCTTGGTTGTCACACATGATTGTTGTAGCCTCCTCTTGAGTGCATCTCACATCCGCCATTAGTTGCCTCAACCAAATGGCCTCCTTCGTACCGTGGCTCGTCGCCATGTACTCCGCCTCAACCGTTGACGTGGCCGTGGTTTGTTGGCGCTTGCTATTCCATGAAACGGCCCCCGATCCAACTTTGAACATGTACCCCGTGGTGGATCTACGATCATTGGTATCACCCGCATAATCCGCATCACAATACCCACTCAACACAATGTTGTCACCTCCAAGACACAACCTCACATCACTTGTGCCTTTCAAGTACCGCATGATCCTCTTGACCGCAACCCAATGACTTGAACCCGGTCTTGCCATGTGTTGACTCACAACGCTGATTGGATACGCAAGGTCCGGCCTTGTTGCAATCATAGCATACATCAATGACCCTACAGCTTGCTTGTATGGCACATCCACCATAGATTGAGCCTCTAATGCATACTCCTCATCCGTGAGTTTCACGAGTTTGGAATTCACATCCAATGGAGTGCCAACCGGTTTGCAATCCTCCATGCCAAAGCGTTTGAGCACATCCATAACATACTTGCTTTGATTCATTGTTATGGTGCGTGTTGCTCTATCTCGCACAAACTCAACTCCTAAACAAAAGTGCAACTCACCCAGATCACTCATCTCGTACTCGTTCTCAAGCATTGCCTTCAATGCCTTCAAAGAGCTCATACAACTTGCAAGGATGATCAAATCATCCACATATATGATCACGATGACCACATGTTGCCCTTTTTGCATGAAATACAAGCTGTGATCAGCGATGCTCCTTGTGAACCCGATATGAACAAGAAACGTGTCAATCTTTTGATACCATGCGCGTGGAGATTGCTTCAACCCATACAATGACTTGTTCAACTTGCAAACAAGGTTCTCATTACCTCGTTGCACAAATCCTTCGGGTTGTACCATGTAGATGTCCTCGTCCAACTCGCCGTTCAAGAACGCCGTCTTCACATCCATTTGATGCATTTCCAAATCCATGGCAGCCCCGATGGCCAAAATGCATCGAATAGTGGTGAATTTCGCCACCGGTGCAAAGGTCTCATGAAAATCAACACCTTCGATTTGTGAAAAGCCCTTTGCCACCAATCTTGCCTTATAACGAACCACATCACCCGTTGCATCTCTCTTTGCACGAAATACCCACTTACAACCGATAGCGTTGCGATTCTTGGGGAGGGGAGTCAATTCCCAAGTGCCATTGTCCATCAACGATTTGTACTCCTCTTGCATGGCTTGCTCCCACTTGTTTGCATCATCACAACTCAACGCTTCACGAATCGTCAATGGAGCATCTAAAAGTGCAACGTTTGCATGCTCCTCCTCACCTTGAGGGAGAATATGATTCTTCCACCACTCGCCAAGTGGTCTACGATTTCTCTCTGGATAACGACGATCGCTCGAGGATGCATTGTCTTCAACCGCCGTTGCTTGTGCCTTTTTCTCGCCATTCTTCGTCTTCAAAGGTCGCTCCTCAATATGTTCCTCATCACCACCATCTTCGTCATCTTCGTCTTCATCAACAATATCAATAACGGGAGATTTGGAAGATTGGTCCACAATCGCCGGTTTATCGCCACTTCTCCCACTTGGACCATCGTCCAAATTGTCTTCAACCTTGGAATTCTCGCAAAATGTCACATCACGAGCTCGAATGATCTTCTTGGTCTCGAGCGACATGAGCCTGTACGCCTTGGTACCTTCACAATATCCAAGAAACACACATTTTGTTGCCTTGGCCTCAAGTTTGGTTCTTTGAGAATCGGGTACCTTTGCAAATGCGATGCATCCAAATGTGCGCATGTGCTCCACGCGGGGTGGCCTCCCACTCCACGCTTGCTCTGGTGTCATGTTTTGAACCGCACTCGTCGGGCATCGGTTGCGTGTGTACACCGCAGTCACCACCGCTTCCGCCCAAAGGTCCAAACCCAAATTTTGTGCATGCAACATACTCCTTGCCATTTCCACAATTGTTCGATTTGCACGCTCTGCAACTCCGTTTTGTTGTGGTGTATATGGCGTTGTGGTTTGTCTAGCAATGCCTTCTTTCTTCAATAACTCTCCAAATTGGTTGGACATGAACTCGCCGCCATTATCCGATCGAAACACCTTGATCTTGTGCTCGGATTGCTTCTCAACCAACGCCTTGAACTCTTTGAACTTCTCAAAACACTCGCTCTTTGCTTTGATCGGATACAACCATATCTTCCTCGAAAAATCATCAATGAACGTCACAAAATACTTGCAACCCCCCATAGACGTGGTCTTCATTGGACCACACACGTCGGAATGCACAATCTCAAGTACCTTGGTTGCACGAGTTGCCCCATCAACTGGAAACGGTGAGCGTTGTTGTTTGCCTTCAATACAACCCTCACATGTGAATGAACTAGGTGCGACGTGTGATTGTGCAAGATCCATGCCACTTACCATTCCACGCAGTGCTTTCACACTCTTGACATTCAAATGCCCGAGACGACGATGCCACAACGCCAACTTGTCTTCGTTTGAACTCGATTGCACCAACGTTGCCGATTCCGCCGCGTGCATCTTGGAAAACTTGATTTGGTACAAGCCGTTGACTTCGTGTATAATGGCCACCTCCTCACGACTTGGAGACAACACAAAACACCCTTGGTCGCTAAATTCCACTCGCAAATGCTTCATCACCAAATGTCGCACCGATAAAAGATTTGCCTTCAACTTGGGAACGTGGAGGACATCATGGATGGTAATTGTCTTCACACGACCCTTCACCTCGGTGTCTACGACGATGGATCCTTTACCCACGGCTTGAAGAACCGTATCATCACCCAAAATGACATTCTTTGGAGATATGACGTGATATGATTGGAAACAAGTCCTAATGGGCGCCATGTGACTCGAGGCTCCCGAATCAACAATCCAATCGATCACACTACCATTGCATGACACGTCACTTGCCATCATTGCATACTCGTCCCCGTCATCACTACAAGAAGAGACGCTAGTCATAAACGCATACTCATCACCTGCATCGTTGACCTTTGTATTGTTGGCACTTTCCTCTCTCTTGCGTTTGTAGCAAAATTTTGCCAAGTGGCCCTTTTTACCGCAATAGTAGCATACCTTGTCTGTAGAGCTCCCACTGGCACCGCTCTTGGATTGCTTCGCCATAAGCGCCGCGCTATCGCCACGAGTCTCGTTCTCTTTGCGCCGCGAGAGTTCATGCAACAACCGTGATGTCACATAATCAAGAGTGAGCTCGCTAATGGGCCTACTCTCCATAGCAACGATAAGATACTCGTACGACGGCGGCAAACTCTCGAGGAGCGTCATAACGATATCACCGTCGGTAATGTTGACGTCTGCGCCGTTGAGCTGATCCGCAAGAGCCTTGACTTTGTTGATGTGCGCCAACATGTCGTCGTTTTCTTCCATCTTGATGGTGAAAAACTTGCGCCTCAAAAACAAGATATTGACCAAGCTCTTTGCCTCATGAATATTGCAAAGCTTGGCCCATGCCTCGGCGGGAGTCTTCGTCCGACGCCGAGGCTAGGGTACGAACTGCGTACACTCGGCGAGAGAAAAAGGCCTTTGCGATTTTGGCTCTTAATCTTTCTGATTCCCAGCTTTCTCATATTCGGTCGTGCAAGACTCCCGCCGAGGCATGGGCCAAGCTTTGCAATATTCATGAGGCAAAGAGCTTGGTCAATATTGTTGAAGTAGGATGATTGCGTGGGCTGAAGTTGCTCATAGCCATGCGCATTAGCTAGAGTAGATGATGCGAATGAGCTAGAGTTGCAACTAGAGAAGTGGTACTAGTTAGAAGTAATGAGAATTGGGTCTCCCAAGTGATATGGGCTGATCCTAGTGTACTAGGAGTGGAGTATGGGCTGATGTCCCATATGGTTTGCCAAGGGGACTCCCTTGGGTGTGCTACTTAAGAGGGGCAGCCCATGAGTAAAGATCATCTCTTTCCTATGCATTCCAAGTGTTTGTGTGAGGCTTTGGCATTCTAATCTAACCTTCAATAGGTTATGGGCCCACTCATGTGTTTTGCGTGAGTCAAAGATTAGATTGCTCATTGTGTGGAGGTCGTGCGTTGGAGCGCTGATTTTGGAGTATTGGAGCGCTGATTTGGAACTTTGGAGGGCTGAATTCGAGCTTTGGTGGGCTGATTTCGACATTGGGAGGTATTACAATCTTCCTACCTTTGATCTACGTGTTGGAGGGCTGAATTCGCACTTTGGAGCTATCATTTGTTGATTTGGAGCTTTTGGAGCACTTTGGAGCACTTTTGGAGTTTATACACGTCTACAAGGGCTGAATTGGAGCTTTGGAGCTTATTGGTGCTTGTTGGAGTATATTGGAGCTTATTGGAGCTTATTGGAGCTTATTGGAGCTTATTGGCTCAATTTGTGCTCAATTTGTGCACTTGTGTTGTTGCAAGGCACTTTTATGCTTTGAGGCTCTTGGGGTGAGTCTACAATCTGATTTTGGTATTGCAATTCTTGCACAAGGGTTTGGAATGTGAGTTATGCCCTTGGAGTGCTCAAAATTAGAGTTTGGGTTAGTGAATGCACAACGGGGCTGATTTGATGAATTTCAATGCAATTAGGACTTGAAGGGGCTGAATTTGCATTGATTGAGAGTCCTTGGAAGGCACAAGGGTGTGCATAGGGTGCATTACATGTTGTGAAGCACAAGGGTGCTGATTTGAGTGGATTTGAGCCAACGAGTGCGCAATTCTCCTAGTTAGGGCGTTGTGGTATGATCTTGTGCAAATTCACTAAGAACCATCACGATTGAGTGTTGTGAGGTTGATGTGTAGCACAAAGGTGCTGATTTAGTGTTTGGAATTAGTTTGGAGGCATTAGAAGCACATACGTGTGCAATTTGCCTCACAAATCACAAAATTGTCAAAAATCATAAAAACAATTTTTTATTGAAGGTTAGATTAGAATGCCAAAGCCTCACACAAACACTTGGAATGCATAGGAAAGAGATGATCTTTACTCATGGGCTGCCCCTCTTAAGTAGCACACCCAAGGGAGTCCCCTTGGCAAACCATATGGGACATCAGCCCATACTCCACTCCTAGTACACTAGGATCAGCCCATATCACTTGGGAGACCCAATTCTCATTACTTCTAACTAGTACCACTTCTCTAGTTCCAACTCTAGCTCATTCGCATCATCTACTCTAGCTAATGCGCATGGCTATGAGCAACTTCAGCCCACGCAATCATCCTACTTCAACACTCCCACTTTGCAAATAGCCAAAGCCTTCGAGCCCAAATGCCACCACTAGTCTTTGATGTCGATCTCTCGCAAGAGCCTTTGTCAGCACGTCCGCCACCATGTGCTCCGTTGGACAATACTTCAACTCTATCACCTTCATCTCTAACTTCTCTCGAATGAAGTGATATTGCACATCAATGTGCTTTGTACGTGAGTGATGCGTTGGATTCTTCGCCAATGACATACTCCCTTGGTTGTCACACATGATTGTTGTAGCCTCCTCTTGAGTGCATCTCACATCCGCCATTAGTTGCCTCAACCAAATGGCCTCCTTCGTACCGTGGCTCGTCGCCATGTACTCCGCCTCAACCGTTGACGTGGCCGTGGTTTGTTGGCGCTTGCTATTCCATGAAACGGCCCCCAATCCAACTTTGAACATGTACCCCGTGGTGGATCTACGATCATTGGTATCACCCGCATAATCCGCATCACAATACCCACTCAACACAATGTTGTCACCTCCAAGACACAACCTCACATCACTTGTGCCTTTCAAGTACCGCATGATCCTCTTGACCGCAACCCAATGACTTGAACCCGGTCTTGCCATGTGTTGACTCACAACGCTGATTGGATACGCAAGGTCCGGCCTTGTTGCAATCATAGCATACATCAATGACCCTACAGCTTGCTTGTATGGCACATCCACCATAGATTGAGCCTCTAATGCATACTCCTCATCGGTGAGTTTCACGAGTTTGGAATTCACATCCAATGGAGTGCCAACCGGTTTGCAATCCTCCATGCCAAAGCGTTTGAGCACATCCATAACATACTTGCTTTGATTCATTGTTATGGTGCGTGTTGCTCTATCTCGCACAAACTCAACTCCTAAACAAAAGTGCAACTCACCGAGATCACTCATCTCGTACTCGTTCTCAAGCATTGCCTTCAATGCCTTCAAAGAGCTCATACCACTTGCAAGGATGATCAAATCATCCACATATATGATCACGATGACCACATGTTGCCCCTTTTGCATGAAATACAAGCTGTGATCAGCGATGCTCCTTGTGAACCCGATATGAACAAGAAACGTGTCAATCTTTTGATACCATGCGCGTGGAGATTGCTTCAACCCATACAATGACTTGTTCAACTTGCAAACAAGGTTCTCATTACCTCGTTGCACAAATCCTTCGGGTTGCACCATGTAGATGTCCTCGTCCAACTCGCCGTTCAAGAACGCCGTCTTCACATCCATTTGATGCATTTCCAAATCCATGGCAGCCCCGATGGCCAAAATGCATCGAATAGTGGTGAATTTCGCCACCGGTGCAAAGGTCTCATGAAAATCAACACCTTCGATTTGTGAAAAGCCCTTTGCCACCAATCTTGCCTTATAACGAACCACATCACCCGTTGCATCTCTCTTTGCACGAAATACCCACTTACAACCGATAGCGTTGCGATTCTTGGGGAGGGGAGTCAATTCCCAAGTGCCATTGTCCATCAACGATTTGTACTCCTCTTGCATGGCTTGCTCCCACTTGTTTGCATCATCACAACTCAACGCTTCACGAATCGTCAATGGAGCATCTAAAAGTGCAACGTTTGCATGCTCCTCCTCACCTTGAGGGAGAATATGATTCTTCCACCACTCGCCAAGTGGTCTACGATTTCTCTCTGGATAACGACGATCGCTCGAGGATGCATTGTCTTCAACCGCCGTTGCTTGTGCCTTCTTCTCGCCATTCTTCGTCTTCAAAGGTCGCTCCTCAATATGTTCCTCATCACCACCATCTTCGTCATCTTCGTCTTCATCAACAATATCAATAACGGGAGATTTGGAAGATTGGTCCACAATGGCCGGTTTATCGCCACTTCTCCCACTTGGACCATCGTCCAAATTGTCTTCAACCTTGGAATTCTCGCAAAATGTCACATCACGAGCTCGAATGATCTTCTTGGTCTCGAGCGACATGAGCCTGTACGCCTTGGTACCTTCACAATATCCAAGAAACACACATTTTGTTGCCTTGGCCTCAAGTTTGGTTCTTTGAGAATCGGGTACCTTTGCAAATGCGATGCATCCAAATGTGCGCATGTGCTCCACGCGGGGTGGCCTCCCACTCCACGCTTGTTCTGGTGTCATGTTTTGAACCGCACTCGTCGGGCATCGGTTGCGTGTGTACACCGCAGTCACCACCGCTTCCGCCCAAAGGTCCAAACCCAAATTTTGTGCATGCAACATACTCCTTGCCATTTCCACAATTGTTCGATTTGCACGCTCTGCAACTCCGTTTTGTTGTGGTGTATATGGCGTTGTGGTTTGTCTAGCAATGCCTTCTTTCTTCAATAACTCTGCAAATTGGTTGGACATGAACTCGCCGCCATTATCCGATCGAAACACCTTGATCTTGTGCTCGGATTGCTTCTCAACCAACGCCTTGAACTCTTTGAACTTCTCAAAACACTCGCTCTTTGCTTTGATCGGATACAACCATATCTTCCTCGAAAAATCATCAATGAACGTCACAAAATACTTGCAACCCCCCATAGACGTGGTCTTCATTGGACCACACACGTCGGAATGCACAATCTCAAGAACCTTGGTTGCACGAGTTGCCCCATCAACTGGAAACGGTGAGCGTTGTTGCTTGCCTTCAATACAACCCTCACATGTGAATGAACTAGGTGCGACGTGTGATTGTGCAAGATTCATGCCACTTACCATTCCACGCAGTGCTTTCACACTCTTGACATTCAAATGCCCGAGACGACGATGCCACAACGCCAACTTGTCTTCGTTTGAACTCGATTGCACCAACGTTGCCGATTCCGCCGCGTGCATCTTGGAAAACTTGATTTGGTACAAGCCGTTGACTTCGTGTATAATGGCCACCTCCTCACGACTTGGAGACAACACAAAACACCCTTGGTCGCTAAATTCCACTCGCAAATGCTTCATCACCAAATGTCGCACCGATAAAAGATTTGCCTTCAACTTGGGAACGTGGAGGACATCATGGATGGTAATTGTCTTCACACGACCCTTCACCTCGGTGTCTACGACGATGGATCCTTTACCCACGGCTTGAAGAACCGTATCATCACCCAAAATGACATTCTTTGGAGATATGACGTGATATGATTGGAAACAAGTCCTAATGGGCGCCATGTGACTCGAGGCTCCCGAATCAACAATCCAATCGATCACACTACCATTGCATGACACGTCACTTGCCATCATTGCATACTCGTCCCCGTCATCACTACAAGAAGAGACGCTAGTCATAAATGCGTACTCATCACCTGCATCGTTGACCTTTGTATTGTTGGCACTTTCCTCTCTCTTGCGTTTGTAGCAAAATTTTGCCAAGTGGCCCTTCTTACCGCAATAGTAGCATACCTTGTCTGTAGAGCTCCCACTGGCACCGCTCTTGGATTGCTTCGCCATAAGCGCCGCGCTATCGCCACGAGTCTCGTTCTCTTTGCGCCGCGAGAGTTCATGCAACAACCGTGATGTCACATAATCAAGAGTGAGCTCGCTAATGGGCCTACTCTCCATAGCAACGATAAGATACTCGTACGACGGCGGCAAACTCTCGAGGAGCGTCATAACGATATCACCGTCGGTAATGTTGACGTCTGCGCCGTTGAGCTGATCCGCAAGAGCCTTGACTTTGTTGATGTGCGCCAACATGTCGTCGTTTTCTTCCATCTTGATGGTGAAAAACTTGCGCCTCAAAAACAAGATATTGACCAAGCTCTTTGCCTCATGAATATTGCAAAGCTTGGCCCATGCCTCGGCGGGAGTCTTGCACGACCGAATATGAGAAAGCTGGGAATCAGAAAGATTAAGAGCCAAAATCGCAAAGGCCTTTTTCTCTCGCCGAGTGTACGCAGTTCGTACCCTAGCCTCGGCGTCGGACGAAGGCGGTTCCTCACTACCCTCAACTATCTCCCACAATTCTTTTTCGGCCATGACCATTTCCATCTTGAATTTCCACAAGTGGAAGTTGACGCCATCGAACTTGTCTACAACCTTAGCACCTTCACCCTCAAATGTAGCCATATCCTTGATTGAAGGACGTACGCTCACAAAATTCAGCCCCTAGAAAGCTAAGAAAAATTGTTTTTATGATTTTTTGACAATTTTGTGATTTGTGAGGCAAATTGCACACGTACGTGCTTCTAATGCCTCCAAACTAATTCCAAACACTAAATCAGCACCTTTGTGCTACACATCAACCTCACAACACTCAATCGTGATGGTTCTTAGTGAATTTGCACAAGATCATACCACAACACCCTAACTAGGAGAATTGCGCACTCGTTGGCTCAAATCCACTCAAATCAGCACCCTTGTGCTTCACAACACGTAACGCACCCTATGGACACCCTTGTGCCTTCCAAGGACTCTAAATCAATGCAAATTCAGCCCCTTCAAGTCCTAATTGCATTGAAATTCATCAAATCAGCCCCGTTGTGCATTCACTAACCCAAACTCTAATTTTGAGCACTCCAAGGGCATAACTCACATTCCAAACCCTTGTGCAAGAATTGCAATACCAAAATCAGATTGTAGACTCACCCCAAGAGCCTCAAAGCATAAAAGTGCCTTGCAACAACACAAGTGCACAAATTGAGCACAAATTGAGCCAATAAGCTCCAATAAGCTCCAATAAGCTCCAATAAGCTCCAATCAGCTCCAATATACTCCAACAAGCACCAATAAGCTCCAAAGCTCCAATTCAGCCCTTGTAGACGTGTATAAACTCCAAAAGTGCTCCAAAGTGCTCCAAAAGCTCCAAATCAACAAATGATAGCTCCAAAGTGCGAATTCAGCCCTCCAACACGTAGATCAAAGGTAGGAAGATTGTAATACCTCCCAATGTCGAAATCAGCCCACCAAAGCTCGAATTCAGCCCTCCAAAGTTCCAAATGAGCGCTCCAATACTCCAAAATCAGCGCTCCAAAGCACGACCTCCACACAATGAGCAATCTAATCTTTGACTCACGCAAAACACATGAGTGGGCCCATAACCTATTGAAGGTTAGATTAGAATGCCAAAGCCTCACACAAACACTTGGAATGCATAGGAAAGAGATGATCTTTACTCATGGGCTGCCCCTCTTAAGTAGCACACCCAAGGGAGTCCCCTTGGCAAACCATATGGGACATCAGCCCATACTCCACTCCTAGTACACTAGGATCAGCCCATATCACTTGGGAGACCCAATTCTCATTACTTCTAACTAGTACCACTTCTCTAGTTCCAACTCTAGCTCATTCGCATCATCTACTCTAGCTAATGCGCATGGCTATGAGCAACTTCAGCCCACGCAATCATCCTACTTCAACATTTTTCTTAGCTTTCTAGGGGCTGAATTTTGTGAGCGTACGTCCTTCAATCAAGGATATGGCTACATTTGAGGGTGAAGGTGCTAAGGTTGTAGACAAGTTCGATGGCGTCAACTTCCACTTGTGGAAATTCAAGATGGAAATGGTCATGGCCGAAAAGGAATTGTGGGAGATAGTTGAGGGTAGTGAGGAACCGCCTTCGTCCGACGCCGAGGCTAGGGTACGAACTGCGTACACTCGGCGAGAGAAAAAGGCCTTTGCGATTTTGGCTCTTAATCTTTCTGATTCCCAGCTTTCTCATATTCGGTCGTGCAAGACTCCCGCCGAGGCATGGGCCAAGCTTTGCAATATTCATGAGGCAAAGAGCTTGGTCAATATCTTGTTTTTGAGGCGTAAGTTTTTCACCATCAAGATGGAAGAAAACGACGACATGCTGGCGCACATCAACAAAGTCAAGGCTCTTGCGGATCAGCTCAACGGCGCAGACGTCAACATTACGGACGGTGATATCGTTATGACGCTCCTCGAGAGTTTGCCGCCGTCGTACGAGTATCTTATCGTTGCTATGGAGAGTAGGCCCATTAGCGAGCTCACTCTTGATTATGTGACATCACGGTTGTTGCATGAACTCTCGCGGCGCAAAGAGAACGAGACTCGTGGCGATAGCGCAGCGCTTATGGCGAAGCAATCCAAGAGCGGTGCCAGTGGGAGCTCTACAGACAAGGTATGCTACTATTGCGGTAAGAAGGGCCACTTGGCAAAATTTTGCTACAAACGCAAGAGAGAGGAAAGTGCCAACAATACAAAGGTCAACGATGCAGGTGATGAGTACGCATTTATGACTAGCGTCTCTTCTTGTAGTGATGACGGGGACGAGTATGCAATGATGGCAAGTGACGTGTCATGCAATGGTAGTGTGATCGATTGGATTGTTGATTCGGGAGCCTCGAGTCACATGGCGCCCATTAGGACTTGTTTCCAATCATATCACGTCATATCTCCAAAGAATGTCATTTTGGGTGATGATACGGTTCTTCAAGCCGTGGGTAAAGGATCCATCGTCGTAGACACCGAGGTGAAGGGTCGTGTGAAGACAATTACCATCCATGATGTCCTCCACGTTCCCAAGTTGAAGGCAAATCTTTTATCGGTGCGACATTTGGTGATGAAGCATTTGCGAGTGGAATTTAGCGACCAAGGGTGTTTTGTGTTGTCTCCAAGTCGTGAGGAGGTGGCCATTATACACGAAGTCAACGGCTTGTACCAAATCAAGTTTTCCAAGATGCACGCGGCGGAATCCGCAACGTTGGTGCAATCGAGTTCAAACGAAGACAAGTTGGCGTTGTGGCATCGTCGTCTCGGGCATTTGAATGTCAAGAGTGTGAAAGCACTGCGTGGAATGGTAAGTGGCATGGATCTTGCACAATCACACGTCGCACCTAGTTCATTCACATGTGAGGGTTGTATTGAAGGCAAGCAACAACGCTCACCGTTTCCAGTTGATGGGGCAACTCGTGCAACCAAGGTTCTTGAGATTGTGCATTCCGACGTGTGTGGTCCAATGAAGACCACGTCTATGGGGGGTTGCAAGTATTTTGTCACGTTCATTGATGATTTTTCGAGGAAGATATGGTTGTATCCGATCAAAGCAAAGAGCGAGTGTTTTGAGAAGTTCAAAGAGTTCAAGGCGTTGGTTGAGAAGCAATCCGAGCACAAGATCAAGGTGTTTCGATCGGATAATGGCGGCGAGTTCTTGTCCAACCAATTTGGAGAGTTATTGAAGAAAGAAGGCATTGCTAGACAAACCACAACGCCATATACACCACAACAAAACGGAGTTGCAGAGCGTGCAAATCGAACAATTGTGGAAATGGCAAGGAGTATGTTGCATGCACAAAATTTGGGTTTGGACCTTTGGGCGGAAGCGGTGGTGACTGCGGTGTACACACGCAACCGATGCCCGACGAGTGCGGTTCAAAACATGACACCAGAGCAAGCGTGGAGTGGGAGGCCACCCCGCGTGGAGCACATGCGCACATTTGGATGCATCGCATTTGCAAAGGTACCCGATTCTCAAAGAACCAAACTTGAGGCCAAGGCAACAAAATGTGTGTTTCTTGGATATTGTGAAGGTACCAAGGCGTACAGGCTCATGTCGCTCGAGACCAAGAAGATCATTCGAGCTCGTGATGTGACATTTTGCGAGAATTCCAAGGTTGAAGACAATTTGGACGATGGTCCAAGTGGGAGAAGTGGCGATAAACCAGCGATTGTGGACCAATCTTCC
Source organism: Pohlia nutans (assembly GCA_022496805.1). NCBI lineage: Eukaryota > Viridiplantae > Streptophyta > Bryopsida > Bryales > Mniaceae > Pohlia > Pohlia nutans. The sequence continues at coordinate 20,890,062 of CM040094.1, forward strand.
AAATCTCCCGTTATTGATATTGTTGATGAAGACGAAGATGACGAAGATGGTGGTGATGAGGAACATATTGAGGAGCGACCTTTGAAGACGAAGAATGGCGAGAAAAAGGCACAAGCAACGGCGGTTGAAGACAATGCATCCTCGAGCGATCGTCGTTATCCAGAGAGAAATCGTAGACCACTTGGCGAGTGGTGGAAGAATCATATTCTCCCTCAAGGTGAGGAGGAGCATGCAAACGTTGCACTTTTAGATGCTCCATTGACGATTCGTGAAGCGTTGAGTTGTGATGATGCAAACAAGTGGGAGCAAGCCATGCAAGAGGAGTACAAATCGTTGATGGACAATGGCACTTGGGAATTGACTCCCCTCCCCAAGAATCGCAACGCTATCGGTTGTAAGTGGGTATTTCGTGCAAAGAGAGATGCAACGGGTGATGTGGTTCGTTATAAGGCAAGATTGGTGGCAAAGGGCTTTTCACAAATCGAAGGTGTTGATTTTCATGAGACCTTTGCACCGGTGGCGAAATTCACCACTATTCGATGCATTTTGGCCATCGGGGCTGCCATGGATTTGGAAATGCATCAAATGGATGTGAAGACGGCGTTCTTGAACGGCGAGTTGGACGAGGACATCTACATGGTACAACCCGAAGGATTTGTGCAACGAGGTAATGAGAACCTTGTTTGCAAGTTGAACAAGTCATTGTATGGGTTGAAGCAATCTCCACGCGCATGGTATCAAAAGATTGACACGTTTCTTGTTCATATCGGGTTCACAAGGAGCATCGCTGATCACAGCTTGTATTTCATGCAAAAGGGGCAACATGTGGTCATCGTGATCATATATGTGGATGATTTGATCATCCTTGCAAGTGGTATGAGCTCTTTGAAGGCATTGAAGGCAATGCTTGAGAACGAGTACGAGATGAGTGATCTGGGTGAGTTGCACTTTTGTTTAGGAGTTGAGTTTGTGCGAGATAGAGCAACACGCACCATAACAATGAATCAAAGCAAGTATGTTATGGATGTTCTCAAACGCTTTGGCATGGAGGATTGCAAACCGGTTGGCACTCCATTGGATGTGAATTCCAAACTCGTGAAACTCACCGATGAGGAGTATGCATTAGAGGCTCAATCTATGGTGGATGTGCCATACAAGCAAGCTGTAGGGTCATTGATGTATGCTATGATTGCAACAAGGCCGGACCTTGCGTATCCAATCAGCGTTGTGAGTCAACACATGGCAAGACCGGGTTCAAGTCATTGGGTTGCGGTCAAGAGGATCATGCGGTACTTGAAAGGCACAAGTGATGTGAGGTTGTGTCTTGGAGGTGACAACATTGTGTTGAGTGGGTATTGTGATGCGGATTATGCGGGTGATACCAATGATCGTAGATCCACCACGGGGTACATGTTCAAAGTTGGATCGGGGGCCGTTTCATGGAATAGCAAGCGCCAACAAACCACGGCCACGTCAACGGTTGAGGCGGAGTACATGGCGACGAGCCACGGTACGAAGGAGGCCATTTGGTTGAGGCAACTAATGGCGGATGTGAGATGCACTCAAGAGGAGGCTACAACAATCATGTGTGACAACCAAGGGAGTATGTCATTGGCGAAGAATCCAACGCATCACTCACGTACAAAGCACATTGATGTGCAATATCACTTCATTCGAGAGAAGTTAGAGATGAAGGTGATAGAGTTGAAGTATTGTCCAACGGAGCACATGGTGGCGGACGTGCTGACAAAGGCTCTTGCGAGAGATCGACATCAAAGACTAGTGATAGCATTTGGGCTCGAAGGCTTTGGCTATTTGCAAAGTGGGAGTGTTGAAGTCGGATGATTGCGTGGGCTGAAGTTGCTCATAGCCATGCGCATTAGCTAGAGTAGATGATGCGAATGAGCTAGACATGCAACTAGAGAAGTGGTACTAGTTAGAGATAATGAGAATTGGGTCTCCCAAGTGATATGGGCTGATCCTAGTGTACTAGGAGTGGAGTATGGGCTGATGTCCCATATGGTTTGCCAAGGGGACTCCCTAGGACGTGCTACTTAAGAGGGGCAGCCCATGAGTAAAGATCATCTCTTTCCTATGCATTCCAAGTGTTTGTGTGAGGCTTTGGCATTCTAATCTAACCTTCAATACCCACGCAATCATCCTACTTCAACACTTGTGCCTTCCAAGGACTGTCAATCAATGCAAATTCAGCCCCTTCAAGTCCTAATTGCATTGAAATTCATCAAATCAGCCCCGTTGTGCATTCACTAACCCAAACTCTAATTTTGAGCACTCCAAGGGCATAACTCACATTCCAAACCCTTGTGCAAGAATTATTGAAGGTTAGATTAGAATGCCAAAGCCTCACACAAACACTTGGAATGCATAGGAAAGAGATGATCTTTACTCATGGGCTGCCCCTCTTAAGTAGCACACCCAAGGGAGTCCCCTTGGCAAACCATATGGGACATCAGCCCATACTCCACTCCTTCTACACTAGGATCAGCCCATATCACTTGGGAGACCCAATTCTCATTATCTCTAACTAGTACCACTTCTCTAGTTGCTAGTCTAGCTCATTCGCATCATCTACTCTAGCTAATGCGCATGGCTATGAGCAACTTCAGCCCACGCAATCATCCTACTTCAACACTCCCACTTTGCGAATAGCCAAAGCCTTGGAGCCCAAATGCCACCACTAGTCTTTGATGTCGATCTCTCGCAAGAGCCTTTGTGAGCACGTCCGCCACCATGTGCTCCGTTGGACAATATTTCAACTCTATCACCTTCATCTCTAACTTCTCTCGAATGAAGTGATATTGCACATCAATGTGCTTTGTACGTGAGTGATGCGTTGGATTCTTCGCCAATGACATACTCCCTTGGTTGTCACACATGATTGTTGTAGCCTCCTCTTGAGTGCATCTTATTGAAGGTTAGATTAGAATGCCAAAGCCTCACACAAACACTTGGAATGCATAGGAAAGAGATGATCTTTACTCATGGGCTGCCCCTCTTAAGTAGCACACCCAAGGGAGTCCCCTTGGCTAACCATATGGGACATCAGCCCATACTCCACTCCTAGTACACTAGGATCAGCCCATATCACTTGGGAGACCCAATTCTCATTATCTCTAACTAGTACCACTTCTCTAGTTGCTAGTCTAGCTCATTCGCATCATCTACTCTAGCTAATGCGCATGGCTATGAGCAACTTCAGCCCACGCAATCATCCTACTTCAACACTCCCACTTTGCGAATAGCCAAAGCCTTCGAGCCCAAATGCCACCACTAGTCTTTGATGTCGATCTCTCGCAAGAGCCTTTGTCAGCACGTCCGCCACCATGTGCTCCGTTGGACAATACTTCAACTCTATCACCTTCATCTCTAACTTCTCTCGAATGAAGTGATATTGCACATCAATGTGCTTTGTACGTGAGTGATGCGTTGGATTCTTCGCCAATGACATACTCCCTTGGTTGTCACACATGATTGTTGTAGCCTCCTCTTGAGTGCATCTCACATCCGCCATTAGTTGCCTCAACCAAATGGCCTCCTTCGTACCGTGGCTCGTCGCCATGTACTCCGCCTCAACCGTTGACGTGGCCGTGGTTTGTTGGCGCTTGCTATTCCATGAAACGGCCCCCGATCCAACTTTGAACATGTACCCCGTGGTGGATCTACGATCATTGGTATCACCCGCATAATCCGCATCACAATACCCACTCAACACAATGTTGTCACCTCCAAGACACAACCTCACATCACTTGTGCCTTTCAAGTACCGCATGATCCTCTTGACCGCAACCCAATGACTTGAACCCGGTCTTGCCATGTGTTGACTCACAACGCTGATTGGATACGCAAGGTCCGGCCTTGTTGCAATCATAGCATACATCAATGACCCTACAGCTTGCTTGTATGGCACATCCACCATAGATTGAGCCTCTAATGCATACTCCTCATCGGTGAGTTTCACGAGTTTGGAATTCACATCCAATGGAGTGCCAACGGGTTTGCAATCCTCCATGCCAAAGCGTTTGAGAACATCCATAACATACTTGCTTTGATTCATTGTTATGGTGCGTGTTGCTCTATCTCGCACAAACTCAACTCCTAAACAAAAGTGCAAGTCACCCAGATCACTCATCTCGTACTCGTTCTCAAGCATTGCCTTCAATGCCTTCAAAGAGCTCATACCACTTGCAAGGATGATCAAATCATCCACATATATGATCACGATGACCACATGTTGCCCCTTTTGCATGAAATACAAGCTGTGATCAGCGATGCTCCTTGTGAACCCGATATGAACAAGAAACGTGTCAATCTTTTGATACCATGCGCGTGGAGATTGCTTCAACCCATACAATGACTTGTTCAACTTGCAAACAAGGTTCTCATTACCTCGTTGCACAAATCCTTCGGGTTGTACCATGTAGATGTCCTCGTCCAACTCGCCGTTCAAGAACGCCGTCTTCACATCCATTTGATGCATTTCCAAATCCATGGCAGCCCCGATGGCCAAAATGCATCGAATAGTGGTGAATTTCGCCACCGGTGCAAAGGTCTCATGAAAATCAACACCTTCGATTTGTGAAAAGCCCTTTGCCACCAATCTTGCCTTATAACGAACCACATCACCCGTTGCATCTCTCTTTGCACGAAATACCCACTTACAACCGATAGCGTTGCGATTCTTGGGGAGGGGAGTCAATTCCCAAGTGCCATTGTCCATCAACGATTTGTACTCCTCTTGCATGGCTTGCTCCCACTTGTTTGCATCATCACAACTCAACGCTTCACGAATCGTCAATGGAGCATCTAAAAGTGCAACGTTTGCATGCTCCTCCTCACCTTGAGGGAGAATATGATTCTTCCACCACTCGCCAAGTGGTCTACGATTTCTCTCTGGATAACGACGATCGCTCGAGGATGCATTGTCTTCAACCGCCGTTGCTTGTGCCTTTTTCTCGCCATTCTTCGTCTTCAAAGGTCGCTCCTCAATATGTTCCTCATCACCACCATCTTCGTCATCTTTGTCTTCATCAACAATATCAATAACGGGAGATTTGGAAGATTGGTCCACAATGGCCGGTTTATCGCCACTTCTCCCACTTGGACCATCGTCCAAATTGTCTTCAACCTTGGAATTCTCGCAAAATGTCACATCACGAGCTCGAATGATCTTCTTGGTCTCGAGCGACATGAGCCTGTACGCCTTGGTACCTTCACAATATCCAAGAAACACACATTTTGGGCCTTGGCCTCAAGTTTGGTTCTTTGAGAATCGGGTACCTTTGCAAATGCGATGCATCCAAATGTGCGCATGTGCTCCACGCGGGGTGGCCTCCCACTCCAAGCTTGCTCTGGTGTCATGTTTTGAACCGCACTCGTCGGGCATCGGTTGCGTGTGTACACCGCAGTCACCACCGCTTCCGCCCAAAGGTCCAAACCCAAATTTTGTGCATGCAACATACTCCTTGCCATTTCCACAATTGTTCGATTTGCACGCTCTGCAACTCCGTTTTGTTGTGGTGTATATGGCGTTGTGGTTTGTCTAGCAATGCCTTCTTTCTTCAATAACTCTCCAAATTGGTTGGACATGAACTCGCCGCCATTATCCGATCGAAACACCTTGATCTTGTGCTCGGATTGCTTCTCAACCAACGCCTTGAACTCTTTGAACTTCTCAAAACACTCGCTCTTTGCTTTGATCGGATACAACCATATCTTCCTCGAAAAATCATCAATGAACGTGACAAAATACTTGCAACCCCCCATAGACGTGGTCTTCATTGGACCACACACGTCGGAATGCACAATCTCAAGAACCTTGGTTGCACGAGTTGCCCCATCAACTGGAAACGGTGAGCGTTGTTGCTTGCCTTCAATACAACCCTCACATGTGAATGAACTAGGTGCGACGTGTGATTGTGCAAGATCCATGCCACTTACCATTTCACGCAGTGCTTTCACACTCTTGACATTCAAATGCCCGAGACGACGATGCCACAACGCCAACTTGTCTTCGTTTGAACTCGATTGCACCAACGTTGCGGATTCCGCCGCGTGCATCTTGGAAAACTTGATTTGGTACAAGCCGTTGACTTCGTGTATAATGGCCACCTCCTCACGACTTGGAGACAACACAAAACACCCTTGGTCGCTAAATTCCACTCGCAAATGCTTCATCACCAAATGTCGCACCGATAAAAGATTTGCCTTCAACTTGGGAACGTGGAGGACATCATGGATGGTAATTGTCTTCACACGACCCTTCACCTCGGTGTCTACGACAATGGATCCTTTACCAATGGCTTGAAGAACCGTATCATCACCCAAAATGACATTCTTTGGAGATATGACGTGATATGATTGGAAACAAGTCCTAATGGGCGCCATGTGACTCGAGGCTCCCGAATCAACAATCCAATCGATCACACTACCATTGCATGACACGTCACTTGCCATCATTGCATACTCGTCCCCGTCATCACTACAAGAAGAGACGCTAGTCATAAATGCGTACTCATCACCTGCATCGTTGACCTTTGTATTGTTGGCACTTTCCTCTCTCTTGCGTTTGTAGCAAAATTTTGCCAAGTGGCCCTTCTTACCGCAATAGTAGCATACCTTGTCTGTAGAGCTCCCACTGGCACCGCTCTTGGATTGCTTCGCCATAAGCGCCGCGCTATCGCCACGAGTCTCGTTCTCTTTGCGCCGCGAGAGTTCATGCAACAACCGTGATGTCACATAATCAAGAGTGAGCTCGCTAATGGGCCTACTCTCCATAGCAACGATAAGATACTCGTACGACGGCGGCAAACTCTCGAGGAGCGTCATAACGATATCACCGTCGGTAATGTTGACGTCTGCGCCGTTGAGCTGATCCGCAAGAGCCTTGACTTTGTTGATGTGCGCCAACATGTCGTCGTTTTCTTCCATCTTGATGGTGAAAAACTTGCGCCTCAAAAACAAGATATTGACCAAGCTCTTTGCCTCATGAATATTGCAAAGCTTGGCCCATGCCTCGGCGGGAGTCTTGCACGACCGAATATGAGAAAGCTGGGAATCAGAAAGATTAAGAGCCAAAATCGCAAAGGCCTTTTTCTCTCGCCGAGTGTACGCAGTTCGTACCCTAGCCTCGGCGTCGGACGAAGGCGGTTCCTCACTACCCTCAACTATTTCCCACAATTCTTTTTCGGCCATGACCATTTCCATCTTGAATTTCCACAAGTGGAAGTTGACGCCATCGAACTTGTCTACAACCTTAGCACCTTCACCCTCAAATGTAGCCATATCCTTGATTGAAGGACGTACGTGTTGAAGTAGGATGATTGCGTGGGCTGAAGTTGCTCATAGCCATGCGCATTAGCTAGAGTAGATGATGCGAATGAGCTAGACTTGCAACTAGAGAAGTGGTACTAGTTAGAAGTAATGAGAATTGGGTCTCCCAAGTGATATGGGCTGATCCTAGTGTACTAGGAGTGGAGTATGGGCTGATGTCCCATATGGTTTGCCAAGGGGACTCCCTTGGGTGTGCTACTTAAGAGGGGCAGCCCATGAGTAAAGATCATCTCTTTCCTATGCATTCCAAGTGTTTGTGTGAGGCTTTGGCATTCTAATCTAACCTTCAATAGGTTATGGGCCCACTCATGTGTTTTGCGTGAGTCAAAGATTAGATTGCTCATTGTGTGGAGGTCGTGCGTTGGAGCGCTGATTTTGGAGTATTGGAGCGCTGATTTGGAACTTTGGAGGGCTGAATTCGAGCTTTGGTGGGCTGATTTCGACATTGGGAGGTATTACAATCTTCCTACCTTTGATCTACGTGTTGGACGGCTGAATTCGCACTTTGGAGCTATCATTTGTTGATTTGGAGCTTTTGGAGCACTTTGGAGCACTTTTGGAGTTTATACACGTCTACAAGGGCTGAATTGGAGCTTTGGAGCTTATTGGTGCTTGTTGGAGTATATTGGAGCTCATTGGAGCTTATTGGAGCTTATTGGAGCTTATTGGAGCTTATTGGCTCAATTTGTGCTCAATTTGTGCATTTGTGTTGTTACAAGGCACTTTTATGCTTTGAGGCTCTTGGGGTGAGTCTACAATCTGATTTTGGTATTGCAATTCTTGCACAAGGGTTTGGAATGTGAGTTATGCCCTTGGAGTGCTCAAAATTAGAGTTTGGGTTAGTGAATGCACAACGGGGCTGATTTGATGAATTTCAATGCAATTAGGACTTGAAGGGGCTGAATTTGCATTGATTCAGAGTCCTTGGAAGGCACAAGGGTGTGCATAGGGTGCATTACATGTTGTGAAGCACAAGGGTGCTGATTTGAGTGGATTTGAGCCAACGAGTGCGCAATTCTCCAAGTTAGGGTGTTGTGGTATGATCTTGTGCAAATTCACTAAGAACCATCACGATTGAGTGTTGTGAGGTTGATGTGTAGCACAAAGGTGCTGATTTAGTGTTTGGAATTAGTTTGGAGGCATTAGAAGCACGTACGTGTGCAATTTGCCTCACAAATCACAAAATTGTCAAAAAATCATAAAAACAATTTTTTTTAGCTTTCTAGGGGCTGAATTTTGTGAGCGTACGTCCTTCAATCAAGGATATGGCTACATTTGAGGGTGAAGGTGCTAAGGTTGTAGACAAGTTCGATGGCGTCAACTTCCACTTGTGGAAATTCAAGATGGAAATGGTCATGGCCGAAAAAGAATTGTGGGAGATAGTTGAGGGTAGTGAGGAACCGCCTTCGTCCGACGCCGAGGCTAGGGTACGAACTGCGTACACTCGGCGAGAGAAAAAGGCCTTTGCGATTTTGGCTCTTAATCTTTCTGATTCCCAGCTTTCTCATATTCGGTCGTGCAAGACTCCCGCCGAGGCATGGGCCAAGCTTTGCAATATTCATGAGGCAAAGAGCTTGGTCAATATCTTGTTTTTGAGGCGCAAGTTTTTCACCATCAAGATGGAAGAAAACGACGACATGTTGGCGCACATCAACAAAGTCAAGGCTCTTGCGGATCAGCTCAACGGCGCAGACGTCAACATTACCGACGGTGATATCGTTATGACGCTCCTCGAGAGTTTGCCGCCGTCGTACGAGTATCTTATCGTTGCTATGGAGAGTAGGCCCATTAGCGAGCTCACTCTTGATTATGTGACATCACGGTTGTTGCATGAACTCTCGCGGCGCAAAGAGAACGAGACTCGTGGCGATAGCGCGGCGCTTATGGCGAAGCAATCCAAGAGCGGTGCCAGTGGGAGCTCTACAGACAAGGTATGCTACTATTGCGGTAAGAAGGGCCACTTGGCAAAATTTTGCTACAAACGCAAGAGAGAGGAAAGTGCCAACAATACAAAGGTCAACGATGCAGGTGATGAGTACGCATTTATGACTAGCGTCTCTTCTTGTAGTGATGGCGGGGACGAGTATGCAATGATGGCAAGTGACGTGTCATGCAATGGTAGTGTGATCGATTGGATTGTTGATTCGGGAGCCTCGAGTCACATGGCGCCCATTAGGACTTGTTTCCAATCATATCACGTCATATCTCCAAAGAATGTCATTTTGGGTGATGATACGGTTCTTCAAGCCGTGGGTAAAGGATCCATCGTCGTAGACACCGAGGTGAAGGGTCGTGTGAAGACAATTACCATCCATGATGTCCTCCACGTTCCCAAGTTGAAGGCAAATCTTTTATCGGTGCGACATTTGGTGATGAAGCATTTGCGAGTGGAATTTAGCGACCAAGGGTGTTTTGTGTTGTCCCCAAGTCGTGAGGAGGTGGCCATTATACACGAAGTCAACGGCTTGTACCAAATCAAGTTTTCCAAGATGCACGCGGCGGAATCCGCAACGTTGGTGCAATCGAGTTCAAACGAAGACAAGTTGGCGTTGTGGCATCGTCGTCTCGGGCATTTGAATGTCAAGAGTGTGAAAGCACTGCGTGGAATGGTAAGTGGCATGGATCTTGCACAATCACACGTCGCGCCTAGTTCGTTCGTATGTGAGGGTTGTATTGAAGGCAAGCAACAACGCTCACCGTTTCCAGTTGATGGGGCAACTCGTGCAACCAAGGTTCTTGAGATTGTGCATTCCGACGTGTGTGGTCCAATGAAGACCACGTCTATGGGGGGTTGCAAGTATTTTGTGACGTTCATTGATGATTTTTCGAGGAAGATATGGTTGTATCCGATCAAAACAAAGAGCGAGTGTTTTGAGAAGTTCAAAGAGTTCAAGGCGTTGGTTGAGAAGCAATCCGAGCACAAGATCAAGGTGTTTCGATCGGATAATGGCGGCGAGTTCTTGTCCAACCAATTTGGAGAGTTATTGAAGAAAGAAGGCATTGCTAGACAAACCACAACGCCATATACACCACAACAAAACGGAGTTGCAGAGCGTGCAAATCGAACAATTGTGGAAATGGCAAGGAGTATGTTGCATGCACAAAATTTGGGTTTGGACCTTTGGGCGGAAGCGGTGGTGACTGCGGTGTACACACGCAACCGATGCCCGACGAGTGCGGTTCAAAACATGACACCAGAGCAAGCGTGGAGTGGGAGGCCACCCCGCGTGGAGCACATGCGCACATTTGGATGCATCGCATTTGCAAAGGTACCCGATTCTCAAAGAACCAAACTTGAGGCCAAGGCAACAAAATGTGTGTTTCTTGGATATTGTGAAGGTACCAAGGCGTACAGGCTCATGTCGCTCGAGACCAAGAAGATCATTCGAGCTCGTGATGTGACATTTTGCGAGAATTCCAAGGTTGAAGACAATTTGGACGATGGTCCAAGTGGGAGAAGTGGCGATAAACCAGCGATTGTGGACCAATCTTCCAAATCTCCCGTTATTGATATTGTTGATGAAGACGAGGCGGACGAAGATGGTGGTGATGAGAAACATATTGAGGAGCCACCATTGAAGACGAAGAATGGCGAGAAAAAGGCACAAGCAACGGCGGTTGAAGACAATGCATCCGCGAGCGATCGTCGTTATCCAGAGAGAAATCGTAGACCACTTGGCGAGTGGTGGAAGAATCATATTCTCCCTCAAGGTGAGGAGGAGCATGCAAACGTTGCACTTTTAGATGCTCCATTGACGATTCGTGAAGCGTTGAGTTGTGATGATGCAAACAAGTGGGAGCAAGCCATGCAAGAGGAGTACAAATCGTTGATGGACAATGGCACTTGGGAATTGACTCCCCTCCCCAAGAATCGCAACGCTATCGGTTGTAAGTGGGTATTTCGTGCAAAGAGAGATGCAACGGGTGATGTGGTTCGTTATAAGGCAAGATTGGTGGCAAAGGGCTTTTCACAAATCGAAGGTCTTGATTTTCATGAGACCTTTGCACCGGTGGCGAAATTCACCACTATTCGATGCATTTTGGCCATCGGGGCTGCCATGGATTTGGAAATGCATCAAATGGATGTGAAGACGGCGTTCTTGAACGGCGAGTTGGACGAGGACATCTACATGGTACAACCCGAAGGATTTGTGCAACGAGGTAATGAGAACCTTGTTTGCAAGTTGAACAAGTCATTGTATGGGTTGAAGCAATCTCCACGCGCATGGTATCAAAAGATTGACACGTTTCTTGTTCATATCGGGTTCACAAGGAGCATCGCTGATCACAGCTTATATTTCATGCAAAAGGGGCAACATGTGGTCATCGTGATCATATATGTGGATGATTTGATCATCCTTGCAAGTTGTATCAGCTCTTTGAAGGCATTGAAGGCAATGCTTGAGAACGAGTACGAGATGAGTGATCTGGGTGAGTTGCACTTTTGTTTAGGAGTTGAGTTTGTGCGAGATAGAGCAACACGCACCATAACAATGAATCAAAGCAAGTATGTTATGGATGTTCTCAAACGCTTTGGCATGGAGGATTGCAAACCGGTTGGCACTCCATTGGATGTGAATTCCAAACTCGTGAAACTCACGGATGAGGAGTATGCATTAGAGGCTCAATCTATGGTGGATGTGCCATACAAGCAAGCTGTAGGGTCATTGATGTATGCTATGATTGCAACAAGGCCGGACCTTGCGTATCCAATCAGCGTTGTGAGTCAACACATGGCAAGACCGGGTTCAAGTCATTGGGTTGCGGTCAAGAGGATCATGCGGTACTTGAAAGGCACAAGTGATGTGAGGTTGTGTCTTGGAGGTGACAACATTGTGTTGAGTGGGTATTGTGATGCGGATTATGCGGGTGATACCAATGATCGTAGATCCACCACGGGGTACATGTTCAAAGTTGGATCGGGGGCCGTTTCATGGAATAGCAAGCGCCAACAAACCACGGCCACGTCAACGGTTGAGGCGGAGTACATGGCGACGAGCCACGGTACGAAGGAGGCCATTTGGTTGAGGCAACTAATGGCGGATGTGAGATGCACTCAAGAGGAGGCTACAACAATCATGTGTGACAACCAAGGGAGTATGTCATTGGCGAAGAATCCAACGCATCACTCACGTACAAAGCACATTGATGTGCAATATCACTTCATTCGAGAGAAGTTAGAGATGAAGGTGATAGAGTTGAAGTATTGTCCAACGGAGCACATGGTGGCGGACGTGCTCACAAAGGCTCTTGCAAGAGATCGACATCAAAGACTAGTGGTGGCATTTGGGCTCCAAGGCTTTGGCTATTCGCAAAGTGGGAGTGTTGAAGTAGGATGATTGCGTGGGCTGAAGTTGCTCATAGCCATGCGCATTAGCTAGAGTAGATGATGCGAATGAGCTAGACTTGCAACTAGAGAAGTGGTACTAGTTAGAAGTAATGAGAATTGGGTCTCCCAAGTGATATGGGCTGATCCTAGTGTACTAGGAGTGGAGTATGGGCTGATGTCCCATATGGTTTGCCAAGGGGACTCCCTTGGGTGTGCTACTTAAGAGGGGCAGCCCATGAGTAAAGATCATCTCTTTCCTATGCATTCCAAGTGTTTGTGTGAGGCTTTGGCATTCTAATCTAACCTTCAATAGTACGCTCACAAAATTCAGCCCCTAGAAAGCTAAGAAAAATTGTTTTTATGATTTTTGACAATTTTGTGATTTGTGGAGCAAATTGCACACGTATGTGCTTCTAATGCCTCCAAACTAATTCCAAACACTAAATCAGCACCTTTGTGCTACACATCAACCTCACAACTATTGAAGGTTAGATTAGAATGCCAAAGCCTCACACAAACACTTGGAATGCATAGGAAAGAGATGATCTTTACTCATGGGCTGCCCCTCTTAAGTAGCACACCCAAGGGAGTCCCCTTGGCTAACCATATGGGACATCAGCCCATACTCCACTCCTAGTACACTAGGATCAGCCCATATCACTTGGGAGACCCAATTCTCATTACTTCTAACTAGTACCACTTCTCTAGTTGCAAGTCTAGCTCATTCGCATCATCTACTCTAGCTAATGCGCATGGCTATGAGCAACTTCAGCCCACGCAATCATCCTACTTCAACACTCCCACTTTGCGAATAGCCAAAGCCTTCGAGCCCAAATGCCTCCACTAGTCTTTGATGTCGATCTCTCGCAAGAGCCTTTGTGAGCACGTCTGCCACCATGTGCTCCGTTGGACAATACTTCAACTCTATCACCTTCTTCTCTAACTTCTCTCGAATGAAGTGATATTGCACATCAATGTGCTTTGTACGTGAGTGATGCGTTGGATTCTTCGCCAATGACATACTCCCTTGGTTGTCACACATGATTGTTGTAGCCTCCTCTTGAGTGCATCTCACATCCGCCATTAGTTGCCTCAACCAAATGGCCTCCTTCGTACCGTGGCTCGTCGCCATGTACTCCGCCTCAACCGTTGACGTGGCCGTGGTTTGTTGGCGCTTGCTATTCCATGAAACGGCCCCCGATCCAACTTTGAACATGTACCCCGTGGTGGATCTACGATCATTGGTATCACCCGCATAATCCGCATCACAATACCCACTCAACACAATGTTGTCACCTCCAAGACACAACCTCACATCACTTGTGCCTTTCAAGTACCGCATGATCCTCTTGACCGCAACCCAATGACTTGAACCCGGTCTTGCCATGTGTTGACTCACAACGCTGATTGGATACGCAAGGTCCGGCCTTGTTGCAATCATAGCATACATCAATGACCCTACAGCTTGCTTGTATGGCACATCCACCATAGATTGAGCCTCTAATGCATACTCCTCATCGGTGAGTTTCACGAGTTTGGAATTCACATCCAATGGAGTGCCAACCGGTTTGCAATCCTCCATGCCAAAGCGTTTGAGAACATCCATAACATACTTGCTTTGATTCATTGTTATGGTGCGTGTTGCTCTATCTCGCACAAACTCAACTCCTAAACAAAAGTGCAACTCACCCAGATCACTCATCTCGTACTCGTTCTCAAGCATTGCCTTCAATGCCTTCAAAGAGCTCATACCACTTGCAAGGATGATCAAATCATCCACATATATGATCACGATGACCACATGTTGCCCCTTTTGCATGAAATACAAGCTGTGATCAGCGATGCTCCTTGTGAACCCGATATGAACAAGAAACGTGTCAATCTTTTGATACCATGCGCGTGGAGATTGCTTCAACCCAAACAATGACTTGTTCAACTTGCTGTTGAAGTCGGATGATTGCGTGGGCTGAAGTTGCTCATAGCCATGCGCATTAGCTAGAGTAGATGATGCGAATGAGCTAGACATGCAACTAGAGAAGTGGTACTAGTTAGAGATAATGAGAATTGGGTCTCCCAAGTGATATGGGCTGATCCTAGTGTACTAGGAGTGGAGTATGGGCTGATGTCCCATATGGTTTGCCAAGGGGACTCCCTTGGGTGTGCTACTTAAGAGGGGCAGCCCATGAGTAAAGATCATCTCTTTCCTATGCATTCCAAGTGTTTGTGTGAGGCTTTGGCATTCTAATCTAACCTTCAATAGGTTATGGGCCCACTCATGTGTTTTGCGTGAGTCAAAGATTAGATTGCTCATTGTGTGGAGGTCGTGCTTTGGAGCGCTGATTTTGGAGTATTGGAGCGCTGATTTGGAACTTTGGAGGGCTGAATTCGAGCTTTGGTGGGCTGATTTCGACATTGGGAGGTATTACAATCTTCCTACCTTTGATCTACGTGTTGGAGGGCTGAATTCGCACTTTGGAGCTATCATTTGTTGATTTGGAGCTTTTGGAGCACTTTGGAGCACCTTTGGAGTTTATACACGTCTACAAGGGCTGAATTGGAGCTTTGGAGCTTATTGGTGCTTGTTGGAGTATATTGGAGCTTATTGGAGCTTATTGGAGCTTATTGGAGCTTATTGGCTCAATTTGTGCTCAATTTGTGCACTTGTGTTGTTGCAAGGCACTTTTATGCTTTGAGGCTCTTGGGGTGAGTCTACAATCTGATTTTGGTATTGCAATTCTTGCACAAGGGTTTGGAATGTGAGTTATGCCCTTGGAGTGCTCAAAATTAGAGTTTGGGTTAGTGAATGCACAACGGGGCTGATTTGATGAATTTCAATGCAATTAGGACTTGAAGGGGCTGAATTTGCGTTGATTTAGAGTCCTTGGAAGGCACAAGGGTGTCCATAGGGTGCATTACGTGTTGTGAAGCACAAGGGTGCTGATTTGAGTGGATTTGAGCCAACGAGTGCGCAATTCTCCTAGTTAGGGTGTTGTGGTATGATCTTGTGCAAATTCACTAAGAACCATCACGATTGAGTGTTGTGAGGTTGATGTGTAGCACAAAGGTGCTGATTTAGTGTTTGGAATTAGTTTGGAGGCATTAGAAGCACGTACGTGTGCAATTTGCCTCACAAATCACAAAATTGTCAAAAATCATAAAAACAATTTTTCTTAGCTTTCTAGGGGCTGAATTTTGTGAGCGTACGTCCTTCAATCAAGGATATGGCTACATTTGAGGGTGAAGGTGCTAAGGTTGTAGACAAGTTCGATGGCGTCAACTTCCACTTGTGGAAATTCAAGATGGAAATGGTCATGGCCGAAAAAGAATTGTGGGAGATAGTTGAGGGTAGTGAGGAACCGCCTTCGTCCGACGCCGAGGCTAGGGTACGAACTGCGTACACTCGGCGAGAGAAAAAGGCCTTTGCGATTTTGGCTCTTAATCTTTCTGATTCCCAGCTTTCTCATATTCGGTCGTGCAAGACTCCCGCCGAGGCATGGGCCAAGCTTTGCAATATTCATGAGGCAAAGAGCTTGGTCAATATCTTGTTTTTGAGGCGCAAGTTTTTCACCATCAAGATGGAAGAAAACGACGACATGTTGGCGCACATCAACAAAGTCAAGGCTCTTGCGGATCAGCTCAACGGCGCAGACGTCAACATTACCGACGGTGATATCGTTATGACGCTCCTCGAGAGTTTGCCGCCGTCGTACGAGTATCTTATCGTTGCTATGGAGAGTAGGCCCATTAGCGAGCTCACTCTTGACTATGTGACATCACGGTTGTTGCATGAACTCTCGCGGCGCAAAGAGAACGAGACTCGTGGCGATAGCGCGGCGCTTATGGCGAAGCAATCCAAGAGCGGTGCCAGTGGGAGCTCTACAGACAAGGTATGCTACTATTGCGGTAAGAAGGGCCACTTGGCAAAATTTTGCTACAAACGCAAGAGAGAGGAAAGTGCCAACAATACAAAGGTCAACGATGCAGGTGATGAGTACGCATTTATGACTAGCGTCTCTTCTTGTAGTGATGACGGGGACGAGTATGCAATGATGGCAAGTGACGTGTCATGCAATGGTAGTGTGATCGATTGGATTGTTGATTCGGGAGCCTCGAGTCACATGGCGCCCATTAGGACTTGTTTCCAATCATATCACGTCATATCTCCAAAGAATGTCATTTTGGGTGATGATACGGTTCTTCAAGCCGTGGGTAAAGGATCCATCGTCGTAGACACCGAGGTGAAGGGTCGTGTGAAGACAATTACCATCCATGATGTCCTCCACGTTCCCAAGTTGAAGGCAAATCTTTTATCGGTGCGACATTTGGTGATGAAGCATTTGCGAGTGGAATTTAGCGACCAAGGGTGTTTTGTGTTGTCTCCAAGTCGTGAGGAGGTGGCCATTATACACGAAGTCAACGGCTTGTACCAAATCAAGTTTTCCAAGATGCACGCGGCGGAATCGGCAACGTTGGTGCAATCGAGTTCAAACGAAGACAAGTTGGCGTTGTGGCATCGTCGTCTCGGGCATTTGAATGTCAAGAGTGTGAAAGCACTGCGTGGAATGGTAAGTGGCATGGATCTTGCACAATCACACGTCGCACCTAGTTCATTCACATGTGAGGGTTGTATTGAAGGCAAGCAACAACGCTCACCGTTTCCAGTTGATGGGGCAACTCGTGCAACCAAGGTTCTTGAGATTGTGCATTCCGACGTGTGTGGTCCAATGAAGACCACGTCTATGGGGGGTTGCAAGTATTTTGTGACGTTCATTGATGATTTTTCGAGGAAGATATGGTTGTATCCGATCAAAGCAAAGAGCGAGTGTTTTGAGAAGTTCAAAGAGTTCAAGGCGTTGGTTGAGAAGCAATCCGAGCACAAGATCAAGGTGTTTCGATCGGATAATGGCGGCGAGTTCATGTCCAACCAATTTGGAGAGTTATTGAAGAAAGAAGGCATTGCTAGACAAACCACAACGCCATATACACCACAACAAAACGGAGTTGCAGAGCGTGCAAATCGAACAATTGTGGAAATGGCAAGGAGTATGTTGCATGCACAAAATTTGGGTTTGGACCTTTGGGCGGAAGCGGTGGTGACTGCGGTGTACACACGCAACCGATGCCCGACGAGTGCGGTTCAAAACATGACACCCGAGCAAGCGTGGAGTGGGAGGCCACCCCGCGTGGAGCACATGCGCACATTTGGATGCATCGCATTTGCAAAGGTACCCGATTCTCAAAGAACCAAACTTGAGGCCAAGGCAACAAAATGTGTGTTTCTTGGATATTGTGAAGGTACCAAGGCGTACAGGCTCATGTCGCTCGAGACCAAGAAGATCATTCGAGCTCGTGATGTGACATTTTGCGAGAATTCCAAGGTTGAAGACAATTTGGACGATGGTCCAAGTGGGAGAAGTGGCAATAAACCGGCCATTGTGGACCAATCTTCCAAATCTCCCGTTATTGATATTGTTGATGAAGACGAAGATGACGAAGATGGAGGTCGTGACGAACATATTGAGGAGCCACCTTTGAAGACGAAGAATGGCGAGAAAAAGGCACAAGCAACGGCGGTTGAAGACAATGCATCCTCGAGCGATCGTCGTTATCCAGAGAGAAATCGTAGACCACTTGGCGAGTGGTGGAAGAATCATATTCTCCCTCAAGGTGAGGAGGAGCATGCAAACGTTGCACTTTTAGATGCTCCATTGACGATTCGTGAAGCGTTGAGTTGTGATGATGCAAACAAGTGGGAGCAAGCCATGCAAGAGGAGTACAAATCGTTGATGGACAATGGCACTTGGGAATTGACTCCCCTCCCCAAGAATCGCAACGCTATCGGTTGTAAGTGGGTATTTCGTGCAAAGAGAGATGCAACGGGTGATGTGGTTCGTTATAAGGCAAGATTGGTGGCAAAGGGCTTTTCACAAATCGAAGGTGTTGATTTTCATGAGACCTTTGCACCGGTGGCGAAATTCACCACTATTCGATGCATTTTGGCCATCGGGGCTGCCATGGATTTGGAAATGCATCAAATGGATGTGAAGACGGCGTTCTTGAACGGCGAGTTGGACGAGGACATCTACATGGTACAACCCGAAGGATTTGTGCAACGAGGTAATGAGAACCTTGTTTGCAAGTTGAACAAGTCATTGTATGGGTTGAAGCAATCTCCACGCGCATGGTATCAAAAGATTGACACGTTTCTTGTTCATATCGGGTTCACAAGGAGCATCGCTGATCACAGCTTGTATTTCATGCAAAAGGGGCAACATGTGGTCATCGTGATCATATATGTGGATGATTTGATCATCCTTGCAAGTTGCATGAGCTCTTTGAAGGCATTGAAGGCAATGCTTGAGAACGAGTACGAGATGAGTGATCTGGGTGAGTTGCACTTTTGTTTAGGAGTTGAGTTTGTGCGAGATAGAGCAACACGCACCATAACAATGAATCAAAGCAAGTATGTTATGGATGTTCTCAAACGCTTTGGCATGGAGGATTGCAAACCGGTTGGCACTCCATTGGATGTGAATTCCAAACTCGTGAAACTCACCGATGAGGAGTATGCATTAGAGGCTCAATCTATGGTGGATGTGCCATACAAGCAAGCTGTAGGGTCATTGATGTATGCTATGATTGCAACAAGGCCGGACCTTGCGTATCCAATCAGCGTTGTGAGTCAACACATGGCAAGACCGGGTTCAAGTCATTGGGTTGCGGTCAAGAGGATCATGCGGTACTTGAAAGGCACAAGTGATGTGAGGTTGTGTCTTGGAGGTGACAACATTGTGTTGAGTGGGTATTGTGATGCGGATTATGCGGGTGATACCAATGATCGTAGATCCACCACGGGGTACATGTTCAAAGTTGGATCGGGGGCCGTTTCATGGAATAGCAAGCGCCAACAAACCACGGCCACGTCAACGGTTGAGGCGGAGTACATGGCGACGAGCCACGGTACGAAGGAGGCCATTTGGTTGAGGCAACTAATGGCGGATGTGAGATGCACTCAAGAGGAGGCTACAACAATCATGTGTGACAACCAAGGGAGTATGTCATTGGCGAAGAATCCAACGCATCACTCACGTACAAAGCACATTGATGTGCAATATCACTTCATTCGAGAGAAGTTAGAGATGAAGGTGATAGAGTTGAAGTATTGTCCAACGGAGCACATGGTGGCGGACGTGCTGACAAAGGCTCTTGCGAGAGATCGACATCAAAGACTAGTGATAGCATTTGGGCTCGAAGGCTTTGGCTATTTGCAAAGTGGGAGTGTTGAAGTCGGATGATTGCGTGGGCTGAAGTTGCTCATAGCCATGCGCATTAGCTAGAGTAGATGATGCGAATGAGCTAGACATGCAACTAGAGAAGTGGTACTAGTTAGAGATAATGAGAATTGGGTCTCCCAAGTGATATGGGCTGATCCTAGTGTACTAGGAGTGGAGTATGGGCTGATGTCCCATATGGTTTGCCAAGGGGACTCCCTTGGGTGTGCTACTTAAGAGGGGCAGCCCATGAGTAAAGATCATCTCTTTCCTATGCATTCCAAGTGTTTGTGTGAGGCTTTGGCATTCTAATCTAACCTTCAATACTTGCAAACAAGGTTCTCATTACCTCGTTGCACAAATCCTTCGGGTTGTACCATGTAGATGTCCTCGTCCAACTCGCCGTTCAAGAACGCCGTCTTCACATCCATTTGATGCATTTCCAAATCCATGGCAGCCCCGATGGCCAAAATGCATCGAATAGTGGTGAATTTCGCCACCGGTGCAAAGGTCTCATGAAAATCAACACCTTCGATTTGTGAAAAGCCCTTTGCCACCAATCTTGCCTTATAACGAACCACATCACCCGTTGCATCTCTCTTTGCACGAAATACCCACTTACAACCGATAGCGTTGCGATTCTTGGGGAGGGGAGTCAATTCCCAAGTGCCATTGTCCATCAACGATTTGTACTCCTCTTGCATGGCTTGCTCCCACTTGTTTGCATCATCACAACTCAACGCTTCACGAATCGTCAATGGAGCATCTAAAAGTGCAACGTTTGCATGCTCCTCCTCACCTTGAGGGAGAATATGATTCTTCCACCACTCGCCAAGTGGTCTACGATTTCTCTCTGGATAACGACGATCGCTCGAGGATGCATTGTCTTCAACCGCCGTTGCTTGTGCCTTTTTCTCGCCATTCTTCGTCTTCAAAGGTCGCTCCTCAATATGTTCCTCATCACCACCATCTTCGTCATCTTCGTCTTCATCAACAATATCAATAACGGGAGATTTGGAAGATTGGTCCACAATCGCTGGTTTATCGCCACTTCTCCCACTTGGACCATCGTCCAAATTGTCTTCAACCTTGGAATTCTCGCAAAATGTCACATCACGAGCTCGAATGATCTTCTTGGTCTCGAGCGACATGAGCCTGTACGCCTTGGTACCTTCACAATATCCAAGAAACACACATTTTGTTGCCTTGGCCTCAAGTTTGGTTCTTTGAGAATCGGGTACCTTTGCAAATGCGATGCATCCAAATGTGCGCATGTGCTCCACGCGGGGTGGCCTCCCACTCCACGCTTGCTCCGGTGTCATGTTTTGAACCGCACTCGTCGGGCATCGGTTGCGTGTGTACACCGCAGTCACCACCGCTTCCGCCCAAAGGTCCAAACCCAAATTTTGTGCATGCAACATACTCCTTGCCATTTCCACAATTGTTCGATTTGCACGCTCTGCAACTCCGTTTTGTTGTGGTGTATATGGCGTTGTGGTTTGTCTAGCAATGCCTTCTTTCTTCAATAACTCTCCAAATTGGTTGGACATGAACTCGCCGCCATTATCCGATCGAAACACCTTGATCTTGTGCTCGGATTGCTTCTCAACCAACGCCTTGAACTCTTTGAACTTCTCAAAACACTCGCTCTTTGCTTTGATCGGATACAACCATATCTTCCTCGAAAAATCATCAATGAACGTCACAAAATACTTGCAACCCCCCATAGACGTGGTCTTCATCGGACCACACACGTCGGAATGCACAATCTCAAGAACCTTGGTTGCACGAGTTGCCCCATCAACTGGAAACGGTGAGCGTTGTTGCTTGCCTTCAATACAACCCTCACATGTGAATGAACTAGGTGCGACGTGTGATTGTGCAAGATCCATGCCACTTACCATTCCACGCAGTGCTTTCACACTCTTGACATTCAAATGCCCGAGACGACGATGCCACAACGCCAACTTGTCTTCGTTTGAACTCGATTGCACCAACGTTGCCGATTCCGCCGCGTGCATCTTGGAAAACTTGATTTGGTACAAGCCGTTGACTTCGTGTATAATGGCCACCTCCTCACGACTTGGAGACAACACAAAACACCCTTGGTCGCTAAATTCCACTCGCAAATGCTTCATCACCAAATGTCGCACCGATAAAAGATTTGCCTTCAACTTGGGAACGTGGAGGACATCATGGATGGTAATTGTCTTCACACGACCCTTCACCTCGGTGTCTACGACGATGGATCCTTTACCCACGGCTTGAAGAACCGTATCATCACCCAAAATGACATTCTTTGGAGATATGACGTGATATGATTGGAAACAAGTCCTAATGGGCGCCATGTGACTCGAGGCTCCCGAATCAACAATCCAATCGATCACACTACCATTGCATGACACGTCACTTGCCATCATTGCATACTCGTCCCCGTCATCACTACAAGAAGAGACGCTAGTCATAAATGCGTACTCATCACCTGCATCGTTGACCTTTGTATTGTTGGCACTTTCCTCTCTCTTGCGTTTGTAGCAAAATTTTGCCAAGTGGCCCTTCTTACCGCAATAGTAGCATACCTTGTCTGTAGAGCTCCCACTGGCACCGCTCTTGGATTGCTTCGCCATAAGCGCTGCGCTATCGCCACGAGTCTCGTTCTCTTTGCGCCGCGAGAGTTCATGCAACAACCGTGATGTCACATAATCAAGAGTGAGCTCGCTAATGGGCCTACTCTCCATAGCAACGATAAGATACTCGTACGACGGCGGCAAACTCTCGAGGAGCGTCATAACGATATCACCGTCGGTAATGTTGACGTCTGCGCCGTTGAGCTGATCCGCAAGAGCCTTGACTTTGTTGATGTGCGCCAGCATGTCGTCGTTTTCTTCCATCTTGATGGTGAAAAACTTACGCCTCAAAAACAAGATATTGACCAAGCTCTTTGCCTCATGAATATTGCAAAGCTTGGCCCATGCCTCGGCGGGAGTCTTGCACGACCGAATATGAGAAAGCTGGGAATCAGAAAGATTAAGAGCCAAAATCGCAAAGGCCTTTTTCTCTCGCCGAGTGTACGCAGTTCGTACCCTAGCCTCGGCGTCGGACGAAGGCGGTTCCTCACTACCCTCAACTATCTCCCACAATTCTTTTTCGGCCATGACCATTTCCATCTTGAATTTCCACAAGTGGAAGTTGACGCCATCGAACTTGTCTACAACCTTAGCACCTTCACCCTCAAATGTAGCCATATCCTTGATTGAAGGACGTACGCTCACAAAATTCAGCCCCTAGAAAGCTAAGAAAAATTGTTTTTATGATTTTTTGACAATTTTGTGATTTGTGAGGCAAATTGCACACGTATGTGCTTCTAATGCCTCCAAACTAATTCCAAACACTAAATCAGCACCTTTGTGCTACACATCAACCTCACAACACTCAATCGTGATGGTTCTTAGTGAATTTGCACAAGATCATACCACAACGCCCTAACTAGGAGAATTGCGCACTCGTTGGCTCAAATCCACTCAAATCAGCACCCTTGTGCTTCACAACATGTAATGCACCCTATGCACACCCTTGTGCCTTCCAAGGACTCTCAATCAATGCAAATTCAGCCCCTTCAAGTCCTAATTGCATTGAAATTCATCAAATCAGCCCCGTTGTGCATTCCCTAACCCAAACTCTAATTTTGAGCACTCCAAGGGCATAACTTATTGAAGGTTAGATTAGAATGCCAAAGCCTCACACAAACACTTGGAATGCATAGGAAAGAGATGATCTTTACTCATGGGCTGCCCCTCTTAAGTAGCACACCCAAGGGAGTCCCCTTGGCAAACCATATGGGACATCAGCCCATACTCCACTCCTAGTACACTAGGATCAGCCCATATCACTTGGGAGACCCAATTCTCATTACTTCTAACTAGTACCACTTCTCTAGTTGCTAGTCTAGCTCATTCGCATCATCTACTCTAGCTAATGCGCATGGCTATGAGCAACTTCAGCCCACGCAATCATCCTACTTCAACACTCCCACTTTGCGAATAGCCAAAGCCTTCGAGCCCAAATGCCACCACTAGTCTTTGATGTCGATCTCTCGCAAGAGCCTTTGTCAGCACGTCCGCCACCATGTGCTCCGTTGGACAATACTTCAACTCTATCACCTTCATCTCTAACTTCTCTCGAATGAAGTGATATTGCACATCAATGTGCTTTGTACGTGAGTGATGCGTTGGATTCTTCGCCAATGACATACTCCCTTGGTTGTCACACATGATTGTTGTAGCCTCCTCTTGAGTGCATCTCACATCCGCCATTAGTTGCCTCAACCAAATGGCCTCCTTCGTACCGTGGCTCGTCGCCATGTACTCCGCCTCAACCGTTGACGTGGCCGTGGTTTGTTGGCGCTTGCTATTCCATGAAACGGCCCCCGATCCAACTTTGAACATGTACCCCGTGGTGGATCTACGATCATTGGTATTACCCGCATAATCCGCATCACAATACCCACTCAACACAATGTTGTCACCTCCAAGACACAACCTCACATCACTTGTGCCTTTCAAGTACCGCATGATCCTCTTGACCGCAACCCAATGACTTGAACCCGGTCTTGCCATGTGTTGACTCACAACGCTGATTGGATACGCAAGGTCCGGCCTTGTTGCAATCATAGCATACATCAATGACCCTACAGCTTGCTTGTATGGCACATCCACCATAGATTGAGCCTCTAATGCATACTCCTCATCGGTGAGTTTCACGAGTTTGGAATTCACATCCAATGGAGTGCCAACCGGTTTGCAATCCTCCATGCCAAAGCGTTTGAGCACATCCATAACATACTTGCTTTGATTCATTGTTATGGTGCGTGTTGCTCTATCTCGCACAAACTCAACTCCTAAACAAAAGTGCAACTCACCGAGATCACTCATCTCGTACTCGTTCTCAAGCATTGCCTTCAATGCCTTCAAAGAGCTCATACAACTTGCAAGGATGATCAAATCATCCACATATATGATCACGATGACCACATGTTGCCCCTTTTGCATGAAATACAAGCTGTGATCAGCGATGCTCCTTGTGAACCCGATTTGAACAAGAAACGTGTCAATCTTTTGATACCATGCGCGTGGAGATTGCTTCAACCCATACAATGACTTGTTCAACTTGCAAACAAGGTTCTCATTACCTCGTTGCACAAATCCTTCGGGTTGCACCATGTAGATGTCCTCGTCCAACTCGCCGTTCAAGAACGCCGTCTTCACATCCATTTGATGCATTTCCAAATCCATGGCAGCCCCGATGGCCAAAATGCATCGAATAGTGGTGAATTTCGCCACCGGTGCAAAGGTCTCATGAAAATCAACACCTTCGATTTGTGAAAAGCCCTTTGCCACCAATCTTGCCTTATAACGAACCACATCACCCGTTGCATCTCTCTTTGCACGAAATACCCACTTACAACCGATAGCGTTGCGATTCTTGGGGAGGGGAGTCAATTCCCAAGTGCCATTGTCCATCAACGATTTGTACTCCTCTTGCATGGCTTGCTCCCACTTGTTTGCATCATCACAATTCAACGCTTCACGAATCGTCAATGGAGCATCTAAAAGTGCAACGTTTGCATGCTCCTCCTCACCTTGAGGGAGAATATGATTCTTCCACCACTCGCCAAGTGGTCTACGATTTCTCTCTGGATAACGACGATCGCTCGAGGATGCATTGTCTTCAACCGCCGTTGCTTGTGCCTTCTTCTCGCCATTCTTCGTCTTCAAAGGTCGCTCCTCAATATGTTCCTCATCACCACCATCTTCGTCATCTTCGTCTTCATCAACAATATCAATAACGGGAGATTTGGAAGATTGGTCCACAATCGCTGGTTTATCGCCACTTCTCCCACTTGGACCATCGTCCAAATTGTCTTCAACCTTGGAATTCTCGCAAAATGTCACATCACGAGCTCGAATGATCTTCTTGGTCTCGAGCGACATGAGCCTGTACGCCTTGGTACCTTCACAATATCCAAGAAACACACATTTTGTTGCCTTGGCCTCAAGTTTGGTTCTTTGAGAATCGGGTACCTTTGCAAATGCGATGCATCCAAATGTGCGCATGTGCTCCACGCGGGGTGGCCTCCCACTCCACGCTTGCTCTGGTGTCATGTTTTGAACCGCACTCGTCGGGCATCGGTTGCGTGTGTACACCGCAGTCACCACCGCTTCCGCCCAAAGGTCCAAACCCAAATTTTGTGCATGCAACATACTCCTTGCCATTTCCACAATTGTTCGATTTGCACGCTCTGCAACTCCGTTTTGTTGTGGTGTATATGGCGTAGTGGTTTGTCTAGCAATGCCTTCTTTCTTCAATAACTCTCCAAATTGGTTGGACATGAACTCGCCGCCATTATCCGATCGAAACACCTTGATCTTGTGCTCGGATTGCTTCTCAACCAACGCCTTGAACTCTTTGAACTTCTCAAAACACTCGCTCTTTGCTTTGATCGGATACAACCATATCTTCCTCGAAAAATCATCAATGAACGTCACAAAATACTTGCAACCCCCCATAGACGTGGTCTTCATTGGACCACACACGTCGGAATGCACAATCTCAAGAACCTTGGTTGCACGAGTTGCCCCATCAACTGGAAACGGTGAGCGTTGTTGCTTGCCTTCAATACAACCCTCACATGTGAATGAACTAGGTGCGACGTGTGATTGTGCAAGATCCATGCCACTTACCATTCCA
Organism: Pohlia nutans; assembly: GCA_022496805.1. Taxonomy (NCBI): domain Eukaryota; kingdom Viridiplantae; phylum Streptophyta; class Bryopsida; order Bryales; family Mniaceae; genus Pohlia; species Pohlia nutans. Next base: position 20,916,759 of record CM040094.1, read on the forward strand.
CGCAGTGCTTTCACACTCTTGACATTCAAATGCCCGAGACGACGATGCCACAACGCCAACTTGTCTTCGTTTGAACTCGATTGCACCAACGTTGCGGATTCCGCCGCGTGCATCTTGGAAAACTTGATTTGGTACAAGCCGTTGACTTCGTGTATAATGGCCACCTCCTCACGACTCGGGGACAACACAAAACACCCTTGGTCGCTAAATTCCACTCGCAAATGCTTCATCACCAAATGTCGCACCGATAAAAGATTTGCCTTCAACTTGGGAACGTGGAGGACATCATGGATGGTGATTGTCTTCACACGACCCTTCACCTCGGTGTCTACGACGATGGATCCTTTACCCACGGCTTGAAGAACCGTATCATCACCCAAAATGACATTCTTTGGAGATATGACGTGATATGATTGGAAACAAGTCCTAATGGGCGCCATGTGACTCGAGGCTCCCGAATCCACAATCCAATCGATCACACTACCATTGCATGACACGTCACTTGCCATCATTGCATACTCGTCCCCGTCATCACACCAAGAAGAGACGCTAGTCATAAATGCGTACTCATCACCTGCATCGTTGACCTTTGTATTGTTGGCACTTTCCTCTCTCTTGCGTTTGTAGCAAAATTTTGCCAAGTGGCCCTTCTTACCGCAATAGTAGCATACCTTGTCTGTAGAGCTCCCACTGGCACCGCTCTTGGATTGCTTCGCCATAAGCGCCGCGCTATCGCCACGAGTCTCGTTCTCTTTGCGCCGCGAGAGTTCATGCAACAACCGTGATGTCACATAATCAAGAGTGAGCTCGCTAATGGGCCTACTCTCCATAGCAACGATAAGATACTCGTACGACGGCGGCAAACTCTCGAGGAGCGTCATAACGATATCACCGTCGGTAATGTTGACGTCTGCGCCGTTGAGCTGATCCGCAAGAGCCTTGACTTTGTTGATGTGCGCCAACATGTCGTCGTTTTCTTCCATCTTGATGGTGAAAAACTTGCGCCTCAAAAACAAGATATTGACCAAGCTCTTTGCCTCATGAATATTGCAAAGCTTGGCCCATGCCTCGGCGGGAGTCTTGCACGACCGAATATGAGAAAGCTGGGAATCAGAAAGATTAAGAGCCAAAATCGCAAAGGCCTTTTTCTCTCGCCGAGTGTACGCAGTTCGTACCCTAGCCTCGGCGTCGGACGAAGGCGGTTCCTCACTACCCTCAACTATCTCCCACAATTCTTTTTCGGCCATGACCATTTCCATCTTGAATTTCCACAAGTGGAAGTTGACGCCATCAAACTTGTCTACAACCTTAGCACCTTCACCCTCAAATGTAGCCATATCCTTGATTGAAGGACGTACGCTCACAAAATTCAGCCCCTAGGAAGCTAAGAAAAATTGTTTTTATGATTTTTTGACAATTTTGTGATTTGTGAGGCAAATTGCACACGTACGTGCTTCTAATGCCTCCAAACTAATTCCAAACACTAAATCAGCACCTTTGTGCTACACATCAACCTCACAACACTCAATCGTGATGGTTCTTAGTGAATTTGCACAAGATCATACCACAACACCCTAACTAGGAGAATTGCGCACTCGTTGGCTCAAATCCACTCAAATCAGCACCCTTGTGCTTCACAACACGTAATGCACCCTATGCACACCCTTGTGCCTTCCAAGGACTCTCGATCAATGCAAATTCAGCCCCTTCAAGTCCTAATTGCATTGAAATTCATCAAATCAGCCCCGTTGTGCATTCACTAACCCAAACTCTAATTTTGAGCACTCCAAGGGCATAACTCACATTCCAAACCCTTGTGCAAGAATTGCAACACCAAAATCAGATTGTAGACTCACCCCAAGAGCCTCAAAGCATAAAAGTGCCTTGCAACAACACAAGTGCACGAATTGAGCACAAATTGAGCCAATAAGCTCCAATAAGCTCCAATAAGCTCCAATAAGCTCCAATAAGCTCCAATCAGCTCCAATATACTCCAACAAGCACCAATAAGCTCCAAAGCTCCAATTCAGCCCTTGTAGACGTGTATAAACTCCAAAAGTGCTCCAAAGTGCTCCAAAAGCTCCAAATCAACAAATGATAGCTCCAAAGTGCGAATTCAGCCCTCCAACACGTAGATCAAAGGTAGGAAGATTGTAATACCTCCCAATGTCGAAATCAGCCCACCAAAGCTCGAATTCAGCCCTCCAAAGTTCCAAATCAGCGCTCCAATACTCCAAAATCAGCGCTCCAACGCACGACCTCCACACAATGAGCAATCTAATCTTTGACTCACGCAAAACACATGAGTGGGCCCATAACCTATTGAAGGTTAGATTAGAATGCCAAAGCCTCACACAAACACTTGGAATGCATAGGAAAGAGATGATCTTTACTCATGGGCTGCCCCTCTTAAGTAGCACACCCAAGGGAGTCCCCTTGGCAAACCATATGGGACATCAGCCCATACTCCACTCCTAGTACACTAGGATCAGCCCATATCACTTGGGAGACCCAATTCTCATTACTTCTAACTAGTACCACTTCTCTAGTTGCTAGTCTAGCTCATTCGCATCATCTACTCTAGCTAATGCGCATGGCTATGAGCAACTTCAGCCCACGCAATCATCCTACTTCAACATAACTCACATTCCAAACCCTTGTGCAACAATTGCAATACCAAAATCAGATTGTAGACTCACTCCAAGAGCCTCAAAGCATAAAAGTGCCTTGCAACAACACAAGTGCACAAATTGAGCACAAATTGAGCCAATAAGCTCCAATAAGCTCCAATAAGCTCCAATAAGCTCCAATAAGCTCCAATATACTCCAACAAGCACCAATAAGCTCCAAAGCTCCAATTCAGCCCTTGTAGACGTGTAGAAACTCCAAAAGTGCTCCAAAGTGCTCCAAAAGCTCCAAATCAACAAATGATAGCTCCAAAGTGCGAATTCAGCCCTCCAACACGTAGATCAAAGGTAGGAAGATTGTAATACCTCCCAATGTCGAAATCAGCCCACCAAAGCTCGAATTCAGCCCTCCAAAGTTCCAAATCAGCGCTCCAATACTCCAAAATCAGCGCTCCAACGCACGACCTCCACACAATGAGCAATCTAATCTTTGACTCACGCAAAACACATGAGTGGGCCCATAACCAATTGAAGGTTAGATTAGAATGCCAAAGCCTCACACAAACACTTGGAATGCATAGGAAAGAGATGATCTTTACTCATGGGCTGCCCCTCTTAAGTAGCACACCCAAGGGAGTCCCCTTGGCTAACCATATGGGACATCAGCCCATACTCCACTCCTAGTACACTAGGATCAGCCCATATCACTTGGGAGACCCAATTCTCATTACTTCTAACTAGTACCACTTCTCTAGTTGCAAGTCTAGCTCATTCGCATCATCTACTCTAGCTAATGCGCATGGCTATGAGCAACTTCAGCCCACGCAATCATCCTACTTCAACAACAACACTCAATCGTGATGGTTCTTAGTGAATTTGCACAAGATCATACCACAACGCCCTAACTAGGAGAATTGCGCACTCGTTGGCTCAAATCCACTCAAATCAGCACCCTTGTGCTTCACAACATGTAATGCACCCTTTGCACACCCTTGTGCCTTCCAAGGACTCTCAATCAATGCAAATTCAGCCCCTTCAAGTCCTAATTGCATTGAAATTCATCAAATCAGCCCCGTTGTGCATTCCCTAACCCAAACTCTAATTTTGAGCACTCCAAGGGCATAACTCACATTCCAAACCCTTGTGCAACAATTGCAATACCAAAATCAGATTGTAGACTCACCCCAAGAGCCTCAAAGCATAAAAGTGCCTTGCAACAACACAAGTGCACAAATTGAGCACAAATTGAGCCAATAAGCTCCAATAAGCTCCAATAAGCTCCAATAAGCTCCAATAAGCTCCAATATACTCCAACAAGCACCAATAAGCTCCAAAGCTCCAATTCAGCCCTTGTAGACGTGTATAAACTCCAAAGGTGCTCCAAAGTGCTCCAAAAGCTCCAAATCAACAAATGATAGCTCCAAAGTGCGAATTCAGCCCTCCAACACGTAGATCAAAGGTAGGAAGATTGTAATACCTCCCAATGTCGAAATCAGCCCACCAAAGCTCGAATTCAGCCCTCCAAAGTTCCAAATCAGCGCTCCAATACTCCGAAATCAGCGCTCCAACGCACGACCTCCACACAATGAGCAATCTAATCTTTGACTCACGCAAAACACATGAGTGGGCCCATAACCTATTGAAGGTTAGATTAGAATGCCAAAGCCTCACACATATTGAAGGTTAGATTAGAATGCCAAAGCCTCACACAAACACTTGGAATGCATAGGAAAGAGATGATCTTTACTCATGGGCTGCCCCTCTTAAGTAGCACACCCAAGGGAGTCCCCTTGGCTAACCATATGGGACATCAGCCCATACTCCACTCCTAGTACACTAGGATCAGCCCATATCACTTGGGAGACCCAATTCTCTTTACTTCTAACTAGTACCACTTCTCTAGTTGCTAGTCTAGCTCATTCGCATCATCTACTCTAGCTAATGCGCATGGCTATGAGCAACTTCAGCCCACGCAATCTGTTGAAGTAGGATGATTGCGTGGGCTGAAGTTGCTCATAGCCATGCGCATTAGCTAGAGTAGATGATGCGAATGAGCTAGACTTGCAACTAGAGAAGTGGTACTAGTTAGAAGTAATGAGAATTGGGTCTCCCAAGTGATATGGGCTGATCCTAGTGTACTAGGAGTGGAGTATGGGCTGATGTCCCATATGGTTAGCCAAGGGGACTCCCTTGGGTGTGCTACTTAAGAGGGGCAGCCCATGAGTAAAGATCATCTCTTTCCTATGCATTCCAAGTGTTTGTGTGAGGCTTTGGCATTCTAATCTAACCTTCAATAGGTTATGGGCCCACTCATGTGTTTTGCGTGAGTCAAAGATTAGATTGCTCATTGTGTGGAGGTCGTGCGTTGGAGCGCTGATTTTGGAGTATTGGAGCGCTGATTTGGAACTTTGGAGGGCTGAATTCGAGCTTTGGTGGGCTGATTTCGACATTGGGAGGTATTACAATCTTCCTACCTTTGATCTACGTGTTGGAGGGCTGAATTCGCACTTTGGAGCTATCATTTGTTGATTTGGAGCTTTTGGAGCACTTTGGAGCACTTTTGGAGTTTATACACGTCTACAAGGGCTGAATTGGAGCTTTGGAGCTTATTGGTGCTTGTTGGAGTATATTGGAGCTTATTGGAGCTTATTGGAGCTTATTGGAGCTTATTGGAGCTTATTGGCTCAATTTGTGCTCAATTTGTGCACTTGTGTTGTTGCAAGGCACTTTTATGCTTTGAGGCTCTTGGAGTGAGTCTACAATCTGATTTTGGTATTGCAATTGTTGCACAAGGGTTTGGAATGTGAGTTATGCCCTTGGAGTGCTCAAAATTAGAGTTTGGGTTAGGGAATGCACAACGGGGCTGATTTGATGAATTTCAATGCAATTAGGACTTGAAGGGGCTGAATTTGCATTGATTGAGAGTCCTTGGAAGGCACAAGGGTGTGCATAGGGTGCATTACATGTTGTGAAGCACAAGGGTGCTGATTTGAGTGGATTTGAGCCAACGAGTGCGCAATTCTCCTAGTTAGGGCGTTGTGGTATGATCTTGTGCAAATTCACTAAGAACCATCACGATTGAGTGTTGTGAGGTTGATGTGTAGCACAAAGGTGCTGATTTAGTGTTTGGAATTAGTTTGGAGGCATTAGAAGCACATACGTGTGCAATTTGCCTCACAAATCACAAAATTGTCAAAAATCATAAAAACAATTTTTCTTAGCTTTCTAGGGGCTGAATTTTGTGAGCGTACGTCCTTCAATCAAGGATATGGCTACATTTGAGGGTGAAGGTGCTAAGGTTGTAGACAAGTTCGATGGCGTCAACTTCCACTTGTGGAAATTCAAGATGGAAATGGTCATGGCCGAAAAGGAATTGTGGGAGATAGTTGAGGGTAGTGAGGAACCGCCTTCGTCCGACGCCGAGGCTAGGGTACGAACTGCGTACACTCGGCGAGAGAAAAAGGCCTTTGCGATTTTGGCTCTTAATCTTTCTGATTCCCAGCTTTCTCATATTCGGTCGTGCAAGACTCCCGCCGAGGCATGGGCCAAGCTTTGCAATATTCATGAGGCAAAGAGCTTGGTCAATATCTTGTTTTTGAGGCGTAAGTTTTTCACCATCAAGATGGAAGAAAACGACGACATGCTGGCGCACATCAACAAAGTCAAGGCTCTTGCGGATCAGCTCAACGGCGCAGACGTCAACATTACGGACGGTGATATCGTTATGACGCTCCTCGAGAGTTTGCCGCCGTCGTACGAGTATCTTATCGTTGCTATGGAGAGTAGGCCCATTAGCGAGCTCACTCTTGATTATGTGACATCACGGTTGTTGCATGAACTCTCGCGGCGCAAAGAGAACGAGACTCGTGGCGATAGCGCAGCGCTTATGGCGAAGCAATCCAAGAGCGGTGCCAGTGGGAGCTCTACAGACAAGGTATGCTACTATTGCGGTAAGAAGGGCCACTTGGCAAAATTTTGCTACAAACGCAAGAGAGAGGAAAGTGCCAACAATACAAAGGTCAACGATGCAGGTGATGAGTACGCATTTATGACTAGCGTCTCTTCTTGTAGTGATGACGGGGACGAGTATGCAATGATGGCAAGTGACGTGTCATGCAATGGTAGTGTGATCGATTGGATTGTTGATTCGGGAGCCTCGAGTCACATGGCGCCCATTAGGACTTGTTTCCAATCATATCACGTCATATCTCCAAAGAATGTCATTTTGGGTGATGATACGGTTCTTCAAGCCGTGGGTAAAGGATCCATCGTCGTAGACACCGAGGTGAAGGGTCGTGTGAAGACAATTACCATCCATGATGTCCTCCACGTTCCCAAGTTGAAGGCAAATCTTTTATCGGTGCGACATTTGGTGATGAAGCATTTGCGAGTGGAATTTAGCGACCAAGGGTGTTTTGTGTTGTCTCCAAGTCGTGAGGAGGTGGCCATTATACACGAAGTCAACGGCTTGTACCAAATCAAGTTTTCCAAGATGCACGCGGCGGAATCCGCAACGTTGGTGCAATCGAGTTCAAACGAAGACAAGTTGGCGTTGTGGCATCGTCGTCTCGGGCATTTGAATGTCAAGAGTGTGAAAGCACTGCGTGAAATGGTAAGTGGCATGGATCTTGCACAATCACACGTCGCACCTAGTTCATTCACATGTGAGGGTTGTATTGAAGGCAAGCAACAACGCTCACCGTTTCTAGTTGATGGGGCAACTCGTGCAACCAAGGTTCTTGAGATTGTGCATTCCGACGTGTGTGGTCCAATGAAGACCACGTCTATGGGGGGTTGCAAGTATTTTGTGACGTTCATTGATGATTTTTCGAGGAAGATATGGTTGTATCCGATCAAAGCAAAGAGCGAGTGTTTTGAGAAGTTCAAAGAGTTCAAGGCGTTGGTTGAGAAGCAATCCGAGCACAAGATCAAGGTGTTTCGATCGGATAATGGCGGCGAGTTCTTGTCCAACCAATTTGGAGAGTTATTGAAGAAAGAAGGCATTGCTAGACAAACCACAACGCCATATACACCACAACAAAACGGAGTTGCAGAGCGTGCAAATCGAACAATTGTGGAAATGGCAAGGAGTATGTTGCATGCACAAAATTTGGGTTTGGACCTTTGGGCGGAAGCGGTGGTGACTGCGGTGTACACACGCAACCGATGCCCGACGAGTGCGGTTCAAAACATGACACCGGAGCAAGCGTGGAGTGGGAGGCCACCCCGCGTGGAGCACATGCGCACATTTGGATGCATCGCATTTGCAAAGGTACCCGATTCTCAAAGAACCAAACTTGAGGCCAAGGCAACAAAATGTGTGTTTCTTGGATATTGTGAAGGTACCAAGGCGTACAGGCTCATGTCGCTCGAGACCAAGAAGATCATTCGAGCTCGTGATGTGACATTTTGCGAGAATTCCAAGGTTGAAGACAATTTGGACGATGGTCCAAGTGGGAGAAGTGGCGATAAACTAGCGATTGTGGACCAATCTTCCAAATCTCCCGTTATTGATATTGTTGATGAAGACGAAGATGACGAAGATGGTGGTGATGAGGAACATATTGAGGAGCGACCTTTGAAGACGAAGAATGGCGAGAAAAAGGCACAAGCAACGGCGGTTGAAGACAATGCATCCTCGAGCGATCGTCGTTATCCAGAGAGAAATCGTAGACCACTTGGCGAGTGGTGGAAGAATCATATTCTCCCTCAAGGTGAGGAGGAGCATGCAAACGTTGCACTTTTAGATGCTCCATTGACGATTCGTGAAGCGTTGAGTTGTGATGATGCAAACAAGTGGGAGCAAGCCATGCAAGAGGAGTACAAATCGTTGATGGACAATGGCACTTGGGAATTGACTCCCCTCCCCAAGAATCGCAACGCTATCGGTTGTAAGTGGGTATTTCGTGCAAAGAGAGATGCAACGGGTGATGTGGTTCGTTATAAGGCAAGATTGGTGGCAAAGGGCTTTTCACAAATCGAAGGTGTTGATTTTCATGAGACCTTTGCACCGGTGGCGAAATTCACCACTATTCGATGCATTTTGGCCATCGGGGCTGCCATGGATTTGGAAATGCATCAAATGGATGTGAAGACGGCGTTCTTGAACGGCGAGTTGGACGAGGACATCTACATGGTACAACCCGAAGGATTTGTGCAACGAGGTAATGAGAACCTTGTTTGCAAGTTGAACAAGTCATTGTATGGGTTGAAGCAATCTCCACGCGCATGGTATCAAAAGATTGACACGTTTCTTGTTCATATCGGGTTCACAAGGAGCATCGCTGATCACAGCTTGTATTTCATGCAAAAGGGGCAACATGTGGTCATCGTGATCATATATGTGGATGATTTGATCATCCTTGCAAGTGGTATGAGCTCTTTGAAGGCATTGAAGGCAATGCTTGAGAACGAGTACGAGATGAGTGATCTCGGTGAGTTGCACTTTTGTTTAGGAGTTGAGTTTGTGCGAGATAGAGCAACACGCACCATAACAATGAATCAAAGCAAGTATGTTATGGATGTTCTCAAACGCTTTGGCATGGAGGATTGCAAACCGGTTGGCACTCCATTGGATGTGAATTCCAAACTCGTGAAACTCACGGATGAGGAGTATGCATTAGAGGCTCAATCTATGGTGGATGTGCCATACAAGCAAGCTGTAGGGTCATTGATGTATGCTATGATTGCAACAAGGCCGGACCTTGCGTATCCAATCAGCGTTGTGAGTCAACACATGGCAAGACCGGGTTCAAGTCATTGGGTTGCGGTCAAGAGGATCATGCGGTACTTGAAAGGCACAAGTGATGTGAGGTTGTGTCTTGGAGGTGACAACATTGTGTTGAGTGGGTATTGTGATGCGGATTATGCGGGTGATACCAATGATCGTAGATCCACCACGGGGTACATGTTCAAAGTTGGATCGGGGGCCGTTTCATGGAATAGCAAGCGCCAACAAACCACGGCCACGTCAACGGTTGAGGCGGAGTACATGGCGACGAGCCACGGTACGAAGGAGGCCATTTGGTTGAGGCAACTAATGGCGGATGTGAGATGCACTCAAGAGGAGGCTACAACAATCATGTGTGACAACCAAGGGAGTATGTCATTGGCGAAGAATCCAACGCATCACTCACGTACAAAGCACATTGATGTGCAATATCACTTCATTCGAGAGAAGTTAGAGAAGAAGGTGATAGAGTTGAAGTATTGTCCAACGGAGCACATAGTGGCAGACGTGCTCACAAAGGCTCTTGCGAGAGATCGACATCAAAGACTAGTGGAGGCATTTGGGCTCGAAGGCTTTGGCTATTCGCAAAGTGGGAGTGTTGAAGTAGGATGATTGCGTGGGCTGAAGTTGCTCATAGCCATGCGCATTAGCTAGAGTAGATGATGCGAATGAGCTAGACTTGCAACTAGAGAAGTGGTACTAGTTAGAAGTAATGAGAATTGGGTCTCCCAAGTGATATGGGCTGATCCTAGTGTACTAGGAGTGGAGTATGGGCTGATGTCCCATATGGTTAGCCAAGGGGACTCCCTTGGGTGTGCTACTTAAGAGGGGCAGCCCATGAGTAAAGATCATCTCTTTCCTATGCATTCCAAGTGTTTGTGTGAGGCTTTGGCATTCTAATCTAACCTTCAATACAATCATCCTACTTCAACACTCCCACTTTGCGAATAGCCAAAGCCTTCGAGCCCAAATGCCACCACTAGTCTTTGATGTCGATCTCTCGCAAGAGCCTTTGTCAGCACGTCCGCCACCATGTGCTCCGTTGGACAATACTTCAACTCTATCACCTTCATCTCTAACTTCTCTCGAATGAAGTGATATTGCACATCAATGTGCTTTGTACGTGAGTGATGCGTTGGATTCTTCGCCAATGACATACTCCCTTGGTTGTCACACATGATTGTTGTAGCCTCCTCTTGAGTGCATCTCACATCCGCCATTAGTTGCCTCAACCAAATAGCCTCCTTCGTACCGTGGCTCGTCGCCATGTACTCCGCCTCAACCGTTGACGTGGCCGTGGTTTGTTGGCGCTTGCTATTCCATGAAACGGCCCCCGATCCAACTTTGAACATGTACCCCGTGGTGGATCTACGATCATTGGTATCACCCGCATAATCCGCATCACAATACCCACTCAACACAATGTTGTCACCTCCAAGACACAACCTCACATCACTTGTGCCTTTCAAGTACCGCATGATCCTCTTGACCGCAACCCAATGACTTGAACCCGGTCTTGCTATGTGTTGACTCACAACGCTGATTGGATACGCAAGGTCCGGCCTTGTTGCAATCATAGCATACATCAATGACCCTACAGCTTGCTTGTATGGCACATCCACCATAGATTGAGCCTCTAATGCATACTCCTCATCGGTGAGTTTCACGAGTTTGGAATTCACATCCAATGGAGTGCCAACCGGTTTGCAATCCTCCATGCCAAAGCGTTTGAGAACATCCATAACATACTTGCTTTGATTCATTGTTATGGTGCGTGTTGCTCTATCTCGCACAAACTCAACTCCTAAACAAAAGTGCAACTCACCCAGATCACTCATCTCGTACTCGTTCTCAAGCATTGCCTTCAATGCCTTCAAAGAGCTCATCCAACTTGCAAGGATGATCAAATCATCCACATATATGATCACGATGACCACATGTTGCCCCTTTTGCATGAAATACAAGCTGTGATCAGCGATGCTCCTTGTGAACCCGATTTGAACAAGAAACGTGTCAATCTTTTGATACCATGCGCGTGGAGATTGCTTCAACCCATACAATGACTTGTTCAACTTGCAAACAAGGTTCTCATTACCTCGTTGCACAAATTGTTGAAGTAGGATGATTGCGTGGGCTGAAGTTGCTCATAGCCATGCGCATTAGCTAGAGTAGATGATGCGAATGAGCTAGACTTGCAACTAGAGAAGTGGTACTAGTTAGAAGTAATGAGAATTGGGTCTCCCAAGTGATATGGGCTGATCCTAGTGTACTAGGAGTGGAGTATGGGCTGATGTCCCATATGGTTAGCCAAGGGGACTCCCTTGGGTGTGCTACTTAAGAGGGGCAGCCCATGAGTAAAGATCATCTCTTTCCTATGCATTCCAAGTGTTTGTGTGAGGCTTTGGCATTCTAATCTAACCTTCAATAGGTTATGGGCCCACTCATGTGTTTTGCGTGAGTCAAAGATTAGATTGCTCATTGTGTGGAGGTCGTGCGTTGGAGCGCTGATTTTGGAGTATTGGAGCGCTGATTTGGAACTTTGGAGGGCTGAATTCGAGCTTTGGTGGGCTGATTTCGACATTGGGAGGTATTACAATCTTCCTACCTTTGATCTACGTGTTGGAGGGCTGAATTCGCACTTTGGAGCTATCATTTGTTGATTTGGAGCTTTTGGAGCACTTTGGAGCACTTTTGGAGTTTCTACACGTCTACAAGGGCTGAATTGGAGCTTTGGAGCTTATTGGTGCTTGTTGGAGTATATTGGAGCTTATTGGAGCTTATTGGAGCTTATTGGAGCTTATTGGCTCAATTTGTGCTCAATTTGTGCACTTGTGTTGTTGCAAGGCACTTTTATGCTTTGAGGCTCTTGGAGTGAGTCTACAATCTGATTTTGGTATTGCAATTGTTGCACAAGGGTTTGGAATGTGAGTTATGCCCTTGTATTGAAGGTTAGATTAGAATGCCAAAGCCTCACACAAACACTTGGAATGCATAGGAAAGAGATGATCTTTACTCATGGGCTGCCCCTCTTAAGTAGCACACCCAAGGGAGTCCCCTTGGCTAACCATATGGGACATCAGCCCATACTCCACTCCTAGTACACTAGGATCAGCCCATATCACTTGGGAGACCCAATTCTCATTACTTCTAACTAGTACCACTTCTCTAGTTGCAAGTCTAGCTCATTCGCATCATCTACTCTAGCTAATGCGCATGGCTATGAGCAACTTCAGCCCACGCAATCATCCTACTTCAACACTCCCACTTTGCGAATAGCCAAAGCCTTCGAGCCCAAATGCCTCCACTAGTCTTTGATGTCGATCTCTCGCAAGAGCCTTTGTGAGCACGTCTGCCACCATGTGCTCCGTTGGACAATACTTCAACTCTATCACCTTCTTCTCTAACTTCTCTCGAATGAAGTGATATTGCACATCAATGTGCTTTGTACGTGAGTGATGCGTTGGATTCTTCGCCAATGACATACTCCCTTGGTTGTCACACATGATTGTTGTAGCCTCCTCTTGAGTGCATCTCACATCCGCCATTAGTTGCCTCAACCAAATGGCCTCCTTCGTACCGTGGCTCGTCGCCATGTACTCCGCCTCAACCGTTGACGTGGCCGTGGTTTGTTGGCGCTTGCTATTCCATGAAACGGCCCCCGATCCAACTTTGAACATGTACCCCGTGGTGGATCTACGATCATTGGTATCACCCGCATAATCCGCATCACAATACCCACTCAACACAATGTTGTCACCTCCAAGACACAACCTCACATCACTTGTGCCTTTCAAGTACCGCATGATCCTCTTGACCGCAACCCAATGACTTGAACCCGGTCTTGCCATGTGTTGACTCACAACGCTGATTGGATACGCAAGGTCCGGCCTTGTTGCAATCATAGCATACATCAATGACCCTACAGCTTGCTTGTATGGCACATCCACCATAGATTGAGCCTCTAATGCATACTCCTCATCGGTGAGTTTCACGAGTTTGGAATTCACATCCAATGGAGTGCCAACCGGTTTGCAATCCTCCATGCCAAAGCGTTTGAGAACATCCATAACATACTTGCTTTGATTCATTGTTATGGTGCGTGTTGCTCTATCTCGCACAAACTCAACTCCTAAACAAAAGTGCAACTCACCCAGATCACTCATCTCGTACTCGTTCTCAAGCATTGCCTTCAATGCCTTCAAAGAGCTCATACCACTTGCAAGGATGATCAAATCATCCACATATATGATCACGATGACCACATGTTGCCCCTTTTGCATGAAATACAAGCTGTGATCAGCGATGCTCCTTGTGAACCCGATATGAACAAGAAACGTGTCAATCTTTTGATACCATGCGCGTGGAGATTGCTTCAACCCATACAATGACTTGTTCAACTTGCAAACAAGGTTCTCATTACCTCGTTGCACAAATCCTTCGGGTTGTACCATGTAGATGTCCTCGTCCAACTCGCCGTTCAAGAACGCCGTCTTCACATCCATTTGATGCATTTCCAAATCCATGGCAGCCCCGATGGCCAAAATGCATCGAATAGTGGTGAATTTCGCCACCGGTGCAAAGGTCTCATGAAAATCAACACCTTCGATTTGTGAAAAGCCCTTTGCCACCAATCTTGCCTTATAACGAACCACATCACCCGTTGCATCTCTCTTTGCACGAAATACCCACTTACAACCGATAGCGTTGCGATTCTTGGGGAGGGGAGTCAATTCCCAAGTGCCATTGTCCATCAACGATTTGTACTCCTCTTGCATGGCTTGCTCCCACTTGTTTGCATCATCACAACTCAACGCTTCACGAATCGTCAATGGAGCATCTAAAAGTGCAACGTTTGCATGCTCCTCCTCACCTTGAGGGAGAATATGATTCTTCCACCACTCGCCAAGTGGTCTACGATTTCTCTCTGGATAACGACGATCGCTCGAGGATGCATTGTCTTCAACCGCCGTTGCTTGTGCCTTTTTCTCGCCATTCTTCGTCTTCAAAGGTCGCTCCTCAATATGTTCCTCATCACCACCATCTTCGTCATCTTCGTCTTCATCAACAATATCAATAACGGGAGATTTGGAAGATTGGTCCACAATCGCTGGTTTATCGCCACTTCTCCCACTTGGACCATCGTCCAAATTGTCTTCAACCTTGGAATTCTCGCAAAATGTCACATCACGAGCTCGAATGATCTTCTTGGTCTCGAGCGACATGAGCCTGTACGCCTTGGTACCTTCACAATATCCAAGAAACACACATTTTGTTGCCTTGGCCTCAAGTTTGGTTCTTTGAGAATCGGGTACCTTTGCAAATGCGATGCATCCAAATGTGCGCATGTGCTCCACGCGGGGTGGCCTCCCACTCCACGCTTGCTCCGGTGTCATGTTTTGAACCGCACTCGTCGGGCATCGGTTGCGTGTGTACACCGCAGTCACCACCGCTTCCGCCCAAAGGTCCAAACCCAAATTTTGTGCATGCAACATACTCCTTGCCATTTCCACAATTGTTCGATTTGCACGCTCTGCAACTCCGTTTTGTTGTGGTGTATATGGCGTTGTGGTTTGTCTAGCAATGCCTTCTTTCTTCAATAACTCTCCAAATTGGTTGGACATGAACTCGCCGCCATTATCCGATCGAAACACCTTGATCTTGTGCTCGGATTGCTTCTCAACCAACGCCTTGAACTCTTTGAACTTCTCAAAACACTCGCTCTTTGCTTTGATCGGATACAACCATATCTTCCTCGAAAAATCATCAATGAACGTCACAAAATACTTGCAACCCCCCATAGACGTGGTCTTCATCGGACCACACACGTCGGAATGCACAATCTCAAGAACCTTGGTTGCACGAGTTGCCCCATCAACTGGAAACGGTGAGCGTTGTTGCTTGCCTTCAATACAACCCTCACATGTGAATGAACTAGGTGCGACGTGTGATTGTGCAAGATCCATGCCACTTACCATTCCACGCAGTGCTTTCACACTCTTGACATTCAAATGCCCGAGACGACGATGCCACAACGCCAACTTGTCTTCGTTTGAACTCGATTGCACCAACGTTGCCGATTCCGCCGCGTGCATCTTGGAAAACTTGATTTGGTACAAGCCGTTGACTTCGTGTATAATGGCCACCTCCTCACGACTTGGAGACAACACAAAACACCCTTGGTCGCTAAATTCCACTCGCAAATGCTTCATCACCAAATGTCGCACCGATAAAAGATTTGCCTTCAACTTGGGAACGTGGAGGACATCATGGATGGTAATTGTCTTCACACGACCCTTCACCTCGGTGTCTACGACGATGGATCCTTTACCCACGGCTTGAAGAACCGTATCATCACCCAAAATGACATTCTTTGGAGATATGACGTGATATGATTGGAAACAAGTCCTAATGGGCGCCATGTGACTCGAGGCTCCCGAATCAACAATCCAATCGATCACACTACCATTGCATGACACGTCACTTGCCATCATTGCATACTCGTCCCCGTCATCACTACAAGAAGAGACGCTAGTCATAAATGCGTACTCATCACCTGCATCGTTGACCTTTGTATTGTTGGCACTTTCCTCTCTCTTGCGTTTGTAGCAAAATTTTGCCAAGTGGCCCTTCTTACCGCAATAGTAGCATACCTTGTCTGTAGAGCTCCCACTGGCACCGCTCTTGGATTGCTTCGCCATAAGCGCTGCGCTATCGCCACGAGTCTCGTTCTCTTTGCGCCGCGAGAGTTCATGCAACAACCGTGATGTCACATAATCAAGAGTGAGCTCGCTAATGGGCCTACTCTCCATAGCAACGATAAGATACTCGTACGACGGCGGCAAACTCTCGAGGAGCGTCATAACGATATCACCGTCCGTAATGTTGACGTCTGCGCCGTTGAGCTGATCCGCAAGAGCCTTGACTTTGTTGATGTGCGCCAGCATGTCGTCGTTTTCTTCCATCTTGATGGTGAAAAACTTACGCCTCAAAAACAAGATATTGACCAAGCTCTTTGCCTCATGAATATTGCAAAGCTTGGCCCATGCCTCGGCGGGAGTCTTGCACGACCGAATATGAGAAAGCTGGGAATCAGAAAGATTAAGAGCCAAAATCGCAAAGGCCTTTTTCTCTCGCCGAGTGTACGCAGTTCGTACCCTAGCCTCGGCGTCGGACGAAGGCGGTTCCTCACTACCCTCAACTATCTCCCACAATTCTTTTTCGGCCATGACCATTTCCATCTTGAATTTCCACAAGTGGAAGTTGACGCCATCGAACTTGTCTACAACCTTAGCACCTTCACCCTCAAATGTAGCCATATCCTTGATTGAAGGACGTACGCTCACAAAATTCAGCCCCTAGAAAGCTAAGAAAAATTGTTTTTATGATTTTTTGACAATTTTGTGATTTGTGAGGCAAATTGCACACGTATGTGCTTCTAATGCCTCCAAACTAATTCCAAACACTAAATCAGCACCTTTGTGCTACACATCAACCTCACAACACTCAATCGTGATGGTTCTTAGTGAATTTGCACAAGATCATACCACAACGCCCTAACTAGGAGAATTGCGCACTCGTTGGCTCAAATCCACTCAAATCAGCACCCTTGTGCTTCACAACATGTAATGCACCCTATGCACACCCTTGTGCCTTCCAAGGACTCTCAATCAATGCAAATTCAGCCCCTTCAAGTCCTAATTGCATTGAAATTCATCAAATCAGCCCCGTTGTGCATTCCCTAACCCAAACTCTAATTTTGAGCACTCCAAGGGCATAACTCACATTCCAAACCCTTGTGCAACAATTGCAATACCAAAATCAGATTGTAGACTCACTCCAAGAGCCTCAAAGCATAAAAGTGCCTTGCAACAACACAAGTGCACAAATTGAGCACAAATTGAGCCAATAAGCTCCAATAAGCTCCAATAAGCTCCAATAAGCTCCAATATACTCCAACAAGCACCAATAAGCTCCAAAGCTCCAATTCAGCCCTTGTAGACGTGTAGAAACTCCAAAAGTGCTCCAAAGTGCTCCAAAAGCTCCAAATCAACAAATGATAGCTCCAAAGTGCGAATTCAGCCCTCCAACACGTAGATCAAAGGTAGGAAGATTGTAATACCTCCCAATGTCGAAATCAGCCCACCAAAGCTCGAATTCAGCCCTCCAAAGTTCCAAATCAGCGCTCCAATACTCCAAAATCAGCGCTCCAACGCACGACCTCCACACAATGAGCAATCTAATCTTTGACTCACGCAAAACACATGAGTGGGCCCATAACCTATTGAAGGTTAGATTAGAATGCCAAAGCCTCACACAAACACTTGGAATGCATAGGAAAGAGATGATCTTTACTCATGGGCTGCCCCTCTTAAGTAGCACACCCAAGGGAGTCCCCTTGGCTAACCATATGGGACATCAGCCCATACTCCACTCCTAGTACACTAGGATCAGCCCATATCACTTGGGAGACCCAATTCTCATTACTTCTAACTAGTACCACTTCTCTAGTTGCAAGTCTAGCTCATTCGCATCATCTACTCTAGCTAATGCGCATGGCTATGAGCAACTTCAGCCCACGCAATCATCCTACTTCAACACCTTGGAGTGCTCAAAATTAGAGTTTGGGTTAGGGAATGCACAACGGGGCTGATTTGATGAATTTCAATGCAATTAGGACTTGAAGGGGCTGAATTTGCATTGATTGAGAGTCCTTGGAAGGCACAAGGGTGTGCATAGGGTGCATTACATGTTGTGAAGCACAAGGGTGCTGATTTGAGTGGATTTGAGCCAACGAGTGCGCAATTCTCCTAGTTAGGGCGTTGTGGTATGATCTTGTGCAAATTCACTAAGAACCATCACGATTGAGTGTTGTGAGGTTGATGTGTAGCACAAAGGTGCTGATTTAGTGTTTGGAATTAGTTTGGAGGCATTAGAAGCACATACGTGTGCAATTTGCCTCACAAATCACAAAATTGTCAAAAAATCATAAAAACAATTTTTCTTAGCTTTCTAGGGGCTGAATTTTGTGAGCGTACGTCCTTCAATCAAGGATATGGCTACATTTGAGGGTGAAGGTGCTAAGGTTGTAGACAAGTTCGATGGCGTCAACTTCCACTTGTGGAAATTCAAGATGGAAATGGTCATGGCCGAAAAAGAATTGTGGGAGATAGTTGAGGGTAGTGAGGAACCGCCTTCGTCCGACGCCGAGGCTAGGGTACGAACTGCGTACACTCGGCGAGAGAAAAAGGCCTTTGCGATTTTGGCTCTTAATCTTTCTGATTCCCAGCTTTCTCATATTCGGTCGTGCAAGACTCCCGCCGAGGCATGGGCCAAGCTTTGCAATATTCATGAGGCAAAGAGCTTGGTCAATATCTTGTTTTTGAGGCGTAAGTTTTTCACCATCAAGATGGAAGAAAACGACGACATGCTGGCGCACATCAACAAAGTCAAGGCTCTTGCGGATCAGCTCAACGGCGCAGACGTCAACATTACGGACGGTGATATCGTTATGACGCTCCTCGAGAGTTTGCCGCCGTCGTACGAGTATCTTATCGTTGCTATGGAGAGTAGGCCCATTAGCGAGCTCACTCTTGATTATGTGACATCACGGTTGTTGCATGAACTCTCGCGGCGCAAAGAGAACGAGACTCGTGGCGATAGCGCAGCGCTTATGGCGAAGCAATCCAAGAGCGGTGCCAGTGGGAGCTCTACAGACAAGGTATGCTACTATTGCGGTAAGAAGGGCCACTTGGCAAAATTTTGCTACAAACGCAAGAGAGAGGAAAGTGCCAACAATACAAAGGTCAACGATGCAGGTGATGAGTACGCATTTATGACTAGCGTCTCTTCTTGTAGTGATGACGGGGACGAGTATGCAATGATGGCAAGTGACGTGTCATGCAATGGTAGTGTGATCGATTGGATTGTTGATTCGGGAGCCTCGAGTCACATGGCGCCCATTAGGACTTGTTTCCAATCATATCACGTCATATCTCCAAAGAATGTCATTTTGGGTGATGATACGGTTCTTCAAGCCGTGGGTAAAGGATCCATCGTCGTAGACACCGAGGTGAAGGGTCGTGTGAAGACAATTACCATCCATGATGTCCTCCACGTTCCCAAGTTGAAGGCAAATCTTTTATCGGTGCGACATTTGGTGATGAAGCATTTGCGAGTGGAATTTAGCGACCAAGGGTGTTTTGTGTTGTCTCCAAGTCGTGAGGAGGTGGCCATTATACACGAAGTCAACGGCTTGTACCAAATCAAGTTTTCCAAGATGCACGCGGCGGAATCGGCAACGTTGGTGCAATCGAGTTCAAACGAAGACAAGTTGGCGTTGTGGCATCGTCGTCTCGGGCATTTGAATGTCAAGAGTGTGAAAGCACTGCGTGGAATGGTAAGTGGCATGGATCTTGCACAATCACACGTCGCACCTAGTTCATTCACATGTGAGGGTTGTATTGAAGGCAAGCAACAACGCTCACCGTTTCCAGTTGATGGGGCAACTCGTGCAACCAAGGTTCTTGAGATTGTGCATTCCGACGTGTGTGGTCCGATGAAGACCACGTCTATGGGGGGTTGCAAGTATTTTGTGACGTTCATTGATGATTTTTCGAGGAAGATATGGTTGTATCCGATCAAAGCAAAGAGCGAGTGTTTTGAGAAGTTCAAAGAGTTCAAGGCGTTGGTTGAGAAGCAATCCGAGCACAAGATCAAGGTGTTTCGATCGGATAATGGCGGCGAGTTCATGTCCAACCAATTTGGAGAGTTATTGAAGAAAGAAGGCATTGCTAGACAAACCACAACGCCATATACACCACAACAAAACGGAGTTGCAGAGCGTGCAAATCGAACAATTGTGGAAATGGCAAGGAGTATGTTGCATGCACAAAATTTGGGTTTGGACCTTTGGGCGGAAGCGGTGGTGACTGCGGTGTACACACGCAACCGATGCCCGACGAGTGCGGTTCAAAACATGACACCGGAGCAAGCGTGGAGTGGGAGGCCACCCCGCGTGGAGCACATGCGCACATTTGGATGCATCGCATTTGCAAAGGTACCCGATTCTCAAAGAACCAAACTTGAGGCCAAGGCAACAAAATGTGTGTTTCTTGGATATTGTGAAGGTACCAAGGCGTACAGGCTCATGTCGCTCGAGACCAAGAAGATCATTCGAGCTCGTGATGTGACATTTTGCGAGAATTCCAAGGTTGAAGACAATTTGGACGATGGTCCAAGTGGGAGAAGTGGCGATAAACCAGCGATTGTGGACCAATCTTCCAAATCTCCCGTTATTGATATTGTTGATGAAGACGAAGATGACGAAGATGGTGGTGATGAGGAACATATTGAGGAGCGACCTTTGAAGACGAAGAATGGCGAGAAAAAGGCACAAGCAACGGCGGTTGAAGACAATGCATCCTCGAGCGATCGTCGTTATCCAGAGAGAAATCGTAGACCACTTGGCGAGTGGTGGAAGAATCATATTCTCCCTCAAGGTGAGGAGGAGCATGCAAACGTTGCACTTTTAGATGCTCCATTGACGATTCGTGAAGCGTTGAGTTGTGATGATGCAAACAAGTGGGAGCAAGCCATGCAAGAGGAGTACAAATCGTTGATGGACAATGGCACTTGGGAATTGACTCCCCTCCCCAAGAATCGCAACGCTATCGGTTGTAAGTGGGTATTTCGTGCAAAGAGAGATGCAACGGGTGATGTGGTTCGTTATAAGGCAAGATTGGTGGCAAAGGGCTTTTCACAAATCGAAGGTGTTGATTTTCATGAGACCTTTGCACCGGTGGCGAAATTCACCACTATTCGATGCATTTTGGCCATCGGGGCTGCCATGGATTTGGAAATGCATCAAATGGATGTGAAGACGGCGTTCTTGAACGGCGAGTTGGACGAGGACATCTACATGGTACAACCCGAAGGATTTGTGCAACGAGGTAATGAGAACCTTGTTTGCAAGTTGAACAAGTCATTGTATGGGTTGAAGCAATCTCCACGCGCATGGTATCAAAAGATTGACACGTTTCTTGTTCATATCGGGTTCACAAGGAGCATCGCTGATCACAGCTTGTATTTCATGCAAAAGGGGCAACATGTGCTCATCGTGATCATATATGTGGATGATTTGATCATCCTTGCAAGTTGTATGAGCTCTTTGAAGGCATTGAAGGCAATGCTTGAGAACGAGTACGAGATGAGTGATCTGGGTGAGTTGCACTTTTGTTTAGGAGTTGAGTTTGTGCGAGATAGAGCAACACGCACCATAACAATGAATCAAAGCAAGTATGTTATGGATGTTCTCAAACGCTTTGGCATGGAGGATTGCAAACCGGTTGGCACTCCATTGGATGTGAATTCCAAACTCGTGAAACTCACCGATGAGGAGTATGCATTAGAGGCTCAATCTATGGTGGATGTGCCATACAAGCAAGCTGTAGGGTCATTGATGTATGCTATGATTGCAACAAGGCCGGACCTTGCGTATCCAATCAGCGTTGTGAGTCAACACATGGCAAGACCGGGTTCAAGTCATTGGGTTGCGGTCAAGAGGATCATGCGGTACTTGAAAGGCACAAGTGATGTGAGGTTGTGTCTTGGAGGTGACAACATTGTGTTGAGTGGGTATTGTGATGCGGATTATGCGGGTGATACCAATGATCGTAGATCCACCACGGGGTACATGTTCAAAGTTGGATCGGGGGCCGTTTCATGGAATAGCAAGCGCCAACAAACCACGGCCACGTCAACGGTTGAGGCGGAGTACATGGCGACGAGCCACGGTACGAAGGAGGCCATTTGGTTGAGGCAACTAATGGCGGATGTGAGATGCACTCAAGAGGAGGCTACAACAATCATGTGTGACAACCAAGGGAGTATGTCATTGGCGAAGAATCCAACGCATCACTCACGTACAAAGCACATTGATGTGCAATATCACTTCATTCGAGAGAAGTTAGAGATGAAGGTGATAGAGTTGAAGTATTGTCCAACGGAGCACATGGTGGCGGACGTGCTGACAAAGGCTCTTGCGAGAGATCGACATCAAAGACTAGTGATAGCATTTGGGCTCGAAGGCTTTGGCTATTTGCAAAGTGGGAGTGTTGAAGTCGGATGATTGCGTGGGCTGAAGTTGCTCATAGCCATGCGCATTAGCTAGAGTAGATGATGCGAATGAGCTAGACATGCAACTAGAGAAGTGGTACTAGTTAGAGATAATGAGAATTGGGTCTCCCAAGTGATATGGGCTGATCCTAGTGTACTAGGAGTGGAGTATGGGCTGATGTCCCATATGGTTTGCCAAGGGGACTCCCTTGGGTGTGCTACTTAAGAGGGGCAGCCCATGAGTAAAGATCATCTCTTTCCTATGCATTCCAAGTGTTTGTGTGAGGCTTTGGCATTCTAATCTAACCTTCAATAATGTGCGCATGTGCTCCACGCGGGGTGGCCTCCCACTCCAAGCTTGCTCTGGTGTCATGTTTTGAACCGCACTCGTCGGGCATCGGTTGCGTGTGTACACCGCAGTCACCACCGCTTCCGCCCAAAGGTCCAAACCCAAATTTTGTGCATGCAACATACTCCTTGCCATTTCCACAATTGTTCGATTTGCACGCTCTGCAACTCCGTTTTGTTGTGGTGTATATGGCGTTGTCGTTTGTCTAGCAATGCCTTCTTTCTTCAATAACTCTCCAAATTGGTTGGACAAGAACTCGCCGCCATTATCCGATCGAAACACCTTGATCTTGTGCTCGGATTGCTTCTCAACCAACGCCTTGAACTCTTTGAACTTCTCAAAACACTCGCTCTTTGCTTTGATCGGATACAACCATATCTTCCTCGAAAAATCATCAATGAACGTCACAAAATACTTGCAACCCCCCATAGACGTGTGTTGAAGTCGGATGATTGCGTGGGCTGAAGTTGCTCATAGCCATGCGCATTAGCTAGAGTAGATGATGCGAATGAGCTAGACATGCAACTAGAGAAGTGGTACTAGTTAGAGATAATGAGAATTGGGTCTCCCAAGTGATATGGGCTGATCCTAGTGTACTAGGAGTGGAGTATGGGCTGATGTCCCATATGGTTTGCCAAGGGGACTCCCTTGGGTGTGCTACTTAAGAGGGGCAGCCCATGAGTAAAGAACATCTCTTTCCTATGCATTCCAAGTGTTTGTGTGAGGCTTTGGCATTCTAATCTAACCTTCAATAGGTTATGGGCCCACTCATGTGTTTTGCGTGAGTCAAAGATTAGATTGCTCATTGTGTGGAGGTCGTGCGTTGGAGCGCTGATTTTGGAGTATTGGAGCGCTGATTTGGAACTTTGGAGGGCTGAATTCGAGCTTTGGTGGGCTGATTTCGACATTGGGAGGTATTACAATCTTCCTACCTTTGATCTACGTGTTGGAGGGCTGAATTCGCACTTTGGAGCTATCATTTGTTGATTTGGAGCTTTTGGAGCACTTTGGAGCACTTTTGGAGTTTATACACGTCTACAAGGGCTGAATTGGAGCTTTGGAGCTTATTGGTGCTTGTTGGAGTATATTGGAGCTCATTGGAGCTTATTGGAGCTTATTGGAGCTTATTGGAGCTTATTGGCTCAATTTGTGCTCAATTTGTGCACTTGTGTTGTTACAAGTCACTTTTATGCTTTGAGGCTCTTGGGGTGAGTCTACAATCTGATTTTGGTATTGCAATTCTTGCACAAGGGTTTGGAATGTGAGTTATGCCCTTGGAGTGCTCAAAATTAGAGTTTGGGTTAGTGAATGCACAACGGGGCTGATTTGATGAATTTCAATGCAATTAGGACTTGAAGGGGCTGAATTTGCATTGATTTAGAGTCCTTGGAAGGCACAAGGGTGTCCATAGGGTGCATTACGTGTTGTGAAGCACAAGGGTGCTGATTTGAGTGGATTTGAGCCAACGAGTGCGCAATTCTCCAAGTTAGGGTGTTGTGGTATGATCTTGTGCAAATTCACTAAGAACCATCACGATTGAGTGTTGTGAGGTTGATGTGTAGCACAAAGGTGCTGATTTAGTGTTTGGAATTAGTTTGGAGGCATTAGAAGCACGTACGTGTGCAATTTGCTTCACAAATCACAAAATTGTCAAAAATCATAAAAACAATTTTTCTTAGCTTTCTAGGGGCTGAATTTTGTGAGCGTACGTCCTTCAATCAAGGATATGGCTACATTTGAGGGTGAAGGTGCTAAGGTTGTAGACAAGTTCGATGGCGTCAACTTCCACTTGTGGAAATTCAAGATGGAAATGGTCATGGCCGAAAAAGAATTGTGGGAGATAGTTGAGGGTAGTGAGGAACCGCCTTCGTCCGACGCCGAGGCTAGGGTACGAACTGCGTACACTCGGCGAGAGAAAAAGGCCTTTGCGATTTTGGCTCTTAATCTTTCTGATTCCCAGCTTTCTCATATTCGGTCGTGCAAGACTCCCGCCGAGGCATGGGCCAAGCTTTGCAATATTCATGAGGCAAAGAGCTTGGTCAATATCTTGTTTTTGAGGCGCAAGTTTTTCACCATCAAGATGGAAGAAAACGACGACATGTTGGCGCACATCAACAAAGTCAAGGCTCTTGCGGATCAGCTCAACGGCGCAGACGTCAACATTACCGACGGTGATATCGTTATGACGCTCCTCGAGAGTTTGCCGCCGTCGTACGAGTATCTTATCGTTGCTATGGAGAGTAGGCCCATTAGCGAGCTCACTCTTGATTATGTGACATCACGGTTGTTGCATGAACTCTCGCGGCGCAAAGAGAACGAGACTCGTGGCGATAGCGCGGCGCTTATGGCGAAGCAATCCAAGAGCGGTGCCAGTGGGAGCTCTACAGACAAGGTATGCTACTATTGCGGTAAGAAGGGCCACTTGGCAAAATTTTGCTACAAACGCAAGAGAGAGGAAAGTGCCAACAATACAAAGGTCAACGATGCAGGTGATGAGTACGCATTTATGACTAGCGTCTCTTCTTGGTGTGATGACGGGGACGAGTATGCAATGATGGCAAGTGACGTGTCATGCAATGGTAGTGTGATCGATTGGATTGTCGATTCGGGAGCCTCGAGTCACATGGCGCCCATTAGGACTTGTTTCCAATCATATCACGTCATATCTCCAAAGAATGTCATTTTGGGTGATGATACGGTTCTTCAAGCCGTGGGTAAAGGATCCATCGTCGTAGACACCGAGGTGAAGGGTCGTGTGAAGACAATTACCATCCATGATGTCCTCCACGTTCCCAAGTTGAAGGCAAATCTTTTATCGGTGCGACATTTGGTGATGAAGCATTTGCGAGTGGAATTTAGCGACCAAGGGTGTTTTGTGTTGTCTCCAAGTCGTGAGGAGGTGGCCATTATACACGAAGTCAACGGCTTGTACCAAATCAAGTTTTCCAAGATGCACGCGGCGGAATCGGCAACGTTGGTGCAATCGAGTTCAAACGAAGACCAGTTGGCGTTGTGGCATCGTCGTCTCGGGCATTTGAATGTCAAGAGTGTGAAAGCACTGCGTGGAATGGTAAGTGGCATGGATCTTGCACAATCACACGTCGCACCTAGTTCATTCACATGTGAGGGTTGTATTGAAGGCAAGCAACAACGCTCACCGTTTCCAGTTGATGGGGCAACTCGTGCAACCAAGGTTCTTGAGATTGTGCATTCCGACGTGTGTGGTCCGATGAAGACCACGTCTATGGGGGGTTGCAAGTATTTTGTGACGTTCATTGATGATTTTTCGAGGAAGATATGGTTGTATCCGATCAAAGCAAAGAGCGAGTGTTTTGAGAAGTTCAAAGAGTTCAAGGCGTTGGTTGAGAAGCAATCCGAGCACAAGATCAAGGTGTTTCGATCGGATAATGGCGGCGAGTTCATGTCCAACCAATTTGGAGAGTTATTGAAGAAAGAAGGCATTGCTAGACAAACCACAACGCCATATACACCACAACAAAACGGAGTTGCAGAGCGTGCAAATCGAACAATTGTGGAAATGGCAAGGAGTATGTTGCATGCACAAAATTTGGGTTTGGACCTTTGGGCGGAAGCGGTGGTGACTGCGGTGTACACACGCAACCGATGCCCGACGAGTGCGGTTCAAAACATGACACCAGAGCAAGCGTGGAGTGGGAGGCCACCCCGCGTGGAGCACATGCGCACATTTGGATGCATCGCATTTGCAAAGGTACCCGATTCTCAAAGAACCAAACTTGAGGCCAAGGCAACAAAATGTGTGTTTCTTGGATATTGTGAAGGTACCAAGGCATACAGGCTCATGTCGCTCGAGACCAAGAAGATCATTCGAGCTCGTGATGTGACATTTTGCGAGAATTCCAAGGTTGAAGACAATTTGGACGATGGTCCAAGTGGGAGAAGTGGCGATAAACCGGCCATTGTGGACCAATCTTCCAAATCTCCCGTTATTGATATTGTTGATGAAGACGAAGATGACGAAGATGGTGGTGATGAGGAACATATTGAGGAGCGACCTTTGAAGACGAAGAATGGCGAGAAAAAGGCACAAGCAACGGCGGTTGAAGACAATGCATCCTCGAGCGATCGTCGTTATCCAGAGAGAAATCGTAGACCACTTGGCGAGTGGTGGAAGAATCATATTCTCCCTCAAGGTGAGGAGGAGCATGCAAACGTTGCACTTTTAGATGCTCCATTGACGATTCGTGAAGCGTTGAGTTGTGATGATGCAAACAAGTGGGAGCAAGCCATGCAAGAGGAGTACAAATCATTGATGGACAATGGCACTTGGGAATTGACTCCCCTCCCCAAGAATCGCAACGCTATCGGTTGTAAGTGGGTATTTCGTGCAAAGAGAGATGCAACGGGTGATGTGGTTCGTTATAAGGCAAGATTGGTGGCAAAGGGCTTTTCACAAATCGAAGGTGTTGATTTTCATGAGACCTTTGCACCGGTGGCGAAATTCACCACTATTCGATGCATTTTGGCCATCGGGGCTGCCATGGATTTGGAAATGCATCAAATGGATGTGAAGACGGCGTTCTTGAACGGCGAGTTGGACGAGGACATCTACATGGTACAACCCGAAGGATTTGTGCAACGAGGTAATGAGAACCTTGTTTGCAAGTTGAACAAGTCATTGTATGGGTTGAAGCAATCTCCACGCGCATGGTATCAAAAGATTGACACGTTTCTTGTTCATATCGGGTTCACAAGGAGCATCGCTGATCACAGCTTGTATTTCATGCAAAAGGGGCAACATGTGGTCATCGTGATCATATATGTGGATGATTTGATCATCCTTGCAAGTTGCATGAGCTCTTTGAAGGCATTGAAGGCAATGCTTGAGAACGAGTACGAGATGAGTGATCTGGGTGAGTTGCACTTTTGTTTAGGAGTTGAGTTTGTGCGAGATAGAGCAACACGCACCATAACAATGAATCAAAGCAAGTATGTTATGGATGTTCTCAAACGCTTTGGCATGGAGGATTGCAAACCGGTTGGCACTCCATTGGATGTGAATTCCAAACTCGTGAAACTCACCGATGAGGAGTATGCATTAGAGGCTCAATCTATGGTGGATGTGCCATACAAGCAAGCTGTAGGGTCATTGATGTATGCTATGATTGCAACAAGGCCGGACCTTGCGTATCCAATCAGCGTTGTGAGTCAACACATGGCAAGACCGGGTTCAAGTCATTGGGTTGCGGTCAAGAGGATCATGCGGTACTTGAAAGGCACAAGTGATGTGAGGTTGTGTCTTGGAGGTGACAACATTGTGTTGAGTGGGTATTGTGATGCGGATTATGCGGGTGATACCAATGATCGTAGATCCACCACGGGGTACATGTTCAAAGTTGGATCGGGGGCCGTTTCATGGAATAGCAAGCGCCAACAAACCACGGCCACGTCAACGGTTGAGGCGGAGTACATGGCGACGAGCCACGGTACGAAGGAGGCCATTTGGTTGAGGCAACTAATGGCGGATGTGAGATGCACTCAAGAGGAGGCTACAACAATCATGTGTGACAACCAAGGGAGTATGTCATTGGCGAAGAATCCAACGCATCACTCACGTACAAAGCACATTGATGTGCAATATCACTTCATTCGAGAGAAGTTAGAGATGAAGGTGATAGAGTTGAAGTATTGTCCAACGGAGCACATGGTGGCGGACGTGCTGACAAAGGCTCTTGCGAGAGATCGACATCAAAGACTAGTGATAGCATTTGGGCTCGAAGGCTTTGGCTATTTGCAAAGTGGGAGTGTTGAAGTCGGATGATTGCGTGGGCTGAAGTTGCTCATAGCCATGCGCATTAGCTAGAGTAGATGATGCGAATGAGCTAGACATGCAACTAGAGAAGTGGTACTAGTTAGAGATAATGAGAATTGGGTCTCCCAAGTGATATGGGCTGATCCTAGTGTACTAGGAGTGGAGTATGGGCTGATGTCCCATATGGTTTGCCAAGGGGACTCCCTTGGGTGTGCTACTTAAGAGGGGCAGCCCATGAGTAAAGATCATCTCTTTCCTATGCATTCCAAGTGTTTGTGTGAGGCTTTGGCATTCTAATCTAACCTTCAATACACCCTTGGTCGCTAAATTCCACTCGCAAATGCTTCATCACCAAATGTCGCACCTATAAAAGATTTGCCTTCAACTTGGGAACGTGGAGGACATCATGGATGGTAATTGTCTTCACACGACCCTTCACCTCGGTGTCTACGACGATGGATCCTTTACCCACGGCTTGAAGAACCGTATCATCACCCAAAATGACATTCTTTGGAGATATGACGTGATATGATTGGAAACAAGTCCTAATGGGCGCCATGTGACTCGAGGCTCCCGAATCAACAATCCAATCGATCACACTACCATTGCATGACACGTCACTTGCCATCATTGCATACTCGTCCCCGTCATCACTACAAGAAGAGACGCTAGTCATAAATGCGTACTCATCACCTGCATCGTTGACCTTTGTATTGTTGGCACTTTCCTCTCTCTTGCGTTTGTAGCAAAATTTTGCCAAGTGGCCCTTCTTACCGCAATAGTAGCATACCTTGTCTGTAGAGCTCCCACTGGCACCGCTCTTGGATTGCTTCGCCATAAGCGCCGCGCTATCGCCACGAGTCTCGTTCTCTTTGCGCCGCGAGAGTTCATGCAACAACCGTGATGTCACATAATCAAGAGTGAGCTCGCTAATGGGCCTACTCTCCATAGCAACGATAAGATACTCGTACGACGGCGGCAAACTCTCGAGGAGCGTCATAACGATATCACCGTCGGTAATGTTGACGTCTGCGCCGTTGAGCTGATCCGCAAGAGCCTTGATTTTGTTGATGTGCGCCAACATGTCGTCGTTTTCTTCCATCTTGATGGTGAAAAACTTGCGCCTCAAAAACAAGATATTGACCAAGCTCTTTGCCTCATGAATATTGCAAAGCTTGGCCCATGCCTCGGCGGGAGTCTTGCACGACCGAATATGAGAAAGCTGGGAATCAGAAAGATTAAGAGCCAAAATCGCAAAGGCCTTTTTCTCTCGCCGAGTGTACGCAGTTCGTACCCTAGCCTCGGCGTCGGACGAAGGCGGTTCCTCACTACCCTCAACTATCTCCCACAATTCTTTTTCGGCCATGACCATTTCCATCTTGAATTTCCACAAGTGGAAGTTGACGCCATCGAACTTGTCTACAACCTTAGCACCTTCACCCTCAAATGTAGCCATATCCTTGATTGAAGGACGTACGCTCACAAAATTCAGCCCCTAGAAAGCTAAGAAAAATTGTTTTTATGATTTTTTGACAATTTTGTGATTTGTGAGGCAAATTGCACACGTACGTGCTTCTAATGCCTCCAAACTAATTCCAAACACTAAATCAGCACCTTTGTGCTACACATCAACCTCACAACACTCAATCGTGATGGTTCTTAGTGAATTTGCACAAGATCATACCACAACACCCTAACTAGGAGAATTGCGCACTCGTTGGCTCAAATCCACTCAAATCAGCACCCTTGTGCTTCACAACACGTAATGCACCCTATGGACACCCTTGTGCCTTCCAAGGACTCTAAATCAATGCAAATTCAGCCCCTTCAAGTCCTAATTGCATTGAAATTCATCAAATCAGCCCCGTTGTGCATTCACTAACCCAAACTCTAATTTTGAGCACTCCAAGGGCATAACTCACATTCCAAACCCTTGTGCAAGAATTGCAATACCAAAATCAGATTGTAGACTCACCCCAAGAGCCTCAAAGCATAAAAGTGCCTTGTAACAACACAAGTGCACAAATTGAGCACAAATTGAGCCAATAAGCTCCAATAAGCTCCAATAAGCTCCAATAAGCTCCAATCAGCTCCAATATACTCCAACAAGCACCAATAAGCTCCAAAGCTCCAATTCAGCCCTTGTAGACGTGTATAAACTCCAAAAGTGCTCCAAAGTGCTCCAAAAGCTCCAAATCAACAAATGATAGCTCCAAAGTGCGAATTCAGCCCTCCAACACGTAGATCAAAGGTAGGAAGATTGTAATACCTCCCAATGTCGAAATCAGCCCACCAAAGCTCGAATTCAGCCCTCCAAAGTTCCAAATGAGCGCTCCAATACTCCAAAATCAGCGCTCCAACGCACGACCTCCACACAATGAGCAATCTAATCTTTGACTCACGCAAAACACATGAGTGGGCCCATAACCTATTGAAGGTTAGATTAGAATGCCAAAGCCTCACACAAACACTTAGAATGCATAGGAAAGAGATGATCTTTACTCATGGGCTGCCCCTCTTAAGTAGCACACCCAAGGGAGTCCCCTTGGCTAACCATATGGGACATCAGCCCATACTCCACTCCTAGTACACTAGGATCAGCCCATATCACTTGGGAGACCCAATTCTCTTTACTTCTAACTAGTACCACTTCTGTAGTTGCTAGTCTAGCTCATTCGCATCATCTACTCCAGCTAATGCGCATGGCTATGAGCAACTTCAGCCCACGCAATCATCCTACTTCAACAACACAAACACTTGGAATGCATAGGAAAGAGATGATCTTTACTCATGGGCTGCCCCTCTTAAGTAGCACACCCAAGGGAGTCCCCTTGGCAAACCATATGGGACATCAGCCCATACTCCACTCCTAGTACACTAGGATCAGCCCATATCACTTGGGAGACCCAATTCTCATTACTTCTAACTAGTACCACTTCTCTAGTTGCAAGTCTAGCTCATTCGCATCATCTACTCTAGCTAATGCGCATGGCTATGAGCAACTTCAGCCCACGCAATCATCCTACTTCAACACTATCATTTGTTGATTTGGAGCTTTTGGAGCACTTTGGAGCACTTTTGGAGTTTATACACGTCTACAAGGGCTGAATTGGAGCTTTGGAGCTTATTGGTGTTTGTTGGAGTATATTGGAGCTGATTGGAGCTTATTGGAGCTTATTGGAGCTTATTGGAGCTTATTGGCTCAATTTGTGCTCAATTTGTGCACTTGTGTTGTTGCAAGGCACTTTTATGCTTTGAGGCTCTTGGGGTGAGTCTACAATCTGATTTTGGTATTGCAATTCTTGCACAAGGGTTTGGAATGTGAGTTATGCCCTTGGAGTGCTCAAAATTAGAGTTTGGGTTAGTGAATGCACAACGGGGCTGATTTGATGAATTTCAATGCAATTAGGACTTGAAGGGGCTGAATTTGCATTGATTTAGAGTCCTTGGAAGGCACAAGGGTGTCCATAGGGTGCATTACGTGTTGTGAAGCACAAGGGTGCTGATTTGAGTGGATTTGAGCCAACGAATGCGCAATTTTCCTAGTTAGGGTGTTGTGGTATGATCTTGTGCAAATTCACTAAGAACCATCACGATTGAGTGTTGTGAGGTTGATGTGTAGCACAAAGGTGCTGATTTAGTGTTTGGAATTAGTTTGGAGGCATTAGAAGCACGTACGTGTGCAATTTGCCTCACAAATCACAAAATTGTCAAAAAATCATAAAAACAATTTTTCTTAGCTTTCTAGGGGCTGAATTTTGTGAGCGTACGTCCTTCAATCAAGGATATGGCTACATTTGAGGGTGAAGGTGCTAAGGTTGTAGACAAGTATTGAAGGTTAGATTAGAATGCCAAAGCCTCACACAAACACTTGGAATGCATAGGAAAGAGATGTTCTTTACTCATGGGCTGCCCCTCTTAAGTAGCACACCCAAGGGAGTCCCCTTGGCAAACCATATGGGACATCAGCCCATACTCCACTCCTAGTACACTAGGATCAGCCCATATCACTTGGGAGACCCAATTCTCATTATCTCTAACTAGTACCACTTCTCTAGTTGCATGTCTAGCTCATTCGCATCATCTACTCTAGCTAATGCGCATGGCTATGAGCAACTTCAGCCCACGCAATCATCCGACTTCAACACTCCCACTTTGCAAATAGCCAAAGCCTTCGAGCCCAAATGCTATCACTAGTCTTTGATGTCGATCTCTCGCAAGAGCCTTTGTCAGCACGTCCGCCACCATGTGCTCCGTTGGACAATACTTCAACTCTATCACCTTCATCTCTAACTTCTCTCGAATGAAGTGATATTGCACATCAATGTGCTTTGTACGTGAGTGATGCGTTGGATTCTTCGCCAATGACATACTCCCTTGGTTGTCACACATGATTGTTGTAGCCTCCTCTTGAGTGCATCTCACATCCGCCATTAGTTGCCTCAACCAAATGGCCTCCTTCGTACCGTGGCTCGTCGCCATGTACTCCGCCTCAACCGTTGACGTGGCCGTGGTTTGTTGGCGCTTGCTATTCCATGAAACGGCCCCCGATCCAACTTTGAACATGTTGTTGAAGTCGGATGATTGCGTGGGCTGAAGTTGCTCATAGCCATGCGCATTAGCTAGAGTAGATGATGCGAATGAGCTAGACATGCAACTAGAGAAGTGGTACTAGTTAGAGATAATGAGAATTGGGTCTCCCAAGTGATATGGGCTGATCCTAGTGTACTAGGAGTGGAGTATGGGCTGATGTCCCATATGGTTTGCCAAGGGGACTCCCTTGGGTGTGCTACTTAAGAGGGGCAGCCCATGAGTAAAGATCATCTCTTTCCTATGCATTCCAAGTGTTTGTGTGAGGCTTTGGCATTCTAATCTAACCTTCAATAGGTTATGGGCCCACTCATGTGTTTTGCGTGAGTCAAAGATTAGATTGCTCATTGTGTGGAGGTCGTGCTTTGGAGCGCTGATTTTGGAGTATTGGAGCGCTGATTTGGAACTTTGGAGGGCTGAATTCGAGCTTTGGTGGGCTGATTTCGACATTGGGAGGTATTACAATCTTCCTACCTTTGATCTACGTGTTGGAGGGCTGAATTCGCACTTTGGAGCTATCATTTGTTGATTTGGAGCTTTTGGAGCACTTTGGAGCACTTTTGGAGTTTACACACGTCTACAAGGGCTGAATTGGAGCTTTGGAGCTTATTGGTGCTTGTTGGAGTATATTGGAGCTCATTGGAGCTTATTGGAGCTTATTGGAGCTTATTGGAGCTTATTGGCTCAATTTGTTCTCAATTTGTGCACTTGTGTTGTTGCAAGGCACTTTTATGCTTTGAGGCTCTTGGGGTGAGTCTACAATCTGATTTTGGTATTGCAATTCTTGCACAAGGGTTTGGAATGTGAGTTATGCCCTTGGAGTGCTCAAAATTTGAGTTTGGGTTAGTGAATGCACAACGGGGCTGATTTGATGAATTTCAATGCAATTAGGACTTGAAGGGGCTGAATTTGCATTGATTTAGAGTCCTTGGAAGGCACAAGGGTGTCCATAGGGTGCATTACGTGTTGTGAAGCACAAGGGTGCTGATTTGAGTGGATTTGAGCCAACGAGTGCGCAATTCTCCTAGTTAGGGTGTTGTGGTATGATCTTGTGCAAATTCACTAAGAACCATCACGATTGAGTGTTGTGAGGTTGATGTGTAGCACAAAGGTGCTGATTTAGTGTTTGGAATTAGTTTGGAGGCATTAGAAGCACGTACGTGTGCAATTTGCTTCACAAATCACAAAATTGTCAAAAATCATAAAAACAATTTTTCTTAGCTTTCTAGGGGCTGAATTTTGTGAGCGTACGTCCTTCAATCAAGGATATGGCTACATTTGAGGGTGAAGGTGCTAAGGTTGTAGACAAGTTCGATGGCGTCAACTTCCACTTGTGGAAATTCAAGATGGAAATGGTCATGGCCGAAAAAGAATTGTGGGAGATAGTTGAGGGTAGTGAGGAACCGCCTTCGTCCGACGCCGAGGCTAGGGTACGAACTGCGTACACTCGGCGAGAGAAAAAGGCCTTTGCGATTTTGGCTCTTAATCTTTCTGATTCCCAGCTTTCTCATATTCGGTCGTGCAAGACTCCCGCCGAGGCATGGGCCAAGCTTTGCAATATTCATGAGGCAAAGAGCTTGGTCAATATCTTGTTTTTGAGGCGCAAGTTTTTCACCATCAAGATGGAAGAAAACGACGACATGTTGGCGCACATCAACAAAGTCAAGGCTCTTGCGGATCAGCTCAACGGCGCAGACGTCCACATTACCGACGGTGATATCGTTATGACGCTCCTCGAGAGTTTGCCGCCGTCGTACGAGTATCTTATCGTTGCTATGGAGAGTAGGCCCATTAGCGAGCTCACTCTTGATTATGTGACATCACGGTTGTTGCATGAACTCTCGCGGCGCAAAGAGAACGAGACTCGTGGCGATAGCGCGGCGCTTATGGCGAAGCAATCCAAGAGCGGTGCCAGTGGGAGCTCTACAGACAAGGTATGCTACTATTGCGGTAAGAAGGGCCACTTGGCAAAATTTTGCTACAAACGCAAGAGAGAGGAAAGTGCCAACAATACAAAGGTCAACGATGCAGGTGATGAGTACGCATTTATGAC
The DNA here is from genome assembly GCA_022496805.1 of Pohlia nutans. Taxonomy (NCBI): domain Eukaryota; kingdom Viridiplantae; phylum Streptophyta; class Bryopsida; order Bryales; family Mniaceae; genus Pohlia; species Pohlia nutans. The sequence continues at coordinate 20,952,012 of CM040094.1, forward strand.
TAGCGTCTCTTCTTGTAGTGATGACGGGGACGAGTATGCAATGATGGCAAGTGACGTGTCATGCAATGGTAGTGTGATCGATTGGATTGTTGATTCGGGAGCCTCGAGTCACATGGCGCCCATTAGGACTTGTTTCCAATCATATCACGTCATATCTCCAAAGAATGTCATTTTGGGTGATGATACGGTTCTTCAAGCCGTGGGTAAAGGATCCATCGTCGTAGACACCGAGGTGAAGGGTCGTGTGAAGACAATTACCATCCATGATGTCCTCCACGTTCCCAAGTTGAAGGCAAATCTTTTATCGGTGCGACATTTGGTGATGAAGCATTTGCGAGTGGAATTTAGCGACCAAGGGTGTTTTGTGTTGTCCCCAAGTCGTGAGGAGGTGGCCATTATACACGAAGTCAACGGCTTGTACCAAATCAAGTTTTCCAAGATGCACGCGGCGGAATCGGCAACGTTGGTGCAATCGAGTTCAAACGAAGACAAGTTGGCGTTGTGGCATCGTCGTCTCGGGCATTTGAATGTCAAGAGTGTGAAAGCACTGCGTGGAATGGTAAGTGGCATGGATCTTGCACAATCACACGTCGCACCTAGTTCATTCACATGTGAGGGTTGTATTGAAGGCAAACAACAACGCTCACCGTTTCCAGTTGATGGGGCAACTCGTGCAACCAAGGTTCTTGAGATTGTGCATTCCGACGTGTGTGGTCCAATGAAGACCACGTCTATGGGGGGTTGCAAGTATTTTGTGACTTTCATTGATGATTTTTCGAGGAAGATATGGTTGTATCCGATCAAAGCAAAGAGTGAGTGTTTTGAGAAGTTCAAAGAGTTCAAGGCGTTGGTTGAGAAGCAATCCGAGCACAAGATCAAGGTGTTTCGATCGGATAATGGCGGCGAGTTCATGTCCAACCAATTTGGAGAGTTATTGAAGAAAGAAGGCATTGCTAGACAAACCACAACGCCATATACACCACAACAAAACGGAGTTGCAGAGCGTGCAAATCGAACAATTGTGGAAATGGCAAGGAGTATGTTGCATGCACAAAATTTGAGTTTGGACCTTTGGGCGGAAGCGGTGGTGACTGCGGTGTACACACGCAACCGATGCCCGACGAGTGCGGTTCAAAACATGACACCAGAGCAAGCGTGGAGTGGGAGGCCTCCCCGCGTGGAGCACATGCGCACATTTGGATGCATCGCATTTGCAAAGGTACCCGATTCTCAAAGAACCAAACTTGAGGCCAAGGCAACAAAATGTGTGTTTCTTGGATATTGTGAAGGTACCAAGGCGTACAGGCTCATGTCGCTCGAGACCAAGAAGATCATTCGAGCTCGTGATGTGACATTTTGCGAGAATTCCAAGGTTGAAGACAATTTGGACGATGGTCCAAGTGGGAGAAGTGGCGATAAACCAGCGATTGTGGACCAATCTTCCAAATCTCCCGTTATTGATATTGTTGATGAAGACGAAGATGACGAAGATGGTGGTGATGAGGAACATATTGAGGAGCGACCTTTGAAGACGAAGAATGGCGAGAAAAAGGCACAAGCAACGGCGGTTGAAGACAATGCATCCTCGAGCGATCGTCGTTATCCAGAGAGAAATCGTAGACCACTTGGCGAGTGGTGGAAGAATCATATTCTCCCTCAAGGTGAGGAGGAGCATGCAAACGTTGCACTTTTAGATGCTCCATTGACGATTCGTGAAGCGTTGAGTTGTGATGATGCAAACAAGTGGGAGCAAGCCATGCAAGAGGAGTACAAATCGTTGATGGACAATGGCACATGGGAATTGACTCCCCTCCCCAAGAATCGCAACGCTATCGGTTGTAAGTGGGTATTTCGTGCAAAGAGAGATGCAACGGGTGATGTGGTTCGTTATAAGGCAAGATTGGTGGCAAAGGGCTTTTCACAAATCGAAGGTGTTGATTTTCATGAGACCTTTGCACCGGTGGCGAAATTCACCACTATTCGATGCATTTTGGCCATCGGGGCTGCCATGGATTTGGAAATGCATCAAATGGATGTGAAGACGGCGTTCTTGAACGGCGAGTTGGACGAGGACATCTACATGGTACAACCCGAAGGATTTGTGCAACGAGGTAATGAGAACCTTGTTTGCAAGTTGAACAAGTCATTGTATGGGTTGAAGCAATCTCCACGCGCATGGTATCAAAAGATTGACACGTTTCTTGTTCATATCGGGTTCACAAGGAGCATCGCTGATCACAGCTTGTATTTCATGCAAAAGGGGCAACATGTGGTCATCGTGATCATATATGTGGATGATTTGATCATCCTTGCAAGTTGTATGAGCTCTTTGAAGGCATTGAAGGCAATGCTTGAGAACGAGTACGAGATGAGTGATCTGGGTGAGTTGCACTTTTGTTTAGGAGTTGAGTTTGTGCGAGATAGAGCAACACGCACCATAACAATGAATCAAAGCAAGTATGTTATGGATGTGCTCAAACGCTTTGGCATGGAGGATTGCAAACCGGTTGGCACTCCGTTGGATGTGAATTCCAAACTCGTGAAACTTACCGATGAGGAGTATGCATTAGAGGCTCAATCTATGGTGGATGTGCCATACAAGCAAGCTGTAGGGTCATTGATGTATGCTATGATTGCAACAAGGCCGGACCTTGCGTATCCAATCAGCGTTGTGAGTCAACACATGGCAAGACCGGGTTCAAGTCATTGGGTTGCGGTCAAGAGGATCATGCGGTACTTGAAAGGCACAAGTGATGTGAGGTTGTGTCTTGGAGGTGACAACATTGTGTTGAGTGGGTATTGTGATGCGGATTATGCGGGTGATACCAATGATCGTAGATCCACCACGGGGTACATGTTCAAAGTTGGATCGGGGGCCGTTTCATGGAATAGCAAGCGCCAACAAACCACGGCCACGTCAACGGTTGAGGCGGAGTACATGGCGACGAGCCACGGTACGAAGGAGGCCATTTGGTTGAGGCAACTAATGGCGGATGTGAGATGCACTCAAGAGGAGGCTACAACAATCATGTGTGACAACCAAGGGAGTATGTCATTGGCGAAAAAATCCAACGCATCACTCACGTACAAAGCACATTGATGTGCAATATCACTTCATTCGAGAGAAGTTAGAGATGAAGGTGATAGAGTTGAAGTATTGTCCAACGGAGCACATGGTGGCGGACGTGCTGACAAAGGCTCTTGCGAGAGATCGACATCAAAGACTAGTGATAGCATTTGGGCTCGAAGGCTTTGGCTATTTGCAAAGTGGGAGTGTTGAAGTCGGATGATTGCGTGGGCTGAAGTTGCTCATAGCCATGCGCATTAGCTAGAGTAGATGATGCGAATGAGCTAGACATGCAACTAGAGAAGTGGTACTAGTTAGAGATAATGAGAATTGGGTCTCCCAAGTGATATGGGCTGATCCTAGTGTACTAGGAGTGGAGTATGGGCTGATGTCCCATATGGTTTGCCAAGGGGACTCCCTTGGGTGTGCTACTTAAGAGGGGCAGCCCATGAGTAAAGATCATCTCTTTCCTATGCATTCCAAGTGTTTGTGTGAGGCTTTGGCATTCTAATCTAACCTTCAATACATGTACCCCGTGGTGGATCTACGATCATTGGTATCACCCGCATAATCCGCATCACAATACCCACTCAACACAATGTTGTCACCTCCAAGACACAACCTCACATCACTTGTGCCTTTCAAGTACCGCATGATCCTCTTGACCGCAACCCAATGACTTGAACCCGGTCTTGCCATGTGTTGACTCACAACGCTGATTGGATACGCAAGGTCCGGCCTTGTTGCAATCATAGCATACATCAATGACCCTACAGCTTGCTTGTATGGCACATCCACCATAGATTGAGCCTCTAATGCATACTCCTCATCGGTGAGTTTCACGAGTTTGGAATTCACATCCAATGGAGTGCCAACCGGTTTGCAATCCTCCATGCCAAAGCGTTTGAGAACATCCATAACATACTTGCTTTGATTCATTGTTATGGTGCGTGTTGCTCTATCTCGCACAAACTCAACTCCTAAACAAAAGTGCAACTCACCCAGATCACTCATCTCGTACTCGTTCTCAAGCATTGCCTTCAATGCCTTCAAAGAGCTCATACAACTTGCAAGGATGATCAAATCATCCACATATATGATCACGATGACCACATGTTGCCCCTTTTGCATGAAATACAAGCTGTGATCAGCGATGCTCCTTGTGAACCCGATATGAACAAGAAACGTGTCAATCTTTTGATACCATGCGCGTGGAGATTGCTTCAACCCATACAATGACTTGTTCAACTTGCAAACAAGGTTCTCATTACCTCGTTGCACAAATCCTTCGGGTTGTACCATGTAGATGTCCTCGTCCAACTCGCCGTTCAAGAACGCCGTCTTCACATCCATTTGATGCATTTCCAAATCCATGGCAGCCCCGATGGCCAAAATGCATCGAATAGTGGTGAATTTCGCCACCGGTGCAAAGGTCTCATGAAAATCAACACCTTCGATTTGTGAAAAGCCCTTTGCCACCAATCTTGCCTTATAACGAACCACATCACCCGTTGCATCTCTCTTTGCACGAAATACCCACTTACAACCGATAGCGTTGCGATTCTTGGGGAGCGGAGTCAATTCCCAAGTGCCATTGTCCATCAACGATTTGTACTCCTCTTGCATGGCTTGCTCCCACTTGTTTGCATCATCACAACTCAACGCTTCACGAATCGTCAATGGAGCATCTAAAAGTGCAACGTTTGCATGCTCCTCCTCACCTTGAGGGAGAATATGATTCTTCCACCACTCGCCAAGTGGTCTACGATTTCTCTCTGGATAACGACGATCGCTCGAGGATGCATTGTCTTCAACCGCCGTTGCTTGTGCCTTTTTCTCGCCATTCTTCGTCTTCAAAGGTGGCTCCTCAATATGTTCGTCACGACCACCATCTTCGTCATCTTCGTCTTCATCAACAATATCAATAACGGGAGATTTGGAAGATTGGTCCACAATGGCCGGTTTATCGCCACTTCTCCCACTTGGACCATCGTCCAAATTGTCTTCAACCTTGGAATTCTCGCAAAATGTCACATCACGAGCTCGAATGATCTTCTTGGTCTCGAGCGACATGAGCCTGTATGCCTTGGTACCTTCACAATATCCAAGAAACACACATTTTGTTGCCTTGGCCTCAAGTTTGGTTCTTTGAGAATCGGGTACCTTTGCAAATGCGATGCATCCAAATGTGCGCATGTGCTCCACGCGGGGTGGCCTCCCACTCCACGCTTGCTCTGGTGTCATGTTTTGAACCGCACTCGTCGGGCATCGGTTGCGTGTGTACACCGCAGTCACCACCGCTTCCGCCCAAAGGTCCAAACCCAAATTTTGTGCATGCAACATACTCCTTGCCATTTCCACAATTGTTCGATTTGCACGCTCTGCAACTCCGTTTTGTTGTGGTGTATATGGCGTTGTGGTTTGTCTAGCAATGCCTTCTTTCTTCAATAACTCTCCAAATTGGTTGGACATGAACTCGCCGCCATTATCCGATCGAAACACCTTGATCTTGTGCTCGGATTGCTTCTCAACCAACGCCTTGAACTCTTTGAACTTCTCAAAACACTCGCTCTTTGCTTTGATCGGATACAACCATATCTTCCTCGAAAAATCATCAATGAACGTCACAAAATACTTGCAACCCCCCATAGACGTGGTCTTCATCGGACCACACACGTCGGAATGCACAATCTCAAGAACCTTGGTTGCACGAGTTGCCCCATCAACTGGAAACGGTGAGCGTTGTTGCTTGCCTTCAATACAACCCTCACATGTGAATGAACTAGGTGCGACGTGTGATTGTGCAAGATCCATGCCACTTTATTGAAGGTTAGATTAGAATGCCAAAGCCTCACACAAACACTTGGAATGCATAGGAAAGAGATGATCTTTACTCATGGGCTGCCCCTCTTAAGTAGCACACCCAAGGGAGTCCCCTTGGCAAACCATATGGGACATCAGCCCATACTCCACTCCTAGTACACTAGGATCAGCCCATATCACTTGGGAGACCCAATTCTCATTACTTCTAACTAGTACCACTTCTCTAGTTGCAAGTCTAGCTCATTCGCATCATCTACTCTAGCTAATGCGCATGGCTATGAGCAACTTCAGCCCACGCAATCATCCTACTTCAACACTCCCACTTTGCGAATAGCCAAAGCCTTGGAGCCCAAATGCCACCACTAGTCTTTGATGTCGATCTCTTGCAAGAGCCTTTGTGAGCACGTCCGCCACCATGTGCTCCGTTGGACAATACTTCAACTCTATCACCTTCATCTCTAACTTCTCTCGAATGAAGTGATATTGCACATCAATGTGCTTTGTACGTGAGTGATGCGTTGGATTCTTCGCCAATGACATACTCCCTTGGTTGTCACACATGATTGTTGTAGCCTCCTCTTGAGTGCATCTCACATCCGCCATTAGTTGCCTCAACCAAATGGCCTCCTTCGTACCGTGGCTCGTCGCCATGTACTCCGCCTCAACCGTTGACGTGGCCGTGGTTTGTTGGCGCTTGCTATTCCATGAAACGGCCCCCGATCCAACTTTGAACATGTACCCCGTGGTGGATCTACGATCATTGGTATCACCCGCATAATCCGCATCACAATACCCACTCAACACAATGTTGTCACCTCCAAGACACAACCTCACATCACTTGTGCCTTTCAAGTACCGCATGATCCTCTTGACCGCAACCCAATGACTTGAACCCGGTCTTGCCATGTGTTGACTCACAACGCTGATTGGATACGCAAGGTCCGGCCTTGTTGCAATCATAGCATACATCAATGACCCTACAGCTTGCTTGTATGGCACATCCACCATAGATTGAGCCTCTAATGCATACTCCTCATCCGTGAGTTTCACGAGTTTGGAATTCACATCCAATGGAGTGCCAACCGGTTTGCAATCCTCCATGCCAAAGCGTTTGAGAACATCCATAACATACTTGCTTTGATTCATTGTTATGGTGCGTGTTGCTCTATCTCGCACAAACTCAACTCCTAAACAAAAGTGCAACTCACCCAGATCACTCATCTCGTACTCGTTCTCAAGCATTGCCTTCAATGCCTTCAAAGAGCTGATACAACTTGCAAGGATGATCAAATCATCCACATATATGATCACGATGACCACATGTTGCCCCTTTTGCATGAAATATAAGCTGTGATCAGCGATGCTCCTTGTGAACCCGATATGAACAAGAAACGTGTCAATCTTTTGATACCATGCGCGTGGAGATTGCTTCAACCCATACAATGACTTGTTCAACTTGCAAACAAGGTTCTCATTACCTCGTTGCACAAATCCTTCGGGTTGTACCATGTAGATGTCCTCGTCCAACTCGCCGTTCAAGAACGCCGTCTTCACATCCATTTGATGCATTTCCAAATCCATGGCAGCCCCGATGGCCAAAATGCATCGAATAGTGGTGAATTTCGCCACCGGTGCAAAGGTCTCATGAAAATCAAGACCTTCGATTTGTGAAAAGCCCTTTGCCACCAATCTTGCCTTATAACGAACCACATCACCCGTTGCATCTCTCTTTGCACGAAATACCCACTTACAACCGATAGCGTTGCGATTCTTGGGGAGGGGAGTCAATTCCCAAGTGCCATTGTCCATCAACGATTTGTACTCCTCTTGCATGGCTTGCTCCCACTTGTTTGCATCATCACAACTCAACGCTTCACGAATCGTCAATGGAGCATCTAAAAGTGCAACGTTTGCATGCTCCTCCTCACCTTGAGGGAGAATATGATTCTTCCACCACTCGCCAAGTGGTCTACGATTTCTCTCTGGATAACGACGATCGCTCGCGGATGCATTGTCTTCAACCGCCGTTGCTTGTGCCTTTTTCTCGCCATTCTTCGTCTTCAATGGTGGCTCCTCAATATGTTTCTCATCACCACCATCTTCGTCCGCCTCGTCTTCATCAACAATATCAATAACGGGAGATTTGGAAGATTGGTCCACAATCGCTGGTTTATCGCCACTTCTCCCACTTGGACCATCGTCCAAATTGTCTTCAACCTTGGAATTCTCGCAAAATGTCACATCACGAGCTCGAATGATCTTCTTGGTCTCGAGCGACATGAGCCTGTACGCCTTGGTACCTTCACAATATCCAAGAAACACACATTTTGTTGCCTTGGCCTCAAGTTTGGTTCTTTGAGAATCGGGTACCTTTGCAAATGCGATGCATCCAAATGTGCGCATGTGCTCCACGCGGGGTGGCCTCCCACTCCACGCTTGCTCTGGTGTCATGTTTTGAACCGCACTCGTCGGGCATCGGTTGCGTGTGTACACCGCAGTCACCACCGCTTCCGCCCAAAGGTCCAAACCCAAATTTTGTGCATGCAACATACTCCTTGCCATTTCCACAATTGTTCGATTTGCACGCTCTGCAACTCCGTTTTGTTGTGGTGTATATGGCGTTGTGGTTTGTCTAGCAATGCCTTCTTTCTTCAATAACTCTCCAAATTGGTTGGACAAGAACTCGCCGCCATTATCCGATCGAAACACCTTGATCTTGTGCTCGGATTGCTTCTCAACCAACGCCTTGAACTCTTTGAACTTCTCAAAACACTCGCTCTTTGTTTTGATCGGATACAACCATATCTTCCTCGAAAAATCATCAATGAACGTCACAAAATACTTGCAACCCCCCATAGACGTGGTCTTCATTGGACCACACACGTCGGAATGCACAATCTCAAGAACCTTGGTTGCACGAGTTGCCCCATCAACTGGAAACGGTGAGCGTTGTTGCTTGCCTTCAATACAACCCTCACATACGAACGAACTAGGCGCGACGTGTGATTGTGCAAGATCCATGCCACTTACCATTCCACGCAGTGCTTTCACACTCTTGACATTCAAATGCCCGAGACGACGATGCCACAACGCCAACTTGTCTTCGTTTGAACTCGATTGCACCAACGTTGCGGATTCCGCCGCGTGCATCTTGGAAAACTTGATTTGGTACAAGCCGTTGACTTCGTGTATAATGGCCACCTCCTCACGACTTGGGGACAACACAAAACACCCTTGGTCGCTAAATTCCACTCGCAAATGCTTCATCACCAAATGTCGCACCGATAAAAGATTTGCCTTCAACTTGGGAACGTGGAGGACATCATGGATGGTAATTGTCTTCACACGACCCTTCACCTCGGTGTCTACGACGATGGATCCTTTACCCACGGCTTGAAGAACCGTATCATCACCCAAAATGACATTCTTTGGAGATATGACGTGATATGATTGGAAACAAGTCCTAATGGGCGCCATGTGACTCGAGGCTCCCGAATCAACAATCCAATCGATCACACTACCATTGCATGACACGTCACTTGCCATCATTGCATACTCGTCCCCGCCATCACTACAAGAAGAGACGCTAGTCATAAATGCGTACTCATCACCTGCATCGTTGACCTTTGTATTGTTGGCACTTTCCTCTCTCTTGCGTTTGTAGCAAAATTTTGCCAAGTGGCCCTTCTTACCGCAATAGTAGCATACCTTGTCTGTAGAGCTCCCACTGGCACCGCTCTTGGATTGCTTCGCCATAAGCGCCGCGCTATCGCCACGAGTCTCGTTCTCTTTGCGCCGCGAGAGTTCATGCAACAACCGTGATGTCACATAATCAAGAGTGAGCTCGCTAATGGGCCTACTCTCCATAGCAACGATAAGATACTCGTACGACGGCGGCAAACTCTCGAGGAGCGTCATAACGATATCACCGTCGGTAATGTTGACGTCTGCGCCGTTGAGCTGATCCGCAAGAGCCTTGACTTTGTTGATGTGCGCCAACATGTCGTCGTTTTCTTCCATCTTGATGGTGAAAAACTTGCGCCTCAAAAACAAGATATTGACCAAGCTCTTTGCCTCATGAATATTGCAAAGCTTGGCCCATGCCTCGGCGGGAGTCTTGCACGACCGAATATGAGAAAGCTGGGAATCAGAAAGATTAAGAGCCAAAATCGCAAAGGCCTTTTTCTCTCGCCGAGTGTACGCAGTTCGTACCCTAGCCTCGGCGTCGGACGAAGGCGGTTCCTCACTACCCTCAACTATCTCCCACAATTCTTTTTCGGCCATGACCATTTCCATCTTGAATTTCCACAAGTGGAAGTTGACGCCATCGAACTTGTCTACAACCTTAGCACCTTCACCCTCAAATGTAGCCATATCCTTGATTGAAGGACGTACGCTCACAAAATTCAGCCCCTAGAAAGCTAAAAAAAATTGTTTTTATGATTTTTTGACAATTTTGTGATTTGTGAGGCAAATTGCACACGTACGTGCTTCTAATGCCTCCAAACTAATTCCAAACACTAAATCAGCACCTTTGTGCTACACATCAACCTCACAACACTCAATCGTGATGGTTCTTAGTGAATTTGCACAAGATCATACCACAACACCCTAACTTGGAGAATTGCGCACTCGTTGGCTCAAATCCACTCAAATCAGCACCCTTGTGCTTCACAACATGTAATGCACCCTATGCACACCCTTGTGCCTTCCAAGGACTCTGAATCAATGCAAATTCAGCCCCTTCAAGTCCTAATTGCATTGAAATTCATCAAATCAGCCCCGTTGTGCATTCACTAACCCAAACTCTAATTTTGAGCACTCCAAGGGCATAACTCACATTCCAAACCCTTGTGCAAGAATTGCAATACCAAAATCAGATTGTAGACTCACCCCAAGAGCCTCAAAGCATAAAAGTGCCTTGTAACAACACAAATGCACAAATTGAGCACAAATTGAGCCAATAAGCTCCAATAAGCTCCAATAAGCTCCAATAAGCTCCAATGAGCTCCAATATACTCCAACAAGCACCAATAAGCTCCAAAGCTCCAATTCAGCCCTTGTAGACGTGTATAAACTCCAAAAGTGCTCCAAAGTGCTCCAAAAGCTCCAAATCAACAAATGATAGCTCCAAAGTGCGAATTCAGCCGTCCAACACGTAGATCAAAGGTAGGAAGATTGTAATACCTCCCAATGTCGAAATCAGCCCACCAAAGCTCGAATTCAGCCCTCCAAAGTTCCAAATCAGCGCTCCAATACTCCAAAATCAGCGCTCCAACGCACGACCTCCACACAATGAGCAATCTAATCTTTGACTCACGCAAAACACATGAGTGGGCCCATAACCTATTGAAGGTTAGATTAGAATGCCAAAGCCTCACACAAACACTTGGAATGCATAGGAAAGAGATGATCTTTACTCATGGGCTGCCCCTCTTAAGTAGCACACCCAAGGGAGTCCCCTTGGCAAACCATATGGGACATCAGCCCATACTCCACTCCTAGTACACTAGGATCAGCCCATATCACTTGGGAGACCCAATTCTCATTACTTCTAACTAGTACCACTTCTCTAGTTGCAAGTCTAGCTCATTCGCATCATCTACTCTAGCTAATGCGCATGGCTATGAGCAACTTCAGCCCACGCAATCATCCTACTTCAACACACTTACCATTCCACGCAGTGCTTTCACACTCTTGACATTCAAATGCCCGAGACGACGATGCCACAACGCCAACTTGTCTTCGTTTGAACTCGATTGCACCAACGTTGCGGATTCCGCCGCGTGCATCTTGGAAAACTTGATTTGGTACAAGCCGTTGACTTCGTGTATAATGGCCACCTCCTCACGACTTGGAGACAACACAAAACACCCTTGGTCGCTAAATTCCACTCGCAAATGCTTCATCACCAAATGTCGCACCGATAAAAGATTTGCCTTCAACTTGGGAACGTGGAGGACATCATGGATGGTAATTGTCTTCACACGACCCTTCACCTCGGTGTCTACGACGATGGATCCTTTACCCACGGCTTGAAGAACCGTATCATCACCCAAAATGACATTCTTTGGAGATATGACGTGATATGATTGGAAACAAGTCCTAATGGGCGCCATGTGACTCGAGGCTCCCGAATCAACAATCCAATCGATCACACTACCATTGCATGACACGTCACTTGCCATCATTGCATACTCGTCCCCGTCATCACTACAAGAAGAGACGCTAGTCATAAATGCGTACTCATCACCTGCATCGTTGACCTTTGTATTGTTGGCACTTTCCTCTCTCTTGCGTTTGTAGCAAAATTTTGCCAAGTGGCCCTTCTTACCGCAATAGTAGCATACCTTGTCTGTAGAGCTCCCACTGGCACCGCTCTTGGATTGCTTCGCCATAAGCGCCGCGCTATCGCCACGAGTCTCGTTCTCTTTGCGCCGCGAGAGTTCATGCAACAACCGTGATGTCACATAATCAAGAGTGAGCTCGCTAATGGGCCTACTCTCCATAGCAACGATAAGATACTCGTACGACGGCGGCAAACTCTCGAGGAGCGTCATAACGATATCACCGTCGGTAATGTTGACGTCTGCGCCGTTGAGCTGATCCGCAAGAGCCTTGACTTTGTTGATGTGCGCCAACATGTCGTCGTTTTCTTCCATCTTGATGGTGAAAAACTTGCGCCTCAAAAACAAGATATTGACCAAGCTCTTTGCCTCATGAATATTGCAAAGCTTGGCCCATGCCTCGGCGGGAGTCTTGCACGACCGAATATGAGAAAGCTGGGAATCAGAAAGATTAAGAGCCAAAATCGCAAAGGCCTTTTTCTCTCGCCGAGTGTACGCAGTTCGTACCCTAGCCTCGGCGTCGGACGAAGGCGGTTCCTCACTACCCTCAACTATTTCCCACAATTCTTTTTCGGCCATGACCATTTCCATCTTGAATTTCCACAAGTGGAAGTTGACGCCATCGAACTTGTCTACAACCTTAGCACCTTCACCCTCAAATGTAGCCATATCCTTGATTGAAGGACGTACGCTCACAAAATTCAGCCCCTAGAAAGCTAAGAAAAATTGTTTTTATGATTTTTGACAATTTTGTGATTTGTGAAGCAAATTGCACACGTACGTGCTTCTAATGCCTCCAAACTAATTCCAAACACTAAATCAGCACCTTTGTGCTACACATCAACCTCACAACACTCAATCGTGATGGTTCTTAGTGAATTTGCACAAGATCATACCACAACACCCTAACTTGGAGAATTGCGCACTCGTTGGCTCAAATCCACTCAAATCAGCACCCTTGTGCTTCACAACACGTAATGCACCCTATGGACACCCTTGTGCCTTCCAAGGACTCTAAATCAATGCAAATTCAGCCCCTTCAAGTCCTAATTGCATTGAAATTCATCAAATCAGCCCCGTTGTGCATTCACTAACCCAAACTCTAATTTTGAGCACTCCAAGGGCATAACTCACATTCCAAACCCTTGTGCAAGAATTGCAATACCAAAATCAGATTGTAGACTCACCCCAAGAGCCTCAAAGCATAAAAGTGACTTGTAACAACACAAGTGCACAAATTGAGCACAAATTGAGCCAATAAGCTCCAATAAGCTCCAATAAGCTCCAATAAGCTCCAATGAGCTCCAATATACTCCAACAAGCACCAATAAGCTCCAAAGCTCCAATTCAGCCCTTGTAGACGTGTATAAACTCCAAAAGTGCTCCAAAGTGCTCCAAAAGCTCCAAATCAACAAATGATAGCTCCAAAGTGCGAATTCAGCCCTCCAACACGTAGATCAAAGGTAGGAAGATTGTAATACCTCCCAATGTCGAAATCAGCCCACCAAAGCTCGAATTCAGCCCTCCAAAGTTCCAAATCAGCGCTCCAATACTCCAAAATCAGCGCTCCAACGCACGACCTCCACACAATGAGCAATCTAATCTTTGACTCACGCAAAACACATGAGTGGGCCCATAACCTATTGAAGGTTAGATTAGAATGCCAAAGCCTCACACAAACACTTGGAATGCATAGGAAAGAGATGTTCTTTACTCATGGGCTGCCCCTCTTAAGTAGCACACCCAAGGGAGTCCCCTTGGCAAACCATATGGGACATCAGCCCATACTCCACTCCTAGTACACTAGGATCAGCCCATATCACTTGGGAGACCCAATTCTCATTATCTCTAACTAGTACCACTTCTCTAGTTGCATGTCTAGCTCATTCGCATCATCTACTCTAGCTAATGCGCATGGCTATGAGCAACTTCAGCCCACGCAATCATCCGACTTCAACAACAAGTTCGATGGCGTCAACTTCCACTTGTGGAAATTCAAGATGGAAATGGTCATGGCCGAAAAAGAATTGTGGGAGATAGTTGAGGGTAGTGAGGAACCGCCTTCGTCCGACGCCGAGGCTAGGGTACGAACTGCGTACACTCGGCGAGAGAAAAAGGCCTTTGCGAATTTGGCTCTTAATCTTTCTGATTCCCAGCTTTCTCATATTCGGTCGTGCAAGACTCCCGCCGAGGCATGGGCCAAGCTTTGCAATATTCATGAGGCAAAGAGCTTGGTCAATATCTTGTTTTTGAGGCGCAAGTTTTTCACCATCAAGATGGAAGAAAACGACGACATGTTGGCGCACATCAACAAAGTCAAGGCTCTTGCGGATCACCTCAACGGCGCAGACGTCAACATTACCGACGGTGATATCGTTATGACGCTCCTCGAGAGTTTGCCGCCGTCGTACGAGTATCTTATCGTTGCTATGGAGAGTAGGCCCATTAGCGAGCTCACTCTTGATTATGTGACATCACGGTTGTTGCATGAACTCTCGCGGCGCAAAGAGAACGAGACTCGTGGCGATAGCGCGGCGCTTATGGCGAAGCAATCCAAGAGCGGTGCCAGTGGGAGCTCTACAGACAAGGTATGCTACTATTGCGGTAAGAAGGGCCACTTGGCAAAATTTTGCTACAAACGCAAGAGAGAGGAAAGTGCCAACAATACAAAGGTCAACGATGCAGGTGATGAGTACGCATTTATGACTAGCGTCTCTTCTTGAAGTGATGACGGGGACGAGTATGCAATGATGGCAAGTGACGTGTCATGCAATGGTAGTGTGATCGATTGGATTGTTGATTCGGGAGCCTCGAGTCACATGGCGCCCATTAGGACTTGTTTCCAATCATATCACGTCATATCTCCAAAGAATGTCATTTTGGGTGATGATACTGTTGAAGTAGGATGATTGCGTGCGCTGAAGTTGCTCATAGCCATGCGCATTAGCTAGAGTAGATGATGCGAATGAGCTAGACTAGCAACTAGAGAAGTGGTACTAGTTAGAGATAATGAGAATTGGGTCTCCCAAGTGATATGGGCTGATCCTAGTGTACTAGGAGTGGAGTATGGGCTGATGTCCCATATGGTTTGCCAAGGGGACTCCCTTGGGTTTGCTACTTAAGAGGGGCAGCCCATGAGTAAAGATTATCTCTTTCCTATGCATTCCAAGTGTTTGTGTGAGGCTTTGGCATTCTAATCTAACCTTCAATAGGTTATGGGCCCACTCATGTGTTTTGCGTGAGTCAAAGATTAGATTGCTCATTGTGTGGAGGTCGTGCGTTGGAGCGCTGATTTTGGAGTATTGGAGCGCTGATTTGGAACTTTGGAGGGCTGAATTCGAGCTTTGGTGGGCTGATTTCGACATTGGGAGGTATTACAATCTTCCTACCTTTGATCTACGTGTTGGAGGGCTGAATTCGCACTTTGGAGCTATCATTTGTTGATTTGGAGCTTTTGGAGCACTTTGGAGCACTTTTGGAGTTTATACACGTCTACAAGGGCTGAATTGGAGCTTTGGAGCTTACTGGTGCTTGTTGGAGTATATTGGAGCTCATTGGAGCTTATTGGAGCTTATTGGAGCTTATTGGAGCTTATTGGCTCAATTTGTGCTCAATTTGTGCACTTGTTTTGTTACAAGGCACTTTTATGCTTTGAGGCTCTTGGGGTGAGTCTACAATCTGATTTTGGTATTGCAATTCTTGCACAAGGGTTTGGAATGTGAGTTATGCCCTTGGAGTGCTCAAAATTAGAGTTTGGGTTAGTGAATGCACAACGGGGCTGATTTGATGAATTTCAATGCAATTAGGACTTGAAGGGGCTGAATTTGCATTGATTTAGAGTCCTTGGAAGGCACAAGGGTGTCCATAGGGTGCATTACGTGTTGTGAAGCACAAGGGTGCTGATTTGAGTGGATTTGAGCCAACGAGTGCGCAATTCTCCAAGTTAGGGTGTTGTGATATGATCTTGTGCAAATTCACTAAGAACCATCACGATTGAGTGTTGTGAGGTGATGTGTAGGACAAAGGTGCTGATTTAGTGTTTGGAATTAGTTTGGAGGCATTAGAAGCACATACGTGTGCAATTTGCTTCACAAATCACAAAATTGTCAAAAATCATAAAAACAATTTTTCTTAGCTTTCTAGGGGCTGAATTTTGTGAGCGTACGTCCTTCAATCAAGGATATGGCTACATTTGAGGGTGAAGGTGCTAAGGTTGTAGACAAGTTCGATGGCGTCAACTTCCACTTGTGGAAATTCAAGATGGAAATGGTCATGGCCGAAAAAGAATTGTGGGAGATAGTTGAGGGTAGTGAGGAACCGCCTTCGTCCGACGCCGAGGCTAGGGTACGAACTGCGTACACTCGGCGAGAGAAAAAGGCCTTTGCGATTTTGGCTCTTAATCTTTCTGATTCCCAGCTTTCTCATATTCGGTCGTGCAAGACTCCCGCCGAGGCATGGGCCAAGCTTTGCAATATTCATGAGGCAAAGAGCTTGGTCAATATCTTGTTTTTGAGGCGCAAGTTTTTCACCATCAAGATGGAAGAAAACGACGACATGTTGGCGCACATCAACAAAGTCAAGGCTCTTGCGGATCAGCTCAACGGCGCAGACGTCAACATTACCGACGGTGATATCGTTATGACGCTCCTCGAGAGTTTGCCGCCGTCGTACGAGTATCTTATCGTTGCTATGGAGAGTAGGCCCATTAGCGAGCTCACTCTTGATTATGTGACATCACGGTTGTTGCATGAACTCTCGCGGCGCAAAGAGAACGAGACTCGTGGCGATAGCGCGGCGCTTATGGCGAAGCAATCCAAGAGCGGTGCCAGTGGGAGCTCTACAGACAAGGTATGCTACTATTGCGGTAAGAAGGGCCACTTGGCAAAATTTTGCTACAAACGCAAGAGAGAGGAAAGTGCCAACAATACAAAGGTCAACGATGCAGGTGATGAGTACGCATTTATGACTAGCGTCTCTTCTTGTAGTGATGACGGGGACGAGTATGCAATGATGGCAAGTGACGTGTCATGCAATGGTAGTGTGATCGATTGGATTGTTGATTCGGGAGCCTCGAGTCACATGGCGCCCATTAGGACTTGTTTCCAATCATATCACGTCATATCTCCAAAGAATGTCATTTTGGGTGATGATACGGTTCTTCAAGCCGTGGGTAAAGGATCCATCGTCGTAGACACCGAGGTGAAGGGTCGTGTGAAGACAATTACCATCCATGATGTCCTCCACGTTCCCAAGTTGAAGGCAAATCTTTTATCGGTGCGACATTTGGTGATGAAGCATTTGCGAGTGGAATTTAGCGACCAAGGGTGTTTTGTGTTGTCTCCAAGTCGTGAGGAGGTGGCCATTATACACGAAGTCAACGGCTTGTACCAAATCAAGTTTTCCAAGATGCACGCGGCGGAATCGGCAACGTTGGTGCAATCGAGTTCAAACGAAGACAAGTTGACGTTGTGGCATCGTCGTCTCGGGCATTTGAATGTCAAGAGTGTGAAAGCACTCCGTGGAATGGTAAGTGGCATGGATCTTGCACAATCACACGTCGCACCTAGTTCATTCACATGTGAGGGTTGTATTGAAGGCAAGCAACAACGCTCACCGTTTCCAGTTGATGGGGCAACTCGTGCAACCAAGGTTCTTGAGATTGTGCATTCCGACGTGTGTGGTCCAATGAAGACCACGTCTATGGGGGGTTGCAAGTATTTTGTGACGTTCATTGATGATTTTTCGAGGAAGATATGGTTGTATCCGATCAAAGCAAAGAGCGAGTGTTTTGAGAAGTTCAAAGAGTTCAAGGCGTTGGTTGAGAAGCAATCCGAGCACAAGATCAAGGTGTTTCGATCGGATAATGGCGGCGAGTTCATGTCCAACCAATTTGGAGAGTTATTGAAGAAAGAAGGCATTGCTAGACAAACGACAACGCCATATACACCACAACAAAACGGAGTTGCAGAGCGTGCAAATCGAACAATTGTGGAAATGGCAAGGAGTATGTTGCATGCACAAAATTTGGGTTTGGACCTTTGGGCGGAAGCGGTGGTGACTGCGGTGTACACACGCAACCGATGCCCGACGAGTGCGGTTCAAAACATGACACCAGAGCAAGCGTGGAGTGGGAGGCCACCCCGCGTGGAGCACATGCGCACTTTTGGATGCATCGCATTTGCAAAGGTACCCGATTCTCAAAGAACCAAACTTGAGGCCAAGGCAACAAAATGTGTGTTTCTTGGATATTGTGAAGGTACCAAGGCGTACAGGCTCATGTCGCTCGAGACCAAGAAGATCATTCGAGCTCGTGATGTGACATTTTGCGAGAATTCCAAGGTTGAAGACAATTTGGACGATGGTCCAAGTGGGAGAAGTGGCGATAAACCGGCCATTGTGGACCAATCTTCCAAATCTCCCGTTATTGATATTGTTGATGAAGACGAAGATGACGAAGATGGTGGTGATGAGGAACATATTGAGGAGCCACCTTTGAAGACGAAGAATGGCGAGAAGAAGGCACAAGCAACGGCGGTTGAAGACAATGCATCCTCGAGCGATCGTCGTTATCCAGAGAGAAATCGTAGACCACTTGGCGAGTGGTGGAAGAATCATATTCTCCCTCAAGGTGAGGAGGAGCATGCAAACGTTGCACTTTTAGATGCTCCATTGACGATTCGTGAAGCGTTGAGTTGTGATGATGCAAACAAGTGGGAGCAAGCCATGCAAGAGGAGTACAAATCGTTGATGGACAATGGCACTTGGGAATTGACTCCCCTCCCCAAGAATCGCAACGCTATCGGTTGTAAGTGGGTATTTCGTGCAAAGAGAGATGCAACGGGTGATGTGGTTCGTTATAAGGCAAGATTGGTGGCAAAGGGCTTTTCACAAATCGAAGGTGTTGATTTTCATGAGACCTTTGCACCGGTGGCGAAATTCACCACTATTCGATGCATTTTGGCCATCGGGGCTGCCATGGATTTGGAAATGCATCAAATGGATGTGAAGACGGCGTTCTTGAACGGCGAGTTGGACGAGGACATCTACATGGTACAACCCGAAGGATTTGTGCAACGAGGTAATGAGAACCTTGTTTGCAAGTTGAACAAGTCATTGTATGGGTTGAAGCAATCTCCACGCGCATGGTATCAAAAGATTGACACGTTTCTTGTTCATATCGGGTTCACAAGGAGCATCGCTGATCACAGCTTGTATTTCATGCAAAAGGGGCAACATGTGGTCATCGTGATCATATATGTGGATGATTTGATCATCCTTGCAAGTTGTATGAGCTCTTTAAAGGCATTGAAGGCAATGCTTGAGAACGAGTACGAGATGAGTGATCTGGGTGAGTTGCACTTTTGTTTAGGAGTTGAGTTTGTGCGAGATAGAGCAACACGCACCATAACAATGAATCAAAGCAAGTATGTTATGGATGTGCTCAAACGCTTTGGCATGGAGGATTGCAAACCGGTTGGCACTCCATTGGATGTGAATTCCAAACTCGTGAAACTCACGGATGAGGAGTATGCATTAGAGGCTCAATCTATGGTGGATGTGCCATACAAGCAAGCTGTAGGGTCATTGATGTATGCTATGATTGCAACAAGGCCGGACCTTGCGTATCCAATCAGCGTTGTGAGTCAACACATGGCAAGACCGGGTTCAAGTCATTGGGTTGCGGTCAAGAGGATCATGCGGTACTTGAAAGGCACAAGTGATGTGAGGTTGTGTCTTGGAGGTGACAACATTGTGTTGAGTGGGTATTGTGATGCGGATTATGCGGGTGATACCAATGATCGTAGATCCACCACGGGGTACATGTTCAAAGTTGGATCGGGGGCCGTTTCATGGAATAGCAAGCGCCAACAAACCACGGCCACGTCAACGGTTGAGGCGGAGTACATGGCGACGAGCCACGGTACGAAGGAGGCCATTTGGTTGAGGCAACTAATGGCGGATGTGAGATGCACTCAAGAGGAGGCTACAACAATCATGTGTGACAACCAAGGGAGTATGTCATTGGCGAAGAATCCAACGCATCACTCACGTACAAAGCACATTGATGTGCAATATCACTTCATTCGAGAGAAGTTAGAGATGAAGGTGATAGAGTTGAAGTATTGTCCAACGGAGCACATGGTGGCGGACGTGCTGACAAAGGCTCTTGCGAGAGATCGACATCAAAGACTAGTGGCGGCATTTGGGCTCGAAGGCTTTGGCTATTCGCAAAGTGGGAGTGTTGAAGTAGGATGATTGCGTGGGCTGATATTGCTCATAGCCATGCTCATTAGGTAGAGTAGATGATGCGAATGAGCTAGACTTGCAACTAGAGAAGTGGTACTAGTTAGAAGTAATGAGAATTGGGTCTCCCAAGTAATATGGGCTGATCCTAGTGTACTAGGAGTGGAGTATGGGCTGATGTCCCATATGGTTTGCCAAGGGGACTCCCTTGGGTTTGCTACTTAAGAGGGGCAGCCCATGAGTAAAGATTATCTCTTTCCTATGCATTCCAAGTGTTTGTGTGAGGCTTTGGCATTCTAATCTAACCTTCAATAGAGTGCTCAAAATTAGAGTTTGGGTTAGTGAATGCACAACGGGGCTGATTTGATGAATTTCAATGCAATTAGGACTTGAAGGGGCTGAATTTGCATTGATTTAGAGTCCTTGGAAGGCACAAGGGTGTCCATAGGGTGCATTACGTGTTGTGAAGCACAAGGGTGCTGATTTGAGTGGATTTGAGCCAACGAGTGCGCAATTCTCCTAGTTAGGGTGTTGTGGTATGATCTTGTGCAAATTCACTAAGAACCATCACGATTGAGTGTTGTGAGGTTGATGTGTAGCACAAAGGTGCTGATTTAGTGTTTGGAATTAGTTTGGAGGCATTAGAAGCACATACGTGTGCAATTTGCTTCACAAATCACAAAATTGTCAAAAATCATAAAAACAATTTTTCTTAGCTTTCTAGGGGCTGAATTTTGTGAGCGTACGTCCTTCAATCAAGGATATGGCTACATTTGAGGGTGAAGGTGCTAAGGTTGTAGACAAGTTCGATGGCGTCAACTTCCACTTGTGGAAATTCAAGATGGAAATGGTCATGGCCGAAAAAGAATTGTGGGAGATAGTTGAGGGTAGTGAGGAACCGCCTTCGTCCGACGCCGAGGCTAGGGTACGAACTGCGTACACTCGGCGAGAGAAAAAGGCCTTTGCGAATTTGGCTCTTAATCTTTCTGATTCCCAGCTTTCTCATATTCGGTCGTGCAAGACTCCCGCCGAGGCATGGGCCAAGCTTTGCAATATTCATGAGGCAAAGAGCTTGGTCAATATCTTGTTTTTGAGGCGCAAGTTTTTCACCATCAAGATGGAAGAAAACGACGACATGTTGGCGCACATCAACAAAGTCAAGGCTCTTGCGGATCAACTCAACGGCGCAGACGTCAACATTACCGACGGTGATATCGTTATGACGCTCCTCGAGAGTTTGCCGCCGTCGTACGAGTTATTGAAGGTTAGATTAGAATGCCAAAGCCTCACACAAACACTTGGAATGCATAGGAAAGAGATGATCTTTACTCATGGGCTGCCCCTCTTAAGTAGCACACCCAAGGGAGTCCCCTTGGCTAACCATATGGGACATCAGCCCATACTCCACTCCTAGTACACTAGGATCAGCCCATATCACTTGGGAGACCCAATTCTCATTACTTCTAACTAGTACCACTTCTCTAGTTGCAAGTCTAGCTCATTCGCATCATCTACTCTAGCTAATGCGCATGGCTATGAGCAACTTCAGCCCACGCAATCATCCTACTTCAACACTCCCACTTTGCGAATAGCCAAAGCCTTCGAGCCCAAATGCCTCCACTAGTCTTTGATGTCGATCTCTCGCAAGAGCCTTTGTGAGCACGTCTGCCACCATGTGCTCCGTTGGACAATACTTCAACTCTATCACCTTCATCTCTAACTTCTCTCGAATGAAGTGATATTGCACATCAATGTGCTTTGTACGTGAGTGATGCGTTGGATTCTTCGCCAATGACATACTCCCTTGGTTGTCACACATGATTGTTGTAGCCTCCTCTTGAGTGCATCTCACATCCGCCATTAGTTGCCTCAACCAAATGGCCTCCTTCGTACCGTGGCTCGTCGCCATGTACTCCGCCTCAACCGTTGACGTGGCCGTGGTTTGTTGGCGCTTGCTATTCCATGAAACGGCCCCCGATCCAACTTTGAACATGTACCCCGTGGTGGATCTACGATCATTGGTATCACCCGCATAATCCGCATCACAATACCCACTCAACACAATGTTGTCACCTCCAAGACACAACCTCACATCACTTGTGCCTTTCAAGTACCGCATGATCCTCTTGACCGCAACCCAATGACTTGAACCCGGTCTTGCCATGTGTTGACTCACAACGCTGATTGGATACGCAAGGTCCGGCCTTGTTGCAATCATAGCATACATCAATGACCCTACAGCTTGCTTGTATGGCACATCCACCATAGATTGAGCCTCTAATGCATACTCCTCATCGGTGAGTTTCACGAGTTTGGAATTCACATCCAATGGAGTGCCAACCGGTTTGCAATCCTCCATGCCAAAGCGTTTGAGAACATCCATAACATACTTGCTTTGATTCATTGTTATGGTGCGTGTTGCTCTATCTCGCACAAACTCAACTCCTAAACAAAAGTGCAACTCACCCAGATCACTCATCTCGTACTCGTTCTCAAGCATTGCCTTCAATGCCTTCAAAGAGCTCATACAACTTGCAAGGATGATCAAATCATCCACATATATGATCACGATGACCACATGTTGCCCCTTTTGCATGAAATACAAGCTGTGATCAGCGATGCTCCTTGTGAACCCGATATGAACAAGAAACGTGTCAATCTTTTGATACCATGCGCGTGGAGATTGCTTCAACCCATACAATGACTTGTTCAACTTGCAAACAAGGTTCTCATTACCTCGTTGCACAAATCCTTCGGGTTGTACCATGTAGATGTCCTCGTCCAACTCGCCGTTCAAGAACGCCGTCTTCACATCCATTTGATGCATTTCCAAATCCATGGCAGCCCCGATGGCCAAAATGCATCGAATAGTGGTGAATTTCGCCACCGGTGCAAAGGTCTCATGAAAATCAACACCTTCGATTTGTGAAAAGCCCTTTGCCACCAATCTTGCCTTATAACGAACCACATCACCCGTTGCATCTCTCTTTGCACGAAATACCCACTTACAACCGATAGCGTTGCGATTCTTGGGGAGGGGAGTCAATTCCCAAGTGCCATTGTCCATCAACGATTTGTACTCCTCTTGCATGGCTTGCTCCCACTTGTTTGCATCATCACAACTCAACGCTTCACGAATCGTCAATGGAGCATCTAAAAGTGCAACGTTTGCATGCTCCTCCTCACCTTGAGGGAGAATATGATTCTTCCACCACTCGCCAAGTGGTCTACGATTTCTCTCTGGATAACGACGATCGCTCGAGGATGCATTGTCTTCAACCGCCGTTGCTTGTGCCTTTTTGTCGCCATTCTTCGTCTTCAAAGGTCGCTCCTCAATATGTTCGTCATCACCACCATCTTCGTCATCTTCGTCTTCATCAACAATATCAATAACGGGAGATTTGGAAGATTGGTCCACAATCGCTGGTTTATCGCCACTTCTCCCACTTGGACCATCGTCCAAATTGTCTTCAACCTTGGAATTCTCGCAAAATGTCACATCACGAGCTCGAATGATCTTCTTGGTCTCGAGCGACATGAGCCTGTACGCCTTGGTACCTTCACAATATCCAAGAAACACACATTTTGTTGCCTTGGCCTCAAGTTTGGTTCTTTGAGAATCGGGTACCTTTGCAAATGCGATGCATCCAAATGTGCGCATGTGCTCCACGCGGGGTGGCCTCCCACTCCACGCTTGCTCCGGTGTCATGTTTTGAACCGCACTCGTCGGGCATCGGTTGCGTGTGTACACCGCAGTCACCACCGCTTCCGCCCAAAGGTCCAAACCCAAATTTTGTGCATGCAACATACTCCTTGCCATTTCCACAATTGTTCGATTTGCACGCTCTGCAACTCCGTTTTGTTGTGGTGTATATGGCGTTGTGGTTTGTCTAGCAATGCCTTCTTTCTTCAATAACTCTCCAAATTGGTTGGACATGAACTCGCCGCCATTATCCGATCGAAACACCTTGATCTTGTGCTCGGATTGCTTCTCAACCAACGCCTTGAACTCTTTGAACTTCTCAAAACACTCGCTCTTTGCTTTGATCGGATACAACCATATCTTCCTCGAAAAATCATCAATGAACGTCACAAAATACTTGCAACCCCCCATAGACGTGGTCTTCATTGGACCACACACGTCGGAATGCACAATCTCAAGAACCTTGGTTGCACGAGTTGCCCCATCAACTGGAAACGGTGAGCGTTGTTGCTTGCCTTCAATACAACCCTCACATGTGAATGAACTAGGTGCGACGTGTGATTGTGCAAGATCCATGCCACTTACCATTCCACGCAGTGCTTTCACACTCTTGACATTCAAATGCCCGAGACGACGATGCCACAACGCCAACTTGTCTTCGTTTGAACTCGATTGCACCAACGTTGCCGATTCCGCCGCGTGCATCTTGGAAAACTTGATTTGGTACAAGCCGTTGACTTCGTGTATAATGGCCACCTCCTCACGACTTGGAGACAACACAAAACACCCTTGGTCGCTAAATTCCACTCGCAAATGCTTCATCACCAAATGTCGCACCGATAAAAGATTTGCCTTCAACTTGGGAACGTGGAGGACATCATGGATGGTAATTGTCTTCACACGACCCTTCACCTCGGTGTCTACGACGATGGATCCTTTACCCACGGCTTGAAGAACCGTATCATCACCCAAAATGACATTCTTTGGAGATATGACGTGATATGATTGGAAACAAGTCCTAATGGGCGCCATGTGACTCGAGGCTCCCGAATCAACAATCCAATCGATCACACTACCATTGCATGACACGTCACTTGCCATCATTGCATACTCGTCCCCGTCATCACTACAAGAAGAGACGCTAGTCATAAATGCGTACTCATCACCTGCATCGTTGACCTTTGTATTGTTGGCACTTTCCTCTCTCTTGCGTTTGTAGCAAAATTTTGCCAAGTGGCCCTTCTTACCGCAATAGTAGCATACCTTGTCTGTAGAGCTCCCACTGGCACCGCTCTTGGATTGCTTCGCCATAAGCGCTGCGCTATCGCCACGAGTCTCGTTCTCTTTGCGCCGCGAGAGTTCATGCAACAACCGTGATGTCACATAATCAAGAGTGAGCTCGCTAATGGGCCTACTCTCCATAGCAACGATAAGATACTCGTACGACGGCGGCAAACTCTCGAGGAGCGTCATAACGATATCACCGTCCGTAATGTTGACGTCTGCGCCGTTGAGCTGATCCGCAAGAGCCTTGACTTTGTTGATGTGCGCCAGCATGTCGTCGTTTTCTTCCATCTTGATGGTGAAAAACTTACGCCTCAAAAACAAGATATTGACCAAGCTCTTTGCCTCATGAATATTGCAAAGCTTGGCCCATGCCTCGGCGGGAGTCTTGCACGACCGAATATGAGAAAGCTGGGAATCAGAAAGATTAAGAGCCAAAATCGCAAAGGCCTTTTTCTCTCGCCGAGTGTACGCAGTTCGTACCCTAGCCTCGGCGTCGGACGAAGGCGGTTCCTCACTACCCTCAACTATCTCCCACAATTCTTTTTCGGCCATGACCATTTCCATCTTGAATTTCCACAAGTGGAAGTTGACGCCATCGAACTTGTCTACAACCTTAGCACCTTCACCCTCAAATGTAGCCATATCCTTGATTGAAGGACGTACGCTCACAAAATTCAGCCCCTAGAAAGCTAAGAAAAATTGTTTTTATGATTTTTGACAATTTTGTGATTTGTGAGGCAAATTGCACACGTATGTGCTTCTAATGCCTCCAAACTAATTCCAAACACTAAATCAGCACCTTTGTGCTACACATCAACCTCACAACACTCAATCGTGATGGTTCTTAGTGAATTTGCACAAGATCATACCACAACGCCCTAACTAGGAGAATTGCGCACTCGTTGGCTCAAATCCACTCAAATCAGCACCCTTGTGCTTCACAACATGTAATGCACCCTATGCACACCCTTGTGCCTTCCAAGGACTCTCAATCAATGCAAATTCAGCCCCTTCAAGTCCTAATTGCATTGAAATTCATCAAATCAGCCCCGTTGTGCATTCCCTAACCCAAACTCTAATTTTGAGCACTCCAAGGGCATAACTCACATTCCAAACCCTTGTGCAACAATTGCAATACCAAAATCAGATTGTAGACTCACTCCAAGAGCCTCAAAGCATAAAAGTGCCTTGCAACAACACAAGTGCACAAATTGAGCACAAATTGAGCCAATAAGCTCCAATAAGCTCCAATAAGCTCCAATAAGCTCCAATAAGCTCCAATATACTCCAACAAGCACCAATAAGCTCCAAAGCTCCAATTCAGCCCTTGTAGACGTGTATAAACTCCAAAAGTGCTCCAAAGTGCTCCAAAAGCTCCAAATCAACAAATGATAGCTCCAAAGTGCGAATTCAGCCCTCCAACACGTAGATCAAAGGTAGGAAGATTGTAATACCTCCCAATGTCGAAATCAGCCCACCAAAGCTCGAATTCAGCCCTCCAAAGTTCCAAATCAGCGCTCCAATACTCCAAAATCAGCGCTCCAACGCACGACCTCCACACAATGAGCAATCTAATCTTTGACTCACGCAAAACACATGAGTGGGCCCATAACCTATTGAAGGTTAGATTAGAATGCCAAAGCCTCACACAAACACTTGGAATGCATAGGAAAGAGATGATCTTTACTCATGGGCTGCCCCTCTTAAGTAGCACACCCAAGGGAGTCCCCTTGGCTAACCATATGGGACATCAGCCCATACTCCACTCCTAGTACACTAGGATCAGCCCATATCACTTGGGAGACCCAATTCTCATTACTTCTAACTAGTACCACTTCTCTAGTTGCAAGTCTAGCTCATTCGCATCATCTACTCTAGCTAATGCGCATGGCTATGAGCAACTTCAGCCCACGCAATCATCCTACTTCATCACGAGTATCTTATCGTTGCTATGGAGAGTAGGCCCATTAGCGAGCTCACTCTTGATTATGTGACATCACGGTTGTTGCATGAACTCTCGCGGCGCAAAGAGAACGAGACTCGTGGCGATAGCGCGGCGCTTATGGCGAAGCAATCCAAGAGCGGTGCCAGTGGGAGCTCTACAGACAAGGTATGCTACTATTGCGGTAAGAAGGGCCACTTGGCAAAATTTTGCTACAAACGCAAGAGAGAGGAAAGTGCCAACAATACAAAGGTCAACGATGCAGGTGATGAGTACGCATTTATGACTAGCGTCTCTTCTTGTAGTGATGACGGGGACGAGTATGCAATGATGGCAAGTGACGTGTCATGCAATGGTAGTGTGATCGATTGGATTGTTGATTCGGGAGCCTCGAGTCACATGGCGCCCATTAGGACTTGTTTCCAATCATATCACGTCATATCTCCAAAGAATGTCATTTTGGGTGATGATACTGTTGAAGTAGGATGATTGCGTGCGCTGAAGTTGCTCATAGCCATGCGCATTAGCTAGAGTAGATGATGCGAATGAGCTAGACTAGCAACTAGAGAAGTGGTACTAGTTAGAGATAATGAGAATTGGGTCTCCCAAGTGATATGGGCTGATCCTAGTGTACTAGGAGTGGAGTATGGGCTGATGTCCCATATGGTTTGCCAAGGGGACTCCCTTGGGTGTGCTACTTAAGAGGGGCAGCCCATGAGTAAAGATCATCTCTTTCCTATGCATTCCAAGTGTTTGTGTGAGGCTTTGGCATTCTAATCTAACCTTCAATAGGTTATGGGCCCACTCATGTGTTTTGCGTGAGTCAAAGATTAGATTGCTCATTGTGTGGAGGTCGTGCGTTGGAGCGCTGTTTTTGGAGTATTGGAGCGCTGATTTGGAACTTTGGAGGGCTGAATTCGAGCTTTGGTGGGCTGATTTCGACATTGGGAGGTATTACAATCTTCCTACCTTTGATCTACGTGTTGGAGGGCTGATTTCGCACTTTGGAGCTATCATTTGTTGATTTGGAGCTTTTGGAGCACTTTGGAGCACTTTTGGAGTTTATACACGTCTACAAGGGCTGAATTGGAGCTTTGGAGCTTATTGGTGCTTGTTGGAGTATATTGCAGCTTATTGGAGGTTATTGGAGGTTATTGGAGGTTATTGGAGGTTATTGGCTCAATTTGTGCTCAATTTGTGCACTTGTGTTGTTGCAAGGCACTTTTATGCTTTGAGGCTCTTGGGGTGAGTCTACAATCTGATTTTGGTATTGCAATTCTTGCACAAGGGTTTGGAATGTGAGTTATGCCCTTGGAGTGCTCAAAATTAGAGTTTGGGTTAGTGAATGCACAACGGGGCTGATTTGATGAATTTCAATGCAATTAGGACTTGAAGGGGCTGAATTTGCATTGATTTAGAGTCCTTGGAAGGCACAAGGGTGTCCATAGGGTGCATTACGTGTTGTGAAGCACAAGGGTGCTGATTTTAGTGGATTTGAGCCAACGAGTGCGCAATTCTCCTAGTTAGGGTGTTGTGGTATGATCTTGTGCAAATTCACTAAGAACCATCACGATTGAGTGTTGTGGGGTTGATGTGTAGCACAAAGGTGCTGATTTAGTGTTTGGAATTAGTTTGGAGGCATTAGAAGCACATACGTGTGCAATTTGCTTCACAAATCACAAAATTGTCAAAAATCATAAAAACAATTTTTCTTAGCTTTCTAGGGGCTGAATTTTGTGAGCGTACGTCCTTCAATCAAGGATATGGCTACATTTGAGGGTGAAGGTGCTAAGGTTGTAGACAAGTTCGATGGCGTCAACTTCCACTTGTGGAAATTCAAGATGGAAATGGTCATGGCCGAAAAAGAATTGTGGGAAATAGTTGAGGGTAGTGAGGAACCGCCTTCGTCCGACGCCGAGGCTAGGGTACGAACTGCGTACACTCGGCGAGAGAAAAAGGCCTTTGCGATTTTGGCTCTTAATCTTTCTGATTCCCAGCTTTCTCATATTCGGTCGTGCAAGACTCCCGCCGAGGCATGGGCCAAGCTTTGCAATATTCATGAGGCAAAGAGCTTGGTCAATATCTTGTTTTTGAGGCGCAAGTTTTTCACCATCAAGATGGAAGAAAACGACGACATGTTGGCGCACATCAACAAAGTCAAGGCTCTTGCGGATCAGCTCAACGGCGCAGACGTCAACATTACCGACGGTGATATCGTTATGACGCTCCTCGAGAGTTTGCCGCCGTCGTACGAGTATCTTATCGTTGCTATGGAGAGTAGGCCCATTAACGAGCTCACTCTTGATTATGTGACATCACGGTTGTTGCATGAACTCTCGCGGCGCAAAGAGAACGAGACTCGTGGCGATAGCGCGGCGCTTATGGCGAAGCAATCCAAGAGCGGTGCCAGTGGGAGCTCTACAGACAAGGTATGCTACTATTGCGGTAAGAAGGGCCACTTGGCAAAATTTTGCTACAAACGCAAGAGAGAGGAAAGTGCCAACAATACAAAGGTCAACGATGCAGGTGATGAGTACGCATTTATGACTAGCGTCTCTTCTTGTAGTGATGACGGGGACGAGTATGCAATGATGGCAAGTGACGTGTCATGCAATGGTAGTGTGATCGATTGGATTGTTGATTCGGGAGCCTCGAGTCACATGGCGCCCATTAGGACTTGTTTCCAATCATATCACGTCATATCTCCAAAGAATGTCATTTTGGGTGATGATACGGTTCTTCAAGCCGTGGGTAAAGGATCCATCGTCGTAGACACCGAGGTGAAGGGTCGTGTGAAGACAATTACCATCCATGATGTCCTCCACGTTCCCAAGTTGAAGGCAAATCTTTTATCGGTGCGACATTTGGTGATCAAGCATTTGCGAGTGGAATTTAGCGACCAAGGGTGTTTTGTGTTGTCTCCAAGTCGTGAGGAGGTGGCCATTATACACGAAGTCAACGGCTTGTACCAAATCAAGTTTTCCAAGATGCACGCGGCGGAATCCGCAACGTTGGTGCAATCGAGTTCAAACGAAGACAAGTTGGCGTTGTGGCATCGTCGTCTCGGGCATTTGAATGTCAAGAGTGTGAAAGCACTGCGTGGAATGGTAAGTGGCATGGATCTTGCACAATCACACGTCGCACCTAGTTCATTCACATGTGAGGGTTGTATTGAAGGCAAGCAACAACGCTCACCGTTTCCAGTTGATGGGGCAACTCGTGCAACCAAGGTTCTTGAGATTGTGCATTCCGACGTGTGTGGTCCAATGAAGACCACGTCTATGGGGGGTTGCAAGTATTTTGTGACGTTCATTGATGATTTTTCGAGGAAGATATGGTTGTATCCGATCAAAGCAAAGAGCGAGTGTTTTGAGAAGTTCAAAGAGTTCAAGGCGTTGGTTGAGAAGCAATCCGAGCACAAGATCAAGGTGTTTCGATCGGATAATGGCGGCGAGTTCATGTCCAACCAATTTGGAGAGTTATTGAAGAAAGAAGGCATTGCTAGACAAACCACAACGCCATATACACCACAACAAAACGGAGTTGCAGAGCGTGCAAATCGAACAATTGTGGAAATGGCAAGGAGTATGTTGCATGCACAAAATTTGGGTTTGGACCTTTGGGCGGAAGCGGTGGTGACTGCGGTGTACACACGCAACCGATGCCCGACGAGTGCGGTTCAAAACATGACACCAGAGCAAGCGTGGAGTGGGAGGCCACCCCGCGTGGAGCACATGCGCACATTTGGATGCATCGCATTTGCAAAGGTACCCGATTCTCAAAGAACCAAACTTGAGGCCAAGGCAACAAAATGTGTGTTTCTTGGATATTGTGAAGGTACCAAGGCGTACAGGCTCATGTCGCTCGAGACCAAGAAGATCATTCGAGCTCGTGATGTGACATTTTGCGAGAATTCCAAGGTTGAAGACAATTTGGACGATGGTCCAAGTGGGAGAAGTGGCGATAAATTGGCCGTTGTGGACCAATCTTCCAAATCTCCCGTTATTGATATTGTTGATGAAGACGAAGATGACGAAGATGGTGGTGATGAGGAACATATTGAGGAGCCACCTTTGAAGACGAAGAATGGCGAGAAAAAGGCACAAGCAACGGCGGTTGAAGACAATGCATCCTCGAGCGATCGTCGTTATCCAGAGAGAAATCGTAGACCACTTGGCGAGTGGTGGAAGAATCATATTCTCCCTCAAGGTGAGGAGGAGCATGCAAACGTTGCACTTTTAGATGCTCCATTGACGATTCGTGAAGCGTTGAGTTGTGATGATGCTAACAAGTGGGAGCAAGCCATGCAAGAGGAGTACAAATCGTTGATGGACAATGGCACTTGGGAATTGACTCCCCTCCCCAAGAATCGCAACGCTATCGGTTGTAAGTGGGTATTTCGTGCAAAGAGAGATGCAACGGGTGATGTGGTTCGTTATAAGGCAAGATTGGTGGCAAAGGGCTTTTCACAAATCGAAGGTGTTGATTTTCATGAGACCTTTGCACCGGTGGCGAAATTCACCACTATTCGATGCATTTTGGCCATCGGGGCTGCCATGGATTTGGAAATGCATCAAATGGATGTGAAGACATCGTTCTTGAACGGCGAGTTGGACGAGGACATCTACATGGTACAACCCGAAGGATTTGTGCAACGAGGTAATGAGAACCTTGTTTGCAAGTTGAACAAGTCATTGTATGGGTTGAAGCAATCTCCACGCGCATGGTATCAAAAGATTGACACGTTTCTTGTTCATATCGGGTTCACAAGGAGCATCGCTGATCACAGCTTGTATTTCAGGCAGAAGGGACAACATGTGGTCATCGTGATCATATATGTGGATGATTTGATCATCCTTGCAAGTTGTATGAGCTCTTTGAAGGCATTGAAGGCAATGCTTGAGAACGAGTACGAGATGAGTGATCTGGGTGAGTTGCACTTTTGTTTAGGAGTTGAGTTTGTGCGAGATAGAGCAACACGCACCATAACAATGAATCAAAGCAAGTATGTTATGGATGTTCTCAAACGCTTTGGCATGGAGGATTGCAAACCGGTTGGCACTCCAATGGATGTGAATTCCAAACTCGTGAAACTCACCGATGAGGAGTATGCATTAGAGGCTCAATCTATGGTGGATGTGCCATACAAGCAAGCTGTAGGGTCATTGATGTATGCTATGATTGCAAAAAGGCCGGACCTTGCGTATCCAATCAGCGTTGTGAGTCAACACATGGCAAGACCGGGTTCAAGTCATTGGGTTGCGGTCAAGAGGATCATGCGGTACTTGAAAGGCACAAGTGATGTGAGGTTGTGTCTTGGAGGTGACAACATTGTGTTGAGTGGGTATTGTGATGCGGATTATGCGGGTGATACCAATGATCGTAGATCCACCACGGGGTACATGTTCAAAGTTGGATCGGGGGCCGTTTCATGGAATAGCAAGCGCCAACAAACCACGGCCACGTCAACGGTTGAGGCGGAGTACATGGCGACGAGCCACGGTACGAAGGAGGCCATTTGGTTGAGGCAACTAATGGCGGATGTGAGATGCACTCAAGAGGAGGCTACTTTTGAAGGTTAGATTAGAATGCCAAAGCCTCACACAAACACTTGGAATGCATAGGAAAGAGATAATCTTTACTCATGGGCTGCCCCTCTTAAGTAGCACACCCAAGGGAGTCCCCTTGGCAAACCATATGGGACATCAGCCCATACTCCACTCCTAGTACACTAGGATCAGCCCATATCACTTGGGAGACCCAATTCTCATTATCTCTAACTAGTACCACTTCTCTAGTTGCTAGTCTAGCTCATTCGCATCATCTACTCTAGCTAATGCGCATGGCTATGAGCAACTTCAGCTCACGCAATCATCCTACTTCAACACTCCCACTTTGCGAATAGCCAAAGCCTTCGAGCCCAAATGCCACCACTAGTCTTTGATGTCGATCTCTCGCAAGAGCCTTTGTCAGCACGTCCGCCACCATGTGCTCCGTTGGACAATACTTCAACTCTATCACCTTCATCTCTAACTTCTCTCGAATGAAGTGATATTGCACATCAATGTGCTTTGTACGTGAGTGATGCGTTGGATTCTTCGCCAATGACATACTCCCTTGGTTGTCACACATGATTGTTGTAGCCTCCTCTTGAGTGCATCTCACATCCGCCATTAGTTGCCTCAACCAAATGGCCTCCTTCGTACCGTGGCTCGTCGCCATGTACTCCGCCTCAACCGTTGACGTGGCCGTGGTTTGTTGGCGCTTGCTATTCCATGAAACGGCCCCCGATCCAACTTTGAACATGTACCCCGTGGTGGATCTACGATCATTGGTATCACCCGCATAATCCGCATCACAATACCCACTCAACACAATGTTGTCACCTCCAAGACACAACCTCACATCACTTGTGCCTTTCAAGTACCGCATGATCCTCTTGACCGCAACCCAATGACTTGAACCCGGTCTTGCCATGTGTTGACTCACAACGCTGATTGGATACGCAAGGTCCGGCCTTGTTGCAATCATAGCATACATCAATGACCCTACAGCTTGCTTGTATGGCACATCCACCATAGATTGAGCCTCTAATGCATACTCCTCATCGGTGAGTTTCACGAGTTTGGAATTCACATCCAATGGAGTGCCAACGGGTTTGCAATCCTCCATGCCAAAGCGTTTGAGAACATCCATAACATACTTGCTTTGATTCATTGTTATGGTGCGTGTTGCTCTATCTCGCACAAACTCAACTCCTAAACAAAAGTGCAACTCACCCAGATCACTCATCTCGTACTCGTTCTCAAGCATTGCCTTCAATGCCTTCAAAGAGCTCATACCACTTGCAAGGATGATCAAATCATCCACATATATGATCACGATGACCACATGTTGCCCCTTTTGCATGAAATACAAGCTGTGATCAGCGATGCTCCTTGTGAACCCGATATGAACAAGAAACGTGTCAATCTTTTGATACCATGCGCGTGGAGATTGCTTCAACCCATACAATGACTTGTTCAACTTGCAAACAAGGTTCTCATTACCTCGTTGCACAAATCCTTCGGGTTGTACCATGTAGATGTCCTCGTCCAACTCGCCGTTCAAGAACGCCGTCTTCACATCCATTTGATGCATTTCCAAATCCATGGCAGCCCCGATGGCCAAAATGCATCGAATAGTGGTGAATTTCGCCACCGGTGCAAAGGTCTCATGAAAATCAACACCTTCGATTTGTGAAAAGCCCTTTGCCACCAATCTTGCCTTATAACGAACCACATCACCCGTTGCATCTCTCTTTGCACGAAATACCCACTTACAACCGATAGCGTTGCGATTCTTGGGGAGGGGAGTCAATTCCCAAGTGCCATTGTCCATCAACGATTTGTACTCCTCTTGCATGGCTTGCTCCCACTTGTTTGCATCATCACAACTCAACGCTTCACGAATCGTCAATGGAGCATCTAAAAGTGCAACGTTTGCATGCTCCTCCTCACCTTGAGGGAGAATATGATTCTTCCACCACTCGCCAAGTGGTCTACGATTTCTCTCTGGATAACGACGATCGCTCGAGGATGCATTGTCTTCAACCGCCGTTGCTTGTGCCTTTTTCTCGCCATTCTTCGTCTTCAAAGGTCGCTCCTCAATATGTTCCTCATCACCACCATCTTCGTCATCTTCGTCTTCATCAACAATATCAATAACGGGAGATTTGGAAGATTGGTCCACAACGGCCAATTTATCGCCTCTTCTCCCACTTGGACCATCGTCCAAATTGTCTTCAACCTTGGAATTCTCGCAAAATGTCACATCACGAGCTCGAATGATCTTCTTGGTCTCGAGCGACATGAGCCTGTACGCCTTGGTACCTTCACAATATCCAAGAAACATACATTTTGTTGCCTTGGCCTCAAGTTTGGTTCTTTGAGAATCGGGTACCTTTGCAAATGCGATGCATCCAAATGTGCGCATGTGCTCCACGCGGGGTGGCCTCCCACTCCACGCTTGCTCTGGTGTCATGTTTTGAACCGCACTCGTCGGGCATCGGTTGCGTGTGTACACCGCAGTCACCACCGCTTCCGCCCAAAGGTCCAAACCCAAATTTTGTGCATGCAACATACTCCTTGCCATTTCCACAATTGTTCGATTTGCACGCTCTGCAACTCCGTTTTGTTGTGGTGTATATGGCGTTGTGGTTTGTCTAGCAATGCCTTCTTTCTTCAATAACTCTCCAAATTGGTTGGACATGAACTCGCCGCCATTATCCGATCGAAACACCTTGATCTTGTGCTCGGATTGCTTCTCAACCAACGCCTTGAACTCTTTGAACTTCTCAAAACACTCGCTCTTTGCTTTGATCGGATACAACCATATCTTCCTCGAAAAATCATCAATGAACGTCACAAAATACTTGCAACCCCCCATAGACGTGGTCTTCATTGGACCACACACGTCGGAATGCACAATCTCAAGAACCTTGGTTGCACGAGTTGCCCCATCAACTGGAAACGGTGAGCGTTGTTGCTTGCCTTCAATACAACCCTCACATGTGAATGAACTAGGTGCGACGTGTGATTGTGCAAGATCCATGCCACTTACCATTCCACGCAGTGCTTTCACACTCTTGACATTCAAATGCCCGAGACGACGATGCCACAACGCCAACTTGTCTTCGTTTGAACTCGATTGCACCAACGTTGCGGATTCCGCCGCGTGCATCTTGGAAAACTTGATTTGGTACAAGCCGTTGACTTCGTGTATAATGGCCACCTCCTCACGACTTGGAGACAACACAAAGCACCCTTGGTCGCTAAATTCCATTCGCAAATGCTTCATCACCAAATGTCGCACCGATAAAAGATTTGCCTTCAACTTGGGAACGTGGAGGACATCATGGATGGTAATTGTCTTCACACGACCCTTCACCTCGGTGTCTACGACGATGGATCCTTTACCCACGGCTTGAAGAACCGTATCATCACCCAAAATGACATTCTTTGGAGATATGACGTGATATGATTGGAAACAAGTCCTAATGGGCGCCATGTGACTCGAGGCTCCCGAATCAACAATCCAATCGATCACACTACCATTGCATGACACGTCACTTGCCATCATTGCATACTCGTCCCCGTCATCACTACAAGAAGAGACGCTAGTCATAAATGCGTACTCATCACCTGCATCGTTGACCTTTGTATTGTTTGCACTTTCCTCTCTCTTGCGTTTGTAGCAAAATTTTGCCAAGTGGCCCTTTTTACCGCAATAGTAGCATACCTTGTCTGTAGAGCTCCCACTGGCACCGCTCTTGGATTGCTTCGCCATAAGCGCCGCGCTATCGCCACGAGTCTCGTTCTCTTTGCGCCGCGAGAGTTCATGCAACAACCGTGATGTCACATAATCAAGAGTGAGCTCGCTAATGGGCCTACTCTCCATAGCAACGATAAGATACTCGTACGACGGCGGCAAACTCTCGAGGAGCGTCATAACGATATCACCGTCGGTAATGTTGACGTCTGCGCCGTTGAGCTGATCCGCAAGAGCCTTGACTTTGTTGATGTGCGCCAACATGTCGTCGTTTTCTTCCATCTTGATGGTGAAAAACTTGCGCCTCAAAAACAAGATATTGACCAAGCTCTTTGCCTCATGAATATTGCAAAGCTTGGCCCATGCCTCGGCGGGAGTCTTGCACGACCGAATATGAGAAAGCTGGGAATCAGAAAGATTAAGAGCCAAAATCGCAAAGGCCTTTTTCTCTCGCCGAGTGTACGCAGTTCGTACCCTAGCCTCGGCGTCGGACGAAGGCGGTTCCTCACTACCCTCAACTATCTCCCACAATTCTTTTTCGGCCATGACCATTTCCATCTTGAATTTCCACAAGTGGAAGTTGACGCCATCGAACTTGTCTACAACCTTAGCACCTTCACCCTCAAATGTAGCCATATCCTTGATTGAAGGACGTACGCTCACAAAATTCAGCCCCTAGAAAGCTAAGAAAATTTGTTTTTATGATTTTTTGACAATTTTGTGATTTGTGGAGCAAATTGCACACGTACGTGCTTCTAATGCCTCCAAACTAATTCCAAACACTAAATCAGCACCTTTGTGCTACACATCAACCTCACAACACTCAATCGTGATGGTTCTTAGTGAATTTGCACAAGATCATACCACAACACCCTAACTAGGAGAATTGCGCACTCGTTGGCTCAAATCCACTAAAATCAGCACCCTTGTGCTTCACAACACGTAATGCACCCTATGGACACCCTTGTGCCTTCCAAGGACTCTAAATCAATGCAAATTCAGCCCCTTCAAGTCCTAATTGCATTGAAATTCATCAAATCAGCCCCGTTGTGCATTCACTAACCCAAACTCTAATTTTGAGCACTCCAAGGGCATAACTCACATTCCAAACCCTTGTGCAAGAATTGCAATACCAAAATCAGATTGTAGACTCACCCCAAGAGCCTCAAAGCATAAAAGTGCCTTGCAACAACACAAGTGCACAAATTGAGCACAAATTGAGCCAATAAGCTCCAATGAGCTCCAATAAGCTCCAATAAGCTCCAATCAGCTCCAATATACTCCAACAAGCACCAATAAGCTCCAAAGCTCCAATTCAGCCCTTGTAGACGTGTATAAACTCCAAAGGTGCTCCAAAGTGCTCCAAAAGCTCCAAATCAACAAATGATAGCTCCAAAGTGCGAATTCAGCCCTCCAACACGTAGATCAAAGGTAGGAAGATTGTAATACCTCCCAATGTCGAAATCAGCCCACCAAAGCTCGAATTCAGCCCTCCAAAGTTCCAAATCAGCGCTCCAATACTCCAAAATCAGCGCTCCAACGCACGACCTCCACACAATGAGCAATCTAATCTTTGACTCACGCAAAACACATGAGTGGGCCCATAACCTATTGAAGGTTAGATTAGAATGCCAAAGCCTCACACAAACACTTGGAATGCATAGGAAAGAGATGATCTTTACTCATGGGCTGCCCCTCTTAAGTAGCACACCCAAGGGAGTCCCCTTGGCAAACCATATGGGACATCAGCCCATACTCCACTCCTAGTACACTAGGATCAGCCCATATCACTTGGGAGACCCAATTCTCATTATCTCTAACTAGTACCACTTCTCTAGTTGCTAGTCTAGCTCATTCGCATCATCTACTCTAGCTAATGCGCATGGCTATGAGCAACTTCAGCCCACGCAATCATCCTACTTCAACAGCTACAACAATCATGTGTGACAACCAAGGGAGTATGTCATTGGCGAAGAATCCGACGCATCAC
This sequence comes from Pohlia nutans, assembly GCA_022496805.1. Lineage (NCBI taxonomy): Eukaryota > Viridiplantae > Streptophyta > Bryopsida > Bryales > Mniaceae > Pohlia > Pohlia nutans. The sequence goes on from CM040094.1 coordinate 20,990,724, forward strand.
TCACGTACAAAGCACATTGATGTGCAATATCACTTCATTCGAGAGAAGTTAGAGATGAAGGTGATAGAGTTGAAGTATTGTCCAACGGAGCACATGGTGGCGGACGTGCTCACAAAGGCTCTTGCGAGAGATCGACATCAAAGACTAGTGGTGGCATTTGGGCTCGAAGGCTTTGGCTATTCGCAAAGTGGGAGTGTTGAAGTAGGATGCTTGCGTGGGCTGAAGTTGCTCATAGCTATGCGCATTAGCTAGAGTAGATGATGCGAATGAGCTAGACTAGCAACTAGAGAAGTGGTACTAGTTAGAGATAATGAGAATTGGGTCTCCCCAGTGATATGGGCTGATCCTAGTGTACTAGGAGTGGAGTATGGGCTGATGTCCCATATGGTTTGCCAAGGGGACTCCCTTGGGTGTGCTACTTAAGAGGGGCAGCCCATGAGTAAAGATCATCTCTTTCCTATGCATTCCAAGTGTTTGTGTGAGGCTTTGGCATTCTAATCTTACCTTCAATAGATACGGTTCTTCAAGCCGTGGGTAAAGGATCTATTGAAGGTTAGATTAGAATGCCAAAGCCTCACACAAACACTTGGAATGCATAGGAAAGAGATGATCTTTACTCATGGGCTGCCCCTCTTAAGTAGCACACCCAAGGGAGTCCCCTTGGCTAACCATATGGGACATCAGCCCATACTCCACTCCTAGTACACTAGGATCAGCCCATATCACTTGGGAGACCCAATTCTCATTACTTCTAACTAGTACCACTTCTCTAGTTGCAAGTCTAGCTCATTCGCATCATCTACTCTAGCTAATGCGCATGGCTATGAGCAACTTCAGCCCACGCAATCATCCTACTTCAACACTCCCACTTTGCGAATAGCCAAAGCCTTCGAGCCCAAATGCCTCCACTAGTCTTTGATGTCGATCTCTCGCAAGAGCCTTTGTGAGCACGTCTGCCACCATGTGCTCCGTTGGACAATACTTCAACTCTATCACCTTCTTCTCTAACTTCTCTCGAATGAAGTGATATTGCACATCAATGTGCTTTGTACGTGAGTGATGCGTTGGATTCTTCGCCAATGACATACTCCCTTGGTTGTCACACATGATTGTTGTAGCCTCCTCTTGAGTGCATCTCACATCCGCCATTAGTTGCCTCAACCAAATGGCCTCCTTCGTACCGTGGCTCGTCGCCATGTACTCCGCCTCAACCGTTGACGTGGCCGTGGTTTGTTGGCGCTTGCTATTCCATGAAACGGCCCCCGATCCAACTTTGAACATGTACCCCGTGGTGGATCTACGATCATTGGTATCACCCGCATAATCCGCATCACAATACCCACTCAACACAATGTTGTCACCTCCAAGACACAACCTCACATCACTTGTGCCTTTCAAGTACCGCATGATCCTCTTGACCGCAACCCAATGACTTGAACCCGGTCTTGCCATGTGTTGACTCACAACGCTGATTGGATACGCAAGGTCCGGCCTTGTTGCAATCATAGCATACATCAATGACCCTACAGCTTGCTTGTATGGCACATCCACCATAGATTGAGCCTCTAATGCATACTCCTCATCGGTGAGTTTCACGAGTTTGGAATTCACATCCAATGGAGTGCCAACCGGTTTGCAATCCTCCATGCCAAAGCGTTTGAGAACATCCATAACATACTTGCTTTGATTCATTGTTATGGTGCGTGTTGTTCTATCTCGCACAAACTCAACTCCTAAACAAAAGTGCAACTCACCCAGATCACTCATCTCGTACTCGTTCTCAAGCATTGCCTTCAATGCCTTCAAAGAGCTCATACCACTTGCAAGGATGATCAAATCATCCACATATATGATCACGATGACCACATGTTGCCCCTTTTGCATGAAATACAAGCTGTGATCAGCGATGCTCCTTGTGAAGCCGATATGAACAAGAAACGTGTCAATCTTTTGATACCATGCGCGTGGAGATTGCTTCAACCCATACAATGACTTGTTCAACTTGCAAACAAGGTTCTCATTACCTCGTTGCACAAATCCTTCGGGTTGTACCATGTAGATGTCCTCGTCCAACTCGCCGTTCAAGAACGCCGTCTTCACATCCATTTGATGCATTTCCAAATCCATGGCAGCCCCGATGGCCAAAATGCATCGAATAGTGGTGAATTTCGCCACCGGTGCAAAGGTCTCATGAAAATCAACACCTTCGATTTGTGAAAAGCCCTTTGCCACCAATCTTGCCTTATAACGAACCACATCACCCGTTGCATCTCTCTTTGCACGAAATACCCACTTACAACCGATAGCGTTGCGATTCTTGGGGAGGGGAGTCAATTCCCAAGTGCCATTGTCCATCAACGATTTGTACTCCTCTTGCATGGCTTGCTCCCACTTGTTTGCATCATCACAACTCAACGCTTCACGAATCGTCAATGGAGCATCTCAAAGTGCAACGTTTGCATGCTCCTCCTCACCTTGAGGGAGAATATGATTCTTCCACCACTCGCCAAGTGGTCTACGATTTCTCTCTGGATAACGACGATCGCTCGAGGATGCATTGTCTTCAACCGCCGTTGCTTGTGCCTTTTTCTCGCCATTCTTCGTCTTCAAAGGTCGCTCCTCAATATGTTCCTCATCACCACCATCTTCGTCATCTTCGTCTTCATCAACAATATCAATAACGGGAGATTTGGAAGATTGGTCCACAATCGCTGGTTTATCGCCACTTCTCCCACTTGGACCATCGTCCAAATTGTCTTCAACCTTGGAATTCTCGCAAAATGTCACATCACGAGCTCGAATGATCTTCTTGGTCTCGAGCGACATGAGCCTGTACGCCTTGGTACCTTCACAATATCCAAGAAACACACATTTTGTTGCCTTGGCCTCAAGTTTGGTTCTTTGAGAATCGGGTACCTTTGCAAATGCGATGCATCTAAATGTGCGCATGTGCTCCACGCGGGGTGGCCTCCCACTCCACGCTTGCTCCGGTGTCATGTTTTGAACCGCACTCGTCGGGCATCGGTTGCGTGTGTACACCGCAGTCACCACCGCTTCCGCCCAAAGGTCCAAACCCAAATTTTGTGCATGCAACATACTCCTTGCCATTTCCACAATTGTTCGATTTGCACGCTCTGCAACTCCGTTTTGTTGTGGTGTATATGGCGTTGTGGTTTGTCTAGCAATGCCTTCTTTCTTCAATAACTCTCCAAATTGGTTGGACATGAACTCGCCGCCATTATCCGATCGAAACACCTTGATCTTGTGCTCGGATTGCTTCTCAACCAACGCCTTGAACTCTTTGAACTTCTCAAAACACTCGCTCTTTGCTTTGATCGGATACAACCATATCTTCCTCGAAAAATCATCAATGAACGTCACAAAATACTTGCAACCCCCCATAGACGTGGTCTTCATCGGACCACACACGTCGGAATGCACAATCTCAAGAACCTTGGTTGCACGAGTTGCCCCATCAACTGGAAACGGTGAGCGTTGTTGCTTGCCTTCAATACAACCCTCACATGTGAATGAACTAGGCGCGACGTGTGATTGTGCAAGATCCATGCCACTTACCATTCCACGCAGTGCTTTCACACTCTTGACATTCAAATGCCCGAGACGACGATGCCACAACGCCAACTTGTCTTCGTTTGAACTCGATTGCACCAACGTTGCGGATTCCGCCCCGTGCATCTTGGAAAACTTGATTTGGTACAAGCCGTTGACTTCGTGTATAATGGCCACCTCCTCACGACTTGGAGACAACACAAAACACCCTTGGTCGCTAAATTCCACTCGCAAATGCTTCATCACCAAATGTCGCACCGATAAAAGATTTGCCTTCAACTTGGGAACGTGGAGGACATCATGGATGGTAATTGTCTTCACACGACCCTTCACCTCGGTGTCTACGACGATGGATCCTTTACCCACGGCTTGAAGAACCGTATCATCACCCAAAATGACATTCTTTGGAGATATGACGTGATATGATTGGAAACAAGTCCTAATGGGCGCCATGTGACTCGAGGCTCCCGAATCGACAATCCAATCGATCACACTACCATTGCATGACACGTCACTTGCCATCATTGCATACTCGTCCCCGTCATCACACCAAGAAGAGACGCTAGTCATAAATGCGTACTCATCACCTGCATCGTTGACCTTTGTATTGTTGGCACTTTCCTCTCTCTTGCGTTTGTAGCAAAATTTTGCCAAGTGGCCCTTCTTACCGCAATAGTAGCATACCTTGTCTGTAGAGCTCCCACTGGCACCGCTCTTGGATTGCTTCGCCATAAGCGCCGCGCTATCGCCACGAGTCTCGTTCTCTTTGCGCCGCGAGAGTTCATGCAACAACCGTGATGTCACATAATCAAGAGTGAGCTCGCTAATGGGCCTACTCTCCATAGCAACGATAAGATACTCGTACGACGGCGGCAAACTCTCGAGGAGCGTCATAACGATATCACCGTCGGTAATGTTGACGTCTGCGCCGTTGAGCTGATCCGCAAGAGCCTTGACTTTGTTGATGTGCGCCAACATGTCGTCGTTTTCTTCCATCTTGATGGTGAAAAACTTGCGCCTCAAAAACAAGATATTGACCAAGCTCTTTGCCTCATGAATATTGCAAAGCTTGGCCCATGCCTCGGCGGGAGTCTTGCACGACCGAATATGAGAAAGCTGGGAATCAGAAAGATTAAGAGCCAAAATCGCAAAGGCCTTTTTCTCTCGCCGAGTGTACGCAGTTCGTACCCTAGCCTCGGCGTCGGACGAAGGCGGTTCCTCACTACCCTCAACTATCTCCCACAATTCTTTTTCGGCCATGACCATTTCCATCTTGAATTTCCACAAGTGGAAGTTGACGCCATCGAACTTGTCTACAACCTTAGCACCTTCACCCTCAAATGTAGCCATATCCTTGATTGAAGGACGTACGCTCACCAAATTCAGCCCCTAGAAAGCTAAGAAAAATTGTTTTTATGATTTTTTTTTGACAATTTTGTGATTTGTGAGGCAAATTGCACACGTACGTGCTTCTAATGCCTCCAAACTAATTCCAAACACTAAATCAGCACCTTTGTGCTACACATCAACCTCACAACACTCAATCGTGATGGTTCTTAGTGAATTTGCACAAGATCATACCACAACACCCTAACTAGGAGAATTGCGCACTCGTTGGCTCAAATCCACTCAAATCAGCACCCTTGTGCTTCACAACACGTAATGCACCCTATGGACACCCTTGTGCCTTCCAAGGACTCTAAATCAATGCAAATTCAGCCCCTTCAAGTCCTAATTGCATTGAAATTCATCAAATCAGCCCCGTTGTGCATTCACTAACCCAAACTCTAATTTTGAGCACTCCAAGGGCATAACTCACATTCCAAACCCTTGTGCAAGAATTGCAATACCAAAATCAGATTGTAGACTCACCCCAAGAGCCTCAAAGCATAAAAGTGCCTTGCAACAACACAAGTGCACAAATTGACCACAAATTGAGCCAATAAGCTCCAATAAGCTCCAATAAGCTCCAATAAGCTCCAATAAGCTCCAATATACTCCAACAAGCACCAATAAGCTCCAAAGCTCCAATTCAGCCCTTGTAGACGTGTATAAACTCCAAAAGTGCTGCAAAGTGCTCCAAAAGCTCCAAATCAACAAATGATAGCTCCAAAGTGCGAATTCAGCCCTCCAACACGTAGATCAAAGGTAGGAAGATTGTAATACCTCCCAATGTCGAAATCACCCCACCAAAGCTCGAATTCAGCCCTCCAAAGTTCCAAATCAGCGCTCCAATACTCCAAAATCAGCGCTCCAACGCACGACCCCCACACAATGAGCAATCTAATCTTTGACTCACGCAAAACACATGAGTGGGCCCATAACCTATTGAAGGTTAGATTAGAATGCCAAAGCCTCACACAAACACTTGGAATGCATAGGAAAGAGATGATCTTTACTCATGGGCTGCCCCTCTTAAGTAGCACACCCAAGGGAGTCCCCTTGGCTAACCATATGGGACATCAGCCCATACTCCACTCCTAGTACACTAGGATCAGCCCATATCACTTGGGAGACCCAATTCTCATTACTTCTAACTAGTACCACTTCTCTAGTTGCAAGTCTAGCTCATTCGCATCATCTACTCTAGCTAATGCGCATGGCTATGAGCAACTTCAGCCCACGCAATCATCCTACTTCAACAGGATCCATCGTCGTAGACACCGAGGTGAAGGGTCGTGTGAAGACAATTACCATCCATGATGTCCTCCACGTTCCCAAGTTGAAGGCAAATCTTTTATCGGTGCGACATTTGGTGATGAAGCATTTGCGAGTGGAATTTAGCGACCAAGGGTGTTTTGTGTTGTCTCCAAGTCGTGAGGAGGTGGCTGTTGAAGTAGGATGATTGCGTGGGCTGAAGTTGCTCATAGCCATGCGCATTAGCTAGAGTAGATGATGCGAAAGAGCTAGACTAGCAACTAGAGAAGTGGTACTAGTTAGAGATAATGAGAATTGGGTCTCCCAAGTGATATGGGCTGATCCTAGTGTACTAGGAGTGGAGTATGGGCTGATGTCCCATATGGTTTGCCAAGGGGACTCCCTTGGGTGTGCTACTTAAGAGGGGCAGCCCATGAGTAAAGATCATCTCTTTCCTATGCATTCCAAGTGTTTGTGTGAGGCTTTGGCATTCTAATCTAACCTTCAATAGGTTATGGGCCCACTCATGTGTTTTGCGTGAGTCAAAGATTAGATTGCTCATTGTGTGGAGGTCGTGCGTTGGAGCGCTGATTTTGGAGTATTGGAGCGCTGATTTGGAACTTTGGAGGGCTGAATTCGAGCTTTGGTGGGCTGATTTCGACATTGGGAGGTATTACAATCTTCCTACCTTTGATCTACGTGTTGGAGGGCTGAATTCGCACTTTGGAGCTATCATTTGTTGATTTGGAGCTTTTGGAGCACTTTGGAGCACCTTTGGAGTTTATACACGTCTACAAGGGCTGAATTGGAGCTTTGGAGCTTATTGGTGCTTGTTGGAGTATATTGGAGCTTATTGGAGCTTATTGGAGCTTATTGGAGCTTATTGGAGCTTATTGGCTCAATTTGTGCTCAATTTGTGCACTTGTGTTGTTGCAAGGCACTTTTATGCTTTGAGGCTCTTGGGGTGAGTCTACAATCTGATTTTGGTATTGCAATTCTTGCACAAGGGTTTGGAATGTGAGTTATGCCCTTGGAGTGCTCAAAATTAGAGTTTGGGTTAGTGAATGCACAACGGGGCTGATTTGATGAATTTCAATGCAATTAGGACTTGAAGGGGCTGAATTTGCATTGATTTAGAGTCCTTGGAAGGCACAAGGGTGTGCATAGGGTGCATTACGTGTTGTGAAGCACAAGGGTGCTGATTTGAGTGGATTTGAGCCAACGAGTGCGCAATTCTCCTAGTTAGGGTGTTGTGGTATGATCTTGTGCAAATTCACTAAGAACCATCACGATTGAGTGTTGTGAGGTTGATGTGTAGCACAAAGGTGCTGATTTAGTGTTTGGAATTAGTTTGGAGGCATTAGAAGCACGTACGTGTGCAATTTGCCTCACAAATCACAAAATTGTCAAAAAATCATAAAAACAATTTTTCTTAGCTTTCTAGGGGCTGAATTTTGTGAGCGTACGTCCTTCAATCAAGGATATGGCTACATTTGAGGGTGAAGGTGCTAAGGTTGTAGACAAGTTCGATGGCGTCAACTTCCACTTGTGGAAATTCAAGATGGAAATGGTCATGGCCGAAAAAGAATTGTGGGAGATAGTTGAGGGTAGTGAGGAACCGCCTTCGTCCGACGCCGAGGCTAGGGTACGAACTGCGTACACTCGGCGAGAGAAAAAGGCCTTTGCGATTTTGGCTCTTAATCTTTCTGATTCCCAGCTTTCTCATATTCGGTCGTGCAAGACTCCCGCCGAGGCATGGGCCAAGCTTTGCAATATTCATGAGGCAAAGAGCTTGGTCAATATCTTGTTTTTGAGGCGCAAGTTTTTCACCATCAAGATGGAAGAAAACGACGACATGTTGGCGCACATCAACAAAGTCAAGGCTCTTGCGGATCAGCTCAACGGCGCAGACGTCAACATTACCGACGGTGATATCGTTATGACGCTTCTCGAGAGTTTGCCGCCGTCGTACGAGTATCTTATCGTTGCTATGGAGAGTAGGCCCATTAGCGAGCTCACTCTTGATTATGTGACATCACGGTTGTTGCATGAACTCTCGCGGCGCAAAGAGAACGAGACTCGTGGCGATAGCGCGGCGCTTATGGCGAAGCAATCCAAGAGCGGTGCCAGTGGGAGCTCTACAGACAAGGTATGCTACTATTGCGGTAAAAAGGGCCACTTGGCAAAATTTTGCTACAAACGCAAGAGAGAGGAAAGTGCAAACAATACAAAGGTCAACGATGCAGGTGATGAGTACGCATTTATGACTAGCGTCTTTTCTTGTAGTGATGACGGGGACGAGTATGCAATGATGGCAAGTGACGTGTCATGCAATGGTAGTGTGATCGATTGGATTGTTGATTCGGGAGCCTCGAGTCACATGGCGCCCATTAGGACTTGTTTCCAATCATATCACGTCATATCTCCAAAGAATGTCATTTTGGGTGATGATACGGTTCTTCAAGCCGTGGGTAAAGGATCCATCGTCGTAGACACCGAGGTGAAGGGTCGTGTGAAGACAATTACCATCCATGATGTCCTCCACGTTCCCAAGTTGAAGGCAAATCTTTTATCGGTGCGACATTTGGTGATGAAGCATTTGCGAATGGAATTTAGCGACCAAGGGTGTTTTGTGTTGTCTCCAAGTCGTGAGGAGGTGGCCATTATACACGAAGTCAACGGCTTGTACCAAATCAAGTTTTCCAAGATGCACGCGGCGGAATCGGCAACGTTGGTGCAATCGAGTTCAAACGAAGACAAGTTGGCGTTGTGGCATCGTCGTCTCGGGCATTTGAATGTCAAGAGTGTGAAAGCACTGCGTGGAATGGTAAGTGGCATGGATCTTGCACAATCACACGTCGCACCTAGTTCATTCACATGTGAGGGTTGTATTGAAGGCAAGCAACAACGCTCACCGTTTCCAGTTGATGGGGCAACTCGTGCAACCAAGGTTCTTGAGATTGTGCATTCCGACGTGTGTGGTCCAATGAAGACCACGTCTATGGGGGGTTGCAAGTATTTTGTGACGTTCATTGATGATTTTTCGAGGAAGATATGGTTGTATCCGATCAAAGCAAAGAGCGAGTGTTTTGAGAAGTTCAAAGAGTTCAAGGCGTTGGTTGAGAAGCAATCCGAGCACAAGATCAAGGTGTTTCGATCGGATAATGGCGGCGAGTTCATGTCCAACCAATTTGGAGAGTTATTGAAGAAAGAAGGCATTGCTAGACAAACCACAACGCCATATACACCACAACAAAACGGAGTTGCAGAGCGTGCAAATCGAACAATTGTGGAAATGGCAAGGAGTATGTTGCATGCACAAAATTTGGGTTTGGACCTTTGGGCGGAAGCGGTGGTGACTGCGGTGTACACACGCAACCGATGCCCGACGAGTGCGGTTCAAAACATGACACCAGAGCAAGCTTGGAGTGGGAGGCCACCCCGCGTGGAGCACATGCGCACATTTGGATGCATCGCATTTGCAAAGGTACCCGATTCTCAAAGAACCAAACTTGAGGCCAAGGCAACAAAATGTGTGTTTCTTGGATATTGTGAAGGTACCAAGGCATACAGGCTCATGTCGCTCGAGACCAAGAAGATCATTCGAGCTCGTGATGTGACATTTTGCGAGAATTCCAAGGTTGAAGACAATTTGGACGATGGTCCAAGTGGGAGAAGTGGCGATAAACCGGCGATTGTGGACCAATCTTCCAAATCTCCCGTTATTGATATTGTTGATGAAGACGAAGATGACGAAGATGGTGGTGATGAGGAACATATTGAGGAGCGACCTTTGAAGACGAAGAATGGCGAGAAAAAGGCACAAGCAACGGCGGTTGAAGACAATGCATCCTCGAGCGATCGTCGTTATCCAGAGAGAAATCGTAGACCACTTGGCGAGTGGTGGAAGAATCATATTCTCCCTCAAGGTGAGGAGGAGCATGCAAACGTTGCACTTTTAGATGCTCCATTGACGATTCGTGAAGCGTTGAATTGTGATGATGCAAACAAGTGGGAGCAAGCCATGCAAGAGGAGTACAAATCGTTGATGGACAATGGCACTTGGGAATTGACTCCCCTCCCCAAGAATCGCAACGCTATCGGTTGTAAGTGGGTATTTCGTGCAAAGAGAGATGCAACGGGTGATGTGGTTCGTTATAAGGCAAGATTGGTGGCAAAGGGCTTTTCACAAATCGAAGGTGTTGATTTTCATGAGACCTTTGCACCGGTGGCGAAATTCACCACTATTCGATGCATTTTGGCCATCGGGGCTGCCATGGATTTGGAAATGCATCAAATGGATGTGAAGACGGCGTTCTTGAACGGCGAGTTGGACGAGGACATCTACATGGTACAACCCGAAGGATTTGTGCAACGAGGTAATGAGAACCTTGTTTGCAAGTTGAACAAGTCATTGTATGGGTTGAAGCAATCTCCACGCGCATGGTATCAAAAGATTGACACGTTTCTTGTTCAAATCGGGTTCACAAGGAGCATCGCTGATCACAGCTTGTATTTCATGCAAAAGGGGCAACATGTGGTCATCGTGATCATATATGTGGATGATTTGATCATCCTTGCAAGTGGTATGAGCTCATTGAAGGCATTGAAGGCAATGCTTGAGAACGAGTACGAGATGAGTGATCTGGGTGAGTTGCACTTTTGTTTAGGAGTTGAGTTTGTGCGAGATAGAGCAACACGCACCATAACAATGAATCAAAGCAAGTATGTTATGGATGTTCTCAAACGCTTTGGCATGGAGGATTGCAAACCGGTTGGCACTCCATTGGATGTGAATTCCAAACTCGTGAAACTCACCGATGAGGAGTATGCATTAGAGGCTCAATCTATGGTGGATGTGCCATACAAGCAAGCTGTAGGGTCATTGATGTATGCTATGATTGCAAAAAGGCCGGACCTTGCGTATCCAATCAGCGTTGTGAGTCAACACATAGCAAGACCGGGTTCAAGTCATTGGGTTGCGGTCAAGAGGATCATGCGGTACTTGAAAGGCACAAGTGATGTGAGGTTGTGTCTTGGAGGTGACAACATTGTGTTGAGTGGGTATTGTGATGCGGATTATGCGGGTGATACCAATGATCGTAGATCCACCACGGGGTACATGTTCAAAGTTGGATCGGGGGCCGTTTCATGGAATAGCAAGCGCCAACAAACCACGGCCACGTCAACGGTTGAGGCGGAGTACATGGCGACGAGCCACGGTACGAAGGAGGCCATTTGGTTGAGGCAACTAATGGCGGATGTGAGATGCACTCAAGAGGAGGCTACAACAATCATGTGTGACAACCAAGGGAGTATGTCATTGGCGAAGAATCCAACGCATCACTCACGTACAAAGCACATTGATGTGCAATATCACTTCATTCGAGAGAAGTTAGAGATGAAGGTGATAGAGTTGAAGTATTGTCCAACGGAGCACATGGTGGCGGACGTGCTGACAAAGGCTCTTGCGAGAGATCGACATCAAAGACTAGTGGTGGCATTTGGGCTCCAAGGCTTTGGCTATTCGCAAAGTGGGAGTGTTGAAGTAGGATGATTGCGTGGGCTGAAGTTGCTCATAGCCATGCGCATTAGCTAGAGTAGATGATGCGAATGAGCTAGACTAGCAACTAGAGAAGTGGTACTAGTTAGAGATAATGAGAATTGGGTCTCCCAAGTGATATGGGCTGATCCTAGTGTACTAGGAGTGGAGTATGGGCTGATGTCCCATATGGTTTGCCAAGGGGACTCCCTTGGGTGTGCTACTTAAGAGGGGCAGCCCATGAGTAAAGATCATCTCTTTCCTATGCATTCCAAGTGTTTGTGTGAGGCTTTGGCATTCTAATCTAACCTTCAATAGTGGCCATTATACACGAAGTCAACGGCTTGTACCAAATCAAGTTTTCCAAGATGCACGCGGCGGAATCGGCAACGTTGGTGCAATCGAGTTCAAACGAAGACAAGTTGGCGTTGTGGCATCGTCGTCTCGGGCATTTGAATGTCAAGAGTGTGAAAGCACTGCGTGGAATGGTAAGTGGCATGGATCTTGCACAATCACACGTCGCACCTAGTTCATTCGCATGTGAGGGTTGTATTGAAGGCAAGCAACAACGCTCACCGTTTCCAGTTGATGGGGCAACTCGTGCAACCAAGGTTCTTGAGATTGTGCATTCCGACGTGTGTGGTCCAATGAAGACCACGTCTATGGGGGGTTGCAAGTATTTTGTGACGTTCATTGATGATTTTTCGAGGAAGATATGGTTGTATCCGATCAAAGCAAAGAGCGAGTGTTTTGAGAAGTTCAAAGAGTTCAAGGCGTTGGTTGAGAAGCAATCCGAGCACAAGATCAAGGTGTTTCGATCGGATAATGGCGGCGAGTTCATGTCCAACCAATTTGGAGAGTTATTGAAGAAAGAAGGCATTGCTAGACAAACCACAACGCCATATACACCACAACAAAACGGAGTTGCAGAGCGTGCAAATCGAACAATTGTGGAAATGGCAAGGAGTATGTTGCATGCACAAAATTTGGGTTTGGACCTTTGGGCGGAAGCGGTGGTGACTGCGGTGTACACACGCAACCGATGCCCGACGAGTGCGGTTCAAAACATGACACCAGAGCAAGCTTGGAGTGGGAGGCCACCCCGCGTGGAGCACATGCGCACATTTGGATGCATCGCATTTGCAAAGGTACCCGATTCTCAAAGAACCAAACTTGAGGCCAAGGCAACAAAATGTGTGTTTCTTGGATATTGTGAAGGTACCAAGGCGTACAGGCTTATGTCGCTCGAGACCAAGAAGATCATTCGAGCTCGTGATGTGACATTTTGCGAGAATTCCAAGGTTGAAGACAATTTGGACGATGGTCCAAGTGGGAGAAGTGGCGATAAACCGGCGATTGTGGACCAATCTTCCAAATCTCCCGTTATTGATATTGTTGATGAAGACGAAGATGACGAAGATGGTGGTGATGAGGAACATATTGAGGAGCGACCTTTGAAGACGAAGAATGGCGAGAAAAAGGCACAAGCAACGGCGGTTGAAGACAATGCATCCTCGAGCGATCGTCGTTATCCAGAGAGAAATCGTAGACCACTTGGCGAGTGGTGGAAGAATCATATTCTCCCTCAAGGTGAGGAGGAGCATGCAAACGTTGCACTTTTAGATGCTCCATTGACGATTCGTGAAGCGTTGAATTGTGATGATGCAAACAAGTGGGAGCAAGCCATGCAAGAGGAGTACAAATCGTTGATGGACAATGGCACTTGGGAATTGACTCCCCTCCCCAAGAATCGCAACGCTATCGGTTGTAAGTGGGTATTTCGTGCAAAGAGAGATGCAACGGGTGATGTGGTTCGTTATAAGGCAAGATTGGTGGCAAAGGGCTTTTCACAAATCGAAGGTGTTGATTTTCATGAGACCTTTGCACCGGTGGCGAAATTCACCACTATTCGATGCATTTTGGCCATCGGGGCTGCCATGGATTTGGAAATGCATCAAATGGATGTGAAGACGGCGTTCTTGAACGGCGAGTTGGACGAGGACATCTACATGGTACAACCCGAAGGATTTGTGCAACGAGGTAATGAGAACCTTGTTTGCAAGTTGAACAAGTCATTGTATGGGTTGAAGCAATCTCCACGCGCATGGTATCAAAAGATTGACACGTTTCTTGTTCATATCGGGTTCACAAGGAGCATCGCTGATCACAGCTTGTATTTCATGCAAAAGGGGCAACATGTGGTCATCGTGATCATATATGTGGATGATTTGATCATCCTTGCAAGTGGTATGAGCTCTTTGAAGGCATTGAAGGCAATGCTTGAGAACGAGTACGAGATGAGTGATCTCGGTGAGTTGCACTTTTGTTTAGGAGTTGAGTTTGTGCGAGATAGAGCAACACGCACCATAACAATGAATCAAAGCAAGTATGTTATGGATGTTCTCAAACGCTTTGGCATGGAGGATTGCAAACCGGTTGGCACTCCATTGGATGTGAATTCCAAACTCGTGAAACTCACGGATGAGGAGTATGCATTAGAGGCTCAATCTATGGTGGATGTGCCATACAAGCAAGCTGTAGGGTCATTGATGTATGCTATGATTGCAACAAGGCCGGACCTTGCGTATCCAATCAGCGTTGTGAGTCAACACATGGCAAGACCGGGTTCAAGTCATTGGGTTGCGGTCAAGAGGATCATGCGGTACTTGAAAGGCACAAGTGATGTGAGGTTGTGTCTTGGAGGTGACAACATTGTGTTGAGTGGGTATTGTGATGCGGATTATGCGGGTGATACCAATGATCGTAGATCCACCACGGGGTACATGTTCAAAGTTGGATCGGGGGCCGTTTCATGGAATAGCAAGCGCCAACAAACCACGGCCACGTCAACGGTTGAGGCGGAGTACATGGCGACGAGCCACGGTACGAAGGAGGCCATTTGGTTGAGGCAACTAATGGCGGATGTGAGATGCACTCAAGAGGAGGCTACAACAATCATGTGTGACAACCAAGGGAGTATGTCATTGGCGAAGAATCCAACGCATCACTCACGTACAAAGCACATTGATGTGCAATATCACTTCATTCGAGAGAAGTTAGAGAAGAAGGTGATAGAGTTGAAGTATTGTCCAACGGAGCACATGGTGGCAGACGTGCTGACAAAGGCTCTTGCGAGAGATCGACATCAAAGACTAGTGGAGGCATTTGGGCTCGAAGGCTTTGGCTATTCGCAAAGTGGGAGTGTTGAAGTAGGATGATTGCGTGGGCTGAAGTTGCTCATAGCCATGCGCATTAGCTAGAGTAGATGATGCGAATGAGCTAGACTTGCAACTAGAGAAGTGGTACTAGTTAGAAGTAATGAGAATTGGGTCTCCCAAGTGATATGGGCTGATCCTAGTGTACTAGGAGTGGAGTATGGGCTGATGTCCCATATGGTTAGCCAAGGGGACTCCCTTGGGTGTGCTACTTAAGAGGGGCAGCCCATGAGTAAAGATCATCTCTTTCCTATGCATTCCAAGTGTTTGTGTGAGGCTTTGGCATTCTAATCTAACCTTCAATAGATGCAAACAAGTGGGAGCAAGCCATGCAAGAGGAGTACAAATCGTTGATGGACAATGGCACTTGGGAATTGACTCCCCTCCCCAAGAATCGCAACGCTATCGGTTGTAAGTGGGTATTTCGTGCAAAGAGAGATGCAACGGGTGATGTGGTTCGTTATAAGGCAAGATTGGTGGCAAAGGGCTTTTCACAAATCGAAGGTGTTGATTTTCATGAGACCTTTGCACCGGTGGCGAAATTCACCACTATTCGATGCATTTTGGCCATCGGGGCTGCCATGGATTTGGAAATGCATCAAATGGATGTGAAGACGGCGTTCTTGAACGGCGAGTTGGACGAGGACATCTACATGGTACAACCCGAAGGATTTGTGCAACGAGGTAATGAGAACCTTGTTTGCAAGTTGAACAAGTCATTGTATGGGTTGAAGCAATCTCCACGCGCATGGTATCAAAAGATTGACACGTTTCTTGTTCATATCGGGTTCACAAGGAGCATCGCTGATCACAGCTTGTATTTCATGCAAAAGGGGCAACATGTGGTCATCGTGATCATATATGTGGATGATTTGATCATCCTTGCAAGTGGTATGAGCTCTTTGAAGGCATTGAAGGCAATGCTTGAGAACGAGTACGAGATGAGTGATCTCGGTGAGTTGCACTTTTGTTTAGGAGTTGAGTTTGTGCGAGATAGAGCAACACGCACCATAACAATGAATCAAAGCAAGTATGTTATGGATGTTCTCAAACGCTTTGGCATGGAGGATTGCAAACCGGTTGGCACTCCATTGGATGTGAATTCCAAACTCGTGAAACTCACCGATGAGGAGTATGCATTAGAGGCTCAATCTATGGTGGATGTGCCATACAAGCAAGCTGTAGGGTCATTGATGTATGCTATGATTGCAACAAGGCCGGACCTTGCGTATCCAATCAGCGTTGTGAGTCAACACATGGCAAGACCGGGTTCAAGTCATTGGGTTGCGGTCAAGAGGATCATGCGGTACTTGAAAGGCACAAGTGATGTGAGGTTGTGTCTTGGAGGTGACAACATTGTGTTGAGTGGGTATTGTGATGCGGATTATGCGGGTGATACCAATGATCGTAGATCCACCACGGGGTACATGTTCAAAGTTGGATCGGGGGCCGTTTCATGGAATAGCAAGCGCCAACAAACCACGGCCACGTCAACGGTTGAGGCGGAGTACATGGCGACGAGCCACGGTACGAAGGAGGCCATTTGGTTGAGGCAACTAATGGCGGATGTGAGATGCACTCAAGAGGAGGCTACAACAATCATGTGTGACAACCAAGGGAGTATGTCATTGGCGAAGAATCCAACGCATCACTCACGTACAAAGCACATTGATGTGCAATATCACTTCATTCGAGAGAAGTTAGAGATGAAGGTGATAGAGTTGAAGTATTGTCCAACGGAGCACATGGTGGCAGACGTGCTGACAAAGGCTCTTGCGAGAGATCGACATCAAAGACTAGTGGAGGCATTTGGGCTCGAAGGCTTTGGCTATTCGCAAAGTGGGAGTGTTGAAGTAGGATGATTGCGTGGGCTGAAGTTGCTCATAGCCATGCGCATTAGCTAGAGTAGATGATGCGAATGAGCTAGACTTGCAACTAGAGAAGTGGTACTAGTTAGAAGTAATGAGAATTGGGTCTCCCAAGTGATATGGGCTGATCCTAGTGTACTAGGAGTGGAGTATGGGCTGATGTCCCATATGGTTAGCCAAGGGGACTCCCTTGGGTGTGCTACTTAAGAGGGGCAGCCCATGAGTAAAGATCATCTCTTTCCTATGCATTCCAAGTGTTTGTGTGAGGCTTTGGCATTCTAATCTAACCTTCAATAGATGCAAACAAGTGGGAGCAAGCCATGCAAGAGGAGTACAAATCGTTGATGGACAATGGCACTTGGGAATTGACTCCCCTCCCCAAGAATCGCAACGCTATCGGTTGTAAGTGGGTATTTCGTGCAAAGAGAGATGCAACGGGTGATGTGGTTCGTTATAAGGCAAGATTGGTGGCAAAGGGCTTTTCACAAATCGAAGGTGTTGATTTTCATGAGACCTTTGCACCGGTGGCGAAATTCACCACTATTCGATGCATTTTGGCCATCGGGGCTGCCATGGACTTGGAAATGCATCAAATGGATGTGAAGACGGCGTTCTTGAACGGCGAGTTGGACGAGGACATCTACATGGTACAACCCGAAGGATTTGTGCAACGAGGTAATGAGAACCTTGTTTGCAAGTTGAACAAGTCATTGTATGGGTTGAAGCAATCTCCACGCGCATGGTATCAAAAGATTGACACGTTTCTTGTTCATATCGGGTTCACAAGGAGCATCGCTGATCACAGCTTGTATTTCATGCAAAAGGGGCAACATGTGGTCATCGTGATCATATATGTGGATGATTTGATCATCCTTGCAAGTGGTATGAGCTCTTTGAAGGCATTGAAGGCAATGCTTGAGAACGAGTACGAGATGAGTGATCTCGGTGAGTTGCACTTTTGTTTAGGAGTTGAGTTTGTGCGAGATAGAGCAACACGCACCATAACAATGAATCAAAGCAAGTATGTTATGGATGTTCTCAAACGCTTTGGCATGGAGGATTGCAAACCGGTTGGCACTCCATTGGATGTGAATTCCAAACTCGTGAAACTCACCGATGAGGAGTATGCATTAGAGGCTCAATCTATGGTGGATGTGCCATATATTGAAGGTTAGATTAGAATGCCAAAGCCTCACACAAACACTTGGAATGCATAGGAAAGAGATGATCTTTACTCATGGGCTGCCCCTCTTAAGTAGCACACCCAAGGGAGTCCCCTTGGCAAACCATATGGGACATCAGCCCATACTCCACTCCTAGTACACTAGGATCAGCCCATATCACTTGGGAGACCCAATTCTCATTATCTCTAACTAGTACCACTTCTCTAGTTGCATGTCTAGCTCATTCGCATCATCTACTCTACCTAATGCGCATGGCTATGAGCAACTTCAGCCCACGCAATCATCCGACTTCAACACTCCCACTTTGCAAATAGCCAAAGCCTTCGAGCCCAAATGCTATCACTAGTCTTTGATGTCGATCTCTCGCAAGAGCCTTTGTCAGCACGTCCGCCACCATGTGCTCCGTTGGACAATACTTCAACTCTATCACCTTCATCTCTAACTTCTCTCGAATGAAGTGATATTGCACATCAATGTGCTTTGTACGTGAGTGATGCGTTGGATTCTTCGCCAATGACATACTCCCTTGGTTGTCACACATGATTGTTGTAGCCTCCTCTTGAGTGCATCTCACATCCGCCATTAGTTGCCTCAACCAAATGGCCTCCTTCGTACCGTGGCTCGTCGCCATGTACTCCGCCTCAACCGTTGACGTGGCCGTGGTTTGTTGGCGCTTGCTATTCCATGAAACGGCCCCCGATCCAACTTTGAACATGTACCCCGTGGTGGATCTACGATCATTGGTATCACCCGCATAATCCGCATCACAATACCCACTCAACACAATGTTGTCACCTCCAAGACACAACCTCACATCACTTGTGCCTTTCAAGTACCGCATGATCCTCTTGACCGCAACCCAATGACTTGAACCCGGTCTTGCCATGTGTTGACTCACAACGCTGATTGGATACGCAAGGTCCGGCCTTGTTGCAATCATAGCATACATCAATGACCCTACAGCTTGCTTGTATGGCACATCCACCATAGATTGAGCCTCTAATGCATACTCCTCATCGGTGAGTTTCACGAGTTTGGAATTCACATCCAATGGAGTGCCAACCGGTTTGCAATCCTCCATGCCAAAGCGTTTGAGAACATCCATAACATACTTGCTTTGATTCATTGTTATGGTGCGTGTTGCTCTATCTCGCACAAACTCAACTCCTAAACAAAAGTGCAACTCACCCAGATCACTCATCTCGTACTCGTTCTCAAGCATTGCCTTCAATGCCTTCAAAGAGCTCATGCAACTTGCAAGGATGATCAAATCATCCACATATATGATCACGATGACCACATGTTGCCCCTTTTGCATGAAATACAAGCTGTGATCAGCGATGCTCCTTGTGAACCCGATATGAACAAGAAACGTGTCAATCTTTTGATACCATGCGCGTGGAGATTGCTTCAACCCATACAATGACTTGTTCAACTTGCAAACAAGGTTCTCATTACCTCGTTGCACAAATCCTTCGGGTTGTACCATGTAGATGTCCTCGTCCAACTCGCCGTTCAAGAACGCCGTCTTCACATCCATTTGATGCATTTCCAAATCCATGGCAGCCCCGATGGCCAAAATGCATCGAATAGTGGTGAATTTCGCCACCGGTGCAAAGGTCTCATGAAAATCAACACCTTCGATTTGTGAAAAGCCCTTTGCCACCAATCTTGCCTTATAACGAACCACATCACCCGTTGCATCTCTCTTTGCACGAAATACCCACTTACAACCGATAGCGTTGCGATTCTTGGGGAGGGGAGTCAATTCCCAAGTGCCATTGTCCATCAATGATTTGTACTCCTCTTGCATGGCTTGCTCCCACTTGTTTGCATCATCACAACTCAACGCTTCACGAATCGTCAATGGAGCATCTAAAAGTGCAACGTTTGCATGCTCCTCCTCACCTTGAGGGAGAATATGATTCTTCCACCACTCGCCAAGTGGTCTACGATTTCTCTCTGGATAACGACGATCGCTCGAGGATGCATTGTCTTCAACCGCCGTTGCTTGTGCCTTTTTCTCGCCATTCTTCGTCTTCAAAGGTCGCTCCTCAATATGTTCCTCATCACCACCATCTTCGTCATCTTCGTCTTCATCAACAATATCAATAACGGGAGATTTGGAAGATTGGTCCACAATCGCCGGTTTATCGCCACTTCTCCCACTTGGACCATCGTCCAAATTGTCTTCAACCTTGGAATTCTCGCAAAATGTCACATCACGAGCTCGAATGATCTTCTTGGTCTCGAGCGACATGAGCCTGTATGCCTTGGTACCTTCACAATATCCAAGAAACACACATTTTGTTGCCTTGGCCTCAAGTTTGGTTCTTTGAGAATCGGGTACCTTTGCAAATGCGATGCATCCAAATGTGCGCATGTGCTCCACGCGGGGTGGCCTCCCACTCCACGCTTGCTCTGGTGTCATGTTTTGAACCGCACTCGTCGGGCATCGGTTGCGTGTGTACACCGCAGTCACCACCGCTTCCGCCCAAAGGTCCAAACCCAAATTTTGTGCATGCAACATACTCCTTGCCATTTCCACAATTGTTCGATTTGCACGCTCTGCAACTCCGTTTTGTTGTGGTGTATATGGCGTTGTGGTTTGTCTAGCAATGCCTTCTTTCTTCAATAACTCTCCAAATTGGTTGGACATGAACTCGCCGCCATTATCCGATCGAAACACCTTGATCTTGTGCTCGGATTGCTTCTCAACCAACGCCTTGAACTCTTTGAACTTCTCAAAACACTCGCTCTTTGCTTTGATCGGATACAACCATATCTTCCTCGAAAAATCATCAATGAACGTCACAAAATACTTGCAACCCCCCATAGACGTGGTCTTCATTGGACCACACACGTCGGAATGCACAATCTCAAGAACCTTGGTTGCACGAGTTGCCCCATCAACTGGAAACGGTGAGCGTTGTTGCTTGCCTTCAATACAACCCTCACATGTGAATGAACTAGGTGCGACGTGTGATTGTGCAAGATCCATGCCACTTACCATTCCACGGAGTGCTTTCACACTCTTGACATTCAAATGCCCGAGACGACGATGCCACAACGCCAACTTGTCTTCGTTTGAACTCGATTGCACCAACGTTGCGGATTCCGCCGCGTGCATCTTGGAAAACTTGATTTGGTACAAGCCGTTGACTTCGTGTATAATGGCCACCTCCTCACGACTTGGAGACAACACAAAACACCCTTGGTCGCTAAATTCCACTCGCAAATGCTTCATCACCAAATGTCGCACCGATAAAAGATTTGCCTTCAACTTGGGAACGTGGAGGACATCATGGATGGTAATTGTCTTCACACGACCCTTCACCTCGGTGTCTACGACGATGGATCCTTTACCCACGGCTTGAAGAACCGTATCATCACCCAAAATGACATTCTTTGGAGATATGACGTGATATGATTGGAAACAAGTCCTAATGGGCGCCATGTGACTCGAGGCTCCCGAATCAACAATCCAATCGATCACACTACCATTGCATGACACGTCACTTGCCATCATTGCATACTCGTCCCCGTCATCACTACAAGAAGAGACGCTAGTCATAAATGCGTACTCATCACCTGCATCGTTGACCTTTGTATTGTTGGCACTTTCCTCTCTCTTGCGTTTGTAGCAAAATTTTGCCAAGTGGCCCTTCTTACCGCAATAGTAGCATACCTTGTCTGTAGAGCTCCCACTGGCACCGCTCTTGGATTGCTTCGCCATAAGCGCCGCGCTATCGCCACGAGTCTCGTTCTCTTTGCGCCGCGAGAGTTCATGCAACAACCGTGATGTCACATAGTCAAGAGTGAGCTCGCTAATGGGCCTACTCTCCATAGCAACGATAAGATACTCGTACGACGGCGGCAAACTCTCGAGGAGCGTCATAACGATATCACCGTCGGTAATGTTGACGTCTGCGCCGTTGAGCTGATCCGCAAGAGCCTTGACTTTGTTGATGTGCGCCAACATGTCGTCGTTTTCTTCCATCTTGATGGTGAAAAACTTGCGCCTCAAAAACAAGATATTGACCAAGCTCTTTGCCTCATGAATATTGCAAAGCTTGGCCCATGCCTCGGCGGGAGTCTTGCACGACCGAATATGAGAAAGCTGGGAATCAGAAAGATTAAGAGCCAAAATCGCAAAGGCCTTTTTCTCTCGCCGAGTGTACGCAGTTCGTACCCTAGCCTCGGCGTCGGACGAAGGCGGTTCCTCACTACCCTCAACTATCTCCCACAATTCTTTTTCGGCCATGACCATTTCCATCTTGAATTTCCACAAGTGGAAGTTGACGCCATCGAACTTGTCTACAACCTTAGCACCTTCACCCTCAAATGTAGCCATATCCTTGATTGAAGGACGTACGCTCACAAAATTCAGCCCCTAGAAAGCTAAGAAAAATTGTTTTTATGATTTTTGACAATTTTGTGATTTGTGAGGCAAATTGCACACGTACGTGCTTCTAATGCCTCCAAACTAATTCCAAACACTAAATCAGCACCTTTGTGCTACACATCAACCTCACAACACTCAATCGTGATGGTTCTTAGTGAATTTGCACAAGATCATACCACAACACCCTAACTAGGAGAATTGCGCACTCGTTGGCTCAAATCCACTCAAATCAGCACCCTTGTGCTTCACAACACGTAATGCACCCTATGGACACCCTTGTGCCTTCCAAGGACTCTAAATCAACGCAAATTCAGCCCCTTCAAGTCCTAATTGCATTGAAATTCATCAAATCAGCCCCGTTGTGCATTCACTAACCCAAACTCTAATTTTGAGCACTCCAAGGGCATAACTCACATTCCAAACCCTTGTGCAAGAATTGCAATACCAAAATCAGATTGTAGACTCACCCCAAGAGCCTCAAAGCATAAAAGTGCCTTGCAACAACACAAGTGCACAAATTGAGCACAAATTGAGCCAATAAGCTCCAATAAGCTCCAATAAGCTCCAATCAGCTCCAATATACTCCAACAAGCACCAATAAGCTCCAAAGCTCCAATTCAGCCCTTGTAGACGTGTATAAACTCCAAAGGTGCTCCAAAGTGCTCCAAAAGCTCCAAATCAACAAATGATAGCTCCAAAGTGCGAATTCAGCCCTCCAACACGTAGATCAAAGGTAGGAAGATTGTAATACCTCCCAATGTCGAAATCAGCCCACCAAAGCTCGAATTCAGCCCTCCAAAGTTCCAAATCAGCGCTCCAATACTCCAAAATCAGCGCTCCAACGCACGACCTCCACACAATGAGCAATCTAATCTTTGACTCACGCAAAACACATGAGTGGGCCCATAACCTATTGAAGGTTAGATTAGAATGCCAAAGCCTCACACAAACACTTGGAATGCATAGGAAAGAGATGATCTTTACTCATGGGCTGCCCCTCTTAAGTAGCACACCCAAGGGAGTCCCCTTGGCAAACCATATGGGACATCAGCCCATACTCCACTCCTAGTACACTAGGATCAGCCCATATCACTTGGGAGACCCAATTCTCATTATCTCTAACTAGTACCACTTCTCTAGTTGCATGTCTAGCTCATTCGCATCATCTACTCTACCTAATGCGCATGGCTATGAGCAACTTCAGCCCACGCAATCATCCGACTTCAACACCATACAAGCAAGCTGTAGGGTCATTGATGTATGCTATGATTGCAACAAGGCCGGACCTTGCGTATCCAATCAGCGTTGTGAGTCAACACATGGCAAGACCGGGTTCAAGTCATTGGGTTGCGGTCAAGAGGATCATGCGGTACTTGAAAGGCACAAGTGATGTGAGGTTGTGTCTTGGAGGTGACAACATTGTGTTGAGTGGGTATTGTGATGCGGATTATGCGGGTGATACCAATGATCGTAGATCCACCACGGGGTACATGTTCAAAGTTGGATCGGGGGCCGTTTCATGGAATAGCAAGCGCCAACAAACCACGGCCACGTCAACGGTTGAGGCGGAGTACATGGCGACGAGCCACGGTACGAAGGAGGCCATTTGGTTGAGGCAACTAATGGCGGATGTGAGATGCACTCAAGAGGAGGCTACAACAATCATGTGTGACAACCAAGGGAGTATGTCATTGGCGAAGAATCCAACGCATCACTCACGTACAAAGCACATTGATGTGCAATATCACTTCATTCGAGAGAAGTTAGAGATGAAGGTGATAGAGTTGAAGTATTGTCCAACGGAGCACATGGTGGCAGACGTGCTGACAAAGGCTCTTGCGAGAGATCGACATCAAAGACTAGTGGTGGCATTTGGGCTCCAAGGCTTTGGCTATTTGCAAAGTGGGAGTGTTGAAGTAGGATGATTGCGTGGGCTGAAGTTGCTCATAGCCATGCGCATTAGCTAGAGTAGATGATGCGAATGAGCTAGACTAGCAACTAGAGAAGAAGTACTATTGAAGGTTAGATTAGAATGCCAAAGCCTCACACAAACACTTGGAATGCATAGGAAAGAGATGATCTTTACTCATGGGCTGCCCCTCTTAAGTAGCACACCCAAGGGAGTCCCCTTGGCAAACCATATGGGACATCAGCCCATACTCCACTCCTAGTACACTAGGATCAGCCCATATCACTTGGGAGACCCAATTCTCATTATCTCTAACTAGTACCACTTCTCTAGTTGCTAGTCTAGCTCATTCGCATCATCTACTCTAGCTAATGCGCATGGCTATGAGCAACTTCAGCCCACGCAATCATCCTACTTCAACACTCCCACTTTGCAAATAGCCAAAGCCTTCGAGCCCAAATGCCACCACTAGTCTTTGATGTCGATCTCTCGCAAGAGCCTTTGTCAGCACGTCCGCCACCATGTGCTCCGTTGGACAATACTTCAACTCTATCACCTTCATCTCTAACTTCTCTCGAATGAAGTGATATTGCACATCAATGTGCTTTGTACGTGAGTGATGCGTTGGATTCTTCGCCAATGACATACTCCCTTGGTTGTCACACATGATTGTTGTAGCCTCCTCTTGAGTGCATCTCACATCCGCCATTAGTTGCCTCAACCAAATGGCCTCCTTCGTACCGTGGCTCGTCGCCATGTACTCCGCCTCAACCGTTGACGTGGCCGTGGTTTGTTGGCGCTTGCTATTCCATGAAACGGCCCCCGATCCAACTTTGAACATGTACCCCGTGGTGGATCTACGATCATTGGTATCACCCGCATAATCCGCATCACAATACCCACTCAACACAATGTTGTCACCTCCAAGACACAACCTCACATCACTTGTGCCTTTCAAGTACCGCATGATCCTCTTGACCGCAACCCAATGACTTGAACCCGGTCTTGCCATGTGTTGACTCACAACGCTGATTGGATACGCAAGGTCCGGCCTTGTTGCAATCATAGCATACATCAATGACCCTACAGCTTGCTTGTATGGCACATCCACCATAGATTGAGCCTCTAATGCATACTCCTCATCGGTGAGTTTCACGAGTTTGGAATTCACATCCAATGGAGTGCCAACCGGTTTGCAATCCTCCATGCCAAAGCGTTTGAGAACATCCATAACATACTTGCTTTGATTCATTGTTATGGTGCGTGTTGCTCTATCTCGCACAAACTCAACTCCTAAACAAAAGTGCAACTCACCCAGATCACTCATCTCGTACTCGTTCTCAAGCATTGCCTTCAATGCCTTCAAAGAGCTCATGCAACTTGCAAGGATGATCAAATCATCCACATATATGATCACGATGACCACATGTTGCCCCTTTTGCATGAAATACAAGCTGTGATCAGCGATGCTCCTTGTGAACCCGATATGAACAAGAAACGTGTCAATCTTTTGATACCATGCGCGTGGAGATTGCTTCAACCCATACAATGACTTGTTCAACTTGCAAACAAGGTTCTCATTACCTCGTTGCACAAATCCTTCGGGTTGTACCATGTAGATGTCCTCGTCCAACTCGCCGTTCAAGAACGCCGTCTTCACATCCATTTGATGCATTTCCAAATCCATGGCAGCCCCGATGGCCAAAATGCATCGAATAGTGGTGAATTTCGCCACCGGTGCAAAGGTCTCATGAAAATCAACACCTTCGATTTGTGAAAAGCCCTTTGCCACCAATCTTGCCTTATAACGAACCACATCACCCGTTGCATCTCTCTTTGCACGAAATACCCACTTACAACCGATAGCGTTGCGATTCTTGGGGAGGGGAGTCAATTCCCAAGTGCCATTGTCCATCAACGATTTGTACTCCTCTTGCATGGCTTGCTCCCACTTGTTTGCATCATCACAACTCAACGCTTCACGAATCGTCAATGGAGCATCTCAAAGTGCAACGTTTGCATGCTCCTCCTCACCTTGAGGGAGAATATGATTCTTCCACCACTCGCCAAGTGGTCTACGATTTCTCTCTGGATAACGACGATCGCTCGAGGATGCATTGTCTTCAACCGCCGTTGCTTGTGCCTTTTTCTCGCCATTCTTCGTCTTCAAAGGTCGCTCCTCAATATGTTCCTCATCACCACCATCTTCGTCATCTTCGTCTTCATCAACAATATCAATAACGGGAGATTTGGAAGATTGGTCCACAATCGCTGGTTTATCGCCACTTCTCCCACTTGGACCATCGTCCAAATTGTCTTCAACCTTGGAATTCTCGCAAAATGTCACATCACGAGCTCGAATGATCTTCTTGGTCTCGAGCGACATGAGCCTGTACGCCTTGGTACCTTCACAATATCCAAGAAACACACATTTTGTTGCCTTGGCCTCAAGTTTGGTTCTTTGAGAATCGGGTACCTTTGCAAATGCGATGCATCCAAATGTGCGCATGTGCTCCACGCGGGGTGGCCTCCCACTCCACGCTTGCTCTGGTGTCATGTTTTGAACCGCACTCGTCGGGCATCGGTTGCGTGTGTACACCGCAGTCACCACCGCTTCCGCCCAAAGGTCCAAACCCAAATTTTGTGCATGCAACATACTCCTTGCCATTTCCACAATTGTTCGATTTGCACGCTCTGCAACTCCGTTTTGTTGTGGTGTATATGGCGTTGTCGTTTGTCTAGCAATGCCTTCTTTCTTCAATAACTCTCCAAATTGGTTGGACAAGAACTCGCCGCCATTATCCGATCGAAACACCTTGATCTTGTGCTCGGATTGCTTCTCAACCAACGCCTTGAACTCTTTGAACTTCTCAAAACACTCGCTCTTTGCTTTGATCGGATACAACCATATCTTCCTCGAAAAATCATCAATGAACGTCACAAAATACTTGCAACCCCCCATAGACGTGGTCTTCATTGGACCACACACGTCGGAATGCACAATCTCAAGAACCTTGGTTGCACGAGTTGCCCCATCAACTGGAAACGGTGAGCGTTGTTGCTTGCCTTCAATACAACCCTCACATGTGAATGAACTAGGTGCGACGTGTGATTGTGCAAGATCCATGCCACTTACCATTCCACGCAGTGCTTTCACACTCTTGACATTCAAATGCCCGAGACGACGATGCCACAACGCCAACTTGTCTTCGTTTGAACTCGATTGCACCAACGTTGCCGATTCCGCCGCGTGCATCTTGGAAAACTTGATTTGGTACAAGCCGTTGACTTCGTGTATAATGGCCACCTCCTCACGACTTGGAGACAACACAAAACACCCTTGGTCGCTAAATTCCACTCGCAAATGCTTCATCACCAAATGTCGCACCGATAAAAGATTTGCCTTCAACTTGGGAACGTGGAGGACATCATGGATGGTAATTGTCTTCACACGACCCTTCACCTCGGTGTCTACGACGATGGATCCTTTACCCACGGCTTGAAGAACCGTATCATCACCCAAAATGACATTCTTTGGAGATATGACGTGATATGATTGGAAACAAGTCCTAATGGGCGCCATGTGACTCGAGGCTCCCGAATCAACAATCCAATCGATCACACTACCATTGCATGACACGTCACTTGCCATCATTGCATACTCGTCCCCGTCATCACTACAAGAAGAGACGCTAGTCATAAATGCGTACTCATCACCTGCATCGTTGACCTTTGTATTGTTGGCACTTTCCTCTCTCTTGCGTTTGTAGCAAAATTTTGCCAAGTGGCCCTTCTTACCGCAATAGTAGCATACCTTGTCTGTAGAGCTCCCACTGGCACCGCTCTTGGATTGCTTCGCCATAAGCGCCGCGCTATCGCCACGAGTCTCGTTCTCTTTGCGCCGCGAGAGTTCATGCAACAACCGTGATGTCACATAATCAAGAGTGAGCTCGCTAATGGGCCTACTCTCCATAGCAACGATAAGATACTCGTACGACGGCGGCAAACTCTCGAGGAGCGTCATAACGATATCACCGTCGGTAATGTTGACGTCTGCGCCGTTGAGCTGATCCGCAAGAGCCTTGACTTTGTTGATGTGCGCCAACATGTCGTCGTTTTCTTCCATCTTGATGGTGAAAAACTTGCGCCTCAAAAACAAGATATTGACCAAGCTCTTTGCCTCATGAATATTGCAAAGCTTGGCCCATGCCTCGGCGGGAGTCTTGCACGACCGAATATGAGAAAGCTGGGAATCAGAAAGATTAAGAGCCAAAATCGCAAAGGCCTTTTTCTCTCGCCGAGTGTACGCAGTTCGTACCCTAGCCTCGGCGTCGGACGAAGGCGGTTCCTCACTACCCTCAACTATCTCCCACAATTCTTTTTCGGCCATGACCATTTCCATCTTGAATTTCCACAAGTGGAAGTTGACGCCATCGAACTTGTCTACAACCTTAGCACCTTCACCCTCAAATGTAGCCATATCCTTGATTGAAGGACGTACGCTCACAAAATTCAGCCCCTAGAAAGCTAAGAAAAATTGTTTTTATGATTTTTTTGACAATTTTGTGATTTGTGAGGCAAATTGCACACGTACGTGCTTCTAATGCCTCCAAACTAATTCCAAACACTAAATCAGCACCTTTGTGCTACACATCAACCTCACAACACTCAATCGTGATGGTTCTTAGTGAATTTGCACAAGATCATACCACAACACCCTAACTAGGAGAATTGCGCACTCGTTGGCTCAAATCCACTCAAATCAGCACCCTTGTGCTTCACAACACGTAATGCACCCTATGGACACCCTTGTGCCTTCCAAGGACTCTAAATCAATGCAAATTCAGCCCCTTCAAGTCCTAATTGCATTGAAATTCATCAAATCAGCCCCGTTGTGCATTCACTAACCCAAACTCTAATTTTGAGCACTCCAAGGGCATAACTCACATTCCAAACCCTTGTGCAAGAATTGCAATACCAAAATCAGATTGTAGACTCACCCCAAGAGCCTCAAAGCATAAAAGTGCCTTGCAACAACACAAGTGCACAAATTGAGCACAAATTGAGCCAATAAGCTCCAATAAGCTCCAATAAGCTCCAATATACTCCAACAAGCACCAATAAGCTCCAAAGCTCCAATTCAGCCCTTGTAGACGTGTATAAACTCTAAAGGTGCTCCAAAGTGCTCCAAAAGCTCCAAATCAACAAATGATAGCTCCAAAGTGCGAATTCAGCCCTCCAACACGTAGATCAAAGGTAGGAAGATTGTAATACCTCCCAATGTCGAAATCAGCCCACCAAAGCTCGAATTCAGCCCTCCAAAGTTCCAAATCAGCGCTCCAATACTCCAAAATCAGCGCTCCAACGCACGACCTCCACACAATGAGCAATCTAATCTTTGACTCACGCAAAACACATGAGTGGGCCCATAACCTATTGAAGGTTAGATTAGAATGCCAAAGCCTCACACAAACACTTGGAATGCATAGGAAAGAGATGATCTTTACTCATGGGCTGCCCCTCTTAAGTAGCACACCCAAGGGAGTCCCCTTGGCAAACCATATGGGACATCAGCCCATACTCCACTCCTAGTACACTAGGATCAGCCCATATCACTTGGGAGACCCAATTCTCATTATCTCTAACTAGTACCACTTCTCTAGTTGCTAGTCTAGCTCATTCGCATCATCTACTCTAGCTAATGCGCATGGCTATGAGCAACTTCAGCCCACGCAATCATCCTACTTCAACAAGTACTAGTTAGAGATAATGAGAATTGGGTCTCTCAAGTGATATGGGCTGATCCTAGTGTACTAGGAGTGGAGTATGGGCTGATGTCCCATATGGTTTGCCAAGGGGACTCCCTTGGGTGTGCTACTTAAGAGGGGCAGCCCATGAGTAAAGATCATCTCTTTCCTATGCATTCCAAGTGTTTGTGTGAGGCTTTGGCATTCTAATCTAACCTTCAATACCATGGACAAACCATATGGGATAACTCATCACAAGGACACTCTAGAGATCAGCCCATGCCTAACCCCTCCTCCCACACACCATTATTTAGCACCCGTACGTCTTTGGCTTCTAGCAATACTACGTTGCATCTATTACCTCAATAGTTGCTTGCCTTCAATACAACCCTCACATGTGAATGAACTAGGTGCGACGTGTGATTGTGCAAGATCCATGCCACTTACCATTCCACGCAGTGCTTTCACACTCTTGACATTCAAATGCCCGAGACGACGATGCCACAACGCCAACTTGTCTTCGTTTGAACTCGATTGCACCAACGTTGCCGATTCCGCCGCGTGCATCTTGGAAAACTTGATTTGGTACAAGCCGTTGACTTCGTGTATAATGGCCACCTCCTCACGACTTGGAGACAACACAAAACACCCTTGGTCGCTAAATTCCACTCGCAAATGCTTCATCACCAAATGTCGCACCGATAAAAGATTTGCCTTCAACTTGGGAACGTGGAGGACATCATGGATGGTAATTGTCTTCACACGACCCTTCACCTCGGTGTCTACGACGATGGATCCTTTACCCACGGCTTGAAGAACCGTATCATCACCCAAAATGACATTCTTTGGAGATATGACGTGATATGATTGGAAACAAGTCCTAATGGGCGCCATGTGACTCGAGGCTCCCGAATCAACAATCCAATCGATCACACTACCATTGCATGACACGTCACTTGCCATCATTGCATACTCGTCCCCGTCATCACTACAAGAAGAGACGCTAGTCATAAATGCGTACTCATCACCTGCATCGTTGACCTTTGTATTGTTGGCACTTTCCTCTCTCTTGCGTTTGTAGCAAAATTTTGCCAAGTGGCCCTTCTTACCGCAATAGTAGCATACCTTGTCTGTAGAGCTCCCACTGGCACCGCTCTTGGATTGCTTCGCCATAAGCGCCGCGCTATCGCCACGAGTCTCGTTCTCTTTGCGCCGCGAGAGTTCATGCAACAACCGTGATGTCACATAATCAAGAGTGAGCTCGCTAATGGGCCTACTCTCCATAGCAACGATAAGATACTCGTACGACGGCGGCAAACTCTCGAGGAGCGTCATAACGATATCACCGTCGGTAATGTTGATGTCTGCGCCGTTGAGCTGATCCGCAAGAGCCTTGATTTTGTTGATGTGCGCCAACATGTCGTCGTTTTCTTCCATCTTGATGGTGAAAAACTTGCGCCTCAAAAACAAGATATTGACCAAGCTCTTTGCCTCATGAATATTGCAAAGCTTGGCCCATGCCTCGGCGGGAGTCTTGCACGACCGAATATGAGAAAGCTGGGAATCAGAAAGATTAAGAGCCAAAATCGCAAAGGCCTTTTTCTCTCGCCGAGTGTACGCAGTTCGTACCCTAGCCTCGGCGTCGGACGAAGGCGGTTCCTTACTACCTATTGAAGGTTAGATTAGAATGCCAAAGCCTCACACAAACACTTGGAATGCATAGGAAAGAGATAATCTTTACTCATGGGCTGCCCCTCTTAAGTAGCACACCCAAGGGAGTCCCCTTGGCAAACCATATGGGACATCAGCCCATACTCCACTCCTAGTACACTAGGATCAGCCCATATCACTTGGGAGACCCAATTCTCATTACTTCTAACTAGTATCACTTCTCTAGTTGCATGTCTAGCTCATTCGCATCATCTACTCTAGCTAATGCGCATGGCTAAGAGCAACTTCAGCCCACGCAATCATCCTACTTCAACACTCCCACTTTGCGAATAGCCAAAGCCTTCGAGCCCAAATGCCACCACTAGTCTTTGATGTCGATCTCTCGCAAGAGCCTTTGTCAGCACGTCCGCCACCATGTGCTCCGTTGGACAATACTTCAACTCTATCACCTTCATCTCTAACTTCTCTCGAATGAAGTGATATTGCACATCAATGTGCTTTGTACGTGAGTGATGCGTTGGATTCTTCGCCAATGACATACTCCCTTGGTTGTCACACATGATTGTTGTAGCCTCCTCTTGAGTGCATCTCACATCCGCCATTAGTTGCCTCAACCAAATGGCCTCCTTCGTACCGTGGCTCGTCGCCATGTACTCCGCCTCAACCGTTGACGTGGCCGTGGTTTGTTGGCGCTTGCTATTCCATGAAACGGCCCCCGATCCAACTTTGAACATGTACCCCGTGGTGGATCTACGATCATTGGTATCACCCGCATAATCCGCATCACAATACCCACTCAACACAATGTTGTCACCTCCAAGACACAACCTCACATCACTTGTGCCTTTCAAGTACCGCATGATCCTCTTGACCGCAACCCAATGACTTGAACCCGGTCTTGCCATGTGTTGACTCACAACGCTGATTGGATACGCAAGGTCCGGCCTTGTTGCAATCATAGCATACATCAATGACCCTACAGCTTGCTTGTATGGCACATCCACCATAGATTGAGCCTCTAATGCATACTCCTCATCCGTGAGTTTCACGAGTTTGGAATTCACATCCAATGGAGTGCCAACGGGTTTGCAATCCTCCATGCCAAAGCGTTTGAGAACATCCATAACATACTTGCTTTGATTCATTGTTATGGTGCGTGTTGCTCTATCTCGCACAAACTCAACTCCTAAACAAAAGTGCAACTCACCCAGATCACTCATCTCGTACTCGTTCTCAAGCATTGCCTTCAATGCCTTCAAAGAGCTCATACCACTTGCAAGGATGATCAAATCATCCACATATATGATCACGATGACCACATGTTGCCCCTTTTGCATGAAATACAAGCTGTGATCAGCGATGCTCCTTGTGAACCCGATTTGAACAAGAAACGTGTCAATCTTTTGATACCATGCGCGTGGAGATTGCTTCAACCCATACAATGACTTGTTCAACTTGCAAACAAGGTTCTCATTACCTCGTTGCACAAATCCTTCGGGTTGTACCATGTAGATGTCCTCGTCCAACTCGCCGTTCAAGAACGCCGTCTTCACATCCATTTGATGCATTTCCAAATCCATGGCAGCCCCGATGGCCAAAATGCATCGAATAGTGGTGAATTTCGCCACCGGTGCAAAGGTCTCATGAAAATCAACACCTTCGATTTGTGAAAAGCCCTTTGCCACCAATCTTGCCTTATAACGAACCACATCACCCGTTGCATCTCTCTTTGCACGAAATACCCACTTACAACCGATAGCGTTGCGATTCTTGGGGAGGGGAGTCAATTCCCAAGTGCCATTGTCCATCAACGATTTGTACTCCTCTTGCATGGCTTGCTCCCACTTGTTTGCATCATCACAACTCAACGCTTCACGAATCGTCAATGGAGCATCTAAAAGTGCAACGTTTGCATGCTCCTCCTCACCTTGAGGGAGAATATGATTCTTCCACCACTCGCCAAGTGGTCTACGATTTCTCTCTGGATAACGACGATCGCTCGAGGATGCATTGTCTTCAACCGCCGTTGCTTGTGCCTTTTTCTCGCCATTCTTCGTCTTCAAACGTCGCTCCTCAATATGTTCCTCATCACCACCATCTTCGTCATCTTCGTCTTCATCAACAATATCAATAACGGGAGATTTGGAAGATTGGTCCACAATGGCCGGTTTATCGCCACTTCTCCCACTTGGACCATCGTCCAAATTGTCTTCAACCTTGGAATTCTCGCAAAATGTCACATCACGAGCTCGAATGATCTTCTTGGTCTCGAGCGACATGAGCCTGTACGCCTTGGTACCTTCACAATATCCAAGAAACACACATTTTGTTGCCTTGGCCTCAAGTTTGGTTCTTTGAGAATCGGGTACCTTTGCAAATGCGATGCATCCAAATGTGCGCATGTGCTCCACGCGGGGTGGCCTCCCACTCCACGCTTGCTCTGGTGTCATGTTTTGAACCGCACTCGTCGGGCATCGGTTGCGTGTGTACACCGCAGTCACCACCGCTTCCGCCCAAAGGTCCAAACCCAAATTTTGTGCATGCAACATACTCCTTGCCATTTCCACAATTGTTCGATTTGCACGCTCTGCAACTCCGTTTTGTTGTGGTGTATATGGCGTTGTCGTTTGTCTAGCAATGCCATCTTTCTTCAATAACTCTCCAAATTGGTTGGACAAGAACTCGCCGCCATTATCCGATCGAAACACCTTGATCTTGTGCTCGGATTGCTTCTCAACCAACGCCTTGAACTCTTTGAACTTCTCAAAACACTCGCTCTTTGCTTTGATCGGATACAACCATATCTTCCTCGAAAAATCATCAATGAACGTCACAAAATACTTGCAACCCCCCATAGACGTGGTCTTCATTGGACCACACACGTCGGAATGCACAATCTCAAGAACCTTGGTTGCACGAGTTGCCCCATCAACTGGAAACGGTGAGCGTTGTTGCTTGCCTTCAATACAACCCTCACATGTGAATGAACTAGGTGCGACGTGTGATTGTGCAAGATCCATGCCACTTACCATTCCACGCAGTGCTTTCACACTCTTGACATTCAAATGCCCGAGACGACGATGCCACAACGCCAACTTGTCTTCGTTTGAACTCGATTGCACCAACGTTGCGGATTCCGCCGCGTGCATCTTGGAAAACTTGATTTGGTACAAGCCGTTGACTTCGTGTATAATGGCCACCTCCTCACGACTTGGAGACAACACAAAACACCCTTGGTCGCTAAATTCCACTCGCAAATGCTTCATCACCAAATGTCGCACCGATAAAAGATTTGCCTTCAACTTGGGAACGTGGAGGACATCATGGATGGTAATTGTCTTCACACGACCCTTCACCTCGGTGTCTACGACGATGGATCCTTTACCCACGGCTTGAAGAACCGTATCATCACCCAAAATGACATTCTTTGGAGATATGACGTGATATGATTGGAAACAAGTCCTAATGGGCGCCATGTGACTCGAGGCTCCCGAATCAACAATCCAATCGATCACACTACCATTGCATGACACGTCACTTGCCATCATTGCATACTCGTCCCCGTCATCACTACAAGAAGAGACGCTAGTCATAAATGCGTACTCATCACCTGCATCGTTGACCTTTGTATTGTTGGCACTTTCCTCTCTCTTGCGTTTGTAGCAAAATTTTGCCAAGTGGCCCTTCTTACCGCAATAGTAGCATACCTTGTCTGTAGAGCTCCCACTGGCACCGCTCTTGGATTGCTTCGCCATAAGCGCCGCGCTATCGCCACGAGTCTCGTTCTCTTTGCGCCGCGAGAGTTCATGCAACAACCGTGATGTCACATAATCAAGAGTGAGCTCGCTAATGGGCCTACTCTCCATAGCAACGATAAGATACTCGTACGACGGCGGCAAACTCTCGAGGAGCGTCATAACGATATCACCGTCCGTAATGTTGACGTCTGCGCCGTTGAGCTGATCCGCAAGAGCCTTGACTTTGTTGATGTGCGCCAACATGTCGTCGTTTTCTTCCATCTTGATGGTGAAAAACTTGCGCCTCAAAAACAAGATATTGACCAAGCTCTTTGCCTCATGAATATTGCAAAGCTTGGCCCATGCCTCGGCGGGAGTCTTGCACGACCGAATATGAGAAAGCTGGGAATCAGAAAGATTAAGAGCCAAAATCGCAAAGGCCTTTTTCTCTCGCCGAGTGTACGCAGTTCGTACCCTAGCCTCGGCGTCGGACGAAGGCGGTTCCTCACTACCCTCAACTATCTCCCACAATTCTTTTTCGGCCATGACCATTTCCATCTTGAATTTCCACAAGTGGAAGTTGACGCCATCGAACTTGTCTACAACCTTAGCACCTTCACCCTCAAATGTAGCCATATCCTTGATTGAAGGACGTACGCTCACAAAATTCAGCCCCTAGAAAGCTAAGAAAAATTGTTTTTATGATTTTTTGACAATTTTGTGATTTGTGAGGCAAATTGCACACGTACGTGCTTCTAATGCCTCCAAACTAATTCCAAACACTAAATCAGCACCTTTGTGCTACACATCAACCTCACAACACTCAATCGTGATGGTTCTTAATGAATTTGCACAAGATCATACCACAACACCCTAACTAGGAGAATTGCGCACTCGTTGGCTCAAATCCACTCAAATCAGCACCCTTGTGCTTCACAACACGTAATGCACCCTATGGACACCCTTGTGCCTTCCAAGGACTCTAAATCAATGCAAATTCAGCCCCTTCAAGTCCTAATTGCATTGAAATTCATCAAATCAGCCCCGTTGTGCATTCACTAACCCAAACTCTAATTTTGAGCACTCCAAGGGCATAACTCACATTCCAAACCCTTGTGCAAGAATTGCAATACCAAAATCAGATTGTAGACTCACCCCAAGAGCCTCAAAGCATAAAAGTGCCTTGCAACAACACAAGTGCACAAATTGAGCACAAATTGAGCCAATAAGCTCCAATAAGCTCCAATAAGCTCCAATATACTCCAACAAGCACCAATAAGCTCCAAAGCTCCAATTCAGCCCTTGTAGACGTGTATAAACTCCAAAGGTGCTCCAAAGTGCTCCAAAAGCTCCAAATCAACAAATGATAGCTCCAAAGTGCGAATTCAGCCCTCCAACACGTAGATCAAAGGTAGGAAGATTGTAATACCTCCCAATGTCGAAATCAGCCCACCAAAGCTCGAATTCAGCCCTCCAAAGTTCCAAATCAGCGCTCCAATACTCCAAAATCAGCGCTCCAACGCACGACCTCCACACAATGAGCAATCTAATCTTTGACTCACGCAAAACACATGAGTGGGCCCATAACCTATTGAAGGTTAGATTAGAATGCCAAAGCCTCACACAAACACTTGGAATGCATAGGAAAGAGATAATCTTTACTCATGGGCTGCCCCTCTTAAGTAGCACACCCAAGGGAGTCCCCTTAGCAAACCATATGGGACATCAGCCCATACTCCACTCCTAGTACACTAGGATCAGCCCATATCACTTGGGAGACCCAATTCTCATTACTTCTAACTAGTATCACTTCTCTAGTTGCATGTCTAGCTCATTCGCATCATCTACTCTAGCTAATGCGCATGGCTAAGAGCAACTTCAGCCCACGCAATCATCCTACTTCAACACTACCCTCAACTATCTCCCACAATTCTTTTTCGGCCATGACCATTTCCATCTTGAATTTCCACAAGTGGAAGTTGACGCCATCGAACTTGTCTACAACCTTAGCACCTTCACCCTCAAATGTAGCCATATCCTTGATTGAAGGACGTACGCTCACAAAATTCAGCCCCTAGAAAGCTAAGAAAAATTGTTTTTATGATTTTTTGACAATTTTGTGATTTGTGAGGCAAATTGCACACGTACGTGCTTCTAATGCCTCCAAACTAATTCCAAACACTAAATCAGCACCTTTGTGCTACACATCAACCTCACAACACTCAATCGTGATGGTTCTTAGTGAATTTGCACAAGATCATACCACAACACCCTAACTAGGAGAATTGCGCACTCGTTGGCTCAAATCCACTCAAATCAGCACCCTTGTGCTTCACAACACGTAATGCACCCTATGGACACCCTTGTGCCTTCCAAGGACTCTAAATCAATGCAAATTCAGCCCCTTCAAGTCCTAATTGCATTGAAATTCATCAAATCAGCCCCGTTGTGCATTCACTAACCCAAACTCTAATTTTGAGCACTCCAAGGGCATAACTCACATTCCAAACCCTTGTGCAAGAATTGCAATACCAAAATCAGATTGTAGACTCACCCCAAGAGCCTCAAAGCATAAAAGTGCCTTGTAACAACACAAGTGCACAAATTGAGCACAAATTGAGCCAATAAGCTCCAATAAGCTCCAATAAGCTCCAATAAGCTCCAATCAGCTCCAATATACTCCAACAAGCACCAATAAGCTCCAAAGCTCCAATTCAGCCCTTGTAGACGTGTATAAACTCCAAAAGTGCTCCAAAGTGCTCCAAAAGCTCCAAATCAACAAATGATAGCTCCAAAGTGCGAATTCAGCCCTCCAACACGTAGATCAAAGGTAGGAAGATTGTAATACCTCCCAATGTCGAAATCAGCCCACCAAAGCTCGAATTCAGCCCTCCAAAGTTCCAAATCAGCGCTCCAATACTCCAAAATCAGCGCTCCAACGCACGACCTCCACACAATGAGCAATCTAATCTTTGACTCACGCAAAACACATGAGTGGGCCCATAACCTATTGAAGGTTAGATTAGAATGCCAAAGCCTCACACAAACACTTGGAATGCATAGGAAAGAGATGATCTTTACTCATGGGCTGCCCCTCTTAAGTAGCACACCCAAGGGAGTCCCCTTGGCTAACCATATGGGACATCAGCCCATACTCCACTCCTAGTACACTAGGATCAGCCCATATCACTTGGGAGACCCAATTCTCTTTACTTCTAACTAGTACCACTTCTCTAGTTGCTAGTCTAGCTCATTCGCATCATCTACTCTAGCTAATGCGCATGGCTATGAGCAACTTCAGCCCACGCAATCATCCTACTTCAACAGCATTTGCGAGTGGAATTTAGCGACCAAGGGTGTTTTGTGTTGTCTCCAAGTCGTGAGGAGGTGGCCATTATACACGAAGTCAACGGCTTGTACCAAATCAAGTTTTCCAAGATGCACGCGGCGGAATCCGCAACGTTGGTGCAATCGAGTTCAAACGACGACAAGTTGGCGTTGTGGCATCGTCGTCTCGGGCATTTGAATGTCAAGAGTGTGAAAGCACTGCGTGGAATGGTAAGTGGCATGGATCTTGCACAATCACACGTCGCACCTAGTTCATTCACATGTGAGGGTTGTATTGAAGGCAAGCAACAACGCTCACCGTTTCCAGTTGATGGGGCAACTCGTGCAACCAAGGTTCTTGAGATTGTGCATTCCGACGTGTGTGGTCCAATGAAGACCACGTCTATGGGGGGTTGCAAGTATTTTGTGACGTTCATTGATGATTTTTCGAGGAAGATATGGTTGTATCCGATCAAAGCAAAGAGCGAGTGTTTTGAGAAGTTCAAAGAGTTCAAGGCGTTGGTTGAGAAGCAATCCGAGCACAAGATCAAGGTGTTTCGATCGGATAATGGCGGCGAGTTCTTGTCCAACCAATTTGGAGAGTTATTGAAGAAAGAAGGCATTGCTAGACAAACCACAACGCCATATACACCACAACAAAACGGAGTTGCAGAGCGTGCAAATCGAACAATTGTGGAAATGGCAAGGAGTATGTTGCATGCACAAAATTTGGGTTTGGACCTTTGGGCGGAAGCGGTGGTGACTGCGGTGTACACACGCAACCGATGCCCGACGAGTGCGGTTCAAAACATGACACCTGAGCAAGCGTGGAGTGGGAGGCCACCCCGCGTGGAGCACATGCGCACATTTGGATGCATCGCATTTGCAAAGGTACCCGATTCTCAAAGAACCAAACTTGAGGCCAAGGCAACAAAATGTGTGTTTCTTGGATATTGTGAAGGTACCAAGGCGTACAGGCTTATGTCGCTCGAGACCAAGAAGATCATTCGAGCTCGTGATGTGACATTTTGCGAGAATTCCAAGGTTGAAGACAATTTGGACGATGGTCCAAGTGGGAGAAGTGGCGATAAACCGGCCATTGTGGACCAATCTTCCAAATCTCCCGTTATTGATATTGTTGATGAAGACGAAGATGACGAAGATTGTTGAAGTAGGATGATTGCGTGGGCTGAAGTTGCTCATAGCCATGCGCATTAGCTAGAGTAGATGATGCGAATGAGCTAGACTAGCAACTAGAGAAGAAGTACTAGTTAGAGATAATGAGAATTGGGTCTCCCAAGTGATATGGGCTGATCCTAGTGTACTAGGAGTGGAGTATGGGCTGATGTCCCATATGGTTAGCCAAGGGGACTCCCTTGGGTGTGCTACTTAAGAGGGGCAGCCCATGAGTAAAGATTTATTGAAGGTTAGATTAGAATGCCAAAGCCTCACACAAACACTTGGAATGCATAGGAAAGAGATGATCTTTACTCATGGGCTGCCCCTCTTAAGTAGCACACCCAAGGGAGTCCCCTTGGCTAACCATATGGGACATCAGCCCATACTCCACTCCTAGTACACTAGGATCAGCCCATATCACTTGGGAGACCCAATTCTCATTACTTCTAACTAGTATCACTTCTCTAGTTGCAAGTCTAGCTCATTCGCATCATCTACTCTGGCTAATGCGCATGGCTATGAGCAACTTCAGCCCACGCAATCATCCTACTTCAACACTCCCACTTTGCAAATAGCCAAAGCCTTCGAGCCCAAATGCCACCACTAGTCTTTGATGTCGATCTCTCGCAAGAGCCTTTGTCAGCACGTCCGCCACCATGTGCTCCGTTGGACAATACTTCAACTCTATCACCTTCATCTCTAACTTCTCTCGAATGAAGTGATATTGCACATCAATGTGCTTTGTACGTGAGTGATGCTTTGGATTCTTCGCCAATGACATACTCCCTTGGTTGTCACACATGATTGTGGTAGCTTCCTCTTGAGTGCATCTCACATCCGCCATTAGTTGCCTCAACCAAATGGCCTCCTTCGTACCGTGGCTCGTCGCCATGTACTCCGCCTCAACCGTTGACGTGGCCGTGGTTTGGTGGCGCTTGCTATTCCATGAAACGGCCCCCGATCCAACTTTGAACATGTACCCCGTGGTGGATCTACGATCATTGGTATCACCCGCATAATCCGCATCACAATACCCACTCAACACAATGTTGTCACCTCCAAGACACAACCTCACATCACTTGTGCCTTTCAAGTACCGCATGATCCTCTTGACCGCAACCCAATGACTTGAACCCGGTCTTGCCATGTGTTGACTCACAACGCTGATTGGATACGCAAGGTCCGGCCTTGTTGCAATCATAGCATACATCAATGACCCTACAGCTTGCTTGTATGGCACATCCACCATAGATTGAGCCTCTAATGCATACTCCTCATCCGTGAGTTTCACGAGTTTGGAATTCACATCCAATGGAGTGCCAACCGGTTTGCAATCCTCCATGCCAAAGCGTTTGAGAACATCCATAACATACTTGCTTTGATTCATTGTTATGGTGCGTGTTGCTCTATCTCGCACAAACTCAACTCCTAAACAAAAGTGCAACTCACCGAGATCACTCATCTCGTACTCGTTCTCAAGCATTGCCTTCAATGCCTTCAAAGAGCTCATACAACTTGCAAGGATGATCAAATCATCCACATATATGATCACGATGACCACATGTTGCCCCTTTTGCATGAAATACAAGCTGTGATCAGCGATGCTCCTTGTGAACCCGATATGAACAAGAAAGGTGTCAATCTTTTGATACCATGCGCGTGGAGATTGCTTCAACCCATACAATGACTTGTTCAACTTGCAAACAAGGTTCTCATTACCTCGTTGCACAAATCCTTCGGGTTGCACCATGTAGATGTCCTCGTCCAACTCGCCGTTCAAGAACGCCGTCTTCACATCCATTTGATGCATTTCCAAATCCATGGCAGCCCCGATGGCCAAAATGCATCGAATAGTGGTGAATTTCGCCACCGGTGCAAAGGTCTCATGAAAATCAACACCTTCGATTTGTGAAAAGCCCTTTGCCACCAATCTTGCCTTATAACGAACCACATCACCCGTTGCATCTCTCTTTGCACGAAATACCCACTTACAACCGATAGCGTT
Source organism: Pohlia nutans (assembly GCA_022496805.1). Classification (NCBI taxonomy): domain Eukaryota; kingdom Viridiplantae; phylum Streptophyta; class Bryopsida; order Bryales; family Mniaceae; genus Pohlia; species Pohlia nutans. The sequence continues at coordinate 21,032,720 of CM040094.1, forward strand.
GCGATTCTTGGGGAGGGGAGTCAATTCCCAAGTGCCATTGTCCATCAACGATTTGTACTCCTCTTGCATGGCTTGCTCCCACTTGTTTGCATCATCACAACTCAACGCTTCACGAATCGTCAATGGAGCATCTAAAAGTGCAACGTTTGCATGCTCCTCCTCACCTTGAGGGAGAATATGATTCTTCCACCACTCGCCAAGTGGTCTACGATTTCTCTCTGGATAACGACGATCGCTCGAGGATGCATTGTCTTCAACCGCCGTTGCTTGTGCCTTTTTCTCGCCATTCTTCGTCTTCAAAGGTCGCTCCTCAATATGTTCCTCATCACCACCATCTTCGTCATCTTCGTCTTGATCAACAATATCAATAACGGGAGATTTGGAAGATTGGTCCACAATCGCTGGTTTATCGCCACTTCTCCCACTTGGACCATCGTCCAAATTGTCTTCAACCTTGGAATTCTCGCAAAATGTCACATCACGAGCTCGAATGATCTTCTTGGTCTCGAGCGACATGAGCCTGTACGCCTTGGTACCTTCACAATATCCAAGAAACACACATTTTGTTGCCTTGGCCTCAAGTTTGGTTCTTTGAGAATCGGGTACCTTTGCAAATGCGATGCATCCAAATGTGCGCATGTGCTCCACGCGGGGTGGCCTCCCACTCCACGCTTGCTCCGGTGTCATGTTTTGAACCGCACTCGTCGGGCATCGGTTGCGTGTGTACACCGCAGTCACCACCGCTTCCGCCCAAAGGTCCAAACCCAAATTTTGTGCATGCAACATACTCCTTGCCATTTCCACAATTGTTCGATTTGCACGCTCTGCAACTCCGTTTTGTTGTGGTGTATATGGCGTTGTGGTTTGTCTAGCAATGCCTTCTTTCTTCAATAAGTCTCCAAATTGGTTGGACATGAACTCGCCGCCATTATCCGATCGAAACACCTTGATCTTGTGCTCGGATTGCTTCTCAACCAACGCCTTGAACTCTTTGAACTTCTCAAAACACTCGCTCTTTGCTTTGATCGGATACAACCATATCTTCCTCGAAAAATCATCAATGAACGTCACAAAATACTTGCAACCCCCCATAGACGTGGTCTTCATTGGACCACACACGTCGGAATGCACAATCTCAAGAACATTGGTTGCACGAGTTGCCCCATCAACTGGAAACGGTGAGCGTTGTTGCTTGCCTTCAATACAACCCTCACATGTGAATGAAGTAGGTGCGACGTGTGATTGTGCAAGATCCATGCCACTTACCATTCCACGGAGTGCTTTCACACTCTTGACATTCAAATGCCCGAGACGACGATGCCACAACGCCAACTTGTCTTCGTTTGAACTGGATTGCACCAACGTTGCGGATTCCGCCGCGTGCATCTTGGAAAACTTGATTTGGTACAAGCCGTTGACTTCGTGTATAATGGCCACCTCCTCACGACTTGGGGACAACACAAAACACCCTTGGTCGCTAAATTCCACTCGCAAATGCTTCATCACCAAATGTCGCACCGATAAAAGATTTGCCTTCAACTTGGGAACGTGGAGGACATCATGGATGGTAATTGTCTTCACACGACCCTTCACCTCGGTGTCTACGACGATGGATCCTTTACCCACGGCTTGAAGAACCGTATCATCACCCAAAATGACATTCTTTGGAGATATGACGTGATATGATTGGAAACAAGTCCTAATGGGCGCCATGTGACTCGAGGCTCCCGAATCAACAATCCAATCGATCACACTACCATTGCATGACACGTCACTTGCCATCATTGCATACTCGTCCCCGTCATCACACCAAGAAGAGACGCTAGTCATAAATGCGTACTCATCACCTGCATCGTTGACCTTTGTATTGTTGGCACTTTCCTCTCTCTTGCGTTTGTAGCAAAATTTTGCCAAGTGGCCCTTCTTACCGCAATAGTAGCATACCTTGTCTGTAGAGCTCCCACTGGCACCGCTCTTGGATTGCTTCGCCATAAGCGCCGCGCTATCGCCACGAGTCTCGTTCTCTTTGCGCCGCGAGAGTTCATGCAACAACCGTGATGTCACATAATCAAGAGTGAGCTCGCTAATGGGCCTACTCTCCATAGCAACGATAAGATACTCGTACGACGGCGGCAAACTCTCGAGGAGCGTCATAACGATATCACCGTCGGTAATGTTGACGTCTGCGCCGTTGAGCTGATCCGCAAGAGCCTTGACTTTGTTGATGTGCGCCAACATGTCGTCGTTTTCTTCCATCTTGATGGTGAAAAACTTGCGCCTCAAAAACAAGATATTGACCAAGCTCTTTGCCTCATGAATATTGCAAAGCTTGGCCCATGCCTCGGCGGGAGTCTTGCACGACCGAATATGAGAAAGCTGGGAATCAGAAAGATTAAGAGCCAAAATCGCAAAGGCCTTTTTCTCTCGCCGAGTGTACGCAGTTCGTACCCTAGCCTCGGCGTCGGACGAAGGCGGTTCCTCACTACCCTCAACTATCTCCCACAATTCTTTTTCGGCCATGACCATTTCCATCTTGAATTTCCACAAGTGGAAGTTGACGCCATCGAACTTGTCTACAACCTTAGCACCTTCACCCTCAAATGTAGCCATATCCTTGATTGAAGGACGTACGCTCACAAAATTCAGCCCCTTGTAGACGTGTATAAACTCCAAAGGTGCTCCAAAGTGCTCCAAAAGCTCCAAATCAACAAATGATAGCTCCAAAGTGCGAATTCAGCCCTCCAACACGTAGATCAAAGGTAGGAAGATTGTAATACCTCCCAATGTCGAAATCAGCCCACCAAAGCTCGAATTCAGCCCTCCAAAGCTCCAAATGAGCGCTCCAATACTCCAAAATCAGCGCTCCAACGCACGACCTCCACACAATGAGCAATCTAATCTTTGACTCACGCAAAACACATGAGTGGGCCCATAACCTATTGAAGGTTAGATTAGAATGCCAAAGCCTCACACAAACACTTGGAATGCATAGGAAAGAGATGATCTTTACTCATGGGCTGCCCCTCTTAAGTAGCACACCCAAGGGAGTCCCCTTGGCTAATCATATGGGACATCAGCCCATACTCCACTCCTAGTACACTAGGATCAGCCCATATCACTTGGGAGACCCAATTCTCATTACTTCTAACTAGTATCACTTCTCTAGTTGCAAGTCTAGCTCATTCGCATCATCTACTCTGGCTAATGCGCATGGCTATGAGCAACTTCAGCCCACGCAATCATCCTACTTCAACAAGATTATCTCTTTCCTATGCATTCCAAGTGTTTGTGTGAGGCTTTGGCATTCTAATCTAACCTTCAATAGGTTATGGGCCCACTCATGTGTTTTGCGTGAGTCAAAGATTAGATTGCTCATTGTGTGGAGGTCGTGCGTTGGAGCGCTGATTTTGGAGTATTGGAGCGCTGATTTGGAACTTTGGAGGGCTGAATTCGAGCTTTGGTGGGCTGATTTCGACATTGGGAGGTATTACAATCTTCCTACCTTTGATCTACGTGTTGGAGGGCTGAATTCGCACTTTGGAACTATCATTTGTTGATTTGGAGCTTTTGGAGCACTTTGGAGCACCTTTGGAGTTTATACACGTCTACAAGGGCTGAATTGGAGCTTTGGAGCTTATTGGTGCTTGTTGGAGTATATTGGAGCTGATTGGAGCTTATTGGAGCTTATTGGAGCTTATTGGAGCTTATTGGCTCAATTTGTGCTCAATTTGTGCACTTGTGTTGTTGCAAGGCACTTTTATGCTTTGAGGCTCTTGGGGTGAGTCTACAATCTGATTTTGGTATTGCAATTCTTGCACAAGGGTTTGGAATGTGAGTTATGCCCTTGGAGTGCTCAAAATTAGAGTTTGGGTTAGTGAATGCACAACGGGGCTGATTTGATGAATTTCAATGCAATTAGGACTTGAAGGGGCTGAATTTGCATTGATTTAGAGTCCTTGGAAGGCACAAGGGTGTCCATAGGGTGCATTACGTGTTGTGAAGCACAAGGGTGCTGATTTGAGTGGATTTGAGCCAACGAGTGCGCAATTCTCCTAGTTAGGGTGTTGTGGTATGATCTTGTGCAAATTCACTAAGAACCATCACAATTGAGTGTTGTGAGGTTGATGTGTAGCACAAAGGTGCTGATTTAGTGTTTGGAATTAGTTTGGAGGCATTAGAAGCACGTACGTGTGCAATTTGCCGCACAAATCACAAAATTGTCAAAAAAAAAAAAAATATCATAAAAACAATTTTTCTTAACTTTCTAGGGGCTGAATTTTGTGAGCGTACGTCCTTCAATCAAGGATATGGCTACATTTGAGGGTGAAGGTGCTAAGGTTGTAGACAAGTTCGATGGCGTCAACTTCCACTTGTGGAAATTCAAGATGGAAATGGTCATGGCCGAAAAAGAATTGTGGGAGATAGTTGAGGGTAGTGAGGAACCGCCTTCGTCCGACGCCGAGGCTAGGGTACGAACTGCGTACACTCGGCGAGAGAAAAAGGCCTTTGCGATTTTGGCTCTTAATCTTTCTGATTCCCAGCTTTCTCATATTCGGTCGTGCAAGACTCCCGCCGAGGCATGGGCCAAGCTTTGCAATATTCATGAGGCAAAGAGCTTGGTCAATATCTTGTTTTTGAGGCGCAAGTTTTTCACCATCAAGATGGAAGAAAACGACGACATGTTGGCGCACATCAACAAAGTCAAGGCTCTTGCGGATCAGCTCAACGGCGCAGACGTCAACATTACGGACGGTGATATCGTTATGACGCTCCTCGAGAGTTTTCCGCCGTCGTACGAGTATCTTATCGTTGCTATGGAGAGTAGGCCCATTAGCGAGCTCACTCTTGATTATGTGACATCACGGTTGTTGCATGAACTCTCGCGGCGCAAAGAGAACGAGACTCGTGGCGATAGCGCGGCGCTTATGGCGAAGCAATCCAAGAGCGGTGCCAGTGGGAGCTCTACAGACAAGGTATGCTACTATTGCGGTAAGAAGGGCCACTTGGCAAAATTTTGCTACAAACGCAAGAGAGAGGAAAGTGCCAACAATACAAAGGTCAACGATGCAGGTGATGAGTACGCATTTATGACTAGGGTCTCTTCTTGTAGTGATGACGGGGACGAGTATGCAATGATGGCAAGTGACGTGTCATGCAATGGTAGTGTGATCGATTGGATTGTTGATTCGGGAGCCTCGAGTCACATGGCGCCCATTAGGACTTGTTTCCAATCATATCACGTCATATCTCCAAAGAATGTCATTTTGGGTGATGATACGGTTCTTCAAGCCGTGGGTAAAGGATCCATCGTCGTAGACACCGAGGTGAAGGGTCGTGTGAAGACAATTACCATCCATGATGTCCTCCACGTTCCCAAGTTGAAGGCAAATCTTTTATCGGTGCGACATTTGGTGATGAAGCATTTGCGAGTGGAATTTAGCGACCAAGGGTGTTTTGTGTTGTCTCCAAGTCGTGAGGAGGTGGCCATTATACACGAAGTCAACGGCTTGTACCAAATCAAGTTTTCCAAGATGCACGCGGCGGAATCGGCAACGTTGGTGCAATCGAGTTCAAACGAAGACAAGTTGGCGTTGTGGCATCGTCGTCTCGGGCATTTGAATGTCAAGAGTGTGAAAGCACTGCGTGGAATGGTAAGTGGCATGGATCTTGCACAATCACACGTCGCACCTAGTTCATTCACATGTGAGGGTTGTATTGAAGGCAAGCAACAACGCTCACCGTTTCCAGTTGATGGGGCAACTCGTGCAACCAAGGTTCTTGAGATTGTGCATTCCGACGTGTGTGGTCCAATGAAGACCACGTCTATGGGGGGTTGCAAGTATTTTGTGACGTTCATTGATGATTTTTCGAGGAAGATATGGTTGTATCCGATCAAAGCAAAGAGCGAGTGTTTTGAGAAGTTCAAAGAGTTCAAGGCGTTGGTTGAGAAGCAATCCGAGCACAAGATCAAGGTGTTTCGATCGGATAATGGCGGCGAGTTCTTGTCCAACCAATTTGGAGAGTTATTGAAGAAAGAAGGCATTGCTAGACAAACCACAACGCCATATACACCACAACAAAACGGAGTTGCAGAGCGTGCAAATCGAACAATTGTGGAAATGGCAAGGAGTATGTTGCATGCACAAAATTTGGGTTTGGACCTTTGGGCGGAAGCGGTGGTGACTGCGGTGTACACACGCAACCGATGCCCGACGAGTGCGGTTCAAAACATGACACCAGAGCAAGCGTGGAGTGGGAGGCCACCCCGCGTGGAGCACATGCGCACATTTGGATGCATCGCATTTGCAAAGGTACCCGATTCTCAAAGAACCAAACTTGAGGCCAAGGCAACAAAATGTGTGTTTCTTGGATATTGTGAAGGTACCAAGGCGTACAGGCTCATGTCGCTCGAGACCAAGAAGATCATTCGAGCTCGTGATGTGACATTTTGCGAGAATTCCAAGGTTGAAGACAATTTGGACGATGGTCCAAGTGGGAGAAGTGGCGATAAACCAGCGATTGTGGACCAATCTTCCAAATCTCCCGTTATTGATATTGTTGATCAAGACGAAGATGACGAAGATGGTGGTGATGAGGAACATATTGAGGAGCGACCTTTGAAGACGAAGAATGGCGAGAAAAAGGCACAAGCAACGGCGGTTGAAGACAATGCATCCTCGAGCGATCGTCGTTATCCAGAGAGAAATCGTAGACCACTTGGCGAGTGGTGGAAGAATCATATTCTCCCTCAAGGTGAGGAGGAGCATGCAAACGTTGCACTTTTAGATGCTCCATTGACGATTCGTGAAGCGTTGAGTTGTGATGATGCAAACAAGTGGGAGCAAGCCATGCAAGAGGAGTACAAATCGTTGATGGACAATGGCACTTGGGAATTGACTCCCCTCCCCAAGAATCGCAACGCTATCGGTTGTAAGTGGGTATTTCGTGCAAAGAGAGATGCAACGGGTGATGTGGTTCGTTATAAGGCAAGATTGGTGGCAAAGGGCTTTTCACAAATCGAAGGTGTTGATTTTCATGAGACCTTTGCACCGGTGGCGAAATTCACCACTATTCGATGCATTTTGGCCATCGGGGCTGCCATGGATTTGGAAATGCATCAAATGGATGTGAAGACGGCGTTCTTGAACGGCGAGTTGGACGAGGACATCTACATGGTACAACCCGAAGGATTTGTGCAACGAGGTAATGAGAACCTTGTTTGCAAGTTGAACAAGTCATTGTATGGGTTGAAGCAATCTCCACGCGCATGGTATCAAAAGATTGACACGTTTCTTGTTCATATCGGGTTCACAAGGAGCATCGCTGATCACAGCTTGTATTTCATGCAAAAGGGGCAACATGTGGTCATCGTGATCATATATGTGGATGATTTGATCATCCTTGCAAGTGGTATGAGCTCTTTGAAGGCATTGAAGGCAATGCTTGAGAACGAGTACGAGATGAGTGATCTCGGTGAGTTGCACTTTTGTTTAGGAGTTGAGTTTGTGCGAGATAGAGCAACACGCACCATAACAATGAATCAAAGCAAGTATGTTATGGATGTTCTCAAACGCTTTGGCATGGAGGATTGCAAACCGGTTGGCACTCCATTGGATGTGAATTCCAAACTCGTGAAACTCACCGATGAGGAGTATGCATTAGAGGCTCAATCTATGGTGGATGTGCCATACAAGCAAGCTGTAGGGTCATTGATGTATGCTATGATTGCAACAAGGCCGACCCTTGCGTATCCAATCAGCGTTGTGAGTCAACACATGGCAAGACCGGGTTCAAGTCATTGGGTTGCGGTCAAGAGGATCATGCGGTACTTGAAAGGCACAAGTGATGTGTATTGAAGGTTAGATTAGAATGCCAAAGCCTCACACAAACACTTGGAATGCATAGGAAAGAGATAATCTTTACTCATGGGCTGCCCCTCTTAAGTAGCACACCCAAGGGAGTCCCCTTGGCAAACCATATGGGACATCAGCCCATACTCCACTCCTAGTACACTAGGATCAGCCCATATCACTTGGGAGACCCAATTCTCATTACTTCTAACTAGTATCACTTCTCTAGTTGCATGTCTAGCTCATTCGCATCATCTACTCTAGCTAATGCGCATGGCTAAGAGCAACTTCAGCCCACGCAATCATCCTACTTCAACACTCCCACTTTGCGAATAGCCAAAGCCTTCGAGCCCAAATGCCACCACTAGTCTTTGATGTCGATCTCTCGCAAGAGCCTTTGTCAGCACGTCCGCCACCATGTGCTCCGTTGGACAATACTTCAACTCTATCACCTTCATCTCTAACTTCTCTCGAATGAAGTGATATTGCACATCAATGTGCTTTGTACGTGAGTGATGCGTTGGATTCTTCGCCAATGACATACTCCCTTGGTTGTCACACATGATTGTTGTAGCCTCCTCTTGAGTGCATCTCACATCCGCCATTAGTTGCCTCAACCAAATGGCCTCCTTCGTACCGTGGCTCGTCGCCATGTACTCCGCCTCAACCGTTGACGTGGCCGTGGTTTGTTGGCGCTTGCTATTCCATGAAACGGCCCCCGATCCAACTTTGAACATGTACCCCGTGGTGGATCTACGATCATTGGTATCACCCGCATAATCCGCATCACAATACCCACTCAACACAATGTTGTCACCTCCAAGACACAACCTCACATCACTTGTGCCTTTCAAGTACCGCATGATCCTCTTGACCGCAACCCAATGACTTGAACCCGGTCTTGCCATGTGTTGACTCACAACGCTGATTGGATACGCAAGGTCCGGCCTTGTTGCAATCATAGCATACATCAATGACCCTACAGCTTGCTTGTATGGCACATCCACCATAGATTGAGCCTCTAATGCATACTCCTCATCCGTGAGTTTCACGAGTTTGGAATTCACATCCAATGGAGTGCCAACGGGTTTGCAATCCTCCATGCCAAAGCGTTTGAGAACATCCATAACATACTTGCTTTGATTCATTGTTATGGTGCGTGTTGCTCTATCTCGCACAAACTCAACTCCTAAACAAAAGTGCAACTCACCCAGATCACTCATCTCGTACTCGTTCTCAAGCATTGCCTTCAATGCCTTCAAAGAGCTCATACCACTTGCAAGGATGATCAAATCATCCACATATATGATCACGATGACCACATGTTGCCCCTTTTGCATGAAATACAAGCTGTGATCAGCGATGCTCCTTGTGAACCCGATTTGAACAAGAAACGTGTCAATCTTTTGATACCATGCGCGTGGAGATTGCTTCAACCCATACAATGACTTGTTCAACTTGCAAACAAGGTTCTCATTACCTCGTTGCACAAATCCTTCGGGTTGTACCATGTAGATGTCCTCGTCCAACTCGCCGTTCAAGAACGCCGTCTTCACATCCATTTGATGCATTTCCAAATCCATGGCAGCCCCGATGGCCAAAATGCATCGAATAGTGGTGAATTTCGCCACCGGTGCAAAGGTCTCATGAAAATCAACACCTTCGATTTGTGAAAAGCCCTTTGCCACCAATCTTGCCTTATAACGAACCACATCACCCGTTGCATCTCTCTTTGCACGAAATACCCACTTACAACCGATAGCGTTGCGATTCTTGGGGAGGGGAGTCAATTCCCAAGTGCCATTGTCCATCAACGATTTGTACTCCTCTTGCATGGCTTGCTCCCACTTGTTTGCATCATCACAACTCAACGCTTCACGAATCGTCAATGGAGCATCTAAAAGTGCAACGTTTGCATGCTCCTCCTCACCTTGAGGGAGAATATGATTCTTCCACCACTCGCCAAGTGGTCTACGATTTCTCTCTGGATAACGACGATCGCTCGAGGATGCATTGTCTTCAACCGCCGTTGCTTGTGCCTTTTTCTCGCCATTCTTCGTCTTCAAACGTCGCTCCTCAATATGTTCCTCATCACCACCATCTTCGTCATCTTCGTCTTCATCAACAATATCAATAACGGGAGATTTGGAAGATTGGTCCACAATGGCCGGTTTATCGCCACTTCTCCCACTTGGACCATCGTCCAAATTGTCTTCAACCTTGGAATTCTCGCAAAATGTCACATCACGAGCTCGAATGATCTTCTTGGTCTCGAGCGACATGAGCCTGTACGCCTTGGTACCTTCACAATATCCAAGAAACACACATTTTGTTGCCTTGGCCTCAAGTTTGGTTCTTTGAGAATCGGGTACCTTTGCAAATGCGATGCATCCAAATGTGCGCATGTGCTCCACGCGGGGTGGCCTCCCACTCCACGCTTGCTCTGGTGTCATGTTTTGAACCGCACTCGTCGGGCATCGGTTGCGTGTGTACACCGCAGTCACCACCGCTTCCGCCCAAAGGTCCAAACCCAAATTTTGTGCATGCAACATACTCCTTGCCATTTCCACAATTGTTCGATTTGCACGCTCTGCAACTCCGTTTTGTTGTGGTGTATATGGCGTTGTCGTTTGTCTAGCAATGCCATCTTTCTTCAATAACTCTCCAAATTGGTTGGACAAGAACTCGCCGCCATTATCCGATCGAAACACCTTGATCTTGTGCTCGGATTGCTTCTCAACCAACGCCTTGAACTCTTTGAACTTCTCAAAACACTCGCTCTTTGCTTTGATCGGATACAACCATATCTTCCTCGAAAAATCATCAATGAACGTCACAAAATACTTGCAACCCCCCATAGACGTGGTCTTCATTGGACCACACACGTCGGAATGCACAATCTCAAGAACCTTGGTTGCACGAGTTGCCCCATCAACTGGAAACGGTGAGCGTTGTTGCTTGCCTTCAATACAACCCTCACATGTGAATGAACTAGGTGCGACGTGTGATTGTGCAAGATCCATGCCACTTACCATTCCACGCAGTGCTTTCACACTCTTGACATTCAAATGCCCGAGACGACGATGCCACAACGCCAACTTGTCTTCGTTTGAACTCGATTGCACCAACGTTGCGGATTCCGCCGCGTGCATCTTGGAAAACTTGATTTGGTACAAGCCGTTGACTTCGTGTATAATGGCCACCTCCTCACGACTTGGAGACAACACAAAACACCCTTGGTCGCTAAATTCCACTCGCAAATGCTTCATCACCAAATGTCGCACCGATAAAAGATTTGCCTTCAACTTGGGAACGTGGAGGACATCATGGATGGTAATTGTCTTCACACGACCCTTCACCTCGGTGTCTACGACGATGGATCCTTTACCCACGGCTTGAAGAACCGTATCATCACCCAAAATGACATTCTTTGGAGATATGACGTGATATGATTGGAAACAAGTCCTAATGGGCGCCATGTGACTCGAGGCTCCCGAATCAACAATCCAATCGATCACACTACCATTGCATGACACGTCACTTGCCATCATTGCATACTCGTCCCCGTCATCACTACAAGAAGAGACGCTAGTCATAAATGCGTACTCATCACCTGCATCGTTGACCTTTGTATTGTTGGCACTTTCCTCTCTCTTGCGTTTGTAGCAAAATTTTGCCAAGTGGCCCTTCTTACCGCAATAGTAGCATACCTTGTCTGTAGAGCTCCCACTGGCACCGCTCTTGGATTGCTTCGCCATAAGCGCCGCGCTATCGCCACGAGTCTCGTTCTCTTTGCGCCGCGAGAGTTCATGCAACAACCGTGATGTCACATAATCAAGAGTGAGCTCGCTAATGGGCCTACTCTCCATAGCAACGATAAGATACTCGTACGACGGCGGCAAACTCTCGAGGAGCGTCATAACGATATCACCGTCCGTAATGTTGACGTCTGCGCCGTTGAGCTGATCCGCAAGAGCCTTGACTTTGTTGATGTGCGCCAACATGTCGTCGTTTTCTTCCATCTTGATGGTGAAAAACTTGCGCCTCAAAAACAAGATATTGACCAAGCTCTTTGCCTCATGAATATTGCAAAGCTTGGCCCATGCCTCGGCGGGAGTCTTGCACGACCGAATATGAGAAAGCTGGGAATCAGAAAGATTAAGAGCCAAAATCGCAAAGGCCTTTTTCTCTCGCCGAGTGTACGCAGTTCGTACCCTAGCCTCGGCGTCGGACGAAGGCGGTTCCTCACTACCCTCAACTATCTCCCACAATTCTTTTTCGGCCATGACCATTTCCATCTTGAATTTCCACAAGTGGAAGTTGACGCCATCGAACTTGTCTACAACCTTAGCACCTTCACCCTCAAATGTAGCCATATCCTTGATTGAAGGACGTACGCTCACAAAATTCAGCCCCTAGAAAGCTAAGAAAAATTGTTTTTATGATTTTTTGACAATTTTGTGATTTGTGAGGCAAATTGCACACGTACGTGCTTCTAATGCCTCCAAACTAATTCCAAACACTAAATCAGCACCTTTGTGCTACACATCAACCTCACAACACTCAATCGTGATGGTTCTTAATGAATTTGCACAAGATCATACCACAACACCCTAACTAGGAGAATTGCGCACTCGTTGGCTCAAATCCACTCAAATCAGCACCCTTGTGCTTCACAACACGTAATGCACCCTATGGACACCCTTGTGCCTTCCAAGGACTCTAAATCAATGCAAATTCAGCCCCTTCAAGTCCTAATTGCATTGAAATTCATCAAATCAGCCCCGTTGTGCATTCACTAACCCAAACTCTAATTTTGAGCACTCCAAGGGCATAACTCACATTCCAAACCCTTGTGCAAGAATTGCAATACCAAAATCAGATTGTAGACTCACCCCAAGAGCCTCAAAGCATAAAAGTGCCTTGCAACAACACAAGTGCACAAATTGAGCACAAATTGAGCCAATAAGCTCCAATAAGCTCCAATAAGCTCCAATATACTCCAACAAGCACCAATAAGCTCCAAAGCTCCAATTCAGCCCTTGTAGACGTGTATAAACTCCAAAGGTGCTCCAAAGTGCTCCAAAAGCTCCAAATCAACAAATGATAGCTCCAAAGTGCGAATTCAGCCCTCCAACACGTAGATCAAAGGTAGGAAGATTGTAATACCTCCCAATGTCGAAATCAGCCCACCAAAGCTCGAATTCAGCCCTCCAAAGTTCCAAATCAGCGCTCCAATACTCCAAAATCAGCGCTCCAACGCACGACCTCCACACAATGAGCAATCTAATCTTTGACTCACGCAAAACACATGAGTGGGCCCATAACCTATTGAAGGTTAGATTAGAATGCCAAAGCCTCACACAAACACTTGGAATGCATAGGAAAGAGATAATCTTTACTCATGGGCTGCCCCTCTTAAGTAGCACACCCAAGGGAGTCCCCTTGGCAAACCATATGGGACATCAGCCCATACTCCACTCCTAGTACACTAGGATCAGCCCATATCACTTGGGAGACCCAATTCTCATTACTTCTAACTAGTATCACTTCTCTAGTTGCATGTCTAGCTCATTCGCATCATCTACTCTAGCTAATGCGCATGGCTAAGAGCAACTTCAGCCCACGCAATCATCCTACTTCAACAATGTGAGGTTGTGTCTTGGAGGTGACAACATTGTGTTGAGTGGGTATTGTGATGCGGATTATGCGGGTGATACCAATGATCGTAGATCCACCACGGGGTACATGTTCAAAGTTGGATCGGGGGCCGTTTCATGGAATAGCAAGCGCCAACAAACCACGGCCACGTCAACGGTTGAGGCGGAGTACATGGCGACGAGCCACGGTACGAAGGAGGCCATTTGGTTGAGGCAACTAATGGCGGATGTGAGATGCACTCAAGAGGAGGCTACTGTTGAAGTCGGATGATTGCGTGGGCTGAAGTTGCTCATAGCCATGCGCATTAGCTAGAGTAGATGATGCGAATGAGCTAGACATGCAACTAGAGAAGTGGTACTAGTTAGAGATAATGAGAATTGGGTCTCCCAAGTGATATGGGCTGATCCTAGTGTACTAGGAGTGGAGTATGGGCTGATGTCCCATATGGTTTGCCAAGGGGACTCCCTTGGGTGTGCTACTTAAGAGGGGCAGCCCATGAGTAAAGATCATCTCTTTCCTATGCATTCCAAGTGTTTGTGTGAGGCTTTGGCATTCTAATCTAACCTTCAATAGGTTATGGGCCCACTCATGTGTTTTGCGTGAGTCAAAGATTAGATTGCTCATTGTGTGGAGGTCGTGCGTTGGAGCGCTGATTTTGGAGTATTGGAGCGCTGATTTGGAACTTTGGAGGGCTGAATTCGAGCTTTGGTGGGTTGATTTCGACATTGGGAGGTATTACAATCTTCCTACCTTTGATCTACGTGTTGGAGGGCTGAATTCGCACTTTGGAGCTATCATTTGTTGATCTGGAGCTTTTGGAGCACTTTGGAGCACCTTTGGAGTTTATACACGTCTACAAGGGCTGAATTGGAGCTTTGGAGCTTATTGGTGCTTGTTGGAGTATATTGGAGCTGATTGGAGCTTATTGGAGCTTATTGGAGCTTATTGGCTCAATTTGTGCTCAATTTGTGCACTTGTGTTGTTGCAAGGCACTTTTATGCTTTGAGGCTCTTGGGGTGAGTCTACAATCTGATTTTGGTATTGCAATTCTTGCACAAGGGTTTGGAATGTGAGTTATGCCCTTGGAGTGCTCAAAATTAGAGTTTGGGTTAGTGAATGCACAACGGGGCTGATTTGATGAATTTCAATGCAATTAGGACTTGAAGGGGCTGAATTTGCGTTGATTTAGAGTCCTTGGAAGGCACAAGGGTGTCCATAGGGTGCATTACGTGTTGTGAAGCACAAGGGTGCTGATTTGAGTGGATTTGAGCCAACGAGTGCGCAATTCTCCTAGTTAGGGTGTTGTGGTATGATCTTGAGCAAATTCACTAAGAACCATCACGATTGAGTGTTGTGAGGTTGATGTGTAGCACAAAGGTGCTGATTTAGTGTTTGGAATTAGTTTGGAGGCATTAGAAGCACGTACGTGTGCAATTTGCCTCACAAATCACAAAATTGTCAAAAATCATAAAAACAATTTTTCTTAGCTTTCTAGGGGCTGAATTTTGTGAGCGTACGTCCTTCAATCAAGGATATGGCTACATTTGAGGGTGAAGGTGCTAAGGTTGTAGACAAGTTCGATGGCGTCAACTTCCACTTGTGGAAATTCAAGATGGAAATGGTCATGGCCGAAAAAGAATTGTGGGAGATAGTTGAGGGTAGTGAGGAACCGCCTTCGTCCGACGCCGAGGCTAGGGTACGAACTGCGTACACTCGGCGAGAGAAAAAGGCCTTTGCGATTTTGGCTCTTAATCTTTCTGATTCCCAGCTTTCTCATATTCGGTCGTGCAAGACTCCCGCCGAGGCATGGGCCAAGCTTTGCAATATTCATGAGGCAAAGAGCTTGGTCAATATCTTGTTTTTGAGGCGCAAGTTTTTCACCATCAAGATGGAAGAAAACGACGACATGTTGGCGCACATCAACAAAGTCAAGGCTCTTGCGGATCAGCTCAACGGCGCAGACGTCAACATTACCGACGGTGATATCGTTATGACGCTCCTCGAGAGTTTGCCGCCGTCGTACGAGTATCTTATCGTTGCTATGGAGAGTAGGCCCATTAGCGAGCTCACTCTTGACTATGTGACATCACGGTTGTTGCATGAACTCTCGCGGTGCAAAGAGAACGAGACTCGTGGCGATAGCGCGGCGCTTATGGCGAAGCAATCCAAGAGCGGTGCCAGTGGGAGCTCTACAGACAAGGTATGCTACTATTGCGGTAAGAAGGGCCACTTGGCAAAATTTTGCTACAAACGCAAGAGAGAGGAAAGTGCCAACAATACAAAGGTCAACGATGCAGGTGATGAGTACGCATTTATGACTAGCGTCTCTTCTTGTAGTGATGACGGGGACGAGTATGCAATGATGGCAAGTGACGTGTCATGCAATGGTAGTGTGATCGATTGGATTGTTGATTCGGGAGCCTCGAGTCACATGGCGCCCATTAGGACTTGTTTCCAATCATATCACGTCATATCTCCAAAGAATGTCATTTTGGGTGATGATACGGTTCTTCAAGCCGTGGGTAAAGGATCCATCGTCGTAGACACCGAGGTGAAGGGTCGTGTGAAGACAATTACCATCCATGATGTCCTCCACGTTCCCAAGTTGAAGGCAAATCTTTTATCGGTGCGACATTTGGTGATGAAGCATTTGCGAGTGGAGTTTAGCGACCAAGGGTGTTTTGTGTTGTCTCCAAGTCGTGAGGAGGTGGCCATTATACACGAAGTCAACGGCTTGTACCAAATCAAGTTTTCCAAGATGCACGCGGCGGAATCCGCAACGTTGGTGCAATCCAGTTCAAACGAAGACAAGTTGGCGTTGTGGCATCGTCGTCTCGGGCATTTGAATGTCAAGAGTGTGAAAGCACTGCGTGGAATGGTAAGTGGCATGGATCTTGCACAATCACACGTCGCACCTAGTTCATTCACATGTGAGGGTTGTATTGAAGGCAAGCAACAACGCTCACCGTTTCCAGTTGATGGGGCAACTCGTGCAACCAAGGTTCTTGAGATTGTGCATTCCGACGTGTGTGGTCCAATGAAGACCACGTCTATGGGGGGTTGCAAGTATTTTGTGACGTTCATTGATGATTTTTCGAGGAAGATATGGTTGTATCCGATCAAAGCAAAGAGCGAGTGTTTTGAGAAGTTCAAAGAGTTCAAGGCGTTGGTTGAGAAGCAATCCGAGCACAAGATCAAGGTGTTTCGATCGGATAATGGCGGCGAGTTCATGTCCAACCAATTTGGAGAGTTATTGAAGAAAGAAGGCATTGCTAGACAAACCACAACGCCATATACACCACAACAAAACGGAGTTGCAGAGCGTGCAAATCGAACAATTGTGGAAATGGCAAGGAGTATGTTGCATGCACAAAATTTGGGTTTGGACCTTTGGGCGGAAGCGGTGGTGACTGCGGTGTACACACGCAACCGATGCCCGACGAGTGCGGTTCAAAACATGACACCAGAGCAAGCGTGGAGTGGGAGGCCACCCCGCGTGGAGCACATGCGCACATTTGGATGCATCGCATTTGCAAAGGTACCCGATTCTCAAAGAACCAAACTTGAGGCCAAGGCAACAAAATGTGTGTTTCTTGGATATTGTGAAGGTACCAAGGCATACAGGCTCATGTCGCTCGAGACCAAGAAGATCATTCGAGCTCGTGATGTGACATTTTGCGAGAATTCCAAGGTTGAAGACAATTTGGACGATGGTCCAAGTGGGAGAAGTGGCGATAAACCGGCCATTGTGGACCAATCTTCCAAATCTCCCGTTATTGATATTGTTGATGAAGACGAAGATGACGAAGATGGTGGTGATGAGGAACATATTGAGGAGCGACCTTTGAAGACGAAGAATGGCGAGAAGAAGGCACAAGCAACGGCGGTTGAAGACAATGCATCCTCGAGCGATCGTCGTTATCCAGAGAGAAATCGTAGACCACTTGGCGAGTGGTGGAAGAATCATATTCTCCCTCAAGGTGAGGAGGAGCATGCAAACGTTGCACTTTTAGATGCTCCATTGACGATTCGTGAAGCGTTGAGTTGTGATGATGCAAACAAGTGGGAGCAAGCCATGCAAGAGGAGTACAAATCGTTGATGGACAATGGCACTTGGGAATTGACTCCCCTCCCCAAGAATCGCAACGCTATCGGTTGTAAGTGGGTATTTCGTGCAAAGAGAGATGCAACGGGTGATGTGGTTCGTTATAAGGCAAGATTGGTGGCAAAGGGCTTTTCACAAATCGAAGGTGTTGATTTTCATGAGACTTTTGCACCGGTGGCGAAATTCACCACTATTCGATGCATTTTGGCCATCGGGGCTGCCATGGATTTGGAAATGCATCAAATGGATGTGAAGACGGCGTTCTTGAACGGCGAGTTGGAGGAGGACATCTACATGGTGCAACCCGAGGGATTTGTGCAACGAGGTAATGAGAACCTTGTTTGCAAGTTGAACAAGTCATTGTATGGGTTGAAGCAATCTCCACGCGCATGGTATCAAAAGATTGACACGTTTCTTGTTCATATCGGGTTCACAAGGAGCATCGCTGATCACAGCTTGTATTTCATGCAAAAGGGGCAACATGTGGTCATCGTGATCATATATGTGGATGATTTGATCATCCTTGCAAGTTGCATGAGCTCTTTGAAGGCATTGAAGGCAATGCTTGAGAACGAGTACGAGATGAGTGATCTGGGTGAGTTGCACTTTTGTTTAGGAGTTGAGTTTGTGCGAGATAGAGCAACACGCACCATAACAATGAATCAAAGCAAGTATGTTATGGATGTTCTCAAACGCTTTGGCATGGAGGATTGCAAACCGGTTGGCACTCCATTGGATGTGAATTCCAAACTCGTGAAACTCACCGATGAGGAGTATGCATTAGAGGCTCAATCTATGGTGGATGTGCCATACAAGCAAGCTGTAGGGTCATTGATGTATGCTATGATTGCAACAAGGCCGGACCTTGCGTATCCAATCAGCGTTGTGAGTCAACACATGGCAAGACCGGGTTCAAGTCATTGGGTTGCGGTCAAGAGGATCATGCGGTACTTGAAAGGCACAAGTGATGTGAGGTTGTGTCTTGGAGGTGACAACATTGTGTTGAGTGGGTATTGTGATGCGGATTATGCGGGTGATACCAATGATCGTAGATCCACCACGGGGTACATGTTCAAAGTTGGATCGGGGGCCGTTTCATGGAATAGCAAGCGCCAACAAACCACGGCCACGTCAACGGTTGAGGCGGAGTACATGGCGACGAGCCACGGTACGAAGGAGGCCATTTGGTTGAGGCAACTAATGGCGGATGTGAGATGCACTCAAGAGGAGGCTACAACAATCATGTGTGACAACCAAGGGAGTATGTCATTGGCGAAGAATCCAACGCATCACTCACGTACAAAGCACATTGATGTGCAATATCACTTCATTCGAGAGAAGTTAGAGATGAAGGTGATAGAGTTGAAGTATTGTCTATTGAAGGTTAGATTAGAATGCCAAAGCCTCACACAAACACTTGGAATGCATAGGAAAGAGATGATCTTTACTCATGGGCTGCCCCTCTTAAGTAGCACACCCAAGGGAGTCCCCTTGGCTAACCATATGGGACATCAGCCCATACTCCACTCCTAGTACACTAGGATCAGCCCATATCACTTGGGAGACCCAATTCTCATTACTTCTAACTAGTACCACTTCTCTAGTTGCAAGTCTAGCTCATTCGCATCATCTACTCTAGCTAATGCGCATGGCTATGAGCAACTTCAGCCCACGCAATCATCCTACTTCAACACTCCCACTTTGCGAATAGCCAAAGCCTTCGAGCCCAAATGCCACCACTAGTCTTTGATGTCGATCTCTTGCAAGAGCCTTTGTCAGCACGTCCGCCACCATGTGCTCCGTTGGACAATACTTCAACTCTATCACGTTCATCTCTAACTTCTCTCGAATGAAGTGATATTGCACATCAATGTGCTTTGTACGTGAGTGATGCGTTGGATTCTTCGCCAATGACATACTCCCTTGGTTGTCACACATGATTGTTGTAGCCTCCTCTTGAGTGCATCTCACATCCGCCATTAGTTGCCTCAACCAAATGGCCTCTTTCGTACCCTGGCTCGTCGCCATGTACTCCGCCTCAACCGTTGACGTGGCCGTGGTTTGTTGGCGCTTGCTATTCCATGAAACGGCCCCCGATCCAACTTTGAACATGTACCCCGTGGTGGATCTACGATCATTGGTATCACCCGCATAATCCGCATCACAATACCCACTCAACACAATGTTGTCACCTCCAAGACACAACCTCACATCACTTGTGCCTTTCAAGTACCGCATGATCCTCTTGACCGCAACCCAATGACTTGAACCCGGTCTTGCCATGTGTTGACTCACAACGCTGATTGGATACGCAAGGTCCGGCCTTGTTGCAATCATAGCATACATCAATGACCCTACAGCTTGCTTGTATGGCACATCCACCATAGATTGAGCCTCTAATGCATACTCCTCATCGGTGAGTTTCACGAGTTTGGAATTCACATCCAATGGAGTGCCAACCGGCTTGCAATCCTCCATGCCAAAGCGTTTGAGCACATCCATAACATACTTGCTTTGATTCATTGTTATGGTGCGTGTTGCTCTATCTCGCACAAACTCAACTCCTAAACAAAAGTGCAACTCACCCAGATCACTCATCTCGTACTCGTTCTCAAGCATTGCCTTCAATGCCTTCAAAGAGCTCATACAACTTGCAAAGATGATCAAATCATCCACATATATGATCACGATGACCACATGTTGCCCCTTTTGCATGAAATACAAGCTGTGATCAGCGATGCTCCTTGTGAACCCGATATGAACAAGAAACGTGTCAATCTTTTGATACCATGCGCGTGGAGATTGCTTCAACCCATACAATGACTTGTTCAACTTGCAAACAAGGTTCTCATTACCTCGTTGCACAAATCCTTCGGGTTGTACCATGTAGATGTCCTTGTCCAACTCGCCGTTCAAGAACGCCGTCTTCACATCCATTTGATGCATTTCCAAATCCATGGCAGCCCCGATGGCCAAAATGCATCGAATAGTGGTGAATTTCGCCACCGGTGCAAAGGTCTCATGAAAATCAACACCTTCGATTTGTGAAAAGCCCTTTGCCACCAATCTTGCCTTATAACGAACCACATCACCCGTTGCATCTCTCTTTGCACGAAATACCCACTTACAACCGATAGCGTTGCGATTCTTGGGGAGGGGAGTCAATTCCCAAGTGCCATTGTCCATCAACGATTTGTACTCCTCTTGCATGGCTTGCTCCCACTTGTTTGCATCATCACAACTCAACGCTTCACGAATCGTCAATGGAGCATCTAAAAGTGCAACGTTTGCATGCTCCTCCTCACCTTGAGGGAGAATATGATTCTTCCACCACTCGCCAAGTGGTCTACGATTTCTCTCTGGATAACGACGATCGCTCGAGGATGCATTGTCTTCAACCGCCGTTGCTTGTGCCTTTTTCTCGCCATTCTTCGTCTTCAAAGGTCGCTCCTCAATATGTTCCTCATCACCTCCATCTTCGTCATCTTCGTCTTCATCAACAATATCAATAACGGGAGATTTGGAAGATTGGTCCACAATCGCCAGTTTATCGCCACTTCTCCCACTTGGACCATCGTCCAAATTGTCTTCAACCTTGGAATTCTCGCAAAATGTCACATCACGAGCTCGAATGATCTTCTTGGTCTCGAGCGACATAAGCCTATACGCCTTGGTACCTTCACAATATCCAAGAAACACACATTTTGTTGCCTTGGCCTCAAGTTTGGTTCTTTGAGAATCGGGTATCTTTGCATATGCGATGCATCCAAATGTGCGCATGTGCTCCACGCGGGGTGGCCTCCCACTCCACGCTTGCTCTGGTGTCATGTTTTGAACCGCACTCGTCGGGCATCGGTTGCGTGTGTACACCGCAGTCACCACCGCTTCCGCCCAAAGGTCCAAACCCAAATTTTGTGCATGCAACATACTCCTTGCCATTTCCACAATTGTTCGATTTGCACGCTCTGCAACTCCGTTTTGTTGTGGTGTATATGGCGTTGTGGTTTGTCTAGCAATGCCTTCTTTCTTCAATAACTCTCCAAATTGGTTGGACAAGAACTCGCCGCCATTATCCGATCGAAACACCTTGATCTTGTGCTCGGATTGCTTCTCAACCAACGCCTTGAACTCTTTGAACTTCTCAAAACACTCGCTCTTTGCTTTGATCGGATACAACCATATCTTCCTCGAAAAATCATCAATGAACGTCACAAAATACTTGCAACCCCCCATAGACGTGGTCTTCATCGGACCACACACGTCGGAATGCACAATCTCAAGTACCTTGGTTGCACGAGTTGCCCCATCAACTGGAAACGGTGAGCGTTGTTGCTTGCCTTCAATACAACCCTCACATGTGAATGAACTAGGTGCGACGTGTGATTGTGCAAGATCCATGCCACTTACCATTCCACGCAGTGCTTTCACACTCTTGACATTCAAATGCCCGAGACGACGATGCCACAACGCCAACTTGTCGTCGTTTGAACTCGATTGCACCAATGTTGCGGATTCCGCCGCGTGCATCTTGGAAAACTTGATTTGGTACAAGCCGTTGACTTCGTGTATAATGGCCACCTCCTCACGACTTGGGGACAACACAAAACACCCTTGGTCGCTAAATTCCACTCGCAAATGCTTCATCACCAAATGTCGCACCGATAAAAGATTTGCCTTCAACTTGGGAACGTGGAGGACATCATGGATGGTAATTGTCTTCACACGACCCTTCACCTCGGTGTCTACGACGATGGATCCTTTACCCACGGCTTGAAGAACCGTATCATCACCCAAAATGACATTCTTTGGAGATATGACGTGATATGATTGGAAACAAGTCCTAATGGGCGCCATGTGACTCGAGGCTCCCGAATCTGTTGAAGTAGGATGATTGCGTGGGCTGAAGTTGCTCATAGCCATGCGCATTAGCTAGAGTAGATGATGCGAATGAGCTAGACTAGCAACTAGAGAAGTGGTACTAGTTAGAGATAATGAGAATTGGGTCTCCCAAGTGATATGGGCTGATCCTAGTGTACTAGGAGTGGAGTATGGGCTGATGTCCCATATGGTTTGCCAAGGGGACTCCCTTGGGTGTACTACTTAAGAGGGGCAGCCCATGAGTAAAGATCATCTCTTTCCTATGCATTCCAAGTGTTTGTGTGAGGCTTTGGCGTTCTAATCTAACCTTCAATAGGTTATGGGCCCACTCATGTGCTTTGCGTGAGTGAAAGATTAGAGTGCTCATTGTGTGGAGGTCGTGCGTTGGGGCGCTGATTTTGGAGTATTGGAGCGCTGATTTGGAACTTTGGAGGGCTGAATTCGAGCTTTGGTGGGCTGATTTCGACATTAGGAGGTATTACAATCTTCCTACCTTTGATCTACGTGTTGGAGGGCTGAATTCGCACTTTAGAGCTATCATTTGTTGATTTGGAGCTTTTGGAGCACTTTGGAGCACTTTTGGAGTTTATACACGTCTACAAGGGCTGAATTGGAGCTTTGGAGCTTATTGGTGCTTGTTGGAGTATATTGGAGCTGATTGGAGCTTAGTGGAGCTTATTGGAGCTTATTGGAGCTTATTGGAGCTTATTGGGTCAATTTGTGCTCAATTTGTGCACTTGTGTTGTTGCAAGGCACTTTTATGCTTTGAGGCTCTTGGGGTGAGTCTACAATCTGATTTTGGTATTGAAATTCTTGCACAAGGGTTTGGAATGTGAGTTATGCCCTTGGAGTGCTCAAAATTAGAGTTTGGGTTAGTGAATGCACAACGGGGCTGATTTGATGAATTTCAATGCAATTAGGACTTGAAGGGGCTGAATTTGCATTGATTTAGAGTCCTTGGAAGGCACAAGGGTGTCCATAGGGTGCATTACATGTTGTGAAGCACAAGGGTGCTGATTTGAGTGGATTTGAGCCAACGAGTGCCCAATTCTCCTAGTTAGGGTGTTGTGGTATGATCTTGTGCAAATTCACTAAGAACCATCACGATTGAGTGTTGTGAGGTTGATGTGTAGCACAAAGGTGCTGATTTAGTGTTTGGCATTAGTTTGGAGGCATTAGAAGCACGTACGTGTGCAATTTGCCTCACAAATCACAAAATTGTCAAAAAATCATAAAAACAATTTTTCTTAGCTTTCTAGGGGCTGAATTTTGTGAGCGTACGTCCTTCAATCAAGGATATGGCTACATTTGAGGGTGAAGGTGCTAAGGTTGTAGACAAGTTCGATGGCGTCAACTTCCACTTGTGGAAATTCAAGATGGAAATGGTCATGGCCGAAAAAGAATTGTGGGAGATAGTTGAGGGTAGTGAGGAACCGCCTTCGTCCGACGCCGAGGCTAGGGTACGGACTGCGTACACTCGGCGAGAGAAAAAGGCCTTTGCGATTTTGGCTCTTAATCTTTCTGATTCCCAGCTTTCTCATATTCGGTCGTGCAAGACTCCCGCCGAGGCATGGGCCAAGCTTTGCAATATTCATGAGGCAAAGAGCTTGGTCAATATCTTGTTTTTGAGGCGCAAGTTTTTCACCATCAAGATGGAAGAAAACGACGACATGTTGGCGCACATCAACAAAGTCAAGGCTCTTGCGGATCAGCTCAACGGCGCAGACGTCAACATTACCGACGGTGATATCGTTATGACGCTCCTCGAGAGTTTGCCGCCGTCGTACGAGTATCTTATCGTTGCTATGGAGAGTAGGCCCATTAGCGAGCTCACTCTTGATTATGTGACATCACGGTTGTTGCATGAACTCTCGCGGCGCAAAGAGAACGAGACTCGTGGCGATAGCGCGGCGCTTATGGCGAAGCATTCCAAGAGCGGTGCCAGTGGGAGCTCTACAGACAAGGTATGCTACTATTGCGGTAAGAAGGGCCACTTGGCAAAATTTTGCTACAAACGCAAGAGAGAGGAAAGTGCCAACAATACAAAGGTCAACGATGCAGGTGATGAGTACGCATTTATGACTAGCGTCTCTTCTTGTAGTGATGACGGGGACGAGTATGCAATGATGGCAAGTGACGTGTCATGCAATGGTAGTGTGATCGATTGGATTGTTGATTCGGGAGCCTCGAGTCACATGGCGCCCATTAGGACTTGTTTCCAATCATATCACGTCATATCTCCAAAGAATGTCATTTTGGGTGATGATACGGTTCTTCAAGCCGTGGGTAAAGGATCCATCGTCGTAGACACCGAGGTGAAGGGTCGTGTGAAGACAATTACCATCCATGATGTCCTCCACGTTCCCAAGTTGAAGGCAAATCTTTTATCGGTGCGACATTTGGTGATGAAGCATTTGCGAGTGGAATTTAGCGACCAAGGGTGTTTTGTGTTGTCTCCAAGTCGTGAGGAGGTGGCCATTATACACGAAGTCAACGGCTTGTACCAAATCAAGTTTTCCAAGATGCACGCGGCGCAATCGGCAACGTTGGTGCAATCGAGTTCAAACGAAGACAAGTTGGCGTTGTGGCATCGTCGTCTCGGGCATTTGAATGTCAAGAGTGTGAAAGCACTGCGTGGAATGGTAAGTGGCATGGATCTTGCACAATCACACGTCGCACCTAGTTCATTCACATGTGAGGGTTGTATTGAAGGCAAACAACAACGCTCACTGTTGAAGTAGGATGATTGCGTGGGCTGAAGTTGCTCATAGCCATGCGCATTAGCTAGAGTAGATGATGCGAATGAGCTAGACTAGCAACTAGAGAAGTGGTACTAGTTAGAGATAATGAGAATTGGGTCTCCCAAGTCATATGGGCTGATCCTAGTGTACTAGGAGTGGAGTATGGGCTGATGTCCCATATGGTTTGCCAAGGGGACTCCCTTGGGTGTGCTACTTAAGAGGGGCAGCCCATGAGTAAAGATCATCTCTTTCCTATGCATTCCAAGTGTTTGTGTGAGGCTTTGGCATTCTAATCTAACCTTCAATAGGTTATGGGCCCACTCATGTGTTTTGCGTGAGTCAAAGATTAGATTGCTCATTGTGTGGAGGTCGTGCGTTGGAGCGCTGATTTTGGAGTATTGGAGCGCTGATTTGGAACTTTGGAGGGCTGAATTCGAGCTTTGGTGGGCTGATTTCGACATTGGGAGGTATTACAATCTTCCTACCTTTGATCTACGTGTTGGAGGGCTGAATTCGCACTTTGGAGCTATCATTTGTTGATTTGGAGCTTTTGGAGCACTTTGGAGCACCTTTGGAGTTTATACACGTCTACAAGGGCTGAATTGGAGCTTTGGAGCTTATTGGTGCTTGTTGGAGTATATTGGAGCTTATTGGAGCTTATTGGAGCTTATTGGAGCTTATTGGAGCTTATTGGCTCAATTTGTGCTCAATTTGTGCACTTGTGTTGTTGCAAGGCACTTTTATGCTTTGAGGCTCTTGGGGTGAGTCTACAATCTGATTTTGGTATTGCAATTGTTGCACAAGGGTTTGGAATGTGAGTTATGCCCTTGGAGTGCTCAAAATTAGAGTTTGGGTTAGTGAATGCACAACGGGGCTGATTTGATGAATTTCAATGCAATTAGGACTTGAAGGGGCTGAATTTGCATTGATTTAGAGTCCTTGGAAGGCACAAGGGTGTCCATAGGGTGCATTACGTGTTGTGAAGCACAAGGGTGCTGATTTGAGTGGATTTGAGCCAACGAGTGCGCAATTCTCCTAGTTAGGGTGTTGTGGTATGATCTTGTGCAAATTCATTAAGAACCATCACGATTGAGTGTTGTGAGGTTGATGTGTAGCACAAAGGTGCTGATTTAGTGTTTGGAATTAGTTTGGAGGCATTAGAAGCACGTACGTGTGCAATTTGCCTCACAAATCACAAAATTGTCAAAAAATCATAAAAACAATTTTTCTTAGCTTTCTAGGGGCTGAATTTTGTGAGCGTACGTCCTTCAATCAAGGATATGGCTACATTTGAGGGTGAAGGTGCTAAGGTTGTAGACAAGTTCGATGGCGTCAACTTCCACTTGTGGAAATTCAAGATGGAAATGGTCATGGCCGAAAAAGAATTGTGGGAGATAGTTGAGGGTAGTGAGGAACCGCCTTCGTCCGACGCCGAGGCTAGGGTACGAACTGCGTACACTCGGCGAGAGAAAAAGGCCTTTGCGATTTTGGCTCTTAATCTTTCTGATTCCCAGCTTTCTCATATTCGGTCGTGCAAGACTCCCGCCGAGGCATGGGCCAAGCTTTGCAATATTCATGAGGCAAAGAGCTTGGTCAATATCTTGTTTTTGAGGCGCAAGTTTTTCACCATCAAGATGGAAGAAAACGACGACATGTTGGCGCACATCAACAAAGTCAAGGCTCTTGCGGATCAGCTCAACGGCGCAGACGTCAACATTACCGACGGTGATATCGTTATGACGCTCCTCGAGAGTTTGCCGCCGTCGTACGAGTATCTTATCGTTGCTATGGAGAGTAGGCCCATTAGCGAGCTCACTCTTGATTATGTGACATCACGGTTGTTGCATGAACTCTCGCGGCGCAAAGAGAACGAGACTCGTGGCGATAGCGCGGCGCTTATGGCGAAGCAATCCAAGAGCGGTGCCAGTGGGAGCTCTACAGACAAGGTATGCTACTATTGCGGTAAGAAGGGCCACTTGGCAAAATTTTGCTACAAACGCAAGAGAGAGGAAAGTGCCAACAATACAAAGGTCAACGATGCAGGTGATGAGTACGCATTTATGACTAGCGTCTCTTCTTGTAGTGATGACGGGGACGAGTATGCAATGATGGCAAGTGACGTGTCATGCAATGGTAGTGTGATCGATTGGATTGTTGATTCGGGAGCCTCGAGTCACATGGCGCCCATTAGGACTTGTTTCCAATCATATCACGTCATATCTCCAAAGAATGTCATTTTGGGTGATGATACGGTTCTTCAAGCCGTGGGTAAAGGATCCATCGTCGTAGACACCGAGGTGAAGGGTCGTGTGAAGACAATTACCATCCATGATGTCCTCCACGTTCCCAAGTTGAAGGCAAATCTTTTATCGGTGCGACATTTGGTGATGAAGCATTTGCGAGTGGAATTTAGCGACCAAGGGTGTTTTGTGTTGTCTCCAAGTCGTGAGGAGGTGGCCATTATACACGAAGTCAACGGCTTGTACCAAATCAAGTTTTCCAAGATGCACGCGGCGGAATCCGCAACGTTGGTGCAATCGAGTTCAAACGAAGACAAGTTGGCGTTGTGGCATCGTCGTCTCGGGCATTTGAATGTCAAGAGTGTGAAAGCACTGCGTGGAATGGTAAGTGGCATGGATCTTGCACAATCACACGTCGCACCTAGTTCATTCACATGTGAGGGTTGTATTGAAGGCAAGCAACAACGCTCACCGTTTCCAGTTGATGGGGCAACTCGTGCAACCAAGGTTCTTGAGATTGTGCATTCCGACGTGTGTGGTCCAATGAAGACCACGTCTATGGGGGGTTGCAAGTATTTTGTGACGTTCATTGATGATTTTTCGAGGAAGATATGGTTGTATCCGATCAAAGCAAAGAGCGAGTGTTTTGAGAAGTTCAAAGAGTTCAAGGCGTTGGTTGAGAAGCAATCCGAGCACAAGATCAAGGTGTTTCGATCGGATAATGGCGGCGAGTTCTTGTCCAACCAATTTGGAGAGTTATTGAAGAAAGAAGGCATTGCTAGACAAACGACAACGCCATATACACCACAACAAAACGGAGTTGCAGAGCGTGCAAATCGAACAATTGTGGAAATGGCAAGGAGTATGTTGCATGCACAAAATTTGGGTTTGGACCTTTGGGCGGAAGCGGTGGTGACTGCGGTGTACACACGCAACCGATGCCCGACGAGTGCGGTTCAAAACATGACACCAGAGCAAGCGTGGAGTGGGAGGCCACCCCGCGTGGAGCACATGCGCACATTTGGATGCATCGCATTTGCAAAGGTACCCGATTCTCAAAGAACCAAACTTGAGGCCAAGGCAACAAAATGTGTGTTTCTTGGATATTGTGAAGGTACCAAGGCGTACAGGCTCATGTCGCTCGAGACCAAGAAGATCATTCGAGCTCGTGATGTGACATTTTGCGAGAATTCCAAGGTTGAAGACAATTTGGACGATGGTCCAAGTGGGAGAAGTGGCGATAAACCAGCGATTGTGGACCAATCTTCCAAATCTCCCGTTATTGATATTGTTGATGAAGACGAAGATGACGAAGATGGTGGTGATGAGGAACATATTGAGGAGCCACCTTTGAAGACGAAGAATGGCGAGAAAAAGGCACAAGCAACGGCGGTTGAAGACAATGCATCCTCGAGCGATCGTCGTTATCCAGAGAGAAATCGTAGACCACTTGGCGAGTGGTGGAAGAATCATATTCTCCCTCAAGGTGAGGAGGAGCATGCAAACGTTGCACTTTTAGATGCTCCATTGACGATTCGTGAAGCGTTGAGTTGTGATGATGCAAACAAGTGGGAGCAAGCCATGCAAGAGGAGTACAAATCGTTGATGGACAATGGCACTTGGGAATTGACTCCCCTCCCCAAGAATCGCAACGCTATCGGTTGTAAGTGGGTATTTCGTGCAAAGAGAGATGCAACGGGTGATGTGGTTCGTTATAAGGCAAGATTGGTGGCAAAGGGCTTTTCACAAATCGAAGGTGTTGATTTTCATGAGACCTTTGCACCGGTGGCGAAATTCACCACTATTCGATGCATTTTGGCCATCGGGGCTGCCATGGATTTGGAAATGCATCAAATGGATGTGAAGACGGCGTTCTTGAACGGCGAGTTGGACGAGGACATCTACATGGTACAACCCGAAGGATTTGTGCAACGAGGTAATGAGAACCTTGTTTGCAAGTTGAACAAGTCATTGTATGGGTTGAAGCAATCTCCACGCGCATGGTATCAAAAGATTGACACGTTTCTTGTTCAAATCGGGTTCACAAGGAGCATCGCTGATCACAGCTTGTATTTCATGCAAAAGGGGCAACATGTGGTCATCGTGATCATATATGTGGATGATTTGATCATCCTTGCAAGTGGTATGAGCTCTTTGAAGGCATTGAAGGCAATGCTTGAGAACGAGTACGAGATGAGTGATCTCGGTGAGTTGCACTTTTGTTTAGGAGTTGAGTTTGTGCGAGATAGAGCAACACGCACCATAACAATGAATCAGAGCAAGTATGTTATGGATGTTCTCAAACGCTTTGGCATGGAGGATTGCAAACCGGTTGGCACTCCATTGGATGTGAATTCCAAACTCGTGAAACTCACGGATGAGGAGTATGCATTAGAGGCTCAATCTATGGTGGATGTGCCATACAAGCAAGCTGTAGGGTCATTGATGTATGCTATGATTGCAACAAGGCCGGACCTTGCGTATCCAATCAGCGTTGTGAGTCAACACATGGCAAGACCGGGTTCAAGTCATTGGGTTGCGGTCAAGAGGATCATGCGGTACTTGAAAGGCACAAGTGATGTGAGGTTGTGTCTTGGAGGTGACAACATTGTGTTGAGTGGGTATTGTGATGCGGATTATGCGGGTGATACCAATGATCGTAGATCCACCACGGGGTACATGTTCAAAGTTGGATCGGGGGCCGTTTCATGGAATAGCAAGCGCCAACAAACCATGGCCACGTCAACGGTTGAGGCGGAGTACATGGCGACGAGCCACGGTACGAAGGAGGCCATTTGGTTGAGGCAACTAATGGCGGATGTGAGATGCACTCAAGAGGAGGCTACAACAATCATGTGTGACAACCAAGGGAGTATGTCATTGGCGAAGAATCCAACGCATCACTCACGTACAAAGCACATTGATGTGCAATATCACTTCATTCGAGAGAAGTTAGAGATGAAGGTGATAGAGTTGAAGTATTGTCCAACGGAGCACATGGTGGCGGACGTGCTGACAAAGGCTCTTGCGAGAGATCGACATCAAAGACTAGTGGTGGCATTTGGGCTCGAAGGCTTTGGCTATTCGCAAAGTGGGAGTGTTGAAGTAGGATGATTGCGTGGGCTGAAGTTGCTCATAGCCATGCGCATTAGCTAGAGTAGATGATGCGAATGAGCTAGACTAGCAACTAGAGAAGTGGTACTAGTTAGAGATAATGAGAATTGGGTCTCCCAAGTCATATGGGCTGATCCTAGTGTACTAGGAGTGGAGTATGGGCTGATGTCCCATATGGTTTGCCAAGGGGACTCCCTTGGGTGTGCTACTTAAGAGGGGCAGCCCATGAGTAAAGATCATCTCTTTCCTATGCATTCCAAGTGTTTGTGTGAGGCTTTGGCATTCTAATCTAACCTTCAATACTCACCGTTTCCAGTAGATGGGGCAACTCGTGCAACCAAGGTTCTTGAGATTGTGCATTCCGACGTGTGTGGTCCAATGAAGACCACGTCTATGGGGGGTTGCAAGTATTTTGTGACGTTCATTGATGATTTTTCGAGGAAGATATGGTTGTATCCGATCAAAGCAAAGAGCGAGTGTTTTGAGAAGTTCAAAGAGTTCAAGGCGTTGGTTGAGAAGCAATCCGAGCACAAGATCAAGGTGTTTCGATCGGATAATGGCGGCGAGTTCATGTCCAACCAATTTGGAGACTTATTGAAGAAAGAAGGCATTGCTAGACAAACCACAACGCCATATACACCACAACAAAACGGAGTTGCAGAGCGTGCAAATCGAACAATTGTGGAAATGGCAAGGAGTATGTTGCATGCACAAAATTTGGGTTTGGACCTTTGGGCGGAAGCGGTGGTGACTGCGGTGTACACACGCAACCGATGCCCGACGAGTGCGGTTCAAAACATGACACCAGAGCAAGCGTGGAGTGGGAGGCCTCCCCGCGTGGAGCACATGCGCACATTTGGATGCATCGCATTTGCAAAGGTACCCGATTCTCAAAGAACCAAACTTGAGGCCAAGGCAACAAAATGTGTGTTTCTTGGATATTGTGAAGGTACCAAGGCGTACAGGCTCATGTCGCTCGAGACCAAGAAGATCATTCGAGCTCGTGATGTGACATTTTGCGAGAATTCCAAGGTTGAAGACAATTTGGACGATGGTTCAAGTGGGAGAAGTGGCGATAAACCAGCGATTGTGGACCAATCTTCCAAATCTCCCGTTATTGATATTGTTGATGAAGACGAAGATGACGAAGATGGTGGTGATGAGGAACATATTGAGGAGCGACCTTTGAAGACGAAGAATGGCGAGAAGAAGGCACAAGCAACGGCGGTTGAAGACAATGCATCCTCGAGCGATCGTCGTTATCCAGAGAGAAATCGTAGACCACTTGGCGAGTGGTGGAAGAATCATATTCTCCCTCAAGGTGAGGACGAGCATGCAAACGTTGCACTTTTAGATGCTCCATTGACGATTCGTGAAGCGTTGAGTTGTGATGATGCAAACAAGTGGGAGCAAGCCATGCAAGAGGAGTACAAATCATTGATGGACAATGGCACTTGGGAATTGACTCCCCTCCCCAAGAATCGCAACGCTATCGGTTGTAAGTGGGTATTTCGTGCAAAGAGAGATGCAACGGGTGATGTGGTTCGTTATAAGGCAAGATTGGTGGCAAAGGGCTTTTCACAAATCGAAGGTGTTGATTTTCATGAGACCTTTGCACCGGTGGCGAAATTCACCACTATTCGATGCATTTTGGCCATCGGGGCTGCCATGGATTTGGAAATGCATCAAATGGATGTGAAGACGGCGTTCTTGAATGGCGAGTTGGACGAGGACATCTACATGGTGCAACCCGAAGGATTTGTGCAACGAGGTAATGAGAACCTTGTTTGCAAGTTGAACAAGTCATTGTATGGGTTGAAGCAATCTCCACGCGCATGGTATCAAAAGATTGACACGTTTCTTGTTCATATCGGGTTCACAAGGAGCATCGCTGATCACAGCTTGTATTTCATGCAAAAGGGGCAACATGTGGTCATCGTGATCATATATGTGGATGATTTGATCATCCTTGCAAGTTGTATGAGCTCTTTGAAGGCATTGAAGGCAATGCTTGAGAACGAGTACGAGATGAGTGATCTCGGTGAGTTGCACTTTTGTTTAGGAGTTGAGTTTGTGCGAGATAGAGCAACACGCACCATAACAATGAATCAAAGCAAGTATGTTATGGATGTTCTCAAACGCTTTGGCATGGAGGAATGCAAACCGGTTGGCACTCCGTTGGATGTGAATTCCAAACTCGTGAAACTCACCGATGAGGAGTATGCATTAGAGGCTGAATCTATGGTGGATGTGCCATACAAGCAAGCTGTAGGGTCATTGATGTATGCTATGATTGCAACAAGGCCGGACCTTGCGTATCCAATCAGCGTTGTGAGTCAACACATGGCAAGACCGGGTTCAAGTCATTGGGTTGCGGTCAAGAGGATCATGCGGTACTTGAAAGGCACAAGTGATGTGAGGTTGTGTCTTGGAGGTGACAACATTGTGATGAGTGGGTATTGTGATGCGGATTATGCGGGTGATACCAATGATCGTAGATCCACCACGGGGTACATGTTCAAAGTTGGATCGGGGGCCGTTTCATGGAATAGCAAGCGCCAACAAACCACGGCCACCTCAACGGTTGAGGCGGAGTACATGGCGACGAGCCACGGTACGAAGGAGGCCATTTGGTTGAGGCAACTAATGGCGGATGTGAGATGCACTCAAGAGGAAGCTACAACAATCATGTGTGACAACCAAGGGAGTATGTCATTGGCGAAGAATCCAACGCATCACTCACGTACAAAGCACATTGATGTGCAATATCACTTCATTCGAGAGAAGTTAGAGATGAAGGTGATAGAGTTGAAGTATTGTCCAACGGAGCACATGGTGGCGGACGTGCTGACAAAGGCTCTTGCGAGAGATCGACATCAAAGACTTATTGAAGGTTAGATTAGAATGCCAAAGCCTCACACAAACACTTGGAATGCATAGGAAAGAGATGATCTTTACTCATGGGCTGCCCCTCTTAAGTAGCACATCCTAGGGAGTCCCCTTGGCAAACCATATGGGACATCAGCCCATACTCCACTCCTAGTACACTAGGATCAGCCCATATCACTTGGGAGACCCAATTCTCATTATCTCTAACTAGTACCACTTCTCTAGTTGCTATTCTAGCTCATTTGCATCATCTACTCTAGCTAATGCGCATGGCTATGAGCAACTTCAGCCCACGCAATCATCCTACTTCAACACTCCCACTTTGCAAATAGCCAAAGCCTTCGAGCCCAAATGCCACCACTAGTCTTTGATGTCGATCTCTCGCAAGAGCCTTTGTGAGCACGTCCGCCACCATGTGCTCCGTTGGACAATACTTCAACTCTATCACCTTCATCTCTAACTTCTCTCGAATGAAGTGATATTGCACATCAATGTGCTTTGTACGTGAGTGATGCGTTGGATTCTTCGCCAATGACATACTCCCTTGGTTGTCACACATGATTGTTGTAGCCTCCTCTTGAGTGCATCTCACATCCGCCATTAGTTGCCTCAACCAAATGGCCTCCTTCGTACCGTGGCTCGTCGCCATGTACTCCGCCTCAACCGTTGACGTGGCCGTGGTTTGCTGGCGCTTGCTATTCCATGAAACGGCCCCCGATCCAACTTTGAACATGTACCCCGTGGTGGATCTACGATCATTGGTATCACCCGCATAATCCGCATCACAATACCCACTCAACACAATGTTGTCACCTCCAAGACACAACCTCACATCACTTGTGCCTTTCAAGTACCGCATGATCCTCTTGACCGCAACCCAATGACTTGAACCCGGTCTTGCCATGTGTTGACTCACAACGCTGATTGGATACGCAAGGTCCGGCCTTGTTGCAATCATAGCATACATCAATGACCCTACAGCTTGCTTGTATGGCACATCCACCATAGATTGAGCCTCTAATGCATACTCCTCATCGGTGAGTTTCACGAGTTTGGAATTCACATCCAATGGAGTGCCAACCGGTTTGCAATCCTCCATGCCAAAGCGTTTGAGAACATCCATAACATACTTGCTTTGATTCATTGTTATGGTGCGTGTTGCTCTATCTCGCACAAACTCAACTCCTAAACAAAAGTGCAACTCACCCAGATCACTCATCTCGTACTCGTTCTCAAGCATTGCCTTCAATGCCTTCAAAGAGCTCATACCACTTGCAAGGATGATCAAATCATCCACATATATGATCACGATGACCACATGTTGCCCCTTTTGCATGAAATACAAGCTGTGATCAGCGATGCTCCTTGTGAACCCGATATGAACAAGAAACGTGTCAATCTTTTGATACCATGCGCGTGGAGATTGCTTCAACCCATACAATGACTTGTTCAACTTGCAAACAAGGTTCTCATTACCTCGTTGCACAAATCCTTCGGGTTGTACCATGTAGATGTCCTCGTCCAACTCGCCGTTCAAGAACGCCGTCTTCACATCCATTTGATGCATTTCCAAATCCATGGCAGCCCCGATGGCCAAAATGCATCGAATAGTGGTGAATTTCGCCACCGGTGCAAAGGTCTCATGAAAATCAACACCTTCGATTTGTGAAAAGCCCTTTGCCACCAATCTTGCCTTATAACGAACCACATCACCCGTTGCATCTCTCTTTGCACGAAATACCCACTTACAACCGATAGCGTTGCGATTCTTGGGGAGGGGAGTCAATTCCCAAGTGCCATTGTCCATCAACGATTTGTACTCCTCTTGCATGGCTTGCTCCCACTTGTTTGCATCATCACAACTCAACGCTTCACGAATCGTCAATGGAGCATCTAAAAGTGCAACGTTTGCATGCTCCTCCTCACCTTGAGGGAGAATATGATTCTTCCACCACTCGCCAAGTGGTCTACGATTTCTCTCTGGATAACGACGATCGCTCGAGGATGCATTGTCTTCAACCGCCGTTGCTTGTGCCTTTTTCTCGCCATTCTTCGTCTTCAAAGGTGGCTCCTCAATATGTTCCTCATCACCACCATCTTCGTCATCTTCGTCTTCATCAACAATATCAATAACGGGAGATTTGGAAGATTGGTCCACAATCGCTGGTTTATCGCCACTTCTCCCACTTGGACCATCGTCCAAATTGTCTTCAACCTTGGAATTCTCGCAAAATGTCACATCACGAGCTCGAATGATCTTCTTGGTCTCGAGCGACATGAGCCTGTACGCCTTGGTACCTTCACAATATCCAAGAAACACACATTTTGTTGCCTTGGCCTCAAGTTTGGTTCTTTGAGAATCGGGTACCTTTGCAAATGCGATGCATCCAAATGTGCGCATGTGCTCCACGCGGGGTGGCCTCCCACTCCACGCTTGCTCCGGTGTCATGTTTTGAACCGCACTCGTCGGGCATCGGTTGCGTGTGTACACCGCAGTCACCACCGCTTCCGCCCAAAGGTCCAAACCCAAATTTTGTGCATGCAACAT
Organism: Pohlia nutans; assembly: GCA_022496805.1. Taxonomy (NCBI): domain Eukaryota; kingdom Viridiplantae; phylum Streptophyta; class Bryopsida; order Bryales; family Mniaceae; genus Pohlia; species Pohlia nutans. The sequence continues at coordinate 21,068,746 of CM040094.1, forward strand.
ACTCCTTGCCATTTCCACAATTGTTCGATTTGCACGCTCTGCAACTCCGTTTTGTTGTGGTGTATATGGCGTTGTGGTTTGTCTAGCAATGCCTTCTTTCTTCAATAACTCTCCAAATTGGTTGGACATGAACTCGCCGCCATTATCCGATCGAAACACCTTGATCTTGTGCTCGGATTGCTTCTCAACCAACGCCTTGAACTCTTTGAACTTCTCAAAACACTCGCTCTTTGCTTTGATCGGATACAACCATATCTTCCTCGAAAAATCATCAATGAACGTCACAAAATACTTGCAACCCCCCATAGACGTGGTCTTCATTGGACCACACACGTCGGAATGCACAATCTCAAGAACCTTGGTTGCACGAGTTGCCCCATCAACTGGAAACGGTGAGCGTTGTTGCTTGCCTTCAATACAACCCTCACATGTGAATGAACTAGGTGCGACGTGTGATTGTGCAAGATCCATGCCACTTACCATTCCACGCAGTGCTTTCACACTCTTGACATTCAAATGCCCGAGACGACGATGCCACAACGCCAACTTGTCTTCGTTTGAACTCGATTGCACCAACGTTGCGGATTCCGCCGCGTGCATCTTGGAAAACTTGATTTGGTACAAGCCGTTGACTTCGTGTATAATGGCCACCTCCTCACGACTTGGAGACAACACAAAACACCCTTGGTCGCTAAATTCCACTCGCAAATGCTTCATCACCAAATGTCGCACCGATAAAAGATTTGCCTTCAACTTGGGAACGTGGAGGACATCATGGATGGTAATTGTCTTCACACGACCCTTCACCTCGGTGTCTACGACGATGGATCCTTTACCCACGGCTTGAAGAACCGTATCATCACCCAAAATGACATTCTTTGGAGATATGACGTGATATGATTGGAAACAAGTCCTAATGGGCGCCATGTGACTCGAGGCTCCCGAATCAACAATCCAATCGATCACACTACCATTGCATGACACGTCACTTGCCATCATTGCATACTCGTCCCCGTCATCACTACAAGAAGAGACGCTAGTCATAAATGCGTACTCATCACCTGCATCGTTGACCTTTGTATTGTTGGCACTTTCCTCTCTCTTGCGTTTGTAGCAAAATTTTGCCAAGTGGCCCTTCTTACCGCAATAGTAGCATACCTTGTCTGTAGAGCTCCCACTGGCACCGCTCTTGGATTGCTTCGCCATAAGCGCTGCGCTATCGCCACGAGTCTCGTTCTCTTTGCGCCGCGAGAGTTCATGCAACAACCGTGATGTCACATAATCAAGAGTGAGCTCGCTAATGGGCCTACTCTCCATAGCAACGATAAGATACTCGTACGACGGCGGCAAACTCTCGAGGAGCGTCATAACGATATCACCGTCGGTAATGTTGACGTCTGCGCCGTTGAGCTGATCCGCAAGAGCCTTGACTTTGTTGATGTGCGCCAGCATGTCGTCGTTTTCTTCCATCTTGATGGTGAAAAACTTACGCCTCAAAAACAAGATATTGACCAAGCTCTTTGCCTCATGAATATTGCAAAGCTTGGCCCATGCCTCGGCGGGAGTCTTGCACGACCGAATATGAGAAAGCTGGGAATCAGAAAGATTAAGAGCCAAAATCGCAAAGGCCTTTTTCTCTCGCCGAGTGTACGCAGTTCGTACCCTAGCCTCGGCGTCGGACGAAGGCGGTTCCTCACTACCCTCAACTATCTCCCACAATTCCTTTTCGGCCATGACCATTTCCATCTTGAATTTCCACAAGTGGAAGTTGACGCCATCGAACTTGTCTACAACCTTAGCACCTTCACCCTCAAATGTAGCCATATCCTTGATTGAAGGACGTACGCTCACAAAATTCAGCCCCTAGAAAGCTAAGAAAAATTGTTTTTATGATTTTTGACAATTTTGTGATTTGTGAGGCAAATTGCACACGTATGTGCTTCTAATGCCTCCAAACTAATTCCAAACACTAAATCAGCACCTTTGTGCTACACATCAACCTCACAACACTCAATCGTGATGGTTCTTAGTGAATTTGCACAAGATCATACCACAACGCCCTAACTAGGAGAATTGCGCACTCGTTGGCTCAAATCCACTCAAATCAGCACCCTTGTGCTTCACAACATGTAATGCACCCTATGCACACCCTTGTGCCTTCCAAGGACTCTCAATCAATGCAAATTCAGCCCCTTCAAGTCCTAATTGCATTGAAATTCATCAAATCAGCCCCGTTGTGCATTCACTAACCCAAACTCTAATTTTGAGCACTCCAAGGGCATAACTCACATTCCAAACCCTTGTGCAAGAATTGCAATACCAAAATCAGATTGTAGACTCACCCCAAGAGCCTCAAAGCATAAAAGTGCCTTGCAACAACACAAGTGCACAAATTGAGCACAAATTGAGCCAATAAGCTCCAATAAGCTCCAATAAGCTCCAATAAGCTCCAATATACTCCAACAAGCACCAATAAGCTCCAAAGCTCCAATTCAGCCCTTGTAGACGTGTATAAACTCCAAAAGTGCTGCAAAGTGCTCCAAAAGCTCCAAATCAACAAATGATAGCTCCAAAGTGCGAATTCAGCCCTCCAACACGTAGATCAAAGGTAGGAAGATTGTAATACCTCCCAATGTCGAAATCAGCCCACCAAAGCTCGAATTCAGCCCTCCAAAGTTCCAAATCAGCGCTCCAATACTCCAAAATCAGCGCTCCAACGCACGACCTCCACACAATGAGCAATCTAATCTTTGACTCACGCAAAACACATGAGTGGGCCCATAACCTATTGAAGGTTAGATTAGAATGCCAAAGCCTCACACAAACACTTGGAATGCATAGGAAAGAGATGATCTTTACTCATGGGCTGCCCCTCTTAAGTAGCACATCCTAGGGAGTCCCCTTGGCAAACCATATGGGACATCAGCCCATACTCCACTCCTAGTACACTAGGATCAGCCCATATCACTTGGGAGACCCAATTCTCATTATCTCTAACTAGTACCACTTCTCTAGTTGCTATTCTAGCTCATTTGCATCATCTACTCTAGCTAATGCGCATGGCTATGAGCAACTTCAGCCCACGCAATCATCCTACTTCAACAAGACTAGTGGTGGCATTTGGGCTCCAAGGCTTTGGCTATTCGCAAAGTGGGAGTGTTGAAGTAGGATGATTGCGTGGGCTGAAGTTGCTCATAGCCATGCGCATTAGCTAGAGTAGATGATGCGAATGAGCTAGACTAGCAACTAGAGAAGTGGTACTAGTTAGAGATAATGAGAATTGGGTCTCCCAAGTGATATGGGCTGATCCTAGTGTACTAGGAGTGGAGTATGGGCTGATGTCCCATATGGTTTGCCAAGGGGACTCCCTTGGGTGTACTACTTAAGAGGGGCAGCCCATGAGTAAAGATCATCTCTTTCCTATGCATTCCAAGTGTTTGTGTGAGGCTTTGGCGTTCTAATCTAACCTTCAATAGAATCAACAATCCAATCGATCACACTACCATTGCATGACACGTCACTTGCCATCATTGCATACTCGTCCCCGTCATCACTACAAGAAGAGACGCTAGTCATAAATGCGTACTCATCACCTGCATCGTTGACCTTTGTATTGTTGGCACTTTCCTCTCTCTTGCGTTTGTAGCAAAATTTTGCCAAGTGGCCCTTCTTACCGCAATAGTAGCATACCTTGTCTGTAGAGCTCCCACTGGCACCGCTCTTGGATTGCTTCGCTATAAGCGCCGCGCTATCGCCACGAGTCTCGTTCTCTTTGCGCCGCGAGAGTTCATGCAACAACCGTGATGTCACATAATCAAGAGTGAGCTCGCTAATGGGCCTACTCTCCATAGCAACGATAAGATACTCGTACGACGGCGGCAAACTCTCGAGGAGCGTCATAACGATATCACCGTCGGTAATGTTGACGTCTGCGCCGTTGAGCTGATCCGCAAGAGCCTTGACTTTGTTGATGTGCGCCAACATGTCGTCGTTTTCTTCCATCTTGATGGTGAAAAACTTGCGCCTCAAAAACAAGATATTGACCAAGCTCTTTGCCTCATGAATATTGCAAAGCTTGGCCCATGCCTCGGCGGGAGTCTTGCACGACCGAATATGAGAAAGCTGGGAATCAGAAAGATTAAGAGCCAAAATCGCAAAGGCCTTTTTCTCTCGCCGAGTGTACGCAGTTCGTACCCTAGCCTCGGCGTCGGACGAAGGCGGTTCCTCACTACCCTCAACTATCTCCCACAATTCTTTTTCGGCCATGACCATTTCCATCTTGAATTTCCACAAGTGGAAGTTGACGCCATCGAACTTGTCTACAACCTTAGCACCTTCACCCTCAAATGTAGCCATATCCTTGATTGAAGGACGTACGCTCACAAAATTCAGCCCCTAGAAAGCTAAGAAAAATTGTTTTTATGATTTTTTGACAATTTTGTGATTTGTGAGGCAAATTGCACACGTACGTGCTTCTAATGCCTCCAAACTAATTCCAAACACTAAATCAGCACCTTTGTGCTACACATCAACCTCACAACACTCAATCGTGATGGTTCTTAGTGAATTTGCACAAGATCATACCACAACACCCTAACTAGGAGAATTGCGCACTCGTTGGCTCAAATCCACTCAAATCAGCACCCTTGTGCTTCACAACACGTAATGCACCCTATGGACACCCTTGTGCCTTCCAAGGACTCTAAATCAATGCAAACTTAGCCCCTTCAAGTCCTAATTGCATTGAAATTCATCAAATCAGCCCCGTTGTGCATTCACTAACCCAAACTCTAATTTTGAGCACTCCAAGGGCATAACTCACATTCCAAACCCTTGTGCAAGAATTGCAATACCAAAATCAGATTGTAGACTCACCCCAAGAGCCTCAAAGCAAAAAAAAGTGCCTTGCAACAACACAAGTGCACAAATTGAGCACAAATTGAGCCAATAAGCTCCAATAAGCTACAATAAGCTCCAATAAGCTCCAATAAGCTCCAATAAGCTCCAATCAGCTCCAATATACTCCAACAAGCACCAATAAGCTCCAAAGCTTCAATTCAGCCCTTGTAGACGTGTATAAACTCCAAAAGTGCTCCAAAGTGCTCCAAAAGCTCCAAATCAACAAATGATAGCTCCAAAGTGCGAATTCAGCCCTCCAACATGTAGATCAAGGTAGGAAGATTGTTATACCTCCCAATGTCGAAATCAGCCCACCAAAGCTCGAATTCAGCCCTCCAAAGTTCCAAATCAGCGCTCCAATACTCCAAAATCAGCGCTCCAACGCACGACCTCCACACAATGAGCAATCTAATCTTTGACTCACGCAAAACACATGAGTGGGCCCATAACCTATTGAAAGGTAGATTAGAATGCCAAAGCCTCACACAAACACTTGGAATGCATAGGAAAGAGATGATCTTTACTCATGGGCTGCCCCTCTTAAGTAGCACACCCAAGGGAGTCCCCTTGGCAAACCATATGGGACATCAGCCCATACTCCACTCCTAGTACACTAGGATCAGCCCATATCACTTGGGAGACCCAATTCTCATTACTTCTAACTAGTACCACTTCTCTAGTTGCAAGTCTAGCTCATTCGCATCATCTACTCTAGCTAATGCGCATGGCTATGAGCAACTTCAGCCCACGCAATCATCCTACTTCAACAGATTGGATACGCAAGGTCCGGCCTTGTTGCAATCATAGCATACATCAATGACCCTACAGCTTGCTTGTATGGCACATCCACCATAGATTGAGCCTCTAATGCATACTCCTCATTGGTGAGTTTCACGAGTTTGGAATTCACATCCAATGGAGTGCCAACCGGTTTGCAATCCTCCATGCCAAAGCGTTTGAGAACATCCATAACATACTTGCTTTGATTCATTGTTATGGTGCGTGTTGCTCTATCTCGCACAAACTCAACTCCTAAACAAAAGTGCAACTCACCTAGATCACTCATCTCGTACTCGTTCTCAAGCATTGCCTTCAATGCCTTCAAAGAGCTCATACCACTTGCAAGGATGATCAAATCATCCACATATATGATCACGATGACCACATGTTGCCCCTTTCGCATGAAATACAAGCTGTGATCAGCGATGCTCCTTGTGAACCCGATTTGAACAAGAAACGTGTCAATCTTTTGATACCATGCGCGTGGAGATTGCTTCAACCCATACAATGACTTGTTCAACTTGCAAACAAGGTTCTCATTACCTCGTTGCACAAATCCTTCGGGTTGTACCATGTAGATGTCCTCGTCCAACTCGCCGTTCAAGAACGCCGTCTTCACATCCATTTGATGCATTTCCAAATCCATGGCAGCCCCGATGGCCAAAATGCATCGAATAGTGGTGAATTTCGCCACCGGTGCAAAGGTCTCATGAAAATCAACACCTTCGATTTGTGAAAAGCCCTTTGCCACCAATCTTGCCTTATAACGAACCACATCACCCGTTGCATCTCTCTTTGCACGAAATACCCACTTACAACCGATAGCGTTGCGATTCTTGGGGAGGGGAGTCAATTCCCAAGTGCCATTGTCCATCAACGATTTGTACTCCTCTTGCATGGCTTGCTCCCACTTGTTTGCATCATCACAACTCAACGCTTCACGAATCGTCAATGGAGCATCTAAAAGTGCAACGTTTGCATGCTCCTCCTCACCTTGAGGGAGAATATGATTCTTCCACCACTCGCCAAGTGGTCTACGATTTCTCTCTGGATAACGACGATCGCTCGAGGATGCATTGTCTTCAACCGCCGTTGCTTGTGCCTTTTTCTCGCCATTCTTCGTCTTCAAAGGTCGCTCCTCAATATGTTCCTCATCACCACCATCTTTATTGAAGGTTAGATTAGAATGCCAAAGCCTCACACAAACACTTGGAATGCATAGGAAAGAGATAATCTTTACTCATGGGCTGCCCCTCTTAAGTAGCACACCCAAGGGAGTCCCCTTGGCAAACCATATGGGACATCAGCCCATACTCCACTCCTAGTACACTAGGATCAGCCTATATCACTTGGGAGACCCAATTCTCATTATCTCTAACTAGTACTTCTTCTCTAGTTGCTAGTCTAGCTCATTCGCATTATCTACTCTAGCTAATGCGCATGGCTATGAGCAACTTCAGCCCACGCAATCATCCTACTTCAACACTCCCACTTTGCAAATAGCCAAAGCCTTCGAGCCCAAATGCCACCACTAGTCTTTGATGTCGATCTCTCGCAAGAGCCTTTGTCAGCACGTCCGCCACCATGTGCTCCGTTGGACAATACTTCAACTCTATCACCTTCATCTCTAACTTCTCTCGAATGAAGTGATATTGCACATCAATGTGCTTTGTACGTGAGTGATGCGTTGGATTCTTCGCCAATGACATACTCCCTTGGTTGTCACACATGATTGGATACGCAAGGTCCGGCCTTGTTGCAATCATAGCATACATCAATGACCCTACAGCTTGCTTGTATGGCACATCCACCATAGATTGCGCCTCTAATGCATACTCCTCATCGGTGAGTTTCACGAGTTTGGAATTCACATCCAATGTGTTGAAGTAGGATGATTGCGTGGGCTGAAGTTGCTCATAGCCATGCGCATTAGCTAGAGTAGATGATGCGAATGAGCTAGACTAGCAACTAGAGAAGTGGTACTAGTTAGAGATAATGAGAATTGGGTCTCCCAAGTGATATGGGCTGATCCTAGTGTACTAGGAGTGGAGTATGGGCTGATGTCCCATATGGTTTGCCAAGGGGACTCCCTTGGGTGTGCTACTTAAGAGGGGCAGCCCATGAGTAAAGATCATCTCTTTCCTATGCATTCCAAGTGTTTGTGTGAGGCTTTGGCATTCTAATCTAACCTTCAATAGGTTATGGGCCCACTCATGTGTTTTGCGTGAGTCAAAGATTAGATTGCTCATTGTGTGGAGGTCGTGCGTTGGAGCGCTGATTTTGGAGTATTGGAGCGCTGATTTGGAACTTTGGAGGGCTGAATTCGAGCTTTGGTGGGCTGATTTCGACATTGGGAGGTATTACAATCTTCCTACCTTTGATCTACGTGTTGGAGGGCTGAATTCGCACTTTGGAGCTATCATTTGTTGATTTGGAGCTTTTGGAGCACTTTGGAGCACCTTTGGAGTTTATACACGTCTACAAGGGCTGAATTGGAGCTTTGGAGCTTATTGGTGCTTGTTGGAGTATATTGGAGCTTATTGGAGCTTATTGGAGCTTATTGGCTCAATTTGTGCTCAATTTGTGCACTTGTGTTGTTGCAAGGCACTTTTATGCTTTGAGGCTCTTGGGGTGAGTCTACAATCTGATTTTGGTATTGCAATTGTTGCACAAGGGTTTGGAATGTGAGTTATGCCCTTGGAGTGCTCAAAATTAGAGTTTGGGTTAGTGAATGCACAACGGGGCTGATTTGATGAATTTCAATGCAATTAGGACTTGAAGGGGCTGAATTTGCATTGATTTAGAGTCCTTGGAAGGCACAAGGGTGTCCATAGGGTGCATTACGTGTTGTGAAGCACAAGGGTGCTGATTTGAGTGGATTTGAGCCAACGAGTGCGCAATTCTCCTAGTTAGGGTGTTGTGGTATGATCTTGTGCAAATTCACTAAGAACCATCACGATTGAGTGTTGTGAGGTTGATGTGTAGCACAAAGGTGCTGATTTAGTGTTTGGAATTAGTTTGGAGGCATTAGAAGCACGTACGTGTGCAATTTGCCTCACAAATCACAAAATTGTCAAAAAATCATAAAAACAATTTTTCTTAGCTTTCTAGGGGCTGAATTTTGTGAGCGTACGTCCTTCAATCAAGGATATGGCTACATTTGAGGGTGAAGGTGCTAAGGTTGTAGACAAGTTCGATGGCGTCAACTTCCACTTGTGGAAATTCAAGATGGAAATGGTCATGGCCGAAAAAGAATTGTGGGAGATAGTTGAGGGTAGTAAGGAACCGCCTTCGTCCGACGCCGAGGCTAGGGTACGAACTGCGTACACTCGGCGAGAGAAAAAGGCCTTTGCGATTTTGGCTCTTAATCTTTCTGATTCCCAGCTTTCTCATATTCGGTCGTGCAAGACTCCCGCCGAGGCATGGGCCAAGCTTTGCAATATTCATGAGGCAAAGAGCTTGGTCAATATCTTGTTTTTGAGGCGCAAGTTTTTCACCATCAAGATGGAAGAAAACGACGACATGTTGGCGCACATCAACAAAGTCAAGGCTCTTGCGGATCAGCTCAACGGCGCAGACGTCAACATTACGGACGGTGATATCGTTATGACGCTCCTCGAGAGTTTGCCGCCGTCGTACGAGTATCTTATCGTTGCTATGGAGAGTAGGCCCATTAGCGAGCTCACTCTTGATTATGTGACATCACGGTTGTTGCATGAACTCTCGCGGCGCAAAGAGAACGAGACTCGTGGCGATAGCGCGGCGCTTATGGCGAAGCAATCCAAGAGCGGTGCCAGTGGGAGCTCTACAGACAAGGTATGCTACTATTGCGGTAAGAAGGGCCACTTGGCAAAATTTTGCTACAAACGCAAGAGAGAGGAAAGTGCCAACAATACAAAGGTCAACGATGCAGGTGATGAGTACGCATTTATGACTAGCGTCTCTTCTTGGTGTGATGACGGGGACGAGTATGCAATGATGGCAAGTGACGTGTCATGCAATGGTAGTGTGATCGATTGGATTGTTGATTCGGGAGCCTCGAGTCACATGGCGCCCATTAGGACTTGTTTCCAATCATATCACGTCATATCTCCAAAGAATGTCATTTTGGGTGATGATACGGTTCTTCAAGCCGTGGGTAAAGGATCCATCGTCGTAGACACCGAGGTGAAGGGTCGTGTGAAGACAATTACCATCCATGATGTCCTCCACGTTCCCAAGTTGAAGGCAAATCTTTTATCGGTGCGACATTTGGTGATGAAGCATTTGCGAGTGGAATTTAGCGACCAAGGGTGTTTTGTGTTGTCTCCAAGTCGTGAGGAGGTGGCCATTATACACGAAGTCAACGGCTTGTACCAAATCAAGTTTTCCAAGATGCACGCGGCGGAATCCGCAACGTTGGTGCAATCGAGTTCAAACGAAGACAAGTTGGCGTTGTGGCATCGTCGTCTCGGGCATTTGAATGTCAAGAGTGTGAAAGCACTGCGTGGAATGGTAAGTGGCATGGATCTTGCACAATCACACGTCGCACCTAGTTCATTCACATGTGAGGGTTGTATTGAAGGCAAGCAACAACGCTCACCGTTTCCAGTTGATGGGGCAACTCGTGCAACCAAGGTTCTTGAGATTGTGCATTCCGACGTGTGTGGTCCAATGAAGACCACGTCTATGGGGGGTTGCAAGTATTTTGTGACGTTCATTGATGATTTTTCGAGGAAGATATGGTTGTATCCGATCAAAGCAAAGAGCGAGTGTTTTGAGAAGTTCAAAGAGTTCAAGGCGTTGGTTGAGAAGCAATCCGAGCACAAGATCAAGGTGTTTCGATCGGATAATGGCGGCGAGTTCATGTCCAACCAATTTGGAGAGTTATTGAAGAAAGAAGGCATTGCTAGACAAACCACAACGCCATATACACCACAACAAAACGGAGTTGCAGAGCGTGCAAATCGAACAATTGTGGAAATGGCAAGGAGTATGTTGCATGCACAAAATTTGGGTTTGGACCTTTGGGCGGAAGCGGTGGTGACTGCGGTGTACACACGCAACCGATGCCCGACGAGTGCGGTTCAAAACATGACACCAGAGCAAGCGTGGAGTGGGAGGCCACCCCGCGTGGAGCACATGCGCACATTTGGATGCATCGCATTTGCAAAGGTACCCGATTCTCAAAGAACCAAACTTGAGGCCAAGGCAACAAAATGTGTGTTTCTTGGATATTGTGAAGGTACCAAGGCGTACAGGCTCATGTCGCTCGAGACCAAGAAGATCATTCGAGCTCGTGATGTGACATTTTGCGAGAATTCCAAGGTTGAAGACAATTTGGACGATGGTCCAAGTGGGAGAAGTGGCGATAAACCGGCGATTGTGGACCAATCTTCCAAATCTCCCGTTATTGATATTGTTGATGAAGACGAAGATGACGAAGATGGTGGTGATGAGGAACATATTGAGGAGCGACCTTTGAAGACGAAGAATGGCGAGAAAAAGGCACAAGCAACGGCGGTTGAAGACAATGCATCCTCGAGCGATCGTCGTTATCCAGAGAGAAATCGTAGACCACTTGGCGAGTGGTGGAAGAATCATATTCTCCCTCAAGGTGAGGAGGAGCATGCAAACGTTGCACTTTTAGATGCTCCATTGACGATTCGTGAAGCGTTGAGTTGTGATGATGCAAACAAGTGGGAGCAAGCCATGCAAGAGGAGTACAAATCGTTGATGGACAATGGCACTTGGGAATTGACTCCCCTCCCCAAGAATCGCAACGCTATCGGTTGTAAGTGGGTATTTCGTGCAAAAAGAGATGCAACGGGTGATGTGGTTCGTTATAAGGCAAGATTGGTGGCAAAGGGCTTTTCACAAATCGAAGGTGTTGATTTTCATGAGACCTTTGCACCGGTGGCGAAATTCACCACTATTCGATGCATTTTGGCCATCGGGGCTGCCATGGATTTGGAAATGCATCAAATGGATGTGAAGACGGCGTTCTTGAACGGCGAGTTGGACGAGGACATCTACATGGTACAACCCGAAGGATTTGTGCAACGAGGTAATGAGAACCTTGTTTGCAAGTTGAACAAGTCATTGTATGGGTTGAAGCAATCTCCACGCGCATGGTATCAAAAGATTGACACGTTTCTTGTTCATATCGGGTTCACAAGGAGCATCGCTGATCACAGCTTGTATTTCATGCAAAAGGGGCAACATGTGGTCATCGTGATCATATATGTGGATGATTTGATCATCCTTGCAAGTTGTATGAGCTCTTTAAAGGCATTGAAGGCAATGCTTGAGAACGAGTACGAGATGAGTGATCTCGGTGAGTTGCACTTTTGTTTAGGAGTTGAGTTTGTGCGAGATAGAGCAACACGCACCATAACAATGAATCAAAGCAAGTATGTTATGGATGTTCTCAAACGCTTTGGCATGGAGGATTGCAAACCGGTTGGCACTCCATTGGATGTGAATTCCAAACTCGTGAAACTCACCGATGAGGAGTATGCATTAGAGGCTCAATCTATGGTGGATGTGCCATACAAGCAAGCTGTAGGGTCATTGATGTATGCTATGATTGCAACAAGGCCGGACCTTGCGTATCCAATCAGCGTTGTGAGTCAACACATGGCAAGACCGGGTTCAAGTCATTGGGTTGCGGTCAAGAGGATCATGCGGTACTTGAAAGGCACAAGTGATGTGAGGTTGTGTCTTGGAGGTGACAACATTCTGTTGAGTGGGTATTGTGATGCGGATTATGCGGGTGATACCAATGATCGTAGATCCACCACGGGGTACATGTTCAAAGTTGGATCGGGGGCCGTTTCATGGAATAGCAAGCGCCAGCAAACCACGGCCACGTCAACGGTTGAGGCGGAGTACATGGCGACGAGCCACGGTACGAAGGAGGCCATTTGGTTGAGGCAACTAATGGCGGATGTGAGATGCACTCAAGAGGAGGCTACAACAATCATGTGTGACAACCAAGGGAGTATGTCATTGGCGAAGAATCCAACGCATCACTCACGTACAAAGCACATTGATGTGCAATATCACTTCATTCGAGAGAAGTTAGAGATGAAGGTGATAGAGTTGAAGTATTGTCCAACGGAGCACATGGTGGCGGACGTGCTGACAAAGGCTCTTGCGAGAGATCGACATCAAAGACTAGTGGTGGCGTTTGGGCTCCAAGGCTTTGGCTATTCGCAAAGTGGGAGTGTTGAAGTAGGATGATTGCGTGGGCTGATATTGCTCATAGCCATGCTCATTAGGTAGAGTAGATGATGCGAATGAGCTAGACTTGCAACTAGAGAAGTGGTACTAGTTAGAAGTAATGAGAATTGGGTCTCCCAAGTGATATGGGCTGATCCTAGTGTACTAGGAGTGGAGTATGGGCTGATGTCCCATATGGTTTGCCAAGGGGACTCCCTTGGGTGTGCTACTTAAGAGGGGCAGCCCATGAGTAAAGATTATCTCTTTCCTATGCATTCCAAGTGTTTGTGTGAGGCTTTGGCATTCTAATCTAACCTTCAATAGGGGCTGCCATGGATTTGGAAATGCATCAAATGGATGTGAAGACGGCGTTCTTGAACGGCGAGTTGGACGAGGACATCTACATGGTGCAACCCGAAGGATTTGTGCAACGAGGTAATGAGAACCTTGTTTGCAAGTTGAACAAGTCATTGTATGGGTTGAAGCAATCTCCACGCGCATGGTATCAAAAGATTGACACGTTTCTTGTTCATATCGGGTTCACAAGGAGCATCGCTGATCACAGCTTGTATTTCATGCAAAAGGGGCAACATGTGGTCATCGTGATCATATATGTGGATGATTTGATCATCCTTGCAAGTTGTATGAGCTCTTTGAAGGTATTGAAGGCAATGCTTGAGAACGAGTACGAGATGAGTGATCTCGGTGAGTTGCACTTTTGTTTAGGAGTTGAGTTTCTGCGAGATAGAGCAACACGCACCATAACAATGAATCAAAGCAAGTATGTTATGGATGTTCTCAAACGCTTTGGCATGGAGGATTGCAAACCGGTTGGCACTCCATTGGATGTGAATTCCAAACTCGTGAAACTCACCGATGAGGAGTATGCATTAGAGGCTCAATCTATGGTGGATGTTGTTGAAGTCGGATGATTGCGTGGGCTGAAGTTGCTCATAGCCATGCGCATTAGCTAGAGTAGATGATGCGAATGAGCTAGACATGCAACTAGAGAAGTGGTACTAGTTAGAGATAATGAGAATTGGGTCTCCCAAGTGATATGGGCTGATCCTAGTGTACTAGGAGTGGAGTATGGGCTGATGTCCCATATGGTTTGCCAAGGGGACTCCCTTGGGTGTGCTACTTAAGAGGGGCAGCCCATGAGTAAAGATCATCTCTTTCCTATGCATTCCAAGTGTTTGTGTGAGGCTTTGGCATTCTAATCTAACCTTCAATAGGTTATGGGCCCACTCATGTGTTTTGCGTGAGTCAAAGATTAGATTGCTCATTGTGTGGAGGTCGTGCGTTGGAGCGCTGATTTTGGAGTATTGGAGCGCTGATTTGGAACTTTGGAGGGCTGAATTCGAGCTTTGGTGGGCTGATTTCGACATTCGGAGGTATTACAATCTTCCTACCTTTGATCTACGTGTTGGAGGGCTGAATTCGCACTTTGGAGCTATCATTTGTTGATTTGGAGCTTTTGGAGCACTTTGGAGCACTTTTGGAGTTTATACACGTCTACAAGGGCTGAATTGGAGCTTTGGAGCTTATTGGTGCTTGTTGGAGTATATTGGAGCTCATTGGAGCTTATTGGAGCTTATTGGAGCTTATTGGAGCTTATTGGCTCAATTTGTGCTCAATTTGTGCACTTGTGTTGTTACAAGTCACTTTTATGCTTTGAGGCTCTTGGGGTGAGTCTACAATCTGATTTTGGTATTGCAATTCTTGCACAAGGGTTTGGAATGTGAGTTATGCTCTTGGAGTGCTCAAAATTAGAGTTTGGGTTAGTGAATGCACAACGGGGCTGATTTGATGAATTTCAATGCAATTAGGACTTGAAGGGGCTGAATTTGCATTGATTTAGAGTCCTTGGAAGGCACAAGGGTGTCCATAGGGTGCATTACGTGTTGTGAAGCACAAGGGTGCTGATTTGAGTGGATTTGAGCCAACGAGTGCGCAATTCTCCAAGTTAGGGTGTTGTGGTATGATCTTGTGCAAATTCACTAAGAACCATCACGATTGAGTGTTGTGAGGTTGATGTGTAGCACAAAGGTGCTGATTTAGTGTTTGGAATTAGTTTGGAGGCATTAGAAGCACGTACGTGTGCAATTTGCTTCACAAATCACAAAATTGTCAAAAATCATAAAAACAATTTTTCTTAGCTTTCTAGGGGCTGAATTTTGTGAGCGTACGTCCTTCAATCAAGGATATGGCTACATTTGAGGGTGAAGGTGCTAAGGTTGTAGACAAGTTCGATGGCGTCAACTTCCACTTGTGGAAATTCAAGATGGAAATGGTCATGGCCGAAAAAGAATTGTGGGAGATAGTTGAGGGTAGTGAGGAACCGCCTTCGTCCGACGCCGAGGCTAGGGTACGAACTGCGTACACTCGGCGAGAGAAAAAGGCCTTTGCGATTTTGGCTCTTAATCTTTCTGATTCCCAGCTTTCTCATATTCGGTCGTGCAAGACTCCCGCCGAGGCATGGGCCAAGCTTTGCAATATTCATGAGGCAAAGAGCTTGGTCAATATCTTGTTTTTGAGGCGCAAGTTTTTCACCATCAAGATGGAAGAAAACGACGACATGTTGGCGCACATCAACAAAGTCAAGGCTCTTGCGGATCAGCTCAACGGCGCAGACGTCAACATTACCGACGGTGATATCGTTATGACGCTCCTCGAGAGTTTGCCGCCGTCGTACGAGTATCTTATCGTTGCTATGGAGAGTAGGCCCATTAGCGAGCTCACTCTTGATTATGTGACATCACGGTTGTTGCATGAACTCTCGCGGCGCAAAGAGAACGAGACTCGTGGCGATAGCGCGGCGCTTATGGCGAAGCAATCCAAGAGCGGTGCCAGTGGGAGCTCTACAGACAAGGTATGCTACTATTGCGGTAAGAAGGGCCACTTGGCAAAATTTTGCTACAAACGCAAGAGAGAGGAAAGTGCCAACAATACAAAGGTCAACGATGCAGGTGATGAGTACGCATTTATGACTAGCGTCTCTTCTTGTAGTGATGACGGGGACGAGTATGCAATGATGGCAAGTGACGTGTCATGCAATGGTAGTGTGATCGATTGGATTGTTGATTCGGGAGCCTCGAGTCACATGGCGCCCATTAGGACTTGTTTCCAATCATATCACGTCATATCTCCAAAGAATGTCATTTTGGGTGATGATACGGTTCTTCAAGCCGTGGGTAAAGGATCCATCGTCGTAGACACCGAGGTGAAGGGTCGTGTGAAGACAATTACCATCCATGATGTCCTCCACGTTCCCAAGTTGAAGGCAAATCTTTTATCGGTGCGACATTTGGTGATGAAACATTTGCGAGTGGAATTTAGCGACCAAGGGTGTTTTGTGTTGTCTCCAAGTCGTGAGGAGGTGGCCATTATACACGAAGTCAACGGCTTGTACCAAATCAAGTTTTCCAAGATGCACGCGGCGGAATCGGCAACGTTGGTGCAATCGAGTTCAAACGAAGACCAGTTGGCGTTGTGGCATCGTCGTCTCGGGCATTTGAATGTCAAGAGTGTGAAAGCACTGCGTGGAATGGTAACTGGCATGGATCTTGCACAATCACACGTCGCACCTAGTTCATTCACATGTGAGGGTTGTATTGAAGGCAAGCAACAACGCTCACCGTTTCCAGTTGATGGGGCAACTCGTGCAACCAAGGTTCTTGAGATTGTGCATTCCGACGTGTGTGGTCCGATGAAGACCACGTCTATGGGGGGTTGCAAGTATTTTGTGACGTTCATTGATGATTTTTCGAGGAAGATATGGTTGTATCCGATCAAAGCAAAGAGCGAGTGTTTTGAGAAGTTCAAAGAGTTCAAGGCGTTGGTTGAGAAGCAATCCGAGCACAAGATCAAGGTGTTTCGATCGGATAATGGCGGCGAGTTCATGTCCAACCAATTTGGAGAGTTATTGAAGAAAGAAGGCATTGCTAGACAAACCACAACGCCATATACACCACAACAAAACGGAGTTGCAGAGCGTGCAAATCGAACAATTGTGGAAATGGCAAGGAGTATGTTGCATGCACAAAATTTGGGTTTGGACCTTTGGGCGGAAGCGGTGGTGACTGCGGTGTACACACGCAACCGATGCCCGACGAGTGCGGTTCAAAACATGACACCAGAGCAAGCGTGGAGTGGGAGGCCACCCCGCGTGGAGCACATGCGCACATTTGGATGCATCGCATTTGCAAAGGTACCCGATTCTCAAAGAACCAAACTTGAGGCCAAGGCAACAAAATGTGTGTTTCTTGGATATTGTGAAGGTACCAAGGCATACAGGCTCATGTCGCTCGAGACCAAGAAGATCATTCGAGCTCGTGATGTGACATTTTGCGAGAATTCCAAGGTTGAAGACAATTTGGACGATGGTCCAAGTGGGAGAAGTGGCGATAAACCGGCCATTGTGGACCAATCTTCCAAATCTCCCGTTATTGATATTGTTGATGAAGACGAAGATGACGAAGATGGTGGTGATGAGGAACATATTGAGGAGCGACCTTTGAAGACGAAGAATGGCGAGAAAAAGGCACAAGCAACGGCGGTTGAAGACAATGCATCCTCGAGCGATCGTCGTTATCCAGAGAGAAATCGTAGACCACTTGGCGAGTGGTGGAAGAATCATATTCTCCCTCAAGGTGAGGAGGAGCATGCAAACGTTGCACTTTTAGATGCTCCATTGACGATTCGTGAAGCGTTGAGTTGTGATGATGCAAACAAGTGGGAGCAAGCCATGCAAGAGGAGTACAAATCGTTGATGGACAATGGCACTTGGGAATTGACTCCCCTCCCCAAGAATCGCAACGCTATCGGTTGTAAGTGGGTATTTCGTGCAAAGAGAGATGCAACGGGTGATGTGGTTCGTTATAAGGCAAGATTGGTGGCAAAGGGCTTTTCACAAATCGAAGGTGTTGATTTTCATGAGACCTTTGCACCGGTGGCGAAATTCACCACTATTCGATGCATTTTGGCCATCGGGGCTGCCATGGATTTGGAAATGCATCAAATGGATGTGAAGACGGCGTTCTTGAACGGCGAGTTGGACGAGGACATCTACATGGTACAACCCGAAGGATTTGTGCAACGAGGTAATGAGAACCTTGTTTGCAAGTTGAACAAGTCATTGTATGGGTTGAAGCAATCTCCACGCGCATGGTATCAAAAGATTGACACGTTTCTTGTTCATATCGGGTTCACAAGGAGCATCGCTGATCACAGCTTGTATTTCATGCAAAAGGGGCAACATGTGGTCATCGTGATCATATATGTGGATGATTTGATCATCCTTGCAAGTTGTATGAGCTCTTTGAAGGCATTGAAGGCAATGCTTGAGAACGAGTACGAGATGAGTGATCTGGGTGAGTTGCACTTTTGTTTAGGAGTTGAGTTTGTGCGAGATAGAGCAACACGCACCATAACAATGAATCAAAGCAAGTATGTTATGGATGTTCTCAAACGCTTTGGCATGGAGGATTGCAAACCGGTTGGCACTCCATTGGATGTGAATTCCAAACTCGTGAAACTCACCGATGAGGAGTATGCATTAGAGGCTCAATCTATGGTGGATGTGCCATACAAGCAAGCTGTAGGGTCATTGATGTATGCTATGATTGCAACAAGGCCGGACCTTGCGTATCCAATCAGCGTTGTGAGTCAACACATGGCAAGACCGGGTTCAAGTCATTGGGTTGCGGTCAAGAGGATCATGCGGTACTTGAAAGGCACAAGTGATGTGAGGTTGTGTCTTGGAGGTGACAACATTGTGTTGAGTGGGTATTGTGATGCGGATTATGCGGGTGATACCAATGATCGTAGATCCACCACGGGGTACATGTTCAAAGTTGGATCGGGGGCCGTTTCATGGAATAGCAAGCGCCAACAAACCACGGCCACGTCAACGGTTGAGGCGGAGTACATGGCGACGAGCCACGGTACGAAGGAGGCCATTTGGTTGAGGCAACTAATGGCGGATGTGAGATGCACTCAAGAGGAGGCTACAACAATCATGTGTGACAACCAAGGGAGTATGTCATTGGCGAAGAATCCAACGCATCACTCACGTACAAAGCACATTGATGTGCAATATCACTTCATTCGAGAGAAGTTAGAGATGAAGGTGATAGAGTTGAAGTATTGTCCAACGGAGCACATGGTGGCGGACGTGCTGACAAAGGCTCTTGCGAGAGATCGACATCAAAGACTAGTGATAGCATTTGGGCTCGAAGGCTTTGGCTATTTGCAAAGTGGGAGTGTTGAAGTCGGATGATTGCGTGGGCTGAAGTTGCTCATAGCCATGCGCATTAGCTAGAGTAGATGATGCGAATGAGCTAGACATGCAACTAGAGAAGTGGTACTAGTTAGAGATAATGAGAATTGGGTCTCCCAAGTGATATGGGCTGATCCTAGTGTACTAGGAGTGGAGTATGGGCTGATGTCCCATATGGTTTGCCAAGGGGACTCCCTTGGGTGTGCTACTTAAGAGGGGCAGCCCATGAGTAAAGATCATCTCTTTCCTATGCATTCCAAGTGTTTGTGTGAGGCTTTGGCATTCTAATCTAACCTTCAATAGATGTGCCATACAAGCAAGCTGTAGGGTCATTGATGTATGTTGAAGTAGGATGATTGCGTGGGCTGAAGTTGCTCATAGCCATGCGCATTAGCTAGAGTAGATGATGCGAATGAGCTAGACATGCAACTAGAGAAGTGGTACTAGTTAGAAGTAAAGAGAATTGGGTCTCCCAAGTGATATGGGCTGATCCTAGTGTACTAGGAGTGGAGTATGGGCTGATGTCCCATATGGTTTGCCAAGGGGACTCCCTTGGGTGTGCTACTTAAGAGGGGCAGCCCATGAGTAAAGATCATCTCTTTCCTATGCATTCCAAGTGTTTGTGTGAGGCTTTGGCATTCTAATCTAACCTTCAATAGGTTATGGGCCCACTCATGTGTTTTGCGTGAGTCAAAGATTAGATTGCTCATTGTGTGGAGGTCGTGCGTTGGAGCGCTGATTTTGGAGTATTGGAGCGCTGATTTGGAACTTTGGAGGGCTGAATTCGAGCTTTGGTGGGCTGATTTCGACATTGGGAGGTATTACAATCTTCCTACCTTTGATCTACGTGTTGGAGGGCTGAATTCGCACTTTGGAGCTATCATTTGTTGATTTGGAGCTTTTGGAGCACTTTGGAGCACTTTTGGAGTTTATACACGTCTACAAGGGCTGAATTGGAGCTTTGGAGCTTATTGGTGCTTGTTGGAGTATATTGGAGCTGATTGGAGCTTATTGGAGCTTATTGGAGCTTATTGGAGCTTATTGGCTCAATTTGTGCTCAATTTGTGCACTTGTGTTGTTGCAAGGCACTTTTATGCTTTGAGGCTCTTGGGGTGAGTCTACAATCTGATTTTGGTATTGCAATTCTTGCACAAGGGTTTGGAATGTGAGTTATGCTCTTGGAGTGCTCAAAATTAGAGTTTGGGTTAGTGAATGCACAACGGGGCTGATTTGATGAATTTCAATGCAATTAGGACTTGAAGGGGCTGAATTTGCATTGATTTAGAGTCCTTGGAAGGCACAAGGGTGTCCATAGGGTGCATTACGTGTTGTGAAGCACAAGGGTGCTGATTTGAGTGGATTTGAGCCAACGAGTGCGCAATTCTCCTAGTTAGGGTGTTGTGGTATGATCTTGTGCAAATTCACTAAGAACCATCACGATTGAGTGTTGTGAGGTTGATGTGTAGCACAAAGGTACTGATTTAGTGTTTGGAATTAGTTTGGAGGCATTAGAAGCACGTACGTGTGCAATTTGCCTCACAAATCACAAAATTGTCAAAAAATCATAAAAACAATTTTCTTAGCTTTCTAGGGGCTGAATTTTGTGAGCGTACGTCCTTCAATCAAGGATATGGCTACATTTGAGGGTGAAGGTGCTAAGGTTGTAGACAAGTTCGATGGCGTCAACTTCCACTTGTGGAAATTCAAGATGGAAATGGTCATGGCCGAAAAAGAATTGTGGGAGATAGTTGAGGGTAGTGAGGAACCGCCTTCGTCCGACGCCGAGGCTAGGGTACGAACTGCGTACACTCGGCGAGAGAAAAAGGCCTTTGCGATTTTGGCTCTTAATCTTTCCGATTCCCAGCTTTCTCATATTCGGTCGTGCAAGACTCCCGCCGAGGCATGGGCCAAGCTTTGCAATATTTATGAGGCAAAGAGCTTGGTCAATATCTTGTTTTTGAGGCGCAAGTTTTTCACCATCAAGATGGAAGAAAACGACGACATGTTGGCGCACATCAACAAAGTCAAGGCTCTTGCGGATCAGCTCAACGGCGCAGACGTCAACATTACGGACGGTGATATCGTTATGACGCTCCTCGAGAGTTTGCCGCCGTCGTACGAGTATCTTATCGTTGCTATGGAGAGTAGGCCCATTAGCGAGCTCACTCTTGATTATGTGACATCACGGTTGTTGCATGAACTCTCGCGGCGCAAAGAGAACGAGACTCGTGGCGATAGCGCGGCGCTTATGGCGAAGCAATCCAAGAGCGGTGCCAGTGGGAGCTCTACAGACAAGGTATGCTACTATTGCGGTAAGAAGGGCCACTTGGCAAAATTTTGCTACAAACGCAAGAGAGAGGAAAGTGCCAACAATACAAAGGTCAACGATGAAGGTGATGAGTACGCATTTATGACTAGCGTCTCCTCTTGTAGTGATGACGGGGACGAGTATGCAATGATGGCAAATGACGTGTCATGCAATGGTAGTGTGATCGATTGGATTGTTGATTCGGGAGCCTCGAGTCACATGGCGCCCATTAGGACTTGTTTCCAATCATATCACGTCATATCTCCAAAGAATGTCATTTTGGGTGATGATACGGTTCTTCAAGCCGTGGGTAAAGGATCCATCGTCGTAGACACCGAGGTGAAGGGTCGTGTGAAGACAATTACCATCCATGATGTCCTCCACGTTCCCAAGTTGAAGGCAAATCTTTTATCGGTGCGACATTTGGTGATGAAGCATTTGCGAGTGGAATTTAGCGACCAAGGGTGTTTTGTGTTGTCCCCAAGTCGTGAGGAGGTGGCCATTATACACGAAGTCAACGGCTTGTACCAAATCAAGTTTTCCAAGATGCACGCGGCGGAATCCGCAACGTTGGTGCAATCGAGTTCAAACGAAGACAAGTTGGCGTTGTGGCATCGTCGTCTCGGGCATTTGAATGTCAAGAGTGTGAAAGCACTGCGTGGAATGGTAAGTGGCATGGATCTTGCACAATCACACGTTGCACCTAGTTCATTCACATGTGAGGGTTGTATTGAAGGCAAGCAACAACGCTCACCGTTTCCAGTTGATGGGGCAACTCGTGCAACCAAGGTTCTTGAGATTGTGCATTCCGACGTGTGTGGTCCGATGAAGACCACGTCTATGGGGGGTTGCAAGTATTTTGTGACGTTCATTGATGATTTTTCGAGGAAGATATGGTTGTATCCGATCAAAGCAAAGAGCGAGTGTTTTGAGAAGTTCAAAGAGTTCAAGGCGTTGGTTGAGAAGCAATCCGAGCACAAGATCAAGGTGTTTCGATCGGATAATGGCGGCGAGTTCATGTCCAACCAATTTGGAGAGTTATTGAAGAAAGAAGGCATTGCTAGACAAACCACAACGCCATATACACCACAACAAAACGGAGTTGCAGAGCGTGCAAATCGAACAATTGTGGAAATGGCAAGGAGTATGTTGCATGCACAAAATTTGGGTTTGGACCTTTGGGCGGAAGTATTGAAGGTTAGATTAGAATGCCAAAGCCTCACACAAACACTTGGAATGCATAGGAAAGAGATGATCTTTACTCATGGGCTGCCCCTCTTAAGTAGCACACCCAAGGGAGTCCCCTTGGCAAACCATATGGGACATCAGCCCATACTCCACTCCTAGTACACTAGGATCAGCCCATATCACTTGGGAGACCCAATTCTCATTATCTCTAACTAGTACCACTTCTCTAGTTGCATGTCTAGCTCATTCGCGTCATCTACTCTAGCTAATGCGCATGGCTATGAGCAACTTCAGCCCACGCAATCATCCGACTTCAACACTCCCACTTTGCAAATAGCCAAAGCCTTCGAGCCCAAATGCTATCACTAGTCTTTGATGTCGATCTCTCGCAAGAGCCTTTGTCAGCACGTCCGCCACCATGTGCTCCGTTGGACAATACTTCAACTCTATCACCTTCATCTCTAACTTCTCTCGAATGAAGTGATATTGCACATCAATGTGCTTTGTACGTGAGTGATGCGTTGGATTCTTCGCCAATGACATACTCCCTTGGTTGTCACACATGATTGTTGTAGCCTCCTCTTGAGTGCATCTCACATCCGCCATTAGTTGCCTCAACCAAATGGCCTCCTTCGTACCGTGGCTCGTCGCCATGTACTCCGCCTCAACCGTTGACGTGGCCGTGGTTTGTTGGCGCTTGCTATTCCATGAAACGGCCCCCGATCCAACTTTGAACATGTACCCCGTGGTGGATCTACGATCATTGGTATCACCCGCATAATCCGCATCACAATACCCACTCAACACAATGTTGTCACCTCCAAGACACAACCTCACATCACTTGTGCCTTTCAAGTACCGCATGATCCTCTTGACCGCAACCCAATGACTTGAACCCGGTCTTGCCATGTGTTGACTCACAACGCTGATTGGATACGCAAGGTCCGGCCTTGTTGCAATCATAGCATACATCAATGACCCTACAGCTTGCTTGTATGGCACATCCAACATAGATTGAGCTTCTAATGCATACTCCTCATCCGTGAGCTTCACGAGCTTGGAATTCACATCCAATGGAGTGCCAACCGGCTTGCAATCCTCCATACCAAAGCGTTTGAGCACATCCATAACATACTTGCTTTGATTCATTGTTATGGTGCGTGTTGCTCTATCTTGCACAAACTCAACTCCTAAACAAAAGTGCAACTCACCGAGATCACTCATCTCGTACTCGTTCTCAAGCATTGCCTTCAATGCCTTCAAAGAGCTCATACAACTTGCAAGGATGATCAAATCATCCACATATATGATCACGATGACCACATGTTGCCCCTTTTGCATGAAATACAAGCTGTGATCAGCGATGCTCCTTGTGAACCCGATATGAACAAGAAACGTGTCAATCTTTTGATACCATGCGCGTGGAGATTGCTTCAACCCATACAATGACTTGTTCAACTTGCAAACAAGGTTCTCATTACCTCGTTGCACAAATCCCTCGGGTTGCACCATGTAGATGTCCTCGTCCAACTCGCCGTTCAAGAACGCCGTCTTCACATCCATTTGATGCATTTCCAAATCCATGGCAGCCCCGATGGCCAAAATGCATCGAATAGTGGTGAATTTCGCCACCGGTGCAAAAGTCTCATGAAAATCAACACCTTCGATTTGTGAAAAGCCCTTTGCCACCAATCTTGCCTTATAACGAACCACATCACCCGTTGCATCTCTCTTTGCACGAAATACCCACTTACAACCGATAGCGTTGCGATTCTTGGGGAGGGGAGTCAATTCCCAAGTGCCATTGTCCATCAACGATTTGTACTCCTCTTGCATGGCTTGCTCCCACTTGTTTGCATCATCACAACTCAACGCTTCACGAATCGTCAATGGAGCATCTAAAAGTGCAACGTTTGCATGCTCCTCCTCACCTTGAGGGAGAATATGATTCTTCCACCACTCGCCAAGTGGTCTACGATTTCTCTCTGGATAACGACGATCGCTCGAGGATGCATTGTCTTCAACCGCCGTTGCTTGTGCCTTCTTCTCGCCATTCTTCGTCTTCAAAGGTCGCTCCTCAATATGTTCCTCATCACCACCATCTTCGTCATCTTCGTCTTCATCAACAATATCAATAACGGGAGATTTGGAAGATTGGTCCACAATGGCCGGTTTATCGCCACTTCTCCCACTTGGACCATCGTCCAAATTGTCTTCAACCTTGGAATTCTCGCAAAATGTCACATCACGAGCTCGAATGATCTTCTTGGTCTCGAGCGACATGAGCCTGTATGCCTTGGTACCTTCACAATATCCAAGAAACACACATTTTGTTGCCTTGGCCTCAAGTTTGGTTCTTTGAGAATCGGGTACCTTTGCAAATGCGATGCATCCAAATGTGCGCATGTGCTCCACGCGGGGTGGCCTCCCACTCCACGCTTGCTCTGGTGTCATGTTTTGAACCGCACTCGTCGGGCATCGGTTGCGTGTGTACACCGCAGTCACCACCGCTTCCGCCCAAAGGTCCAAACCCAAATTTTGTGCATGCAACATACTCCTTGCCATTTCCACAATTGTTCGATTTGCACGCTCTGCAACTCCGTTTTGTTGTGGTGTATATGGCGTTGTGGTTTGTCTAGCAATGCCTTCTTTCTTCAATAACTCTCCAAATTGGTTGGACATGAACTCGCCGCCATTATCCGATCGAAACACCTTGATCTTGTGCTCGGATTGCTTCTCAACCAACGCCTTGAACTCTTTGAACTTCTCAAAACACTCGCTCTTTGCTTTGATCGGATACAACCATATCTTCCTCGAAAAATCATCAATGAACGTCACAAAATACTTGCAACCCCCCATAGACGTGGTCTTCATTGGACCACACACGTCGGAATGCACAATCTCAAGAACCTTGGTTGCACGAGTTGCCCCATCAACTGGAAACGGTGAGCGTTGTTGCTTGCCTTCAATACAACCCTCACATGTGAATGAACTAGGTGCGACGTGTGATTGTGCAAGATCCATGCCACTTACCATTCCACGCAGTGCTTTCACACTCTTGACATTCAAATGCCCGAGACGACGATGCCACAACGCCAACTTGTCTTCGTTTGAACTCGATTGCACCAACGTTGCCGATTCCGCCGCGTGCATCTTGGAAAACTTGATTTGGTACAAGCCGTTGACTTCGTGTATAATGGCCACCTCCTCACGACTTGGAGACAACACAAAACACCCTTGGTCGCTAAACTCCACTCGCAAATGCTTCATCACCAAATGTCGCACCGATAAAAGATTTGCCTTCAACTTGGGAACGTGGAGGACATCATGGATGGTAATTGTCTTCACACGACCCTTCACCTCGGTGTCTACGACGATGGATCCTTTACCCACGGCTTGAAGAACCGTATCATCACCCAAAATGACATTCTTTGGAGATATGACGTGATATGATTGGAAACAAGTCCTAATGGGCGCCATGTGACTCGAGGCTCCCGAATCAACAATCCAATCGATCACACTACCATTGCATGACACGTCACTTGCCATCATTGCATACTCGTCCCCGTCATCACTACAAGAAGAGACGCTAGTCATAAATGCGTACTCATCACCTGCATCGTTGACCTTTGTATTGTTGGCACTTTCCTCTCTCTTGCGTTTGTAGCAAAATTTTGCCAAGTGGCCCTTCTTACCGCAATAGTAGCATACCTTGTCTGTAGAGCTCCCACTGGCACCGCTCTTGGATTGCTTCGCCATAAGCGCCGCGCTATCGCCACGAGTCTCGTTCTCTTTGCGCCGCGAGAGTTCATGCAACAACCGTGATGTCACATAGTCAAGAGTGAGCTCGCTAATGGGCCTACTCTCCATAGCAACGATAAGATACTCGTACGACGGCGGCAAACTCTCGAGGAGCGTCATAACGATATCACCGTCGGTAATGTTGACGTCTGCGCCGTTGAGCTGATCCGCAAGAGCCTTGACTTTGTTGATGTGCGCCAACATGTCGTCGTTTTCTTCCATCTTGATGGTGAAAAACTTGCGCCTCAAAAACAAGATATTGACCAAGCTCTTTGCCTCATGAATATTGCAAAGCTTGGCCCATGCCTCGGCGGGAGTCTTGCACGACCGAATATGAGAAAGCTGGGAATCAGAAAGATTAAGAGCCAAAATCGCAAAGGCCTTTTTCTCTCGCCGAGTGTACGCAGTTCGTACCCTAGCCTCGGCGTCGGACGAAGGCGGTTCCTCACTACCCTCAACTATCTCCCACAATTCTTTTTCGGCCATGACCATTTCCATCTTGAATTTCCACAAGTGGAAGTTGACGCCATCGAACTTGTCTACAACCTTAGCACCTTCACCCTCAAATGTAGCCATATCCTTGATTGAAGGACGTACGCTCACAAAATTCAGCCCCTAGAAAGCTAAGAAAAATTGTTTTTATGATTTTTGACAATTTTGTGATTTGTGAGGCAAATTGCACACGTACGTGCTTCTAATGCCTCCAAACTAATTCCAAACACTAAATCAGCACCTTTGTGCTACACATCAACCTCACAACACTCAATCGTGATGGTTCTTAGTGAATTTGCTCAAGATCATACCACAACACCCTAACTAGGAGAATTGCGCACTCGTTGGCTCAAATCCACTCAAATCAGCACCCTTGTGCTTCACAACACGTAATGCACCCTATGGACACCCTTGTGCCTTCCAAGGACTCTAAATCAACGCAAATTCAGCCCCTTCAAGTCCTAATTGCATTGAAATTCATCAAATCAGCCCCGTTGTGCATTCACTAACCCAAACTCTAATTTTGAGCACTCCAAGGGCATAACTCACATTCCAAACCCTTGTGCAAGAATTGCAATACCAAAATCAGATTGTAGACTCACCCCAAGAGCCTCAAAGCATAAAAGTGCCTTGCAACAACACAAGTGCACAAATTGAGCACAAATTGAGCCAATAAGCTCCAATAAGCTCCAATAAGCTCCAATAAGCTCCAATCAGCTCCAATATACTCCAACAAGCACCAATAAGCTCCAAAGCTCCAATTCAGCCCTTGTAGACGTGTATAAACTCCAAAAGTGCTCCAAAGTGCTCCAAAAGCTCCAAATCAACAAATGATAGCTCCAAAGTGCGAATTCAGCCCTCCAACACGTAGATCAAAGGTAGGAAGATTGTAATACCTCCCAATGTCGAAATCAGCCCACCAAAGCTCGAATTCAGCCCTCCAAAGTTCCAAATCAGCGCTCCAATACTCCAAAATCAGCGCTCCAACGCACGACCTCCACACAATGAGCAATCTAATCTTTGACTCACGCAAAACACATGAGTGGGCCCATAACCTATTGAAGGTTAGATTAGAATGCCAAAGCCTCACACAAACACTTGGAATGCATAGGAAAGAGATGATCTTTACTCATGGGCTGCCCCTCTTAAGTAGCACACCCAAGGGAGTCCCCTTGGCAAACCATATGGGACATCAGCCCATACTCCACTCCTAGTACACTAGGATCAGCCCATATCACTTGGGAGACCCAATTCTCATTATCTCTAACTAGTACCACTTCTCTAGTTGCATGTCTAGCTCATTCGCATCATCTACTCTAGCTAATGCGCATGGCTATGAGCAACTTCAGCCCACGCAATCATCCGACTTCAACATTCATCAACAATATCAATAACGGGAGATTTGGAAGATTGGTCCACAATGGCCGGTTTATCGCCACTTCTATTGAAGGTTAGATTAGAATGCCAAAGCCTCACACAAACACTTGGAATGCATAGGAAAGAGATAATCTTTACTCATGGGCTGCCCCTCTTAAGTAGCACACCCAAGGGAGTCCCCTTGGCAAACCATATGGGACATCAGCCCATACTCCACTCCTAGTACACTAGGATCAGCCCATATCACTTGGGAGACCCAATTCTCATTACTTCTAACTAGTACCACTTCTCTAGTTGCAACTCTAGCTCATTCGCATCATCTACTCTAGCTAATGCGCATGGCTATGAGCAACTTCAGCCCACGCAATCATCCTACTTCAACACTCCCACTTTGCAAATAGCCAAAGCCTTCGAGCCCAAATGCCACCACTAGTCTTTGATGTCGATCTCTCGCAAGAGCCTTTGTCAGCACGTCCGCCACCATGTGCTCCGTTGGACAATACTTCAACTCTATCACCTTCATCTCTAACTTCTCTCGAATGAAGTGATATTGCACATCAATGTGCTTTGTACGTGAGTGATGCGTTGGATTCTTCGCCAATGACATACTCCCTTGGTTGTCACACATGATTGTTGTAGCCTCCTCTTGAGTGCATCTCACATCCGCCATTAGTTGCCTCAACCAAATGGCCTCCTTCGTACCGTGGCTCGTCGCCATGTACTCCGCCTCAACCGTTGACGTGGCCGTGGTTTGTTGGCGCTTGCTATTCCATGAAACGGCCCCCGATCCAACTTTGAACATGTACCCCGTGGTGGATCTACGATCATTGGTATCACCCGCATAATCCGCATCACAATACCCACTCAACACAATGTTGTCACCTCCAAGACACAACCTCACATCACTTGTGCCTTTCAAGTACCGCATGATCCTCTTGACCGCAACCCAATGACTTGAACCCGGTCTTGCCATGTGTTGACTCACAACGCTGATTGGATACGCAAGGTCCGGCCTTGTTGCAATCATAGCATACATCAATGACCCTACAGCTTGCTTGTATGGCACATCCACCATAGATTGAGCCTCTAATGCATACTCCTCATCGGTGAGTTTCACGAGTTTGGAATTCACATCCAATGGAGTGCCAACCGGTTTGCAATCCTCCATGCCAAAGCGTTTGAGCACATCCATAACATACTTGCTTTGATTCATTGTTATGGTGCGTGTTGCTCTATCTCGCACAAACTCAACTCCTAAACAAAAGTGCAACTCACCCAGATCACTCATCTCGTACTCGTTCTCAAGCATTGCCTTCAATGCCTTCAAAGAGCTCATACAACTTGCAAGGATGATCAAATCATCCACATATATGATCACGATGACCACATGTTGCCCCTTTTGCATGAAATACAAGCTGTGATCAGCGATGCTCCTTGTGAACCCGATATGAACAAGAAACGTGTCAATCTTTTGATACCATGCGCGTGGAGATTGCTTCAACCCATACAATGACTTGTTCAACTTGCAAACAAGGTTCTCATTACCTCGTTGCACAAATCCTTCGGGTTGCACCATGTAGATGTCCTCGTCCAACTCGCCGTTCAAGAACGCCGTCTTCACATCCATTTGATGCATTTCCAAATCCATGGCAGCCCCGATGGCCAAAATGCATCGAATAGTGGTGAATTTCGCCACCGGTGCAAAGGTCTCATGAAAATCAACACCTTCGATTTGTGAAAAGCCCTTTGCCACCAATCTTGCCTTATAACGAACCACATCACCCGTTGCATCTCTCTTTGCACGAAATACCCACTTACAACCGATAGCGTTGCGATTCTTGGGGAGGGGAGTCAATTCCCAAGTGCCATTGTCCATCAACGATTTGTACTCCTCTTGCATGGCTTGCTCCCACTTGTTTGCATCATCACAACTCAACGCTTCACGAATCGTCAATGGAGCATCTAAAAGTGCAACGTTTGCATGCTCCTCCTCACCTTGAGGGAGGATATGATTCTTCCACCACTCGCCAAGTGGTCTACGATTTCTCTCTGGATAACGACGATCGCTCGAGGATGCATTGTCTTCAACCGCCGTTGCTTGTGCCTTTTTCTCGCCATTCTTCGTCTTCAAAGGTCGCTCCTCAATATGTTCCTCATCACCACCATCTTCGTCATCTTCGTCTTCATCAACAATATCAATAACGGGAGATTTGGAAGATTGGTCCACAATCGCTGGTTTATCGCCACTTCTCCCACTTGGACCATCGTCCAAATTGTCTTCAACCTTGGAATTCTCGCAAAATGTCACATCACGAGCTCGAATGATCTTCTTGGTCTCGAGCGACATGAGCCTGTACGCCTTGGTACCTTCACAATATCCAAGAAACACACATTTTGTTGCCTTGGCCTCAAGTTTGGTTCTTTGAGAATCGGGTACCTTTGCAAATGCGATGCATCCAAATGTGCGCATGTGCTCCACGCGGGGTGGCCTCCCACTCCACGCTTGCTCTGGTGTCATGTTTTGAACCGCACTCGTCGGGCATCGGTTGCGTGTGTACACTGCAGTCACCACCGCTTCCGCCCAAAGGTCCAAACCCAAATTTTGTGCATGCAACATACTCCTTGCCATTTCCACAATTGTTCGATTTGCACGCTCTGCAACTCCGTTTTGTTGTGGTGTATATGGCGTTGTGGTTTGTCTAGCAATGCCTTCTTTCTTCAATAACTCTCCAAATTGGTTGGACATGAATTCGCCGCCATTATCCGATCGAAACACCTTGATCTTGTGCTCGGATTGCTTCTCAACCAACGCCTTGAAGTCTTTGAACTTCTCAAAACACTCGCTCTTTGCTTTGATCGGATACAACCATATCTTCCTCGAAAAATCATCAATGAACGTCACAAAATACTTGCAACCCCCCATAGACGTGGTCTTCATTGGACCACACACGTCGGAATGCACAATCTCAAGAACCTTGGTTGCACGAGTTGCCCCATCAACTGGAAACGGTGAGCGTTGTTGCTTGCCTTCAATACAACCCTCACATGTGAATGAACTAGGTGCGACGTGTGATTGTGCAAGATCCATGCCACTTACCATTCCACGCAGTGCTTTCACACTCTTGACATTCAAATGCCCGAGACGACGATGCCACAACGCCAACTTGTCTTCGTTTGAACTCGATTGCACCAACGTTGCGGATTCCGCCGCGTGCATCTTGGAAAACTTGATTTGGTACAAGCCGTTGACTTCGTGTATAATGGCCACCTCCTCACGACTTGGAGACAACACAAAACACCCTTGGTCGCTAAATTCCACTCGCAAATGCTTCATCACCAAATGTCGCACCGATAAAAGATTTGCCTTCAACTTGGGAACGTGGAGGACATCATGGATGGTAATTGTCTTCACACGACCCTTCACCTCGGTGTCTACGACGATGGATCCTTTACCCACGGCTTGAAGAACCGTATCATCACCCAAAATGACATTCTTTGGAGATATGACGTGATATGATTGGAAACAAGTCCTAATGGGCGCCATGTGACTCGAGGCTCCCGAATCAACAATCCAATCGATCACACTACCATTGCATGACACGTCACTTGCCATCATTGCATACTCGTCCCCGTCATCACTACAAGAAGAGACGCTAGTCATAAATGCGTACTCATCACCTGCATCGTTGACCTTTGTATTGTTGGCACTTTCCTCTCTCTTGCGTTTGTAGCAAAATTTTGCCAAGTGGCCCTTCTTACCGCAATAGTAGCATACCTTGTCTGTAGAGCTCCCACTGGCACCGCTCTTGGATTGTTGAAGTAGGATGATTGCGTGGGCTGAAGTTGCTCATAGCCATGCGCATTAGCTAGAGTAGATGATGCGAATGAGCTAGACTAGCAACTAGAGAAGTGGTACTAGTTAGAGATAATGAGAATTGGGTCTCCCAAGTGATATGGGCTGATCCTAGTGTACTAGGAGTGGAGTATGGGCTGATGTCCCATATGGTTTGCCAAGGGGACTCCCTTGGGTGTGCTACTTAAGAGGGGCAGCCCATGAGTAAAGATCATCTCTTTCCTATGCATTCCAAGTGTTTGTGTGAGGCTTTGGCATTCTAATCTAACCTTCAATAGGTTATGGGCCCACTCATGTGTTTTGCGTGAGTCAAAGATTAGATTGCTCATTGTGTGGAGGTCGTGCGTTGGAGCGCTGATTTTGGAGTATTGGAGCGCTGATTTGGAACTTTGGAGGGCTGAATTCGAGCTTTGGTGGGCTGATTTCGACATTGGGAGGTATTACAATCTTCCTACCTTTGATCTACGTGTTGGAGGGCTGAATTCGCACTTTGGAGCTATCATTTGTTGATCTGGAGCTTTTGGAGCACTTTGGAGCACCTTTGGAGTTTATACACGTCTACAAGGGCTGAATTGGAGCTTTGGAGCTTATTGGTGCTTGTTGGAGTATATTGGAGCTGATTGGAGCTTATTGGAGCTTATTGGAGCTTATTGGAGCTTATTGGCTCAATTTGTGCTCAATTTGTGCACTTGTGTTGTTGCAAGGCACTTTTATGCTTTGAGGCTCTTGGGGTGAGTCTACAATCTGATTTTGGTATTGCAATTCTTGCACAAGGGTTTGGAATGTGAGTTATGCCCTTGGAGTGCTCAAAATTAGAGTTTGGGTTAGTGAATGCACAACGGGGCTGATTTGATGAATTTCAATGCAATTAGGACTTGAAGGGGCTGAATTTGCATTGATTTAGAGTCCTTGGAAGGCACAAGGGTGTCCATAGGGTGCATTACGTGTTGTGAAGCACAAGGGTGCTGATTTGAGTGGATTTGAGCCAACGAGTGCGCAATTCTCCTAGTTAGGGTGTTGTGGTATGATCTTGTGCAAATTCACTAAGAACCATCACGATTGAGTGTTATGAGGTTGATGTGTAGCACAAAGGTGCTGATTTAGTGTTTGGAATTAGTTTGGAGGCATTAGAAGCACGTACGTGTGCAATTTGCCTCACAAATCACAAAATTGTCAAAAAATCATAAAAACAATTTTTCTTAGCTTTCTAGGGGCTGAATTTTGTGAGCGTACGTCCTTGTTGAAGTAGGATAATTGCGTGGGCTGAAGTTGCTCATAGCCATGCGCATTAGCTAGAGTAGATGATGCGAATGAGCTAGACTTGCAACTAGAGAAGTGGTACTAGTTAGAAGTAATGAGAATTGGGTCTCCCAAGTGATATGGGCTGATCCTAGTGTACTAGGAGTGGAGTATGGGCTGATGTCCCATATGGTTTGCCAAGGGGACTCCCTTGGGTGTGCTACTTAAGAGGGGCAGCCCATGAGTAAAGATCATCTCTTTCCTATGCATTCCAAGTGTTTGTGTGAGGCTTTGGCATTCTAATCTAACCTTCAATAGGTTATGGGCCCACTCATGTGTTTTGCGTGAGTCAAAGATTAGATTGCTCATTGTGTGGAGGTCGTGCGTTGGAGCGCTGATTTTGGAGTATTGGAGCGCTGATTTGGAACTTTGGAGGGCTGAATTCGAGCTTTGGTGGGCTGATTTCGACATTGGGAGGTATTACAATCTTCCTACCTTTGATCTACGTGTTGGAGGGCTGAATTCGCACTTTGGAGCTATCATTTGTTGATTTGGAGCTTTTGGAGCACTTTGGAGCACCTTTGGAGTTTATACACGTCTACAAGGGCTGAATTGGAGCTTTGGAGCTTATTGGTGCTTGTTGGAGTATATTGGAGCTGATTGGAGCTTATTGGAGCTTATTGGAGCTTATTGGCTCAATTTGTGCTCAATTTGTGCACTTGTGTTGTTGCAAG
The DNA here is from genome assembly GCA_022496805.1 of Pohlia nutans. Lineage (NCBI taxonomy): Eukaryota > Viridiplantae > Streptophyta > Bryopsida > Bryales > Mniaceae > Pohlia > Pohlia nutans. Next base: position 21,102,900 of record CM040094.1, read on the forward strand.
GCACTTTTATGCTTTGAGGCTCTTGGGGTGAGTCTACAATCTGATTTTGGTATTGCAATTCTTGCACAAGGGTTTGGAATGTGAGTTATGCCCTTGGAGTGCTCAAAATTAGAGTTTGGGTTAGTGAATGCACAACGGGGCTGATTTGATGAATTTCAATGCAATTAGGACTTGAAGGGGCTGAATTTGCATTGATTAAGAGTCCTTGGAAGGCACAAGGGTGTCCATAGGGTGCATTACGTGTTGTGAAGCACAAGGGTGCTGATTTGAGTGGATTTGAGCCAACGAGTGCGCAATTCTCCTAGTTAGGGTGTTGTGGTATGATCTTGTGCAAATTCACTAAGAACCATCACGATTGAGTGTTGTGAGGTTGATGTGTAGCACAAAGGTGCTGATTTAGTGTTTGGAATTAGTTTGGAGGCATTAGAAGCACGTACGTGTGCAATTTGCCTCACAAATCACAAAATTGTCAAAAAATCATAAAAACAATTTTTCTTAGCTTTCTAGGGGCTGAATTTTGTGAGCGTACGTCCTTCAATCAAGGATATGGCTACATTTGAGGGTGAAGGTGCTAAGGTTGTAGACAAGTTCGATGGCGTCAACTTCCACTTGTGGAAATTCAAGATGGAAATGGTCATGGCCGAAAAAGAATTGTGGGAGATAGTTGTTGAAGTAGGATGATTGCGTGGGCTGAAGTTGCTCTTAGCCATGCGCATTAGCTAGAGTAGATGATGCGAATGAGCTAGACTTGCAACTAGAGAAGTGATACTAGTTAGAAGTAATGAGAATTGGGTCTCCCAAGTGATATGGGCTGATCCTAGTGTACTAGGAGTGGAGTATGGGCTGATGTCCCATATGGTTTGCCAAGGGGACTCCCTTGGGTGTGCTACTTAAGAGGGGCAGCCCATGAGTAAAGATCATCTCTTTCCTATGCATTCCAAGTGTTTGTGTGAGGCTTTGGCATTCTAATCTAACCTTCAATAGGTTATGGGCCCACTCATGTGTTTTGCGTGAGTCAAAGATTAGATTGCTCATTGTGTGGAGGTCGTGCGTTGGAGCGCTGATTTTGGAGTATTGGAGCGCTGATTTGGAACTTTGGAGGGCTGAATTCGAGCTTTGGTGGGCTGATTTCGACATTGGGAGGTATTACAATCTTCCTACCTTTGATCTACGTGTTGGAGGGCTGAATTCGCACTTTGGAGCTATCATTTGTTGATTTGGAGCTTTTGGAGCACTTTGGAGCACTTTTGGAGTTTATACACGTCTACAAGGGCTGAATTGGAGCTTTGGAGCTTATTGGTGCTTGTTGGAGTATATTGGAGCTGATTGGAGCTTATTGGAGCTTATTGGAGCTTATTGAAGCTTATTGGCTCAATTTGTGCTCAATTTGTGCACTTGTGTTGTTGCAAGGCACTTTTATGCTTTGAGGCTCTTGGGGTGAGTCTACAATCTGATTTTGGTATTGCAATTCTTGCACAAGGGTTTGGAATGTGAGTTATGCCCTTGGAGTGCTCAAAATTAGAGTTTGGGTTAGTGAATGTACAACGGGGCTGATTTGATGAATTTCAATGCAATTAGGACTTGAAGGGGCTGAATTTGCATTGATTTAGAGTCCTTGGAAGGCACAAGGGTGTCCATAGGGTGCATTACGTGTTGTGAAGCACAAGGGTGCTGATTTGAGTGGATTTGAGCCAACGAGTGCGCAATTCTCCTAGTTAGGGTGTTGTGGTATGATCTTGTGCAAATTCACTAAGAACCATCACGATTAAGTGTTGTGAGGTTGATGTGTAGCACAAAGGTGCTGATTTAGTGTTTGGAATTAGTTTGGAGGCATTAGAAGCACGTACGTGTGCAATTTGCCTCACAAATCACAAAATTGTCAAAAAAATCATAAAAACAATTTTTCTTAGCTTTCTAGGGGCTGAATTTTGTGAGCGTACGTCCTTCAATCAAGGATATGGCTACATTTGAGGGTGAAGGTGCTAAGGTTGTAGACAAGTTCGATGGCGTCAACTTCCACTTGTGGAAATTCAAGATGGAAATGGTCATGGCCGAAAAAGAATTGTGGGAGATAGTTGAGGGTAGTGAGGAACCGCCTTCGTCCGACGCCGAGGCTAGGGTACGAACTGCGTACACTCGGCGAGAGAAAAAGGCCTTTGCGATTTTGGCTCTTAATCTTTCTGATTCCCAACTTTCTCATATTCGGTCGTGCAAGACTCCCGCCGAGGCATGGGCCAAGCTTTGCAATATTCATGAGGCAAAGAGCTTGGTCAATATCTTGTTTTTGAGGCGCAAGTTTTTCACCATCAAGATGGAAGAAAACGACGACATGTTGGCGCACATCAACAAAGTCAAGGCTCTTGCGGATCAGCTCAACGGCGCAGACGTCAACATTACCGACGGTGATATCGTTATGACGCTCCTCGAGAGTTTGCCGCCGTCGTACGAGTATCTTATCGTTGCTATGGAGAGTAGGCCCATTAGCGAGCTCACTCTTGATTATGTGACATCACGGTTGTTGCATGAACTCTCGCGGCGCAAAGAGAACGAGACTCGTGGCGATAGCGCGGCGCTTATGGCGAAGCAATCCAAGAGCGGTGCCAGTGGGAGCTCTACAGACAAGGTATGCTACTATTGCGGTAAGAAGGGCCACTTGGCAAAATTTTGCTACAAACGCAAGAGAGAGGAAAGTGCCAACAATACAAAGGTCAACGATGCAGGTGATGAGTACGCATTTATGACTAGCGTCTCTTCTTGTAGTGATGACGGGGACGAGTATGCAATGATGGCAAGTGACGTGTCATGCAATGGTAGTGTGATCGATTGGATTGTTGATTCGGGAGCCTCGAGTCACATGGCGCCCATTAGGACTTGTTTCCAATCATATCACGTCATATCTCCAAAGAATGTCATTTTGGGTGATGATACGGTTCTTCAAGCCGTGGGTAAAGGATCCATCGTCGTAGACACCGAGGTGAAGGGTCGTGTGAAGACAATTACCATCCATGATGTCCTCCACGTTCCCAAGTTGAAGGCAAATCTTTTATCGGTGCGACATTTGGTGATGAAGCATTTGCGAGTGGAATTTAGCGACCAAGGGTGTTTTGTGTTGTCTCCAAGTCGTGAGGAGGTGGCCATTATACACGAAGTCAACGGCTTGTACCAAATCAAGTTTTCCAAGATGCACGCGGCGGAATCCGCAACGTTGGTGCAATCGAGTTCAAACGAAGACAAGTTGGCGTTGTGGCATCGTCGTCTCGGGCATTTGAATGTCAAGAGTGTGAAAGCACTACGTGGAATGGTAAGTGGCATGGATCTTGCACAATCACACGTCGCACCTAGTTCATTCACATGTGAGGGTTGTATTGAAGGCAAGCAACAACGCTCACCGTTTCCAGTTGATGGGGCAACTCGTGCAACCAAGGTTCTTGAGATTGTGCATTCCGACGTGTGTGGTCCAATGAAGACCACGTCTATGGGGGGTTGCAAGTATTTTGTGACGTTCATTGATGATTTTTCGAGGAAGATATGGTTGTATCCGATCAAAGCAAAGAGCGAGTGTTTTGAGAAGTTCAAAGAGTTCAAGGCGTTGGTTGAGAAGCAATCCGAGCACAAGATCAAGGTGTTTCGATCGGATAATGGCGGCGAGTTCATGTCCAACCAATTTGGAGAGTTATTGAAGAAAGAAGGCATTGCTAGACAAACCACAACGCCATATACACCACAACAAAACGGAGTTGCAGAGCGTGCAAATCGAACAATTGTGGAAATGGCAAGGAGTATGTTGCATGCACAAAATTTGGGTTTGGACCTTTGGGCGGAAGCGGTGGTGACTGCGGTGTACACACGCAACCGATGCCCAACGAGTGCGGTTCAAAACATGACACCAGAGCAAGCGTGGAGTGGGAGGCCACCCCGCGTGGAGCACATGCGCACATTTGGATGCATCGCATTTGCAAAGGTACCCGATTCTCAGAGAACCAAACTTGAGGCCAAGGCAACAAAATGTGTGTTTCTTGGATATTGTGAAGGTACCAAGGCGTACAGGCTCATGTCGCTCGAGACCAAGAAGATCATTCGAGCTCGTGATGTGACATTTTGCGAGAATTCCAAGGTTGAAGACAATTTGGACGATGGTCCAAGTGGGAGAAGTGGCGATAAACCGGCGATTGTGGACCAATCTTCCAAATCTCCCGTTATTGATATTGTTGATGAAGACGAAGATGACGAAGATGGTGGTGATGAGGAACATATTGAGGAGCGACCTTTGAAGACGAAGAATGGCGAGAAAAAGGCACAAGCAACGGCGGTTGAAGACAATGCATCCTCGAGCGATCGTCGTTATCCAGAGAGAAATCGTAGACCACTTGGCGAGTGGTGGAAGAATCATATTCTCCCTCAAGGTGAGGAGGAGCATGCAAACGTTGCACTTTTAGATGCTCCATTGACGATTCGTGAAGCGTTGAGTTGTGATGATGCAAACAAGTGGGAGCAAGCCATGCAAGAGGAGTACAAATCGTTGATGGACAATGGCACTTGGGAATTGACTCCCCTCCCCAAGAATCGCAACGCTATCGGTTGTAAGTGGGTATTTCGTGCAAAGAGAGATGCAACGGGTGATGTGGTTCGTTATAAGGCAAGATTGGTGGCAAAGGGCTTTTCACAAATCGAAGGTGTTGATTTTCATGAGACCTTTGCACCGGTGGCGAAATTCACCACTATTCGATGCATTTTGGCCATCGGGGCTGCCATGGATTTGGAAATGCATCAAATGGATGTGAAGACGGCGTTCTTGAACGGCGAGTTAGACGAGGACATCTACATGGTACAACCCGAAGGATTTGTGCAACGAGGTAATGAGAACCTTGTTTGCAAGTTGAACAAGTCATTGTATGGGTTGAAGCAATCTCCACGCGCATGGTATCAAAAGATTGACACGTTTCTTGTTCATATCGGGTTCACAAGGAGCATCGCTGATCACAGCTTGTATTTCATGCAAAAGGGGCAACATGTGGTCATCGTGATCATATATGTGGATGATTTGATCATCCTTGCAAGTTGTATGAGCTCTTTGAAGGCATTGAAGGCAATGCTTGAGAACGAGTACGAGATGAGTGATCTGGGTGAGTTGCACTTTTGTTTAGGAGTTGAGTTTGTGCGAGATAGAGCAACACGCACCATAACAATGAATCAAAGCAAGTATGTTATGGATGTTCTCAAACGCTTTGGCATGGAGGATTGCAAACCGGTTGGCACTCCGTTGGATGTGAATTCCAAACTCGTGAAACTCACCGATGAGGAGTATGCATTAGAGGCTCAATCTATGGTGGATGTGCCATACAAGCAAGCTGTAGGGTCATTGATGTATGCTATGATTGCAACAAGGCCGGACCTTGCGTATCCAATCAGCGTTGTGAGTCAACACATGGCAAGACCGGGTTCAAGTCATTGGGTTGCGGTCAAGAGGATCATGCGGTACTTGAAAGGCACAAGTGATGTGAGGTTGTGTCTTGGAGGTGACAACATTGTGTTGAGTGGGTATTGTGATGCGGATTATGCGGGTGATAGCAATGATCGTAGATCCACCACGGGGTACATGTTCACAGTTGGATCGGGGGCCGTTTCATGGAATAGCAAGCGCCAACAAACCACGGCCACGTCAACGGTTGAGGCGGAGTACATGGCGACGAGCCACGGTACGAAGGAGGCCATTTGGTTGAGGCAACTAATGGCGGATGTGAGATGCACTCAAGAGGAGGCTACAACAATCATGTGTGACAACCAAGGGAGTATGTCATTGGCGAAGAATCCAACGCATCACTCACGTACAAAGCACATTGATGTGCAATATCACTTCATTCGAGAGAAGTTAGAGATGAAGGTGATAGAGTTGAAGTATTGTCCAACGGAGCACATGGTGGCGGACGTGCTGACAAAGGCTCTTGCGAGAGATCGACATCAAAGACTAGTGGTGGCATTTGGGCTCCAAGGCTTTGGCTATTCGCAAAGTGGGAGTGTTGAAGTAGGATGATTGCGTGGGCTGAAGTTGCTCTTAGCCATGCGCATTAGCTAGAGTAGATGATGCGAATGAGCTAGACTTGCAACTAGAGAAGTGATACTAGTTAGAAGTAATGAGAATTGGGTCTCCCAAGTGATATGGGCTGATCCTAGTGTACTAGGAGTGGAGTATGGGCTGATGTCCCATATGGTTTGCCAAGGGGACTCCCTTGGGTGTGCTACTTAAGAGGGGCAGCCCATGAGTAAAGATCATCTCTTTCCTATGCATTCCAAGTGTTTGTGTGAGGCTTTGGCATTCTAATCTAACCTTCAATAATAGTTGAGGGTAGTGAGGAACCGCCTTCGTCCGACGCCGAGGCTAGGGTACGAACTGCGTACACTCGGCGAGAGAAAAAGGCCTTTGCGATTTTGGCTCTTAATCTTTCTGATTCCCAGCTTTCTCATATTCGGTCGTGCAAGACTCCCGCCGAGGCATGGGCCAAGCTTTGCAATATTCATGAGGCAAAGAGCTTGGTCAATATTGTTGAAGTAGGATGATTGCGTGGGCTGAAGTTGCTCATAGCCATGCGCATTAGCTAGAGTAGATGATGCGAATGAGCTAGAGTTGCAACTAGAGAAGTGGTACTAGTTAGAAGTAATGAGAATTGGGTCTCCCAAGTGATATGGGCTGATCCTAGTGTACTAGGAGTGGAGTATGGGCTGATGTCCCATATGGTTTGCCAAGGGGACTCCCTTGGGTGTGCTACTTAAGAGGGGCAGCCCATGAGTAAAGATCATCTCTTTCCTATGCATTCCAAGTGTTTGTGTGAGGCTTTGGCATTCTAATCCTACCTTCAATAGGTTATGGGCCCACTCATGTGTTTTGCGTGAGTCAAAGATTAGATTGCTCATTGTGTGGAGGTCGTGCGTTGGAGCGCTGATTTTGGATTATTGGAGCGCTGATTTGGAACTTTGGAGGGCTGAATTCGAGCTTTGGTGGGCTGATTTCGACATTGGGAGGTATTACAATCTTCCTACCTTTGATCTACGTGTTGGAGGGCTGAATTCGCACTTTGGAGCTATCATTTGTTGATTTGGAGCTTTTGGAGCACTTTGGAGCACCTTTGGAGTTTATACACGTCTACAAGGGCTGAATTGGAGCTTTGGAGCTTATTGGTGCTTGTTGGAGTATATTGGAGCTGATTGGAGCTTATTGGAGCTTATTGGAGCTTATTGGCTCGATTTGTGCTCAATTTGTGCACTTGTGTTGTTGCAAGGCACTTTTATGCTTTGAGGCTCTTGGGGTGAGTCTACAATCTGATTTTGGTATTGCAATTCTTGCACAAGGGTTTGGAATGTGAGTTATGCCCTTGGAGTGCTCAAAATTAGAGTTTGGGTTAGTGAATGCACAACGGGGCTGATTTGATGAATTTCAATGCAATTAGGACTTGAAGGGGCTAAATTTGCATTGATTTAGAGTCCTTGGAAGGCACAAGGGTGTCCATAGGGTGCATTACGTGTTGTGAAGCACAAGGGTGCTGATTTGAGTGGATTTGAGCCAACGAGTGCGCAATTCTCCTAGTTAGGGTGTTGTGGTATGATCTTGTGCAAATTCACTAAGAACCATCACGATTGAGTGTTGTGAGGTTGATGTGTAGCACAAAGGTGCTGATTTAGTGTTTGGAATTAGTTTGGAGGCATTAGAAGCACGTACGTGTGCAATTTGCCTCACAAATCACAAAATTGTCAAAAATCATAAAAACAATTTTTCTTAGCTTTCTAGGGGCTGAATTTTGTGAGCGTACGTCCTTCAATCAAGGATATGGCTACATTTGAGGGTGAAGGTGCTAAGGTTGTAGACAAGTTCGATGGCGTCAACTTCCACTTGTGGAAATTCAAGATGGAAATGGTCATGGCCGAAAAAGAATTGTGGGAGATAGTTGAGGGTAGTGAGGAACCGCCTTCGTCCGACGCCGAGGCTAGGGTACGAACTGCGTACACTCGGCGAGAGAAAAAGGCCTTTGCGATTTTGGCTCTTAATCTTTCTGATTCCCAGCTTTCTCATATTCGGTCGTGCAAGACTCCCGCCGAGGCATGGGCCAAGCTTTGCAATATTCATGAGGCAAAGAGCTTGGTCAATATCTTGTTTTTGAGGCGCAAGTTTTTCACCATCAAGATGGAAGAAAACGACGACATGTTGGCGCACATCAACAAAGTCAAGGCTCTTGCGGATCAGCTCAACGGCGCAGACGTCAACATTACGGACGGTGATATCGTTATGACGCTCCTCGAGAGTTTGCCGCCGTCGTACGAGTATCTTATCGTTGCTATGGAGAGTAGGCCCATTAGCGAGCTCACTCTTGATTATGTGACATCACGATTGTTGCATGAACTCTCGCGGCGCAAAGAGAACGAGACTCGTGGCGATAGCGCGGCGCTTATGGCGAAGCAATCCAAGAGCGGTGCCAGTGGGAGCTCTACAGACAAGGTATGCTACTATTGCGGTAAGAAGGGCCACTTGGCAAAATTTTGCTACAAACGCAAGAGAGAGGAAAGTGCCAACAATACAAAGGTCAACGATGCAGGTGATGAGTACGCATTTATGACTAGCGTCTCTTCTTGTAGTGATGACGGGGACGAGTATGCAATGATGGCAAGTGACGTGTCATGCAATGGTAGTGTGATCGATTGGATTGTTGATTCGGGAGCCTCGAGTCACATGGCGCCCATTAGGACTTGTTTCCAATCATATCACGTCATATCTCCAAAGAATGTCATTTTGGGTGATGATACGGTTCTTCAAGCCGTGGGTAAAGGATCCATCGTCGTAGACACCGAGGTGAAGGGTCGTGTGAAGACAATTACCATCCATGATGTCCTCCACGTTCCCAAGTTGAAGGCAAATCTTTTATCGGTGCGACATTTGGTGATGAAGCATTTGCGAGTGGAATTTAGCGACCAAGGGTGTTTTGTGTTGTCTCCAAGTCGTGAGGAGGTGGCCATTATACACGAAGTCAACGGCTTGTACCAAATCAAGTTTTCCAAGATGCACGCGGCGGAATCCGCAACGTTGGTGCAATCGAGTTCAAACGAAGACAAGTTGGCGTTGTGGCATCGTCGTCTCGGGCATTTGAATGTCAAGAGTGTGAAAGCACTACGTGGAATGGTAAGTGGCATGGATCTTGCACAATCACACGTCGCACCTAGTTCATTCACATGTGAGGGTTGTATTGAAGGCAAGCAACAACGCTCACCGTTTCCAGTTGATGGGGCAACTCGTGCAACCAAGGTTCTTGAGATTGTGCATTCCGACGTGTGTGGTCCGATGAAGACCACGTTTATGGGGGGTTGCAAGTATTTTGTGACGTTCATTGATGATTTTTCGAGGAAGATATGGTTGTATCCGATCAAAGCAAAGAGCGAGTGTTTTGAGAAGTTCAAAGAGTTCAAGGCGTTGGTTGAGAAGCAATCCGAGCACAAGATCAAGGTGTTTCGATCGGATAATGGCGGCGAGTTCATGTCCAACCAATTTGGAGAGTTATTGAAGAAAGAAGGCATTGCTAGACAAACCACAACGCCATATACACCACAACAAAACGGAGTTGCAGAGCGTGCAAATCGAACAATTGTGGAAATGGCAAGGAGTATGTTGCATGCACAAAATTTGGGTTTGGACCTTTGGGCGGAAGCGGTGGTGACTGCGGTGTACACACGCAACCGATGCCCGACGAGTGCGGTTCAAAACATGACACCAGAGCAAGCGTGGAGTGGGAGGCCACCCCGCGTGGAGCACATGCGCACATTTGGATGCATCGCATTTGCAAAGGTACCCGATTCTCAAAGAACCAAACTTGAGGCCAAGGCAACAAAATGTGTGTTTCTTGGATATTGTGAAGGTACCAAGGCGTACAGGCTCATGTCGCTCGAGACCAAGAAGATCATTCGAGCTCGTGATGTGACATTTTGCGAGAATTCCAAGGTTGAAGACAATTTGGACGATGGTCCAAGTGGGAGAAGTGGCGATAAACCAGCGATTGTGGACCAATCTTCCAAATCTCCCGTTATTGATATTGTTGATGAAGACGAAGATGACGAAGATGGTGGTGATGAGGAACATATTGAGGAGCGACGTTTGAAGACGAAGAATGGCGAGAAAAAGGCACAAGCAACGGCGGTTGAAGACAATGCATCCTCGAGCGATCGTCGTTATCCAGAGAGAAATCGTAGACCACTTGGCGAGTGGTGGAAGAATCATATTCTCCCTCAAGGTGAGGAGGAGCATGCAAACGTTGCACTTTTAGATGCTCCATTGACGATTCGTGAAGCGTTGAGTTGTGATGATGCAAACAAGTGGGAGCAAGCCATGCAAGAGGAGTACAAATCGTTGATGGACAATGGCACTTGGGAATTGACTCCCCTCCCCAAGAATCGCAACGCTATCGGTTGTAAGTGGGTATTTCGTGCAAAGAGAGATGCAACGGGTGATGTGGTTCGTTATAAGGCAAGATTGGTGGCAAAGGGCTTTTCACAAATCGAAGGTGTTGATTTTCATGAGACCTTTGCACCGGTGGCGAAATTCACCACTATTCGATGCATTTTGGCCATCGGGGCTGCCATGGATTTGGAAATGCATCAAATGGATGTGAAGACGGCGTTCTTGAACGGCGAGTTGGACGAGGACATCTACATGGTACAACCCGAAGGATTTGTGCAACGAGGTAATGAGAACCTTGTTTGCAAGTTGAACAAGTCATTGTATGGGTTGAAGCAATCTCCACGCGCATGGTATCAAAAGATTGACACGTTTCTTGTTCATATCGGGTTCACAAGGAGCATCGCTGATCACAGCTTGTATTTCATGCAAAAGGGGCAACATGTGGTCATCGTGATCATATATGTGGATGATTTGATCATCCTTGCAAGTTGTATGAGCTCTTTGAAGGCATTGAAGGCAATGCTTGAGAACGAGTACGAGATGAGTGATCTCGGTGAGTTGCACTTTTGTTTAGGAGTTGAGTTTGTGCGAGATAGAGCAACACGCACCATAACAATGAATCAAAGCAAGTATGTTATGGATGTTCTCAAACGCTTTGGCATGGAGGATTGCAAACCCGTTGGCACTCCATTGGATGTGAATTCCAAACTCGTGAAACTCACCGATGAGGAGTATGCATTAGAGGCTGAATCTATGGTGGATGTGCCATACAAGCAAGCTGTAGGGTCATTGATGTATGCTATGATTGCAACAAGGCCGGACCTTGCGTATCCAATCAGCGTTGTGAGTCAACACATGGCAAGACCGGGTTCAAGTCATTGGGTTGCGGTCAAGAGGATCATGCGGTACTTGAAAGGCACAAGTGATGTGAGGTTGTGTCTTGGAGGTGACAACATTGTGTTGAGTGGGTATTGTGATGCGGATTATGCGGGTGATACCAATGATCGTAGATCCACCACGGGGTACATGTTCAAAGTTGGATCGGGGGCCGTTTCATGGAATAGCAAGCGCCAACAAACCACGGCCACGTCAACGGTTGAGGCGGAGTACATGGCGACGAGCCACGGTACGAAGGAGGCCATTTGGTTGAGGCAACTAATGGCGGATGTGAGATGCACTCAAGAGGAGGCTACAACAATCATGTGTGACAACCAAGGGAGTATGTCATTGGCGAAGAATCCAACGCATCACTCACGTACAAAGCACATTGATGTGCAATATCACTTCATTCGAGAGAAGTTAGAGATGAAGGTGATAGAGTTGAAGTATTGTCCAACGGAGCACATGGTGGCGGACGTGCTCACAAAGGCTCTTGCGAGAGATCGACATCAAAGACTAGTGGTGGCATTTGGGCTCGAAGGCTTTGGCTATTCGCAAAGTGGGAGTGTTGAAGTAGGATGATTGCGTGGGCTGAAGTTGCTCATAGCCATGCGCATTAGCTAGAGTAGATGATGCGAATGAGCTAGAGTTGCAACTAGAGAAGTGGTACTAGTTAGAAGTAATGAGAATTGGGTCTCCCAAGTGATATGGGCTGATCCTAGTGTACTAGGAGTGGAGTATGGGCTGATGTCCCATATGGTTTGCCAAGGGGACTCCCTTGGGTGTGCTACTTAAGAGGGGCAGCCCATGAGTAAAGATCATCTCTTTCCTATGCATTCCAAGTGTTTGTGTGAGGCTTTGGCATTCTAATCTAACCTTCAATAAATATCTTGTTTTTGAGGCGCAAGTTTTTCACCATCAAGATGGAAGAAAACGACGACATGTTGGCGCACATCAACAAAGTCAAGGCTCTTGCGGATCAGCTCAACGGCGCAGACGTCAACATTACCGACGGTGATATCGTTATGACGCTCCTCGAGAGTTTGCCGCCGTCGTACGAGTATCTTATCGTTGCTATGGAGAGTAGGCCCATTAGCGAGCTCACTCTTGATTATGTGACATCACGGTTGTTGCATGAACTCTCGCGGCGCAAAGAGAACGAGACTCGTGGCGATAGCGCGGCGCTTATGGCGAAGCAATCCAAGAGCGGTGCCAGTGGGAGCTCTACAGACAAGGTATGCTACTATTGCGGTAAGAAGGGCCACTTGGCAAAATTTTGCTACAAACGCAAGAGAGAGGAAAGTGCCAACAATACAAAGGTCAACGATGCAGGTGATGAGTACGCATTTATGACTAGCGTCTCTTCTTGGTGTGATGACGGGGACGAGTATGCAATGATGGCAAGTGACGTGTCATGCAATGGTAGTGTGATCGATTGGATTGTTGATTCGGGAGCCTCGAGTCACATGGCGCCCATTAGGACTTGTTTCCAATCATATCACGTCATATCTCCAAAGAATGTCATTTTGGGTGATGATACGGTTCTTCAAGCCGTGGGTAAAGGATCCATCGTCGTAGACACCGAGGTGAAGGGTCGTGTGAACACAATTACCATCCATGATGTCCTCCACGTTCCCAAGTTGAAGGCAAATCTTTTATCGGTGCGACATTTGGTGATGAAGCATTTGCGAGTGGAATTTAGCGACCAAGGGTGTTTTGTGTTGTCCCCAAGTCGTGAGGAGGTGGCCATTATACACGAAGTCAACGGCTTGTACCAAATCAAGTTTTCCAAGATGCACGCGGCGGAATCCGCAACGTTGGTGCAATCCAGTTCAAACGAAGACAAGTTGGCGTTGTGGCATCGTCGTCTCGGGCATTTGAATGTCAAGAGTGTGAAAGCACTACGTGGAATGGTAAGTGGCATGGATCTTGCACAATCACACGTCGCACCTAGTTCATTCACATGTGAGGGTTGTATTGAAGGCAAGCAACAACGCTCACCGTTTCCAGTTGATGGGGCAACTCGTGCAACCAAGGTTCTTGAGATTGTGCATTCCGACGTGTGTGGTCCAATGAAGACCACGTCTATGGGGGGTTGCAAGTATTTTGTGACGTTCATTGATGATTTTTCGAGGAAGATATGGTTGTATCCGATCAAAGCAAAGAGCGAGTGTTTTGAGAAGTTCAAAGAGTTCAAGGCGTTGGTTGAGAAGCAATCCGAGCACAAGATCAAGGTGTTTCGATCGGATAATGGCGGCGAGTTCTTGTCCAACCAATTTGGAGAGTTATTGAAGAAAGAAGGCATTGCTAGACAAACCACAACGCCATATACACCACAACAAAACGGAGTTGCAGAGCGTGCAAATCGAACAATTGTGGAAATGGCAAGGAGTATGTTGCATGCACAAAATTTGGGTTTGGACCTTTGGGCGGAAGCGGTGGTGACTGCGGTGTACACACGCAACCGATGCCCGACGAGTGCGGTTCAAAACATGACACCAGAGCAAGCGTGGAGTGGGAGGCCACCCCGCGTGGAGCACATGCGCACATTTGGATGCATCGCATTTGCAAAGGTACCCGATTCTCAAAGAACCAAACTTGAGGCCAAGGCAACAAAATGTGTGTTTCTTGGATATTGTGAAGGTACCAAGGCGTACAGGCTCATGTCGCTCGAGACCAAGAAGATCATTCGAGCTCGTGATGTGACATTTTGCGAGAATTCCAAGGTTGAAGACAATTTGGACGATGGTCCAAGTGGGAGAAGCGGCGATGAACCAGCGATTGTGGACCAATCTTCCAAATCTCCCGTTATTGATATTGTTGATGAAGACGAAGATGACGAAGATGGTGGTGATGAGGAACATATTGAGGAGCGACCTTTGAAGACGAAGAATGGCGAGAAAAAGGCACAAGCAACGGCGGTTGAAGACAATGCATCCTCGAGCGATCGTCGTTATCCAGAGAGAAATCGTAGACCACTTGGCGAGTGGTGGAAGAATCATATTCTCCCTCAAGGTGAGGAGGAGCATGCAAACGTTGCACTTTTAGATGCTCCATTGACGATTCGTGAAGCGTTGAGTTGTGATGATGCAAACAAGTGGGAGCAAGCCATGCAAGAGGAGTACAAATCGTTGATGGACAATGGCACTTGGGAATTGACTCCCCTCCCCAAGAATCGCAACGCTATCGGTTGTAAGTGGGTATTTCGTGCAAAGAGAGATGCAACGGGTGATGTGGTTCGTTATAAGGCAAGATTGGTGGCAAAGGGCTTTTCACAAATCGAAGGTGTTGATTTTCATGAGACCTTTGCACCGGTGGCGAAATTCACCACTATTCGATGCATTTTGGCCATCGGGGCTGCCATGGATTTGGAAATGCATCAAATGGATGTGAAGACGGCGTTCTTGAACGGCGAGTTGGACGAGGACATCTACATGGTACAACCCGAAGGATTTGTGCAACGAGGTAATGAGAACCTTGTTTGCAAGTTGAACAAGTCATTGTATGGGTTGAAGCAATCTCCACGCGCATGGTATCAAAAGATTGACACGTTTCTTGTTCATATCGGGTTCACAAGGAGCATCGCTGATCACAGCTTGTATTTCATGCAAAAGGGGCAACATGTGGTCATCGTGATCATATATGTGGATGATTTGATCATCCTTGCAAGTGGTATGAGCTCTTTGAAGGCATTGAAGGCAATGCTTGAGAACGAGTACGAGATGAGTGATCTGGGTGAGTTGCACTTTTGTTTAGGAGTTGAGTTTGTGCGAGATAGAGCAACACGCACCATAACAATGAATCAAAGCAAGTATGTTATGGATGTGCTCAAACGCTTTGGCATGGAGGATTGCAAACCGGTTGGCACTCCATTGGATGTGAATTCCAAACTCGTGAAACTCACCGATGAGGAGTATGCATTAGAGGCTCAATCTATGGTGGATGTGCCATACAAGCAAGCTGTAGGGTCATTGATGTATGCTATGATTGCAACAAGGCCGGACCTTGCGTATCCAATCAGCGTTGTGAGTCAACACATGGCAAGACCAGGTTCAAGTCATTGGGTTGCGGTCAAGAGGATCATGCGGTACTTGAAAGGCACAAGTGATGTGAGGTTGTGTCTTGGAGGTGACAACATTGTGTTGAGTGGGTATTGTGATGCGGATTATGCGGGTGATACCAATGATCGTAGATCCACCACGGGGTACATGTTCAAAGTTGGATCGGGGGCCGTTTCATGGAATAGCAAGCGCCAACAAACCACGGCCACGTCAACGGTTGAGGCGGAGTACATGGCGACGAGCCACGGTACGAAGGAGGCCATTTGGTTGAGGCAACTAATGGCGGATGTGAGATGCACTCAAGAGGAGGCTACAACAATCATGTGTGACAACCAAGGGAGTATGTCATTGGCGAAGAATCCAACGCATCACTCACGTACAAAGCACATTGATGTGCAATATCACTTCATTCGAGAGAAGTTAGAGATGAAGGTGATAGAGTTGAAGTATTGTCCAACGGAGCACATGGTGGCGGACGTGCTCACAAAGGCTCTTGCGAGAGATCGACATCAAAGACTAGTGGTGGCATTTGGGCTCCAAGGCTTTGGCTATTCGCAAAGTGGGAGTGTTGAAGTAGGATGATTGCGTGGGCTGAAGTTGCTCATAGCCATGCGCATTAGCTAGAGTAGATGATGCGAATGAGCTAGACTAGCAACTAGAGAAGTGGTACTAGTTAGAAGTAATGAGAATTGGGTCTCCCAAGTGATATGGGCTGATCCTAGTGTACTAGGAGTGGAGTATGGGCTGATGTCCCATATGGTTTGCCAAGGGGACTCCCTTGGGTGTGCTACTTAAGAGGGGCAGCCCATGAGTAAAGATCATCTCTTTCCTATGCATTCCAAGTGTTTGTGTGAGGCTTTGGCATTCTAATCTAACCTTCAATAGACAATACTTCAACTCTATCACCTTCATCTCTAACTTCTCTCGAATGAAGTGATATTGCACATCAATGTGCTTTGTACGTGAGTGATGCGTTGGATTCTTCGCCAATGACATACTCCCTTGGTTGTCACACATGATTGTTGTAGCCTCCTCTTGAGTGCATCTCACATCCGCCATTAGTTGCCTCAACCAAATGGCCTCCTTCGTACCGTGGCTCGTCGCCATGTACTCCGCCTCAACCGTTGACGTGGCCGTGGTTTGTTGGCGCTTGCTATTCCATGAAACGGCCCCCGATCCAACTTTGAACATGTACCCCGTGGTGGATCTACGATCATTGGTATCACCCGCATAATCCGCATCACAATACCCACTCAACACAATGTTGTCACCTCCAAGACACAACCTCACATCACTTGTGCCTTTCAAGTACCGCATGATCCTCTTGACCGCAACCCAATGACTTGAACCCGGTCTTGCCATGTGTTGACTCACAACGCTGATTGGATACGCAAGGTCCGGCCTTGTTGCAATCATAGCATACATCAATGACCCTACAGCTTGCTTGTATGGCACATCCACCATAGATTGAGCCTCTAATGCATACTCCTCATCGGTGAGTTTCACGAGTTTGGAATTCACATCCAATGGAGTGCCAACCGGTTTGCAATCCTCCATGCCAAAGCGTTTGAGAACATCCATAACATACTTGCTTTGATTCATTGTTATGGTGCGTGTTGCTCTATCTCGCACAAACTCAACTCCTAAACAAAAGTGCAACTCACCGAGATCACTCATCTCGTACTCGTTCTCAAGCATTGCCTTCAATGCCTTCAAAGAGCTCATACAACTTGCAAGGATGATCAAATCATCCACATATATGATCACGATGACCACATGTTGCCCCTTTTGCATGAAATACAAGCTGTGATCAGCGATGCTCCTTGTGAACCCGATATGAACAAGAAACGTGTCAATCTTTTGATACCATGCGCGTGGAGATTGCTTCAACCCATACAATGACTTGTTCAACTTGCAAACAAGGTTCTCATTACCTCGTTGCACAAATCCTTCGGGTTGTACCATGTAGATGTCCTCGTCCAACTCGCCGTTCAAGAACGCCGTCTTCACATCCATTTGATGCATTTCCAAATCCATGGCAGCCCCGATGGCCAAAATGCATCGAATAGTGGTGAATTTCGCCACCGGTGCAAAGGTCTCATGAAAATCAACACCTTCGATTTGTGAAAAGCCCTTTGCCACCAATCTTGCCTTATAACGAACCACATCACCCGTTGCATCTCTCTTTGCACGAAATACCCACTTACAACCGATAGCGTTGCGATTTTTGGGGAGGGGAGTCAATTCCCAAGTGCCATTGTCCATCAACGATTTGTACTCCTCTTGCATGGCTTGCTCCCACTTGTTTGCATCATCACAACTCAACGCTTCACGAATCGTCAATGGAGCATCTAAAAGTGCAACGTTTGCATGCTCCTCCTCACCTTGAGGGAGAATATGATTCTTCCACCACTCGCCAAGTGGTCTACGATTTCTCTCTGGATAACGACGATCGCTCGAGGATGCATTGTCTTCAACCGCCGTTGCTTGTGCCTTTTTCTCGCCATTCTTCGTCTTCAAAGGTGGCTCCTCAATATGTTCCTCCTCACCACCATCTTCGTCATCTTCGTCTTCATCAACAATATCAATAACGGGAGATTTGGAAGATTGGTCCACAATGGCCGGTTTATCGCCACTTCTCCCACTTGGACCATCGTCCAAATTGTCTTCAACCTTGGAATTCTCGCAAAATGTCACATCACGAGCTCGAATGATCTTCTTGGTCTCGAGCGACATGAGCCTGTACGCCTTGGTACCTTCACAATATCCAAGAAACACACATTTTGTTGCCTTGGCCTCAAGTTTGGTTCTTTGAGAATCGGGTACCTTTGCAAATGCGATGCATCCAAATGTGCGCATGTGCTCCACGCGGGGTGGCCTCCCACTCCACGCTTGCTCTGGTGTCATGTTTTGAACCGCACTCGTCGGGCATCGGTTGCGTGTGTACACCGCAGTCACCACCGCTTCCGCCCAAAGGTCCAAACCCAAATTTTGTGCATGCAACATACTCCTTGCCATTTCCACAATTGTTCGATTTGCACGCTCTGCAACTCCGTTTTGTTGTGGTGTATATGGCGTTGTGGTTTGTCTAGCAATGCCTTCTTTCTTCAATAACTCTCCAAATTGGTTGGACATGAACTCGCCGCCATTATCCGATCGAAACACCTTGATCTTGTGCTCGGATTGCTTCTCAACCAACGCCTTGAACTCTTTGAACTTCTCAAAACACTCGCTCTTTGCTTTGATCGGATACAACCATATCTTCCTCGAAAAATCATCAATGAACGTCACAAAATACTTGCAACCCCCCATAGACGTGGTCTTCATTGGACCACACACGTCGGAATGCACAATCTCAAGAACCTTGGTTGCACGAGTTGCCCCATCAACTGGAAACGGTGAGCGTTGTTGCTTGCCTTCAATACAACCCTCACATGTGAATGAACTAGGTGCGACGTGTGATTGTGCAAGATCCATGCCACTTACCATTCCACGCAGTGCTTTCACACTCTTGACATTCAAATGCCCGAGACGACGATGCCACAACGCCAACTTGTCTTCGTTTGAACTCGATTGCACCAACGTCGCCGATTCCGCCGCGTGCATCTTGGAAAACTTGATTTGGTACAAGCCGTTGACTTCGTGTATAATGGCCACCTCCTCACGACTTGGAGACAACACAAAACACCCTTGGTCGCTAAATTCCACTCGCAAATGCTTCATCACCAAATGTCGCACCGATAAAAGATTTGCCTTCAACTTGGGAACGTGGAGGACATCATGGATGGTAATTGGCTTCACACGACCCTTCACCTCGGTGTCTACGACGATGGATCCTTTACCCACGGCTTGAAGAACCGTATCATCACCCAAAATGACATTCTTTGGAGATATGACGTGATATGATTGGAAACAAGTCCTAATGGGCGCCATGTGACTCGAGGCTCCCGAATCAACAATCCAATCGATCACACTACCATTGCATGACACGTCACTTGCCATCATTGCATACTCGTCCCCGTCATCACACCAAGAAGAGACGCTAGTCATAAATGCGTACTCATCACCTGCATCGTTGACCTTTGTATTGTTGGCACTTTCCTCTCTCTTGCGTTTGTAGCAAAATTTTGCCAAGTGGCCCTTCTTACCGCAATAGTAGCATACCTTGTCCGTAGAGCTCCTACTCGCACCGCTCTTCGATTGCTTCGCCATAAGCGCCGCGCTATCGCCACGAGTCTCGTTCTCTTTGCGCCGCGAGAGTTCATGCAACAACCGTGATGTCACATAATCAAGAGTGAGCTCGCTAATGGGCCTACTCTCCATAGCAACGATAAGATACCCGTACGACGGCGGCAAACTCTCGAGGAGCGTCATAACAATATCACCGTCGGTAATGTTGACGTCTGCGCCGTTGAGCTGATCCGCAAGAGCCTTGACTTTGTTGATGTGCGCCAACATGTCGTCGTTTTCTTCCATCTTGATGGTGAAAAACTTGCGCCTCTAGAACACGATATTGACTAAGCTCTTTGCCTCATGAATATTGCAAAGCTTGGCCCATGCCTCGGCGGGAGTCTTGCACGACCGAATATGAGAGAGCTGGGAATCAGAAAGATTGAGCGCAAGAATCGCAAACGCCTTCTTCTCGCGCCGAGTGTATGCAGTTTTTACTCTAGCCTCGGCATCGGACGATGGGGGTTCCTCGCTACTGTCAACTATCTCCCACAATTCTTTTTCGGCCATGACCATTTCCATCTTGAATTTTCACAAGTGGAAATTGACTCCATCGAACTTGTCTACAACTTTGGGACCCTCACCCTCAAATGAAGCCATTTCCTTGACTCAAGTACGGACCCCCACAAAAATCAGCCCCTAAAAAGCTAAGAAAAATTGGTTTTATGAATTTTTTGACAATTTTGTGAAATGTGAAGCAAATTGCACACGTATGTGCTTCCAATGCCCCTAAAGCTATTCCCAACACTAAATCAGCACCTTGCTGCTACTCATCAACCTCACAACACTCAATCGTGATGCTTCCCAATACAAATGCCTAGGATGTTACCACAACACCTTAACTAAGTGAATTGCGCATTCCCTTGCTCCAATCCACTTAAATCAGCACCCTAGTGCCTCACAACATGTAATGCACCCTCTTGTACATCTCCAATCCACTCAAATCAGCACCCTAGTGCCTCACAACATGTAATGCACCCTCCAATCCACTCATATCAGTACCCTAGTGCCTCACAACATGTAATGCACCCTCTTGCGAATCCGCGGCTCTCTTGAAGGGATTTGAGGAGGAACTGCAACAAAAGGTAGTCTACATCAAGAAGATGGAGGCCCACGTACAGAGGAACGAGTTGCAGATCCGGGAGCAGGAGGATACCATCCGGAGAGTAGCAGAGACAAGCCGGCAGTGCGTGTCCAAGCTGTCAGGGTTGTTCCAATCGGATGGGGAGGCACAAACGAAGGCCCGGTTGTACGACGAGCGGGTACTTCAGCCGGGATTGGAGGGAGCAGCCCGGATGAAGAACGTAGTCCGGGAGTACTCGGACAAGGTAGAAGCATACTTGGTGGAGTTCCGGGTACTGGCGGAGTGCATCAGGGAGAGCTCTTCGGACGAGGTACTGGATCAGGAGGAAACTACCAACCGTGGCGAGAGGGTAGGTTCCGGGGATGGGTTGCAGGGGGTGTTCGATCTTTCTGCGGATGCTCCTCAAGAGGGGGAGATTGACCGGTTGATGCGGAATGATAGCTCAACGCAGGAACATACCTCCCGGACCGTGTTGGATGTGGAGCCAATCCACATGGTCCGACCCGCGGGAGTAAGCCCAGAGGAAGTCCGGGATTTGAGCGATAGAATGGAGGCAATGGATGTCCAACCGGATAGGGCGGAAAAACAACAGGAAGGACCACAGGTTGGACAATCGGCGGCGCACGGAACGCGAGGAGATAGGCCGGCGGATCCAATCGTGGTAGGGAGCCCGGAGAATGAGGAAGAGCAGCCGCAAGAGGACGAGTAGCTGCCCGGAGTCATCGGAGATCCGGAATCAGTGGCCCGGACTTAGTGGATCCGGCCACTTAGAATAGGATTTGTGAGTAAGTAGGGTAGGAGCTTTTGTTTTGTTGTAAAAGACTTCTAGGATTTTTATGTTAATGGCGGCTTAGGATAGGAATTGGGAGGTGGAGAAGGTCCTCCCCGGATTTCCGGATCCCGGGATTGTAGGATCTGAGGATCTCCCGGATCTGGGCTTCGGGTTGGCTTTTTATCAAGGGATGTTCTTCATTCCTTGGGTCTTTTTGTGTACCTTTGTTCCGTATGCATGAGTAGAAGCACATTTTCTTTGCACAAGGTGTGCGTGTGTGTGTGTATGTGTGTGTGTGTGTATGCATATGTGTGTTTACTTGTGTTTCCGGAACAATGGCGCAACTAGTTCCTTGGTGACCAGATGGATTAGCTAGGCTCGGACGTGAAGTCCGTAAAGAGACCGGATAGGAGAGTTGGAGGAATTAAGAGCGTTTGAAAGTGATATTCCCTGTGTCGAGTTGTGGGTGAAATCCGGGTTAGTGGCTGGGAGAATAGGAGGAGGTACTCCGGTTCTTCTAGAACTCCTGGACGGGTAGTTCGGTAGAGGTTCCAGCATCCGGATAGATCTAGCAACTGTAGAAGTGTGGGAAGGATTAGAGTAAAACGAGTCTTGACGTATTCGATCCCTTCCGGACACCCCGGCTACTGTCCATTCCGGTCAACAAGTCGTTGTAGTATTTTGAGGGTTAGGAGGAAACCGGGTTGCGCTTGAGTGACCGGCTGTGGTTTTGGGATGAATCCATAGCTGAAGAGTAAACCGGAGAGTACCCGGATTAGAGAGTGGAGTTTGGATGATCAAGAAGTGGTGAATCCCCTGTCACGAAAATCAGTGGGGAAGGGTGTGACTTTAGATCCAGCATCCTTGAAAAGATAAATGGAGAACCCTCTGAGGGAAAACAGAGGCTAAATGGTAAACCAGATTGAAGAGTTAGGATTAGATCGGTCAGAGTAGGGTTGGTAAAGTCTCCAACCCGGACAGAAACCGGATCTAACCATAGCCTGGTCAGTCAGTAGAGAAGATCCGGGTTTTTGTAAGGAAAGAAGCAGAGATTTGGTGACTGGGAAAGAGAGTAGTCACCAATCCGGGTCAGTCTCCGGAAACTTCCCACTTCACAGAGTCCCCGCGGAACGATAACCCGGAAATCACCTCTACGAGCATTCTTAATACAAAAAAGTGCGCTCTAGGGGAATATCCGGTACCACGTGCTATCACAATTTGCATTGGTTTAGAGTCCTTGGAAGGCACAAGGGTGCCAATTGAGTGCATTACATGCTGTAAGGCACTAGGGTGCTGATTTGAGTGGATTGGAGCAAAGAAGTGCGCAATTCACTTAGTTAGGGTGTTGTAGTAACATCTTGGGCATATTTCTTAAGAATCGTCACGATTGAGTGTTGTGAGGTTGATGTGTAGCACAAAGGTGCTGATTTAGTGTTTGGAATTAGTTTGGAGGCATTAGAAGCACATACATGTGCAATTTGCTTCACAATTCACAAAATTGTCAAAAATCATAAAAACAATTTTTCTTAGCTTTGTAGGGGCTGATTTTTGTGAGGGTATGTCCCTAAGATATGGCTTCATTTGAGGGTGAGGGTCCCAAGGTTGTAGAAAAGTTTGATGGCGTCAACTTCCACTTGTGGAAATTCAAGATGGAAATGGTCATACCCGAAAAGGAATTGTGGGAGATAGTTGAGGGTAGTGAGGAACCGCCTTCGTCCGACGCCGAGGCTAGGGTACGAACTGCGTACACTCGGCGAGAGAAAAAGGCCTTTGCGATTTTGGCTCTTAATCTTTCTGATTCGCAGCTTTCTCATATTCGGTCGTGCAAGACTCCCGCCGAGGCATGGGCCAAGCTTTGCAATATTCATGAGGCAAAGAGCTTGGTCAATATCTTGTTTTTGAGGCGCAAGTTTTTCACCATCAAGATGGAAGAAAACGACGACATGTTGGCGCACATCAACAAAGTCAAGGCTCTTGCGGATCAGCTCAACGGCGCAGACGTCAACATTACCGACGGTGATATCGTTATGACGCTCCTCGAGAGTTTGCCGCCGTCGTACGAGTATCTTATCGTTGCTATGGAGAGTAGGCCCATTAGCGAGCTCACTCTTGATTATGTGACATCACGGTTGTTGCATGAACTCTCGCGGCGCAAAGAGAACGAGACTCGTGGCGATAGCGCGGCGCTTATGGCGAAGCAATCCAAGAGCGGTGCCAGTGGGAGCTCTACAGACAAGGTATGCTACTATTGCGGTAAGAAGGGCCACTTGGCAAAATTTTGCTACAAACGCAAGAGAGAGGAAAGTGCCAACAATACAAAGGTCAACGATGCAGGTGATGAGTACGCATTTATGACTAGCGTCTCTTCTTGTAGTGATGACGGGGACGAGTATGCAATGATGGCAAGTGACGTGTCATGCAATGGTAGTGTGATCGATTGGATTGTTGATTCGGGAGCCTCGAGTCACATGGCGCCCATTAGGACTTGTTTCCAATCATATCACGTCATATCTCCAAAGAATGTCATTTTGGGTGATGATACGGTTCTTCAAGCCGTGGGTAAAGGATCCATCGTCGTAGACACCGAGGTGAAGGGTCGTGTGAAGACAATTACCATCCATGATGTCCTCCACGTTCCCAAGTTGAAGGCAAATCTTTTATCGGTGCGACATTTGGTGATGAAGCATTTGCGAGTGGAATTTAGCGACCAAGGGTGTTTTGTGTTGTCTCCAAGTCGTGAGGAGGTGGCCATTATACACGAAGTCAACGGCTTGTACCAAATCAAGTTTTCCAAGATGCACGCGGCGGAATCCGCAACGTTGGTGCAATCCAGTTCAAACGAAGACAAGTTGGCGTTGTGGCATCGTCGTCTCGGGCATTTGAATGTCAAGAGTGTAAAAGCACTGCGTGGAATGGTAAGTGGCATGGATCTTGCACAATCACACGTCGCGCCTAGTTCATTCACATGTGAGGGTTGTATTGAAGGCAAGCAACAACGCTCACCGTTTTCAGTTGATGGGGCAACTCGTGCAACCAAGGTTCTTGAGATTGTGCATTCCGACGTGTGTGGTCCAATGAAGACCACGTCTATGGGGGGTTGCAAGTATTTTGTAACGTTCATTGATGATTTTTCGAGGAAGATATGGTTGTATCCGATCAAAGCAAAGAGCGAGTGTTTTGAGAAGTTCAAAGAGTTCAAGGCGTTGGTTGAGAAGCAATCCGAGCACAAGATCAAGGTGTTTCGATCGGATAATGGCGGCGAGTTCTTGTCCAACCAATTTGGAGAGTTATTGAAGAAAGAAGGCATTGCTAGACAAACCACAACGCCATATACACCACAACAAAACGGAGTTGCAGAGCGTGCAAATCGAACAATTGTGGAAATGGCAAGGAGTATGTTGCATGCACAAAATTTGGGTTTGGACCTTTGGGCGGAAGCGGTGGTGACTGCGGTGTACACACGCAACCGATGCCCGACAAGTGCGGTTCAAAACATGACACCAGAGCAAGCGTGGAGTGGGAGGCCACCCCGCGTGAAGCACATGCGCACATTTGGATGCATCGCATTTGCAAAGGTACCCGATTCTCAAAGAACCAAACTTGAGGCCAAGGCAACAAAATGTGTGTTTCTTGGATATTGTGAAGGTACCAAGGCGTACAGGCTCATGTCGCTCGACACCAAGAAGATCATTCGAGCTCGTGATGTGACATTTTGCGAGAATTCCAAGGTTGAAGACAATTTGGACAATGGTCCAAGTGGGAGAAGTGGCGATAAACCGGCGATTGTGAACCAATCTTCCAAATCTCCCGTTATTGATATTGTTGATGAAGACGAAGATGACGAAGATGGTGGTGATGAGGAACATATTGAAGAGCGACCTTTGAAGACGAAGAATGGCGAGAAAAAGGCACAAGCAACGGCGGTTGAAGACAATGCATCCTCGAGCGATCGTCGTCATCCAGAGAGAAATCGTAGAGCTCTCGGTGATTGGTGGAAGAATCATATTATCTCTCAAGGTGAGGAAGAGCATGCAAACGTTGCACTTTTAGATGCTCCATTGACGATTCGTGAAGCGTTGAGTTGTGATGATGCAAACAAGTGGGAGCAAGCCATGCAAGAGGAGTACAATTCGTTGATGGACAATGGCACTTGGGAATTGACTCCGCTCCCCAAGAATCGCCATGCTATCGGTTGTAAGTGGGTATTTCGTGCAAAGAGAGATGCAACGGGTGATGTGGTTCGTTATAAGGCAAGATTGGTGGCAAAGGGCTTTTCACAAATCGAAGGTGTTGATTTTCATGAGACCTTTGCACCGGTGGCGAAATTCACCACTATTCGATGCATTTTGGCCATCGGGGCTGCCATGGATTTGGAAATGCATCAAATGGATGTGAAGACGGCGTTCTTGAACGGCGAGTTGGACGAGGACATCTACATGGTGCAACCCGAAGGATTTGTGCAACGAGGTAATGAGAACCTTGTTTGCAAGTTGAACAAGTCATTGTATGGGTTGAAGCAATCTCCACGCGCATGGTATCAAAAGATTGACACGTTTCTTGTTCATATCGGGTTCACAAGGAGCATCGCTGATCACAGCTTGTATTTCATGCAAAAGGGGCAACATGTGGTCATCGTGATCATATATGTGGATGATTTGATCATCCTTGCAAGTTGTATGAGCTCTTTGAAGGCATTGAAGGCAATGCTTGAGAACGAGTACGAGATGAGTGATCTCGGTGAGTTGCACTTTTGTTTAGGAGTTGAGTTTGTGCGAGATAGAGCAACACGCACCATAACAATGAATCAAAGCAAGTATGTTATGGATGTGCTCAAACGCTTTGGCATGGAGGATTGCAAACCAGTTGGCACTCCATTGGATGTGAATTCCAAACTCGTGAAACTCACCGATGAGGAGTATGCATTAGAGGCTCAATCTATGGTGGATGTGCCATACAAGCAAGCTGTAGGGTCATTAATGTATGCTATGATTGCAACAAGGCCGGACCTTGCGTATCCAATCAGCGTTGTGAGTCAACACATGGCAAGACCGGGTTCAAGTCATTGGGTTGCGGTCAAGAGGATCATGCGGTACTTGAAAGGCACAAGTGATGTGAGGTTGTGTCTTGGAGGTGACAACATTGTGTTGAGTGGGTATTGTGATGCGGATTATGCGGGTGATACCAATGATCGTAGATCCACCACGGGGTACATGTTCAAAGTTGGATCGGGGGCCGTTTCATGGAATAGCAAGCGCCAACAAACCACGGCCACGTCAACGGTTGAGGCGGAGTACATGGCGACGAGCCACGGTACGAAGGAGGCCATTTGGTTGAGGCAACTAATGGCGGATGTGAGATGCACTCAAGAGGAGGCTACAACAATCATGTGTGACAACCAAGGGAGTATGTCATTGGCGAAGAATCCAACGCATCACTCACGTACAAAGCACATTGATGTGCAATATCACTTCATTCGAGAGAAGTTAGAGATGAAGGTGATAGAGTTGAAGTATTGTCCAACGGAGCACATGGTGGCGGACGTGCTCACAAAGGCTCTTGCGAGAGATCGACATCAAAGACTAGTGGCGGCATTTGGGCTCGAAGGCTTTGGCTATTCGCAAAGTGGGAGTGTTGAAGTAGGATGATTGCGTGGGCTGAAGTTGCTCATAGCCATGAGCATTAGCTAGAGTAGATGATGCGAATGAGCTAGACTTGCAACTAGAGAAGTGGTACTAGTTAGAAGTAAAGAGAATTGGGTCTCCCAAGTGATATGGGCTGATCCTAGTGTACTAGGAGTGGAGTATGGGCTGATGTCCCATATGGTTTGCCAAGGGGACTCCCTTGGGTGTGCTACTTAAGAGGGGCAGCCCACGAGTAAAGATCATCTCTTTCCTATGCATTCCAAGTGTTTGTGTGAGGCTTTGGCATTCTAATCTAACCTTTAATAATCCAATCAGCGTTGTGAGTCAACACATGGCAAGACCGGGTTCAAGTCATTGGGTTGCGGTCAAGAGGATCATGCGGTACTTGAAAGGCACAAGTGATGTGAGGTTGTGTCTTGGAGGTGACAACATTGTGTTGAGTTGGTATTGTGATGCGGATTATGCGGGTGATACCAATGATCGTAGATCCACCACGGGGTACATGTTCAAAGTTGGATCGGGGGCCGTTTCATGGAATAGCAAGTGCCTACAAACCACGACCACGTCAACGGTTGAGGCGGAGTACATGGCGACGAGCCACGGTACGAAGGAGGCCATTTGGTTGAGGCAACTAATGGCGGATGTGAGATGCACTCAAGAGGAGGCTACAACAATTATGTGTGACAACCAAGGGAGTATGTCATTGGCAAAGAATCCAACGCATCATTCACGCACAAAGCACATTGATGTACAATATCACTTCATTAGAGAGAAGTTGGAGATGAAGGTGATAGAGTTGAAGTATTGTCCAACGGAGCACATGGTGGCGGACGTGCTCATGAAGGCTCTTGCGAGGGATCGACATCAAAGACTAGTAAAGGCATTTGGGCTCCAAGGCTTTGGCTATTCGCAAAGTGGGAGTTTTCAAGTAGGATGATTGCGTGGGCTAAATTTGCTCATAGCCAATGCGTATGAGTTAGTGTAGATGATGTCACTAGGCTGAAGTTGCATCTAGTGAAGTAGTAGTAGTTAGATGTAATGCGAATTGGTAGTCCTAAGTGATATGGGCTGACTTTAGTGTAGTAGGAGTTGAGTATGGGCTGATGTCTCATATGGTTTGCCAAGGGGACTCTCTTGGGTTTGCTACTAAAGAGGGGCAGCCCATGAGTAAAGGCTACCTCCTTCCTATGCAATCCTTGTGTTTGTGTGTGGCATTGGCATCCTGATCTAACCTTCAATAACTCCAACTTTGAGCACTCCAAGGGCATGAAACACATTCAAAGCCCTTGTGCAAGTATTGCACTACTGAAATCAGATTGTAGGCTCACCCCTAGAACTTCAAACCTTAAAATTGCCTTGCAACAACACAAGAGCACAAATTGAGCACAAATTGAGCCAATAAGCTCTTATATATACTTCAATAAGTTCGAATATGTTTCAATAAGCTCCATCCTGCTCCATATACGCCAATAAGCTCTAATAAGCTCCCAAGCTTCAAATCAGCCCTTATGCACGTGCATAAACTCCAACAATGCCCCAAAGTGCTCCAAAAGTTCCAATTCACTAAATGATTGCTCCAAAGTGCCATTTCAGCCTTCCAACACCAATAATAAAGATAAGAAGATTGTAATACTTCCCAATGTCGAAGTCAGCCCACCAAAGCTCCAAATCAGCCCTCGAAAGCTCCAAATCAGCGCATCAAAACTCCAAAATCAGCGCTCCAACGCACGACCCCCACACAATGAGCAATCTAATCTATCACTCAAGCAATACACATGAGTGGGCCCATAACCTATTGAAGGTTAGATTAGAATGCCAATGCCTCACACAAACACAAGGAATGCATAGGAAGGAGGTAGCCTTTACTCATGGGCTACCCCTCTTTAGTAGCACATTCAAGGGAGTCCCCTTGGAAAACCATATGGGACATCAGCCCATACTCAACCCCTACTACACTAAGGTCAACCCATATCACTTAGGACTACCAATTCTCATTACATCTAACTACTACTACTTCACTAGATGCAACTTCAGCCCATTCACATCATCTACACTAGTTCATACGCATTGGCTATGAGCAACTTCAGCCCAGGCAATCATCCTACTTCTACACAAAGAGTAGTGGTGGCTTTTGGGTTCCAAGGGTTTGGCTATTTGCAAAGTGGGAGTGTTGAAATAGGATGATTGCGTGGGCTGAAGTTGCTCATAGCCAATGCAAATGAGGTAGTATAGATGATGAGTATGGGCTGAAGTTGCATGAAGACAAGGAGTAGTGGTTAGATGTAATGAGAAATGGTAGTCCTAAGTGTTATGGGTCTACCTTAGTGTAGTAGGAGTAGAAAATGGTTTGATGTCCCATATAGTTTGCCAAAGGGACTTCCTTGTGTGTATTGCTAAAGAGGGTCAGCCCATGAGTAATGGTTATCTCCTTCCTATGCATTCCTTGTGTTTGTGTACAGCTTTGGTAATCTAATCCAAATTTTAATAGGAAATCCCCTAGATTTCCATACTAGAGGTGGATAAGGCAATTCTCGTAGCAATCCTTGCACTTTTTCTTCGAGATGAGGTGGCACGCCTATTTCGCCAACCCACGGTTGTCACAGTCATTGACAATATAGATGGCGGAGACGTATTTGAGTCAATATTGAAGAAATCATGTTTCAGTAAGTTTGTTTGTTTTTATTCATTTTTAGCATTATTGATTAGCTTCTTTGCTTAAGTTCTATGGGTAAGTTCTATTCTTAAGTTATTTTTGATGATATGGTTCTTTTTGTTTTGATGGATTTCATTCTAACTCAATTATCCTAATTCAATTTAAAGGGCTTAGATTTCATAATTTCTTATGCATTAAATTTCTTTGTACTACATTTGAATTTGGAAACATCTTAGTAAACTATTGACGTGTTGGTCTTTAAATCTAAACAATATGCTTTAAACTATTAAAGCATTAATTCAATTTAAAGACTTAATTCCTAAAGGACTGGGGGGTTGTTGAACTTAGCTCTTCTTTTCTTGACTAGCTCTTTTAGCAAGCTCAATTTTTCATTGGTGTGGGATAAATTTGACGATTGGCACCATTGAAACTAAAGAAGACTTACGTAGTTTTTTTATGAAAAAGAGATCAACAAAATCGTATAATTTTTGAAAAAATGCCACCGTTGAGAAGATTGATGGAACTTGTTTGTGGTATTTTGTACACATGCTGAAATCGGATTGTTCAAATGTGCTCCAAAAATTTCAAAATTTTTATATTGAGTAGAAATCATCATTTTTAACATGTGGAAAAAATTTCAAGTAATTTTGAGGTGTAAAGAGGAAGATATGAGGGTCTGAAGTGACGCCAAAATACCGACTGTGCAACTCCAAAAAATCACCAAAAATTGCTAACTTGATGAATTTCCGATCAAGAAGTACCTATAGATTTGGCTCTCAAAAAGAGCTAGGATCTCTTTGTTGCTCATCCTACAATTCAAAGTCGAAGTACTCAAATTTCCTCACTTTCTAATTCCAGAAGCCCCCTGAGGGCCTTACGGTCCTTTAGGGATTAAAATTCATAAATTCTTACACATTACATTGTTTTATGCAACTCTTGATTTCACATTAGATTGCTATATATATTTTCATTCTCATTATATCTTACACATTAAATTATTTTGCCTAACTATTGACCTTGACTTACAATTTGTCTGTACCACTCTCGTTTCATTTATATTGCCTTCTAATCCGTTAGCAAATTATGCCTAAACTCTAAAACTCACAATCATAGGTCCACCTAATAAAATTTAAAAGGAACTTAAGAAAAACTATAGGCTAGTAGGGACACGTCCTCAAGCTCATATTCTAGCATTTTCCGTTACTAAGTGGCGCAGAGTGAAGCGGAGCTCTAGTATTTATAATTTACATTTTGAAATTAAACTTGGTTTTTTTTATTGTTTTGAATTTTGTATCTATGGTTTTATTTTTCATTATATCTATTCTTCTATTTTTTATTTTTTTATCTAATTTTTAAAAGAAATAAACTATTTTTTATAAATGGTATTACATGAAAAATTTCCAAGAAAACGCAAATCATTTTTATTTATAAAAAGACACCAAAAAAGTTTATATATCATATTTTTTGTCCTATTCTCCTTGTATTTGACATGTTGGTTTTAGAAAATTTATCAAAAACAATCTAAGAACTTTTAAAAATTTAGAAGGCAATAAATGGCTTTTTTATTTCATAAAATAGGCCTTGACGTTTAAGGTTTAAATAGTTGCATTTCAAAAAAGCTACCTTTAAAGCAATACGTAAAAGTAGATGTATGAATGAAGATGATAGAAAAGAATTAGGGTTTGATGAACATTGATGGTATTCATCATATGCCCTTTTGAATGTTTCTTCTTTGTTATCTACTTAGTTTTCTATCACTTACCAATTCTATTTAACGCGATGTGAAAATTCATCATCGTGTTTTTTTATCACATTGCTCTACCATTGGATAGTAGTATTTTTATTTGTTAACTTTGCAATGTTATATTCCTAATTCTTTTGTTTCCATCATTGTTTAGTGGTTTTCATTGTGCATGCCATTGTTAATTCTTTCCATTCTTTAGAAATGTTTTGCTTGAAAACATTTTGGCAGCTTCTCTTGATTTTATATGATACAGCTTGTTCATGAAATAAGTTCAAAATGAAACCACACATAGTTTCATGGAATGAATGAGATACCACCTTTTCGATGATTTATAGTTTGATACTTTATGCACAAGTTTTAACATAAAGCAATAAGGTCATTGTCATGTAGAAGTTGTGCATTGATGTGAGCAACATGAATATTGTCTCTTGTATGTGAAGGCTCTTATATGATAGGTTTCAACACCAACGTCTTTTTTGTGTGACTCACATCTTTACTACAAGATGCAATGTTTTGGGTAACCTCTATGAACCCAAACCTTATATATCAAATAAATATGTGTTTTCTATTGTTTATTTATTTATTTAAAATTGTTTTAATTCGTCAATAGAAGTTTTCATGTTAGCATTCATTGAGTGAATTTGAATTATCTATTGCTTGTAGCTTTAGTCTTCTAAGGTCTAATTACGTATTTTTATGCAACGCCTAAGGTGCTTAGTACCATAAGGTGACATACTTGGAGTGGAGATTATTAAAAAATGACAACTAAATTATTGTTTGAATAATTCTTAAGAAATCATATAATGCATGAAAAATAAATGAATGGTATTGAATGTCTCATCTAAACCCTAATATGAATAGAATCAAAATGCAGGGTTTCAATGAAAGGTTTTTTAATATCTTTAGATAAATCCTCAAATTATTTTGGAATCTAATTATTAGGGTAGAATTTGAGTAATTGAACAAATTGTGTGCTCTAGAAATAAATCAATAAAAATTCAAATAAATTGTTGTTTTGACTACAAATAAATCAATAAAAATTCTTTTTTTAATACAACTTATTTGTTAAACAAAATTTATTCATACCCATCGAAGCTTTAATTTATCAAGTAATTTAAATTACCATTGTTTTAGAATGATTAATTGAATATTTACAAAGTAATTAAGTCACGATATATGATAGATGAGTTTGCTTATCCATCTACATGTTTAGAGTATTTTCATAATAATATCAATACTTAATATGATTATTATTTAGGATTTTCCATGGTCAAGATCAAGGATTGTTATTTTCAAGTTGAAAATGATGAACATGAGATATGTTACATTATGTTTTATATTCTCCATCATGTTCTTATTAGTGAACAAAAAGTTCCCTAGAGATGTGATAGGGAAGGGATGTGGATGTTTGATTGAAATGACATTAAAAAATTGACCTTTCCAACCCATAAGACAATCTGAAAAGTTTTTTTTGTTCTCCTCATTTTGATTTTTGTTCTTATCCTCTTTCACATCATAATTTTTATGCAATAATTAATGCATCAAAAAAAATTAATTGTGTACATTCATGGTTCCATTTTTTTTCCCTTCCTATCACAAATCATCATCTCATTTACAGCTTGAAAGTATTGAATTCCTTCAATTACAATTGCTTTGCCACCAATTCGTATCTTATTTGTTGTTACACTTCACGTTCAGCATATATGGACCAACAGCCAATACTTCTATGTCTCTTCAATATCTATAATTTTCAGTTCTGATATTTAAATTAAAAGAATTGCATAGTATGCATTTAGCAAAAATATGTAAGAAAGATAAAGAACGGGTTAATTACTTGAAATGCCAATGTATCATGGAGCATTTAAGATTTGACAAGTAATATATTCATACATAGGATGGTTTGCGATCTTTTTTTTGCAAGTAGCATATTATTTTTCACTAAGTAAGTAGAAGTATTCCATAGTTTTATTAGCAATCGTAATTTAAATAATTAGTTGAATTTAACAACGTCAAACTTTTCGATATTCCACGGGGTTCTAAGGCATTGTGTTTCTATTACAATTAAAACCATGAGGAAAACACGTAAAGGAAAATTGAGCATATACTACAAGAGATCTTGTGTGGTTCATAGAACATCAAATGTAGGTTACAAAAGCCAAGTGGGCAAAATATGCCAAATTTTGAGACAAAGGAAAAAAAAGGTAAATAAGAAGAGAGAAAATGAGAGTAGAAGAATACATGTAAGACAAAGGATTCACCAACAGAGATTTGTGCCGCACGCTCAACAAAGGAAGAAGAAACGAAAAGTGAAACGACGACGAATACACTTGAAGGAAACAAAAGCTTTAGCAGCCACTGGACACAGGTTTAGATTGTGGAATTAGAGCTCTCTTAATATTGTCATATAGAAGTGCTTCGCATTGACCTTGTATGTTTTCATGTTCACAAAACCATTCTTTAGTCATAACTAAAATTTCTAGTAGCAATACTAATGA
The DNA here is from genome assembly GCA_022496805.1 of Pohlia nutans. NCBI lineage: Eukaryota > Viridiplantae > Streptophyta > Bryopsida > Bryales > Mniaceae > Pohlia > Pohlia nutans. Next base: position 21,136,892 of record CM040094.1, read on the forward strand.
TTTATTTGTGGCATTATTTTTGTTATGAAGAATACGAAGAGACCTACCAGAGGGTGTTTTATTAGGAATGGGCAACCCTCTTCTTGATGTCTCTGCTGTTGTCGATAAAGCATTTCTGGATAAGTGCGCCCTCTTTTATGTTTAATTATCATTCTACCAATTCATTCTTTATATAAATGTTGTTTTTTGCATTTTGCTTTACAAAAGATTGGTCTCCTAGAAAGCCAAGATGTCTATAGAAGACATTATTTATTTTTACAAAATACCAATTTTTAATTAATATGTTGATTTTTGATAAAAGTTTATAAAAGTCTTTGTTAGGATTGAGTTCTTTTATTCCATATATATTGTAATGATCAACATAGCTTCCTATCCTTCATAATTTTTTATTTCTAATGTAGCCATTAAATGATTACAAATAGTATAGTGTTGGTTCTTAATATAAGTTGTGCTTCTGATTAGATATGGAGTGAAATTGAACAATGCGGTTTTAGCTGAAGAAAAGCATATGAGCATGTAAGTTAGATATCATTTTCTATGATTCAGCTCTATTTTGTAAAATGAAACAATAAATATGTTATAGTAGTTATACAAGTCTTGTAAATTGTATTAATATCATGCTTATACAAAGTTACAAACTTACAACTGTTAGTAGAATCTTATTAGTCAAATTAGTCAAATTATCTTTCAAATAAAGTTTGTAGTTGGCTTTGTTTTAAATATCACTCAAATACAAAATGTAGGTACAAAGAATTGGCTCAATTGCCAAATACAACTTATATGCCTGGAGGTATAGCTCAAAAATAGAACTACAATATTTTTTTGGTTTTTCAAAAATTCTTATTTTTTCTTTGTTATTTAATATTCTTCAACTTCATTTAAAATTTCATGTCATTTATAAAAGAATATACTAATTATTTCAAATCTTGAAAATAATATTTCTTTGCGTAGGTGCAACTCAAAACTCAATCAGGATTGCACAGGTACAACTATTTTAACTTCTCAACAATGTGAAGCCTGGGGGTTCCTTGATACGGGTTCTTCAGACGTGAGTTCAGGAATATATTAGATTGTAGTGAACATTACATCTCACTATCTTAATTTAATTATTGCAATCTTAGGTTGTAATTTTGTGGTTCAATTGTTCACATAATTGCAAATTTCTAATTTTTTTTGTATGAATTTCATAGATAAATAATTTAAGAATTTTTTTTGTTTATATGGCAATAATAAAAGATCATATGAACTAATCTAGTACGTAATCATTCACACAGTGGTTGTTGCGAAAGCCCAAGGCAACGACCTTTGTAGGTGGAATTGGCAAGGATGAGTTTGGAGAGAAGATGAAAAAACTTACTTCTTCAGAAGGCATCAATGTGAGTTTCATAAGGTAGCACCAATTGGCGTTACTAACATTCGGATATGTGTATTGGGTGTTTGTATGGTACGGTCTTCTAGAATTGTTGAGAATTTAGAGAATTTGAAAAATCCATTTTAAAGATAAATATTTTTGTAAAATCTAAAGTGGTAGGATGGACCGCACCAACAAATGAGAAAAAAAATTGAAAGAGAATTAAATATTTGGCATTATATTTTAATGGAGAATGAAACAAAGGTAAAATTTGTGTATTGTCACAATGCATTATATGCACTGGAAGTTCTAAAAGGGAAGGAGAACATAGGATTGTGGATGGATTTTTGAGCTATGAATTTCTCTAGTGTTCAAATATTTGAAGAAAAATACCTTCCAATTTTTTCAAATTTTTTGAATTGATTAAAGTTTCAAATTTTAAAATGTGTTATTTTTCGGAGGGATTAATTGTCTCTCTATTTTTTTTAAACTTTTTGATGAATTTCTTTTTTTAATGCAATGATAATGAAATTTTGCAAATTGGCTTATTTTTAGATTTTAAAATATAAAATCAAACATGAGCTATATTTTCATATTTACATTCAAAATTTGATCATAAATTGGTAAAACTGCTATTAAAATGGAAGTATCAAAACTCATTTTAACATTCTAAAATTTTACTTTTTGGATAATATGTACATAAATATAGAAATTGGTTCACTCATTTTTCATTGAATCATAACTACATTTTTTCAAATTGGTTTGAAAGTTTGACAAAATGCTCAAAGTGCACTAATGTGCATCTAAATTTAGTAGAAAATGACAATGAACCGTACCATACAAACGCCCTATTACAATGTTATCAACCTTGTACTTTCTAAATTGCACAACAAATGTGAATAGGGCAATAGGCAATGTGAGTGCAAAGAAAAGTATTCAAATTTTCAATTCATCATCTTCATAAATTTCATTAAAATACAATTAGTTGATATAATTAATCATTACAAAAAAAAGTTTGAAAAAATATGGTGGAAAGTATAATTGTTGCACGTTGAATAAGTAAACTTCTAAATCTTCTTTGTTTATAATGATGATGGTGAAGGTAGCCTATCATGTGGATCCCATTGCTGCAACTGGTTCATGTGCTGTTCTAGTTGTGGGAGGCGAGAGGTTTATTTTTAAATTTAGAAAATACTATAATTAAAGATTGCAATATTCCTTATAGATTTGTTTTTTTTCATATATTTAAGTTAAAAGATCATCATGTCATGGTAGAATAGATGTTGAAGCATTGAAGAATTGAAAATTTCAATTTGGCATAGAACACCATCTTTTTACATTCAATAATGCGCGCAATATGATTAATAAATACGATTAATAGTCTCATAAGAATCTTTAATCACGTACTCCAAATTTCAAAACTTTTCTTGATTTTTACTTTTGTTGTATTCATCTTATAGGTCATTAGTAGCATATTTAGCAGCAGCCGGAATGTACAAAATTGAGCACTTACGAAAGCCTGAAAATTGGGCTTTAGGTAAATGTTGGCTAGACCCAACTATTTTTTCTTCCTTGTACATTAGAGCAATTTTTAATGATGTAGTTATAAATTCAATTACTATACTAGAATTATTTTAATAAAAAAGCTAATAAATACTACATCGTATTGTCCTGAAATGAGTTTAGTCATATTGGATAGTGAAGGGAGGGTGTGTATGCAGTTGAGAAGGCTCAATATTTTTATAGTGCAGGATTTTTCCTCACTGTGTCACCTGAATCTTTGATGCTTGTTGCTAAACATGCTGCTGCAACAGGGAAGGTATTTATACATTTTTTTATATACTCTACGAGTTGAGATATTCTCAAAGAGAGTAAAATTCTACGATACACAAACTGTTATAATAATAAAAGTCTCCAGAAAGCTTAAAGATCAAATAGAGTTTTGTAATACCAATAGTATAAATTCTAATGACTTTGTATATAGTTCAATTGACACAAATGTTCTTGTGAATTTGTAAAGACATGTATAAACATGTATAATATCAAATCATTCTAATGTCATTGAATGGATTACAGATCTTTATGATAAATCTATCTGCATCTTTCATTTGTGAACGTTTTAAAGACACTCTTATGGCAGCCTTTCCGTAAGTTGAGATTATTGAATGAACATACATTTTTGGCATTTGAGTTATTCTTACATATTTCTAGGTTTACATATGACTTACATATGAGTTCTGGTTTTCACTCTATCACATCATCTTATAAAGCCTTATTTAACTTCACTATTCATGTGTTTCTATATGCATTGAAAATTAATGCATACTAAAATTGGTTTATAGTTATTACCTTTTGTATCACACAGGTACATAGATTATATATTTGGGAATGAAACTGAATGCAAGACATTTGGTAGGATGCAAGGTTGGCAAACGACAAACGTTGGAAGGATAGCCTTGAAAATGGCTGCATTGCCTAAAATTTGTGGCACCCATAAACGTGTTGTAATCATCACTCAAGGCTTGGATCCTGTTGTTGTTGCTAATGACGGCAAGGTATCAATTCATTTTATTTCAAAATTTCATAATATTATCATTGTTATATCAAAAATGAATTATTAGAAGTCTTAGATTTATCACTATTTTAATTGTTGTATGTTATGTGGCAATTTTGGCAGATTTGTTTATTCCCTGTAGTTGTCCTCCCCAAGGAAAAACTTGTGGACACAAATGCGGCAGGAGACTCTTTTGTAGGAGGGTTCATGGCAAATTTGATATTTGGAAAAGGAATGGCTGAGTGCGTAAGAGCAGGCAACTACGCTGCCAATGTTATCATCCAACGTCCTGGTTGCTCCTTCCCAAAGAGGCCAAATTTTTCTTACTAGTCAAATGTCAGTACTTCTATTTGTCATTGTTGGATTGTAATATAATCACAATAAATTTTCAAGGTAGAAGTTGTTTTCAGTAGGGAATCCAAAAAACAACAACTTGTTTCAAAGAATGATCTATTAAACCATATCTAGTCTATATGTCGAATCCTAAGCTTGCCAAAACTAGAATAATTGGAAATTAATTTTGATTAATTTAATTTCAATGCTCTTGAATATCAATTTGAATGAGACCAAAAATCAGTCCAAATGTATCTAGTGTCCAAATTAGTTTTTAGTTCCTCTTATTGCAATTCTCCTTACACACTTTGTTTTCAATTGATGAATATTTAAAGAATCAATTTAATACTAAAATCATTAATAGAAGAGTAGTAAATCACCAAGCGTTAATAAAGCTTTTAGTCCATCAGTTTCATTTTACATACTATTGTGAAAAGATATAAAAATTATGTATAGACAGTCGTTAGAAACGTTGTAAGTGACTGTATAACCATAATGGTCTAACAAATCCATATCAAGGATATATAGAAACCTCTTCTAATTTTATCACGGTCGGTATAGCAGATTCTAAAACATAGTCTAAAACACTAGGAACATCCCATACTACTCACACCTCATGTACATCATCAAATCTACCTCATTATCTTTGGCAATTTCAGCCCATTACAACTACCCTACTTCAACACTCCCACTTTGATAATAGCCAAAGCCTTGTACTAACCCAAATGCCGCCACTAGTCTTTGATGTCGATCTCTTACAAAAACCTACGTGAGCACGTTTGCCACTATGTGCTCTGTTAGACAATACTTCAACTCTATCATCTCCAACTTCTCTCGATATTGATGTGCAATATCACTTTATTCATCATATCATCTTCATTTCCAAATATTGCACATCAATGAGCTTTAATCGTGAACGATGCGTTGGATTCTTGGAAAGGTCAATGATTTGATTTGAGTGATTGGAGACTTGGATAGAGGTGCTGCATATGTTTCATGCCATCGGAGTGCTCAAAATTTCATGTGGAGTCGTTTAATGCACTTGCAAGCACAAAGGTGCGGTTTCGGGCAATTTCAATGCAATTTATGTTTTGAAGGGTTTGTTTGAGTCTATGAGCATTGAATAATTCAAAACGTGTCCATTACATGCGTTGAAGAATTCAAAACACAAAAGTGTTGTTTTGAGTCAATCGGAGTAGTCAAGAGCTCCATTTAGTGATTTAAAATGATTTGGTGAACATCTTGGCAATTTGAGTGTTGGAAAGTGTGTGTGGAGCACAAAGGTGCTGATTACAGTTTAAGGGTTGTTGTAGAGGCATTGGAAGCTAAAAGGTGCTGCATTTGATAAAAAAAATCATAAAAACAAGTGCAAGTTTTGAGTTTGAAGGTTGATTTGAGTGGAAAGACGTACATCATGGCATCTTATGAAGATGAGGGTCCTAAAGTGGTGGACATGTTCGATGGGGTGAATTTCCACTTATGGAAGTTCAAAATGGAGATGATAATAGCCGAGAAGGATTTATGGGAGATTGTAGATGGTGGTGTTGAAGTAGGAGATATAGGGTAGTGTTGCTAGAAGTCAAAGTTGATTAGGTGGAAATAAATCATATGTGTGAGTGTTAAATTAAGAAAGATAATGTGCACAAGAGGTATACACACAAACAATGTTTATTATGTGACTTGCCACCCAACCATAGAAGTGAGATATTGTCCTATAGACAATGATATCTCCTTCACCCACCAAACCACACTTATAGTTCTAGTAACGTCTGTCTACATACCTAGAATATGTACAGACTAACTAGACTATCACTTTGGTGTTCTAACTAACTTGGAGTTATGAACTCTTGGTCTATCACTTCCCTCATAAGTAACTTAATTACCATATGAGTAACTTAGGCATAAACCCTTGGTCCATCAGTTCCTTCATGAGTAACTTAATTACCACATGAGTAACTTAATTCCAACAGTGAGAGGGCTCAACGCATGGGTTAATTTTAGAGCCTTCTAGTGGTGATTTATCCAGTATGGGTTGTCATGTATACCTCTTAGTGTATGTTGAAGTAGAAGATGTAGGATAGTGTTGCTAGAAGCCAGAGGTGTTTGGATGGATATAAATGATGTGTGTGAGAGTGGTCAAGGCATGGGCTGATTCTAGAGGTCTCTACTGGTGAGTTCTCCCATATGGGTTGTCATACACACCTCCTAGTGTACACTTCTTAAGGAGGGAAGTTGTTAAGTAAAGATTATCTCTTTCTACACATTCTTTGTATTTGAGTAATAACCTTGTGAAAACTCAGCATCACAATCAACAGCGGAAGCACAACCCGGAGCAGCACCAATACAACAGCCACAACCGAGGCTACAACCGTAGTTAGAATGATGCATAGGGGATTAGGCGCTTTGCTCCATTAATAGTTATAGACTTATATGTAGCAATCAATACTCGGACATGGACAACTCCATCAAAAGTGTAAATTTTCCATGAAGTCTAAATTTTCCAAGATTGTAAATTTCATCATTTGCAGTGTAAATTCCCACGTACACTGTAACCGCTTATGACTCACATGTGATTTTGTTCAGGATGTATATAATGTTCACATGAAATGTATATATTCCCGTAAAGTGTAAAATTGTGAATAATGAAATCTAGGTATTGACATTGTAAAATTTTCAACAAAATCTCACTATGTGTACATATATACATACATGTGCGTGTGTTATGTTATTTAACATTATCCCTAAACCATGCAAGCAATACGTCTACGTAGTCCGTCCAGCTGGATTAGTTGGGTGGGACGGTCCACCTTCCCCGTCCATCGGGGCCGTCCAGCTGAACATGACGACCAGAATCGTCCGCATGGTCCGTCGTGTTGGACTGTCCAGACGCGTTTATAGAGACCATCGACCACGAAACCCTAAACAGGACTTCTGGCTAGACGGCTAGACCGTCCACGGGCTGTCCAGAAGGATTGTCGACATCGAAACACTAAACCCTAAACCAGGACGGTCCAATAAACCGTCCACGGGCCGTCCAAAAGGGCCATCAACATCGAAACTCTAAACCCTAAACCTAGACGGGCTAACAAAGCGTCCGCCTAGACCTTCGACGGGCGGCAAACCCTAAACCCTAAACTCTAGAAGCCGTCCACATGGACCGTCAAGTGGCTGTCCGCGAGACCGTCCAAACCAGACGTCCAGCTGGACCATCCAACGGGGCTGTTCATCTAGTCGAAGGGCCGTTCATCCACTCTATCCATCATGGTAAAAATTTTACCCCCGACACGGATACCGGTCCGAAATATTCGATCTTGACGGACAGTGGGCATCGATCTTGACGTTATGACGCTAACGCGTTAGTCGCGACGTGACGTGACGCGGATAACCCTAGGTTGACGCAATTAAATGCAGATGTGATATGCACGCAGGAGGAAGCTACGACAATCATGAGGTGGGCTGATATCCCATATAGATTGTCAATGGCTCCTCCAAGTGTACACTACTTAAGACGGATAGCCTATCATTAAAGATATCTCTTCCTATGCATTTATATGTGTTTGTGTGTGCATTTGGCAATCTACTCTCACTTTCAATAACCTCTCTCAAGGGAAACGATGGTGGTTACCATTTTTGGTTGCAAGGGCAACTCGTGCAACGAAACCACTTGAGATTGTACATTTTCGTGTATGTGGTCCAATGAAAACAATTATTGTTAAGAGAATCTTGAAGATTTCGACTACCTAAATTTATTTTTTAATGCAATTTAATTCAAGACACTAATGTGCTAATTCTAGCCTTTGTATACGATAGTTTGTGATTTTAAATATATACAGTACACCTCTATCTCAAAAATAGCTTTTAGTTGAAGGAAAATTGAAAAATTAATTGCGCGCATTGTAGTAATTATAATAGAGTGTTAATCTCCAATGGACCAGGTAGACACATTGTGTTCAAGAATAATTTCATTACTTTAATAACTTATTTGGATTCTATATTTTCAACTCAATGTTATATAGAGAATTGTAAATATTCGTCACAAAAATCTTTCAAGATTTGCAATTTAATTGATCAATCTACCAAGAAAAAACTAAAACGTCAACGTAGGTGAACTTGGGACATGGTAGTTAGGGAGGTCCCATATACAAATAAAAATAAAATGTACAATATGTTAAACATTTGCCATTACTGCATCATTAACACAATATAATAATTACAAAAAATGTTTAAATATATTTTCAATGAAATCTTTTTGGAATATTTAGAATATTTTTTACATATTTTATACTATTTTGGATTATTTTGGAATAATCCAAAAATAAAATTGAAATCTTTACACATTTTATGCAATGTAACAATTAATAACGATGACAAACACTAGCTCAACAAGTCACCAACAAGTCGCTTCACCCAAGTTACATAAATCTTTGAGAAACAATCACTGTTGTATTTAGTTTTAGAACATTTTTTGTGAGCACCTTAATATAGTGCGTCTTTGTATGCTTCTGAAATTTCAAACGCTAATCATGATTTTATAATTTATAGGAAATTTTGCAGTGAATGACATTTTAATTTTGTTGAAAATTTTCAGAAAACAACTCATGATCAAACCTTATAATCATATAATATATACGGTAGATTGTTCTGAAAATTGATATACAATCTCAGGTCTAAGTCCTCTTTGAGCTTCAACGGTAAAGTTTTTTTGCATAAACACCTATCAAGATATACAACTGCCTTTTTGAAAGCATCACGAAAAAGTGATAAAATTTTAGGGATGAACATGGTCTTTTAAGATTAAGTGGTTGAGGGAGTGCACAAGCATTAGCAAAGTATTAAGACTTCACACTACATTTACCTCGTCAAATCTCATCAATTTCTCACATTTCAAAATATATTTAAAAAGAATTTGGTGTTTTTCTCTTATAATTTAGTGTTAAATTGATTTACACTCATTTTTTCATCGTTTTTAAAATATGAATGAATTTTTATAAGATTTAAAAAAAAAATCTCTTGTAATAATAATTACAAAAATACCTAAATTAATATGATTTTTTTTTAATGTAAACAATAGTGATGAACAAGAAGGTGTAGGTGGCATGCTTTTCGAGCTTACTTAAAAAGAGATTCAATCGAAAAACTTTTTCTTCAGTGTATATTGGAACTTTAGGGTTCTAAGCTTTAAAGTGTTGTAAAAGACGCAATTTTAACAATTTTGAAGAACCATACATTGGGGTAGAAATTAGAAGATTGCTACTACACTTTCATAGTTAAGACTATTTTCATTTGAAAGTAGGAACTAAGTGAAAATCAGCATTTGACTAAAAAGCAATCAATATGGCCCCATTAGGGCTCCTTGCACGCTTAGGGGTTTAGTGGTTGAAGGAGAACATGTCCAGTACTTAGTGGGTGAAGGAAACACTGAGCGAAATAGGAAGCTTATTGTGAGACAAAATGAAAAGGGGTACATGAAGGGTTTTTGGGACACGAAGCATTCAACAGAGAGTACAGCATAAGCAAATATTATGACATGCCTTCAAAGTCATCAACTCGTGCAAGAGCATCTCCAACCCTTCGCAGACAAAACAGCCCGCTACTGGGACCATGCATTTTGAGACCCTGCATTTCGGAATCCTTACATCGCTGGCTACATCAACCCATGCGTCCCGCCCCACTGTGACGTCGAAAACATTAACACAAACTTGGGCCAAACACCCATAACATTCAGTAGCCTTTGTGACTACTGCCTCCCTCCAACATAATGATATGGAATATCCCACAGTCATCATTTCATCCTCCCAATGAAATGATGTAGGATATTCCACATCAAATCAGTAGCTATAGGGGCACGTGGCATTCACCCCTAAAAGACCGTAAGGCCCACAGGGGGCTTTTAGAATTAGAAAGTGGGGAAATTTGGGTTCTTGGGCTTTGAATTGAAGGATGAGCAACAAAGAGACCCTGGCTCTTTTTGAGAGCCAAATCTGTAGGTACTTCTAGATTGGAAATTCATCAAGTGAGTGGTTTTTGGTGACTTTTGAGTTGCACAATGGGTATTTTGGCGTCACTTCATACCCTCATATCTTCCTCCTCACACCCCCAAATTACTTGAAATTTTTTCAACATGTTTAAAATGATGATTCTTACTCACAGTAAAAAATTTAGAATTTTTGGAGCACTTTTGAACAATCCGATTTCAGCATGTGTACAAAATACTCCAAACAAGTCCCATCAAATGATCTTCTCAATGGTGGCATTTTCTCAAAAAATTATGCGATTTTGTTGATCTTTTTTTCATAAAAAAACTACGTAAGTCTTCTTTAGTTTCAACATTGCCGACCGTCAAATTTACCCCACACCAATGAGGAATGGAGCTTGCTACAAGAGCTAGTCAAGAAAACAAGAGCTAAGTTCAACACCCCCTCCCCCCCGCCCCCTCGGTCCTTTAGGGGTTAAGCAAGAGCAATCAACTATGGTAAACAGTCATCGAAAGTACTCATTCAATCACAATTCAACAGTGTTTTGTAATTGTTTATTTTGATTCCATCACAAGTCAATAGTGTTCTGTAATTGTTTATTTGATTCAATAGTTCATTCAATTACAAATCATTGGTCACCATATATAAAGGTGGATGAAACTAAAAAGCACCCTCTAGGAAGGCTACTGAATGTTATGCTAGTTGTCCACACCAAATGTAGGTCACAGCAACAGCGCAACAGAAGAGAATGAGATTCTCTTTAACCCTTTAGTGCCCAAGGTACCTCTACAGAAACCATTGTTTTTGGGGTGATGTTTCTTTAAAACTCTTTGTGTTGAAATTAGACATACTATTAATATTATCTAACTATATGAATGTAAGCGTAGCTTAATCAAACAAATGTCGGTTAAACCTTGATAAGATCCGATCGTTGGATTGGAAGATTATAGTATGTCTTTGAACCGTATAATCAAAAATGAGATTCTTGGGGGTGTGTGACTTCAAGGTTAAATAGAATTTGGGTTAAATTTTCAAAATAAAAGTGAAGATGTTCAGTAATGACCTGTGTCAACACCTCTTCAATGCAACCTTTCATGTCAAGAATAGACTCATACATAATTATTGTGAAATTTATAAGTAAGAGTGACTTATCTATGTACAGTTCAAGACAAAATTTATACCTTAAAATAAGAAAGAAGCTAGTACATTGATCCAGATCAAACTACATACACTAATAGAACATGATCAAGAGAACACAATCCCAGAAAAAATACAAGATAACAAACTTGCAAACACAAGAAATACCACATAGAACATGTGTTGTCTTTGTAAGTATTTGCTATATTTTGAGGAATTTGCAGTATTTTGGTGTTTTATACATAGGTATTTGGATAGCTAAGAAAGTCAGATTCCAAATTTTCTTTTTGCATCATCTGCAAGATCAAAAGTTACACATCTGAACTTCACGCACCGGACTGAAATGGTTCACAGATTTTCCAGAATTTTAATTTTTAGTGATCTAGTGACCACTTTGTGGTTACCTGGGCACTTAAGGGTTAAACCCAGTGTTTTCTTGTACCCAGGAACAATGATGTCACACAAGCAGATCTCCCAACAAACTCGTTCCCGAGAGAAATGGAATGATGTCATGTTAGGGTTTTGCCTTATATACGTGGTCACTGGGTTTAAAAACAACACAGTTGTTGCCTTCAGCCCCGATTGCTCGGACACAGCCAGGGCGTTGAAAGCTGCACCAGCCTACAGTACCATGCCGGCCCTCATTTCCAACGTCCTTTGTGGCTGTCATGTGGGAAATTAACTCACGACCCTGAAATTTTTAGAACCATGAGATTCCCAAGTTCAAGCTGCTATGACTTCCTTGCTCTATTCCCCCTCACCACCACTCCTCTTTCTTTCAGAAGCGCGCTCTTTCCGATCGCGAACTCTACTCCGTTCTCGTCGTGATCTCCTCTCATCATGATCCTTCTTGTGCCGTCCTTCATCAACGACATCACTGTCATCCCTTCGCAATTTCCTCTCGTCACGATCCTTCCTGCGATGCCCCTCATCAGTGTCGTCGTCTTTACTAACATCCCTCCGTGATCTCATCTCATCACGATCCTTCTTGTGACGTCCTTCATCAGCGTCTTCACTATCATCCCTTCGCGATCTCCTCTGCTCACGTTCCTTTCTGCAATGTCTCTCATAAGCGCCATCACTGGCATCCCTCCGTGATGGTTTGCTCTCGTCTTTCTTTACTCTACGATCTTCAAAATCACCAGCTTCCACAGCTTTTTTCTTCGCTACTCTCCTGTCCGTGTGGTTCTTATGGTGTCGAATACTACTGCTGTGTTTGTGGCCAGCATCAGTGTCTTCGTCACTAGAGGGATCAATATCTGATGAACCCTTTGTCCATCGAGACCTGTGTCGCCGACTTGAACTCTTCCTATTCTCTGAACGTCTATGCTTCCGGTGCCTCTTCTTGTCCCGTGAATCGTCTGAGCTCTCATCGCTAGATTCAGAGGAAACATGCCTCCTCTTTTTTGAACCTCTTGACTTTCTTGGTGAAGATTTGGATTTCTTGGATTCTGGCCTTTTCCGGTCAGGTACAGAGGTCTTCCCCGTCTTCTTACTTCTCCCCAACCTTGCCAAGGCTCTTTCCATCTCCGAGTCCTCGTCACTGTCCGATATCTCAGACTCCTCCGAAGACGAAGTTGGCGCAATCAGATTGCCGCCCCCTTCAAACTTCGCACCACTTCTTTCCCTCTCAAGAGCTGCAACTGCTGCCGCTGCTGCTTCTTCTTTTGCAGTAAGAAAATTCCTGCACTGAAATGTAAGGTGACCTACTCGTCCACACTTTTGGCAAGATCCTCGTGCCTCATCCGCATTTGATCCCGTCAGACGAGCCAACGCCAGAAGGCCTGTAGAATACAAAGATTTATACCGTTGAACTTCGCAACTCTGGAGATTGATGCAACACCTACATCGAGCTAAAAACTACCATCACCAAGCCCTGTGACGATAGCATGAGCTCTTCTTCACGGAAATTGAATAAACAGACGAGTTAATTCTAATGACTTTTGCGTGAAAGTACGAACACAGGTATAAATACTGTAAAATAACGGGTCCTAAATACTGTAAAACAAGTGACTATCGGCTTAAGAATGCAGCAATAGAATAGTAGCAAGAACCAAAACTAATAGCAAGAGGGTGTCGGAAGCGGCAGGGGTGCACAGATGGGTTAATGCCGCGACCCAAGAGGGTCAGTTCTGGGTTCTCGAAGTTCACCGCATCTGCCTCACTATCACCCTACAATGAATAATAACACAAAACCTTAGACACATAAGGCAACTGAAAGAACAGGGTAGCGAGATATAGTTTATAACCTTGAAAAGAATCATAAGCATTTTGCTCATCGGTAGCAGTTGCACTGGCTCCAGTAGTTGGATCTGGTGCACCCCGGTCATCAGCACGCTGCACTTTGTCCGGTGCATAAGGATCGTACCCAATAGCACTCTGCCAGATACCATGAGTCTGAAGAGCTGCACTTGAATGAACCCGATTGTTTGCGGGCATGCGCACCCGGCCTGCCGTGGCCGGCATCTTGCTCCTTTCGAAACTTCGCTAACCGACTGGGCCGAATAAAGCCACAAATAGCTGCCGCAAATAGACACTCAGAACTGTCAACAAACAGAAAATCACTCGAGTAGTTCCAGAATAATCCTACAACTCACTGCAACACCGAACCCGGTAACTTGCAAAGAAATCTAGCGCTGCTCCTCATCCACAAATGACCACACAAACTGCGCAACCATGAAGGAAAGAAACGCACAGATCCCCGTCCGCTCGCCTCTCAAAAGCGAAACCCTAAGCAACAGCAAAACAGGGTCGTTCAGAGGCGATTCGAGGCCAAAGAGCGCACAAAACCAACCGGAAGAAAGAGAAAAAGAGAGAGAGAGGAGGAGGAATCCGATGGAGCCGTCCGGAAAGGGCCGCAACGCCGCAGCAGCGCGAGAGATGGGCCGTGGCGACGGCTGCCTCCCGTCCCTACCGAGGCGAGCTCCCTCCGCGTTTGACCTCCTCGTTCAGTTCCCCACGTTATTGTGGGTATGTCGGTGAAAAAACTTGTTTAAGACTTCTTAAAAACCCTACTCAAACCCTAAATATTGAACCACATGATCCTGAGTTCCCAACACGAGAGCCTTAATCCGCTGAATTGAGAAAGATTGTTTATAAATACCAGCAGTTCAACACGGAGCGCTAATCCATCATAGTTTCTTTTCTCACAAGCGTGAAGTAAGCAGCTCTGCGTGCAAGAGTGCGATGCAACAGGCGCAGGAACTGATTATAGGCGTCCGAAAAGATGATGCCGTGCATTTAGTCGAAGCTTAACTATACGAAAAGCATCACAGGGATCGACAAAACCACGTAAATTCACTTTATCCCGAATCCGAATAGCTGTCTAGAGCATCGGAGTACATCATTGAAACTTGCACAAAGCCAGCTGCGCTCCACATTACCTTGAGGTGCACAAAGTAAAGATGATACTTGGCGATGCTGCCCACTCGTCCTGCAATGTCAGAAATCTGCTCAGACACACACACACCAAAGCGGAAACTGAAATTCAGTGGAGCCCTCCCTCACAATTGGTCGCAAAAAACGAGTTTCAAATACGTACAAGAACGCGCTATGTGGAGGACGGAAACCCTAGAATGAATGAGGAGGCGAAGAGGAGAGAGGCGAGAAAAGTGAGAATACGTGTCCACCAAGCGAGAACAACCCAAGGGAGAGAAGCGCAGGGAGACAAGGCATGGAGGGACAGAAATTGAGAAAAGTAACTTATTGAAGTGGAAGCTAACTTAACTGGGTGATCACACCCGGGTCCTAAGGTGGTTACCCCATTCCCAACTGAATAAGAAACACGCATATGAGGCATTGATATTATTTAGTATTATTATTTTTTAGACGTAGGCAAGAAGAAATAGATTCCAACACAAGTTGAAACATAATTTTTGAATGAAGAATGAATTAGTTACAAATTTTCAAAGTTGAAGTATGACGCATCCCATTCACGTCATATAGGTACACCTCTTTCTGTCTAAAGGAGATTTGTATTGCACACACTAAAGATGCTTGAACCAACAACAACAAACCCATAACCACACTTACATATACTAAAACCAACAAGAGAGAACCCATTACCAACTGTTACTCATGCTACAACCAACACCATTCCAGCATTGATTGCGGATAATGCCCCTAGCTGTTGGTAAAAGGAGCCAGTTGGGAATGGGGCAACCACCTTAGTACACTAAATAGGTAGATTAGTGTTAGATACCGTACCCTAGGGGCAGCTTCATCACTCCTCCGTCGAATAATTAATTAATTTCAAATTTTGATGTCCGGCAATAAAAAAAGTAATTTTTAAAAATTTGACTTTTTAGGAAATAAATAACTTTAAGTTCGACCTTCATCCACAATTGATGAAGTTTCATTGAATGTTTGTTATTTTAGTGGACTTCATGTGATCACTCTTAACATTTTTTAATTTATTTTATTTTTAGTTCATGTATTCAATTTCAAGATAGTCCATCATTCATCTAATTTAATTTCATGGTTTTCCGGCAAATAGGCAACATAATTTATTTTTTTATTCGACATTTTTATTTGGAATTATTTTTTGCCGAAGCTGCCCCTAAGGTATGGTACACTAATTTACATAAACATGTTGTAAGTTTTTACTGTTGACCAATTTTTTTCCCTCTATATTGGTCAAGATGGAGATCTTTCGATAGTATTGGAATCAATGTCTTTGGTAATTTTTTTTGTCGAGAATAAAAATCTATAATATTTTCAAATCTTATAATTATCTAACACTAATCTATCTATTTAGTGTAGTGAACTAGCAAATACATCAGGAATTCCGGACCCCACTGATTTTGCACGATTTCAGTGCGATTTCCGATATTTCATGGGTTCGTACGTTTTTCGCACTGATTCGCGATATTCATTACGACTATACTGATATGATATCATGGTCGTACAAGCGGACATAGTACTGATTCAACACGATTGATATATGTATTGAAAACGTGAGAATTCAACACTCTTTATAGTCGTCAAATGTCGTGTCTTAATCGTCTTCGAACCCACACTGATTCAGTGTGTTTTTCGTGCGACATCATCTTTTTTATATCTAAAGTTTTTTTTATTTCTAGATCTAAATTTGGTTTAAATAATATTATTAAAAAATAAAAATAAAAAATATTCTTTTGCATTGCCCAAACTAATTTTTGGGCTACCCAGTCCAACTACTCCATCTGCCCGAACTAGTGGTGAGGTCCACCACAGAGTCTCAACCTCAACTGCCGGTGGTAGGAATTGAACTCGACACCTCCTAACTACAAACTACACTCTAAATCATCAAACCACCTCAAAGTATTGATACAAGCAATTTAACTCTTTTGATAATTATAAAGGAATGAAACCATTGGCAATTTTTTTACCATGTAAATATAATTCTTTTTTCAAAATTTATTTTTGCTCTACAACACGCGAGCCTTTTTCTATATCTAGAAGTTTTTTCAAAATATTTTGATTTTTTTTTGTCAAAATTGTGGTGGCAAATCATGGTTGTGAGCTGGTTTTTTTTCAACGGACTTTGAATGTTTTTAACTTTGTGAAAAAAACTTTTTTTCCAAATTTTCTTTTTTGCACTAGATTATGCAGGACGTTTTCTATATCTAAGATTTTTTCAAATCGTGGTGGCTGTGAGCTATTTTTTTTTTAAGTAGACTTTGGATGCTTTTTTGCAATGTAAAAAAATAATTCCAATTTTTTTTGTAGTATATTATGCAGGCATTTTTCTATATCTAGAAAAAATTCAATTTTTTTAAATTTTGTTTTTGTTTTCCCAAAATCTTAAAGGCTGTGAGCTGTTTTTAATTTTCAGTAGATTTTAGATTTTTTAGCAATGTAAAAAAACTTTTTTTTTTCAAATTTTTTTTGCACTCCATTATACAAGCTTTTTTCTGTACCTAAAAAAAAACTCAATGGTTTGAATGTTGTGACAAGCAATTAAAAGCTCCTGCAATTTTATTTTTGAAAAGTTGCTCAAATTGAGCTCAAAGAAAGTCTGATTTTAAACCCAATTTAACTCGCAATGCTTTGAGAGATCATGTTTTGGTCGATGCCCCCTTTCATGAGCTGCTCGAGACTAATTACTTAAAATTAAATTAAAGTATAATTTTTTTCTAATAAGAAATCAAGTATGCTTTCAAACTCGATTTGAATCGTGCCAATCCAAATTAAACTCCGCTTAGGGGAAACTTTCAAGAAAACAACACCTCTACATTGTCTTGTGTTACAAATCTTACTACTTTGAAAATGTAATGTTGTCCTTTTCTGAACAATTTTTTTTGCTCCTATGATGAAAAGTACAATGATAACCAATAATACCGAATTTAAATTCTAAAAATATAAAATGTAATTTCATTGAAATTCTAATAAATATTGCTTCTAAATTCTATAAATGAAGATCAAAAAATGTTTTGAGAAATTAGATCCTAAGGATAATTTAAAGAATATTACTGGAATATTCTAAATTATTCCAAAATACTATAACATATTTTGAAAGATTCCTACAAATTCCAAAAGATTCCAAAAGAATATTAAAATATTTTGGTATATTCTCTATTTATTATATTTCATCAATAAATCAATAGTTTTAAAACACTAAAAAAAAATTGTCGAGAAGTATGACATGCTACTCTAGTGCAAAAATACATCCTTGAACGCAATTAATGTAGAGAAATATAAGTCACTCATTCTCAAATTAAAATCTTGCACTATAACTACACGGATGTTGTACGAAAAAAAAATTGCATTATGGTAGATGTTGAAATCGCACGGATGTAGTAAAAGGCGTTGATATGATACGTATAAGATACTATATCTGCATTAAAGGCAACCGCATATTATCCGTGTCTTATTAGCCATGTAATGTAGATACATAATTAATGCACGGATTCCGTCAAGCATGACTCTCGTGCGGAAACAACATGTTTTCCACAATCGTTGTAAAGACACTGCATCGACATCCTAGTAATGCATGTCACTTCCGTATTGTAACGACACTTCTAAATGCACATATGATGTGCGGAATCAGTGTTTAACGATAAACGCACTGAAATCGTGCAAAATCAGTGGGGTCCAAAATTCCCGATGTTGAGTTGCAAAGAATCGTTTGAGTAACAATGGACTAGTTGTAAAGGACCAAAATCCTGCTAGTGTAGTTGTAAGGGTAAAATGCTCAAAAAGGTTCTTCTATTCAAGAGATTTGAAATGACAAGAAGACAAGCCTCTGCGGTACTAGTCGCAAATGAATTGCTGATGATGTAGGAATCCCTACTAGTGTTAGTGATGGTGTTGATGATGGTGGTGGTAATGACGCTCTTCCTCTTCATTGAGGCCTTTTGTGTACGTATGTCATTTCAATATAAGTGAAGGTGGCATGTTCAGAGGGATTGAAATTGTTCGAAGGATTCATTACAAATTAAAATAATTCTTGTGATGTCATTAAGAATTTCCTAAATTACAAAATCTACTATATTTGATTTGTAATAGTGTTGTAGTACATTGTATGAATTAGCAACTCTGGAACACATAATAAACCCATTAGCGATCTTGATCAGTAGTTATGACTCGATTATTTAATCTAAATTGAAGAAGAATAAAGACATTACAAGAGGCCCAACAATGGTTAGTAAAATATACTCCCTCCGTCCCAAAGTTATTGTCATGTTTGAAAGTCATGTTTGAAAGTGATTTTTTAAGGAGGTCAAAAAAATACTTCCTTGTGGCTAATTTTATTTAGGTTACAATGAACACATGCAATGATCTTCAATCATTCTAGTGATATAATTTGAAACCATTTTAATGTTGAAGTAGGATGATTGCGTGGGCTGATGTTGCTCATAGCCAATGCGCATTAGCTAGTATAGATGATGCGAATGAGCTAGAGTTGCAACTAGGGAAGTAGTACTAGTTTGAAGTAATGAGAATTGGGTCTCCCAAGTGATATGGGCTGATCCTAGTGTACTAGGAGTGGAGTATGGGCTGATGTCCCATATGGTTTGCCAAGGGGACTCCCTTGGGTGTGCTACTTAAGAGGGGTAGCCCGTGAGTAAAGATTATCTCTTTCCTATGCATTTCAAGTGTTTGTGTGAGGCTTTGGCATTCTAATCTAACCTTCAATAGGTTATGGGCCCACTCATGTGTTTTGCGTGAGTGTAAGATTAGATTGCTCATTGTGTGGAGGTCGTGCGTTGGAGCGCTGATTTTGGAGTATTGGAGCGCTGATTTGGAGCTTTGGAGGGCTGAATTCGAGCTTTGGTGGGCTGATTTCGACATTGGGAGGTATTACAATCTTCCTACCTTTGATCTACGTGTTGGAGGGCTGAATTGGCACTTTGGAGCATTCAATTGGTGATTTGGAGCTTTTGGAGCACTTTGGAGCACTTTTGGAGTTTATGCACGTCTACAAGGGCTGAATTGGAGCTTTGGAGCTTATTGGTGCTTGTTGGAGTATATTGGAGCTGATTGGAGCTTATTGGAGCTTATTGGAGTGTTTTGGCTCAATTTGTGCTCAATTTGTGCACTTGTGTTGTTGCAAGGCACTTTTATGGTTTGAGGCTCTTGGAGTGAGTCTACAATCTGATTTTAGTATTGCAATTCTTGGACAAGGGTTTTGAATGTGATTAATGCCCTTGGAGTGCTCAAAATTAGAGTTTGGGTTAGTGAATGCACAAGAGGGTGCATTACATGTTGTGAGGCACTAGGGTGTTGATTTGAGTGGATTGGAGCAAAGGACTGCACAATTCACTTAGTTAAGGTGTTGTGGTAACATCTTAGGCTTTTGTATTGGGAAGCATCACAATTGAGTGTTGTGAGGTTGATGTGTACTACAAAGGTGCTGATTTAGTGTTGGGAATAGCTTTAGGGGCATTGGAAGCACATACGTGTGCAATTTGCTTCACAATTCACAAAATTGTCAAAAAATTCATAAAAACAATTTTTCCTAGCTTTTTAGGGGCTGATTTTTGTGGGGGTCCGTACTTGAGTCTAGGAAATGGCTTCATTTGAGGGTGAGGGTCCTAAAATTGTTGATAAGTTCGATGGAGTCAATTTCCACTTGTGGAAATTCAAGATGGAAATGGTCATGGCCGAAAAGGAATTGTGGGAGATAGTTGACGGTAGCGAGGAACCCCCTTCGTCCGATGCCGAGGCTAGAGTGAAAACTGCATACACTCGGCGCGAGAAGAAGGCGTTTGCGATTCTTGCGCTCAATCTTTCTGATTCCCAGCTCTCTCATATTCGGTCGTGCAAGACTCCCGCCGAGGCATGGGCCAAGCTTTGCAATATTCATGAGGCAAAGAGCTTGGTCAATATCTTGTTTTTGAGGCGCAAGTTTTTCACCATCAAGATGGAAGAAAACGACGACATGTTGGCGCACATCAACAAAGTCAAGGCTCTTGCGGATCAGCTCAACGGCGCGGACGTGAACATTACCGACGGTGATATTGTTATGACGCTCCTCGAGAGTTTGCCGCCGTCGTACGAGTATCTCATTGTTGCTATGGAGAGTAGGCCCATTGCAGAGCTCACTCTTGATTATGTGACATCACGGTTGTTGCATGAACTCTCGCGGCGCAAAGAGAACGAGACTCGTGGCGATAGCACGACGCTTATGGCGAAGCAATCCAAGAGCGGTGCCAGTGGGAGCTCTACGGACAAGGTATGCTACTATTGCGGTAAGAAGGGCCATTTGGCAAAATTTTGCTACAAGCGCAAGAGAGAGGAAAGTGCCAACAATACAAAGGTCAACGATGCGGGCGATGAGTATGCATTTATGACTAGCCTTTCTTGCTGTAGTGATGACACGGACGAGTATGCAATGATGGCAAGTGACGTGTCATGCAATGGTAGTGTGATCGATTGGATTGTTGATTCGGGAGCCTCGAGTCACATGGCGCCCATTAGGACTTGTTTCCAATCATATCACGTCATATCTCCAAAGAATGTCATTTTGGGTGATGATACGGTTCTTCAAGCCGTGGGTAAAGGATCCATCGTCGTAGACACCGAGGTGAAGGGTCGTGTGAAGCCAATTACCATCCATGATGTCCTCCACGTTCCCAAATTGAAGGCAAATCTTTTATCGGTGCGACATTTGGTGATGAAGCATTTGCGAGTGGAATTTAGCGACCAAGGGTGTTTTGTGTTGTCTCCAAGTCGTGAGGAGGTGGCCATTATACACGAAGTCAACGGCTTGTACCAAATCAAGTTTTCCAAGATGCACGCGGCGGAATCCGCAACGTTGGTGCAATCGAGTTCAAACGAAGACAAGTTGGCGTTGTGGCATCGTCGTCTCGGGCATTTGAATGTCAAGAGTGTGAAAGCACTGCGTGGAATGGTAAGTGGCATGGATCTTGCACAATCACACGTCGCACCTAATTCATTCACATGTGAGGGTTGTATTGAAGGCAAGCAACAACGCTCACCGTTTCCAGTTGATGGGGCAACTCGTGCAACCAAGGTTCTTGAGATTGTGCATTCCGACGTGTGTGGTCCAATGAAGACCACGTCTATGGGGGGTTGCAAGTATTTTGTGACGTTCATTGATGATTTTTCGAGGAAGATATGGTTGTATCCGATCAAAGCAAAGAGCGAGTGTTTTGAGAAGTTCAAAGAGTTCAAGGCGTTGGTTGAGAAGCAATCCGAGCACAAGATCAAGGTGTTTCGATCGGATAATGGCGGCGAGTTCATGTCCAACCAATTTGGAGAGTTATTGAAGAAAGAAGGCATTGCTAGACAAACCACAACGCCATATACACCACAACAAAACGGAGTTGCAGAGCGTGCAAATCGAACAATTGTGGAAATGGCAAGGAGTATGTTGCATGCACAAAATTTGGGTTTGGACCTTTGGGCGGAAGCGGTGGTGACTGCGGTGTACACACGCAACCGATGCCCGACGAGTGCGGTTCAAAACATGACACCAGAGCAAGCGTGGAGTGGGAGGCCACCCCGCGTGGAGCACATGCGCACATTTGGATGCATCGCATTTGCAAAGGTACCCGATTCTCAAAGAACCAAACTTGAGGCCAAGGCAACAAAATGTGTGTTTCTTGGATATTGTGAAGGTACCAAGGCGTACAGGCTCATGTCGCTCGAGACCAAGAAGATCATTCGAGCTCGTGATGTGACATTTTGCGAGAATTCCAAGGTTGAAGACAATTTGGACGATGGTCCAAGTGGGAGATGTTGCGATAAACCGGCCATTGTGGACCAATCTTCCAAATCTCCCGTTATTGATGTTGTTGATGAAGACGAAGATGACGAAGATGGAGGTCGTGACGAACATATTGAGGAGCGACCTTTGAAGACGAAGAATGGCGAGAAAAAGGCACAAGCAACGGCGGTTGAAGACAATGCATCCTCGAGCGATCGTCGTTATCCAGAGAGAAATCGTAGACCACTTGGCGAGTGGTGGAAGAATCATATTCTCCCTCAAGGTGAGGAGGAGCATGCAAACGTTGCACTTTTAGATGCTCCATTGACGATTCGTGAAGCGTTGAGTTGTGATGATGCAAACAAGTGGGAGCAAGCCATGCAAGAGGAGTACAAATCGTTGATGGACAATGGCACTTGGGAATTGACTCCCCTCCCCAAGAATCGCAACGCTATCGGTTGTAAGTGGGTATTTCGTGCAAAGAGAGATGCAACGGGTGATGTGGTTCGTTATAAGGCAAGATTGGTGGCAAAGGGCTTTTCACAAATCGAAGGTGTTGATTTTCATGAGACCTTTGCACCGGTGGCGAAATTCACCACTATTCGATGCATTTTGGCCATCGGGGCTGCCATGGATTTGGAAATGCATCAAATGGATGTGAAGACGGCGTTCTTGAACGGCGAGTTGGACGAGGACATCTACATGGTGCAACCCGAAGGATTTGTGCAACGAGGTAATGAGAACCTTGTTTGCAAGTTGAACAAGTCATTGTATGGGTTGAAGCAATCTCCACGCGCATGGTATCAAAAGATTGACACGTTTCTTGTTCATATCGGGTTCACAAGGAGCATCGCTGATCACAGCTTGTATTTCATGCAAAAGGGGCAACATGTGGTCATCGTGATCATATATGTGGATGATTTGATCATCCTTGCAAGTTGTATGAGCTCTTTGAAGGCATTGAAGGCAATGCTTGAGAACGAGTACGAGATGAGTGATCTCGGTGAGTTGCACTTTTGTCTAGGAGTTGAGTTTGTGCGAGATAGAGCAACACGCACCATAACAATGAATCAAAGCAAGTATGTTATGGATGTGCTCAAACGCTTTGGCATGGAGGATTGCAAGCCGGTTGACACTCCGTTGGATGTGAATTCCAAGCTCGTGAAGCTCACGGATGAGGAGTATGCATTAGAGGCTCAATCTATGGTGGATGTGCCATACAAGCAAACTGTAGGGTCATTGATGTATGCTATGATTGCAACAAGGCCAGACCTTGCGTATCCAATCAGCGTTGTGAGTCAACACATGGCAAGACCGGGTTCAAGTCATTGGGTTGCGGTCAAGAGGATCATGCGGTACTTGAA
The DNA here is from genome assembly GCA_022496805.1 of Pohlia nutans. Lineage (NCBI taxonomy): Eukaryota > Viridiplantae > Streptophyta > Bryopsida > Bryales > Mniaceae > Pohlia > Pohlia nutans. Next base: position 21,160,761 of record CM040094.1, read on the forward strand.
AGGCACAAGTGATGTGAGGTTGTGTCTTGGAGGTGACAACATTGTGTTGAGTGGGTATTGTGATGCGGATTATGCGGGTGATACCAATGATCGTAGATCCACCACGGGGTACATGTTCAAAGTTGGATCGGGGGCCGTTTCATGGAATAGCAAGCGCCAACAAACCACGGCCACGTCAACGGTTGAGGCGGAGTACATGGCGACGAGCCACGGTACGAAGGAGGCCATTTGGTTGAGGCAACTGATGGCGGATGTGAGATGCACTCAAGAGGAGGCTACAACAATCATGTGTGACAACCAAGGGAGTATGTCATTGGCGAAGAATCCAACGCATCACTCACGTACAAAGCACATTGATGTGCAATATCACTTCATTCGAGAGAAGTTAGATATGAAGGTGATAGAGTTGAAGTATTGTCGAACGGAGCACATGGTGGCGGACGTGCTGACAAAGGCTCTTGCGAGAGATCGACATCAAAGACTAGTGGTGGCGTTTGGGCTCCAAGGCTTTGGCTATTCGCAAAGTGGGAGTGTTGAAGTAGGATGATTGCGTGGGCTGAAGTTGCTCATAGCCAATGCGCATTAGCTAGTATAGATGATGCAAATGAGCTAGACTTGCAACTAGGGAAGTAGTACTAGTTTGAAGTAATGAGAATTGGGTCTCCCAAGTGATATGGGCTGATCCTAGTGTATTAGGAGTTGAGTATGGGCTGATGTCCCATATGGTTTGCCAAGGGGACTCCGTTGGGTGTGCTACTTAAGAGGGGCAGCCCGTGAGTAAAGATTATCTCTTTCCTATGCATTTCAAGTGTTTGTGTGAGTCTTTGGCATTCTAATCTAACCTTCAATATTTAAATCATATTTCTTACAATATGATCAATGAAATTGGCTCAAAGAAATACCAAACAAACAAGTTGGACAATAACTTTGGGACGGAGGGAGTACTAAATATGTATTGGATAACCGGCATGCCGTGATAGTGCCGAGTAGGTTATCATACATAACCAGTTTTTCACTTTTCAATCACAACCCTTGATCTTCATGATCCAAAGACATAGGATGCAAGTTGAAAGGAGATAAGGTTATGAATTGCAACTTGTAATGGCGATGGTGATGGGTTGCGAATGGGATCACTACTAGAAAATTTGATTTTTTTATTGATTTGTTTGTGTTGATTTGGTACACTTTTTTGTTGATTTGTTCACGTTTTTGTCCAAATCAAGCAAAAAAAAAGTGAACCAAATCAACGTGACCAAATCAACAAAAAAATTGGATTTTCTAGTTGTAGATGGAGCTAAATTGTTGTTGAAAAGTCAACAACCGACTATGTGTACCTAGACTAGTAGAAAAAGAAGGTAGATATCATACAACGATGATCCATAGTGGATGCCCATAGCCATGCAAAGATAATGAATCGCACCTTTCATGTTGAATTTTAGACTATCTTTGTCAATGCCAATCTGCAACAATACTTCGTGCGTGAGGGGTTCTTTGTTGTGTGGAAACAACACTTCTTCTTTTTGAACTTGAGTTTTAAAAGATCTTTCTTCCTTTGCAGTGCAAAAGTGCTTTTCTAAAATTGCGCCTTTGAGCTATATACCACCGCTTTAAGGCATATGGTACTACTTTTGTGCAAGATGAGGTTGACCATATGGATTGCCTTCCCAAGCTACTTAGTTTGCAGTTGCAACACTTGAAGCATAAGTCCTACGCTAGAACACGCTCACACGCCCACTTCTGTAGTGAGGACTTGCACGAAGAGCTCTTTTGATGCTACATTATAACCAACTAGTCAGGAAGAAAAAGTTCCAACCTCCTCTTGAAGTTGCAAATCAAAGTCCATTTTTTCAAATACACATTCCCATATGATGCGAGGACTAATTATTATTGCTCAAGTGAGCAACTTCTCAAAGTCTTTGATCATAGATGTCAAAAAGGACAAAGTGCTACAATAACCACTAGGAAAATGAGATGACATTGACATGTAGATTTCAAGTGCCTTCTCTATATCTTGTTTTTTAAACATGTGTCTCTTGTGCCTAGGCTTTCATGCAATCATTTTTTTGGGTCAAGTTTTGCTTCAAGTGTACCAATATATGCCTTTAATGCTGTAGCTCATGCACTTTTTTTTAGCTTGATAAGTTTTCCAAACGGAAATTGCATCTTGAAGAGTTTGCCTTTTCCTGAAGTTGAATGCTACGAAGGCCTTGGCTTGCATTTCGCCCTTTGCTACAACATAGTTTTGCCAAATGTTTGTCACATCCGCAGATGTGCATTTACTGTGCATTACTGCAACTTGTTGCGACTTTAGCCGTCTCGATTGTTTCTCCCTACTTTGTGGAACTCAAGCTTGCAACATTCACTTCTTGCGTGACTTATTGAACTTTTCACTTGTTTGTGCAATCATCTCTTGTTGTGTCGTCACAATTTCCTCTATCTCCAACAACCAATTATTTATGCACTATTTCAGTAAAGCTTGAAGGAGTTAAATGCGGGATTGATCACCCTTCTTTCTTAAATCTGATATCATTTTTGCAATGATGCTCCAACACCTTAGAATACTAAAGTATGATGTTTAGTGGCCATATACGATTGCTGCCTTGTCCATCTATTTTCCATGCATATCTTACACTAGCAGTGCACCATTTGAAAGCACCAAGCTATTGTAAACCTCTCTGTAATTCTAGGTTAGTGCTTTAGATTAAGACAATTTTTTCATGTCTTTTTATTGAATCCGATTTTTGGCTAATTCATAATTTCCATAATCCTAAATCATGATTTATGTACGAATTGTATATACTATGATATATTTACACTCAATGAATTTGTTGACTTCTAAGAAATTGAATGGACATTGATCTTGTTCTAAGATTTAAAAAAAGAAAAGTAGATTGGATTCTTTAGTTGTAGGAAAGAAAGGAAATTTGGAGTTAATTTGAATTTAAAAAGAGCGATAATCATTGGGACATAAAATTCAACATTTGCAGTAATTCCAGAACTTCAAAACTAGCACCTAATGCTCATTTCTTTCAATAATGACCAAATTTCATGGACGAAATTTATAGGAAAAATAGTCAGAATTTGAAATGAAAAAAGTACATGTTATTTACATTTACCAAATAGTCAAAATCTACATTAGAAAATTCATGGAATCCGCATCAATCTAATCTTGTATTGCTAAGAGATGATGTATGAAACATGGTCTTATACCTCTGAGACACGCAACGTTTAATTCTTTGATAGAGCTTCAATTTTCTTTTAAAAACTTGGGTCTGTGATAAATGTTCACGTAGTGAGAGAAGACTTGAGAAAACACGTACATTCAAGTAAATAACTTCAAATGCCACAATACTGAATTATACAAGCACTCAAAATAGCCTTTTGCAAGGCTGCTATTAAAAATGTTCCAATTGATGCAACACATAAATTATCATTGTTGATTAGGAGAGTTGTCAAAGGGGAAATGAAATGCATTTGGTGATGCAATGGGATTTTTTTAACTAATAAACCTACTTTAACTCTCCCGATTCCCCAACCCCCTTTTCCAACAAACCCCCCACAAACATTCAAAGATATCCTTACACATATCTATTGATTGTGACATCAATAAACTCCATATTATACACAATCAAACCGTAATTAAAATTTTAGAGTCCAATCCTACTTTGAACACGCCACATACTTCTATTGTCGCGAAGAGCATCTAAAGCAACCCAAAGTGTGACCTAATTATGCATATAGACCGATTGACACATGCGTTTTTTGCTAGTTAAAAAGTTTCCTCTAGAAAAGGTCTCCACATCTACTCTTCAACTCCCTCAAAGTACACAAATTCCTCAATCCTCTCTCTCTCAACAATACTAGGTTATTTCAATTGTAGTTTTGCATCAAGGTTTACTCCTTGATCAATCCAACTAGTACTGGCACATGATCAACTAATTTCCCGTTGATGAATTGCGTGTAGGACTCAATCAAAACCTTCCAAAAAAAACTCGCACGCGCATGCGCACACACAAACAAGAAGACGGCCTTGGAGTGTGAAAATTTGACGATGACGAGAGGCACATGTGGCATACATGTGTGTGAAACCCTAGTTTACAATTGAACTGAAGTGTTCAGTCTGGTGCAGGGACCCGAGAATACAAATCACGAGGAATATTGAGTCGGGTATAGTTGACGGAGGGTATGACAACCAAGATTCATCCATACCAATAGAGAGAGATACAGCCAGGAGAGAGATAAGTATGTATGAAGAGTCTAAATGCTGCACAATACCCGTGCACAGACATACCCGTGCTGCCCATGCCGGTGCATATAAGTTAAGTAACTAAAGGTTACCCGTTCGAACTTCAGTAGATCTTCAGTAGATCTTCAGTTGCGTGCACTGCAATTCATTCAAAAAACGGTTGCTTGCTTGCTTGTGACTGACTGACTGAGCGCAGGCAGCCAGGCACACATCGAGTTAGTTAGTTTGTCACTTAACTTAACTTACTCCTGTAGCCCAGCCCCTCCTCTGCCTTAAGTTTCCTTTCCTTTTTCCCTTTTCCTTTTCCTGTCCTGTCCCTTTCCGTAACTACCCCCTGGAAATAAACGTTTAAGGTTTGGGAGGCTCTCCCTTCGTGGAATGACTTGAAGCATTGTAGCTTCGTATAGGCTCACAGGGAATTCCCTGTGAGATTTTCTCACAGGGAATTCCCTGTGAGCCTACACAAAACTTTCCAGGGGGCTAGTTACGCCGGGTGAGGCCCCCATCGTTGGGACTCCCGACCAGCTCGTGCCCCTCCCTCGTCGGGCTCCCGCCCTCCTCGGGTCGGGTCCCTCACAGGCCGGGAGTCCCTCCGATGGGGGCCTCCCCCTTTACAATTCTGCTCGCCTGCGCTGCTTGCTTGTAAAGGGGGAGGCCCCCATCGGAGGGACTCCCGGCCTGTGAGGGACCCGACCCGAGGAGGGCGGGAGCCCGACGAGGGAGGGGCACGAGCTGGCCGGGAGTCCCAACGATGGGGACCTCACCCGGCGTAACTAGCCCCCTGGAAATAAAACCCTGGGCAGATTCGGGTAGGGCGGGCAAACTCGGCAGTTTTGTGTAGGCTCACAAGGAATTCCCTGTGAGAAAATCTCACAGGGAATTCCCTGTGAGCCTATACGAAGCTACAATGCTTCAAGTCATTCCACGAAGGGAGAGCCTCCCAAACCTTAAACGTTTATTTCCAGGGGGTAGTTACGTTTCTGGGAGTTCCCCTTCCTTGTGCACGTGCGCGTGCCGCGGCTCACTGCCGTTTTCGTTTCATCGTGGCCTCGTCGGCTCGCTTGCCGGCGCTCTGGCATCCTCCTCACGCTCACGCGGTGGAGTAAGGCGAGCCGGTGGCGGCAGTCCAACGCAACGGCGCGCAGACGGACGGGGTTGGTGTGCCGCGATTGAGAGAGAGCTTGAATGGAACTCCATGTGCGATTGTGGTTAAGAGTAGAGCTGACGACTTGCTTACAGGATAGCGAAACTTAGGCATGGTTGGAGTGAAGGAGCGGAGTTCACCTGCGTACGTGTGGAAGCTACCAGCCTGTGTTGCGGTAGATTGGTTACACTGGGAGGAAAATGTTTGTGCGGGGAAGTTTGAATTGGTGCAGGAATTTGTGTGTGAACAGCAAGAGGAGCTTCGAGGTGCGGTGCAAGAACAGGGGACGAGGTAGGAGCAAGCGCCGACGGCGACGCCGAGGTGTGGAGAGGGAGAGTTCTGTTTCCGATTGCATCGCTTAGGGTCAGAGTTGCGCAGATTGTGCAGAAAGAAACAGGGAGTTCCACGATTGGCACCAGGAACAGAGGATTCGGTCAAGCTTGTGGTAGTATGGTTAGCGACAAGCCTTAGGGACTTTGAGCAACTTACAAGCCTGTTTTGTAGTGCCAAGCTATGATTCGAAGCCTTGGGAAATTACTGCCCAGCGTGCCCGCATCCCCGCCGCAAGCTGCTTCAAAAGCAGGGGAGCGCAACGTCTGTGATAGTAACGCTGCATTAATACCCCCACGGAAGTTGTCAAATTCGGTTTCTCGTATGGTGTTGGATGGCTATGATCCACCTGAGAGCCAGTCAGTGTTTAAGGTTTACGAGGACGAGGACGAGGACGATTGGGAATTTGCTGGAGACGAGGAAAAGGAGGACGTCGAAGCAAGCGCTGAAACTGCACAATATCTGTGAGTTCAGTTAGTGCTTGGAAACCGAAGTAGTAGTAGTGTTTTTGGTGAGCTGTTGAACTTCTCCTCCCCATTTATTTTTTTAGGTGACAAGAACTCGCTTGTGTATCATATTCACAGGACAGGAGCCATCACAGTTCCCAACCTATTGCAACTCTCGCTGCCTCTTGCTGTTGAAGCACCCACTGGAGATAGTGATCCCTCCGGTTCGAGTTTAGAGGTCCGAACGGAGATTGGGGGGTATCACGATGAAGAAATTGGCCAGTCAAGTGCTTGTGACTGGTTGGACCCACCACCGCTCTCTGGAGCTTTTGCAATGGAGGAGACACAGCATCGAATAGGTGACGAAGGAGTCATGCTAGAGGCTTTTCAACAGTTCCAACACAACCCGCAAATTCAAGTACGTACTGATACCATGCTTACGTGCACGCACATAATTGAAATTATGTTTGTGCTGACAACATTTGAAACAACGTTTTGTTTCAAAAAATCAACATCAAAAATAAATCTTAGCCAGGATGTTTTTGAACCTCCGAAACAAGACCCCAGTGTTGTTTTTCTTAATGTTGCTTCAACAGGGGGGTTTGTGGTGAGCCATGTTCTTCTCCACCGCACTCTACTTTCCTTCGAAAATCTCATGGCTGAGTGCATGCTGATGAGTCTACGTTTTGTGATAGAAAATGGTGGTGGCATTAGCAACTGATGAGGGAGTGTGGCGAGCAGTTCTTGCCAACAAGAAAATCCAGGAGTACAGAGTTGTTAATGCAGAAGGTATCAGCTCTCTTCAAAATTGTATCAAATCTCGTTTATGTAGCTCAAGATTTGAGTCTCGATGTATGTATGTATGTTTGCCCGCAATCAATTTACCCTTGGCGCATGTTCTCACAAAGTTTGCAATGCAGGGGATTTTGAAGGTCAAGATTTTAACTCCGTCGCAACTCAAGGCAGTATGGCGTCGAGCTTCATTCTACTATCACACAATGCAGTACGTGAATTGCTGGAGGCATTGTGGGACCCGATGAGAGTTATCATCGATGTTGTAGACAAGCGGTTGCAGACAGAAACACGCCAGTTGATGTTCGGCATGATGCTCAGAGCTTTCATGATGACGACTGTCTTTATGCTCACCTTAATCGCCTTCCTGTGTCTCCTTCCTCTTCATGCATCTCTGGATACCCTTCATTGACAAACAAGCCGAAACCTCCCTGCACAGCAAGAACGCAACGACCAATTACACCTTTTTCTCACTGTCCAACTTAGATAGCTTCTGCTGAAACAACGACGACCTTTTCTGACTTTCCGCTGTTAAATTGCAACTTACAGCACTTGAGCGTTGTTGGAAGATTAATTTCCATAAATTTAGTACAACTTAATTTTTGCGTGAAATTGCAACTTACATATTGTACATATTGTATATGTTGTACATTTTGTACTCATCTCGAAATATGAATGCTTCTTATATTGGGTAAATTTTAGATTCTGCAGTCACCGCATTCTTGATAAATCAAGTCACAAGTTAGTCATATGTAGCATAAAGCAACTACATGTGCGAGACTCTACTGAATGCAGTCAAATGTTGTGCGCTTAGATTCAAATTTTGAGAGCATTAACATGAATTATGAAACGTGTACATGTCTGAATGTATTTTTTACTTTTTTATGTATAGTATTGATTCATCCTGCTGTTGTTACAGATGATAGGACAGAACGGACACCCTGCCATGTTAGTAGAAGACAGTTACAATTTTAATTAACGAATTGACTATGACATGAGCTGCCCATCACAGTATGTTGTGTAACTTATTGGCATATTGGTATCGTTTATTGTGTACCAATGTTGAGGCCATTTCTACCTTGCACTCCACCCCACACGTTCGTGTGCCGGCCGGGAAAGGAACCAACTTGAGAAGCCCAAAAACTGGAGATCCTCACGATAAAATGACCAGACCTGATTTCGTAGAACAACTGGTCGTGCCAAGCACAGCACCCCAATCGGCTGATATCATATGCATGGATTGCAGGCATCAAGCTATATATGCTGATCCTATTGAAATTCATGAGACACTCTTCCGGAGCTGTAAGTTCTTACGACATTTTTACAAACAGATATCAGCTATGATCTAGCTACCTAGATTCGCCAGGCAGGCTCTTCCAGGCTCATCATCGCCAACTTCCAATCGGATTGTATACTGTAAGGCTTGCAAGAAGAGTAAGTTACCCCGGATCGCATGTGTGGAAAAAGGATCATCCCGGTTGAAAGTAGTTCTTCAAATTCTAGACCGCACTTCGATCTGGCTAGTTTCAAGATTTGTAAGTTTGAGAAATTGGAGATTACAATCCTGGGCCAAAGTTTCATAATTTGAACCCTTACTAGTATCCATCCAGGCTTGCATGCTTGCAATAGAAAGCCCAAGTGCAGCTAGATAGATAGAAATTCCGGTCCTCTTTCGAACCTAGTGTGGATAAAGTGTCCGTTCATAATGTCAATGACCCAATAGAGTTAACCGAAAAGAAGGCTTTGGAACCTCCCTTTTCAACCTTCTTTCAAGCGTTCTTTTGGAGCTCCCTTGAGCTATGTTTGGGTTGAATAGTGTCGTGTCATAACTTGTCCCCTTGTGGGCCATGGGCTTGGAGCTTTGGTAGGAGGTGTGGAAGTCATTGCGAGGTGTGGAGAATAATGACAGTGGCTTGCTTTAGATTGTCTCCCAACTCACCTTGAACTAGTTTTCGGTCTATTTATATTTCAATATGAGTTCAAGAGGAGTTCAAGAGGAATTTGCTAAAACTCTCCTCTTTGAGCTGACTTTTCGGTTAACTCTAATGTCCACCTGACAAAGGGCTATTGGAACAAAACTATTCTCCCCTGCTGCAAATGAACACTTTAGTAACAAGTAGATAGATAGATAGATGGAAACTCCGGTCCCCGTGAGAGGGGCCGGCGTGAATAGAGTGTTTGTTCTTAAGTTTTGCCAACGAGCCAGAATCCACCGGATAAAGGGCCGTGGGTACAAAACGGTAAAAAGTAACATAATCAAAGTAACCATGCACTGATGGTTGAGAAATTGTTGAATATAAGGTATGTTTTGTATTTAGTAGTATCGTCAAGTCATGAGCTCTTTGGTCGGTCGGTGATGGGCAATGCATCACATTTATGTGGTCTGGGTTTGATTCTCGTTGGATCCATTTGAGCAGTGGTGTGATATACATGACTTGGTGTTGCTAGTGAGTTACCATGGGGATACTATATTTTCTTGTAGATTGATATTAAATGTGTCTGCATTGATGCGAGTGTAGCATCTTGATTTTTTCAAAATAGAATTATTTTCTTTAGTTTTCATATTGTTTTGTTTTGTCTTTTAGTTCTAAGGGCATGTATGTGGTGTTGGTTACATAGGAGTACATAGAGCCATGTGTCTACGTCTTGCGAGTCGCAAATGGAACATGTTTTTGAGGGAAATCTTTCAATACCAAAAAACAGTTGTTTTCTAGCATGTCCCATATATTGGCTAATGCGGAATTTCAACAGACTTGTTTTTTGTGAGTTTGCTGTTACTAGATTAGTCCAAAAGTCATTGATTATTTCATTATCTATAACGGGGCTCATTGTTCATTATTTTATTAATGTTGGGAATTGTTCTCCGAGTATTTCTAGGTTGTTTTCGCGGTCATATTTAGTAATGTGTTTTTCTAAACATCTAACTCGGCCTTTGTTAGGTATTTTCCTAGAGATCTCCGGGCCATATGTCTTTTTGAAAGTAGTATGGTGTAGTAAATGCTAGTTCGTATGGTTTGTCGGCAAATTGGTAGTTTCTTTTCGTGGTAACATCTTTTGCAAGTAGTTGCTTGTTCATTTCCATCAATTTTTGGCATGTGCTTTAACCCTTAAAGAGATGGTTGGGATAGTATATACATTGGCGTATATTTAACATTTGTTGTAAATAGAAAGTTCCAAATTAAGACCCCAATAGCTCATTAAAATGATGTCGAGATGAATTTCAACTTCATTTTTGATTTTAAACTCATAGGATGTGTGGAACTATGTCAAATGCAATAGAATATTGGTGTATAATATTGGTCAGAAAGGGCTCTCTTAACCTTTGAGGATTAACCGGCTTCTACATTGTGGCAAGTTGTGTACGTCTTTTTAGCATTTCTACCACATCTGTTAGTATGATTTTATTGGCATGGTTATCATGTTGAGAGAATTGGATGTTTTAGTTGTGTGTTCAATACACATAGGCAGATGAAGCAATCTGTGAAGATGTATGCGGGTTCATTTGAGTATTTGGTAGTGATTAATGTAAGTGGTCATGTATGGTCATTAGTTCCGCTCTAAAACTAGTTTATAGGCCTAGTAGACTTTTTAATATTTGTACTTCTATTTTTGAAATGTTGTAAATTTTATAGCCCGCTTTTTCTTTTTTCCAGTGTTCATCGTCATTTTTTTTAATGGTACAAAGGATCCATCAGTGTAATAGTTATATTGTGGTGGGAATTTTAGTGTAATGTTAATTTCATAGTTTGGTAGTGGTAGTGTGTTTGTGGTTTGTGTGTTAGCATAGGGTGGATATATTAGTTTTTTCCACTTGATGCTTTTGTTAACGAGTATATTAGGGGATGTCGATGGGGCTTTTTGTATGTAGTGTTGCGTTATTTGTAAATTTTCAATTATTTTGTTTATTGTGTCTATTTGGTTAATTGTGCCAATGTTGTAGTTTTGGTGGTGAATACGAAAAAATGTATTGCGAGTGATTCCATTTGTGGCTTGTGTGAGACTTGGATGGTATTCATGCATGAAACTTGTAACTAGCAAGTTTTTGTAACAAATTTTTGTAAGGAAGGTTTAGTTGATTAGAGTTTTGTGACATAGTTTCTATTCATGTGATGTTGGACTTCATTGTGGTTGTGCTTTGCTTTTTGATACTGTAAGGATTCTTAAAGGCAAATATGGCTATGCCTAGATTGTCTACCCTTAAAATGAAATCACATTTTTAATATTTTGAAAATAAATTGGAACCATTGTGGAAGTGGAAAAAGGATTGTTATCATCATTTTGCAACTCGTACAAACAATTTTTGTGTTTGTGTTTGTAAGCTATGTAAGACCGTTGTTAAACATAGTCAATTGTAGATTTTCTAAATACATATGCGTCTTGAAATAGTTGTGAATGCAAACGTATTATAGTCTTTGAAAAAAAAACATTGAATATTGTTAAAAATTACATGTATTATAGTCATTCAAAAATAATTCTTGTAAATATCTACGTGTTTTGTAATAGGTAATAAGTCTTCAACATATCAAACGCTCTGTAATTGTACCCAAAAATTTGAAAAAACACAATTCACTTAAAATACTACAATTCTTGTGACAACTTTGCATTTTGCAAAACGTATTGATTGCAAAAGTAAAAAAATCTACATTTATTGTACACTACTTTTATTATATGTACATTTTAGGATCATTGCAATGTACGTTCAATCTAAATTTCACAAAAAATATCCTCATTTTATATATCAAAATGATTCTAATTACCATTTTGTACAACAGTTTAGGGAACTTGCATTGAATCTCAAATCAAAATTATTCAAAAATCTACTTTGATTGTATATAATTTAGAATGACCCTGGGAAATAAATTTTAAAAACCATTTTGTACATTTCAAAAATCTTATTATATATAACAAGTCTAGATTCTATAAGAATTTATTCTTATCAAAATTATGGCTTTTAAAAGTACATTTCAAATTTTTTAGAATGTACATTATTATTAGATTTTATAAACATAATATCTCATTACTCACTAATCCACTGTACATAGCAGACATACTGTAACATCTTCAATCATTTGCATATACAAAACGATGTTTTCAAACACAAATTTTATTGCATTGAACCATATTTAGCCATAAACCCATAACGTATTTGAAGAAACATGATAATGTTTCTATGAAACATTGTTGCATGTAAAGTGTGCCAAAAGAGTGTCTGAGTCATAAGCGCCCAATTTAAGAATTCATTAAAAACTCTTGTTTTGTTAAAAGTGCATGTGCTATATAAAAGTACACATGCTAAAATTTTGTACACTGAGTCCATTATTTGTTCGTTATGAATTTTAACAATCTAGAGAATTCTTTTCTTTAGCTTTTTAGTAATATGTAACATGTTTTGTTCCTTGCATATAGCATTAGGTACCTCAAGCCCAACATTCATTTCCAGTTTATGTATCTTGGTGATTGACGCACCCACAATGTTAGATTTTGTCCTAGTGAAGCTCATACATGCGTATAAATAGCGCTTCACTTTTTTAATGGCAATGAACACGACTTGCTAAGATTATACATGTCACACACCCATAATGTTAAATTTCAAAGATTTCTTAGGCTCAACATTCCGTGACTCTCACACTTAGGCAATGCCGCAATGGTCTGATTGGGGTACCCAAAAAGCTCTTTGAACTCAAAAATCACCCTCTAAGGCAATTTTGAATAAGTCCCTCTTTAAAAAATAAAAAATGAATCAACCGGATGTGGTTTTGATTTTCTACACTCACGCGGTACACAAAAAAAAATTACATAAAAATTGAAGAAGTTTAAATATTTTAAAAGAGACTTTTTGTACAAAAATTAGAATTTGTTCCAACTTCTTAAAGAAATCCAAACATTTGTTTAAAATATCCAATGACATCATTTTGGTACCTATTTTTGATATGAAATACATTTGAATATGTGCTATTTAAAAAAAATTGAAAGATTAAAAAAATTATTTATTTTGTACTACAATGCCTGCAAATGCTAATTTTTGGCAATTTTTGGTACAAAACGTAAATACATGAAAATTAATTTATTCAATTAAAATTTTAAACTTGAATTAAAGTGTTTCATGTCATCTAGGTGTGGATATTTCTATTCATAATTTTAGTCAATTGAAATGGACAAATCGGTCAAAATTTGAAAAAACAACTATATGTTTGAAATTTTGACAAATTTGTTCAGTTCAAATAAATTAAATTAAATTTTTTTAATTAAGTAAATATCCACACCTAGATGACATGAAATACTTTAATTCAAATTCAAAATTTTAATTGAATAATTTCATTTTCATGTATTTATGCTTTGTGCCAAAAATTGTCAAAAATTAGCATTTGCAGGCATTGTAGTACAGAATAAATAATATTTTTAATCATTCAAACTAATCATTTCAAATAAAAAATATCTAAATGTACTTTATATCAAAAATGGGTACCAAAATGACGTCATTGGATATTTTAAACAAATGTTTTGGATTTCTTTAAGCAGCTAAAACAAATTCTGATTTTTGTACAAAAATTCTTTTTAAAAATTTTAAACCTCTTCAATTTTTACATGATTTTTTTTTGTGTATTGCATGAGTGTAGAAATTAAAACCACATCCAGTCAATTCGATTTTTATGTTGTTTTAAAGAGGGACTTATTCAAAGTTGCCTTAGAGGGTGATTTTTGAGTTCAAAGGGCTTTTTGGGGTACCCCAATCAGACCGTTGCTCACTTACCTCCCACAATACAATCAAACATATTATTTGATGATTTGAGACAAAACTTCCACAAATATTCAAGTGCCCGGTGACAATGCTACTCACCAATGGCACTAATCGCCTTTAGTTAATGCCCAATTCCCCATTGAGCAATTCAAGTACTAATTTCACTATAGGACTTGTTACTCGGGACGCCACAATAGTTTCCTAGTGTAGAGTAGGACATTTCCTAACCAGTGTCAAGAGGTGCAATTTAGCACCTCACAATGTTAAAATGCGAGAATGAACGAGCTCATCCCTAACAAGTAGTGTAGCAGGGAAATCACTCCTCTCCATAGTATTCTTTGAGGTCTTTGGCAAACCCTCTCCTATCCAGCCCCATCTTCTTAGTCTAGTCCTAGACACACTTGTGCTTTGGAAGTCTACCTATTGTTTTGTCACTGTCTTGAAACTGCCCTTTAAGGGACTACCAAACTTCTAATTCACAAAACCTCATTTCAATTATCAATATCTCAAGCCTTTGACGTCCTGTAGATCTATCAAATGGGTGCTCTTATAATGTTTCCAACTATATATAGCACGCCCTCATTTTAGTTCTATGCAAAATGTTTTCATACGGTATTCATTGGAGATACCCATTGGTTTTTCTACTTTACAGTTAACCAAAAAGTCAGCCTAAAAAGGAAAGTTTTAGCAAACCCGTGTTGAATCCTTCTTGAACTCATATTGAAATATAAATAAACCAAAAACTAATCTATGATGTGTTGAGAGACAATTTAAAGCAAGCCACTATTATTATTCTCCACACCTCACAATGACTCCCACACCTTCTACTAAATCTCCAAGCCAAGGGCCTACAAGGGGGCAATCTGTAACACGACTCTATTCAACCCAAGTATAGTTCAAGAAAGAGGTTAGAAGTAGGGCCAAAAGGGATGTTAGATGGGCTTCTTTTCGGTTAACTCATTTTTCTCTTGCAAAGTGGGACATCATTTATTAACCCTTAACTTCTTGGGCGACCCAAAATGGGTCGCTCTATTTTTAGAACTGAAAATATCTTCAGGAAGGAGTGCCCGAATGATTCAAAATTTGGGCCAATTTTGTGTAGAAACGAGTTAGCTATCCAATGGTGTAGTCTGATTTGGAGAAATGCACATTGTCAATTTTACAAAAATCCACAAGTGATGGGTGGTCACAAAACTGAGGAAGAAAAGTCAACCAAAGAGAGTGACGGGCGAATGACGAGCTGCCATGTATTCCATTTGGGCAGGGCGGCGTGTCGGTGGATGTAGCTACTGAAATGCAAATCTTGCACTTAACACCGTATTCATTAAATTGGGAGTTTCCATTAAATTGGGAGTCAAATTGATCTACATCACATGATCATTTTCACTATCAGATCTACAACATGCATACATCAATTTGACTCCCAATTTAATGGAAACTCCCAATTTAATGAATACGGTGTTACTTGGATTTCACCTTTTTCCTATTGTACGTGTTCTTTTGTGTACTTTCAACCTACCGTGTCCGATTTTGCAATGGAAGATTAGATTTGTAGGAATTGGTAAGATTTCTATCAAAGTCACAAGTGAACTAGTAAAAAGTGGATGTCATGTCAAGGCCTCTTCCTCACTCATTTTTTATCCTAAAAATACAAAACTTGTTGTCATGTGTAGGAAACTTGATTATCTTCAAAATTCTAGACGGCACCAACTTTCTAAAATAGTATGTGCCCAAGAGAGTCAGTCAAAGCTCATTTTCAGCAGTGAGAAAATAGTGAATTTCTTGGAGTACCCTTCACTTTTGTGTCCCATTCAAGCAACCTATAACTCGGATTGACACCAAACTTTGTAAAGATGAAGGTGACTTGCATATCTACAAGATCTTACAGTTGATTTTGTAAAAAAATGAACTACATAAGATCGAACAACATGTATCCCTAACCAAAAAAATCAGGGTCCAAAACGCGCTGAAAAAGGTTAAGGAAGTTAAGGGTTAAGGAATTCGAGCTTTCTTTTAAAGGAATGTGATAGAAAAGTTTTCAAAGAATGTGTTTGCGCATTAAAGGTTCTATACAATTAAGAGTTATAAAATGCAAGATATTGAAATTTAAGTTATTTTTTTTTATTCAAAGTTTTAAGTTTGAAGTAAAATGAATTTTACTTTAAAAACATAGAAAATTAGAATAAATAAGAAACGTGTTTAGTTTTAATAGTAACCTTGATAGTGGGATTAAATATATGTATGTGTATATACCGCACAGCCTAACCTTGCTCATCACCTCACAACACAAGTCATAGAATTCACATACACCAATGATAGACTTCCCAAGACACAATAAATAACAAAATCTGTAAATACCAACCAATACTTGATAACATCACTCAACGCAGTTGGAAAACAAACTCCCTCATAGTTATCACCGTCGGTGCCAGAGGAACAATACACGCTCTTTTGATGAAACTTCTCAAGACAAAACTCAATCTACCCGAATCCTCCATCATTTGTGCATTCAAAGCAATAAAGATTATTGCTATACACCACGCAGGATCAATATTGCTACACAAAAGACGACTTGAAAACAAATAACCACTTCCCACCAACTAAACCACAATCAGAAACAAGAAGAAAAAAGGAAGGACAGTGGTAATAACCACTTTTATCATTAGCTCAATGTCAAACACTTGTCTCGTGAAGAGGAACGGGCCAATTGATGATACCAATTTTCCTGCCTATGATAACTCACTTACTCGCTAGCAGCACCAAGTCACGTATAGTATAAATATTGCTCAAACGAACTCAACAAGAATCAAAACCCCGTCTACTTACTTAGGATATAATGCCTTCCATTCATGAACCGCATAACACATAACTTGGCGACCTCCACTAACATAAACACTCTATTATACCCAAAAATTAACCAACCACCATCTCGAGGTTACTCTTTTTGTGGCTATTGGTTACTAAAGTGTCTATCCTCAAAAGGGGAGAGTAGTATTGAAGCATTGGCCCTTTGCCCAGTAGACACTATATCACTGTCATCACAAATAGACATTCTATTCCCGCCGGCCTGTAATGGGCCCGGTGTTTTTATGTGTGTGTATGTGTTTTATTATTATTTATATATATATATATATATATATATATATATATATATATATATATATATATATATATTTAAAAAAGAAATCTATAATTTGTTTTAAACATTGTAGCCTTATCTGTGACCTGCGAGGGGTCGTTAAATTGTTTACAGACTGCAGATAAGTTAACCCGACTATTAAGCCTCTAATAAATCAGTGATACATTATATTGATTGAAGCTGGTTGGTTGGTTGGTCCTTGCATGTCGGTTAAAGTGAATGTATTGTACTGTAGGGCTGCCTCGGGTAAAGCCGGCCAGCCAATGACAGGACTCTCAGAACTCTTTTAAGTTATAATTATTACCCATGAGTTCAGAAATCAGTCAGTTCACTCAGAGCATGGCCATCCATGGCCTCAGAGGGTCTCTGACCTCAAGAAGTGGATGAAAAGTTTCAAGGGGCCTTTCAAAATGCTTCTTGACTCTGGATTCTAGCGTGTTAGAAATTGGGCCTTGAAATCACTATTGAGTTGACTATTCGATGATTATTCCTCTCATTCTACTTGTGATTGGTCCATTCACTATTTGATGCGCACTTTTGATACGTGAAGGGCGTGCAAGGGTGGGGGAGTGTGAGTGCAAGGGCCCTTCACATGTAGATGAATAATTTGAGAGGGTTAGTCCTAGCGTGCATGGGTGGGAATGCTCTCAGTTGGCATGTGGAAAGCGTCCAGAATAGCAAATAACATAATATTATCTGCAATAAGTTACTGGAACGTGATAACAACGAGTTCAGAGTGTACTAAGTTAACCTAAGTTTAGGGGGTCTTTACACTAGTGACCAAGGGCCGTGGCCAAGGGAAATTCTGCACTATGATTGGAGGATAAGAGCCGGCCGGTCCAAGTACACTTTACACTAGCCATAAAAGGAGGAAGTGACCAAGACTAAAAATGGATGAGAAAATGACATGGAATCCTACATGTCCAGAAATGGATAAGGTTTCGTGGTCACCCGGATAATGCGGCGAGACCACCAAAAGAGGTTCTCTCGCCGCAATATCCGGGTGACCAAGAGATGAAAAAGCCAAGAACCAACTGACTCATGCACCACTGATTTCAAGGTGGCAGGATCAGGCCCCAGATGGGCTTTCAACGGTCAACGCCCAATTTCTGGAAAAGCATTTTCTAATTTTAAGCTACACTATTAGTTTCATGGATGCATCTGCAGCATTAAATTCGTTGAGACAGGCGAACCCGATTCCTCCACCACAAGTGGGTGGTCCTAACCCATTTGAAATCCCCTGTTTTAAGCAATCTGCAGGTCTTTCTTTGGTCCCACTCACACTAAATATACTACTCACTCAAAGATACATATTATTATAATAATAATAAATTAATCAATTCCTCTCGTTTACTGAAACTTGGAATCAGTGAATTTTTTTTACTGGCAAATGTTTGCCCCAATTCTCTTCTTCTTCATTTTTGGCACAAGTTGAATGGAAATTTTGCCCAATTTTTCATTTTGGTTTGCGATAATTATACGGGTATAATTAGGCTGGAATAAAGGTAGATTTTGGCTACCCATGTTCTTCAAGCATAGGTAGACTAAAAGCGTGTTCAATAGTTGAAGTCCAAACATACATTAAAAAATTCAGCCTACCTTCCCTTTGGTCCAAGTTCACTTTACACTATTATTGGTGACCAATGGATGGGAAAGTTGGCTCTTGGTCATGGCTCTTGACCAAGGGCCGTGACCAAGAGAATTATCCATCCCGGCTCTTGGTCACTAGTGTAAAGACCCCCTAAGGTCGCATGCACCTGGTAAGTTAGAGCACTCAGCTTGACTGTTCAAGCTTCAAAGCTATTGTATCACAGTCAACTCCGTCTTGGCTACTTAACAACTGTTTAGGGACTGTGAATGCAATTTCGTCATAATGTTCTATAATATCGTCATATTATTCTATAACCTTCAAACTTTCTTGTGAACATTCTTGCCACTGCATGTCAAATATCTTCGTCGTATCTTTCTCTTAGATTCTTGCTTAGGAAGTATGACTGAACGTGTCATCCTTGTGAATTTGTGATAATTATAGCTTAACCCCTAAACGTGAGAGTGTCCAGAAAGTGAACGACTAACAGATTCAAACCCTTTTCACATTCTCATCAATGCTTGAATGAAAGTCATCCAATTTTTTTGGAGATTCTTTACCAAGTTGTTGTCCTATCTAACGGTTGGATTTAGTCATACTTGATTCCATATTTTTCTAAAATTACAAGTGTAGAAGTATGTCAAGTCGTTGACCAAGCCAAAATTGTATGACTGTAGTTCAAAAGTGGCCTTGTAAAAAAGAGGTCATAGATTTAAGAAACACAAAAATTTCAAAGAATCACCACGTTTAAGAGTATCTCATTTCAAATTCATTCCAACAAAATTTACTCAAAAAATATTAAAATTTTGTTTGTAATCAAATTTAGAAGGAATTTTTTAATTTTAACTTTTAAATTTTATAATTAAACATTGGTTATAGTATTAGTGAATCGGACCATACGGATAGAATCTAAAATTCAAAATCTAGAACTTTCATTTGTTTATCAACACCAAAATATTCTTTTAAATAGTAGTTTATGATGTTTTTTCTTAAATTGTCAATTTTAGGGGCACCCTGGTACGTTTAGGGGTTAACTCTAAATGTCCAACCATCCAAAAAGTAAACAATTTACAAAATCAAACACAATTTTCCCATCCGTTATTGACTTTTGCAATGTGGATTTGTTACTCTATCTTATGGGAAGTTAGTTTCATGCATGTGTGCTAATTAGAAATGGATGATATGTGAAATTTGTATGCCTCATTTCATGTTGTGATGATTTACTAAAAACTTTAAAGACTTCATTGTAAAAGTACTCTTAAAAAAATTCTTTAAAAAAGTCAACTCATGAAATTAAGCAACTAATAAATCTCCAAAAATTACTACACTTTGAGTATTACATTTCAACCAATCACGACAAAATTCATGTACAAATTGTCAATATCTTATTCGTAATCAAATTACAAAAGAATTTTAAAATTTAAAATTCAATTTTTATACAAAAATATTGGTGACAATGATCATAAATCTAACCGTATATATAGAATCAAAATTTTGTAATGTACAACTTTTATTTATAGTTCAAGTTCAAAATATCCCTCTTAGTTACATTTTACAAGATATCTTTAAAATTTTACAAATTTGAAAAGGGTTGAGGATGTTTAAAGGCTGATAAAGTAAACCATTCTATTTGTGCCACTTTGTTATCACTATGTATCAATGTTTTGTATTTAAAATTTTGATATGTACACCACTAGTACATAGTGGCACAAAGTGGGTAGTTTAACTTAAGTATAAAGTGTGGTCTAACTTACGTGTTGTGTGGCCAAGGTGTAATGGTAAGCATGATAAGCAAACATGGACTTAGTTATTGTTGTGAACTAAATCTCAAGTGATTTTTACTTAGTGGGATTTTGATTTTTAAGAGACAAAAATGGAAATTACTAGGTTTTCACTTGGTGGGGTTTTGATTTTTGTAAAACAAAAGGCAAGTCAATAGGTTTGATATGGAATGTTGTACACAACTTCAAAATAATCAACTTTGAGTGAAGGAAATTATACAACTATTCATTACTCTATCATATTATTTAGAGTCTTTTTGCTCAGAAGAAAAGATACCAAGAACTTTTGTGTTCAACTTCATGTGATTTTGACATCAAAATGGTGCGAATTCTCTTTGTAACACTAAGCGGAGAAATGAGTACGAGTGAAAATGCGAAACGGATAATCAAGATAAAAATAATTTATCAAAAGTTCTCTTATTTTACGTATATATTCTTAACCCTTAAGGATCCAACCGACTTTTGTGGGGGTGATGGATGACTGTTTTCATCTATATCTCCTCCCTTGTGAACCTTTTCACCATGAAGCATTTTTTAAAGATACTTCATCAAGTTGTTGTCCTATTCAACGGTTGGATTTGGTGTTATTAAAGTACACACTTTTCTAAAATTATAAACATGTAAGTATGTAAAATTTTGACCAAGAAAAAATTGCATCAACTTTAGTTCACGTGTAGCCATGCAAAAATGAGGTCGTACATTAAGGAACTCAAAAATTTCAAAAAATCACCATATTAAGAGTCTCTTATTTCAAATCTATTTCAACTTTTTAACTAAAAACTTGTTAATATTTTTTTTGTAATCAAATTTAGAAGGAATTTTCAATGCCAAATTTCAAATTTTATAATAAAATATTGGTGATAGAATTGGTGAACCTAAGATTCTAAAATTCAAAATCTTAAACTTTCATTTGTAAATCAATTCCAAAATATTCCTCCAAACAATACTTTATGATGGTTTTTCTCAAATTTTCAGTTCCAGAGGTGATCTTTAGGGGTTAAATATGAACTTGGAAACGTTCATGCATGATGGAATTGAAATGTGTATGATTGCTTTTTTTTTATTTGTTGCATCTATAAAGACATTTTGACCCTAATAAATTAATTGAATATTAGTTAACTTTTGGTGTTGGGTGGTTGCAAGCTACGGTCACCCACGCTTTTTGTCACGGTCGATCTACAAATTGGTGCACTTTCCGAATCTTTGGAAAATCATCAATAAATATTGGGATGTAATTTTGTGATGAAACAAATTGCATTGTTTCTAGAATTCCAAAGTTAAGATGTTTATCACAATAAAGTTTGCAAAATTTCAATCTTTCTATCCAAATTAAGCATTTCTACTTGAATTTGGTAGCGTGTCGTTTGTCAAAGGTGCACTTATTTTATGGGAAATGCTAGAAGGGGGTCAAATTTGAACTTCAAAAATTTTAAGCAATATTAATACCACAAGTGTGTACCATATTTTATTATTTTTGGTATTACGCTTACTTATTTTTTAATTAATTTTTTTGTGATGTTTTTGTTTTTTAAGATTTTCGTGCAGTTAAAACTTTTTTATTGGATTTTTCTTTTTGAAAATGAAATAATGGTTCAATTTCAGAGGTGGGATATGAAATGCATTTTTCATGAAACCTAGCTAAGGATGTTATGTTAAAAAGGCTCTAATTACCCATGTTGGGTAAAAAACAAAAAAGGTTGTTGAGTAAAGCCCAAAGTCTTGAAATTAACTTAACAATTGTTAAAGTGAAAGTATTACCCTAAACCCTATTTGGAATGGTGAAATTTTTGATCTAATTGAAAGTTGAGAGGTGCACATTACAATGCTAGTGCATGAGTTGCACGGCCCTTAGCTGCACAAGCTGCAGTCCCTCTCGCACTCCCTACTTGGTAGACCGTAGTTTGCAATCTCCCCGTTAGCATTGAGAAAATTAGTACCTTTCAAATTAAAAGAACGACAAGTAAAAAATGTTGCTTTTGGCTCTTTTTTTTTCTCACATATTCTTTTTGCTAATATTGACTCTCACCAATGGCATTGGAAGATGGATATTGTAATATATACATATACATATATACATGTATGTATGTATATGTATGTATATATATATATATATACACATACATATACATACATATCTGGATATAGAACATATCAGTTAGATGAAAGTACAATTCTAGAACTATAACGTTATTCTCACAATCCTATGAATAAATGGTGATAATGCAGTTCCCCCTTAGGAGTAAAAATATCCTTGAATTGATTATGCAACTAGGTTGAGGAGCCTCATAGGAAGAAGCACATGCAAAAAAGGTGGTAGCCCAAATTTTAGGTCATTATTTCTATAATGAACTGTACCCTAGTTATTCACTATGGGTAAGAATTCTAAAAAATCATGAAATGAAATCTAGCATGCAATTTAATTAATAAATCATAATTTGCTATTAACTCTTTAGTGACCGTGGTCGATCGGGGGGCAATGCATTTTTTGACAGTATTATTGAAAAATCGCATTTTGGCTGTGAATCCGAGTTGCACATGAGAAATCTGACCGTACAAACTGCAGCTACATTCTCATGTACATGTGTTCTTAAAAAAATTAAGGTGATCGGCCTTTGCATTTGGTCGTGAGTAATGCTTGATCATGGAGGTCGCCGCCTGGAGATACCAGGGTACCTCGAGAGATGTTCTGATTAATTCGTGCGTTGCTGCCGGTGCAAAAGTTGGATGTTTCTGAGACTGCTAGGGAACGTCGACAACTTGGCTACGAATTTGTTAGGGTCGCAATCACCCGAATCGGTTGAGAAATCAACATGCCGTGCTCGGTGGAATGAGCAACATCTGCTAGAAAATACACATGTTGGGAAACAAATACGGATCAGTATTTGTACCGGGAGAGATATACAGCAAAATCGTACCGGTCCATTGTGTCTCTAATCGCATAATGCATGGATCTCTGCATTTGTGTTCGCAATTTACTTCTGGCACAACCACGGATCTTGTGTAATACGGTCGGGTGCATCTAAGCTACGGGTCTCAGGAGAGGTGCAAATACAGGGTGCATCTTTTGTGATTTAAGGACCGACACGTCTGCTCCACTGAGCTAGATCTTTCTAGTGGTCGTCCAGGTCATGCGCTCCGTGGCGCTCCCATCCTATCCAGCATGGCACTCTCCTACGTTCCCACATTATCCACACTAGAACGAGCTGATCTGGACTATAAGGCGTTCACCCCAACACAATTGCCAAATGCTTGCGAAACACCCAACAGAGTTGCCGATTTGTGACAACTTCCAAATCCTCAAACCCCACCGTGCCGTCGCGAACAAGGATGGACAACAAGTACTCACGACCAAGCAAACCCAGGAGAATGCGCAAATCTCTTCTGGTGATTCCCCTTTTAGCTCCAAACTCTTGAAGTATTTCAATAGCCGTAGCGTCTCCAATGGCTGACACAGGCGGATTTGGCCAACTATCAATCGTCCGTTGCCTATCTCCACCTCCAGCCGCCATAGCTGTCCTCTTGAAAACATTTCTACCACGGCGGCCGCGACGCATTCCAACTCCACACAATGATCGGCTTCACGGCGCCACCACTACGGAACTCGCCACGCCACCCTCTAGTCGTTCTCTCCCACTACTAGTATTGATGAATCAGAGATTTCTCGCACAATATGAGAATCCTTGCCTTCCACACATTGCAATGATCTTCCAGACCCACTCCTCGCCTTATCTCTTGCATCTAGATGATACAGCAGTCCGTCAGAACAGAAGTGTTCAACCCCTAAACTTTCCGCCCAATGTACAAGAGAGAAACGAAGCAATGCACGGCCTCCACACACTCCAAGTATCGTTTCCCTCCTCCCAGACGTCGCCATTGATGCAGCCTCTACCACCCAAGGAGAGCGAAACGCGCCTCGGATACCTCAAACCCACAGGCGCCGTGCTTGAGAAATGGCAGTTGGGCTTGTTCTGACGCCCAACGTATCCAGGAAGCTCTTCTAGCTCGACTACCGTTATAGGGCACCATGGCGCGTTCCCCGTGCCCAATGAACCGTGTCCACACCTACGTGCCAGCTTCCCCCTTGTATTTTGTGTCGTCTTTTACCAGGAAAGTGTATTTCTTTATGAGATCCACCATCTTAGGGGTCAGCCCATGTTTGTTTGGACAAGCACACCTGGCGCATCTTTGCACGCCTACGGCTGAAATTTGGTTCATTTGGAGCGTATGCATCCCCTCTACATCCGTTATTCTCTATGTTTTATCAGATTAGATGCACGATGGGCAAGGGAGGGCAATGAGTCCAGAAATCGACCAAAAATAGGTCGACCGGTCACTAAAGGGGTTAATGTATAATTCTTCATTGTTGTGACTATTAGTTAATAAATGTACTTTTTGTTATTAAAATTTTGAATTCAATGTTCATTTTCATGAGGATTCTAAAGCACTAATGTGTTACATGGATGATGTGTAAAACATTTGTTATAACACATTTGTTCATAAGGTAAGTATAACTATTGTTCATGAGGTGAGTATGAAAAAAACCACTTATGCCTTTCTATTAAGGCTAGTGCTAAAGCTATACTTATAAATCATTTCCACTTTGCCAGATGGAGGTTGAAAAGAAGGAATTCAACAACATCTCTGACACTGTGAAAGTAAAAAATAGTACTGACATCATAACATTTTTGGACCTTCAATTGTTTGTCCTTTTAGAAGATTATCCATGTCACCACAAAGATACCTGTTTCCACGTAAAGATACTAACTTGATTCCAAGTTTTTAATTCACCTTGTATAATTTTAAGTGGTAATTTTATTATTTAAAAAGCAATGCAAAAGAAATCTTTGTGTAGGAGACAAACAAGGATTTTAACATTACTTTCTTTGTCTTCTTTGTATGAGTCCTTTGGATCTTTTATTGTTTTCTTCTATGAAATTTTTTGTTGTCAAATCATTTGAATCTTCTTTGTCTCCTTTTCTCTCCCTAAACAACAACCCTTATAAATAAGAAACTAGTAAATATTACATAAGCTCTAAAAGGGTGGTTGAATGTCACATAGGGCTACTCTCAAATCTTGAAATGGTATTGCTAAATTATAAATGAATGCACTAGCTTTGGGATGAATTATTTATTTATTTATTTTTCCACATTTTACATGTTTCATCCATTCGCGAAAATGTAAATCGTTTTGTCATTTGAGTGAAAATTGCTCTAAGTGCCACCTAAAAAGAAAGTAATAAAAAAAAACCTGGCTAGGGGTTACCATACCCGGCCGTCAAAGTTGGCAAATAATAATTATAAAAAGAGAAGCCCAAATCTTTGGAAAATTATTTTTCAAAAAAAAACCTATTTAGTATGGTGAAAAAAAGAAACTTATAAAATATCCACAAAATTTCACATTTATTGGAAAACATGTTTCAAAAAACATGTATTGGACATGAAATGCCGACCCCGATGGCCGGGTACCAGGTACAGTATTAGGCCCCGGCTTTTTCTTCAAACGAAGGTGGGAAGATCACAGCTCTGTCCGTGAACAAGTTCACTGGAAAGGATCAATTTAACCCCTAAACGTCCTCACCTATGTCCAATTTGGGCAGTTTTGCAAAGGTGCATTATAAAATGAAACTAACATGAATATTTGAAACCTGATGTATGAATAAAAGTTATACATTTTGAATTTTAGATTCTATCCATACGGTTAGATCTATGATTGCTATCACTAATATTTTTTTGTAAATTTTGAAACATAAAATAAAAATTATTTTGTAATTCAATTACAAATAAGATATTGAAAGTATAGGGATGAAATTTGTTGGGATGGCTTATAATGTAGTACTCTAGGTGTAGTGAATTTGGAGATTTTTTGGATGCTTGATTTTACGAGTTTATTTTTTCAAGAACAGATAGATAGATAGAAACACCAACCCAAATGAATGGGCTGGCGTGAATAAAGTGTCCGTTCGTAATGTCAATGACCCGATGCCCACGGGACAAAGGGACATTGGAACAATACTACTCTCCTCTTTCGAAGATGGACACTATAGTAACCAAAACAAAGTAACAGTAACAGTAACAAAAAGGAAAAAAAAGCGAAGTAACGATGGTTGAGTGTTAGTTGTATAAAGGTATGTTTGGTGTTAATTTCTATCACCAAGTCATGAGTTCTTTGGTTGGTTGGTGAAGGGCGTTGTATCACGATTATGTGGTCCGGGTTCGAAACCAGTTGGCTCGTTGAGCAGTGGTGTGATACACATGGCTTGGTGCTGCTAGTGAATTATCATGGCACGAAAGTTGTACCAACCAACCGGCCCCACCTATCCCCTGAGACAAGCTGAGCTAGTGAATTTGAAGAGTGGCTAGCAGTGGTTTTCACCACTACCCCCCCCCCCCCCGCCCCCCCCGTCTTTTAATGTACTACGTCTGTTGGTATTGTTTGATTATTCTCTATACATCTTTTATGTAAAAGGATAGATCCGGCATATTGTATGGCAATGGTATTTATTGCTTTGAATGTGTGTTTTATGGAGGTTTCACAAATGTTAAATTTTGTTTCGAGTTGTTTCATTGAGGGGATGTGTGTGGTTCCTCTGGCTCCACCTGTAATGACTATGATGGGATCTACTTTCCAACCTTGTTGTATGATATTATTAATTAGAGGTTGGTATTTAAAAAAAATTCTGCCAATTGTTTCTGGTGAAAATCTGTCGTTTGTGTATGTGAATTCTATAAATTGTATGGTTAGATTATCATCGAGGTTTAGAGGCGGTGGGCTTTGGTATGAGAGACCTTTAATGCATAATATATCTGGTTTGAATCTGGCATTACATTGACATCTTTGTTGATTACAAGTATATGGTAATAACCATGGAGGAACTGTATTTTCTTGTGGGTTATTGTTGAATGTGCCTGCATTCATGAGAGTGTAGCATCTTGAATTATTTGAGGATAGTATTAATTTTCTTAATTCCCATACCACTTTATTGTGTCTTTTGGTTCTTAGTGCATGTATATGGTGTTGTTTGCATATTAAAAGTACATGTATCCATGTGTCTGCATCTTGTGAATTACATATGGGACATGTTTTTGAGGGGAATCTTTGTATGCCGAAAATTAATTGCTTTCTGGCATTACCCATGTATTGACCGGTTCTAAATTTTAGTATGCTTGTTTTTTGAGCGTCTGTTATTTCTGGATTTTTCCAAAAGTCATTGGACATTTCGTTGTCTATGATGGGGTTTGTTGTCCATTTGCTAATGTTGGAAAAGTCTTCTGCTAGTATTTCTAGGTTAGTTTCTCGGTCATGTTTCTTTATGTATTCTTCCAAACATCTAACTGGTCCTTTGTCCGGTCTTTTGATACGACCGGGCCATGTGTTTTTTTGGAAGTAGTACGGTGTGGTATGTGCAAATTCGTATGAACTTGCTGCTTTTTGATAACCTCTTTTCATGGTTCCTTCTTTTGCAAGTTGATCTGCGTGTTCATTCCCTGTAATTTTAGCGTGTGCTTTAACCTTGTATATTGTGGTTGGTTGTGTTCGTTTTTTTAGCATTATTACCATATCTTCTAATATGGTTTTGTCGGCTTGGTTGTTTTGTTGGGTTGGGTGTTTTAGTTGTGTGTTTAGAACATGTATACAATTGAGACAATCAGTAAAAATGTGTGCAGGTTCATTTATGTATTTAGTGGTGATTATTGAGAGTGTTTCATGTATGGCCATTAGTTCTGCTCTGAAGCATGTTTGTAGTCCAGGCAGTCTTTTTGATATTTGTACATCTCGTTTAGATGAGTTGTAGATTCCATATCCAGCTTTTACTTTTTTCCAATGGCCATCATCAGCTTCTTCAGGTGGTAAAAATGATCCATTTGTGTAATAGCTGTATTGTGGTAGAAATTTTAGTGTAGTGTTTATTTCGAGATTTGGAAGGGGAACTATCCACATGTTTTGTAAATTGTTGTAATGTGGGTATATTAGTTTGTTCCATTTTGTGCTTTTGTTAACTTTTGTGTTTAGTGGTGTTGGTGGTGTTGTTTGTGTATGATATTGTGAAATTTGTAGATTTTCAATTGCTGTGTTTATGGTGTTTATTTGATTTATTGTGCCAATGTTATTGTTTTGATGATGAATACACCATATGTGTATTGCAAGTGGTTCGTTTCCGGTTTTGTTGGGTACTAGTGGAATTGTTGGTTCGTCATATGTAATGGTGTCCGCGGCAAAATGTATAATGGCGTGCGTATCCGGGAAGGGTCCGTTGTACGGTGATAGGTTTTGGTACCAGTTGGTGTCCGGGATTGCTAAAATGGTGACAGTTTCTGGGTCCTGTTTTGCTGCTAGTCTAGCCCAGTATATTGCTTGTTGTGCTGTTTCGGTGTCATTTGGGTGAGCATATCCAATACCTTTCCATTTGTATTGAAAGGCTGTTCCTAGTGAGCCAAAAATCCTATCTCTAGCGAATGTTGAGAAGAATTGGGTAGATTTCATGGAACATGGAACATGTAATTGGTGAGGAAAAGTATGAGTGTGTTGTATTAAATGTTGTTATTAGTGTGTCTAGAATGTTGGATGGAATGGTATGGTGTGGTGTTTTTATTGTATTCTTTTTGTGGTTTTTGTGTTCGTATCTTTGGTATAACCAGACTACTTCCGTTTCAAATGATTGTACAGCAGGTATTAGTCTGTGGCTGTTGTATTTATTGTTGTTATATTGTTGCCATAACCATTTTATTCTTGTAGTTGGAATGGTGGTGATATATTTACCGATGTCATTATATATGTGGGTTTTATCATCTTCTGTTTGAATGGTGCACTTGTTTGTGTCTATGTCTCTTTCTAGGTTGTATTCAATTGTGGATGTTTTGATGTAGGGAATTATTGTTGGGGGTGGGATGTGTCTAGTGTCTCTATTTTTTTCGAGTGTAAATTGTGTATTTATAATATTTTGACAGTGTTTGTTTTTAAGATCTGTATAGTATTTTGTAAGTAGGTTTATATTATGATGTATTACTGTTGGTAGATTTAGCGGGAATAGTTCACGTTGTACTAACCATTTATTATATGTTATATGGTTTGAGTCTATCCATTGACATAGATAGGTGTTGTATTTTTTTGGTATTTTATATTTGTCTTTAGTTGTAATTGTTTTGTGGTTTAAAATTGTGTGGATGGGGAATCTAATGGGATTGTTTTTTATGTTTTGTGGTGGGGCTGGTTGCTGTGGTTGTGGAGGTTGAGGAACTTGTATGGGATTTATTGGTGTTCTTGGTATTATTCTGTGGCCATAAATTATATATTTTTCTTTTAGTGTACGGGGTGGTAAGTGTGTTTGGCATGGATTTGGGCAATCTGGTGTACATTTTGGTTCACAGAAGCGTTGTTCTGCTATGTTTAGTGCGCTTTTGTCTAGTTTAGTTGGGTTTTGATAGTATATTTTGAAATCTTCTGGTGACATTAGTTTTCTGCCGTTAGGAAGGATGATTTGGTTTATATTGTAAATTTTGTGAGCCATTAATTTATATAATAATTTGATGGAGAGCTTCGGGTCTAATTGTGGTAAATCATTGTTGACTGCAGATCGCCATTGTCTTTCTAGTTCAGTCATGTGGAGTTGGAAATTTTCATCTGTGCTTTTTAGGTGTATTCCACCTGCTGTTTTTAGAAGGAATAATGTTCGTGTTGTAGGTGATGTAATACAATCTTGACATTTAATTCTTGGGATGTCTTCGGCACTGCCGGCTTTAATAAGTATGTGTTGTATAAGTCCTTTATATATTATTCCTAGTCTCCCTTTGTCGTTGAGTGCATTTCGAAGTTGTTCACCAATGCATCTAAGGTAGGCATTTTTTTAGAGAGAAGGCTTCTAGTCCAAAATTATAAATCATGTGGTAGTTGTGTTATTATGTTTGCGGTGCTTTTAGGTAGTCCGCATATTGTTTTTTGGATTGCAATAATTTTCTTGTCAAGTTTTTTAATGGTTGGTAGTGAGTATGGGACTGCGAAGAAGCTGTAGGCTATGCCTGCTCTGATTACTGTGTCCACCATACTGATTCTTTGTTTGATGGTGGCAGGGCATTTTGATAGTTGTTTACATTGGTCTATTATTTTAGTTGTGGTGATATGTGTTTGGAGTTTCCATTTGAGTGATGGGACTAATTGTATGCCCAAGTAGACATAAGGTTCATTTTTATGGAGTACTAGTAGTGTTTGGTCTCTGTAACTGATTTTTTGGTTGGTCATGTGGGTTTTAAATTTGATTGATTGCATTTTGGATTTATTTGGGCAACCGGTGACGGCACATTTTGTGACTCCCAAGTCCATGCCTGCCTATTCGCAGAATTTGTCAATTTTGTTTAGTTGTATCTATAGTGATTTTGTATTATTTGATATAGCTGCTAGGTCATCTGCATATGCTGCGGAGCTGATTTTAATTTCTGATGTACCAAATGTATATCCATTTTCTCCTCTTTGTAACCACTTTAAAAGTGGTTCTAGAAAAATTAAAAAGAGATATGGACTAAGTGTGTCTCCTTGAATGGTTCCTCTTTGAATTGGTATTGGTTTTGTTTTCCCAAAGTGTTCTCCAGTAAATATAGTATTTGAGTGGGAGTAGATGTTTCCGACTAGCATTATTGCATCTGCCGAGTATCCAAGGTCTTTCATTATAGTTAGGAGTCTTGCGTGGTCTAGTGAGCCAAATGCATTTTTGAAGTCTATATAAAGTAAGTATATATCTTGATTTGTAAATTTTGCATCTTCTAGTGCTGCTATTAGGAGTTGTAGTTGTCTTGTTGTACTTCTTTCTGCTCTGAATCCTTCTTGACTATCGTGTAAGATTTGGTATTTTTCACCGTATGTTGACAGTATGTGTGTTAGTGTACTGGTAAAAAATTTGTATATTGTGTTTGCAAGTGCTATTGGTCTGTGGTTTGGCAGTTATGCAGGATTTCCTTTTTTATAAAGTAGTATGGTTAGACTTATTTTCCATGAAGCTGGGATTTGTTTTTGTTTGTAACAGTGAGTAAAAAATAAAAAGAGTAGTTTGTGAAAACTTTCAGGCATACTTTTTAGTATAGAATTGGGAATTTTGTCTGGGCCTGGTGTTTTGTTGTTAGAAAGATGTTTGAGACACATTTCGTATATTTCTTTGTCAAAGTGTATATGTAGGAGATTTGTGGGTTTCCTCTTTTTTCTATTACGAATCCATCAAGGTCGCGGGAATGCTAGCGTGTGAGCCTAGAAAGGAGAGCCCGAGAGCCTGAGAGCCTGAGAGCCCACAGATTTTTACAGTTTTTTTTCAGTTTTTTTGAACTGGACCTATGACCGTGGGTTAGGTCTTCTGGGTATTATTTGCTATTAGTTTAGGGGGAAATATGAAAGAAATTAGAGTGGAGAAAACAAATTGTATGTGGGAGAAATTAGTTAGGTAAAATTGTTAAATGTTGGAGATTTAGTGATAATAGAAATGCATGTAACATTCTAATGTTGAGTCAATAATTTTATAAAACAATGCAATGTGTTTGGGTCTTAGGGTTTAGGAAAAACTTTCAATTGATTTGGTGTTAGGGAGTTTAGGTATTAGGGTTTAGGGTTTAGAAACCAACATGTGAAGAGTTTTAGATTATGTTTTCCAAATTTCAAATGTAGTATCAAAGAATACAATGTATAAGAAATTTTGAAACTACATTGAATGCACATAGAATTGAATTAGAGTGATTAGTTTTATACACTTAGAATTGAATTAGAGCAATTGAATAAAAGTGATATCATTCAAAAATGAAGATAGACAATGAATGCATAAAAGTGGTAGTGGCCCTTTTAGTCTCACTACAATCCAATAAAAACATCTGTGTCAAGTAACACATAATAGTCACAATACTCAAGAGTGTAGTGCTATGGTGAAGACTCAAATGAAACCGTGGAACTAGATGATGCGGACATAGACTCCTCTATGTCACTACAATCACTACCCGATGCCTCACCATCAGACTCAATTGCCTCCTGATCAACAAACTCTAAAACACGAGCATCAACAAACTCTAAAACACGAGCATAAACAAACACGGGGCGAGGACTACGATCAGAAACACGCTGCTCTGCAAACTGTCTAGCAATTCCTTCTGCATAAGACGGTAGCGTGAAGGGTTTAGAAGGACTAGGAAAAAACTCGGGATTAGAGAAGAAAGGTAAGTGAACTCCAGCACTTAGTCCTCCGCATCTGAAAGCAAAAAAAAAAACATAGTATTAGAAACACTAAACAATAAACCACGATCAAAGATCTACAAATCATAATGCAAAGCAATTACATAAACCGACTTACTTACTGAATCGAGATTTCTTCACAATCGGCTCTGCTTCAATGTCCTCATTGTCCATATCATCCAAGCCAATAACAACCCTCGGTTGGCGAGGCCTACGTGTCACAGCGGGTCGAGTGAGAGGAGCAAGGACCGCATCAAATATAGCCTTGTCCTCCTGTAGCGCTGCGATGTGGCGGTCCACATTGCGGCAAGCGTGGATAGAGGCGCCTGCAAAAACAGTCACAAAGTAGACAAATGTAAACAAACTACAAGGACAAAAATTAAAAGATAGTAGACAAACGTAGACAAAAATACATGAGAGATAGTAAACATTTGTAAACAATGTACAATGACAAAAATTGAAACATATCATTTAGAATAAGATTGAAACACTAACCAGTCGCGGTAGTGCAATCCAACACCACGTCGCCTGGAAAAGAACAAGTCTCAACCAGCATCTGCATGAACAAGGTAGATTTCTCTCGCGGTCCACGCCATGGCACCTCCCCGTTCATCAATTGGTCATCTTTACATATGAAGTTCTGGAGGATGTCGTCCCGTGCGATATCTACTCCGTGACGAAGAAGTGCAGGGACCGGTTGGAATGTAAATGAGGATGGATCCCAATTACCCTTAACCCTGATCGCCAAACAAATGCCAAAGCGATTGGTCTGGAAAAGAAAAACCATTACATAAGTTTAGGAAAACATATACAAAATACTTCAAGGTAAATCAATGTCAACATTAGCTTCATAAACAAACTCACTGTCAACAACGGATTGATAGGGGATGTCAGGTGAAGACGGTTCATTCCCCACCAGTCCTTCTTCACCTCGAATCCATAGCTCTTGCAGTAACCCAAGATCTTCGATTTTGTAGCTGATCGAAAAGGATAAATGATAATAAGAGCACCATCATCCTGCAGGTGTTGATCTGCAAAATCGAAAACTGGTTGCAAGAATTCTCGAGGTTCCTGGTTCCACTTAGGAACGGTAGAGGCAGGAATTGATACGCCTGGGACTGGCAACCCCTCAGGCATATCCACAATCATGAGGTCGACTAAACCCCTGGAATTCATGGCACCTTTGAAAGCCCGGTTCTTGTCATTTTTGTGCTAGAAGACAAAGAAGACAATCAATGAAGTTAGTTTCAAAAGCACAGTTTAGGGTGTAAACACATTGATTTATACATCAACACATTCCAAACAAAACTTGAACAATTGAAATACAAACATATCACTCATCAATTGTAGTTTCTAAAGCACAGTTTAGGGTTTAAACACATTGACTGATTTAAACATGAACACATTTCAAATCATACTTGAAACGGTTGAAATACAAACATATCACTCATCAATCGTAGTTTCAAAAGGACATTTTAGGATTTAAACACTTTGATTGTTTTATACATCAACACATTTCAAATCAAAATGTAACAGATTATACACAAACACAGTAATCAATGAATTTTGTTCCTAGAGCTCTTATTATGAATTACATTGATTGTAGAAAACATTTGAAATAAAAATTGCACAAATTAAATTCAAAGACACTAACCTTCTTCATGAATGCCTTCAAGTCGTCATAAACCGGGGGCAAGGGACCAGTTCCACCTCCAAGAATTTGTCCCAATGATGTGTTCACTATGAACTCATCATTGGTGAAGTCCTCCACTCGTCCAAGATCAACCGCCACTGGAGCCTGAGAGAGAAGTTCATAGGGAGATTCACGGTTCGTACCTCGGGAAGGAGTCGATTGTAACTGAGAACCACCGTCCACAGTAGAAGAGGCGCCTACACCTTCCTTCTCGTTCTTCGCAGGTTCAACGGTCTTCTTCTTCCCCTTCTCTTTCTCTGATGCCTTCTCTGCCGCCTTCTCAATCCTTTCCTTTTCCCTTAAAGCAGCCTTCTCAGCACCATCCTTCACCTTCTGAGCCTTCTTTCGATCGGACTCCTCCCGTTTCTTCAGAGCTTTCTCCCTGGCTTCGTCATCCTCCACATCTGCAAGCTTGATAATGTCTTCAGCTGCAATTGCAGCTTCCTCCCGATTCCGCTTCAGCTCCTTCTCCTGGATTGGCGTGAACGACGTGCTGCAATCCAGGTACCAAGCGCCAGAGTTCAAATGCGTTGTAGTCCATGTCCGCAGCTGCGATGGCGATAGCATACAAGAATCTGATGACCAATCCAACCACGTGTTGAGGAAGACAGGGAGATCTTCTTTGGCAATTGCCCTCTTGGGAAGAAGCTCATACTTGAAATATCTACAAAAACACAATGTTAGTTAAATATACAAAGAACAACCATTAATTGAATTGACTTGACAATTTTGAAATCAAATATAAATTACAATATGAAAATTTATGTCCATTGTTATAACATTCAATCAAATAGAAAAACAAACATTCAATCAATTGAAAAAACATTCAATCAATTAGTAAAACAAACATTCAATCAAATAGAAAAACAAACATTCAATCAATTGAAAAAACAAACATTCAATCAAATAGAAAAACAAACATTCAATCACTTGAAAAAACAAACATTCAATCAAATAGAAAAACAAACATTCAATCAATTGAAAAAACAAACATTCAATCAAATAGAAAAACAAACATTCAATCAATTGAAAAAACAAACATTCAATCAATTAGTAAAACAAACATTCAAACTTATTTGACAACATCAATATAAAGCAATGAAGTTCAAATCACAATTTACAATGAAAAAATAAAAACTTAGTTATTGTTTCAATCACCTGAAGATGACACGCTTCACTGCAAGGTCAAAGCCCTAGAATGAAGAGAAATCCTCAGATTTCTTGAAATGGTCATGGCCTTTGAAGTATGATAGAAAGGCATGATCCCAAAGGCGGATTCTCCACTCCTCAATGTATGCACTCAATGATAGAGGCTCGAGGGGAGAATCCATGGAAATTTCAATGCTATCTGCACGAACGATATCCTCAAAGGACTCCACTGCATTTTCTGCAATCTGTATTGTGAAGTATAAGTATCAACCTTGAAACAAAACATTACTACAATGATTGAAAATAACTGAAGGATCCCAAGATGAATATGATATAGATCCAAAGCAGAAATAATGAACTACATGCAAAGATACATACCCCAGCCCACCAGCAGGCCTTCACAAAAAAATTTCCCAACTTCTCTTCATTCGTAGGTTAAGGTGGGAAACGAAGAGCTTGACGGGTTGCAATTGAAGAATTGAAAAACTTGATCCATTTGACCTTGTGAACAGGTGCTACATTTGATGTAGCAATTAATTGGAGCTTGTCCAATGTCAATTCTGGTGTAGAGTTCATTGTCCAGTGTCTTTCAATCTACAAAGTTAAAATGAGATTAATTAGATTTGAGGTTCAATAAGCAAATCATGTGTTTTAAACTAAATCAAATGAATTCATACCTCTTTGAAAAAATCCTCTCCAATTGCAGGATTTGCAACAGAAGCAAGTTTACCCATCTTCACGCTCAGTTTGGCAGTCTTCTCCTTGATCGCGGCACACATAGCTGCAGCAGTACTAGCAGCTGAAATATCTTGAGGATCGGTTTGCTCACGGTGCAACCGAGCTGCAAGATCTGCAGCAACAGCGATCTCATGCTACCATGCATGAACAATTGCAACAAAGTTAGAACCAATAAATTGAATTGTGTCCTAAAGAAACATTTAAGACATAAATCGAAACACAAATCAATAACATACCCAAAACATGAATGCCGTGAACACCTCTAAAGTCAGAGAGTACTACGTACGCCTCGGGCCAATCATTTGACGTTTCAAAATCTCAACAGGAGTGAGAAGCTCATTGAACATATCTAATAGCATCACTCCGTACTTCTTGGCTCTGTACAACGTGTGAACGAGGCTGGTCTTCACATGAGAGTCCTCGGTGTGCCTAATTGAGTTCAAAATTAGAACAAGATGTTTACAAGTATTAATCATTAATTCATAGCAAATAATGTTCAATTGTTATACAACAAATAAATAAAAATTGTTTAATACAAACTCACTTGTTGATGTCATGCATCACTTGCATAACCACTCCAATCCGCCCCTTAGTGTCAAGAATGATAGTATCAACATGATAGTGCCACAATGGCTCATTTGCATGCAACCTCTGGATATGGTTCATCCATGCAGCTCTACGATGGTTTCCGTCACATACAAAAAACATCTTGTTAATGTACTGCTCCATCCCAAGAAAACCGCGGAGGTATTTATTGAATTTTTCGTTCTCCTCATCCCATACCGGTCCCCACTTCTCCTTGTCCTCCTGTGAAACTTCTTGGACATCACCTTGCTCATTAGTAATAGATACATAAAAAACCGCTGCGCCATCTCGATATCCATGGACAAACTCCTCTTCGAGTTTGGTCAAATCACATGCAAGGGTAGGCCTCACCATTGGCATGCTAATCATCCGACACAGAGGGATGTGATGCCTAGAAATGTTGACGGCTGAAGTCGAAGGCTTGCGATTGTTGCAACGGCATTAAGCTTCTGGCGACTCCTAATAACATCCTCACTCGCCCCCAACGTAGCTTCCATCTTCGTCATTCTCCTCCGCATCAAGATCTGTATCATCCTCCTCTCCACCTCCCAATGACGGTTGAGGCTCGGGGCTATCATCTATCGCGTCGTGCTCCTGGCCATCCTTCAAAATCAATGAACATTAGCTATCATTCTAAAGCCATTATACAATTGAATGAACACCATCATCTAAAGAAAATGCTAACACGAATAGTATCATTGTTAGCTAACATAAATAGAGCAATGATATGATTGCTTGCATTCTAATCCCATAAGCTACTGACACGAATAGGAGAACCAAACTCCAGCACTAGAAGGCCATCACGAGAGGATACCACCAAATCAGATTCGGTGATCAACAACACAAACATTATGAGCAAGAAAGAGGTGGTATTATTGCAAGGCTATACAAGCAAAACTATAAGCACCCAGGCACATGGCCATCACGCGCAACGAAACAGCAAGGGAACGAGATGAGTTGCCATCGCGAGTAATGGCTGCCTTGAACCCCAGCCACCATAACCTGATCCCTCGGCCTCCAGAAGTAGAACCCATAGCCACCATAACGAGAACCCTCGACCAGCAATACGAGTAAAGAGAAACCAAGGGCACGACACGCCATCACAAGCACATCATAACCGCGTCCAAATCAATACTCACAGACCCAGCATCACGAGTAAAGAAACAGCAAGTGCAAGACACGCCATGATGACCATATCATCACCGCGTGCAAATCAAAACTCACAAACCCAGTAGGAACTCGATCATGGCACGTCACGCCATCACGAGTGCGTCATCACGAAGTCATCACGACGGGTATAGAGTTGCCATTACGAAACCTTGACGCGGCCACAAAAATCACTTCAGGACATCACCAGCACACCATCACGAGTGGCCATCACTCCAGGACATCACTTCAGGACATCCACATAACCACAGCAGAGAACTCCGGGAAATCACGAGTCCCACGCAATCAAGCAAGTCGCAAGACATCACTCCAGGACATCACTGCACGACATCCACGTAACCACAACAGATATCTCTAAAACATCACGAGCAAGACGCAACCAAGCAAGACACACACACCACAGAATGAAGAGCTTGAAGACCTCACGGCCACGACGTAAAGGATGCGCGGGGGCACGAGATAAAATGGACACCACACAGCCACCAGGACCAGAAACAGCTAGGGCATGAGATGTAAAAGAC
Organism: Pohlia nutans; assembly: GCA_022496805.1. Lineage (NCBI taxonomy): Eukaryota > Viridiplantae > Streptophyta > Bryopsida > Bryales > Mniaceae > Pohlia > Pohlia nutans. The sequence goes on from CM040094.1 coordinate 21,199,015, forward strand.
ACCACGATGCACACCTAACACTACGTCGACCATGATGAACACACTGCCATCACCACTACGTGTATTACGAAAAACAAAAATCCAGAAGAAATTGGTCATGACAAGCACGCCATCACGAGTACGCCATCAAGAGCGCGTCATCACGAGCACGCCATCACGAGCACAGCATCACTCGAGCATACCACCATGCATCACTACCATGACGAGAATCCACTCCACGTCAACATGATCAAACAGGTTTTAGATTGTCCAGAGTGTCGGCCCCGAGTCACCAATCTCGGTGGTGAAACTTGATCTCAAAAAATACGACACGCCATCACGTGCAAACAAATTCGACACGCAAAACATACGACTCGAATCACTAGGTTTAGTGAACTCGTCACGCCATCACGCACTGTACTCACTTAGAAAACTTTTGACATGATATCACGACATCACGACACGGTCGCAAATTTTCGGCACGCTATCATAACATCACGACACAGTCAAAGAATGGGTAGAACGTGATTGGCCATCACCAGTTCGCCACAACAGCAAGCACGAGTTTACCAATTACCACCAAGTGTGAAGCAATGCGGCTATCACGAAGTCGCAACCACGACAGAGAAAACCAAGACAAATTCCACAAGTATGAGGGCATGACGAGGATATCACGACACATCAACACGACATCATGACATCACGAGCATCACGACACGCCTTCACGTGTTCACGACACGGCATCACGAGATCGCGCAATGACAAGCACGCCATCACAAGCACGCCATCACGCGCAAGGAGTCTTGGCATTACAGCATGACCAGGATCAAGGAGGTTTAGACTGCCCAGGGTGTCGGGCCCGAGACACCTCTCTCGGTGGTGATACTTGATCTCAATAATACGATACGGCCATTTCAAGCAAGACAAACTACGCCATCACGACACGCCATCAAGTGGACACCATGACAAATTCATCACGCGCAAAGGAACAAGCAATGCGGCCATCATTAGGTTTAGATAATAACACCACCACGAGCAACGCGGCCAAGGGTTAGTCTTGGTACTCCATGGGACTCATATTGGGTGTCGGCCCCAAGACACCTCTCTCGGCTGAGAGATTTGATCTAAGATAGTTAGTTAAGCACATTGAGAAATGACGTACTCCTGAAAAAAAGTCACCGCGACACTAGATCACGAGCATGCCATCACAACACGCGATCACAACGGCCAAGCACCCTACGACGTCACACGCCAATCACGACGGCCGAGCACGCCACGACGTCACACGCCAAACCGAGAACCGAGCACGCCATGACGTCACACGAGATTACATGATCAGGTAGGGATTGTTGCTACCAGGGTGTCGGCCCCGAGGGTCCTCCGTCAGTGGTAACCCTTGATCTTCTAAATGCATAGACCCAGTACGCAGCACCGCGGCCATCACGAAGATATGATCAGGGCACGTTGGGCATGCTGAGGGCCTCGGTACCGAGACCCCACTGTCGGTGGAGTACCTTGATCTAAGGAATTTTATCTCAAGACGTCCACTCCCTAAACGGCACTAAGATGCCCATCTCATGTGATCAGCGTTGCATGAGAGTACCATGGCCGTTGGCCCCGAGACCCCATCCAATGCTAGGAGAATAGGTCTATAAAATAGGATTGATGTGCAATACAACACGCTACGCGGTCGCCACGAGAAGAAAATTGACCACTAATGCTACACAGATATGAGATGATGCCATCCCCCATGCCCAAACGACACCACGAAGACCATCATAGCACGGACAACGACCATAACGACCGCCACGACTGCTTGAAAATGACCACGGCCTCGAAGACCTGATCATGCCTGGGGGAGGAGGGCGATACCATCGGCACCGAGACCCCTCTTTTAGATGACCAGTTTGATCAAGTTAATGAAGGACTCACCACGCCAAGGTACAGTCCCCAGACTCTAGGGGACTTATACTTGTGCCAGTGCGAGCAATAAGTTGAGAATGACGACCACGACGGCAAGACGACCATTACGACCACGATGGCTACTTCAAAATTCCCACGGCCAAAACGACCTGATCATGCTAGAGAGGGAAGCCTGCCCTATCGGCACCAAGACCCCTTTTTTAGAACACGACCGTGATTACCTCAATGAGGGCTCGCCATGCCATGGGACAGACCCCGGACCCTACGGGACTCATACTCGTGCCAATGCGAGCACGTCAGTAGAGCCTGACGACTACGACGGCAAGACAACCATGACGACCGCCACGACTGCTTAAAAATCACCACGGCCACGAAGACCTGATCATGCCTGGGGGAGGAGGGCGATACCATTGGCACCAAGACCCCTCTTTTAGATGACCAGTTTGATCAAGCTCATGAGGGACTCACCACGCCATGGAACAGTCCCCAGTTTCTAGGGGACTCAAACACTTGCCAGTGTGAGCAATTCGTAAAGAATGACGACCACAACGACATAACGAACACGACAGCAAGACGACCATGACGGCCGCTACGGCTTCTTCAAAATTCCCACGGCCAAGACGACCTGATCATGCCTGGGGGAGGAAGGCATTTCCATCGGCACCGAGACCCCTCCTTAACATGACTAGGTTGATCAAGTGAATGAGGGACTCACCACGCCATGGGACAGTCCCGAGTCTCTAGAGGACTCATACTCGTGCCAGTGCGAGAAATTCGTACAGAATGACGACCATGACGACATGACGAACACGACGGCAAGACGACCATGACGGCTGCTCCGGGTCTTTCCCATGACTCTATGGGACTCAATCTCGTGATAGCACGATGTGACGACCACACGGCCACGAGGATTTGATCATGATCAAGTGAATGATGGACTCACCACGCCTTGGTAAACCCCATAGACTCTTGGGTACTCGTACTCATGCCAGTGCGAGCACAACGCCATGACGACCACGACAGCAAGATGACCATGGGGCAGTCCCCACTATCTTGGGGACACATACTCGTTGCATTGCGAGCAACTCAGTACGCCACGCCATGGGACAGTACATAGAGACTCGACACCTCATGAGACATTCATCGCGATATCAAAATGGCCACGAAGAATCAGACCAAAACGACCACCACAATGAATCTGGACGCCCACGAAGAATCACACAATTTCGACCACATCAAAAAATCCCGACGGCCACAAAGACACACAAAAACATTTAGGGATACACCAATACGACCACGACGGCCATCTGGAAATCACGACGGCCACGAAGATTCACACCAATACGACCACCACGATGAATCAGGTTGGCCACGAAGAATTAGGACGGCCACGAATAATCCGGACGCCCACGAAGAATCACACATTTGATCAACATGATGACAAGAGTCAATTAGAACTTCCCACCTCAACAAGATGACCTTCCGCTGCAGGTGCGTGAGCTTCAGGGTCGCCGCCTTCGCCTAGTGCCGGGGTGTTGCTCCTCGTCCGTGACATTTCGTCCTCTCGTAGCGCCGTTTCAATACCTTGTGCGCTGAGGTTTTCCTGCAAGAATCACAACACGATCAGCGCTTCACTAGGGAATGCAAGAGAAGACGCAGTATGAGCACCGCCATCGCAAAGCACTACAAGAGCGTAGAGATTAACTAACATAGTATTCAGATGGGAAGGCGCAGCCGCGGCGGTGTTTGGCTCCGCACTCACCGTGCAGACGTTTCGACGAGATGTGCAAGGGGGATCGACTGTCACCCTCCTAGTACCCACTTGAGTGATACCCTAGATTCAATCGAGCCTTCACTTTACATCCACGGGTTCATCCAAGTGCGCTCGACCGACGTCATTCTCACAAGTGCTCGTCAGATCAAAAGGATCCGTCTATCCAAGTTTAATTGATGTGACAAACTATGGGCTTTGACAAACTAAGTATTCGTGTGCAACTTTGTGCGCTTGACCAATATTGGTGCTCTTGGCCGTCCAAGTGCTAAATTAAAAATATCTTAGGTGACACTATGAAAATCGAGTGCCGGGTGGTAAGATTAGAAATTTGGAACACAATAGATACACGATGCAACTATATTGAAGAGCATATTTGACTTTTTCACATTATGACTTTAATAATTTAGCTGGGACTCGAGCTTAATACTATACCCACGTCCACTGACGTATATCAAAATAGTCTAAAATGTCAACACTCACAAAGACCACTTACCCTAATGACCTCTTAGAACACCCTGTAAAGGCTCATCAAAGCGAAGTGTCCTGAGTAGATAATCCTTACATGCTGCCATTGATGTTCGTCCTCGCTTAATATGTCTTGATGTAATAGGCCATTATCAGTCAGATCGTTGTACGTCAACATATCTTGAGAAGACGCCAAGTTTGCTACATCGTCGTCACCAAAGTCTAAAGTCATGGGGGTGCATTCATGAACATCCTTCACTCTTGACTTGAGTTTAGGAGGTCTCATCTTTGACCGCTCCAGCGCACGCTTGCTTGAAAACATTAAACGACCTCTTTTCTTTTTTTTCTTCTGTCCACTAGGTCCTTCAAATTGAAGATGACAGTTTCTTTCAAACATCTGTCTAAGACAAATGCAAGTATATTACAGGACGAACTTCACTATTAGAGTTAGTGCAAATAAAAATTACACCAAATAGTACTAACGACGTCACTTAGGTTAGGACGATCTCATCCTCAAACGCTCGACTTCTCCTTTGCTAGAATATAGCAGACTCCCTTGTCTCTATCTCTTCTTCTGTCTACTAGCACTCTCAAAGATATTAGAACATCCCCCGTCCAAGTTCTGCATACCCCAAAGTCCAACTCAATATTTTCATGAAAACAGAATGTTCACACTATGCTATTTATACTCTAGTTTCAGCAGCCCATACAACGTTCACAGCTCTCGCACAGCAAATTCGTTCCTCCACTGTAACTCATGCGTACATGTACCTAGATGTTAGCCATTCACTACTATTCTTAATTTCATATACTCTATATCTAGAAGAGCTTTCTAACAAGTTGGCTAATTCTATATTTTCAGTTAAACGCGTTTTTGTAACAAGTTAACAACTCACATCCTCCTTATCAGCAGTCACTGACTACGCCACGATGTATACGCCTTTATTGATTACGGGCGCTTGCTATAGTATGTGATTCACGTTCTCCATATTTTGACTTTGCCGTCGTTGATTGTACTATAAAATGTAGCCTATGTTCAAGCTCAGTAGGTTATGCCGTCAATGGGTTTGTCACCTGTCAGTGATATACTTAAAATACAACGCGTTCATCAGAATTGAAGTGCTACACTATGCTAGTATATCTGCAAGATCTAATTCAATGAACACATCTTCTACACAATTTCGATCTTTTGTTATCTCTCGTTAATCCTTTGCCATCGTAACTCTAGCACCAGTTATGGATGCTTCAGAACGAAGCTGCGCACAGGAAGTTATCAAGTTAGACAAATTTGGGAGACTGGGTACGCGAAACAAAGAAGACTATCCTGTTGTGTCAAGGAATGGACGTTTGGTGCAGATGTCGAATCCCATCAACTGCTTGGAGGGTGCAGTGGAATTGTGGATGGGCGAATTCCCAAACTGTCAAGACTTCAACATCGAGCTCGCAATCATCTTGCTGGACAAAGATGTTCTTCGGTTTTACCGCGTCTCGTGTGGAATTTGGGACTCCCTCCCGAGACATCCTCTTGTCTGGAGGCTCATGTGGTCTCATTATGTTTGCCAATTGTTGGGACTCCTCGATCCTTGCAACCTCGAAAGCGAGGGTGTTCCAATTGTGCCAGAAGAAATTGCAACTGCCATGCAAGACTTCTTTGACGATGAAGCCAAGCCTCCGTTTTGGGGTTCCGTTCCAAACACAATGCCCATCTAATCCCTGGGCCATGGAAATGACTTCCAAGCTACCTTTCTAGAAGCTGCAGCTTAGATTTTTACGATTAAAATCAATATATCCTGGCACTAAAGAGAAAGATATAGAATATAAATTACTTAGCCGTATCCAAGATTGTTATATGTTTTATTACTTTGTTATTATTACACGAATGCCATCGAAGCTTCGTCTATAGTGCACATAGATTAGTACTACAAAAAGCTGCACTTTCATAAAGAGTATTGGGTTTTTGTGACAGTATAAATAAAAGTGAACGACAAATTCTTCACTTGAATATTGTATCTGTTTATGTGGTATGACTCAGCCAACGCCGATTGAGATTCCTCCAAGTCTCTTTACATCCACTCATGAACTTTGAACTGCGAGCTAATGCATGTGACAGTCTGCATTCGTTTATCTATTTTAATACGCGAGCGCCGTATAACTCTCTGACATTGTTTGATTAGTCATTCTGATAAAGTGAAATTGATGCTTGTTGCACTGCGGCTCCAATCTTAGACCTATCCCACAGTCTTCTTTTTAATTTCTACTGCTACAATGCATATACTCACTCCCTAGCAGACGACATCATGATATATACTGAATCAAATTCAATGCCCCTCACAATTCATTTTACTGTGTCTTCGTTGCAGATTTGTTTTTCGTTTTGAAAGCAACAGTACCTTTGTACCCAGTTCTTTTCCATGGCCAGCATTTCTGTTAGAGGTGACGAGGTCCCACTAGTTCTACCAGTAGGGGAACCTGGCTTTGTCAAGGTCACCTCTAACCTTCTCTACATTAGGTTCGGTCTAGCAGAAAGCTCCATCATGGTCGAAGAAGAGGTACTTGAGAAGTATGGAATAGTCAAAGAGGGCATTCTACAGTCTAGATGTACAGAGGACGAGGGTTACTACTGGCTCCTCAGTCCTGGCCAGTACAGGGCATATGGTCTCACCCTGCAGCAACTGGCTGCATCTACTGAAATTATTGCCCCTGCCTCGGATACTTCCACTGTTGAGTTGCCCCACGCACGTCGTGATAGAAAGCATTTTGCAGATCCAACTCGTTCCGTTGCAGATATTATGGTCAATCTACGTAATGTGAAACGAGAATCTTTAGACCCCATCATTGAGTTGTCCAGTGAATCTGAGGGGGAAACACCTTCACTTCCTTCCCAACCTCCAAACTTGAATGAACCAGCTCCTTTTGTTGCGACTCAACCTATTGTCCGTACCCTCGCTAATAGTCCATCTTCCTCCTTGTTCTCCCTCCCTCCTGTGTATCCTAGTAGTTCACAGGATTGTCCTAGTGTTATGCAATGTCTGCGGAAGTTGTCTAGTGTTCCTGGCTCTCGTACTGAACTTGCTCAAATAGATTTTGATCGCATCAAATATCACAAGGTGCAGTTCCTTCCCTCGCAGTTTGACAGGGATGTGGTCTTTGAGTTGCCTCCAATTTGTGGACGTGTGCACTCTTCCGGAGCCCGGAGCATGGAGGGAATGGACAAGCGTTATGATGGCCACACATGGTGCCGCACCACGACGTCTAACATCCACAATAGCTTCGGCTTGAAGTTCAGGAGGTCAACTTGCGTTGGCCACTTGCGTTGTGACAACGAAGACTGTGACTATCTTGCTAGAACGTCTAGGAAGAATGAGACAAAGTGGACAGGTACAACTAACTTCCCCTTCACTATTCGTCAACCCCGTCCTCGAGATTCATCTATTGTATGTAAAGTCTGCAAGAAAGCCCCATCTTGTCGCGACTCTTGCACAGCGCGAGTGTATTACGTGGTCAACGTCAACGACAGGTCCCGTGCATGTATCCATTTAGGCTTTCATCGACATCCGGTTGCCGAAGGACAGTGCAGGGAGTCTATGGAGACCATCACCGGCTTGATCGCATCAGAGGTGGCGAAGACTCCCACCGCCGAAAATTTGGTCATCGCTCTTGCGGCTAGCAAGGAGTTTCTCGAGACGTTTCTTGTCCACAGTGGGCCTGGCCCAAAACAGATGCTGCAAGGACAGGAATTGGACAAGGTGATGGACAAGTTTCGCATGCTCAGCTCTCCGAGTGTTAGAAACATGATCGCCACCTTTCGCGCGCAAGGGAAAGGCAAAGGCGAGATTGATCAAATCCTGGAGATGAAGCGGCATGCGGAGATTGAGTTCATACACGACAGTGTATTCCCGGGCCAAGGACAGGAAAAGGTATATCTCTTTAAGATGCTCGTTCATGGCCCCGGGAGTGGCGTCGACCTTGTCAGAAGAATGCAACCTGGGGGAGACCTCCAAAATTGCTTCGTCATGTTCGATCACGTCAAGAGACTGAAGCCATGGACCACCATTGCGTGCCATGTTTATGACTCCACCTACAGCAAGGTAATGACCATCACTGTGTGCGATATGCAAACTGAAGGCACTGAGGGTCAGCTTATATTTTGGCGTTGCCTAAACAAAGTGATGGACAATAACGGCATGCCAAACCCAAACTTCAAAGGTTTCATGTGCCACAGCGCACAAGCAAACTTCAATGCAGTTCGCATTGTCTACGGCTCGGGCAATCCTTCCGTACCCATGGTAGACCGTGAAAGAACTTGTCTCTTTCACTGAGCAACAAGTATGCACAAACACACTGAGAAGCTGATTGCCAAGAACTTTCAAAATCAGCACATCAGGCTTTGCAAGCAATATAAAGACACTCGAACAATGGACAAAGTTGACAGGATGTACCTTGAGCTGAGAGCGTGGTGGTATTCTTCTGGTGCTGCTTTAGAGGATGCGATTCGCGAGCTGGAAGACTGGCTGGCCTTTTGGCATTTTTGCTATCGTCAATGGGGCGGTTTCATGGAAACGCTAAAGTATCAAATACATTATTTTGCTTCACGTGCACGTTTGGAATATGTTGTGGTCCCTCCGAGACCATGGTCCTCCGTCCGAGGTTGTCTGTATTTTGACGAGGTCAAGTGTTGAACTCTCAGGCCCGACATTTGTTTGGATATCTCCCATAACACATAAAATCTGATCAACAAAGTGTACATAGAAAGTAGCCGTCGGCCCCGATGGCTCTTTCTTCATGAAAACAGTTGATCTAATTTTTTCTGAAATTACAAAAAAAAAATAACAGAAATTTGAATTTTTTTTTTGACTCCTACGTGATTATTATATCTATGACCCCAACGCAATTAGTATGACATGTTTAGGTACTGGTCAAATTTATGTTATGGCGTGTAATAATATAAATTGTGTGATGCAATTTCTGCAGAATCTTACCGCAGATGAACTTGCAGACATCCCAACCTGCAACCTTGCAGAGACTGTTCACAACAAGTGGATGCAAGCCTCCGGGAAGCGAGGCTCGGACCTCTTTGTGGCCACCACCGATGATTGGGCCCGTGCATTCATGCAGATGACCAACTATAGAACATTTTTATGTGGAGGTCCGTCTGGAATTGGTCCGTCCAAGCACGATCTAAAACTGAAGAGGGCTATGGCATCCCATGACGGCAAGAGAATCGCCGATGCAATTAACAACATGCCCGGGGCTGCGGAGGTTTCAACATGCACTACAAGAAAACCAGCCCAATGTGACTAGGTTTTATGACTACAACAGGGCATAAACCAAAATGTGACTAGCACTGTTTGTAGTCATTTGGACTTAGTCGCTTCGGACAATGTGACTGGGGGTCATATCGGACACTTCTTGTTCCCAATGCTGCGTTCCCACAGTGTTTTGGGACCTCGAAACGGGACCTGCAGTGGGACTTGGGACCATATGACTCTATATAGTCATACATTTATGACTACACGTAGTCATCTATATGGAAATTATGACTACACGTAGTCATACATTTATCACTACGCATAGTAGTGAGATGATGACTGAAATGCGTCATACATTGAGTTGGGAGAATAGGACTCTTTGGAGTCACATCTATTGGACTACCCATAGTCACGAATACTGAAATAGCTTCTGAATGCTATGACTAATTGTAGTGAGATATTAGTGACTGCATCAACGGTTTTATCACTACGCATAGTACTGTGGTGGTGACTGCATTAAGTCACACATAGACTTGGGATAATACGACTATGTAGAGCCACATCGAGGTGACTATGCATAGTCTCCAATGCTGAAATCATGAGATGGACATGACTAATTTTAGTGAGGTATTAGAGAATATAGCAATGGTTTGATCACTACGTATAGTGATGTGGTTGTGACTGTATTGCATCATACACACACGTGAGATAATACGACTCTGTAAAGTCAAATATGCTTCACTACACATAGTCACCCATATCATGTGATGACTGCATGGAGTCCTAGTATACTCGTTTCTATTACTACTGGGAGTCAATTTCAATATTAAATTGGAAGCATCTGACTAGGACTTGACTGTTCGTAGTCTAATGCAAACGTATGCCATGCAATCGAATCTGCCATTCTACCGGTGCGTAGTCATAGATTTCAGTTTCAGATTAGGGTGATAATGAGATCCGTTGACTATTACAAGTCAACCGTTCGGTTGTGAGCACTGCGTCAGGTGATGCAAATGATTTTCACACATTTCATTGAAATAGACAATTCGGTGCTGAAACAGGATGCACTGCACCTGGAACTCGATCAGTCTAAACTGCTTGGGAGAAGGACAGATCTATGTCCATGAACTCTGTGGGCCACAGTACAAAGTGCCCTACTGCTCGTCCTACCAAGGTCACGGGTGGATCATCTAGATCTACGGGTGCAAACAAACTGTAGTCGTCATCTATGCTTTTCTGCACTTCTACAGACACGGTTCCTGCAATTATGGTTTTCCCGTGTAGAGAAGCCCCAGCTACATTCTGCACTTTCCCGAGTGCCACAACTTTATCCTCCTCCCCTTCTTCAATTCCCTTGAGTCTCACAGGGTCACCCTTCTTGAACTCCGGGTCCTCATCTTCTTGTACAACCTATAATAATAAAAAAAAAACACAAAACAAGGATCAGTTGGGACTAAACTGCTGCTTTGATACAAAGATGTACTTCTCCAAGGCTCATGGCACTTATTCAAATTCTATGACTGTGAGAAGTCACATATTCTAACTTCATTACTAATATCAGTCACTTATTCTAACTTCGTGACTAAATCTAGTCAAGCCTGGTCACTCGTTCCATATGAATGACTACTAACAGTCACGAACTTGGCATAATGAATTTCTAAAGAACTAAGGCACAACATTCCAGGAAGTGGCTCATGGCACTTACATGTTCACTTATGGGTGTGTTCATGTTTTTCTTGAGTCTCACAGGGTCACCCTTCTTTAAATCCGGGTCCTCGGTTTCTTGTACAACCTATAAAAATAAAAAAACACACAAAACAGGGATCAGTTGGGATTGAATCACTGAATTGGTGCTTTCAGAAAAAAACCTGTGAAAATACAAGGCTGCCGACACTTACATGTTCACTTACCGGTGCGTTCATGTTTCTCTTCCTCTTCCCTTTCGCGTTCTGCTGACTGTCAATGTTGGCTTCCTTGCTCTTTTCAGCTTTCTCTTTGCTCCCCCGGAGTGCCCTTTGCTTCTTTGTGTCATCCTGGTCTTTCTTCAGCTTCTCAACCTCTGTCAAACGCGTTTTCTTCTGGGTGCGAGTGTCCTCTTTTGCAGGCTTAGAAGCCCTCAAATTCCGAGTGGAGTACACAACTGGGGCACGTCCTCCTGACTCTGCCACGGTCACTGTACCACAATCCGGAGTGCCTCCTGCAGGGTTGCTCGAAGTTCCCGACGGATGTGAGTCTTTCACATCACCTACTGCAGGCATGTCCTCTGCCTTATCCGGATCTGCAGGCTGCGATTCGCACTCCCCTGCTTGCTGCAATGCCTGTTGAGTACAGAGGCAACACGTCAATAAGGATCCTCTCAGTCATGGCTTTTAATCATGAGCAATGTTTACAAATGTGTTAAACAATGCCACACCTTCTTGACCATTCCAGTCACTTATTCAAATTTTATGACTGTGGATAGTAATAGATTCTAAACTGATGACTGTGAGAAGTCACATATTCTAACTTCATTACTATTATCAATCACGAATTCGAACTTCATGACTGCATCTAGTCAAGCCTGGACACTCTTTCCATACCAATGACTACAAACAGTCACGAACTTGGCATAGTGAATTTTTCTAGAACTAAGGCACAAGATTTCAAGAAGTGCCCAAGCAGGAGTTGTAATAACAGGATTTGGACAACACACATCAAGATCATACTTGTACCTGCATTGCCATGATACTTTCTTCAATGTGATCTGGCTTTCGTGAAGTGTTGGTGCCGGTGGACTCTGAGCTGGAGCTGCTCTTTGCACTTGCTGCCTTCATGGGGGTGACAACGGGAATCTGCAGGTGCTGCATGATGCGTTCAATGTTCTTCTCAATGGATCTCCGCTAATCACTATCGTGCTCTGGCTGTGCATCAGACACTCGGCTACTCGGGGAGGTTTCGTTTCTCAGATTGAGTCTTTGAGGGGCATTTTTGACCCGTGCAAGCTCCCTTTCAATTTCAACCCTAGTTGGGCTTCTCTCCAGCTCAATGGCCTGCACAGAGATGTTAGATTCCCTAGTTAGTGCTGCATACTTAGTGACAATTGATGAGGCTTCTCTCACGATTGCTGGAATCTACTACGTCGTCGGGTTATCACCACAATTTCACGGGCTTCTGCAAGGCAACGAGCAGTACGTGCAGGAAGGACTGGACTTGGAAAATGTTACCGATTGTACACAGAAATTGCTTACAGGAATGAGCTGCTGCCGTCAAGTGTCCTCGAAAATGAATGGGTTAACCTGGGTCAGACATCTCTATGACTAAAAAAAGTCACGAATTCGAACGTGATGACTGAGAACAATCACAAACTCTAATTTGATGACTGCACCTAGTCACTTCAAGACCTGGTTTGCGCTATGGAACAGTTCTACAGCCTTTGAGATTAGGAGCTGTAATGGACTTCTGACAAAACTAAGAAGAAGAACATGCAAGTTTCTCCAAGTACCGGTGATCATCTGACTTTGCTGGCAGTCTAGAAAGCTTGCAATGCTTGTGATGAAAGGCATGAAAACAAATACTGAAAACTTACCAAATTAGCTCGAACATATTCTTCGTTGCGCCCCGCTGAAGACGGCCTCTTCACTTGCGCTCGGCTGTATCGCAGCTTCTCTGCTTCCTGCTGTTTTTTCTCCTCCAAGATGAGTTTTGACAACTTTACCCAATGGTCATGCCGAATGTGCTTTGGCTTGTCCTTCCCTTCTTGCATTCTTTTCTTCAACTGATATCTCTTCACCTTCAACTGGCCCTTCAAAATGCTGTGGAAAGCCTCCTCTGTCACCTTGCCAAGGCCCCCATGGTACTCAAAAGTGTTGTCCACTCGTTCCTTGACAGCGAGCAACATAGAAGTGTTGAGATTCTTGTAGTTGTCTTCGCTGAAATCTATATCCTGCGCATGACCTTGAAGACATGTTAGCCACAGCGGTCGATTCTGTCCTTGTGGATGTCCTCTCAGATCGACCTCCACAAGGTGTTTTCTGGGCCCTCCTGCATCTCGAAAAGTGACCTCCTGAGCCTGTTGTTGCTTCAAAGCGACCCGTCGTCTGGACTTCTGGTCTCTGGAATATGAGGGTTGACCAAAGCTCTCAGTCATCTCTGATGGAGAATATGTGGAGGAGTTCACCCCAGGCTCCTGCATCTCCATTGCTCGCCTCCACTGCAGTAGTTGGAGCTGTCTTTCTGCAATTTCGAGGTCCAAGCTACTAATGGACCCATGCCGGGGAACGGCTCGGTTACGCGAAGGAGGTGTGCTGCCTCCCTCGTTAGGAGGAACCTCGGATACAACGTCATTGCAGTAATCGAAGGGCTCCCCTGATAGTGAATCGTCTGACATCTTGAGACGTTTTCTTTGTTGAGGTCGGGCTGTTTGCTGCGGACGTAGGCTCGTTGACCTGGGTTTGGGAATTCCACAACCTCCAAGACCTCGCTTGCGCACCTCCCACACAGATGGCTCGGTTGTCTGTCCGCTGGCCTGCACAATACATACAACGCTAATCATTCTCAGTGTCAAGGTTAGTCATTATCCCAGTTCATGTGACTAGGACCAGTCACAAATCCTAAACATATACGGAGTTTGATAGTCAACTATTTAGTTCATGTGACTGAACTCAATCAACAAATTCATTCTCAAACTGATTCCAAGCACTCAACGAGCCTACGGAATCAACTATTTGATTACCACAAATGGTTTACATGAAAATCTATTAATTGGCACCACAGATGAAAGGAATGAGCATTCGACACAAAACTTGATCACAAAACTTCAACACATATTGCTGGCAGACTTGAGCAATCAATCACTCCAATGCAATTGAAACAAAATCAAGCAAACAATGAAAGCTACAGAAAAGGAGTCATGGAACGAGCCAACAAGCAAAGACCAACATCAGTCATACATCTGTTGGGCTCGATACTAGTTTTGTAGTCAGAATTCTCGTTCATGTGACTATGAACAGTCACAGAGCCACGATACATGACTGCAGTTTCAAGGCAAGCAAACACTAGCAGTTTCAAGGCAAGCAAATACTCAAACAGCTTGTATCCAGATTGTGAATTTACGGAAGCTAGTACTCACACAACTAGTATCCAGATTGCGAATTCACGAAGCTAGAACTCACAAGTTGTATCCAAATAGCAAATTTACAAAGCTAGAATTCACTAAGCTATTATTTGGCGTGCAAATTCACGAAGCTAGTGCTCACACAGTTAGTATCGAAATTGCAAATTCACGAAGCTAGTATTCACAAAGCTTTTATCCAATGTAGATTCACGAAGCTAGTACTCAGTCACACAGTTACTAAACCAATATGCAAGCATGGTGATATCAAGAAGCTAGCGTGATTGACTGCAATGGGAAATTGGAGGAGCATGCAAATGCACAGCTCTTACAAACGATGAGAAATGGACTGCAGCAATGCACACAAGTTCCTGGACATCAACATTCATAATTGATACATGAAAGTATCTATGACGAGAACCTTAGCAAGTGAAGTCAGAATTCTCGTTCATGTGACTATGAGCAGTCACAGAGCTTGGAAACAAGACTGCAGTTTCAAGGCAAGCAAACACTGAATCGAGGTAGCAAAGCAAACACCGAATCAAGCAAACATCGAATCATCGAATCAAGCAAACATCGAAGCAAACATCGAATCAAGCAAACATTGAAGCAAGGCAGTACACTCACCTGAGGATTTTGCTTGCCTGGATGTGGCTTTCCCACTGCTACTGGCGAGACCTCATCATCGCCTAGGCTACGCTCGTCATCATTCTCGATGTCAGTTTCGCTCTCCGTTTTCTCCTCTTCGCTGTGCCACTCCTCAGAGCTGCTCTTCACGCTCCTCACGCTTTCCTTTGATTCCTTGCAGAGCGCGTCCTTCTGCTTGTTCCTTGCAGCTTTTCGTGGCCGGTTGTTGAGTCGCTTACTCCGACGCAGGACTTTCAAACCCTCGCTGCAGAAACCAACATCAGTTACAAACCCTTGCTGTCATCGAGGAGTAAGTAATCTATAAAGCATGATATACCATAGACTCTTCTAGATTTTTGGCATGAATTAATTCAATTTTATGGAAAACAAAAAAATTGGAATTTTAAGCACCAAAATTGACAGTCAATTTTGTGGATTTTGTAGCACCATCAAAGGAGACATCATCACATTGCTCAATGACCTGCAGTATGCAAGTTCTATGAGCATACTCAAGAAAGCGGGTAAAATCATACATGCTAAACACTGTCAGAGGTTGAAACAGCAGCCGGCTACAAGCGAAAAGAAAATATGAAAATTCAACAAGAGCTAAATTCCTGCTTCTTGATTTACACCAGCTCTGCGATTCTGATTCCAACAAGCATAAAATACTCTCATTAGTCACAACGCATTGATCTTCAAGAATGTAGTGAACCGCGCTATAACAGGAACATGCAAGACGCCGATCTCTCCCGATATAATTCAAATAATACCAAATTTTATATCATTGGAGTCAGTGAAGAACATTGCATGTGTTGATCAAACAACAAACAAATTTAAACAAGAATAAGTTCATATAGAACCTATGCAAAACCGCTAAAAAAAACATTAGGGTTAATAGAACTAGAAACAAAGAGCCTGAAGTTGAATAGACACCTATGAGCCACAATGCCGTCTGAAGATGGTCTGAAGTTTGCTCTAAGTTCACTTACTACCTGGTAATGATGCACAAATTAGTTGCATAAGTAGAGTGACATCCAAATTTGTAGTTTTCTAAAACCTCCATCTGTAAGAAAACATGAGTAGCTATTGATTGTTCTTGGATGATGATGCAGAATATGCTGCACATTCTCCTAAAGAGCAAGGCAGAGCCAGTGAAAGCTACTGACTCTTATGAAGCCCAACACCAAATGATTCCAAAACATAGGGGAATAACTCATTTCCTCTCAAAACGTCCTTCAACCCTAACTAGGACTGAAATTCGGAATGCTCGACTGAAACTGAAGTCAAAAATGCCATTGAAGTATTCAACGTTCATTAGAGGGCGACCGTTTTAGCGGAGCTACGTCTGCTTCTAAAATGACGAGGGTATCAGTCTGAATACAATGGCACAATGTATATTCAATTCTGTTTCCAAACACTCCATTTGTGATGTTCAATGCGTGCCAGTGTGCATTAGGTGGACACGCTGCAATGAACAGACCACAGCGAGTGTTGCTAGATTTCAAAGTTAGAGTCAATTAGAGCTTGGCAAACGAAACTGTAAGTAAAGATTGTCTGAAGCATCAGTGAAGAAAAATGTGGTTAGAATCATTCTTATGCTGCCTTTAATTCAGCAACAAATGCGTTACCGGGCTACCCTAAACCTCCGGACACTTGCAATAGTGCTGAAGCCTATGTATTGGAACTGATTTCCTGGAGGAGATTATGAATGCAGACAAGATTCTAACACGAACTTACCTATCTGTGATAAAATTGCAGACAAGTGCAAGATCTAAACCTAGTAGACGGTAATTTGAACTATGTTAAGACCAGCCTTACATTTCCTAAAGACTTACAGAACCGGCCTAGAGGCAGTCCAGAAGGGCCATATGGACTTCAAAGGCACCTGAAACCGGTTTGAAAGCAGGAGAGGCGAGTTCAGTTTCATGGGAGATATCGAAATCCTCACAACTTCACACAAAATAGTCTTCCTCTGACTCAGTTTCGCAGACTCGTTTATCCAAATTCCGTAGCATTGACAATTACTGTTTCTTCTACATCGTTAAGCGCTTGTTCTACATAAGGAAGCAGGTAAGCCTCCAAACTCATTTGTCCCACAAATAGGCAGACGTGAACAATGTGTTCAAAAAATACTGCAAGGTTGCTCGTCACGGTCGTTGAGAAAAGCAGGCAGAATTGGCAGCAGAAAATCATTGCTAAGAGAGAATTCCGAAGACAGAGCAATCGTGTCTAAAAAAATCCGCGTGGTGAAGGCACATAAAAAATTCCACAGTCCCTGTCGGCAGGGTCAAACTAGGGTTTAGGGTTTACCTCGAGGGATCCCGATGACGGTTTCCGATGCTGCTGGCGCCGGCGCGTCGTGTCCCCTCTCCTCTCCCCGCAGGTGTCGTCCTCGTGGCGTTAGGGTTCACCAACTTCTGTGCCAGAAGCGGGACTCCGAGCTCCTGTAGCTTGAGCTCGTTCTGCCGCACATTCTCCTGCCGCAGCCTCTCGTACTCTCCGATTGCAAAATCCTCGTCCCTCCCAGACCCTTGCTCCGGAACCGGCTCCTCAGGTGTCGCTCGAACCAGCTCGCAGGTGTCGTCCTCTTCCTCCGGCACTAAGGCTTCAGGAAGATTCGTGGGCGTCTCCATCGCAAGCAGGAGCAGGAGCAGTGAGGCGTGGGAGGCAATCGAGCGCAGTCTCCATCGCCATTTTGCTCGTCCTCTTCAGGTTCAAATGAGCTACCCGCACCTCCCAGAACTTAATGCGCGGCACAAGAGAGAGTTAGGACCACTACGCTGAAACGCCGCCTTCTGTAATGGAGGAGTTATTCAAATTATAGGGCTCTGTAGCGAGCGTGCTAGGGTCGAAGCATGCTTTACAGTCGTTGCTTCAAGCTGTCCAGGAGATTGCAACGCGTGGTGAAGGACAATCTGACCAAGGTCAGTCATAAGTTTGGTTTATGTGACGAAGGTCAGTCATAAGTTGGTTTATGTGACCAAGGTCAGTCATAAGTTTGGTTTATGTGAATATATTTTCAAACACAGTCGTTTTGACTATTTTCTTCTTTAAAGCTTGAAATGTATAACTACCTAATTTTTCTAATTTTTTAATTTTTAGTGTTTTGATTTTTTGAAGAGTGTCTTGGTATGCTCTGGCTGTACTCGCTTAATTTGATTTTGACTCGCAAAGATGTGAATAGAACTTCTAAGGCAGTTTTTTTGACAATTTTTTTATTTTTGTTTTGTTTTGGGCTTGAAATGTAGTCACCTAATTAATTATAATTTTTTTGGATTTTGGTGGTTCTGATTAATTTTGGGAGGCAAAGATGTGACTGGAAATTTCAAGAGGCAAAGACTGTCTGGGTTAGTTTTTTTAAAACCGTCCCGAGCCTTCTTTGCAAGATTATTTCTCTCTGCTATTGATATTGTTTAAGACATGGTTCTTTATTTGATTATGTTGTCTCAGCGTTTCAAATGTGCTGAGGAAGATCTACAGTGACACTCTGTTTATTTGCACGTTTTTGCAACATCTTCCATTCTTGCAGCATGAAATTCGTGTTCCTTCATTTTTACTCTTTTCTGGCTTTGCCACTTAGAAAGACTCGATTCATTATTTTGGCTTTGACTTTGTAGGATAGGTCACTACGTGAATTAGCAGCAGAGGCTCTCGCAGCGCTTGTGAAATATGATCCGGAGTATTTTGAGACGGCTGTTCTAGGCATACTTCTGCCCTATACCCTTTCACCCGAGCTCAGTCTTCATCACGGTGCTGCAATAGCAAGTGCAGAAGTCATTCGAGCTTTCCATAATTGGGGGCACCAACTAACACCAGGTGAGGGATTTGGGCAGTGTACAATCAAAAAATCACTGAGTTTTATATGTCAATCCTCTCTGTTCTGTGATTTTGAACTGATTTTTAGTCATACGTCTGGTTCATATGACGATAATCAGTCACAACACCTGAACACATAGCGAGTTCTGTAGTCAGTGTTTTGGTTCATGTGACTGAAGGCAGTCATGGAGCTTAAACATTTGTGGCAAATGCAAGTGTGATTCTGGTGTGATTAAGGTAGTTTCTTCTCTTCTTTGTGGTGTGATTAAGGTAGTTTCTTCTCGAGTTTACTTGATTGATTAAGTTAGTTTCTTCTGTCGATTAAGGTGCTCAATAATGGCTGAATTTTCAGCATGGGCATCTTCGATTGAAGTGTGCGAAATGCTCCACTGAGAAAAACTAGTTAGACTGTAAACTGATGCTTTTTTCAGTTTGTTACATGTGCCTTTGCATGCGATTCCGGGTTCATGTCGTACCTTCTCCTGTGATAGTTTGCAATTGAGAGGATTTGATTCGTTTCAAATTGTATGATTCTGTGGAGGATTCTCCTCTTTGAATTTGTTCTCTTCAATCAGTGGTTGTTTTGTGATGCTCAGGTTGCTTTACAGTCGTTGCTTCAAGCTGTTCAAGAGATTGCAACGCGTGGTGAAGGACGATCTGACCAAGGTCAGTCATAAGTTTGGTTTATGTGACTGTATGAAGTCACAATACTTCATCATATAGCGAGTTCAGTAGTCAGTAGTTTGGTTCATGTGACTGACGGCAGTGACGGAGTTTAAACTTTGATGGCACATTCAACTGTGATTCTAGTGTGATTAAGGTACTGAGTTCATATGCTCAATTTCGCGTGGTTTTCTGTATAGGAGCAGGTGCCATTGACCGCTTTACATTGACAAATGGCTAGCCGTGGTGCGACGGGGGCAAGCGACCTCGACCTCTGGGAATTGGAGGAGAGAGAAGCAGATAGACTGGGGCTAATGAGTTACCGTTGCCCATGTAGAAATTGTATGGGAGGTCGTTGCATCAGTAGGGCAACCATTCGCAAGCATCTCAGGACCATTGGAAGAGACCCTCAATTCACTGTGCCTATTTTGGTATGTCTAAACTACGTGATGTAATAAGCAAGTCATTTGATGTCCAGCGCTAAAATACTTTCAATGATTAATTCCAAGAGTGTGCTATGCTCAGGCGGGTCTCGTGGATGCGGAAAACGACCTTGTTGAAGAGGAAGTCAGGGAAAGCCCTCCTGAGCATGACGACAACAATGGGGGCATGGACGCAATAAGAATGATCATAGAGTGCCTCTCTAGATACGATAACCTCAAGGACGAAGAACGTGAGGATTGTACTCCAACAGACGATGTGGAGGAGGATGACGCAATCCCATGGGAGGAAGGGGACTGCAGGGCAGATGTAATGGAGGAGTTAGTGGAGCATTCCCGAACTCCTCTTTTTGCAGGTGCCACAACAAGTCGGTTGGTCTCAACTCTTCTACTACTCAATTGTTTTGCGGTGTTTGGAGTATCGAATGCATTTGCTGACGAACTACTTCAACTGCTGCATATTCTCCTTCCAAGCGACAATTACCTACCCCGTTCTCACTATGAAGCCCGGAAGTATGTGGTGAAGCTGGGATTGTCTTATAATATTATACATGCATGCCGCAATGGATGTTGCCTGTTCAGGAAGGAGCTGCAGGATGCGAAGTCCTGTCCAAAGTGCAACGCCCCGAGATACAAGTCGGAGTCCAGCCCAATCCCATCCAAAATTCTACGCCATTTTCCGTTGATTCCCCGTCCATAGCGCATGTACCGGTGTAAAAGACTGGCGGAACTTAACAAATGGCACGCCAATCGGAAGAAGGAGGGGAGTAACGTGGATTGCGTCCCCGATTCGAAGGCCTGGAAGCACATTGAGTCATTGGATGCCAACTTTACAGCTAAGCACAGGAACATACGCATGGGGATGGCTCTAGACGAAGTGAATCCGTTCGGAAACCAATCGCTTAGTCACTCGACATGGCCGGTTCTCCTGGTGAACTATAATTTGCCTGCATGGCTAGTGATGAAGCCATTTTTTATCATGCTTGCATTGCTGATTCCAAGGAAAGAGAGCGTGACCTCGGAGAACATCGATGTATACTTTATTCCACTGATTGAAGAGCTCTTGGAACTCTGGAAAGGGGTACCAGCAATAGATGTGTCTGAAGAGCCCCCTAGACAGCATTTTGAACTGCGGGCTCTACTTCTTTGGTGCGTACGGACTTCCCTGCGTACGGACTAACATCTGGCCAAGTCACAAAAGGGTATAGAGCGTGTACGGAGTGTGGGCCAGATGTTACAACTCGGCGGTCAAAGGCTTTAGGAAAGAATGTATACGTAGGTCACCGCCGGTATCTCAGGAGACGACATCCCTATCGTAGGCTGAAGCAAGCATTCGATGGTCAACAGGAGTACCGGCCGCCCCCTCCAATTCTAACAGGATGCGACATCAAGGGCTATGCACAAGAGAGAGTATCTTTTCTGTAGGAGTCACAGGGAAGAAGAGGTGGAGGAGAAGGCGACCCCATTCACCGGACCGGAGTGAAGCGGCTCTCAGCTCTGTTCCTGCTTCCGTATTGGCAGGTACTAAGCGCATTCACTGGTTCCAGTAACTACTTTCAGAATTGTTGACTGAATCTAGTAACCTGCTTGATAAGAAGGTTGACTGTGAGTAGTGCAATTTTTGAAATCCATCACTGCATGTAGGGAGAAAAATGAATATGGACCTATATTTTCTCAATGAATGCTTAAGATTCTTTGTCAATAGTGAGCAAATCTGATGCTCGAATGCTATGCTGGGATTTCTGGCAGGACCTCCTCATTAGACATGTTTTGGATCCCATGCACTGTGAAAAAAACATCTGTGAGAACGTGATGAAAACAATTTGGGGAGTCCACGACACTTTGAAGGCCAGGCTAGACTTAAAAGAGGCCAATATTCGACCACATCTGCACCCGCTTCCTGGAAGGAAACCTGGGTCTGTCATACTTCCAACAGCTCCATATGTACTATCGAAAGAGGAGAAGGCAAAATTCCTAGACATTCTCCGCAATTTGAAGACTCCTACAAACTACGCTGGCCAACTTGCAAAGTGCATTGCGTCGGATGGGGACTTGAAGGGGCTGAAATCTCATGACTACCATGTCTTGATGCAACAGTTGCTCCCTTTGTGTTTGCGCACTCTCTTGGACAAAGATACGCGGGTGGCAATAATGCGGCTTAGTCGGGTGTTTGTACGATTGTGCGAGAAGTCCGTAGATCCCTCGTCCATGGAACAGTTATTGGAGTACACAGCTGAGACACTATGCATGCTAGAGAAGGTTTTTCCACCTTCATTCTTTGATGTCATGTCACACCTCCCCATTCACCTGGTGCAGCAATTGGATATATGTGGTCCGGTACACACCCGATGGATGTATCCTATTGAGCGATACTTGAAGAGACTGAAGGGCTATGTTAGGCAACGGGCAAAACCCGAGGGATCCATGGCGAGGGGGTACATAATAGAGGAGGCGTTAAGATTTTGCACAGAGTACATGCAAGACTGTGAGCTAACACGCAGGAGGATCTGGGACGATGAGGAGGAAGTAGGGGCCAAGAGTGAGGTCGTGGAGGGTACAGGTCGATATCGACTCTTGACATCAGAGCTCAGGGCACGGATTCACGAGTTTGTTCTCACGAACGCGGAGCCTCTACAGTCATACAGAGAGTAAGCATCACTTGTTTTAGTCATGCGCTCTGTCTAGAAGGGACAATGTGACTGTGTGTAGTCACCAAACGTCTATTGTGTACTAATTCTAGTCATCATATTGCAACACATGACTAGAGAATGTTTTGTAGATGACGTTTCCTCTATCTGCTTCCTGTTTTTGTTATCTAAAAATTTTCCATCCACTGTGGCTTCTAATCAGACGTCACTACTTGGAGATGGAAGCGCGGCACAGAATGCGTGCAGAGATATGCCATCGATCACGGGGTAGAAGAGCAGAGTATCCACCAATCGCAAGGAATGAGCAGTTTTCTGAGTGGTTTCCTTCTGCAGTGCAACGGGATGTGGCAGCAGGCACACAGGTCGATGAAGATGTTCTTGGCCTTGTCCTACCACCTTCATGTGAGGCAAAATCGTATCGCAGCATGTATGCATACGGGAACCATATACGTGTGCGCGGAGCAGAGGTACACTTGTCAACGTGCGACAGCGGAGTAGCTGCAACATTCTCACAATCTTGCCGTGCCAACAGAACGGACAAGAACCACAGGCTCGCGAACGTGGAGTACGTGGGGTGGGTCGAAGAGATTATTGGTGCTGACTATGGGAAGTTCGAGTTACTCATACTGTATTGTAAGTGGGTCCAAGCTACGTGGATTGGACCACGGGCAACTATGAAGAGAGATGAGTACGGTTTCACTCTCGTGAACATTGACCGTACCATTCCGTACTCATCAGATTCGTTTGCGTTTCCTCTTCATGCTCAACAGGTCTTCTTTGTTGACGATGTGGCACATCCTGGGTGGAAGGTTGTTCTACGCAATCAATCACGAAGTGTGAGAGTGACCTCCATGGCTGAGGGAAGACCAGATCTACACTGCCTAAGCTTACGCAACGATGCTGAAACTCAGGGATTGATGGCACAGAATGTCACTAATGATACCGCAACAATGCCGCCTATTTTATCAAGTTCCAGGGAGCTTCTAGCAACGAGGTGCAGCTTGCTATGCAAATGGAGGATACAGAGGCGGACTACAATGATGAGTCACCACAGTAGGACTGTAGGAGCCCAAGTACTATCTGTAGAAATTTGGTACAGCAAAGGAGTAGTCACAGAGATTGCATAGTTAACAAATTCGAGTTGTATGGACAAAGACAGTTCATTACCAATATAAGTAAAGAAAACTGTCCAGTTGACTATGTAATTTTGCAATCATTACCAATATAAGTAAAGAAAACTATGCACATGACTACAGTATTTTGCAATCACTTTGACATCTCAAAAAAGTACGGAAAGGTGATCAGTAATAGCTCATTTGTCAACATGGGAAACCAATTTTTGGACTCTCTTGCAATTAGTTAGTAATTGTTTGAAGTTGCATTTATAGGTGTTGCTAAAACGCAATTCATTACTAGTATAAGTAAAGGAAACTGTCTAGATGACTATGTTATTTTGCATTCATTACTAATTTAAGTAAAGAAAACTGTCCACATGACTACGTTATTTTGCAATCACTTTGACGTCCCCAAAAAATATGGGAAGGTGATCAATTATAGCCCAATGTGTCAGCCTGGGAAATCTAAAGCAAAGTTAAGCTTACAAGGCATTTTCGTGCATCTGGAAGGTAAGTGGAAAGATAGAGCAAGTGCTAATCATGATTTTTGGACTCTCTTGCAACTAGTTACTAATTTTTGAAGTTGTATTTATAGGTGTAACTAAAATGCAATTCATTACCAATATAAGTAAAGGAAACTGTGTCAATGACTATGTTATTTCGCAGTCATTACTAATTCTAGTAAAGAAAATTGTCCACATGACTACGTTATTTTGCAATCACTTTGACATCTCTAAAAAGTATGGGAAGGTGATCAATAACGGCTTCTTTGTGAGCATGGGAAATTTGTAGCAAAGTTAAGCATACAAGGCAATTTCGTGCATCTGGAAAGCAAGTGGAAAGATAGAGCAAGTGGAATCATGATTTTTGGACGCCCAACCCAATTACTTACTAATTTTGAAGGTGTATTTAGTAGTGTTTCTAGAATGGTGCCCTAAAATGACATCCTATAATGTTTGCGCGCAGACATGGTAGTGTTGAATAGACAAGCTATTATATAAGTGAAGATTATGGACCTACTCCTATTTTACAGCACTCACCCATTGAGCCAACGAGTAGAGGACTTCAAAATCATCTGATTGAAATATATGACTACTATTAGTCAGGTTATTTACTACATGACTTCATGTAGTCACCCAAACCAACTCTATTACTACAGTAAGACATACATAAACCATATACCCATACAATCCGACTACATTAGTATGACTACACATAGTAAGCACTCAGAGCATGACTCTGGGAACCGGGCAGGAGAACATATGTCCCGTTCCCGTAGACGTTCCCACCCAGGTCTTCAAAAATATGACTACTTATATGACTAGTCCATGACTGGACCCTCTTAGGACTGATTTTAGACTAAACCAATGACTGAGGTGACTACATAGTCATATGCGCTTAGTCACATCCGGTCACATTGGGTTGGTTTTCTTGTAGTGACGAGTTCCCCACTTGGAAGGAGAAGAGGTGTTTGGCTCGATCAAGAGAAAGCTTGACATGCCAGTGGGTTGCGAGGGAGATTCTCATCGCCCCGACAAGGTGAACTTCTCGCATCCACGTGTCCAAACACGATCAGCCGCTGCTCGAATGAACTCTGAGCAATCACCAAGATCTTCTTCTCCGGTTCCATTCACAACTAGGATGTTGGAGACTGACTGTGACACCTCGAAATGGCACATTGCTAGGATATCACACAAGTCCAGAAAGCGCTGTCACGCAGTGCAAGCGGGGAATGGCAACAAGTGTAAGATGTTGATTGCGAAGGGCGGCAAGGCCACAGCTGCTCCAACCTACCGAGGCACTAGGACGGAGTACAAAGGGACTAAACCTCAGACGGATGATTTTTGGTTCTGTCCTGACCAAATCGCACGATGTGTCATGGGACCGAAGCGCTTCTTTGTCATAGACCGCCCCGAAATCCCAGACGTTTGGCCCGTCCTATGTGGTACAAACCTCACGCGTTTGGAGATCCTAGAACTCCAGGAGGCCGGGTTTCGTCTTCAGTCCACAATAGCCCTTTCGCCTCGACGCCTCTTTACGACGTCTAAGGTGTTTGAGTCGGTGCTCTGGACTCACCCAAGGCCATTGCATGCTGACAGAGTCCCATCATCTCGAAACGGCAAGAACGTGCGTCGGAACACCAAGGCTCCAACGGAAGCTCACCGCAATCAATGGGAGAGTGCCCGAAACGTTAAGGCGACTATTCTCCGCGTCAACCTACTCCCCTATCTCGGGCTTGGTGCCATCATCGTGCTCCAGTCTGGGGTGGAGCCCGATGATAAGTTGTACAATATCACATTGTGCAATTTTCCGTCATGTACGTACCCCCATTACGCGAGCATGAACTCTGCAGCTGTTGGGAGGCGTGGCCAGTACGTCAACTGCAAGCACATCTACTATATCTTTCGATTCTTTTGCAAGTTGGACTATAAAGTTGACACGTACATCCATGCTCCTACTCTCAGCTTAGATGAGGTTAAAAAGATTCTTCTGGCTGCTGGGATCATTAAGACTGAGGAATGAGGACTAATCGGTGTTGAGTCGGGGAGACTAGAACCAGATTCAATAGCTTACTACTTTGACTAGCTGATGCCCTATTTCAAATTGGTTGAAGTAATTGCATGATAAGTTTGACCAGTAGAACTATGTATTACAAAAAAAGAAAAAAAGAAAAAACTTCATATAGATCCACATATTCTCTTTCCGTTCGTTGTCTGTTTTCAAGAAGCTTACCGGATGGGGTTGAATTTCACCGATGTACCCTATAATTTTCCATTTATGTACCCTAAACCTTTAACATTAAACTACACTAAGTACTAACCCACGGTTATAGGTCCAGCGGTAATAGGGTGCCAAAGTTTACTATTATTAGTAATAAATCTAAAAATAGTATTTTATTTTCTAAAATTAGAGTCATTTTCAAAATTCAGATGGATCCTAGGCTCTAGGCTCCCCAAATCCCCGCTCTCCGCTCTTGGGCTCTCTTCCCTAGGCTCGCACGCTAGCGTCGTTGATCAAGGTCGTGCCATGGGTATTGTCTAACTCTACAAGTACATTGTGATGGGTGTTCGGGTTGATAGTAGCACGTAGGTACTGTAGGTCTATTGCTAATTGATTGTTGTATGTGGATTTCGTTTGCTATGTCTTCTGGACTGGTTAGGATGTTGTTGTTTCTATCCAATATGCAATCTAATGGTGGTGTCTCTTGGTTTTTAAAAACTCTCTTGTTTATTTTTTTTGGGCTTTTGTCGTATAATTGTCTGTATTTTAGTATTGCCTTTTTTATACAACTTTGGGTATATTTTGTGGTGATTTTACGGGCTTGTATTTTTGCTGTCTTGGCTATTTCTACTAGTGATTGTATCCATTCTTGTTGATCATGTTCTTCGGTTGGGAGTGGTGGTATGTTTACTCTTGTATAGGTTTTTAATTCTTCCATTATTGAATGTGTTGGCTAGTTTTTTGTATTTTTTATTATGTAAATTGTTTTTCTAATTAGATGGTAGGTAGAGAGGTGTTTTTTCCATGCTTTTTGTAGTTTTCTTGGTAAGAAGCCTCCTTGTTGGGAAGTGCGATTTGTTAGTGTCGGGAGTGGTGGTGCACTACAAGTTTCTTGGATTTTATCTGAAATTTTTTGTATCATGTGATCTAGTTTTGAACATGATGTTTGCCATTGATCGTCTGTTAATTGGTCATTTGATAATATTGTGGTGAGTTCATTTATTTGCATCGCATTTTCTTCAAAGTATTCTATTTTGAATTTTTCAATGTTTTCTTGTGGTATGGGGTTTAGTATTCTCGTTGTTTTGTTTATTATTGGTATGGGTCTCGCTAGTAAGGTGTTTGTTGGTATGTATAATGTTACTAGGCAGTGGTCAGAGTTGAGGTTGTGGTTATTGTCTGTAGTTGATATATATAAAGTATTATCTGGTGTTTTGATGTAGTATCCATCTATTAAGCTGGTTTGGTTGTAGTTTTGTCCTCCTTGTCTTGAGTATGGGAAATTTGTTGGGATGTATTCTAAGTGTAGATTGTTAGTAAATGTTCTCCATTCTATGTCTTCCGCTTGTGGTGGGGTTGTGTCGGTTCCATTTTGTCTTCCGATAATTGCTATGTCTCTGTTAAAATCACCACATAGTATGTATGTGGCATTCGGATGTGTATTGATTTGTTGTGTTATATTTTGTTGGATCATTTGTATATATTGTATGTCTTCTGCATTTGATGGCATATACATGCGAAAAATTAGCCACGTTTGCAATGGTTTGTTGTCTATTTTTATTATTTGTAGATAAGGTGATATTTCTCTAGGGGTTGGGATTTTAGTGACATTGCCGGGGTATGCATATTTTTGATGTATTAGTGTGAGGAGACCTCCTCTTGCGGGTATATATGGTATTCTTTGTTGCATGCATCTTCTTAGGGTATGTGTGTTGTTAAAAATTAATTTCTATTTTGGAAATAGGTTTTGTATGTATTTGGTAGATTATGTAGCGGTTATTTTAGTTTCTTGTATTGTGATGATCAGGGTTGTCACTTTGGACGTCTTTGGAGCAAATCGCGTCCGGTTTGACGTCGGGACGTCTGGACGTCGCGTCCGAGCGGCCGGACGCCAGCGTCCGCTGGGTAAACTGTGATTTACTTTATCCGCTGCCGTTTTTACCCTGCGGACGGCTTAGCGGACGGCTTAGCGGACGGAGTTGAATGGCGGACGGCAGAGCGGACGGCCTGGCAGACGGCGGGACAGACGACCGGGCGGGCGGACGGCACGCGGACAACTAGAGGACGGCCAGGCCGGTTTAGGGGTTCTCAAGGACTAAACCTTGAACACTTCAGGCCGATCTAGGGTGATTGTAATGGTGGAAAATATAAATTAAAATCTCATTAAGTCACTGGAGCCTCATTGTAATAAAAATATAGCGACCTTGTTTAGTTGTTTAGGGTTATAGCCACTCTCGTTCCAACAACATAAAACATAAAAATAGTGTCATATATTATATTTCGCAGGTAAACAAACATTCAATAAAGGGAACGTCAACAAAATATTGCCCTCTATTCATGTACGTCATACATATCACTACAGAAATATATACTTATAAAATCTATCTCTAGTCCAAACAACTACAATTACTGAATACTAGAATATCTTATAAAAAAAACTCTACAAAAATACATAAATGCTATTGAGTTTTCAATCTGCCTTGTAATTAGAATCTTCTTTCACCTCTGCTCCGCTATTGTCCTCTGGACCATATGACTCGTCGTCACTGTGAGAGTAATAATCGTTTTCCTTTCTCTCCTTCTTTACTGGTTGGATACTCTTCATTTTCCATGTGGATCTACTTGCGTCAAGGGGTGTTTTAACTCGTCCTGGCTTTGGCGGAGAAGCAGCAAATGGTTGCATGAGCCTTTTTTGTTTAGCGCTGCCGTTTCCTGTTGCGCCAAATTTCTCTCCACTCGATGATATATGTTTCGGGCCCACAAGTGTCTCCTTCACCGTCATCTTCTGCATTGGCCGTTGATTGTGCCTTGGGGGCACACCTGATGGCTTCTTTATTATAGCTACTGATAAAGGCAAATTTCCGTCGCTTTCCGAATCTCCATCCGATTCTCTCACACGTTTATTCACCGCTTTGGAAAGGGATACCAATCCCGTTGAAGATGCAAGTGGAACTCGGGGTGTTGGTATTTTAGAATTATCAAATAAGGCTCTAGATGCAAGGGCGGTCCTCTGCATTTGGTCCTCAAGACGCGGTCCACGAGGAGAATCTCTCTCTCCAAACTTCAACGGACTCTTACTGATTGGACCAAAATCTTCCTCTATGCCTTTCCATTTGGAGTGGCCATTGTTCACCGTTGTGGCCTTTCGTCCAGGAGAAAGCTCCAACTCAAAATCTTTGGGGTCCTTCAAAACACCCTCCTGCACGGTGTCAATCCTTATGCCACCATCTTCACCACGTTTGTCCCCCTCTTCTTCACCCAACGCCGGAATTGAATTGTCCTCTTCTCTGACATTCACACCGGTATCGTCGGCATTTGATGCTTGCACGTGATTGCCCTCCTCTCCATCCTCAGCAAACTCGTATACATCGTGGCTTGATCGACCAGATCTTGCTGGAGACGAATCCGGCCTTCGTGGAGAGAGTTGATCACTCCAATCGTCAAGAGGCACATCAGCCCAGCGATCATCGTCTGATGCATGATTACCCACCCAATCGCCTTCATCATCTCCATCCGATTCTTCTGAAGCGGAATCCGAATCCTCTGATGATACATTTTCGTTGTACCACTTCTTCTCATCCTTTCTCTTAGCCTTTGCGAGGAGCTTTGAATTTGTGTACACGTACACTAAATCTTCAGCCCTCTTTTGTTGGAGGCGATTCCGAGACCTGTTGTGCACGAAAGAATAACTACTCCAATTGTGTTCGCATGATGACGATGACACGGTTTGGGCTAGGATTCTCCGTGCTATTGGTGCGATGAGCTTTCCGCATGCCCCTTCAAAATCCCACCATGCATGAGGCGAACACTTCTGTTGTTTCGGATCCAACATATTGTGGAATGGCGGTTCCTTGTGACGGAATGCCAAAAACTCTAGCACCACATCCGGATATGTTTCTGGAGAACATAATTTCCCAAGCACACGCTTGCATGGTGTGATGGCATCTAAATCGTCTGCGAGTTCCTTATCGTGTAGCAAATACGGATTCAAAAGTGCACCCGCATCGTGTAAATCCGTTCGGACCAATGCCCATCGATCGCGGAAGTGCTTCTCCACATCAATGCTTTCTCCACCGTCCAATGGAAAGAACTCATCCTTCACCCTTTCAATGTGTTTCTCCACATTGTGAAAGATGTGTCGAATTTTGCCCATACCAGGTTCCCCACTGTCAAAATCCCGCAGTGCATACATCAACGGTGCAACCACCTCCTGAAAGTTAGTGCATCTTTGCCAAAAGTGATCATCCAGTATATACCTTCTCACATCTCGAGAGATAGTGCGCGCTTTGACCCCCCCGCTTCTCTCAGAGTGTGACGACATAGGACGTCCACTGTTCGTCCACAACTGACTGCTCTAAGGCCTGTCTGACCTCGAGTAATCGATCCACCATCATGAAATTTGATCCAAATCTAGTTTTCCCTGCCAATACTAGGCTGAACTTCTTCTCGTGCTTTCGAAAAACTGCAAGAGGCATGTGTCTCTTCTTTATAAACGTCACGATCGTCCGGGCCTTCTTCAACACGTGAGCTATCCAGTTTGCCTTCGCGATGTCCCCCAATAACAGGTTCATTGCGTGAACAGCACATCCTTGGAAGTATATGTGGTCATATTTGTTCGTCACGAGATCCGCTGCTGCCTTCATGACAGATGCGTTGTCCGTTGCAATTTGCACCACGTTCTGCGATCCAACGCCTTCAATGAACTTCTCTATGATGGTCGCTTGGTACGTTGCTGTCTTCGAATGTCCCGAAGTGTCTACCGATCCAAGAAAGTGTTCTCCTACCGCAGACACTATCATGCAATTGAATAATGGTTGGTTTGTGCACGAGTTCCATCCATCAAATGTCAACGTGGCTCCAAACTTGCGAATGCTATCTGCCATTTTACCTTCCAAGACCACCCCTAGCTCATTCTTGGCCTGCATCAAGAGTTTCTTCCGTAAGTCATTGTAAGAGGGTGGTGTGTATGGTCCCCGAAAAGCACAAGTCCTCCGTACGGCCTCTTTGAAAGTTGAATTCCGTGCTATCGCAAAAGGGATATTCGCCTCGTAAAAGAACCTTGCCCACATCTTGTCTAACTCCCTTCGTTTGTCTTCCTGAAAACCCTCTGGTATTCCTGCTTGTCGCAATGGACGGGCGGCCCTGCCAGCTGCACTATCACGTTCCGTGGATGGTGGTCTGCTCGCGGTAGTTTCATTTGTATTAGAACCTGACCTCTGATTTGGAATCTCTTGTGGTCCATCGCGTGACTCTCGATCTAGCGATTGCGGTGTGCAAAGCTTCATCATGTCCATATTTCCCGCTCTCGGAGTGCGACATTCATTGGATAGATCTGGATTTGGACGCTTAGGAGGATCTCCTCTGCAATTAAAAAAGAGCCCTTTAATCTGCGGTGTGAGTCTCTTGCATATACCGACGCCAGTGTCACGGTTTCCTGATGCGTTCCGGTATCCAAGGTGACTCAACATCCTCGCCGCCTTCCTTGCAAAAAGTGCTGCACATAGTAAGCACTTCACTTTTCCGGGGGCTATATCCACATACCAATCTTCCCAATCGCTGGGCATCTTGAAAGGTTCAAGCGGGTTTAGGTTCCGCTACCCAATAGTTTTAAGTGACGGCGTGCAGTACCCCGTGATCGCGCGACGAAAAAATGTATCCTGTATGTAAAATAGAGTAGTTGTCAAATTCCGAACGGAATTTGACAACCGCGCATTCAAACTCGGTAATGGTCAAGCAAGGGATACCAAAAGGTTGCCCACAGCCCTTGACAACTGGTGAGTTCGAATGAACTCACCAAAACAAAACCTTCATGCTTTATACTACCATCTGCCGCACTAGCCGTTGGACAGCCTGGCTGGTCCGTTCTGCCGTCCACTGTGCCGTCCGATATGCCGTCCGATCGATTCGCACTGGATCGGACGCACTGGAGGGACGGTCCGGATCGGCCGGGGTGGATCGGACGGGCTGCACGAGACGCGCTGGATCGGACGGCCTGGATCGGACGGCAGAATCGGACGGCAGGATCGGACGCGATGCATCGGACGCACCAAGACAGCGGACGCCTTAGGGTTTTGCTTTAGGATTTACGGTCCGCCGCCACCACCCCATCGGACGACGATGATCGGACGGGCAGCACGCTCCGGACGACAGATCGGACGGCAAGCCCGGTTCGGACGGGCGAACGGGCTGGTTCGGGCGGACGGCAGTATAGAAGGCCCGTCCGGCCCCATTTCCTCACTTCTCACTCCTAAATTAGGTTGCTGGCAATTCCCTTTGTGGACTTCCTGGCCTTATTTACTACAGG
The DNA here is from genome assembly GCA_022496805.1 of Pohlia nutans. Classification (NCBI taxonomy): domain Eukaryota; kingdom Viridiplantae; phylum Streptophyta; class Bryopsida; order Bryales; family Mniaceae; genus Pohlia; species Pohlia nutans. The sequence goes on from CM040094.1 coordinate 21,231,828, forward strand.
GGTGAGAGGTCATATGCTTATTGTGACCAATCACCGGTTGGTCACAATAAGCATCTTACACACTTTATTCATATCTTCGCGGTATTTTCACACGGACGGGTCACTCACATTATCGCGGTTTTCTTACACAGACGGTTCTTACACATTTTCGCGCGGTTTTTACGCAAACGGTTGATTCACATTATCGCGGGATTACCTCACGGTTTAGGGTACACGATCGATTCACCTCGTCGCGGCATTTTGTCTCGGTAATTGCACACGGTTCATTCACACATCGCTAAGCAATGGCCGATGACCAACGTGAGGGTCACGTTCCGAATGCTAATGCTGGGCCTAGGAGGAACAAGCCTAAGGGGGCCCCGCATGCGATCGATTACGCCGTATTGGACGACCCAACTATTGTAGCCGCACCACGATGGGAAGAAGTTAAGGACGAATATTGGTCTGCCACGGATTGCAGAAATTATGTCAAACTGTCCCACATTGGTAAACTGTGGCCGAGGGATCAATTACCATTGATGGCAAAAACCTTTACTGCCAAACCAAACTTGTGCAAAGATGATCATTTCCTTCACCAAGCGGAAGAGGTATGGAGGGCATTGTTTGGAGCTCGTTCGAAGTCAAAGGGAACATTCAACTACAACACACTAGCAATGTTCTATGTGGAATTAAGGTTGGAGCGCAAGGTGGATTGGAGTACATACCCTGCAATTAAATCGATGCCAATTCAGTTGGCAGACGGGCAGCGAGATATTCCTGATTTGTATGATCCAGCATCTACAAGCACAAAAGAGATGTTGGTCTCTTTAAAGAAAACGGGCACGTCGACTACATGCAGCTCAGGTCGAGACACTCGAGTGGAAGTCAAACCAAAGACCGCTAAATTACCAGTACTGTCTATGGCCGCTTTGGACAATTTGGATGCAAGTGTGGAAACCGAAGTCAATGCTGAACGAGAGGAAATAGAAGTCAAAGTTCAATGGGACTTAGAAGACAAAGTCGAAGATATTGCAACTTCTCCGTCTCGATCGGTACCGTGCAAGGAGGGCGAGGAACTGTTGCCGCATAACCCATCCACGCTAATTCAGGCAACTACGGAATCAAAGGGGAAACAGAAGTTGAGGTCCAATACAATTACCACGGAGGGCCGCCAAGAAAAGAATAACTTTGGAACGGACTGGGCGGTTCAGGTGGGAAAGGGCGGTCCAAGCAATCCAAGTTCCTCAACTCCGAGCGAGAAACGCGCATGTCCGGATGACACGGATACACTAATTCGGGGTCCAAATGGACGTTGGGGAAATTGCGGGACTTGTGAGGCAAAGAGAATGCCTATTGAGGATCTAATGATTTCGTACGGGCAGTTGGCGGAGAAAGTTCCCAAGGTGGGTGAAATTGCAGAAGCAGAGCAGTGGGAACTGTCCGACGAGTTCCCCGACTTGGAAAGTGATCTAGGTTCATTGAAACTTCTTTCGAAGAACGTGTACCTGAACTTGGTAAAAGCCATGGACGTAACAACTTTCCTTCGTACAATCGCACCACAGCTCGCTAGAGATGTCCAATCAATTGAGAAAAAATTGGGCCGTTGGGGGCCAGTCATCGAAAAGGCGAAGCATGTTGATGAGCTCACGAAGAGACTAAAAGAAACAACGGAATGTGCAAGGGGATTTGAGCGCTTAGCGAGAGAAACCATAAAGCAACTGCAGTCGACCATCATAAAGAACCATTTGAAGACCCTGCATCTCCAGATGATGAATTGGCAGTTGATAGAAGAAGTAGAGAAGCTGCAAGAAGAAACTACAAAGAAAGAAGCATTACCTCAAGAATCTCTCGTCCCTTCGGAGCAGCTCGCTATTCCGTTGAATGCCAACACTTCGAACGCAGCAGTACTTGAAGAAACTCTTGCCCCATCGGACCAGTTGTCTCTTCCATTGGATGCGCAGGTTTTGGACGGAGTAGTACTTGAAGAAACTCTTTCCCCATCAGACCAATTGTCTCTTCCATTTGATGCCCATACTTCGGACGAGACAGTGGTTGAAGATACTCTCGCTCCATCGCACCAGTTGCCCTTTCCTTTGGATGTCCAAACTTCAGACGAAACAGTGGTTAAAGATACTGTACCGCCATCGGAGCAGTTGCCCCTTCCTTTGGATGCCCAAACCTCCGACGCTGACCTCCACAATGAACAGGATCCTTCGAATTTGCTAGAGCGGCCAGGTGTAGCGGAGGTATTCGTGGCGGTTGATAGGATGAGGGAAGAACCTTGGAAAAGGCCACCAACCGAAGCCGGTGAAGCCAGTAACCGTGAGATCGAGACGTTGAGACAACGATTGCATTAAGCAGAGATTGACAGGGATATAGCGAGGTGTGAATTACTTTTCTGGAAAAGTGACAAGGAGATGCCCATACCACCTCGTGAGCAAAGCCTGCCTTGGTTGAGTTATGTCCACCAATTAAAGGATGTGGATGAATTGGTCGCGCGTGAGTTGTATTTGATGTTCCAGTACGAGGAGAAAAAAAGTGGGAATCTCTCTTGTATGCTAGGAAGTTTGAGGAGGGTGCAAGAATTATTTGATCGACAAGCCGCGCTGCCTGGAGCACGTACAATGACTACGTTTACCATGTGGGGTGATGTTGACGTGATGATGACACGGGCACATGGGATTTGTGGTTCTCTGGAAACAAACAACATGGATTGGGCTTCGGCAATCGAAGAAGGGTGGATGCCATATAACGTGTTTTCCTCGCATTTGTTGGAGACGGAGAAGACGGTGGTTCATACATGTAATCCAGCTCCCGACTTTCTGAAAGAGACATGTTGCTTGTGTCAATATGGGTTTGGTCCAGAAGGAGCGATCCAACTAGGACAATGTCAGCATACCTTTCATATTAAGTGCGTTGCGGAACATTGCTTACGACGCTCTTGGTGTCCCCTGTGCAATGCTCCTATACATGTCAGATTCTACGAAATGATGGGCCTTCGCGCCTTTATGCCATCTGGTCATGAATACAACCAGTGGAACCTTCCTCTGGACCAAAAACCGAAGAAGTTTCTAAATTACAAAAACTGGGGTCAACCATTGGTATGGGATGTTAACTTCGACTGCCATGACTTGTACCATTTGCACGCAGAAGGGTCTGAGGTAGAAGATTTTATGGACAAGGACGAACTTTTCTGGATGACCCGAGATTACGAGATCGAAGTGCGAGCACGTGCAATTGTGAACGAGGCGGACCGGGAGGTGTTTTGCCGCAACTTTGGGGGACATTGGAGCGTACATCACAAAAAGTTCTTCCGATTCCCAAAGAATGAAGTAAAAAAGAGAGATGATAACACGTGGTACGAGGCATCCGGTCCCGTCTTAGGAGAACAACACGGAACGTATGACCGTACGTTGATTGGCAGAGCTCTGGTCCTTTCAAAGTTGGAGGAGGCGGCTAGGCTTCGTGCCACAACGACCGAGGACATGTTCATTGATGAGGAGAATTCCTATGCGGATGTTGCAGGTGCATTTGATAGGAGGATCAATGACGTCATCGAAATGTGGCGACGTCATATGTTGACATCGAACTGGTCAACGACATTTGGGGAAACTGAGCAAACTGTAACTCTTGTTGTCGATCGTGTGGAGAAGTACATGGAGGTTTTTAAGGCAAGAGAGGTGGATATGGATCGTTCTCGCAAGGGGAAACGAAAGGCCGACGAGGATGACAATTGGGAACCATCTCAAGACAACGTTGAAAAGAAGCTTGCGATAGATTCAGAGGTTGAGGCAGGCGGTACAATCACTCATGACAGTCAGCGTAGACGTACTCGTTCGATGAATATTGATATTGCATGACTGTTTTTTAGCCATTTGGCTACTATATGAATATATATAACTCTATTCACATTTCCATTCTTGTTGACTTCCATGTAGAATACTTTTTCCACACTCGGTTTTCTTTCACTTCTCTATTTATACTTTTTACAAAACTCATAATAATAGAGATGTGGCATGACAATTTTTTCATTTCAAGGACTCCCACAAATGCAATTTATTTTTTATTGTGTTATAATTTTTAAAAAGAAACTGGGACAGCAGTGTAGGCATTTAGAGGTTTACCTAGTCAAAGTAGCTGATCAGAAGACGTAATGAAGGAAGGACTCTTCTTCCAAGCCAATTTTTTTTTCCACTGCCGCCGTCCGATGCCTGCCGTCCGCTTCTCGCCGTCCGCTGCTCGCCGTCCGCTCCGGGGCCCAAAATGCCGTCCGCTTGACGGTGTCCGATCCGCCGTCCGATACAACCGTCCGATTCGTCCGTTCGGACCGCCGATAGTCAGATTTCATGACGTTGTTCAAGTCAACTACTTCCCAGAACGGATTAAATGCCATGAGGAATCCAATGATCGTGATTAAGTGAGCCAAAGACTCCTATTAACCCCTAAACGTTCGAACCCTTTTCAGATTTGGCCGTTTTTCATAAATGCATTATAAAATGCAACTAAGAGGGATATTTTCAACTCGATGAATGAATAAAAGTTGTACATCATGAATGTTAGATTCTATCCATACGGTTGAATTTGCAATTGCTATCACCAATTTTTGTGTATTAATTTTCAAACTTCAAATTTAGAGCTCTTTTGGAATATGATTACGAATAAGATATTGGCAATCTAATAATGAAATCTTTTGTAATGGGTTGAAATGTAATGCTTTAAGTGTAGTGATTTTTGGAGATTTTTTGGTTACTTAATTTTAGTACTTCACTTTCTCAAGAGCACTTTTAGACTAAAATCTTCGAAATTTTGGGTGGAACACTACAACATGACATGAGGCATAAAAATTTCACAAATCATCCCCTCTCTAATCGGATCACACATGCACAAAGCTAACTTCCCATAAAAGTTTAAGTAAAAGATCCACACTGCAAAAAGTGCATGATGGATGAAAAATCGGAGTTCAAATCCGTACATCATGCAAAATATGCATGATTGGGCCGTTAGGGGTTAACCCTTTGAGGACAACGCAACATGTTGGTATGGTGAAATCGATCACAGGATTTGCATATTTGAAATATCACATTGGGTGATTTATAATTTTGCATTCCTAGTCATTAGCAGTATGAAGGTATAATAAAAGTTTCAAGATGATTAGAAGATATTTTGAATATTTACAAATTTTATTATGTAAATACGACAAAATTTCAAAATAAATATACTTTTGTCAAATTTAATATCAAGTTTTTAATTTAAGGTAGATAAAAGTTACATTTACATATAGTAAAGGTATGAAAGCAAAAGATATAAAAGAGTCCTATGATTCGAGCATTATTAGAAAGCCCTTTGTATTTAGGACACTCCAATTTCAGATTTCTCAACGTTGGAATAACTTCAATAGATTTTCTACTTTCCAATCCCAACGGTCAAAAGATGTATCATAACTTAACTTAAACTTCTAACGAAAACTCCAACTACATAAAAGCTAAAACGCTAGATTTTAAGGACGTTGGACCAAAAATCAAGCATAATATGCTTGATTGGGCACTTAGGTTACACATATGAATTTTAGATTCAATCCATACTTTAAGATCAACGGTTACGAATACCAATTAAGTTGTATGAATATACAATGACTTGAGATTCAAAAAGAAGTGAATTTCAATGGTTGAGATCATATATGAATAGTCACTAAGTGAAGTCATTTTAACAAATGTTGCCACACAACAATGTAACATGCATGACTTACTGTTAAGAGTCCCAAAATGTAAAACCACCAACCTTTTACACAATAAACAATAACATGGCACCAAGATCGTTCCATTTTGAAACTATTTCATTTTTGCTGATAACAAATTTCAGAGGATATTACGGGCTCCATTATTCAAAGAAGATGATTCATACATTCGCACATGCGTACACAATATATTTATATTCTGTTCATATAAATTTATGTATACATAAAAATACATGTGCATATATACGTATATATATATATATATATATATATATATATATATATATATATATATATATATATATATATATATATATATATATATATATATATATATATATATCTATATGTATAGAGAGAGAGAGATATATATATAGATGGATGTGTCGACCATTTATAGATGAACATATTAATATTAACCCTAAATATGCATGCACATACGCATACAATAAGATTTATTTATATGTATGTAAATATAAAGGTACATACATGTGCATTCAATATGTTCAACTATAATTTAATTTCATATATACTATTCATATGAACATGCATACAATAGGTTCAAATCTAATTTAATTTCAAGTTTTCCCCTCTAACTAGGTTTGTAAAATATAAATTGTTACAGATATTGTGTGATAATTTGTTTATGAAAATTGACGTGGTCATTCCCTCTTAAATTATGTTTGTGAATTCATTGAATGAAGTCACGCTAGTAGGTTCGAAGTAATGTATGCATAAAAAAATGCTAACTCTTATGGAATTCAAATTGGAACGCAATGCTTCATTCTATTGCCTTTACATTTGAATATTTTGCCTATTTATTCAATTGGAAAGTAATTACAAGTCAAGTCATGAAATTGACCAAAAGTGAGAGGGAGAATGAACAAAGGAAGAAAGGGAGAAGCGTAAGGTGGGGGGGCGGGCGGCGGAGTTAGTTAACAATGGAGAGGTAAGAGACATCATGAAAGAGGTGGTCCGGACCGCTCTCCTAGAAGTGAAGCACTACAAGAATTCAATGCGAAGGACATTAAATGTTGAAACATTCTTTGACCGTACTCAAAATAGTCCTCGAAGTCCGCGAGGATTCTTGAAGTGCGTGTAGACCCAAGGAGTTGGGCTGGAGGAGGAGGAAGGGAGAGCAATGAAACACCAAAACTCAATACTTTGGAGAATCCCCTGGGCTGCTCGCGCACGCCGTCCGATGCCTGCCGTCCGATCCGGCGTCCTCTCTGCCGTCCGATCAGGCGTCCGCTCTGTCGTCCGATCCGAGGGTTTCGTCCGATGCATCCTGTCCGTCCGATCAGCGCGCTCCATTTCATTCAGTTCGTCCGATCTCGTCGTCTAAAACCGCCGTCCGAGGTGCTTCTGCAGATGACCCTTAACCCCTAAAGGACCATATTATGCTTGTTTTTTGGTCAAACGCCCCAAGAATCAAGTGTTTTAACTTTATTGTAGTTGGTGATTTCATTAGATGTTTAAGTTAAGTTATGATACATCTTTTCACCGTTGGGATTGGAGAATAGACTTCATTTGTAGATTTTCCACCGTCGAGAAATTAGAATTTTGAGTGTCCAAAATACAAAGGGATTTCTAAACATACTCATATCATAGGTCTCTTTTAATTTCTTCATTTTCAGTATTTTACTCCTTGTAAATATGACTTTTATGTACCTTAAATATAATTTTTGATATTAAATTTGACAAAACTATATGTATTTTGAGTTTTTCCCTTGTTTACATAATAAAAATTGTAGATATTCAAAATATTTTCGAATCATTTTGAAAATTTTGCCATACCTTCATAATTTTAATGACTCTCTATGAAAAATCATAAATCATACAATTTGATATTTCAAGTATGCAAATTATAGTGCTTTGACTTTTACAAAAGAGGTGATGACCTTTAGGGGTTAACCCTTTGACGCTCGCCTTCATATTCTAAATATTGGATGGTTGCTCATGGGTACATCCATCACATACGGCGACTTCGTACAATAATTAAAATTTGTGATTGTCCATGGTCCATTAAAATATGAATTCCTTCAACTATTTAACCTGCATAATTTTAAAAAGTTCATTTTCTATTAGAAAATACATAACACTTTAGGACTAATTGGATACATACAAATTCGTGCGTGTGTAAACTTTAATTAAAAAAATAAACCAATCCGAAAGGTAAAATTTATATAAAAGTGTATATTGATTGTTGTGAAAGGCAACATTAAACCAACATTAACCCCAAAATGCCCAATCAACCATATTATGCTTGTTTTTTGATCAAACGCCCCAAAAATCAAGTGTTTTAACTTTATTGTAGTTGGTGTTATCATTAGATGTTTAAGTTAAGTTATGATACATCTTTTGACCGTTGGGATTGGAGAATAGACTTCATTTGAAGATATTTCACCGTCGTGAAATTTGAATTTCGAGTGTTCAAAATGCAAAGGGATTACTAAAGATGCTTCTATCATATGTCACTTTTAATTTCTTCACTTTCAGTCTTTTACTCCTTGTAAATAGAACTTTTATGTACCTTAAATATAATTTCTCATATTAAATTTGACAAAACTATATTTATTTTGAATTTTTCCCTTGTTTACATAATAAAATTTGTAAATATTCAAAATATTTTCGAATCATGTTGAGAATTTTGCCATACCTTCATATTGTTAATCACTGTTTATGAAAAAATATAAATCATACAATTTGATATTTGAAGTATGCAAATTATAGTGCTTCGACTTTTAGAAAAGAGGTGAGGACCTTTAGGGGTTAAGATAGATAGAAGTAGTTTGATCGATCACAGGATTTCTCCGCCAATGCCTAACGTTTACAATTTCCTTGATAACAAATAAGATCCTATTTTGTGATTTTGTCCATAGAATATTATTCATCCACTCGCACATGTGTACACAATATATTTATATCGTGGATATGTAAATCTATATAAACATAGAAATACACGAGCATAAATATATACATATACACATATGTATGTATGGATATATGTATGTATGTATATGTAAATATGTGGGTGGATATTTGTATGTACATATACATGGAAGCACTTACGAATATACATGCACTACAAACATGTCTTCCACGATATTGCACCATCATGAAAATGGCATGCCACATGTGTTTTATATTACCAATTGGCATATATTATTATTCCAAGCTTACTAGAGATGATAATATGCCTTGCACGACGTTCTACCATCATGTATACTTGCATGCACATACGCACACACATACACGATAACTTATGGAATTCGAAGTGGAATTCATATTTCGAATATTTCGCTTCTTTATTCAATTGGTAAGTAATTACAAGTCAAGTCATGAAATTGACCAAAAGTGGGAGGGAGAATGAACAAAGGAGGAAAGGGAGAAGGGCAAGGTGGGGGGGGGGGAGTTAGCTAACAATGGAGAGGTAAGAGCCATCATGAAAGAGGTGGGACGGACCGCTCTCCTAGAAGTGAAGCACTACAAGAATTCAATGCGAAGCACAATAAATGTTGGAACATTCTTTGACCGTACTCAAAATAGTCCTCGAAGTCCGCGAGGATTCTTGAAGTGCGTGTAGACCCAAGGAGTTGGGCTGGAGGAGGAGGAAGGGAGAGAAACACCAAAACTCAATACTTTGGAGAAACCCCCTGGGCTGCTCACGCACGCCGTCCGATCTTGCCGTCCGATGCCTGCCGTCCGCACTGCCGTCCGATCCAGCGTCCGCTCCGCCGTCCGATGCGGCGTCCGCTCTGCCGTCCGATGGATCGAGCGCGCCTGTCCGTCCGATCAATCTGTCCGGCCGGCGTGGTCCGTCCGATATGGGGACCCGGCGCGGGCCGTCCAATTTGGCCACGCGATCGTGCGCCCCTGCCCGTCCGATTCGAGGGTCGAAACGTACGCGCGGACAGCGGCCGTCGGATGAGAATGTCCGCACGCACGCCGTCCGATGGATCTGGTACGGTCCGATCGAGGCCGTCCGATCGGGCAGGCGTCCGCTGTACGCTTCGTCCGCCCTAGGCGGACAGTATAAATGGCGGACGACTTTCTTCGTCCGCTCAGAGAGGCGGTGGGCATGGTGAACGTCCGCGTGCACCTGCATCGACTCTGTCACGTGTTTTTTGAGTCACTGCGTCACGCTGTACGCACGTTTGACTTTATTTGAGGACGTCTGCACCACGTTGCGCTTCTACCTTCCACGCGGTTTCTTGGTGTTGCTTTGACTTCCCACGATGTCCCAGCGAAGCAGCAGTAGTAGGAGATCTTCGCAAGGGACTCCTCAAGTTATAAACTGGGATCAAGTCGCTGACCCCAATTGTGTTGCGGAGCCGGGATGGGACACGGAGCCGGCGAGAACGTGGACTTTAAAAATATGCAAAGAGTACGTGAAGATGACGCATTTAGCCAAGATTTGGCCACGAGATCAAATGCTAGTGTCTGGCCCTCGTTGGAAAGGCCCAACTAGGACGTGCCAAAGCAACCATTTTCGACAACGGTATTGGGAGGTGCACGATTTCGTTGGGTTGCCTAACTCCAAACCAACCATCATGAAATATGGCCTAATGTCAATGGTTTGGGCTGAGATTGTACTGCACAAGGATGTGGATTGGAGTACGGTGAATGGAAAAAACGTTGAACGTTTGAATCGTTCACAAAACTTTATTGCCACCAATTGGACTGGACTGAGTGATTGTGTGCCGCAATGGTCTAATCGTACAGCGCATGCGACAAACGATGATGTTTCTGATGATGACACCTCGCAATGGGAAGTACGTCCACGCAATACATATCGGGAACGCGACGTTGAGAACTATCCCGTGACGTTCGGAACTGCTCCTGAACGTGGCTATGAAAATTATCATGGAACTTCAGATCCAGTAGGCAGGGGATATCAGAGGGGAGCTAGCCATGGCTACGATGATAATGCATACGCGGTACACAATGATGAACGGGTTCCATATCCGGACAGATACAGTACTCCACAAGCATATTCTCCCGAGAGGACCCACAACGATTTTGGACATCATGGGTTTCAAAGCCATACTCCTATTTATTCTGGCCCCGGCGAAAGCTCAGGAAGCGGTGCACCTGTGAGTTTTGGTAGGGATATGTATAGTGCTGCAGACGGCCCCCCTGACGAATATGCTTCTGGGCCATCCAGTCAGTACCATCGAGATGATGAGTATGAAAGAGATCTTCAAGAAGCAATAAGACGGAGCGAAGAAGAAGAGAATGAAAGGCGGCTGATAGAGCAACGCTTTTATGAGCAACAGTGGGACGCGGAACGTGGAACATTTCGGGGACATCCGCGATATTAGGCGGATTTAACAGGACTATCCATGCTCAAGTGGAAGTTGAAACCTAGCCTAGACCGTAGAATCCAATGTCTTCAATTTTGCTTTGTATAGACCAAGACATGTCCTTAGTTTGAATTTTGTTTGGATGCTACAAACTTTGGATATATTGTAGGCTGCTAGCGCTAATGCTCTAGGCTTATAAAGTATGTATGGCTCATTGTGTGAACATTATTGGCATAAATATTTATATATAAATATAAAATCTAATCGCGAAGAGTGAACTGGTCATGAGTACATAACGCACCGTTATTTCCATTAACAAGAGATCGAGTTCATGACTTACAAAAAGATATATAAATTGGTTTGGTGTCGCCTTGACTTTTATTGCAGACGTTACATACCTGATTGAAAACAATATGAGTTTAGTTCAAATGCAATGGAGGGGCTAGAAGCTTATCTTAGAACTTGGTTGTGCACAGCACAGTTGACTTTCCAAGAAGGACTCCCATCACATTCTCATTTCCTACTCCTTTTATAATTACCTTGTGCAAGGAAAACCTCCTTCACGAATGAAGTTATTCATGAAAAACATCTTGTCTCACTATCTTGAGAAGTCCATGTTGGCGAACGAACCACCAAAAGTGCACTTTATTGAACCCCTCTTTATGTTAGGTCCTTGCTACACACTTTTCACTTGAATTAAGTGGCTTCCCGTATTTACTTTTGGCCGAGTACTTTCTTTGAACCGTCTTCATCATCGAACAACCTCATGAGCTTCTGTGCTTCAAGAGCAGTTCGGCAACATCAGATCTCACAGAAACGCAATCGTGAAGATCGTAACGAACACCTTTGAAGTGCATACTCTCGCAACTTGAGATCCAGCCAGTCTAAACCCTAAACTTTAGTCCCGATTGAAACACTTGAGATGATATTGCCTATTCGCCCCTTGCTTTGTGGATGCATACTTTGCTTTTTCTAGAAAAAGATGAGCATGCAATTTATTAAGTCACTCATAAGCAAGATAAACACACGTAGTTTGCGAAGAGGTAAGCTAGTCTCGCACACACTCACCTTCCAAAGGCTCTACTAGAAAAAAATAAGCATTCTAGGGTTTCTAAGGCTTTTGTAGCATGCGGCGTTAAGATGAGGTGACAACCAAACTCCAAGAGCCATGCCGCAAGATTGACAGTTAAATACCTTCCTCATAGAGTTCATCCAAGTCTTAGTGGTGCCTAGTCCTCCCTCATGCGCTATGATTGTATCATAGTACTACATTCTAATCTGACTTTAGACACTGTGTCCCGTGACACCCTAAACCCTACTAGTGTTAGTCTCATATTGAGAATTTGGAACGATACAGAGAACATTGCCCTATGTAGTCAAAGGGTGTAGTACTATGGTAGGGTGTCGTACTGTAGGACTATCATGGTGCATGAGGGAGGACTAGGCACCACTAAGGCTTGGATGAAGTCTACGAGGAAGGTATTCAAGTGTCGATCTTGCGGCATGGCACTTGGAATGAGGTTGTCACAAGGGCAACAAGGCAATACCCTCTCCTGCGTTTCAATCGAGATTAGAGTTGACGTTAGGCAAAGTGGATCTCAAGCTACGATAGCATGCACTTCAAAGGTGTGCGTTCCGATCTTCACGATTGTGTTTTTGTGAGATCTGGTATTGCTGAACAGCACTTAAGCAGAGAAGCTCGTGAGGTTGTTTGATGATGAAGAGGGTTTGAAGAAAGTGCTGGGCCAAAGGTATGTATGGGAAGCCACATGATTCAAGTGGGGAGTATGTAACGTGGAACTAAAATGAAGAGGGGTTGAAAAATGTGCACTTTTGGTAGTTCGATTGTCCTATTGAACTTCTTACTATAGCGAAGCAAGAATTTTTTTCAGAAATAACCCTATTCGTGATGGACGTTTTCATTGTACAAGGTAGTTATGGAAGGGGAGGAAATGAGAATGCGGTGGGAGTCCTTCTTGGAAAGGCCTTTGTGCTATGCACCACCAAGTCTTAGGATCAGCTCAGACCCTCCAAATTGCATTAAAGGTAACGTGAACTCATTTTGTAGTCAACCATGTATAGAAGGTCCGATAAAAAAATGGAGAGAACACCAACGAAATTGATATATCTTTTAATGAGATACGAACTTAATCAATGACCAATGGAAATAACGCTTGATTAGGTACTTAACGAGGTTTACAATTTGCGAGACGGATTTTTCAATATTACCTTGAGTTATTGCAGGGTGCGGATCTTTCAAAACAAGGGGATGGTCGTTAAATATTTAGTACCTATGGTCACTTAGTGGCGGACTAGGCCGTGTATCACATCAGTGATCACACGTGCTCGAGTAATCTCGAACTTTGGTCTCAAAGTCCTGACATATAGTCATAATTTACCCCTAAGTGCCCAACCATGCATATTGTGCAAGATGTACAGATTTCATCCGTATTTTCTCATCCGTCATACACTTTTTGTGGTGAGATTTTTGTACTGATTTATTTATGGGAAGTTAGCTTCATGTATGTGTGATTCGATTGAAAAGGAACTAATGTTTGAAAAAATTATGCCTCATTTTGTGTTGCAGTGTTTCACCAAAAATGTTGAAGATCTTGGTCCAAAAGTGATATTGGAAAAAAAAAACTTTAAAAATGAAGCATCCGAAAAATCTCCAAAAATCACTACACCTAAAGTACTACATTATAACCCATCACAAAAAATTTCATCCACATATTGTCAATATCGTATTCGTAATTGAATTACAAAATAATTTTGTATTTTATGTTTCAAATTTTATAGAAAAAGATTATTGATAGCAATCATAGATCTAACCGTATAGATAGAATCTAGAAATAAAAATGTATAACTTTTATTCGTACATCAAGTTCCAAATATTCGTGTTAGTTGCATTTTATAATGCATCTTTGCAAAACTGTGTAAACTGGACATAGGTGAGGACTTCTAGGGGTTAACCAACAAGACCGTGGGATTTGATGATCATGCGCATTGGATATTTGATAGTATTCTAAAACAAAGATAATTTGGTTAATGTGTCGGGTCCGGTCTGTCGTCCGATCTACAGGCCGTCCGATCAGGCGGACTGCGCGACCCGTCCGATCGCCGACAGCCGGTCGATCGGACGACGTGTGTCTGATCGGGTGGCGGACGGTGCGGGCCGTCCGATCGGGTGGCGGACGGCGCGGGCCGTCCGATCCGGTGTCCGACCTAATCGGACAGCACGTCCGCCTATAAAGCCGTCCGACCAGAGCGGACGGCTCACTTTTTCCTCCCTACTCACATTATTGTGAGAGTAGTTACGGGTTGCTGTTGGCAGGGTTATCCCATCCTCTGGCTCGTCACTTGGGGAGGAAGAAGTCAGCGTTGCAGGGGGGTATATTTTGCCAATTTTTTAAACGATTCCGGAGCTCGGTCACCATGCCGAAGGGAAAAAAGCATAAGATAGGTAAGACGACGCAACAAAAATCTCTTGAAGACAGCCCTTACATGCCGTCGAATGCGTGTAAGAAGTTTCTCCAGCAGTTCACGGTGGATTTTTACCGAAACAACACGCTTATGGCGTTGGAGAGTAAGTTTGTTCGGTACAAAGAGCAGAGTGTGCAAAAATTTCAAGACGACATGGCGAATAATATGTTGCAGGCTCTTCGGGATGGAATTTGGTACCGGGAGATGGAAAAGCGTGATTTTTCAATGTGGTTGGAGTGGAGGGTGAAAGATTCTTTGTGGAATATCGAGGGAGTATTAACCAAGTATGGGAAGGACCACAAGCTGCTTGAGGACAATACGTATATTGAGGAAGTGATGAAGAAAGCAGACAGCTTTGCGAAGTTGATGAAACCATGGAGCTTTGGACGCCAGCGCAATCAAAATATCGGTTGGTGGAGACACGTTGCTGGTGGATCCGAGGAGTTAATGAAGAATAAGTTGGTCCACGCATTGCCTGCTACGGCCAATGTCATTGAAGTGGAGCACACATCACTCAAGGGTGCATATGCTACGGTGAAGAGGGTTCGAATTGAAGGAGCCCCAGGGTTTGAACCTTATTGGGAGTTTGCGGCGAAGCTTTCTAAACAGTGGAAGACAAGACCGGATCTTGCAAAATTGGAACACCAAAATGAAACGATGGCCGATCGAATTGACCATCCAGGTGTTATACGGTATGTGGCTATTAATCCTTCGAAATACGAGGGTTATGCATATTGGTGGAATGGTGGGACATTGCGACAGATGCTGAATTTAGACAACACGTACGGAGACGATATCTACGCGCGTACGTTGCATACAACTATGTCAGCAGACGATGTCGTCAAAGCAAGTTATCTGAGGCGGTTCCGTAAAAAAAGAACGGAGTTGGCGTGGGCATTGGTGATTATCATGATGGAGGTACACATGACCGACAACCTGCACAATGATTTATCTCCTGATAATATCCTTTTTCATTTCCCTGCGGACGAGACGTGTGTATACATCGGGGTATGTGACTGGGGCATGTTATCCTTTGCGAGTGAGCCAATGAAGTCACTATATGGGTTCAACAGTACAGAGGAAATGGAGAAGGATCTTGCAGATCGGTACTGGGTGGATCCTACAATTGCTTATGTACGTAAGCCAGATGCAGATGTGGAGATATGCCCACTAGTGACGAAGGCAACTGAGGCATATGGAGTTGCAAAACTTGCGTTGCGCATCAACAAGGGCAACATGTCGGAGGATTACTGGAAGTTGCAGACGCCTGGAGAAACTTCTGTTGTTTATAGACAACAGGAGTTGGCAGATGTGTTCGAGAGCTATTTGAATCGATTGTGCAGCCCGAATCGAGAAAATATTGGAGGTTTAATTCATTTAGTGACACGTTTTAGGATGACGTACCATTGGCCAGTACCGTACGAGCATTTTAGATATGTGTATTAGGCAAAACATAGTGATATAGTTCTTCTTGTTTTAGAGTAGTAGTAACGGTATTGAATTGTTCTATGGCTATTGTTGTGTGCTTATGTATAGAACACGTGGACTTCTGTCCGACTATCAGTAAAACATTTTCCTTGTTGACATTTACAGAAAAAATAATTCCATATGTTTTATTGTTTTTGGGATTTTGCTATCTCTATATTCATTGATATTTGAAAGTTTTGCAGCCATCAGTCCCGAGACTCCAATTTGGAATTTGTTTGCACACATGGGTAGCTAACGTTATTAGAATTTAGAAACACCCTCGATTTTCTTTAATATTTTGGAAAATAGTTCTTCCATGTGTTATTGGAATTTTGCTAACTCTATGGTTTTTGACTATGATTTGCAATCGGTGGATTTGTGTTCACCGTTGGGATTGGAGAATAGACTTAATTTGAAGATTTTCCACCGTCGACAAATTTGAATTTTTAGTGTCCATTGTCCAAAATACAGAAGTATTTCTAAAGATGCTCGTATCATAGGTCTCTTTTAATTTCTTCACTTTCAGGTTTTTACTCCTTGTAAATATAACTTTGCCGTAAACCTTAAATATAAGTTTTGATAAACCCATTGACAAAAATATATTTAACCCTTTAGCGCGCCGGCATCCAGATTCTGGACGCCGGATGAATTTCAGCAGCTCAATTTCTGTGGTACCGGATGTTTTTCATCCATTTTTTATTTTTTTTCATTCTTCTGCTAGTTGAATACCATTTGTACGGTATGGATCTTCCAAATAAGATAATGTGAATTTTTGAATATTTACAAAAGTGATTAATGTCAAGTTTCAAACTTTCAATCTTAGTTCAAAAAAAAAGACCTTAAATATGATTTTCCATAGTAAGTAGAATCAAATAATGGAAACCATACCTTCTTGTAGTGCATGTCATTCTAATTTCATTACAATATTTTTAATTTATTTTGTGTTAATTTTGGATTTTTAATTGAATTTCAAGAGAAAACCTTGCAAAATTACTTTAAAAATATTAATAATAAATATGATGAATCCAACCGTACGGATGTTATCTACACATTGACATTTACAACTTTGTTTTGTACATCAACTCCATTTTCGTTTTTCATCAACCATTTTATAACAAATCTTTGAAAACAATGTTGAATCGGGACGTTAAAGGGTTAATTTGAATTCTTCCCTTATTTGAATAATAAAATCTGTAAATATTCAAAATATCTTCAAATCATGTTGAAAACTGTGATCAGACGTCCACTGCACCGTCCGATCGGGCACGTTCTCAGTCGTCCGATCTTGCAGCCGTCCGATCGCGCCGTCCTGCCGTCCGACCCAATCATCCGTCCGATCCCGCCGTCTGCCATTCTAATCCCACTCGCCCGTCCGATTGGGCACATTCTCAATCGTCCGATCGGGCAGCCGCTCGCCCGTCCGATCGAGCACCCAATCCCTCGTCCGACCCGTAGATGGAGACACCAAATTCATATATTTCTTCGATTTCAGTGAATTATAATCAGCCCAGCACGAGGATGGGACTAAAGATCTCGTAGATTGCGTCGTAAACCTTAAACAACCGTCCGCCGTCCGCAGAAACATTGCAAAGGGATTTTACCTCGCCGTCGGACATGGGCGTCCGACCCGTCCGCCGTCCGACCTGCTCGCCGTCCGACCTAGGAAAAACCGCCGTCCGACCTGTCCAGTCGTCCGATCGCGCTGTCCGCCGTTCGAACGCCGTCCGCTGAGGTAAAACCCCCGTCCGCTGTAGTAAAACCGCCGTCCGCTGTGGGTTTTTCAAAGTCACCGGACGCTGGGATGGGAACGTCTACGTCCAACGGACGTCCGGACGCGAACGTCCGCGTCCCAGCGTCCGAACAACCCTGGTGATGATGGCGGGTTCGTCTGGTGTGTTGGTAATTAGTTCATGTAGATTTGGAAGGGCCATATTTAGTGATGAGGCATTCCATGTAATAAATCTTGTATTATAATTTGTTGTTTGTATTTCTTGTGGTTGAATTGTAGGTATATTTGGGAGTGGTGGGGGATGATTATATTCGTGTAGTGGTTCATATATTTTTAAAGTTTCTTCTAATAAGTTGATAGGGAGAAATGGGAATTTATCAATCATGTTTTGGAGGGTTATAGAATCATTGTGTTGATGAATAAAATCGTAAATTTCTTTGTGAATGGTTTTTGGTGGGTTTATTAGGTTTTGGTTGTTTTCTGTGAATTTTGTGTATGTTAAAATGTGCCTTTCAGGTGGGTTTTGTAGCAGGGACATTTTTTCTAGTAGTAGAGTTGTCCAGTCAGGGTTTGGAGTTTGTATTAGGAGTTGATCACATGTTTCTTTTGATGGGCTAATTGTAGTGATAAGAGCGTAAAGTATTCTTGGTGATGGATGGTGTTGATTTTGATAAATATAATTTGATAAATGTGGATAGTCGTTACGGGTTTCTGTATGATTTGGATGTTGTTATATTTATGATAGATGAAAATTGTTTTGCTAAATGTTGGTATTCTGATTGTAATATAATCGTACTTGGTATAAAGTATGATTTGGATCTTCTTCTATGTGCGGGTGGGTGTGTTTTTAATAAGTCGGGGATGGGCCCGGGGTTGGTTTCTATGTCCCCGCATAATATTAATATTTGATGAAGAAAATTTCTTTTTAGAAGAAATTTTTGGGCTATTTTTTCTTTTTTCTTTTTTCTTTGTCTATTTTGGACGAGGTCGGTAGGCCGAGTCCATTGTTGTTTTTGTATATTTTGGACGAGGCCGTCAGGCCGAGTCCATTTATTTTGTTTCTTAGTTTTTTTATTTTTGTTGGGGTTTTTATTTTGGGGGTTTTTGGTATTTTTCTTTGTTTTGTGCATTATGTATTTTTTATGTTGTAGAATATTGGGCACCGGTCCCGGGTTGGTTTCGATATCTCCGCTCAGTAGAAGTAAACGGTGTAAGGGAAATGTTTTATTTTTGAAAATGTGAGTTTTTACTTTGTACTTTGTGCTATTAATATTGGCTTTTGTTTTATTTATGTTAGAGTTTTTATTAAGTTGGTGATTTGTTTGTCTTGTGTTCGTTTTTGTCCCGGGTTCGAACTTGGGGTTCCCAAGTAGCCCAAGTTCGAACTTGGGGTTTCTAAATTTTTCAAGTTTGAACTTGGAGTCAATGTCTCCAAGGAGTAGTAATAGTAGTAGTGTGAGAAATAGTATTTGTGTGTATTTTCTTTTTCTTTTTGAGAAGGGTTTTATTTTGCGTGTTTTTTTATTATTTTGAGTGTTGTTAGTATTATTTCTTTTGACGAGGCCGGTAGGCCGAGTCCATTTTTGTTGTACTTGAGTTGTTGGATCTATTATGGTAGTTATGGGTGATAGTATGTTTTGGTTTATGTTGTGGTTTAGGTGGTTTTTGTTTATTTTTTTGGGCCCCAGGTTAGTTTCAATATCTCCACTAAGTAGTAGTAAAAAGTGGGGAGAGAGAGTGTTATTTTTGAAGAGGTGTTTTTTGAGGTTTGTAGGGTGGTTTTTGATGTTTTTGTTTGGTTTTGTGTGTTTTGTTTTGTTTGTTTTTTGTTTTATTTGGATAAGGGCATTAAGAAATGCTTCTTTATTGTTTTTTATGTTTTTAGTTGTTTTTGTGTGTTTAGAGTTTTTTTGGAACCTCGTTTTGTGTTTTGTTTTGTTTTTTGGACTATATATTTTGTTTTTTGTTTTTTTTTTTTTTTTGTTTGAAAGCATTTAAAAATGCTTCCTCTTTATTATTTTTAAGGTTTTAGTGGTTTTTGTTTGTTTAGAGTTTTCTGAGCTTTTTTCTGTATTTTTTTGGTGTTTTGGTATAGCTTTTTTGTTTTTTTGTTTTTGTTGAGTTAATATTTTAGCATTTGAATAATGCTATGAAGTAGAAGAACTTTAGAGAGAAAAACTCAAATGTAGCTATAGGGTTGTTTTTCTTCACATGTTTGGCTGGTTGTTTGGTGGAGGCGAAAGTGCTAAGAGTTCAGATCCTCCTTCTTTACCCATGATTGCTATTGAGACCTCCTTGGAAAATTTTGCCATCTGCCTTCTCATTATCTCGTGCAAGTTGGAGTTGAGTCTTTGGGCATAAGTGTTGGTAGTGGTGATGATGTGTGCTTTCTGTATTGCCAATTCTTCCTTGAACTCAACCGTGAGCTCTGTTTTCAACTCCTTCTTCAACTTTGTCTTCAATTCTTCTTTGAATTTGATGATGTCTTCTTTCTCTGCTCTTGGTTTCTTCCCTTGGCTTCTTGGTGCATTCTGAATCGCTTCTATGGTGTTCACGAGGGCGGTGCTGATGTCACAAAATCCGAATTGCTTCTGTTGCTCTTCTGATAGTGGCAGTGTTCCTTCTATGCTCTTCGGATGTGGAGTGAAAGTCACGTGGGAGTTGTGAATCTTGTGTGTCTTGTTGACAAACTGACGATAAACAGTAGGGTTGAGGCATTTGATGTTGACTGATCCGCTGTGCAGGTTGTCGCGTTGCTTTGGAAAGAAACTAGGGAGACATTCTTGGGCCCCATAATCTCCTTAATCTCGTGAAGTGTCTCTTCTGTAGTCTTTGTGAGCTTCAAACCTTGCAAAACCAACATCAAACAATTCTTCTTGGCTAGTTGAGTTGTAGAAAGTCTCTCCCCAATTTTGATGGTGGGTGCTATAATTTTATTGCAAAAGGTAGCCTTGAACTGCACAATTTTCTCTGCTTGAGAAGGAGTTGGTGCCCCCAACTATGCCCATGTCTTAGTAGTATTTTTCTGCACACCCGTGATCTCTAATTCTTGCCCCCTCTTAAAGCTTTCTACAACTACCTCTTTGAAAAGACTGTGACCCGTGACATTCCCAAGAGAGAGACTGTTGATCTTCACAGATAGCATATTGTTTCTAACTATGGTGTTATAGCTTTTGCAGACTTTCCCAACTGTCATAATGGTATCCAAGGTGAGGATAAAAGGCCTAACGCCGCTGAGTAGATTTATACCATCTACCCCAGGATGCTTCAAATGCAATTTGATCGTTCCAGACCAATGCCGTGCAGAGCCATTTCTACAAAAAACTGCAATGGGCTCTGTTGTCTTAGCCCCTAGTGAAATTTTCATATCTTTCAAACGCGCTTGCGTTAATGCTAGGATCTCCTCATGAGTATATTGCCAGGTTGGTTTTTGGAAATAAATGGCTACATGATAGTCATAAGAGAGGTCGGTGTCTGGGTTCGTTTCAACCTCAAATGGGAGCTGCATAATGTTGAAATGCTGCCATTTTATGCCATCTGAGCGGATCATTAGAAAAAGAGTTTGACTGACATGAGGGTAGGAGAATACTGAGATAAAGAGTTCTGCTGCTTTTTTTTTTGAGAGGCCTTTCTTCACAAGGGTCTAGAGTGGGACTGGTTCGAAACTCTCCGGTGCTTTTTTGTCAATGGCTAGCTTCTCCATCGCCTCAAATCCAAGCCAAAAGCGTTGAGATGGTGAAGTCTTTTCCTTGGATGCTGACTTGCCACTCTTTTCTGCTGATGATGCTTTACTCCTCTTCTCAGCTGACAATGCTTTGCTCCTCTTCTCCGCTGATGATGCTTTGCTGCCTCCATTCCTCTTCTGTCCTTGGGGTGGAGATTCTGTGTCCATCATCATAAAATCGGGGTCGTCTGTGAGATCTCTAGGAGCGCCCTTGCCTCTTCCTTGTCCTGCTATCATGTATCTATAAAATATGGCACAAATTAAATTAATTAGGTTAGAATTGGTTAGCATAGCAAAGATATTTGAGATAGCCAATTGGTTTGAGTTAGTGTTATTGTTGTGTTGCTTTGGTGTTGTTCCTCTACTTTCCACTGACGTGTGTAGTAGGGCTTTGTAGTAGAGGAGTTGGTGCATTAGGTGTATGTTTGAATGTGTGCTAATGGTTGTTATGTTAGCTTTCCTATCTATTGAATACACATAGAGGAAAATTTTGCAAAGCAGGAGGGGTAGCGTACTTTTGTCGGAGAAATTACCTTTGTGTCTTCTCAGCTGGTGCTGCAAAGAGTTGAGGTTGGTGCTGTGTTTGCCGGTGTAATAAAATTTGATGATCTCACTGTTCTGTCGATACTGATCTGCTGCAATGTCGATGATGCTCTATACGAAGGTGTGGTAGGATGGGTGATCACTAATCGCTGCTGCTCACAGTTGTCGAACTAGTGCATTCGAAATTGTTCTTACAATCAATCAAAAATGTACTCGTTACTTGGGTGGAGTGTGTACTACCTTGACAGATACGGCTTTGTAAGGACGTCGTGCATCTCCAGCATACAAATCCAGCGGTGTGCTCCAACTGCACACTCCAAGTCCCCAGTGCTTTCAGTTCAGACTGTGGGTCTGTAACGCTCGGATCTACACTTCCGTCTTGCAACAGCAGATCTGGGTTGGGTTGTACACCCTCACCCTCACAGGCCAATAGAATCACCCTTCGTGCCTAGGGCTGGCCCGATCGACAACGGTGAAAATCGCAGAGGGCGATTGCAGTGTGGCTGAGGTCGGTAGTAACTTCAAAGTAAGCGCTCGGGGTAGCAGCCTCCGAACTTTGTCACCGTGAGATCTACACACACAGATCTACCTATATGCAGCACAGAAAGATATGTACAAGCACCGACGATGCAAGTAACGACGTTGGAGCTACAAACAAGGCAGAAGAGGCGCTGGATCTGAGAGTTCGATCAGCGAGTTAACTGCACCGAACTAGGAGACACATCGATATGCTCTGAACTGCTCCCTATCAGCTCGACTTGCACCTCCGAGATCTACTCACGGCCTGTACACTCCAAACTATACCGAGCAGCTCTGAAGCACGCTGATTTGCTACTAACACTTCGAGCAAAGGTCTCACGAAAGAAGCTCTCGATCTACTCACTATGAACGAGAACAAATCTGAACATTTCGACCACTAACAAGGTTACTCTAACACTGAAAGCACATGCGAAGCGAGTAACGTTGACAGATCTGCAAAATGAGAGATTCAGAAACACCAGTGGTGGTGCCGCGGGCTACTCCGATCTGCTGCACGCAGATCCTGCACAGACACAAATCCCGATGCAGACACACGGTCTGCAAACACGGTCGAAGTGGGCGCCAGACCCGCGAGAACCGGTGAGGCTGCAAGCACCCCGGATCTTCTGAGAACAACTCCGATTTGGACAGCAACGATCTGCAACATCAAGCGCCGGCACTGCAAGACCGACTGCGGCACCTCCGAGCGGCCAACTCTACAACCACCTTCTAGCGATCAGCGGATCGATCTTGAGCAGGCGGAAACGGTATCACCCTCTGCGCCTGAAGATTGATCGACGCTTACAGCAACTGCCGGATCCTTCCCCTACCTCGCGGCGCTCAGAGCTCCGCCTTCACCATCGCCTCTCTTCAGTCGAATAAGTGAGTATCCTATCTTTTCAAGAACACTTTTAGACTAAAATCTTCAAAATTTTGGGTGAAACATTGCAACACGAAATGAGGCATAAATTTTTCAGAAATTGTTTCCTTTTCGATCGGATCACACATACATGAAGCTAACTTCCCATGAAAAATTCAATAAAAAATCACACTACAAAAGGCACATGACGGATGAGAAATTGCAAATGAAATTTTTACATCATGCAAAATATGCATGGTTGGGCAATTAAGGTAACTATACCTAAAAGGGAGCATTTACCTTAAAGCGTGCGTATCTACTACAGTGTGACATTTCAAAACTGAAATGTCACACTGTAGTAGATACGCACGCTTTAAGGTAAATGCTCCCTTTTAGGTATAGTTACCTTAGGGGTTAACAGAAATTTCTCAAAGGATGAATGGGTGAACTCGGTTGCAGAGATGGATGAAGTGGCTGGGAGCATGACGGACGGACGGACGGACGGGCGCCCTCTCAGCCGACCGTCAGACAGACGGAGTCTCGTGTTTGTTAACCGTAAATTAGGAATATCGGTAGATCTACCGATCTGACTTTTACCTGGGTAATTTTCCAAGTTACCCCAGTAGGTAGATCTAGAAAACACTTTTTTACCGATCTGACCTAACAGTCAGATCTGGTTGTACTATGGTATATAAGCAATGGAGCCAACCTCATTGGCACGCCACATTCTTCCCAAATAATTGATTTCTTGTTAGACATTTTCTTTTCCGATTTATATGCCTACCGAGTAAATTTCTGAGTGATTGTTATATGTCTTGATCAGTTTTATCTCCTCGGTTTCCTGATTACCGATCTGGTTTTGAGCTTTTCTTTTATGCTGATTATGTTCCATTTCCAATCCTTGGTAGCAATTACTTCTCCCGGTACTGATTACCGAGTAGGATCATGTCAGGGAGAGCTACCATTTGGCGACCATCTAGTGTTCGAATTCCAGAACTCCATTACTTAAAAATCACAGTTACCGATCCCGGTACTTTAGTAGCACTTCGTTAGTGTGACACCGCGCCCTCTTTCTTTTCTACCGGAATCGATCAGTCCGGTTGTCAAGCTCACTTCACGTACCCAGAATCTTCCATGGCCCGGCGCCACACTCGGTCCGCAGGACCACCGCCCGAGTTCGATCTCGAGGCTCTCACGATTTCCAACACTCGGATGCACCGGAGCGTTCAAGATTTGCTACCATCACCGATGTTCCGAGCTCCCTCAACAGCTACTCATCCGACACGCCGACATCAACCTTTACTCACGCAGGACGAATTACCAACCCCGCGAGAACTCCAAACTACACGACACCCACATTCATCCACTCGGCAGAGGCCATCCTCCGACTCGGTACTCCACAACCCAGCAGCTACCGCGGATGACTTACACCTCACCGACGAAGAACGCGACAGGTTCCGTAGCCAAGCAGTTCTGCAATCCTCGGCTATTCAAAACCGACTCCAACAACTACCCGCCGAGGACGCAACAGACCAAGAACTTCTGGCAGCTTTGGAACCGACTCCCCAACTGGACTTCGATCTAGCTGCATCCCGTTCACAACTGCCCAATGTACGTTTACAACAGTTTCGACAAAATCAAGGACGTGCTCCATCCAGGCATCACACGGTACGCCCACAATCGATACCGGGACAACAATACCCGGTACAGCAGCAGTTCTTCGGATACCCTTCCTCCCATCATCTCCACCAGGTTCGTCCTAGACCTCCTCTCCGTTCTTGCACGTTTTGTGGACATACCGACCACCCTTCTACCTCCTGTCCCTATAATTTTCCCCAACCACGCCGCATTATGACTACCGGAGTACCGACTCCAACCTACCGACCTACCGGCAACACAAACGTCCAACCCACGGATCGACGCCCTACCACGACTGCTCAGAGTACAAAACCGGTAAGTGCCCAGAGTACAAAAGCGGTACCGTACCCAGAGTACAAAACCGGTAAGTGCCCTGAAACACATTGTCGCAAGTTCGAATCTGCTATTAGATTAAATGGCGAAACAGAAACCATGATACAGTTAGAATTATTCGGTAACACTCTTACCGAAAAAGAGTCGAATTGGTTTGCGTACCATCGACGCATTCATCCTACTAATACACTGCAGGAAGTAATTTCCGCATTCAAACGACGCTACCGAACCATCAAGACGGACGATCAAACGTACATCCAATTCCGTACCATCAATCAGCAACCGAAGGAATCGGTCGATGATTACGCTGAACGGCTCCAACAACTTGCGGAAAATCTAACCGTACCTCCGGATGATATGTTCATGTTGAGCAATTTTCGCGCTGGCTTATTGGAGTATCTACAGGTAGCCACGGTAGGCCTTCAACGTCAAACATTCTCCGAAGCAGTGGACTCGGCACGCACCGCAGAGGAAGGTCTACCCAAATCACGGCAACCGACCCTCCCCTCGACCAGTACCGGAGATAACCCCCGACGTAACCTGAAGTGCACCAGTTGCGGTCGTATGGGTTATGAATGGGGGACATGCTACCGAAACCCGGCCAGTGACTATGGCAAGAAAACCGATACGGCTTCCGTCCATCAGATTCAAACTCAGCAAACACCAACTCCGGTAAGTTCCGAAAACCGCCGTACTTCTCGCAGTATGATTCCGGTACAAAGGTACCCATGCAATGTATGTGGATCTCTTGAACATCCGGGACATCGTTGTCCACTGTTATTAGATGAGGATGTTAAAAAAGCCATAAAAAACAAACTACCTGCCCACTCAGGATCCTCGGTAGTCATTACCGATGTACATACCGTAGATGTCTCCCACATCGGCCCCCGCACACGGAGTCAGATCCAACATACAGGTTTGGAAGCTCAGGGTATTCCATCCTCCACTACTGAATCACCTCGTCCAACCGAGGCATTCAATTGGCAAGCCGAAGAGCAGCTACGCGAGGAAATGATCAAAACGGTTCGAGAACTGCAAGACCTTTCGCCATTGGAACCAAACTCACCTCGCGCCACTCCAACAGCTCCGGAAAAAACCATGGATATCTGCGAGACCATTCTTCAACAAATCGAATCACAAACAATCCAGGTGAGTCTAAAAAACCTTATGTCTATTGCTCCTAGTATTACCAAACATATCCACCGCCGTCTCGGTCAGGTAACCCCGTCCCCTATCCCGGTTACCGAACCCCCCACAGTAGCCGTCCATTCGGTAGTTGCGATCGATCGTCACATGCCAATCATCTCAGCTAAAATTGGAAGTCATCAATTACATGACGTTTTGTTGGATGGAGGATCCGGAGTAAATGTCATCACCGAAACCGAGCGACGTAGGCTTGGACTACCGAACCCAACACCGGCACCTTTCAAATTACGAATGGCAGATAGCTCCCTCGTCCAACCCCTGGGCCTGCTCAGGGACATCAAAATCTTCATTCACGGTATTCCCTATATCATTATTCTCACCGTAATTTCCTGTAAGGATGTCAATTCAGCTTATACGCTGTTACTTGGTAGACCATGGCTCAGAGACGCCTGCGTCATCCACGACTGGGCTAACGATCACATCCAGATCATGGGTAATGGTACCATTCGCACGGTACGGATTAACCGGGAGTTAGGTTTTGAAGCCATAACTCCCGATGCTCTAGTCTGCTATAACTACGTGGAGGGCCTTACTGACGAAGAGGAGCTCATTCTACTCGAAGCAGAAGAGTTCCTCCTTCCTATCGGAACAATAGCGATCGACGACTTGTGCCAGGTAAACACTACCGATCTCACCCTACCAAACATAACCCATACGGAAGGAAGCATGCCAGTTGATGAAATACCGATTTGGGAAAAGGTAAAAACAATATCGGTAGCAAAATGGTCGCAGACAGAGGAAGAGCAGTTACGAGACCTCAATCTCGGAACCGAGACGGACCCCAATATTATTCGCATCGGAACCTCTGTTCCGGATTCCCTACTACCGGAGGCGGAGGTACTTTTTCGCAATTTCAAGGATGTGTTTGCCTGGTCCTACAATGATCTACGTGGCATCCCGGAACACATCGCTCAACACAAGATTGAACTCAACACCAGCATCCCTCCAACCCATTAGGTACGCTACCGAATGAATCCAAATTATGCGGCAGCAGTAAAAACTGATCTGGATAAGCTTCTGTAGGCAGGATTTATTGAACCAGTGGACCATGCTACGTGGTTATCACCAATCGTCGTGGTACCAAAGAAGAACGGGAAACTTCGCATTTGCATGGATTTCCGACGCCTGAACAAGGCAACGAAGAAGGATCCGTATCCCCTACCGTTTACCGATGAGGTTCTTGACTCGGTAGCAGGCAACGAAATGTACTCATTTCTCGATGGCTTTTCCGGTTATCACCAGATCAAGATTGCACCCGAGGACCGCCACAAGACGGCATTCATTACCGACTGGGGAGCATTCGTCTGGGTAGTCATGCTGTTCGGATTGAAGAACGCTCCACCAACGTACCAGCGGGCAGTCAACCAAGCCTTCAAGGAATACCTCGGTGATTTCATGAAGCTCTTCCTCGACGACTTCAGTGTCTATAGTACTGTCGCAACACACCTCGACAAACTTCGAAAGTGCTTCACTAAATGCCGAGAATTCGGTATCAGTCTAAACCCCGAAAAATGTTGTTTTCTAGTTCGTTCCGGTATGATTCTGGGGTATGTCGTCTCCGCAGAAGGCAAATTCCCTGATCCAAAGAAAATTGAAGCTCTCGTCACAATGCCGCGTCCTCGGAACATCAAAAACATCCAGGTTTTCAACGGCCTTGCCCAATTCAACCGATGTTTCATCCGCGATTACGCCCGGATTATGGCGCCCATCACTCTCCTTACAAGAAAAGACGAACCATTTACTTGGACTACCGAGTGCAACCAAGCGTTCACCGAGATAAAAAAGCATTATGTTAACGCTCCTATCCTCATCGCAGTCAATTGGAAACTCGAATTTCACATTCATACGGATGCCTCGGATATTGCAGTAGGAGCGATGCTTGCGCAGAACCCTACCGGGAAGATCGACCAGCCCATCGTTTACGCGTCTCGACTTCTAAGCCGCGCAGAGAAGAATTATACGACTACCGAGCGAGAAGCTTTAGCCATGGTGTACGCCGTCAACAAATTTCGACACTACCTCCTCGGCAACCGGTTCGTATTTTATGTCGATCACATGGCATTGATCTACTTGGTCAACAAAACTCAAGTTTCCGGCCGTATTGCTCGATGGTTACTCTTGTTTTTAGAATTTGACTTCACAGTCGTTTACAAACCCGGCAAGACACACGGTATTGCCGACGCCCTTTCTCGGAATACGGTCGCCGAACCAGCCACCGGTATTACCGATACCACGTTGGACTTCCAGCTCTTCAGCATACAACCAGAGTGGCTCACGAACGTTTACGACTACCTCAAAACCGGTACCTTCCCCGTCGACTGGAGTACCGAGCGCAAGAAAAGGTTAGCCTACCGAGCCCTCCCATTTCAGTTAGTCGATGGCACTTTATATCGGCAAAGCAAAAATTTCTCCTTACAGAAAGTTATTACCGGAGAACAGACCACAGTGATTATCAGGGAACTTCACCAGGGCCACTCAGGAGGACATTTTTCTACCGAGATCACCACTCGGAAAATTCTTGACGCCGGCTACTGGTGGCCATCTCTCCATAAAGACGTTTTCGACTACTGTAGGAGCTGCGACGAATGTCAACGCGTAGGAGGACTCAAGAGAGCGGTGACCGGTAAATTAATTACCACCTTACCCACGGCACCTTTCATGAAATGGGGACTGGATTTTGTAGGACCCCTCAAACGCACAGTCTCCGGCAACCGCTATATCTTGGTGGCCACAGACTACGCCACCAAATGGGTGGAAGCAGTCGCACTCCGGGACAACACCGCCAAGGACACGGCTAAATTCCTATATGACAACATCCTCACCCGCTTCGGTTGTCCACTCCATTTCGTGAGCGACCAAGGTGTACATTTCAACAACAAGGTTATTTACGCCCTTATGGAGCACTTCTTACTGCGCTACACTACGTCCACCACTTACTACCCTCAAGGAAATGGTCAAGCGGAGTCCACCAACAAGGTGATTGTCCAACTCCTTCAGAAATTGGTCAACCACAACCGCACAGACTGGGATCGACAGTTACCGACTGTCTTATTCGCCTACCGCACGGCTTTCAAGATCAGTACCGGTCATACACCATTCCAACTTCTGTATGGCATCATCCCCCTAATGCCTACCGAATACTTGGTACCGACCAAGACCACCATTACCGACCCTACGCCCAGTCGAGTCCTGGCAGCACGCACGGCAGATTTGGAGCGTTTGGATGAATCTCGACATTGCGCCCTCGAAACGCAAGGAATATCACAATGGAACCGCGCTCAATGGGCCAACACCACGGGGCCGACCCATCAGTTCCGACTGGGCGACCCGGTACTCTGGTACCCCAAAGGAGCTAACATACACCCCGGTAAGCTGAAGAACAAATGGTTTGGACCTTACCGAGTTCAATACCCACTACCTAACAATACGGTGCTACTCGTGGCCATCGACAAATTCGACCCCGACCCGATCATCGTCAACATCAACAAACTAAAACCGTACCAATTTCTCAACGATGAACAGCTACACCATGCCGCCCGAACTGCCCCAGACAAAAGTGTCATCCTTCACCAACCCGAAGACCCGGACACCGACGAAGACGCTACCGAAGGCGAAGCCGAAGTTACCAAGACTTCCATCTCCACCAACTGTATCACCGTCGAGGTTTCCTCTCAGTCGGATCGAGATAACGAGTCGTACCCGGTTACCGAACCGGAAGTATTGCCAACCATATCAAACAGACCACTGATCTCGGTAACCGACCGCACCATTACAGCCGCCAACGCAGCAGTACAGCCGCCACCAACGCTGCCACTCCGACTTACCAAACCAACCCCCTCGGTAACACCGAGGCAAGAACTAGACCGGGAGCCAGGTTCGGACGTGCCCAACCCTAACGCGCCGCCACCTAGTTTACACCCACCCACTCCATTCCTCTTCATTACACCACTCTCTTCATTTACATCTTTCTCCGCCCCCTCTTCTATATATTTCCGCACCATGCCTTCTTCCACCGCCACGGTTTTCTCTCCTTCCCGGTTAGCTCTCCGCCTCCGCCCTCCTTCTCCGACCCCATCTCTTCTTCCACGGCCGCCACGGCCGGTAGCTAGCATTCTACTCCACCGACACTATCGACCAAGGCGAATAGCGCGGATTAGATACCTTCCTCCCTCTAGCTTGGTAGCCGGTCCTTCCACTTCCCGAGAGAAATCGCGAGGCAATCTCCGTGTGCGTTTTTGCAGGATGACAGGGCAGAAGAAGACCCCGGTCGATAGCCGCCGAGCGAGCTCTTCACGCGCCGCCCCGGTAGGACCAAACTGGCGGGAATTCACGTGCCTTCCGCTCAAGCATATGGTCGCCTGGAAAGCTTACGCGGCCGTCAATCTGGAGGAACGTGCATGGATTCAACAAGTCGGACTCGAAGGATTCGTCAACCTACCGTGGGGACAGCCGATACGGAAGGATGTCGTGGAGAAATTCATCAACACCACCCACAGCACCAAACAGCACTCCATCATCGGAGAAGTCATGGGGAAGACGTACGTTATCACCCCGGTAGACATCACCAACATCCTGCGCCTACCGACTGGCACGACTACCGAAGTCAACCCCGAGCCGGATACGGAGAAATTCAAGTACTGGAGCATCGGCCCCAACGGACATGAACTTCTTCACCGACCCGACACCGACGGCTACAGTGTTTCTCTGGGGGCGAAGGAGTTACAAGCTCGGAAGTATGGTTTGCTGCAGGCAATCTACTTCAAGAGGAAGCAGTCATATACGTCCAAGCGCTGCCTCCGAGAGATACTGACAGCTGAAGAACTATCCCGGTCCACTACCGGAGACTCCTGGAACTGGGCTTCCTTCATGCTAGGACAGCTCCAAAAGGAACTCGGAGTCCTCAAGGGAGACCTTTCGCCACTATGTCACTCAGCGGAAATCTGGGACATGCTCCTCCGAGGACAAGAACCCACAGCCACCACGACCACACCATCAACCGTACCGGCCACAGCTACGGTAGCAAATCCAGGACCCCGCTCAAGCACACAGACAGCAGCACCAGGACCAGTTCGAAGCACCGGTACCGGTACTCCACCCTCTCCGGTACCGGGACGCGTGACTCGGTACCCACTACCGAGGCGGCGGTCATCACTGCCCCACCTCACTCCTCGTCCTGACCTCGGTGGGATTTCGTCCCGACTCCGCAGCCGAATCACATCGACCCCCTCGGCTTCCAAGCGCAAGCACCGACCCGACCTAACCGACGCCTTAAACGAATTTGGCAGGAATCCTCGGCTCCGAACCGATCATGGCGGTGGTTCCTCCTCGAACCGTTCATCCCAGCGCACTCCGTCACCTCCACCGGTCCCCTCACCACAAGGCGGCGAGTCCTCGACACCACCCGAGATCACCGGTATTAATTTACCACCACCGTCGCTCCACACTTCAGGTATGCTCACTACCGAGGTCACTCGTACTTCCGGGATCCAAGTATCAGCGCAGATGGCACCGCCCCTGACCTCGGTTACCCCACCAACGGCGCGTACCGACCTTCCGAATATTCTCTATCACGGCCCTCGGAACTTGGTCCAGAATGTCTGCCATCTCCAGCGAACAACAGAGACGCTGTCTCACGTGCTTACCGAGGTCCAGACGCAGGTTCAACAACTTACAATCTCCGACCTGGAAGCACACAGGCAGCAACTGGAGAACGCCCAGAAGCGTATTACCGAACTGGAGCGTCAACTCGCCACCTCCCAAACCGAAGCAGAGCAGCGAGCTACCGAGCTCGCCCGAGTTCAAGAAGACCGTGATCGAGCCTTTACCGATGTAGCAGATCTGACGCAGCAGTTACAAACCCAGGCGATCCTCCTTAACGCCGCCGAAACAGAACGCGATCAGCTCAGAACCGATAGAGCGGCAGACCAGACCACCATCGACACTATCAGGCAGGCTTTCCAAACCGAGACAGATCTCCGCGAGACGATCAACACCGAGATGGAGCAGGTACTTGCCGAATACGACGCCCTGAACATCCGATACGCGGAGATCGAGACGGCTCTGAACAACACCTACCGGATGCTCAACTAGTACCGAAGAGCACATCCGACTTTCGTTCCGGACCCACCATCACCGGACTCTACCAATACCAACATCGTAAATCCAGCCACGACGGAACACGGCCCACTCCGAGCCCCTCCATTACCGACAGAAGGCTTTGACTCCATGTTTGGGGGTTCCTTCGACGGCCGAGAGCTTCTTAGCCCGCCCACGCAAGGTAATATCAGCGGCCAGGACACCGGGACACCACACCACCCTCGACACAACACGCCGACTACCGAGGATCCTTCCGACTCGGAGGCCGAAGACTTTAGGGTTTCTCGCGTCATCAGCCGACCTACCGGTTCCACAGAGTAGAAAGCCCTCCGGCACTAGAAACAAGTTCCAGGTGTGAACTTGGTTTAGAGGGGGGATAGTGTTAACCGTAAATTAGGAATATCGGTAGATCTACCGATCTGACTTTTACCTGGGTAATTTTCCAAGTTACCCCAGTAGGTAGATCTAGAAAACACTTTTTTACCGATCTGACCTAACAGTCAGATCTGGTTGTACTATGGTATATAAGCAATGGAGCCAACCTCATTGGCACGCCACATTCTTCCCAGATAATTGATTTCTTGTTAGACATTTTCCTTTCCGATTTATATGCCTACCGAATAAATTTCTGAGTGATTGTTATATGTCTTGATCAGTTTTATCTCCTCGGTTTCCTGATTACCGATCTGGTTTTGAGCTTTTCTTTTATGCTGATTATGTTCCATTTCCAATCCTTGGTAGCAATTACTTCTCCCGGTACTGATTACCGAGTAGGATCATATCAGGGAGAGCTACCAGTGTTGCTGTTGGCATATATGCTTCCTCCGCTTAGTTGTCCGTTCAGTTGGTGGGAAGCCAGATGAGCTTGGAGTTGTCGGTCGCTGGAGACAAGTTCAGTTGTTGTTGGTGGTGGTGTTGGGATTGGCGTTGTTTTTTCCTCTGTTTTCTTTTCTTATCTTTTTCGGGTGAGGCGAGCCGGCCCTCAAGTGTGAAGAGAAGAGAAGCCGCCATCATGTCGTGGCGAGGGAAGCTGTCACAGGTGGTGCAGGAGCTTCGGATCCATTGCTGCCAGTACTCGCCCGCTTCCACTGTCACAAGGTAGGTCTCACTACCCTCACTCATCTTCACCTTCAGGCCTCGTTTTATTTCAATCCGCCTTACATACGTTTTGAGTTTTTCCTGCAACCCCTCTGCCTGCATGCATTTCTTTGAGTAGCAGAGAGCCTCGTTCTAACTTAGGGTTTTGTTATTGGAAGCAATGTCTGCATTCAGAGAGGGTTCTGAGCCTCTCTCTAGACTTCAACGGATTTTTCTTTTCTTTTTGGAAGAATCCGGGAATCATAATCGACTTGGCGCATTTATTACGACGGTTTTTTTATTTTATTATAGTAACGCAGTCTATGTATAAATTCCTAATTTTCATTTTTTCATTATTTTGAGCACCATTAGTACATCCTAACGTAATCGTTGGGCATGTGGTGAATTTTGTGTGTGTGTGATAGGAATTATATTCAGAGGAATTATGCTGACTTGAAAGCTCTGAATCCATCGCTGCCCATCTTGATCCGCGAGTGCAGTGGTGTGCAGCCCCGGATTTGGGCCCGCTATGGTGACTACCACCCTAATCCTGTTTTTGAAGTCGAGTATAAAGCGAGCCAGTTTCACATTTGGGGTTGAGATTAGGGTTTTTGTCTGGGATTAGGTTGTGAATATGCGATTTTCTTTAGCTTTGGTTGGTAAGGGTGCCGACTAGTGTGGTCCATCCTGTTGGGTCCTCAAATTTTCAGCCATTGATTCTAAATATGGTACAAATATCACAAGTTTTAGACTTCAAAATTTAAGACTTCACTGTGACCTGGTGAGTAAGTTTGTGCACTTCTGATCTCATCGGGTGCATATCTTGTAAATTAGATTCTTGAGTGGACTGTAAGTACAATGAAGAAGGGTAAGCATTTTAGGTCCTCTCAACCGTGAGACTCACAACCGTTGGCATTGTGGGTGCAGATAATGGTGTGGAGAGAAGTGTAGAGCTGGATGGCTTGACTGAGCATCAGATTGATGCAATGCTGGAGAAGATAGTCAAGCCAGGCAATTAGGGCAAACGGATGAGGTAGGGTACCTCCAAGCAATGCTTCCACTTTTGTTAACCAGGATACGCCGCAGCCCAATGAAGGGTTTTGTGAATTTGTTGGACTGGACAGTATTTGCAATGAAACCTGCTTGCCTTACAGTGTGGGCCTCACTTGCAAATGATGACGACTGGGTTTTCTTTGTGAGGTGGGCAGCCAGCAAGTTTTTTTTGGTTACAAGTTAATTTGTTGTTTATATGGCTTTTGGTGGTTCCTTGTTCGTGTGTCAAATTGCTGGTATAGCTGGTATCTTGGTAGAAAGCATAATAAAGCTGTAGCTTTTGAGAAGAGCTGATACATTATTGATGAATGAGTACGACTTGACCTTTGTATATTGTATGGAATTGTTAGATTGAGCTCAATTGCGATAACTGACTGTTACATTGCTTTTGTCCTTCTACTCCTTCATCATTTCTTTAACGATTAAAACTGCTACATTGCACTTCAGTCTTCTCTCTTCTTCTGCTCTCTTTTCTCTTGTCCTTGGCTCTGTGTACTGATCAAGCAGGGATCAAAAATCAATCGACGAAACTATCTCAGAGAGAATTCTAAGTACCTTTGTGCATTCTTCAACGTTTGAATTAAGTGATAGAGAAAGGTGATAGTTTGCAAATACCTTGTCCAAGTTATTTATCTGTGTCAAGTTTTTAGAAGATTAATAGAAACTTGAACACATGTAAAAGTAACCATTGTATTTAGGGATGATTTATATTTTTTTGTCCAGACAAGCTTCAAGGACAACAAGACATTTCAACTATCCTAAAAAATCTAGAAACGTGATCGGTTGAAAGTTGGAGAGTTGTCTTGAAGGGCTATATATTCTTTCTAGCCATGGGAGAATAATCTTGACAAATGATGATAAAATGACATGGATTTTACATGGCAAACACTTTTTGCAAGTGCTATTGTTCATTTGACTATTTTGTAAGTTGATGAAGTGGTGGTATTTGAAACACTTTGCAAAATGGTCACATCAAAATCGCTTGGTCTAACTTAGTTTTATTATATTATTTATTTATTTTTATTTTATTTTATTTAATTAATGCCTTGCCATCTTAATCCAATGAGTTCCAAATAATTGTGTTTTGGTTATCAAGATATGTCTTAAGTGTAAATTAGTCCTTCAATACTCACAAGTGTATTTATGTTCGTTGTATATTTATGCTCATTGCTGAACATTGTAGGATTTCATCAAAACACGTTTGGAACATGAACCATGTTTTGTTTGAGAAGAGCATGCATTACCATGAAGTTTCTAAATCTTCAATTCATCACGAATTTGCAATTGTTCAATATGATTGTCGAAATCAATTATGCAAAACTAGTATGCAACACTTGAGCACTAAGCATTCCAATAAATACATGAAATGCATTGCTTTCAAGCATCTAGGAACTCAAATTAAAGGAAGTGTAATTGTAGTAGCATCCCTCCACCATTCTAGAATTCATAGATTTATTTAATTTTAAATGAATTTTATGAATGAATAAACAAACTCTTTTGGCATAGTGAATTTGTTGAGGGCAATGTTAAGTTGCAAGCTACTTATAAGCAACAAAAGGTTAGGGGTTAACCTTTAAATGACATACAAGTACAAGCTCCAATTATAACTTCTACTCTGATGAACCATCTATTTACGGCATCTATACTTTTTTAGAATAGATTGAAAACGTAAATTAAAAGAAAATCATGCTTAAAATTAAATTTAAAAGAGATTATGGGTGTGGGAATCAAGAAAACCATGTCTTTTAAGAGTTAACAAGCCTGTGGAAGAATGGGTTGACAAAATAGATGGAGCCAACGGTAGAGTAACCACATAATCAATACAATTGTGTAGTCATTTCCCTTGCACTCTTAACCTTTAACGTCCCGATTCAACATTGTTTTCAAAAACACGTTATAAATTGTTTGATGAAAAATAAAAATGGAGTTGATGTACAAAGCAAAGTTGTAAATGTCAACGTGAAGATAACATATGTATGGTTGGATTCATAATATTTATTAATTAATTTTACAAGGTTTTTCTTGAAATTCAATTTAAAATCCAAAATAAACACAAATCTTTTTAAAAAAAAATTGTAATGAAATTGGAATAACGTGCACTTCAAGATGGTATGGTTTCCATTATTTGATTCTACTTATTATGAAAAATCATGTTTAAGGTCTCACTTTTTGAACTAAGAATGATACTTGACATAAATCACTTTTGTTATTTTTCAAAAATTCATATTATTTTATTTTGAATATCCGCATCGTACAAATGGTAGTCAACTAGCACAAGAATCAAGAGAATTTTGGATGGATGAAAAACATCACTATATGTGGTGAAAGGACGTGTTAGAAATCATTGAGCGTTTAGAATATGAACGTTGGCGCGTCAAAGGGTTAAGAGCAAGGCCACCCATGCCCTTCTAGTGTCTCTCACACTCAAAAAGTAGATGAAAAATGCCAAGGGCCCTTACAAAATGCCTCTTGACTCTCAATCCTAACGTGTTAAAAATTGGACCTTCAAAATAATCACTATTCAGTTGACTATATCCTCACATTCTACTTGTGATTGGTCCATTGACTATTTGATGCGCACTTTTGATATGTGAGGGGCGTGCAAGGGTGGGGGAGTGTGAATGCAAGGACCCTTCAAATATAGATGAATAATTTGAGAGAGTTAGTCCTAGCGTGCATGGTTATAATCAATAGTACAGTATTGCCCAGTCCCTGAGTTAAATGTACGTACACACCTATCAAAAGTGTAGCGTAGAGTACATGGCACAAATACTCCACAAATCCTGCATAGGAAGAGCAATTCTGCAAGGACCTCCACACCACCATTTGCGAGAAGATTTCAGACGCTGTGGAAGTTTGGAAGTTTCAACCTTGAACTCATGTGCACACTGCACACTTGATTGGCTCCACTCCCAAGCTTCGGTTGCTCCACCATGTACAGCACAGCAGTACAGCTTCTATTTTCTTTCTCCCAATATACAAAACACCCTTCCATCGCAGTACAGTACCCTCCTCTCCAATAAGTATCGGTCACTTCCCAAAATGATGCATAGATCTGACATAAAGGAGAATTTCAAAATCACACTAATTACTTAAAAAAAAATTGATTCAAAAATCCTTCTATTCAAGACTTGTAAAGTAAAATATCTATCACCTAGTGCTACCGTCACGAGCATTGATTATAGCCTCCATACAAAAGGGCCAACTGGCAATGATTACATTTAAAATCTGGATAGACACTTCTTCCCACACCTATCGAAGCGTTTCAACCAATTCATCCTTATTTTTTGGTAGAGATTTTTTTGACATTTTCTTAAGGTGCTCTATGGGTGTTATTAAAACAATGCAAATTATCTTAAGAAAAAAAAGGATTGGTACATGTTTCAATGTTTCTATGGTGCCAACACTTGGTTTAATAATAGAAACACTAACAATTGCTCTTCTCATGTGCATACAAGCTTCGAATGAAGTGACCACTCTTTCTCTTGCATCCCCAAATATTCATTTTGGAAAAGAAATGATACCTCATGTACGGCAAATAAGGATGAATTGGTCGAAAATTATAGTAGGTTCATGAAATGGGCCTTCTCGAAACTAAAAACCAAGTCCTAAAGTTTCAATAATTTCACATGGTGTTATGGTGATATTGTGAAGCCAGTACTCGGGGAGGTCACTTCCAAATATTACGTAACAACGTGTAAACAAAGATAGGGTCCAAATAAATCTCTGAAGATAATTTTTATAAATGATTTACATTAATACAGGATGCTCACAATTTATCCCAAGAATAAAAATGAGAATATTCTTGAAATATTACTAATTATAGTACGAATTATTTTTAATTTTTAGGGTACTTTCAAATACCCATTGTTCACACGTGATACTCAAAAAATACAAAGAGTGACCTCCCCGAGAGCCAGTAGCTCTCTCTCACTCTCAGGAGGCTATCTGTCGCAATACAACTGACAAACTAAAACTGCATTAAACCGTAACTCATCTGTAAAAAGTAGAATGACTCTACAAATGCAACCATGATCAGCAGCACCATCATTCCTTGTTGGTGTTGTGCACCGAAGGATCATTTACACGAGAGTAGCGCTACCAACACAACACAAAGACCTTTCTATCAAAAAACCATACCTAGCACAAAGACACTTTCAGTCAACAACATCCAGGCAACAATTGCATGTGTTTTCAGCAACTTGCGGTAACAGACCCTGAAAGGCAAAAATCTTCGTTGGCGAGCCAAACGATATCGTCTAAATGCTATGTAAACAACTCTCCACCAGACTGTAGGCACATGGCAAAGTCTTTCTTTCCACGACATCAGGTGCAATAGTTTCCCTGCCCTGGAAGGTGAAAATCGTTGCCGTCAGGTCCCAAACAATGCGCATCGTGTAGACTATCTTGAGGATAAGAAGGTAGAGGAGAAATGATCCCTCGAAGGAGAAAGCATTACAAGAGTACGTGCTGAACTCTTGAATGCATCGACGAGTTTTCCTTTGCACTAGGGCCGATCCAGCGGGATGGGCGCAAGCTCAAAATGCTAGAGAGCAGCTTCGATGGCCTGCGTGGTGCCGTAGAAAGCCGCCTACAGGAACGCCACCACAATGCCATTTGCAAATCGTCGCATGGGTTTCCTGGATGCTCCATTCTTGCACAAACAATAAGACAGTGTGCCTGTGGCGCCACTGCAGTTGTCGTTGAGGAAATCCATGTCGCCTTGTTGGGAGGCCACGAAGTGCACAGCAGACGCGGCGCTGTCGTGGAAGAATGCGGCGTGGCTGACCCCGTCGGGAGCGCATGGCGAAAACAACACGTTGCGCTTGAGGAGGCCGAGGCCTGTGCCAATGATGAGCGTGGGAACGTTCAGGTGCAGACAATCCTCAGAGAATTTCAAGATGGAAGGCTTCGTCTGTGCATTGATGCCCTTGCCGTCCACGGGGTCCAGCCCCACAATGGCCGTGTACTGATGCATGCTCTGGTGCACCCTCAGTGCCAGCCTGAATACCACTTTGTCGCCTCGGTTGTGCCCCACCAGAGCCACCCTCCCTCTTGAAATTCGGCCGGTGCTTCGCCAACGTCTCCGGCATTGCCGCCACCAGCCTTGTGGGCATCGAATTCAGAATGGCCACCACGTCCTTGATCTTCGTGGTCACGTCTGAGCCCACCACGGTGTACATCTTGTACAACAACAACAACATGCCCCCGGATCAAGTCAGCCATCGTTTTGTACTGTACACTATCGCCCAAGGAAGACACTAGAAGCAACAATTACTATACATGTGCAAGGAAAACACTGGACGTAACATCTGCTACAATATTACACTATGAGCGATCGCTGGGGCACGAGAACATCAGACACTATGAGCGTCAAGGTCATCAATGGCACAAAGAAGACACTGGAAGCTTGCTGTGGATTGTGAATGATAAATACCTCACTTGGGGTGCTATGACGATGAATCCGTAGGAAGCGATGTGCGAGATCAGTTGCGTGTAGAACGTGCTCTGCAGGGTATAGCCATGACGGAATTGCCCCACCAGGTACTCCCCTTCCTCTGTTGGCAAGGCCATGATCAGCGGATTCGGTGCTGGGATTTTATTCCCTGCAGCAGCAGACACTCGACTCTTGCTGCTGGGAAGACAATTTGAGCATCCACTTGTATCGCATACATTCACGATTTCTATTTGGTATGAGCCGTCCTCACTCCTCATAGATGCGTCCATGTACTGTAATGGGATGGTTGTTTCTTGTGCTTGCCATCAGCCATCCGTCCCACCACCAACAGTCAGTTTTGACCCTCCTTGTTCTCATGAGCCCGTCACAAGCTTGCTCGATGAATGCAAGCAGATATGAGGGGTGGGTCTGCAAGCCCTGAAAAAGAAAAGCATTGAAATGATTCAAGAACATATTTATTGGCAAGATCATAGCATCATTCTACACTGTAATCACTTCTCTTCCACTTCTAAACTTCTCAAATCCTTTTAGAAACAATGTTTGTCGTTGGATACGCAAACGGTGTCTCTGGGGAAGACCATCTGGTATAGGGTTAGATGCTTCGTGGTAACAAGCACTTGCGGCGAAGGCAAAGAGCACAATTGATGAAAGCGCAAATACTGTGAACGACTCAAGACTCAGCTAACTTACTCCAAGTGGACATGAATGGACCAACACAGAGCTCACAAAAACACTCGTTAGACGAACACGAACTGCCAAACAACCTAGCTCGAGAATGAATGGAATACATTATCTGTTTCTTTGTAGTGCGGGAGAAAATTCACCAACTTGGTTTCCTCCTCTCTCGAACTCGACCAGCTGAGAAGTCCTACAGCAACAACTTGCAATTCTACAGCCACAGCGCTCTCTCTCATCCAAAGTTTGGGCAGCGCATGCATCTTCACAGAGAAAAGCAAGAGAATTTCCTTGTGCTTCAAACGCAGTTGAGACTTGAAATGTTTGCCAACCCCAGAAAAGCACCGGCCCCCAGAGTCAGAAAACCCGCGATTTCATTGGTGTTTAGCTCTGTCGGTTACTTTGGTGCCTGGTGTCGTAAAGCCTCGTCACTAGCCAACCTTGCGTTCAAGGATTGGCTGGGAAGATCTCGACCGTTGATCTAAGATACGTGATCCTGGATGTCCAATTAGATTGTGGTGGGGCCCGTGAATGAAAAGCCCGAGCTGCCTGTCAACAGAATGTGCTGAATGTTTAACCCTTTAACCCCTAAACGTCCCAGCGTCCAGTTTCTGGACGTTTGTTGGTCAAACCCAATTTTGATCTTGAAGATGACTTTTGTTGCTAATACACCCAACTAAGAAAATGAAGTTTATTAAGTCTAGTTTGTACTCCACTTTTCAAATCTTAAAAATTCCAATTATTGAGTATTTTATTGCTTGTGCAAGCTTTGTAGCTCAAGGTTTGAATTACACTACATAGGATGTTCACCTTTCGAATTTCAAAATTTAAATAAAAAATTTCTATGGAAAACATATCATGTGATTCTCCATTGTAATTTGTACCCACTCCCAAAAAAATATTATTTTTTAAAGCTTTTTTGTAATAATTTTTTTTTTTAAGTATTTGACTTAAAATTTTGTTTAAAAGGCCGTATTTAATCAAAAAAATCTGAAAATTTCAAGACTGATAGGAAACATTCAATTCCATGCATGAAAAATATTACAAAATATATTTTGATAAATCTTGAAGGCTAAATTGTGTAGTTTGACTTTCATACAAAGGAGTGGTACGTTTAAGGGTTAAGGACCGCGCATCCAAATAGTGGATGTTTGTTGGTCAAAGCCAATTTTGACCTTGAAGATGAATTTTGTTGGTATTGTTCTCAGTTGAGAAAATGAAGTTTATTGAATCTAGTTTTCACTTCACTTTTTAGATCTTATAAATTTAAAGTGTTGAATATTTTATTTCTGTTGCAAGCTATGTAGCTTAAGGTGTGAATTACACTGCATAGGATGTTCACCTTCTGAATTAAAAATTAAAAATTAAAAAAAATTACAAAAAATATATCATGTGATTCTCGATTTTCATTTCCACATGCTCTAAAACAATTATATTATTTGAAGATTTTTTGTAATTAATATTAATTTCTTGGAGTATTTGACCTAAAAATTTGTAAAAAGTTCATTTTGTATCAGAAAAATTGGAAAGTTTTAGGACTAATAGGAAACATACATTTTCATGCATGAAAAATATTAAAAATATATTTCAACAAACTTTGAAAGCTAAACTGTGTATAAAAGTGTAGTTTGACTATTCTACAAAGGAATGGGACGTTAAAGGGTTAATTTTATTTCTGACGTTAGCATGGGGGGCATAGAAGCCATGGAGGAAATGGGGGCATAGAGGGCATGGACTCATGGGGATGTAGCCTTTGGAATTTGAGCAGTTAGAAAGGACTTGGGCCAGCCTTGAGCCAGCTTTGGGAAGGCATGGAGTGCGGTTGATTGTCCTAAAACCACCAACCTAAGCAATCTGGCCTATTTTCGGCAGTGTTGAATTTGAAAAAAATATGACCGCATTTGAAATAGGTTTTGATGAGAATTGTAAAAATTTGCAACATCTAATTTGCATTTGTCAATTTTATACAAAATTTCAAAGTGGAAAGTAACCTCTAATCCGTACATAACATACCAATTTTCCTAAGTTCACACTTTGTTGTTCCTAAATTCCGCTCTTGAGCTAACCCAAAACCACCAACTATTTCTTTGCAATGCTTGGCATGCCATTGGTCTACTTGAATAATGAAATTGGTGGTTTTGAGTCTCAATTGTGGTGGCCCCAAAAAAGTTCTACATGTCATAATTGGGGGAGGTGATGGTTTTAGGACATCCTACCTTAGTGATATTGTTCAGCTCGGGTATTGCTTAGTGGATGAGGCATAGACCAAAACATTTTTATTTCAAATTTCATAATTTCGTGCAAGCTTAGAATTAAATTAAATATATATTCATTTGGAGTTTAATCTCAATTTTTGAAACATATGAGTTATTTTATGAAACATGGTAGAGTTATTTATAATTTCACCTAGAACTCAACTCTTCTTTTCTCTCTCATTTATCTTTAGAGCGTATACTTCAATGCTATCATAATTCATCTACTTTTCTTTTAACACTCTTAGATTACTTTTTTTTTAACACAAAAAAGAGATTTTCATAAAAACTCATATATAAATATATATATATATACATATATATACATATATATATACATATATATACATATATATATACATATATTTATATATACATATATATATATATATACATATATATATATATATACATATATATACATATATATATATATTCCATTTTTTATTTGCACTTACTTCCATAATTAAATTGAAACCACTCTTAACCCCTAAGATTGGATCAACCATTTTATGATCTCTACCCTTTTTTCACGGGCTGCCCGGGATAGAATTTTTCTTTATATAGAAAAAAAAAATTCAAATTTCCAAGTCTACTTTCCAACCCAATTTGAAGCATGTCAATCCGAGTTAAACTCCACCCGGGAGAAATTTTCAAAGACAAACACTTCTACATTGTTTAGTGTTAGAAACTTACTATTTGGGGAAAGTAATGATGTTTTCTCCTTCGAAAAAATTCCTATTTTAATTTTAGAATAGAATTTCTAATTTCAACGAATCATAAAAAAATTCAAATTCTAAAAAGTTAATTTGTAATTCTTATAAATATTTGAAGTTAAATGCTTCTAAATTCATTATGAGAAGATAAAAAACTATTTTTTGAAATTTGATTGTATGGATAATTACTAAACATCAAGCTCCTCATTTTCTCTTTTGGACCAAACTTCATCAAAGTCGAAGAAGTAATTTCTTATAACACATTTATGTTTTGCCCTTACCCCCTTCGTCATTTAGGGGTTAAAAAATAAAAACATCTTACATATGACTAAAATAAAAACTAGGCTAATTATTATTTTTGAGTTAAAGATAGGATTTTTTTTTTAAGTTCCTTTGATTTTCATAAAGGTGATAGTTTCAATGTGACTAATGTAGTTAAATAAATCATTTATGTTGGTATTAGTCACATTGGTCCCATTGGAGCTATCTTTGAAAATTCATTGTTTCTTTACAAAACATCTCAATGATATAAGTAGACATGCAATTATGTTGTCTTTTATTCATACAATATATGATTACAAAACGCAAAAAAATTGAAATTGCATTCAATGAAAATTTAGAAAGACACAATAACCATAGAAGAATGATAGTAAAAACCACCATTACATGGAATTTTATTATATAAATTTGTAAATGACAAAGCATTAAGCATAATATGGTATATTGATATTCCATATGACGATATAATTTGCTTCTACGTATTGAATAAATATTCAATTCCTTGAAGAACAATTCGACATCTTCTTCACCTTCACATTCATTCTTCACTATTGCACTACTATCACGACCTTTTGCAATAACATATTGGCAATTGTGACACTCAATGAATGTTCTACCATCAAAGAATATATTTAGCCTTTTTCATTTTAGAGATTCCTCTCGGCATAACTTTGAAAATTTCACCCTTGTGTGCATT
Organism: Pohlia nutans; assembly: GCA_022496805.1. Taxonomy (NCBI): domain Eukaryota; kingdom Viridiplantae; phylum Streptophyta; class Bryopsida; order Bryales; family Mniaceae; genus Pohlia; species Pohlia nutans. The sequence continues at coordinate 21,276,651 of CM040094.1, forward strand.
TTTTGTACAAATTGTCTTCTTTGCAATACTTTGATTTCGTCATCTGATCTTGGCAATTGGATTATTTGTTCTTCTCCGCCTTGCAAATCTTTGTTATTCCATTTTCTTTTATTTTTCTTTTGACTTTTATATCCAAGTCTTTGAATTTGTAACATGAGTTTGTATAAGGGTAATACTTTCACCCTCCCTTGGCAAAGAAATTTGATTTGGCCTTGGTCCTATGCCCATATCCTCATGTATTGTTTAAATAAAAGACAACACAAATGCATGTCTACTTGCATTAGTTATATTTAATGAAGAAATAATTGGTTTTCAAAGATGATATCACCTTAATTTATAAAAATCACAGGAACTTAAAAATAAAATACTCTATCTTCAATTCAAAAAAATTAATTATAATAATTTTTATTTTAGTCATATGTGAGATGTTTTTATTTTTTGAAGAGTTGTTTCATATTAATTATGAAACTAAATGAAAATAAATAATGTGATACACATATTAGAGTTTTTATTTTATTTTAATAAACTCTTTGTCCCGGAGAAGTTACTGTCAAGAAATTAAATAACTATGAGAGAACAAATATAGGGTGTCCTTTATTCATTTGAGATAAGAATATACTCTAAATATACTATAAATAGTAGAATATTCCAATTATTTCATAGCCCCCCATTAAATACCCTATGTACTCTCATATGTATCCAAAATTTACACTAAGTGACTTCCCCGAGCTCTTTGATTTTGTGTTACAAGACAAATGAATAATCCAAGTGTGACGAAAAGAAAAGTAGATAAATTTTCATATCATTGAAGTCTGTGCTCTAAACATAAATGAAATTCAAAAGATTGAGTTGTAGGTGAAATTTCAAATAACTCTATCGTAGTACCATAGCAGATTTACCCAAAAACAATTCTAAAAATAGAAAACGTAAAAAAAATTAAATTTATGAAGATAAAGAAACAAAATAGAATAAATTTTATTTTGTAATATTTTTTTATTTCTAAGCCATTTGAGGTCATTTTTTAGTAACTTTTTTCGCTAAAAACCAAAAACAAGAAATTCAATTTTTGAGAGGCGAACCTTGTTTTTTTAGAGAAAATAAATATTTGCACAGCAAGTGGCAAACTCGCTATGTTGATACGGTATTATGTTTCATAAAATAACTCATACTTTTCAAAAAAATGAAAAAAAAATTCAAATGAAGATTTGTTTTAATTGATTTTAAGCTTAGAGTAGTTTATAAAATTTGAAATATAAATATTTGGGTCCATGCCTCATCAAGCCCGCCCCAACTGCTCAAGTTCTATACCGCTCCGTTGCATGGTCCCATGCCCCCAATGCCATATCACATTAACCCTTTAGTGCCCAGGAAACCATAATGTGGTCACTTGGTCATCGGAAAAGGGAATTCCAGAAAATCCGTAAAGATTCAAGTTTAATACTCTAAGGTTCAGAGTTGCGCAATTCTTAATGTCATCTTCTGGGGAAAAAAAATTCAATTTGGAGCTCTGCAACTATCAAAATACCTATGAACAAAACATAAAAATACTGCAAATACTTGAAAATACAGTAAATACTTACAAATACGGCATATGTACTATGCGGTATTTCTTGTGTTTGGAAGTTTTTTATCTTGAATTTTTTTTTTGGATTGTGTTCTCTTGTTCATGTTCCATTAGTGTATCTACTCCGATCTTGATCAATGTACAAACTCCTTTCATATTTTAACGTATAATTTTTGTCATAAATTGTACATGGATAAGTCACTATCACTTGTAAAATTCACATTAATTATGTGTGAGTCGGTTCTTGACATGAAATATTGCAATGGAGAGGTGTTGATATAGGTCATTGCTGAACCTCTTCACTTTTATTTTTGAAAATTTAACCCAAATTCTATTTAACTTTGAAATCGCACATCCTCCAAAATCTCATTTTCGAGTGTGCATTATACGGTTCAAAGACATACTATAATCTTTCAATCCGACGGTCGGATCTTACCAAGGTTTAATGGACACTTTTTTAATTAAGCTACGCTTACATTTATACGGTTAAATACTATTAATAGTTTCCATAGTTTGAATAAAAAGAGTTTTTATGAAAAAAACCACCAGAAAAGTCTGGTTTCTTCAGAACCACCCTAGGCACTAAAAGGTTAAGCCTTTGACAGCAATGATAGCTTACTTGCGGGCCCCTACCGAACATCAGAATAGACGTACCGGATTGAGTAAGAGAGATCGACGACCAAGATCTTCCTAGCCAGTCCTTGAACTCAAAGCTGGCTGGTTGCGAGGATCGTAAAGCCCTCCAGGCAAAAGCTCCTTTCTATCGGCAGGATGTCACATAACAATCAGTAGCCTTCACTAGCTCTGCCTTGCCCTTGAAGAGAATGTGTAGAATATTTGACATCATCATCCATGCAAAATCAGTAGCTGTTATCCCACACAAAAACACGATGAGGTAACATTAGGACAGCGATGATCAAGGACGGCATGGATGTCAGATGGTGGCAAAGATACTAGTTGTTTGCGCATAGTTAGGGCATGACAATATAAGGAATGCAGGAAATTAGAAGTACATCGCTCACATGCCTCATATTTGGGCCATAGTCATGATTAGCTTGGATACTGGATCACCCCCTGATATACAAAGTATGTGTGTGTACATTGTTTCTCCCACTTGAACCAAGTAATTCACCAACGTCCATTTCTTTATTGCTCTCTATTGCGTTGCTTCTACTTCTTGTTAATCTTTCAATTGTTGAATTACTTACTTTGTAACTCTCTTAATGTTGTTGTTTCCTCTTCTTAAAACCTTGCTACCAATCGTTTTCCTTACTCTGCACACATCAGCTCACCAATGGACACCATTGTGCCTTCTCCCTCTCTTTCTGGACACCAAGCTTCACCCATTCTACTCACCTTGGATGTCTTGGTCATCTTTACTCTATCCCTGACTTTCTAGATTGTATACAAATAGTTGAGTCATCTATATTTGTGCACGATTGTTTAAGTTGACCCTCTGATGTCCTTGAAAATCTTGACAATCTTTTAAGCTCTAAAACTTCCAAAGACGTCGTTGACTGCCTCGGATGCTCCAAATAAATCTCTTAAGTCAACTAAAGTCCTTTGTAGTTAGGAAACTTCTCTCATGCTAAAACTTCTTATCATCTCAATTAGGTCCAATTAGGCTTACGTTTTGTTATTAGTGACTTCCATGTGAAAAACCCAGCTAACAGTAGCTAGCTTGTTTACAAGAAGGCGATCTTGTTGACCTTCCCCATCCGGTTGTCATTTAATCTTAAAAAAAGGTATTTTTTATTTTGTGTTTTTTTATGTTTGAAAAGTTGGATGGCGTTACAAGTCCCAGGCTACGTGTTGGCTGACAGTGTTTTTTTCTTTTTTGTCTTTCTTTTCTTTTTTTCCTTTAGTGGTTCTTTTTTCATTTGGTGGTTTTTTTTCTACTTTTTTTCACTTCAATCCGGTGACCTCCAGCAATCGGCTTTGTCCATCTTTTTTCTAAATGACCTTCTATATCGTTGGATGGATGTATAGGCATTGCGCGTGAAGGCTACTGAATGTTACGAGTTTCCCGTAATTCCCCCAACTAAGGTCCAAGGGATAAGAAATTACTAACCATGAATCTCCTTGATAGTTGGGATTTGACCCCACTACAATGCCCCTAAGAAAAGATTGTCACCCCTTTGTACTATCACTCACAAAATTGCATGTACAGGTACAATGATATGAAATCAATTTTTTAAAAGTTATCCAATCAATATCTCAAGGAGACAGCATTTTGATCAATCATATCAACCTTTTCTTTCCAAAATTAGATTGTTGAATTCAGATGACATATTGAAGAGTATTGGACTACTTGTTTTAAATCTTTACCGCTAGTACTTTGGTCATGGTTTTATACTATATATATATATATATATAAATCACAATCCATGGGGCTCTCTTAAACTCAAAATAATATTGGAAGAGGGGCTTTCGGTTCCAAAGAGGCCATAACATCGCATTGTTTGAACAACAAACACATGAGTATGAAACTGATCGTTCGGTGAAGTTTCGGCACCACATTCTAACAATGTGTATTTCTCAGTATTTCCAATTAAGCAATGTCATTTTTGTTGTTGTCAATCTAATTGTTGTCAATTCAATTGTTGTTATCTTTCTAATTGTGGTCATTGATTTTTTAGGTTGGCCAAACCCAGGAGCGTACTATTGGTGGTGTCGTTAAGAGAGAGGCATGCTTTCATCTTATCATCGCTGACATACCAAACAATTTGTCAGTTCCTAATGTGTCGGTGCTAGCAAATTCAATCCCCAAATAGAACCTCTTGGAGGACGATTGGACAAAATTAATATTTGAGTTTGCTTGTGACATTGTGCATGACAGTCGAGCTATTATGTTTTTCTTCCAGAAGGATGAAACAGACTTCGATGCAGAAATGTAGTTTTAGATGTCTTTATGATTGGTAGAGGATGAACGAACTTTATCTAACTTCTTCTCAAGAAAGTACATTAATGATAAGATCTAATTTTTTCCTAGTCTCATTTTATTATATTATTCAATGTGTATTCTTCTCTTATGTTAATTAACCCTCAATTGCAGACCAAACGGTTTTTGATTCGTCAACCAATCGAAAACCCTAATTTCAAGGAAATGTTGACCAAGGCAAAGGAAGGTTGTAGTCAATGGGCTTATTGCAAGCATTTGCATTTTGTCATTATTGTCATTTGTGGATTTGATGCTGACGTCAATGCCTTCATACATGCACTTGCTCTTAGCTTCATCACAGTTAAGCTAGTTTTCAATAGTGAATTGTTGACCCATTCAACATCTTATGGTAGTCCATTACTTTTAGTTCTAGTATCTGCAATTGCATACTCTTTGGACAATTAATGAAATAGTAGTAGGACTAAAAGGGCAACTACTGCGGTTTTTAAACTCACGCTCTATACTTCATCCAACTAGGGCATTTCTTCCTATTTCGCCTACTATATTGTTAATGGTCTATATCAATGGCCAAACACAAATTTTGTCCTAATGGAAACGAGACAACATCTCTAATTCACAGTTATAGATACATTGAGTTTGGCTTTCATGTGTTTTCAACATTTACCCTTGACCCCATTTCTACACTTAGATGTACAGAATATTTCACCGTTATATGATCACAAATTTACTAATAATATCCAAATATCCAACTAATTTCTATTTATAGTAACATTGGTCACGGCTGACTTGATTTTTTTGCTGAAAACCCCACATTTTTCCGCTCAATGCTCTATACATGCGCACACTATCCTCGTCCGACTCTAATCATGTTTCCATTTGATGTCTATGATTTTTGTAAGTTGGTTTGTTTTCCTAATCCCTATAATAAAAGGCCAGAGGATCCCTAATACTTCACACACAAAGTCATTTACTTTTCATAAGATTTGCATTCATATTCACAGGTACTTGGCAGTGTGAACTTGATTATGTACAATGACTCTCATAAGTAGTTGGCCACCCCCCTTCATGGATGAAATGTTCTCATTTAGAAGATGATTTCAGTGTTTCATGGAATGAAAATTCTATATGTCATATTAGACTTGGTGCTTTATGATGTATTACTACTACAAATTTTTTTTAGTGAAATTAAAAAATAATTTATGGCAATTTTACATCCAATTTAGAGTCCCATTTTTTGGTATTTATTGAGTCAATGTGAAGATGGGCTAGAAATAAATGTTTGACCCAAATTTTAATTAGAGATGATGGAAAATAGCCTTAAAAATCATATCCCAAAAAGAAATTTGATTTTGAAATATGATTGCAAGAATATAACAATTTAAATCCAGAGCAGTATTTTTTAAAACCTAACCACACTAATTTTTGAAATTTTTATTCTGATTTTAGAAAATTCTATAAAATTATGTTCATGTATATGAAGTTTACTTAATCACAAAACTCTTAAAAAATTAGGAGTACTTGAAAATTCATTCATTAGAAATTATGAAACCAAAATTGATCATTAAATTTTGAAAAATATTTCCAGTAATTTAAATTGCTATATTCTTGCCAACATATCTTAAAATCCAATTTCCTTCTAGTATATGATGTTTAAAGCTATTCTTCATCATCTACAATTAAAATTTGAGTTGAACCTTTTTTTCTAATCCATCTTCACATTGACTCAATACATACCAAAAAATGGGACTCCAAATTGAATCTAAAAATGGCATAAATTATTTTTGATTTTCAATTTTTTCTACAATACATTGTAAAGCACCAAGTCTAGTACGATGCATAGAAATTTCATTTCATCATTTAACAAATTATTTTCTAAATGAAAGCACTTCATCCATGAGAGGGGGGCAACCAACTACTTATGAGAGTCACTGTATATTGATTATTGTTGCATTCAAATGTTTGGATCTTCGTTAAAGAGTTAACATGGCTCAAACATGTTTATTTTAAATAAAATGTGGATTGAGGTTGGGATGGGTTGAGAGGAGGTTCTCTATCCACAATGGTAATCCTTAACCAGCACCCAAATTTGTCAATAAAGCCTCTCAAGACCAATTGTTGTCATCATTTGTAAATGGACATGTCCAGCCTAAATTATAATCTAAAACCGTGCTTGGATTCTTAACTTCTATATAGGTGCGACGAGAGATAAATGTTCAAGGTTTGTTGCCATGGAGGTTATAATTGGCTAACAATCACATCATATAACGCCTAAAAAAGGACATCTAAGCTCAACAAAGCTATGGAGATAGACTCTCCATATAACAAATTGGGTATCCTAAGTTCCCAAAAAAACAGTCATAGGTGTCCTTTCTCCCTAAAGTTTTCTCACTACTCATTGCTTACCACTCATTGCTTGCGCATTGACGCACTAGCAATCTTGGCAAGTGATTGAATGTCATCATGGACTGAATGGGATTCTATGTGTGTGAAGATTGGAAATCCAAGTCTAAGCATTCAATCAATACTCAGAGTCGCACTCTGCCATTCTCTCGGCTGTAATGGGGTCTCAAGCAATATACGTTTGGCTTCATTGCTCTATATTCATGCGAGAGTTAGGAAAATTGCATTCATTATAGTGTAAAGCTCAATGAAAAACTCCACTATTGAATTGATATTCCAGTATATTTTCCTTGACATGTACTATAGAGGCAAGTACCTACGGTAGAGGCGACCTTGTCTTAGAGAAAGCAACCAAGCATATAGGACGCGATCCCCTCTAAAGTTCTTGGGGTTTCTTGCGAACGGGCATTTTTTCTAAATTCACGAGTAAAAATCTGGTCAATACTAATTGGTGTCTTACAGTGACTTAAGTGGTGACAAGGATCCACAATTGAGTCATAAGGGACAAATCATTAATGACCAAATTTTTACTAACGGTTTGAATATGATGCATAAATTCATCAAATTTTTGAAATAGTATTTCAATATTGCAAGATACTAGCGTTTCAAGTAAAAAAATTCTTCTTTTATCTTGCCAAAGTTGATAGACTGTGAAACCTTTTAACTTGATTTTTTTGCACTATGACAACTGACGATTTAATTCTTTATATTGGATACTTGAGTTGAGAATGTAAAAATAAATAATTAAATTCCAAAGTTGATATTCATACATTATAAAATTGTTAAGTAGAAGTATATACAAGATCAAAAAAATGATTAATAATTCTAACATAGAATTGAACATTACAGAGGTTTTGAGGTCTCCAAAGGGTTGCAAATTACACCAAAGATGCTATGCAAATTTTAATTTTAATTTTTTAAATGAAAAAATCAAATCAAGAAAACTACAAAGAATTTAAAAAAATAAAATTTGACGTGGATAAAATTTGGCCACATCAAATCTTGATTGTTTTGAATTTTTTTCAATAATAATATATATTTTAACTAGAAATTTTTCAGTTTTAAAAAATTAATAATTTTTATATTATTTTTTAAACTATTTCAAATTTAATTTAATTTAATTTAATTTATTTGCTTAAACTTATTCCTTTTCAATATTCATTTTTGTGCATAAAGGTGTTGGCTAAACTCATGGCCCTTTAGAGGCCTCAGAATCTTTCTAATGAATATGTAAATAATAACAATGAGAATGTTGTAGGAAGCAATCAAATCCTATGAATTTTTTATTTGGAAAAAAAAGAAATTTAAGCTCAAATCCTATATGTTATTTTTCTTGGAAAAATGTACTAATAACCTACAAACCAAGACTCTTGGGTAAATGCATAGTTGGGTGGCTCTCTAGTGGCAAAAATTCTATATCGCATTTTACATATAACATTGACTATTTTTAATTTATTTATTCATAAATTATTTGTTTTATATAGAACTCAACCACTTAATAAAATCTTTTAACTTTCATACATGTTTTTTAATAATGTTTTTAAAACAGCTTATAATTTCACTTGAATATAAATACATATATAAATAACTTTCAAACAATTAAGTCCTTAAAAGTAATAGGCCACCTAAAGCTTAGAGATCTCAATACACTAAAAAAAAATTGGGCTATACAAAATCTATTTCTATGCTTCAATAGACGTTAAAAAATAACAACAATTCTAACTACAAAAAAGTCCATAAGTGCATGTTAGATTATGTGCTATTCTATAAAATTGTATTTTTGAGTTTCTCATAATTGGCACATCAAATAATGGCTCAATAACCAACATTTACGACAACCTTTAGTAAGAAAAAAGTTCATATGTGAAATATTGACAGCTTGAGATAGTCACTATTCCATAATTAAAAATTCCTTTGTTTTTTTATGATGATACTATTTCCAAAAAGAAAAATATTCAAATACACGATTATCAAGGCAAAAATGTGTATACAAATTTTCAAGTTAAAATCCTTCAAATTCTATTTTTTATATTTTTTAAAATGAAAACACCTTGGTGAATAATCTTGTGTGACATCAAAAGTGATTCACTCAACCATGCATCCATCCTCTTTTAGCTTTCACATCACTTTTACAAATAGAATGACAAATGCTTTTCATCTATATAGAGAAAAAATGCATGAAAAATATTACAAAAAAACATATATTTAAAAGTTGTATATTTTTGTGACTTCTCGAAGCAATTCAATGTCATTTGTGCTAAGGGTGGCTTCACTTTTTTCTAGAGCATTGATTGGAAAAAAAATCATATTCCCACAAAGTTCAATTGTTCTTCTATGCTATTATAAAAAATTCAAAAGGTTGCCCTAAACTATGACATTGTAAGTACTTATCAAAAAATTTGATTGTCTTCCAAACAGACAATGGTCTTTTAGAGGTTATTTGAAGAACTTGAAAAATATAAATGATAAATGATAAAAACCTCTTCTTTAACTCCTAAACGTACCAACCCTTTGAACTAAAGTAGATTCTAGCTTCAAAAGTAAAGGCTCAGATGTACATAAGGTGTACATGAGAAGACCATTGCAAGCATAAAATCTACCCAACAAATTTGACATACTTGTAGTTGGAGGCCACTTCAATATTATCAACAGCTCCCCGTCAGAAGAGATTTATTGTACTTGGTAGAAAATTTAATAGGCTTTCAAGGGTGATTTGGATGAAAATCATCCAAGGTTATATGAGAAAGTTACAAGGCTTTGAATCTGTTCGTGATCCTATTTCTGAACGCTGGGACATTTAGGGATTAAATTTGACTCTCAAATTATTATTTTGAATAAAGTGTTCAACCTTCAAATCGGTTCAATTGTTTTTACATTTGACACTTTTTCCACCTTTTGAATTTTAAAGTGTTAAATTTTTTCAGTAACTTTACATTTACAGTTGGATACCTCTTGAATTATTGCTTCCCTAATTAGGGAGGAATAGTCGAGGGTTGGCTCATGTTGACTGTTCCATTGGAGCCCATGATGGTTTACTTAACCCTTAAATGTCAAGAGGGCCTGGATGGGGCAGCCCGGAAGGAATTAAAAAAAAATTTGCTAAAAAAATAAAATAAAAAATAAAATCTTTTTTTTGCAAAAACGGCTCTTCAGTGCAATGCTGGCTAGCATTGTAGCATTGCGGCACTGCTGAACTTTAGCTGCCCCAACCTCAGAACTTGTTCAATTTGATAACTTTGATTGCTTACCAACAATTCCACAATCTCTCAAATGAGGCGAAAATTTGGAATCTAGATCGCTTTTTTAGTAGCTTTCCAACGCACCAAGTCTCGCTTGATTTGGTTGAGAAAATCAACTTTTTCTTCATTATTCTCTTTTAAATAAGCCCATGGGGCTTACCTTGACGTTTAAGGGTTAATAGTATCAGTTTGCCATAGCTAAAATTTTCCATTATGGGGTCTCAACTATTGCCCAACTTTAGCTAAACTAGCTATGATGTAACGTTATTGGAATTTACTTCAACTAACACAAATGGTACATTATTAACATGAAGTTATATATTTTTGATCATATCATTAATATTAGTGTGGCATAGGCAGCTGGCCCAAATGTTCGGTGGTCCTTATTCACCGCTTTTATTTTTAATTTAATTTAATTTTATATCATTTTGACTTGAATTTATGGTGGAAAAATTCAATTAAAATCCATAACTTCCACAACGTAGGTCCAAAAGCTACTAAACTACTTTGGTGCACCGGAACTTGTTCAAAACTTTTTGAAATTTTCAAAACATTGACATTGGCTCCAAGATCCATGAGATTTCAATGAAACATACCAAAAAACAAACAAACAAACTTCTTTAATAGTAGGATATATAAAAATTCTTTGAATTCTTTTTTGTTGAATACAAATCATTTATATTGAAAAATATAATAAACAAAAATGGTGAATACAATATTCAGTTACTTTGTTGAATATTTGAATGTACTGTGAAATATGAAAATATATTTACTTAAAGAATTTATTAAAAAATTGTCAATAATTTGACTAATACAATATAAAATCATCAATTTGAGTCATAGCGATGAAACTTCTAAATTTTTGGAAGTTTAGGAAAAATGCAGTAGAGCTTACTAGGCGAGATGAAATCTTGAAGCATATTAAAGAAGTACAAGAATCTTATGATGAGCAACTTCCTTGTAAAGAACAATACAATGCAGTTTCACGCGATATTAATGTATTTATGCAAAAACAAATGTGCACTTGTACACATGAAACACTTGATGGCATACTTCAATGTCAATATGGTTGTTCATGCAATTCATTTAGAAAAACTTGTAGTATTGATTGTGCATGTGAAGGAATGTGCATTCCAAATACTCTCCTTCATTTGCCTGAACTTGATGTTCGACTTGGAATTGCTGGGGATGAAATCTTTGCAGAAGAAGATATTGATTATGGACGATTGGTATTTGTCTTCACTGGAGAAATGACCTCACTAAATAACTATCTTGAAAGTATAAAAGAAAAACAATATGATTTATATACAATAATTGGAAAATGGCAAGGAGAAAGATTATACGGAATAGGCAAAGATGGTGTTCCTACTTTTGTTATTAATACTATTAATGAAGTTGCAGGATTTGTAAACCACAGTTGCGATCCAAATATAGAAGTATTTGAAATGTTAGCATTGGTTTTATCATTTGCTTCATCAATAATATTTTCAACGTGTTGAAGTTGGAGAAGTGGTGATTGACTGTACATACAACTATAATCAAATCATATTCAACTTATACATTAGATATCAAATTCAACTTAAATAAAATATACTTCTTTATATATGATTACGTTTGAAAAAATTGATTGCATAAATTCTGTTGAATGCGATTTTGACCTAAAGTATGGCAACACAATTTTAGAATATACAAAAGTTGAACATAAAATTAAAAATAAACAAACAGTTATATTCAATGTTTATTAAAATTGCAATAATATCAAATAGGATATTTGTAAAATGAATTTAATTTAACTCATAATATTTAATGAAAATTTTAAATTCTTTTATAATAAATATACATTGTTTAATTTGATTTTTGTTGTAGTGTAGATGGCAAAATGGAAAGCTCTATATTGTTGGAAAAACAATTAAATATTGTTTTGAAGGAGATACTTTAGCCTATGATTATAAGTAAGTATTAGTAAAAATCAATGTCAATTTTTAAACGATTTTAAGTTGACTTTTAATCAATAAATGAATTTAATAATTTATGTCAAATTTATTTAATAATAATTTTTAATTATAACTAGTATTTGTGAAACATACCATGATATATTTATGTATAAAATTTAAATTATAAAAATTTAATTTATTTTAAATTATGTATTTATTTTATTTTTATAAATCACCATTTTAGTTGGGAGTGGTCTGATAATACAAAATATGCGGAAATTTGTTTATGTGAATCAAAAAATTGTCGTGCATTTATTGCAAAAATATCTTCTATTGTAATGCATCGAAGCATTCGACGATTTGCTGCAATATTGAATGAGATGGAAGCATACAACATTGATGAATCACAAAGATTAGATAGATTAAAAATAGCTTTGCACACTAATCGTCCACTCACAACTCAAGAAGTTGAAGAAGCACAAAATATAAAATACGACACTGAAGAACTTCGCCTCACTAAAAAAAAAGCTATTTATTTGAAAAAAGGCATTCTATTGGCAAAAAAAAAAGTCGCTGAACTTGAAAATATAGAAAATATAGAAAGAAATAAACACAAAGTTGTATATGAGTATTCAAAATTTCAACCTCTATCCAACTCCAATGATGAAGTAGACTTTGATGTTCAAAGTTTTAAGAGCACTGACACACGATTCAATGAATCTACGCATCAATCCCCAAGTCAAAGACTACGTGACTCAAATGATGAAGTAGACGTTGATATTCACAAGGGCCACAACACCAAACTCACTGACTTTATACGTCAATCCTATAGTCAAACACTACACAAGTCTAATAATGAAGTAGACTTTGTATCTGTAGCTTCAACTCGGACTTCAAGAGTATCAACACCGAATTCGCTTGCAAGTTCTAGTAGAAAATTTCTTAGAGGTGAACCTTCTAAATATATGAAAAATCCAAAAGAACATTTATTTGAATCTAGAATTACTCAAGCATTAAAAAATGATGGTTTACCCCTTTCCGTAACAATCCCTCTTCCTTTAAAAGATGGTGACCAATGTGTTTTAATGGGGGTAAATGAAATTAATAAATTACTAAAAGAATCTAAAATATCAAGTGAAAGTTCAAAAGACACTTGTTCTTTTTTACAAATACCAAAGCACAAAAGTCAATCCACTCCATATATAAAGCAATATAAAGCAGCCATGAAAACAAGTCGCATAAATGATGAAGATGAAAAATTGGATGATATTGATTTATCTCTCGATAATATTGTTGGAATTAAAAAGGTACTTTAAAATTAAATATTCAATTGATTTTTCTATTTATATATATTTATATATATATATATATATATATATATATATATATATATGCATATATGTTATTGTAATATCATTTGAGTTTTTTTGGATTTTTTTAGAAGATTTATTTCCTAGTGTTTTTTAAAAGGGAATTAAACGTGAACGTAAAGAAAAAGCTACAACGTCTAGTACAACAAATGTTGAGGATGAAATAAGAAATGCTGAAGATTGGGGTGAAGGTTTGTTTACACAAGATGAAATATATCGTGTGTTTAGTTGGAGTGAGGGTACAATACATGCAAGAGGTGAAAGTAGTCAATTTCAACCATGGCCAAAAGCAAAAGAATGGGCTTTTTGGTTGCACAAGAATTTTCGACATCCTTCGCCTATTGAACTTGAAAATCACAAAAAAACATGGATTGGATTGAGTACCAAAACCCTACGAGCAGGTGGTTCCGGTAAAGCTCCTACTTCAAAAACACTGCCATTAGCAAAGGATGTAAAGACATTATTAAGTGATGTTTTGACATTTATACCTTTTAAATTTAACGGATTTAAGCTTGTTGAATCACAAAAAGGAGGTAATATTTGGCGTATTGTATGGAATGACACTAATAAACCATTACCAGGAAATCCAACACTACGAGAAGCTGAATAACCATAATTAAATAAAATAATGTCCACTTAATTTCAATTCTCTCTCTCTATATGTATATATATATATATATATATATATATATATATATATAAATTTAAAAAATTAAATCTTCATTTACAAATCAAAATTCAATTGAATATTTAAAAATTCAATTGAATATCAAAAATCGCTCTTGTAATTTTAGAAAACTAAAGTCAAGATTGGAAAAACAAAAGGCTAAATTTTTTAGGAGACATAAATGTGAGTTCAAATATTCAAATCATTGAATTTGAACATAGATAATTTATAAAATTATTTTATTAGCTCTTAGAACTTCTTAAAGGCTTTGAAAAAATTAATGTCTCTAAATATATCACTTTTACAAATGTGAAGATGGCGGACTGTGGAGGTGGTGTAAGGGATATGGACAAAGAATAGGAGGTAAATTGACATTTGCAATATGTTCTTTTAGAAGTGATAGTATGAGATTTCGGCTATCTTAATAATATGCATAGATTTAACATAGAGTAGTTATACAAGTGGTAATGAGTGTGATTTGCTGGTAATTAGGACATGGTAAAGTCCTTTCTTCACTACACGGTACACGGTCTTTTACTCCTTCGGTTATGTGGTCTGTAATTTGCACGGTTGTACAATTCGTGCATGGCACACGATCACACGGTCACACATGCACATGGTCACACATCCACATGGCCACACGGTCACATGGTAATAGAATCCTAAACCCTAAATTTAAAGTATTTTCCACGGTCATTCTTTCCATTTCTGGGCAATTGTCGGCTTGGGGTATCCTTCTTTGGACACACTAATTAGGTTATTTTGTTCCTAAGCCTGTAAAGTCTGCCTGATTAATTCATTTAGATCAAGTAAAAAGACCCTAAAATGATGAAAAAAACGTTGTGCGTCTCAAAATGGTTAAGATGTATATTCCTACCAAGTCTATTTTTTATGATTTTAAAATTTTGGATCTTTTCATAGATGTGAGAAAAAGTGCTAAATTTTGGGATTTGCACGCATCCTAGTACACAAATTATTAAAATTTTATTACTAAAATGAATTATTTTGTGCATTGGACCACTTAATGTAAGTCATATCCAAAAATGATATCAAAATAAAATTATTTGATATTCCAAATGCTTGTTTTCAAGGATTTTTGGTACAAAGGACAAAACTTACTTTTTCAACTAAACAATTCATTAAAATTTCTTAAAATTATTCAATTGTGATGAATTTTTTTCTTGATACATTACAAGTGTTGGAAGCTAAAACATCAGTTCGTGAAATCATGCTTCATTATATTTAAAAGTTGAAGTCGTTTGACACAATGCAACAAACTAACATTGTAGCCAGACAACGTTTTTGGGTACCCCAAGCCGACCATTGCCCTTCTACGAAGAAAATTTAAATAAAAATTAATAAAATTTTCAAAAACTAAGGTCTTAGAGAGGTTTTTTCTATCCTTAATTAAATAATTAAATGTCAATTTTCCACTCTCTGCTCATATACAAGCTTTCTTGCTTACTTGGTATACAATGGCAGGAACAAAATTGAGGTTCATGAAGTACTAGCTGTAAAACCACTATATAAGTAAACTAATCTCCTCGTACAACTTCTATTTACGATTAAACTTTCTGCATTTACTATTGTAGAAGGCGTACAAGTTGTACTAAGACGATTGAATTTGTACACATTGAATGGTGGCAAAGGTTCTAAGTCAAAAGAATGTTTGTAGTAGAGTGCAATACTACATGGTTCCAATCGTACTTACTATATTAGAATAATAAGCGGCCTTTAACCCCTAAACGACCATGTTCGTTCTTGACATATTTTCACTTTTTGTGATGCTTTTAAGAACACAACTATATATCTCAATTGATGTTCATGTAGAAAACTTCACCGTTGAAGCTTCAACACAACTTAATCATGAGAATGTATAACAATTTTTGAAACAATCTACTGTATGGATTACATAATTATAATGTTTGATCATGAGTTTTTTTTTGAAATATTTGAGCAACATCAACAGGTCATTCATTGCAAAGGTTCTCATAAATTCTAAAACCATAATTAGCGTTTGAAATTTCAAAGGCCTAAAAAGATGTATTGTATCTAAGTGCTAACAAAAAACGGCGTTCTTAAAAAAAACACAACAACAATGATTGAATTCAAAAGATTGATGTTCAGGTGTAGTTCTTGGAGATGACCGGACCAACCGGTCACTTATACTAGCAACTCACTTCCAGCATTGGTTTTTCATAACGTCATAAAATACAAATTGGAGAATGAAATGGCAATATCTTGTTCTCATAAAATCTAAACCCTAAATAGACAACATACATTGCATTAAATAAAGCAAGCAACTTCACGTGTACAAGTTGTTATTGAACTAGGTCTTGAACAAACCAAAGAGGAAGATCCACGACCAATCCTCATGCCACCTGAAAACAGATTCACACAACCCTAATTAATGTTATTTACAAATTTGATGTACACATCAATCTAGTTTATTATCACAGTCTAAGCATCCAATATGCACATAATTACACAAAACTCTGTAACAATGTAACAATCAAATGATATTGTTGCATCTAAAAGTGAAATTAAAAGAGTCGCTAAAGTTAGTCGGACAAATGTTTCCATAGTTGTCCAACTCCTTATTATCACAACTTCTTTTGGAATAACAAAGTGTATACATATTAGGTGAATCCACTCCCTCCATCTACTCACAGAACAAAACATGTGATATTAAAGAAATTGATACTAAAAGAGGTAAGCATGCTGGAAACCCCAAAAGTAAGAAAAAAAATGCACTCACATTTAGGACATGTCAAAATAGTTGTGGACTTGGCAAGTGACAGTTTTCAATTGTCGGATCCGACAGTCCCAAATGGCTCATGGTTGATTTGTGTAGAGTAATTGGAATTCTCCTCAGTCAATGCTTGATATGAGATGTTGACCAGAAGGGTGATTGCAAGCTACGGTCTACCAAGTGGGGAGTGCAGCTTGTGCAGCTAAATGTCGTGCAGCTCGTGCACTAGCGTAGTCATGCGCACCTCTCAACTTTCAATTAGATCAAAAATTTCACCATCTCAAATAGGGTTTATGCTAATACTTTCACTTTAGCAATTGTTAAGTTAATTTTAAGACTTTGGGCATTACTGATAGCCTTTTCTGTTTTTTACCGAGCAAGGGTAATTAGAGCCTTTTTTACATAACATCCTTAGGTAGGTTTTATGAAAAATGCATTTCATATCTCACCTCTGAAATTGAACCATTATTTCATTTCCAAAAAAAAAAAATCCAAAAAAAAGTTTTAACTGCACGAAATCTTTGAAAAACAAAAACATCACCAAACAATTAATTAAAAAATAAGTAAGCGTAATACCCAAAAAAATAAAATATGGTAGCTTTGTACACACTTGTGGTATGTTGCTATAAATTTTTGAAGTTCAAATTTGACCTCCTTCTAGCATTTCCCATAAAATAGGTGCACTTTTGACAAGCAACACGCTACCAAATCTAAGTAGAAATGCTTAATTTGGATAGAAAGATTAAAAAAATTCAAACTCTATTGTGGTAGACATCTAAACTTTAGAATTCTAGAAACAATGCAATTTGTTTCGTCACAAAATTCCATTCCAATATTTATTGATGATTTTCCAAAGATTGGGTAAGTGCACCAATTTGTAGACCGCGACAAAAAAGTTGGGTGACCGTAGCTTGCAACCACCCAGAAGCTTAGTTTTTTATCATTAGATTTTGTAAGATTAATAAATTTTGTATCACATCTTTGATTAGAAACTATGTATGAATTCTAATCTTACAAAAACTTTGTAAGATTAATACGAAACAAAGACACAATCATGTACAGTAGCAAACTTAGTATGTATGAATTCTAGTCACACTCCTTTTGAATTTTTTTTTATATCACTATCTCGAAATGAACCTATCAATGTCTATCAATGAACTATACCTTCAGGGATGCAATTTGATTACCCTAGATGGTTACTGAATTTTGGAGTGGCGGTGCAATTGTCCATCAATTGGCCCTTCTCCTTCCACAACAAAACCTAAAAGCAATAATAAACTATTTCTCACCCAAAAATCTAAAGAGATTGTCGCATTTTTTGGGCTTTTGCAAATTGCAAGATGAAGCTTAATTACCTGCACAATGGAAAAAAGAGAAATGAAATGGTACCCTACCTTTATAAAAACTGTAAACCGTGCTAAAATCCTTGAACGTTTTAGAGCACGAAAAACTCCCTTGAAGATGCACAATTGATTTGATCAAAGATGGAGGGATTGTGTGGGTTTCGGTACAAGAAGAAGTACAATTTGAGGCCACTAGGTGTAGTTGTCGAAGTTGCACTTGTCTCAACAGAAGATCCAACATCCATCATCATTTAGTGGAAGAAAGATCAAAGCCTCCACAAGGGTTTCTCGAGGTATGGATCTCACAATGTTGTTGATAGCACGTAAAAACCGGAAAGGTCCGGTATTCAAGTCATCAACCTTCCTAACCACCATGTTCCAAGTTTACATATGTTGAAGTTTTAATTTTTTCTGGGCAGATCAATCAACTTAATTGCACATTTTGAAGGATTTTTGTGTTCTCATGATGAACATCTACAAGTCTTTAGTTAACATTGAGTTGAAATTATGGGATCCAAATAAATTACTAAAGTAACAAAATTATTTTTGGACACAATGTGTCCGCGTGAGCGTTTAGGGGTTAAGTAGAAAAAAATCTATTGTGCCTAATTTTCTTATACTCTATACTCCTATAGGTAATTAGAAACTAAGAATGCATTCAATATTAAATAGAATAAATACCTTATTTTACTTACATTTTTTGATAGACTCCAGTTTTTGTGTTTCTTTTTTGGAAGCTATGGGGGAATGGCGGGGAAATTGTGAATTAATATCTTAAGAAAGAAAATTGTGATGTTGTGGTATGGCAAAGAAATAAACACAATAAAAAAATACACCAACAAAATTGTAGTTGTAAATGCCACTAGAATGCGACTTGGAAGTTATAGTGTTAAAAAACACAATCGTTCAACATTGAAAAGATGCAATTTCTCATTCATTCAAGTTAGGCCTCCATGATATTCAACATAGGATTCTAATATCCAAAGGTAATTTTTAATAAAAATAAAATAATATAGCACGTACTGTATCATGTAGTATATTTTTTATAAGTCATTTTAACATTAATTGGCCCTTATATTTTATTTAGAGTTTTTCAAAATTTATCTCAAATGAATATAAAATATCCTATATTTTATCGCATGTTGTTTCTAAAATACCTCAAGTTGTGAAATAGATGTTTTTTTTCCTTTGGAAAATTACTAGCTCCTGTCCAAAAACCTATCCAAAATTCCAAATACGTACACTACTTTCCCTACACTGCCTTTGCAACTTTTACAGATCTGCCCTTCCCACGGACTGATTTACAAACCTCTCGACAAACCTCAAATGCCTAAAACCATGATCTACAACAATAGTATACAAAATCTACACTGCAATCCACACAACACAAATTTTGACACATAAAGAAATAGGATTTTGCCCCTTTGCACTAGAATACTTAAAAACTTGCTTCCAAACCTCATAACACATTTTACTATGCCATGAACTGGCTTCTTACATCCTCTAAACACCTCCTACAACCTCCTACAACCTCTCTCTAACTCCAGCCCCTCATACGTCCAAACAACCATATAAAAATGAGAACAGTGAGGGTTGCAGACCCTTACTACCCCCCAAACCCTTGCTATCACCCTAAATTGCCCTAAAAGCCATCCTAAACTGCCCTAAATGCCACTCTAAACTTAGCCACTACCCCAACAAAATTGTTCATCATATCATACATGGACAAAACTACATATCAACTGTAATCTACAATTAAAGCATGGTGTAATCTTCATTGCATGGAAAAAACTATATAAAAAGGCAAAATATGGAGTCCATGCAATCTACTAAAAGAAACCCAACAACCTATAGATGTAGATTCTCCAACTGCCATGTAAAAGGATATTGGATGCAAAAGCGATGAAAGAAACTAAGAGTAGCAGAAGAATAGCATAGAACCCACGAAGGCGCCAACAACCAAAGTAGCCAAATTGCAGCACCTGAAAACAATGCATATGACTAGAGTTGAAGAACAAAAAGCAGCACCGCGCATGAAAATAATCAGGTTGCAAAGAACCAATAGGATGGGTGGTAGCCCTCCCTTGTAAAATACTGTTTGGTAGTCAGTACCAGAGTGAATAAAACTACCAGGAGGAGATCAGCTATAGTTGAGACAGAATACTAAGAATGTTATATTATTACCTTATTGGTAGTGACTCGGTAGACTAACATCTTAGAATATTTAGATCTTACAAAAGATAAGCAAAGGATCATGAAGGAATTCCTTGGTAGACAGAGATATCAAAAGAAAAAAATGTTAAGACAAGAAAATCTTGTATCTCGGAAAATGTGTCGTGCCAATGAGTTTGGCTCCATAGCTTTAATAGAAAAGTATAACCCGATCTGACCTAACTATCAGATCGGTAAAAAAGTGTTTTCCTAGATCTACTTTCTATGGTAACTTGGAAATTCACCCGTGTAAAAACCTAGATCGGTAGACTATCGGTAGTTACTAATTTATCGTTAACAATGGGGCATGTGGCAACAAAGCCCCTAGAAGAGCGGAAAGGAGTGACCGTATGGCGTAGAAGAACAAAGGTGCGGCCGTGTAGAAGGAAAAGGGCAAGGTCGTAACCGTGAAGACAATGAAGACCAATGGCACAACAACATGTGATCGGAGGAGACTGCAGAAAACTCAACAGGCGGCAAAACGCAAAGTAGCAAAGGCCACACCGAAATGAATGTATTTTAATAATATTCAAACAATCAATTTTTTGCTTATACTATACATGTAAATCTATATATAGATTAACACACATATATCGAGACATATATATAAATATAAACATATGTGTACAAGCATTTATACAAATATACATATATAGTATATAGATCTAAACCATTAAATATATGGATGTCTCCAAAAAGGTCTTTTTTTAATAAATTGCATAGTTTATTCAGCAATTTCACTTCAAATTTGATAGCAATTACATTTTTGAGTGCTAACAATGAAAGATCTAAGCAACATTCTTTTTTACTAAAAAAAATGCATTCAACATGGAGATGTTCACATTTGAAAATAATAAACAACTCAAATTTTCTCATTTTTTGATCGTTTTTAACACTCCTTAGCACATTTTGTTCACTTTTACTCACTCTAACTAACAAAAAAATTCAATCAAAGAAGACAATTCATAATCTTAGTATCCTCCAATCCAATTTCTGATTTGAAAATGCATTATTTTTCTATACCTTTTAACTAGAAAATTTATAAAATTGGATTTAGAGTTTTAGATGTGAATATTATTTAAAACAAAAGCTTACTTTTCCCTCAAACAATCAATAGCTACATCTTCATGTTGTGAGCTTTCCAAGCATATAAAAATATAATAGAAGTTGAAACAAAATGTAAATAATATGAATCAGTTCTTTTAAAAATGAAGCTTTTTAAGCCTATATATATATATATATATATCCATATATGTTTTTGAATTTCATGCCATATATGTATTTATGCAATTGATATATAAATATAAATATGTGTTTATATAGATGAATATATATATACATCAGGAATTTCGGACCCTACTGATTCCGCACGATTTCAGTGCGATTTCCGATATTTCAAGGGTTCGTACAGTTTTCGCACTGATCCCGCATCGTTGCGTCATTCATCGCAACTACACTGATATGACACGATGTTCGTACAAGCGGATATAGTATTGATTCGACACGAGTGATACATCTATTGAAAACGTATGAATTCAGCACTCTTTATAGTCGTCAAATGTCGTGTTTTAATCGTCTTTAAAACTACACTGATTCAGTGCGTTTTTCGTGCGACATCATCTTTTCCATATCTAGATTTTATTTTCTTTCTATATCTAAATTTGATCAAAATAATATTATTAAAAAATATAACAAAATAAAAAAATAAAAAAAATATATTTTCCTCGCTACCCACTTCAACTACACGGAAATTGCCCGAACCCACGGTGGGGCCCACCATGGCTTCCCAAGCTCTATCGCTGACGGTGGGATTTGAACTCACGACCTCCCGATTATCAACCAAGCTCCAAACCACCAAATCACCACAAACCCTCAATGCATAGAATGGAACTTTTTTGATAATTATAAAAGATTGAAACCATTGGCAATTTTTTGCCATGTGTATATAATTCTTTTTTCAAAATTTTTTTTGCACTAGATTATGCAGGACTTTTTCTATATCTAGGATTTTTTTTCATAATATTTTGAATTTTTTTATTTTTTGCCAAAATCGTGGTGGTTGTGAGCTATTTTTTTTTGCTCCTATGATGAAAAGTACAATGATAACCAATAATACCAAATTTGAATTCTAAAAATATAAAATGTTATTTCTTTGAAATTTTAATGTGTGTTGCTTCTAAACTCTATAAATGTAGATCTAAAAATGTTTTGGGAAATTAAACCGTAAGTATAATTTAAAGAAGATTCTTGGAATATTCCAACATATTCCAAAATAATATAAAATATTTTGAAAGATTCCAAAATATTCCAAAATATTCCAAAAATATATTAAAATATTGTACACGGATGTCGTACGAAAACAATTTGCATTATAATAGATACTGAAATCGCACGAATATAGTAAAAGGCATTAATATGATACGTATACGATACTGAATCCGCATTAACTAAAACCGCATGTTATCCGTGTCTTATTAGCCATGTAATGTAGATACACGATTAACGCACGCATTCCGTCAAGCACGACTTTCGTGCGGAAACAACACTTTTGTCATAATCATTGAAAAGACACTGCATCGACATCTTAGTGATGCATGTCACTTCCGTACGATAACGACACTTCTAAATGCACGTATGACGTGCGGAATCAGTGTTTAACGATAAACGCACTGAAATCGTGCAGAATCAGTGGGGTCGGAAATTCCTGATGTATATCAATAGCTATATACATGTATATACATATAAATATACACATATATATGTATATATATACATATATCTATATATATTTACATATGAATAGATATGAATGAATCTATTTATATATAATATATCCTTCCATACATATCCATATATATATGTATCTATGTGTGTATGGATGAATATTTTTTTATTTTTTTATTTTTTTATACATGTTTGTATTTTCATAGGAACACATAAATATAATTATATATATAGATTTATCAATGTATAGCTATATATATTCATGTATATTAATATATATGTATATGAATATATGTTTAGATGTGTATATGTTTTTATATTTATATATATATATATGTATGTATGTATTCATATAGATACGTACATGTATATATGTAAATATGTATATATAGACTAGATGTGTAAATATGTATATACATATCAACGACTATGGTAGACTAGATGGCGTAAAGATTAATGGAATTACTTCTGAGTGTATTCTTAAAATTCTAGTTTGCTAAAGATTTTAACATAGCAAATATAAATTGGTATTTTCATTTAGCTTTCTTTTACTTATTTATTAGCCATAAGAATATTTATAATTCATGTTGACCCGAAACCGTTCAATTATTCTATTTGACAACCTAAAATGTAAAAGGATCAAAACATATGAAATTCAACCAGTAGAAGCATACTTAGTTGATTCGCCTGTTCATCGGAGATGGTTAGACCGTCCACTCGACGGTTCAAAATGAAAAAAGGCCCCTATACAAAAGATGAAACGACCAAAAACATCTTTAGTTCATTTGTCATTTGGAGATGCCCCAGATCGTTGTGAGCTAAAGGTTGTCCCGTTAACTACAACAAGCCCTAAGTCAAGATATCAATTATTAATTTTCGTGGTGTATCATTATTTTTATGTTTTGATGGTCACTTAATAATAATTTTTATGGTAAATTATATTGTAGCCTTTCAAGCAACGCACACTATTAATAATTATTTTATTCTAAGAAACTTCTAATACTACGTTAAACTATATGCTCTACAATTTTTGGATTGCTAAAATACGTTAAGAATGGTCAAAGCATGCAAAAGTTATCAAATTTTGAAGTTAAGGTGGCTTTTAAATCAAAATAACATCATTCTAAATTTATCCCTGGACTTTCCCTTTTTGTTTTCTTCTACATAAGTTTTATTAAAGTTACAACCACAATGTGGTTTAGAGTTTTATTTGCATACTTCAAAATTATAATAAACTTCTAATTTAGACAATCTACGCAAATTTACGGACGGATGAAAAATGCGGTTTTGTCAACTAAAGACTTTGCATTGATCTCTCTTGAATGAAATTGCAAATTCTTAAAGCAAAAAGGAAGATGTGAGGTAATTCGGCTTCTTTTTGTCTCACATCTATTTGCTAATTTGCATTTTTTCTACACAAAAAAATTCTAATTTCTTCTACACAAAATGAAGCACCTACTTTTACATGCTAATTTATGCAACATTGACGTTTGAATTCCACAACAATACACTAATTATTTGATACAACACTTCTATTCACCTAATTTTCATCATTTTACAACTAATGAACACAATGAAGCAAAATAACGAGAACTTTAAATTCTGCACTAAAACCACGTACAAGGTGTGACCATCACAGTGTGGTGTTTTCAGAGGCACAAAACGTCTCTTTATATACTAAACTAATAATTGGAAGTACTATTCCTCCCTACCAACTCTAATAAACCTCTTTGTTTTACTTTACAATTACTCCTAATAAAATCTGTTTTGTTTTACAACTATTTCAAAGATTTTATATATATTTCTTATTTTGTTTAGTTGTAGAGACAATCAATACCATTCATCATTCAAAGCCCTACTCCTTCTTAAGAAATCTTTTTGTTTTATCTTCTATCCTATACTAATAAAAATTGTTTTATTTTATAACTAATTTAATTAACGTTTGTTTTATTAGTTGTAGAGACTAGTAATACATTTCATCTATTTATGAGTGTATTTACATAATACAGCCAAGCTTATTTAACTCAGTCAACCAACCCCTTCAATAATGTGACTAGTTGGTGATCAAATCTTGAAGGGAGTAAACGGTAAGTCCGTTTTTATCCTTATTTACTGTTGGACCTTACTAACTTATAAAGTATAACTCTAATTAGAAATTTAATTTCACCAATAGTTGTAGTAGGCCCCAATCAGCTACAATAGACCCTTTCAGGATAAAAAAATAAAAAATTTGTTTTTTACTTTGATGGGATTACAGACCAAATTTAAGTCATTTGGTAAAAATTACCTTTGACTTACTTGACCTCACTATTGGAATTGTTGGGATTAAAATATCTAAAATAGCAGTTAGAAACATCTAATTTGAACTACTCAATCGTCTTAGGCATGCCGGTAAATTCGACTGTTCGGTCGGATGAAAGTAAGTTCTCATTCCTTTTAAATTAGAGTAGCACCCTAACTCCAATAATCTCCAAATTTTACCACAAGGTATAAGGTGCTTTAATGACCTTTTCCAAAAGAAATAGGTAATTGTACAATCCTTCAATTATTTTCTACAATTTTCTAAATCCTAATCACTACATATATGATCTGAAATACCTACTGAGAAATTACTGAAAATATCTAAAATATTTTTTAGAGTCTTTTCAAGATGTAAAATACTTTAGTGCATTTTTTTTGAAATTTTCAATACTATAATTATTCCTATAATTTATTTACATACTAGCCCTTCATTTACTTTCTTCAATATCATAACTCTTATTACATAGTGGTATTAGAGGCAATCCTCTTAATATAACATGTCTTGGATTTACTGCGACTTTGACCCTTGTGAAAATTAATAACAGATTTTACACAGAAAATCACGTATAATATGATATTATTATAAATTGACTTAAAATAGATTTAAAAATATTCATTGAGTTATGCCATCATGAATTCCACTATTTCTACTAATTTTTTATTTTAAAATGATAAACACATAAAAAGTAAAAAATCTAACAATTAACCATTGTGGACACCAAATGCCGAATTAGTGTGTCATAGTGGATTGTGAAAGGGTACATTCAGTGTAAACCAAAGAATAAAATAGTGGAATGACCAATTGCGTCTACTGCAAAAAAACAACGAATTGGTATGAAAGGGAATTAATACAAGCCAGAATGTTGGATTTGACAACACTACTAGAAAATTCAGTGTCCAAATCAACAAAGAAGTGTTGATGTTTTAAGTTGTTTTGGACAAGTTGTACAAGACGACAACAACAAACAAAAAAAAAAAAAAAAAAAAAAAAAAAAAAAAAAAAAAAAAAAAAAACCTTTTTTTTTCACTACCCAAATTTTTTGACTTAAAAAACTATTTTTTATTGTTCACTAGCGAAGCTTTACATCCACGGTTGCTACTTGATTTCGAACTTGAAACTTCACACTTGTGACCCAACACTCTAATTAACTCACTATCATTAAAATTTGAAGACTAAAACATTATTAATTGTTTTCTTGCATATACACTTACAATTTGGTGTTTTGGAACTCAACAAACTTTGTAAATCACTTTAGCATAGTGTAATAATTCTTTTTGTAAAAATCTTTGGACCAAAAAAAGCTCGTATGTAGTTAAGTTTCATTTCCAAAAAATCCATTTGAGATTTCAAGCCTCCATTCAGATTTTATAGACAAAATTTAGAGAGGGTGTTTGAAAACACATAAAATAATATTTCTTGCTACCCCACTCTCAACATTGTCTGTAATTTTTGAATGGAGGCTCAAAATTACAAACGAATTTTTGGGGATAATAACTAGCTTGATTATTCAACCTTTTTAATTTCAAAGCTTTTGAAAAAATATATTTAATCATGAAAAAATGACCACCAAATTCCTCTAAGTTTTGTTTTTATTTTTATATAAATTGTGATTTATTAAGTTATAAAAAAAAAGTACATAGAACTTCAACCATAGTATTTTAAATGTTATCCAAATGAGGGTGTTCTAAATGTTTTAATTTTTTTGAAAATCATAATTTTGTGTTTTGATGCCTTTCAATTTTGGAGATTATGTTCACAATCTTGTTGAGAGTTTGTAAAAATAATTTCAAATTAATTGTATTTATTTGTCATGGATGCATAAAATTGCCCAAAACAAAAAAATATCAACATTTGAGAAATAAATTTTTAATTGCAACTTGAATTGATCAAAAAAATTAAGTTGTGAACCTAAACTTAATTACCACCCTAAACGTCACCCTACTGCTACAATATAAAAACATTCAAAAATCTTATAAACGTAACAAAGTTAAATTCATGCATTGCAAATGATTCCAAAAATTCCAAAAATTCCAATAGATTCCAAAAGATTTCAAAAGATTCTAAATTCACTAAAATTTTGTTGATTTGGTCATTGCACCATTCAAATTAACAGAAAGTAGGTAGCAATTTGATGATTTTTACAAAAAGTTCAAAAATCAGTGAAATCGGTCATCGCAATGCCCCAAACAACAAAAATCAACTAATTTTTTGTTGATATAGTCACAAATTTCTAGTAGTGGCAACTCTATTGGAGCAAACTTTTATGGTGGTCTATTGAAACAATACAGTGGGGTCTCTGAATGTAGCTAGCTTAGATTCACTTCCTCTTCTAAACCTATAGGCTTTGAAAAGGTAGTCTCTTGCAAGAGCGACATCTTGAATAGGGTGACAGAGGACCATAGCCGTTGTGTTTAGACTACATTTATAAACATATTTGTGTTTATTTATTTGTACTAAAACTGAGACCAAATTCATAATTATATAGGAAATTTGTATACATTTTAAAAACAATGGTTACTCCATTTTTGGCTCCTATTAATGTAATTGGATCCTTTCACGTTATGATTAGCCAAAGGCTTGATCTTTGGACTTTCAAAATGGGACTTCACATTATGATTCCTTTCAATTGATCACTTGAACTTTCTTTTTCTTAATGAAAAAATAATTAAGTGACTTAAGTGGGAAAGTATGAGGCTAACAACGAGTTCTACATTCACAATGCTACTCCAATTCTTTATTCAAAGTATGGTATTGTGATTAGTCTATACAAGGACAAGTCTCATGTGCTATCCATCACTGGCATCTCTCAGTGTACATGCAAGGGTTTCAACAATATGTCCGATAAAGTGAAGGGCAACAAGTGGGTTCTTTGTAAGCATTTCTACTACATCTACATGTATTTCTATAAGTTAGACTATAAACTTAACAGATAGATATAGATATGAACACCGGTCCTCTTTCGAGGCCGGCGTGAATAAAGTGTCTGTTCGTCTTGATAATGAGCCAATGCCCACCGGACAAAGGTCCATTGGTACAAGACTACTCACATCTTTCGAGAATAGACACTTTAGTGACCAGAGATAAATACTAGTAACACTAGTAAAATATGTTAGATTAGAATTAGCGCGGGTATAAATTGGTGTTTGTTTTGCTAGAGGTCGCCAAGTCACGGTTCCAAGGTTGGTTGGAGAAGGGCGTTTATGTTACAATTGTACGGTCCGGGTTCGATTCCCGTGGAGTCTGTCTGAGCATTTATTGTGATATACATGACTTGGTGCTGCTAGTGAATTATTCTATAAACTTAACACCTTCACCTACAACTACAATAAGGTCATACGCATCATAGAGCTTGCGGGAATAGATAATTGTGACAGAGGAATGATTGCCTAGTCTGCAGTGAAGTTGAAGTGTGGATCTTTTATTGGCTATTCCATTAGATTTACAGAGGCAATGTCGAACCTCGTTTATTAAAAAAAAAACGGGCAGTTAGGGTTTGTAGGGCAGTAAGGGGTAGCCCCAGCCGCCATAAATGGGAGAAGTAGCATTCATGATGGCCTTTTTATTTATTGGGAGAGAGTGGTGCTCTCGCGCGCGCCTTAAGTGTTTGCTACGGAACTTGGAATGGCGGCGGACCGGACAGGAAACCGGATGGGAAGCCGGATGTCGGGGGACGGGCCCCTGCCGGTCCCGGCCACGATCCGGGATTTGAATTGGGCCGCCTTAAATTGGGCGGCTCACTATTCATTCCTCCCCGGTTCCTCCACCCCTCCGCGCGCACCTGTCTTTGCAGTTCCGGAGAGTGCTAAGGTTTCTATTGCGCGTCCGGAGGAAGAAAGCAGCGAGTGATTAGCATTTGAGGATTTTGAGCGCCCGGGAGTTAGGGAAATTGAGCGCCCGGGGAGATACAACAGCGCGAGGTTGGAGTTGGAGAGAAGCGAGCACCCGAACAGTGAGCGCCGCAATTTCAGGCGGAGTTTGCGGAAGGGAGTAAGTGCGCAACCGGGAAGAGAGGCGCGAGGGCTCCGGGAGGTCAGACGCACATCACGGAAGCGGAAGGGAAAGCGTCTGGAGAGAGAAGCGCGTGGTTTGCAGGAGAGAGAGAGAGGGCGCACCCGGAGAGAAGGACGTGCCATTCACGGAGGAGTGGAGAAACACATCCGGAGTCCGCAGCCATGGCGCACAGGGAGACCGGATCCAAGATTCCGGAGAAGAGGATCGTTCCGAACATCCCGCAGCACTCGGAGGATTTTGACGAGCTGCTCAAGGACCTCGAGAAGATGGGGTGTTTGGGGCTGTTTGGGCAAGTGTGGGATGTGCAGGACGCCCGGATGTTGGAAGAGATTGAGGGCGGGGCTATGGAGGAAGCCTTCCGGGCGACCATCCGGGCGAAGTACGAGAATTGGACCCAAGAGATGTGGCGGGCCGTGTACGGCTTCCCGGACACAAACGAGGACCTGGAACCGGGCAGCAAGGGCAACACGGATTGGGTGAAGGCGGGCTTCATCTACCTCTCGGAGAAAGACTGGTTCAAGGTGGCGGATTGCAGAGATCCCCGGGAGCAACGGCTGTTCCAGTACGTGGTACCAATCCTCAACCCGGAGAAGCCCACCGCCCTCACGGTCACGCTGGCAAGGGGCATCTTCTCCGCACTCCTCCGGAAGAAGAAGATCAATTGGGCGAACCTGGTGCACCGGAACACCCAGAAGTGGGCCCGGAATCTCGACAACAAGAAGGGATGTCCGCTGGCCCCGTTCCTCTACCATTTGTACGAGAAGGAAGGGTGCATCACGGAGGAAGAACGGAAGAGGTTGGAGATTCCTCCCATTCCGGGATTGAGGAGCCCGGCCAAGAAGAAGACAGCTCTTCCGAGAGGAGGAGCGGGGACCAGCCGACCCGGATCCTCGCTGCGACCGGAAGAAAGGAGGATGGCTCCACCGGCACCTCAACCGGACAGGAGCAGCTCCGGGAGGAGCGCAGAAAGGAGCGAGAAGACCCGGTGCGACCGGGTGGAGCCAGCGCAATCCCGGAGCTGAGGACGAAGAGGAGGGAAGACCGCCCGAAAGGAGGCTAACCGGGGGTGCCAGGCCGCGGCAGGAGAGGAGGAAGTACCCGGAGGTAGGCCAACCGGGTAGGGCAGAACCTCAGTAGGAGTTGAGGACGAAGCGTAGGGAGGACCCGGGAGAAGACGAGGAGGAGAAGGAATCCCCGCAGCCGAAGCTGACCCGGAAGAAGAAGGTGCCGGGAGCGGGTTCTTAACCGGAAGCAGGAAGTTCCTCCCAAACGCGGCCTCAGGTGGAGCCGGTGGTGGAGTCCGGACCAGCGGAGGAGACAGGGCCTTCTCCAACGCGTCCACAGGAGCAGCCGGAAGCAGGTTCCAGACCTATAGAGGAGGATCCTGCCCCAGCGTGTCCACAGGAGCCACCGGTGGTGGAGAACAGACCGGAGGAAGGAGGTCCGTCCCAAGTACGACTTCAGGGCTACTCGGACCGGAAGAGGAAGCTGATCCTCACGGCCGAGGAGGATGAGGGGCCGGAAGGTCAGGAGACCACGTCTCGGAAGAAGAAGGGGCAGGCCCGGAGGAAGACGACTCCCTTGAACAAGCGTCCCAAGGAGGCAGGGGACAACGGGGAGGAGTCCGGAGATGACGGAGACCGGGAGCAGGGACCGTCAGCGAGGGAAGAACCGGTCCGGGAGGCAGGACCGTCCAGAGGTGCACAGGAGGAACGGGAGGCCCCACTCAGGGTGGAAAACATCCTCCTGACGACCCGGGTCGCCCTGGACATGGTCACGGAGTAGTACACTCCGGTGTTCGCCGCGCTACGGGAGGTAGGTACCGTCCTCCGGACAGATGACTCACGGAAGTACCCTGAGCGGATCCGGAAGCTCTAGAGGAAACTCCTCAGGAGCCGGGAGAAGGAGAGCGAGTCGGCCGTCCTCGTGCAGGGTCTGCAGGGGGAGCTGCAACGGAAGGCAACCTACATCGAGAAGATGGAGGCGCACGTCCGGAAGAATGAGCTGCAGATCTAGGAGCAAGAGGAGACCATCCAGGGCATAGGAGAGACAAGCCGGCTGTGCGTCACCAAGATGTCACAGCTGTTTCAACCGGAAGGGGAGGCGCAGATGAAGGCTCGGTTGTATGATCAGAAGGTGGGCCAACCGGGATTGGAGGGAGCAGCCCGGATGAAGAACGTGGTCCGGGAGTACTCGGACAAGGTGGAGGCTTTCCTGGTAGAGTTCCGGGTATTGGCGGAGCACATGACGAAGGAGAGTTCTTCTGCCCAGGAACCGGATGAGGAGGAGGCCACCAACCGGGGTGAGAGGGTAGGTTCCAGGGATGGGCTGCGGGTGTATTTCATATGTCTGCAGATGCTCCTCAGGAGAGTGAGATCGACCGGTTAATGAGGATGGGGAGCTCAACGCAGGAGCACACCTCCCGGGCCGTAATAGATGTGGAACCGATCCACATGGTCAGACCCGGAGGAGTGAGCCCAGAGGAGGTCCGGGACCTTTCGGAAGGCATGGAGGCGATGAGTGTCCAACCGGACAGAGCGGAAAGGCAAGAGGGTGGGCCAGGAGGTCACCCGAACGGCCAGCCGGGAGGCGCGCAAGTGGGCGAGCCAACCGGGGGACAGTAGGTGGGACCACAGGTGGAGCAGCCGGCGGAGCACGGAGTGCGAGTAGATCGGCCGGCGGACCCGATCGTAGTGGGGAGCCCGGAAGATGAGGAGGGACAGCCAATGGAGGAATCAGTGGTCCGGACTTAGTGGATCCGACCACTTAGAGTAGGGCTTTTTGAGTAGGTAGATTAGAAGACTTTTTGGTGTAAAGGACTTTTAGGGTTTTGATGTTAGTGGCGGCTTAGGATAGGAATTGAGCCATGGAGGAAGCTCCCCGGATTTCCGGATCCCGGGAATGTAGGATCTGAGGATTTCCCGGATCCGGGCGTTCGGGGTTGGCTCTTTATCAAAGAATGTTCTTCATTCTTTGGATCTTTTTGTGTATCATTGTTCCGTGTAAATGAGTAGAAGCGCATATTCCTTTCACAAACCTTGTGTGTGCATATGTGTGTTTGCTTGTGTTATTGCCCGGAACAGTGGC
Organism: Pohlia nutans; assembly: GCA_022496805.1. Lineage (NCBI taxonomy): Eukaryota > Viridiplantae > Streptophyta > Bryopsida > Bryales > Mniaceae > Pohlia > Pohlia nutans. The sequence goes on from CM040094.1 coordinate 21,309,157, forward strand.
CCAACTAGTCCCTTGGTAACCGGATGGATTAGCCGAGCTCGGGCGTAGAGTCAGTTAAGAGACCGGGTAGAAGATTTGGAAGAGTTAGGATCGTTTGAATGTGGGGTTTTCTGTGTCCGGTTGCAGGAGATAACCCGGGTTAGTGGCTAAGTGAGCAGGAGGGGCTACTCCGGTTCTCTCAGAACTCCTGGACGGGTAGTTTGGTAGAGGTGCCAGCATCCGGGTAGATCTTGCGATTGTAGAGTACGGGGAAGCTAGAGTAAAACAGGTCGTGAGGAATTCAATCTCTCCCGAACACCCCGGATACTGTCCATTTCGGTTAGCAAATCATTTTTAGTATTTTGGAGAAAATGGGGGAAACCGGGTTGCGCTTGTGTGACCGGCTGTGGGTTTGGGATAAGTCCATAGTTGAAGAGCAATCCGGAGAACACCCGGACTAGGGAGTTGAGTTTGGAGAACTGGGAGGTGGTGAATCCCCTGTCACGGAAATCAGTAGGGGAGGGTGTGATTTTTAATCCAGCATCCTTAAAAATGCAAATGGAGAACCCTCTGAGTGAAAACAGAGGTTAAGGGGAAACCGGATTTAGTAGTTGGGTTAGACCGGGTGGAGTAGGGTTGGTTAAGTTTCCAACCCGAACAGAAACTGGATCTAGCCATAGCCGGATTAGTCAGTAGGGAAGATCCGATTTTAGTACGGAAAAAGGGAGTTAGTTGGTGACCAAAAGAGAGCAGTCATCAATTCGGGTCAGTTTCCGGAAACTTCCCACTTCACAGAATCTTTGCGGAACGATAACCCGGAAATCACCTCTACCAGCATTCTTAATACGAAAAAGTGCGCTCTAGGGGAGTATCTGGTACCACGTGCTACGACAGGCAAATGGTCAATGTGACCTTAGTGACATATTTTATTATTCTTTTAATTGACAATTTTAAATTTGAGCAAAATTTCATATTTTTTCCATTTACAATTTTTTCCCTTTCATTCTTCCATATCATATCATTTCTACAATTAAAATAAATTCTCACGGCAATATGTTCCCTTTCTAGCCTCTAAAAAAAATTCAGTTCAATTTTTGAATTTTGAATTTACCCTAAACCAAAAAGAAATTCTAGACAAGACCTTAAATCTGCTCATATGTTTATGCTCAAGGCTCTTGGCTTGATGCTCTAGGCTCATGTGCTAGCCACATCCCTTTTTGAATGTACTTGACAAAGAAATTTTGTTGGTGGTCTAATTTTACAGATTCAAATATAGAATCAATTATGGACCATATTTACATTCAAAGTTTGATCATAAATTGGTAAAATTGTTATTAGAATGGAAGTTTTGATATTCAAAATCTTTGAGGTGAAATCAATTTGAAAAAATAAGATTTTATTCTATGGTTAATACATACCTAATTTTACAAGTTAGTTTGGTTCATCCCTCATTGTATTATTTTCAAATATTTTTAAAATTGACTTAAAAGTTTTTTTTTAAAACAAAATGCACATATGCACAAATGTGCACAAAAAGCCACAATATTGTACAACCCAAAATTCCCTCAATGTGGTGAACCATACCATGCAAATACCTATGTCAACATGTCATGCTCTAGATTGCAAAGGCATATCACTTCATTATTTTGACATTCAAATGATTTTGACAACATTTGAATAATTCTATCACATTTTACAACTATGTGCAATTCACAAATTTTTATTCATATGTGTGGGTGGTTACAAATTATTTTATTCACATATAAGAAGAATACAATCTCACAAACAAATAGAAGAGCCGTTTGTTTGGTTTGAGTAGTAGAGTGCTGGTGGTGCTCGTATTGCACCATGTCTTGCTCGTCACAATTAGAGGCTCTTGTTGCAAGGTTGGATTGGAAGTATCTACAATTCTATTGTATTCATGTCTTTAATATTGAATGCGGTGTTCTCATGCTCAAAGTGAGAACATTTGGATTCTTGATCATAATATTGTATGACAACTTTTAAATCTTTCTTTGGATAACTCTATATGGTGAAGAATGTTTCTTCCTAAGAAATTTAGATGGTTGATTATAGTTTATGGAATCATGGTTCAGTGTAGTTCATAGAATCATGGTTGGTTTAGAGCCTCCTATACTTTGTGCAATTGTACTTCTAGATTTTTGGCCAAATGCGACCCTTATAAAGATAGTAATTAATGTTATTATATTTACTATGTAACATGAAAGTGCACTCATTGCTTAAGATTTAGATCATTAGGTGTTGAATTGCCAATACTTTTAAGACATGTGAGAACTACAGAAAAAAGGTTGTTTCTTGTAGGTACTTTGTACCTTGCAAATTTTACTTTCTCTTTTGCAAATTTCTTTGTACAGAACAACCTTGTAAATAGGATGGATGAGACTATTCATATTTCAACTATCTCTTAATCCTTAACTACATCGGCGTCCATTTCTTGGACGATGTATAGATTTCATCTATATTTCCTCAATTTCATGCACTTTTTGCAAAGTGAATTTTTTACTATAGATTTTATTAGAAGTTAGATTTATGCATGCGCGATCCAATTAGAAAGGAAATAATTTGTGAAATTTTTATCCCTCGTTTCATATTGTAGTAATTCACCCAAAATTTTAGAGATTTCAATGTAAAAGTGCTCTTAAAAAGTCAATTCATAAAATTAAGAAATTAAAATTGTAATCACTCTAGATTGTAATCACTACATAGATTAACAAATTTCATTCATAGATTGTTAATATCTTATTTGTAATTGAATTACAAAACAGTTTTGAATTTTGAGTTTTAAATTTTATAAAAAATATTAGTGATAGCAATCATAATTCTAATCAAATGGATAGAATCTAAAATTCATAATGTACTACTTTTATTCATACATTAAATTCAAAATATCCCTCTTAGTTGCAATTTATAATGCATCTTTGCAAAACTACCAAATTTGGAGAGGGCTCTAGGCATTTAGGGGTTAATGTCTAGGTGTTCTCATAGTACATGTGATTGGAAAAGTAGTCTAAAGTGATAAGTTTTTTGAGAAAATGGACTTTAAATAATTCTAATTAGTTTCTTGTAAATAACAGATGTATGAAAATTTGAAGGTTTTGAGGTATGAAGGATATGCACGCAATGATATTTTTGACTTGGTCTTTTTTGGAACAATTCTCCACTACAACTACATTATGACATTAGTAGAAAATACAATGTAGTGTTTCAACTATATGTAGTGTAAAAGGGATCGTAGGTAATTAGAATTTTATTAATCAATTATTTTCATGGCTTCATATGACTAGATGTTGAATAATTATGAAGTTACTTTTTAAAATTAAAATCTTTTTGTTCCATGATATTTAATAAGACTCAAGAACTTAAAAATGGAAAAATGTACAAGATTATGAAACTCATATGAAAAGTTTGTTTTTTAAAACACGTGTACATATGGTGATTTAATGAAATATGAAATTTTTGTACCCAAAATAGTGTGGAAAGGATAAAAACCATTAAAATATCATTTTTGCAACAAACAAGTTTTTTAAATTGTTATTACAATCAAATTTAAGACATCAAAGATGGATAATTTTGATAGATACATTTGACGGATATCATAATTAGATAAAAATTAAGATGTAATTGAAAAATAAAGACATTTTAACCACTACATTTGCTACATTCACTACGTCAAGAAGTAGTACCTAGTTTTGAGGTCAAATAGACACCCGTACAATGAGAATGCCCGCCTTATCAAATCACACTTGCTAACTGTCCTTTGAATCTTGGCCAGCTTTGCATCTTCCTTGTTTTCCTTGTTAGGTACATGTTGTGCATGCAAATTCTCAAGGAAAAGCTTTCTTTGCTACCTAATAGCAAGAGTAGAACTACCAAAAAAAAAATTTAAATCATGAATGCAAAGGCTACTTTTACTATAGACCATGTTGACATCATTGATAGAAAAGAGATAATTATCTTTATTTGTGATGGTGTGTTTAGAAGTTTTTTTTACATTCTATATATTTTATTTTATTCACAACTTTGATGTTTTTAAAATGCAATCAAGTAAACTCAGAATGAGTTTGGTTAATTTGCATTACAAAAAAACTATATGTGTCATATACAATTTTTCATACAACATTCCTGGTTAGAAATGCTATAAAATTCAATATTGAGAGATGGTGTAGAAGTATAGTTTAAAAAGGAGCTTACAGTACTTACAATACTATAAAAAAATTAATATAGGGTTTAGAAGGGAGAAATTGTTATGAAAGGTTGTAGGTATGAAAACTTGCATATTATATTTGTAATCATATTGTCTTCATACTACATTGAATAAATGACACTATGCACTATCCTATATATGTGCGTTCCTCAGAGGCAAGATAAAAACATATCATTGTCAACTTAATCATTTATTAGGATATTATAGATATGTGTCCCGTGTTGCTCTTGCTATAATCTTCACTCTTTTAATGTAATGTAAGATTTGCGTATTCATTCAATGCAAGATGGATATTAGATCTATTATGAAAGCACTTGTATAAATCTTTATATTCTTGCTATACCTAAGTTATGTTATACTTTGAACTTCCAGGGGCACTTTGATTGTGAATTTTTCAAAGGGCAAAATTTTGAAGCTAAACCCTCTAAAGCTTAATTGTAAGCATATAATACTTAATAGAAAATTACTATAACATTACAACTTTTCTATGATATGCTAAAATTCTTTCAAATTTTAGGTCATTTTTAAAAAATTGTACAACAATTAGTGAAAATCACAAGCGGGCTTATTTATAGATCTACCTTTTCATTTAGCAAAGTCAAGAAATGTGGAGGATTGACAATTCATTACATATAAAGTCATTAGATAGTCGATCATTCTTCCATTTCATTGAATAAAAAGCAAAATATGAGATTGAAACCTTATCAATAATACAAGTTAATTACCTACTAAATCAAAAGACTATGCAGTGATGCAAAGTTTCATCAAGCTTAATGAACAATTAAATTGATATGCAAGGGATATGGACACTAAAATCTTATACTAATGTTCACAACTATTCAGTAGTAAAAGGTTACATATGTTCTTTAATTGTAAAAAAGATTGTTTGAATTTGGAATTAAAGCTTTAAGAACTCATGAGAAATTGAAATAATATTATAGTGAATGAAAAATAATATTATTGTGCACCATTAAGTAGAAAAAGGTCACCTTTTTTTTCCAGCATGGCTGGTACAGGGATCTTTAAAGAAATCATTGATGGAGACACTTACAAATATTATGTGGATGGTGAGTGGAAAGTCTCTAGCTCTGGAAAATCAGTTGGAGTTGTCAATCCCACCACTTTGAAACCTCAATTTAAAGTGCAAGCTTGTACACAAGAAGAAGTAAATAAATGTGTAGACAGTGCTAAAGCTGCCCAAAAAGGATGGGCAAAGACACCCTTGTGGAAAAGAGCTGAAGCGTTACATAGGTTTGCAGCTATTTTAAAGGATCAAAAGGGACCTATTGCAGAGTGTCTTGTGGCAGAGGTTGCCAAATGCTTAAAAGATGCTATTACGGAGGTAGTACGTTCTGGGGATTTAATATCCTATGCAGCTGAAGAAGGCATTCGAATTCTTGCAGAAGGCAAGTTTTTGGTATCTGATTGCTTTCCAGGAAATGGTCGAAACAAATATTGCCTTGCATCAAAGATTCCATTGGGTGTAATTTTAGCAATTCCTCCTTTCAATTACCCGGTGAATCTAGCTGTTTCAAAATTGGGACCAGCGTTAGTGGCAGGAAATGCAGTAGTATTAAAGCCGCCAACGCAAGGAGGAGTATCATGTTTGCACATGATGCATTGTCTGCATATGTCAGGCTTTCCAAAAGGTTTGATTTCGGCTGTAACAGGAAAAGGTTCAGAAATTGGAGATTTGCTCACAACGCACCCTGGAATTAGCTGCATTAGTTTTACAGGGGGGGATACAGGCATTGCCATTTCTAAAAAAGCTGGCATGATTCCATTGCAAATGGAGTTGGGAGGCAAAGATACTTGTTTGGTTTTAGAAGATGCAGATTTGGAATTGGCTGCAAACAACATCATCAAAGGAGGATATTCTTATAGTGGCCAAAGGTGTACCGCAGTGAAGGTGGTTTGTGTGATGGAATCTGTTGCCGACGAACTGGTAAAAAAGGTAAATGAAAAAATCAAGAAGCTCACAGTAGGCATGCCGGACAAAGATTGTGACATCACGCCAATCATCAGTGAGTCATCTGCTAATTTTATTCAAGGCCTAGTAGAGGATGCAAAGCAAAAGGGGGCAAAATTTCATCAAGAATGGAAGCGAGAAGGAAACTTAATTTGGCCCCTTTTGATTGACAATGTAAAACCAGATATGCGCATTGCTTGGGAAGAGCCCTTTGGACCAGTGATTCCAGTGTTACGTATAAAAACACCGGAAGAAGGAATTCACCATTGTAATGCAAACAATTTTGCACTACAAGGTTGTGTGTTCACCAAAAACATTGACAAAGCTATCATGATTAGTGATGCTATGGAGTCAGGAACCATTCAAATCAATGCGGCACCAGCACGAGGGCCAGACCACTTTCCCTTCCAAGGCCTACGAGATAGTGGCATTGGCTCTCAAGGCATTACCAATAGTATCATCATGATGACCAAGACCAAGAGCACTGTCATCAATTTGCCCAAGGAATCTTATACGATGGGTTGAACAAAAAATTATTAGCATAATTATTAGCCATTCATATCAGTTTATAAGAAAAATTTATACATGTGAAGAGAGCTTGTCTTTTCATGTATATGGTGAACTTGTTCATCAACGGATGCTAAAGCACATGTTGCAGAAGAATTTTGCATACGTTAATTGAAAGTAAATATTGAGTGAAGGTATATGGATGACATCTTGCCAAATGTATATGGGCGACATAATACGATCTAATTTATGGCTCAAAATACCATAGTGTTATTTACACATATATCAATAAGTCTCGTTCACTTTAATAATTCTAGATAGTAGAGCTCTCAGATTTTACTTGAATAAGTCCAAAATGATTTGGGCGATTTACCCAAAAAACCATATTTCACCCCTACACGTCTAAAGGGGGGGGGGGGGGGGGGGTTCTTCCCATATAAAACTGCGTCATTTGGTTATTTTCGTTGATGATCTCTAAATGTTTTTCAAAACTTTTTTTAACATTCAGATTATAGGATCTTGTACTCCTAGGTCCTTTAAACCATCCCTCAAAATTTCAAAACATTTGACTATATGGATGCCAACATTATAGCAAATGAAATTGAGATTTTGAAAGTTCAAGGCCTAAAAACTTTGAGCAGCTTTGCTTTGGTGGGCTCCCTAACCAAAAACAAAGTTGAAATGAGGTGCCATTTTTCACCATCCTCAAGATGAGGTAGTTAATAAGATGCATGACTAAATTTGATAAGATGTTTAATTCAATGGCATTTTTTGAGAGACCTTTTAATGAGTGGAGTATAAAAGAAAGCAAGAGATTTTTGCCAAATTCGATTATTCTTTCAAATCTCTTCCAATTAGAAGAACCCATAACTTATGGCATGCAATCCATGTGAGTTGAACAAAAGCTCTTTTGGCTTATATTTTTTTGGCAAACCTACCTGTAGTGTTGAAGATTATTTCAACATTGTGGTGTTTCATTTTTCCCCTCCCTAAGTGGAGTTTTGATTGTATGAACATAATTCTAATTGCATTGGGAAGAAGACTCATTTACCTACATCATCATATTTTTGTTTTGAAAAAAAAAATATATTTTTGGGCCTGGAAAGCCTTAGAAAATGGACACCGACCAAAAATGATCTCTTAAAAGCTTAGAGAAAACTACTAAACGTCCAACCATCCAAAATGTAGAAATCATACACAAATTTCTCATCTAGCATTGATTTTTTGTAGTGTGGATTTTTTACGATATATTTTATGGAAAGTTAGCTTGATGTATGCGTGATCCAATTAGAAAGGGGATGATTTGCTAAATTTCTATGCCTCATTTCATGTTGTGGTGATTCACCCAAATTTTCAAAGATTTCAGTGTAAACGTGCTCTTAAAAAAGTCAACTCATAAAATTAAGCAACCAAAAATCACTACACTTAGACTATTACATTTGAACTAATCAGAACAAATTTTGTATACAAATTGTTAATATCTTATTTGTAATAAAATTACAAAAAATAAAAATAAAAATATTCTATTTCAATTTTCAAATTCCAGTTTTCAAATTTCGAGTTTCAAAAATATTGGTGATAGAAATTGCAGATCTAATTGTATAGATAGAATTTAAGATTTATAATGTACAACTTTTAATCATACATCAAATTCAAAATATTCCTTTGCGTTGCAATTTATGATGTATCTTTGCAAAACTGCCAAATTTGGAGAGGAGTGAGGACGATTAGGTGTTAAGTTTTTCTTAATTTCTTCAATAATTTAAAATATATTCAATTTTTGAATTTGAATTTTGATTTTTTCCAAATTAGAATACTTTGGATGCAAAATATGTTTCGCATCTTTGAATTCTTTTATTTTGAATTTTGAGCTTTTAACCCTTTGAATTTTTATTTTTTTGAATGTTTACAATTATAAACTAACAATCTATTTAAAACTCTGGTTTTTCTCCAATTTAAATTTTGATTATGGAATTTGATTATTTTTCTACTTTTTAATGTTTGAATACTTTATGATTTTATTTTTCAGATTTTGGATTTTTGAATGTTTGATTATATTATTTTTTGCAATTATGAATCTTAAATTTCAAATTTATTGAACTTGAAATTTTAAATTTTATGAATTTTATTTTTATTTTTTTAACATTTTGGAATGGGTTTTGGAATGGTTATATTTTTTACGGATTCAAAATTTTCTATGTTTAAATTTATGAAATCTTGATGTTTTGAAAACTTATTTTTTTATAATTATATGTATGGACTTCATAAATTTAAATATTAAAAATGTACATATATTTCAATATTTGAGTATCTTGATGTCTTGATGTTTTGAATGTTTTAATTCTTTAGATTGTTCGGTAAATTTCTTCAAATTAAAGTCTTAGAAATATTCTAATCCATCATTGACCTTCTTTATAACCTTTCACTCCAATTTACACATTGATCACATGTTTAAATGTATATATTTGATAAAAAATAAGTTCAAAATTAAATTTTAAATCTTCGTGTTGATTCCATTACAACTTATACAACTAAATGATACTACTAAAGAAACTCCAAGTGAGAGCCAAGTTCCTAGTTATGCCTTTTGACTCAAAGTTAAAATGTATTCTAGCAAGCTAAGGCTAATAGATATGAAATTTCTCAATAATAATAGTAATATTTCAAGGAGAATCTTTCTAAAGATCTCACTTAATAGACTAGCAAATTAAGAGACTCTAAACTAAGATATTGTAAAATGTCAAATTATATAAAAATATATATATATATATATAGTGTACTAAAATTTGATTAATTACACTATAATGTTTTGTGACGCTTGAAGGGGTCAAAAGTTTGCCCTTTTTTGATTCCTCGTCTTAGCTTTAAATGCACACCCCGGTCCCAAAATTGACATTAAAAAATAAGGCACTCAAATTTAGGTTTAATTTTTTTTTAAATTTGTAAAATGAATTGAAATAGATGTTACAAATCTATTTGTCTTACTGGCCAAATCAATAATCAAGATTGAAAAAAAATTTGTTTTGGTTCAATTTTAATGTCCAATAATTGTTTCATCATTAATCTACATATCTATCTATGCATTCTCTTGATTCATCGAGAATCTAGGAGATTTGCACCATGTGTGTATGTATATATGTATGTATATACTAGCGGGCCCCTCAAGTAGGCCATTGGCGTGCGTTTGCATTGATATATAATTTTTTGCGTTCACAAAGTTTATTAAAATTTAAAGAAAAATATTTTTCCAAATTAAACATGTATCAAGACTTTAAAATTAAAATAAAATTCATAAATTAGAATAAACCTCCCCTATAAAGTTGTCTCCAATTCTAAATAGACTTTCTATGAATAAAAATTATCAAATATAAAAATGATCAACTATAGAACCTCAGTCTTGTCATATGTTTGTCAAAGGTTCAAGTTTGAAAATAAAATCCAAACTTTAGAAATACATGCTTTAAAAGTTGTATTCAACTCTAAATAGACTTTTTAAGAATAAAAGGTATAAAAAATAAAGGTAAACATAAATCCTATGTGGAACCATCATGGTATGTTACTTCTATATATTACATTACTATAAAAAGATTATTATCAAAAAAAAAAAATTATGAGAAAACAAAGTAACATACTAAAAGTAAACATCAATTCCATGTACAAGCATCTTGGTGATCACATTGATACATGTATGTATATATATATATATATATATATATATATATATATATATATATATATATATATATATATCAAAAAACACCCTTCTCCTCATGTATATATACATGTATATATTTGTATATATATATATATATATATATATATATATATATATATATATATATATATACGTGAATGTAAAAGTCAAAAGAAATAATATTAAAAATAAAAATAAACAAGCGGCTAGTCGCGTAGTCTCTACCTTAAAAACAAATGTTTTTACTGTCCAACTATGTAACTTGTAGGAATAGGTTAAAACATTTAGGGGAAAATTGAGAAGGCGAAAGTAAAAACATTGTGGTAAAAAACGTTAAAAGGTAAAAAGTAAATGTAAAAACAAGAAGTAAAAAATACATTGTGGTGATTTCTGACAGTTTGTCTCAGAGTGTCACTGTTCACTAACTCCTGAAAACGCAGCGTTTTCGTGGTCTCCCCCCTGTAGGGGCAGAGACAATAAATAAATACAAAGGCTTGTATATTTTTCTGGAGCAATCTCATGAACAGGAGAAAGCCCACCTAGTTATGTAAGAGTTCATGCAAAAATATAGAGTCTTGGGCCTAAAACAACATGCAAATCAGCTTTAACCCCAAAATGTCACAACGTCCAAAAATTGGACGACAAACAGACTCAAACCCTTCTCATGTTATCATCAATGCTTAGATGAAAGTCATCGAATATTTTGGAGATTCTTCACCAAGTTGTTGTCTTATCTATCCGTTGAATTTAATCATACTTGATTACATACTATTCTAAAATTACAACTGTAGAAGTTTGTCAAGTTGTTGACCAAGCCAAAATTGCATTGACTATAGTTCAAAAGTGGCCTTGTATGATTCAGGTCATAGATTTAAGAAACAAAAAAATTTCAAAAAATCACCAAGTTTATGAGTATCTTATTTCAAATTCATTCCAACAAAGTATACTCAAAAAAATGTTAAAATTTTGTTTGTAATCAAATTTAGGAGTTTTCAATTTTGACTTTCAAATTTTATAATTAAACATTGGTTATAGTATTAGTGAATTGAACCGTACGGATGGAATCTAAAATTCAAAATCTAGAACTTTCATTTGTATATCAATACCCAAATATTTCTTCTAAATAGTAGTTTATGATGATTTTTCTCAAATTGTCAATTCCAAGGACACCTTGGTACGTTTAGGAGTTAAAATATGATTGACAGTTGACCTTCAACCCCAAAAGGATCAAGTGTCCTACTAGGACATTTAGAAAACCGGGTAGGCTCTAGTGAACACATTTTTCATCGAATTTTGAAGGAAATTTAATAGTGAATTCCCCAATGTGCAACAAAAATGGGACTTTTTAAAAATAAAAAAATTCCGACATAGTTATAAGGGAAAATGTGTTTTTTTGAGGAAAAAGGGTAGTAGGGTAGTAGAAAAATAGTTGAATTTTAGATGGGGGGCAACATATAGGCGGTGTGTGCAAAATAGGGTGGACTGTGGGGGCAAAAGACCACGCCATTTTCCAAACTCATTAATAAAATGTAAAATTAATTTTTTTATAAATATAAATTAATTTTTCTAGCTGAAAAGTGTTATTTTTAATTTAAAAATGATATTTTGAACTAAAAGTTACATTTTTATAATCAAAAAAAATATTCAAAAAATTTAAAATTTAATTCATTTAAAAAATCAAAATTAAGATTAAAAACGTCCAATGAAGGAGTGCCACGTGGTAGTCGACTTTGAGAGCTAATGGGGTCATAAACATTGGAATGGGTTTGCACTTCAATTCCCTTCCTCCACCCTTTATTTCCCCCCTAACCCCCAAAATTCTTAGAAAATGTGCTACATGTCTTCTAAAACTTTGAGATTTTCTTTTCAACTTTTATTTTCACCATTCTATAGTAAGAGGGTGGAATGTACTTATGTTTCACCGCTCGGATTTGTATTTTAAATAAAGAAAGTAAAAAATATTACAATTCCAAAAACAAAGAGCCATTTTAGAACTTTTAAACCCCCAACAAGTGCAGGGTGTTCTTCGACATCCTAATAATCTCCAAACACAACAAAAATTGGTACATTATATTGCGAAGGGTAACACTCCCCATCACTTTTTCAATCTAGTAGTCCAGTTTTAACGAAATAAAGTTCAATTTAACGAAATGTGTGTTAATTTTTCAACCATTCAAATTTTCCTTTGTTCTTAACCCCTAAATGACGGAGGGGGTAAGGGCAAAACATAAATGTGTTATAAAAAATTACTTCTTCAACTTTGATGAAGTTTGGTCCAAAAGAGAAAATGAGGAGCTTGATCTTTAGTAATTTTCCATACGGTCAAATATCAAAAAATAGCTTTTTATCATCTCATAATGAATTTAGAAGCATTTAACTTCAAATAATTATAAGAATCACAAATTTTATTTTTAGAATTTGGAATTTTGTATAATTTGTTAAAACTAGACATTCTATTCTAAAATCAAAAATTGCAAATTTTTTAACGGAGAGAACATCATTACTTTCCCCAAATAGTAAGTTTTCTAACACTAGACAATGTAGAAGTGTTTTTCTTTGAAAATTTCTCCCCGGTGGAGTTTAACTCGGATTGACATGATTTGAATTGGGTTGGAAAGTAGACTTGATTACCTATTTAAAAATATTTTTTATTTTCTATAAAAATGTTTTTTCTATTTCGGACAGCCCATAAAAAAAGGGCAGAGACCATAAAATGGTTGATCCGTCACTTAGGGGTTAAGGCTAGTTGACTACTATTTGTATGGTATGGATTTTCAAAATGAGATATTGTGATTTTTTTTTTTTAAATGAAAAAATTGGTTTATGTCAAGTTTCATTCATTCTTAGTTTAACTCCTAAATGTCCAACCATCTAGAAAGTGAACGATGTACAAAATCAAATACAAATTTCTCATCCATCATTGATTCTTTGCAATGTGGATTTTTTGATATATATTTTATACGAAGTTAACTTCATGCATGTGTAATTTGATTCGAAAGGAGATGATTTTTGAAATTTTTATGCCTCATTTTATGTTGTAGTGATTCACCCAAAATTTGAAAGATTTAAGTGTAAATGTGCTCTTAAAAAAGTCAACTCATCAAATTAAGGAACCAAAACATCTTTAAACATCCCAACAATTTTAGTATTACATTTCAACCAATCAAAAATATTAGTGACAACAATCATAGGTCTAACCGTATAGATAGAATCAAAAATTCATAATGTACAAATTTTATTCATACATCATGTTCAAAATATCCTTTTTAGTTACATTTTCTAAAACATCTTTGAAATTCTCCAAATGTGGAGAGGGGTGAGGGCGTTTACGGGTTAAAAAGTGAGACCCTAATAGTGATTTTCCAAAACAAGTAGAATCAAATAATAAAAAATATACCATCTCATAATGCACATTATTCCAAATTCAATGAAAATATTTTTAATAAATATTTGTTAATCTGTTTGTAGTGGATTCAAAAAACAATTTCACAAAATTCATTAAAAACTATGAATAATTTTTTGATAAATCCAACTGAACACATGTGATCTACAAATTGAGATTTACAAATTTTCTTTGTATACCTTCATTCTTGTGATTCATCAAACATTTTATAACACATCTTTAAAATTGGTGATGGATCTAGACATGAAGGGGTTAAAACTTTGAGGAGATATAAATTGTTCATTTGATCATCTTTTTGTGTAATATTTGAACCATGATAAGGAAGGTTGGTAAATCGGCTTTGATAGATATCTAATTTTTGGATTTATACACGAGTTGTATAAATATACAAATATACGAGTAGACCTACAAATGCCCACATGAAATAGTTAGTTTGAGAAAACATGATGAAAAAAGTATTTTGATCCAAACTCAGTTAAGATCTAAAAAAATGTACATATGACCCACTAAGCAACGAAATACTCTCCAAATTGAACTGTGTCTAAATGAAAATTTATAATATCCAAGCTATCGTCATTTAATATGAGGTGATATCAGGCTTAGCAAGATACAATCAAACGATTATGAGAACATTTTCAATTGTGTAGATTGTTTACCTCCTTTTGATTTTCACCTTTGAATACTGGCAATATCCACTAACTCCACATTTGTAGGCACGATCTTCTAAGAATCGCAATCCTGTATGCGCAAATAGTTTCATTTACTTCAGATGGTCACACAAAGAGAGACACTGATACTTATATTATAAATTGTACTCTAGGCAACAACCTATATAGTATGAACCAAAGCTTGAAAACCTCTTTCCAAAGTTTTCACTTTTGGATTTTAAATTTTAGCATGATTGGTTAAAATTGGTTTATATATTGTAAACTTAAAAAAAAATGATAAAAGGAACATCGTTGCTTTCCGCAAATAGCAAATTTTATAACACTAAGACAATGTTGAGGTGATTTACTTTGAAAAAAATTCTCACATGGAGTTTGACTCGGATTGACATAATTCAAATTGCATTGGAAAGTAGACTTGATGCAGTATTTCAAAAGATTTTATGTTTTTTCAAAAACATTTCTTTTGTTTTAAGCAACCTTTTAGATTCAAGCAATGACCATAAAATGCTCTTTTTAGCGTTTAGGGATTAAAAGAAAACAAATACGTGATGAAGCATATGAGACCTACCTGAAATTCTTCGTGGCATGCCCGAACAAAAAAAATAGACCTCGAGGAGGTCACTGTCGAGAATTTAGAAAACTATGAGAGAACAAATATAGGGTGTCCTTTATTCATTTGAGATAAAAATTATGAATTTGTAGAAGTAATATAGGGTGTTTTAATTTAACCAATTGGAGAATATTCTAGGAATATCTTAGAATATACCCTAATATATACTATAAATAGTAGGATATTCCAATTACTTCATAGCCCTCTAGTAAATACACTTTGTACGCTCATATATACCCAATATTTACACTAAGTGACCTCCCCAAGAAATGAACTAATCGGGAAAAAGTTGTTGTGCTATGAATTTTGGTTGTTCAATCCAACGACTAGGATTGTCCTGTCCGAAATACCACTGCGAGGTTCACCATGGTTTACGAGGGTTCCATCGCCAACGGCCGGAATTGAACACAAGCCCTTTCAACCTCTAACCAATCACCGAACCACCACACCACATAGAAATCTTCATGCAAGTCAATGAAACTTTTTATACTTATGGATGATTGTAAGCATTGGCAATTCTTTTTATTTTTTTTTCAATTTTTTTTGCATTGGATCATGTTGGCTTTTTTCAAAATCTAAAAAAAATTCAAAATATTTTGAATCTTTTTTGTTTTGACATAATTACGAAGGCTAGGAGCAATTTTGTTTTGCGGATATTGGATATTTCTAAAAATATAAAAATATAAATAAACAAAATTTTCTTCTGTACTAAATCATGCAAGACTTTTTCTATAGCTAGAAAAAAAATTAAAAATTGAATTTTTTTTGATGAAATCGCAACAACTCAGAGCTTCTTCTTTTTTTCTTTTTTTTTTTTTTTTTTTTTTTTTTTTTTTTTTCTTTTTTTTTGTTGCAGTTTGCATATATCTAGCAATGTTAAAAACATTTCTTTTCCAATGCCTTTTAATTTTATGTTAAAGAGTCATTTTTTAGTTTTTTTAAATTCTCATTTTATGTTTGTTTCAACCAAATCATTCTTTTTCATTGTAAGTTATTTTTTATAATTTTGAAACTTTTATCCACTTTCAGACATTTTATCACAAATGCCTTTCTGTTTTAATTGAATTTTTTTGATTATGTGTTAAAAAAACGAGTTGTAGAAAAAGAAAATTGTAAAACCTTGGATGTTCACTTTGAATGAAGTAATGAAAAAGAGGTATATAGAATGAAAGTGAAAAACAAAATTAGAAAGTGCATAACTTTGAGATTGAATGAAAAAAAATTCCATGGTCAAAATGTTGTAGCAAGAAATTAGAAGCTTTTGCAATTTTCATTATTAGAAAAGTCGCTCAAAATTGAGTTCCAAGGAAAATTTGATTTTAAACTCAATCTAACCCATAATGCTTCAAGAGATCATTTTTGATCAATGTCCCCTTCTATGAGTTGCCTAAGACTAAAAAATCAAAAACTTGATCAAAATATAATTATTTTCTAATAGGAAATCAAGATCTTTTGAATCAAATTTGAATCATGCCAAACCAAGTTTTTTTCTTCTAGGATGAAAAGTATATTATAACCAATAATATCAAATTTTTGAATCGTAGAATTTTAAAATACAATTTTATTGAATTTTTAATTTTAACTTCTTCTAAATTTTGTAAATGAAGATCTATATATATTTTGGAAAATTCGACTGTAAGAATATCTTAAAATATTCTCAAAAAGATTCTATAATATTCCATATTAATATAAAATATTTTAGAAAAATGTCAGGAGAATCCAAGATATTCCAAAAATCCATTTTACAATATTAAAAGATTTTTGGAAATTTCCCTATTTATTATATTATGTCATTAAACCAATTGTTTTAGAACATTAGAAACTTTTTTGTTCAAAACAATGATACTTGTAGTACAAAAACACCCTTAAAGTTAAATAGTATAATATCACAATATTATATAATATTTTTATTTTCTTTATATATATATTATTAAATACATTATTATATACAATAGACTTGTTGATTCTATTTTCAAAGAATTAATCTAAGATTTATATTTTAAGTTCTAATTTTCAATACTTTTATAAAATTGACGCTTTATAATGCAATTTTCAACATTTTTAAAATCTGTAGTTCATGAAATTTGTTGGGTTTTTGTTGATAAAGTCACAATTGGTGAAAACGGTCATCTCATACTTTGAAATCATCCCCCATTTAAAAGAGCTTAAAAAATCATGAGGACCTCTTGGTTGTTATCGCACCATAGTAAAGTACAATAATTGGAAAATGCATTGTGATGTGTTTCTTGGTATGCTTCAAAGCCACTTGGAAAGTTGCACAATTTGAATAGCCGTGCAAAATATGTGCGGGATTAGCACAAAATTCATGCGGAATGCATGCTCAAAATGTACGCACCCATGAAAATTTGAGCTTTGCACGAAAATCCTCAAAAATCCATGGAGTCCTAGATTCCTAATGATCTCATTGTTGTCTTTGTCATCCAATCCTCACTACTAAGACTGATGTATAAAGACTCATCTAATTGGTTTCTACTCAAATCACTAGCATAATTGTTAAGACTCTGCTTTTACAAGTCTTCAGGATAGATATTGGCCATGTAATTACTAATATATAAAAGTTGTAAACTTATCATTTTGTCATATCAACTATGAATAGATTTGTTTTATTCTATGCAAACAACGAAGGGGCTTTAGCTTGCAATTCCTTGTTGCACAACACACAAGTTACTCCTGCTACTCCAAACCCAAGTTAGCCATGTAGTTGCTTAATTCCTAAACGTCCTCATTCTTCTCCAAATGTAGCAGTTTGGCAAAGAAGCATTATAAAATGCAACTAAGAAGGATATTTTGAACTTGATTCCCGTGGAGCCCGCTTAGACCATGGTGGACCTCGAAGTAGTATTTCAGACAGGATAGTCCTAGTCGTTGGATTAGACAACCAAAATTCATAGCACAACTTTTTCCCGATTAGTCCATTATTTTGTTCCGGCATGCTACAAAGAATTTTATGGTATGTCTCATATGTTTCATCACATATTTGTTTTTCTTTTAACCCCTAAACGCTCAAATGAGCATTTTATGGTCATTGCTTGAATCTAAAAGGTTGCTTAAAACAAAAGAAATGTTTTTGAAAAAACATAAAATCTTTTGAAATACTGCATCAAGTCTACTTTCCAATGCAATTTGAATTATGTTAATCCGAGTTAAATTCCACCTGAGGAGTTTTTTCAAAGTAAATCACTTCAACATTGTCTTAGTGTTATAAAAATTTATATTTGGAGAAAGCAACGATGTTCCCTTTGTCATTTTTTCTGAAGTTTACAATAGATAAACCAATTTCAACCAATCATGCTAAATTTAAAACTCTAAAAGTGAGAAATATAATTTATAAAAAATTTCAAAGGTTAATGATTTTAAATTCATTAACAAATTCTCTAAAGTTATTTTTGGAAGTTTGACAACATGGATATTTTTTAGAGATGATGCCCTAATTTTTTTGCATAGAAGCAAACTTCATAAAATATAGAGAAGGCACATATTATGACACATGTATGTTTTGTTCAATACCCCTCAAGCTTTTAGGAGTTAAGAAAATAAAATTATTTAGACCAAAACAATAGTTTAGAACAACAAATTTTGGTTGAAAAATGTCTACATCAGGAATTTCGGACCCCACTGATTCCGCACGATTTCAGTGCGATTTCCGATATTTCAAGGGTTCGTACAGTTTTCGCACTGATTCCGCATCGTTGCGTCATTCATCGCAACTACACTGATATGACACGATGTTCGTACAAGCGGATATAGTATTGATTCGACACGAGTGATACATCTATTGAAAACGTATGAATTCAGCACTCTTTATAGTCGTCAAATGTCGTGTTTTAATCGTCTTTAAAACTACACTGATTCAGTGCGTTTTTCGTGCGACATCATCTTTTCCATGCGACATCATCTTTTCCATATCTAGATTTTATTTTCTTTCTATATCTAAATTTGATCAAAATAATATTATTAAAAAATATAACAAAATAAAAAAATAAAAATAAAATATTTTCCTCGCTACCCACTTCAACTACACGGAAATTGCCCGAACCCACGGTGGGGCCCACCATGGCTTCCCAAGCTCTATCGCCGACGGTGGGATTTGAACTCACGACCTCCCGATTATCAACCAAGCTCCAAACCACCAAATCACCACAAACCCTCGATGCATAGAATGGAACTTTTTTGATAATTATAAAAGATTGAAACCATTGGCAATTTTTTGCCATGTGTATATAATTCTTTTTTCAATTTTTTTTTTGCACTAGATTATGCAGGACTTTTTCTATATCTAGGATTTTTTTTCATAATATTTTGAATTTTTTTATTTTTTGCCAAAATCGTGGTGGTTGTGAGCTATTTTTTTTTTGCTCCTATGATGAAAAGTACAATGATAACCAATAATACCAAATTTGAATTCTAAAAATATAAAATGTTATTTCTTTGAAATTTTAATGTGTGTTGCTTCTAAACTCTATAAATGTAGATCTAAAAATGTTTTGGGAAATTAAACCGTAAGTATAATTTAAAGAAGATTCTTGGAATATTCCAACATATTCCAAAATAATATAAAATATTTTGAAAGATTCCAAAATATTCCAAAATATTCCAAAAATATATTAAAATATTGTACACGGATGTCGTACGAAAACAATTTGCATTATAATAGATACTGAAATCGCACGAATATAGTAAAAGGCATTAATATGATACGTATACGATACTGAATCCGCATTAACTAAAACCGCATGTTATCCGTGTCTTATTAGCCATGTAATGTAGATACACGATTAACGCACGCATTCCGTCAAGCACGACTTTCGTGCGGAAACAACACTTTTGTCATAATCATTGAAAAGACACTACATCAACATCTTAGTAATGCATGTCACTTCCGTACGATAATGACACTTCTAAATGCACGTATGACGTGCGGAATCAGTGTTTAACGATAAACGCACTGAAATCGTGCAGAATCAGTGGGGTCTGAAATTCCTGATGTAGGACAACTCATCCTTATCACTTGCCGCGATTAACATTTTCCTGTTAATATGGTCACAAGATTTTCTAATTGTAAGAGCTAGGGTTCGAGAATCTAGAGTTTGGGTACTGTTGATAAGAGCATTAGAAGTAGTTAATTTTTGAGCTTTCAATATCAAGTGAAAGTGTGTTGAATCTAGTTCTCGTATACATGATTCATGTTTAGATTTTAGATCAAGTATGGACACGTGGGGTACTACTGGTGTCGACATTAGGTCGAAACTCATGAGTGATGCTTTAAGGAATACTCGTTTTTATGGGACTTGTTCGAATTGCACGCTTGGGATGCTGGCGTACTGAGCCCTTCATCTGACATTTGTTGAACATGATAGGTGGAAGAGTGCCTCAAATACACTTGCACCATCAATTAATTGTGATCTTTTGTAAAAGAACTGAGTAATTTTTAGCGTGCTTTGGTACTTGCATTGATAATCCTAAAGGCGTGGTAGTACTCTTCCAGTGTTGCATTTGAAGATGTGATTCCAGATGTAAAATATTCGTTGGTCTTTTGGCAGTTTCACTAATGTCAGTGGGCTGGTTACATGGAAATGATAAAACACAAAAGCACTCTTTCAATTGATGTAGACCTTTGGGATAAGCTACAGTCCCTTAAAATAGATGTTCCTTCCCTTGGAGTCGCATGTAGTTTTGTCAAGGTCGAGTGCTACTCATTAGCAAAATAATGAGCTCTCTAAAAGCCTTTTAATATTTGACATTGTTAAAATGTATTGAGCCTACTCCAAGTACAGTAGACGTGGATGTGAAGTGTCGCTACCTTGTATGACTTTTTTGTTGAACAAGAGCTAAATGCCACAAAAGGCATGTATTTAATAAATTATTCCAAAATTGAGCTTGTTCTCCTCCTTCTTCACCGTCTTGCACTGCCGCTTGTTCTCCTCGATTTGGAGTATCCGGTTGTACTTCTTCTTCAACGCACTCAACCAGATGGCGTGTGCTCCTTCTAGCGCCATCGGAACTCCCCTCGGAACCTCCCCTAATGTCCAGCCGCCGCCGCCACGGACAAACACCACCAGCACCTTTGTCAAAGCATCGCCATCTCACACGCTTCCGGCACGGAATTTTCACCCTACGCTACCGACGGTGACAATTGGGAGACGAGATGAACCAAGAGCTCGCTGTGGCAACGATGCGGAGGGGGAACGAAAGGGGAGAATCCAGACGCTCATAAACCCTAATTTTGCAATACTGGGAGAAGAGCAGAAGGGGAGATCAGGTCTATTAGAGACGATGTACACACCGTACTCGCTCAGGGAGAATCTGTAAAGGGAACGAGGCTTGGTAAGGCAGCCAAGCCCTGCGTGTGAATATGGCATGCTTGCTTGCTCGACAGCCCTGCGTGTGAATAGGGTATTTTTGCTTCCTCGCTTGCTTGCTTCTGGCATTCCTATGACGGAGCTTATCCTTGGAGTTTGTTGTCTGTGCCCCACTAGGGGAGAGACTATGGAAACATTTTGTTTTTGAGGAGTTACGCGCATGGATGGAAAAAAAACTGTGAAAGTAAATTCGAGGTAAATACGCAGGCAAAGACTCCGCGACTAGCTGGAGAAAAATAAGTAAAAGGAAAAGAAAAGATAAAGATAAGGAAAAAATAAAAGATAAAGATAAGAAAAAAAATTAAATAATTGATTTTTTACAACGTCAAGGATTGTAGGAAGACAAAAATCGCTGTTTTTTAGAGAATTTTTCAAACAAATTTTTTTGAAGCCAAATTTGCTCATGAAATGAGTGCACTTGGTCTAGTGCAAAATTAGGGAATTGGGTGTTTATAGACCTTTTTCCTCGTTGCCTCTTTACAATGTCTAAGGTCTTTGATCCAGTGTTGTCAATTCATCCAAGGCCATTGCATGCTGATTTGATTCTATCCTCCTGAAATGGCAAAAACATGCATCAGAACACCAAGGCTCCCATAGAAGGTCACCGCAATCAATGGGAGAGTGCAAGAAATGTAGAAGGCAAACATTCTCCGCCTCAGCCTCCTCTCCTACCTTGGCCTTGACGTCATTGTTGTGCTCCAATTTGGAGTGGAGTCTGATGGACATTAATTTGTATAATATCACATTGCGCAATTTCCCCATTATGTTCATGGCCTCATTATCCTAGTATAAACTCATTAGCTCTTGGGAGACGTGGGGTAGTATGTCAACAACACACACCTTTACTATGTCTTTTGTTTTTTCTACAAGCTAGACTAAAAAGTCGACACGTATATCCATGCTTCTACTTTCACCTTGGATGAAGTTAAAAAATTTATTATTATCGCTGCCAGGATCATCAAGATCAAAGATTGAAGAATGAACGACAATTGGTATTTAAAGGGGGACTAGAACTAGAACCAATAGCTTTCTGTTGTGAATTGTTGCAAGACTAGTATTTTTAATTAGTTCAAGTACTTACATGCTAAGTTTTGCTACTATGACCATGTATTAGAAATAAAATAAAATTATATTCCTACATTTAGGTCCAATTGTTCTTCCTTCTAAAGCGGCCAAGCGGGAGATGTATCTCTGGACAGGACCTCGACACTGTTGATGGTAGAGAACTCATGACCCCTCAAACTAGCAAGTGGCTCCGCATATCTCACATTGTCTATAGTGCAAGATTCTCACCAATTATGCGTGATGGCTTGGCGTGCAAAAAAAATGGTACCAGACAACAAACACATAGCATACTACCTTAGTAAAACAAGCCGTAATATACCTTGTTACTGGAGAAGGTTGAGGCCCTCCCCCGAGTCTTCGCGCAAGATGTATATGAGGCAATACATGAATGGTACGATAATCACCGATGATATAGGCAATGAACAGGTATGAGACTGATGATCCAATCATCAGGAATTTCAGACCCCACTGATTCTGCACGATTTCAGTGCGTTTATCGTTAAACACTGATTCCGCACGTCATACGTGCATTTAGAAGTGTCGTTATCGTACGGAAGTGACATGCATTACTAAGATGTTGATGCAGTGTCTTTTCAATGATTATGACAAAAGTGTTGTTTCCGCACGAAAGTCGTGCTTGACGGAATCCGTGCGTTAATCGTGTATCTACATTACATGGCTAATAAGACACGGATAACATGCGGTTTTAGTTAATGCGGATTCAGTATTGTATACGTATCATATTAATGCCATTTACTATATTCGTGCGATTTCAGTATCTATTATAATGTAAATTATTTTCGTACGACATCCGTGTACAATATTTTAATATTTTTTTGGAATCTTTTGGAATTTTTGGGAATCTTCCAAAATATTTTATATTATTTTGGAATATGTTGGAATATTCCAAGAATCTTCTTTAAATTATACTTACGGTTTAATTTCCCAAAACATTTTTAGATCTACATTTATAGAGTTTAGAAGCAATACACATTAAAATTTCAAAGAAATAACATTTTATATTTTTAGAATTCGAATTTGGTATTATTGGTTATCATTGTACTTTTCATCATAGGAGCAAAAAAAAAATAGCTCACAACCACCACGATTTTGGCAAAAAATAAAAAAATAAAAAATATTATGAAAAAAAATCCTAGATATAGAAAAAGTCCTCTATAATCTAGTGCAAAAAAAAATTTGGAATTTTTTTTTTTCACATAGTTAACCCTTTAGTGCCTAGCAAGCCAGATTATGGTCACTGCAACGTCGGAAATGCAAATAACAGAGAATCCGTGAAGAATTGCAACTTCAGTTCTGAAGTTCAGATTTGCGCACATACATTACGCACCTTCCAGAAAAAGAAATTTTCAATTTGGAATTGTACAACTATCAAAATACCTATCAACATAACGCAAAAATACTGCAAATACTTGAAAATACAGTAAATACTTACAAATACAACATATGTATTGTGTAGTATTTCTTGTGTTTGGAAGTTTGTTATCTTGTTTTATTTTTTTGGATTGTGTTCTCTTCTTCATCTTCCATTAGTGTGTGTAATCCGATCTTGACTAATGTACCCACTCCTGTCAATTTTCAACATATAAAACTTTGTCCTAAACCGTACATGGACAAGTCACTTTCACTTATAAATCTCACAATAATTATGTGTGAGTCTATTTTTGATATGAAAGATTACAACGGAGAGGTGTTGACATAGGGCATAGCTGAACGTCTTTGCTTTTATTTTTGAAAATTTACCTCAAATTCTATTTAACTTTGAAGTCACACGCCCCCCAAAATCTCGTTTTTGAGCGTGCATTATACAGTTCAAATACATACTATAATCTTCCGATCCCACCATCGGATGATTCTCAAATTTTAACAAAATGTGTGCTCTCAAGTTGAGAATAGAATTGTACGGTTACTTTCTAATTTAACCCATTCTATTTTTGGTAGTCTCAACCACAGTGGAAAAACCCACTGAAATCCAGAGCTGTCTGCTACAGTACCCTAGGCACTAAAGGGTTAAAAACATTCAAAGTCCGCTGAAAAAAAATAAACAGCTCACAGCCATGATCTGCCATTACGATTTTGGCAAAAAGTTAAAAAATTCAAAATATTATGAAAAAAATCCTAGACATAGAAAAAGTCCTGCATAATCTAGTGCAAAAAAAATTTGGAAAAAAAGTTTTTTTCACATAGTTAAAAACATTCAAAGTCCGCTGAAAAAAAAAACAGCTCACAGCCATGATCTGCCATCACAATTTTGGCCAAAAAAAAAAAAAACTCAAAATATTCTGAATTTTTTTGTAGATGTAGGAAAAGCCTTGCATGTTGTAGTGCAAAAAAAAATTTGAAAAAAGAATTATATACACATGGCAAAAAATTGCCAATGGTTTCAATCTTTTATAATTATCAAAAAAGTTCCATTCTATGCATCGAGAGTTTGTGGTGATTCGGTGGTTAGGAGCTTGGTTGACAATTGGGAGGCCGTGAGTTCAAATCCCGCCGTCGGCGATAGAGCTTGGGAAGCCATGGTGGGCTCCACCGTGGGTTCGGGCAATTTCCGTGAAGTTTGAAGTGGGTAGTGAGGAAAATAATTATTTTATATTATTTTAATATTTTATTTAATATTTTTTAATAATATTATTTTGATCAATTTAGATATAGAAAGAAAATAAAATCTAGATATGGAAAAGATGATGTCGCACAAAAAACGCACTGAATCAGTGTAGTTTTAAAGACGATTAAAACACGACATTTGACAACTATAAAGAGTGCTGAATTCGTACGTTTTCAATAGATGTATCAATTGTGTTGAATCAGTACTATATTCGCTTGTACGAACATCGTGTCATATCAGTGTAGTTGCGATGAATGACGCAACGATGCGGAATCAGTGCAAAAACTGTACGAACCATTGAAATATCGGAAATCGCACTGAAATCGTGCGGAATCAGTGGGGGCCGAAATTCCTGATGATGGACTTTTCACCACCTGATCATGTTCAAGGAATCAAGGAGAGTACACCACCACAATCGCCTCGCTTGACGTCCTCTACGCCGTCTCGCGCTGCAGGTCTAAGTGAAGCTGCTGGGACTCCAAATTCACAGCCCTACAATGGACTTTCACTACATATTACGCCTCCAATTCATTAGTTCATCTATGATGTCTGACATTGCAATGCACCGTTGCCTAGGTAACACAGTTGTTAAATGCAAAAATATATGAGGGCATGCAATCATCGCAAAAGCAATAAAGTCAACATGTGCGATTATGGCACATCATATGCAAGATATTACAAATGCTTCTTGCGAATTGGAGCATACAAAGATGAAAGTGCAATTTAAACTTTTAAATCAGAAAATGGCATTCCAGCAAAAGAAAAATCAGCGATTCTACGAAATTGCCGCCATTATGAATGAAAACGCGGGACTCAGCATTTTAAAGCAAAGAGAGATAGTATCGTGTTTGTCCCATCTCTCCATTGTTTTGGGTAATTCATTGACCATCAATAGAAATTTTGTATTTCCCATAGTGTCACATTCAACAACTGCAGATTACACCACAAATGCACATGCATTCTATGTTGGCGGCCCATACTATAGGGCAACCTCCGTGAACATGACCTCTAATTGGACATCCTAGCTTCCACTTTGCTTCATCCATCAATGACTTTGGACATCATAACAACCCATCTGGACATCATAACAACCCATCTGGACATCCCAGCGGCACCGGTGCATAGCCCAGCTGCCCATCTTCACAGCCCAACTGCCCATTTGGACATCCTAGCTCAACAATTGCAAGACATGCGGGAAAACTGGAACACAAGAGCAACACCGTAGAGCCAGCTTCTACTTCGGTGCAAAAATTGCATTGCCAAGTGTTTATCCTCCTAAAAGAATTACGTGAACACAGAAGTATACTCTATAGGTGTAGAACTAGCTATGCTACTCATACAATGCTATCTTGTATTGGCACTGTGAGTCCCATCACCTGTAGAGAGGGAAAGAATGTGTTAGAATGTGAAAAGAATTGAATGTAACTCCATTTATGAAATTAAACATTAGAGGATATTTGGACTCTCAAGAGGGCCTTCAGAGGAGGAGGCTGGAGGGCCTCTTTGCATTAATATTTTGTACTTCCAAAATATAGTACCCAGAGTAATAGGCTACGATTTGAAAATGTGATGATGGGGAAGAGTATTCAAATTGGCCGGGTTAGAAGGCACTCATGTCGACCAAGCAAGGACTAGTGCAAGTTTTATATTGGTTTATTGGCAAATCTGACGTAATGAGGCCGGCACTTGTACTTGAGGATTATAAAACTCTAAAAAGGAGTACCACTTGGCACTACCTCTGATACAAAAGATTATAAAACTCCAAAAAGTATACAAGCCAGCTATGGCAGTAGCAAGGTACTTCAAACAAGATGGGGACTTATATCTGGGTACCGCCCCTAAGTGAGCCTACTTCAATTAATTTCAATCCGTGTCAAACTTTGGGGGCCCTCTTTAAAGTCCAAATATCCTCTAATGATAGGGGAAAATATTTACATTCAATGATATCGAGAAAGTATTTAGAAGTCCTAAAGCATTGACATGTAATATATTGGAAGCAATTTGAACAAAGTATGTATTGTAAACCATGGAGTAAAACAAGAAATGAAAAACTTACATGGTTCTCTATTGTACTTGATTGCGTTGCATGGTAAGGTAAACCTCCAAATTTCTTCAAACCTCACTGTCCCGAGCATATACAACATCATTTCCATTTGTGATCGCAGCTTCCTCCAGGCCTCTATCCTCGTCAATTACCTCCAGGCCTCTATTCTCGTCAATTACCTCCCATTCCAAACCCTCTGTGCGTAGTACTTCAAGTAGTTGTTCAACCTGTTTATAAGATTGGCCTAAAAGGATATTGTGCAAGATTGCGCAACAAACGATTACATCAGGGAGGAATGTAATGTGAAGCTGAGACTTCACAAACAACTCGTTGAAAGTTTGTTTTAAAAATTCTAAATGCATTTTCAACCACGCACTGCCCCCTTTGTAACTTTCTATTAAACAATTGTTCAACAAAATTCAGTTGCCCTAGCCCTCGATGCGGTACTATCAACCACAGGAGCAAGGGGTACCCGGAATCTCCAACTCTGAACAGTGAGAATCCATCTACACCGTTCTGTATATCAAACAAGTTACCATGCATTGCCATATAATGCAAAGACGACTGTCATAAGATATGGGAGTCGTTGGTGGAATCTGGCATTCCAATAAACAAACTTAGAAACTGTTTCTCGCTATCCACTACAGCTTGACAGTTTAATGTGTATCTTCTAGACTAAAAGTAATAATAATCAGCAAGAACATGTTGTGGTTTAGATATGGACACATGTGTGCCATCAATGGCACCTACAACAGCTAATAAGCCAAACAATCTCTTGAAATTAGCTTCACATTGCCGCAGTCTATCACCCATTAGCCACATTATCTCACTCCACATACTATCATTGATCAATTACATGAACCATGTCACGCAACAACATGGAGAGTGTATACTTCGTGATTGCGAACATCTCGCTACATATAATCAAGATGGCACCATGCTTTAGCTTAAACAATGTGCAAGCAACATAAATAACAACATGGATAGCAACTATGTATTTGGTGTCTTAATCGTTGAACATGAGGCCTCAACAAATTTGCTAGAGCAAAGACATACTTCTTTGATATTTGAAACGTCTGCACCCAATGTTGGTCATCAAATTGCTCAAGAAAAAACCTAGAGAACCACGTTGTGAACCGTGGTCTCATTTAGAAATTCAGGTCATTATCAAAGAACAAGAACATGGTGCACAACTTGTAATTGTTCAAACCTGAACTAAACAAGTTGTCGGCATCATGGATGGCTGTATCAAAGTATTTAGAACCAATGCAAACGGGTCTTCCTCTTCCTCCTTTTATTCACCAACAACAAACATGTACAAGCTGTAGTAAGGTTCATGAAGGAGTTGCAGAATGAGTTAGGCTGTGAAAGCATAGAGAGAGGCTAGTTCCATAAATGAGTCCATGATAGAGGATTTGTGAACCATATAGGGCAATCAAGATCACATCAAACCTTCACAGTTATGGAATTGTCTATGCAATTTTGTACCTTGTGGTTGAAACCCTAAACATATACGACCAGTCCATTTGTGAGATACGTAAAACAATTCGTAATGTAATACACCAAGATTGTAGGGTTTCTAGTCTAAACAACGAAGTGGTTGACAAAAATTCATCCAAAATCCAAACCATGAATCCTACATCTTTATTGTCACGTTCCATACTATATAGGTCAATGAATTCGATAAGACAAAAAACAAAAGACCCTAAACCCTACACCTCAAACGATTGACACAATGCATCCTAAAACTTAATGAAAACACTACGTGTACTTGACAATAATTGAAGCGTATGACACAAGTAAAATTTTATTCCATGATATTGCCGCAGAGTACTCTAAACCATTTTGCTTGAACCAACGGCCATCAACACGTTCCTTGACACTACCACATGAAGTTCATAGAGAAAAAATTACAATACACTGTAATACCAAATTACAGAGGACTTTAAACTCTAAACCTCATGCGATGGACGAATTGCACATCGATTGAAAACATTTATGGATACAACACATCGACTTACACACAATATAGTGCTAACAAAATCAAACCCTAAAGTAGTTGGCAATAAAACTATGGATCTGGAGAGTTTTGGATAAGTTGAAGCGCATATGATAATGCCGCGATTTTTCTTCGTCGACCAAAAATTCCTCAATGACAGCACCACAAATGTATTGGATTGTGCAAGAAGAACCTGAGAATGAACGGCAGAAAAAAACAAGAGGGTACGCAAACCTTAATGAAGGTCACAAAGCACAAAAGCGCCACAACAAGACCTAGATCGGCAGCACGCGCAAGGGATTGAACAAAGCGCCAAACAAACACGAAGATGAATCAGTCGTGGCAAGTGTATTCACCAGCGCGACCCCAAAAACATCGCAATTCAAGTGCGCGAGGAAAAAAAATCTCAAAGCGCTCGTACGACGCCACACAGATATGGCAAATGCGGAAGAGAATGCCAACAAAAACATTGATCGAGGAGAGCACAAGACAAGTAGACAAGCCAACAAGAAATACCTCAAACAGAAGAGAGATTAGTAGGGAAGATGCGTGCAGCGAAATGAAAGAGGCGACAGTGATCACGTAGACAACCAAAAAGCAGAATAAGACACCCACTATTTGCACTACTACGTAACCTCATGACATTGTAGGTGTGACAACTCGGCTAAAATTTTGATCATTGTAGCAACGTGGCAGGTGTATATATAAATACAAATAAATATAAATAAATATAAATATTATATATATATCTGCCCGTATGGCTGACCGCCATGTACGTATTATTAACCTAGAAATACGGGAGCCGTACAATATCCTAAACTAGTGTGAATCCAACTAACTTAGGATATGTTCCTACCTGGCCTTAGATGTGGTCTTAGAAGGCGGTCTTATCTCTTTAATAAAGTGTGTGTTCCCACCTACATTCTTTAGTAATTACCAATCCTACATGGATGTTCACGTGGCAAATTTTAAAGAATGGGTATTAGCTAACATTTAGGAGGACAAAAAATACTTGAGTGATAGTAGGCAATTGTTAAGGGAGCACCAAAATTGGAAATATTCCTAAGTTTTAAACACTTAAGAATGGTCTTAACTAATATGGCACTTGGAAGGCCATTGTGTAATCCGACTACTATTGATTACACCTTTCCAAATCTCATTGATGACACCTTTCCTAAAAAGAAGGTATTCCTCCCAAAATTGTGGAGGTGTTAAGTTTTTATTCACATTCTTTGCAAAGGCCAGGTGGGAACGAGCCTTTATATACAACCAGCTTCAACAGGTTTTATCTACAATTCTCTCACATTAACCCTTTAGTGCCCAGGGTACTGTAGCTGGGAGCACTGGTTTTAAGTGGATTTTTCCACTGTGATTGACACTACTAGAAATAGAATGGATTAAATTAAAAAGTAGCCGTACAATTCTATTCTCAACTAGAGAGCACACATTTTATTAAAATTTGAAAATCATTCAATGGTGGGATTGGAAGATTATAGTATGTATTTGAACTGTATAATGCACGCTCAAAAATGAGATTTTGGGGGGTGTGTGACTTCAAAGTTAAATAGAATTTGGGTTAAATTTTCAAAATGAAAGTAAAGAAGTTCAGCTATGCCCTATGTCAACACCTCTCCGTTGCAATCTTTCATATCAAAAATAGACTCACGCATAATTATTGTGAATTTTATAAGTGACAGTGACTTATCCATATACGATTTAGGACAAAATTTTATACGTTGAAAATTAACATGAGTGGATACATTAGTCAAGATCGGATTACACACACTAATGGAAGATGAAGAAGAGAACACAATCAAAAAAATTAAACAAGATAACAAACTTCCAAACACAATAAATACTGCATAATACATGTGTTGTATTTGTGAGTATTTACTGTATTTTCAAGTATTTGCAGTATTTTCATGTCTCGTCGATAGGTATTTTTATAGTTGCACGATTCGGAATTGAAAATTTCTTTTTTTGAAAGGTGTGTAATGTATATGGGCAAATCTGAATTTCAAAACTAAAGTTCCAATTCTTCACGGATTCTATGCTATTTACATTTTGAACGTTGCAGTGACCATAATGTGGTCAGCTGGGCACTAAAGGGTTAACTTACACAAAGCCAGGTGCAAACAACTGAAGCCTTTAACCCCTTTAGGATTGCTCAAGCCAAAATGGCCTACTGTTTGCAATACAAACCGGTTTTAGGGTAGTTGGACTATGTATTTGCAAAAACTAAATTCTTCAACAATGTTTGCAATGATGGGAACTAAATTACCGTGGAAAAAATTAATTAATTGAGCAAAGATACAGAAATTGTGCCTACGAGAAGTGCGTATTTTGCATATTCTGTGAAGGGACCCAACTTGTATGCTGTAACTGTATTTGTTTGAGGGGGCCACGTATGTGATAGTTCAAGAATTTTGGCCCAGCCAAGGCTCAATTATTTTATGTCAAAGTGAACTAGGTGAAGCCCTTCCAGAGACGGGAAGGACAAAAAAAAATTAATTAAAATAAATGCGACTTCTAGGCCCTGTTGATGGCTAAAATATGGACAAATACAACACTTTTTTAGATTGCATAGTATACCAAGAATTTTTGAAGAGCTGGGAATCACTCAAAAAATTGATCAAAAAATTGTGCTACTACAAAACGGCTGACATGTCCTACTAAAAAAATCTCATTGTATGAATACCTCGTGAAGGTACTCAAATATTGTTGTGTACACAGATAAGGTCGAGCCACCCATTACCAACCAGGACCCCATCTGCAGCATGTAGGGTACATAGAAATAGTCATGGGCTGGACGCATTTCCGATCATTTCCGATTTTTCAGGATAGTTATAAACATGCATAGGTGGTTCACTCTTAGTGGTTCTTACAGATTTGTGTTAAAGAAATTCTGACTTTCTCTGTCCACAATTATATGTACCAGGATGATTAGAAACTACTCTTACAGTGAGCGGTTATGTAGCATTCTATAGATTGGTTATGGGTTACGAGCAACTTTTCACTTCAAATAATTATAACTATTTGAATAGTGGGAATAAAATCACAGAACTTTTTGCATTCAACAAGAACCTTATATTTGCACACATGAAAAATCCTAAAAAAAATATATACCTTAGTATCATATGCTAAAATCCTTAAGTGATCGGTTATGGGTGGCTCGACCTTACTTGGGCAAAAGCACATGCAACTGGGCCTCATGAGTTGTATCAAACATCCTTTAGGGGTTAAGTTACCAGCCAGACAAAATAAATAAATTATAAGCTTGCCTCTGATTCGTCGCGCTCGTCGACGCCACGTCACCACGCTGCACCCATAGCCGTGCCCGTGCCCATGCCCGTGCCCGCAGCTTCCCCGTCCCCCACTCGCTCTTCACGCACTCAGTCTCCTGTCTCGCATCGCATCGCTCTGCCCGGAATCCTGCGCATTGATTCTCTGGACAATTCCAGTGTGCTGCTTCCATTTTTCATTTGGGTTTTCATTTCGAATCACGCTCCTGAACATGAATTGAATTCGCCTTCGGCGTTCTAGCACTGTGGTTCGAGGGTACTCATTCATTCATTCATTCATTCATTCATTCAATCATTAGGGTTTCTGGTCAGAGAGGTGATCAGTAGAGAAGAGAAGGGGTCTTGGCATGAGCGTGGACGAGTTCCAAGTCTTGACTGCTTTTTTCCCTTCCGACAGACAGAATTTAACGAAAGAAAATTTATTTATTTATTGCAGCTTTGAATGAATGCATGCTTTTGCAACATCATCTGCATTTCGAGGGACCGACATTTTCAATGTTTGCAGGAAACTAGGTTAGGTTTTAATTATTAAACGAGCCTCCCAGGGTTTTGCCTGGCCGCGTGCTGGAACGATTTTTGAAGTTGGGATGTTCTCTAGTAACTGTCTGATTGTTGATTTGTATTCTTGGAAGCGAAAGAGAATTCTGAGAGGAGCAAAAGGGTTTTGCTTACAGCGGTGCTTTTTGGTGTTGGGGTGGTGAGTGAGCGCGTCTACTGTTGAGTTATTGGATGATTTTTGGTTGGTTTTTTGCATGATCATCTGAAGCTTATTTTCCAGTTCAATTCGGCAAGATGGCGGAGGAGAAATATAACATGAAGAATCCGGCGGTCAAACGCATCCTTCAGGAAGTGAAGGAGATGCAGAACAATCGGATCGCTGACTACATGAGCCTCCCTCTTGAGGTACGCTTGAAGTCGGTCTTTTTCTAGGGACTGATTTCGAGGACACTTTTTTTTAGATTGTTTCGATTTTCTAAGATTATATCAGTCACTTCTCACTGTAATGTAATGTATTTTTAAAGAACGCGGTTGTTGAATATGGGCATCTAAAGATGCAAATGACGGCAGGCTTGGCTTATATGTACTGCAATTACTTATGATGTCTGACTTGTGCTTTCTGCACGAGCAGGACAATATATTTGAATGGCATTTCGCAATACGTGGTCCTTCGGATTCAGAGTTTGAGGGTGGCATCTATCATGGCCGCATTCAGTTGCCTCCAGAGTATCCGTTCAAGCCCCCTGCCTTTATGCTCCTCACAGTAAGTCTGACAGCTGCGTCGTTGGGAGTTATTGTCTCGACGTTTGTAGTTTCTAAGCAGAACCAAGAGCTCTCGATAGTGATTTTTTCTTATTGGTATATCAACTCTGGTTGTCGGATATTCAAACGAGACATTATTATTGCTTCGTTTCTCGCATGTGCAGCTCAATATCTTAGCTGCACTAGTTCATGGTACTCTCCTGTTTCATTGCCTTTATGCTTGACTGGTAGCTTTGGATGCCTGGAAAAGTAGGCTGAAATGTGTGCACCTGAATGACATGTCTCATGTGTTGTGAGTTTTCCCTGCCGCCCATGCGAAAGAGTGTGTGTGTGTAGAGCGCCCTGTATAGTGCAAGAGATCAGTAGAGTGATCATAATGATTTCGGCCACTTTACCAAAACGCAACTTCGGTCAATTTGGATGCCCTAAAAAGGAACCATTCAATTAGAATGATTGAAAAGGACCCATTTAATTAGGATGCCTGCATTGGAAGATTTTTATGCTCATCAGTATTGACTGTGTTCCTGCAGCCAAACGGCCGATTCGAAACTCAAACAAAGATATGTTTGAGCATTTCTCAACACCATCCGGAGCATTGGCAACCATCCTGGAGTGGTATGTACCTTACGTTTTGTCCCTGTGTCTTGAGTTGTCGCCATAGAGCTTCTCGATCTAGCAGTTAGAATAGAATACTTGTGTTTAAGACTGGAATCATAATTACCTTCAGTACGCATGTAGAGCGACTGTTCACGATTATTGGGCCCTGCAAGTACTGTGGCCTACAAATTCTTCTAAAACTGCCATTTTAAATTAGTTTGAGTTTTTGAGATATTTCTCATGGACTTGATTCTGAAAATGCTCCTTTGAAATATTTGGGTGTGGCATTTCTTTAGTGAAAGAAACCCGTTTCAAGCCTCAGTCATGGAAAGGGTTTAAATAACTTCAAGCTTCACTGAACTATGGTTCCTGTCACTGAGCAGTGCGGACGGCCCTGGTTGCTCTGATAGCGTTCATGCCTACAAAGCCAGATGGTGCTCTAGGGTCGTTGGATTACACCAAGGAGGAGCGCCGTGCATTGGCCATCAAATCAAGACTCTCAGCTCCGAAGTTCGGTAACGCAGAACGCCAAGCTTTGATTGATGAGGTATGTTACCACTGGAATTGCCGTTATATTTTATGAATGCTTGCTGTCATTGAAGACCGTTGCGAAATTGTACAGTACATGGTTGCGTCCATTGGCGTCCATTGTGTTGCACAAATTGTGCAGTTCTGGTTCATACGAGAACTTACCGGTACGCTGCCTTTGGGATGGGTCTAGATACATGAAGCTATGGTTCAAAAACTTCCACCAATGCCCGAGCTGCCGCTTGCAAATGGGGAAGCGGAGTCCGTGGAGGATGATGATGGGGACCAAGAGTGCGAGAAGAGCCTTGCTGCTGAGGAGCCAGCAAGTGAAGCAGTGGTTGAGAATGTGCATGAGGTTGAAGTGAATGCTAGTGCTGGTCCAGTCAGCTCCATTGCGGAGGCTCGGTTAGCTCTTCCTGGTGACGCTCCAGAGACACCACCCCAGCACCAAGCGCAAGCAGACGACGTCCATCCTGTACAAGCAGTTGCTGCCGCTCAAGTCAGGCATGCAGTGCCACAACCGCCCAGCGATTCTACTCTGACATTTTTAGCTATTGCTTTGACAATTGCAATCCTTGCCCTGATAATCAAGAAATTGATGAGGTCACAAGGAGTACCAGAATCTATGCCACCCAAATTGTAGTGGTGATTCCTCTTGCGTACTCACTCTCCTATTCACGCAACGTGGGGTTTCTTTCGTAATTGATTTGGTAGCCGCGGGGGCTTTGTGACATTCTGGGACCAGCAGTGGTCTATCTGTACTGTACTGTACTGTACTGTAGAGTGGTTTGGGCTGTTTTTAGGAGCTCTGAAAACAGGTGGGTATATATTTTTGATATTGGCTTCTTCTCTTTCACCATGAAGATGATTATACGTGTATAGAGTAGGCAGATTGATTGGAAAACATTACCTCAGATACTTGGCGGAGTGTTTGGTCATTGCGCTTGATAAACAGAGCGCACCAATTGGTTTTGGATCTCTGCACTTAGCCCAATCAGTTCTAGTCATTGAATAGTGCACCTTTGGGTAAGCTCATGCTTCTTTCTGGTTATATGTCGACATGTGTTCTTCACCTCTATCGTTCTGGATATCGTTGCACCTTAGGGACGACCCTTGAAATTAATATGACTTTGCAAGCTGCTGGTCTGGAATTCTACTGGTTAACTATGCTTTCCTTGTACGATCTCATCAAAGGTGCTGTTAACCCTTAAACGTCTTTCCAAGCCCCATGGGCTTGGAACCTTGTTTTTAGCAGGAACGCTACCCAACTCCTTACCAAACATGGATCATTGGATGCACAACAAGGTGAGGCATTTGATGTACGTAACCCCTAAACGTCACAACGTTCAGAAACCCTTCTCATGTTTTCATCAATACTTAAATGAAAGTCATCCAATTCTTTGGAGATCCTTCACCAAGTTGTTGTCTTGTTTAACGGTTGGATTTAGTCATACTTGCTTACATATTTTTTTTAAATTACAAATGTAGAAGTATGTCAAGTTGTTGACCAAGCCAAAATTGCATTGATTGTAGTTCAAAAGTGGCCTTGTAAAAATGAGGTCAATAGAGAAATTCGTAAAGTCCTGAAATCTCAGGCTTCCGGTACTGCGTCAGTAAAGATTTTGGCTCACAGGACATTAAAAGTAGGAGTGTCGGGCTCCAAAAATAAAAACCGGATGAGTTATATTTCCGGTAAGTAAAGTAGGGTGAGTGAGTTTGCTCCCGTGTGAGGGCGCGCCACCGAGTATGCCGCCGGGGCCCGCCCATTAATGAACCACAATGTTCAATAGTAGTGGCCGCCAAGGTTTGAACCTTGAACCTCGTGGCCCCCACAAGAGCCTTAAGGTTCCTATTCCTAGGCCGGCACACCACTGTTGGGCTTGTGTGAGGAAGTTTTCGGATATCTGAATCATATTGGATACAGGATGCATCTCTGGATCACTAATCCAGAGAGTTTGCGAATTTCTCTAATAGATTCAAGAAACACAAAAATTTCAAAGAATCACCACAATTAAGAGTATCTCATTTCAAGTTTTGTCCAACAAATTTTACTCCAAAAATATTAAAATTTTGTTTGTAATTGAATACAAAAAGAAGTCTTAATTTTAATTTTTGAATTTTCAAATTAAATATTGGTGATAGTATTAGTGAATCAAACCATACAGATAGAATCTAAAGTTCAAAATCTAGAACTTTCATTTGAATATTAATTCCAAAATATTCTTCCAAATATTATTTTATGATGATTTTTCTCAAATTGTCAATTCCAGGGACATCCTAGTATGTTTAGGGGTTAATTGAACCAACAAGTACTTCCATGCTTGTTTGCAATGTCTATATCAAAGGTATTGGAGGATCATTTGATTCTTGTCCAAGTTCCCAATTGATTCCTTCTGTGCTTGATTCTTTGATTCCTTCTGTGCTTGATTCTTTGATTTCTTCTGTGCTTAGATGCCTAGGACTGCCTACTCAGGACCTGATATTTCGTTTAAAGGTTCAAGGATCATGTAGGAAGAGTTTTCCATTTGGTATTATGAAACATGTTGAGTTTCTTCGGGGTTTTTTTATTGAAGGTAATAGAAGAATACACAAAACACATACACAAATACAAGGAATGTATAGAAAGAAATAACCCACCACTAAAAACCTCTAAGATCAATCCATGCCCTTATCTCTCTCCCACACATTATTTATTTCCACCCAAATCCTTTTGGCTTCTAGCAACACTACCCTATATCAATAACTTTAATACTCTCACTTTACGTAAAGCTGAAGTCGTTAAGTCCAAATGCTAATGCTTACTAGTCTTCAATATTAATCTTGTGTAAGACCCTTTGTGAACACATTCGCCACCACGTGATCTGTTGACAACACTCTAATTGTAAGGTAGAGGACCTAGTTCCCGACTGAATTTCAGATTTGGGTAGTTCGGGGTATAAAAGATTTTTTTTATAAATTTGGAGTGGTTTGCAAAGCTAGTGCAAAGGCATCTCCGAAAAGAACATATTTTTTGTGCATGCCTAGAATTTCCTACAATTTTTTACAGGAAACATTGTAGACTGACTAGTAGTCGAGCATAGACGACATGGCTCCTTGACTACTTGGATTTCCAAAACAGGGGGTGCAGTATTCTAAATCCGACTGAATCAGGGTCTCTCAAAGAACAAAATAATGCAATAATGGGGGCACTTTCATGAAATACTGTGGGCAGTTTCATTAAATACTGTGACCCCCGACCCTAGGGGTCGCCATTTGGACCCGGTCGGGAACTGGGTCCTCTACCTTATAACTCCCATCTCCAACTTCTCCCAAATGAAGTGATATTGCACATCAATGTCCTTTGTACATAAATGATGTGTCAGATTTTTGCAAGTTGTGGTTAAAGCCGTTGATTTCTTCTGTGATGGCCACTTCGTCTCAACTTGGTGACAATACAAGGCTTCCAATGTTACTAAATTCAAAATAAAGTGTTTTGCAACCAAGTGCCTCACCGATAAAAAATTGGCCTTTAATTTGGGAATGTGGACATCATCCTTAATAGTGATTGTCTCCATTCGACCATTGATCTTGGTGGCCAATATGATGAACCTTTGCCCACGGCCTCAAGCACCGTATCAGCTCACAAAATCACTCTCTTTGACAAGATGAGGCGATACAAATGGAAACAACTATTTTCAGGTGGTATGTGACATGTGGTTGTGAAGGGAGATTTTTTCTTAAGAGAAGGGTTTAGGGTCCTTGTCCCGAAATCCCTTTAAAATCCTGAAACTGTCGTTACCCTATCCTGGCGTTCGTAGTGTTCTACTGCTCAAATCCTAATAGGACTTGTTTGTACTAACAGCTGACCTGCAATCTCTCACCTTATATTTTCTCACAGCAATACAATCAATCACACTTCAACACACCTAAAAACAATAATCGTACACACTTTCAATAGGGTTTTACTCCTTTTTCAAAGGCACTCAACTATAATCAATGTAGTAGTTATAGTGCTAAGATCCGGCCCTATCTCCCAGTGGCAATCATCTCCTATAGCATGGGCCTCTCTTGTCTCCCTCATACTACTCTGTAATTCGAAGAACAAATTGATGAGAGTCAGCTCCTCTACCCTCCAAATCCTAGCCAACACTCTGTCTTGACATGAACTATTCATCCGCAGTTTCATCCACCCTCGCCAATAACCGTCACCCTGTACTTAATAGTAACTATCATATTTTAATACTACAACTTTTTTACTTGCCTATTTTTACCACAATAATTCTCCTGTTCACATTATCTTGTGCGTGCAATGTATGCAAATTGATTTTTTAATATGGCCAAATAATAAAAAAAACATAAACATGGTAAAAGAATATATTTAAAAAGAATAAAAAGGTCATAAAGGAAAAAAAGAATTTGGTATTATTATAAGTGCTTGTGGCAAGATCCTCAAAAAAATTGAAGTCAAAACTCGACCCCCTCCTTGTGCTTCTGATATTTTTGGTGCACTTTTGACAAGCAACAAGTAACCTTTTCTAATAATTTTTGATGAATTTAGAGTCAAAAAAATTGAATTTGGAAGTCAAAATTGTGGTACGAACGTAGAAATTGTAATTCTTCAAACGATACCTTTGGTTTTACAAGAAGATTCCATTCCAATATTTATTGATGATTTTTCAAAGATTGGGAAAGTGCAGCAATTCCTACACCGCAACAAAAAGTTGGGTGACCGTAGCTTGCAACCACTTTTTTATAAAAATAAAAGAGGGTTCTAATGCATTCAAAAACGTAGTATTTGGATATTATGACCTAAAATCAATACTTGAACTAATGTTCAATGGTTTGCATTTACAAGTACCCATCGTCTAAGATTTTAGAAGAGTGATTTTGGAAGAATGGTGATTATGGGTGCCCTTACTATGTGCCCAATGTAAAGAAAGAGGGGGTTTCGTTTCAACCCTCTTTTTTATAACAACCTTGTATTTATTTCAAAGTTGAATTGTTTAATAGATAAGAAACCAAGTGTTTAAAACCAATTTCTTTGTTGAAGAAACTTTTCATTGAGAGTAAAGTGGTATAACATTTTGTCTATTATTCATATGGTGTTCAAATGTTTGTAAGCACTTAGTAACGTTTAGTTTACACGTTTACACTTAGGATAGTGAAACATGCCACCATTTAGAACCAAAGATATTGTGAAATGTTTACTTTGGGTACATTTTAAACTGCCAACCTTTATATTAGCTATGACATGATTACTTTGGGTATATTATTTATTTAAAAATCCTTATTGATTTTTCAATTTTGTACCTTAATTTTCAATTTCATATTTCTAATATGCTAAAAGATGAAGAAATTATAAGAATGCCAAGGAAGTAGTATTGAACAATCTACCGGGTATACTACCTTTGCCCCATAATAAGCTTCTTGATTCTCCTTTCAATTTGTTCCATAATAAGTTTCATGTTTGTTCAAACTACTACTCCTATTCGCTGAAGATCTATACTATTACAAGCATTTTGAGGCCTCCAAAAGGTTGCTGAAACTACCATGCAAATAAATTAATAAAATATTAATAAAATAAATAATAAAATCATATGTAGCAAATTTTTGGCCACATTAGATTTGATTTTTAAGTAATTTATTTAAATAAAAAATCAGGTTTTAAGATTTTAAGATTTCCAAAATTAATTAATTAATTTTTTGCATAGTTGTTTGCATGAACTCGCAGCCTTTGGAAGGCTTGAAATTTCTTCTAATGCATTATGCTCAAAGGTCCAAACCATTTGACTCCGAGATTTGACTAGTTAATTCTTTTATTTTGAGAGTTGAGGAAGTTTATTATGGGACAAAAGAGTATGGAAGATCTGTAGGAGATTTTGTGGCATTTGGGGGATTTGTCACATGACATGCAATATAAGTTTGATTGTTTTTGAACATATATAATAGACATACCTATATACCTAGAATGTTTGTCACTTTTAGAACCCCATTGATTCTACAACCTCCTATTTTATCCTTTATCATTCATTTTATTTTTTTGTCATAAGATTAATGTTCATCACTTTTACAATTCCACTTGAAATGATCTTCCACTTGGTTCAATTAGAAAGGAATGCTATGCCAAGGTTTTTATATGCAATAATTTCTTAAAAACAATAAAAAATTTCAATGAGAAATTTAGTTATAGATATTATATTTTAAAGTGAATGACATCATAGGATTGCTACAAGAACAAAGATGATATTTATATATATATTTTGCATGTTCTATACATATTTCTAAATGTAAATAACTTCATTCTCCACAAAAGATTTCTTTCTACAATAGCTTGAAAGTAAATGAAAAAAAATAAAATAACTACACCTAATTTAGACAACGTCTTCATATTAACACTTAGAAAATCTTTGACGATGACAAAATTAATATAAATACTCGTGTCTATTTTAAATCATCTTTCAAAAAACCTAAACCCCTAAAAGCTTGAGAGATATTGGGCAAAACATAAATGTGTTATAATATGTGCCTTCTATATGTTTGATGAAGTTTGGTTCAACAGACAAAATGTAGGGCATCATTTCTACAAATCACCCATACATTCAAAGTTCTAAAAAAACTTTAGTTATTTTTTTTAATGAATTTACAAGCATTAAACTTTGTAATTTTTTTTATAATTTTCACATTTAAACACGCAATTCGCTATTTACGCACTTGGCCATATAATCATGCACTTAACCCCCGGGCGCACTAAAAATTCAAATCCCAAAAAATTGCAAAAAAAATTAGGCAAATTGTTTTTCCCAGCAATTCCCTTCTAATAAGGATAAATTGCAAATTCATGGAGATTTTCGACGGGGGATTTCCTTTAAAGAATTTGTATTTGCATTTTCTATATGTCAAATTTTTGTCCTATATGCAACAAAATTATCCTGTGATATTCATTCTGCACATACTATGCGATAGGTACGAAAGTAGGAATTCTGAATCCCTTATTTCAGGGTTGTCACTTCGGACGTCTTTGGAGGAAATCGCGTCCGGTTTGACGTCGGGACGTCCGGACGTCGCGTCCGAGCGGCCGGAAGTTAGCGTCCGCTGGGTAAACTGTGATTTACTTTATCCGCTGCCGTTTTTACCCTGCGAACGGCTTAGCGGACGGCTTAGCGGATAGCGTGGCGGACGGCCTGGAGCCCGTCCGTCCGGACGGCTCGACGGACGGAGTTTGATGGCGGACGGCAGAGCGGACGGCCTGGCGGACGGCGGGACGGACGACCGGGCGGGCGGACGGCACGCGGACAACTAGGGGACGGCCAGGCCGGTTTAGGGGTTCTCAAGGACTAAACCCTGAACACTTCAGGCCGATCTAGGGTGATTGTAATGGTGGAAAATATAAATTAAAATCTCATTAAGTCACTGGAGCCTCATTGTAATAAAAATATAGCGACCTTGTTTAGGGTTATAGCCACTCTCGTTCCAACAACATAAAACATAAAAATAGTGTCATATATTATATTTCG
Source organism: Pohlia nutans (assembly GCA_022496805.1). NCBI lineage: Eukaryota > Viridiplantae > Streptophyta > Bryopsida > Bryales > Mniaceae > Pohlia > Pohlia nutans. The sequence continues at coordinate 21,351,506 of CM040094.1, forward strand.
CAGGTAAACAAACATTCAATAAAGGGAACGTCAACAAAATATTGCCATCTATTCATGTACGTCATACATATCACTACAGAAATATATACTTATAAAATCTATCTCCTGTCCAAACAACTACAATTACTGAATACTAGAATATCTTATAAAAAAAACTCTACGAAAATACATAAATGCTATTGAGTTTTCAATCTGCCTTGTAATCAGAATCTCCTTTCACCTCTGCTCCGCTACTGTCCTCTGCATCATATGACTCGTCGTCACTGTGAGAGTAATACTCGTTTTCCTTTCTCTCCTTTTTTACTGGTTGGATACTCTTCATTTTCCATGTGGATCTACTTGCGTCAAGGGGTGTTTTAACTCGTCCTGGCTTTGGCGGAGAAGCAGCAAATGGTTGCATGAGCCTTTTTCGTTTAGCGCTGCCGTTTCCTGTTGCGCCAAATTTCTCTCCACTCGATGATATATGTTTCGGGCCCACAAGTGTCTCCTTCACCGTCATCTTCTGCATTGGCCGTTGATTGTGCCTTGGGGGCACACCTGATGGCTTCTTTATTATAGCTACTGATAAAGGCAAATTTCCGTCGCTTTCCGAATCTCCATCCGATTCTCTCACACGTTTATTCACCGCTTTGGAAAGGGATACCAATCCCGTTGAAGATGCAAGTGGAACTCGGGGTGTTGGTATTTTAGAATTATCAAATAAGGCTCTAGATGCAAGGGCGGTCCTCTGCATTTGGTCCTCAAGACGCGGTCCACGAGGAGAATCTCTCTCTCCAAACTTCAACGGACTCTTACTGATTGGACCAAAATCTTCCTCTATGCCTTTCCATTTGGAGTGGCCATTGTTCACCGTTGTGGCCTTTCGTCCAGGAGAAAGCTCCAACTCAAAATCTTTGGGGTCCTTCAAAACACCCTCCTGCACGGTGTCAATCCTTATGCCACCATCTTCACCACGTTTGCCCCCCTCTTCTTCACCCAACGCCGGAATTGAATTGTCCTCTTCTCTGACATTCACACCGGTATCCTCGGCATTTGATGCTTGCACGTGATTGCCCTCCTCTCCATCCTCAGCAAATTCGTATACATCGTGGCTTGATCGACCAGATCTTGCTGGAGACGAATCCGGCCTTCGTGGAGAGAGTTGATCACTCCAATCGTCAAGAGGCACATCAGCCCAGCGATCATCGTCTGATGCATGATTACCCACCCAATCGCCTTCATCATCTCCATCCGATTCTTCTGAAGCGGAATCCGAATCCTCTGATGATACATTTTCGTTGTACCACTTCTTCTCATCCTTTCTCTTAGCCTTTGCGAGGAGCTTTGAATTTGTGTACACGTACACTAAATCTTCAGCCCTCTTTTGTTGGAGGCGATTCCGAGACCTGTTGTGCACGAAAGAATAACTACTCCAATTGTGTTCGCATGATGACGATGACACGGTTTGGGCTAGGATTCTCCGTGCTATTGGTGCGATGAGCTTTCCGCATGCCCCTTCAAAATCCCACCATGCATGAGGCGAACACTTCTGTTGTTTCGGATCCAACATATTGTGGAATGGCGGTTCCTTGTGACGGAATGCCAAAAACTCTAGCACCACATCCGGATATGTTTCTGGAGAACATAATTTCCCAAGCACACGCTTGCATGGTGTGATGGCATCTAAATCGTCTGCGAGTTCCTTATCGTGTAGCAAATACGGATTCAAAAGTGCACCCGCATCGTGTAAATCCGTTCGGACCAATGCCCATCGATCGCGGAAGTGCTTCTCTACATCAATGCTTTCTCCACCGTCCAATGGAAAGAACTCATCCTTCACCCTTTCAATGTGTTTCTCCACATTGTGAAAGATGTGTCGAATTTTGCCCATACCAGGTTCCCCACTGTCAAAATCCCGCAGTGCATACATCAACGGTGCAACCACCTCCTGAAAGTTAGTGCATCTTTGCCAAAAGTGATCATCCAGTATATACCTTCTCACATCTCGAGAGATAGTGCGCGCTTTGACCCCCCCGCTTCTCTCAGAGTGTGACGACATAGGACGTCCACTGTTCGTCCACAACTGACTGCTCTAAGGCCTGTCTGACCTCGAGTAATCGATCCACCATCATGAAATTTGATCCAAATCTAGTTTTCCCTGCCAATACTAGGCTGAACTTCTTCTCGTGCTTTCGAAAAACTGCAAGAGGCATGTGTCTCTTCTTTATAAACGTCACGATCGTCCGGGCCTTCTTCAACACGTGAGCTATCCAGTTTGCCTTCGCGATGTCCCCCAATAACAGGTTCATTGCGTGAACAGCACATCCTTGGAAGTATATGTGGTCATATTTGTTCGTCACGAGATCCGCTGCTGCCTTCATGACAGATGCGTTGTCCGTTGCAATTTGCACCACGTTCTGCGATCCAACGCCTTCAATGAACTTCTCTATGATGGTCGCTTGGTACGTTGCTGTCTTCGAATGTCCCGAAGTGTCTACCGATCCAAGAAAGTGTTCTCCTACCGCAGACACTATCATGCAATTGAATAATGGTTGGTTTGTGCACGAGTTCCATCCATCAAATGTCAACGTGGCTCCAAACTTGCGAATGCTATCTGCCATTTTACCTTCCAAGACCACCCCTAGCTCATTCTTGGCTTGCATCAAGAGTTTCTTCCGTAAGTCATTGTAAGAGGGTGGTGTGTATGGTCCCCGAAAAGCAGAAGTCCTCCGTACGGCCTCTTTGAAAGTTGAATTCCGTGCTATCGCAAAAGGGATATTCGCCTCGTAAAAGAACCTTGCCCACATCTTGTCTAACTCCCTTCGTTTGTCTTCCTGAAAACCCTCTGGTATTCCTGCTTGTCGCAATGGACGGGCGGCCCTGCCAGCTGCACTGTCACGTTCCGTGGATGGTGGTCTGCTCGCGGTAGTTTCATTTGTATTAGAACCTGACCTCTGATTTGGAATCTCTTGTGGTCCATCGCGTGACTCTCGATCTAGCGATTGCGGTGTGCAAAGCTTCATCATGTCCATATTTCCCGCTCTCGGAGTGCGACATTCATTGGATAGATCTGGATTTGGACGCTTAGGAGGATCTCCTCTGCAATTAAGAAAGAGCCCTTTAATCTGCGGTGTGAGTCTCTTGCATATACCGACGCCAGTGTCACGGTTTCCTGATGCATTCCGGTATCCAAGGTGACTCAACATCCTCGCCGCCTTCCTTGCAAAAAGTGCTGCACATAGTAAGCACTTCACTTTTCCGGGGGCTATATCCACATACCAATCTTCCCAATCGCTGGGCATCTTGAAAGGTTCAAGCGGGTTTAGGTTCCGCTACCCAATAGTTTTAAGTGACGGCGTGCAGTACCCCGTGATCGCGCGACGAAAAAATGTATCCTGTATGTAAAATAGAGTAGTTGTCAAATTCCGAACGGAATTTGACAACCGCGCATTCAAACTTGGTAATGGTCAAGCAAGGGATACCAAAAGGTTGCCCACAGCCCTTGACAACTGGTGAGTTCGAATGAACTCACCAAAACAAAACCTTCATGCTTTATACTACCATCTGCCGCACTAGCCGTTGGACAGCCTGGCTGGTCCGTTCTGCCGTCCGCTGTGCCGTCCGATATGCCGTCCGATCGATTCGGGCTGGATCGGACGCACTGGAGGGACGGTCCGGATCGGCCGGGGTGGATCGGACGGGCTGCACGAGACGCGCTGGATCGGACGGCCTGCACGAGACGCGCTGGATCGGACGGCCTGGATCGGACGGCAGAATCGGACGGCAGGATCGGACGCGATGCATCGGACGCACCAAGACAGCGGACGCCTTAGGGTTTTGCTTTAGGATTTACGGTCCGCCGCCGCCACCCCATCGGACGACGATGATCGGACGGGCAGCACGCTCCGGACGACAGATCGGACGGCAAGCCCGGTTCGGACGGGCGAACGGGCTGGTTCGGGCGGACGGCAGTATAGAAGGCCCGTCCGGCCCCATTTCCTCACTTCTCACTCCTAAATTAGGTTGCTGGCAATTCCCTTTGTGGACTTCCTGGCCTTATTTACTACAGGGGTGAGAGGTCATATGCTTATTGTGACCAATCACCGGTTGGTCACAATAAGCATCTTACACACTTTATTCATATCTTCGCGGTATTTTCACACGGACGGGTCACTCACATTATCGCGGTTTTCTTACACAGACGGTTCTTACACATTTTCGCGCGGTTTTTACGCAAACGGTTGATTCACATTATCGCGGGATTACCTCACGGTTTAGGGTACACGATCGATTCACCTCGTCGCGGCATTTTGTCTCGGTAATTGCACACGGTTCATTCACACATCGCTAAGCAATGGCCGATGACCAACGTGAGGGTCACGTTCCGAATGCTAATGCTGGGCCTAGGAGGAACAAGCCTAAGGGGGCCCCGCATGCGATCGATTACGCCGTATTGGACGACCCAACTATTGTAGCCGCACCACGATGGGAAGAAGTTAAGGACGAATATTGGTCTGCCACGGATTGCAGAAATTATGTCAAACTGTCCCACATTGGTAAACTGTGGCCGAGGGATCAATTACCATTGATGGCAAAAACCTTTACTGCCAAACCAAACTTGTGCAAAGATGATCATTTCCTTCACCAAGCGGAAGAGGTATGGAGGGCATTGTTTGGAGCTCGTTCGAAGTCAAAGGGAACATTCAACTACAACACACTAGCAATGTTCTATGTGGAATTAAGGTTGGAGCGCAAGGTGGATTGGAGTACATACCCTGCAATTAAATCGATGCCAATTCAGTTGGCAGACGGGCAGCGAGATATTCCTGATTTGTATGATCCAGCATCTACAAGCACAAAAGAGATGTTGGTCTCTTTAAAGAAAACGGGCACGTCGACTACATGCAGCTCAGGTCGAGACACTCGAGTGGAAGTCAAACCAAAGACCGCTAAATTACCAGTACTGTCTATGGCCGCTTTGGACAATTTGGATGCAAGTGTGGAAACCGAAGTCAATGCTGAACGAGAGGAAATAGAAGTCAAAGTTCAATGGGACTTAGAAGACAAAGTCGAAGATATTGCAACTTCTCCGTCTCGATCGGTACCGTGCAAGGAGGGCGAGGAACTGTTGCCGCATAACCCATCCACGCTAATTCAGGCAACTACGGAATCAAAGGGGAAACAGAAGTTGAGGTCCAATACAATTACCACGGAGGGCCGCCAAGAAAAGTATAACTTTGGAACGGACTGGGCGGTTCAGGTGGGAAAGGGCGGTCCAAGCAATCCAAGTTCCTCAACTCCGAGCGAGAAACGCGCATGTCCGGATGACACGGATACACTAATTCGGGGTCCAAATGGACGTTGGGGAAATTGCGGGACTTGTGAGGCAAAGAGAATGCCTATTGAGGATCTAATGATTTCGTACGGGCAGTTGGCGGAGAAAGTTCCCAAGGTGGGTGAAATTGCAGAAGCAGAGCAGTGGGAACTGTCCGACGAGTTCCCCGACTTGGAAAGTGATCTAGGTTCATTGAAACTTCTTTCGAAGAACGTGTACCTGAACTTGGTAAAAGCCATGGACGTAACAACTTTCCTTCGTACAATCGCACCACAGCTCGCTAGAGATGTCCAATCAATTGAGAAAAAATTGGGCCGTTGGGGGCCAGTCATCGAAAAGGCGAAGCATGTTGATGAGCTCACGAAGAGACTAAAAGAAACAACGGAATGTGCAAGGGGATTTGAGCGCTTAGCGAGAGAAACCATAAAGCAACTGCAGTCGACCATCATAAAGAACCATTTGAAGACCCTGCATCTCCAGATGATGAATTGGCAGTTGATAGAAGAAGTAGAGAAGCTGCAAGAAGAAACTACAAAGAAAGAAGCATTACCTCAAGAATCTCTCGTCCCTTCGGAGCAGCTCGCTATTCCGTTGAATGCCAACACTTCGAACGCAGCAGTACTTGAAGAAACTCTTGCCCCATCGGACCAGTTGTCTCTTCCATTGGATGCGCAGGTTTTGGACGGAGTAGTACTTGAAGAAACTCTTTCCCCATCAGACCAATTGTCTCTTCCATTTGATGCCCATACTTCGGACGAGACAGTGGTTGAAGATACTCTCGCTCCATCGCACCAGTTGCCCTTTCCTTTGGATGTCCAAACTTCAGACGAAACAGTGGTTAAAGATATTGTACCGCCATCGGAGCAGTTGCCTCTTCCTTTGGATGCCCAAACCTCCGACGGTGACCTCCACAATGAACAGAATCCTTCGAATTCGCTAGAGCGGCCAGGTGTAGCGGAGGTATTCGTGTCGGTTGATAGGATGCAGGAAGAACCTTGGAAAAGGCCACCAACCGAAGCCGGTGAAGCCAGTAACCGTGAGATCGAGACGTTGAGACAACGATTGCATCAAGCAGAGATTGACAGAGATATAGCGAGGTGTGAATTACTTTTCTGGAAAAGTGACAAGGAGATGCCCATACCACCTCGTGAGCAAAGCCTGCCTTGGTTGAGTTATGTCCACCAATTAAAGGATGTGGATGAATTGGTCGCGCGTGAGTTGTATTTGATGTTCCAGTACGAGGAGAAAAAAAGTGGGAATCTCTCTTGTATGCTAGGAAGTTTGAGGAGGGTGCAAGAATTATTTGATCGACAAGCCGCGCTGCCTGGAGCACGTACAATGACTACGTTTACCATGTGGGGTGATGTTGACGTGATGATGACACGGGCACATGGGATTTGTGGTTCTCTGGAAACAAACAACATGGATTGGGCTTCGGCAATCGAAGAAGGGTGGATGCCATATAACGTGTTTTCCTCGCATTTGTTGGAGACGGAGAAGACGGTGGTTCATACATGTAATCCAGCTCCCGACTTTCTGAAAGAGACATGTTGCTTGTGTCAATATGGGTTTGGTCCAGAAGGAGCGATCCAACTAGGACAATGTCAGCATACCTTTCATATTAAGTGCGTTGCGGAACATTGCTTACGACGCTCTTGGTGTCCCCTGTGCAATGCTCCTATACATGTCAGATTCTACGAAATGATGGGCCTTCGCGCCTTTATGCCATCTGGTCATGAATACAACCAGTGGAACCTTCCTCTGGACCAAAAACCGAAGAAGTTTCTAAATTACAAAAACTGGTGTCAACCATTGGTATGGGATGTTAACTTCGACTGCCATGACTTGTACCATTTGCACGCAGAAGGGTCTGAGGTAGAAGATTTTATGGACAAGGAAGAACTTTTCTGGATGACCCGAGATTACGAGATCGAAGTGCGAGCACGTGCAATTGTGAACGAGGCGGACCGGGAGGTGTTTTGCCGCAACTTTGGGGGACATTGGAGCGTACATCACAAAAAGTTCTTCCGATTCCCAAAGAATGAAGTAAAAAAGAGAGATGATAACACGTGGTACGAGGCGTCCGGTCCCGTCTTAGGAGAACAACACGGAACGTATGACCGTACGTTGATTGGCAGAGCTCTGGTCCTTTCAAAGTTGGAGGAGGCGGCTAGGCTTCGTGCCACAACGACCGAGGACATGTTCATTGATGAGGAGAATTCCTATGCGGATGTTGCAGGTGCATTTGATAGGAGGATCAATGACGTCATCGAAATGTGGCGACGTCATATGTTGACATCGAACTGGTCAACGACATTTGGGGAAACTGAGCAAACTGTAACTCTTGTTGTCGGTCGTGTGGAGAAGTACATGGAGGTTTTTAAGGCAAGAGAGGTGGATATGGATCGTTCTCGCAAGGGGAAACGAAAGGCCGACGAGGATGACAATTGGGAACCATCTCAAGACAACGTTGAAAAGAAGCTTGCCATAGATTCAGAGGTTGAGGCAAGCGGTACAATCACTCATGACAGTCAGCGTAGACGTACTCGTTCGATGAATATTGATATTGCATGACTGTTTTTTAGCCATTTGGCTACTATATGAATATATATAACTCTATTCACATTTCCATTCTTGTTGACTTCCATGTAGAATACTTTTTCCACACTCGGTTTTCTTTCACTTCTCTATTTATATTTTTTACAAAACTCATAATAAAAGAGAATTCGCATGATGATTTTTTCATTTCAAGGACTCCCACAAATGCAATTTATTTTTTATCGTGTTATAATTTGAAAAAAGAAACTGGGACAACAGTGTAGGCATTTAGACGTTTATCTAGTCAAAGTAGCTGATCAGAAGACGTAATGAAGGAAGGACTCTTCTTCCAAGCCAATTTTTTTTTTCCACTCCCGCCGTCCGATGCCTGCCGTCCGCTTGTTACAGATATTGTGTGATAATTTGTTTATGAAAATTGACGTGGTCATTCCCTCTTAAATTATGTTTGTGAATTCATTGAATGAAGTCACTCTAGTAGGTTCGAAGTAATGTATGCATAAAAAATTGCTAACTCTTATGGAATTCAAATTGGAACGCAATGCTTCATTGTATTGCCTTTACATTTGAATATTTTGCCTATTTATTCAATTGGAAAGTAATTACAAGTCAAGTCATGAAATTGACCAAAAGTGAGAGGGAGAATGAACAAAGGAAGAAAGGGAGAAGGGTAAGGTGGGGGGGAGGGGGCGGAGTTAGTTAACAATGGAGAGGTAAGAGACATCATGAAAGAGGTGGTCCGGACCGCTCTCCTAGAAGTGAAGCACTACAAGAATTCAATGCGAAGGACATTAAATGTTGGAACATTCTTTGACCGTACTCAAAATAGTCCTCGAAGTCCGCGAGGATTCTTGAAGTGCGTGTAGACCCAAGGAGTTGGGCTGGAGGAGGAGGAAGGGAGAGCAATGAAACACCAAAACTCAATACTTTGGAGAACTGCTCGCGCACGCCGTCCGATGCCTGCCGTCCGCACTGCCGTCCGATCCGAGGGTTTCGTCCGATGCATCCTGTCCGTCCGATCAGCGCGCTCCATTTCATTCAGTTCGTCCGATCTCGTCGTCTAAAACCGCCGTCCGAGGTGCTTCTGCAGATGACCCTTAACCCCTAAAGGACCATATTATGCTTGTATTTTTGTCAAACGCCCCAAGAATCAAGTGTTTTAACTTTATTGTACTTGGTGATTTCATTAGATGTTTAAGTTAAGTTATGATACATCTTTTCACCGTTGGGATTGGAGAATAGACTTCATTTGTAGATTTTCCACCGTCGAGAAATTAGAATTTTGAGTGTCCAAAATACAAAGGGATTTCTAAACATGCTCATATCATAGGTCTCTTTTAATTTCTTCATTTTCAGTATTTTACTCCTTGTAAATATGACTTTTATGTACCTTAAATATAATTTTTGATATTAAATTTGACAAAACTATATGTATTTTGAATTTTTCCCTTGTTTACATAATAAAATTTGTAAATATTCAAAATATTTTCGAATCATTTTGAAAATTTTGCCATACCTTCATAATTTTAATGACTCTCTATGAAAAATCATAAATCATACAATTTGATATTTCAAGTATGCAAATTATAGTGCTTTGACATTTTCAAAAGAGGTGAGGACCTTTAGCGATTAACCCTTTGACGCTCGCCTTCATATTCTAAATATTGGATGGTTGCTCATGCGTACATCCATCACATACGGCGACTTCGTACAATAATTAAAATTTGTGATTGTCCATGGTCCATTAAAATATGAATTCCTTCAACTATTTAACCTGCATAATTTTAAAAAGTTCATTTTCTATTAGAAAATACATAACACTTTAGGACTAATTAGATACATACAAATTCGTGCGTGTGTAAACTTTAATTAAAAAAATAAACCAATCCGAAAGGTAAAATTTATATAAAAGTGTATATTGATTGTTGTCAAAGACAACATTAAACCAACATTAACCCCAAAATGCCCAATCAACCATATTATGCTTGTTTTTTTATCAAACGCCCCAAAAATCAAGTGTTTTAACTTTATTGTAGTTGGTCATATCATTAGATGTTTAAGTTAAGTTATGATACATCTTTTGACCGTTGGGATTGGAGAATAGACTTCATTTGAAGATATTTCACTGTCGTGAAATTTGAATTTTGTGTGTTCAAAATGCAAAGGGATTACTAAAGATGCTTCTATCATATGTCTATTAATTTCTTCACTTTCAGTCTTTTACTCCTTGTAAATATAACTTTTATGTACCTTAAATATAATTTTTGATATTAAATTTGACAAAACTATATTTATTTTGAATTTTTCCCTTCTTTACATAATAAAATTTGTAAATATTCAAAATATTTTCGAATCATGTTGAAAATTTTGCCATACCTTCATATTGTTAATGACTGTTTATGAAAAAATATAAATCATACAATGTGATATTTGAAGTATGCAAATTATAGTGCTTCGACTTTTAGAAAAGAGGTGAGGACCTTTAGGGGTTAAGATAGATAGAAGTAGTTTGATCGATCACAGGATTTCTCCGCCAATGCCTAACGTTTACAATTTCCTTGATAACAAATAAGATCCTATTTTGTGATTTTGTCCATAGCATATTATTCATCCAATCGCACATGTGTACACAATATATTTATATCGTGGATATGTAAATCTATATAAACATAGAAATACACGAGCATAAATATATACATATACACATATGTATGTATGGATATATGTATGTATGTATATGTAAATATGTGGGTGGATATTTGTATGTACATATACATGGAAGCACTTACGAATATACATGCACTACAAACATGTCTTCCACGATATTGCACCATCATGAAAATGGCATGCCACATGTGTTTTATATTACCAATTGGCATATATTATTATTCCAAGCTTACTAGAGATGATAATATGCCTTGCACGACGTTCTACCATCATGTATACTTGCATGCACATACGCACACACATACACGGTAACTTATGGAATTCGAAGTGGAATTCATATTTTGAATATTTCGCTTCTTTATTCAATTGGTAAGTAATTACAAGTCAAGTCATGAAATTGACCAAAAGTGGGAGGGAGAATGAACAAAGGAGGAAAGGGAGAAGGGCAAGGTGGGGGGGGGGGGAGTTAGCTAACAATGGAGAGGTAAGAGCCATCATGAAAGAGGTGGTCCGGACCGCTCTCCTAGAACTGAAGCACTACAAGAATTCAATGCGAAGGACATTAAATGTTGGAACATTCTTTGACCGTACTCAAAATAGTCCTCGAAGTCCGCGAGGATTCTTGAAGTGCGTGTAGACCCAAGGAGTTGGGCTGGACGAGGAGGAAGGGAGAGAAACACCAAAACTCAATACTTTGGAGAAACCCCCTGGGCTGCTCGCGCACGCCGTCCGATGCCTGCCGTCCGCACTGCCGTCCGATCCAGCGTCCGCTCCACCGTCCGATGCGGCGTCTGCTCTGCCGGCCGATGGATCGAGCGCGCCTGTCCGTCCGATCAATCCGTCGGGCCGGCGTGGTCCGTCCGATATGGGACCCGGTGCGGGCCGTCCGATTTGGCCACGCGATCGTGCGCCCCTGCCCGTCCAATTGGAGGGTCGAAACGTACGCCGTCGGATGAGAATGTCCGCACGCACGCCGTCCGATGGATCTGGTACGGTCCGATCAAGGCCGTCCGATCGGGCAGGCGTCCGCTGTACGCTTCGTCCGCCCTAGGCGGACAGTATAAATGGCGGACGGCTTTCTTCGTCCGCTCAGAGAGGCGGTGGGCATGGTGAACGTCCGCGTGCACCTGCATCGACTCTGTCACGTGTTTTTTGAGTCACTGCGTCACGTTGTACGCACGTTTGACTTTATTTGAGGACGTCTGCACCACGTTGCGCTTCTACCTTCCACGCGGTTTCTTGGCGTTGCTTTGACTTCCCACGATGTCCCAGCGAAGCAACAGTAGTAGGAGATCTTCGCTAGGGACTCCTCAAGTTATAAACTGGGATCAAGTCGCTGACCCCAATTGTGTTGCGGAGCCGGAATGGGACACGGAGCCGGCGAGAACGTGGACTTTAAAAATATGCAAAGAGTACGTGAAGATGACGCATTTAGCCAAGATTTGGCCACGAGATCAAATGCTAGTGTCTGGCCCTCGTTGGGAAGGCCCAACTAGGACGTGCCAAAGCAACCATTTTCGACAACGGTATTGGGAGGTGCACGATTTCGTTGGGTTGCCTAACTCCAAACCAACCATCATGAAATATGGCCTAATGTCAATGGTTTGGGCTGAGATTGTACTGCACGAGGATGTGGATTGGAGTACGGTGAATGGAAAAAACGTTGAACGTTTGAATCGTTCACAAAAATTTATTGCCACCAATTGGACTGGACTGAGTGATTGTGTGCCGCAATGGTCTAATCGTACAGCGCATGCGACAAACGATGATGTTCCTGATGACGACACCTCGCAATGGGAAGTACGTCCACGCAATACATATCGGGAACGCGACGTTGAGAACTATCCCGTGACGTTCGGAACTGCTCCTGAACGTGGCTATGAAAATTATCATGGAACTTCAGATCCAGTAGGCAGGGGATATCAGAGGGGAGCTAGCCATGGCTACGATGATAATGCATACGCGGTACACAATGATGAACGGGTTCCATATCCGGACAGATACAGTACTCCACAAGCATATTCTCCCGAGAGGACCCACAACGATTTTGGACATCATGGGTTTCAAAGCCATACTCCTATTTATTCTGGCCCCGGCAAAAGCTCAGGAAGCGGTGCACCTGTGAGTTTTGGTAGGGATATGTATAGTGCTGCAGACGGCCCCCCTGACGAATATGCTTCTGGGCCATCCAGTCAGTACCATCGAGATGATGAGTATGAAAGAGATCTTCAAGAAGCAATAAGACGGAGCGAAGAAGAAGAGAATGAAAGGCGGCTGATAGAGCAACGCTTTTATGAGCAACAGTGGGACGCGGAACGTGGAACATTTCGGGGACATCCGCGATATTAGGCGGATTTAACAGGACTATCCATGCTCAAGTGGAAGTTGAAACCTAGCCTAGACCGTAGAATCCAATGTCTTCAATTTTGCTTTGTATAGACCAAGACATGTCCTTAGTTTGAATTTTGTTTGGATGCTACAAACTTTGGATATATTGTAGGCTGCTAGCGCTAATGCTCTAGGCTTATAAAGTATGTATGGCTCATTGTGTGAACATTATTGGCATAAATATTTATATATATATAAATATATAATCTAATCGCGAAGAGTGAACTCGTCATGAGTACATAACCCACCGTTATTTCCATTAACAAGAGATCGAGTTCATGACTTACAAAAAGATATATAAATTGGTTTGGTGTCGCCTTGACTTTTATTGCAGACGTTACATACCTGATTGAAAACAATATGAGTTTAGTTCAAATGCAATGGAGGGGCTAGAAGCTTATCTTAGAACTTGGTTGTGCACAGCACAGTTGACTTTCCAAGAAGGACTCCCATCACATTCTCATTTCCTACTCCTTTTATAATTACCTTGTGCAAGGAAAACCTCCTTCACGAATGAAGTTATTCATGAAAAACATCTTGTCTCACTATCTTGAGAAGTCCATGTTGGCGAACGAACCACCAAAAGTGCACTTTATTGAACCCCTCTTTATGTTAGGTCCTTGCTACACACTTTTCACTTGAATTAAGTGGCTTCCCGTATTTACTTTTGGCCGAGTACTTTCTTTGAACCGTCTTCATCATCGAACAACCTCATGAGCTTCTGTGCTTCAAGAGCAGTTCGGCAACATCAGATCTCACAGAAACGCAATCGTGAAGATCGTAACGAACACCTTTGAAGTGCATACTCTCGCAACTTGAGATCCAGCCAGTCTAAACCCTAAACTTTAGTCCCGATTGAAACACTTGAGATGATATTGCCTATTCGCCCCTTGCTTTGTGGATGCATACTTTGCTTTTTCTAGAAAAAGATGAGCATGCAATTTATTAAGTCACTCATAAGCAAGATAAACACACGTAGTTTGCGAAGAGGTAAGCTAGTCTCGCACACACTCACCTTCCAAAGGCTCTACTAGAAAAAAATAAGCATTCTAGGGTTTCTAAGGCTTTTGTAGCATACGGCGTTAAGATGAGGTGACAACCAAACTCCAAGAGCCATGCCGCAAGATTGACAGTTAAATACCTTCCTCATAGAGTTCATCCAAGTCTTAGTGGTGCCTAGTCCTCCCTCATGCGCTATGATTGTATCATAGTACTACATTCTAATCTGACTTTAGACACCGTGTCCCGTGACACCCTAAACCCTACTAGTGTTAGTCTCATATTGAGAATTTGGAACGATACAGAGAACATTGCCCTATGTAGTCAAAGGCTGTAGTCCTATGGTAGGGTGTCGTACTGTAGGACTATCATGGTGCATGAGGGAGGACTAGGCACCACTAAGGCTTGGATGAAGTCTACGAGGAAGGTATTCAAGTGTCGATCTTGCGGCATGGCACTTGGAATGAGGTTGTCACAAGGGCAACAAGGCAATACCCTCTCCTGCGTTTCAATCGAGATTAGAGTTGACGTTAGGCAAAGTGGATCTCAAGCTACGATAGCATGCACTTCAAAGGTGTGCGTTCCGATCTTCACGATTGTAGTTTTGTGAGATCTGGTATTGCTGAAGAGCACTTAAGCAGAGAAGCTCGTGAGGTTGTTTGATGATGAAGAGGGTTTGAAGAAAGTGCTGGGCCAAAGGTATGTATGGGAAGCCACATGATTCAAGTGGGGAGTATGTAACGTGGAACTAAAATGAAGAGGGGTTGAAGAATGTGCACTTTCGGTAGTTCGATTGTCCTATTGAACTTCTTACTATAGTGAAGCAAGATTATTTTTCAGAAATAACCCTATTCGTGATGGACGTTTTCATTGTACAAGGTAGTTATGGATGGGGAGGAAATGAGAATGCGGTGGGAGTCCTTCTTGGAAAGGCCTTTGTGCTATGCACCACCAAGTCATAGGATCAGCTCAAACCCTCCAAATTGCATTAAAGGTAAAGTGAACTCATTTTGTAGTCAACCATGTATAGAAGGTCCGATAAAAAAATGGAGAGAACACCAACGAAATTGATATATCTTTTAATGAGATACGAACTTAATCAATGACCAATGGAAATAACGCTTGATTAGGTACTTAACGAGGTTTACAATTTGCGAGACGGATTTTTCAATATTACCTTGAGTTATTGCAGGGTGCGGATCTTTCAAAACAAAGGGCATGGTCGTTAAATATTTAGTACCTATGGTCACTTAGTGGCTGACCAGGTCGTGTATCACATCAGTGATCACACGTGCTCGAGTAATCTCGAACTTTGGTCTCAAAGTCCTGACATATAGTCATAATTTACCCCTAAGTGCCGAACCATGCATATTGTGCAAGATGTACTGATTTCATCCGTATTTTCTCATCCGTCATACACTTTTTGTGGTGAGAGTTTTGTACTGATTTATTTATGGGAAGTTAGCTTCATGTATGTGTGATTCGATTGAAAAGGAACTAATGTTTGAAAAAATTATGCCTCATTTTGTGTTGCAGTGTGTCACCGAAAATGTTGAAGATCTTGGTCCAAAAGTGATATTGGAAAAAAAAAACTATTAAAATGAAGCATCTGAAAAAACTCCAAAAATCACTACACCTAAAGTACTACATTATAACCCATCACAAAAAATTTCATCCACATATTCTCTATATCGTATTCGTAATTGAATTACAAAATAATTTTGTATTTTATGTTTCAAATTTTATAGAAAAAGATTATTGATAGCAATCATAGATCTAACCGTATAGATAGAATCTACAAAAAAAAATGTATAACTTTTATTCATACATCAAGTTCCAAATATTCGTGTTAGTTGCATTTTATAATGCATCTTTGCGAAACTGTGTAAACTGGACATAGGTGAGGATTCTAGGGGTTAACCAACAAGACCGTGGGATTTGATGATCATGCGCATTGAATATTTGATAGTATTCTAAAACAAAGATAATTTGGTTAATGTGTCCGGTCCGGTCTGCCGTCCGATCTGCGGCCGTCCGATCTGCGGGCCGTCCGATCTGCGGTCCGTCTCGCCGTCCGATCTGCAGGCCGTCCGATCTGGCGGACTGCGCGACCCGTCCGATCGCCGACAGCCGGTCGATCGGACGACGTGTGTCCGATCGGGTGGGGGACGGTGCGGGCCGTCCGATCGGGTGTCCGACCTAATCGGACAGCACGTCCGCCTATAAAGCCGTCCGACCAAAGCGGACGGCTCACTTTTTCCTCCCTACTCACATTATTGTGAGAGTAGTTACGGGTTGCTATTGGCAGGGTTATCCCATCCTCTGGCTCGTCACTCGGGGAGGAAGAAGTCAACGTTGCAGGGGGGTATATTTTGCCAATTTTTTAAACAATTCCGGAGCTCCGTCACCATGCCGAAGGGAAAAAAGCATAAGATAGGTAAGACGACGGAACAAAAATCTCTTGAAGACAGCCCTTACATGCCGTCGGATGCGTGTAAGAAGTTTCTCCAGCAGTTCACGGTGGATTTTTACCGAAACAACACGCTTATGGCGTTGGAGAGTAAGTTTGTTTGGTACAAAGAGCAGAGTGTGCAAAAATTTCAAGACGACATGGTGAATAATATGTTGCAGGCTCTTCGGGATGGAATTTGGTACCGGGAGATGGAAAAGCGTGATTTCTCAAAGTGGTTGGAGTGGAGGGTGAAAGATTCTTTGTGGAATATCGAGGGAGTATTAACCAAGTATGGGAAGGACCACAAGCTGCTTGAGGACAATACGTATATTGAGGAAGTGATGAAGAAAGCAGACACCTTTGCGAAGTTGATGAAACCATGGAGCTTTGGACGCCAGCGCAATCAAAATATCGGTTGGTGGAGACACGTTGCTGGTGGATCCGAGGAGTTAATGAAGAATAAGTTGGTCCACGCATTGCCTGCTACGGCCAATGTCATTGAAGTGGAGCACACATCACTCAAGGGTGCATATGCTACGGTGAAGAGGGTTCGAATTGAAGGAGCCCCAGGGTTTGAACCTTATTGGGAGTTTGCGGCGAAGCTTTCCAAACAGTGGAAGACAAGACCGGATCTTGCAAAATTGGAACACCAAAATGAAACGATGGCCGTTCGAATTGACCATCCAGGTATTATACGGTATGTGGCTATTAATCCTTCGAAATACGAGGGTTATGCATATTGGTGGAATGGTGGGACATTGCGACAGATGCTGAATTTAGACAACACGTACGGAGACGATATCTACGCGCGTACGTTGCGTACAACTATGTCAGCAGACGATGTCGTCAAAGCAAGTTATCTGAGGCGGTTCCGTAAAAAAAGAACGGAGTTGGCGTGGGCATTGGTGATTATCATGATGGAGGTACACATGACCGACAACCTGCACAATGATTTATCTCCTGATAATATCCTTTTTCATTTCCCTGCGGACGAGACGTGTGTATACATCGGGGTATGTGACTGGGGCATGTTATCCTTTGCGAGTGAGCCGATGAAGTCACTATATGGGTTCAACAGTACAGAGGAAATGGAGAAGGATCTTGCAGATCGGTACTGGGTGGATCCTACGATTGCTTATATACGTAAGCCAGATGCAGATGTGGAGATATTCCCGCTAGTGACGAAGGCAACTGAGGCATATGGAGTTGCAAAACTTGCGTTGCGCATTAATAAGGGCAACATGTCGGAGGATTACTGGAAGTTGCAGACGCCTGGGGAAACTTCTGTTGTTTATAGACAACAGGAGTTGGCAGATGTGTTCGAGAGCTATTTGAATCGATTGTGCAGCCCGGATCGAGGAAATATTGGAGGTTTAACTCATTTAGTGACACGTTTTAGGATGACGTACCGTTGGCCAGTACCGTTCGAGCATTTTAGACATGTGTATTAGGCAAAACATAGTGATATAGTTCTTCTTGTTTTAGAGTAGTAGTAACGGTATTGAATTGTTCTATGGCTATTGTTGTGTGCTTATGTATAGAACACGTGGACTTCTGTCCGACTATCAGTAAAACATTTTCCTTGTGACATTTACGGAAAAAATAATTCCATATGTTTTATTGTTTTTGGGATTTTGCTATCTCTATATTCATTGATATTTGTGGGTTTTGCAACCATGAGTCCCGAGACTTCAATTTTGAATTTGTTTGCACACATAGGTACCTAACGTTATTAGAATTTAGAAACACCCTCGATTTTCTTTAATATTTTGGAAAATAGTTCTTCCATGTGTTATTGGAATTTTGCTAACTCTATGGTTTTTGACTATGATTTGCAATCGGTGGATTTGTGTTCACCGTTGGGATTGGAGAATAGACTTAATTTGAAGATTTTCCACCGTCGACAAATTTGAATTTTTAGTGTCCATTGTCCAAAATACAGAAGTATTTCTAAAGATGCTCGTATCATAGGTCTCTTTTAATTTCTTCACTTTCAGGTTTTTACTCCTTGTAAATATAAATTTGCTGTAAACCTTAAATATAAGTTTTGATAAACCCATTGACAAAAATATATTTAACCCTTTAGCGCGCCGGCGTCCAGATTCTGGACGCCGGATGAATTTCAGCAGCTCAATTTCTGTGGTACCAGATGTTTTTTCATCCATTTTTTATTTTTTTTCATTCTTCTGCTAGTTGAATACCATTTGTACGGTATGGATCTTCCAAATAGGATAATGTGAATTTTTGAATATTTACAAAAGTGATTAATGTCAAGTTTCAAACTTTCAATCTTAGTTCAAAAAAAAAGAGTGACCTTAAATATGATTTTCCATAGTAAGTAGAATCAAATAATGGATACCATACCTTCTTGTAGTGCATGTCATTCTAATTTCATTACAATATTTTTAAATTTTTTTGTGTTAATTTTGGATTTTTAATTGAATTTCAAGAGAAAACCTTGCAAAATTACTTTAAAAATATTAATAATAAATATGATGAATCCAACCGTACGGATGTTATCTACACATTGACATTTACAACTTTGTTTTGTACATCAACTCCATTTTCGTTTTTCATCAACCATTTTATAACAAATCTTTGAAAACAATGTTGAATCGGGACGTTAAAGGGTTAATTTGAATATTTCCTTTATTTGAATAATAAAATCTGTAAATATTCAAAATATCTTCAAATCATGTTGAAAACTGTGATCGGACGTCCACTGCACCGTCCGATCGGGCACGTTCTCAGTCGTCCGATCTTGCAGCCGTCCGATCGCGCCGTCCTGCCGTCCGACCCAATCATCCGTCCGATCCCGCCGTCCGCCATTCAAATCCCACTCGCCCGTCCGATTGGGCACATTCTCAATCGTCCGATCGGGCAACCGCTCGCCCGTCCGATCGAGCACCCAATCCCTCGTCCGACCCGTAGATGGAGATACCAAATTCATAGATTTCTCCGATTTCAGTGAATTATAATCTGCCCAGCACGAGGATGGGACTAAAGATCTCGTAGATTGCGTCGTAAACCTTAAACAACCGTCCGCCGTCCGCATAAACATTGCAAAGGGATTTTACCTTGCCGTCGGACATGGGCGTCCGACCTGTCCGCCGTCCGATCTGTCCGCCGTCCGACCTGCCCGCCGTCCGACCTAGGAAAAACCGCCGTCCGACCTGTCCAGTCGTCCGATCGCGCCGTTCGCCGTTCGAACGCCGTCCGCTGAGGTAAAACCCCCGTCCGCTGTAGTAAAACCGCCGTCCGCTGTGGGTTTTTCATAGTCACCGGACGCTGGGATGGGAACGTCTACGTCCAGCGGACGTCCGGACGCGAACGTCCACGTCCCAGCGTCCGAACAACCCTGCCTTATTTGTGCACGCATCTTACATAATCATACAAGCACATTGTATGCATTTAGATATGGGCTACAAACATACACATAAGATTTAATTATTCTTTGTATTATATAAAAATCGTGTACTCGTTCACGTTTTATAATAATAGTACACACTTTTCCCTTCAAGACCTCGACATCTAATACAGAAAACCATATACTGTATAACATATACAATTCTATTCTAGTAAGCATCTAGCTCGTTCTGCATCCTCTCGTCATCCATGCCTTCCACCTGTAATGCAATATATTCAAGTATGTGTGGCTTTGCTTCATTGGGAATAGTTACTTGGTTCTCAGTTCGAACTCCTTGTATAGAAATGAACTTCACCTTCAAATGTCCACTTCTCGTTCTTGCTGGTACATCTCTCCATGAAAATATAGCAGCTTCTTTGTCCACCCAACCATGTCTCTCACCAGATGGCTCCCAAGATGCTTCCATGCAGTTCGTGTATCGTTGTGGCTCAGAACCTGCTTCATCCGTCACACCTCGCCTCATAATAGGCCAATACCATATCACCTTCACTTTCATTGCCCATTTGCCTTGTCCAAATTCCACCACCTTCCCCACATAGAATGGTACTCCAGCCCTTACTACTTTCCGCTCTACTGTTAAAGCCACGAACTGTCCAATCTCCAAGTCCCTCGCTGGATTAAAAACTGGAAACGGATCATCTGTTGCCTCCAGGGTAGCTGTAGATGATGCTTGGCCCACGACTTCCGTCCCTGTTCTTCTAGGCGTTCTCGTTACCGCTGCAGTAGATGATCTGCCCTTTCGAGGTCCGAAGTACCCTCGAGGCTCTGGGTTCGGCATTGTTGCCATGATCGAGTCCACAACCGCATTCGTATTACTTGTCGTATTGGAGTCAACGTCATCTGTTGTTGTTTCCACCGTGGCATCGTCTCCTGTTGCGTTCACATGTGCTTCGTCAGGCCAGAACGATAGCTTTGCATTCTCACTTCTATCTTGCAGAGGAAAATTCTTCAAATACTTGATCAGCCACCGCGCTTCCTCTATTGCCTGTGAGTTCTCCTCCACGTGTTGTATTCTTTCCACACACTTCTCCTTGTATGCAATGAATTCCCCCAAGGCTTTCAACTCCCTGTCGTCCGCACCAAACAACTATGCAAAATTTGGCTTCTCCTCTCTTGTAGGTAGAGACCGCAGACACAAGTGTCCCTCCGTAGGACCCCATACATCCTTGCTATAATGCTTGAACTGCACTCGGGGCGCACCATTCTCCGTGTAAAATCTCATTTGATGCGGAAATGTTATGCCCGTCAGTGTATCACCTCCCGTCAGCAAATGCGGCGTAATGAATGCCTTCCAATCCCTCACGTTCTCCAAATGCCGAGCGCTCACGAATGACTCTGTATACGACGTTCCTTTCTCCACCAACTGCAACAGTTGCTTCAGAGAATCGATGTTTGATCTCTTCAACGTATGAGATATAATGCTGAACCGCTGATCGATGTCCTCGTGAGTGTGTCCTACTATAAGAAAACATAGCTGTACTTCTTGGAAGTAGCTCATTCCAACAAGGGCAGCACAGAGGGCAAACATGTAGATGTTCTTGTTCTCTCGGGTTGTGTTGTCTGCTTGGATTCGCAACGTAGGAGGCAGCGCACCTTTCCTTTGTCTCACGTCATCTATCACATGCATCACTGTTGTAATGACTTGGTTGCTATCATGCTTGTGGTGCGAGTCTATCCACACGTCTGCGTACAATCCAATTCCATGTACGAGGACTCCACACAAGTGAGTCTTCACAAACCGCGACTCAATGTTCTTCACCGTTTGCCTCATCTTTGGAATCATGGTGGTGTTCTGGTCCATGCCGTCGACTATTAGGCACATATAGAGGTCAGGGTTTATTATAGCTGACCTTTTGAATAACCAGTAATCACGTCGTTCCTTCATTTGGTGGGGGATGTGGATGAGAAACAAATTCTTAATCTGCACCTTCGCCACCGTGTTGTTCGTTGCTTCCATCCCACACTTATACTCCCAACAATGGAAACACTTTGAAAACCTTGAAAACTGTGGAATTTGCACGTATGGGAACTCCACCCTCCATAGCTTTCGGAACGAACTTATCGACAACGGTTCCCCATTATGTATCCGCTTCACTTCCTCGTTCACATAATTGAACACGTCCACTTTCGTCGTGTTCATTGGCAGCAGCACTAGTGCCAATACCGAATTATCACTCTTCCGTCGTACTTGACGATGCGGTTGTGTGCACCCCGCTTCATCTACAAATGTAGAAAAACATTCACGGGCCGCAGACAATTTTGCCCCTTCTCTAATTTTGCAAACGTTTCCATGGACAGCTGCGATCCTCCCATACACTTGTTGAGATTGTTTCAATTCCTTGAAACGTCTCTGCGAGTAACCCAATGCTGCAGCGTAACACCCATTACAAATCGGCAAGCCATCCAACTTCGTATCATATTTGTTTCGCCTCTGTCCCTCAGTAATTGTGTAAAAAGCGTTTAGCATCTGCAAAATCCAAGTCGCTCTCACTTCATACTTCTGCGCCCACGCCATGTACCGTTGTTCCAAAATGTACTTCTCATTCACATCCCTCAAACAATTACGTTTGCACCCCCCTCTTTGCTTTGCAGATCTAACGCTTGCCAATGTCACTTTCTCCATTCGTGGCTCGCCCTTCTCACGTGGTTTAGGAACTCTGCTCTTTCGATTCACCATAGAGTACGTCCTGCTCGGTCCCTCTGGAGCTAAACCTTCTACATGTGGAAGATTCCCTACGCTAGATTGTGATCCTTGCGTCATTGGAGATGACCCCTCTCGAATGTCCGACTAAACTGGCGTGGCAGAATACATATCCGTACGATTGGATTCTCCATCATCCTCATGGAAATCATACTGGGCCATTGCCGCTGTAGAGAACGAGAAATTTTGTCCCCTACCAGATGAAGGTGGAGGCTGTTCATTGCTTTGGACAACCCGCAACAGTGACCTCTGCCAACGTATGACTACGTCCAAACATTGTCCAAGATGTTCCCCGACTACCTCTCCAGTCCAGAACATTTTGTCTACAACACGTGAGACACGTACAGCAACTTCAGATGGAAACAATTTCACCTGATTCAGTTCCATCCCACGTTTGAAAGAACTATCAACCACTCCGAATCCCACAACGCTTCCTCCAGTCGATAGTAGGTGTACCGTCTCATTCCTCTGTTGTGTCTCCATCTGAGTACAGTGTGTTCGTACCTCTTGGAACAAACTCATGCAAACGGGACGCCCAGTGGGTCGCTCTCCTACACTAGGTCCCGGTCTGTCCACACCTCCTACAACGTTTTGTAAAGCAACAGGGCTTCCAAAGGCACTTGAATCCATCGTCATCCGTATCTCTGTTCACCACATTTACAATCCGTACTCAGTATAACAAACATTTATAATAGCTTATCGATAACGCTGCTATTAACTACGATCTATACATAAAGTACAATTGTTTTGTTATGTTTTGTTATGTTTTGTTTGTTTGAAACGGTGAGAACTCTTAATCCGAGTATCCCCGGGTTTGACCCCAGGCCCCATGCGGTCTTAGCGATGTCCCTCGGGGCCCAAATGCTAATTCAGTCCACTTGAGGGCCCCAAATAGGGCCCCCAAGTGTTCTAGGAGCCCCCATGGGGCCCCCGTGGTAGACCCCTAGCCCCATGCGGTCCTAGCGGTGCCCCTCGGGGCCCAAATGCAAAATCAGCCCACTTGGGGGCCCCAAACGAGGCCCCCAAGTGTTCTAGGAGCTCCCATGGGGCCCCCGAGGTTGTCACCTAGCGCCATGCGGACCTCGTGGTGCCCCTCGGGGCCGAAATGCAAATTCAGCCCACTTGGGGGCCCCAAACGGGGCCCCCAAGTGTTCTAGGAGAGCCTCTGGGGCCCCCGGGGTTGACACCTAGCGCCATGCGATCCTAGCGGTGCCCCTCGGGGCCCAAATGCAAAATCAGCCCACAACTTCTACTTAAAAATTTGTTAAATTTGTTAAAATGAATTCATCCATTCCAACAACTTCTACTTAAAAATTTGTTAATATGTTGCTTACAATCAATTTTATAAGGAATTTAGAATTCTCACTTTTAAAGTTTAGAATAAAATATTTGAGATAGCATTGGTTAACCTCACCATACGGATCGAATATTCAATTCAAAATCTAAAACTATCAATCATACATCAATCGTAAAATATTATTCCATATAGTACTTTATGATGACTTTCCTCAAATTGTCAAATCTGGAGACACCTTTGTACGTTTAGGAGTTTAAAATGAGCCCACTAGGGGGCCCCAAATAGAAACCCAACTGTTCCTAGGGCTCGTATGGGGCCCCCGTCGAAGTACACTTGCAATTTGCCAGAGTACAAGCCGCTATTGATGACAACATTAATTAAATGTCAACCCCTAAATTTCCTTGTGTTTTTGGGAGCTTGAAACCTCAAAACTGCGATTTTCTACCTCTATGTACTCCCGGGGATGTGAACCAAGTTTATTTACTTCTTTTAGAATTCCAACCGTAACATCTTTTACCTAAGCCTATTCATAGCTACTGTTTCAAAAATTGACCGTTGGATGTTTATCATTTGCAAGATCATAACATCCAAAGTTTGTGCAAAAGTTTTTCGGGGCATTGCTTGGGAGGCATTGTCTCCATAGTGCAAAGGGGGACTTGAAGATTGTTACTCCAAACATTTTGTTCAAATTTTTTTCCATGTACATAACTAAGTTGGGTACGCTCATGCAAAATTTTAGAGACTCATTACGCGTTTCAAACCTTCATCCAAATTAATTTCCGGAAGTAGGTATAAGAATGGCAATTTGGTGAAACATGCATCACATTGATTGCATTTTATTTTTGGAAAAAATGAACGGTGATTAGGTACCTCTATGATATTATAAATTTTAGGCGAAATTATTTTTAAAAAATTTCAAAATCTCAAATTCTGACAAATTTCGAAAGAAATGGATGTGAAATTACAAAAAACCTTGGAGGTTGCTGTTCTTTATTTTGGAGGCTGCCCTTGTCAAGCCAAGAAAATAATCAACATGGGTCACTTCAAATTCTGAGCCTAAATGTGGTGAAGAGCATGTATCCAAAAAAAAAATTGAAAAAATGATTATAATAAAAAGTTTTTTTCTGCCCCCAGTTGGGCTTGAAACCAAAAATTTCAATAAAAAAATTATAAAACCCGAATTTGACTTTGTAATTTTTACCCCACACACCTTGTATGTATGACCACGCCCACGCCAAATTATAGTCTAAAATTCTTAATTAAGACCTTCCATCTAAGCTGCCCGAAACAGCAAAAAGCCATTTTGGTTTTTAAGGGCCTTTAGGGGTTAATGCAATGGTTTAGGTATAAAGTCTTACCGAGAAGTCTTGGATTCGTTGTAGAAAGCTCCTACACCTCGCTGATCAGTACTCCACTAGTGCTGAATAAATCCTCCCATATATATACCTTTCACAAGTCAAAAGGAAATGGAATAGACTGTTAATTCAATAACAACGATGATTTATTCTGTAGATTTTATGAGATAATAGCTTCACGCAAGTTTGAACCGATGAGAAATAGGATGATTTCTGAAATTATTATGCCTCATTTCATGTTCTAGTTATTCATCAAAAACTTCTAAGATCTTAGTTGAAAATGAATCAAAACTGCACTTAAAGAAGGCACCTCATACAATTATGCAACCAACAGATCTCCACAAATTACTACACTTAGAGATATACATTTCAACCTATCACAACATATTTCATCAATATCCTATTTGTAATGTAACTAAATAGATGCTTGAAATTTATTTCAAAGATTATCATTAAAAAAAAACAAAAATGAACAAAAGAACAAACAGAAAGAAAGAAACAAAGAATGCAAAAAAAAAAACAAAAAAAAAAAAACCAAAAACGGGAAAACAACAAAAAAAAAAACAAAAAAACACCAAAAACAAAAAAAAGCCAAAAAACAAAAGACCAAAAAAAACAAAAAACCACAAAAACAAAAAACAAAAAAAGAAAAAAAGAAAAGAACTAAAAGAAAGAAAGAAACAAAGAATGAAAAGAAAAACACAAAAAAACAAAAACACAAAAATTCAGAAAAAATAAAACCAAAAAAACCAAAAAACATAAAAACCTAAAAACCTAAAAACATCAAAAACAAAAAAAAACCAAAAAACAAAAAACCACAAAAACAAAACAAAACAAAAAAAAAAAAAAAGGAAGAAAACCAAAACCCAAAAAACAAAAAAATTGTAATAAAAAACAAAAAACCAAAAAAGAAAAAAAAAAAACCCAAAACAGGAAAAAGGACAAATAAAATAAAAAAAAACCAAAAAAAGGAAAAAGGAAAAAAAGAAAAAGAAAAGAAGGAAAGAAGGAAAAGAGGAAACAGGAAGGTAAAAAACGAAAAAGGAAGAAAGAAAAAGGAAGAAAAAAAAGAAGAAAAAGGAAGGAAAAAAAAGGAAGAAAAAAAAAGAAGAAAAAAAAAAAAAAAAAAAAAAAAAAAGTGCCGGCCGGCCCCGCCAGCTGGGCCGACCAGCTGGCCCGCTCCAAGGGCGGCCAGCCCATTGGACTGGCCTCTCTTGGAGACCCACACAAATAGAAGAGGGTGCGCGGCCGCGCACCCTCTTTGCCCATTTTTTGGCTTAGACAAGTTTCTCTCTCCAGCCCTCCGGCCCTCTTCCACTTTCTCCTTTCTCTATAACATTAGATTGCGTTCAATTTTTCGCAAAAAACTTCAAAAAAACCCACTATTTCACTTAAGCTCTCTAACACATACCATGGTCAGCTCTCCATCGTTGTAATGAGAAGAATGAAGGGTTCTTGTGATATATATGAAGAACAACTCACGAAAGCACTTCATTTAAAAAATTCACTCTTTCTCAACTAATTTTCTTTTCATGTTCGTTTCGATTCGTGACAGGAATTTAGAAGGGAGCATTAATTCGTTAGTGGGGGAGTTCCATCTGCAGAGTCTAAGAGCTTCAACCACGAATTCAAGACTTTGAGGTAAACGTTTCTCACTAAACCATTATTTTATCGACCTGTTCATGCGCTGAATAGGCATCTAGGCTCGAGGGGCACCGCTAGGATGGCATGGTGCTAGGGGTCAACCCCGGGGGCCCCACGGGAGCTCCTAGAACACTTGGGGGCGCCGTTTGGGGCCCCCAAATGGGCTGAATTTGCATTTGGTGCCCACGGGGCACGGTTAGGACCACATGGGCCTAGGGGTCGACCCCGGGGGTCCCACGGGGATTCTTAGAACACTTGGGGGCGCCGTTTGGGGCCCCCAAGTCGGCTGATTTTGCATTTGGTGCCCACGGGGCATGGCTAGGACCACATGGGCCTAGGGGTCGACCCCGGGGGCCCCACGGGGACTCCTAGAACACTTGGGGGCGCCGTTTGGGCCCCCCACGTGGGCTGATTTTGCATTTGGTGCCCACGGGGCACGGTTAGGACCACATGGGCCTAGGGGTCGACCCCGGGGGCCCCACGGGGACTCCTAGAACACTTGGGGGCGCCGTTTGGGGCCCCCACGTGGGCTGATTTTGCATTTGGTGCCCACGGGGCACGGTTAGGACCAGATGGGCCTAGGGGTCGACCCTGGGGGTCCAACGGGGACTCCTAGAACACTTGGGGGCGCCGTTTGGGGCCCCACGTGGGCTGATTTTGCATTTGGTGCCCACGGGGCACGGTTAGGACCACATGGGCCTAGGGGTCGACCCCGGGGGTCCCATGGGGACTCTTAGAACACTTGGGGGCGCCGTTTGGGGCCCCCACGTGGGCTGATTTTGCATTTGGTGCCCACGGGGCACGGTTAGGACCACATGGGCCTAGGGGTCGACCCCGGGGGCCCCACGGGGACTCCTAGAATACAAGGAGGTCCCTTTTGGGGCCCTCAAGTGGACTGAATATTTATTTTTGCAATGACGGGGTCTCCGTGGGGACATTGCCATTGTTGGGATTGAATCGTAATATGTAATCGCGGGAAAAGCTATTACGTGAGCAGTGAGCAGTGAGCAGTGAGCAGTGAGCAGAGATTTTTGGAAAAATTTCGGGCTGTTGGATTTTAAAGGACCTCCTATTACCGCGGATTTAAGTGTAATTGGTGAGTATTTATGAAACATTGATTTGTGAAAAGTACCTATAGCCGTGGAATTTAGGGTGTATTTTTAGGGTTATTAGTGGAATTTAGTAGCTTCTAACAACAATTTCTTGTTTTTGAATCTAACAGAAATGCATTCAAACTCGTTATAGAATCAAGAAATGATGTGGAAATAAATAAATACTCAAACCGTACAATCAAAGTGAATCTGTATCAGATTCGATAGCACTCACATCGACATATGAAAGCACACGAGGATCATAATGTCGACGCGGTGTAGAATAGCATGAAGAACCACTAGGGCTAGGACTAGCATTGGCAAATGCAGTTGCCAATGCTTCTACGTACACTGGAAGTCCTTGAGGGGAACTATCAGGGCTGACCAAACTCTGCAAGAACTTTCTAAGGTTAAAACGGCGCCGCTGTAGTGGTCTAGTCCTTGTCAAACTGCAAACAAGAGAAGTGTAAAAGTATTAGAAAACGTATTTAGATGAAGATGTACTAACTAGTATTTGCAAGGTGCATTAAATAAACATTGAAACTTACTCACATGGACAATCAAGGGGCTCGTCAGGAACGGTCACATCATCGGAATCAAAAACCTTCATTATAGGATCCATAACGCTGGTGCCAAGCATCCAAAGCTTCTCAAGCTTCATCTCTGGATCTTCATCATGAGACTCATAGTGATACTTCACTTCCTCAAGAAAAGGTATGGTGTTGCAGGGATCAGCAACAGGCAGCATCTTCTTCAACTCACCCTTGTAATGAACTTTGGTTTTCTTCACAGCCCTGTGCACCAGTTCCTCAAGTCTCTTAGCAGTCCAATCTTCTGGATTAGGCTATCTCTCATAAAATCTCCTCTGAGCAACGCCGGTTGCTTCTCCAATCTCTTGTTGCAATAGGAAGACAAAACAATTAAACAGACATTAGGAAAGAACTAATTGCCAACATTATACACAAACTTCAGCAATTAAGTGACGGTTATACCTGATTGAGAAAAGCACTGAGAGAATCAACAGTCAATGAAAACCACATCTGGCTCTTGTCACCCTTCTGTTTCTGATTAGAGAGTCGAAGGTCCTCAGGTGGCACCAATGATTTAAAATATGAGAGAGGTTGAGCCCCAATGGTTCGAACTCGATAGAGTTTATGGACAAAGTTGGAAGTCACATGAGACTTTTCATTTCTCTTGATAAATCAAGTACATTTGAATTAGTCTAGTTATGAAATGATACACAAAAACAGCATAAAAGCAAAGTTAATCAATAATAGAAATCGTACCAATTGACTTCGTGTAGAGCAGTGAGCATCTTGGGTACATCTCCTTTCACCTCCAGGATGATGCTATCAACTGAGTAATGCCATCCAAGATCATTTGGATGGTCCTGATTTATGATTGGCATCCAAGCCTGGACTCTATGGTTTCCATCCCAAACATGAAACATCTTCCCACAGAACACATTGAGGATGGGATCTGCAGCAAGCATGGATTCGAACTCATCGTTGACACAAACCCAATGGTGACTCCAAGATGATTTAATTTCAGGAGTGACATCTTTAGTCTTACCGTCGTTGTCCTCAGAGGCCACATAGAATACACCGTTACCTTCTATGTATCCATTTTTGATAAAATGGGATGCCAGCTTCATGACATCGTTTTTGAGAAAAGGTCTCACAACAAGAAGACATACCATTCTACACAGAGGAATTAGCAAGCGGGATTTGTGACGAGGTTGGAATCGCAGCCGTTCAATTCGAGATCGTGTATTAGGGGTCTCACTCAAGAGAAAAGAGTTTACCTGTGAATGAACGTCCCTCTCACTCAACTGCCCACCTTCCGTACGTTCATCAAGGTCAACAAGATCACCAAGGTCACTAGAATCACCTTCAAAATAATGAAGTTCCAAAATTTAGTATCTCAAAGGTAAATAATAAACATGCAATGTGATTCATCATAATGATAGATTAGCACCTTCAAGGTCTTCTCCTTCATTTTCTTATATTTCACCCTCTATATCCAATGGAGATTGATCTATTGGGACACCTAAACGATGTAAGCATCTGAGCACTGACTACATATTAACCCAATACCACGTGTAATCTATGGTACACGATATCCACATTGAATTAATAAAACGTGTGATCTCCAGTACACAAAGTCCCCATTGAATTAATACAACGTGTGAATTATGAGCTCACACAAAGCCAACATTTAAGAGTTAAAGATAAAATAAAATTGACCTCCCAATAGGGAGGCCGGCACCGGTTGGGTCAAGCCCTGCTTTCCACAGGTGTTTAGAAAACGTGACCAGCTCACACAAAGCCTGCATTTAAGTGTTCAAAAAAAATTAAAACTAACCTCCAAAAGGGAGGCCAGCACCGGCTGGGTCAAGCCCTGCCTTCCACTAGAGTTTAGAAAACGTGATGAGCTCACACAAACCAAGACTTTAGTGTTAAAAAAACAATTAAAATTGACTTCTACAAGGAAGGCCGGCACAGGCTGGGCAAGCCCTGCCTTCCACTGGTGTTTAGAAAACGTTATGAGCTCACACAAAGCTAGACTTTCATGTTCAAAAAAATTTAAAATTGACCTCCCAAATAAGAAGCAAGCACCGGCTGGATCAAGCCCTGCCTTCCACTGGTCTTTAGAAAACGTGATGAGCTCACACAAAGCCAGCATTTAAGTGTTCAAAACAAATTAAAACTCACCTCCAAAAGGCAGGCCGGCACCGGCTCGGTCAAGCCCTACCTTCTAGTGGTGTTTCGAAAACGTGATGAGCTCACACAAAGCTAGACTTTAATGTTAAAAAAAAACGTAAAATTGACCTCGAAAAGGGAGGCCGACACAGGCGGGGTCAAGCCCTGTCTTCCACTGGTGATCACAAAACGTGATGAGCTCACACAAAGCCAACATTTTAGTGTTAAAAAAAAATTAAAATTGACCTCGAAAAGGGAGGCCGGCACCGGCTGGGTCAAGCCCTGCCTTCTACTGGTGTTTAGAAAACGTGATGAGCTCACACAAAGCCTGCATTTAAGTGTTCAAGAAAAATTAAAATTGACCTAGAAAAGGGAGGCCGGCACCGGCTGGGTCAAGCCCTGCCTTCCACTGATGTTTATAAAACGTGATGAGCTCACACAAAGCCAGCATTTCAGTGTTCAAAAAAAGTTAAAATTGACCTTGAAAAGGGAGGCCGGCACCGGCTGGGGCAAGCCCTATCTTCCACAGGTGATTATAAAACGTGATGAGCTCACACAAAGCCAACATTTAAGTGTAAAAAACAAAACTTAAAATTGACCTCCAAAAGGGAGGCCGACACCGGCTGGGTCAAGCCCTGCCTTCCACTAGTGTTTAGAAAACGTGATGAGCTCACACAAAGCCAGACTTTAGTGTTAAAAAAAATCAAAATTGACCTCTAAAAGGGAGGCCGGCACCGGCTGGGCGAGCCCTGCCTTTCACTGGTGTTTAGAAAACGTGATGAGCTCACACAAAGCCAACATTTTAGTATTCAAGAAAAATTAAAATTGACCTTGAAAAGAGAGGCCGGCACCGGCAGGGTCAAGCCCTGCCTTCCACTAGTGTTTAGAAAACGTGATGAGCTCACACAAAGCATGCATTTAAGTGTTCAAAAAAAGTTAAAATTGACCTTGAAAAAGGAGGCCGGCACCGGCTGGGTCAAGCCCTGCCTTCCACTGATGTTTATAAAACGTGATGAGCTCACACAAAGCCAGCGTTTTAGTGTTCAAAAAAAATTAAAATTGACCTCCAAAGTGAAGGCGGCACCGGCTGGGTCAAGCCCGGCCTTCCACTGGTGTTTAGAAAACATAATGAGCTCACACAAAGCCAGCATTTTAATATTCAAGAAAAATTAAAATTGACCTAGAAAAGGGAGGCCGGCACCGGCTGGGTCAAGCCCTGCCTTACACTAGTATTTAGAAAACATGATGAGCTCACACAAAGCTAGCATTTTAGTGTTCAAAAAAACTTAAAATTGACCTTGAAAAAGGAGGCTGGCACCGGCTGGGGCAAGCCCTGCCTTCCACAGGTGTTTATAAAACGTGATGAGCTCACACAAAGCCAACATTTAAGTGTTAAAGAAAAATTAAAATTGACCTTGAAAAGGGAGGCCGGCACCGGCTGGGTCAAGCCCTGCCTTCCACTGGTGTTTAGAAAACGTGATGAGCTCACACAAAGCCTGCATTTTAGTGGTTAAAAAAATTAAAATTGACCATGAAAAGGGAGGCTTGCACCGGCTGGGTCAAGTCGTGCCTTCCACTGGTGTTTAGAAAACGTGATAAGCTCACACAAAGCTAGCATTTTAGTGTTAAAAAAAAATTAAAATTGAGCTTGAAAAGGGAGGCCGGCACCGGCTGGGTCAAGC
Source organism: Pohlia nutans (assembly GCA_022496805.1). Lineage (NCBI taxonomy): Eukaryota > Viridiplantae > Streptophyta > Bryopsida > Bryales > Mniaceae > Pohlia > Pohlia nutans. The sequence goes on from CM040094.1 coordinate 21,383,781, forward strand.
CTTACCTTCCACTTGTGTTTAGAAAACGTGATAAGCTCAGACAAAGCCAGACTTTAGTGTTCAAGAAAAATTAAAATTGACCTCCAAAAGGGAGGCCGGCACCGGCTGGGGTCCTGAAGCTGCTATGACAAGTTTCAGAGTTTTCAACTTTGACGCCGGTGGAGTTTCATCGAGGTGTAACATTTGTAATTTTTGGAATCTCGGAACCTGTAATATACCGTTGGAAAGGTCTCAAAATTACCTTTCCAATGGTATATTATGAGCCCTTAAAATTGTTGCAGGGGGTCGGCCGGCACTGGCTGGGGTGCTGAAGCTGCTATGACAGGTTTGAGAATTTTCAAGTTCGACGCTGCTGGAGTTTCATGGAGGTGTAACAACTGTAATTTTTGGAATCTCGGAACCTGTAATATACCGTTGGAAAGGTCTCAAAATTACCTTTCCAATGGTATATTATGAGTCCTTAGAATTGTTGTGGGGTCGGCCGGCACCGGCTGGGGTCCTGAAGCTGCCATGACAAGGTTGAGAATTTTCAAGTTTGACGTTGCTGGAGTTTCATCGAGGTGTAACAACTGCAATTTTTGGAATCTTGGAGCGTGTAATATACCGTTGGAAAGGTCTCAAAATTACCTTTCCAATGGTATATTATGAGTCCTTAAAATTGTTGTAGGGTCGGCCGGCACCGGCTGGGGTCCTGAAGCTGCCATGACAAGGTTGAGAATTTTCAAGTTTGACGTTGTTGGAGTTTCATCGAAGTGTAACAACTGCAATATTTGGAATCTCGGAGCGTGTAATATACCGTTGGAAAGGTCTCAAAATTACCTTTCCAATGGTATGTTATGAGCCCTTAAAATTGTTGTGGGGTCGGCTGGCACCGGCTGGGGTCCTGAAGCTAGTCTTGGGAGAGGGTGGCCGGTGCAAGGGAGAGGGTGGCCGGTAGCGGTCAGGGCCATGATGAGAGCCACGACCATCACAATGACGAGGATAATCACCACAAGGGTATGGAGAGGGTGGTTGGCAACGGCCGTGGTACGATGAGCCTCGACTTTTATTAGAGCCACGACCATCACGTCAACGAGGATGATCATGAGAAGGGGCATGGGGAGGGTGGTTTGTGCCGACCATGGTGCCAAGTGCTAGGGCGACAACGACAACCCCGGCCATAATGACCTTCAAGGTGATCACTACACAAGGACTAGGAATACCACGACCAGGTCTAGGGCCATCAGGAGGGCCAAGGCAAACACGATGACGAGGATGATTACGATGGTGTCAAGGACCAAGGGCACAATGACGAGGGAGATTTCCAAGACCACGAAGTAGGTGGCCGGCACAACAAATATTTCAAAATTTCTTGTGCATGAGTTAGTGTGCAAGAAATTTAGGATTGTACCTTGTTGCACATTGTCCTCTACCTACACCAGGACGTTGAGCACCACCACAAAATCCAACGTCGTCTCATTCTCTACTTGCACGCTTTGTGCCTCCTCTACTCTTCCCTCCTTATTTGCCTCAATATCCAGGACCTCTTTGTCTGATGAAATCTCTATTTGGGACATTCAAGGCACAAATTAGTAATACCTTAGTTCATGCATCTGCACAATCAAGATCTCATTCGATAACAAGAAATTGCTCTAGAGCATGCAATTAAAAATGCAAACCCTAAACCCTGATAATATCACGAGATTAGAGTCTAGGAATGACTAGACGGGAAGAGCACAGCCAAGGCAATAAAGAAGACGAGGGCTACTACAAAGACAACAAGAGCAAAGGTGACGGTCAGGGCATGGCAAAGACGATGGTTAGGGCCACGGCGAAGACGACGGTCAGGACCACGGCGAACAGGACGCTTAGGCGACGGCCAGGGCAAAGACGGCAAGGACAAGGACGGCCAAGGCGAAAACGGCAAGGGCGAAGACAACCAGGCCGATGAGGTCGGACACACCCAGGACAAAGACGGTTTAGGGTTTAGGCGACATTGCGTGACAGGGTCACCTCAAACACTACAACCAGGGTGAGGACAACGAGGACAGGAGGGAGAGGGCCAAGACGGTGGCATGAACAAGGGCTTGGATTTAGATTAGGGTTGAGGTATGAGTGATACGAGAACTTAAAAATGATACTCAGGATAGTGAAATAAGGTTGACAGAATTCACCTCGACATCTTGCTTCTTTTCCTCGAAATCGCTTTCCCTGTCTTCACTAATAGAGGGTCAATTGCTTTGTTGTGAAGTCTTGTATGACGGCGTCTCCTCCATGGTCTCTAGAATCGTCTGCAATCCTTGCTCAGTGACAACGTTGCCATACTCCAAGACCCTTGCAGTGTACATAGACCCTTCCAATTGTAGTCTATCTCTGAAGACAACAAAGGCACTATAATATTATCCATTTCTACATACCCTACATCTAACAATACTATGACACGGGCTCTTCCAGAAAGGCAGATCTAGATTTTAGCGCTCTTCTCTGAATATAGTTGAAGTGGGCACTACCTCTCAATTTGCATTTAAACAAATTTTCTCAAGTGCTCGATCTCAATCGATATTGCATAGAATGTTTTGAGTTTGTATTGCTTCGGGAATAGATCATGGCATTCATTCGAGTCGAAGGTGCAAGCATTCCTACATCCTTCCCAATAGGGGACGATGGATTTGCATATGTCTCTGCGTTCAGTTTAAGTTTGACATTTCAGTTTCTCGCAACAACGGTGCACGTAGATGAGGAGGTCTTTGATTCTGAGTCTGGTCAACTTACGCACACCGTTAGGCAGCTCTCAACAATTACAGAAGATGGAAAAGTCTTCTTGCTTAGACCGGGTAGATATAGAGCTTACGGTCTCATGGATTGCTTTATGGGCACATCTACCGAAATTTTGACTCCAAGAGAGTCATCCACTTGCACTATGCAAACAACTGTCCTAGCTTGCGTGAAAATTGAGCCAGGCTTAGAGACAATTTATAAACTCAGTGACGATGAAGTCCCAGAGAATGTAGATCACGATCTTATTCTTCCTCCTCAGCCTAATCCTCAATCTTGAATCTTCTGCACGCAGCTGTCCGTCCACCAGTAAGCTGCCCACCCCGCTTTGTCTGCCTGCAAATCATAATGCCGTGGAGTGCCTGAAATTGCTATTGGATAGAAAGGGCTCTAGGAATATGTTTAAGAAGTTTGACTACAACTTTACATCTATCAAGCGAGTTGAGTTCCTCCCGCCCCAGTACAATGGAGATGTCATCTTCAAGTTCCCTTTGTCAACTTCCACAGCGCGAGGTCATATCGCCGCGAAGGCTCTTCCAAGACCACTGTCTCTCCGTCGACTTGTCAACATATGTAACCCCAACTTTCCCAGCTGAAGTTCCCAAGCGACGTCACGGCAAGAATGCCCGCCGCAACAAGAAGAGCCCATCCATCAAGCAAGCCCACAATTGTGCCAACGCTGCAGCATTCAAAGGTTGCATATTATTTACGAAACCCTAAACCCTAAACTCTGGTATTTTTTCTATCTTGTACCCAAAATAGTCTAAATGCTAAACTTGCTATGCATTTCAAATAATTATGCCCAAACGAGTGGATTGGCCCCTAATAAGACGCTGAAATAACAATCTCTTTTTACCTAAAACCGCGGATTTGGGTCTTATTACCACGGATATAGAGACAGAGTGTGCCTTTAATGTGCCTTTACCCCTGAACCACTGACCCAAAACCACGGTAATAGGTACCAAATATTCCACGGTCATAGGTCCAAAAATTTACTAAAAATATCAGAATATTCGAATATTTACTTATTATAATGTCATTGACCACGGTTGACCTGAAATTCTTGCTCGTAATCCCACATTTCTCCGCTCACTGCTCACCGCTCCCCGCTCCCCGCGCGCATACTATCCTCGTCCATGTAATCGCAAGTTTATTTTGAATATCGATGTCTGGATTGCTGATACGCTACTCTTTTATGCAGGCTTTTAGACTTATTACCATGGCGCCTAATGTGGTATCCGAGTATAGAGAGCATGGTTGGTGGGTTACGAGCGAGGACCCTTTGATGCCCATGCTGTGGATGACTGATTTTCCGGTGATGCCGGGTAGGTTCTGGACAGCACTCGGGAGGGTGATTGGTGTGGTGCTGTGTATTACCTCGTCGCCAAATGGATTTTTTTTCATTCAGGTGGAGAGCGAGGACCCGACTCCGATGAAGTACAGGTTGCAGAGGGAGTTGATAATGGCACCGGTCCCGCACAACCTGCTTGATCGTGTTCCCGCGATGAAGATGGTGCGTTCGTTGCAGAGGGAGTGGGAGGCCATTCCAGAGGAGTTGAGGATGGCACGTGAGGCTTCTGTTATGAAGTGTATGCCATTGGGCCCCGAGGAGATGCTTCGTGCGAGGCGCCGGTTTCTAGAGCCTTGGAGGCTGCAGTGGAGCAGCCTCCACCTGTTCCGGAGAGTACCGACCCCTTGTATAGGGTGCTTGCGGCTCCTGTCAATGTGGATTGGGTGCTAGTGGCAGAGCGCAGGACAGGACGGCCTACGATGAGAGCACCGGTGGATGATTTCGTTCCGGAGCCCTTTCCTGTACCGCAGGCGTCTGCACCACAGAGGAAGAAGAGGAGGCTACAACGAGTGTCAAGGGCTGTGACACCACCATTGCAGGCAGGTGCAGAGGACGAGGCTGATGATATTGATGATGCTTCGTCAGAGGAGGAGATTGTGGAGGGTGCACGTCGAGGCATGACACGGAGGAGGAGGTTGGTGTTTCCGAAGGAGGGTGAGCTTTGGGCGGGTTACATTTGGGGAGCGGATGCGATATTTAATGTCCAAGTGCAGAACATCCGTGCAGTGGAGAATCCTGAGATGAACCACCGCGTGTTGACTGGAATGAGGGTGATGGACATGAATCGACGGTTAAGGGGGAAAGACAAAGAGTTGATCAATCCGTTGACTTTGAGGCCCATCAGATACATTGTGGAGGGTACGGGGTCGCACGGTGAGAGCCGGAGGAGGGAAGTGCCATTCTCGGAGGATAATGCAGTTCGGGAGTTTGAGGCTGCGTATTTGCACTATGCGGAGGCGGTGTCTAGACATGGAGTTCTTGGTTCTAGGGCAAATTGGTTGGAGAACAACATCATTTGGGAGCCAGTGGATGGGCAGCACATTGTTCAGGCTTGCATGGAGGCCAAGATCAAGTGTGATGCGGGGTTACTATCAGAGGAGGAGTACCGTGAGGTGTTTGCAGTACGGAAGGCCAAGTTTGTGGTGTACAAGGATCCGCATTTGTACATCGATGCTTCAATGAGGATCAATGCCAAGGAGTTCGAGAGACAGTTCTACACCACGATGGTGGAGGACCTCATGAAGCTCCGGGCTATATGGATTGCGTGTGGAAGACCGGATCAGTATGAGCGAGACGACGATGAGCGGCGGGGTCGGGCGTTGATGATGGCCGCGAGTGCACTGCATCTGACTACAAGCATGAAGGACAACAAGGTGGGCTTGGCGACATTGTCGAAGCAGATGGTAGACCATACCCGTCATGCATGGCACAGGGACGAAGAGTGCTATGCGGCAGTATTGCAGGTGTGTTCGGATTACGAGAGCGGGTTCTTGTGGTTCAGCAAGGAGGACGAGAAGAAATGGAGGGATTATGCGTCCAAACACAGTTTGGATGTCACCGTGGACGTGCGAGCGGGGCGGAAGAGGATGGAGAAGAATTGGCTCAACCATTGTCGAGGATTCCAGCTGGGCAGTATCTCCGGGTGGCGAAGGACTTGGCAGCACAGCCAGTGCAGAGAGGGAGCCGGGCTACGCAAAAGTACAACTTCAACGGCAACAACAGCCCCAATCCACCGAAGGAGACTTTGGCGTGGGTGGCTGATCGGATGCAGCGGAGGGAGGCGGTACGGAATGCGTTGAGGTGGTTGATAGTGAAGGACCAAGAGCGCCCGGTACCGACGATGGAGGAGTTCTTTGTCATTCCAGTGGAACGATATGGAGGGGAACGTGGGGAGGTCATGCAGGAGCTTGGGGAGAATATCGAGACGGATATGAAGAAAGCTTGGGCTAGTCCATTGGTCCGTGCGGTGGGAGCGTTGGAGAAATTGGATCCCCTCATACCTTCATTGATCAGACAGCACTACACGGACATAGCGACCGGTGGTCGTGGATACCGAGGGCATGCCCGAGATGTTGGAGATCTCGGAGCAGCGCGATGGGACTGGCAGTTTCGTTTACCCATCAGGAGGGGAGGCCCTGCTTTGAGAATGCTTCCGGTGCGAGGTCGAGGGGGTTTTTTCACGGAGGAGCACCTGGAGCTTGGGCAACCATGCTTATGGATTATTGATTGGAGACGGGGATCATCACAGGGGGAGGACAAGGCTTGGGGAGATGACGATTATACACATGTGATGGAGAGGTTGCAGAGGTGGATGACGGGTATTTACAAGTGGAACGTCATTTTTTTATTGCCACCCGGAGTGCACTTTGAGGAGCGGTTGCGCAACACCTTGCACGTACCAGAGGAGAGCCGGTGTTTTGGAGGAGTGTGGGTGTTCGAGTCAGGTGCGATCAACGGATATGAGCATGATCTGAGGCACGAGGGGAGAGTGGAGCGAGCAGTACAGGCTATTGGAGGTGTGGCAGTCATGTTGGTGCATGCTAGCGGGTCCAGGGCATCTCAGAATGTTTGAAAGGGAACGGGGGAGCTTCTTACTGTGTTCATGGACTCCTAGACTGAGGCCAGAGCACCGTGTACAGCGGATCCATTGGAGAGGTCTCCGACAGAGTTGTAGAGGCTTGTGCAGATGTATTTGCCGGAGAAGTGGGGTCTCGTGGTTGTTGGCATCACCACGGCCATACCAGACATACTGCAGGGCGATTTTGTGGGTAGCCAGATCATTGTCCTTGACAGCTCGAGCACACGTACTACATTTTTGAGGAATGCATGCGCAGAGATGTACGGGTGTGACATGGATTGGCCATCTGGTGCTGCTACTCAGCCGTGGGCTACTGCGGGCCCTTCTACAGTGAGGCCTACACGTGGGAGCACATGATTGATGGACGGTGTAGACAGTGGGGCATGTGAGGGTTCTGAGGGGGAGCCTTCTGCTATACAGCGCAGTGCAGATACTGTACGACATGTGGAGGTGTCGTTAGGCTCTAGGGACACACCAGACAGAGAGAGGACTCACGAGGACACAGCCCGGAGCGTGAGACAGGACGACAGTATCACAGGGTTGAGTCAGAGGTATGAGGTTGTTGCAGGACTGAGTCCCCAGCCAGTTGTTGGTGTAGAGAGTTCTGCACATATCGTATACTCTTCAGAGGGGCAGGACGCCACTGGAGCTTCAGGTGCACGAGGAGATGCACTACAGTTCCTGGAGGTTGATGGGACCATGGAGGAGGGAGGGACTATGGAGACGGGGGACTTGAGCATCCGTCCTGAAGAAGTTGCAGAGATACTTGCAAAGTCTTTGGGGCACGAGGTGACATTCTCAAGATCAGCAGGTGTATCTACATCTCCTCTCCGTCCATCAGGAGCGATTCCAGTACTAGATTCATTAGTCTTGCGTGACATGGAGGTGTTGCCACGATCAGGGCTGGATGCGGGTGGATCTGAGGTGTTGCCAACACCAGGAGTAGTTGTGGATATTGATTCCACCCCACGTCCGTTTCATTGGGCCCTACCAGACCGAGATATGACATTTGCAGCGGACGGATTCTACTATGACGTTGATGGAGTCAGATACAGGCGTCACGGGATTGGAGGGCAGTATACGTTTGAGCAGGCGGCGTCTATCATGGAGGAAGCGTCGCCTGTGCAGTAGGTGTCATCTCCGATGGTCAATGCCATGGTGGCTCAAGCTTTGGAGTATACAGATCCCGAGACCCCTTCAGATGTTCGTGCGAGGTTGGAGGAGCAGCGTGTAGCTAGTGAGGAGGGTCGGGACGACGGAACACAGTCATCTGAGAGGATTCCGGAGACCCAGTTCCCCTTCGAGTAGTAGCTTTTTTAGACAGTGTGGATTAGTGCTATTGGTTGCACTTCAGATGGCCGACTTGTACTTCTTTATCATATGTATTTTTTATTTATATATATATATATATATATATATTTATATGTGGATCCATACTTTATGTGGATACATGGATATGTGGAGTAATGATGTCGTACGAAAATGTATTGCGGATTGTATGTGATTGTAATACGAGGGGAATGGGGAAAATGCGGTTGAAATATAGTAAAATGTTGGATATTTATTGCACTTTTGAACAACGACGCTAGCGTGCAAGCCTACGGAGGAGAGCCCAAGAGCGGAGAGCGGGGATTTGAGGAGCCTAGAGCCTAGGATCCATCTGAATTTAGAAAATGACTCTAATTTTAGAAAATAAATTACTATTTTTAGATTTATTACTAATAATAGTAAATTGTTGCACCCTATGACCGCTAGACCTATAACCGTGGGTTAGTACTAAGTGTATTTTAATGTTAAAGGTTTAGAGTACATAAATGGAAAATTATAGAGTACATAGGTGAAATTCAACCCCATCCGGTAAGCTTCTTGAAAAGAGACAAAGAACGGAAAGAGAACATGTGGATCTATATGTAGTATTTTCTTTTTTTCTTTTTTGTAATACATAGTTCTACTGGTCAAACTCATCATGCAATTACTTCCACCAATTCGAAATAGGGCATCAGCTAGTCAAAGTAGTAGGCTATTGATTCTGGTTCTAGTCTCCACGTCTCAACACCGATTGGTCCTCATTCCTCAGTCTTGATGATCCCAGCAGCCACAAGAATCTTTTTAACCTCATCCAAGCTGAGAGTAGGGGCATGGATGTACGTGCCAGCTTTATAGTCCAACTTGCAAAAGAATCGAAAGATATAGTAGAGGTGTTTGCAGTTGACGTACTGGCCACGCCTCCCAACAGCTGCAGAGTTCATGCTCGCGTAATGGGGGCACGTACAGGACGGAAAATTGCACAATGTGATATTGTACAACTTATCATTAGGCTCCACCCCAGACTGGAGCACGATGATGGCACCAAGCCCGGGATAGGGGAGTAGGTTGACGCGGAGAATATTCGCCTTAACGTTTCGGGCACTCTCCCATTGATTGCGGTGAGCTTCCGTTGGAGCCTTGGTGTTCCGACGCACGTTCTTTCCGTTTCGAGATGATGGGACTCTGTCAGCATGCAATGGCCTTGGGTGAGTCCAGAGCACCGGCTCAAACACTTTAGACGTCGTAAAGAGGCGTCGAGGCGAAAGGGCTGTCGTGGACTGAAGACGAAACCCGGCCTCCTGGAGTTCTAGGATCTCCGAACGCGTGAGGTTTGTACCAGAGAGGACGGGCCACACTTCTGGGATTTCCGGGCGGTCTATGACAAAGAAGCGCTTCGGACCCATGACACATCGTGCGATTTGGTCAGGACAGAACCAGAAATCATCCGTCTGAGGTTTAGTCCCTTTGTACTCCGTCCTAGTGCCTCGGTAGGTTGGAGCAGCTGTAGCCTTGCCGCCCTTCGCAATCAACATCTTACACTTGTTGCCATTCCCTGCTTGCACTGCGTGACAGCGCTTTCTGGACTTGTGTGATATCCTTGCAATGTGCCATTTCGATGTGTCAGAGTCAGTCTCCAACACCCTAGTTGTGAATGGAACCGGGGAAGTAGATCTTGGTGATTGCTCCGAGTTCATTCGAGCAGCGGCTGATCGTGTTTGGACACGTGGATGCGAGAAGTTCACCTTGTCCGGGCGATGAGAATCTCCCTCACAACCCATTGGCATGTCGAGCTTCCTCTTGACCGAGCCGAACACCTCTTCTCCTTCCAAGTGTGGAACTCGAGTAGAAATCTCTGCAGCCCTAGGCATGTTGTTAATTGCATCGGCGATCTTCTTGCCGTCATGGGATGCCATAGCCCTCTTCAGTTTTAGATCGTGCTTTGACGGACCAGTTCCAGACGGACCTCCACATAAAAATGTTCTATAGTTGGTCATCTGCATGAATGCACGGGCCCAATCATCGGTGGTGGCGACAAAGAGGTCCGAGCCTCGCTTCCCTGAGGCTTGCATCCACTTGTTGTGAACAGTCTCTGCAAGGTTGCAGGTGGGGATGTCTGCGAGTTCATCTGCAGTAAGATTCTGCAGAAATTGCATCACACAATTTATATTATTCCACACGATAACATGGACTTCACCAGTACCTAAACATGTATTACTAATTACGTCAGGGTGATGAATATAATAATCACGTTGGAGTGCAAAAAAAATTCAAATTTCTGTTTTATTCCTGTAATTTCTAAAATATTAGATCAACTGTTTTCATGGAAAGAGTGCCGTCGGGACCGAGGGCTACTTTCTAGGCTCCCTCTGTTGATCAGAAATTTTCTGTAGTGGGAGGTATCAAAGCAAAAGTCAGGCCCGATGGTTCAGCACTTGACCTTGTCAAATTACAGACAACATCGGGGGAAGGACCATGTACTCCAAGGGACCACAACATATTCCAAACACGCACATAAAGTGAAATAGAGGTATTGATATTTTACCGTTTCCATGAAACCGCCCCATTGACGATAGCGAAAATGCCAAAACACCAGCCAGTCCTCCAGCTCCCGAATCGCATCCTCTGAAGCAGCACCAGAAGAATACCACCATGCTCTCAGCTCAAGGTACATCCTATTAGCTTCGTCCATTGTTCGAGAGTCTTTATATTGCTTGCAAAGCCTGATGTGTTGATTTTGGAAGTTCTTGGCGATTAGCTTCTCAGTGTGCTTGTGCATACTTGTTGCCCAGTGGAACAGACAAGTTCTTTCGCGGTCTACCATAGGTACGGATGGATTGCCTGAGCCGTAGACAATGCGAACAGCATTGAAGTTTGCTTGGGCGCTATCGCACATGAATCCTTTGAAGTTTGGGTTTGGTACGCCGTTATTGTCCATTACTTTGTTTAGGCAACGCCAAAATATAAGCTGTCCCTCAGTGCCTTCCGTTTGCATATCGCACACAGCGATGGTCATCACCTTGCAGTATGTGGAGTCGTAAACATGGCAAGCGATGGTGGTCCATGGCTTCACTCTCTTGACGTGATCGAACATGACGAAGCAATTCTGGAGGTCTCCCCCGGGTTGCATTCTTCTGACGAGGTCGACACCACTCCCAGGGCCATGAACGAGCATCTTGAAGAGATATACCTTTTCCTGGCCTTGGCCCGGGAATACACTGTCGTGTATGAACTCAATCTTCGCATGCCGCTTCATCTCCAGAATTTGATCGATCTCGCCTTTGCCTTTGCCCTGTGCGCGAAAGGTGGCGATCATGTTTCTAACGCTCAAAGAGCTGAGCATGCGAAACTTGTCCATCACCTTGTCCAATTCTTGTCCTTGCAGCATCTGTTTTGGGCCAGGCCCACTATGGACAAGAAACGTCTCAAGGAACTCCTTACTAGCCGCAAGAGCGATGGCCGAGTTTTTGGCGGTGGGAGTCTTCGCCACCTCCGATGCGATCAAGCCGGTGATGGTCTCCATTGACTCCTTGCACTGTCCTTCGGCGACCGGATGACAATGAAAGCCCAAATGGATACATGCACAAGACTTGTCGTTGACGTTGAGCACGTAATACACCCGCGCTGTGCATGAGTCGCGACACGATGGGGCTTTCTTGCAGACTTTACATACAATAGAAGAATCTGGAGGAGGGTTTTGACGAATAGTGAAGGGAAAGTTAGTTGTACATGTCCACTCTGTCTCATTCTTCTTAGACGTTCTAGCAAGATAGTCACAGTCTTCATTGTCACAACGCAAGTGGCCAACACAAGTTGACCTCCTAAACTTCAAACCGAAGCTGTTGTGGATGTTAGACGTCGTGGTTCGGCACCACGTGTGGCCATCATAACGCTTGTCCATTCCCTCCATGCTCCGGGCTCCGGAAGAGTGCACAAGTCCACAAATCGGAGGCAATTCAAAGACTACATCCCCGTCAAACTGCGAGGGAAGGAACTGCACCTTATGATATTCGATGCGATCAAAATCTATTTGAGCAAGTTCAGTACGAGAGCCAGGAACACTAGACAGCTTCCGCAAACATTGCATAACACTAGGACATTCCTGTGAACTACTAGGATAAAGAGGAGGGAGGGAGAATGAGGAGGAAGATGGAGTATTGGCGGGGGTGCGCACAGCAGGCTGAGTCGCAACAAAAGGAGCTGGTTCATTCAAGTTTGGACATTGAGACGGTCGTGATGGTGTTTCCCCCTCAGATTCACTGGACAACTCAATGATGGGGTCTAAAGTCTCACGTTTCACATTACGAAGATTGACCATAATATCTGCAACGGAACGAATTGGATCTGCAAATTGCCTCCTATCACGACGTGCGTGAGGCAACTCTACAGTGGAAGTATCGGAGGCAGGGGCTATAATTTTAGTAGATGCAGCCAGTTGCTGCGGGGTAAGACCGTATGCTTTGTACTGACCCGGATGGAGGAGCCAGTAGAAACCCTCGTCGTCTTCACATCTAGACTGTAAAATGGCCTCTTTGACTATTCCATACTTCTCGAGGACCTCTTCTTCGACCATGATGGAGCTTTCTGCTAGACCAAACCTAATGTAGAGAAGGTTCGAGGTGACTTTGACATAGCCAGTCTCACCTATAGGTAGAACTAGCGGGACCTCGTCACCTCTTACGGAAATGCTGGCCATGGAAGAGATCTGGGTTCAAAGATACTGTTGGTTTAATCACGAGAAACAACACTACAATGAAGACATAGGAAAATGAATTGTGAAGTGCATTGAATTTGATTAAGTATATAACATCATGTCGTTTGCTATAGAGTGAGTATAGTCATAGTAGCAGTAGAAATTAAAAAGAAGACTGTGAGATAGGTCTAAGATTGGAGCCGCCCTGCAACCAGCATCAAATTGAGTTTATGGACTGACTAATCTAAACAATGTCAGAGTGCTATACGGCGCTCGCGTATTAAATTAGAGAAAATGTAGTGTGCCACATGCATCAGCTCGCAGTTCAAAGTTCATGAATGGATGTAAAGAGACAGGGAGGAATCTAGATCGGAGTTGGCTGAGTCATACCACATAAACTCATACAATACTCAAGTGAAGAATTTATCGTTTAGTTTTATTTTTATTGTTTCCAAAACCCAATACTCATTATGAAAGTGCAGCTTTGTTTAGGACTAATATATATGTAGCATAGACGAAGCTTCTATGGCACCCGTGTAATATTATCATAGTGATAAAACATATAATAATCCTGGATACGGCTAAGTAATCTATATTCTAAATCTTTATATTCAGTACAAGGGTATTTTGATTCTAATCATAAAAATTTAAGCTGCAGCTTCTAGAAAGGTAGCTCGGAAGTCTTTACGATGGCCCAGGGATTAGATGGGCATTATGTTTGAAACGGAACCCCAAAATGGAGGCTTGGCTTCATCGTCGAAGAAGTCTTGGACGGCATTGGCAATTTCTTCTGGCACAATTGGAACACCCTCGCTTTCGAGGTTGCAAGGATCGGGAAGTCCCAACAATTGGCAAACATAATGAGACCACATAAGCCTCCAAACAAGAGGATGTCGAGGGTAGGAGTCCCAAATTCCACATGGGACGCGGTAGCACCGAAGAACAGCTTTGTCTAGCAGGATGTTTGCGAGGTCGATGTTGAAGTCTTGACAGTTTGGGAATTCGCCCATCCATAATTCCACTGCCCCCTCCAAGCTGTTGACGGGATTGGACATCTGCACCAAACGGCCATTCCTCGACACTACGGGGTAGTCCGCATTCTTTCGCTTCCATTGTCTCCCAAATTTATCTAACTTGATAACTTCCTGTGCGCAGCATACTTCTGAAGTATCCATAATTGTTGCTAGAGTAAGAGTGCCAAAGGAGTATCGAGAGGGAGCAGAAATACTAACGAGTGTAGAAGATGAGTTCATGGAATTAGACCGTGCAGATATACTAGCGTAGTTGGGTTCTTCAATTTTGATGCAAGCGTTGTATTCAAAGTATATTACTGACAACTGACAGGACTTCCACGGTATAACCTACATGGCTTAAACACAGACTACATTATATAGTACGATCAAAGACGGCGGAGTCAGAACTTTGAGAACGTGAATCGCATGCTATAGTCACCAATTCCGTAGTCAGTAAAGGCACGCATCAACGCCAAGTTAGTGACAACTGACACCGAGGAAGTAGGTTGTTAAGAAAACGCGTTGAACTGAAAATATAGAAAGCTGTTTTAGTTATACAATTTATAGAGTTTTGGCGGGCTGCTGGGAGTAGAGCATAAATAGCATAGTGCGAGGTTTCTGTTGTCATCAAAATATTGAGTCGGACTATAGGCTATGCAGATCTTAGTTGAGACATGTTCTAATGTCCCTGAGAGTGCTACTGGACAGAAGAAGAGCAAGGGAGGAGGGAGGCTGCTATATTCTAGCAGACGGAAACGTGAGCGTTCGAGGATGAGATGGTCTAAACATAAGTCACGTTGACAGTAATATTTGGTGCTATACGTATTTGTACTTATTGTAGTATATACTTAGGCGCTTTATTATATTGGTAATTCTAATAGGCAGATGCTTGAAAGAAATAGTCATCTTCAGTCTGAGGGACCTAGTGGACAGAAGAAAAAAAAGAAAAGAGGTCGTTTAATGTTCTCAAGCAAGCGTGCGCTGGAGCGGTCAAAGATGAGACCTCCTAAACTCAAGTCACGAGTGAAGGATGCTCATGAATGCACGCGCATGACTTTAGACTTTGGTGACAACGATGTAGCACACTTGGCGTCTTCTCAAGATATGTTGACGTATCGCAACATGAAAGACCAGGTCGAATCACAACAAGACATCATCAGTGAGGACGAACAAGAATGGCAACATGTAAGTGGTATCCTACATTGCAATTTTTGCTCATTACGCTACGCCTTTATGAGTCTTAATGAGGTTTAGGATTTGACGAGTATAGGGTTTCTCAAGTAGTCGAAAGTGTTGGTGCTCTTAAAAGACGAGGTATATGGACACTGAGAGTGTTGAGAGTCGAAACGATACTAATCTATTACCAACAAATACTCCGTTATGACTACTACAAGAAATAGGTAGTTTAGTTTAAGATATACAAATTTAATTGAACATGTTGTACGTATTTTCGTTGGTCCTATTTTTTTCCTTCTCTATTGGTCAAGATGGCAGAATCTAATTATGTCCCGACGAGGCAAGATTATTGTAACTGTACACGATGTAGAAGTTAAGTCTACACGAGGTAGAACATAAGTCTATACGAGGTATAATTTGAGTCTACACGAGGTAGAAATTATGTCTACCTTGAGTCTACACGATGGGTGCCCCATGGGTCCCACTTATGTACACGTGGCAAGGTGGCCCGAGTCCACTCTAGGGTTTCAGAGTCGCACGTACAAGAGGCCGTTCTGCGAAAGTTGGGTACCATTCTGGAGCTCGTGTAGGGTTTGGGTCGCACCATGCAGTTCAAGCCATTCATTCGTGTAGCTCGCGTTGCTCGCACTAGTCAGCACTATTCTCGCTATTCGTGTGTTTCTCGCGTGGTGATGCTCGCGCTGGTGATGTTAGTGATCGTGTTGCTCGCGTTGGTGTTGCACGTGACCGTGTATCTTGCGCTGGGTTAAGCGTTCTTCGTGTTAAGGTGCTGTGTTTAGGGTCACACTCGCGCTGGGGTGCTCGTCACACTCGCGCTGGGTTGCTTGCGTTGGTGATGCATGTATTGGTGTTGCACGTTGGTGTTGCTCGCGTTGGTGTTGCATGTTGTTAAGGTGCTGGGTTGCTCGTCACACGCGCGCTGGGTTTCTCGTCACACTCGCACTGGATTGCTCGTCACACGCGCGCTGGGTTGCTCGTCACACTTGCGCTGGGGTGCGAATCACACTCGCGCTGGGGTGCGAGTCACACTCGCGCTGGGTTGCTCGCGTTGGTGTTGCACGTGTTGGTGTTGCACGTTGGTGTTGCTCGCGTTGGTGTTGCATGGTGTTAAGTTGTTGGGTTTCTCGTCACACTCGCGTTGGGTTGCGAGTCACACTCGCGCTAGTGATGTTTGCCCTGGTAAGTGCTGTCTGCCCTTGTTGGTGCTGGTCAAGTTATTGTGGTGCTCGTTAGGCTCGTATTGGCGCTCGTCACGCCCATCTTGGATCTCGTCACACGGGTATCTCGTCACGCTGGTATCTCGTCAAGCTTGTTAGGCTCATGGTGCTCGCCCTGGTGGCCATGTTGGTGCTCCGACGGTAGAGCCTCGGGACCGATGGTGCATTCCAATCCTATGCGTTTGATCAAAACAATATGGCCGAGGCGGCCGAGTGGCCGTGCTGGCCGTGCTGGCCGCGCTTGGGCGTGGTACGATTGACACCCCCGAGTGATCACTGCCACACTCCGACGGTGGAGCCTCGGGACCGATGGTGCATTCTAATCCTATGCGTTTGATCAAAACAATATGGCCGAGGCGGCCGAGTGGCCGTGCTGGCCGTGGTGGCCGCGCTTGGGTGTGGTACTATTGACACCCCCGAGTGATCACTGCCACTCTCCGACGGTGGAGCCTCGAGACCGATGGTGCATTCCAATCCTACGCGTTTGATCAAAACGATATGGCCGAGGCGGCCGAGTGGCCGTGGTGGCCGTGGTGGCCGTGGTGGCCGCGCATGGGCGTGGTACGTTTGACACCCCTCGGGTGATCAGTGCCACTCTCCGACGTTGGAGCCTCGGGACCGATGGTGCATTTAACCGCAACGCGTTTGATCAAAACTATATGGCCGAGTGGCCGTGGTGGCCGTGGAGGCCGTGGTGGCCGTGGAGGCCGTGGTGGCCGTGGTGCGATCGATTCCCCCCCGAGTGATCACTGCCCCTCTCCGACGGTGGAGCCTCGGGACCGATGGTGCATTTTGTCAAAGTAGACTTGATCATAACATTTGACCGCCTTTTTCAAATTTTAATTTTTTAAGTTCAATACTTTTTGCAAAAATAAGTTCCTAAGGACATAAAGGACCCCACCATCATATTTTGATTAAAAATACTCACATATCTCACAATTAGGAATATTGGCGCAATAAATGAGGGATTATTCATCAATAAGTGTTATTCTATATTAAATGAAACTTATATGTTCAAAGCTTCGATGTATTCCTAGATCAACTAGAATCAACATGGCAGTGTAATGGCACGTCACGAACGTCTATTATGACTCGTGGCAGTGGCATCTGTGCCCGTGACGTAGGTGTCAATTTTCGTAATTCTCCATCCTGAGGTTGCTCGTCATGATCGCGATCGATCTCGTTACACTAGACTTCGTGCTCGTTATGGTAAATGTTGATCAAACCCACACTCCGAGGGTGCAGCCTCGGGGCCGATGGTCATTCTCACACAATGCTACTTGATCAAGCTTGCCACACTTTGTAGGTGCCCGCCACTCTTCCTACTGTGGTATTCGTCATGGTCGCAAATGTGCTCGTCATGGTAGTATTGATGGTCATTGTTCTTGGTCCTCGACACGGTGGAATTGGTACTCGTATCGCTCGTATTGTTGCACTTCACTAAGCTTGATTCTGTGCTGGGGGTGGGCCTCGATTGGACTCGTGATGCTCTGGTTGGTGCTCGTTGTGCTCGTAGTGCTCGTGACTGAGGGAGCTTTTCTCGTCGCGCGTCAGGCATGTTCTGTAAGGTGGCTCGTGATACTCGTAATGAAACTCGTGACCTGGTGCTCGTTACCCTAATCCGCATCCACTCATCTTAGTGTGCGTCACGCTCGTATTATTTTTCTATGTGCCTGCCTTTGCCTAACGGACTCGTCATTCTCTTGGTGCTCGTGATGGTACTCGCGTTCGTGTTAGATTGTGAGTGCTCGTCATTCTCGTGAAGAACCTCTTTACTGTTGGTGCTCCTCACCTTGGTGTTGGTGCTCGTCACACTCGCGTTGGAACTCTTCTCCATAATGTTGCCCGAGGTCGTGGGAGCACATCTCGTCCCTCGTCACGCTTGCACATATGCTTGTTGTTGTGGGTTCCGCCCTCACTGGGGTTGTTCGCTAGGTAATGATCGCGTGGTGTTGCTGGCGCTGGAGTCGCGAGGTAATGATCGCGTAGTGTTGCTGGCGCTGGAGTTGCTCGCATTACTCGCTCTAGGTTACTCGCGCTGGAGTTGCTCGTAATCGTGTAGCTCGTACTCGTGTTGCTCGCGTTTTGGGTTTAAGGTTGCTCGTGTGGTGTTGCAAGTGCTGGAGGTGCTCGTGTTCGTGTTGCTCATGTTCGTTTTGCTCGCGTTGTGATGCTCGTGCTTGTGTTGCTCGCGCTGGAGTTGCTCGAACTCGTGTTGCTTGCGTTTTGGGTTTAAGGTTGCTCGAGTGGTGTTGCTCGCGCTGGAGGTGCTCGTGCTCGTGTTGCTCGCGCTGGAGTTGCTCGTACTCGTGTTGCTCGCGTTCTGGGTTTAAGGTTGCTCGTGTGGTGTTGCAAGTGCTGGAGGTGCTCGTGTTCGTGTTGCTCGTGTTCGTTTTGCTCGCGTTGTGATGCTCGTGCTCGTGTTGCTCGCGCTGGAGTTGCTCGTACTCGTGTTGCTGGCGTTTTGGGTTTAAGGTTGCTCGTGTGGTGTTGCAAGTGCTGGAGGTGCTCGTGTTCGTGTTGCTCGTGTTCGTTTTGCTCGCGTTGTGATGCTCGTGCTCGTGTTGCTCGAGCTGGAGTTGCTCGAACTCGTGTTGCTTGCGTTTTGGGTTTAAGGTTGCTCGAGTGGTGTTGCTCGCGCTGGGTTGCTCGCGCTGTGTTTGCTCGTAATCGTGTTGCTCGTGATCGTGATGCTCGCGGTGGGCTGCTCGCGTTAGAACATGGTGTTCCTCAAGAACGTGTTGCTCGTGTTAGAACCGTAGGACAATGATGATCAAACCAATGGACCGGTAGTATAGCCTCGGGGCGGACGGTCTAATATGTACCCTACCCTCTGATCTAACTCTGGTCGTCACTTTGTGTACCGCCCTCACTCGGGCAGGTGCTCGTATTGCTTCTGTTGCCCTCGTATGTACTCGTGTTGGACGTGCTTCTGACTCACTCACGGTTTACTCGCTCTGTAATTGTGTTGGTCGTGTTGGTGACTCACTTGTGTTGGTCATTGCTTGTGATGGTCGCTGTTGTAGATGCTACTTCTAGTGTTGTTCGTCACGGTCGCACTAGTGCACTTTATGCTCGTTACAGTACTCGTTGCCATTAGGGCTCGTGATCGTGTTCTCTAGTGCAAGGAGCTGCAAGGTGCGTCCTCTGGGTCCAAAACCCACCATCGTCGGTGCACGTGACGATCGTGCTGGTGTTCGTTATGGTCGCCTCAGAGTTCGTGTCTCATGTTGCTTGCCAGGGTACTATGGTTCTTGTCACGCTTGTATTTGTGCTCGACATGGCCAAAGGCTGTGGGTGTTTGTCTCTCACATTGCTGCTGGTATTGCTAGTTCTCTTCACCGTGTAAATGTTGTTAGAGCCCGTCATGGCCGTTGCTATTTGACGTTGTCACGATCTTGTTGGTGCACGTCTTTGTCGTGTTGGTCCATGTTATGGTCATTGCTTTGGGACGCTCGTGTTGTAGGTCATGCTAGTGCTAGTTATACTGCTTTGTCGTGATCATGGTTGATGTTATTAATTGTGTAATTTGTTTTGTGTGAAGGATAATATCACACAAACTCCTAAGCAGTTCGCGGTGGAGGATAGCCCTGAACCTCAACCCTCATTAGGTGGCGGAGATGAAGATGCCGCGGATCATGATGCTGAGGAGGTTGAGGACGATGAAGCAGCGTTGGGGGCAAGCGAAGATGTCATACGGAGCCGCCAGAAGTTGAATGCTATGGCTACTATTGCCAACCTCCGACTCCAACCGGTGCATATTTCCCGGCATCACATCCCATTGTGTAGAATGGTTGTGATGCCGATGGTGAGACCTACTCTCTCATGTGATTTGACAAAACTTGAGGAAGAGTTTGTGCATGGCTACAGAGATGGTGCAGCTGTTTTCTATGTCTCCCTCACCAATGAGCAAGGTGATATTTAAGAGGTCACTGACGAGGATAAAGAGAAATGGGGGCCACTGTGGGATGAAGAAAATGAGAAATTCAACAAATATCTCCGTGGTGTTCCGGGGATGCAACAGTATGTTAATCGGATGTTTTTTGTATGTGATGGGAACCACCGTAGAATAGCTTGGATGAACCACATTGAGAGGCTGCATAAAAATGAGCCCTCATGGCACTACTCCGTTGATGCCATCATTCTTGACACTAAAGGGCGGATTGGTCTTGTCATGCAAGTTATGCATGACATCAATAAGTGAGTTTTTTTTCCTCATACAATAATCATTTTGTTCATGTTGTCTATATATTGTTATATGATTTTGTGAGATATTTGTTTTCTAAAAGATTCATTGTATTCATTTTCTCTTTCATTGTATTGGTTTAGACACACAGAGGATTCACACGTGAAGACCAGTCTGGTTCACACGTTATTCAGGGTTAAAAAGTATGGTGTAATGCCATTGGAGATGTTCGATGAACTGCTCTCTCCAGTAGAGATATTGAAATGTCAAATGTACAATTCCAAGCGTTCGTGGTATCATTTAACGGTTGAGGTGTTCACGGCCTTCATATTTCGGGTACATGCTTTACTCTTGTTATCAATTTCGAATTTAACATTTTTACAAATGTGTATGAAATGAATAATTCTAATTCTGTTGCAATTGTTTGTGCATGTTTAGCATGAGATTGCTGTTGCTGCTGATCTTGCTGCTCGACTTCATCGTGAACAAACCCATCCTGACGATATATCTGTTGGGAGTATTGCTGCCGCTATGCGTGCAGCAATTAAGGAGAAGACGGCTAAGATGAGTGTCAAGCTGGGAAAATTGGCTGCCGTTGCAAACCCTGCAATAGGGGATGACTTTCTCAAGGAGGTAACTATGAATCAATTTTATTTTGTTTTGTTTTAAACTTTTAATGATATAGGAATTGAAGCACGATGCTTATTGTCATGATATAAATGTTGCAGATTGAGAGACACTGGACGTTGAACTCCACCCCCGAGTTAACATTGGAGAAACTCCAACTCATTGCTACTTGTAATGTAGCTCCCGCTCATAAGGTTAAATGGATAAAACTGTTCAACTCATCTGTGGCAACCCGCGAAGCATCTTGTTTCCCTCCCAAACCTTTGAATGAAGAAAAGTTGAAAGTTTTTCTTGTCAAGGCTTGTTGGTGGGCTGGAGTATGATATTCATACACCATTTAATCTACTTGATTACATGTGCTTTAATTTTTGCTCATGATTTATATTTGAGTTCTAGTTAGGTTTGTTTACAAGGTCACTAATTAATGTTGATGAATATATTTCACGAAATTGCAGATTGAGGAGAAGGCAGTAGAGTACTTTGATGATATTGTTCGTGCTGATAACATTACCATCTCCATGGACTCTCCTCTTGAACCTCTATCGTTGAGTGCTTTCATAGAGGAGTGGCGGATTCGACTCTGGGACCATGCTTTTCTAACTTACTTTAAGGGGCATGATCATTTCAAGAAATCTGAGGATTTCTCTACATTCAAGGGTTCTGATCTTGCTGTGAAACGTGTAATCTTCAGGTGTGCTCAAAACAGCTACTAAATTATTTTCTTGTGTTTCTAATTTATGAAGTGAACTTATTATTGGGTTTGTCTATTGAGTGTGACTATGAATTTGTTTTCAAATTCAATGAGTGTTTTCAATTGACACGGATTTGTTTAATGCAATGTGAATTGTATGTCATTATTTTCATATCAAGTCAATGTATAATTGTTCTTTGTATATTTAACTACCATTGAAATGTTGTAGATAATTCAAGTTTGAGCTTCTTCCCAAGAAGGCCATCACCAAAGAAGATCTCCCTGTCTTCCTCAACACTTGGTTGGACCGGTCTTCAGACGCTTGTATGTTATCGCCGGCTCAGCTGCGTACGTGGACTACAGCGCATTTAAACTCTGGCGCTTGGTACCTGGACTGCAGCACATCTTTCACGCCAATTCAAGAGATGGAGCTGAAGCGGAACTGGGAGGCCGCGGCAATTGCAGCTGAAGACATCATTGAGCTTGCAGATGTGGAGGATGACGAAGCCAGAGAGAAGGCTATGAAGAAACGGGAGGAGTCCGATCGTAAGAAGGCTCAGAAGGTTAAGGATGCTGCTGAGAAGGCTGCCTTAAAGGAGAAGGAAAGGATTGAGAAGGCGGCAGAGAAGGCAGCAGAGAAGGAGAAGGGGAAGAAGAAGACTGTTGAGCCTGCAAAGAATGAGAAGGAAGCTGCAGGCGCCTCTTCTACGGTGGACGGTGGTTCTCGATTACAATCGACTCCTACCAGAGGTACTAAGCGTGATTCTCCCTATGATTTTCTCTCTCAGGGCCCAATACCAGTTGACCTTGGACGAGTGGAGGACTTCACCAATGATGAGTTCATAGTGAACACATCATTGGGCCAGATTCTTGGAGCTGGAACTGGTCCATTGCCCCCGGTTTATGACGACTTGAAGGCATTTATGAAGAAAGTAAGTGTTCTTTTTAGTTAATTTGTGCAATTTTGATTTCAATATAATGTTTTCTGCAATCAACGTAATTAATAATATGAGCTCTTTGTAGTAAATTCATTGATTACTGTGTTTGTGTATAATTTGATCCATCATAATTAGAAATGTGTTCATGTGTAAATGAACCAAAGTGTTTAAATCCAAAACTGTGTTTTTGAAACTACGATTGATGAGTGCTATGTTTGTATTTCAATTGTTCAAGTTTTGATTGGAATGTGTTCATGCATAAATCAATCAATGTGTTTAAACCCTAAACTGTGCCTTTGAAACTAACTTCAGTGATTGTCTTCTTTTTCTTCTAGCACAAGAATGACAAGTCCCGGGCGCATAAAGGTGACTTGAATTCCAGGGGATTAGTGGACCTCATGATCGTAGATATGCCTGAGGGTCTGCCAGTCCCAGGCGTATCCAATCCTGCCTCCACCGTTCCCAAGTGGAACCAGGAACCACGAGAATTCTTGCAACCAGTTTTTGATTTTGCAGATCAACATCTGCAGGATGATGGTGCTCTTATTATTATTTACCCTTTTCGATCAGCTACAAAATCGAAAATCTTGGGTTACTGCAATAGCTATGGATTCGAGGTAAAGAAGGACTGGTGGGGAATGAACCGTCTTCACCTGACATCCCCTACCAATCCGTTGTTGACGGTGAGTTTGTCTATAAAGTTAATGTTGACATTGATATACTAAATCCTAAACTTTGTATATGTTTTCCTAAACTTATGTAAGTGTTTTTCTTTTGCAGACCAATCGCTTTGGCATTTGCTTGGCGATCAGGGTTAAGGGTACTTGGAATCCATCCTCTTTTGCATTCCAGCCAGTCCCTGCGCTTCTTCGTAACGGAGTAGATGTTGCCCGTGACGACATCGTCCAGAACTACATGGGTAAAGATGACCAGTTGATGAACGGGGAGGTGCCATGGCGAGGACCGCGAGAGAAATCTACCTTGTTCATGCAGATGCTGATCGAGACATGTTCTTTTCCAGGCGACGTGGTGTTGGATTGCACTACCGCGACTGGTTAGTAATTCTATCTCATTCTAAATGATATGTTTCACTTTTTGTCATTGTACATTGATTATAGTTGTTTACTATCTCTCTTGTCTACGTTTGTCTACTATCTTTCAATTTTTGTCCTTGTAGTTTGTTTACATTTGTCTACTTTGTGACTGTTTTTGTAGGCGCCTCTATCCACGCTTGCCGCAATGTGGACCGCCACATCGCAGCGCTAGAGGAGGACAAGGCTATATTTGATGCGGTCCTTGCTCCTCTCACTCGACCCGCTGTGACACGTAGGCCTCGCCAACCGAGGGTTGTTATTGGCTTGGATGACATGGACGATGAGGACATTGTAGCGGAGCCGATTGTGAAGAAATCCCGATTCGGTAAGTAAGTCGGTTTATGTAATTGCTTTGCATTTTGATTTGTAGATCTTTGCTCGTGGTTTATTTTTCAGTCTTTCTAATACTATGTTCTTTTTTTGCTTTCAGATGCGGAGGACTAAATGCTCGAGTTCACCAACCTTTCTTCTCTAATCCCGAGTTTTTTCCTAGTCCTCCTAAACCCTTCACGCTGCCGTCTTATGCAGAAGGAATTGCTAGACAGTTTGCAGAGCAGCGTGTTTCTGATCGTAGTCCTCGCCCCGTGTTTGTTTCTGCTCGTGTTTTAGAGTTTGTTGATCAGGAGGCAATTGAGTCTGATGGTGAGGCATCCGGTAGTGATTGTAGTGACATAGAGGAGTCTATGTCCGCATCATCTAGTCCCACGGTTTCATTTGAGTCTTCACCATAGCACTACACTCTTGAGTATTGTGACTATTATGTGTTACTCGACACAGATGTTTTTATTGGATTGTAGTGAGACTAAAAGGGCCACTACCACTTTTATGCATTCATTGTCTATCTTCATTTTTTACTTTGATGATACTTTTATTCAATTTCCTTAATTCAATTCTAAGTGTATAAAACTAATCACCCTAATTCAATTCTATGTGCATTCAATATAGTTTCAAAATTTCTTATACATTGTAATCTTTGATACTACATTTGAAATTTTGAAAACATAATCTAAAACTCTTCACATGTTGGTTTCTAAACCCTAAACCCCATTACCTAAACACCCTAACACCAAATCAATTGAAAGTTTTTCCTAAACCCTAAGACCCTAACACATTGCATTGTTTTATAAAATTATTGACTCAACATTAGAATGTTACATGCATTTCTATTATCACTAAATCTCACACATTTAACAATTTTACCCAACTAATACCTCCCACATACAATTTGTAAAAACCGCTCAAATTTCTTTCATATTTCCCCCTAAACTAATAGCAAATAATACCCAAAAGACCTAACCCACGGTCATAGGTCCAGTTCAAAAAAATTGAAAAAAATCTGTAAAAATCTGTGGGCTCTCAGGCTCTCAGGCTCTCGGGCTCTCCTGTCTAGGCTCACACGCTAGCATTCCCGCACTTTTGAAGGGGTTTTATGAAAGACACTTTGCAAAATTAAAAAATTGTATGAAATTCACATATTTATTATTGAAAATCCGTAATATATTTGATTAATTGCAATGCACTGCACTTTTCACCATAGACAAAAATCACACCCTTTTTAAAATAAAAAAATTTGATTTCTGAATTTTTTGGCACAATGGGGCCCCGAAATGACCGCACTTCGCCAAGTGCGTAAATAGCGAATTGCGTGTTTTTAGAGTCTAAAATGTAGCACAATTAGTTAAAATTTGGTTAATTTATTGTAAATTTAAAAAAAACAAAAGAAATGATGGAGGGAACATCAACACTTTTTCCAAATACCGTAGTTTACTAGCAAGTTTGGCAGAAAATAATTTTAAAAATAGATGCCTAAAATTTTGGGAAATAATTTTCAAAAAAGATATCCTTTTTTGTATGGAAAAAACAAATATTGAAGAATATTTGGATTTGCATAAATATATTTTTAGAAATAATTAAATATTAGGTAGACAGGTGCCTAACCTGCTAGTAAACTACGGTAGAATATTTTATGACACGGAGACAATGTTGAGATGATGTACTTTAGAACGTTCTCCTTGGTAGGATTTAAATTGTATTCACATAACTAAATTTGCTTTGGGAAGTAGACTTGGTGCAGTATTTCAAATATTTTTTTATTTTTTCGAAAACCCATTTTCTTTTATTCCGGGCAGCCCATTAAAATTGAATAGCGACGAAAAAATGGTCTCTTGAGAGCTTTGGGGTTAAACTATTAAAAAAAATATTGTTTCTAAATACATGTTCGCTTGCACTAGAATCTCCTGTAATTGTTGACAAGACTACTGAAAATTGACCAAAATAATAAAAGGAGCTATTATATTCAATTTGTAAAGTGTCCAAATTTTTGAAGGTGCGGTAACTTTTTGAAATCCAATGTAAAGATGAGCCATCGGTGTCTCTAGGACAAGAGGGGTTGTCCTATATTTTGTTCTTTGAGCAATGGAATCTCCCCAATAGACTTTCTCCGATAGCAATAGAATTTGAGCGATAAGAGGTGGTGTAGTGTTTTCTTTTTCTTGTTTGTTTTAGCCATGGAACTCGCATGCATTTGTTAAGGAAAAGAAAAGGAGAAAAAGGCAAGTATTGTGAAGTTATAAGACGTGCGAATGATACATGACAAAATGATGAGTACGGGACCATGAGTATAGTTGTCTCTCTCTATTATGACATGTTTGGAAAACCCTATCTTCAATATGGTATACATGAATTAGGGCCTCCTTCCATGTGGAGATCGGTTGGGTGGAAGGCACTAGAAAACAAGCGGGAATGCTAGCATGTGAGCCTAGAGAGGAGAGCCTGAGAGCCCAAAAGCCTGAGAGCCTAGGAAAATTTCAATTTTTTTTTGGTTTTTTCTGTAAGGGACCTATAACCGTGGATTCAGTATGTATTGAATTTGGAGTATAATTGAACTGCAAATTTTCCATTTACATACATGTATGCAAATAGTTTATGAAACATTTAGGGTTTAAGTATCAAGGGTGTATCGTTCGAACTTTGAAAAATTATACATGAACAAAAGAGTATACAAATCAAGGACGTTGGATAGTAAAGTTTAGGATTTTGGGTTTAGGGTAGTACAACACGGGTGGCATTAAACTGGGTTTAGGTTTAGAACATAAATGTGTAATTGGTATAATTCACATACTACATCTATGCAAATTAGTAATGAAAATTTGAGGGTTTAGGGTTTAGGGTGTAGAGATTGAACATTCAAAATTGCAACATGAACAAAGGAGTGAACAAATCAATGAGTTGGAGAACAAAATGGTTAGCAATGTGAAGTACAACACAAATGTAAAAATCCCAAGTAGTGGCCCTTTTAGTCTCACTACAAATATCAAATAGAAAGTAGTACAAATATGTGGAGAGAACTTAAAAGTTCCTCTCAATCATCACTAGAATTACCGGTACTAGTAGACCCTGAGCAAGAGCTAGATGTAGAGCGGCTCGGTGAACAAATACCATCACAATCAGACTCCTCAGCCTCATCATCAAAGTATACAAGTGCGTCAGAATTCAACACCTTTGGCTTTGGAATGTGATCCCTAATACCATGTCCTGCAAGAGCCTGTGCAATAGGCTCAATGTAGCATGGCAACTGAAAAGGTTTGGGTGGGCTCTCAAGAAACTCTGGCCTTGCAAAAAATGGCCTCTGCACGGTAGAATTCGTGGTCTTCATTTTTCTGTACAAAGAAAAGAAAATGAACATGAGAACAAGGTGATCAAGAATTTATGAAACAAAGCATCAATTGGAATGTTTAGGGTCAAACTTACTTACTGAATCGGGAGTTCTTCAACACTCGAACAACCGCTGATGGAACTGCGTCTGGATCCTCTGATGCAGACGATGATGCAACGACTGGCTCAGGTTCGGGTTGATGGGCACGCCGCATAGACAATAGCACCCCATCAAACAGCTCTTGGTCCTCTTCCAATGCCACAAGGTGGCGTTGCACGCGGCAGTATGCCAACAATGACGCACCTAAAACAATGCATGGAACAAAAATACATGCAATAGTTATAAGTAAAAAGTGAACGAGAAATAGAAACAAATAGAAAGAATGGAAATATGTTGAAGATATTGAATTCAAGAAATATATAGAAAAAATTGATGTTATAAAAATAAACCTGTCATAGTGGTGCAATCCAAGACAACATCGTTGGGGCGAGAAGTAGCCTCAATCAACATCTGTATGAACTGACTATCCTTCTCACGAGGACCTAGCCAGGGCTTAATTCCATTCATTTTTTGGGAACTCTTGGTGGTGAAATTCTGTAACATATCATCCCAGGCCACATCTAATCCGATAGCCTCAAGAGCTGGGATAGACTGAAATGCAAACCGTCCTCCAGCAACCTCTGGTAACTCACGAACTAAGAGATACACTCCAAACCGCTGTGTCTGCATCATATATAACCAAAAGAATTAGTTGATAGAAAAAGCAAAACAATATTGGAAAAAAAAAAAACTAGATAGTGGATGAGAATTTACCGTCTTGAGATGGTTGACTGGTGATGCCAAATGAAGCCTATTCATGCAAGTCCAATCTTTAAACAACGTAAAGCCCGTTGCTTTACTGTAACCAAGAATGTTAGCCTTGGTAGACTATCTGTATGGATGGATTACGATGATAGCGCCATCATCAACCAAGTGATTGTCTGCAAAGTCAAAAATCGGGTCAAGCCAGTCATCTTCTACTGTATACCACTCTGGAATCTGGCCTGGCAGATCTGAGATAGTGGGAACTAGAAGGTTCTCGGGCATGTCCACAAGAATCAGATCAACACATGGATCCTTGCAGGGCTCTCCTTTGAACACTCACGGACGGTCCGCTTTGTGCTGCAAAACAAAACAAACACAAATTAGTAAACCGAAAAATCCAAGCAGAACAAAAGAAAGTAATTGAATTATAAATTGTCAAAGAAGTATGACAAGCATTTTACCTCATCCAAGAAACTCTGAATCTCCACAAACACCTTTGGGAGAGGATCATCTTCGTTTTGTGGAAGAGCTGCTCCAAGTGAGGTGTTGAGGACCAATTCATCGATCTGCTGGTCCTCTCCTAAGTCTACCAGCTCAAGAATTTGGCCACAAAATACCTTGTCTTGTGAAAGCTCCAAGTATGCAACATCTCTCTTGGTTCCCCGCTACTTTTGGTTCTGGTGCTGAGATTCTGCATCAACACTAGAAGAAGAAGGCTTTGGGACTTCTTGTACCTTTGGATTCTTCTTCTTCTCCTCTTTTTTGGCGACCTTCTCAGCTCGTTTGTCAATTTTGGCTTGCTCACGAGCGGCTACCTTCTCTTCTTGTTGAGTAATCTTCATGGCCTTCTTCTTGTCTTCAGCTTCAACTTTGGCAATGAGTTTAAGCCGTGCCTCCTCATCAAGCTTGTCTAACTCATCAACCAACAAGGCAGGTGTATCGGCAGTCTCAGCTCAGGATTTGAGATCCTTCTCATCTGCGTGAACAAAACCCAACCCACAGTCCAAGTACCACCCAACCCCCTTGAGATGTGTGCTGGTCCACGTCTTCAACTGTAGCGGAGAAAACATGCAAAACTCAGAACTCCGATCCATCCAACTCTCAAGAAACACTGGAAGATCTGTCTTGGAAATTGCCTTCTTCTCGAGTAGCTAATGCTTGAAGTACCTGTAGACATAAAATACTGAGCAATTAGTATTATAATTTGATGCAACATTATGTGCAATTATAGGAAAAAAAAATGTACAACTTAAACCAAGTTAGACTGAAAGAAACATACCTGTAAACTACACGTTTGACCACGAGATCAATACCCTTAAAGTTCTTGAAGGCAACTGATTTCTTGAAGTGGTCAGTCCCCTTGAAAACGTTAAGAAATGCTTTGTCCCAAAGCTTCACTCTCCAAGACTCTATGAATTGGGGAAGTGTCCTAGGCTCACTTGGGACATCCATGTTCAAAGGAACATTGTCTTTGTGGACAATATTTTCATACAACTCCGCGACGGAGTCCTCAATCTGCAAACAATAGAATTATGAAATTAAAATTACTGGCCTTAAAGGAAACCGAATTGCCTCTCTTGTATGAATAGAGGAGTTCCACCACCTCAGCTATCGGAGCTTGTGGTGAGGAGGTACAACCGTTGTAGCAATTAATTGAAGCTTGTCTAAAGTGAGCTCCAATTGCGAGGCATTCATACTCCAATGCCTCTCAATCTGTAAGCCAAGTCATATATCCACCATGAGCAACAGAAAAACAAGCAACTTCAAATAATAATAAATGTAACAAATTGTCTTATACCTCTTGCAGAAACTCGGGTCCAAATGCTGGATTGGCAACGGCAGTCATCTTCCTTAACTTCACAATCAATTTTGAAGTCCTTTCCTTGATGCCCATCTTCATTGCAGCCGCGATGCCTTCCCGAGTAATGTCTTCAGGTTTGGTCTCCTCACGATACACTTGCACAGCTAAATCACCAGCAGCAGCAATATCTTGCTGTGAACACATCATTGTTAGAAAATTACAATGAGTTCAATGTCAAAAATGTAATTTCAAGCAATCAAGGTATAGATATGAAACATACCCGAAACATTAGAGCCGTGAATACATCTGCTTGCAAGGAGCACCATCCTCTTTTAACAGAGTTTTGACACCGGTCCATTTCCTCCCGACTCAACAACTCAGTGAAATAATCTAGAGGCATAGTTCCAAATTTGCGAACTTGGTAAAGTTGATGAACCAAGTTTGTTTTCACGTGGGAGAATTCCGTCTGCTTGGAAAAAAACATTAGTGAACTATTAGACATAAGCGGTGAACATTAGAAAATGCAAGAATTCAAACGAGTCTAACATTTGATTGATGAGTGGAAGATTTTGAAGATAATGTACTCACTTGTTGATATCATTCATCACGTTCATGAGAACGCCAATTCGTCCCTTTGTCTCCAAAATGATCGTGTCCACCGAATAGTGCCATGATTGGACATTACTGTAGAGTCTAGTGATATAGTTCATCCATGCGATTCTACGATGGTTACCGTCGCAAATGAAGAACATCTTACTCTTCATGAAGCGCAATGAATCTTGAGAATCTAAAAACTCATCAAATTTGTCACTCTCTGCTTCCCAGATTGGTCCCCATTCACTTCGATGTTTGGATGACACATGCTCTCCAAGACCTTGCTCGTTCGTAAGAGAAACATAGAAAACACAAGCACCTTCGCGGTAGCCATGCACGAATTCTTGCTCAAGCTTCACGAGATCACATTGCAAAGTAGGCCTTACCATAGGCATCACGACAAGGCGGCATAGTGGAATGTTGTGTCATGAAATGTTGACAGGTTGCAAGCGAAGTGCAGCAAGTGCTGCAACTGTATTGATCTTCTGTGAGCGCCGTATGTCGTCTTCGCTAATTCCATCCACAGTCTGGACAATAGGACTCTCCTCATCGTCTTCGTCACCTTCGTCACCAATCCCCGGTTGAGGAGTGAGACTATCCTCTCCATCGTCTGAATTGTACTTTGGTGTCTCCAGATCCTGCATGCGTAAAAGAAACGTTAGCACCGACATTTGAGATTAGTATAAATCAAGTTATTTTATAAACCATTGCATTCAAGTCCATCAACGAGAATTGATGACGAGCACAATTGAAAAGAGCAAGCCTGAATATCCTGCCAATGGACCACAAGGCCAATATCAACGTGGCGATCACAGACCAGCTCAACAAGAACATTCTGGACCATCTCAACACGAACAACAAGGACTATGTAGAACTCAGATAGAGATCCCACGCGAAAACACGCAGACGTCGCATGCTGGCCTAAAAATCTCTCCTTCATCTCTACCGTCGGCCCCGAGGGCACACCACGTCCACCATGCATTCACCCACAAAACCGCATCAAAATATCATGGGACTAGTACGAAGCAATCCAAGAGGGGACTTTAAAAGGCAAGAGGCCGACGCCAGCATGAAATTATCTTACAATCTGACCATCTAAAGCTACAGGAACTCCGACAAACTCGCATGGCTTAACCCCCAGCCTTTGCCCAAATGTGGCACATGTAGCACATCCATCAGGCTGAGGCTGCTCCAAGACAGGGCTCGGGCTCGTCAAGTGGCGCCACACGTGGCCTATCACACCCCCCTCTAGACAACCGTCGTCCCCGACGGCACTCCACGACCCCGTAGCCTTTGTGAAAAATCACGCACACAAAGCAACTAGCCAGAGCTCGAGTCATGACGACAGGGCGCCATGACGTCACGAAGACAGGACTCGCGCATAGCGAGTTTGGCTCACTGCTTACACAAGATATTGCCACTCGTGGCCAAAGATTCAGAGCATTTACATTCAAGCACCCACAAGAACGAACGATCCCAGAACTTGACCCCAACAGTTTCACGTCACGGCGCGTGCTGTTACTTTCACGTCACGGGGTGTCACCCTTGGCCAAACCCCACCACCGCGAATCTCCCTTCGGCCCGAGGGCACTCCAGGACCCCCAGCACTTGCACCAAATGGGCATGTAAAGCATGCAAATTCTGGCTCAGGTTGCTACACATCACGTATCGCGCGACGGCTGTTGGGGGAAGGCTTGGCCGCTGGGCTCTACTCGCGACGGCAGTGGCACATCACGAATCGCCACACTTGGCCAAACCCCACCATCTCCACGCTATCGTCGGCCCCGAGGGCACTCCAGGACCTCAATACTTCCACATGCCCGTCACCAACACAAGCAAAGTCTGGCTCATAAAGTCAGGGCTAAGAGAGGGGCCAGTGTGCCCAACAGTGCCATTGAGAGTTAATCACATCACGCGAGTTCATCACATCACGACCATCTGGGGAAAGGCTAGGGCTTTGGATATACTCCGTGAAGGGAGTGGCACGTCACGTGGCGCTAGTCGTGGCCAAACCCCACGACGAACAATCTACCGTCGGCCCCGAGGGCACTCCTGGACCCCCCAGCTCCTGCTCAATCTGGGCAAGTAAAGAAGGCAAAGTCTGGCTGAGGTTGCTAGACGTCAGGTTTCGCGCGACGACTGATGGGGGAAGGCTTGGCCGCTGGGCGCCACCCGTGACGGCAGTGGCACGTCACGAGGCGCCACCCTTGGCCAAACATCACCACCCCCATTCTACCGTCGGCCCCGAGGGCACTCCTGGACCCAAGCACTTCCACGCGCCCGTCACGCAACGCAAGCAGAGTCAGGGCCAAGAGAGGGGCCAGTGTGCCCAATAGTGCCATGACAGCGGGACCTAATTACGCATGGGGCCTAACCATCACGAGAGATCATCACAACACGAGCATTTGAAAGAAGGGCCAATTCATGAACGAGACGATCACAAATCAACATGACGCGCCACCCGTGGCCAAACTCCACCACCTCCATTCTACCGTCGGCCCCGAGGGCACTCCAGGACCCCAGCACTTCCATGCGCCCGTAACGCAATGCAAGCAAAGTCCGGCTTAGAAGTGAGGGCTAGAGGGGCCAGTGTGTGTCCATTATTGCCATGACAGAGGGATTCTACTTACGCATGGGGCCTCACATCACGAGATTTTGGAAAAATGCTAGGCCTCTAGATAGACTTCGTGACGGGAGTGGCACGTCACGCGCCGCCACTCGTGGCCAAACCCCACAACCAACAATCTACCGTCGGCCCCGAGGGCACTCCTGGACCCCAGCACTTCCACGCGCCCGTCACGCAACGAAATCAAACTTTGGCTCAAACCTTAGAGCTAGAAAGGGGCCAGTGTGTCCAACATTTTCATGACAGCGGGGTTCAACAACACGAGAGTTCATCACAACACGAGCACATGGGGAGGGCTTGTTCGCTATGCCATTCCCGTGACGACAGTGGCACGGCACGAGGCGTCAACAATGGCCAAACCTGACCTCCCCCAATCTGCCGTCGGCCCCGAGGGCACTCTAGGACCCCCACGCACTTTCACACGCCCGTCACGAAACGCAAGCAAGGTCTGACCAGTGTGTCCAACACTGCCGCGACAGAGGGATGCTCAACACGCTTGGGGCCTCATCATCACAAGCGTTCACCACAACACGAGCACTCTCAAACAACATGCAATCCACGACTTGGCCATGACAGTAGTGTGGCTTGCAGTGTGCGCAACACTGCCTCGACACGAGGTTTCTGCTAACGCTTGGGGACTCGACATCACGAGAAATCTAGAACCACGAGCAACTTGACATCACGAGAATCACGAGCAACTCGACATCACGAGCATCACGAGCAACTCGACATCACGAGAATCACGAGCAACTCGACATCACGAGCGTCACGAGCAAATCACGAGTAACTTGTCATCACGAGACTCCAATGACTGGTTCCCAAGATCATGGCAGAGCTCGCGTCAAAGCGAGTGCTTTCCAACACCGCCGTCACCTCCAGGGTGGTGCAAGCCCCACCACGAATCCAAGTTCCCAACTTACACACAAGTAGATAGCTCGGCCACAACGTGTGGCTCGAGTTTTGCCCAGAGCGTAGTCCCTCCAAACCACCGTCGGCCCCGAGGGCACTTCCTCACCCCCCCTCCCCACATTTGCACACATCTCACACTACTATCAAGCCTGAAGTGCCCAAAGTAGGGCTTTCACTTGGCCATGACAGTAGTGTGGCTTGCAGTGTGCGCAACACTGCCTCGTCACGAGGGTTCTGCTAACGCTTGGGGACTCCACATCATGAGAAATCCAGAACCACGAGCAACTTGACATCACGAGAATCACGAGCAACTCGACATCACGAGAATTACGAGCAACTCGACATCACGAGAATCACGAGCAACTCGACATCACGAGAATCACGAGCAACTCGACATCACGAGCATCACGAGCAAATCACGAGTAACTTGTCATCACGAGACTCCAATGGCTGGTTCCCAAGATCATGGCAGAGCTCGCGTCAAAGCGAGTGCTTTCCAACACCGCCGTCACCTCTAGGGTGGTGCAAGTCCCACCACGAATCCAAGTTCCCAACTTACACACAAGTAGATAGCTCGGCCACGACGTGTGGCTCGAGTTTTGTCCAGAGCGTAGTCCCTCCAAACCACCGTCGGCCTCGAGGGCACTTCCTCACCCCCCCACATTTGCACACATCTCGTACTACTATCAAGCCAGAAGTGCCCAAAGTAGGCCATGACAGTAGTGTGGCTTGCAGTGTGCGCAACACTGCCTCGTCACGAGGGTTCTACTAATGCTTGGGGACTCCACATCACGAGAAATCCAGAACCACGAGCAACTTGACATCACGAGAATCACGAGCAACTCGACATCACGAGAATCACGAGCAACTCGACATCACGAGCATCACAAGCAAATCACGAGTAACTTGTCATCACGAGACTCCAATGACTGGTGCCCAAGATCATAGCAGAGCTCGCGTCAAAGCGAGTGCTTTCCAACACCGCTGTCACCTCCAGGGTGGTGCAAGCCCCACCACGAATTCAAGTTCCACACCAGCACATGGGAATGAACCAGGCTCATGCATCAAATGCAGACATGGTCTATCTCACTGAACCCCAAATGGTTTCCCAACTCATTAAATCTTCATGACAACATACTCAACGAGGGGTAGCATTTTCTCACCTCGTCTGTGGGCTGTAAGTTGCCTGATCCAAGCTGGGTCCTCGCCATCCCTTGCCCCTCCGTCTCAGGTGTAGATTCCTGAACCATACAACACGTGTTTAATGCTCATATATATCTTCACAAAACAAATGATTGGCATTCAAATTCCTTGTCTTCATGAGTGCCATTCACATTTGTAAAGTAATCACGCCTTACCTGGTGCACGAGATTCTCATCAGGTGGGTCAGGTCCCCTCCCTCCCGCGGTCGATCCTCTGTTCTTCCTCATCGCGGCCTGGATTGTGCAGTGGCGAAATAAAAAGGCAGTGAGAAGACGTATTCGATAGTGCGCTACTGATGTTGCAAGGTCAGATAGCGCGCTACTGATCCGTGCAAGGGTAAAACTTGAAGGGAAACAAGGGAGCTCGTGATACAGCAAGACAAGGGAGATCGTGAGACAAAAAGACAGGGAGACCAGGGAGCTCATGACACAGCACGACAAGGGAGCTCGTGAGACAAAAAGCCAGGGAGACAAGGGAGCTCGTGAGACAGAGAGATAGGGAGACAAGCCAGCTCGTGAGAGAGGATGAGAAAGTAGCTCGTGTGTGGAGATGAGGTGAGCCAGCTCATGCGAGGAGAAGAACGAGCTTGCTCGTGAGACCGGGAGCTCGTGACACAGCAAGACAAAGGCGCTCGTGAGACTGACAGACAGGGAGAGAAGACAGCTCGTGAGTGGCTCGTGCGCGGAGATGAGGTTTAGGAGCTCGTTCGACCAAGAGCTCCAGCATCAAGGTGCTTGAGCGCGGCGATGAAGTGGCACCCTGAAATCACCCCAATCGTACCCTAATTTTCTAAACCCTAACCCTCAGCTAAGCTATCACCCTAATCCAATGCAATCACAACCGTTGCACGGGTCCATGTGTGCATATGAACGATGTCCTTTATAACACCTAACTATATGACACGTTCCAGATGTCATTCTTTAGGATCTAAAAAACAATATTATACAAAATTGGTCACTGCGTTCAAAAATTAAACTAATGTCCTAATGAATCTAATTCTCTCAACAATTCACGAAAGTACATAAACGTCTTCAAAATACAAAGATGGCATACTATATAAGCAAAGTACAATATTCCATTAGTGGATAGTATCTTACAATGGATGGTGTAGCAAGGGCCAGGACCCTTTCGACGTTGTCTTCGTTGATAGCCTGTTTCACGTCTACCGCTTCTTCAACTTCTTGCAAGCTCGCCAAATTCGTCACTTCTTCTCCACTAAAATCTATTCTCACACCCTCGAGATTCTCAAGAGTAGACAGTCGTGACATGTGTTTCGTGGATCTCATCCTCGAGCGTGCCAATTCACGTCTGGTAGAATATAGTACCCTCCCTCGTCTTCTACTCTTCGTCTGCCCACGAGAACTCTGTGAGTTACTTGAACTTCCATTCAGCATCTGCCCAGTTGATAGTCGAGCATACTAGAACTTCCTATAGATACACTATCTAGATTACCAGGCAAGATGAGCCGAGACTGAGCTCAAATAAATTCTATATCATGTGTCCGTTGTCACTTCACAGTATAACAAGCGCTAGCTATGTGTATTGATCACGACTATTGATGCTATATATGATTGCTCGTGCCTCCCACAAAATACGCTGTCATTGTCATAGAAACGGCGTGTCAGTATCTTTAAATTACGGATGCTTGCTTTAGAGAAATCTAGTTGCCCACATGTCCATATCTATTATGATTCACCAACTTTATACTCCGCCATCTAATACCTTGCTATATAAGGCTAAGTACACCATATTCTACTAGTTCTAAACAAAACATACTTTTCATCTGTCAGTCATGTACTACGCAGTCCACGTGAACGCTGGAAGAAGTTGACATTCAATATTGACTACACTGCTTGAATTTATACGAAGGGTGAGAGAACTAGATTATCTCTTTGTGATCCAACTCAAGCTTTGTCTAAATCTAAACACCAGTGATGGATGCTTCGGAAGTTCAATGTGAAGAGATAGTGCTGGACTTCGAAACCATTGAGAGATTGATGATGGGAAACGAAAAAGACTATCCCGTAGTGTCAAGGAATGGGCGTCAGGTGCAGATGATGAATGCCATCAACAGCTTGGAGGGTGCAGTGGAACTCCGGATGGCGAATTTCCAGACATTTAGGACTCCAAGATCGACCTCGCAACGATTTTGCTAGACAAAGATGTTCTTTTTTCCTACCGAGTCCCCTGTGGAATATGGGACGCCCGCCCTCGACATCCACTTGTCTGGAGGCTCATGTGGTCTCATTATGTTTGTCAACTCATGGGACTCCCCGATCCTTGCAACCTTGAAAGCGAGGGTGTTCCAATTGTGCCAGAAGACATTGCAGCTGCCGTCCAAGACTTCTTCGACGATAAACCCAAGCCTCCGTTCTGGGGTTGCGTCTCTAGCGTCATGCCTTTCTAGGGCTCCTATGATTGACAACACTTTTGTGCTACAGTAGACGAGGTTGCAACCTGGATGTTTATGATTAAAATCAGAATATTATAGTATTGAACAGGAAGTTTTAGTATTGACAGTAAGGTACAATACCTATGAGTTATATATTCTTTGTTATTTTGTTGTGATGAAACCAGGTGACTATCACAAAAAAAAATTCTTTTGTCAAAGTATAAATAAAACCGAACGACAAGTTCTTCTCGTTAATATTCTATCACTTTACAGTGTATGACTCAGCCAACGCCAAATTAGATTCATCCCAATCTCATTACATCCACTCATTAACTTTGAACTGCGAGTTGATGCATGTGGCACACTACATTCCGTCTCTATTTTAATTAGCTAGCGCCGTATAACACTTTGACGTTGTTTAGATTAGTCGTTCGGCTAAAGTGAAATTGATGTCAGTTGCAAGGCGGCTCCAATCTTAGACCTATCTCACCGTCTACATTTCAATTTCTACCGTGACTCTGAATATAGTCACTCCATAGGAAACGACACCTAGTTATATTCTCAACCCAAATTCAATGCCCCTCACAATCCATCTTCTTGTGTCTTCTTTGCTGAATTATTTCTCTTTCTTAACCAACTAGTATCTCTCTAGTCCGATCGTTTCTATGGCCAGCATTTCCGTAAGAGGTGACGAGGTCCCACTAGTTCTACCAGTAGGTGAGACTGGCTTTGTCAAAGTCACCTCTAAACTTCTCTACATTAGGTTTGGTCTAGCAGAAAGTTCCATCATGGTCGAAGAAGAGGTCCTTGAGAAGTATGGAATAGTCAAGGAGGGCATCTTACAGTCTAGATGTGAAGACAACGAGGGTTTCTACTGGCTCCTCCATCAGGGTCAGTACAAAGCATACGGTCTTACCCCACAGCAACAGGCTGCATCTACTGAAATTATAGCCCCTGCCTCAGATACTTCCACTATAGAGTTGCCTCACGCACGTCGTGATAGGAGGCAATTCGCAGATCCAACTCGTTCCGTTGCAGATATTATGGTCAATCTTCGTAATGTGAAACGCGAGACTTTAGACCCCATCATTGAGTTGTCTAGTGAATCTGAGGGGGAAACACCATCCCTACCCTCGCAACTTCCAAACTTGAATGAACCTGCTCTTTTTGTTGCGACTCAGCCTATTGTCCCCACCCTTGCTAATAGTCTATCTTCCTCCTCATTCTCCCTCCCTCCTCTATATCCTATTAGTTCAAAGGAATGTCCTAGTGTTATGCAATGTTTACGGAAGCTATCTAGTGTTCCTGGCTCTCGTACTGAACTTGCTCAAATAGATTTTGATCACATTGAATATCATAAGGTGCAGTTTCTTCCATCGCAGTTTGATGGCGATGTGGTCTTTGAGTTGCCACCAATTAGTGGACGTGTGCAATCTTCCGGAGCCCGGAGCATGAAGGGAATGGACAAGCAATATGATGGCCACACGTGGTGCCGCACGACGACGTCCAACATCCACAACCCCTTTGGTTTGAAGTTCAGGAGGTCGACGTGCGTTGGCCACTTACGTTGCGACAACGAAGACTGTGAGTATCTTGCTAGAGCGTATAAGAAGAATGAGACAGAGTGGACAGGTACAACTAACTTCCCGTTCGATGTTCGTCAAGGCCCTCCTTCGGATTCTTGCATTGTATGTAAAGTCTGCAAAAAAGCCCCATGTTGTCGTGACTCTTGCACAGCGCGAGTGTATTACGTGCTGAATGTCAACGACAAGTCTCGTGCATGTATCCATTTGGGCTTTCATCGACATCCCGTCGCCGAAGGACAGTGCAGGGAGTCTATGGAGACCATCACCGGCTTGATTGCATCGGAGGTGGCGAAGACTCCCACCGCCAAAAACTCGGCCATCGCTCTTGCGGCTAGCAAGGAGTTCCTCGAGACGTTTCTTGTCCACAGTGGGCCAGGCCCAAAAGAGATGCTCCAAGGACAGGAATTGGACAAGGTGATGGACAAGTTTCGCATGCTCAGTTCTCCTAACATTCGGAACATGATCGCCACCTTTCGCGCACAGGGCAAAGGCAAAGGCGAGATTGATCAAATTCTGGAGATGAAGCGGCATGCAAAAATCGAGTTCATACACGACAGTGTATTCCCGGGCCAAGGCCAAGAAAAGGTATATCTCTTCAAAATGCTCGTGCATGGCCCCGGGAGTGGCGTCGACCTCGTGAGAAGGATGCAACCCGGAGGTGACCTCCAAAATTGCTTCGTCATGTTCGATCACGTGAAGAGAGTGAAGCCATGGATCACCATTGCCTGCCATGTTTATGACTCCACCTACTACAAGGTGATGACCATTGCTGTCTGCGATATGCAAACGGAAGGCACTGAGGGACAGCTTATATTTTGGCGTTGTCTGAACAAAGTGATGGACAACAATGGCGTACCAAATCCAAACTTCAAAGGTTTCATGTGCGACAGCGCACAAGCAAACTTCAATGCAGTTCGCATTGTCTATGGCTCGGGCAATCCTGCCATGCCTATGGTAGACCGTGAAAGGACATGTCTATTCCACTGGGCAACGAGCATGCACAAGCACACTGAGAAGCTGATCGCCAAGAACTTCCAGAACCAACACATCAGGCTTTGCAAACAATATAAAGATGCCAAAACAATGGACGAAGCTGATAGAATGTACCTTGAGTTGAGAGCGTGGTGGTACTCTTCCGGTGCTGCTTCAGAAGATGCGATCCGCGAGCTTGAAGACTGGCTGGCCTTTTGGCATTTTCGCTACCGTCAATGGGGCGGTTTCATGGAAACGGTAAAATATCAAAAGCACTCTTTCATTTCACGTTGATGTTTGGAATATATTGTAGTCCCTCGATGTCAATGGTCCTTCCCCCGTAATTGCATGTATGTTGACGGGGTCAAGTACTGATCCGTCGGGCCCGACGGTTGCTTGGACACCTACCCTAAATCCTAAAGTCAGATGAACAGAGGGCACTTAGAAAATAGCCGTCGGCCCCGACGGCTATTTTTCTGAAATGTTTTTTTTTCAGATTTTTCTCAAATCAGAGTAAAAAAAACAGAAGTTCAAATTGTTTTTCTTTTCTTCCAACATGATTATTTATACATCTATCACCCCAACGTAATTAGTACTAGACGTTTAGGTAACCGTGAAATCAAAGTTATTTTGTGCAATAAGATAAACTGGGTGATGCAATTTCTGCAGAAACTTACCGCAGATGAACTGGCAGACATCCCAACATGCTACCTTGCAAAGACCGTTCACAACAAGTGGATGCAAGCCTCCGGGAAGCGAGGCTCGGACCTCTTTGTTGCCACCACCGATGATTGGGACCGTGCTTTCATGCAGATGACCAACTATAGAACATTTCTATGTGGAGGTCCGTCTGGAACTGGACCGTCCAAGCACGATCTAAAACTGAAGAGGGCTATGGCATCCCATGATGGCAAGAAGATCGCCGAAGCAATTAACAACATGCCTGGGGCTGCGGAGGTTTCTACACGAGTTCCACATTTGGAAGGAGAAGAGGTGTTTGGCTCGGCCAAGAGAAAGCTCGACATGCCAGTGGGTTGCGAGGGAGATTCTCATCGCCCTGACAAGGTGAACTTCTCGCATCCATGTGTCCAAACACGATCTGTCGCTGCTCGAATGAACTCGGAGCAATCACCAAGATCTACTTCCCCGGTTCCATTCACTACTAGGGTGTTGGAGACTAACTGTGACACCTCGAAATGGCACATTGCAAGGATATCTCACAAGTCCAGAAGGCAGTGTCACGCAGTACAAGCGGGGAATGGCAACAAGTGCAAGATGGTGATAGCGAAGGGCGGTAAGGCCACAGCTGCCCCAACCTACCGAGGCACTAGGACGGAGTACAAAGGGACAAAACCTCAAATGGCTGATTTCTGGTTCTGTCCTGACCAAATCGCACGATGTGTCATGGGACCGAAGCGCTTCTTTGTCATAGACCGCCCGGAAATCCCTGATATTTGGCCCGTCCTCTCTCGTACAAACCTCACGCGTGCCGAGATCCTAGAGCTCCAAGAAGCCGGGTTTCGCCTTGAGTCCACTACAGCCCTTTCGCCTCGACGCCTGTTTACGACGTCGAAGGTGTTTGAGCCGGTGCTCTGGACTCATCCAAGGCCATTGCATGCAGATAGAGTCCCATCTTCTCGAAACGGCAAAAACGTGCGTCGGAACACTAAGGCTCCCACGGAAGCTCACCGGAATCAATGGGAGAGTGCTAGAAACGTGAAGGCACATATTCTCCGTGTTAACCTCCTCCCCTACCCCGAGCTTGGTGCCATCATCGTGCTCCAATCCGAGGTAGAGCCGGATGATAACTTGTACAATATCACATTGTGCAATTTTCCGTCATGTACGTGCCCACATTATGCGACCATGAATTCTGCAGCTGTTGGGAGGCGTGGCCAGTATGTCAACTGCAAGCACCTCTACTACATCTTTCGATTCTTTTGCAAGCTGGACTATAAAGTTGACACGTACATCCATGCTCCTACTCTCAGCTTGGATGAGGTCAAAACGATTCTGCTGGCTACTGGGATCATCAAGATTGAGGATTGAAGAATGAGGACCAATTGGTGTTGAGACGGGGGGACTACAAGTCTACAACTGGAATCAATAGCACCCTACTTTGAATAGTTGATGCCGTATTTCGAATTGGTTGAAGTATTTGCATGATAAGTTTGACCAGTAGAACTATGTATTAGAAAAAAAGCAAAAAAATATATACTACATATTGATCCACATTATCTCTTTCCGTTCTTTGTCTCTTTTCAATAAGCTCACCGGATGGAGTTCAATTTCACCCATGTACCCTATAATTTTCCATTTATTTAGACTAGACCCTACACATTGTCCTACACTAAGTACTAACCCACGGTTATAGGTCAAGCGGTCATAGGATGCCAAAATTTACTATTATTAGTAATCAATCTAAAAATAGTATTTTATTTACTAAAATTAGAGTCATTTTCTAAATTCAGATGGATCCCAGGCTCTAGGCTCCCCAAATCCCAGCTCTCCGCTCTTGGGCTCTCCTTCCTAGGCTCGCACGCTAGCGTCGTTGGAAAACAAGAATTGAGGTCTCAAGAACCACCCATGCTCCACCCATTTCGGTAGAGCTTCTTCCTTTTGAGGACCGGCCACCCACACCGATCCCCACATGGAAGCTTGCCTTTAGTGAGAGAGAGAGAGAGAGAGAGTAATTTTGGTTAGAAGGATAAATGTGAATGAAGAGTTGTATTGGGGGAAGTGCTACCAACTTGACTCCACGAGATCAAGATGGCTGAAATAGTCACAGAAATGACTCCGTCGTCACCTGTGTATTGCTTGAAACAATGAATCATAAGAGCAAGTCCAGCAGTTGCAGAGAAAAAATGTCCGTCAAGCATCAATTTGAAGGCCATTTTTATTATGGAGGAATGTAATACAAGAAGTACCCCAACAACATTCTTGGAGCAAACACCAAGGCAACTTATAAAATGAAGATTTTATAAAAGTAACTTGATGACCTTGAAGCACGGGCCGGTGAATAGTCTTCAAGCTCATTATTTAATTGTGGATTGAGCATCTTTGCTTGCTTAGTGTGAGAAATTCGCTTGCGCCAAAGTTCTTTGGATGGCGGGGAAACCTCAAACTTTGGCTCCAAAAACTATTATTTAGCGTTAGTGGGTGGTTGCCCCCGCCTCTAAATCCTCCGGTGGTCTTGAATGCGGGGCTACTGTTCATGCCCCCCCTTTTTTGAAATTTCCATTTTGGGCACCTTCGGTGTTTTTTTTGGCAATTTTTTTTGCAAATCTGCGGCCTACGGCCACAATTTATTCTAGGAGGACCTACTTGGAAACAAAAAACCATTAGAGGAGGGGGTTGTTTTTTAAGGTGGGCCCGTACAAGGACAAAAATAGGGGACACTTTTGTCCCCATTCATTGAAGACCACCGGGGGATTTAGAAAAATCC
The DNA here is from genome assembly GCA_022496805.1 of Pohlia nutans. Classification (NCBI taxonomy): domain Eukaryota; kingdom Viridiplantae; phylum Streptophyta; class Bryopsida; order Bryales; family Mniaceae; genus Pohlia; species Pohlia nutans. Next base: position 21,427,412 of record CM040094.1, read on the forward strand.
GGTGGTTGCTAGGCCAGCTTCGAAGCAAGTGGAGATTACTACACCAAATCTTGGCGTTGCTCCCTCCAAAATACCTGTTGCTGGGCATGCTCTAACTTAGAGCATCCCCACTCCTACACACCAGAGATGACTCGCTCAAATTATTCATTACCATTTGGAGGGCCCTTGCACACACTCCCCCACCCTTGGAGGGCCCTCACACATCAAAAGTGCACATTAAATATTCAATGCACCAATCACAAGTAGAACATGGGGATTTAGTCAACTAATTTGTGATTTAGTCAACTGAATAGTGATTTGGAGCAGTGAATTTTTAAAGCTTTTTCCTTGGTAGCGCGACATGCACCCTGGAATGTAGCTAGATAAGGAAAAAATGGATAGAATCATCCATGTATACATGTTCATCCAAAAAAATCTATTATAAGGCATTTTCATCCAAATACTGGCGATTTCTAGTTGTTTACGAGAAGATTTTGGCGATTTCATCCACACTCTTGCCCATTTGTTCTAGTGTAGGAGTAGCCAACCCCAAAAAACAAGTAAGACACTGGCGACAATTCGCCAATAAAAATTTCACTGATTTGGAGGGCCATTTCTTGACACGCTAGGAGGGAGGGCCCTGAGCCATTTTGGGAGGGCCCTGAGCACTTTTCATTTACTTCTTGACTGCCAGGGCCTTGGGAGGGCCTGCGGTGGCTGCTCTTAACCCCTAAGTGACCGAACGACCATTTTATGGTCGCTGCCCTTTTTTTACGGGCTGCCCGAGATGAAAAAAAAACTTTTTTGAAAAATAAAAAATATTTTCAAATAGGAAATCAAGTCTACTTTCCAACCCAATTTGAATTATGTCAATCCGAGTTAAACTCCATCAAGGAGAAATTTTCAAAGACAAACACCTCAACATTGTCCTAGTGTTACAAAACTTACTATTTCGGGAAAGTAATGATGTTCCCTCTTTGAATTTTTTTGCTTTTTTGAACTTTAGAATAGAATGTCTAGTTTCAACCAATCATACCAAATTTCAAATTCTAAAAATAAAATTTGTAATTTTGGTGAATATTCAACGATAAATGCTTCTAAATTTGTGTAATGAGTATCGAAAACATTTTTTGAAAGTTTGACCATACGGATAATTACTAAACATCGTGCTTCTTATTTTCTCTTTTGAACCAATCTTCATCGAAGTTGTAGAAGCAACATTTTATAGCACATTTAGGTTTGGCCCTTACCCCCTCTGTCATTTAGGGGTTAAGGAGGGAGGGGAGACTGTAGAAATCCAGCTCCCAATGACGGAGCAAGGACCGACGTGGCGTGATGGGTGGCGGGCTGGACGCGACGCCGGCACGCGTGACTCGGGTAAGGTATTGCTGTTCATCCTCATCAGCAACTGAAGCTGCCGGGCTTCCCTAACGTAACTTACTACCGGTAGTTAATTTAACTTACTTACTGACGGACTTACTCTCTCCGTCTCTCTCCGTCCCTTCAGTTAACTTACTTTCTCGCAGTGAGCGCACAGCACAGCAGAGCAGCTTAGCCTTGCTAGCTTAGCTTAGCTTAGCTTAGCTTGGCTTTGCTTTGCTTTGGTTCGCTCCTTCCCTTATTACTGTAGCTTCCCTTCCTCCAGCCTTCATTGCCAGTCCGTCAGTCAGGGTTTTCTAACTTTCCGATCCCGCCTCGCAGCTAACTTAGCACGATTCATACCAGAAGCTCATTCAATTCCATTGCCGGATCATCGCCGCAGGCATCCGTTCCGTTCCGTTTCATTCCATTCCATTCCATTCCATTGTGGCGCCGAGGTTTTGAGCCGCGCGCGGCGTTTGATCCATCACCATGCCAGACCGCGCCGGCACCACCAAGAATCTCTACTGTATTGGCACCTTGGATACCAAGGGCCCGGAGATTCACTTTCTCGCGGAATGTCTCTCCTCCGCTCTCGCGCGCTTCCAGCTTGATAATGTACGTTCCTTCGTTTTTTCCTCTCTGTTTTCATTAGGTTCCAGAATTTTGGTCAGTTGCCCTTCCTTGATCCTTCTTCAAGAGTCGGACTTCTGCTATTATTTTCTTCTGTGTGTTCGCGTAGCCGCACCGCACCGCAGGAGTTCTGTAGACAATGAGGTTTCTTTTTCAGAATCAATTTTTCTGATTTTTAATTTCTCTTCTTTAGGTTCGTCATCAAGTGACCGAGAAATTTTCTGGCATTGGTGAGGGCCATTGAGCGATTCTCATTTCAAGAGACAGATTCTTACCACCATTTTGTGTTTGTTAGATTAGCACCGGGAGGAATTGCGTATAAACGACGAAGATTGTGTGGAATGAGCTTGTTCTTGTCCTGAATGAATTTTGATTGTATCGGTGTACTGATTCATTTCGAATCATTTCGGGGGTTATAACGCGTCTGTCAAATGGCACCGGGTTGTTTATAGCGGATTAAATCTCTGCTTCAGATTCGTCATCAAGCGATCGAGAATTTTGGTGGCATTGATTAGGCCATTGGTTGATTATTATTTCAAGAGTCGGAATCTTACTACCATCTGCTGTTTGTTAGAGTAACACTGGGAGGGATTGTGCGGAATGAGCTTATTCTTGTTCTGAATAAATTTTGATTGTAGTTTTTGAATTTTTAGTTACTTCAATTCCGGAGTCATTTTGAATCATTCGGAGGTCGTAACACGTCTGTCATAGTGCACCAGGTGTTTGTAGCGAATTGAATGCAGTTCGTGAACTGATAGATGATTAGGACCTACCCGGGAGAACAGGGTCTGTCTTGCGAATAGTAGCAATCCACTTTTTAGATAGATATTTACTGGTGAATGCGTGGACTAATATTTGTGAGTGTCATCACAGGTGCAAGTGGTAGTGGTGGACGTTTCAACTACCCAGAAAACCCTAAGCAGCACGGATCATACCAACATCAGCAACGAGGAAGTGCTTTCGAATCATCCAGATGGACATGAGTTAACGATCTCATCGCTTGGACGGGAGCGGAATGAAGCACTTGCCACGTTGAGCTTAGCCCTTGTTCACCTCTTAAAAAAGTCTCATTCCCATGGGAAGCTAGCTGGGGCTATTGGCGTTGGAGGCTCTGGTGGCACTGCCCTGATCGCTCCTGCTCTTCGGGCCCTTCCTTTGGGGGTTCCGAAACTCTTGATGTCCACAGTGGCCAGTGGAAATACAGCTGCTTATGTAAAATCTTCCGATCTGGTCCTTTTCCCTTCAGTTGTCGATATTGCTGGTACGTTTCCTCTCTTCTTCTTCTTCTTCTTCTTTGTATTATATAACTATTCTGCACCTAGTTTATGACTAAATGTAGGCAGACTGTAAAATAGTATTTACAAATGTCTAGTTACTGTGACCCAGTTCAATACTTTGAAAGAGTACTAGCTTATATGTAGTCCATCTCAGCGTGTGTTCTTGATAGTCTATGGGGCTATACCCTTCTTCTTTGTAAAATAAAAGGATCTTGATGTTCTTTGCGTTTTGTGGGATGATTGATTGCATTTTGTGAATGCAGGTCTCAACACATTGAGCCGGCTAGTGTTAGCTAATGCTGCGGGTGCAGCAGCTGGTATGGTTGCTACTTGTGAGCATGCAATTGGCCAAAAAGGAACTGTTTCGACAAAGCCAACTGTTGCTCTCACTATGTTCGGGGTGACAACGCCATGTGTTGATGCTGTTAGGGCGAAGCTTGAACAGCATGGCTATGAAACACTGGTGTTTCATGCTACTGGGACAGGGGGACGAGCCATGGAGAATTTGGTTGCCCAGGGCCTTGTACAGGTATAAATCTGTATTTGTAAGTATTCTTAGGTACGTTGCTTTATGTTCTTTTGCTCTGTCATATCGATGAGATAGACCATTCACCATTACATTTGCCTGACTTGGCAACCCTGATATAGTAGTTCCTGTCTTTGTCGTACAGGGTGTGATTGATGTGACAACTACAGAGGTAGCAGATTACGTGGTGGGGGGTATCATGGCTTGTGGTCCAAACCGATTTCAAGCTATCTTACAGAAACAGATTCCTCTGGTGCTATCTGTTGGCGCCTTGGACATGGTCAATTTCGGTAACAAATCTACTGTGCCCGTGCAATTTGCGAAGCGTCAGTTTCACATCCACAATGACCAGGTGAGCTGAATCTTGAAGCGTTCGGCATTTTGGGTGATGATAGCTCCATAGACAACCATTGCAGTCGCTCTTATACGCAGGCTATCTTAATTGAAATGGGCTTGCGTTAGTGTTTTGTGAGAGGTGTGACGTGGTGAGAGAAGTCCAGCAGAAAGCACAGATGTTGATAGTGAATGAAGTACTAGTTTTAAGGAAAAAAATTCCTTGAATATCCTACCAAATCATTGATTCGAATGCTGTGTTTTTAGATAACCCTGATGCGGACAACTCCTGAAGAGAATCGGGAAGCTGCGAAATTCTTAGCGGATAAACTGAATCATTCTGTTGCGCCTCTGCGTGTGGTATTGCCGGAGAAGGGTGTGTCGGCTCTAGATGCAGAGGGCCAAGCATTTTACAACCCTGAAGCAACAGGGGCTTTGTTGGAGGAACTTGAAAAGTCTATTCTGCAGACTCCAGAACGAAAAGTAAGTCACTTTCAACTTCAAAACCTGGATGGGATTCTCATGATGCTAATATGCTCTAATAGTTCGTTTACTTAGTACAACTGTACAATTCAGCAAGTTTGTTCGGGAGTTGACAGATGAATAGGGGTAGAATTATTACATTTTCCAACGTCCCTTGGTGCAGGTATCTCCAGCTGTTGCTGAAACCCTGCGTTTCCTAACAGGGCCTTGATGCCTACTTGTACTTGCCGTGGAAATGGATCTTAAATCAGACAGTTTTCCAGTTGTAAGTCTGAAAGGAGGATGTGCATACTTCAAGCCTTCTCAAGATCATTTTTCTGACAATCAAATTCACTTGTATTGTCAATATCAGGTGAAAAGGCTGCCATATAATATCAACGATCAGGAGTTTGCTGATGCGCTCGTAGCTGCCTTTCTGGAGCTGCACCATGCCAGTGGTACATCTCAGCAAAGGGACGTTCCTACCTCTCAATCATTGCATATCCAGACTATAAAGCCAAAACTTGTCAGAAGCCCAACTGATCATTCCCGAGCCAAACCAGGTCTACTCTTCTTTGACATACGAATGCACAGTACCTAAAGGCTTCCAACTGACATGATGGTGGCTTTCTTTGGATATCACAATTGTTTGCGTTCAAGAAGTTTTGAGGTTATTCTGCTATCATTTTCAAGGCACAGTCCAGCCTTAAAGTCTTTTGCAAAACTCAAATTCTCTATGAATCTGCTTCAAACAATGGAGGAAGCTTTATTCCCGTTTATTTTAAACCTCCCTTATTTTGTTCGTGTTTCCACCTCAGAGACTTTAAAGAATCGGGCTACCATACTGCAAAAGCTGAAGAATCAAATTGCACGAGGAATACCAATCATAGGTGCTGGAGCTGGAACTGGAATTTCTGCCAAGTTTGAAGAAGAAGGGGGTGCAGATATTATAGTCATCTACAACTCTGGACGGTTTCGGATGGCTGGTCGTGGGTCTTTGGCTGGCCTCATGCCCTACAAAGATGCAAATGCTGTGGTGCTTGATATGGCATCGGAGGTCTTACCTGTACGTCTGTACTCACCTCGTCATTTTAGTGAGCGATTTCATTGATCTATCTGACCTAGGTTTTTTTTGAATTTGACTGGATTTCCTGGAACTATGGTTTCAGGTCTCTGGAAACTGACATTGGTGCTAAAAGTAAGTGTTTGGTTTGAAGGTGGTGAAAAGAGTTCCAGTGCTAGCAGGAGTTTGTGCATCAGACCCCTTCCGCCGTATGGATCGATTTTTGCTTGAGCTTGAGCGACTGGGCTTCGATGGCATTCAAAACTTTCCAACGGTTGGTCTCATTGACGGGAACTTCCGGCAAAATTTGGAGGAAACAGGCATGGGCTATGGGTGTGTAGCTCAAACCAAGGACCTATTTTTTCTTTTATGCTTTCAAGTGCACTTCGTAGGTCGCGAGGTGTGACTTGTGAAGGCTTACCCTGATGAGTTATGAGGATATCGTCTCACATAATTGATTACATTTTAAACGACTCCTGAATTTTTCTACTTTCAGTCAATATATGCAAACCTACATTATAGATGTGCTAAAAAAATCCATTCCCATAAAATGCATTGTCCATTAAGCAATTTCACTTCAAATTTGATAAAATTTCAGTTTTACAATGCGTACAATGGGAACAAATTACACTTTCATTAAGCAATTTCACTTCAAATTTGATAAAAATTTCACTTTTACTGTGCGTACAATGGGAACAAATTATACTTTTACTAAAAGAAATGCTTTCAACATGGAGATATTCATATTTGAAAATAATAAGCAGCTCAATTTTTCCCATTTTTTGTTTGTTTTTAACACTTCTTTGCACACATGGACTTCTCGTGGCGTCATTAACTGGTTATCCCCGCTGGGCTGTGGAAACTCAGCTAGCATGAGCCTTTTTCCATTTTTATTCACTCTAACATTTTTTTTTCTCTCCAATCAAGGAAGTAAATTCCAAATTCCAAATTTTAAAGTTTTAAATGTGGATATTTTCTCAGTAATTGTTTATCTTTCCTTCAAATGATCAGTAGCTTCATCTTTGTTTTGTGAGCTTTCCAAGCATATAATATAAAAAGGTTATAGAATTTGGAACAAAATGAGCATAATATGATTCAATTCTTTTGGGAAGGAATGTTTTTGAGGCGAAGGATATTTACTTATTGCTCAAGCAAGTGGATTGAGTGCTGTGAATGGATGGGTGTTGGCAGTGTGGAAGTCACATTGATTCGGCAAGCGCATGAGATGGGTTTCTTGACCACACCATATGCTTTCAATGCACAAGAAGCGCATGCCATGGCAATGGCTGGAGCTGATGTTGTAGTTGCACATATGGGTCTTACTACAGCTGGCTCTATTGGGGCAAAGACGTCAGTTTCTTTAGAAGACAGTGTGCGGCGTGTGCAGTCGATTGCTGATGCAGCGTCTGAAGTGAATCCGGAGATTATTGTACTCTGCCACGGCGGTGAGAATTTCCTTTCGCCTTCAATTATTATTTTATTATTTATTATTTATTTGTTTTTGTGAGAGCTCAGTTCAAAACACTATATTGAGGTCTGCAGGAGCACCAAGTTTTACCTGCATGTTTCGCATGAGACATCATTCTGCCTGCGCTTTGGAAAGTGAAATGACTATGAAGAGACTGTTGCAGGGCCCATCTCAGGACCAAAGGAGGCAGAGTATGTGTTGCAGAGAACGAAGAATGTCCACGGATTTTATGGAGCATCAAGCATGGAGCGTTTGCCAGTTGAAGAAGCGATTGCTGGCACGATGCAGCAGTACAAGGCAATCCAAATTTCAGGATGAGCTTCTTACACCTGCACATTAAAGCTTTCTCATGCAACTGATGTGATGGATAATTACCACATGATCCTTGAAGGAGTCTGCAGAGTTGAGTGATAAACGATCATTCATTCCAATTCAAGGATTCTAAGTATTTGTGAAGTACGGCCATTACTTCATGGCTATTCACCAATATAACTGACTGTCCCATCTGTCCTGTCTCCTCATCTTATCTGCATGCCCAATACTTTGTAAAAAAATGAAGAGTTATTTTAGTTTGTTCAAAAACAAAACCAAATGTGGACTTCTGTTTTTCCCAAGAGAAGTTCCATCTCCAGAATCCGATTGTGTGGTCGTATAGACAATGCAAAAATTATGGGTAGTGGGTAACAATGACAAAGATTGATGTTTCCTGTCGGTCATCTGAGATTTCAGTGATTTGAAAGATGATTTGATATGATAGTGTGCATTCACCCGCTGTCTACCTTTTTGTTGCAGCAACTATTATTTACTTCCATTGTAGAATGTAGTTGATGTGACTTGTGTGGCAAATGGAATCATTTCAAACTGAATCAGTTCTTGGTGCATTGCATGAAAGCTTCAATGGATATGTGATTGGGGAGTAAAATACAGGCAAATTGAGAATCGTTCTCTGCCAACTCATGAAGAATGCTTCTGTTGAAAGAGTCACTATCATGCTTGGTGATTATGGATTGAAGCTCAATAGTCTAACTTCTTAGTGTTGTGCACGAGGGCGAGGGTGCATAAGCTGATGCCACCCTAATTCTTTTGGTGGAGAAGGAAGTCTTTCAAATTTGGCTAAAATGTTTTTGAATGTTTCAAGCTTGGCCTGTTATTTGTGGAGCAAAGAAAGACAAGGAGAGGTGTTAGCCGCTACACTACCCAAAGATAGAAAATTGAAGCCAGAAGGAAGCACAGGAAGGTGGAGAGGAAGGTGGAGAGGGCGTAAGGTAATAGATATGAATGTGCGCACTTCTCATGGACGGTGACCATGATCTGCAGTTACACGGTAGGGTGCTCATCCGATGATGTGCATTAGAGATGAAATCCTACAACTCTAGTTGGCATGTTGAAATGCATCGCCCATGTAAGACAGAATATGACCTGGATTTATTCCCAAAATATACACCACTTACAAAATATAATGATGCTTACAAATGATATTGGTTCTAGGGTTGGATAACCTATTACCACCACCTCCCCCATTTATGACAGGTATAACTTTCTTGGAGCCACCACAATTGAGACCCAAAACCACCAATTTCACTATTCAAATAGACCAATGGCATGCCAAGAATTGCGAAGAAATAGCTGGTGGTTTTGGGTTAGCTCATGAGCGGATCTAGGAACAACAAAGTGTGAACTTAGGAAATTGGTATGTGATGTATGGGTAAAAGGTTACTTTCCACTTTGGAATTTTGTATAAAATTGACAAATGCAAATTAGATGTTGCAAATTTTTGCAATCCTCATCAAAACCTATTTCGAATGCAGTCATATTTTTTTGGGGAATCTAGCACTGCCAAAAATAGGCCAGATTGCTTAAGTTGGTGGTAATAGGTTATCCAACCTTATTCAACTTTGACAACAATTTATAAGATTAGATCTAGAAATGTCCATAACTTACCGTATCTTTTCCAAATAGTGAATAATCATAAACCTTATAGTCTCGATGGCCCCTATTGAAATTTGGCTAATTTTTTTTTTCAACGTTACGTTTGATAAGTGATCGATTTGTAATTAAGATAACAATTAGCTGGAGTGAAAGCTTGGTGAGTGGAACTCCACCACGATTGTATGACATCCTCGGGACCAACATCAAACAATTCAGCTTCCTTCTATATTAGCACACTCATGCACATAGAGTAGGTTGTCGATCAAGGCTCGACACCGCTCCGCTCATTTCTAATTGCCTCTTGCGAAAAGTCTAAACCAAAGTTTAAACGTCACCAACACATTATAGGGAACTTCATCACACCATAGCAAATTGGAGTTTTTACACTTTACACCAAGTATGTGATTTAGTGTTCATGAGAGGTTTTTTATTGTTCAAATACTTTAGCACCTATTATCTCTCAATCCAATCATGTCAGTGATGCCACCTCATATCTACATCCTCTCACTATTTTTCATTCCCTCTAAATTACATAAGTCTTCGTGGTAGGGTTGCACTTTCGAAGCTTGCAATATTCAACAGAGGGAGATGTGTATCTAACACCTCTAATTTTCCATTACATATGTTATATACTACTAACAACTTTACCAAGTGGCTAATTGATTTGATCTTCGGCAAAAGTATGTGGTACACATGTAGCTTTTGGGAAATTCTAACTACACTAAATAGTGTATTTAGTGTGAGATAATTATAAGATTTGAAAATGTTATAAATTTTTACTCTCGACAAAAAAATTTACCAAAGACATTGATTCCAATACTATTGAAAGATCCCCATCTTGACCAATATAGAGGGTAAAAAAATTGGTCAACAGTAAAAACTTCCAACATGTTTATGTAAATTAGTGTATCTCACACTAAATACACTATTTAGAGTAGCAAAACTAGGTCACAAAACTTATCTTGAGCATGCATGAGTGCGTAGTCGTTAGCGGAGCACTTAGTTGATAGCACTTTAAACCATCTATAGTTGGGAAATATATTGCTGGCACTCTTAACAGAGCATTTTTGACATCAGAGGTATTGAAAGCATTGCACAACTATTTACTTTCCTTAAGAACTGGAAACGAGAATATTGTCAGTATGTGGAACATTTGCCATTACTACGTCATTTGCACTATATAATAGTTATGAAAATGTTTAAATATATTTGAAATGGAATCTTTTCATAATACTTAAAATCTTTTATACATATTTTATATCATTTTGGAATCTTTTTGAATATTTTGGAATATTTGCAAAATCTTTTTGAACTCTTTACACATTTTATGAGGTGTAACAATCAACAACATTATACATTTGAATCCAAATTCTATTATTAAAAAAGATGAAATAATAAATATAAAAAGTTTCGATGTTGTTTTATATAATTCTTTTAGCTGCTTACATTGAAGCACTTTTTAAATAGGTACTAAAAAAATTTGAATGCCAAAAAACCCTGAAATCTAAAGTTGTAACTACATATTTAAGCCATCCATCCGTGATTAGTTTTATGGAATGACAACTCATAATCACATACTATCTATTAATATAGAGTTTACTTTATCTCAAATTGAAATATTGGTTTAACTCATTGTTGCAACTCTAAGCCCAAACAAGCGACCAAAGGACTTTTTGAGCCTCAATGATCGTTAAAACATGTTTCGTCCCTTGTTTGTCATTGGTTGTTTTTTGTCCAAAGTCAGGGACTTGGACAATGACTTCGATCCCATTAGGTACATGCATACAAAATTGGATTGAAGAATTAACCAATCCACCATCAAACACACCATATCTTTTCAATCATTTTTATCAAATAAACAATGTACATTATGTGAAGATCTAAGTCAAATGTCCATTTTGGGTACACAAACAAATACAGTCACACCTCAATAAGTGTTAGAGGTTGGGAGTATACTTTTAGTTAACACTTAGACACTAGTAACACATAACACTTATAGAGGGCGATGCCGATGATTTGTAACACTTATAAAAAATAACACTTAGAAGAATTAAAAAGGTAAATACATAACATTTATAGAAAAAATTGATGAAATTACAGAATATTGTATCATTATTCATCTAAGTCCGTTGAAAGAATGAATACTTACCATCCTCCTCTCAAAATATAACATAGATTGGTCAAAAATTAACAGAGTAAAATTAACAAAGTCGAGAGCGCGGCATTGCATAACACTAACACATAACACTTACTAGTCTTAATTTTAAGAGAGCGGAAATCTCCATAACACATATAGAGTGTTATCACTTACCGAGGTAAAATTAACAAAGTCAGGAGCGCGATATTGCATAACACTTAACACATAACACTTTCTAACACTTTCTAGTCTTAATTTTTAGGGAGTGGAAATCTCCATAACACAAATAGAGTTTTAACACTTATCGAGGTAACACTTATCGAGGTCTGACTGTAGTACTATAAATTTATGATTCATTTATACAATTTCCAAATTATGCATACTAAGATCAAAGGTATTAGAATTCATTTTCAATTGTTAACAAGATTCAATAAAATTTTAAAAAATAATAATAATAGAAACCATATTGATAACTTAATGAAAAATTAATGAAGTGTACATACCTTTTAAAATGAAAACTTACGTTCCTTAATTCAGTACATAATGGAGTAAAAAATCTTCACCAAAAAGAGAGAGACAGTGCCATTCAATTGATGCCTTGTTAACCCCTAAACGTCTCAAGGTGTCCTTGGAATTGACAATTTGAGTACTATTAAGAAAAATATTTTGGAATTGATATACAAATGAAAGTTCTAGATTTTGAATTTTAGATTTCATCCATACGGTTTGATACCCTAATACTATCACCAATATTTATTTATAGAATTTGAAAGTTAAAATTGAAAATTTTTCTTCTAAATTCGATTACAAAAAAAAAAATTAATATTTTTGGGGTAAATTTTTTTGGAAAGAATTTGAATTGAGACTCTTAATTGTGGTGATTCTTTGAAATTTTTGTGTTTCTTAAATCTATTGACCTCATTTTTGCAAGGCCACTTTTGAACTATAGTCAATGCAATTTTGGATTGATTAATGACTTGACATACTTCTACATTTTTAATTTCGGAAAAATATGTACTCAAGTATGATTAAATCCAACCATTAGATAGGACAACAACTTGGTGAAGAATCTCCAAAATATTGGATGACTTTCATCCCAACATTGATGAGAACGTAGGGTGGGTTTGAATATGTTAGTGGTCCAAAACTCGACACTATGACGTTTAGGGGTTCATACCATAGAATGTACCATACACCTTCTCTGCAATTACTGTAGGAGAGGAACTACACTAAAATTGTAATTTAGCGTTCAGCGAAAATAGATATCTTTTACCACGATTTGTTTAAAGGGATAATATCTCTACAAATATATAGAAGTTTGCCACTTGTCATTCTCACTTCTACTAAAAGTGTCATGTTCCTTTTAGGTGATGAAAGTGATATGAGCTAGCATGCCATGCTTATTATAAATTTCACATTTGTAATTAGAACTCTCTATCCAAAAAGGTTTTCTTGAAGTTTTTAGCATTTTTAGCATTTTAATTTTTTTACAAGGACACTCAATATCTCTAATAAGTCAAATAGTGTACATGCTGAGAAATATTGAGCTAGAGACGAAATCAAAATTTTAGTGTAATGGTCCAATTATATTGTGGATCTAAATTATATCTTCAAAAGCTGAAGATATTATCACTATCAAAATCTTGAGCTCGTAAAAGTAATCACTGTAGATTAAAAGAATGAAAGGCAACTTCCATGAGATTGAGAAGTTGCCTGTGGAAGTAAGCTAAGTTAAGTTAGAGGAAGGGAAAAGTGGTGTTGCAATTTGTCTCATACCCAGTCAGGAAGGGGTGCGCACTGCCATGGATGGTTCCACTTGAACACGAACAAATTTGATTGGTGAAGGAGAAGTTGCTAGGAAGTGGAGGGCTAGGAAAAGCGTCTTCCGCATATTTTTCTGAACAGCTCACTTGAAATTTGGGACTTGGTCCCCAAAGTCCCGAAACACTTGTGTAAAAGCTTGTGGTTGAGCACTTGAGAAACGTCAGGCAGGCACCCATGGAAGGAAGGAAGGGTGTACAGGACAGGACAGTAACGTAGTTACGTAGGAGTTGAGAAGCGAAAGACGAGGGAGGTGGACACTTTTCCATCCATGAGGCGCTCGCTAGTAATGAACTGAGGAAGGCCTACAGTACTAGTAGGCAGCCACTTGTGGGCTGGAGATCATCGGTGGCCGCGTGCAGATGGCGAACGACGGACTGACTACGTCAATACCCGTGCTTGCTTGCTTGCTTGCTTGCTTTCCCAGAAACCGCAGGCACGCAGGCAGGCAGGCAGGCAGGCAGGCTGTGCAATTCCATTTCCGCGGCGTGAGAGCTGCTCCTGCTCAACTTCCATGCATGATCGATCACCTTCTTCTGCCATTTGCAAATGCCACACACGCCTGCTTAATTGCTTGCTTGCTTGCTTGCTGCCTGCCTGCCTCCAGGCCCCCGTTGCCATCCCTCAAGTGTTCCATCACAGGTGATTGCAATTTTCTTTTCCAGCTTCAATCTGTCAGTCATTTCTTCTTTCCCGGTCGTGCAAGTCGGGTGCTGCTGCTGCTGCTGCAATACGCGGCTTCTCTGCTCGACCTCCGTCTCACCACCAACGATGGCGTACTTCATCTGTGGAGATGCCGGTTTATTTTCTCCAGGTCTTCGTGTTCATGCCGAATCCTACAACATTCATTCGGGCCGGGTGGTCTAGGAGCTCCTAGTAATCTTTTCAGTGTCTCACTGCAGAATTGAAGGTGTTGGTTTACTACAGTCAGTCTGTGAAGTCTCCGGAACTAGCCCCGTTAGTAAGTTGATTGTACGCACCGACAAGAGAGCTACTGGCAGCACGAGTAAGATGCATGGCATTCCGGGTCGATTGAATCTCAATATTTTCTGGAACTCGGAGGGTTCCGAGAGCTTTGGGTTCAGCGTAATGCAGTGTTGCAATTGAATTTTATTTTGGATTATTTTGGAGAAGTCAAGGGTACGGGTTGCTCACATGTGGAGATGGGGAAGGTCGGTGTTACGCTCTCCCAATTGCTGTTTCTCCTATGTTGCAGCCCCTTCTTTTTTTCACTCTCTGTGGAAGAACGGACACAAGGGGTTGTGTACTCGTCTTGCCAATCTTCGGAAAAACCGGTGCTTACAGACCCCTTTCGCCTGCGCGGATATGTTAGTGGGCAATCTTATGAAGAGGTCACAGGGACCAGGATGGAAGAGATCACTTTGAAACCAAACAATAATGCGGTAAGAGAGAATCCTTTTCAGGTTCATCGTAAGCTTCTGTTTAGGTCATATTTAGATTCCTCGACCAGTCTTTCAGGTAGTGATGCTCGAGATGAATTCTAGTAGTTCCTTGCATTTGAGGATCACTATTCAAAGCGCGTTTTGAACTGCTGCGTACAGTAATGAAACACCTCGTCGTAGATGCGTCGACAAAGAATTTAGATAGATATTCACGGTGAATGGTTCTGAATGCTGTCTTCTTTTTTTTCTTTTTTCTTTTTTCTGCAGGTACCGGAAACAGCAGATTGGCACGCTGTGAACCAGCTAGTACTAATGAGACGTTTGCTTCAAGTTCAACCTTCGACATCGCCCCCAGTTGCCCAGTCTCCGAAACCCCGTACTCGGGTGTCAACCATCATCATTGCTGTCGTGGTCAGTGTAGTTTCAACACTTGTTCTGGCGTTGATAGCATTTTGTATCTACCGTAAGCGCATGATACGAAAAATAGTGGCGGTCAGAGAGAAACCCCTTCTTTACGGCACTGACGACTCTCTCCCAGTTTCGGTTGATGTTTCTGCCAGTAACCCCAAGCTAAAAGAAAATGTGAAGCACCATACAATCTCTAGACCTACCCTCCAAGATGGTATGCAGCTGACAGACATGAAACAGGCCCGCGATGGGGAGGATTTGTCCCTGAGCAGTGCAGACTTGTTTGAGATTAATCTTTCCGAGCCAGGTGCAGTGAGAAACGAATTGTTCCCATATCCCACCATGCCTGCGCTAACGAAAATGGGACCAGGGGATGGTGGAGCACTTCCAGGCCAGGGAAATGGAGTGTTGAGCTTCAACACAGCGCCCACTACACCATCGTCTACTCCTCTTACATTGAACGCATCAAGCGCAGCTTTCCCACGACAAGAGGCAGCTGAAGATCAGGTCGGAGTTTCCAGCAGCTGGCCCAACTCTACTCTGGCAGCACCCGATAATTCTTTCTCCCAAATACGACAAGATTTCGAACAACTTGGGAGTGCAATTGCTCAAAGGCCGCAACCAAATCTCCACAGCCGAAATTCAAAGTTTGAGGAAGTTATGGATCCATATCCAGTTGGATGGAAACGAAATTCAAAGCCAAAGAAACCTAACGCTCCAATCAAGTCAAGTTTTGTCAGCGCTCCAACCCCGGGGCCGCCTGCCCTACCTGCTCCACCTCCGGTTTCAGCCCTGCCAGAAATACTCGTAGAACATCCGGATGTTGCATTTCCCAATTTGAAGGATTACATTCAGCAGTTTACACCAAATGAGGACACGGGTAGTGGTGGCTGGTCCACACCCGTATCTCCTTCGTCACCTAAAACAGAAGGTATGAGCTCTGGCCGTCCATCTAAGACTGGTGAAGACATGGGACCAGTAGTGCCTGGCTCAGATTTTTCCATAAATGAAGAGGATGAGAGTTCCCGTATAGCTCCTTTGTCCCTCCCAGCTGCTGGAAAGGTGGAGGTCTTTCACAAGACAAATTCAGTTACCAATGGTGGAGATTCATCTGCAGAGTCCGATCATTTCACTCATCTGCGAGCACCTCCTCCTCCTCCTCCTCCTCCGCCACCTCCTGGAATTGGAAGAGGTAAACCGCCAGGTGGTAAAAGCCTCAACCCTCCACCTCCGCCTCCACCCCCTCCTAGAAGTAGTCCTGCACCTCCATTACCTTCCGGACGCAAAAAATCTACACCACCTCCGGTTAGAAAAGGCCCTCCACCACCACCCCCACCTCAAGGTGGAACTCCTAATTTACGTCCGGGAGGAACAGGCAGCAACCTCCCAACACCACTCCCTGCATTGAGGCCGTTGAACACGTCAAGGACACCGTCAGGTGATCAAGGACCACCGAAGCAGTTAAAGCCTCTTCACTGGGATAAAGTGAAGACTACCTCAGATAAATACGTGGTGTGGAATAAGCTGAATACCTCATTTCAGTAAGTAGTTTTCTTTCTTTCCCTTGAACTGTCACTTCTGCTGCAAACAGCAACGGTACTGCAATCCAAACTTCAAAATGCTCCGGAGGGTCTTTGCCAAACCTGCACTACTCTCAGATCTATACATCTGGCTGGAGGATGGAGACATGATCATGAACATTGACTAGGTTGGTGGTTTTGTGTCCAGGCTTGACCCACATTCGCTGGAGGCCATGTTTGGAATCCAGAAAACTAGCCCCACTAAAAGGTCAACCCAAAAAGCTTCATCCTCCAACAGACCGGACAACAAGGGAATATTGGATCAAAGGAAGGCTCACAATTTAGGAATTCAGCTTCGTGCGTTGGGATTAACAAGGATGGAAGTTAGTGATGCGTTGCTTGAGGGTAAGATCTGATACCAATGCTACCGTAGACGCTTTGGACCTGGCGTTCCGAATCCTGAGCATATTGGTCCCTGAGTTAAATAAGAGTCCAGCTCGGTGCAGGTGCCGTATGAAATGTCGCAGGACAAACTTCATTCAGTTGAGAGTATATGTCGAAGCATGGTCTCGATTGGATTTTTCTTTAAGCAATGTTATACTACTGATAGCCCTGTGCTTTCTAAGCCTGTGATTGATTGCTTTCCTCCAAATACTTGCAGGTGAAGGCCTGAGTGCTGAAATCCTTGAAATCTTGGTCAAAGTAGCCCCATCAGATGAAGAAAAGAGGAAATTTCAGAAATTTGATGGAGAGGAAGCTAGTCTTGGTCCGGCGGATCGTTTCATCTACGCAGTATTGAGCGTGCCGAACGCATGGTTAAGGCTTGAAGCTATGTTGTACAGAGCGCAGTACAAGGAAGATCTCTCAAGTGCAAAGGAGTCCCTTGAGACTCTGAAGGTAGGTCTGCATTCTGTTATTCCTTGTATTTCCGAGCCCGATATTTTAAAATCCACCTGTAAACCTCTTCCTGCCACTCCTGCTGCATCAGTTCTCCCTGGTAATATGTACTGTACAACAATCCCTGTTGGAATTGTATGCCACTTCCCTGTAGCATTACAAGGTCTCTTTTAAGAATTTGATTGTTATCTAAACTGGTGCTCATCACGAAGGTGGCAAGTAAGGACCTGAAAGAAAGTCGGACATTCCGAAAGCTCCTAGAAGCGGTGTTGAAAACTGGCAATCGTCTCAACATGGGCACGTATCGTGGTGATGCTCAAGCATTCAAACTGGACTCTCTTCTCAAACTTGCCGACGTCAAAGGAATTGACAACAAAACAACGCTACTTCATTTCGTCATACGAGAGATCAGCAAATCAGAGTCTGCATACTTAGCTCAATTGGCTGGCAAGGATGCGAACAGCAACACACCTTTGTCACCTGCATCACCGAATGTATCCGATTTTTCTGCAACCCTGGAGGCAGCCATGAAGTCAGAGAACGCGCAAATGAAAATGCGCATGGGTATGGTCATGGGGTTACCTGTGGAACTAGCCACGGTAAGGAAAGCAGGTGGCTTCGACTGGCATATGCTGCAACATTTGGTTCAGACGCTGGTGCAAGGATTCCAAAGAATCAAGGCGCAAGTAGAAGAAGGCCGGTACACGACACCTGAACCAGCCATTGACCTTGCAAGGGATGATACCTTCCAACAAACGATGGAGAAGTTCATCCACGACGCCGAGGCAGACGTCACAGCAGTCCAGCAGGAGCTTAGCGAAGTTGCGCAGGCAGTGAAGCTGGTCAATGTGTACTTCTACGGCAATGAAGCAGCAAAGAATGACTCCGAGCCTCTGAAGGTCTTCCTGATCGTAAAGCAATTCCTGATTATGCTTGAGCAAGCTTGCAAAGACGTCCTCCGGGACAACCCTCAAGCAAGCAGCAGGCAGAAACAAACTGCACAGTTCTCTAGCCCACTCAACTGACAATGAGGAGTTGAAAGCTCTTAATTTTCGACCTATCATATAGTTGTTCAATTTTTGAAGGCAGTCTATTGATTGAAGGCAACAGTGAAAGATCTCTAAGAGGCGGAACCCTAGGCAGGACGTCCTCGAATTGCATTGAAAAGCATTCTGACTGTACTTTAGCAGTTTCTTTCCGCCGCTTGTATAGTACACTTAGCAGCGATCACACTAGTATACCAATTTATCACGACATTCTTCTTGTGATTTGGCTGCAACTCTGCTTCGTACATTTGTGTAAGTAGAGTTCAGGGTTTAGGAAAACAATTCATAACCCCGAGCTGCACGATGCAATAAATGATTATCCAAACTACATAACTAGGGAGGGACACATAAGTAAGTTCCAGATTACGTGGTTTCTGTTTGAGTGTTTGACGCAATCGCTATGGCTTCCAATCCTGACCTAAAAGAGGGATATAGTAACTCAACGTGGAGTTCAGTCTTAACACGGCGATTAGACACGCGCTTCTCGGAAACTTGTCCATTGCTAGCATCCGAGAGCTCGTTGTCAGAAGGAAGAGAGAGGGCATCGTCGTCCACACTGAGAAGGCGTCGGGCGTAGGACATGACCTCGGCACGCGGGCTAGGGTCGTCATCCACGACATTGTAAACCCTAGCCCCAGGGATGCTGCTGCATTCTGACGTAGCTG
This sequence comes from Pohlia nutans, assembly GCA_022496805.1. Classification (NCBI taxonomy): domain Eukaryota; kingdom Viridiplantae; phylum Streptophyta; class Bryopsida; order Bryales; family Mniaceae; genus Pohlia; species Pohlia nutans. The sequence continues at coordinate 21,446,338 of CM040094.1, forward strand.
CCATAGCTTTTACAATCACCTGACAAATATCAGCAACATGCACTCTCGACGTGAACCGTTTCTGCTCACGTAATCGCTGTCTCGCGGAATGCTTTCTCGAGAGAATAGTGTCGAGTGCGCTTCGGCCTGGACCATAAATCCCACCCAAACGAAACACGCGTATGCAAGTCTCTTCACTGCATTGCATCCACTGCTTCTCAGCCTCCCACCTCGCGATGGCTCGTTCCTCGACCGGCCGCGGCTCGCTGTCTTCGTCCACCCACTCGCCCTGCCAGTCGCCGTACACGCTCGTCGATGACAGGTAGCCCAGCCACTTGGCTCCTTGCAGAAGCTCGAATTTGTAGCTGGCCAGCACCGGATCCCAGTCTCCCACGGGAGGGATGGAGCTCACAATGTGAGAAGCTTCGCGAAGCTCCTCGATGGCGTCTTCTCGTAAAAAATATTCCTCGTTGGGATCGAAGAGATGAGGTCGAAATCCTTGGATCTCTAACGCCGCTCGCTTCTCCTCGCTCCTGCACGTCCCGCTTACAATCCAACCTCGTTGCTGCAAAGCACGCGCTAGGGCTTGAGATGTGTAGCCCATGCCAAAGAGGAATGCTCTGTTTCCAGGGGCTCGGTCTGGCAACGCACATCGCACTTGCCACTGTCTAGTCCCAACCCTAGCATGTTGGGAAGCGGGAATGTAAGAGCAGCTAGCGTGTGGCATCGTGATGGCCATAGCTATGGCCAAACGATTGGAAAAATGATTCTCAAGGTATTAGATTAGGCTGTGTCAGGTAGGGATTTGAGAGTAACCCTAATGCAGTATGAATAGTCCGTGGTTTCTGGAGCGTGGATGGCGCTGGCTGTATGGGCGATGAAGTGACAGTGAGAGAGAGGGTAGGGGTCTGTTGATTGCAACTTGTTGGATCATGGAAGTGGAATGCTAACCTGCAGAGATGGAGAAAGATGGCATGGCATGGCATGGCATGGCATGAGCAAAACTATGTTATGTGTAGCTCGGAATTGAAGAACACTGAAGATTCTGGATGGTGCATATATATATATATATATATATACCGGTGGTGCTGATGTGAAACATGAATGGAAATGGCAGGCTGGCGCCTTCACTTGAAATGGAGGCTGGCAGGGGATGATGGAAACGGAGTCCTCCGTCGGTGGGTCCGTCAGCGAATGGCAAGTGAAGTGTCTCCTCACCGCCACAGAAATCCGGACAGAAAGCAAAACTTACGTAACGTAACGTAGCAGAGGATCCGAACTCGGGCAGCAGCCGCAGAGCCGAGAGGATCAAATCAGCTGCAGAGACAAACATGATGGGCTCAGAATAGAATAGAATAGAATAGAATAGAATTGAATTGAATTGAATTGGAGTATTAGACGAAAGAGGCCGAATGTCATTCCAAGTGACTGCTGTTGATGCTCGGCCCTCACTCCGTTGCCAGCAAGCAAGCAAGCAAGTGGACATCCTGGCAAACACTCAGTAAGTTAGTTATCTGAGTTCCAGCTGCTGAAGGAGGGAACCAGCCACACAGCTAAGGCCCACTTTATACACAGGCTGGGGCTGGATGGAAGGCTGGGGCTGGATGGAAGGTCAGCCTGATTCTATCCGGCCCAAGTTTGGAGTTCAGGCCATGGCAAACCTTGTCCCGATTTCATTAAATGGGCTCAAAGATTTGGCGCCAAAATCATGCTACATATGATGCCACGTAGGAAAAAGTGCTCTTTCTGGTCCGGCCCTAGTATAAAGCCCTTGGGTTCGATTTGAAAGAATCGAGTGATCCTATTGGTTGAAATGTAAAGAGTTCAGGCCGGCCCTCAATCTGGCCCCAAGTATAAAGTGGGCCTAAGTTATTGAAACTAGCAGTTTGAGCCTTGAAAGCTTGGCTATCCATCAGTGTAGGTTGTGGAGACTAAGGAGAATATTGGAGAAATTTTTGTTTCCAACCGCCACCCACTAAGTTAGAGCTCCATCTTTGTGTGGTCCTAACATAAGGTGCAAGGATATCCTGTCAAGGGCTTGCAAGTTAACCCCTTTAGGATGTTGGGCTGAAATACACAGCTTAGATATTTGTGTCAAAGTTTGTACGAAGCTCATTTAGGAGATAAAGGGATTCTTTTCTAAGATTGAAATTTTTGTGAGGATTTGTTTCAAAGAATTTGATGCTTTGTAATTTTTTGCAGACTATTCTACAACCAAGGGGGTGTTGTTAAGTGTCCTATGTATTCACAAGGAATGCGTAGAATACTAGGCAAATATTCCTCCAAAAAAACTCCAAATAAATATTTAAAATTTTGTAAATGTGCTCCATGAAGATGCCATCCAGATTGTAAGTTTGCATGTACAACAATACGCTTGGAAGTTGGAACTAGAGTAATGTGATATACACGACTTGGTACGTTCTTTGAAAATTGCACGCTTTTGTATATTAAATAATGTGTGGGCTTTCCATTTTCAATGATATTTCCCATCATTTCATTTTTGAATATATTTTTCTTTGATTATGCCACGATGTTGGCAATTTGCAGCTTCTGTAATCTCAATCTTCATTATAATTGAAGTTCTATTTATTTTTGGTTTCAAAAACTATTTTTGAAATGGAGGTCACTAATAGACAGGCGGAAGTCTCAAAATGTGCATTTTGTTTCAATTTAATGAATATATTTCAGCATAGGAACACAAGACAGATTGCTAGAACCAAAAGTGTCTTTCTAACCACTTCAATTTCATATTAGATTCAAACAAAACTATGACCTGACAAACTACTCACCAGTGATCCATGATGTATACCGTATAATTCAAATCATTCTCCAAAAACACATTGGTGAAGAGGTTTTCACACCTCTGACAAAACCTCATGTGAACAATGAAGATACCAAAGTAACCTAAAATCTGAAACAAACCTAATAAATGTGTCCCATATTCCAAAGGTACAATTTGTGGAAATTTGATACTAAAGTATTGACTAAACACTTACAAGTTCATTACTTTCAGATATCTCAATGCCTTCTGCCTCCTCTGCAGTAGTCAACACAGACACCGAGCTAACTTTGTCTCCGGAATCGATTCTCATAATTTTCACCCCCCTGTGTAACAGCCACCAACTTAGTTAGCCTAGCGTAACCAACGATCGCATTCTACCATAGTTCGCTCAAGCTTACATCAGAAAATTGAGCTGATTCTTTTTTCAATTGAATACTATACCAGCATGATTCACTTTCTATTTAACTTTAGACGATGGTAAAAAAATTGCCCAAACAATCACCATTTTGGGGTGGCCCAGGCACAAACAATTCAGCATCAAGAACATTACAAACGAATGTTCTCATGACACTGAGCAGGATTACGGTAGGGCTTCCTTTTCCCTCTGATATATTGATCTGAATGAACTTTGTAGTATCTGTATCTCATACAGGACATTTTGTAAAGGATGCTCTTTCAAAAGGAGCCAGCTCACTTTGCCTACTTATGTTACGGATGCTATAATGATCTGATAAAGGTCCGAGCTTGAATTATCCTGAATGGGAGAAAATAATCTATAGAACCCATCAACTGACTTCCGTCAACGATTTATAAAAAACACATGACACCTTGATAATCGAAAAGTTGGACTTACTTTGCAGTGCGACTTTGGATGGAGATGTCTCTAACACGAAGTCGGTTAAGAATGCCCCCATTGCTTCCTACAACCACCTGTTCTTCACTTTCCCCATCTGTTTCTATAGAGAAGACATGGGAAACAATGTGAATGGAAAGATCACGTTACTGCCAGGACATAAATAAAATGAAGATGGCATCATTCCACATTCTGGTTCAGATAATAACATATTCACTACATTTGTGAGAACGATGAAGAATTAATGATCATGGCTGGACTTGAGTCAAGATAATTATTAAAATCAAGACAACTCTGAATTACACCGTTAATAATCGACATGTGCTCCACGCAAAACTGATGTATACCTGATAAGTTCGCACCCACAACAAATAACGACGCTAGAAGGTCACCCTCATGGAACTGCACAAGCACAACAACAGCAACAGAGTGAAACTGTTAGATAAAATCAAAAATAATTTGCTACCACCTGTGAACATCAGCATGCAAAGGTATAATTCCTTGGCTGAGATCAAGGAAGATTCAGACGTGGTTCAGACCTGGTGGACGTTTATACTATTCTAACAACTAATTGAAAGTACGAAGAAACTGGAAAGAAATCAAAGAGCAATAGAATGAACGCGAACACCCTGCGCAGAATGATGCTAACCTTGCACCCGATTACACCAACTCGGCCAGCAACACCTTTCGGAAAAGCTTTAATTGGCACACGCTTTCCAAAACCATCCTCTGTCACCATGAGTAACCACGGAGCATTTGATTTCTTCCCTCTGCTGAATACAATATTGTGAACGAGCATCAGAATACAAGAAAACATGTAACTGCAAAACGAGGGGCAGTATGAAGACCTAAACCCAACTTCCAATGACCCAAAAATCCTGTAAGAAAAAAAGGACTCCAGTATCTGCTTCAAGGAGGCTCAGCAGTCGCATTCCGAGGCTGGTACCATTATAAAACTAGATTGCAATATCCATGAACTAAAACTCGCCTACAGAAATCAGGCAAGGTTATACAGAGCTTGAGGAGATTAGAACGATTCACCGTCTTACGTGCGCATCAAGGCAGCTGGTACAATGTCCATGGCAGCTAACTTATCGTCCCCCCTCAAGCGCATAGCTCGTACACCCCTGGTCGCCCTTCCTCTTGCTCGCAGCTGTACAAGAGAAGACATGAAGAATTTGACAAAACTAATGAGGAATTGAAAATCTTGTACACTACTGCATGCGATACACTTGCAAGTCCCAGTAAAGTATCGTGGCATAGAGAGTACAATAAATTCACCCGCGGCTAAGAAATTATATGCCCAAATTTGAAGTGACGCTTCATGAATCGTAAATCGAATATTCTAGTCAACTCTTACGATGTGCTTATGCCAACAAATCATCCAAACTGAACTCAATACTGCATTACTTAATTTCCACAATATCATGGTAGGACTCACATAGGAACACTGGTCTAATTTCTATATAAATTCAAATATCAATCAGCATGAATCAAATAAATTCAAATATTAATCATACAGACTTCCTGCATGCGTGCCAAACGAAGAGAATCCTACACAGCTCAAGCATGATTGCAAAACTATCAAAACGTCAATGGAAAATCCATACCTTGTCCTCATTACAACCCACGCACACAACCATGCCTCTTTGAGAGGCTAATGCAACAGTGTCTTCTTCAGCAGCATTCCTCACCCACTTCAACTCATCCCCAGGGGTCTGCAACATTTCTCAACTATCAAAAAGAAACCTTGGAAATCGTCGGTCTAAATTGGATGGGAGTTATCACATATTGAAATTCGTGGAATAATATACAGCTTAGAGAATTACTGTAGAATTCTTGCAGGGTTCAGATAACACACTCAGGGTCGTAAACTAATAGTAAAATGATCTTCGGCAAAGAACTCACGACAATATCATATATACCCTCGTGTTCATAACGGAGAGTCCTTTCTCAAATGCATATCTAGAAATTGAAAAACATATACTTCGGATGAAAATTCACATACCAGCTGAATGGCGACAATTCCTGTGGAGCGAATAGTAGCAAAGGAGGAGAGAGCAGTGCGTTTAATAAATCCCCCAGTAGTTAGCATAACCAAGTACTGATCATCCGCAAAGTCACTCACAGGCTGCACAGATGTAATTCTTTCACCAGGTGGCAGTGGTACGATCTGTCAGGACATTATAAATACATCAGTGACACAATTAGAACATGCAAATCCAGACATATACCAAGCACAATGGTACTAATTCAGCCAGACATGAATTCTACTAGATGTATATGAGCACCAGAATAACGAACAAAAATTCGGGCACCAGAATAACGATCCCCACCTGGATAAGAGGGTTTCCTGCTGAAGTTCTTGAACATTCTGGTATCTGATATGCTCGAATTGAGTACACAATGCCTCTTTCACTGCTCCCATAGGAATAGAGAATAAGTAGAGAGACAAAACATGTTGTAGATCATCCGATTATCATGTGCTCATATTGAACACAGCAGAAACTACCAGAGCAGGTATCAATAGACAATGGTGAAATTAGATTGACAGCTCAAAATCTCTTAGATGATTTCAGTTCCAAGACAGTGGGAAGTAAACCTTTGTTCCAAGCACGGACAATATGTCCTGACAGGACATGCACCAGACTCTATTAAGGACATGAAAGTGGAGAGAGTATACCTAAAAAATAGAACGTAATCATGAGTGTGACATACAAAGAAGTCCGACATGGCATCGTTTGTCCTCATTTTGCCACCAGATTTGCCAGTAGTTCCACGGTTCTGAGCCGTGAAAGTTCCAGCTGCCATACGCTTGATATAACCCTTCTCACTGAGTGTCTGTATTAAATTAAAAAAGAACTTCATGAATAACTATAAACTAAATCTTGCTTCGGAGTTTTCAACTTATATGATGTAATACATACAACGAAACGCAAACCAGGCGATATTCTGCATCTGAGAATGAATCAACCAGGACTAACATCTTTTCGTGTAAACAAGCATCTGGCAATGCAACAATTTCACTTTCTGCTGAACTAACAGAGGCGTGTGAGAAGGGCAAACTCACAACAATGGTCTCCTCGTTGGCTATGACATCTATGTCATTGATCTCTCCATCGCGTCCTTGCTCAACCAGTGTCTTCCGTGGTGTTCCATACTCTTTTTTAAGTGCCAACGCCTCCTTCTCAATAATCTATACTCAAATCCGGAGAGCACTATTCAAAACCTCCCTCACAAGTTCTTGTAGATGAAACTGATGAGCTTGAAACTGGTTCTACCAGCATGAGAAATACATCAAATCAAAACAAATGACTATCAACATATGAACATCTGGACTACGACATGGTCATCCATTCAGCTGATTCACAAATTAATATTATGCTCATACAAATATACTTAGAAGTCATCACCTGAAGCACACGTTGCTTGCTGTCTAGAAGCAGCTTTAGATCTGTAATCTCGGCAGTCAATGTCTCGTGCTCATCCCTCAGCTTCCCACTCTGCAGAAGTTGCATCAACCATGAGTTAGCACTGCATGATCGTCAAGAAAGAGGAGATAAAGCAGAGCATAATTATTATAATAAACTATTAATCACCTCAAGGCTTGTAAGCCTTCGTAAGGGCATGGCTAACAAGGCATCAGCTTGTGCGACCGTAACACTGAACCCTGCATTTCAATATGTAAGGAATTAGTTTGATTCTTTGCAGGCTTTGATTTGATTCATAATGAAATTGTGCAGAACGTGAAGTAGAGTAAGATTAAATAGGAGGTAACCTTTCTGCAACCCTTGGGAAGCCTCTGCACTATCCTTAGCACTACGAATGACTTTTACCACACCGTCCAAGTTCGCTAGACCAATCAATATTCCCTGGAAAATAAAAACGTCACAAACATGAGAACCTTGAGTCACAAGATAGATGCTGAGAATTACGGGAGAGCCGAAAATCTAGAACTTGAAAGGGCCTCAACGTCCGCGGACATCTTTTACGGAACATAGTCACATGACAAACGAAATGAGAAATACTACCAACTTTGCAAGACGGACATACTGAAAAAGATGAGAAATGGAACCTTACAGAATACAAAAGGATACTGACACAATCAACATCTAACCTGTAGACTTGCAACAAAATAGAGGAAAGGAGCTTACCTCCACGATATGATTACGATCCTCAGCGCGCTTCAACTGAAATTTTGCACGCCTTTCAATAACTAAGCATCTGAACTCCAGAAATGTCTGCTCAATCATGAAACATGTACATGAGACAAATACAAGAGTCACGAACGTTACGGACACACAAGGTCCATCACAATTTCTCAACGCCAGGATTCCCAATACACTCCCTAAAGATTGACCAATATGAAAAGTGAAATAAACATCGTATAGGGAATGAATTTCAGAGTCTTGAAGATTTCAGGCACTAAATGCCTGCATTTGTGGTAACAGATCATCCAGATGTAAATAAGAGACAGTTTCAACAAAAATACCTCTAAAAAGTCTTTCAAACCCATTACTTTCGGCTCACCATCGATGATTCTGAAATTTGGCAGAGAAAACCACAGATAAGCTCCGAGGCCCAACAGAAATCTGTACCTTACAAGAGGCTATTCAAAGCTCCTAACTCTTAGAGATCAACTTACTAGTTGAGTGGAATAGAGTGCCACTGTCTACGTTGCATAGGTTCAAAGATTGAATGTGTCAAGGGGATCTTGATCATGACCAAATCAACAGGGAAGGGCACTAAGACAAATCGTGATAGAACAGATCTTTCCAACACTTACCCAACCATGTTGCAACTAAATCGTGACTGTAAAGTAGTATATTTATACAAGTTGTTGAGTACCACCTTTGGCATTGCTCCTCTTTTTACCTGTAGAAGACATCACTGTCATGAACATTTCTAGAGGAGATGCCAAAGATATGTGTTCTTTCAGAACTCTCAGCAGTAACTGAGCTAAATGCTCTATACAGCATTGCAGGGAAGGATATTCTCATAACATATATGCAAGATATCTACCTGAATGTAATAAGGATTCACATACGCATTCATGTAAGACCTAGTCATCATGCAGTTACAACATTTAATCCTCACACATGGGAGTGCACAAGACTACGAAAAAAACCAAGAAAGGAAATTAAGCCCTCAGTTAACTTCAAGCTGCCGTACCTCCACCACAATCCGCATTCCAGAGCGATCACTCTCATCCCTGATGTCGCTCACACCCTCAAGCGTCTGAAATCCCAGCATGCCTACTTGTAAGTTGCTAAAGATTTGACAACAGAATCTAAAACAATGAATTTGTACAGTTCTATACGTTAAAGCAGTAATGAGAAACATATGCCTCCAATACACAGCGAGTGAACAACTGGCAAACCCAGAAAACTTACCTCAGTGAACTCTATAAATATATATATTCACATAACGGGATTGACTTGAAATCTATAACTACATGAGTATCGTACTTCTAGAATGAAAACGGTAGAAAGCGTCTAAGATGAATATAATACTTAGAAATCAAGTTCTGCACCTTGTTGTTTACGAGATCAGCGATCTTCTCCACAAGCGCCGCTTTATTTACTTGGTATGGAACCTGCTCACACAAACACCAGTTTAGTTTTTACACATGTTAATCGCAAATAGTAGTGAAGAAAGGATAGCCTTGTCTGACAAATGAAAAACCACAAGGAGACACGAACTGGAATTGCAAGAAGAATAACATGCATCGCTACAAGATCATATGCAAGTCACATGTTGTCAAAGTTGAACACTGTCAGGGAAAGTGAAGTCATGGAACCAACCTCAGAAATGATCACAGCAGATCGACTGTTCCTTCGGTCCAGCTGCTCAATTGAGGCTTTACCTCTTACTGTCAACCGACCGTGCCCAGCACGATAGGCCTCCAGTATTCTGCCACTCACTCCTCTTTTGTCAAGCTATTGTAAAATCAACCATGAGGACTGAAACAGTGCGACTCCAGTAACAACGTTTGCAACAACTACAAACGCCACCAGGAGCACAATAAGATTGTACACATACCAGTGTCCCAAAACACACAAAATATTCACAAATATTGAGATGAAAATTTAAAAAATGATGCTAAGAAAAAATCTTCAGATCTACTGAGGATGCAGAAAGTAAAACATGAAGTGGGAGCTTGGATATACCCATCGGTCCCAAGTATTTGCCCGCCAGTTGGGAAATCCGGACCAGGCAAATGCTCCATCAACTCTTCCACCTGATCAATTTTGAGATAACAGGATACACCATTAAAGTGAAGCATCGTTCCAAGACTAGACAAGAAAGAAGAAAGACTAAAGATCTTATATGCGCAACGCACTAGCAGCTGAACTGCCACATTCATCAAAATACTGAACTACGTATTTTGTGTGCACCATAAAGATGAACCAATATGACAAAAAACTCATATCAGCTTAAAGCCATTAATGAAGTGGCGACAACTGATACCAATCCTCAATCCTGTCAATTGTGAGGAGATGATAGATTCAATCTAATACAGTGTGTTCAAGCGGTAATACTTTACCAAAGTAACATACATCAATCAATACATATATAATGTTTGACCTACAAAAGAAGACAAAGAACGGGTCCAAAAAACTGTACGAACTCACTGAGGCATTTGGATTGTGAATAAGTGCAATCAATGCATCAACAACTTCTCCCAAGTTGTGTGGTGGAATATTCGTCGCCATCCCAACCTGCAATTTTTAACGAAGAATCACTCAGCAAAGCATCCGTAACATAGCAACATAAGGTGAGAGAGTAAATAAGGCTTACATCAGAGCACATATAATGGATAAAACTAGCAAACTACGAACAATGACAATGGAAGATATGCAGCCAATGCTTCAACCATTGTAGCTGCAAGATGAAGCACATCTCAAAACCTTCTTTGCACTGTCCTGTATAATTAGCACGTCTAGCACGTCGAGTGAAAGACAATCGTTAATCAGAGTGGAGAACATTACAGCAATTCCAGAGGCGCCATTCAGAAGAACATTGGGTAGCCGGGCAGGCAATACTGCAGGCTCGTCTTGCGAACCATCAAAAGTCGGGATGAAGTCTACCTGGTAAATGAACACATTACATAAAATTCGATAATGAAGGTCTATAGGAATATGATCAACCAATTCTTATAAGGACTCGAACAGCATAGTCCAAGGTTGAACCACCTATATCATGGTGCTTCTACATTCTGACAATCTCAAAGAATTCCAAAACCATTCAATGAGGAGTTATGCAACTTGCATAAGGTACGGAACACATCTGTAAATAATATGCATGCACGGCAGCAGATAGAAATTGCAGACCCCACCATATGTTCAAGAGATCAACTGAACTACATCACAGTAATCCATAGACTATATGAGAAATCTAAGGTTAAAAGTTAAGGTTTGAGAAGTATTGGATAAAAGCAGAGAAATTTCATACCGTATCCAGTTCTAGGTCTGCGAGTAGCATTGCCTCTGAAAGTGCCTGGTTAAATAATGTGCACGAAATCTAGTTATTAGCTCTTCAAAGAGAAGGATTCAAATAAATTTAAGGCAGCACTAGCATACGAATAACAGCGAAAGCATGAGAAGTAACATCAGATTCGTCTGACTTGAATAGACAGATAGCACCCCAGGGAGTAAACCCACGAAAGGCTCAAAATCAAAAACGCTGTACGAGTGACCACATGCTTAGTGACCTTACAGCATGCATCATATCTGAAGATTCACAACATTTATAAAGTCGTTTAATTATGCATCAATTAGCATAGAAAATAGTGACGGTACAAGTCACTTTAAAAAATCTGTGACTACCAACATGTGCACGAACTGTACATACGCTGATGGGCACTCGGATACTTACTTGAAGGCGGCACTCCGTGTACCGCATGGCAGCAGCACGATCACCATCCATAGATCCAAAATTACCATGACCATTGACAAGAGGAGATCTTAACGAAAAATCCTGCAAAAACAGAATACATCAACAATTTTGAGAATGCAACCCTCTACCACTGCTTCAAATAGTAATTCAATACGATATTCAAAAGCTGTTTAGGGATCCATATGACAGCACCCCGTGTGATAAAAGGTTTTGAAAATGCACAGAACCCGAACAAATACGGGAGATCAAAGAACTCAATATCTAAGGGCCATGTTAAAAATATGCGAGTCTAATTTGACACCTAGAGAATCATAGAAATGCGATAAGAACAAGACCTGTGCCATCCGAACAAGAGCGTCGTACACTGCGGTATCTCCATGAGGATGAAACTTACCAAGCACCTGTAGAATTGATAGGCTCAATGCATTTAGACACTAAGTGTATAACATTAGGTTGGCATCTTCCAAACCGCATAACAACACTCTTGAAATCGTATGCCAGCACAAATTAATCTAAATGTACTACCATTACACAGCAGTAAAAAATCACCGCAACTGCAACAGAGGAGATGATCTGGCGAACGTCCTACAGGATTCTTGGTGTCATAGGACACCAGTGCCAATTAAGCCACTAAATGTCTGATTACATTTCTAGAGTTACACACAAATCACCCAATACAAGTCAATCCCTTCCGAAGAGGTACACCATTCAATAGGGGGCTTACCTCCCCAACCACACGAGCACACTTCTTAAAGGGTTTTTTGGATGAAAGACCTAGCTCGTGCATAGCATATCTAGAGGAACAAGATACAACAAAACACGAATTAGAATCTCAAAGATACCAGAAGACATGCTGCTATATTGACGATAAAAAGAAACCACAAGGACTTGTACAGTTGGAAAAAAAATTATCGAGAAAGAAAGTGCAGGACACATCTTGACGAAACAAAATAATCAAAATTCACCACCTCAATATTGTATTACTCACAGAATGCGTCGGTGCACAGGTTTCAAGCCATCTCGACAATCTGGCAGAGCCCGCCCCACAATGACTGACATTGCATATGCCAGGTATGACTCGGAGGCCTCCTTATGAAGCTCCATAGGAACGATGCGTGCATCCTGAGGCCGATTATCCTCCGCTCCACTCCGTGACCTGCCATTGATATCATCATCGGATTTGACATCGTCATCATCGGATGATAACTCCTCCGCTGCCCCATTCTCGGACTCAAATGCTGAGAACTCTTCCCCTGACTTGCGAGCTCCTGATTCACCAATCCAAACGATTCTCGCATATCAGTTGTACAGTACCAATTAATAAGGATACATAGAAACTGAAACAGTGCAGAAACAGAGCTGCACTACAAGTGTCATGAAAGCTCTACCAGTGTACGATTTTGGATCTTCTTATAAAAATAAAAAAATCATTTCCTAAAACTAGACTTCAATATCTACTTAACACACTTTACAATTTTGAAGTTGGATCCTTTTTCTGCCCACTACTGCATTTCGAACTTGAGGAAAAGAAACCCAGTTTTCTCGAGTGACACAGTTTTGAACCTCCCGTGTATTATCCCCTGTAGAATGTAGCCAGGGGGTACATTTGCCGAGGTGAGGTTCCCGATACTACATGTGTCCCTCCCGATGCTTACCGAAAACAGTACTCTAGTGTATTCTCGGATTACTGGTTCAGCATTAATTTAAATTAGTTTTTTCAAAGTTTCTCGTTATTTGTATGTGACCTGACAGCTTAAGTGACAGCTTAAGGAATAGTCTTCGGAGACTGAATTGAAAAAATGCAGTGTAGGGCAATCGAAAAATGAAATAAAAGAAGAAAAAACAATGAGAGCCTTTTCAGTACCTGCAACTACGGTATCATCTGTTGCGTCACCATCACGTCTCCAAACAGAGAACAGTCTTCCGCTCCCAAACGATGCGCTAGGCCAAACAAAACATTCTCTTTCCACGCGCCTTAAATAATCGGGAGTGGTAACACGGGAACCAGAAAGGATATGGGCGCGTAGAGGAGCAGGTAGAACCTTATATGAGCTTCGAGAAGGTGAGATTCGTAAAGAAGAGCACTGGATGGGCATCAAGGCCCGCGTGGAAAGGGCCATGAAGGATTGCGAAGTGCTTCGAAAGCCTGCCGCTACTGCACTTCGGTACAGCTGAATGGCCATGCCAGTACTCTCCATCACTCATCCAGGGCGCAAGCTCCGCATGACAAAACCCTATCAACACACCATGCTCATATCCAATTAGGGTACATTCAAGAATTTGTGGTTTCCCTACCAAAACCACAGCTCTGCACCGCTTTTCTGTCCAGAAAGGATGAAAGGCTTGAAAATTTGCTGCTACGGGACGTGTGTCTAAAATGCTTATGAAATGTAGAGTTGTAAAGAGGTGAGTAGTCTTGTACCAATGGACCTTTGTCCGGTGGGCATTGGCTCATTGTCAAGACGAACAGACCCTTTATTCACGCCGGCCTCGAAAGAGGACCGGTGTTCATATCTATATCTAGAGTTGTAAATTGCAAATCGAAGTAGAAGATGAAGATTGCTCACCTTCTTGCGGTCCACGGCGAAGCGAGAAACAGAAGCCAGGGTTCAGGGTTTAAGCACGCGGCTATTACCGCTATCCACGCCCTAAGACCGAGCACGGGTAAAGGCACTCATACTCCATCTCCACGAACCCGCTGCATTATCCGGAACTCTAAAAATATTGAAACTTGCTGCAAGGCCGGTACTTTTCATTCTATGTTGTGTTGTCCACACTAAGGTTCTCCACAATTTTGTGATTTTTTTTGTTTTTTTTTTAATTGTCTCTGCCCCTACAGAAAAGAGACCACGAAAACGCTGCGTTTTCAGGAGTTAGTGAACAGTTAGTGAGTTAGTGAACAGTGACACTCTGAGTCAAACTGTCAGAAATCACCACAATATCTTTTTTACTTCTTGTTTTTACATTTACTTTTTATCTTTTAACGATTTTTACCACAATGTTTTTACTTGCGCCTTCTCAATTTTCCCCTGAACATTTTAACCTATTCCTACAAGTTACATAGTTGGACAGTAAAAACATTTGTTTTTAAGGCAAAGACTACGCGACTAGCCGCTTGTTTTTTTTTATGCTATTACATTATTATTTTTGCATGGCAGTTTGGCTGAGTTCGCAGTCTTTCGGAGGCCTAAAATTTTTTGTAATGCCACACGACTTAGATAATTTTCTACGTTCATTCAAGTTCACAAAATTGATTCTTTATTTTTTTGATCCACAAGTGCCACTTTGTCAACCCATTCTCATATTTTCATCAAAGTGGCAGTGAAAAAATAAGTTAATGCCACAAATGGAGGTTTAGATAGGTGTCACAAATAGTCACATGTCATGAATAGAAGGCACTACCTAAGATAAATATCATTACACAATGCGAGGTGATACATTATAATGACATGTTAATAATTATTGTGGTCTCTTCAAAAGTTGTGATTCTTTAATTCTATGACATATGTTGATTCCATCAATTTACAAGCAATTTTATATGAAAAGCAACACTCAAGAAAATGAAGAGTGAAAGTGAGAATTATCAAAATGTGTGTATGTAGAGGGGGGGAATCTTTTTTTTCCCTTTTTTTATTTTCTTTTGTCAGTTTAAAAAGAGAAGATTGAAGAATTTTATTGAATATCTCATCTATCAAAGTTTATTTTGAAAGAAAAATTATTTAGCTAACAGAATAGTTGACCCTGCCCCTCTACCTCCAGTAATGAACAATCAATTAATTTAGATTTTTTTGGATCAACATATCAAATTTGAATAAAATTTCTTTTCACCTTACAAATAATATCAAAGTACATGTTTTATTTTAGATTTTTTCCTTAATTCTCCTATTACTTATGAGCTTGTTCTAGATAATTTACAATCTTCTAAAGCATCTAAACATTGATCATATTATTTATAATTTTTTTTATACAATTTTAAAGTATTGTACAATAGAAGAAACTACATTTACTACAATGAAACGAAATATATAATTCATGTATTTCTTGCAATTGTCTTTATTCACATTATAACTAAGTTTTTAATTTTAAACCATGTAACTATGTCTTCTATTTTATGTGCTCCAAGAATATATAACTATTTATATAAATAATTCTTTAGTTACATATTTTTTAAATTCCAATCATTCCACTAGAATTTGGGTAGGAACTCGGGTAGGAAACATGTTTATTACTTGTCACTATTGGATGGCCCATGATCTAGTTTCTATTAATTATGTCTTTGTTCATAAATATAAAATAGACTCTAAAATAATGCTCAAAAGAACTTATATTTATTTTCCATGTATATTGCATAAATTATCCAAAATAATTATATAAAATCTGTAAACGATATTTTTAATTTTTAATGTTTTTATTTTTTCACAAAATATTATGAAACTATTATATGCATGATTTTATAGATTAAATTATTTGAAAGTTGTATAAATACATTCAAAACCCCTCTTGCATAGTTCTCTTACTATATGTTTTAAGCTTCACATAAAACTTATATTGTAACAAAGTATAATATTATACAAAACTTTAGTACAAAGAAAAATAGGACAAATCTAACTTAAGGTAGAGGCATTAATACTTGTCAGTTTAAAGATTTTGACCTATTTAGAGCAATGGTTTTTAATGATAAAATATTGCAGCACATAAGATTTTGGGTTTAATATCCAGGCCCAATTTTTAATTATTTTTGTCACAATGCATAATTTTTGTTATGAATTTTCAAACTTCATTTGCATAAAGCTTTATTGATGTTAGTAGGGGAATCAATACACGTTTGTCATTTTTAATCAAATCGGTTTGCTAATTTGGCATTCATAAGTGATCACCAAATTGCTACAACTAATCATTGTGAAACCGTACCTTAGGGGCAGCTTCATCACTCCTCCGTCGAATAATTAATTAATTTCAAATTTTGATGTCCGGCAATAAAAAAAGTAATTTTTAAAAATTCAACTTTTCAGGAAATAAATAACTTTAAGTTCGACTTTCATCCACAATTGATGAAGTTTCATTAAATCTTTGTTATTTTAGTGGACTTCATGTGATCACTCTTAACATTTTTAATTTATTTTATATTTAGTTCATGTATTCAATTTCAAGATATTTCATCATTCATCTAATTTAATTTCATGGTTTTCTGGCAAATAGGCAACATAATATTATTATTTTTCCGACATTTTTATTTGGAATTATTTTTTGCCAAAGCTGCCCCTAAGGTACGATAGTTTGATTGAGAATTCACAAAGTTGAAACATGTACTTGCATAGATGACTGGAATTGGTTTTGAACAAATTCTAATGCTTCTACTTTACTATAACAAAGGGTTTAAGGTTTTAGGGTTTAGGGATACCATTGCAGGTTATGGTGATAGTGATGATTGCCTAGTGCTCGGCCTAGTGGTATTGATGAATTTCTGAAATTGCAGATTGTGGCGAGGGAGGCAAGGCACGCACAAGCTGGCGATGAAGGGATAAACCTAGCTAGTGCAGTCGATGACGATGCAGGCGAAGTGTGGGTGAGTTGCCCGCTTGCCCGGCCTGGTAGGAGCCACCCGTCCTGGTAGGAGCCACCCGCCCGGGAAGGTCGATGGGGTCCATTTAACGCGACCCGGCATTCAAGGGTTAACTATAGAATACTATTTGCACGCTCAGCGTCTACGGTCCGGAAATACTACGCGGTGACTTTTAGCCGTTCGATTTTTGGGTTTTTCGGGTGTAACATCCATCTTTTTAACCCCTCACCGCCTGAAGTCCAAACATGTGTAAAAGCTTACTTACTTTTCAAGTCCTATAAGTCTAATTCTCAGTGAGGTATGAAAATCTCAACCGTACAATATTGTAGTGTGCATGTTGTAGACGGCGTGAAAACAATTTGGAGACATTTGACCGTATAGATTGAAAGATTATAATGTTTTTGTAATGAAAAAAGATGCTGAAATTTTCTTTAAAACACATTTGGAGGTGAAATTCGATTTCTAAACCTACTCAAATGAAAAAGAATTAACCCCTAAACGTCCCAGCGTCTAGAAACTGGATCACGAACGGATTCAAAGCCTTCCTCACGTTCTCATCAATGCTTGGATGAAACTCATATAATTTTTTGGAGATTCTTCACGAAGTTGTTGTCCTATCTAATGGCTGGATTTAGTCATACTAGAGTACATATTTTTCTAAAATTACAAATGTAGAAGTATGTCAAGTCGTTGACCGAGCCAAAATTGCATTGACTCTAGTTCAAAGTGGAATCGTAAAAAATGAGGTCATAAATTTAAGAAACACAAAAATTTCAAAGCATCACCACGTTTAAGAGTATCTCATTTCAAACTCATTCCATCAAATTTTACTCAAAAAATATTTAAATTTAGTTTGTAATCGAATTTAGAAGGAATTTTTAATTTTAACTTTCAAATTTTATAATTAAATATTGGTGATTGTATTAGTGAATGGAACCGTACGGATGGAATCTAAAATTCAAAATCTAGAACTTTCATTTGTATATCAATTCCAGAATATTCTTCTAAATAGTAGTTTATAATGCTTTTTCTCAAATTGTCAATTCCAGGGACACCCTGGTACGTTTAGAGGTTAAACTACAAAGTGATTCAAACCAAAAGACAAACACTTTGGTGAAAAAAATCTCGTTCTATTGACTCATTGTGTCTGCAAAATTGTTTTGAAATGTCAAAAAACAGTGAAAAAAGTAGCAAAAAATCACATCCATGTCTGAACCTCCCTCTACTAAAATGCTTCTCAGTAACTCATAACCTCTTGGATTCATATGAAATTTTATTCTTATAAACAAGACTGGTATGTGCAACTTTTCCAACAAAAATTATTGAAAACGGACCACGTATGAAGAAGTTATAAGCTGCCAAAGTTCACTGTAATGCAAAAATGTCTGGATTTTGAACTTCGAAATGCTCCCAAACATTCAAAACAACTTGGATTGACATGAAAATTTCACCACAATAACTAGGCTTTATTGGGAAAAAAACCCATCAATTTTTATTGAAAACGAACATTTGATGAGAAAGATAAAAACCCCCGAAGTTGCAACCATCATAATGCAGTGAGGTGAACTCAAATTGAACCTGTGTACTTTGAATGGCTCTCAAAAACTCAGTACATCTTGGATTGATCTGAAAATTTTACCACTGAAACTAGACTAATATGCGCAACTTTCTCAACAAGTTTTATTGAATTCTGACATTGGATGCAAAAGTTACAACACTTTGAATTTTACTGCCAGACTATGAGAGGACACTTTTCGTCCCCTCCGGCGGTGAGGAGTTAACCCTCGAAATTGCTGGGCGCGGGCGCCTCCTGGTGTACCGTTTGCCCTTGCACGTTTGCGTCGGGCAGGCGATATTTTAGGGTTTCCGAGGACTGCCCGAGGGGAATGCACCCGTACCCGCCCTGGACCCGCCGTGGACGCTGCCGGCTTCAGGGCATTCGAAAGGGCTTTGCTCGATTGAGGATGGTGCGATGGACGAGGACAAGCCATAGCCAGCAGGCGCTATGTTTTATATGGCCGTTTTAAACGAACTGAACTGAATGAGCCCTGTGGCATTGGAAAAAGAGTATGGGATAGTCGATACAGAGAGGATGCACAAGCACGTGGCGAGCACTGCATCAAAGCAAGTCAAAGCATCACTGTAACTGAACAAGCAAGGCCCATCCTAGCATTTGACAGTATCCAAAGAATCTGCTCAGCCTGCTTTGGGAAAGAAATCCAATCCTTCTGGGATCGATGTACCGGAGTTCCAAGCATCGACGATACATCACCCGGATCAGCAGACTGCATCCCGCTCTGATTTGGTCGGTATTAATTGTTTTCATTTTTTGAGCTCAAGCTAGTGCGACGATTATGGCGGTCTCGATCATCGGCATAAGTTTCTTGTCTGGATCGGTTGCAAATGGACTATTGAGCTTGTTGAGATTCTTGAATATTCAGTCATTATTTTTTGACTCAATGGCGTAACAGTGGATGTTAAGTATGCTTTGGTCAGGATTATTAGTGTCATAACAACGTATGAATGCAGTGTCATAACAACGTATGAATGCAGCCTCGTAGGTGGGTTTGAGTGAGAACGGTAATACGAAATGAAGGATGCGTTTTCACTGTCTGTCTCGAAGCACAAAACGCGTTTTCAGTGATTGCAGGACCTCAAGCAAGCAGTGAGATGTTAGATGTCCGGTCCAATTAGATTGAGGCTGGGGCTAATGGAAGGTGACGATCGAACGTATCCAGACTGCGTGAAGACGAAGATGGCGAGATCGGCGATGCACCTCTGTGAACCACATATTGCAGGCGCCCGTCCCCGGGTCGTGTACTCCCGACCGCTCAACCGCTGCCCGAAACGCTCAACCACTGCTCGAAACGGGCGTGCAAACGGTCCACCAAGGGTTTTGGGACACGAAAAACAGCGGTCCGCGATTTCGAACCCTAAACCCGTAAAACCCAAATCCACGTTCTCCGAATCGCTCTTGACGGCCCCTCAAATCGCAAACCGCCAAACGTGCAAAAAGTATTCCATAGTTAACCTGTCTGGGTCCTTCAACAGCGTGAAGTCTGTGTGGATCAGAGCTTGTCTTCTTCATTCAGCTAGTGATACCCATTATGTACCTTGTGTCTCCCTGGCCTCAGTGTGCGCAATCTTGTGTGACGTATTCTATGCCCTTGGTGCTTGCAAATTGTGAGTGTTGATGGTGAATTGCGCTTGCCCTTCGGGAGTCAGCTGTGGCAATCGGGTGATTTACGGTGTTGGAAGAATTCAGCTATTGGAGTAGGCACTCGATCTGTGGGCTATGCATGTGGGCTATGTGTGCAGTCGGTTTTTCGAGTAGTGGAATTGAATGGGCCTTTGGAATTTCAATCTGGGATTCGGCAGGCAACATAAATTTGAAGAGTTGTGGAAATCCATTTAAAAATACCTACAAATTGGCAATGCACGTACTTTACCCAACGCAGGACATTGACAGAGCCAACAAGGAAGTGCAGAAAATGCTGAACCTGAGTGGGGAGAGAGTACGTGCAGAAATCGGGAGAAGGACGTCGACGATCGCGCAATGCAGATGTGTGGATTCGCCCACCCCTCTTTCATGCAAGTCTGAGTGCTCGTTTCTCTTGACGTTCTAGCGAGGTGTCCATATTTGGTGACGCAATCGCTGGGCTAAAACTGAAAACCTTGGCAAACTTCACAACCCCGCTCTTTGCTAATGGCCGCCTGTGAGCCCGATTACATAACACCGCACTTAAAAGGATGTAAACATCTCAAATGTTTGATTCTTAAATTGTGTAACTATGTACACAATAAGAAAACTTGGTAAAAAAACAACCATAGCTGAATTCAATTGCAAATTTTTTTTACTAAATTTTCTTATAGCACTACTGCCTGCATGTAAAGCCAAAGTTTTCTCAAGTCAAGTGTGTCAATTAGGCAAACACCGTGCTTATCTATGTGCCAACAAGGACTCCACGTAGGTTGGGTAGTTAATGCCCGTGGTTTCCGTGAACGAATAGGCAATTACCACCAGCAAACTCCGCTCTTTGCCGCGGCCTTAGCCCAGGTGAGAACGTACCTTTAGAGCAGGGTTGTTTTTCCTAGCTTTCTGTAGTTAGTTTGCTACATAAATTCAATAGAAGAATCACCATATGGGAACACTATGAGAAAAAAATGCTACCTCATGTAAGAACCAAGGCAATGGATTGCACGAGTTGTAAGCCATGTTGGGACTTCGTGAGTGACACGCAATGAATGAAAAGGCCAAGATGTTGAATGAAAAAGCTAGGATGTATGAAGGATTTCGCGAAAGGCCAATATATTGAATGAGAAAGATAGGATGTATGAAAAAACAAAGATCCGTCACTAGATCAAAAAGCCACCTCATTCATTTGCATGTGAGCTACTATCTAGCCTAAAGGTAGATGACCGGAAAATCAAAAGAAAAACGGAGCCACCTGGATTTGGTGAGACCCCATACCTTGACCCAGCCTGTCCTGGTATTGTACATCTCTCATGAGAATTGTCATTCATGACCAAGTGCGCGCACGTCAATCTCTCAGTCTCAAACAATCAGTTCAGTACAATCCAACTGTGTGTCGTCCGTCTGCGCGTCCTCAACACTGGTTGACTGCGTTGAAGCCGGGCTCACACGGCCCGCGACTACGCTCACCCTAAACCACCGTTCGCGGCCCGGCACGGGCACATTCCTCGGACAGACCCTGGAAACTCTAAATTCGCATGCCCAATCGCAAACGTGCAAGGGCATACAGTACACCACTGGATGGCATTTTGAAGTATGAGGTGTCTTCATCATCTTTTAGCATGGGAAGAAAACAAAAAAAACAATAGACGGTGGTACACCGCATGGCATAGGGACCAAGTAATTTGGATGGTCAGGTTGAGAAGCGAGGGATTATTGTTGATCCCCTGATGCAAAAAAACGAGAGCTTGATTAAACATTCAATTTAAACTGTTCAATAGGTTCCTCATAAAGGCATATTTGCATTCATTTCATTTCATTTATTAAAAATATTGTGGGCAAAATATATTAGATAGTGATATAAACACAGAGTGCAACTGTTCTATAGAAAGGTTCGTTCATAAGTTATGCAGAGATCTTTTGATGAATTCCATTGTGCTTATTTTATCCTTCTATGATCAAGTTCCTTACCCATATCAAATATCAAATATTTCCAAATTACACTACAAAGCCAACCTGAGGGCATGTTGTGATGTTTAACCCCTAAGCGTGCAAGCAGTCGAGTGGGGCCATATTTGATCATTTTTCAATCAAACGTTAATTTTCACCTACTTCCTAATTTCAAATGAAAATGTTCTCAAATAAGAAAGTGTGGGGATTATCATTTACTTTCTAATTCCTCGGGGGGTGCACTGGCAAAATTTTTAGAAACAACGTGCGATAAAAAATAGGGTCTAATATATTCATTGTAGATAAATTTTGTAAAAGATGTACATGTAAAATACGGGATTTAAAAAAAATGAAACATGTTTACATGTAAAATACCATCACCTTATAATATCTTTTGCAAGGTAAATAACCCCCCAAATAAATAGGTCATTATCGCAGGTGTATGCAAAATATACAAGGGAGTGCCTCCCCCGAGTCTAATTCACTTTTAATTCTTCAAAATTATTAAAATTGCGTTTTTAACAACACTTTAAAGCTCAAAACCCTTAAATTCCATCATACACTACAAAAAAAAGCTTTTCTATCAAAACTCTTTTTATGTAACCTCAAGAAGCATGCTACCTACATGTTGTTGTTCATCACCATTATTTACATTGTCCCTAAGAATTTCACGGTACTTTTGTAAATACTATGATTTTGTACTTTAAAAAATCTTACAAAATTCATTTTTATTTAAAAATTATGAATTTTTTTAACTAAGTTGGTTTAACAATATCTTATATGTGAAAAATATGAGAAAATATAATATACTTTAAAATGTGAGGGGTTGATGAAGTTTAACCAATTAATTGTAGCGTGGACGCTTAAAGGTTACGTGTTAAGATGTTATCTTGACCCCTAAGCTCCCAAGAGACCATTTTTTGGTCATTGCATGATTTTAACAGGCTGCTTTGAAACCGAAAAATAATTTTTTGAAAAAATAAAATAAAAAATAAAATACTTCAGTAAATCTACTTTCCAACTCAATTTCAATTATGTCAATCCGAGTTAAACTCCACCGGGAGAATTTTTCAAAGTAAATCACTTCAACACTGTCTTAGTGTTACAAAATTTGCTATTTGGGGAAAGTAATGATGTTCCCTCCATCATTTCTTTTGCTTTTTTGAAGTTTACAATGATAAGCCAAATTTAACCAATCACACTAAATTTCAAACTCTAAAAGTGAAAATTATAATTTATACAAAATTTCAAAGGTTAATGCTTTTAAATTCATTAAAAATTTATCTAAAGTTATTTTTGGAAATTTGACCGTACAAATAATCTGTAGAGATGTTGCCCTACATTTTGTCTATTGAACCAAACTTCATTGAACATATAGAAGGCACATATTATAACACATTTATTTTTGTCCCATACCCCTTGGGCTTTTACGGGTTAAAATTCTTGAAATACTTTAAATTCACGTTGACAAATAATCATGTTTTAAAGCTTGATTGAAGTAAGATAGAAATCTCATTGCTGAATGTGATTTTTAGCTATTGAGTGTATTTATTATTAAATGAGTGAACGATCTTTTTAAGTCCTCATTTTTAGAAAGATGTCAATACATTGTTTAAAAATATATTATTAAATGTTGTACAAATAATTTATGAATTCTTGATTTTTTTTCTAAAACTTGTTTTCTAAAACTTGATCACGTTTTGACTTTTCAACTTTTAAACATTGTCATAATCACTAAACGATGTATATCACTACGATAAATGGACTATTTAGTGTTCAATGAGAATTGATATTTTTACCACAATTTGTTCAAAAGTGAGGAGACAATGGTAGTATCCCTACATTATATAGGAGTTCGCCACTTGTTATTCTTATTTTCATTGAAAGTTCCATGTTCCTTTCCAGTGATGAGAGTGACATGAGGTGGCATGCCTTTTTTATTGTAAAGTTGTCATTTGTTGGTGAAACACTACATCCAAAAGGTTTACTTGAAGTTTTGATCATTTTGAATTTTACATTTTATTTTATTTTCTTACATGTACACTATATTTTCAGAATGTGAAATGGTATCCGTGTTGAGAAATAGTGTCCCAAACACTAAAAAGCCCATTTTTTTTTAGGGTTAACCTAGTTGTGTATGAGTTTGAAAACCACCAAGCTCTTACACACCTAATAATGAGAGGTCACTAAACCCTTCTGCATCTTATAGTTATTTAAAGTGAAAAAATAAGAGTAGATTAAAGCAAGACACATGGTATCTTGTTGGTTCAAACACAACTTCTCTTGTAGGATAACTCCAGTGCAGTGAGGTACATGTACGGCACGTTCATGGGGAAAGTACCTCACAGCATGGTTGAAGAACACCATAGCCATGGATGATAACTGAACAGTACAATGAAGATGATGTTTGTCATGGATTGAGTGGTTTCGATATCACAAATGATTCGTGAGAAAGAACTCAAGCTGGCTGGCCACACGGCAGTTGAGTTGATTATTATTATTATTATTATCCAGATGACCAGGTGAATTTGCTTCTGGAGGGGAAGTTTCAAAGAAGGCCGGCACTATGAATGGAGTAGAGTACCGGATTCTCTGCTGCAAGCCGGCCAGCAGAAAATCAACTGGCTGCAACATTGATGAAAAGACACTCAAAGTCAGCCCAATAAAGAATAACTAAGTTAATGAGATTGACACCACAAAACTATCTGAGATATGCTACAGGTGTCACTGCTAAGCTTACTAGATAGATAGAAACTCCGACCCTAATGCAGGGCCGGCGTGAATAAAGTGTCTGTTCGTAATGTCAATGACCCGGTGCCCACCAGACAGAGGGACATTGAGACAAAACTACTCTCCCCTTTCGAGGATGGACCAAGCTTACTACATATTGTGTTGCCTCACTTGGGAGGCCTTGTATTGAGTTGATTGTATCGTGAGTTAGCCCCTAAATGTATGTCAGTCCGTCCTGTGGGGATCAGTGATCTCAAAACTGGCTAAAATTAGCTCGATTTCTACCCAAAAAATGGGGCTACTAAACATACAAAGGAAGAAAATGAAAAAAAAATGAAATTTAGCGAGAATGCTCATCATGATATAAACATGTAGCAACTTCATGAGGTGATATCCACAGATATCATCATGGTATCACCTTAATATATATCAAGGGTATTGCCGGATATTATAGAGGTATTGTGAGTATTGTATGCACTAGGTAGCAAAAGTAGATACCATTTATGTGGAAGGTCGCATAATGTTCTAAATGTCATAAAGTGGTTCTGAGATCACTGGTGGGGATAGGAGATACGTTGCCGTATAATTGACATTTGCTATCAACGAGAAGCTCTAAATTAGGATCTCAATAGTTCACTAGATCCGCATTGATCTAAATTCTAACTTCTTTTTCGAACTCAAACCCAATAAAAGTGTGGGTTTATTCCAAATACAACAAAAGTACACCATGTTCTACTTGTCACAAAGGTATGTTTTGACGTTTAGGGATTTGTCCACACAATGAAGTTATTTCACAGACTGCCAGTCGTTGAGAACTTGTTTTTATTATTCATAACATTTAGTAGTTTGTAGTGGCTCTGCCATGCCCCACAGTATTAGATGGTGCAACATATTCCACATCCAACAAGACCAAATGGGCAGCTAAGAGGATAGGTGGAGTTCCAAGATGATGACGCATGAAGGTTGTGTTATCAGCATTTTCCCATTCAGTTGAGTCTTTATGCAGCTTCTGTGACTGAGTGGGGATAAAATTACAGACCTGGAACAAATCTGAATCCACACATGAGGATTGCAATGACTAGAGCTAGCAGAGTACCTTTGCAGGGAAAAGGCCACTTATCTCAGCAGCCTCAAGCAGCCAGGGAGCGAGGGAATTAATTTATGTGGCAGCATTGCTGTATATATAACCCCTTAAGAACATTTCCTAATTTAGAAATAAAGAAGTATTCTTCAGTTTTAACCTCAAAATATACAGGGGATTTACATTTTGACAATGTGGGTATATAATATAAAGAACTCCGGTCAAAGGGGGGACCGGTGTGAATGGAGTGTTTGTTCATGACAATAGAGTTAACCGAAATCAGAACAGGAGTTCTGACCCCCTAAAATCGTGGATCCGGAAATCGATGAGGTGTTGGAGTGTAAGTGAAATAAAAAATGAAGTTTGAAGATTCCGGTTCTCCATGGACTCCGGAACTGTCAGAGGCCCATGCAAGGCTTCGCAATTAAGGCCTGATGCTCTCCAACCAGGGCGTGGGACAATAACAGCTTCTGTCTCTGACATGGTAGGATAAAGGCAGCTGTATTATATTGTTATTTTTAAGTAAAGCCATGAGGCCGAGAAGAAAGAGGCAACTTGCAAGTGGCTCTCTTCAGCCAACGCAGCTACTGACATAAAACTCCTCTTAGAATGAGTTTTGCAGACTTTTTGACGGCAAAACTAGTTCACATTGCTTTCTATTTTGAATTCTTTGGAAACCATGCCAGTTTGCTTGGATGCCTTAGATACGAGTCAGACTCACCTCACCTAACATGTATTTTCTCTTCTTTTCGATTAACTCTAATGTAGGTACATATCATTCTTGACACGAATGATATTTGAATTTTTTTATAAAACCATTTCTTCATTATACATTAGTAATTTATGGTCAAAGTGGTTTGAAACTGAGAAAACTAAGCCCAATGGGCTTGCTATGTCCTTTAAGGGTTAACTTTTTTAACCCTTAAGCGTTCACACTACATTTACCCAATCAACCCCATCAATTCCTCGCATTTTAAAATATGTTATATATTTTGGTATTTTTCTCATATAAATTATTGTCAACCCAATTTATCTTGATTTTTTCCATAAGTATTTCAATAAAACTTAATTTTATAAGATTTCTCAAAGTCTTTTTCTAGTAAAAATCATAGTAATTACAAAAATGCTTTAAATAGAATGAAATTTATAGGGAAAATGTGAATAATAGAGATAAACAAAACAGTGTAGGTAGCATGCTTCTTGAACTTACATAAAAGGAAATTTGGTAGAAAAACCTTTTTTTGCAGTGTAGCTATATTGAAATTAAAGGTTTTGAGCTTTAAAGTGCTCATAAAAACCCAATTTTAGTTTTTCTGAATAATGGTAAATTTGACTAAAAACTAAAAAATAGCCTCCACACTTTCATAGTTGGGACCATTTTCATTTGAAATTAGAAACTAGTTGAAAATCAGTGTTTGACTAAAGAACAATCATACATGGCGCCACGGGGCTCTTTGCACTCTTAACCCCCATACGTCCACGCATCCCATTATTGGATGTTTGTTGGTCAAACCCAATTTTGATCTTGAAGATGACTTTTGTTGCTAATACACCCAACTAAGAAAATGAAGTTTATTAAGTTTAGTTTGTACTCCACTCTTCAAATCTTAAAAATTCCAATTATTGAGTATTTTATTGCTTGTGCAAGCTTTGTAGCTCAAGGTTTGAATTACACTACATAGGATGTTTACCTTTAGAATTTCAAATTTTAAATAAAAAATTTCTATGGAAAGCATATCATGTGATTCTCCATTGTAGTTTGTACCTGCTCCCAAAAATATTAATTTTTAAAATCTTTTTTGTAATAATTTAAAAAAAAAGAAAAGTATTTGACTTTAAAATTTGTTAAAAAGGCCGTATTAAATTTTTAAAAATCTGAAAATTTCAAGATTGATAGGAAACATTCAATTCCACGCATGAAAAATATTACAAAATATATGTTGATAAATCTTGAAGGCTAAATTATGTAGTTTGACTTTCCTACAAAGGAGTGGTATGTTTAAGGGTTAAGGATTAACCCCTAAACGTCCTCACCTATGTTCAATTTGGGCAGTTTTGCAAAGATGCATTATAAAATGCAACTAACATGAATATTTGAAACTTGATGTATGAATAAAAGTTAAACATTTTGAAATTCAGATTCAATCTATACGGTTAGATCTTTGATTGCTACGAGGATTGCTATCACTAATATTTTTCTATAAATTTTGAAACACAAAATAGAAAATTATTTTGTAATTCGATTACGAATAAGATATTGACAATATGGGGATGAAATTTGTTGTGATGGCTTATAATATAGTACTTTAGGTGTAGTGATTTTTGGAGATTTTTTGGATGCTTAATTTTATGAGTTTATTTTTTCAAGAACACTTTTAGACTAAAATCTTCAAAATTTTGGGTGAAACACTACAACACAAAATGAGCCATAAGTTTTTCAAAAATGGTTTTCTTTTTGATCGGATCACACATACATGAAGCTAACTTCCCATAAAAAATTCAGTAAAAAAACCACACCACAAAAAGTGCATGACGGATGAGAAACTACGGTTGAAATCTGTACATCAAGCAAAGTATGCATGGTTGGACGGTTAGGGGTTAAGCAAACTAAGGGTTGAAAGTAATACTACCTCACGCTTAGTAACTCCATTATACACACCAAGTGGGAACATGATTGGACAAACTTCATAGAATCACGCATAGTCAAAGTTTGTTTGACTTCAAGATGTGCAAATGTTTTCATCTCACTCGATATTGGTTGTTTAACCCCTAAACGTCCCTAGCTTTTTTTAGGCTTAAAAACATCATTGCTTTGTATGTGTTATAGGTTTAAATGTAAGTGAGGTATAGAAATTTCAACCATACAATCTTGTACTATACATGTTGCAGATGACAGTGTGGATTGAATTTCGAGTCATTTGGCCTATAGATTGCAAGATCATAGTGTTTAAGTGTTTAAAACTGATGCTAAAATTTTCCTAGCAACACAGTTAGAGTGAAATTTGTTTTCAAAATTACTCAACTAAAGAACTTTGAACTACACAGTACTTCAAAATTATCGTATAAACACATTGGTACCTAAAAAAACTCATGAAAAAATTTAACGTGCCCTAAAATGGCCTTGCAACGTCAAAATGTAGCCCGAAGAGTGACTCATTTGACCCAAAAAGAAAAAAGTGTTTAATTTAGACCCGTGCACTAAATTGACTCCCAAACATTCAAAAAACATGCATTGACATGAAAATTTTGCTATCATAACTATACTTGAAGGGAAATCAAACCCAACAATTTTTATTGAAAATGGGCATGGAATGAAGGAAATAAAGACCCCTAAAGTTGCAACCGTCAAAATGCACAAATACTATCCAAAAAAGGACCCCTACTTTCAAATGATTCTTAAAAATTTCAGTAAATCTTGGATTGATTTGAAAAATTTCCACTCAAACTAGACATTTTGCGGGAGATTTTCCCAAAATTTTAGTGAAATCGAACACTTTTGGCAAAAGTTACAACTCTTCAAAGGTGAAAGTACTCTAAAAACATCTAAAATATGGACGCTGGGATGGTTAGGGATGAAGAAATAAACAGCTCTAAGAGGTGGATATGGAAATTTTGGAAGTCAATGATTTTTTAAGTTTTTTTGCTAGAAACATAATTTTGGAGTTCAAAATACCATTATTTTTTTACCCAAATGCCTTGAGATGGCTCTCTAATATTTAAAGGTTAACTTGACGTATGTTTTCGCTTAATATGAAGAGTGGAGTTACTGAGCGTCTTAAGAATAAATTTAGGTAAACTTTTGAAGTAAATTCACTTTGTTAAGAGCGTTCCTAACACCAAATGCAAACATATCTTTAGAAGCTCACAAGTCCAGCAATGCATTTTATTGGTTGAATTTTGCTAAATTCATGGTGTTCCTAGTGTTCCATACAACCAAGAAATAGAGCATCATACTTTAAATAGAATGAAGATTGTAGCTTATGAAAGAGAATCACACTTGCCTCAAAATCTAAACTTGATATTATATCATGTTGAAAAGTCATGCCCATTCCATCACTAAATGAAAAGTGTTGATTGACAAGGACTCAAGAATGTTATGAAAGAAATGAAAATTGATATATAGTGACTTGTTGTGGATGTAGAAAATGGGAAATAGTGGTTGCTTTAATTATGAAGTTAAGTCCATTTTGATGTGTAAAAGGCCTTGAATCCTCACTTCTCATTGGTTCAAATTTCAAAACTAGCTATACATGGTGTTCATGAAGACTTGAGGCTAAAATTTTGAAATCAATTTTGAAATTAAAAACAACATGGTCTGACACGTGCCCTCGTATCATGTGCCCAACTCTGAGAATTAATTTTATCCAAAACAGAAGACTCATTCGTAGACTTGGGTCCGTTTTTAGATTTCAACATATGTGTAAAATTTATGTTAAATTACTTTCTTGAGGAATCAAAATCCTTGGATCTTTTGCAAATCTAAATGGTTCTTCTCGTCTCTTATGCCTTTCATTTTTTTGTCTTCATGGGTCCAAAGGCACCTTTAAAGATGGAAGAAATAGGCTTTGTAACTATCTTATTATACCGGTATAGGCTAAAATTTGGTTGAATTGGGCCCAAGAGAAAACGGCCTAGACTTCATATGTAAAGTGGCCCGATCATTGGAGCGGAACGAGACGATGGACGGCTGAGCTCCACGAGATGCGGTGTGTAGTGAGAGATCGAAAGCAGACAGACATGCTGTCGGAGGTTACAATGGGGATCGATTTGTGTAGCTGAGGGCGTACTTAGGTTGCGTACAGATTAGCAGGCTGGGCTGCAAGCATCAAATTAGAGAAACAAGCACAGATCAGATCTGATGGGGCAGAATATAGTTGGATCTTGCCCATAGATGTAGTGTTGGCATCGCATCACACACAGATCTGAAATGGTCAACTGTGCTTAGAGACAGGCTGGGCTGTCTCTGGATCTGTACCAACTTCAAGCGCGCAACAAGCACCAAAATCGACACCAATGACCTCACCGGAAGTCTCTCAAGCCACACCGCACCCCCAAAGCCATCAATTACAACAAAAATGTTGCACAACACATCCAGGCTTGCTCTCTTCTGCCTCTTTATTTCTGTCATCTAGTACGTACATTGCTTTGCGTATATCCATTGCTCACACTCGTACATTAGAGCTTCAGGAACACAAGACACTAATGCTATTTTCAGGAGATCTAGATGTAGCATTATTTCAGACCCAAACAACTACCTTCCCACGCGGAAGCCATGTCCCCATGCCAAGCATACGATCAACTCCAACTGTAAGCAGATCCAGCACGCCCTGCAACACCAGGTCACTCAAGAGCTGTGCCATCACACCGAGATGCTGCAGACAGCGCGAACTGCAACAGCTCGTCTAGCCAGAGATAGCGCCATCAAAGCCTGCAAAGACCACACCAACACACATCACCAACACTGTAGTGCTCAAGACCAATGCTGCCCAAGTGACAACCTGCTGGAGCTCCCACACCAAAGCAACTCACCACGCAAGCACGTCTCCAAGGACAAAAACTCAAGAACACAAAAGCGTGTTCTCAAACAGGTAAGTACCACTCAAAACCATACAGCCCTCCACAAACTGACACGCCATGTGTGCATGGACAGGCCGAACAACACCAACAAACGCAAGCCAAAGCCAACACAACAACCCTCAGCGAGAAACAAAGTCCTCAAGTACAAGATAGGAGATGCCAGAGAAAGCAGAAGGTGTCGAGCTTTCGACATGGACGAGCATTCAGCCAAGGCAGATCAAGACCGTCCACCAAGAACCAGCTATGCGAAAATGCTAGAAGATATGTATGCTAGCTGCTCCCGATTCAGGCAACAAATTCCGAAACACAAGACGGTTCATGAGTTGCAGATCACTCCAACACTGAAGAACAAGGCCATTGACACCAACCACAACATCATATCCGGAACAGATTCAGAATCAAGCATGTGTGCTGCAAATGCAAAGATGCATAACAACAGTATCAACAGATACTACTCGGATCACCAACAACAAACCCTAATTCTGTCCCAGAAGCCCATGAGCCATATTACGCACGAACACCAGGCAACAAGTGAGACAGTAGCTCTAGGACGGAGACGCTTGATTAGCAGAGACCCACACCGACAGCCTGCCCAAGAATTCCATTGGCTTGCAGTACCCATCGAACCTACCCAACAAACCCAGATTCCGAAGTTCAACACGACAGAATTTCAACACGGCAAGTTACTGCAAACAACGACGTTGCAGAAGCTCAACACGTACCGTAGCTGCAGCCCCGAGCTCCTCTGCTCGCAACAACCCCGGCTTGTGCATGCGCAACCACAGGCTCTGATTCCGCTGCAACAATTTCTCCCGAACTCCCCAAGCGTATGAGAGAAGAACAACTCCAACTACATGCAGACGAGGAAAAACTCTAAGTCCAAGGCAACAACAACTCTTCAAACCCTACCGCAGCCCTCGCTGCGACACCACACCTGCAAGCTCAACGTGGATATATCCACGACCCCGCAGCACCACGAAAGGCCAAACTGTGACGAAAACGCCCCGCCATCGTTCGAGCAGCACCTCCGACGGAAACGCCCCGACATCGTCTGCTCCAGAAGCTGCGGCAAAGGCGTCTCCTGTAGCCGTGTCAGCCACTCAGCACCACACAAACCGCTGCTAAACTGTCCCTCCACCGAAAGCCCTAGAAGTTACGGCAGAGGCGCTCTCTGCTACGGCTCCAACCACTCGGCGCCAGACCTAATAACGGTGGCCGTAAGGATATGGCCTACCGCATGCGTGAAGATCGTGCGAATGAAACAGAAGAAAACGTCAAATCATCTTCCGGTCTTCCCACGTGAAACTCCAAATTTACACGCACGCCAACGCCATGACCCCTGCAACAACTGGAAAGGCCACAACGACTGGGCCACAACCGTCCCCACATTCACCTCCAACGTGCAAGAAGCTGGGTTCAACGTAACGACAAAACGCACCACGAAATACATCAGACATCCCAACAAGACAACGAACAGACCCAAGCCACACCACCACATAATTAAGCAGCAGAGGTACGCAACACCACTTCATCTCTCTGCTTCGCTTGTAAAACCCTTGCTTCTCTCCCTCTCTCGTACCTACAGCACCTCCACTCTTTGCCAAACTTTCGTACTCTCTGCCTCCAAGATACCTCTCATGCATACTTCACTGTCTCTGCCCTCTTTGCTAGTATACGGCACTAGTTACTACACTCTGCCCCACCTCTCAACTCCTCTCCTGTCCTCCCTACATTCCTCCTTTGCCCCCTTTGAGATCAAGCAGTACGCAGAATACCACAGTAGACAGAACCACCTTCTTAGTAGACAGAACATTGCAGCCAGTAAGACCCATTCTCCAACTGCATCTTCGACCACACCATACAAAGGAAGCAACACTGAGGAGACGCCTGAAGGAGCCAGACCGCACCAGCAAGCTACCAGCTCAAGAAACAACACACTGAAGGGCAAAGTGGGGAGTTTCCGTTGCTGTCGAGCGGGGAGGCTCTCCAACAGACCAACTACGAAGCACACAACCAACAGCAAGCAAGGTTCTCTTCTTTCTACTTACTCCCATTGTAGGATCCTTTGTAATTGCAAGAGTTTAATCAACCATTGTATTAAAACTTGTAAGGCTTATTATGCAAGCCTTGCCCTGTACGCCCCTAATCACCTGAAAGAGGACAAAGCCTCGGTATGCTTGAATATTTTCTGCATAATTAGTCTCCCTATAATTGTCTATATGGATGATCACGTTGTCTTGAATGTATGCTTGTATAATACTTTGTATGCCAATTCTTACACGTATGCCATAGCTGTAAACCTTTTACACAAGATATATGTCCACACCCAAAAGGTCTGGACATATTATTGGATAAAAGATTTCTATAAAACGCATTACTATCGTAATACCTTGCGTATGTATGATTGGATGAAAAGAACTAAGAGTCCCAATCGCTATGCTCATAAAACCCATGTTATGTTTCATAAAATCTGCCTCCATAAGTATGCTTACTTGTATAACACTAACCAATCTTACAACTCCATTAAAACCACTCACATAACGTATGTCTCCTTCTCAATGATTATATTCCACTCGGCCCCACAAATTAAGTTGTGGGGAGGAGTAAATCATGGGATAAAAAGGAGAGACTCTTTACTTCAAAAAATCCAAAAAAATATTTTAACACATAGTTTTGTTATTTTCAGCATGTCTCAACGTCCCACAAGCTCTACCTCCTCCCAAAGATACAAGGATAAACTCCAAGCCTTAGACAATGATTCGGATGTAGACATGTTTGTAACTCAAAAACGTTCCTCCTCTTCATCACAAGCTGCCTCAAACCAAAAGAAGGCTAAGGGCAAATCAACCTCCGGGTTGAAACGCCCTCCCTTTTGGCTTGGGTACCAAGCTATGAACTGGACTAATCGTGGGAAAGGATTTCCCATGGATAGTAACGAACCAATGACTACACTAGTTAAGAACGAGATGAGAGAAAAAGAAGCAAAAGAATGTCAGTCTGCCCTCATTTCTTTTCCCTTTGTTGTTCAAGAGGAATGGCCCAACTCAAGGGAAGATGGGAAGGATGGCCAACATTTCAACCTCACACAGATTCCTTCTGATGTTGAGGTTGACAAGTTTAGCTTTTCCTTTGATTATCAAATCGCAATCCTCTTTGAGATGGGGGAAAAGGAATGGGAAAAAGACACCATCATGTCTATGGTAGAAGAGAGACTCAAAGAAATGGGCATAGAACTTGGGAATGTCATTGGGGAACCCATCGCACTCATGTGCTACCACAAATCCACCAAATGGAGTGGGGTGATCAAGTTACACTTGAAAACCCCCGAAATTGATGGAGTGGAACTTCTCCAAGGACTACGCCCATTCATCCTTAAACTAGATGATGACAAATTCAAAAGAGGCAAAGTTTGCAAGTCTTATGATTCTCTTGCCTTGAACAACCTTCTTTCAGTCAAAGTCACTAGTGATGAACTAGAATTCAAGGAGTGGTATGAATTGTTTACAAACATGGTTGAAGAAGGTTTCAAGAGAGGATTAGAATATGAGATAACAAACATTCAAAAAAAAAAAAAAACAAATATGCTTGGGTAGTAGCCTCCTCTCCGGAAGAAGCCCAAAGGATGAAGGAGCATCAAATCAGCTTCAACCACGAGATTTTGGAGGGCAAATTAGCGGACCGAGCAAACGCAAAGGACGACATTGCAAGGAAGAACGCACTCATCCTCATCGCCAAGAATCTCAACAAAACAAAGAGTGTCGAAGACATTGAAGCAAGCATTGAAACTCACTTTGGACCAAAGAACGTGGTGAGTTTCTTCTTCAAAAGGGATGAGAAGAATGGCAAGCATTTAGGCTCTTGTAACATCCAATGCCTTAACGCAACGGTGTACAAGACCTTTGTCAAGAAAAGTGCAAAACTTCTTGGCAAACATGTAGAATTTACGGCTCATCCTAGAAGTCTAGATGGTGCGAATGCTCCCAATGCTGCTGAACTCACAAGACTTGGGTTTAGTGATGTGAACACTGCCCTAGCAAACACTATAGTAGCAATAGGAAACTCCACAAAAGAGACACCTCAAAACGACATTATGAAAGAGATAGTCGGAATTAGACAAGACATCTCTACCATGAAGAAAGAATTAAGAAGTGAGCAAATCCAAATTGCCGAAAAAGCCGCCGAGAAATCATCTTCAACCTTGTCCGCGCAAATGGCAATACTTCGAAGGCAACTAATGTCCACAATGCAAGCCCTTGACGAGAAGAGTACTACCACTTTAGCCATTGAAAATGGCAACATGGACACGTCAAACTAATTTGGTCAAAAAACGCTCCGGCCAATCTAAATATAATAGTATATTTACATACTACCAAAAGAGTAATAATAAAAAAGAGAAAAAAGAAGGAACAAATATTAAAAAACAAAAATACTAATATAGTATCTATAGATGCTAAAATATATACTAAAAAACCACAAAAATATATAAAACCAAAAATATATATAAAACCAAAAAATCAAAAAAACCACCAAAAAATACCTCAAAAAATAAAAAACAGTATTACCAAAAAAGCAACAAAAAAAAAATACAAAAAAACACACCAAAACTAAAAAACAAAAGAAAACCCCCTAAACAAAAATGGCCTCGGTCTACCGGCCTCGGCCAAAAAGAGAATATCTATAACAAAATAAAAACACACTATACAACAACACAAATATTCCACAAAACACCAATCGAACCCAACAACAAAATACTAACAAAATACACACCAAATACAAATAAACAAAAATATATACAAACCATTCAAAACAAAATAAACAAAAAATGTACAAAAATAAACAATCTAAACACATAAAAAACTCTAAAACCAAAAAATCCCCTTTGTCATATTCATCCTATGAAACTAATAGTTTCTTTACCAAACAAAACAAAAAACCAAAAATGTTCAAAACCACATATAAATACCAGTACCCACACAAATATAAAATGTCTATAAAAAAACCCAGTCCTACTACACCTACTTCTACTATCTGGTGACATTGAGACTAATCCAGGACCTATGCCAGATTTATTAGCAACACATCCATCTTCACATAAAAGACGCTGCAAAACATACTTTATTCCCTGCACAATTAAACTCCAACCAGAATACCAACATCTTGCAAAACTATTCTCACCCGTATTAAAAAACACACAAGAATCAATCACAAACTACCCACACCTTTCTTGATACATCTCTCAAAAACAAGACTACCCACCACCTCAAATACTATATACACTTATTACCACAATTAGTCCTTCATTGGAAACATGTGACAATATGTTAATACAAACACCAGACCCTGACTGGACATCAATACTTTTACAAAGAATGTCTACACTGCAAAATCCACCTGAAAGACACATCTCTACACCACACCCACATACACAATTTATAAACTTAAACCAAAACATAATCAAACCATCGAATTCTATCCACAAAGAAATCTACAAATTCATCAATGAACAGAATGAACTAATAAATCTCCAATCAATGACCAATAAATTCCCATATCTACCAATAGAACTATTCAAAGAAACAATAAAATGCAATGAACCACTACATGAAAACTCACACCCCCCTCCACTATCCGACATACCCATACACCAAAACCAAGAAACACAAACAACAGATCACAACACACGTTTCATTACTTGGAATGCCTCATCCTTAAACACAGCACTTCCAAGTCTCCAAAACCTAATCTCCAACACACCAAATAATCCCGCAATAATCACAATACAAGAAACAAAATTAACCGCAACAAAATCTACTAAATATATACAAAACCTATTCCCTAATTACAAATTGATATTTAATAACACACTTACACTAACAAGATGCATACAACAAAGACGGCCATATACCCCTGCCAGAGGAGGACTCCTTACACTTACAAATGAAAAATATGCATACTCTGGCAACATTACTAAAATCCCTACTCCAGCAGGAATCTCACCATACTTACAAATAATAAAAATCAATAACGAACTACTACAACCATGGCTAATCATACACATGTACATGCCCTCACACATAGAAGACATCCCATATATACCAATAATACAACAAAATATAATACAACAAATTACATTACATCCAAACCACACATACATATTATGTGGGGATTTTAATAGAGACATTGCCCTAATTGGACGTCAAAATGAATTCAACACAACACCACCCCAGATAGAAGACATAGAATGGCGTGCATTCACAGACAATCTTCATTTTACATACATTCCAACAAATAGTCCATACACTAGACAAGGAGGCTTAAACTATAACCAAACCAGTCTAATTGATGGATACTACATCAAAACACCAAATAATACTCCATACACATCAACCACTGACAATGACCATAATTTAAACTCAGACCATTCACCTGTCACACTGCATATACCTCCAAATACACTATTAGCACGGCCCAAACCAATAGCAACTAAAAAACTACCTAGAATTTAAAACCCCATCCCATCAGAAATTATGAAAAATTTAAAACAGAATTTTCTGAAGAAAATGCACTCCAAATAAACGACCTCACCACAATACTAATGAATGACCAACTAACAGACGTCCAATGGCAAACATCCTGTACAAAATTAGATCAAATGATACAAAAAATATCAGACAAAATCCAAGAAACTTGTAGTGCACCACCCCTCCCAACACTAACAAACCGCACGTCTCTCCAAGGAGGTTTTTTACCAAGAAAACTACAAAGAAAATGGAAAAAACACCTATCTACTTACCATCTAATCAGGAAAATAAAAAACACCCCAAATTGGCAATCACACCCAATCATAGAAGAACTAAAAAATCATACTCATATCACCATCTCCCCTCCGCCAAATCAAGAACATAACCAAAAAAAAGGGCTAAAACGCTAGCAGAACTAGCTAAAACCGCAAACATACAAGCCCGTAAAATTACCACAAAATACACCCAAGTTTGTATCAAGAAAGCCATATCAAAATATAGACAACTATATGAAAAAAGCCCAAAGAAAGTAAATAAAAAAGTCTTCAAAAACCAAGAAGTACCACCATTAGACTGCATCATGGATAGAAACAATAATACACTAACCAGTCCAGAAGACATAACAAATGAAATTCACATACAACAATCAATTAGCAATAGACCCACAGTCCCAACATGTTATTACCAACCAGAGCACCCACCACAATGTACATGTGGAGTTAGACAATACCCATGGCATGATCTAGATGGATTTGTCATAGATAAAAGGGGAAATCCAGGAACTCCATTACACGAATACCTAGACCAAGAAACATACGACATATGTCTAAAACACTTAGCCAACAACAAAACACCGGGTC
Organism: Pohlia nutans; assembly: GCA_022496805.1. Lineage (NCBI taxonomy): Eukaryota > Viridiplantae > Streptophyta > Bryopsida > Bryales > Mniaceae > Pohlia > Pohlia nutans. The sequence goes on from CM040094.1 coordinate 21,485,326, forward strand.
CAGACAAAATCCCAAATGTAATATTAAAAAACATGCCCGAAAGGTTTCATAAACTGCTCTATCTATTCTTCACTCACTGCTACAAACAAAAACAAATACCAGCCTCGTGGAAAACTAGCCTAACCATACTACTATACAAAAAGGGCGACCCCTCACAACTACCCAACCATAGGCCCATTGCATTAGCAAACACAATTTACAAACTCTTCACTAGTACTCTAACATTAATACTATCAGCATACGGTGAAAAGCATCAAATACTTCATGATAGCCAAGAAGGATTTAGAGCAGAAAGAAGCACATCCAGACAACTCCAACTCCTTATTGCAGCTCTAGAAGATGCAAGATTTACAAACCAAAATATATACTTACTATACATAGATTTTAAAAATGCATTCGGCTCCCTAGATCACGCAAGACTACTTGCCATAATGAAGGACCTTGGTTACCCCGAAGATGCAGTAATGCTAGTTGGAAATATATACTCACAATCCACCACTATATTTACCGGCGAACACTTCGGAAAAACAAAACCAATACCGATACAAAGAGGCACCATCCAAGGAGACACACTAAGCCCATATTTATTCCTCATATTCTTAGAACCACTTCTACGGTGGCTACATAGAGGTAAAAACGGATACACATTTGGTACATCCAAACTAACCATTAGCTCAGCAGCATATGCAGACGATCTAGCAGCTATCTCAAACAACCTCCAATCATTACAAATCCAACTAGAAAAACTAGACAAATACTGTGAATGGGCAGGAATGGACTTAGGAGTACAAAAATGCGCCATTACAGGATGTCCTAATAAATCCAAAACTAAACCTGAAACCTTTAAAATCCATATTCAAAACCAAAACATATCTTACAGAAATCAACCAATACCAGTCTTACATCAAAATGAACCCTACGTATACTTAGGCATTCAACTAGTACCTTCACTAAAATGGAAACTCCAAACACACATCACCACAAATAAAATAATAGACCAATGCAAACAACTATCAAATTGCCCTGCCACAATGAAACAAAAAATTAGCATGGTTGACACCGTCATCAGAGCAGGTATTGCATACAGTTTTTATGCAGCACCATACTCTCTACCAACCATCAAAAAATTGGACAAAAAAATCATTGGAATCCAAAAAATAATATGTGGACTACCAATATGTACAGCAAATGTAATAACCCAATTACCTCACAAACTCTTTGGTCTTGAAGCTTTCTCACTAAAAAACGCATACTTACGATGCATTGGTGAACAACTTCGAAACGCACTTAACGACCCGGGGAGGCTCGGTATAATATACAAAGGACTTATACATCACATATTAGCTAAATATGGAGGCGCGGAAGAAATCCCAAGAATCACAAAATATGATTGCATTAATTCACCAACCATACGTACATTATTTCTTTTAAAAAACGCTGGAGGAATTCACCTCAAAAGTACAAATGAAAATTTCCAACTACACATGACAGAATTGGAACGAGAATGGCGAGCACAATCAAATGAACTTCCATTTCTCACCCCCGAATTATCACTAAAACTTTTACATAAATTACTAATCCATAACATTTACGAAATAAAACACATCACCCTTCCCAACGGAACAACCCTTATGACACTAGAAAACTTCAAAACATACTACAAAACACCAACCAAATTAGAAAAAAGCGCACTTAAAAAAGCTGAACAATTGTTTTGCTATCCAAACTGCACACCAAATTGCCCACACCCATGTGCACGACACCCTCTCGCCCGGACGCTAAAACCAAGATACATCACAAACAATCTAAATTTATTACCTAGAGCACCAGATAACCCACCTCAACTCCCAGCCCCACATCAACACCTCCGCCCAAACCCACCCTCCAACGTCAAAAACAACCCAATCAGATTCCCCATCAACATAATATTGGACCACAAAACAAATACCTCAAAAGATAAATATAAAATAACAAAAAAATATATAACATACTTATGTCAATGGACTCTCCCAAACAACGATACATACAACAAATGGATGCCACAAAGAGAACTCTTCCCCTTCAACCAACCAACAGTCATTACACACAACATTGAACTTCTAACAGAATACTACACAAAACTACAACACAATCACTACAAAAAAATTATTAACACACACTTCACTCCTGAACAAAGCAGAGATGCAAGATTCATCCCACCACCTACATCCACCCCGCTTACACACATACACATTCAAGAATGTAACCCGGAAAAAGATATTATTTCCAATTACGACACCATACAAATCAATAACGAACAAACCCACCTATTTGAAGATACCGGTAGACACCTTATCACTATACCAACCACAAGACTAAAATGGCTATGGCAACAATACAACAAAGCAATTTATAGCTCACACGGCCTAGTACCGCAAACACAATCATTTGAAAAAGAAGTAATATGGCTCTATCAAAGATACAACCATAAAATCCCCAAAAAGGACCCACTAAAAGCAGCACAACATACTCTACCAATTAGTATTTTGGACTCTATTACTACCTCCTTTAACATTTCCCACTCATACTTCTCTTCACCAATAACATGCTCCACACAAATTTCAGAATTTTACTCTCCTTTTGCAAGAGATAAAGTCTTTGGATCACTTGGTACCGCCTTCCAATACAAATGGAAAGGCATAGGATACGCCCACCCACATAATGAAGAAACAGCCCAACAAGCAATTCACTGGGCACGATTGGCAGGCAAAACCGATCCAACTACCATCACTATACTGGTAATACCAGATACAAATTGGTACCAAAATTTTTCCCCACACACGGGGCCCTTTTCAGACACCCATATAATTGCCCACTTCGCCGCAGATTCCATCACATATGAAGAACCAACAATCTCACAAGAACTCCATAAACCAAAGACAGAACCCTTGGCAATTCGCGTACTATGCATTCATCACCAAGATCACAACATTGGTACACCATATCAAATAAATACAATTAAAGCAACAATTCAAAACCTACAAATTCCACAATTTCACATGCAAATTGCTCCAAGTACCCCCCACAACACATTGGTTAATAAAAACAAAAAATGGAACAAACTCATATACCCGCCTTCGATCAACCCAACCACTTTAAATACGCCACCTCTACCAAACTTTGTGACAAACACTACACTGTTACGGACACGGAAATACACACAATAAATCTAAACAAGAAGTTCAGAGAGAACATGCAAGAACTAGATTGATCAGATGAGTACACAAACAACACCAAGAGAGGTGAGCTAGAGCTCTAAGAAATGCGTTGTCGAGACTGAAGAACCCTTCAGCCTCGACTCCTATATATACTACTGGATAGGAAGCTTCTCGAGCTACTTCTGTGAACTAGGACGCTTCTCAAGCAGCTTCTTAGAATCTATTAGAATATACTAAGAATATTCTAAGAATCTTCAAGAACCTTCTAAAAGAATCTTTAAAGAATATTCTATAGAATCTTCAAGGAATCTTCTAGAAGTTTCTAATGTATGTCCGTGACATCACCTCTCCTTCTAGCTTCGAGGTCTCCGAGAAGCAATGTTGTCGCCGGTCAATACCATCGTAAAAAAATGAAGATTTGTCGCATGACGTCTGCAATGAACTCCAATTGTTGTTCACGAGGTAGGTGGTTCATTGGTCCTTGAAGCCAACGGTAGTGGCCTACGCCTTCCACTTCTGACCAAGCATGAACTTCCGTGTCTTCATTGTGAAATTGTCCTGCAAACACGCCTTCTGGTAGACCATTGAAAGCAGGCTCTACCTCGAATACAATCACCAGCGATCGGTTGCTTGGTATCCTTCGTCGTCGTCGTGGTACAGGCGGTTCTTCATCTCGGGGTCGCCTTCGTGGGTTCGTTGGTTGAGATGACACGACTGGTATACTATCTATCTCTTGACTATCCATGACTGCAGACCAAACTATGACTACTTGAATAAAACTCTATTCTATCTTAGAGAAAATAACATCAACTATGAGTTTTAGGTAGTGTCCTCCCCTCCTTTTATACTCTTGTCTAAAGAAACTTGAGAAAAAAGCTATCATCGAGATGGCTTCGGTTTATCAGGATATCGTTGATGAAATTCCTGTACTTTTTGCGGCGCATTTGTAAGATTTTCGGCTGGCTCCCACGTTCGCTCATTAATATCGTAGCCGTACCAATGAACAAGATACTCCAACTTGCCCCACCTTCGTCGTGAATCTAGCACCTTTTCGACCTCGTATTCCTCGTGGTTCTTAATTTCAATGCTAGGTGGCGGACTTTGCACTCTTCCAGGGAAAAATGATTCTCGATAAGGCTCCAATAAAGATACATGAAAGACTGGATGTACCTTCATAACGGCTGGTAACTCCAGACGGTAAGCCACGGGATTGATTTGCTTCTGGACGACAAATGGTCCTAATCTGCGGTAGTCCAGCTTATCACACGGTCGTTTAGTCTTGATATTCCGTCGGAGAAGCCATACTTTATCTCCAATCTTGAAAGTAGGTGCCTCATTCCGGAATTTATCTGCGGTCTTCTTGTAAGATTCTTGGGCGGTCCGTAATTGAAGTTTCAACGTAGCTTGAAGTTCCGACAGCTGCTTCGCAAAGCCTTCTGCTGCCGGGTTGTTATTTGCTACTGGATTTAACAAATCGAGCTTTGGATGGTATCCATAATTGGCAAAAAACGGTGTTTGTTGAGTCGACGCATGAAGGGTGTTGTTGTAAGCAAACTCGGCAAACGGTAGATACTTGGTCCAATCGTCTTGCTGGTAGTTGATGGTGCAACGTAGATACTGCTCCAAGACTTGATTCACCCGTTCTGTCTGACCGTCGGTTTGAGGATGAAAAGCCGAAGAAAGCTTGATATCCACCTTCAATATCTTAAAAAGAGATCTCCAGAACTTGGAAACAAACTGAGTTCCTCGATCCGATACAATATCATCTGGCAAACCATGATAACGATATACATTATCAAGAAAGAATCTTGCTGTGTCCTCACTTAACGATGTCTTCTTGCAAGGAATAAAGTGCGCCATCTTTGTGAGCCGATCCACCACAACAAAGATGCTGTCAAACGAGTTTGAAGGCGGCAGGTCCGTAATGAAGTCCATGGAAACTGAAGACCATGGTCGATGCGGAATAGGCAATGGCTATAGAAATCCATAGGGGCGATGCCTAGGGTTTTTGGACCTTGAACAAATATCACAAGAGAGGACAAACTCCTTCACATCCTTCCACATTTGAGGCCACCAAAAGTCTCGCGAAATAAGCTCCAATGTCTTGTTGTATCCAAAATGACCTGCTGCTGGAAAGTCGTGGCGAGATTGGAGAACTCGAAGTCGTGTTGGTCCCTTTGGAATATACAGTCGCTCTTCAAAATACAAAAGATCTCCCTTTACCTTGAACTTGTCATTATCGGCACACTTCTTGATCTCAAGAGCTACAAAATCTTCAATTGTCGCAGTACGTACTTGGTTGAGGAAGTCCGCATCAATTGGTACGACAGCAGTGCAAATTCTAAAATGCTCCGATTTCAACAATGTAGCGCATTGTTGATCAAACGCTGTTTCTCCAGCTTTAGGTGCCATATACAATCTCCTCGATAATGCATCGGATAGTCCTTGTTGCTTTCCAGGCCGATAGGTGATAACAAAGTCAAATCGCGACAACGACATATTCCACCGAGCTTGACGTCGATTCAGGACTCGAGCCGACATGAAGTACTCTAAATTCTTGTGATCCGTATATACGGTCACCGGATGCGCAGCGCCTTCGAGAAAGTGTCGCCACTCTTGGAAAGAATCCACTATAGCAAGGAGTTCCTTATCGTGGATTTCGTAGTTGATTTCAGCGGCAGAGAACTTCCGAGAATAAAACGCAACTGGATGGAGCTTACTGTCTTCGCCCATCTGTGAAAGTACGGCTCCCAAAGCAAAATCCGAAGCATCAGTTTCCAAATAGAAGGCCTTTGCAAAGTCAGGGTGTACCAAGATTGGAGCCGTAGTAAACGTCGTCTTAAGATCTTGGAATGCCTTTTCTGCTTGAGGTCCCCATTCGAGCTTGTCCTTACAAGTCAACCGAGTGAGTGGAGCAGCGACTCGAGAATAATTCTTGATGAAGATCCGATAGAAGTTAGCAAAGCCAAGAAAACATTGTACGTCTCTAACTGTCTTCGGAACCTCCCAGGATACAATTGCTTCCGCCTTCTTGGGGTCCATCTTCAAGCCATCCGTAGTTGCAACGAACCCTAGAAATTCCATCTCCGTTTGGTGGAATAGACACTTTTCCAACTTCGCGTAGAGTCCTCGTTCTCGTAGTTTCTCAAGAACCAAACGAACATGCTTCTTGTGTTCTTCTTCGTTCTTCGAAAATATCAGAATGTCATCCAGATAGATGACAACAAAGTCGTCAAGGTGCTCCCGAAAAATGTCATTCATCATATGTTGGAAAACAGCCGGAGCATTGGTAAGGCCAAAAGGCATGACGTTATATTCAAAATGGCCATGCCTTGTACGGAAAGCTGTCTTCCACTCGTCTCCTTCCTTGATTCGTACGAGGTTGTAAGCTCCCCTAAGATCAATTTTCGTAAAGATCTTTGCACGTCCGAGCTGCTCCAAGAGACCAGAAATCAAAGGTAACGGATAACGGTTTTTCTTAGTTATCTTATTGAGGCCTCGATAGTCCACGCACATTCGCAGAGAGCCATCCTTCTTTTTCACGAACAAAATCGGTGCCCCAGCTGACGACTTTGAGTGACGAATAAAATTCTTGGCTAGATTTTCGTCAATATACTTCCGCAATTCTGCCAACTCTATTTGCGATAAGTTGTAGATTGGGCCAAAAGGTGGTTGCATTCCTTCATGAAGATCTATAGCACAGTCGTAGGGTCGATGTTCTGGTAGCATGTCAGCATTTTTCTTTTCAAAGACATCTTTGAATCCTTCATATTGCTTTGGAATAACGAAAGTTGGAGTCGCATCTTTACGAGTCGGAGTAGCAAAGATGACAAAAGGCGTATTTTGCTTGGCTTCCTTCATAAAAGCCCTTGCACCTATAAACAAAGGTTTGTTTCTAGACATTGTCTTGGCAGATTCCACCTTCAAGGAGTTTGTTGGAAATGTTACTTTCCGCAACTTCCAATCTATTAATGGATTATATCTATCAAGCCAAGATAGTCCCAAAATGACAGGACATGAAGGGGTCTTGATAACATTAAACACAATGTTGCTCTCATGGTTTTCAAGACGTATCTTCAACGGTTTAGTTTCATGGATAACATTGCCCGAAGACAATGGTCGTCCGTCTATGACCTCTACATGGACAGGCTTTGGTTTCTTCACAAGAGGAATATTGTGAAGCTTGGTAAACTCTTCATCTATGAAGCAAGCAGATGCACCCGAGTCTAATAAAGCATTAACTTGAAGTTCTTGAATACCAAAATGTAAAGGTACCATAAAACAATCTGAAGGTTGAGCTGAGAGGAAGGGACCTGGATTATTTTTGGATGTTGAGATGTCCAGCCGCACAGTCCCTATTGTGGCTGGGCGTCCTCGTTTTCCTGTATGCTTGTACTCCTCAGTCTTGTTGTTTGAGTCTTCTGTTTCTTCGAACAATTTGTAGCTTTATGGCCCGCCTCTCCACAATATAAGCACAAGTTTTGTTCAAACCGTCGCTTCTTTTCTTCAGCTGTGAGGGGCTTGAAACGTACCGCATCAATTTGCATAGGTTCAGGACCTGTGGAGTGATTTTCTGGACCTTTTGAAAATGCAGCAAATGCTCCCTCATTTCTCCAACCTGATCGTCTTTCTTGTCGTAATTCAAAAAGGCGGTTGTCACAAATAATTGCCTGAGATATAAGTTCTTTTAAAGTATCCACTTTAGGCATAGTGATCAACAAGTTTTTGACATCATCTCTCAGTCCATATTGAAATCGTGTCATAAACGCCTTATCGTTCCAATCAAGATCACATGTAAGTTGTTGGAATTCTGCAGCATAGATTGCAGCAGAACGTGATCCTTGTCGCAAATTTTGTATCTTTCTTTCAGCTACTCCTTCTCGATCGCTATCTCCAAATGCAGCAGTAAATCTTTCCATGAAAGCCTCTAGGTTATAGAGTATTGGAGAATCCTTCTCCAATAGCGGAGCAAACCAAGAGCGAGCATTTCCTGATAAAAGAGTACCTATGAAAGCAACTTGAGTAAATCCATCTGGATAACGAGAAGGATATAGGCGTAGATAAAGCCGTACTTGTTGCACAAAACCTCGGAAATTGGTTCTTGTTCCATCAAACTTGTCTGGCATACTTGCTTTTGGTTCTTTTGTACTAGGCCTTGAATTGTCTATTAGGGTCGTGGGTGATACATGTCTTGCTTCTCTTAATCGAACAAGCTCTTGTTGTAGGCCGTGAATTTCTCGTCTAGCTTCTTCAATCATTGGATCAATTTGAGGCTCTTTACTTGGATTGCGAAGAAATGCGATCTCCTCCCGCACACTATTCATAAGAGCTTGAAGATCTGCAAGAGTTGCCACTCTATTCTCTATTTGTGGCGATGCACTATCCATGGCCTGATTTACTTCCATATTAAGGAGATAAATCGATTGAAATTTAGAAAAGAAAAAGTTGTTAAATCTTTGGAGAAGATGGTAACACTATCTATTACTAAAATTAATTTGGAGAAAAGAGAAAATAAAACACTAAAAAATCTCAACTTTAGAGGAGGGTAATCTGCAACTTCTAAGAACGTTTTCAAGAAGAGGGGTAATCCACGCTCTATCAAGAAGGCACGATTCTGAAATCGATGTTAATAGTCCTTTCTATTAGCTTTGCTAAAAAGAAGGAATTAATACCAATCCAAGGGAGACTAATCTGCAACCCTTAGAACGCTTAAGTATCTTTAAAGGAAGGAGTAGTCCACTCTCTGCCTTTGAAAAACTAAGCTCTGATATTGAAATTGAGAAAATATCAGTTTAGAGGAAAGTAATCCGCAACCTCTAAAGCGCTAGAATACCTCCAAGAACAGGGGTGATCCGCTCTCAAGCAAGAAGGATCCAGCTCTGATATTAAGATGAAATCAGTCTCGACAAACTGTTACGGACACGGAAATACACACAATAAATCTAAACAAGAAGTTCAGAGAGAACATGCAAGAACTAGATTGATCAGATGTGTACACAAACAACACCAAGAGAGGTGAGCTAGAGCTCTAAGAAATGCGTTGTCGAGACTGAAGAACCCTTCAGCCTCGACTCCTATATATACTACTGGATAGGAAGCTTCTCGAGCTACTTCTGTGAACTAGGACGCTTCTCAAGCAGCTTCTTAGAATCTATTAGAATATACTAAGAATATTCTAAGAATCTTCCAGAACCTTCTAAAAGAATCTTTAAAGAATATTCTATAGAATCTTCAAGGAATCTTCTAGAAGTTTCTAATGTATGTCCGTGACATACACCTAAATTCCAACCACAACATAGCTACTATACCGATGGATCCTTCTTTCCTCCTGAACAAGCTCCCGACGGACATTGGAAAAAAGAAAAAGCCGGGTACGGAATATACAACTCTACAAAGGCTGACATGCAAATATCAGCAAGACTACCAGGCCTACAAACATGTTTCCGAGCTGAATTAATGGCTATCCATAGAACACTTAGATTAATCACTACTAAATACCCAGAAGAACCGGCACATATATTTACAGATTGCCTTAACTGCCTATACAATCTAAACACACACATTAAACACCCAACCACACATAACAATCACGCGGATAAAACCATACTAACAGAGATGGTAGAAATGTTAAAAACTTGTACTCAACCCACCACATTCCATAAAGTCAAAGCACATATCAACATTGAAGGCAACGAACAAGCGGATAAACTTGCAAAAATGGGGGCCAGAAAAGAATACTTTAGAGCCACAAACTCATATGAATATGCACATACTACACCATTTTATTCTCAAAATGATATATGGCCAGGACCTATAAAACGGCCAGATAAAGGCCCCGTCAAATGTCTCCAAACATATCTAACCAAATACGACCAAGAAAATAACCTTGAAGAAATGGCAATCGAATTTCCCTACATTAGCAAATGGACCATGAACCCAAACATCGATAACGAACTATCCAATGCATTTTGGTCTAATCCTACAATAACTGACTCACAAAAAACAATAATATTAAAACTTCGTACCGGCCAATACATGGGTAATGCTAGAAAACAACTATTTTTTGGTAGAGAAAGATTCCCCTCAATAACATGTTCAATCTATAACTCCGCAGATGCAGACACATGGCTACACGCACTTCTAAAATGTAGTCATCACCATATTCACGCCATTAGAGTCAAAAGACACAACAAAGCAGTTTGGGAACTAAGGAAATTAATCCTCTCATCACAAAAATCTAGATGCTACACCCTCATGAACGCAGGAACATTCAACAACAACCCCCAAGAAAACACAGTACCCCCATGGCTGCTACCATGCTCATGTGAACAACAAAGATGTCATTGCAACGCCAGATTCAAACCAGACATCCTTTGCGTAAAAGGACTCCCATACAAAAATGACCCACCATTACACCCATCAGACAACCTCACAATTCAATTTATTGAATTTACATACTGTAATGACAGATTCCCACAAACAACAATAGATATTAAAAATCAGAAATACCAAGCACTTATTAACAACATTATTAATTTAGGATGGAAATTTGACCCACTCATAGTCATCACGACAGGAGCTAGTGGCACAACACATATCCCCTCAATGAAACTCCTCGAAACAAAATTTAAATTACCAGAAAACGCCATTAAACACACATTCAAAGAAGTAAACACCATTGCTATACATCATGCCGGATCAATTATTCTACATAAAAGAAAAATAGAAAATAACCAACCACTGCCAACAGATTACTGAATAAAACAAAACAAACAAACAAAAGGAAGGTAATGGTGGAGACCACTACTTATTTCTTTTTGTATTTTTTGTGTGTTTGTTTAGCTCACAGTACACACTTGTCTCAGGTAGATGGGACGGGGCCGGTTAGTTGGTACAAACTTTCCTGCCTATGAATAATTCACTAGCAGCACCAAGCCATGTATATCACAATAAACGCTCAGACGGACTCCACGGGAATCGAACCCGGACCGCACAATTGTAACATAAACGCCCTTCTCCAACCAACCTTGGAATCATGACTTGGCGACTACCAACAAAACAAACACCAACTTATACCCGCACAAGTCCTAATTTAACGCATTTTACTAGTGTTACTAGTATTTATCTCTGGTTACTAAAGTGTCTATTCTCGAAAGAGGTGAGTAGTCTTGTACCAATGGACCTTTGTCCGGTGGGCATTGGCTCATTGTCAAGACGAACAGACACTTTATTCACGCCGGCCTCGAAAGAGGACCGGAGTTTATATCTATCTATCTGTAAAGTGGCCTTAAGTTATTTATGATCAGGAATTAACCCTTTAACGTTGCAATCCTTTGTAGAACAATCAAACTACACTTTCATACACAATTCAATTAACCTTTTATCAAAATATATTTTGTAATATTTTGCATGCATGAAATTGTATGTTTCCTATTAGTCCTAGGATTTTCAAAATTTTCAATACAAAATGATATTTTACAAATTTTTAGGACAAATAATTCAAAGAATTCATATTAATCATAGAAAAGCTTCAAAAAATAAATAAATTTTGGTATACATTCAAGTTACAATGGAGATCCAAATAATATATTTTCCATAGAAATTTAAAACTTAAAATTTAAATTTCAAAAGGGGAACATCCTATGCAATGTAATTCAGAACTTGTGCTACATGGCTTGCAACAAAAATAAAATACTCAATACTTGAACTTTGTACAATCTAAAATTTACAATGCAAACTAGACTCAATGAAATTCATTTCCTTAACCCCTAACTGCTTGAGCGTCCATTTTTTGGATAATGTACAAATTTCATCCATATTTCCTCATTCGCCATGCACTTTTTGCAGTGTGGAATTTGTACTATAGATTTTATGGAAAGTTAGCTTCATGCATATGTGAACCAAATAGAAAGGGGATGATTTGTGAAATTTTTATATGCCTCATTTTATGTTGTAGTGATTTACCCAAAATTTTGAAGATTTCAGTGTAAAAATGGTTTTAAAAACGTCAACTCATAAAATCTAGCAACCAAAAAAAACTACAAAAATCACTACACTTAGAGTATTACATTTCAACCAATCACAAAGAATTTCATCTGTAGACTGTCAATATCTTATTTGTAGTTGAATTACAAAATAATTTTGAATTTAACATTTCAAGTTTTATACAAAATTATTACCGTAGTAGGATGGCAGGGTTGGCACTTTCATGTCGAATAATTAATTAAAGTTTGAAAAGTAGGGGTCGGCACTTTCAAAAATAATTATTAAAAATTCGGCTATTAATATCTAACATTGAATTTTACTAGCAACTACACGTTTTCCTTTGTTTTTTGTCTACAATTTTTGTTGACTTCATTTTTGTTGATTTTGACAAAATACTTAATAAATTTATTTATTTTTTCGGCATTTTTTTGGGGAATTATTTTCTGCCGACCCTGCCTTCCTACTACGGTAGTAATAGCAATCATAAATCTAACCGTATGGATAGAATCTAAAAAATCCATAACGTACAACTCTTATTCATATATCAAGTTCAAAATATCCCTCTAGGTTGCATTTTATAATGCATATTTGCAAACCTACCAATTTTGGAATGGGCTCTAGGCATTTAGGGGTTAACCTGTAAACGTCCAACTGTCTAGAATGAGGACGATAGATAGAATCAAACTCAGATACCTCTTCCATCATTGATTTTTGGTAGTGTGGATTTTTTACTATGTGTTTTACAAAAAGTTAGCTTCGAGCATGTGTGATCCGATTAGAAAGGGAATGATTTGTGAAATTTCTATGCCTCATTTCATGTTGTAGTGATTCACCCAAAATTTCAAACATTTGAGTGCAAAAGTGCTCTTAAAAAGTCAACTCATAGATTAAGCAACCAAAAAATCACCAAAAATCACTACACTTAGACTATTACATTTCGATCAATCACATCGAGTTTCGCGTATAAATCGACAATATCTTGTTCATAATCAATATACAAAAGAATTTTCCATTTCAAGTTTCAAAGCTTATACAAGTATATTAGTGATAGCAATTGCGAATCTAATTGTATGGATAGAATCTAAAATTAATAATGCACAATTCTTATTGATACATCAAGTTCAAAATATCCCCTTGCGTTGCATTTCATGATGCATCTTTGTCACGGGCATAGAACCTTGAGATGGGTATTGCAAAGACTAGGCCTTGAAGCCAGAGATATGTTATTGTTCAAGTCTAGTTCGTGATGGGTATTGCCGTAATTGTCCAGAGATAAGTTATTGTCCAAACTAGTTCGTGATGGGTATTGCCGTATTGTCCAGTGATAAGTTATTGTCCAAACTAATTCGTGATGGGTATTGCCACCGACATAAAACCTTCTAGAATACTTCTAGAAGTTCTTTAGGTCCTTTGACTTTTAGGATCTTTCTATATACTTCCTAAGGACTCTCATAGTCTCTAGGAAGCCCCTTCAGAAGCTTCCTTAGTACTAGTATATCTAGGGGACGAGATGACGGACTCCTCACTCTCGTCAACATAAGTTAGGAGCAACCTTGAGTATTGCCTTGTCTTGAATCTTGTTCAACTATCGATTTTCTTCAATATACTTTCTTAAGAACCACTCTCGTGTACTATTGCACTCCTTGTTCTTAGGTCCTTGCTCATGCTCTTGTTCTTTTGTTCTTGTTCTTGAGTTCTTGTGTCCCTGACAATCTTTGCAAAACTGCCGAATTTGGTGAGGGGTGAAGACGTTTAGGGGTAATTGAAAGCAATAGCAAAATACTCAATCTTCAAGGTTGAAATAGAATTTTATCTACAAACATCTACTATTTGGGTGCGCTGCCCTGAAAGGGTTAACCCCTAAACATCCTCAACCCTCTCCATTTTGTGCAATTTTACAAAGATGCATCATAAAACGCAACTTAGAGAGATATTTTGAACTTGATATATGAATAAAAGCTGTACATTATAATTCTTAGATTCTGTCCATACAATTAGATTCGGAATTGCTATCACCAATATTCTTGTATAAAATTTGAAATTTGATTATGAATAAGATATTGTCGATTTGTATAGGAAATTTGATGTGATTGATTGAAAGGCACAACTAACCATATAAACACAATAAACACAACAATTGAAAATTTACAAGTATCACAACACCACATACAAATAGCACCACCTACACCACCTAATACAAGAGTTAACAAAAGCACAAAATGGAACAAACTAATATACTCACCATATAACAAGTCGCAAAACATAGACATAATACCACTATCAAACTACAAAATCAACACTACATTAAAATTCCTACCACAATACAGCTACTACACAGACGGATCCTTTGTACCACCCAAAGAAGATAACAATAGACACTGGGAAAAAGAAAAAGCAGGATATGGAATCTACAACCCATCCAAACCAGAAGCACAAATATCAAAAAGACTGCTTGGACTACAAACATGCTTCAGAGCGGAACTAATGGCCATATATGAAACACTTTCACTGATCACCACCAAATATATAAATGAACCCGCACATATCATTACAGATTGTCTCAACTGCATACACGTACTAAACACACAACTAAAACACCCAACCCAACAAAACAACCACGCCGATAAAACCATATTAGAAGAAATGCTAAAAATGCTAAAAAAACGTACACAACCCACCACAATATACAAAGTTAAAGCACACGCTAAAATTGAAGGAAACGAACAAGCAGACCAACTAGCAAAAAATGGTACACAAAAAGAGGCTACCAATTTGCTGCCCAATCAAATGAATTCGCACATACTACACCCTATTACTTCCAAAAAAACACATGGCCCGATTGTAACAAAAGACCTGACAAAGGACCAGTTAGATGTCTGGACGAATACATAAAGAAATATGACTGAGAAAATAACTTAGAAATACTAGCAGAAGACTTCCCCAACATCAACAAATGGACAATGAACCCCATCATAGATAACGAAATATCCAATGATTTTTGGAATAACCCGAAAATAACAGATTTACAGAAAACAAGCATACTAAAATTTTAGAACCGGCCAATACATGGGAAAGGCGAGAAAACAATTAATTTTTGGTATACAAAGATTCCCCTCAAAAACATGTCCCATTGTAACTCACAAGATGTAGATACATGGCTACACGTAGTCTTACTCTGCAAACAACACCATATACACGCACTAAGAACCAAAAGAGATAACAAAGCAGTTTGGGAAATAAGAAAACTAATACTATTTTTGAATAAATCAAGATGCTACACCCTCATGAATGCGGGCACATTTAATAATAATCCACAAGAAAACACAGTCCCTCCATGGCTATTATCATGCACTTGCGACCAACAAAGATGCCAATGTAATGCTAGATTCAAACCAGACATACTATGCATTAAAGGCCTCCCATACCAAAGCCCACTCCCACTAAATCTCGATGATAACCTAATCATACAATTTATAGAATTCACATACACAAATGACAGATTCTCACTAGAAAAAAATTGGCAAAAAATCCTAAAATACCAACCACTAATTAATAATATCATACAACAAGGTTGGAAAGTAGACCCAATCATAGTCATCACAGCTAGAGCCAGAGGAACCACACACGCCCCCTCGATGAAACAACTAGAAACAAAATTTAACATCTGGGAAACCTCCATAAAACACACATTTAAAGCAATAAACACCATTGCCATACAATATGTTGGATCGATTCTTTTACACAAAAGACGTATAGAAAATAACCAGCCAATACCAACAAAATAACATACTAAAAGAGGGAGGGTGGTGGTGAAAACCATTGCTAGCCACTCATTTAAACACTAGCTTAGCACAAACACTTGTCTCAGGGGATAGATAGGGCCGGTTGGTTGGTACAACTTTCCTGCCATGATAACTCACTAGCAGTACCAAGTGATGTGTATAACACTACTGCTCAAACGAGCCCAATGAAAATCGAACCCAGACGACATAAATGCGATACAACGCTATTCACCAACCAACCTAAGAACTCATGACTTGGTGATAACACTTCACCCGAAACATACCTTTATTCATATTAGTATCCAACCAATGATATTGTATTACTATTTTACTCTATTATGTTATTGTTACTGCTATTGTTACTCTGTTTCGGTTACTATAGTGTCCATCCTCGAAAGGGGAGAGTAGTATTGTTCCAATGTCCCCTTGTCTGGTGGGCACCGGATCATTGACATTATGAACGGACACTTTATTCAGGCCGACTTTGTTAGGGTTGGCGTTTCTATCTATCTATCTATCTATCTATCTATCTATCTGATTGATTGAAATGTAATAGTCTAAGTGTAGTGATTTTTGGTGATTTTTTGGTTGCTTAATCTATGAGTTGACTTTTGAAGAGCACTTTTTCACGCAAATGTTTGAAATTTTAGGTGAATCACTACAACATGAAATGAAGCATAGAAATTTCACAAATCATTCCCTTTCTAATCGGATCACACATGCACGAAGCTATATGTTTGTAAAACATATAGTAAAAAATCCACACTACAAAAAGTCATTTGACAGATGAGAAAAATGTCTTTGATTTTGTACATTGTCCACTTTCTGAACGGTTGGACGAATGGTTGGACGTCTAGGGGTTAAGCCGTCTGTGGCAGTGAGAGCTGCATGTGAGGGAATTCACTTAACCCCTAAACGTCCCATGGGGATAGTATATACGTTGTAGTATGATTGAGATTTGCTACCAATAAGAAACTCTAAATTGGGATCTCAAGAACTCACTAGAACCGCATTGATCTAAATTTCAACTCCTCTTCTAAACTCAAACTCATTAAATGTTTGGATCCATTTCAAATACAACCAAAATACATTGTATTCTATTGGCCGTAAAGGCACATTCAGACGTTTAGGGGTTAACTTAACCCCTTTAGAATTGCTCAAGCCAAAATGGCCTATTGTTTGCAATACAGGCCGGTTTTAGGGTAGTTGGACTATGTATTTGCAAAAACTAAATTCTTCAACAGTGTCTGCAATGATGGGAACTAAATTACTGTGGAAAAAAAATAATTAATTGAGCAAAGATACAAAAATTGTGCCTACGAGAACTGCGTATTTTGCATATTCTTGGAAGGGACCCAACTTGTATTTTGTAACTGTATTTGTTTGAGGGGCCCACGTATGTGATAGTTCAAGAATTTTGGCCTGGCCAAGGCTCAATTATTTTATGTCAAAGTGAACTAGGTGAAGCCCTTCCAGAGACGGTAAGGAGAAAAAAAAATTAATAAAATAAATGCCACTTCTAGGCCCTGCTGAAGGCTAAAATACGGAAAAATACAACACTTTTATAGACTGCATAGCGTACCAAGAATTTTTGAAGAATTGAGAATCACTCAAAAAATTGTGCTGCTACAAAACTGCTGACACGTCCTACTAAAAAAATCTCATTGTATGAATATCTCGTGAAGGTACTCAAATATTGTTGTGTACACATATACTTGGGCAAGAGCACGTGCAATTGGGCCTCATGAGTTGTATCAAACATCCTTTAGGGGTTAAGTTAGTGCGGGTAACTTAGGGCGGACTTCCATGTAAGGGGGGCAGTGAGTGGAGGGCACTAGAAGACAAGAATTGAGGTCTCAAGAACCACCCATGCTCCACCCATTTCGGTACAAATGAAATTTATACTCTAGAATCCTCCTGTTTCCACCCATATCGGTGGAGCTTCCTCCTTTTTAGGACCGGCCACCCACTGCCCCCCTTAAGGGTGAGCTTCCATGTGAGGATTAGTCCGGTGGAAGGCAGTAGAAGACAAGAAACGAGGTCTCGACAGTCACCGATACTCCACCCATTTCGGTGGAAGTAAAAATTATACTCCCGAGTTTCACTGATTTTCACCGATTCGGTGGAGCTCCCCTCTTATGCGGCCCGATCACCGATCACCCACCCCACATGGAAGTCGGCCCTAACTTACATGGAAGTCGGCCCTTAGCGGGGTTGCCCAGGTGACAAGTCTGGCGGGATTGATGCTGTTTTTTTTAAATAAAATATAATGGCCATGCATGAACCCTGCACATGATCAGCAGCTGCATGTGCAGCGTTGAATGGGAACAACTGAAGCAGCTACTGCTCCTGGCACTAAGTTACTCACTCACTGCTCAGGTAGAGAATATTAACTTCCTAACTTACCCTATTTTAGCATTAGTATGAGTGTCCTTTTTGGAAGTTGTAGAGGGATGGCCTTTGCTACAGTATAAGACTCAAATCTGTTGAGATCAATTTTAACCCTTTGACGCGCCTGCATCCATTTGACGAACATATTACAAGTGTTCTAATCCCGTCCAAACTGTACAATTTTCATCCACCAAAATTTCTCTTGATTCTTGTGCAAGTTGACTATCCTTTGTATGGTTTGGATCTTCAAAATAGTTTATTACGATTTTATTTTTTTAAAACAATACAATTGGTTTATGTCAAGTTTCATTCTTAGGGCCTCTTTACACTAGAGGCGAGAAGCCGTGAAGAGAGAAATTTCAACCAATGGGAGGCCTAAAAATCGAGAAGATCAAAGAATGTCACTTTACACACGAAATTTTCAGTCCAAGTGACAAAAGGAGGAGAAAATGACATGGACAACACTTTTGTCCTTCATGGCAAGAAAAATAGACATTTTTGAAGGCCCTGGATTTTGCGTCAAGCCCACCTCAAGAGGTGGGTCTAACGCAAAATCCAGGGGGCCGTCAAGCCAAAATTCTCACAACCAATCATTTTTTGTTTTTTAAGAAATATGTAAGAACTTTGCTTTTTAAAACCGGTACTTTATTTTGTAGCCCCTTCTCACTTTACACTATATCCAAAGGCCGTAAAGTTCATAGGTTGACTTCTCAAGTATGAGTCATGGCCCTTGTGAGGTTTTCTCGACGGCTTCTCGCCTGTAGTGTAAAGAGGGCCTTAGTTTAAAAAGTGAGACCTTGAAAGAGATTTTCCAAAATAAGATGAAAACCATACCATTTCATAATTCATGTTATTCTAAATTCATTCCAATATTTTAAAACATTTTTGTGTTGATTTGAGATTTTTAATTAAATTTCAATAGAAAACCTTCCAAAATTAATGTAAAAAATAAGCAAACAACATAATTTATCCAAACGTACAAGTTTGATCTTCACATTGACATTTACTATTTTTCTTTGTACAAAAACTCTATTTTTGGTTTTCATCAAGCATTTTATGACGCTTCCTTGAAAACAACGATGAATCGCGATGTTAAAGGGTTAAAGAAATCGTTTTGTAAGTATTTTTTTAGCAATCTTAAAGTGGGACCATGTAGATTCACTAATATAACATTACATTTAGTAGCATGCATTGTCATTGCCTTGGCTCTAGAGTAGATGGTGTGGAATATTTAGCCATGTGGATAGGAGGGGGTTCAAAGTGGTGAGCAGAGTGTATGAAAGAAAGGTAGTGAACATGAAGGCTATTGAATGTTATGTAATTTCTTCAAAAATGTAGTTGGGTAGGAAAAATTATATATGAGGTTGAATAAATGTAACATAACATTTAGTAGACTGATTATCCCGTTCATGAAAGGGATTTATAGTGCGTGCGGGAAATTATTGAAGGTGATACTAAATATCATTACGATGTAAAATTAGAGTTTCAACCACTCAGTAAAAAATTTAGCCCTTACTAATTTTGAGATTTGGTAAAATAGTGTGTGCTTCGGGAATTAATACCACAAGTACTAAATGAAATAATTAGTGTAAAAGGCATTGCCCATGCCTTGACTCTACAATAGATGGTGTGGAATATTTGACATCCAACAATACTTTATTAGTAGATAAGTGGACAACGGGAGGCTCAAAGTGATGAACAGAGTGCATGAAGGAAAGGCAGTGGGCACAAAGGCTACTAAATACTACTCCCTCCGTCCCAAAATGATTGTCGTTCAAATTTATTTGGTATTTCTTTGAGCCAATTTCATTGATCATACTGTAAGAAACATGATTAAAAAAGGTTCCAAATTATGTCACTAGAATGATTGAAGAACATTGCATGTGTTCATTGCAACCTAAATAAAATTAGCCACAAGGAAGTATGTTTTTGACCTACTTAAAAAAACACTTTCAAACATGACTTCAAACATGACAATCATTTTGGGACAGAGGGAGTATATAGTTACAAGTAATTGAAGAGTTACAATTTACTCATGCTTTTAAAAAAACTATAAATAAAACTTTGAAAATTCATAACTTCTTCATACGATTTCCCAATAATAAATATTTTAGTGTATTATAATCCTTTAAAGAATGGGAATTATACCTGATTATTTTTTGTTTTTAATAACGGTATATTCACTCAGGAGATACAAGCCACCAGATTGAGGAATTTGCCTTATGAGATACCGTACACAAAAGGCAAGGTCAGTACTTCTTGCCAAATATTTATTGATTTTGTTGAAATGATGTAAATATCTTTAAGATCATGTGGATATTTTTTAAGATTCCTTCTTTTACCATAGAAAATAGAATTTAACTTTTTTTTTTAAATCATAAAAACTTTGACTTCTTTTTGTTTTAACTGTTTTTTTTCCCGACCATGTCTTCTGGGTACAATAGTTACCAATTCATTTCCAATCAAAGTGTGCGCCGTGGTCATAGATATGTAGCCTATTGAGCACTTGTAGAAACTCACCCTTCTTTTATTTAGATGAAAATGAAGAAAAAATTTAAAAAATAAAAAAATAAAAAATCGACATTAAACAGAGTTAATTGAAAAGAGTGTCTCAAAGTGAAAACTCACCTCATACTCACCTTCAACTCATTTTTAGTTCAAAAAAAAATAGCAAAACTTGTCTACAGTGAGTTGAAGACTTATCTAAAGCAAGACCATGCACCGCTCATGAAAATGAAACTTGTGATCAAGCAATGGTCTGATATGAGTACCCAAAAAGTCCTTTGAACTCTAAAATCAAGCCTATGGCAATTTTGAACGAGTCTCTCTTTACAACAAAATAAAAATGAATCAACCAGATGTGATTTTGATTTCCTACACTCATGCAATACATAAAATTATTTCACATAAAAATTGAAGAGGTTTAAAATTATTGAAAGAGACTTTTTGTTTAGTCGGGTACAACATGCTTACGAATTTTTCAACCACTTTTCACTAGAAAGTTCAACAATGTTTAGGAAGCTCTAACTTGCTAAAAAATGAACCGATTTTGAAACCGCAAATTGCATTGGAATCACAATGAAGTGTGCTTCAACTTCACAATTAGTGGAAAAAGAATAATTTAAAATTATACAATAATTTAGATTTCTTTTATACACTATCTATCATTTCATAGTGAACCTTTGGAAGATAGTCAAAGGTTTCTTGCATTGAAGCACAAAATAAGGAAGAAATCATACAAGTAGTTCAAGTGGTGTGGAATCAAGTATCTCTAAAGCGGTTGTGAAGTTTCATTTCTAATACGTATCATTAAATCCAAGTTGTAATTTTCACAAATGGTGGCAACAGTGAATGGTAGATAGCATATAGAAAACATCAAAAAAATTGTATGATTTTCAATTACATATGTGTATTTGTATTGATGATAAAGTAGACTTTAGTGTGATTCCAATGCAATTTAAAATTTGAAATTCCATTCATTTTTTAGCATACGCGGGCCTTTCTAAGTTCCCAAAAATCTCAATTGGATTCAAAAATTCGTAACTATCTTGTACCCGACTGTACAAAATTCAAAATTGCTCCTAGATGCTTCAAAAAATCCAAAACATTTGTTTAAAATATCCACTAGCATCATTTTGGTACCAATCTTTGATATGAAGTACATCTAAATATGTGTTATATGAAATGATTAATCTGAATGATTAAAAATATTATTTATTTTGTACTATAATGCTTGCAAATGCTAATTTATGGCAATTTTTCTCACAAAGCATAAAAACATGAAAAATAATTTATTCAATTGAAAACTTGAACTTGAATTAAAACATTTCATGTCATTCAAGTATGAATATTTATTTAATTAAAAGTAGTTAATTTTATTTAATTTGTCAAAATTGCAAAATTTCAAACGTATAGTTGTTTTTTCAAATTTTGACAAATTAGTTTATTTCATTTGACTAAAATTATAAATAAAAATACCCACACTAAGATGACATGAAACACTTTAATTCAAGTACAATTTTTAAAAAATTTTAAAATTATTTTTCATGTTTAATGCTTTGTGAGAAAAATTGCCAAAAATTAGCATTTGCACTTTTGCAGGCATTGTTGTACAAAATAAATAATATTTTTGATCCTTCAAATTAATCATTTCATATAACACATATATAGATGTACTTCATAGCAAAGATTGGTACCTAAATGACGCCAATGGATATTTTAAACAAATGTTTTGGATTTTTTAAGCAGTTAGGACATATTTATGATTTTTATAAAAAAGTCTTTTTTTAAATTTTAAAAAAAATTCAATTTTTATGTGAATTTGTTTTTGTATTGCATGAGAACAGGAAATCAAAACCACATCCGGTTGATTCATTTTTAATTTTGTTTTAAAGAGGGACTCATTCAAAATTGATGTAGGGGTTGATTTTAGAGTTGAAAGGGCTTTTTGAGGTACCTATACCAAACCATTGCCCAACCTCCTCAATGCTAGAGCCGGGACGGTTCCCACAAGTCCCCAAAGCATAAAGGGACCAAAGGATTATGGCTCTATTTATGAAAGGACCATGTTACTATTCGTGTGTATGGTGTGTCAGAAATTGCTTATATGAGATTATTGACTCTACATACTAGACTCTCTACGGAGCCTTTGTTGTTTTTGGTTAACCCCCAAACATTTGAACGTGCCGTGGCGACCAGTAGAATACGGTGTATTTTGGTTGTATTTGGAACGGATCCATACCTTTAATGAGTTTGGGTGCAGAAGAGAAGTTGAAATTTACGTCGATGTGATTCTAATGTGCTATTAAGATCCCAATTTAGAGTTTCTTGTTGGTAGTAAATCTCAATCATAAAACAACGTGTATACCATCCCTATGGGACGTTTAAAGGTTAACTGAAATGTTAAAACATGCCGATGGACCTTAGTCAGTGGCCTCTTTATTTTTCCTATTGAAAAAGAATCTAGACTCTTTTTGTAAGGGTGTTATAAATGATCAAGAATTCTATGAAGTCATAATTGTACACAATTTACTAATAAGGGCGGACTTCCATGTGGGGATCGGTTGGGTGGAAGGCACTAGAAGACGAGAATTGAGGTCTCAAGAACCACCCATGTTCCACCCATTTCGATACAAATGAAATATATACTCTTGAATCCTCTTGTTTCCACCCATTTGGGTGGAGCTTCCTCCTTTTGAGGACAGGCCACCCACTGCCCTCCACACATGGAAGGAGGCCCTAAGGCCAACTATTCAATAAAATGGTGAAATGCTGGTAAATATCATAATCTAAGGACAAGCTTGAGAATTTTTATTATAAAATGATTTTTTAAAATTGAGTTGAAATACATTTTATTAAGTGACACATAAATATTGAATTGGTTGGAACATGCATAAAGGTGTAAATGTCACCATTTAAAAAAAATTGTTTGACAAACGTGTGTTAAACCTGCTCTATTTCAGATGGAACACAAGATTTTTTATGAACCACTTGAGATAATAGAGTATTTAAAATTACCTTAAAAATAAAAGTATTTAGTATTATTATTAGTGATATTTTCATTTCTATTCTTCTAATCAATCTTAAGCATGGTTCTATATTAATTTAAATTGTTGAAAACTTACCTTTAGAGATTTATTTGGACTTTATTAATTGTTCGTGTGTTATTTGTTCTAATGGCCTTTTGTGCGGTGGGCACTGCATTAGTGACATTACAAATAACTACTTTATTCACGCCCGCCTTGAAAGAGGACCAGAGTTTCCATTCATTCAAATGTTATTATGAAATATTTGGAAGTGACCTCCCCTAAATAGTTGAATGATATACACATCCCACCACATGCATTTGTCAAGGAAAATGAAGGAAGTGGCATTAAAATTTAGAAATACATTTATTAAATAAAAAGATTGGAAAAAGTTATATCAATTTCAACAAAACCTATTGACGGAGGAGGAGCCCCCGGAGGGAGAGGAGGACCAGAAGGGAGCCGGCGAGGAAGACAAGTGGCAAGGACAAATGGATAGAATTTAAAATTCATAATTAATGTACAACTTTTATTCTTACATCAAGTTCAGAATATTCACCTTCGTTGCATTTGATAATGCATCTTTGCAATTCTTCAAGTGTCGAGACCTTGGGCCGTGGGCATTTAGAGCGTTAATATCTTGTTAGGGCTCAACCGATGATTGGAAGTTGGATCAGACTAGTGAGAATGAGATGGAAGAGTGACAGTTATGTGAGAGTCATAGAAATTATATTGAGCCGAATGTTGTATTGTTGAATTTCTTAACACTTTAGTGCCCAGGTAACCACTAAGTGGTCACTAGATCATTAAAAAATAAAAAATGAAATGGTGGAAAATCTGTGAACCATCGTAGTCTGGTGTCTGAAGATCAAATGTGTAATTTTTGATTTTGCAAATGATGCAAAAAGAAAATTTGAAATTTGACTTTCTTAACTATCCAAATATCTATGTACAATACACCAAAATACTGAAAATACCTCAAAATACAACAAATATTTACAAATACAATACACGTACTATGTGGTATTGCTCGTGTTTGCAAGTTTCTTATCTTGTGTATTTTTTGGATTGTGTTCTCTTATCCATGTTCTATTAGTGGATGTAGTCCGATCTTGATCAATGAACCAACTCCTTTCAAATTTTAACGTATAAATTTTGTCCTAAACCGCACATGGATAAGTCACTTTCACTTATAAAATTCACAATAATTATGTATGAGTCTGTTCTTGATACAAAAGATTGCAATGAAGAGGTGTTGACATAGGTCATTCCCGTACATCTTCATTTTTATTTTTGAAAATTTAACCCAAGTTCTATTCAACCTTGAAATCACACACTTCCAAATTCTCATTTTGAAGTGTGCATGATATGGTTCAAAGACACACTATGATATTCCAATCCAACAATCCGATCTTACCAAAATTTAACCAACACCTGTTTCATTAAGCTATGCGTACATTCGTACGGTTGGATACTATTAATAGTATCTCTAATTGCAACAATGATAATTTAAAAAAAACATCACCCCAAAAACTGTGGTTTCTCCATAACCACCCTGGGCACTAAAGGGTACAATAGAAGAGATGGAGCTCGGTTAGGGCATCCTCAATCTTTACAGTAAAGAGGCCCGCCAACGGCACTATTCCGGAGCAACAATTGCTACATGCCCTAATCCAACCGTAAAAGACATCATTATGTTCACGGCCCCGGCAATCAGACCTCATGGGCCGGTATTTTCGTCCTCTTTCCCGGGTCATGTTTCTCCACGGTACAAGGAGGTCAAAGAGGAATATGCATTGGAGCAAGAGCTGATATATTAAGGCAAGGCCAAGTCAAGGAGGAAGAAGGGCTATTCACAGCAGTTTGAGGCCCTGGTCATAAATTGAAGAGCACTTTTTGTCAGACTAAACCGGAGTTCCGGAGGCTTGGGTGCCGGCTGGGTTGGGGCGGGTACAACTGAAAAAAAATTTGATATATTTTCTGCCAAATCAGGCCCTGTAAATGCTTGTGGGGGCCACCTTGCCGTGGCAAGACTGAGGATCCCCTTAGAGCATCCTCAGTCCTGGGACGAATGCTCACTGCAACAGCAACTGGCGGGCGCGGAATCCCATGGCGCGGGCCAACGCTCTCGGTATCCGTCCCGTCACTGCACAGCTCACGCCATAGCACCTCCCGCTCTCAGCAATTTTTGCTTGTTTGCCGTGAGAGAAAGTCCTCCCGGTAGCAGTCCTGACAGAGTCCCTGATTGTCTGCAAGCCAACAAGATTCTAACAACCTGGAGTCCCTGCGCCACCTGGCTACCCACGTAGTAGCATAAGTTCCTTGCCGGGGCAGTTGACGGGAGATACGTTGGACCCTCCTCCCTGCTCATGCTACCGCTCCTTTGCAGGCCTCTCTGCAAAAGCTCATTGCCGGGAACTGTGGAGGGAGACGACTGAGGATGCTCTTAGGGAAAATTGATTTGAAGTTGTAGGTACTTACAATGTCAGGCCGGGCTCTAACTTACATATGTAAGTTAGGCATGGCAAGCAACCGTGAGATGGAGTGGGGCCCAGGAAATGCGATGATTCATGATTGGCAGGGCATAAGCTTATATGTGGCAAGAGAGAAGAATTCAAGCAGCAGTGAGTTGCTGTGTCCGTCATGAGGAATTATAAGTTATTGAATCCTCTTCTGTGATATATTTGCTTCCTTTCATGTTCCGTCACGAGGTTGTTCAACCAGCCATGCCAGCCAGCCGTCTTCAGCGTGAGCCCTGCATGGGAGATCGGCAGGCAGGCAGGCCGGCCTGCCTGGAAGCAAGGAAGCAAGCAAGCATGGAAGGAAGCCAGGAAGAGCCTGCCTGAACACAAATACCTTAATTTTGGTTTGTTTGTTTGTTTGTTGATTGATCGATCGATCAACACAAGTTTGGAAACTGTTCTTACTTTTATAATAATAATAATTATTTTTATAATTTTTGGCTGGCTTTCAATGTATGTTAGGGTTCATGCAGTGAGCCTGTGCAGTCTGGAGGATGTCTGGGGTGCACTGAGCTTGCACGTGTGGAGCTTAGTGTGGAGTGTCAGGCAGCTTCGTTGTTGCCCCAGTACTTTCGTCGTCATTCCAAGTTGCAGCTGCAGCTGGAGCTCCATGCTTTGCTTCCTGCTTCATCGTCACTCTCCGAGCTAAGCTAAGCTAGTTAAGCAAAGCTAGCTGCAGGGCTATCACTTCTCCCGAGGTGTCTGTGTTCCTCTCCTGCTCCCAGAAAGCCTGCATGCTTGCTGTGTTTCTGCTACTAACTTAGATGGAGATGGGACCGGAAATGGCCGGACACACATAAAAACAACAACACCCAACAGCATCAACAGTGCTCAACATATATATACATAATATGTATGTGCGCATGCAGCTCCTTCTCCCTTTGTCTTTACTTGGGGTTTGAGTGTAGTGTTAGTACGCTGGCGGTGCTTCTATCAGCAAAAGCTTCTTCGGCCATTGATTTCTCAGAGGTAGAGAGAGGGAGAGAGAGTACGTGTGTTTGTGTGTGGGGGAGTGAGAAACTAAGCTGGAGTATTTCTACTGTGAGAGAAAGAGAGGAAGAACAAGCGAGCTGGAATATATATATATGTATTTATTTATCTATCTTAGGAAGAGTGTAAGGTTATTGGTGGTTCGACATGACGATGGTGCCTGCTGCGGAGCATGTTTTGTAGACAAATCAACAGCTAGCTAGCTAGCTAGCATGCATGATTTTGGAACAGGTATGTACAGTGCAGAGGAAGCAGACAACAGAATGATGGTATTATTACAGTAGCTGTACTTTGGTTCCAAGGATGGTCACGTCTAGGAGAAGAGACGTGTGGTTGAGAGTTAGCCTCGATCATCAATTCTTTGTGGGTTACGTGATTGAGCTGGCCGTGCTCGGAGAAGTCCGGTTTGAGGTTGAAGAGGCCAGCCGGTGAATTGTCACTGCAGCTGGAGCTTCCATAACTACAAGCTTACAGCTATTTATTTATTTATTATGCCCAGTTGCTTGACATATGTAAATAGAATAGACTAACCTCCGGACGGGTGATGCAGGAGTTGCATGTAAGTGTACGTTGTTTGCATATATGTATATTGAGGTTTGCTTATGTACTGGGTCTGTCATATCATCATATGCTGCAGGCAGGCAGGCCTTCCTTTTTTTCTTTGGGGAGCTAGCTAGCAAGCACGTCTAACGGCTCTTTGAATCGACCAACAGATAGTCAGACAGACGTCAGCTTTGCAAAGCAAGCAAGCAAGCTTTTTGTGTTGGTGTTTGGTACTCCCAAGTGATATATCCGCTGGAGCTGGAAGAGACTGAGCAACGAAGGTGATGCATGGCGCTGTTGCACCCTAACTTGAGGTGTTGATCAGGTTTCAGTATTTAGTGATATATATTTTAAGGCAGAAAAGCTAACCTGGAGGTTAGGCAGATCGAGACCGTGAGAGTACGTGTTGGCAAAGCTGGCTGAAGCACTGGCGAGGTTCACGGGATAGAATGGGGTGCTTCTGGTCCAAGTACCGCGAGGCCCCTGCATCCACTCCAGCCATTCCCGAAACAGAGCATGCAAATTCAGGTACGTGCATATCCTTTTTGCTTTTTATCCATTTGTTCTCAGTCTCGCCATGTCCGCCAATTGGAAACTAACGAAAGGGGTCGGTCGGTTGGAAAAAACACGTGTGAGCTCATTACTAGCTTGAGATTTCCCCATTTATTTATTTGTTTTCATCAGCGATAATTGTCAGTGTTTGTTTCTGTCAGTATCAGTGACAGTGGAATTCAGAAAGCGTACAAGTCCTTGGTAAAATAATTATTTATATGCTCCGGGTATTTGAATCAGTGATTTCAAGCTTTATGATGTATAGGTTTAGATATAACAGTCGGCATAAGTGCATCGAGCTGTATGACATGAAATTTATGCTGCGTTTTTGGAGCTAGTGATCACATACTCGATGAACTGGTAGTAAAAGGTTGAAATTTATATATGGTGCCGTTTTGCTTGACTTGTGAAATATGTAATTGTGAAGTCGTGCATTGATTTGAAATCCACAAAGTTAACTTCTGAACTGGATGTGCCCATGCATTCGAATGTGGAATTTTGACAGACAGTCATGGTTTCAGTGCATAGAGCTATTAAAATTTTTAGTAAGAGTCTAGAGAGAGCAGAAAATAGACAGTTGAAATGAGCCTGCAGGCCAGGCCGTGACTGACATGATTGTTCATTGCACTGTATGTACGTAGCTTCTGAAAATGGGCGACGCGTTGAACCAGAGGCAGTTCCAGCATTTAGAGAGTTTCCTTTGGATTTACTGAGAAGGGCCACGAACTCCTTCAGCAGTGACCAGATAGTTTCAGAGAGCGGAGAGAAAGCTCCCAATTTTGTATACAAAGGCAGGATAGACCAACACCGCTGGATAGCCATCAAACGCTTTCCGAAGGCAGCCTGGCCCGATGCCAAGGGCTTCATGGTACATAATTTACTAGACTCAATTCCTAGACTGCAATTCTACTCAACTTACTCCACCTGACTTCAAATCCTTGAGTTCTTTCTGTACCTTTGATCTAGCTATGAAGGAACTTAGTGCTGCTATGTACGTTGATCCCACATGTATCTTTAATTGCTCTACTTAACCCTCTAAGGCCAGGACCAAGGATTCGTGGTTAGGTTTTAAGATGACCATTTTGATTGATCCTATCGTGGAAAGTAAAATCTCAATAAATGGGGACATATTATATATCACCAGGCTCAGTGAAGAATATTGCATTTAATTAATTGTTGGTTAAAGATGATCAAATGTTGGAACAAACGAAAAGTTCTCCTGCATGAACTCCCCAGAAGTGCTGTAAAAACATGAGGTCAAATATGGCTTCTTGGTCCTTCTAGGTTTAATTAGCTTCAAGTGTGCCCTAGCCTCAGTCAGATGTGGGATATGAAGACGATCCAGCGCTTATTTGGGTCGTTAGTTAATCTTTTACTTTATGTGTACTAAGGTTTTGTGAGTTAGCTACTTCAGATCCATGATAATTAGCTATTGAAGAATATTAGTCCGTCTCACGTTCCAAGAGATGTTGGTTGGCTCTCGATCTGAGGTGTGTGGAAACTTTGCAGGATGAGGCCTGGAAGGTGGGTCAAGTCCGACATCAAAGACTGGTGAATTTAATCGGCTATTGCTGTGAGGGGGATGAGCGTTTACTTGTTGCGGAGTACATGCCCAATGACACTCTTGCAAAACATTTGTTTCACTGTAAGTTTGATCTTCGCTTTAATTGCTGGAGGCTACCGTAAGTGGATTTTCCAAGTCTATCTGTACACCATATATGTATGCTAGCTGCAGAGGTTGATGAGCCTGTGCATCTCCGTTTTTATGGTACACGTTACAAAGTCTGCAGTGGTGATTATTTTACAGGGGAGAAGCAGCCAATGCAGTGGGCAATGCGGTTGCGAGTTGCATTATACATTGCACAGGCTTTAGATCACTGTGCCAACAGTAGTCTCCGATTATATCACGATCTCAATGCGTACCGTGTTTTGTTTGACCAGGTATTTCTCACCTCAGTCTCGCCTAGACATATATGAGTTGAATTATATCAATTTTGTTCTTACCCATCTCCGCACTTTGTTAGCCACGAAGAACAGTCAGAGAAGATGTGCGCCAAACATGTATATTTCCCAAGCATCCATTTGTGTGATTTTTGTTTTCAAAGGTTCCGAACAGTCAATTCTGCATTGCATAGTAGGTGGAATTTTTTTTTAACCCCCAGAAATCAGTACTCCAATCTGTAAGCTCTTTGATTTGGTCAGGATGGAGACCCTCGTCTCTCCTGCTTTGGGCTCATGAAGAACAGCAGGGATGGAAAAAGCTACAGTACCAACCTGGCCTACACTCCTCCCGAGTACTTAAGAACCGGTAACAACTTCCTGCATGTATAGAATTTGAGGAAGAAGTATCAAATGAGCATTTATTAGAGTTGAGCATCCAAGTTGTAAAACTGCTGTAAAGGAGCCCCCGGACCAGCACGATTCTTTAATCTTTAATTTAGGTCTGACATGTGAACTCGCGTTTTGTGAATAATAATCAAATCGCAGGGAGGGTGACGCCCGAAAGTGTCATTTACAGCTACGGAACCGTTCTACTGGATTTGTTAAGTGGAAAGCACATACCTCCTAGCCATGTAAGTGCATGCTAGCTATACATGGGTTAGATCTTCTGATCCTTTACCGTGATGGATAAAATATTTTCAGCTGGTTGAACGTTTGTGTACATACGTGATTACGTCTACCGCTGGTGAAATTATTAATGTATCAGAAACATTTATCCTCGTAATTATTAATTATTTATTAATTTGGTATCATGCATCAAAAGTCTTGAGTTCACTAGATTTCAAGTAGATACGTAGCGCATGCAATTTTTTTCATATATGTTCAAAGCAGTAGCTCTTGCCGAGTGAAAGTGGTTTCTTTCTGAGACTCACACTTTATTAATTTCAATACAGTCACTTTCTGGTTCAGCATGTTAATTCAGTCATTCATTCATTGACAGAGTTACGTTGTTGATTGGGTTGTACTGCAGGCCTTGGACTTGATCCGGGGCAAGAACATGTTGATGCTCATGGATTCCTACTTAGAAGGTCAGCTCTCAAACGATGACGGTACGGAATTGGTTCGACTCGCATCTCGATGTTTGCAATTCGAGCCGCGCGAACGCCCGAACGCCAAAATGCTTGTTAGTGCACTTACTCCGCTGCAAAGGAGGACTGAGGTGAGCCTAGCTAGCTGCTGGATTAAGTAGGTTTTCCACAATTACTACTAATGATCTATGATCTATGTTTCTTTATTACCGTAGTAGAGCTAGCGTTAAAGGCTTACCACATTCGAAATTGAAGCATATACAACTGTACAGTTTCTAATTCTGAAAGCGGCAAGCTAGCATTAACAGAGGTGACTTTGATGGTGAAATCAGTTCTGCTCTTGAATAGAAACTTACTTGCAATAAGTTCGAGTAATTGTACTGCTAGTCCATCAGTAGACCTAAACTTTCTTTGTAAGAATGAACCCCCGGCTACATGTTGTTTCTGATTTGTAAGTTGTTATAACCTTGTGCATGCATGCAGCAAATCCCGTCACACACATTGATGGGGATTCAAAGAGGAGATCAAGTTTCACCTCCTCTTCCGTTGTCGCCCTTGGGCGAGGCCATATCTCGGAATGATCTCACAGCAGTCCATGAAATTCTTGTGAAAACCGGCTA
Organism: Pohlia nutans; assembly: GCA_022496805.1. Classification (NCBI taxonomy): domain Eukaryota; kingdom Viridiplantae; phylum Streptophyta; class Bryopsida; order Bryales; family Mniaceae; genus Pohlia; species Pohlia nutans. The sequence continues at coordinate 21,517,462 of CM040094.1, forward strand.
CAAGGACGACGAAGGCACAGATAACGAGGTGCCTGGACTTTGTTTCACCCTTACTGTTGCTAAATATTAATTTTCCAGTCTGTGCGTAGATGCCCTTGAAGTACATGTTCTATTTAGGCACGTATTGGTGTCGTGGTGGATTGCCATTTTCGACGCTTTGAATTTCTGGATCAGAAGTCTGTCAGATCTAGTAAGCAATTCATTCATTCATTAATTAATTTCATTACAGTGAACTTACTGCTTTCCTGCATACTTACGGCAGCTTTCCTTTCAAGTCTGGACAAAGCAAATGCAAGACATGCTCAATTCCAGGAAAAGAGGTGATATGGCCTTTCGTAATAAGGATTTCAAAACCGCGATCGATTGTTACACTCAGGTAATTAAACCAAGAAGCCCAAATTAGGCCTCATGTTAATTGTTTTGGCAGTACGTACGATCTGAGTGGGTCGTATGAGAACTTTCTTTTGTCCAATTTTATTCATTTATACAATGTCAGTGCTTCACTGATTCCAGGGATTATTAAATTAATGTGATGGCATCTGAGCTAAAATTTTCATAATACGATCAATCAAATTGGTCTTTGTAAAATCATGAATCCTTACTCCTAGCTACACGAAATAGGTAGATTAGTGTTAGATAATTATAAGATTTGAAAATATTATAGATTTTTACTCTCGACAAAAAATTTAACAGAGACATTGATTCCAATACTATTGAAAGATCCCCATCTTGACCAATATGGAGGGTAAAAAAATTGGTCAACAGTAAAAACTTACAACATGTTTATGTAAATTAGTGTATATAACACTAATCTACCTATTTAGTGTAGCTGTTTCTAGGATGGAAGGTTGACATAGATAATATTCTATAGCAATTAAATTAATTGTAGGATTTAACTGTTGGCTACAGTGATGAGAAACACCCTAGATCACTCATGATCCTATGCAGAGGCCTTAGTTCCTGAGTAGTACTCTTGCATGGACATAAGAAGAAGAATTTTAGGGCTTGTCACTGTGGAAGGAGGCTCGTATAGAATGAGGTGGAACTTGGACACACAAGTTCAAGTATGGAGGATTCATTTCACTGTTGTGCACAGGCCATGAAGCAGTTCATGATGCATGATTGTCTAATTAATCCATCAATAGAGTGTGTGGATTTTTGGTTTTTGAATTTAAGTAAACATTGATGCATAAAGTTGGTGATATTGAAACTCAGTCAGTGACTACAGGTCAATAACATTTATTTGTTCTTGTACTAACGGAAGGAAGGATGAGGGATGTTTGAGTGACGACGACTAATTCAGTAAGAAATATGAAAGAAATTGGCCGGGGGGGTTCCAATGGATGGTTGATTGGATGATTGATTGGGACGGTTGGATGGGACGTGCGGGCGGGCGGGCGGGCGGGCGTGCAGTTTGTGGATGTAGGGACGATGACGTCGCCCACGGTGTTCGCTCGGCGCAGTTTAGCGTACCTGCTGAGCGAGCAGGCGGAGGCCGCGTTGCGCGATGCCATGCAAGCGCAGTACGTGCATCCCGAATGGCCCACGGCTTTCTACATGCAAGCGGCGGCTCTGGCCAAACTGGGCATGGACACGGACGCTGCCGACATGCTCAAGGAAGGCGCGGCCCTGGACTTGAAGAAACAAAACGGTCACGCTCATTTCAATCGTTGAGTGAATCAATATATCTATCTATTGCATCCACCTCAACTGATGTATCGACTGTACTGAAATCATCATGTATGAATTCATTCTTGGACTCAGCTAGCTGCATATATGGTTCCTCCGTCTCGATCCCCTGACAGACAGACAGACAGACAGACTAATTGATGAATCCTCAGTGACGGAGTCCCTAGCTTCTGCTGGATCGGATTTGTGAGCATGCATTAATTTCTGATAGATCGAGGCTGTGAGCATGTGAGCATGTGAGCATACATGTATGCTCAATCAATTCACGTGCACAATCCTCACCCTGTTCACTGGGCCATAGTTAGATTGCTTGCATTGTTGTAGTTATTTCAACAGGAATTGAACGATTCGTGGACGACAAGGAACGTGATTGGGTAGCTGGAATTAATCAGGACATTAAGAGTAGCTGCCTGCCTGCCTGCCTGCCTGAGCTGCCTCTGACTTATTCGGTGGAGATCGAGGCATGAGAATGATGGAAAACTAACTGGCAGGGGGTATTCAATTCATGATTCCATGCATGCATGCATGTGTACTCTTTCATTTAATTTGTGCAACTTCAATAGTTTCTTTCATTTCTACTGGGATTATCGGGTAATAGAACTGTGAATCTCAGTTTAAAATCGTCTCTTTTGCAGTGTCCATGTTGATTAGGAGATGGAAGTTACACATGGAACCCTCACAATTTGACCCCAGGCTAAACTTGGGTGCAAAAATGAGGGATTTGTACCCGGGGCAGTTTTTTTGCCCCCACCCCGGGATTTTTGTTGGTTGCCATTCACTAAAGAAAGTAATCAACTTGGTTTCAGTGTAAAAGAAAAATTACAAGAGAATTACTATATGGTTTTATGAGTACTCTAATATGACAAACTCATCTAATAGGTACTATTGACTAGTGTTTTTGTTGCTTTTTAATAAATAAGAATGTTTTGATTCTCTCCACAAATGTTACTCGATTGTAGCTCCCTTCCCTCGATTCCTTCATTTGGTTGTAAGTTGTTCCACAGTTGTTTAATTTAGGCACAATTACTAAATTTAGTCTTTCTTTTTCATCACCTTCCAAAGCACCAATCCATTTCAAATTTGGTTGAGAAAATCCGCTTGGTTTTCCATTATTCTCTCATGAATAAGCCCATGGGACTTGCTTTTACGTTTAAATGTTGCATACGTGGACCAATTTGAAAGTTGTTAAAAAGTGCTCTTGAAAAAACCCAAGTGTAAAATTAAGCAACCAAAAATTTCCAAAAATCAGTACACTGAAATCATCATTTACTACGGGTGTCGGGTGGGTGAATGGCGTGGATACATTCATCCATTTGGATAAATTTTCATCCATTTTAACCCCTAAACGTCCTCACCTATGTCCAGTTTAGGCAGTTTTGCAAAGATGCATTATAAAATGCAATTAATATGAATATTTAGAACTTGATGTATGAATAAAAGTTATACATTTTTAATTTTAGATTCTATCTATACGGTTAGATCTATGATTGCTATCACTAATCTTTTTCTATAAATTTTTAAACATAAATCAAAAAATTATTTTGTAATTCAATTACGAATAAGATATTGACAATATGTGGATGAAATTTGTTGTGATGGGTTATAATGTAGTACTTTAGGTGTAGTGATTTTTGGAGATTTTTTGGATGCGTGATTTTAATAGTTTTTTTTTTCAAGAACACTTTTAGACCAAAATCTTCAAGATTTTGGGTGAAACACTGCAACACAAAATGAGGCATAATTTTTTCAAAAATTATTTCCTTTTCGATCAGATCACACATACATGAAACTAACTTCCCATAAAAAATTCAGTAAAAAAATCACACCACAAAAAATGCATGACGGATGAGAAAATACGGATGAAATCTGTACATCATGCAAAATATGCATGGTTGGGCAGTTAGGGGTTAACAAGCTTTCTTTCACTTTGATTTAGGGTTCTGTACAAGTGCAGGCTTTTGAACATGAAGAAGAGCTTGTTTGAGTTGGGCCCTGATGCCCCGCTCATGTCCGTGTGCGAATGGGATCTCCACGTTTTGCAAAGAGGTACGCCTCCTGTTTTTTGAAGGATACTTTCTTTTGTCCGATTTCCTTTTGTTTTTATCGACACACATAATGGTCTTCACCGATTCTGGTGTAATTTCAAAACCCTAACGCATTTATTATTTCTAGACCTTGAATCCTAGGAACGCAGTGTGTCTGATTTTGATGCACACACTCTGTTTCTTGCATACTCCACGTGTCCCATAATAGATAATGCTTTTGGAAAAATTCAGAAAATAAAGAAGCGGGCCAGTCACATGAGTATTAAATCTTTTTAAGTTCAGAGTTATCTTAATTGGAGCAGTATTTTCTTGTTGTTTTGTTTATTGGTGTTTTTTTTTAATATTTAATTTAATTTAATTTAATAAAATATATTTGTGGTTTTTGTTTTGTTTTTTGGTCACATTGTAGATTTCTATCTTCAAAGTATCAAACAGACCCTTTGTAGAGTCTTGGAATGTATCACCTTCCTCCACGAATTTGAAAATTTTTGTAGGAAGAAAAGTTGACTGAAATTTTTCTTGGCGATTGTGAGAACCCACCCTACTGAAATGTAGTGACGGTGATCCAAAAAAACCAAAACAAAAGTCTCTTCTTATTATTTGGGCCAACATGATCTTTCCGTTTTCCTCCTTTCTTTTTCTAAAAGCGTGTCATGATGTCAAGTGAATGGCTTTTGTTGGTTAAATATTTTTGAAGCTACAAAGTAGGGAGCTGAGTGTGTCATGTCATATCTGTTTGAGAGTATTGTGCAACTATTTTTGTGTCATGTCATAGCTGTTTGAGAGTATTGTGCAAGAATTTTTCTAGTTTACCATGACCTTCTGCAAGTTTGTTCGCAACTCTGAACATATATGGTAATGTGATTATCAAAATAATGTGCAGATTTAACGGTCTTAGAGAATTAACGCAGGCCCGTATATACGTAGGCCCATATTGCTTGCCGCCTGTCACAACTGTTCTAGCGGAGAAATTGTCATGAGGAGTGTGCATGCATGATCAGCCTCTATTGTATAATAGATTTGCAGATTTGCAATTACGATATTAACAGTTCATATAAATTATTTTGCTAAAACTGCACTGTGTGAATGAACAAACTCTGAACCAGAGGACAAACCCCCTCGGCGGAAGATTTTTTTCATGGACCTTTCATTTAACTCACAATTTGTTTGTCGTAATAGTTTGATAACGACCATAATATATCATGCATAGAGATATGAGTTTGATAAATGAAATTTAGTGTGATTGGTTCAGATTGTATAAGAATGCAACATGAATTGTGCAACACCAAAAATGGTTATTGTGAATGCACAAACACACATTCTTTGAAGAGCCACATTGGTAATAAACACATTCATCTTATGCACGCCAAAGCTTCAGAATGTGTGTGAACAAATTCATAATATAAGCTCCACGTCTTTGCCCAAAGTTAGGGATCAATCCAGGAGGGCGACGACAGTTGTATTGAATTTAACTAGTTTACTCAGGCTCCTCCACGTTCCTTGTTCATCATCAAGCTAGCATACAGAGTTCCAGTACTGCAATTGTAGCATCAAAGCAAGACATGATAGATACTAGTTGTTCATCGATGTTCTGCAAAACCCCATTCAATGACATTGGCAGAGCGTTATAAATCATCACATAAGGCTGTCACGCAGCTGCCACAGTTCCTAGTGAATACCACAATAGTAACATCAGAGGCGAGAGGAAACTAAATCATGGCATATGGCATCCAGGATAGCATGATACTCGAGTTCGCATAAGCGATTGGAAACTTCTACTCTTCTATACATGAATGGTTACATTTACAAGCTTAAGGGCTCGAAACATATCTATATTTCGTAGACTTTCTTCATGGGACACAAGATCCGCAAGAGCAGATTATGTCACTCCTGATTAAGCACGTCTTGAAGGGGCTCTAAGCAGCCTGTAAAGAGAAGCGGGTCACAGACTGAGAATGCTTATTCCCGAGGTGCAAAAACATTTCCTTAGACACCGCCTAATTAATGATCCTTAGGAATGTTGCAATGCATACACTTGATCTGTACCGGTGGCAGAATGATCATGGCTTGAAAGAGCGCGGTCTCGAAGAACGACCCCCGCCAGAGCAGGTGACTGCGGAAGTTTAGTAATGCTGTCCCTTGTACTCATGTGTGTTTGGCCATGTCATGGGCGCGACGCTCGCGTGCCACTGCGCGCTTTCTGGCTGCATTGTCAGCTGCGCGGGCTACCTTTTGCCTTCTCCTCTCTGACAAAAAATACCGCGACATGACTTGTCAGAGTAGAAAAATCTTCCGAGCAGTAGTCTCTAAGAAAGACCGACGATCGAAGGAACACTCAAAAAATTGAACATCATGATATACTTTTGAGGAATGCGTGCAACAAAGCTGCTTCTAATTTATGTGAGGTGCATGACAAGCCAAGAACCTACTGCTCTGTACTGTTCGTGTAGATCATTTCCAAGTCCTCAAACGTGAGGATAAATAAAGATTTTAATCTCGAGAAACACAGTCGAAGAGTTACAGAAATTAGAGAACAACATTGCAATGCAGGGGTGCGCGGCCAGTGAGTTACCTGTTGCAGCGGCTTTCATCTCCTTGATAGTTTCGGTAGCCGCCACTCTCTTCACAGGATGGGAAGGGTGCTGGAGGCGGTGCAGCTTGAGCATCAAAGTAGCACGGATGTGCGTCATTCTCTCCGACATTTTGGCTCCCGCAACGGTAAATTTCTGCCCTGCATTGGCCTTCATGTCCGTGAACCTCACAGCCGGACTAACCTTGGTCGTCTTCGACACGGCTGAACTCCTCGTCTGCTGCTTCCCCTTGGCATTCCCTTTGGCTCCCTCCGTTCTCGCCATAAGTACTATCTGCTCAGGATAGCACTGGAAAACACCTCACAATACGTACAGCGATGCAGGCTCTAACTTAAGTTAAGTTAAATGGCTCCAAAAAGAAATGCATGCGCGAAGACACAAGAGATGCGATTCACCGGGATCCTCGACGTAACCTGGTAAGATCGAAATGGGAGACGTGAACAATGGAATAACTTAAGGCGTCCTGTTGTTTCAAAAAAAGAAAAGAAACGGGAGACGTGAGTAAAGGAAGGCAAGGGATAGCTGATCTTATAGAAGAGTGAGTGGAACAAGAGAGCGGGGGCCTTGTTCACACTTCACACTAAGGGCCTCCTTCCATGCAAGGGGGCAGTGGGTGGTCGGTCCTCCAAAGGAGAAAGCTCCACCGATATGGGTGGAAACAGGAGGATTCTAGAGTATAAATTTCCTTTGTACCGAAATGGGTGGAGCATCAGTGGTTCTTGAGACCTCAATTCTTGTCTTCTAGTGCCTTCCACCCACCACCCACTCACATGGAAGTCCGCCCTAAAGATGGGGCTGTGAGCCCCGTTCCTATATCCCCGGTGGTCTTGAATGCGAGACCCCTGCGAGACACTGTTCATGGCCCCCCCCTTTCTGAAATTTCTATTTTGGGCACCGAGACCCCTGTTTTTGGCAAATGTTTTTGCAAAATTGGGGCCTACAGCTCTAAATTACCCTAGCGGCACCTATTTGGGAATAAAAAATCATTGGAGGAGGGGGTTGTTTTTTAAGGTGGGCCCTGACAAGGACAAAAATAGGGGCACTTTTGTGCCCATTCATTCAAGACCACCGGGGGATTTAGTGACTTCGGGGCTGTGAGGAGGGTGAAACTTGGCAGCTCAGGAGACGGAGTTCTCCTGATGGGGGGGAGGGGTGATGAAGTGGACAGGCAGGGAGGCCGTGACTGACTGACTGACAAGGGAGGGGGGGGAGGGTGAGGTGTAGCGACACGTATGAAGAATGCATGACGAATTCAGTCATATCGAGATATTATTATTACTTCACTTACAGCGGGCGGTAAGTTAGTACTCATGAATCCATTCATTACTCAGATTACTAAGATATTATTATTACTTACTCATATTATTATCATAACATTCTTAACCCCTTAACGTACCAGGGTGTCCCTGTAATTGACAATTTGAGAAAAAACATTATAAACTACCATTTAGAAGAATATTCTGGAATTGATATACATATGAAAGTTCTAGATCTTGAATTTTAGATTCCATCCGTACGGTTCCATTCACTAATACAATCACCAATATTTAATTATAAAATTTGAAAGTTAAAATTAAAAATTCCTTCTAAATTCGATTACAAACTAAATTTCAATATTTTTTGAGTAAATTTTTTTGGAATGAGTTTGAAATGAGATACTCTTAAGTGTGGTGATACTTTGAAATTTTTGTGTTTCTTAAATTTATGACCTCATTTTTCACGATTCCACTTTGAACTAGAGTCAATGCAATTTTGGCTCGGTCAACGACTTGACATACTTCTACATTTGCAATTTTAGAAAAATATGTACTCTAGTATGACTAAATCCAGCCATTAAATAGGACAACAACTTGGTGAAGAATCTCCAAAAAATTGGATGAGTATCATCCAAGCGTTGATGAGAACGTGAGAAGGCTTTGAAATCATTCGTCGTCCAGTTTCTGGACGCTCTGACGTTTAGGGGTTAAGCTCATGACTTTGTACTGCTATCAAAGTTTTCAAGTTTCTCTCCCATGCTCTTGGATGTTCTTTGCTTTCACATCTTCAATTTGTCAACATTACAACATTGACTCCCACTAAATTACCTAATATAATGACAAGTGTCATCTTTCACTTCATGTTTCAAGGAAAGTTGTTGTATCAATAAAAAGCCAACCAAGCAATAAACGGTGCAATATTCTACTCTTTAATCCCAAAAAGCCCGAGAGATATTGAACAAAACATAGATGTGTGATGATATGTGCCTTTCATAGGCAAAATGTAGGGCATCTCTACAAATCATTCTTGTAGTCAAACTTCCAAAAATAACTTTAGATCTTATTTTTAATGAATTCAAAAGCATTAAATTTTCAAATTTTGTATAAATTATAATTTTCACTTTTAGAGTTTAAAATTTAGCATGATTTGTTAAAATTAGTTTTCTACTGTAAACTTCAAAGAAAAAAAAGAAATGATGAAGGGAACATCATTACTTTTCTAAATAGCAAATTTTATAACACTAAAAAAATGTTGAGGTGATCCACTTTGAAAAAAATTCTTGGATAAGTTTAACTCAATTTGGCATAATTCAAATTGCGTTGGAAAGTAGACTCAATATAGTATTTTTCAAATTTTTGAATTTTTGAATTTTTTGTTTTTCTGTTCCACGCAGCTTGTTAGATTCGGGAAACAACTAGAGAAATGGTTGTTTGAGCGTTCAGGTGTTAAGTATGTTTTGTAGTTACTACTCTATTCATGAATCCAATGTTGAGATATTATTATTACTTATTCATAATAATGTGACTAAATGACAATTTAGGTCATCATGATTTTCATCACGAATTTCTCACCTATTTGCTGGCACATTAGAGCTTCTAATGTAACCCTTAAACATCAAAAGGATCCTTGACTTAGGGTAGCTCAAAGAGCATCTTCAAAAGTCTACATCTATTGTTGCGAAAAAGAGAAAAATTAAAATAAAATGTTGTCGGCCACTGTATTTGCTCCTTTTTGTCTTTTATATAAAACGCTTTGTGTCTCTACAATTACTATCCAAGCATAGTTCTTTCTTTCTCTCAATTTCTTCATTTGATTGTGAATTGTTCCAAAGTTGTCTAATGTAGGCGTATTTGCTAAATTAAGCCTCACTTCTTCATCACCTTCCAATCCATTTCAATTTTGTTTGATAAAATTCACTTTTTTCTCCATTGTTCTTTCATAAACAAGCCCGTGGAATTTTTCGACGTTGAAAGTTAGGTACAAAAGATTCTGCTCGTCTCAAAGTCCTGTCAGAATTTAGAGTTCATCTTTTATACTACTTGCTAATTTGAAAGAATTTTGAATTAATCCTTGCCTGATTTCATTACATATGAAAAAAGGGCTTAGATTGAGCACCTTAAAAAGTATTTTCATATTTATTATCTATATAATAAAGAAAATTCAGGAGATAAAGAAGCCTTCTGATTGGCTAATGCCAACAATCCATTATATTTTTGGTCATTGCCTTTTTAATAAAAATTTCCTTTGGCAATGTGTGCCAATATTTGCCAAGTATTGATACAATTTGAGTCCCTTTGAAACCCTTCGTTTTTTTAGAATAAATCTTAAATTGCCAAATAAATGTTTTGGTTTTGGTTTTGGTTTTGGTTTTGTTTACAATAGTTTTTAACAAGAAATTTTTAAATCAACTAGAGAGGGTTTGACGGGTGGCTTTTGACATATTGAATTTTGATATTCTTGAACAAAACTGCCGTTTGGCATGACTTAAACTTGGCATCTATGGAACTCATAGCAACTTATATGACTCCAAAATGACCAGTTGTTCATGAGATATTTTTAATGAAACTTCATCAAGTTGGGCCCATTAGACTTGGAATTTACTGCAATGATCATACCTTTGTAGATGATGTACAAAATCAAACACAATTTCTCATTGATCATTGACTTTCTGCAATGTGGATTTTTTACTATATATTTTATGGAAAGTTAGCTTTTCACACATGCTTTTTACTGCATGTGTGATCCAATTAGAAAGGGGACAATTGGTGAAATTTTTATGCCTCATTTCCTGTTCTAGTGATCACCCAAAATTTCAAAGATTTAAGTGAAAATAAAGTGTTCTTAAAAAAGTCAACTCATAAAATTAAGCAACCAAAAAAAAACACGCAATTTGCTATCTACGTACTTGGCCATATAATCATGCACTTGGCCCTCGGAAGCATTAATTTTTTTTTATCTAAAACATTGTTTAAAAATCAACAACTTTTGTCTTTCTACAATTACTTCCATTGTAAATAAACAAATTTTTAAATTTTTATTATTATTATCTTTTTATTTTATTTTATTTTATCTTTTATCTTTTCTTTATCTAATTTCATTTATCTTATTATTTTCTTGACTTCATTCCTTTTCCTTCTAGTCTTTGTTTTTGGCTTCTTCTTTTTCTTCTATTTTTTCTTCATTCTTCTTTTGGTAGGTGCAAACTCTACACCCGCACCAAGGAAAAAAAATCAAAAAAAAAAAAAAAAAACATTTAAAAAATTTAAAAATGATGATGATTATTATTATTATTATTATTATTATTATTATTTAGGACTAATGAACCTTAAAATAGAAATACAAATAGAAAATAAAAAATAGGGTTTTGCCGTCGGCGGTTTAATCCTATACGGCGGAGAATGCAGTTTTTCTATTTTTAGTTTAATATGGGCTACTAGGTGCGCGACCACTCTCTCTTCCTCTCCCCCTCCCCCTTTTTCCCTCTCCCATATATATATATATATATATATATATATATATATATATATATACATATACATATGAGGATAGGGGAGAAGGGAGAGCAGAGAGAGAAGAGGAGGAGGAAAGCGGGCAAGGGAAGAAGGAGAGAGAGAGAGAGAGTGAAATAGGAGAAAATGTGGGATTGGGTGGGTGGCCGCGCACCCAGTAGTTCACAATAAACTAAAAATAGAAAATTCTCATCCTCTGCCGTTTAGGGCTCAACTGCCGGCGGCTGAACCCCCCCTTTTTTTTTAAATTTATATTTTCAGGGTCTGAGAGCCCTAAATTTTTATTTTCTTTGGTGCGGGTGTAGGGTTTGCAGCTGCCAATAGTGGAATGATGAAAAAATAGAAGAAAAAGAAGAAGACAAGAAGGAAAAAAAATGAAGACAAGAAAGAAATAAAATAAATGGAACAAGATAAAGAAAAGATAAAGATAAGAATAAAAATAAATTAAATGATTTTTTTTACAATGAAAGTGATTGTAAAAAGTCAAAATTGTTATTTTTAATCTGTTTTTTAGTTAATTTTTTTTTACGCAAGATTTGCTCATGAAATGAACGCACTTGACCAAGTGCATAAATAGAAAATTTCGTGTTCTGCAGTTATAAAAAATGATATTTGACACAATGAGAAGTAGGCGAGGTTTCGGTCAAAAACAGAATGATACACGACACCCCTTTCTGTAGTGTATGTATAGACTACAGAGTAGCCACGTAAAAAAGTTCACCTCATAATTCATTGTGTGGGTAAAATATTGGTCCATGCTAAAGCTACAGTTCATGTGGCGAAAGAAGTACAGTACTATACTCTTTTTGGCGTACTGTGATTATGATCAAAGTAGTGTTTGGGATACTTTTTGAGCCAATCAATAAGCTTTCTTTATTTTCCCAAACCAAGCGGTTTTTTTAGAATATACCCTGCACACTTCTTCTATAAGTGCTAAATATAACTATTTTTTTAGTCATTTAGTCTGGTTTTGGCTCTATTCTTGAGATTTAACCAGCTGACTTGTAGCTAACCGCCAGTTCTTCCCAAACTAAGATATGCAAAGGACTACCATAGTTCATTCACACCAGCCCTTGTTGCTACACTTGCGTTCCTCATGTAGGTAAAATCATATACACTAAAATATATTTTACGCACTGTTGAAACTTGTCTTCTCGGAATGCAAGTATTGTTGACCACTGATGGCCAATGACAGAAAGGAATGCAACGCAAAAAGGAGCATGGTTCTACTTGCGGCACTGTAATGCAGCTGCACAATGCTTGAACAATAGCTGGAGCACAAAAAGACAAGGCTTTGAATATTTTTTGTTTCTTAGTTTTACCTTCCTTTATTTTGGGAAAACAAATGGAAATGCCGTTGAGCTTTGGTGTGAATGGGCCATCAATGCATGCACTTCCCTGCCGCAAATTTCCAACTAATTTTTTTTGCATTACTTCACTTTTTTACATGTGTTCCCTTCTGTACTGTATAAATTAAAATAAAATCAGTTTTGCCAGGCTACTTACCATAAGGCTATTGACCATAACACAAGCTCGCACATCCGGCGGCATGTGGTTGGTGTGAACCGGCCATTAGAGTAAGTATGTACCTGTCATTGAACCCCGTCTCTAAATCCCCGGTGGTCTTGAATGCGGGGCACTATTCATCCATCCCTCATTTTTCTGAATTTTCCATTTTGGGCACCTTCGGTGCTTTGTTTGGCAATTTGTTTTTGCAATTTTGGGGCCTACGGTCCCAAAGTACTCCAGGAGGACCTATTTGAGAATAAAAAACCATTGGAGGGGGGGCTGTTATTTAAGGTGGGCCCTGAACCGGACAAAAATAGGGGGCACTTCTGTGCCCATTCATTCAAGACCACAGGGGGATTTAGAGATATCCGTCATTGAACGTCCCCAATACAGTACCTTTGATCTTTCTGGAGCCTGGGCTCATCTTTCTGGAGTGCGGAGTCTGGGCTCCAGATAAGTTAACTCTCACGGACGGCGGGAGCAGCTGAATGGTCAATGGTCAATGGTAGGTGACCTGGCATTGTGACCTGGCCTCCGATATTTTGCCACTGCAGCCCTAAGACCATCCCCTCTCGCCACGCGTACGGGTGACCTGCCACCTGGAGGTAATCATTCTTCTGTAACTGCGGCTTGACGGCACTAACTGAACTTAACTTAGCCGACGAGGGAAGGACGCTCCGTCGCGGCCTGAACGACGGAACGCATTTATAAGGCCTCATAGGTCTCGCTCTAGCCAAGTCATTTCCGAAATTTGCTACCGAATTGCCTCTTTCTCATCTCCCTCTCTCCCTCTGTCGATCGCTCCAGCACTCACTCACTCACTCAGGCTTTCTGTCTACACTTTTTCTGTCTAAGGTACTATTCAACTGTTCTTTGTGCTCTGAGCCAATCATTTGAAATGTGTAAACTTTCACGTTAGTTTTAACGCTAAACTCTATTTATCAGTCGTCGTCATTGTGTTGTGAAAATTTACCTCTGTTGATGATTGATTGCTCCGTCGGTAGAATCATTCTCCAGTGATTGAATTTGTTGCACCTAGCTCACTTTTTTCTTTATATCGTTGTGTCGACATTATTTAGGGTAGCTACTGCAGTTATTGCGATGTATTAGATTAGAGACTGTGATTGCGTGTTTTCAAGAAGATACGCACTCCGAACTGATGAATTGGAAATTACGATAATTATTATATTCTTTCAGGCATCTATCGTTACGTCTTGAAGAATGGCGAGGACCAAAACAGCAACTGGCCGCAAGCACAACGGTGCCGCGGGTGCCGTTGCGAAGAACAAGGTCAGCCCTGCCATAAAATTCGCAGACATGAGGGCAAATACTGGCAGAAAGTTCAGCATTGCAGGCGCCAAAATGTCGGAGAAGATGACGCACCTGCGTGCCAGTGTCATGCTCAAGTTTTATCGATTGCAGCATCCAACACACCCTGTGAAACGAGTGGCCGCCACTGAAAGCATCAATAACATGAAGGCTGCTGCCACAGGTATTAATCCCGTCTTTGGATCAACCGGCTCCGACTTTGAAGTCGTTGATTCACCACCAAATTAAAGTTTACGTTAACGGCAATCATAATTCGATCTCGTTTTGAATTCATGCATACTGTTCTCGAGTACCTGCCACGGGTGTGCAATATTTATTTATTTGGCTTATCTATAGCCTATGATGTGTTAGACGAGCTCGGAAATTATCATGTATGACTGTTTTGCACAAGTTTTATTTGCATGCATGCATGCGTCAGGGAAGTGTGTGAGATGCTCAGCTGTACGTACCTGTACGTGTTTTTCTTGAATGTGTTTGTGCAGAGAGGAGAAGGCAGAAAGTTGCCCGAGCAACTGATAACGCTGCCAGGAAGCGTGCACTGGTGCGTGAGCGCCGTGCTAATGAAATGGCTCGTCATACCTGAAAGTTCAGTTTAAATTAGAACTCTTGAATTAATTTTAGGGATTCTCTCGTGTGGCGATTGTATATACAGGCAGCATGCCATGGGGAAGATGGGTGTTGAAGGGCCGGCGAAGTAGTCAGTCAGTCAGTCATGTGGTTGGTGTGCTGTACAGTACGTACAGTAAATAGGTTTCTTTCGCGCAGAGTTTGTACCTGCCAAGGTTCAGGCTCTTTTGTGGAACCAAGAATGTAACATTACGGGACTATGTAACATGTAAAGTGATGGTTTGCACCTTTTAAAACTCTGTCGCGTGTTGCGTGTTGGTTACCAGTATTCACTTCTACAACTGTAGGTGTATAGCAGATCCAGCACTAATTATTTGTAAAATTAGAAGTCTAAATTTGTTGGAAATTTTAAGTAATTGTTGTCGAATTTCACATAAATTATTGTTGATGTTGTGTACTGTAGAAAATTAGAGTTCTTTACATTTCTTAATTTTTAATTTTTTAATTTTTTTTGATACATCAAGCGTGAGTTCTAAGGGAGGAAAGAGTTGTGGTCTTGTTAACAAATTCATTTTAAGGCACTCCCAAATGATGCGAGACAAGGTATTGCTAGCCCATATGAATTCTCACTACATTATATTTTTAGTAGATTTTGGTGCACAATTGAGTATAACAAATTTAAATAAATCATATTTTGAAAAGTGGTCAACTAAGAAAAGTAACAACGTCATGTCATCTTCCGCCTTCAAACAATTTCTTTTTGATTTGAAGTTTTTATGCATGCATGAGGCATTTGATTAAGGTTTTGAAGGCTTACCTCATGCATAAATTTTAGAACAAATTTGATAAAGGTCTCACGGCTCAATTGTACATAGTACATTAACTTATTATGAGTTTTTCAGCTAAGAAAGTTGTACAACCAAGTAATTTCTCATAAATGATTTGAATTTTTTACTTAACTTATAAACAACTTTGCAAGCCCCACGGACTTCATAGTATTTTGTAAGATTCTTGCTAGCTTGTAAATATTACCTTATAAGGTAGGATGTTCTAAAACCACCACCTCCCCTAATTATGACATGTACAGCTTTCTTGGGGCCACCACAGTTGAGACTCAAAACCACCAACTTCACTATTCGAGTAGACCAATGGCATGCCAAGCATTGCAAAGAAATAGTTGGTGGTTTTGGGTTAGCTCATGAGCAGAATCTAGGAACAACAAAGTGTGAACTTAGGAAATTGGTATGTGATGTATGGGTCAGAGGTTACTTTCCACTTTGGAATTTTATATAGAATTGACAAATGTGAAGTAGATGTTGTAAATTTTTGCAATCCTCATCAAAACCTATTTCGAACGCGGTCATATTTTTCCGAATTTAGCATTGCCAAAAATAGGCTAGATTGGAAGACAATACCTGAGCCTGCTGAGGATGAGGGGAAGCTAGGTGGTGGAGCATCACTGGAAGCTTTGGAGCTTTTAGCCCCTGGGCTAAACTCGCTTTGGGGGGCTAAAACATGAAGTTTAGCCCTGGATAAACCCGAATCTCTCTTTTTTAGCCCCGGCTAAACCTGAATCTCTCCTTTTTGGCCCTGGCTAATTTGTGATTTAGCCCCAGCTAATGGTACAAAAAGGGGGCTAATGGTACAAAAAATTTAACCCCCCTCATTTTTCACATAGTGCTAAAGAGGGGCTGAACTACCCCAGTTTAGCCGGGGCTAAACTGATCAAAGTTTCCAGTTGCATGTCCCGGGTGACGATGACATTGAAAATCACAAGATGTACTCACTCTCAGAAGGAGCTGGCCGGATCACGCTAAGAAGATGTTGCAAAGAGCATAATTTTGGATTTGTACAGAAGCCTTAGCTGTCTCTCTAGTTTCAGGTATCTCACAGCACGCACAAATGTGTATTCGAATTTCGTTAAGTTGCGCCTGATCATGATACTGTGCTGGCGGCCCTGCAGGCCGGGGATTTTGCTATCAATATTGAAACGAGCCTGTACGTTGATCCTATTATTGTTCTCGCAGGTCTGTGAACATATCAGCCTTTGCTAAGATTATGAAGAAGTATGATGAGGTCACAGGTTAGCATCTCGCACCGATCTACTTGAAGGAAGTCGAAAGCTAGCTCGTACTTGGTGATTTCAAAGGTGAGAGTGCGCTGATGCACAGATTGCATCGTCGAAACAACACTAAACGTTCTCGAGAGCAAGCGAAAGCTTCTGTAAAATTCATTCCAAAAATTTGAACTCTAGACCGGATGTATTAATTTTTCTTAGAATGAGTGCAGATCAAATTATCACCCTGCGCGCAGATTCATAAGTTAGCCATCAAAGTAATAAACCGCAGTACTAACACTGATTTTGGTGGCACTCCATCTGTACTTGTACGCCTTCAATGTGTACGCATGCATGGCAAAGGCATCGAATAAATTATCCATCCATTCATTTTCGGATTTTCTCCCGGCTCAGAACTTCAACATATATCGCCAGGTCTTGCTTGTGAGCAGCACGGGATTTACAGCCTTCTTGCTGGCTGGCAGGCATGAACATTCACATTCACATCAATTGCAGGTACGTTGTTGGCACGTCCCGGCCCCGCTCCGCCCGGCGTGGTCGAATCCCCTCGCGCATCCGAAAGCTCCACTCGTACTAATGTCATTCCCTTGATCCTTGTGTCGGTAAAAGCCTGCACTTGAAACCTAGCTATTAATGGCTTGTGAACTGAACAATTGCTTGGAACCTGTGAGTATGGTCATGGCCTGCACTGCTCTTTGTGAACTGTCTGAATTATAACGCTGATTTAGAGCTTAAAGTATTTACATACATTCTGGCTATGTTCGGCGCTACTTATGCAGTGAGACAACGTTGGTGGTTCCATTCCTTCCAATCAACATTATCTACACATCCCCGCAATTCTTTTTTCTCAACACCTTGCGGAGACTCGTTTGCGCACCCTTATACACGGTTAACACGGCGTCCATAGCCTACGTCAATTTAAATTCTAGAAGTTGATAAGTTTCTTCGATTCTTACTGTGTGTGCATCATTCAGGTCTTGCAACTCGATCTACTATTGCCTTGCACTGGAAAGTGGAATCCCTGCAGTGGTTGTTTCAGCTAATTTCTGTGTTCACGAGTGATTCAGCAAAGCTTCTGAGTGGTGCAGGTCAAATTGCCTAATTTCTTCCTAAGTGACCAGTTAACTCCTAAATGACAGACAGAGGGGTAAGGGCAAAACCTAGATGTGTTATAATTTAATATTACTTCTACAAATTTGATGAATTTTGGTCCAAAAGAGAAAATGAGAAGCATGATGTTTAGTAATTATTTTTACCATCAAACTTTCCAAAAATGTTTTAGACAATCATTTAATGAATTTAAAAGCATTTATCATTTAATATTGACCAAAATTACAGTTTTTAACTTCTAATTTTTTAATTTGCTATGATTGGTTAAACTAAATATTTTATTCTAAAATTTTAAAAAGCAAAAATTTCAAGGGAGAGAACATCATTACTTTCCCAAAATAGAAAGTTTTGTAACACTAGGACATTGTTGAGGTGTTTGTTTTTGAAAAATTCCTTAGTGAACCTCAATATTGCAAATGAAATGCATCAAACAACACTAGAACATGATCTCTACCCCCAATTTTGACAAAAAATCAAAACTCCGAGAAAGTCATTATCTAACCGTGGGCAGTTGCTGATGTTTGGGCTGTGACAAAAAAATGGTCGATTGGTCATTGAGGAGTTAACAAGCCAGCTGCTAGTATGCAGAAATTTGGAGTTCATAGTTTGCTACTACTCCAGTGGATATTTTTGAACCCAAAACGACGGAGCATGTTATAATGTTTAGCAGGGGTTTGGATATGTGATGGTGTTAAAACCGTATTGGTGGCGTTTTCTACAGTACAGGTACTGTTCTACAACACAAGACCGGTAGAATATTTTCAGATTCTCTTGGTCAGTTTAGGCCTCCAAGCATCAATAGAGCCCAGCTAGAAAAATCTCAAGTGTATATTTGCAATGTCTGAATTTTGTTGAATTCTTTATACAAGAAATCTGAAGTTGTGGGGCCATTTTTGTTGACAGTGAAATCTTGCCATTTGCTTGCTCTGTTCTCTTCACTAATTAATCGTGTTTCATGGTTACAGTGTTTGACAGAGGAGATATTATGACGAGGGGAACAGGGTACAGCTAGTAAGAGGGTGCTGCGAGACTTAGGTCTGTGTACGTTTACGGCCGTGGGGCTAAGACAAGCATAATTTTTCGAACTACTGTCAATATATTACCTGGACACGAATTGAACTGCCATGCATGCATTGCGGGTGTTGTTTTTGATACTTAGCCTCCATCATTTCATTACAACCAGCATTGCAAACTATTAACCCTCAAACGTCAAGGTAAGCCCCATGGGCTTATTTAAAAGAGAATAATGAAGAAAAAAGTTGATTTTCTCAACCAAATCAAGCGAGACTTGTTGCGTTGGAAAGCTACTGAAAAAGCAATTTAGATTCCAAATTTTCGCCTCATTTGAGGGATTGTGGAATCGTTGGTAAACAATCAAAGTTATCAAATTGAACAAGTTTTGAGGTTGGGGCAGCTGAAGTTCAGCAATGCTGCAGTGCTAGCCAGCAGTGCACCGCAGAGCCGTTTTTGCAGAGCCGTTTTTACAGTGCTACAGTGCCTAGCACAGGGAGCTCATATCGTTCCCCTGTGTTCATTCCCCCATGAGTGCCACTTAATTTCCCCTGTGATTTCAAGTTTTGACATGTGTAAAATTCACATGCTTAAGCTTAGTCACCTACTTATAAATGGAAAGTTTTAACATGTGTCGAGTTCTGAAGATCAGAGGGGAAAGTGGCACTCACAGGGGAATCACACAGGGGAACGATATGAGACCCCTGTGTAGTCTGGAGGTTCTCCGAAGCTAGCTAGCTCTGGGGATTGGAACTTTTTTCCGGTACTAATTATCCATTACTCGATCAACTGCTAATTGATTCTGACTGCTGCGTGCAAATCTCCTCTCACGTGTTCATTAGTGTAAAATCATAATCATATCGGCACTCACTATGTACGTACAATTTCGGTCCTCAATATAATGTCCAACACTGTTCTTCCAGGAACGTAGGCCGGCATTGTGTCTCTTTCGAGAAGCTTGTGTCAATCCTTGGACCTGTATCGTACGTACAATTAAGTCTGTAAGTTCTTCTGACATTTCGTTGTGAATGAGTTGCAAGCTAGGGTTATGCATTACGTAGCTGACGAGATCGAGATAGTGATTTTTGATGTGCGTAGGATTGAAAATAAATGATCATCTGACCAACGTAGTAAGGCAAGTACAGAGCTGAGCTACCTGTTCCCTTACCGTTCAATGATGACCTGTAAACACAATATACCGAATCTTGACAACTTCATAGCGATCTAGTACAGTATTGTGCAAGGGATTCACAATCAGCATTTTCCGAGGTGCACGAAACAACGTTAGCATGCATGTAGCGGCTCCCAGTGATAGGCTAGGTGGAACCTCACCATGTGGAACTTTGTGAGCCGGAGACATTGTGGGCAATGGCAAATACACTTGTCACTATTTTGCTATTTTGTATTTTGTAGCACAGGTTGTGTGAACCTTTCAATGTAGCATTACGTTTGTAGATGTGTAGGCTCAGGTAGATTGCACATGTGTAAGTAGGGAATATTTTACTAGGTTTATATGTTAGGGGTATTTTACTATTGTGATATAGACATGCAATACTAGGAATTCCAAATTCTATTTTTGGTTTTTTATCTACTGCTCTACCATCTTACCAAAATAAAGAAAAATTGAAACATATTTATCTGTCTTTTAAATTTCGTTTGTGTTTATTAAAAACAGAAACATAAAATATATCTATTTTCTTGAAATTCCTCAAATCTTCAAAGTCTGTTTTGCTGATTTTTTGTAACTATAGAATTTTGGGAATACAATCTTCATACACATAAGATTCTTTAGCCTGCCTTCCGGACACCCTTGGGAATTGTCAGAGAATCCAAATCAAAACCACAAGAATTGGAATATCAAGAGAAATAATGCTTTGATCAACTGACTGAATCACATAGGATGGCTTGCTTTCTTAACAATTTCTCAACAGTGAAGCCACTAAGTGTAATACACAAGTCACGAAGCTCTCATTATTAAATTTTTAAGTTTTGACTCCTCCCCTGACAAGTCCATGACAAAAAGGCTTAGTACTAACACTACTGCTAAAGAATGTCATGCAATTTTGAATGAAGGTATTCCAAAATACAAAGCACAAAATAGTGTTTATTGTGATGCTAAGCTAAAGGTGTGCCATGGGTGGAGACCTTGTGAGAGCACACACCTATAAGTACTAGCAATGTGTAATTTGGAGTTATGAATCAAAAGTTATGACTCTTCAAAGTTGGTATTGTTCAAGGACACATAAATTGGAATTGAGGGACTCTAGGTTTTCAGTGACATTTTCAAAAAAGTAAGGCATTTTATATGTCATTAGAAAGCTAATAAGGATAATAGCTCTTCTAATTACTAACACCATGAAAAAAAAAAGCAAGGGCTTAGGAGTTATAATCCAAAAAAGGAGGGGAGAACTGGAAATGCTATCACCTAGAGACCCAAATCTTTGGGAAGCCATACCTTACTCAATACAAGTTGGAATGCTTAGAAAAATAAATATTGTATCAAAATTTAATTGAAGAGTAGATTACAAAAACATGGAAGACCACAAAGAGTATTTTGAGGAGGGGTGGTCTCCCGCCTTAGCCCTGCATGGTGCCAAGGTGAGTTGTAGTGCCTTTCAAGGGGTGATGGCATGGTGTTAGGACCTTACTCCTGCATCTTTGGCATTGTGAAGTGTTTGGTTGTACCTCTTAACACTGGTTAGGAGATGTTCCAATTCACATTAGATCATTGCCAATGTGTTTTGAGTAGTGAATTCCAAAGCGTGAGTTCTGCAATGAAAGTACTAAGGGCCTACTCAAGAGTTGAACATTTGCTAAGGTGAATTAGTGCCAGTGGCAAATAGTGTTGTTACCATGCACTTGAATGTCAATGAAAATTCTTCTCTATATTATCAAATGACATGTCCAATTGTCTTTTGGAAGTAAAGTGTGAGAATCATGGCCTAATGTTGAAGTTTGGGATTAGTATGGGAGTTAAAATTACTGGTGCATGGCATAAGTTGTATCCAAAAGTCGTGTTTGTTGACACCAAAAAAGTGAAGCACCTTTTATACACACAAACAAGCTTCATTTGGACAAGAGAAAATGACATGGACGCAACATAAATGGACATTTTGGATTTTCTAATGTTTTTTTTATCAATGTCTTAGAAGACTTGACTCCAACTATATATGAAATGTTAGATGCAATGCTCAAATAACCATTTTAAATTTGAAGCTTATAGAATAGTTACAATCATATTAAAAAATTAATAATTGCAATTAATAGAATAATTTAGATTTTTTAATTGAATGAACCATTTGCTATAGAAAATATAGGGAAGTTATAACCTTTCTCAAATATTTCCTTAACATTCTCTAAGATTCATGACAAATAAAAAATCGTCATTGTAATATAAGGTGAAGTCTCTAAAAAGAGTGAATTTACCTATTTTTCACCTACAAGTCTTGCACTAAGCTCAATAAAAAGCGGATCATTTACTAAATAAGGAATTATAGGTAAAGAATCAAAATCTAATATTTTTTATAGAGTTAAACCCCTAAACATCCTCACCCCTTTTCAAATTCAATAGTTTTTGCAAATTTTAAATTCTATTCATATGCTCGGGGGGGTTCACTGGCGAAAATTTTAGAAACAACGTGCGATAAAAAATAGGGTCCAATATATTCATTGTAAATAAATTTTGTAAAAAATGTACATGTAAAATAGGGGATTTAAAAAAAGTGAATCATGTGTACATGTAAAATACCATCACATATAATATTCTCAGGCTTTTTACATGTAAAATACTATCACCTTATAATATTTTTTGCAATGTAAATAACCCCCCAAATAAATAGGTCATTATCGCAGGTGTATGCAAAATATACAAGGGAGTGCCCCCCCCCCCCCCCCCCCCCCGAGTTCATATGGTTAAATTTGCAAATTTTGTTGTCACCAATATTTTTGTAAAAGATTTGAAACATAAAAATCAAAAATTATTTTGTAACTCAATTACAAATAAGATACTGAAAATTTATCAATGAAATTTGTTGTGATGGATTGAAATGTAATACTCTAAGTGTAGTGATTTTTGGAGATTTTTGTTTGCTTAGTTTTATGAGTTTATTTTTTCAATAGCGCATTTTGACTAAAATCTTAGAAATTTTTGATGGACAATGTGGCATGAAGCAAGACATGAAATTTTCACAAATCATCCCCTTTTTAATCAGATCACCCTTGCATAAAACTATCTTGGTATAGAATTTTGTAGTATTTTTTTCATTGCAAAAAATACATGACAGATAAAAAATCTGCACATAGTTCCAAAAATAAGCGGTTGGGCAGTTAGAGATAAACACATTGAACTTTGAACGTGGAGATGCACTCCCCAAGTTTTTGTCAGCAACGTGCAATCAAAAGTAGGAGTATTTTAATTCATTTAAGAGAAATTTTTGAAAATATCTTTGACGTAAAATAGTACAATTCAAATGTGAGAATTTCCATTATAAATAACACAAGGTACCTAAATTTTAAAGAATATTCATAGAATATAGTATAAATATTCTTTTATATAATAGAATATTCACATTACTTTATAGCCCCTTTAGAATACCCTTTGAAGGCATGTGATCCACCAATATAACATACAGTGCATCACCCGGGACTTTGAATATTTATGATTTATTGTCTATGGACCAAAAAGGAAGGCTTTGCATTAACTAAAGTTATATTTAAAATGAAGGAGTCTATTAGTAGTAGTTGTCAAAGTTTGCAATTTTGGCTACATGCTTTTGTAGTTTATTTTGAGATCTTGCCTTCTACAATTCTAAATTTTATTATCTCATTTCAAATCAAAATACTTAGAGCATCCTTTTAAAGAATTCAATTGCAGAGCCAAATTGTCTCCATTCTCTAAGTACAATTCTCAAACTTTGCCACTTATTCTTTTACAACTCTTTTTATTATCATTACATCCAAACATTACTAACTGCGTACTCTCTATTAGCACAATCTATAATGGCGTTATGATTGTAAAAAAAAGTTTTTAACTCAAAATTCTTTTGCATTTGCACTATCATACCTTCTAATATTGTAGTGTTGTAATAGTTTTAAACAAGATTTATTGATGATTTATTTTATTTCCAAGAATTGATTTTGGCAATTATCATAAATAAATAAGAAATTTATCATTAAATATTTTTCAACTAATATTCAAGAATTTAGGCATCTTGAAAATTAAGCTTATTGTTCAAAACTAATACGGTCTCTAATAAGATATTACGCTATGACAAAAATTTGCAATATAAAAAAATTCAAGTGCAAATTGGTTGAAACTCCGAAATAATCAAGCTAACAATAATATGATCAATTTAATGATTATGATTGAAACTATAAATATATATCATATTCAGATTCATATAGAACATTCTTTCTCTTTTCCATTGGTTTCTCATATAATCTTCTTTGAAGTTTTTTTATTGAATAGCAATATATCCACGAATATATCCCGCAATATATAAGATGAAGACAACTTTTCAAAACATCCTTCATGCATTAGTGGGTACTTGAGCATTTATATTAATTTACTTTTGGCACAAATGAAAGCAAGTTTCATCAGAAAAAGAGTTGTAGTTCAAAAGTTTTCAAAAGTTTTCAACAGTTTTCAAAAGTTTTTTAGCTCCTTTTTTGGAGCTAAAAAACTTTTGATGACCACCAAGCTCTTACACACCTAATAATGATAAACCACCAAGATCTTCCACACCTTCTAACTATTTGAAGTGAAGAAATAAGAGTATAATAAAAAAAATACACCGTATCTTCTTCAAAATTTGATGGACTTTAAGGATAACTCTATTGTTCAAAAACATACTATAATCTTGCAATTCCACCATTGGATGATTCTCTGATTTTGACAAATTGTCTCAACTCTAGTTAAGAATACAATTGTATAGTTAATTTCCAATTTAATCCAGGTATTTTATTTTTGATAGTATTAATAACTACTAAAATTTAGTGCATACAGCTACAATACCTTAGGCACTAAAGGGTTAAGGGTCTCCTTCGATGTGGAGATCAGTTGGGTGAAAGGCACTAGAAGACAAGAATTGAAGTCTCAAGAATCACCCATGCTCCACCTATTTCAATATAAATGATATATATATATATATATATATATATACTCTTGTCTTCTCCTGTTTTCACCCATTGCGGTAGAGCTTCTTCCTCTTGAGGATCGGCCACCCACAGCGATCCCCACATGGAAGCCTGCCCTAAGAGCATGGCCACCCATGCCCTCAGAGAGTCTCTGACCTCAAGAAGTAGATGAAAAGTTTCAAGGGCCCTTTCAAAGTAGCTCTTGACTCTGGATTCTTGCGTGTTAGAAATTGGGCCTTCAAAACACTATTGAGTTGACTATTCGATGATTATTCCTCCCATTCTACTTGTCATTGGTCCATTGACTATTTGATGCGCACTTTTGATACGTGAAGGGCGTGCAAGGTGGGAGAGTGTGAGTGCAAGGGCCCTTCAAATATAGATGAATAATTTGAGAGGGTTAGTCCTAGCGTGCATGCTCTAAGAGGGTGGAGCATGGGGTTTGGATTCTGTAATGTCACACAATTCGTCCCCGAGGCAGGGAGTGCAATTAGAGAGGTGGAAGTGTATCCAATGGTTCTCCAAGGCAAGGAACGGGCGCCTCACACAAAATGGAGCCCCAAGTGATGGCCACACTTGGCATCGATCGAGCCCACCACTTCCGCCGGTGAATCTTCACGATCATTCTTCTCAAAAAATCGTCAGTCGTTCCAGTTGTGTTTTGCTGGAGTTGTGTTTGGTTGAATTTGTGGAACGTAACTTAGTTCAGTTGTCTGGAGTTTATCACCACCGCTGCTGCTTTCTTCTAGACTATTCCAGAAGCCTTTCCACGCTTCCAGATCACCTGCATTCCGTGCTTATATACCCACCGCTTTCATCCTTCACCGCAATTCGCTTGCATGTATATATGATTATAGGTCATCTGTGGAGGAACCCACCTTTTGCCTTCTCGCTGCCTGTACAGTACAGTAGTACTTCGGATTGGTGCCTGGAAGCAATTCAGGGGAGTATTCCGGTGTTTGCTTGAGAGAATTCGGATAGGAGTTTAATTTCGGAATTCGAGGTGGGGTGGTGAGCATGGCGCTGGCGACGCAGCGTGGAATAAGCTCCGTGAGTGTCATCTCTCGTGGTTTGCCCTCCGTCGTTGCGAGGCCAATTTCCGTTGCGCCCAAGTTGCAGCTCCAGCGATGGAGGTCTGCGACCAGGCGAGTGGTGCCCCTGCAAGCTGTGAGGCCGGTGAATTCTGTCGCCGGGTCGCTTGGCTTGGCCAATGCTGGTCCCTGGGGCCGCTTTGCCGGTCTGCGTGCGGACCGCGTGTGTAGGAAGAAGGAATTGGTGAAACCTAAGCGCACGTATCGAACTGTTGCATCGGCTGAAGCTCGAGATGGCAGGGTACGTTGTGTGTAGAGCTTGGGGAATGTTTGTTATAGGAATTAGGGTTTTGTCGTCTTTGTAAGTACGAGGCTTTGTTTTTGGCATATGTTACAGAAATGAGTATTTTCTTTTAGCATCTGGACTGGAGAACAACGGAGAGGGGAGTTTTGATCGAATGAATTCTAATAAAATAGCTGGAGTGTGCAGATCAATCAGGGGGAGTTCACTGAGATGGCGTGGCAGGCGATAGTGGCCTCTCCTGATGTGGCGAAAGAGAGCAAGCAACAGATTGTGGAGACGGAGCATCTGATGAAGGCCTTGTTGGAGCAGCGGAATGGGCTTGCTCGCCGAATTTTCGCCAAAGCAGGTGTGGACAACACTTCTCTTCTGCAAGCAACGGAGCGGTTCATTCAGCGTCAACCGAAGGTACGAATTTGGGCTTCCATGTTAAACCCTTGTAAGGACCAAGGATTCATGGTTTTGAAATGACCATTTCGATTGATTTACGGAAAGTATAATTTGAGGCAGGAAGTTTTTCAATCAGTAGATTGAGTGAAGAGCGTTGCACATGTTGCTCAACAATGAATAGTGATGGTAATAAAGAAAACCCCCAGGTGAACTCCTCAGAATTGCTTCAATAAATGTGAGGCCAAATATGGATTGGTGGTCGGGAAAGGGCGCAAGGGCGCACGATTGAAGTTACGGTTATGGACGCAGCGAGCGTTTAGGCCAAAGGATTGGTTGCACTGAAGTGTTGATTGACGCAGGTGATGGGCGACACAAGCGGATCCATGCTGGGTCGGGATTTGGAGGGCTTGATCGACAAGGCACGAGGGCATAAGAAGGAGTACGGTGATTCGTTCGTTTCTGTGGAGCATTTGGTTTTGGCGTATGCGCAAGACAAGCGTTTCGGGCAGCAACTATTCAAGGACTTCCAGTTGAGCGCCAAGGCCCTGAATACTGCAATTCAGTCCATCCGAGGTTCACAGAAGGTGACCGACCAAGGTGAGTTCTTCTTTGGGTCTCGGGAGCACCTGCGTCTGGGATTTGTCAGCCTGCAATGAGACAATGGAGTCCAAGCTGTTGAAAATGTGCAGGCTTAGCTAGGAAGTTTCAAGTTGCAGTGGCGAACATGAGCAAAACCTGGGGTGTCAATTGTCTTCTCTAGTAGATTGCAAGGGTTGCGGAGAAGGTGAAGTCGTCGCGGTTTTTAGTTTTCATTAAGCGCGATTGTCCGTCTTAGGGACCAGTGGTTCACTACTGTCCGACTTATGATGTCCAACTTATGATGCCCAACGTATGCTGCTGGCCTGTTTGCTTGAATTCAGATCCAGAGGGCAAGTATGAAGCTCTGGAGAAGTATGGGAAGGACTTGACCGAAATGGCAAGGCAGGGGAAGCTGGACCCTGTCATCGGGCGAGACGATGAGATTCGACGCTGTATACAGATTCTGTCTCGGAGAACGAAGAACAACCCGGTCCTGATCGGAGAACCTGGTGTTGGCAAGACTGCCATTTCTGAAGGGTGAGTGCTAAGCGGCCGGTCATCGTTGCATGGCTTTTAATCTTGGGGACTTAGAATGTAACTAGAGCGCTTCGGTTTAGAGAGAGCAGGGTAAGGATTTCAGTTCTGAGCTCTCGAGTGACAGAAACATTTACTGCAGTTTTATTTTAACGTTCAGAGTTGGATGTCTAGGACTGAGTGGGATTTGGTGTCTTGTGAACAGTTTGGCACAGAGAATTGTGCAAGGAGACGTGCCATCAGCGCTGCTGAATCGCAAGGTATGATTGCTAAGACACCTATTGACTGGAATAGCAGGTAGTCGCCTTGGTGATTCTTTGTGTTAGTGAAAGTGGTGTGAAGGATGAGTTGTGGCTGACGGGTTCTTGTTTATTTTGTTGCAGGTGATTTCTCTAGACATGGGATCATTAATAGCGGGAGCTAAGTTCCGGGGAGAGTTCGAGGACAGACTGAAGGCAGTTCTGAAGGAGGTTACCGATTCCGACGGTCAAATCATTTTGTTCATTGATGAGATCCACACTGTTGTCGGTGCTGGTAAGTCTCCTCATCATACCTTCTCTAATTATAACGTCATTTTCAGGAGGGTTGTGCTAGTAAACTAAGAGCTATTCTGCTTCGTTCTTTGGTTATTGATGTTCTCTTACCACTGCTTGCAGGTGCCACAAGCGGGGCAATGGACGCTGGGAATCTGCTGAAGCCGATGTTGGGGCGTGGAGAACTACGGTGCATCGGAGCCACGACTTTGGACGAATTCCGAAAGTACATCGAAAAGGATCCTGCGCTGGAGCGTCGTTTCCAGCAGGTGTTCGTGGACCAACCGTCTGTGGAAGACACGATTTCTATCTTGAGAGGGCTTCGTGAGCGTTACGAACTGCATCACGGAGTGCGGATCTCGGACAGCGCTTTGGTGGAGGCGGCCATGCTGTCCGATCGCTACATAGCCGACCGATTTCTCCCTGATAAAGGTACTTGGCGATGGATTGTTAAGTCTTGCGCAGCTTGACGAGTTGCTCTTGAAGTGTTAGTTGCATCCTACCACGTAAGGTTGTTCCAGCTCCTTTCGAGGTGTAGGTGATCCTGATCGGAAAGTGGGGAATGTGCAGCAATTGATCTGGTTGACGAAGCTGCTGCAAAGCTGAAGATGGAGATTACTTCGAAACCAACAGCACTGGATGAAATAGACAGGTCGGTGCTGAAGTTGGAAATGGAGAGGCTATCGCTGAAGAACGACACGGACAAGGCATCTCGGGACCGGTTGGATCGAATCGTTTCGGAGCTGGAGTTTCTGAAGACGAGGCAAAAGGAGCTAACGGATCAATGGGAACACGAGAAGTCCGTGATGACCCGCATTCAGTCCATCAAAGAAGAGGTGGGTAGATCGCGGTGTTGGAATATCTGACAGTCCCCTCTGAAATTTGCTCTCTCACTTGTAGTTGATGTTTTCAAGTCGTGCATTTCGATCATATTCTTGGCTGCAATGATTCTCTGGCAAGTACTGAGGACTCGAGAAAAGAATGCAGCTGTGTATGGCTACAGAATCATGGCGTAAGAGAGTTGAAACAATATATGGAGCGATGAGGTATGGATTAATGTATGGCATTGAGCAGGTTGACAGAGTGAACTTGGAAATCCAACAAGCGGAGCGTGATTACGATCTGAACCGAGCGGCGGAACTGAAGTACGGGAGCCTGATGACTCTGCAACGGCAGCTGGACGCCGCCGAGAAGGCTCTGGACGAGTACCAGAACAGCGGCAATTCCATGCTGCGGGAAGAAGTGACGGGGAACGACATCGCGGAAGTGGTGAGCAAGTGGACGGGCATTCCCATTTCCAAGCTGCAGCAGTCGGAGCGGGAGAAGCTGTTGCATCTGGACGACGAGCTTCACAAGCGCGTGGTGGGGCAGGACCCGGCCGTGAAGGCCGTGGCCGAGGCCATCCAGCGGTCCAGGGCCGGGCTGTCGGACCCGAACAAGCCGATCGCGAGCTTCATGTTCATGGGGCCGACGGGGGTGGGGAAGACAGAGCTGGCAAAAGCTTTGGCCTCGTACCTGTTCAACACGGAAGAGGCGATAGTGAGGATCGACATGAGCGAGTACATGGAGAAGCACGCCGTGTCTCGGCTGATCGGAGCCCCACCCGGGTACGTGGGGTACGAAGAAGGCGGGCAACTGACGGAGGCCGTTCGCCGAAGGCCATACGCCGTGATTCTGTTCGACGAGATCGAGAAGGCGCACAGCGACGTGTTCAACATCTTCCTGCAGATTCTGGACGACGGGCGTGTGACGGACTCGCAGGGCCGGACGATCAACTTCACCAACTCGGTGATCATCATGACGTCGAACGTGGGCTCGCAGTACGTGCTCAACAGCGCGGACAGTGCGGGCAGCAGCAAAGAGGTGATCTACGAGGCCATGCGAGCTCGAGTCATGGAAGCCGCCAGGACCACGTTTCGGCCGGAGTTCATGAATCGTATCGACGAGTACATCGTGTTCCAGCAACTGGACCGGGACCAAATCAGCAGAATCGTCAAGCTGCAGGTACTTACTAGTACTATACGTGATGAGGATATCTATCTTCGAATACTTTGTCGCACGCACGTCATGCATGGGAGGTTTCTGCTTTGGAAAAATGAGAGTAGACGTTTCAAATTGGTATGTGAGGTATTTTTGGGGTGTGCTTTTCGGAGTGGAACTCAGAGTTTGCATGCTTTTGTGGTTGCAGATTGAACGTGTACAGAAGAGACTGAAGGACCGGAAGATAACGTTGAAGGTGACGGAGAGTGCTGTACAACTGCTGGCGAGCTTGGGGTATGACCCCAATTACGGAGCACGACCAGTGAAGAGGGTAATTCAGCAGAGTGTAGAGAATGAGCTAGCTCGGTCAATTCTGAAAGGGGACTTTAAAGAGGAGGATACAATCTTGGTGGATACAGATCTGACATCTGTTGCTGGCAGCGGCCTGCCACAGCAAAAGCTGTCTTTCCGGAAATTGCAGGCAATAGATTCTTCGAACCAGGCGGCAGACGCTGATCCGTTTGCCTTTGCACAGGGTCAACAAAACTGATTACATGTTTTTTCAGTTCGTTGAAGATCCTGTTGAGTATGTGAATCTTGACCACCAGCGGTGATGGTCTCATTGTCCAAGCAGCATCCAAGGTGATTGGATTTGAGCTGCCGGGTGTGGATTTAGCAGGAAAATCTTTTGTTCGTGTGTTTTGTGAATTTTTACTTGGCCGGCATGAGCCTTTGCTTGTACCATAGGATCTCGTAAGTTGTTGGGGATCTTTTTGTTTCGAGCAGGTGTCGGGAGTAGGGGTTTTTTTACTGGATACGAGGTCTAGATATACTGCTGGTCAGGTTTTGTACCATTACTGCGTTCTGCGTGCTGCTGTTCCTTTACTCTTATTCCTTGTAATTTGAAGAGGAAGTTTTGCTAGTACAGAAATCTCACTTAAGTGCCCAGGATTTTGCCAGAGGTTTCGTGAATAACTACTGGCATGATTGTAATATGTAGTATCATGTAACACGAATTGACAGTTCCACGTATTCTCATGTGACTGACTGTCAGATCTTTTTAGAGCAGTTTTGTGACTCAATTGGACGTTCATCGATTTTTTTTGGTTTCTATGTTATGGAACAAACTCTCGGTTTTCATGTTAGTTTTTTTCCTTTGATCTTCAATAAATGAGTGTATTCAATTATCAATGGTTTACATTGAATCATTCTAGGCTTATTGAACCCCTACAGATTCAATTTTTTTACTATCTCATAGGATTTTTAAATAAAAGATATGGAGGTTGGAAGTTTATGGTGAGTTCATCTAACTATGAAACGTGCATGATAAACAAAGGAAAATATATTGCATTAAATTAGTTGCAACCTTGCAAATTCAAATGTATTGTAGTATTGTACAATTTAAAACCCCTCCTAAGGTATTGGAGTTTTTCTTAATCCATCTTGTGAGCAAATGAAGAAGGTTCAATGAAATAAAGCATCTTGTTGGTTTAAAAATCAGTCTTTGGATGGCTTTTCTCTTGATGGATGAATTTTGTTCAATGTCTTAGATGTTGATTTGCGAAGGTCAAAAATCATTTTTTGTCGACTTTGTTCTTGCAATCAAATGACTTTCAATTAACACTCTTATTGTAAGAATGTATAGGTCAAAAATTGGTTCTTGGATGGCTATTCCCTTATTACTGGATGACTTTTATTTATTGTTATGGACTGTTATAGGTCTTAATTGGTGCTTAATGATAGGCCTATCTTTGTACAATTAGAGCAATAATATTATGATGGGGTTCATTTCAAATAATGAATTCCTCATATCTAACAAATTGGTCATGTGAATTAGAGAACCCCAATGTTGTTCTTTTTAATATGGCATACAAAACTTGCAATAATAGTAAGAACTCTAGTCTTCTTTGGAGACCAACATGAAAAGAGTGTTTATTTGATCCACCCATGGTACAATGTCCAAACATAGTGCAAGTGGTGTAGGATGATAAAACAAAACTTGTGTTTGTTGTTTTTGAAATAGATTGATAAATTGAAGAATATTCTAACAAAATCTATCAAATCAACATCAAATAAGTAAAGTATGTTAAAAACGATTAAAATATAAACATATAACTTTCCATTATGTTGTGAACAGTAGAAAGACACTATAATCTTGCCTTTTTCCAATTCTAATTTTTGCCTAATTGAATCCTTACATTACTATAATAATTACCCAAATGCATCATTCTAAGATGTAAAATAGTAATTGAAACCTTAATTAATGAGTGTGAAATTACTCAAAACCACGAGTTTCCACTCCAATATGCACACCTTCACTAACAATTCTAACCTTGATAGTAACTATATATTAATATTAGTTAGCACTTTTGACTACATTAGAATACAAAAAGACACTAACGAAAATTGCAATTGGGTTCAACGCAACAGGCATGTGTCATTGTCTACCTTGTAGAAATACATTCAATCCTCTCTAATGACATTGCCTCTATAGATGGATAACATGACATTGTTTTTATCATGTGCATCCGTTCATATACTGTTTATATGAAAATCTGAAAATATAAAATATGAAAATATGAAACATAAAATATGAAATATTCTTAAGATATTAAGGACTGCAATTACCAAGTGTGTCAGTGGAGAGGGTTGAATGGAGAAGGGAAAGGGTAATGGCATTCTACAGTCAAATAGGGTTTAAAAAATTTCAGTCATGGAGGATTAACCCTTAAAGGTTCAGATTGGCCATTCCAGCCAGTATTATACGGCCGTATTTCATTGTATTTGGAATGGTTCTACCCCTCCTGTAAGTTTCATATAAAAAATGAAGTTAAAATTCATACCGTACCAGGAGGGCAGGGTCTGCACTTCTGTGTCAAATAATTAATAAAAGTTCCAAAAGTGGAGGTTGGCACTTTCAAAAATAATTATTAAAAATTTGGCTATTAATAACTAACATTGAATTTTACTAGCAGCTAAACGTTTTCTTTTGTTTTTTGTCTACGATTTGTGTTGACTTCATTTTTGTTGATTTCGACAAAATTCTTGATAAATTGATTTATTTTTTCGGCATTTTTTTGGGGAATTATTTTCTGCCGACCCAACCTTCCTGGTACGGTATCTACATCGTCTTAAAAGCTATTGGGATCTCAGTTTGGAACTTTCTACTTACAAAAAATGTTAAATATACGACGTATCTACTATGCCCTAAATCCTTTAAGGGTTAAAGTGCAAATTACCTCACATTAAGGATGATACAGAAAGGGACATGTGAAAAGTGACATGGAAAGAGATTAAGAGCCAACTTCAATGGGCCTTAGACCAATTGCAATTGCAATTTTCATTACTTTCTTCCACCTTTCTGACAATTTCTCCTCCACTCTTTTCTCAAAAAGCTCACTTGAAATGTGGAGCTTGGTCCACGAAGTCCCAAAAAACTTCGTCTCTAGGGTGAGAAACTTCACCCATGAAAGTTGGACCCAAGGATTGTACGATTGTATGATTGTAGAGACCTGGCGATTAGCCGCTTGTTCTCCTAGCACCCATTGGTAAATGTACAAACAGACGTCATCACCTTAGAACATACAAAAGTCCAAACTATAGACAGACAAGTGGACACGTAAAAATATTATATATGAGTTGACTCGGTATACAAAATAAACGAGTTTACTACTACACGTATCCAAACTCAATCTTCTTTAGCCTCATCAATTCCACCAAATTGCGTCGAGTTACCATTCCAATATGTGTTGCCCTGTGGAGCATCCTCATCATCTCTCCCCCGTAGAGTGTGAACATTAGCACCACCTCCCCTCCTTTGACTCAACCTTCCAGCTTGTGCAGAATTCTCTTGGTTAGAACCACCATTATATGGATTTACAAGTGGTGGTTCTGGCCGGCTTGGGTTTAGCATTGGAGGCTGAGAGCCCTGCCACAACGCTCTAGACGTAGTTGGACCTGCATCTGAAGTTTCAGCATTGAAGGTGTTGAGTGTTGTTAATGCTTTCTCAGACTTGTCTAATGCAGCATGATGGACTACAAGGAGGAAGACCAGGGTAATTATACCATACAAGAGAAATGAGAGACATCAAAGGTAGTTATAAAATTATACGCCAATAAAGGTTCCTCCACCCACTATGAGTCACATTACAACAACAAAAATTAACAAGAAAGATTAACCCTTTGAGGTGCCTGCATCCACATAGTGGACGATGAACAAATTGAAACTATTCTCCTCACTACATACATGCTCACTACATACATGGACAGTTTTCATCCATCCAAATTTCTCTTGGTTCTTGTGCTACACTAAATAGGTAGATTAGTGTTAGATACACTAATTTACATGAACATGTTATAAGTTTTTACTGTTGACCAATTTATTTACCCTCTATATTGGTCAAGATGGGGATCTTTCAATAGTATTGGAATCAATGTCTTTGGTAATTTCTTTTGTCGAGAGTAAAAATCTATAATATTTTCAAATCTTATAATTATCTAACACTAATCTACCTATTTAGTGTAGTTGACTATCATTTGTACAGTACGGATCTTCAAAATAAGATATTATGATTTTTTGAAAAACAACACAATTGGTTTATGTCAAGTTTCATTCTTAGTTCAAGACGTGAGACCTTAAACATGATTTTCCAAAATAAGTAGAATCAAACAATAGAATCTGTACCATCTCATAGTGAATGATATTCCAATTTCATTACAATATTTTTTAATTTTTTTGTGTTAATTTGGGATTTTTAAATTGGATTTCAAGAGAAAACATTGCAAAAATAATTTTAAAATATTTAATAAAAAAATATGATGAATCCATCTATGTACAGATGTGATTTCACATTGACATTTACAACTTTGCTTTGTACATCAACTCCATTTTATTTTTTCATCAAACATTTTATAACGAATCTTTGAAAACAATGTTGAATCGGGACGTTAAAGGGTTTAAGAAAAGATTCTTAAAAAGGTCTTGGAAACTTACCGTTCTGAGATGCAGACGCGGAGCTATTTTGATCTTGAGAAGCAGGCCTGCCATATACGTATGGGCTAAAAAACGACAGAAACCTTCCAACATAAGAGCCACCAGCTGGGGTTGGTTCACTTTGTGAAGAGCTGTCCGCAGCATTATTTGCTGAAGCCCTAGAATGAGATGGGGTATCCGTTGGATTACCACTGCCCACTAGTATTAATGCTGAGCGTGGACCAATGTCCAACTTAGATAATGTCTTCTCCATATCTGCACAAAATATGCATACCTCAGTAAGGATAACTCGATACTCAATACACATGGACTTCATTAAGAGCTAGTAGTTTGTGAAAAAATAAGCTCAACCTAAAGACTTTGGTCAAGATGGCAGAATCCGGTAAGCTCCCATCATGGCAACTTCCTGACATTGCAACTTTAAGGAACTTCCACGAATCCAAGCCTCCTACTTTGTATAGCAAGGGATGAAGAGGAATGACAACTAGATACCTTCTTCAGTAAACACTTTTCGAGGGAATGGAACTGCCAACTGAAACTCCATATTTCCATCAGTTCGTTGTATGTCTACGAAATTCTTCACGTCCCTCAACAGCTGGTAAGACTCAAACGTTCCTTGGATTGTTTCACCATTTGTGAGTCTCACCTGCAGCAGAAATGGACCAGTTCTGACACGCACTGGTTTAGGCCCTGATGGTTCCCGTCGCAAAGGGGTCTTCTTTCCATTCCCTTGCTTGACACCTGTGGTAGCCTGACTTTGAACAGGCTTTGAATCTTGCAAACTACTTCTCAAAGCCTCGGGCGGTGGAGCTGATGAGTTGATGCTACCACCAGGATTCATTCCATCACGACTTTCAACCCTCAAGGGTCTAGAATCTGGAATCAAGCGTGCCTCA
Organism: Pohlia nutans; assembly: GCA_022496805.1. Taxonomy (NCBI): domain Eukaryota; kingdom Viridiplantae; phylum Streptophyta; class Bryopsida; order Bryales; family Mniaceae; genus Pohlia; species Pohlia nutans. Next base: position 21,553,528 of record CM040094.1, read on the forward strand.
GGAGGGCTCACAGTAGTTTCAGTTGGTGCCGTAAGGTCCACATCCATTGATGATTCCTCAGTTCGACTAGGAATCAATCCTACAGGCTCGGAAGCCGCAAAATGCGTCACTGTGCTGGAACTTGATGAGACTGGTATATCTTCAACCACAGAGTTGCCTGCATTTGGCAAGCCATTCATTGAATAACATAATGCTAGTTTTAATATGCACGTCACCTATTTGTAATTCACAGTCCTGCAACACTGATTATACGACGGTACTTCATGTGAACTGGCAACAAGACGAAGTGTAACATGCGACACCCAAACCCTATGTAGAATTTCTGACATGCATTGTTACGGTGGCATCACCTGCAGACTGAGGTTCAGTAGGTGGAGGAGTGCCACTCGCTGTCATGTTGTTTGCTGTAGAAAGAAAGGCGACCATCGCACTTGCTACAGCTCTCTGCACCTGATAGCATAACTCCGGTATTTTAATATACGTTCTCACAACTTTCCACAAAGTGCTATGATATTGAAGATAATAGAGATTGCGATAATAAAACATAATACTTCGCTATCTGGCATTGAAGCATATGGATCTGTAGGACACGTTGTCCACCTTTGATCTATGTTATACAAATGAAGTGCCTCATCCAGAAACCAATAATACATGGTTTACAATTAGGCAAACCTCAGTGTTAAAAGTGGTGACGGCATGCCGTAGAGCTGTCACAAACGCCTCTGCTTCTTGGTAGCCCTCTGCCAACACAACATACTCAGTGTGGCGCTAAAGCTAAAACAGTGTTCAGTTACAATGTGGGACAGTAATTATAGGGTACTACCGACGTCAAAGTAACAGCACCTCGGCGCATAGAATATCTTCAACATCCCGCTATGACTACACCCAACCCTCTCTAATTGCACTGCCTCGAGGGGACAAATGAGCTCCTGTCACAACTTGACATGTGGAAGATGTGTACGTAACATGACAGATTCTCATCGGAATGTGCAATTAGAGAGGGCTGAGTGTATACCAGACTAATTCAAACATCAGAAAAAGGAATGCTAAGACAGAGATGTACCGAGCTGTTGCAGCAACGATCCTTTGTACCCAATGAACGTAATCGTCGGAACACGTCTTACGGGAACTTATGAAGTCTTGTTAAGGAGTAAATCATCAATATCACTCACAAAAAACCCTAGAAGAAATTCCAAACTTCGGCGATCGTGACAACCTCACTGTTACAAGTCTCCATGAAACGATTTCACTGACCCAAAACTAGAGAAAAACTAATAATAATAATCATAAAATATTTAATTTTAAAATAGGCAGCAACTCAGAGAGGATACAAATAGCCGAAAAATAATTCGCATCCGTGCTTCCTTCCTGCAATCGCAAAATCAAACTCTGTTTCTTCACCTCATCCAACACCTGCCAGGACCCCATTTCACATTATTAGATCATCTAAAGGGGTTTTGATTTGAAATCCTGCATACTGGCCTTACTACTATACGTTAAATCCGGTGTTACACCCTATAGAAATATCCTGGATCTGATAATTATTCTGAATAAAAGTCCGTGACGAAATTACAGCATGAATGTGATTCCGCTACTCTAGAACCCTTCACAACGATTGAGTGTTACTCAGATCAAGAATTGAAAGTAAACCCTATTAAGATATCGGGGATCTGTTACTCATAATGAACTTACGATTCCTCTACCCTAGAACCTTCGATAATATATTGCATTTCCAACACATACCGCAGAGTTTTGAAAAGTTGTCAACTCCAGTGACACCGACTCCTCATTCTCCCCTGTAGTAGTCAAAAATTCCAAAACCCATCAGTGCCGTTACTCAATTGTTGGAAACTGATCCGGGAGTAATTGATGAGCGTGAAACCCTACCTGCGACGAAGACAACGAGGACTAAATTGTCGGCCTGAGCGCGGCCGATGGCCTCGGAGATGGAGCCCTGGAAGAACAGAGTGGAGGGATCCGAGGGTTCATGGCCCTCCGCAGAAGCCTCCATGGGGATGGGATGGGAGGGGAGATGGGATGGAGCAACAGAGAAGAACCTGTAAGTTAACAGAGGTTTGGAAGTGGGAATGGAGCTTGTGTGTAACTTGCTGAAGAATGCAAGATGAAGGAAGGCACGACCTTGTAGTAGTAGTAGTAGTAGTAGTAGTTGTTGTTGTTAGTGTTGGGTTGTGTCCGAGGAGCCTGGCAAGCTGACAACAACGTTGCGATGACGACGACGACGAAGAAGGTCCAAGGTGTGGAATAGCATATGATGTGCCCAGGGAGAAGAGGGTTGCTCCCCGCGCTCCCCCGGCCTCCCTCGTCAGAAAGTTTGAGCAAGGGAAGGGCTCAGCCAATCCCAGCCGTTCACCACCATCAACGGCTACGATTACTCTGAGTGAATCGGATGCTGGCAGGCCATGCTGCCCGCATACCCGTGCGACCGACGAACACCCAACGCTACTCGGCCTTAGGGCCGCTTTACACCGAGAGGCCGGGCCAATTTGTTGTGTAAGAGGCTTGAAATCCTTACTTGTGATTGGTCAAAAGGCTGAAATCGGCCCTAACCCCTTTACACCTTAAGCCCGGGCCGATTTGGTGATATGAACTTTTTTACTTAAAAACCGCATGGTATGACACGGCCCGAGCTCGTTGAAATGGGTGCATCAAAAATGAAGGGCCAATTCTTGGCCTTAGGGCCAATGTCAAATTTCAGTAATAAAACCTTTTTTATATAAAAGATGATTTTCTTCAACAAACTAAATCCGTTGGATTATGTGGAAATCTAAACGGCTCTTTTGAAAAGAGAGAGAGTGGCTAAAATTTGCTATATTTATTGAATCGGCTTGGCTTCTTGGCCCCAAGGCCTTTACATATGGGAGAATTGGTCCATGTTATATTTTTATTATAATGGGTAGTTGAGGCCGGCCTCAAGTCCAAAAGGGGCTGAAATTTCATGCAATCGGCCTCAAAGGGAATTGGCCCGGCCTCTAGGTGTAAATCGGCCCTTGGTTCTTTTGTTCACTTTGTATGCAGATGTGTTCTTCCAGTTCGGATGCCTTTCCACTTCCTCACTCGCTTTCTTTACTGCAACCCGCACTACGGTTCTCATACGAAATTAATTTCACACCTGTGTATGCATAATTTAACTCCTCAAGGGTCAAGAAGTCTAAATTTGGTGTCGTAATTTCTTTTTAACAATTTTGACTATAGGTTCAATGTGGACTTCCTTTTTTTAAAAAAATTGGTTGATAAACACATGTAATGTAAAACAGTCCAAAAAAAGTGACCTCTACTTTCAAATGATCACCAAAAATTCAATACATTTTGGATTGATCTGAAATTTTTACCACTTATTCCATACATCATGCGGTTTGTTTTCCCAAAATTTCATTAAAATCGGACACTTTTTGCAAAAGTTACAGCTCTTCAAAGGTGAATGTACCCCCAAAAAAGTTCAAAATATGGACGTCGGGACGGTTAGGGGTTAAACAACACTTCGTAAGAATGGTATAAAATGAATAGTTTAAATAAAACAAATTCCTATGGGTATTTAAGCATCTAATTAACCTTGTGCTTTTAGCCAATCATATCAAAATTCAAAGAAAAATAATTAATTTTGTATTTGTTTTGAAGTTTGGAAGTTTATTAGTTAGATTATATAATTATTTATATATATATATATATAATTATATATATATATATATATATATATATATATATATATATATATATATATATATATATATATATATATATATGATGAATTTTTAGAATCCATTTGTATATATTTGATCTAAAATTCATAATTTATAATCTATCTTTTTATGTCCATACAAAATGTTTACCGTATAATGCATTTTTTTCACACATTTACAGATTTAATACTTTTTTAGATTGTTCCAACACTTACATCACCCAAAGTTCTTTATTTTTTCTAAATTTCTGTAAAAACATTTTTAGTGATTCGATGACACATTCTTATAGGAAATTTGATTCTAAATAGGTTATGCCTAAAAAAACACTCAATTTGGATATTCCTAACTCATTTTACAACACTTTCTATTTTTGTAATGATGACTTTTGGGTCGCCTCAGCACTTAAAATATCCCCTAAAGGATCAAGGATTCATGATTCTAAAATACATAGAAACTCTAGTCCTCATTTCACGCTGGTGTAGATGGTGTGTTTATTCGTCTTGACAATGAGTCAGTGCCCATTGGACAAAGAGCCTTTGGTGTAAGACTATTGTCCCTTTCATAATTCTAAAATGACAAATTCAATCAATTATATTCTGAAAAAAATAATTTAAATAAAACCAAATTTTAAATCACTAGAATCAATTAAGAACGTTGCATGTGTTGGTCAAAGAATAAATTGATTCGAATAAAAAAAACTACATAGGACCTATTCACAAATGCTAAAAAAATATGAAGTCCAATCCATGCCTCTTTGTCCTTTAACCCTTAAATAAACGTCAAGAGGGTCCTCGGAGGGCACATCTTCAAAAATTTACACCAACATGCATGCTAAAAATTAAATAAATAAATAAAACTGCCAACCTATCCTGACGCTGCTAACCAATGTTTTTATTATTTTTTAAATGCTTTGTCTCTCTCTACAACTGCTGCTTGATTATAGCTCCTCCACCTTTCCAAAAACACTTGTTTTTTAAAAGTGCACGACACGTGCCATATAAAAAGTGCACATGCTGAAATTTTGTACGTTTGAAGAAAGTATAGTCATATTTTACCTATAAAGTGCCAAAATTGAATGTACATAAATTTTACAAACGTTTGATCAATTGGGTTTAATATATGCATGTTCATAATGAAACAAACCATTCAATTTCACATTCATTTGCATACATTCCAATTCATGCATTCAATGAAACAAAAAACACACAAGTTCATTAGATAATTGGTAAAAGATAAACTACAAATTTCTGGAGCTTTTATCACAATAATTTGATAGCAACAGATAGATAGATAGATAGAAACTCCGGTCCTCTTTTGAGGTCGGCGTGAATAAAGTGTCCGTTCGTAATGTCAATGATCCAGGCCCACCAAACAGAGGGCCATTGGAACAAAACTACTCTTCCCTCCCGAGATGATAGCAACATTATTTATTGGAAGGTCAAGCAATATTTGTCATTTGTGTATCAAGACATCCTACCTGCTGCCACTCTATTGCTTCCAAATGGTGATACATCGATTTTTTTTGGTCATTTGGGACCTTCATCTCTTTTTTTGTACATATTCCTAATACACTCGTTACATTCCTTGTCCCCACAATATTTCTTCAAGCACCAAAGATTGACTTGATTGGCACAAAATCATTACATTCCCTTGAGGGCTCCTACATCCGCTCTAAGCAATTCTGATACCATTTGAAGAATTTTCCAGCATCGTCTTTCAGTCCTATAGATATTTTTGGTTGGTACCACAAAACTTGAGCCTCACCATCAGAAGTTGTTTGTGCAACTGTTTTCAGTACCTTCCCTATAAAAAGGAAATACCATTATCCATATCTTCATCGCTAGTCTCCATTGCAACAAACATCCTAATCTCAACTTCTTTATGGGGATCCAATGTTCCAATTGCATTTGTTGCACCAGCTATAGCATGCGTCCTCATCACATTGGTTTGACTATGACGTTGTTCCCTCCCTTGTTCACGAGTATAGCTCACTTTGTGCACTCTATGATTCTTTAGCACCTGGGATCGCGGTCCAAAATAATCTGTAATCAAAACTGGAGGGAGAGATTGAAGAACATTGCAGATTGCATAATCATGTCCATTTCTATCATAACTAAGTGCATCATTCGGGTGAATGTCATCGTGTACATGTGGCCAAAATGGCACATTCCTCTCCTCGGTCCTATCTTTAAAAGGAAACGCAGGCATATATGCTATAAGTTTTGAAGTTTCTTCAACCGCCTTGTAACTCTTCTCTATATTTATATGTTGAGCAATATGCCTCTCTTTCAATAAAATGAAATCCTCCAATGTCCGCAATTCCCTTCCATCTAGTTTTGGAATGCTCGCGAAATCTACTTGAGAATTAATACTAGGAATTCTTTGGAGACATTCATCTCCATGCTATGGTCATGGCTTCCAAGCTGGAGACCTCGAATATGGTTTATACTAAACGTGTGGCTTCTTATTATTCATGTAGAATCGGAAGTGATGCGCTTGACTAATGCCAACAAATGCATCCGTTCTCAAATATGGCGTAATAAACTTCTTCCAATCCCGAATGTGTTCCAAGTGTTTGACATGAACAAAAGGTTCAGTATGTGTTGGACGCTCACGAATTTTTTCTAACAATTCCGAAAGGGAATCAATATCTTCACGTTTCAATGCAGAGGGGATAAAATTGAATCGTTGATCAATGTCTTCGTGCGTATGACCCACAATTAAAAATGACAATCGAATTTCTTTGAAAAATCCTAACGCCACCAATGTTGCACATAATCCGAGTACGTACACATTCTTGTTTTCTCTCCCACAATTGTCTGCTTGAATGCAAAAGATAGGAGCCAATTTTCCTTTTTGTCATTTCACATCTTGCAACACCTTCACGATTGACGTAACAAGCTGGTTGTTGTCATGTTTGTGATGTGCATCAATCCAAACATGGCAATATAATCCAATACCATGTACTAGAACTCCACAAAGATGAGTCTTTACATACCGAGACTTTATTCCTTTCACACTCTACTTGATTTTGGGCATGTACGTTGTGTTTTGGTCCATACCATCTATAATAAGACTCATGCAATCATCGGGAGTTTCAATTGCAACTTCTAATCCTTTTGCTCCTCCACGCTCAAATTCAAGTGTAGACTATATGCAACGTTTATGGCATTCTTCATCGCTTCGTTAGGCATAGATTTCCTTGCTTCCTTGTACTCCCAACAATGTTGACATTTTGAAAATCTAGATTTTGATGGAACATGTACAATTGTAAATTCACTTTGCCACATCTTTAAAAATGTAGAAAACCTAATTTGATTCTCTCCCATATTTGAGAGCGAGGAATTCACAACCGTCCAAACTTTGCGACGACTCACACTCATTGGTAACAAATCACTGGAACAATTGCTCCATCACACATACAACGCACTTGTTGATGCGGTTGAGTCTCTTCCAAAGCTTTTATATATGATTCAAATTTAGCTCTTGCCATTGATATATGCGGTGATTCCCTGCGATTACTTGTGTTACCACGATTACTTGTGTTACCATGAACGGGATTGTATAAATCTTTCTCCCGAATCTTAGAGATGATTTAATTCAATCTCCTTAGAGAATAACCAATTCCCAAAGCAAAACAAGTGTTGCAAACAAAGTGTCCACAAATCTTGGTCTCAAATTTACATTCGTCTTGCATATTTTCCCTTACAACTATAAATGCCCGTAATGTAGTTACCAAACAAGAAGCCCGATGCTTGTAATCTTTGCTCCTCCAAGCTGCTTCATACCTCAAGGATAACAAATCGAATGTATTGATTTTTGTAAACATCTCTTGGAACAAACTTTTTTACTTTTTGCATCCATAACTGCTGTCAAAGTAATCTTATCCTTTCTTCTCACCCCACGGACCCAGGGACCCGTAGATGGTTTCCAATTACAAACCTTATGTATATATGAACGCCTTGGAGGAGATGCAGGCAATCCGTCCATTGTCTGAAATGCAGGCAAACCATCCATTGTATGAATTAATTTCGAACTTCGTGGAGTGTCGTTACTCCCAACTTTACTTGTACTTCCTGGAGATCTTCGGGATGAAAGAGGCGATTGTGATGAATTTTCCATAGGCACATATGAATCACTCCGTTTCAATTTCATAATAATCTTCTGAGGCCAACAAATGATTTTGTCCAAACACTCTCCCATTTTACACATGTATAATTCATACACATTTGCATTTTCGTCTTCAGCACTTTTTACATAGACTACTGTATCAGTCGCATGCAAAGGTCGACCTCCAATAATGCATCCCACAGACATTTTTTTTACCACCCCTGTAGTGACTACAATCCCATCAATATCAAGGACAACCACTTCCATTGTTTCGTTCCAATTAATTCCAAAGGATGAGGATGGAATGACACTGTCTCTGATTTGACATCCCTCCACAATTGCCTAAATCAAGCCTTCTACCACTCCATATTCGAGTACTCATATTTGTTGAATTGCGTCCAAAATCCTACTATCCACCCGTTAAAGATTAAACATCACAACAAAGTTGCAAATGCCCACATTCTTTTGCAATAAACCAATTTTGAAAGAGGTGACACATGCCCCCCCCCAACTCCTTCCCATTTTCAACTAAAATAACTTTGTATCAAATTTCCAATGAAAGTGAGTATGATCACCCCCCCCCTTTTAACTTTAAAGAAACTGAGTGCAAATTTTAGAAGGGAGTTGGCATGTTCCCACCCCTTTTTAATTTAACAGAAATTTAGTGCAAATTTTGAAAGGGGGGTGGGCATTTTCCCACCCTCCCCCCTCCCCTCTCCCCCCCCTTAAAATGAAAAGAAACATAGTGCAAATTTTAGAGGGGCGTTGGGCATGTTCATACCCCCCATTTAATTTAACAGAAATTTTGTGCAAATTTTAAAAGGGAGTGGGCATGTTCCCCTCCCCCTCCTCCCCTTAAAATTAAACGAAATCTAGTGCAAATTTTAGAGGGGGGTGGACATGTTCCCACCCCCCCTTCAAATTAAAAGAAAGAACTAATCCATTCTAATTTTGGTTGAGAAAATCCACTTTTTTTTTTTCATTATTCTTTCATAAACAAGTTCGTGGGGCTTGCTTTGACGTTTAAGGTTTAAGGGTTAATTAAAATTTTCACAATATGATCCTTGGTCCTTGAGAAAATTTCATCACTTTAATTCTTTCTAAATGAATATATAGCATTTTAAAAATTTGTAAAAAAGGGCAAGGTGGCAAGTTTTGAAAAGACAATAGTCCAATTTCAACAAAAGAATTCACCCAAATCACTAAATTTCTTCTTTTTCACCCTATTGTGAATGAGACATAGCATTCTTAAACCCACCATTATATAGTGTACTCCATTACAAATGGCAATAAATAAACAAATACTAAAAGGCTTACAATCACTGTAGAGAATAAGCACACAACATATAGAAAATTCATCCAATTTATAGTTTTGTAGTGTGCTTAACCCTTTCAGATCTAGATGATGCATTGATTTCAAAAATGTGTTATAAAATGTTTGATGAATAACAAAAAAAGAGTTTATATACAAATAAATGTATAAATGTCAATGTATAGATCACATGTGTACAGTTGGATTTATCATATTTTTATTAGAACTTTTTAATTACTTTTCAAGGTTTTCTTTTATAACTCAATTTAAAATCCCTATTTAAAAAAATTAATTAATTTTTTTGTAATGAATTTGGAATAATATGCACTATGAAATGATATAATTTTCTATATTTGATTCGACGTATTTTGGAAAAACATTTTTTAAGATCACGCTCTTTGAACTAAGAATGAAACTTGACATAAACCAATTTTTTTATTTAAAGGAAAATTCACAGTATCTTATTTTGAAGATCGATATTGTACAAATGGTAATCAACTAGCACAAGAACCAAGAGAAATTTGGATGGATGAAAAATGTCATTGTATGTAGTAATGAGAACGCTTGGAATCTGTTCATCGTCCATTATATGGACACAAGCACGTCAAACTAAGGGTTAAAATCAATGATAGCAAACATAAAAGAAGCTTAAATAGAATAATTAGGACCCTTATCAATCTTGAGCATAGCATATAAAAAGGTTGCTTAGCCTCTAAAGGACCAAGGATTCATGGTTTTAAAATGACAAATTCAATCAATCAACCATATTGTGAAATATAGAATTCAAATGGGACCATATTTTATATCACTAAAATTAATGATGAACATTGAATGTGTTGGTCAAAAAACAAAAACAAAATTAAAGAAAAGAAAGTCCACATAGGACCTACTCAAAATTGCTAAAATAAACATGAGGCTTGATTTGGGCTCTTTGGTCCTTTAGGAGTTAAGCTACATGATTGAATTAGAAATATCAAATTTTTAACACTTCAAAGACAATGGATAAGTACAAAGCCAAGTATGATTTAGTCCTTCATACATTAATTAAATTGTCACAAGTAAAAAAATTGTGCTACGATGGAAAAATGATATAAATTTCAATGTAGCCTATAGTAGCGGCATGAAAAAATGTACTTAAACCCTCAATGTCCTCACTCTTTCCAGATTTGGCAGTTTTCCAGAGATGAATTATAATATGCAACTACTTAGAGGGATCTTTTGAACTCAATGTATGAATAAAGGTTGTACACAATTTAATTCTAGATTCTATCCATATAGTTTCGTAATTCAATTACAAATAAGATATTGGCAATTTGTGGATGAAATTTGTTGTGATGGGTTGAAATCTAATACTCTAAGTGTAGTGATTTTTGGAGATTTTTTGGTTGCTTAATTTTATAAGTTGACTTTTTCAGGAGTACTTTTACACTAAAATCTTCAAAAGTTTGAGTGATTTACTCCAACATGAAATGGGGCATAAAAAATTCACAAAGCATCCACTTTTTAATCGCATCACGTATGCATGAAGCTAACTTTTTATAAAATATATAGTAAAAATCTACACTACAAAAAGTCAATGATGGATGAGAAATCTATGTTTGATTTTATACATCACCCATTTTTGGGACGGTTGGACATTTAGGGATTAAGCTCAGACTACCTAAAACCATCCAAGACCCAACTCCACACCCTATCATTAACCCTAGTTCCACCTTGGGATTGACCTAATTCCGCACCCTATCATTGATACTCCATTCCACCTGAGAATTGATCCAATTCCACCTCATTTGAATGTAGTCTAAATGTAGTAAGTGATAGGTGGAATTGGATGTAAATAGAGTGGTTTTGGGTTTTCCAATGAATGAAAATGAGATCACAAAGTGATAATTAAATAATTAAGACAATAAAGGAAGCAATTTCGCACAACAATCAATTAGTTTACTTGGGTGTAAATGGGTGGAATTGGGTGTAAATGGGACGGATTAATCCCTACGTATGGTATTGGACAAACTATATATGTGTTATAATATATTGTTGTTGTTTTTTTTTATTTAAAAAAATTATTTTATTTTTATCCTCGATGAAATTTTCTCCAATAGGGAAAACCAAAAGAATGATGTTTTAAAATCATCAGTACGATTAAATTTTCAAAAATAGTTTTAGATCTTCATGTAATGAATTTAGAAGCATTTAAGTTCAAAAATTCTATCAAAAGTACAATTGTTGTTTTTAGAATTTGAAATTTGGTATGATTGGTTAAAACTAGATATCCTAATCTAAAATTCAAAAAATTCAAAAATTCAAAGGAGATAACATCATTGCTTTCCCCAAATAGTAAATTTAATAATTGAGAACATTATTGAAGTCTTTGTCTTTGAAAATTTATCCTTGGTAGAGTTTAACTTGGATTGACATGATTCAAATTGGGCTGGAAATTAGACTTGATTTCCTATTTTAATTTTTTTTAGATATTTTTTAATAAAAATACTACTTTCATCCTAGGCAGCCCGTAAAAAAGGCAGCAACCATACAATGGTCGCTTAGTCACTTAGAGGTTAACGTCACTTCTCTATCAACTAGAAGCTGATTTTGAATGATTATAAAGAATTTTTGGTATGCTCATGACTCCCATCTAGGGGTGGTTTTGTATTTCCAAAGCATACCACTTTCAACCCGGGGAAGTCACTGTCAAGAATTTAGATAACTATGACATAACAAATAGGGTATCTTTTATTCATTTGAGATAAAAATTATAAATTTATAGAAGTAATATAGGATGTTCTAAAACCAAATTGGGAATATTTTAGGAATATTCCTATAATATATGGAATATACCCTAAATATACTATAGATAGTATATTATTCCAATTATTTCATAGCCCCCCATTAAATACCCTTTGTTCGCTCATATGTACCCAAAATTTTCACTAAGTGACTTCCCTGAGACTTTCAAATTTTGTAGAAATTACAAATTTTATGGAAGAAATACAATTTCACATTAATTCAACTCTGTTCAAATTTATTTTTCCCTAAAAAATTTGTGATACACTTGGTATGTCCTCCAAGATGTTCAGATTGCTTAACCCTTTAACACTTTGGATATTGTAGCACTGAGGAGGTGATTTTTGGTGTGGGATCTGTGTGGCCACCAAAATTGCGATGTAGCCAAATTTTTTTTCTGAAGTGGCTATGCAAAATTCAAGATCACTCGGGTGAGCATTTGTTTGCGGAATTCATTCAACAATCCACCATGCAGATTGTAAAATTATAACATGTATACAACTTGTATATTGTGCTGGTCATTCCTGATGTTTAGAGGGGTGCATACTAAGAGGTCTATGGAAGTTTGAATGTTTTTCCTAAAATTGAGGTTGCTTGGTTCAGGCCACTGGGATGTTCCGAGGATTCTAAAAACCTAATTTTCACATTCTGCAGATTCATACAAGATTTACACTGAATTTATGAGTGCCGAGAAGTTCTGGAGGTACGGTAAACATCAATAGTTTGTACACTTTATTTTGTGAAAACTAACACTACTTTTTGTAATCCAACAATATAACCGTCTACCCACAGTGGAGTACATATACAAAGATCCAAAAAAATAACATTACATAAATATTTACTCAACAAATTGAAAATGTGTACAAAATGCTACAGTACCATATGAATGTCATGTACTTTCTTTCCGGCGGTGTCTTTCATAGCCTTGGTGAAGCACTTGTCCAGACTTTATTATAAACATCTGTGCATGTATGAAAGTAACCAAGGGCTTGAATGAAAGTGGACATTCTAATCTATTACCACGCATGCCATTTCAAATGACGTGGGACCCATTTATTCGTGATGAGCACCATCTTTTATACGCTTTCGTATTTCTTTGATGCCTTTTATACGTATGCGACAGTGAGAGCACTGTACTTTGCACATGTTTGATCAACTTGAACCTTATAACTGAATTTTTTTCCATTATAAAAGGGATAGGGCACTCACCATTTGACCTTCAGAGTGCCCAAAAAAATTCCTCACAGGTTATAATAAACCACCATTTGACCTTGAGAGTGCCCAGCGAAATTCCTCACAGGTTATGATAAATCACCATTTTGGTCCTATGAGTGACCACCTTCTGGTGCCTTGAGCACTACAGGGTTAAAAGGATTCTGGTGCCTTGAGCACTACAAGGTTAAAAGGATGCTAATAGGTACTTCACCTTAACCCCTAAGCCCGACAAGTATTGGACAACATATAAATGTGTTATAATATATGCGTTCTGTATGTTTGATGAAGTTTGGTTCAATAAACCAAATGTAGGGCTTTATCTCTACAAATTATCCATACGATCAAACTCTCAAAAATAACTTTAGATATATTTTTAGTGAATTTAAAAGAATTAACCTTTGAAAATTTGTATAAATTATGGTTTTCTGTTTTAGAGTTTAAAATTTCGCAAAATTGGTTAAAGTTTGTTTATCTATTGTAAACTTAAAAAAAGTAAACAAAATGATGGAAGGAACATCATTACTTTCCCCAAATAGCAAATTTTATAACACTCCACTTTAAACACCCAATTCTCTATTTTTGCACTTGGCCAAGTGCAATCATTTCCAGACCTAATTGTGCAAAAAAGAAAAAAAAAAAAAAAAAAAAATCTCAAAAAAAATTGATGAAAAAACATCGATTTCTTTCTTTGTTGAAACTTGTAGTATATTGCAATAAAGGACTAATATTTTGAATTTTTCATAACAAAAATTTGAATTTCCTTCATTTTAAAAATTGCAAGATTGACTATTTAAAAACTAATACAAATTATGAATAGATTAAGACATTATAACACCGTTGCTAGAGTGTATGGGAGAAGGAATTTATTTATTTTTTCTTCTTTTCCGTTTTCTTATTTCTTTTTTTGTGTGCCAAAAAGTACTTAAGGCTGCGTTTTTCTCCTTCTTCCATCCTTCAAACAACATTCGAATGCCGCATACATTGAGCCCCTCGGCCACGCCCAATTTTATTTTATTTATTTATTATTATTATTATTTCTCTTTTTCCAGGATTTTCGGAATTTCTGAAATTTCTGGGATTTCTGGAGCTAAGGATCCGCGCGCGGGGACCCCATTCCATTATCTCTTCAAGAGAACACAAATAGGTTTTCTTATGCTCCCATGGCTGCCTTATTTACTCTTAAGGCAGTTATAGGAGGGTATGAGAGAACTTATTTTTGTTCTCATGAGGGTTGGAGGACAGAAGAAAGAGGGTGCGCTGCCACGTACCCAGTACCCTCCGCCACACCCAATTTTTTTTTTTTAATTTTTAATTTTTAATTTTTTTACGGGTTTTCGGGGGTATAGGGTCCGCGCTTGCGGACCCTCTTTTGTCCTCACCCCAAGCGACTCCTCAAGAGAACATCTATACGTTCTTTCATTCTCCCATGGCCGCTTTATATACTCTTGAGGCGGCTATGAGAGGGTATGCAAGAACATACGCATGTTTTCTGTACAAGCGGAAAAAAAAAAAAGGACGGCTATGTGTCATTAGCGACCCGCAAAAGTGTATATATATTATATATATATATTATGTTATATTATTTATTTATAGATAAACAGATAGATAATTGTTTAATGATTTTTTTGTTTTATTTTTTGTGCAGGTGGTTGAGTGTGCATGGTCGCACATTCTTTTTTCCCTTTTCTTAGTGCATTTGGAAGCCCTGTTGGAGTTGACAACGATGTTGTTCATGTGGAATTTCATGGATTTTGTATAGGAGCGTGAATCGCTTAGCTTCTTGTTCTGACGAGTTTGTTCGAAGAGGTTGGACAATCTATTTTGATAACATAGTAAAGAAATGTCATAGTGGAGTTGCTATTTGGAGGGAGGAAGCAACAAATGCAACAGTGGCGCTATATGATTACGTGCGGATGAAGCAAATCACTATTCCAAATGAAGCGAAGTCGTACATACTTGAATATGTTGCAATGCAGATTGAAGGCATGGGTGACAAGAGGTTGCTAGATGCTTACTAGAGTAGATAGATAGATATGAACACTGGTCCTCTTTCGAGGCTGGCGTGAATAAAGTGTCTGTTCGTCTTGACAATGAGCCAATGCCCACCGGACAAAGGTCCATTGGTACAAGACTACTCACCTCTTTCGAGAATAGACACTTTAGTGACCAAAGATAAATACTAGTAACACTAGTAAAATATGCTAGATTAGAATTAGCGCAGGTATAAATTGGTGTTTGTTTTGCTGGAGGTCGCCAAGTCATGGTTCCAAGGTTGGTTGGAGAAGGGCGTTTATGTTACAATTGTACGGTCCGGGTTCGATTCCCGTGGAGTCCGTCTGAGCGTTTATTGTGATATACATGACTTGGTGCTGCTAGTGAATTATTCATAGGCAGGAAAGTTTGTACCAACCAACCGGCCCCGTCCCATCTACCTGAGACAAGTGTGTACTGTAAGCTAATCAAACAAAAAATACAAAAGAAATAAGTAGTGGTCTTCACCATTACCCTCCTTTTGTTTGGTAGTTTTGTTTTATTTAGTAATCCATTGGTAGTGGTTGGTTATTTTCTATTTTTCTTTTATGTAGAATAATTGATCCGGCATGATGTATAGCAATGGTGTTTATTTCTTTGAATGTGTGTTTAATGGCAGTTTCAGGTCATTTAAATTTTGTTTCAAGGAGTTTCATCAAGGGGATATGTGTTGGGCCTCTAGCTCCTGCCGTGATGACTATGAGTGGGTCAACTTTCCATCCTAAATCAATAATGTTGTTAATAAGTGGTTGGTATTTTTTATTTTTGATATCTATTGTTGTTTGTGGGAATTTGTCATTACAATATGTAAATTCAATAAATTGAATTGTGAGGTTGTCTGATGGATGTGATGGTGGGTCATTTTTGTATGGGAGTCCTTTTACGCAGAGGATGTCTGGTTTGAATCTAGCGTTGCAATAGCATCTTTGTTGTTCACATGTGCATGGTAGTAGCCATGGGGGTACTATGTTTTCTTGGGGGTTGTTGTTGAATGTTCCTGCGTTCATGAGGGTGTAACATCTAGATTTTTGTGATGAGAGGATTAATTTCCTTAGTTTCCAAACTGCTTTGTTGTGTCTTTTGACTCTAATGGCGTGAATGTGGTGATGACTACATTTTAGAAGTGCGTGTAGCCATGTGTCTGCATCTGCAGAGTTGCAGATAGAACATGTTATTGAGGGGAATCTTTCTCTTCCAAAAAATAGTTGTTTTCTAGCATTACCCCATGTATTGGCTGGTACGAAGTTTTAATATAATTGTTTTTTGTGAGTCAGTGATTGTAGGATTGGACCAAAATGTGTTGGATAGTTCGTTATCGATGTTTGGGTTCATGGTCCATTTGCTAATGTTTGGAAATTCGATTGTTATTTCTTCAAGGTTATTTTCTTGGTCGTGTTTGGTTAGATATGTTTGGAGACATCTGACGGGGCCTTTATCTGGCCGTTTTATAGGTCCTGGCCATATATCATTTTGAGAATAAAATGGTGTAGTATGTGCAAATTCATATGAACTTGTGGCTCTGAAATATTCTTTTCTGGCCCCCAGTTTTGCAAGTATATCCGCTTGTTCGTTGCCTTTAATGTTAATATGTGCTTTGACTTTGTGGAATGTAGTGGGTTGAGTATGAGTTTTTAACATTTCTACCATCTCTGTTAGTATGGTTTTATCCGCGTGATTGTTGTGTGTGGTTGGATGTTTGATGTGTGTGTTTAGATTGTATAGGCAGTTGAGGCAGTCTGTAAATATATGTGCCGTTTCATCTGGGTATTTAGTAGTGATTAATCTAAGTGTTCTTTGGATAGCCATTAGTTGAGCTCGAAAACATGTTTGTAGGCCTGGTAGTCTTGCTGATATTTGCATGTCAGCCTTTGTAGAGTTGTATATTCCGTACCCGGCTTTTTCTTTTTTCCAATGTCCGTCGGGAGCTTGTTCAGGAGGAAAGAAGGATCCATCGGTATAGTAGCTATGTTGTGGTTGGAATTTAGGTGTAGTGTTTGTCACAAAGTTTGGTAGAGGTGGCGTGTTTAAAGTGGTTGGGTTGATGGAAGGGGAGTATATGAGTTTGTTCCATTTTTTATTTTTATTGACCGGTGTGTTGTGGGGGGTACGTGGAGCATTTTGTATGTGATATTGTGGAATTTGTAGGTTTTCAATTATTGCTTTAATTGTATTTATTTGGTATGGTGTACCAATGTTGTGATCTTGGTGATGAATGCATAGGACGCGGATTGCAAGGGGTTCTGTCTTTGGTTTATGTAGTTCTTGTGGGATTGTTGGTTCTTCATATGTGATGGAATCTGCGGCGAAGTGGGCAATTATATGGGTGTCTGAAAAAGGCCCGTTGTGTGGGGAAATTTTTTGGTACCAATTGTATCTGGTATTACCAGTATAGTGATGTTATTTGGGTCGGTTTTGGCTGCCAATCGTGCCCAGTGAATTGCTTGTTGGGCTGTTTCTTCATTATGTGGGTGGGCGTAGCCTATGCCTTTCCATTTGTATTGGAAGGCGGTATTGAGTGATTCAAAGACTTTATCTCTTGCAAAAGGAGAGTAAAATTCTGAAATTTGTGTGGAACATGTTATTAGTGAAGAGAAGTATGAGTGGGAGATATTAAAGGCGGTAGTAATGGAGTCCAAAATACTTGTGGGTAGAGTATGTTGCGCTGCTTTTAGTGGGTCTTTTCTGGAGATTTTATGGTTGTATCTTTGATAGAGACATATTACTTCTTTTTCAAATGATTGTGTTTGCGGTACTAGGCCGTGTGAGCTATAAATTGCTTATTATATTGTTGTCATAGCCATTTTAGTCTAGTGGTTGGTATAGTGATGAGGTGTCTACCGGTATCTTCATATAGGTGGGTTTGTTCATTATTTACTTGTATGGTATCGTAATTGGAAACGATGTCTTTTTCCGGGTTACATTCTTGTATGTGTATGTGTGTAAGCGGGGTGGATGTGGGTGGAGGGATGAATCTTGTATCTTTGCTTTGTTCAAGAGTGATGTGTGTGTTAATAATTTTTTTATAGTGATTGTGTTGTAGTTTTGTGTAGTATTCTGTTAGTAGTTTGATGTTGTGTGCAATGGTTGTTGGGTGGTTGAAAGGAAAGAGTTCTCTTTGTCGCATCCATTTGTTGTATGTATCGTTGTTTTGAAGAGTCCATTGACATAGGTATGTGTTATATTTTTTTGTTATTTTATATTTATCTTTTGAGGTATTTGTTTTGTGGTTTAATATTATGTCGATGGGAAATCTTAGGGGGTTGATTTTTATGTTAGGGGGTGGGTTTGGGTGAAGGTGTTGTTGTGGGGCCGGGAGTTGAGGTGGGTTAGCTGGTGCTCTTGGTAATATGTTTTGGTTATTTGAGATGAATCTCGGTTTAAGCGTACGGGCGGGTGGGTGTCTTGCACATGGGTTTGGGCAATTTGGTGTGCAACTTGGGTAGCAGAACAATTGTTCAGCTATTTGAAGTGCGCTTTTTTCTAGTTTGGTTGGTGTTTTGTAGTATGTTTTGAAGTTTTCTGGCGTCATAAGGGTTGTTCTGTTGGGAAGGGTGATGTGTTTTATTTCGTATATGTTATGGATTAATAATTTGAGTAAAAGTTTGAGTGAAAGTTCGGGGTCGAGAAGTGGAAGTTCAATTGTCGATTGTGCTCGCCATTCTTGTTTCAATGCTGGCACTTCCTTAAAAACTCTTTTTGTAGACTCATAGACTCTCTACCAATCACAAAAAAAATCCAGAGCTCATCTGCCCTGGGTAGTGGTCAAGTTGATTTGGCCTTCAATAGCTAATTCAAATGACTAAGAATGTCTAAGAATGTCTTTGGGTTGTTGTTGTGCACCATGAACCCATTTACATTTGTATTTGTTTTTGTTCTTGAAGCAACCTTGACAAAATTGTTTTTGCAGGTGCATATGGGAAATTTGTATGAGGCATCAAGGGCAGGAGATATTGAACGCCTGCGTCTGTTGCTAGAGGAAGGGGCCAATGTGAACGCTCGGGATACATGGGACTCAGTCGCCCTTTACTATGCATGTTTGGCAGGCCACCTGGACGCAACGCGGATTTACTGGAGAGAGGGGCTATTTGCAGTGAGAACACATTTGACGGGGACCGATGCCACTATGCCGCTTTAAACTTGCATGTACGTAAGCTCTTGAAGGCTTTTGAGGCTCGGCCTCCTCCTCTTAATCCTCTTCCACGCTCTTTTCGGGAGCTCTTTATCAGCTTTGGTGCCAATTGCAGGTACAACTCGATGATGACGTGAATATGTGTGTCAAAATGCTTGCTTACTTACAGAGTCTTTGATTTGATTAGTGGGATGTGGGTGAGAAGTAGCTGCGTAGGTCGTGGGAGCTTTTATTGCAATTCCTTATGACATTGGAGTTGTGGAGTTCAATGGGACTTTGCGTTGGGAGTTGGTCCTCTATGATTTCCCATTGGTTGTTTTTGCATACATATACATCAAGTTTTTACCACTTTAGTAGGTGCATGCTTGGAGGTGGTGTTTGAATTTGACCGAAGAGCAACCTATTTTGGCTCATAGACGCTAAATTCATTTTAGTATCCCAATAGAGTTTGACCCTCAATGAACCGATCGAGATTGTTCCCCATCCAGACCTCCAACACTACCTCTAATAAGTATACAGTGAAAACTTCCCATACATGGAAGGTCTTCTATGCAAAACAACCAACTCCCGACCAAAGTTCTGACGAGTTAAAGGACAACTCTATTAATTTTGATGCATCAATTTTTTTGAGAGGTAGTCTTTTGATCTATAACGTAGCTTTGCTGTTCTTTTTGCAGGTACCTGGAAGGTATTGCCGATGAAGCAGATCGGATGGACAATAAAGAACCATTTGTGAAGAATTATTCACATGATGCATTTAGTATTAATGATGGGGACTCTGTTGGCCCCGATATCATCCTTTATGTTAGTGGAAGACCCATTGGAGCTCACCGTGCTGTTCTTGCAGCTAGGTGTCCATATTTCAAGAAAAAATTCGTAACAGAGTGGAAAGATCGGCATGAGATTCGTCTTGCGAATCCAAAACTGACGTATCCTGCACTCTTTAGCTTGGTGCATTTTTTCTACACAGACAGATTGGATATTGCGGTGGACGACATGGAGGATTTGGTGCGTATCTGCAAGTTTTGTGGATGTTCTGAACTCCAAAAAGCCTTGGAAAAAGAGCTGGTCCACCAAGAGTATGCGGATTACAAGTCGATAAAAGGAATCGACGATTCACAGAAGAGGTTTATTCTACAAGGA
The DNA here is from genome assembly GCA_022496805.1 of Pohlia nutans. Taxonomy (NCBI): domain Eukaryota; kingdom Viridiplantae; phylum Streptophyta; class Bryopsida; order Bryales; family Mniaceae; genus Pohlia; species Pohlia nutans. The sequence continues at coordinate 21,573,947 of CM040094.1, forward strand.
TCATGTTTGCCAGAATCGGAGCGGCTGTCTAGAGCACTGCGTGACCTTTTCATGCTGTCACTAGGAAATTCTGAAAATCAAAGAATTACTGACACTTTAGGTTGTGAAAATGAGGGAAATTCCTCCGAGACTATTACAAAGTTAGAGGATTCGATGAAAGATGTGCAGGTGAGAAAGTCATCTTGAGACGTGTTCTTGTTGTCCAAATTGGTTTGCCCCGGTCTTTTACTTGTAGCTGGCATCGTGTTGTGAACCCTTGAAGATCCAAAAAGCCCATTCTAGGCCTCAAGGTGTCTTCTGGGGTTTAGAGCCTACTTGATATATTTAGCTAAATGTGCCAACGTGACCCTATCTAAAATTATTTAATTCATCATTTGCATTAGTACAATGCACCATGCATATATGTAAATTAAATTACAGAGAGATATGAACTCTTATTAATGTCCTAGACTCAAATACATATAACATATGTTTAGCTAATCACTGTTGTCACATATGACTTTTATTTTCACTTCCTCATATTATCAGGTTGTCCTTAAATATGGATTCAATATCCTAGACTAAATAAAATATTAATTCAATGCTTGGTTGGGGACTGGGGTTTGTACAAATTGTCAATTATCCCGGATAAACACAACCCCCTGGTCCTTCAAGGGTTAATGCAAAGCTGCTAAAATATTGGATTCATCTTACTTCACTTGGTTATATCTGTATCGGATACTTGGACTTTGACCCAAGGTCTTTCAGTTGCCCAATTCAATATGGGTTTGATGGCAATCAAATTGCTCAAACATTGTCCAAGGATCCAGTTAAACATTCTATAAACTAAGCACAATCTTCTGGCAATTGTTAAACATTTTGATTGCCTCCAAACCCATTTTTGATTTCATGCATGTGGGTGGTGTCCACCATGTGCATTTCAAATCAAACATTTCAAGCAATTAAATATCTAACATTCAATTATGCACAGGATCCAGTTAAATAGCAACTGGTAGATTGAGCTTGATTTTAAGTTGTTAGTACTTCACTTTCACTCAAACACATGGATTGATTCGGTGTATATACATATATACATATATATATATATATATATATATATATATGATAATTATAGTTTTATTGGGTACACATCCTTTTGTGATCTTGGGTCTCCTTTTGAGCAGGAGGATATGAAAGGCGACAACGTCGAAAGACTTGGAAGAGCTCTTGATGAATGCTCCATCAACAAGCAGAATGATGAGGTTTTTGAGGAAGATCATACGGATGTGTGCTTCTTAGTAGACAACAAGCACTTCAGATGTCATCGATTTTTATTGGGTGCTCGATCTGAATACTTGAAGGCTAGATTTTCGAGGACAACTGGATTTAGGGAAGGAGCGGGGAAAACAGAGGTCAATAAATCAGGCTCAAGGTCTTTGCTTGTGCTTCAAGAGCATGACTTGAGTGCTGGTGCGTTTGAGAAGGTTTTGGAATACATGTAAGCCGCAATCACAATGTTTTGCAAATGCCACAATTTGAAACGAATTTGGGTTTAGGGTTTTGGCTCAAAGGTTGTGCATAGATATGTAGTTTAAGAATGACTTGGAGATCTTAAGTGTTGGTTCTCTTTGACATTACATTTAGTTGGTAATCTGGTATGATTGGTAGGCATATAGAAATGTCCTAGGGTGCATCAAGATGTTTAGGTGGGTAACAATAAGCACTTGGGTGTCATTGACCCCTAAGCATTGAAGAGGCCCAATCTGGGCTTCTCCATGCACCAAAGACGTAAAGTTCAGATGTATGATTGATCTATCTAAAATCAACTCATTCATCAAGTGCACTTCTTAAATCGGTTGGATGCCTAAATGTGATTGAATATTGGGGTTCAAATACATATCCTGGGTGTCCTTGGGTGCAAATATGTACTTTATATTTTTATCATCAATGTCACATGAGTATGTTTATATTTTCTCCATGATGTAAGATGATGTACTAAATGAAGTTTCAAATTCATAATTATAGGACATATGACAAATGAGGACTCGTAGAAATTGTGTATATAGGTTGTACACTGAGCTCCTCAAGACCTTTAAGTTATTGAATACTCTGTCAATGGTTCTGGAGCTTTTTAACAAAAAAATTGTGAAGCATTTTATTAATTTGTTGGAGTCTGTTGTGCAGATACACAGATGCAGTTAAGAATGTGGACCTTGATCAGGTGTGTATAATGAACTTCTTCATCTACAAGAGTTTTCTTTAGAAATGGTTTCAAATTTTGGAGAGCTTAGAGTTATCCTTCAAATGAATTAGAGTTTTGGTCAGGAGTTGGTTGCTTTGAATACATAACTTTCCATGTTCAGTAAGTTTGTGGTGCATGCTTGTAGTCGATCTGGAGGTTTGAAGAAGAACATTATGTATTGGTTAAGGGGGGGTCAAACTCATTTTAGCACCTCTTGGCATGCCAAAATGAGATTAGCCCTCCATGAACCGTTATAGGAAGTTCTTTGTTCAAACCTCCAGACCAATGAAAAACATGAAAACTTACCGAGCATGGAAAGTTCTGGATGGAAAACAACCAACTCCCGACCAGAAATCTGGTTGATTGAAATGATAACTCCATTAGGCTGATGAAGTAGAGAAGGGTGTGTATGGCAGCATTGAATCCTAGTGTTCCCACATCTGAACCTACTAGATATACTTCCAAAATACGACTTCAATTGAAATTTCTTGAGCCGCATGGTGAGTGTGACATGTATGTGATGGCTTTGTTTGTGCAGGCCGAAGAAATATTTGATGCTGCTTCCAGATATCTTTTGTTTTCTTTAAAGCGTGTAGTAACAGATGCTCTCTTGCCACAACTGGAGAGTGCCGCTCCGGCCGATCTATGTGGCTGGCTCCTTCTGGCTGATAAGTAAGTAATTGAAATGACAATCTGCGAAGTACACTAAATAGTCATATTATGTGGACCACAGCAATTCTCTAACCCATGTTATGCCAAATCTTCAGTTTACAGTTAGTGTGGGCCACATTAGTTGTTTTTTTAGGAAATTGATGGGGTGACTATTTTATTTTATGCAACACTAATTTTTGAACTAATACTCAAGGTGTTGGTTGGAAGTCTCCAGTAGACACGGGGAAGACACATTATTGCGACCCTGACTAGACAATCAGTGTTGCCCACATTAAATTTTAACCCACACTAATAGGACTATTTAGTGTAGCTGTCACTCAAACCCACTTTAGAGATGAGCTTTCATCTTGAGTCCGGGCTTACAACGCTTAGAGGGCACCTGGATGGGTCCCATGTGGCACAACTATGCTAAAGTCTTGGTCAAAATCGCAAGCTATCTCCACAAGGGTACCTTAGGAATTGTTGAGAGCGTAAGCTCTCTCGTTTTGTGGACCTCAAGCCCATGGGCTTTCAAAAGGATTCTTTGGCTTGTCATGATTGCATCTTTTTTTAGAAGCATTCCCCTCTTGATGTATCACTTCGAGCATAGCTGCTTTACATTTGCTCAGACCAGTGAGAGCTTGAGGATTGGTCATGCTCTCAACAGTTTAGAGCTGTGGATGAAGCTTGTCAAATTCAAGTATCCAACTCCAAGAAATCATTGCAAGTTTGAGCTCTTGACTCGAGCTCGAGTGTCAAAGGGGCCCTAATAATGCATGAACAATTGTTGTTGATTATGGATTATTAATATCTTTTATACATGTAATAAATAAATGGTTTGCATGTATGGAGTATGGAAGCTCCGAGAGCATTGTTTGGATGCCATGGCTATAAATTTCGAGGTTTTTGCTGCAACACCCGAGTTTCGACAAATGCTTTTGTGCCTTCCACCCCCTTCGGGAGATTTGGCGAAGCGAACAAGTGCTCCACGCGCCCTGGGAGAAGAGGGCCGAGAATCCGAACAAAATGTGCTTGATGATTTGCGTGAGAAGTGGTTGGCTGAAGATGGCTCCGAGCTCGATAAGCGGGATGAAAGTGCACTCGAATTTGATAGAAGACTTGAGCTTTTGGTTTCTTTAGCTGAAGAAGAAGATATTGAGAATAAAGGATCCGTAGAAACTGAGTAGATCGCAACGTTCTCGCCTTTCAATCTTGGTCACCATATTAAGGGACTTCACAATCTGTTGTTGCAATTTGGAAGACCTTAACATACATTTCTCATACGGTCACTCCTCAAAGAGAATAAAAGTAATCAGAAGGAAAGGAAGTGTCCTTGAATTAGAGGATGCTGTGCTTCAATTATATAAGGTATGTTGCGGGTGTTTCTGTTTGTTTTTCATGTTCTCCATTCCACCAGTTAGTTTTTAACAACGAAACTTGTGCTGCATTAGCAAATCTATGATGAAGCATAAGCAATAATCAGATTGAAAATCGAGCATACCCTGATTTAGTGATAATTATTGAAAGTGCATGTTTGTTAATTTGTTAATTGAATAGATAGGTCCTCCCAATTGTGTTCACTATTGAGTGTGAAGTAGTTACTAAAATTTGAAAATGTAGTCCAATTTCTCTTCAATTTGTGTCTTTATGGTGCTTGTTCTTTGATCGTCACCTAACCACACATCATCAAATACAGGTGTCTGATTAAAAAAAAAAACAAATAACTCCCGCATATCTTCATATGTGTCTTTGGGGGCACATAATCCCTCTTAACTTCTAAGCCAAAAGGTTTTGCAACTTGAAGCCTGCTTTAAAAAGTATTTACCTTGCATGTGTTTCACTGTAGCCCTTTGCTACTTCAGGTACCAAGTTGGCCATTCCAGGTGCAACAATGTGAGCAGCAATTGAAATCAAGGTCAACAACGTTACTAAAGTGTATGTGAAATCTTTTACTTTGAATTTTGCGCTAGATCCATTTTCTGTTTTATCAATGTCCCTTTTGATTTTCTATCTTGTGCATGGGTTGCCCTATTAAACTCTCATGGCGAAGATGAATCATGTACTTTGTGCCACACAAGTTGCCAAAACATTTCTTGGCCTGCTCACCTTTTTCTGTTGTATGAACTTGACAAATCTAGGGTATTGTGTCCTCTCAATATCCACATTGAAAATGAATAATTCCTGGAGTTTGCAGAACAATTTTGATATTGATACGTCTGATTGCATTGGAAGCTCATGAAATTTTGATTGAATGCATACAATGAAGTCATCAAACTTACTCTCAATGAGTTTCAAGTATGTCATTTTGTTGCCTTTCATATTTCTCAACATGAACTATTGCTGTACTTTTGATTCTTCCATTGACTCGGTCTCCAAATTCTGCAACCCCTGTTCAAAATCATGGCCTGTCCCTTGAGGTTCATAGATTGAAATCTTCATTAAGCGTTGTTCTGCGGCCAATGTATACCTCAAAAAAAGTACAAGTTCATCATTTTGTTCCTTGCCGCCCAATAAGGACTCTCCTTTGTCATAAATAGCATACAAAATGTCTCCTTCCTGTGTCCATAGGTGCGTGAATGACGAGCAGTAGCATTTCTTGACATCATAATTAGATTTTCTTGGCTTGCTTGCTTTCTTTGACTTTAGGCATTGAGTTGAAAGCTTCTGAATTTTTGATTGAACCAACATAATCAAAGCGTCAAATGACTTACTCTCAATGAGTTTGAGTATGTCATTTCGTTGCCTTTCATATTGCTTAATCTCAACCACTCTTGTTGTCTTTGATCCTACCATTGACAAGTTTATTTCCATATTATGAGACTTCTCTTCAAAACCCTGGCTAGTTCCTTGTGGTTCATGATTATGGAATCTTCATCAAGCAAGTTTATTTACAGCTGCTGTATACTCTAAAAAAAGTTTGAGTACCTCATCCTATCCTTTATTGCTCAATAAAGACAATCCTTTGTTTAATCAGCAGACAAAATATCTCCTTCATACGTCCATAGGTTTGTAAACAACTTGTTGTCTTTAATATTGTACTCCAACTTTTGTACGGAGAGGACTTGCTTCAGCCTACATTTGCATAACATTAAACTTTCATACAAGGCCTTGTAATACTTTCTTCAAGAACTACCCCTTGACTTCCTTGAATTGGACCCACACACTCTGGCAAAATATTTTTTATGATATGAGTTGTCAAAATGTTATGAATGTCATGTTGATTGGGATCTTGGGATTGAACAAAAATATTAATCAACGTGCCCATTATGTTCCAATATGATTTCTAACTCGTTCCAGACATTGAAAGAAATCATGTTTTTCTTGAGTGTGTACTCATTTTTTGCAAGTGTCCTTTCAAGAGATAACTACATGTAACCAAAATCATTGGTGCCCTTCACGTTGCCTATGGGAAACAAAGGATTTATTTTGGTTTTAGAACAGTTGTTGGTGTTGCATTTCAATTTGCAAATTGGCACTATGTATGTTGAGCAAGAGCTTTATGCGCCTAGTGGTGTTGTATCCAAAATAATCTTGATGCCCAAAACTAGAAGTGGGGATGGTTCAAGTTGGACATTGGAGGCCGGATCATTCAAATTTATTATTGGATTCTAAGACTTACAAATGCAAGTATCAACAATGATCTTAACAAATGAATTGGGGACATCCACAATCAACTTCCCTAGTATTGCCACTGTTAAGATCGTGCTTAGTGATGATCATGCTTTGGGTTGTCAAATGATGACAATGAGATTGTCTGAGAGTGGATTCATTTAACACTTTGCCATTTCCTATCATTAATGGGTCACTGACAAGCACACCCTCAAAAACTAGTGTGGATACAAAGAAGTCCCCATGTGTTTCCATGTACATGAAATGGTCATCCTCCTAGTGCCCACCTCTCCACTCTCTTTGAGCATTTGAATGAATATCATGGATATCCTTGAAACAAACAAAGTCCAAAAAACATTCAAAATTAGATCTTAGTTCTATAGATTTGAAACGCTTGGAAGTCCATGATGTGAAGTACATGGCATCATCTTTTTGGACTATTTTGTTGCCACAAGTTCTACACGAGATTCTTATAAACAACAACTTAAAAGAGTGACGGCTAAAGAATGATCTCTTTGCTACTAACTTCAAGAGTTTATAGCCTTGATGTTTAAGATAAATGAGTCTTAATGGTTACTTTTCCCCACTAGCCCACTTCTCCTAGGACATGAAACATACGATCAAGACAATATGGTTAGCAAATCCAATTGTGTTGTACAAGGCATTGAGAGAACAATGAATCAACAAACTACACTACTTCCCACAATTCATCGTCAACCCACGACAATGAACATCAAACTAAGTATCATGGGCCAAATATTTCCCTAGTAACACCTCTTCTCACCAATGTTCATTATCGTGAGTTAGATGATAGATCAAGTAGGTCAGTAAATTACCATGACAAGTGACACAGAGGGTGACACTAAGACAAGAGGCTTCAATAATTTGTAACAAGCCAACACATCAATTTTGAAAAGTTTGAATAAGGTAGACATGCCTAAATTAAAGAAACAATTATTTGGACGCCTATATTTGAGTGATATGTGGTTAGGTGTGGATCTAAGAACTAGCACCAAAAAGACATGCGTGAAAGATAGATTGGACCATTTGCTTAAAATACGCTAACCATTCTAGGCTCAATTGTCTACATGATTGGGGGGATCTGTAAGACCACTTAATGAGCACACAAATCTTTCCCTTTGATAGTGAATAAGATATTCATATGAGATCGAGAAATTACAATACAAATGGCTACGGGCACGATTTGGATTTGCTAATCATCTGGCACTGATTGCGTGTTTCATAATCTATGAGAAGTGGGTGCAGAGAGAAAGTATCCATCTAAGGCATGTCTACCTTATCAATGTGGCCAAAGATAAATATGTGGCACATAAATCAGATATTAATTGTAGTAGCCGACAGGGATAGAACCTGGAAACTCTTGAAATAGTATTGATTGAGAATAGTGCCGAAATGGGTGCATCAGGAAGTAGACACAAAGACATATAACTCGCAAGTACCTTGTACTATCTTCAACACCTAAGTAAACTACACCCAGGTCTGGTTCTACTTGGAGATTCGATCCTGGAAACAAATAAAGGTCAAACTACCACAAATTTTGGCAGCGTCATGTGGCGCCTCAATGTTCAGCTAAACTGTAAGTTGGGTCTCATTTCAAAAGCTGCGGTAGTCCAGGTTTGTCTCCACCCAAATCAATCGTTTTCTCTAGAACAACTTCCTTGGGTGTATCCTTTGTCCTAGCTGCAAATCACAATAACGTAGATGTATGTTAATCCAACATACATAGTGATAATGTGACAACTGTATATGGGTGGTATGTGGTTAGGTGCAGGTCTAAAAATGGACACCAAAAAATCCATGTGTTTAAAAGAGATTGGACTACATGCTCAAAATATGCTAACCATTCTAAGCTCAATAGTTAACATGATTGGGGGGAGCTATGTGACCTATATGGCCACTTAATGAGCACAAGAATATTTTTGATAATGAATAAGATATTCATATGAGCTCCAACAATTATGATGAAAAATGGCTACTGACACAATTAAATTTGCTAATCATCTCAGATTAATTCCATGTTTCATAACCTGCGAGAAGTTATATAGAAAACCAAACTACCACAGTCCATTATTTACATGAGAGGCTGAATCCAAGTTCACACTGACCTTGCAAAGGGCGGGGTTTCCGTCTTTCAAGTAAAATTGCTGGGCGGGGAATTATGCTCCCTGATGCTGCACCACCTGTTGAAATACGAACCTTTGTACCGTCCTCTAAGTATCTGTATGTCACTCGACAGGGGGCCCTGCACCAAAATAAACAAATACACAAATAAATAATTGAACTTCAGCAGACCTCTTGGAGAACAAGGTAGAAGCACCCAAGTTTGTCAGGTTCCAGGTCTGACACCTATATTTTGTCCCAAAGGGGGCAGCTATGTACTGCAAAATGAATTTTAATAGTATAAGTCTAAAGACCATAAACAAAGCTCACTTTAGATCGTGCAAAAAACCTTGTCTTTCATATCTAAGTCACATATATTATGAAGAATCGATGAATATGCGCATTGCATATCACTTCATAGCGCCCTTGAAGACATTCCTTCATAATTATCGCACATGGGAGTTCGATGCACGCAAAAAGCAAAGGCTAATGATCTTCCACATTGCGGAGTGATTTGTGTTTTGTCTGGCTCTACTTCAAGTGTGGTTTCCATGTGTCGAGTGGTGGGGTAGTTACATGTCTCCATGTCTTCTTCACATACGCTTGCGGGTTTAGTTCACCCGCGATCACGTGCGGAGGAATTGCGGCTTCAATCTCTTCGATGTCCTCCTTCGACAGCTTCACAGCCAATGCCCTGACGTTCGACTCCAAATTCACCTTCTTCGTTGTCCCTACATTCAGACCGACGAGGTATCATCAAGTTTGGAAGCTCAAGCCAAGTAACAGAAACTTCAAGTAAGGTGAGCGGGCCTGATTTCAGTCGCTCATCTTCATCTGACACCGATATTATTTAATTGGTGCGTGGATTGATAAGGAATCTGGATCCACGAAATTTGTTAAGTTCTTGTAGGCTCAATGTAATTGAGGGGGGGGGGGGGCTTATATGATCATTTGGAGAAGAAAGAGAATCGTCGCTTTGATAAAGAAAGAAACTCATACGATCTCCAAAAATCATGAGGAAAATGGCGACGGCCTTGATCGGATTTTCTCATCCTCTCGTATGAAATGCGTGTGTTAGATTTGGAAAGTGGGCTAATCTGGAAAAGCGACCATTTAGGGCCCGTCTACCTCAACTAGGAAGCATAGATTTGACTAATTGAGAAAGTGCACAGATGAAGCATCAACCAATACTCACATACTTCTCTTATTTCCTAAATTTGATGTCCTCCAAGAATGGAAACCAGAAAACACGTGTTTAAAGGAGATTGGATTACGTGCTCCCCCAAAAACATGATAACCATTCTAGGCACAATATAGTCCACGTAATTGAGGAAAGGATACGACCCGTTTGAAGAGCATGAGAATCTTCACGTTGCTGGTGATGAAGATACTCATACGAGTTCCAAAATTTATGAGGAAAGTGGCTATGGCCTCGATTTGGATTCGCTGACCATCCTGTACTGATCGCGTGTTTCGAATACTAGGTGAAGTCGTCGGCTAGTCAGAAAAAAGGCAACCACTTCAGAGGGTTGTCTACCTTCAGTTGGTCAGGAGAATTTGACAATTTCCACATACCTGGAATTGGCACGATGTCCTTGCCCTTGTGGTGAACCCATGCCAATGCGAGCTGGTTCAAAGAGCACTTCTTGCTGTCTGCGATTTGTTGGACGCGCTGACGAAGCTCTACGTTCTTTGTCAAGTTCTCACCCATGAACCTTGGGTGGTTCTGCACAATAGTGTATTCCACCATGAGAGTGAGGAGCCAAAACGTGCAACCTACGAAATGCTCATCTTCTGCATAAAGTTGTGAAAAGGAAAAAGCAGACAGTGTTATAATCTCCTTGTACACAAACATTTATATATGTCAATGTTGTTCAAGGAAGGGCAGGAGCTTCTGAGCTCCGCAATGTCCGGTGAGGGGACTGTGAGCACTTAGATTTCTTGCCTGCCATGGCACACCTTGAGCTTCTACACTCAAAGCTCCCAAACCTTCTCATTACATTAGTGCTCTGTAGTACCTTGTTCTATCCGGACACTGATTTCTCTATAGCAACACATCACTCACGTAGAAACACCACAGTCAGTGCTCCCTCTACTGCTAGCACCAAGCTACTCAAAAAATTAGACGAGTACCCCTCTCCTACCGACTCCAGCCGCCACCACGACATTCTGTTGCAGACCTGTTAGCCGACACAGCCCTGCCATCAACAACCCAGCTCGACAAGGATGGAGCGGCCCTCAACACCGGCAATCTACAGCGCTTACACCAAACCGCACTCTCTCATTCACACTTTCCACATTCACAAGCAACACATATACAACTCCATTCAAAACAAATCTATACATCACACACACTCATACACCTCATCCCACTCACACCCTGCAATCTCCACCATACACAACTTCCCTTATTGCTTGCACACAAGAAACTTTGCCCCACTATAGATCCCTCCTTCCCCCACCAAAATTCCTTCCCAACAATACCAATTCATATATCCCAATCACACCTCACCCTACAACCATCCACACCACACTTCACACACAGAATCTACAAATTCCATCATTTTACACCAAAATCGCCTCACACAAGAGGCTGAACTCCATGTTCATATGTGTCCAAAAACACAATTTTACATATTTGCACACTTCAAAAAAACTCCTACAATACCTTACAACACTACATAAGCAACCATACCCGTCTACTACACTAACACCACTAATACTCCTCCACAAAGATCTCACCACAGTACACCCAAACAGCCCACGCCATCTCCACTTGCACCGCCACCATCCTGCCATACACAACCACGCCTCTCTCAGAATACAAAACCCTAATTTTCTCCTCCCCCACCCCAGCAATTCCGCCACCCTCCCCCCCAAGCACAACCACTCACAACTCAACTATCACAACCAACCCCCGTACATTTCCCCTACCCTAAAAATACACATCAACCATAAACGCCAAATATCACCGCTTTTGTTATTTCCAGTAATAGCCCCACCGCACTCTATGCTGCATCCTAGCCTACTGACACAAAACACACAGCTCCACGATCCAAAAAACAACTACCCATGACGCCCACAATCCGCAACTTTCTCACACTGGCCAAATTCAAACCACTTACCTCCAGCGCCACTGCGGCTGCTGCTGCCACCTCCTGGCCAAAAAATCCACGCCACTCCAATCACGCTCGAAACTCCCCGCAATCTGTTCCTCCGCAACCACGTTCACCCCACTCGCACAACCAGCCAATCCCCTCTGCTCCACGAAATCTCTGCACCATCACAAACTCTCCCAACCCACGACAGTCCCTACACTCCACCTCCCCGCAAACACCTGCAAACCACAAACCCTGATCACCGACCTACCCCGTCCCTTATCCCCATAGCAAAAATCCACACCATCTCAAAGCACTCCTATATAAAAACCACAAGGCATTGCAACCCCCTTCACAGCCCACACCACAGGTAAAGGTACGTCCTACACTCCCTGCTTTCCCATTCCTTACTTTCGTTTTATTTTGCCCATCACCTCACTAACAAAATACTCCGCTTCTCAGATTATCATCACACTCCCTGCTATCCAATGTCCCGACTTAAAACGACCATGCGAAAGGTGAGCCAGTCCAGCGACTCTCTTCCCTCCCTCTCTGGTCGCATTAGCAAAGCACGCACTTCAAGCACAACAGAGAAGAGGCTCTCTATACAACTCAACGCACTTGCGCTTCAACCTACACCGGGTAGTACCATGCAGCACATTGCGGATCCTCCAGCGCCGCGCACCTGATCGACAGAAGAGCCGGCCATCGCCACTTCCGAACCAGAAAACCCTACTGCCTCCTCCCGCTCGAGACGGCGCAGGCGACTCCTGGAAGATGACAACGCAAGCAAAGACTCACAGACAGGGAGACACTCGCCTTCATCTGCGACGTACAAGACGCCAATACCAATGACAACAGACCAAGGCCCAATGGCCTCATCGAATGCTCCAATTGTTGACATCGCCCAAACTGTGGCTGCCACTGACTCCGGTCAGGCAGAGACTGCCAACGGCCTTGCAGACCGGCCTGATCTCCTGCCCTAGCTGCCCCAGCTAATTCTCCCTCCACAACAACAGCAACTCCCCACAGTACATACCGAGACCCAGGGCCAGAACATGACAGTTCCTCCCCATTCCAATAGACCCCCTGCCTCCATTATTCCGGTAAACCCTTCCAATTTCTCTGATTTTACGCATCACTTATGGCTTTCGTACTCCGTCCATGAAGTCCTTAATATACAACAAGGTCTCCCCGAATTTGCCACGTATGGCGCAATTAACCTAGCAGCATTAGGCATGCCAGAATCTGAAATCCAAGAATATCACTCTTATAGACACTCCTTCCCTCATGTGCCCCAGCAACTCTATCCGGCCGTTAGACCGGATGGAGTTCCTGGGCAATTCTATCACCTCACGCAAATCCTATCAGGAATAGAGATAGATGTTCAATCAGGTCTTGCTCACACACATCAAATTGTCATCAGATTTGACTCTAACTACAACGAAATGAAAAAACCCGATGTTCAAGCAGCTGCCTTAGCTAGATTTGAATCCATGGGAATCCCTCTTGCCAATAGATTCAGAGAACCTGTCTCAGCTCTAGTACACCCGTTAACAAAGAATTGACTAGGATTCATTAAAGTAGATTTGCTTAACCCAAGCTCTGATGGCATAGCACTTCTTAAAGGACATAGAGTCTTTACCATGCAACTCCAAGACCTCAACTATGCCATTAGCAAAGTTGAGAAAGGCTTTGATTTCCCCTCCACTGCCGCAAATAGAAGATTGGAACTTCAAAGCCCTATACTTGCCCGCTACACCTCACGACAACTGTTCGGAGAACTGACACGATTGGGCTACATCGCCGGAGCAAATCTCGAATTCATTGGAGTCACCAAACGTACCAAGGAACTCGAGACAGCAGAGATCACAGTTGCCTCCGAACCCACAAAACGGTACCTTCTCAACACACTTATTCTCTTTGCTGGACAGAGATTGACCATCACATCCTCTTCTCTTGATAGACCTCTTAACCCCAATGCCCCTGAAGCTCTCACCACCTCTATACTTGTCCGTGGATTACCGGTAGAATACTCACAAATCCAAATCACCGCTGCTCTCCACAAAATGCTCTCTCCAAAAAATGTCCTTGCAGTCACTTACAACCGTGCAGAGGGAGATACATTGGGACGTCATGATGGTGTTGCCACCATTAGATGCCTCAACGCCGCTGTCTACACGCATTGGTGCAACCGCAAAGGCGTGCCATGTCTCGGAAAACTCATTGATTTCTCTCCACACGTGAAGAGTTTAGCCGGGGCCAACACCATAGCCAAAGCAAGATCCCAAGACAATCGACCTACACGCAAAGTCATAGCAGAGGCCATCACTGCCTTCAAGAACGAGACGCCACCGGCACCATCTCTCCACCAACTCGAGACCACACTTCACGCAGTTGAAGGACGCCTCCGAACTCACATCTCCTCGGTAGGCCTTGAAATCACCAACCATACCTCTCAAAAACTGGATGTTTCTGCTGCTCAGGCTGCTTCACACCATGCCCATGTTGTGTACCAACTCCAATTATTGGCCTCTGCATCCCGCCAATACAGTGATCAAATGGGTGGTATTTTCTCGGCATTAAACAACAGACCGATCTATGGTCCCTCCGCACATCTCGGACTCCCTGGTAATAACACCCATTATGATTAGTCACCCACCCACTTCTTACTGGTTCATTATAGCTTCTCTTTAATATTATTATTATATTATTTTTTTATACCATCTCCCAGGTACAATAGTACCTGCTGCCCCCATGTCAGCCATCCTGCTTCTTATTTTCCTCGAACCAAGGAAGCCTTTAACCCTTTAGTGCCTAGGTAACCACTATGTGGTCACTGGGTCACCCGAAACTTGAATGATGCAAAATCCGTTACCAATATGGGATTGCACTCTAAAGTTCAGAAGTGTAACATTTGTATATGGACCTTATGGAGAAAAAATATTTTGAATCCGAGTCATATTAGTGCCTGAAAGTGCGTGATTTGTACTGCCTATACGGCATATACGTGTACTCTCCCTGAAAAGAAGACGAGAAACGTAGAAAGAAAGAGCAACTATGGATGTACTCTGACCCACTGAAAGGTCTGTTTTTCGTTGTTGCTCTGGAAAAGTCCACGGATGTAAGCCTTTGGTTCCCACTGTTCCTCGTCCATTTATGGGAACGGCATTTTACACGGGTACTCGCTCTCCAACGTACTCTGTGCATCGTTCCCGATAACGGTCACGGGCATCGTCTTGGACATCGTCTTCTCCGCCTCGAGGTTGGCTGATAGAGTGGGCAGGGTTTTTATTCAAAAACATTATTGTGTGGCGTTGGTTGCCAAAAAAATCTCCATCGCCATCTTGTCCTCTTGTCCGCCATCTCTGGCTACGCATTACAGCGCCCGCTTGCTGATTTTCTCGGAGAGCTCCCAATCTTGTTGTCTTTCGTCCCCTACTTTCTAATTATGCATAGCTTAGATGCCACATTCAATGCAAACATAAATGCTGCGGACAAAGGGAGTAGTGATCGTTGCCTTCCTGATGCTGCGATTCCGTATGGTCCAAAAAATTGCAGCAGTCGTCGAGGGTTTCTGTGAGCACGGTCGTCGAGGGTTTCTGTGTGCACGGTCGTCGAGTGTTTCTGTAGAGCACCATCTCCTTCAGCTACCAATCTCCACGCACCAACATGTATGTGCCATGCAATCGTGCAGGTGTGAGGACGTCCCTAGCAATTCCAGATTAGGCAAATCCCTAGCTCCCTTGGACTTCGTGCATTGCACTGGGATTGGGAGATTTCGTAGAGTCGGCCACCCTAGCATTATGAACAACAAGCAAAGGAATCATCTTCTGCTTTTTTCAAGGTACAATCCATGCTTTTCACCCTTGATTCCTGGTTTCTGTAGAGAGATCTTGAAAGAGATCTTACACCTCACAATTCTCTTTTTAATTCTCTTATTGATTGAATCAAGCAATCTGCACCTTACTTGTTGAGGTGACTTTTGCAAATAATCGAGATTTACATAACTTGCTGGATCATTGCAAGAGTATGGATTGTTAATTATTTTACAGAAACAAGCTCATTCAACTTACACTAAGTAGATGAACTTAGTACATACCGATATATGTTTTGCAGCCTGAGGGAGCAGCCATCACGAACTACGTCATTTAACCCCTAAAGGACCAAGAAGCCCAGCTCAGGCTTCATTATTTTCAGCAATTTTGAGTAGGCCATATGTTGACTTTTTATGTTCAAAATTAATTTGGTTTATGACCAAACACATCCAATATTCTTCACTGATTATGGTGATTTAAAGTTTGGTCCCCTTTGAATTATGTTATTCTCAATATGATCAATTGCATTGGCTTTTTAAAACAAGGAATCTTTGGTCCTTTAGGGGTTAAGCAGCCCTGAGTTTGGTCACCTACCTGTATCGTTGCCCTAACCTTTGCATTGCGAAGTTCCATTAAAAAGGCAATCCAGGGTTTCGGCTATGCTCACATTGCTCTGTAATTTTCAAATTTTTCAGTGCGTTCAAGCATGCTATGGCAAGCACAGCATCTAATAGTACCAGTAGGGGTAGAAGGCCAATGCCTCAAGATCATGTGTCGACATGGCCGATTCCACCATCAATGCCGCCTCCATATCCTAATGTCCATAAGATTATGCTCGATTGGGCTGTCCCACAAGGTGCGAAAAGCTATAAATTGCGTATTCTATGCGGGCTTCTCCACCAGGATTACTTGTTGCAGCTTCCAATACCCGAGGGCAGCGTTGGATTTGAAGACCTCACGAAGCTGGAAGGGAGACAACTTCGATACCTCTTTAGAAGGCACTGCGCAAGGCTACTGGGCTGGACGTCCAGAAAGAAGGAAGGTGCAAACGATGGATTTCCCGTTGCACTCAACGGAGCCATCAAGTGCGAAGTTTACCCAGACATCCAACTCCTTCCTCAAAGTTCATAAAGAGTGTGTATGTCCTCACTCAACTCCTATTGCTTTGCATGATACAGGGGTCCCATCTGATCAACAGCCTCAACTAGCATCTCAGAGGATTGTTGGACGTTGGTACACTACCTCCTCCATGGAAGGCCCACCTGGATTGGGCCAGCAAGGGGATACAAGTATTAATGACGACATGTCGGCCACAGCTGAGGAGACGTCAAGGGAAGGTCATGTCGGCATTGCAACATACACTAGTAGAAATCTTGTCTTATGTGACAAGTCTTTAATGACTCAATGTCGGGAATGACAAGTCCGTAATGACACAAAGTCGCACTTTGTGTCATTACGGACATGTCATTCCCGACATTGAGTCATCAAAGACTTGTCACATAAGACAAGATTTCTACTAGTGATATGCTGCCAATCCTGCACTGAATGCAAGCTCTGTTCAAATCAAGGCCAAGCTGGAGGTGTTTGCATCTCATTAGGAAGCTATAAGACCAAGAATAAGCAAGCGGACTGGCCTTGCAGTGCGCAAGTATAACAGGAAATCCAAAGTTTCAGAGTCTCAGACCGATGACAGCAACGAGCAATTTGGATATAGTGGCAGTATGGATTTTGTGCAGCATGTCACAGCTCTAGTAGACAAACTTGCAGAGGATGCAGTCACTCTGCCATCATCGCCTATGGTGATTCCAGGATGTCTTCACATCCACTGTCGTACTACCATTCCACTAGCTGATGTGAACAAGATTGCACAGAAGGGTAAAGGTAAATGCAAAGAGGTCGTGCAGGAGCATTCCAAGATGAACATGTCATTGGACCTAAGGGACGATATCAAACAAAATATGCTGACGGACGATGAATTACTTGCATTTGGTGAAGGTTCGTTTTTCATTCTTCTACGCTATCTTTGTTGTCGTGTACTAAGGTAGATGCACCAGAAACTGTTAGGTACCAATTGTGATCACCTATAAAAGCACATGTTTCAACTTCAGGAGTTCCCAATCTAATTATCACAAGCATTAATTGTGAATACCAAGTTACCAATCTGATTGGACTAGAAATGAATAGACAGGTATTGGTACACCTACGAACATCAATAGTGGTCTATGCATATGAAGTTTGAAAATTTATAACAAAATCATACATTGTGAAAAAGTTAATTAAAACTTGATCTTGGTTATTAAACCCAAAGTTTTATGTGTAGCAGTTTTTTATTATTGAAAATCAGCGCTCCATGTAGGTTGAAATGCTTAAACTGACGGCAACTGTACCCCTTACCTTATAGTGATGCTCAATTCTATGTAAATCAAAGTTCATTTCGTTATGAGAGGTTTCTTTCCATGTCCAGGTTCATCACGACGTCCTCAAACACAAGCTCTGCAGAAGTCGTCATTTGAAAACACTGAGGTCAACGATGCTACAAACCCTTTTACAAAGACGCAACGTACTCTAAAAGGTGACATATTACTTTTCTTTGTCATTATGCTAATGCTCATGATCGTGGACTCAATTTTGCTACCTACTGAATATATTCAAATGACATTGACAATAGGCTTTTGACATAAATGATTTTTTTCCAAACAGGGAACAATAAAAGAGCTCCTGCAAACTGTGTAGCCACTAAAACATCTCATACTTCCAGTACTATTTACCATACAGCTGAGGAGAATTTCCACAACATCATTGGCGCCACACAAGGTACTATCTATTGACCCTCGCAAGACTGTTACCCAATGCATGAATATTTCTTCGTCGTGTTGTTCCGTCACTACATACGTCTAGGGGAATGTAAAGTGAGAATAACATAAAATATGTCAATGCTTGATGTTTCAGCTATGACTAGTACATCAAAAAAGAAACATCAAACAAGAGGACATGTACAGCGCCACGGTCGGCTTCATCTCAAAGGTGAACGCATTGCTGATGAACCACATTCACTTCTACATCCACTGAAACCAACCCGGCGAAGGGCTGCTACTGGAAATGTGAGGACGAGAGGCCAAGATATGAGGACAGTTCACTCTGAAGATTCTGACTCCATTCTCATGCGAGAGATACGTGATCCAAAGGAATTCACCCCGCCACAACGACGGTCTTGCACTGCGATACGAACTAGCATGGATGGAGCTATGCGTCGGTGCCTATTCAAAGTTCACACCACCCACCCTAGCTCTGCGCACTCACAAAACAGTGCTAGTCGCAACACAAGTAAGGATTCCGTTCCATAGAACCATGTACTTCTCTGAATTTCAAACAAGCGCACTAGGATGATGGCCTGATATGGATACCCCCTCCAAAAACAGTGTGATTTTCGAGAAATATCTTATAGTTTAGAAAAAACATTGGAAAATTACAAAAATTAGAGGGTGTTATAGTCACCTTGGCTGCAACTATATACATGGTGTTAAAAACGGAATTTCTAGCACACATAAAATGAGTTAGACATAAGTCACACTATGTGAGACGCGTAAAAGTGGTACCCATATCAGGCCATTCCCCTCTACACTATTATCAAGCATCTCATGCATGTCGTTGCATCCATGTACTGTACCAGGACCTCCTCAAAGTGAACCACTTCCCATATCAGTAGACATTCATGGAGATGGTGAAGCGGCTGTTAGCTTTGAAGGAATTCGTAGTGACGCGCGAAGCCCTTTCTATCAGCGCCAATGCAGTGAGCAACATAGGATGGACATCGAACTTCAATCCGGAGAGGACGTTGAAGTAGGTAGGGGGAAAGCTCGTACGCGAGCCTTGGATAGGAGAGCGGAGAGCGGAGAGCAGAAATTTCACTTTTACAGAGGAAATTTTGAACAATTTATTTACTTGGTTAGGTAAAATTAGGAAAAAATTCATCTAAATTTAGGTTTTTACTCTCCTAAAAATAGTTTTACCACATGGTAACTTTCCAATAATAGTTTATGCACGATAAATGTCTATTTTTGTCACATTTCAGAAAATTTACCGTGGTAAAACTGTCTTAGTATTAGCGCCGGTGAGTCTCTATACTAAACACCGGGATTGGCCATGGATTGTCCCGGGCAGTCCTGGGACCAATCAATGGAACAGTCCCTGGGCTGATTTCGGCAGTCTCGGGACCAAGCACCAAGACAGCTCCTGGGCTGTTCGGGGCAGTCCCGGGACCAAGCACGGGAATAGCCCTTAGGCTCTCCCGGGCAGTCCCGGGACCTTGCACAGAGACAGTCCCAGGGAGTCTCGTGACCAAAAATAGAAATGAATTGACGGCTTGCACTTAGTCCGTCCGCATTTTTTAATTAGATCGTATTGTCACTGACTTTGAATCCAGCCGAATCAGTGATGCCAATATAAGAATAGACCTATTCTGACTCATGGAAGTCTAGTAATGATGGACATGATTGAAAAAGTTGTGCACCAAAATTGACTTCGAAGACTTTGTGTTTGACTACTACGGACAGATGATGATGCGTAATATATATGTTGCTATTTACAACGCTCATCTATATTGTGTGTCCGCTTATCTCTCGTAGTAGTGTCGCCTACAATTTTGTGTATTGAGTGTCTAGTTTGTCGTTGTAGAGAAATGGATACAAGCTTCACGGGCGAGTCTTCCATTGAGGTTGGTACGGCACATGGAATAGGATCAATAGTACCATCCCGATCACAGATGTATCTTGCTATGATTGAGCACATCAGTATGTTCCATTCTCGATACAGATGGGACGCAACTAGATTGGATTCAACCGTTAGTGAAGAGAGAGGATCACTTGACATGGTCGAACAGTTGAGGATTGAGTGTCCATACGCCTTCATTCAATTGAGCGACAAATTCGGATTTGGAACTGGACGGTATTACATATTCAAGATGTCAGAAGATGGACCTGGCAGCGGCGTTGATCTTGTGACGCGCATGCAACCGGGTAGGGACCTAGACAAACGTTGGATCATGTTTGACCACCTCAACCGAGTAAGAGGTTGGACAACTATGTCTTGCTACGTTTATGATTCAGAAATGTGTCGCCTGATGACAATAGCCACATGCGAGATCTTGAGCGATGATGTCGATTCACAGAAGCTCATGTGGTTGGCTCTCAACAACGTGATGGAACGAAATGGAGTTCCGAACCCTTACTTCAAGGGATTTGTAGCAGACGGGGATGATGCGAACTGGATGGCGGTGAGGATTGTGTACGGGAATGGAAATCCCAATAGGAAGATGGTTGGTAGAGAAAGGTACAATGAAGTTGATTGGACCGGCTCTTTGGAGCGATACGCAGTGGAGCACATCCGGCCAGACCTCCAAGAAATGCATAAGAGACTCTGTACGAATTTCAAAGAAGCGAAGACCCCGTGGGAGGCTGAAGAGTTCTACCATTGCACTAGAGACTAGTGGCTGTCCTCAGGAGCTGCCACTGAAGATGGACTGCGAGAGCTGGATGATTGGCTCGGATTTTGGCACTTCAGATTCCGTCAATGGGGTGGATTCTATGAGCTTGTGAGAGTTGATTGCCTATTCATAAATATGTTATCTTACGAATCCGAATGACTACTTTGTCGTCTTACTCATTCAACATTTGGTATGTGGCTTCCAGGATCTAACGGCAGAGCAGATTGCGGACACTCTTTCATGCAACATAGGCGAGACTGTACACAGCTACTGGCAGCGGATGTCACAGAGTAGAGGGACGTGTTTGTACGTTGCTACAATAGACGATATGATGCGCTCAGTAAAGCAGTCAGTTGAGTACGAGTCCTATTTGAAAGACAATCATCGAGAGCAAGCAATGACCTTGATGAGCATTGGATATGGGCTCTAAAAGAGATAGTAGTAGTGCCGTGTTTGTAGATCCAATTGATATAAATTGCATCCAAGGGTCGTCACGAGCCTATGCATATATGTGAAAGGATTAGAACCTTTCGGTTCCAATGCATAAACATTGCATAAATAAAAATCAAAAGTGGAAACATAATAATTATAATTCAACAAATGCGTATATATTGAATATAAAGCTTAATATCTATTACCAGAGCTACCCTCACTAGAGGAGTTAAAATCATCCTCTCCTTGGACTGCCTCGTCATCCACAAATGCACGCACTCCTCGAACATATCGTCGCTTGCGATGGTATGGAGGTGGAGAGGCTGTAGCGTACGCCTGGGCAATCGCGGCCACGTACTCAGGCAGCGTGAAATTTGGAGGAGGACTCAAATACCGATCACGATTTGACGCAATAATTCTCACCCCACTGTTCAAGAGAACAAAATTGAAACAAATCAGAATTCGGTTTAGAAATATTGTAAAGTGCAAATGATTGTACAATATCA
This sequence comes from Pohlia nutans, assembly GCA_022496805.1. Lineage (NCBI taxonomy): Eukaryota > Viridiplantae > Streptophyta > Bryopsida > Bryales > Mniaceae > Pohlia > Pohlia nutans. The sequence continues at coordinate 21,595,885 of CM040094.1, forward strand.
AATTTGGAAACATGCTTGAGCGATACAACTTACGCACAATTGGCTGTTAGTCTCTGCCTCTTCGGTTTCTTAGCAGGCGCCGGATTTGATGGAGGAGTGCTGACCCTGCCCTTTCCCATAAGGTCGTTTGCTTTAGGTAGTCGCAGTGGTGCAATGAGCTCTTCAAAAAATCTGTCGATCATCCTCCAATGCCAGAATGTGACGACCGAGAGCTAAGCATGCCTTTGATGGATGTACCTGTCAATGGGACAAAATGCAAAATCTTAGACTTAGATGATGTGATACGTTACAAAAATGTAGCTCAAACTATGATTCAAGTCATTGGAGCATACCTGTAGCGGCCTTGCAATCGAGAACGACATCCCCAGCCTTGCAAAACTGCTGAATTAGCAGATGGAAGAAAGGCTGATTCTTCTCACGAGCACCTCTCCAAGGAACACTCCTGTTCATAGTCATGTCATCGTCTGTGACGTTAAAGAGAGCGTCACTCTTTTCAACATGATCACCCATGTAGTTCTTACCACGGTTAGCGGTGAAAGAGAATTTTGATTGAACCTCTCGCCGTACAAATAGTTGGATCCAAAACCTTACAGACTGCAAGATCAAACGAAGTACACACAAAATAGTGAACAATGTGAGCAAGAGATGTATTTCAAATATTAGTTTGCGATGCAACCAAGATTCAACAACACTACGACATTCCAAATATTGCAATAAGTGATAGTACAAGGAAACATAGAATTGAGTTGAATTAGTAGATACCGTCATTGAAGGATCACGGGGCAATGCAAGGTGCATTTCATTGATTCCCACCAGTCCTTCAATAGCTTCATGTCGTACTGGTGAGCCTTATCTTCGATCTCCCTCATCAAAGCACGGTCGTCACAGTGGATGAGGACAAGAGCTCCGTCGTCGTGAAGATATGCGTCCGCCATCTCGAACACATCCTCGGTATAACTCTTGGCACGCTTGTTCCACTCAGGAACAAAAGTGGAGATTCCTGGGACTGGCAGATTCTCTGGGATATCTGCGATGATCAAATCAATACCGGTGTGCTTGTATTTGATACAATGTTCGGAGACAACAGTACGATCTCGTCCAGCTTGAGCCTGCAAAGATTGAGTCGTCAAACTTACAAGTGAGACAATTGTGCAATGCAAGAATTGATTCACATGCAAACAAGCTTGAGTTTCGGGGAGAATAAGAATACCTTGGCAATGGTTTCGTGTAGCCTCAGCCACCTAGGATCAGTGCCTTGAGTTCCTTGAGCGGCGTCCGCTAGTGCAGACAATGAAGTGCACTCAACATACACCTCTATCGATTGCTGATCAAAGATGGAAGAGCTAGCAGAGGAAAATTGATCGCGCTTCTTCTTTCGCAATTGTCAAGCCGTTGCATGATAGGCATTAGAGATGGAAGAATCTGGAGCTTGGGGTGTAACGCAATCACCTTGGCCTTGCTCTGACGGTGGTTCGAAATCGTCGTCATCCTCGTCCGACTCCTCTCTGGCCGCGTCTTGTCTAGTCGCCTCCTCTTGCCTGGCCACAATTTCTGTCTCAGCTCTCTCCTTCTCAACCCTCTCCTTCTCAACCGCCTCCTTCTCTGCTGTCTCCTTCTCAGCCAATGCCAGTTGCTCTTTCTCTAGCTTCTCCCTGGCCGCCTTCTCCTTCCTCGTCTCGCGCTTCTTCTTCAATGGGGGCGTTGCTTCCTCTGTCTCCTCTTCTTCAATATCAACTACCACAAGCACTCCACCGTCGTGCTTGGTTCTCTCTGCTTGTTCCACGGAAGGTGTAAAGTTTCCTCTGCAATCTAAATACCAGCATCCTGACTGGAGATGTGCCTGCTTGTATTTCTTGAGCTGCTCTGCGGTGTACATCACAAGGTCGGATTCCTTCTGAATCCACGAATGGAAGTACGGAGGAAGGCAATCTTTATGGATTCCCTCATTTGCAAGAAGCATTCGTACAAAGTACCTACAATTCAGAGCACTCGAGTCAGCAGCAATTTCCATGACGCACTGATAATGCATTTTTATAAACTTGCATAAATTGAACATAACAATGAAAAACATCAAAATAGAACACGAACCAGTAGACAACGCGCTTCACGACTTCGGCACATCCAGGGAACTCCTTGAATACAGCCTTTTTCCAATACTGCCTATTGTCCTTGGATCCAATGAACATAGGAAATGCTTTTTCCCATAGGAGGATTCGCCAGCTTTCAACATAATCACCTGGTCTACGGACTTCAGGAACAGACCAGTCCACGGTAATATGCTCGTCCGTAAGAATCTGTCCAACCATGTTAACAACAGCCTCCTCCAACTGTTGCAATGAGCAAGCAAAGTTAGTAATACAATTCAAAGGAATCCAAGTTAGATAGCATGTAACTGGGCAAAGTGGAGATAATGTGTACCTCAGCCCAGAACGCAGCCTTGTGAATCCAATGTTCGAATGCCTTTGGATCCTTGTAGTCCTTGTCCTTGGGCAATGGGAAGCGATATGCTCGTCTAGCTTCGTCTGATGCGTTCCACCAACGAAGCCACCTCGCCTTGAATTTTGGCTCAACGATAGAGACACCAAGTCTTTGAAGCTTATCGATCGTCATCTCCGGTGTTGCATTCTCACTAAAATGGCGATCAATCTGCGTGAGACAAGATTTCAGCAAATCTAAAAGTTAAAGCAAGGTTTTTCCATTGAATAGGTAAAGATCAAAATCACACCTCTTTCATCCAATCATCCCCATTCTTGGGATTTGCAACGGCAAGATATTTTTCGAAGTCACATGATCGGATCGACTTCACTCTGGCATCTACCGCAATCTTCATTGCATCCCAGACTCCAGTTGCGGTCCTCTCTTCTGGAATGGTCTTCTTTGTGTATTCTCGTGCAGCATCGTCAGCGACAAGCGCTAACTCACGCTACAATACAAATAGAAATGAATATGAGAAATCTAACTATGGTATAGATAAGTTAATTCAATGTGCATTTTTCATACATGATGATAGTTACCTTGAATAAAAAGCTGATGAAGACGTCGATAGTGAGAGAATACCAAGTATTTGACTTTGGCTTCACCCGCTCACAGTGCACAAACTCCTGCTTCGTGATGAGATCTTTGAATGCAGACAAGGGGAGCACACCGAATGTCCGCATTCGTCGAAGTCGAGCAGGGATGGTGCTCTCATTAGAAGAGAAATGAGCCCTCCAAGGGGCTTTTTCGATGTTCGGGCCAAAATCTAATTTTTTATTGGAATTATTTTTTAAATGAAAATATTTTTAAAAATAAAATGTTAATAAAATAAAATAAAAATTAATATTTAAAATATTTAGAAAATGTTTAAAAAATGTTCAAAGATTATTTGAACAATTTTTAATATTAAAAATATATTAAAAAATATATTAATTTTTTTAAAAAAAACTTTTAATATTTAAATATCCAATCTGAAATGTCGAACTCATGCCACATCAGATTTCATTTTTAAAATATTTTTATATTAATTAAATATTTTAAAAAAATTCAAAAAGTTAAAATAAAAATAAAAACTCGAGGCTTTTTAGAGGGCTCAAATTTCTTGTAATGTCACGTGGTCATTCTCCGTGGACCTAAACAACATTAGCAAGATAAGTAACGATACAAATGAATGTTGCATGAATTCCAATGTAATGCATATAAATTCACAGAGTTCAAATAAGGGACAAACCAATTGACATCCCCCATTGCGTTAAGCAAGCGCGCTACTGATCCTCTGGGATCAAGGAAAATTGACTCGACCCTGTAATGCCACTTTAGCTCGTTCGCATGGCAGTTGGTGATGTGCCTGGTCCATGCTGTTACGCGGTGGTTGCCGTCCCAAACATAGAAAATCTTCCGACGGAGTGGGGCCAAATCAGCATCTGCTTCAAGCTCGAGCTCAAACTCGGCATTGACTTGCTGCCAATGAGGACTCCACGTTCCAATCGTGTCGTCCGTCAACTCACATGACTCTTCGTGGCTGTTGTACACGGAGATGTACAAGACCCGGTCGCCGTCACGATATCCATTTACGAACTCGTTCTCCAGTCTTTGAACATCCACCTCTCCAACAGCTCTGACTTCGTCCATAACTATCATCCTGCACAATGGCACTTGAAGCCGCGATTTCTTCCTTGGACTCAATCGCAGAGATTCAATAAGGCCGTTGTGATCAACCTTCAGCGACCTGCGGTGCTCCATCTCACTCTCACCAGGAGTGGTGATATTATCAGGACATTTACTCAATAGCTCATCGTCCTCGTCTATTGAATCCAGTTGATCAACCTTCAGAAACAGAAGTGATAAAAAAAAATTATTGATTGCACAATTGCATGACACAAGTAGGAAAGTAGCATAGATAATAGATCCACATTGAAAGATGAAATGAATAGACCAAAGTCTTTGAATCTATGCAAAGCGGTGATTGCGCAGCCTACGCATGTAGGATCTACGTGTCATCTCTGAATGATCTCTACTACGACTACGACCGCGGAGTCGTGCGGTACTAAGGCGCCCATGAATCGCTGGCAATGCACGGACGATCATCAACACCGGAGATAGGAGCGGAGGTGGAGGCGACGTCGGCACGTAGTCCTCGGCCGAAGGCATATCCGGAGGAGAGGTAGGAATGAAGTCAACCATAGGAGGAAACCCCTCGGGAGAAGTTGGCACAAACGGATGCGACTCAAGCATAGTAACTGAAGGAGGAGAAATTGCAATCTGATTACTAGGCTGTTGCATTCTCAAGGACGAGAACACAAATGGATCAATCTGATAGCATGTGCAGAACTTCTCCTCGACACTCTCCACATCCCTCAGGTCAATTACCTCAGTGGATGCAGCTACAGGTACAGAGCCATCACCCTGAAAAGAAAAATAATCACATATGACGATCATTAAAAAAAATGAATTCATAGTTGGGGTAAACAAATCTACAAGGCCACACGATTATCAAAATTATCAAATTCTATTTGATTTATTCCTTACCCAGTCCAAAATTCAATATTTGGTATAGAATGTACTTATCAAGATCCGAATTTTAAACAAACAAGATGAATTGTTTAATATTCTATCTCCCAAGTATTATTGCAGTCAACTTATTTAAATTAAAAAATCAATTTGCCATTCAAACAAGTAACACTTGTAAAGGGACTCATATACGAGTGCCACTTTGCCTCTATCAAACCAATCCAATGCACCTTCTAAAGTCATGTTTTTTAAGTTAGAAAAGAACTCAATGATTGAATCAAGTCACACTTGTAGAGGCACTCGTATACGAGTGCTTCTTTGCCTCTATCAAACCAATCCAATGCACTTTCTAGAGTCATGTTTTTAAATTAAAAAAGCACTTAATGATTGAAACAAGTCACACTTGTAGAGGCACTCCTATACGAGTGCCTCTTTGCCTCTATCAAACCAATCCAATGCACCTTCTACAGTCATGTTTCTTAAATTAGAAAAGCACCTAATGATTGAAACAAGTCACACTTGTAGACGCATTCGTATACGAGTGCCTCTTTGCTCCTATCACACCAATCCAATGCACCTTCTAGAGTCATGTTTCTTAAATTAGAAAAGCACCTAATGATTGAAACAAGTCACACTTGTAGACACACTCGTATACGAGTGCCTCTTTGCTCCTATCACACCAATCCAATGCACCTTCTAGAGTCATGCTTTTTAAATTAGAAAAGCACTTAATGATTGAAACCAGTCACACTTGTAAAGGCACTCGTATACGAGTGCCTCTTTGCCTCTATCAAACCAGTACAATACACCTTCTAGAGTCATGTTTTTTAAGTTAAAAAAGCACTTAATGATTGAAACAAGTCACACTTGTAGAGGCACTCGTATACAAGTGTCTCTTTGCCTCTATCAAACCAATCCAATGCACCTTCTAGAGTCATGGTTTTAAATTAGATAAGAACTTAATGATTGAAACAAGTCACACTTGTGGAGGCACTCGTATACGAGTGCCTCTTTGCCTCTATCAAACTAATCCAATGCACCTTCTAGAGTCATGTTTTTTAAATCAGATAAGCACTTAATGATTGAATCAAGTCACTCTTGTAGAGGCACTCGCATAAGAGTGCCTCATTGCCTCTATCAAACCAATCCAATGCACTTTCTAGAGTCATGTTTTTTCAGTTAGAAAAGCACTTAATGATTGAATCAAGTCACACTTGTAGAGACACTCGTATACGAGTGCCTCTTTGCCTCTATCAAACCAATCCAATGCACCTTCTAGAGTCATGTTTTTTAAGTTAGAAAAGCACTTAATGATTGAATCAAGTCACACTTGTAGAGACACTTGTATACGAGTGCCTCTTTGCCTCTATCAAACCAATCCAATGCACCTTCTAGAGTCATGTTTTTTAAGTTAGAAAAGCACTTAATGATTGAATCAAATCACACTTGTAGAGGCACTCGTATACGAGTGCCTCTTTGCCTCTATCAAACTAATCCAATGCAACTTCTAGAGTTATGTTTTTTAAGTTAGAAAGGCACTTAATGATTGAATCAAGTCTCACTTGTAGAGGCACTCGTATACGAGTGCCTCTTTGCCTCTATCAAACCAATCCAATGCACCTTCTAGAGTCATGTTTTTTAAGTTAGAAAAACACTAAATGATTGAATCAAGTCACACTTGTAGAGGCACTCGTATACGAGTGCCTCTTTGCCTCTATCAAACCAATCCAATGCACTTTCTAGAGTCATGTTTTTTAAGTGAGAAAAGCACTTAATGATTGAATCAAGACTCACTTGTAGAGGCACTCGTATACGAGTGCCTCTTTGCCTCTATCAAACCAATCCAATGTACTTTCTAGAGGCATGTTTTTTAAATCAGAAAAGCACTTAATGATTGAAACAAGTCACACTTGTAGAGGCACTCGTATACCAGTGCCTCTTTGCCTCTATCAAACCAATGCAATGCACCTTCTAGAGTCATGTTTTTTCAATCAGAAAAGCACTTAATGATTGAATCAAGTCACACTTGTAGAGGCACTCGTATACGAGTGCCTCTTTGCCTCTATCAAACCTGTCCAATGCACCTTCTAGAGTCATGTTTTTAAAATTAGAAATGCACTTAATGATTGAAACAAGTCACACTTGTACAGGCACTCGTTTACGACTACCTCTTTGCCTCTATCAAACCAGTCCAATGCACCTTCTAGAGTCATGTTTCTTATGTTAGAAAAGCACTTAATGATTGAAACAAGTCACACTTGTAGAGGCACTCGTATACCAGTGCCTCTTTGCCTTTATCAAACCAATGCAATGCACCTTCTAGAGTCATGTTTTTTCAGTTAGAAAAGCACTTAATGATTGAATCAAGTCACACTTGTAGAGGCACTCGTATACGAGTGCCTCTTTGCCTCTATCAAACCTGTCCAATGCACCTTCTAGAGTCATGTTTTTAAAATTAGAAATGCACTTAATGATTAAAACAAGTCACACTTGTACAGGCACTCGTTTACGAGTGCCTCTTTGCCTCAATCAAACCAGTCCAATGCACCTTCTAGAGTCATGTTTCTTATGTTAGAAAAGCACTTAATGATTGAAACAAATCACACTTGTAGAGGCACTCCTGTAGGAGTGCCTCTTTGCCTCTATCAAACCAATCCAATGCACCTTCTAGAGTCATGTTTTTTAAGTTAGAAAAGTACTTAATGATTGAATCAAGTCACACTTGTAGTGACACTCGTATACGAGTGCCTCTTCGCCTCTATCAAACCAATCCAATGCACCTTCTAGAGTCATGTTTTTTAAGTTAGGAAAGCACTTAATGATTGAATCAAGTCACACTTGTAGAGGCACTCGTATAGGACTGCCTTTTTGCCTCTATCAATCCAATCCAGTGCACCTTCTAGACTCATGTTTTTTAAGTTAGAAAAGCACTTAATGATTGAATCAAGTCACACTTGTAGAGGCACTCGTATACGACTGCCTCTTTGCCTCGATCAATCCAATCCAATGCACCTTCTAGACTCATGTTTTTTAAGTTCGAAAAGCACTTAATGATTGAATCAAGTCTCACTTGTAGAGGCACTCGTATACGAGTGCCTTTTTGCCTCTATCAAACCAATGCAATGCACCTTCTAGAGTCATGTTTTTCATATCAGAAAAGCACTTAATGATTGAATCAAGTCACACTTGTAGAGGCACTCGTATACGAGTGCCTCTTTGCCTCTATCAAACCTGTCCAATGCACCTTCTAGAGTCATGTTTTTAAAATTAGAAAAGCACTTAATGATTGAAACAAGTCACACTTGTACAGGCACTCGTTTACGAGTACCTCTTTGCCTCTATCAAACCAGTCCAATGCACCTTCTAGAGTCATGTTTCTTATGTTAGAAAAGCACTTAATGATTGAATCAAATCACACGTGTAGAGGCACTCGTATACGAGTGCCTCTTTGCCTCTATCAAACTAATCCAATGCAACTTCTAGAGTTATGTTTTTTAAGTTAGAAAGGCACTTAATGATTGAATTAAGTCACACTTGTAGAGGCACTCGTATACGAGTGCCTCTTTGCCTCTATCAAACCAGTCCAATGCACCTTCTAGAGTCATGTTTTTAAAATCAGATAAGCATTTAATGATTGAATCAAGTCTCACTTATAGAGGCACTCGTATACGAGTGCCTCTTTGCCTCTATCAAACCAATCCAATGCACCTTCTAGAGTCATGTTTTTTAAGTTAGAAAAACACTAAATGATTGAATCAAGTCACACTTGTAGAGGCACTCGTATACGAGTGCCTCTTTGCCTCTATCAAACCAATCCAATGCACTTTCTAGAGTCATGTTTTTTAAGTGAGAAAAGCACTTAATGATTGAATCAAGTCTCACTTGTAGAGGCACTCGTATACGAGACCCTCTTTGCCTCTATCAAACCAATCCAATGTACTTTCTAGAGTCATGTTATTTAAATCAGAAAAGCACTTAATGATTGAAACAAGTCACACTTGTAGAGGCACTCGTATACCAGTGCCTCTTTGCCTTTATAAAACCAATGCAATGCAGCTTCTAGAGTCATGTTTTTTCAATCAGAAAAGCACTTAATGATTGTATCAAATCACACTTGTAGAGGCACTCGTATACGAGTGCCTCTTTGCCTCTATCAAACCTGTCCAATGCACCTTCTAGAGTCATGTTTCTAATGTTAGAAAAGCACTTAATGATTGAAACAAATCACACTTGTAGAGGCACTCGTGTAGTAGTGCCTCTTTGCCTCTATCAAACCAATCCAATGCACCTTCTAGAGTCATGTTTTTTAAGTTAGAAAAGTACTTAATGATTGAAACAAGTCACACTTGTACAGGCACTCGTTTACGAGTACCTCTTTGCCTCTATCAAACCTGTCCAATGCACCTTCTAGAGTCATGTTTTTTATGTTAGAAAAGCACTTAATGATTGAAACAAATCACACTTGTAGACGCACTCGTGTAGGAGTGCCTCTTTGCCTCTATCAAACCAATCCAATGCACCTTCTAGAGTCATGTTTTTTAAGTTAGAAAAGTACTTAATGATTGAATCAAGTCACACTTGTAGAGGCACTCGTATACGACTGCCTCTTTGCCTCTATCAATCCAATCTAATGCACCTTCTTGACTCATGTTTTTTAAGTTAGAAAAGCACTTAATAATTGAATCAAGTCACACTTGTAGAGGCACTCGTATACGAGTGCCTCTTTGCCTCTATCAAACCAATCCAATGCACCTTCTAGAGTCATGTTTTATAAGTTAGAAAAGCACTTAATGATTGAATCACGTCACACTTGTAGAGGCACTCGTGTAGGAGTGCCTCTTTGCCTCTATTAAACCAATCCGTTGCACCTTCTAGAGTCATGTTTTTTAAGTTAGAAAAGTACTTAATGATTGAATCAAGTCACACTTGTAGAGGCACTCGTATACGAGTGCCTCTTTGCCTCTATCAATCCAATCCAATGCACCTTCTAGACTCATGTTTTTTAAGTTAGAAATGCACTTAATGATTGAATCAAGTCACACTTGTAGAGGCACTGGTATACGACTGCCTCTTTGCCTCTATCAATCCAATCCAATGCACCTTCTAGAGTCATGTTTTTTAAGTTAGAAAAGCACTTAATGATTGAATCAAGTCTCACTTGTAGAGGCACTCGTATACGAGTGCTTCTTTGCCTCTATCAAACCAATCCAATGCACCTTCTAGACTCATGTTTTTAAGTTAGAAAAGCACTTAATGATTGAATCAAGTCTCACTTGTAGAGACACTCGTATAGGAGTGCCTCTTTGCTTCTATCAAACCAATGCAATGCAGTTTCTAGAGTCATGTTTTTTAAGTTAGAAAAGCACTTAATGATTGAATCAAGTCACACTTGTAGAGGCACTCGTATACGAGTGCCTCTTTGCCTCTATCAAACCTGTCCAATGCACCTTCTAGAGTCATGTTTTTTAAATCAGAAAAGCACTTAATGATTGAATCAAGTCACTCTTGTAGAGGCACTCGCATACGAGTGCCTCTTTGCCTCTATCAAACCAATCCAATGCACCTTCTAGACTCATGTTTTTTAAGTTAGAAAAGCACTTAATGATTGAATCAAGTCTCACTTGTAGAGGCACTCGTATACGAATGCCTCTTGGCCGCTATCAAACCAATCCAATGCACCTTCTAGACTCATGTTTTTTAAGTTAGAAAAGCACTTAATGATTGAATCAAGTCTCACTTGTAGAGGCACTCGTATACGAGTGCCTCTTTGCCTCTATCAAACCAATGCAATGCACCTTCTAGAGTCATGTTTTTTAAATCAGAAAAGCACTTAATGATTGAATCAAGTCACACTTGTAGAGGCACTCGTATACGACTGCCTCTTTGCCTCTATCAATCCAATCCAATGCACCTTCTAGAGTCATGTTTTTTAAGTTAGAAAAGCACTTAATGATTGAATCAAGTCACACTTGTAGAGGCACTCGTATACGAGTGCCTCTTTGCCTCTATCAAACCAATGCAATGCACCTTCTAGACTCATGTTTTTTAAGTTAGAAAAGCACTTAATGATTGAATCAAGTCTCACTTGTAGAGTCACTCGTATACGAGTGCCTCTTTGCCTCTATCAAACCTGTCCAATGCACCTTCTAGAGTCATGTTTTTTAAATCAGAAAAGCACTTAATGATTGAATCAAGTCATTCTTGTAGAGGCACTCGCATACGAGTGCCTCTTTGCCTCTATCAAACCAATCCAATGCACCTTCTAGACTCATGTTTTTTAAGTTAGAACAGCACTTAATGATTGAATCAAGTCACACTTGTAGAGACACTCGTATACGAGTGCCTCTTCGCCTCTATCAAACCAATCCAATGCACCTTCTAGAGTCATGTTGTTTAAGTTAGAAAAGCACTTAATGATTGAATCAAGTCACACTTGTAGAGGCACTCGTATACGACTGCCTCTTTGCCTCTATCAAACCAATCCAATGCACCTTCTAGACTCATGTTTTTTAAGTTAGAAATGCACTTAATGATTGAATCAAATCTCACTTGTAGAGACACTCGTATACGAGTGCCTCTCTGCCTCTATCAAACCAATCCAATGCACCTTCTAGACTCATGTTTTTAAAGTTAGAAAAGTACTTAATGATTGAATCAAGTCTCACTTGTAGAGGCACTCGTATACGAGTGCCTCTTTGCCTCTATCAAACCAATCCAATGCACCTTCTAGACTCATGTTTTTTAAGTTAGAAAAGTACTTAATGATTGAATCAAGTCACACTTGTAGAGGCACTCGTATACGAGTGCCCCTTTGCCTCTATCAAACCAATGCAATGCACCTTCTAGAGTCATGTTTTTTAAGTTAGAAAAGTACTTAATGATTGAATCAAGTCACACTTGTAGAGACACTCGTATACGAGTGCCTCTTCGCCTCTATCAAACCAATCCAATGCACCTTCTAGAGTCATGGTTTTTAAGTTAGGAAAGCACTTAATGATTGAATCAAGTCACACTTGTAGAGGCACTCGTATACGAGTGCCTCTTTGCCTCTATCAAACCAATCCAATGCACCTTTTAGACTCATGTTTTTAAAGTTAGAAAACCACTTAATGATTGAATCAAGTCTCACTTGTAGAGGCACTCGTATACGAGTGCCTCTTTGCCTCTATCAAACCAATCCAATGCACCTTCTAGACTCATGTTTTTTAAGTTAGAAAAGTACTTAATGATTGAATCAAGTCACACTTGTAGAGGCACTCGTATACGAGTGCCCCTTTGCCTCTATCAAACCAATGCAATGCACCTTCTAGAGTCATGTTTTTTAAGTTAGAAAAGTACTTAATGATTGAATCAAGTCACACTTGTAGAGACACTCGTATACGAGTGCCTCTTCGCCTCTATCAAACCAATCCAATGCACCTTCTAGAGTCATGGTTTTTAAGTTAGGAAAGCACTTAATGATTGAATCAAGTCACACTTGTAGAGACACTCGTATACGAGTGCCTCTTCGCCTCTATCAAACCAATCCAATGCACCTTCTAGAGTCATGTTGTTTATGTTAGAAAAGCACTTAATGATTGAATCAAGTCACACTTGTAGAGGCACTCGCATACGAGTGCCTCTTTGCCTCTATCAAACCAATCCAATGCACCTTCTAGAGTCATGTTTTTTAAGTTAGAAAAGTACTTAATGATTGAATCAAGTCACACTTGTAGAGACACTCGTATACGAGTGCCTCTTCGCCTCTATCAAACCAATCCAATGCACCTTCTAGAGTCATGGTTTTTAAGTTAGGAAAGGACTTAATGATTGAATCAAGTCACACTTGTAGAGGCACTCGTATACGAGTGCCTCTTTGCCTCTATCAAACCAATCCAATGCACCTTTTAGACTCATGTTTTTAAAGTTAGAAAACCACTTAATGATTGAATCAAGTCTCACTTGTAGAGGCACTCGTATACGAATGCCTCTTGGCCGCTATCAAACCAATCCAATGCACCTTCTAGACTCATGTTTTTTAAGTGAGAAAAGCACTTAATGATTGAATCAAGTCTCACTTGTAGAGGCACTCGTATACGAGTGCCTCTTTGCCTCTATCAAACCTGTCCAATACACCTTCTAGAGTCATGTATTTTAAATCAGAAAAGCACTTAATGATTGAATCAAGTCATTCTTGTAGAGGCACTTGCATACGAGTGCCTCTTTGCCTCTATCAAACCAATCCAATGCACCTTCTAGACTCATGTTTTTTAAGTTAGAAAAGCACTTAATGATTGAATCAAGTCACACTTGTAGAGACACTCGTATACGAGTGCCTCTTCGCCTCTATCAAACCAATCCAATGCACCTTCTAGAGTCATGTTTTTTAACTTAGAAAAGTACTTAATGATTGAATCAAGTCACACTTGTAGAGACACTCGTATACGAGTGCCTCTTCGCCTTTATCAAACCAATCCAATGCACCTTCTAGAGTCATGTTTTTTAAGTTAGAAAAGCACTTAATGATTGAATCAAGTCACACTTGTAGAGGCACTCGTATACGAGTGCCTCTTTGCCTCTATCAAACCAATCCAATGCACCTTCTAGACTCATGTTTTTTAAGTTAGAAAAGTACTTAATGATTGAATCAAGTCACACTTGTAGAGACACTCGTATACGAGTGCCTCTTCGCCTCTATCAAAGCAATCCAATGCACCTTCTAGAGTCATGGTTTTTAAGTTAGAAAAGCACTTAATGATTGAATCAAGTCACACTTGTAGAGGCACTCGTATACGAGTGCCTCTTTGCCTCTATCAAACCAATCCAATGCACCTTCTAGACTCATGTTTTTTAAGTTAGAAAAGTACTTAATGATTGAATCAAGTCACACTTGTAGAGACACTCGTATACGAGTGCCTCTTTGCCTCTATCAAACCAATCCAATGCACTTTCTAGACTCATGTTTTTTAAGTTAGAAATGCTCTTAATGATTGAATCAAGTCTTACTTGTAGAGGCACTCGTATACGAGTGCCTCTTTGCCTCTATCAAACCAATCCAATGCACCTTCTAGACTCATGTTTTTTAAGTTAGAAAAGCACTTAATGATTGAATCAAGTCTCACTTGTAGAGGCACTCGTATACGAGTGCCTCTTTGCCTCTATCAAACCAATCCAATGCACCTTCTAGACTCATGTTTTTTAAGTTAGAAAAGTACTTAATGATTAAATCAAGTCACACTTGTAGAGACACTCGTATACGAGTGCCTCTTCGCCTCTATCAAACCAATCCAATGCACCTTCTAGAGTCATGTTTTTTAAGTTAGAAAAGCACTTAATGATTGAATCAAGTCACACTTGTAGAGACACTCGTATACAAGTGCCTCTTCGCCTTTATCAAACCAATCCAATGCACCTTCTAGACTCATGTTTTTTAAGTTAGAAAAGCACTTAATGATTGAATCAAGTCTCACTTGTAGAGGCACTCGTATACGAGTGCCTCTTTGCCTCTATCAAACCAATCCAATGCACCTTCTAGACTCATGTTTTTTAAGTTAGAAAAGCACTTAATGATTGAATCAAGTCACACTTGTAGAGGCACTCGTATTCTTGTGCCCCTTTGCATCTATCAAACCAATGCAATGCACCTTCTAGACTCATGTTTTTTAGGTTAGAAAAGTACTTAATGATTGAATCAAGTCACACTTGTAGAGACACTCGTATACGAGTGCCTCTTCGCCTCTATCAAACCAATCCAATGCACCTTCTAGACTCATGTTTTTTAAGTTAGAAAAGTACTTAATGATTGAATCAAGTCACACTTGTAGAGACACTCGTATACGAGTGCCTCTTCGCCTCTATCAAAGCAATCCAATGCACCTTCTAGAGTCATGTTTTTTAAGTTAGAAAAGCACTTAATGATTGAATCAAGTCACACTTGTAGAGACACTCGTATACGAGTGCCTCTTCGCCTTTATCAAACCAATCCAATGCACCTTCTAGAGTCATGGTTTTTAAGTTAGAAAAGCACTTAATGATTGAATCAAGTCACACTTGTAGAGGCACTCGTATACGACTGCCTGTTTGCCTCTATCAGACCAATCCAATGCACCTTCTAGACTCATGTTTTTTAAGTTAGAAAAGTACTTAATGTTTGAATCAAGTCACACTTGTAGAGGCACTCGTATACGAGTGCCCCTTTGCCTCTATCAAACCAATGCAATGCACCTTCTAGACTCATGTTTTTTAAGTTAGAAAAGTAATTAATGATTGAATCAAGTCACCCTTGTAGAGGCACTCGTATACGAGTGCCTCTTTGCCTCTATCAAACCTGTCCAATGCACCTTCTAGAGTCATGTTTTTTAAATCAGAAAAGCACTTAATGATTGAATCAAGTTACTCTTGTAGAGGCACTCGCATACGAGTGCCTCTTTGCCTCTATCAAGCCAATCCAATGCACCTTCTAGACTCATGTTTTTTAAGCTAGAAAAGCACTTAATGATTGAATCAAGTCTCACTTGTAGAGTCATTCGTATACGAGTGCCTCTTTGCCTCTATCAAACCTGTCCAATGCACCTTCTAGAGTCATGTTTTTTAAATCAGAAAAGCACTTAATGATTGAAACAAGTCATTCTTGTAGAGGCACTCGCATACGAGTGCCTCTTTGCCTCTATCAAACCAATCCAATGCACCTTCTAGACTCATGTTTTTTAAGTTAGAAAAGTACTTAATGATTGAATCAAGTCACACTTGTAGAGGCACTCGTATACGACTGCCTGTTTGCCTCTATCAAACCTATCCAATGCACCTTCTAGACTCATGTTTTTTAAGTTAGAAATGCACTTAATGATTGAATCAAGTCTCACTTGTAGAGGCGCTCGTATACGAGTGCCTCTTTGCCTCTATCAAACCAATCCAATGCACCTTCTAGAGTCATGTTTTTTAAGTTAGAAAAGTACTTAATGATTGACTCAAGTCACACTTGTAGAGGCACTCGTATACGAGTGCCCCTTTGCCTCTATCAAACCAATGCAATGCACCTTCTAGACTCATGTTTTTTAAGTTAGAAAAGTACTTAATGATTGAATCAAGTCACACTTGTAGAGACACTCGTATACGAGTGCCTCTTCGGCTCTATCAAACCAATCCAATGCACCTTCTAGAGTCATGTTTTTTAAGTTAGAAAAGCACTTAATGATTGAATCAAGTCACACTTGTAGAGACACTCGTATACGAGTGCCTCTTCGCCTTTATCAAACCAATCCAATGCACCTTCTAGAGTCATGGTTTTTAAGTTAGAAAAGCACTTAATGATTGAATCAAGTCACACTTGTAGAGGCACTCGTATACGATTGCCTGTTTGCCTCTATCAAACCAATCCAATGCACCTTCTAGACTCATGTTTTTTCAGTTAGAAACGCACTTAATGATTGAATCAAGTCTCACTTGTAGAGGCACTCGTATACGAGTGCCTCTTTGCCTCTATCAAACCAATCGAATGCACCTTCTAGAGTCATGTTTTTTAAGTTAGAAAAGCACTTAATGATTGAATCAAGTCACACTTGTAGAGGCACTCGTATACGAGTGCCCCTTTGCCTCTATCAAACCAATGCAATGCACCTTCTAGACTCATGTTTTTTAAGTTAGAAAAGTACTTAATGATTGAATCAAGTCACACTTGTAGAGGCACTCGTATACGAGTGCCTCTTTGCCTCTATCAAACCTGTCCAATGCACCTTCTAGACTCATGTTTTTTAAGTTAGAGAAGCACTTAATGATTGAATCAAGTCACTCTTGTAGAGGCACTCGTATAGGACTGCCTCTTTGCCTCTATCAAACCAATCCAATGCACCTTCTAGAGTCATGTTTTTTAAGTTAGAAAAGTACTTAATGATTGAATCAAGTCACACTTGTAGAGGCACTCGTATACGAGTGCCCCTTTGCCTCTTTCAAACCAATGCAATGCACCTTCTAGACTCATGTTTTTTAAGTTAGAAAAGTACTTAATGATTGAATCAAGTCACACTTGTAGAGGCACTCGTATACGAGTGCCTCTTTGCCTCTATCAAACCTGTCCAAGGCACCTTCTAGAGTCATGTTTTTTAAGTTAGAAAAGCACTTAATGATTGAATCAAGTCACTCTTGTAGAGGCACTCGTATAGGACTGCCTCTTTGCCTCTATCAAACCAATCCAATGCACCTTCTAGAGTCATGTTTTTTAAGTTAGAAAAGTACTTAATGATTGAATCAAGTCACACTTGTAGAGACACTCGTATACGAGTGCCTCTTCGCCTCTATCAAACCAATCCAATGCACCTTCTAGAGTCATGTTTTTAAGTTAGGAAAGCACTTAATGATTGAATCAAGTCACACTTGTAGAGGCACTCGTATACGAGTGCCTCTTTGCCTCTATCAAACCAATCCAATGCACCTTTTAGACTCATGTTTTTAAAGTTAGAAAAGCACTTAATGATTGAATCAAGTCTCCTTTGTAGAGGCACTCGTATACGAATGCCTCTTGGCCGCTATCAAACCAATCCAATGCACCTTCTAGACTCATGTTTTTTAAGTTAGAAAAGCACTTAATGATTGAATCAAGTCTCACTTGTAGAGGCACTCCTATCCGAGTGCCTCTTTGCCTCTATCAAACCAATGCAATGCACCGTCTAGAGTCATGTTTTTTAAGTTAGAAAAGCACTTAATGATTGAATCAAGTCACACTTGTAGAGGCACTCGTATACGAATGCCTCTTGGCCTCTATCAAACCAATCCAATGCACCTTCTAGACTCATGTTTTTTAAGTTAGAAAAGCACTTAATGATTGAATCAAGTCACACTTGTAGAGACACTCGTATACGAGTGCCTCTTCACCTTTATCAAACCAATCCAATGCACCTTCTAGAGTCATGTTTTTTAAATTAGAAAAGCACTTAATGATTGAATCAAGTCACACTTGTAGAGGCACTCCTATACGAGTGCCTCTTTGCCTCTATCAAACCAATGCAATGCACCTTCTAGAGTCATGTTTTTTAAATCAGAAAAGCACTTAATGATTGAATCAAGTCACACTTGTAGAGGCACTCGTATACGAATGCCTCTTGGCCTCTATCAAACCAATCCAATGCACCTTCTAGAGTCATGTTTTTTAAGTTAGAAAAGCACTTAATGATTGAATCAAGTCTCACTTGTAGAGGCACTCCTATACGAGTGCCTCTTTGCCTCTATCAAACCAATGCAATGCACCTTCTAGAGTCATGTTTTTTAAATCAGAAAAGCACTTAATGATTGAATCAAGTCACACTTGTAGAGGCACTCGTATACGAATGCCTCTTGGCCTCTATCAAACCAATCCAATGCACCTTCTAGACTCATGTTTTTTAAGTTAGAAAAGCACTTAATGATTGAATCAAGTCTCACTTGTAGAGGCACTCCTATACGAGTGCCTCTTTGCCTCTATCAAACCAATGCAATGCACCTTCTAGAGTCATGTTTTTTAAATCAGAAAAGCACTTAATGATTGAATCAAGTCACACTTGTAGAGGCACTCGTATACGAATGCCTCTTGGCCTCTATCAAACCAATCCAATGCACCTTCTAGACTCATGTTTTTTAAGTTAGAAAAGCACTTAATGATTGAATCAAGTCACACTTGTAGAGACACTCGTATACGAGTGCCTCTTCACCTTTATCAAACCAATCCAATGCACCTTCTAGAGTCATGTTTTTTAAGTTAGAAATGCACTTAATGATTGAATCAAGTCTCACATGTAGAGGCACTCGTATACGAGTGCCTCTTTGCCTCTATCAAACCAATCCAATGCACCTTCTAGAGTCATGTTTTTGAAGTTGGAAAAGCACTTAATGATTGAATCAAGTCTCACTTGTAGAGTCACTCGTATACGAGTGCCTCTTTGCCTCTATTAAACCTGTCCAATGCACCTTCTAGAGTCATGTTTTTTAATCAGAAAAGCACTTAATGATTGAATCAAGTCATTCTTGTAGAGGCACTCGCATACGAGTGCCTCTTTGCCTCTATCAAGCCAATCCAATGCACCTTCTAGACTCATGTTTTTTAAGTTAGAAAAGCACTTAATGATTGAATCAAGTCACACTTGTAGAGACACTCGTATACGAGTGCCTCTTCGCCTCTATCAAACCAATCCAATGCACCTTCTAGAGTCATGTTTTTTAAATCAGAAAAGCACTTAATGATTGAATCAAGTCATTCTTGTAGAGGCACTCGCATACGAGTGCCTCTTTGCCTCTATCAAGCCAATCCAATGCACCTTCTAGACTCATGTTTTTTAAGTTAGAAAAGCACTTAATGATTGAATCAAGTCACACTTGTAGAGACACTCGTATACGAGTGCCTCTTCGCCTCTATCAAACCAATCCAATGCACCTTCTAGAGTCATGTTTTTTAAGTTAGAAAAGCACTTAATGATTGAATCAAGTCACACTTGTAGAGACACTCGTATACGAGTGCCTCTTCGCCTTTATCAAACCAATCCAATGCACCTTCTAGAGTCATGTTTTTTAAGTTAGAAAAGCACTTAATAATTGAATCAAGTCACACTTGTAGAGGCACTCGTATACGACTGCCTCTTTGCCTCTATCAAACCAATCCAATGCACCTTCTAGACTCATGTTTTTTAAGTTAGAAATGCACTTAATGATTGAATCAAGTCTCACTTGTAGAGGCACTCGTATACGAGTGCCTCTTTGCCTCTATCAAACCAATCCAATGCACCTTCTAGACTCATGTTTTTTAAGTTGGAAAAGCACTTAATGATTGAATCAAGTCTCACTTGTAGAGGCACTCGTATACGAGTGCCCCTTTGCCTCTATCAAACCAATGCAATGCACCTTCTAGACTCATGTTTTTTAAGTTAGAAAAGTACTTAATGATTGAATCAAGTCACACTTGTAGAGACACTCGTATACGAGTGCCTCTTCGCCTCTATCAAACCAATCCAATGCACCTTCTAGAGTCATGTTTTTTAAGTTAGAAAAGCACTTAATGATTGAATCAAGTCACACTTGTAGAGACACTCGTATACGAGTGCCTCTTCGCCTTTATCAAACCAATCCAATGCACCTTCTAGAGTCATGTTTTTTAAGTTAGAAAAGCACTTAATGATTGAATCAAGTCACACTTGTAGAGGCACTCGTATACGACTGCCTCTTTGCCTCTATCAAACCAATCCAATGCACCTTCTAGACTCATGTTTTTTAAGTTAGAAATGCACTTAATGATTGAATCAAGTCTCACTTGTAGAGGCACTCGTATACGAGTGCCTCTTTGCCTCTATCAAACCAATCCAATGCACCTTCTAGACTCATGTTTTTTAAGTTGGAAAAGCACTTAATGATTGAATCAAGTCTCACTTGTAGAGGCACTCGTATACGAGTGCCCCTTTGCCTCTATCAAACCAATGCAATGCACCTTCTAGACTCATGTTTTTTAAGTTAGAAAAGTACTTAATGATTGAATCAAGTCACACTTGTAGAGACACTCGTATACGAGTGCCTCTTCGCCTCTATCAAACCAATCCAATGCACCTTCTAGAGTCATGTTTTTTAAGTTAGAAAAGCACTTAATGATTGAATCAAGTCACACTTGTAGAGACACTCGTATACGAGTGCCTCTTCGCCTTTATCAAACCAATCCAATGCACCTTCTAGAGTCATGGTTTTTTTGATAGAAAAGCACTTAATGATTGAATCAAGTCACACTTGTAGAGGCACTCGTATACGACTGCCTCTTTGCCTCTATCAAACCAATCCAATGCACCTTCTAGACTCATGTTTTTTAAGTTAGAAATGCACTTAATGATTGAATCAAGTCTCACTTGTAGAGGCACTCGTATACGAGTGCCTCTTTGCCTCTATCAAACCAATCCAATGCACCTTCTAGACTCATGTTTTTTAAGTTAGAAAAGCACTTAATGATTGAATCAAGTCACACTTGTAGAGGCACTCGTATACGAGTGCCTCTTTGCCTCTATCAAACCAATGCAATGCACCTTCTAGAGTCATGTTTTTTAAATCAGTTAAGCACTTAATGATTGAAACAAGTCACACTTGTAGAGGCACTCGTATACGAGTGCCTCTTTGCCTTTATCAAACCAGTCGAATGCACTTTCTAGAGTCATGTTTTTTAAATTAGAAAAGCACTTAATGATTGAGACAAGTCACACTTGTAGAGGCACTCGTATACGAGTGCCTCTTTGCCTCTATCAAACCAGTCCAATGCACCTTCTAGAGTCATGTTTTTAAAATCAGATAAGCACTTAATGATTGAAACAAGTTACACTTGTAGAGGCACTCGTATACGAGTGCCTCTTTGCCTCTATCAAACCAGTGCAATGCACCTTCTAGAGTCATGTTTTTTAAATTAGAAAAGCACTTAATGATTGAAGCAAGTCACACTTGTAGAGGCACTCGTATACGAGTGCCTCTTTGCCTCCCTACCTAATTCAAAACAATTGAGAACTTCAATGTGATGTTCAATCTTCTTTATTTAAGGCATCATTCTTAAGTCAAATCAATACACACCTATCCAAGGCACTACCTTTGGTATCACAATATTTGTTAGAATTATGTTCCTAGCTAATACAGTGATATTCTTGGCTTTCATTGTGATTACATGTTATACTTTCATTGTGAGTCTATTGTATCCCAATCGAAAGTCAAAATCTAAATGTCAAAGTTTAATTCACATACACTTGAATCTACTTCTACATGTTTCAAGGGAGACTCTAAAAGGTGTCCATTTTAAGTGCCACAACTCAGTTGGAGAAGTGATAATGCATAGATAGTATGTTCTCACCAATTCCATTGGCAAGACCCATACCTGGACTTCGTTGTCTTGAGTGGCGTTCAAGGAATCAGATGATCCCCGCTCCAATTCTTCGTCCTCAGCCTCCATGTCTCCTTGCTCTGGCTCGTCTTCGCGTTCATCACTCGCTCTGTCCGACACTGCCTCCGATTCCGCAGCTGCTGCATCTGCACATTCGAAATGACCATGGTTGCTCTGCAGATCACATGCAGTCACCTCGTCCTGGCTGGGACCTCCCTCCGTACAATCATTCAATTTCGCCATCTGATGAGAGGATAAGTCCAATAGCCAATTAGAACAACATAGCTTCTTATCTCTTTCGGATCAAAAGGTCAATTAGCTGCTAGAATTTCAAGTGCTCTATGCGTGATTTCCTACATAGTAAGAGTTATTCTCAACATTCTCCTGAAGCCTGCTAGCAGCGACTTGTACATTCAAATTGTGCACAGATTTTTGAGATACACACACGATATCAATGACAAAGTAAAGTAGCTCCCGATCCTTGGTCAACCTGCGGAAGGAACTGTCTGCGGAACTGGTGCAGAGACTAGCAGGAATGAAGAGTTTGTTGGGGTGGTTCTATCACGTGGCAGAGAGAGCAAATGCCACCCTTGTTATATAGCTAAGTCAATGTATCATTCAAAATTTAGTCTAAACATTTAGTTACCAGCGGTTGCTTGAACTGAATGAAAGTAACATTAATGGCTCCTTCAACACAATTCATTGTGTAAATTAACAAAAAGAGTTTGCACAACTTATCAAGATGGCCATGGCCTTGACATTTTACCATCGTGCAGCTTCTACCTTCAAATATAAACTTGACTGGCTCACATCAATCGCACTCGATTAGGAGCACCACCATTGAGTGATGCACTAGTAGTCTAGTAAGCAGCAAATGAATTTCAATCATGTCCAAATTGATTTCGCACATCGATAAAAAAAAGGAATTTTTCGATTTATTGATCATCCATAAGCGCAATCAAATGAAATGACCGTGTTCTAATGCGATCAGACTCCCTCTGATAGAGGCGCCTTATTTTAATTCATACCAATGTATGAAGATAGTACTAAAACACAATTCTAGACTAAGTGCTATATTTTGAAAGATTTAAACTGTACTGAGCTAAACTATAAACAAAAGACATTCAGCTGCAATGAAATTACCAAATTCCTTCACAAACCCACAACACGTAAAACCCTTGAACAGAAACAAAAAGCAATCAAGTGACGAAAGCTGCATTAATTCTGAATCCCTGCAATTCGATGGGATTCATGACATTCCCAACCCAATTCGATGGAGAGACATGACATTCCCAACCCACAATTCATGGGATTCATGGCGGATAGTGCACAAGCCAATTGGAATGCACTAAGGATCATTTACGGAAATGGAAATCCAAAAGATCCAATGGTGGATCGGGAGAGGACATGCTTCTTTCATTGGTCTCAATCCTTCGAGAAGCATAACAAGCAATACATCGCCGAAGAATTTCGAGAACAACACAAGCGCCTTTGCATGCAGTATAGGGATTCCACAACCATGGCTGAGGCGCCTATGCAGTATAGGGATTCCACAACCATGGCATGAGTATATGTTGCTCTTACTATCTCTTTCCAGCGCCGTGCTTTCTAATATTGTTTAGTGACACGCCTTTTCATGGACTTCTTCAGAACCTTAACGAAGAGGCCTTAGCGGACATGCCATCCTGCAACCTTGCCCAGACAGTGCACAACAAATGGCTTCAAGCGTCTGGCAACAGAGGTAATGACCTCTACGTTGCCACTGTCGACGACTACATTCGCGCGTTTATGCAGGTAGTGGCATACTACCAATTCCTAAAGGGAGACGTTGGAGGATCCGGTCCCAGCAAGAACGAACTTAAGCTAAGACATGCACAACGACGAGCCCAAAACACGGGCGATCCTAGAGTTCTTAAGGAGGCAATGCTGGATATGCCCGGAGCTGATGAGTTTTGCATTTGTGATCCTCACTTGGAAGGAGAGGAGGTTTTTGGCTCAACCAAGCGAAAGCCGGACCTGCCGCTTAGAGATGACGGTGAGTCCCATCGGCCGGATCAGTGAACTACTCTCGTCCCCGAGCATCAAAACGGGCTGCTCTCTCTAGGGTAGCCTCTCTACCAGCAATAGCCGAGGAGAAAGAATTTGAAGCTTCAGAGATCATCGCATCACTCAGGGAGATTTCAATATCCCCTGTGATTCCATCCTCACCACCTGTCCTGGAAGGTGGTATTCAACATGTTACCGCGGTACAAGAATCCACTGTGAACGAGCGACTTTGGCACATTGCTCGGCTGTCCAAAAAAAGTGCCAAGTCGTGTTGGGCAATGAGAGCAGTAACTAAGAAGAAGTGCGATGCCAGAATTGTCCGGAATTCGACTAACACCCCCGCTCCAACATACACTGGTGAATGGCTAAACGTGAAGTTGGGCAGGGAGATAACCGAACAATTCTTCTTTTGCCCTGATGACATTAAGAGGTGCGTGAAGGGCACTCGACGCAAGTGGGTGAGGCACTTTTTGCCCACGGAACCAAGGCCGCCAATTCCTGATGTGTGGCCCGTGAAGCTGGGAACGAACCTCAAGCTCAAGGAGATTCAAGCGCTCGAAGCTGCAGGATTTCAGCTCCCACAAAAAGTTCAAGTGTCTCCTAGGAGGCTATTCTCCAATGCACCTCTCCCTTCAGATATGTCCGCTGTCCCAGTGCCATGTGATGCGGACCGGTATCCTGGAAAGCGGAAGTCGAAGAATGTTCGCCGTCAAGCCAACGTTCCCACCTCCAAGCAGTGTCTCAGCATTGAATCCTCCAAGATTTTAAAGGCAAGAATCCACAGTGTTACGATGGTACCACACCCAGGCTATGGGTGCATCATTGCTCTGGACTCTGGAACTCCACCTACTGTGACACAATACCAAATTACAGTGAGCTCAGATCCCGCGTGCACGTGTCCTGCATTCAAACAAACTATGGTCAAGTTTGGCAAGAAAGGTGGGTATTTTAGCTACTGCAAGCACGTTATTACGTGTTCATAAATGCGTGCAAACGTGATCCGAAAGTTGACCTTTTCATGCATGCCCCAACTTTCAGCTTCAACGAAATTAAGCTCCTTCTCGAAAGTGAAATATTGACCTACCCTAAATCATAGGCCATTTATGTAGTTTATAGATGTAATTTATAGCTGCTTATTAATAGTCACAACTCACAAGTTAATCTAGGGTTTTTGGCTGTATGCAACTGTATTGCGAGTGATGCAACTATAAGGCACTTTCTATAAAAAATGCAAGGGAGACGTGGAAGAGGCGTCCACGGCCGGTCTATTGGTCAATGTGTACTTCAACTTTTAATAAAGAGATGCATGTGAAAATTTTGTTTCTCACCTGTGTAAATGATGTTTTCGACCAGGATATTCAAATTTACCACAGTAAAAATATCATAAATGACTGCATTTTAATTTTTACTGTGGTAAAAACACAGTTTTCGACGGGAATTTACCTATGGAATATTCGAATCTGTCAGAGAATATTCGAATATTATGTTATTTTTAGTAAAAAATCTGACAATTCTCCGCTCTCCGCTCTCCATTTTCCGCTCTCCGCTCTCCGCTCTCCCATCCACCGCTCGCACGGTAGCCGCCCTCAAGTAGGTAGTACAATACCTGCCTTGGTGGACCAAAACGAGGACATCCGTGACTGCTTCGACAATGACTCTTCAGATAATTTATCTGAATTAGGTGATGAAGGTAATCACTATATCCGTAAAATTAAGGTGAAAGTGAATTCGCTTGAATGGGGTAGCGAGCACATTTCCAATCCATGTCAATTTACATATGGTTATGTGCGGGAGTTGGTTCTAGATGGAAGTTCTGGCTTGACGTGTTTCTCAGTGGACTTCGGGCAGTATTTAGGAGTCCAAATTGTTCCTGTTAGTGACTGCTTCCCATAGGACCCCCCTACGGTAACCGCCGAAGAAGAGGCAGCCATCACCTCTGTTATCTCCGTAGCAACGGCAAACGCATACACTGTGGCAGGCGAAGCAAATCAAAGTGACCATGAGGCGGACCCGGAATGGATACCGGATACTGAAGATGGGGGAGCCGGAGATATGGGAGCCAACGGAGCTGATATATTCTCATCTGGAGAGTCGGACCCAGATGTATATGATAGCACGGCAATACTTCTTGGCCAAATTGGGGAGTACGAGATGGGGCTGCGAACTGAAGAGGAGAGTACTTTTGAACAACGATTCCAAGACGCAAACTGGCATGCTAAATCTTGGAATCTATTGCCATGGCACGATTTCTGTGGTCCTACGCTCGGTGCTAAAGATGATCATGTGGAGAAGCTACTAACTCCGTTGGAGTGTTTTTTGACACTCTGGAACGACCGTATACAACAAAGGATTGTTCGTGAATCCAACAATTATGCGGTGTGGAGGGATCCTGTTTCGGGTGAAATGAAAGGTGGAAGGGACATCCAAAAGAAAATTACGCGTCTCTAATTTCGGCAATTCATTGGGATTTGTCCCTTCATGGCCATCACAGATCAACCAAGCGTTAGAGACTATAGGTCTGTGCAAGCCGAGTCAATGCACTGTGAAGCCGTGGCGAGGACAATGACGCGGGATCGTTTCCTGTATATCTTGAAAGTCCTTCACATTGTACCAAAAGGATCTATTTCTCATGACCGGAACGACCCGAAGTATGACCCAATTGTCCAGGTGCGTTGGTACTTGGACACACTTGTCAAAAATTACCAAGAAGCGTGGAATGCTTCTGAATTCTTGTGCGTAGACAAAATGATGGTGGCATACAATGGACGCTATTGCAGCTTCAAGCAATACATGCCTCTGAAGCCAGTCTCTCACGGCATTAAAATCTGGTGCCTTGCGTGTTCAGTAACCAAGTTTGTTTTGAATTTGGAAGTGTATGTTGGTTCGGCAAATGAAGCAATTCAAGGGTTGCCTCAACATGCATGTGGCTCAGGGGCAGGAGTGGTCACGCGTCTAACATCCGGGTGGGAGAATATGTGGCATACTGTTGTGATGGACAATTTTTTTTCGTCGCCAATGCTATTTGAAGACTTGAGGAAAAGGGGCTTCTATGCTATAGGAACCATACAGCAGGGTCGTATTGGATACCCGAGCAGCTTGAACTTTCCTACAAAGGGTGTGCGTGGTTCGTTGGAAGTGAGAATGCATCGGGAAAGGGAGATGGCTGCAATACATTGGTGTGACACTAAAGGTGTCCACTTTCTGTCTTCAAAAGCGGATCCAGTATAGCGCGGGGGGATGACCGTTTCTCGCAATTCAGGTGGCAAATCTGTAACTGTGCCAACGTCACCCATCCAGGACTTGTATGCGAAGGGCATGCGTGGGGTGGACACGCAAAATCAACTCCGAGTATCGTACAGCACTCAAATACACACGAAAAAATGGTGGCACCGGCCCTATTTCTTTGGCCTGGATACTACTCTTACAAATGCATATCTAATGCACAAGCACATGTGCTTGAAGCGGGAACTAGTGCCCATGAATCATCGCGACTTCCAGCTCGAAGTTGCGCATGGCTTTATGGGTTGTCCATTGCCAATGGATTTTGGCAAACGAGCTGCAACATCTGCCCAAACGAGCTCGGGCCAACGTGGTGGACGCAACGCAGTGGCACCGGCGCGAATGACTTCAGCAGTGGACCTTGATGATCATCTGGACACATTAGAGGAGCCGGAAGAGATATTATTATCTCAAGAGTCAGTGAACAATGCGCTTGACGCGGAGGAGGGTGTTGAAGAAGGACCAGATTTTATGCTGGAGGCAATTCTCAGACCTCCTACAACAACATTGAATCAGCCGATTCTACCTCAACATCGAAGAAGGCGGCCCAATTGGTTCCCCAATGTAGTGAATAATGCTCTTCACCGGCGTCATCGGTGGACAGCCCACTATAGCGCTAAAAGAGATAAGCGGCGTCGGTGCATAATATGCAAAAAAAGGACGAAGTGGTTCTGTCGTAGATGTAGGAGCGCTGCAATGTGCCCCGAGGCATGTTTTATTTCAGCCCACATAGGCTATGAAGAATAACAATTATTGCAATCGTTTTGCAGAGTGGAAGGAGCTACTGAAGCTGAAGGGATTCTGTCAAACTTTGCAACGATGGAGGTATAGATAAGATTGTCCAAGTTTTTAATATTGTATAAGTCTAGAGTCATGTCATGTCTGATATTCATATAGAAGATGTTTTTTTGTATGATGTAGGATATCATATAAGACGGCGCTTGCAAAGTTATTCCATCACAACAATAACTTTAAATCATTTGGATGCTTCAGGAAAAAAGCTAGGGCTGTGAAGGCTCAGGAGAACAAGTTGAGGATGGATGCCGTTTTGCTTGGCGTACCGTTGTTTTACTCTGTCTTGCAAATGCCCATGCCGGCACGATGCTGGGGTGAAGAGCACCGCCATAGACAACCCCAAGAGTAACGTGTCTTATATAGTATGCATAAGTGTGGTGTGTTTAGTCTTAATAGTAATATTAGGGGTGTTTCATTATCATGGGATAAGTACTGCATATTATGCAAGGTTTTGTGTGCAGGTCACTAGAGAAAGAAAACAAGGTCTTTGGTTGTATGGTAAAGACTTCTGTGCGAGCTGTTAGACGCAGGTCCTAAAAGCGTTTGTGCTTCCTTCCCACAGAAGTTGGGAGATTTTTCTCTAGTAATAAACGTATCGTATTGATTTTCATGAACCATGATCCGACATGGTATCGTCTCCTTTTGAATGAGAATGTACACTTCAGTTGTAGCAGGGACTCTACTGTAGAGGCACGTGGAGGCACTAAAACTTGCTTCTGATGTGGAAGTTCACAGCGTGTACTGCTGCGGTTACTGTAGCATGACCTCAACTGCTTCCACTGTCAGCTGATCCGGATTTCAGGTATGGGATCACGTTCAAGTATGGAGAATGTGCCGTTCCCACAGGAAGGAGGGGGTTGCATTTTGCATGACATTGAGACACAGTTACAGTTTTCAGTTAGTAGTAGTCAACACACTTTTTGCAAGGACGGATGTGCACTGTAAAGATGGAACAGGTGGCAGCTGCTCAGTGACAAAGAGAAGCCCGGAAAGAAACTACTGGCTCAAGGTACGTTTTTGTATCAATTATCGTATATTTATGTATTCTTGATGCTTTCCAAAGGATTTTGGAGAATTGGTTTTTCTTCCCATGTACAGCACAATGTAGTGAGGGTTGTGCAATGATCTGATTAGAAACCACATCGTATGTGCTACAAATTTCAGTACGTTATATATGCGCTCCACAACCATATACTTCAGGCTTGTGACTATAAGAAAATTCACAACAAATTGTAGGATTTTCCGATTGAGACGCAATTTACATAATCTCGAAGAGTACGAGTTGAGGAATAGCTGAACTGAACATCAAAAAATGTACAAAAATGTTTACTGCTCAAGGTGGAGACGAGAAAACAACACCCCCTAGAACTGCCGCATGTAGTTGGTCAATATACGGTCCGATCTGTGGTTATATTCTCCAAATATAGCCGTTGGATTTTTTTTTTTAAAACTCCCTCTGTTTGCTTGTCGAATGGTTTCAAGAACCATACGGTTCAATTTTGTGTGTGGTGCATCCAGTTGACGTTGAGAAAGCCCCCAAAAAAAAACCCAGGAAAACACCCATCCCGCTCCAAACAGCTCTAGGCACTAAAGGGTTAATACAAATATTATTTCTCCTTATTTGTATACATTGCCCTTCTGACTATTTGACACGCTCGCTTTTTTACCCTCCCCTCCAATTTACTCTTTCTTTACTGTTCCCTTGTTACTCTCCCTCACATAGGCCTCCCCTTGCCCATGTCACACTCTGGCCCATACACACATATCTCTGCTGGTCCAAGGGCCGGTCCCAATATTTATACACCCCAGTCACACTCTGGCCCATCCATGCATATCCCTGCTGGTCCCAACATTTAAACACTCCAGCCATCTTCTTACCATTAAACCCAATAAACAAACCCCCCTTAATATACTGGCCCCATCCCATGCCTCTAAATGATCATCCCCAAACCATGTCAGACCAAAACAAACAGACCATTCCATCAACTTTCCCCATCCCAACAACCAATACCCACAGCCCCTTACAAATTCGTAAAAACAAACCCTCACACTCTCCACTTCTCACCTGGATCTTGATTATCCATTACTACCCCAAACCCAACACCTTAAAATTACTACACGACGTCACCTCACCCACCTCACCCTCAAACACTGACCTGTCCACACCCCTCAGTCACTCATTCCCTCCACAAACCACCCCCTATCACCACTGGCACCCCTACCTTCAGCCCACACTCCTATATCCAACCTATACCCTTCTTCTCTTTAACCTGACACAACTCCCTAATAAACCACACCATACGAACTGGTACACCTTACAAAAACGCAGCCACTCCCAACAAAACCACAAATTCAACTTTCCCCTACCTACAGTAACACAAAATTACCCAAATCTCACCTACCCACACCCACCCTCTACCACCTTGACCAACAAAACAATTAAAATCAACCCCAACTACCAACCAATAAATCACCACAACACCCATCACCATCTGGCCACATCCCACATCCTACAAACCTATCCAATCAACTCCCCTATCAACCAAAATTACTATAACAAATTCTCCCAACATAAAAATAATAATTCTCTCCCACACCCACCCACATCCACAGATATCACCCTCCCCACAATTAACCACAGTCCAACAACAAAGAATTACCAGACATTCTACTCCCACATGTCCCACTTGCCATCCCTTTCTCCCCAGCATTCACAACCAGATTCTCGTAACCCTCAAACCACCATTAACACTCATATACCATACATAATCCACAAAACAAAAAGAAATGCCAAAAACCCCAAAAATAAAAACCCTAACAAAAATAAAAAAACCACCAAACAAAATAAATGGACTCGGCCTAACGGCCTCGTTCAAAATAAACACCAACAACAATGGACTCGACCTACCGGCCTCGTCCAAAATAGATAAAGAAAAACGAAAAAAGAAATGGCCCACAAATCTTTACAAAAAAGAAACTTTTTTACCGAATATTAATATTATGCGGGGACATAGAAACCAACCCCGGGCCCATGCCCGACTTACTAAAAAACACACCCACCCACACATAAAAGACGATCCAAAACATATTTTATACCAAGTACGATTAAATTACAACCAGAATACCAACATCTAGCAAAACAATTCTCATCTATCTTAAATATAACACATCCAAACTATGCGGAAACTTGTAACGATTACCCACACTTATCAAATTATGTTTATCAAATCAACATCATCCATCCCCAAGAATACTATATGCTCTTATCATTACAATTAGTCCATCAAAAGAAACATGTGACCAACTCCTAATACAAATTCCAAATCTTGACTGGACAACTATACTACTAGAAAAAATGTCCTTACTACAAAACCCACCCGAAAGACACATTTCAACTAAACACCCATACACAAAATTCACAGAAAATAACCAAAACCTAATAAACCCACCAAATACCATTCACAAAGAAATCTACGATTTTATTCATCAACACAACGATTCTATAACCCTCCAAACCATGATTGATAAATTCCCATTCCTCCCTATCAACTTATTAGAAGAAACCTTAAAAATCTATGAACCATTACATGAATATAATCATCCCCCACCACTCCCAAATATATCCACATTACAACCACAACAAATACAAACAACAAACTCTAATACAAGATTTATTACATGGAATGCCTCATCACTAAATACGGCCCTACCAAATATACATGAACTCATTACCAACACACCCGATGAACCCGCCATCATCACAATACAAGAAACTAAAATAACTGCTACAAAATCTACCAAATACATACAAAACCTATTTCCAAAATACAAATTAATTTTTAACAACACAAATGCCCTAACAAGATGCATGCAACAAAGACTACCATACATACCTGCAAGAGGAGGTCTCCTCACACTAATACATCAAAAATATGCATACCCCGGCAATGTCACTAAAATCCCAAGTTCCCAACTCCCAGAGAAATATCACCTTATCTACAAATAATAAAACTAGACAACAAACCATTACAAACGTGGCTAATTATTCACATGTATATGCCAACACATGCAGACGACATACAATATATACCAATGATCCAACAAAACATAACACAACAAATCAATGCACATCCGAATACCACACACATACTGTATGGCGATTTTAACAGAGACATAGCACTCATCGGACGACAAAATGGAACCGACACAACCCCACCACAAATGGACGACATAGAATGGAGAACATTTACAAATAATCTCCAATTAGAATACATCCCAATCAACTGCCCATACTCAAGACAAGGGGGACAAAACTATAACCAAACCAGCTTAATAGATGGATACTACATCAAAACACCAGATAATACTTTATATATATCAACTACAGACAATGACCACAACCTCAACTCTGACCACTCACCGGTAACATTATATATACCAACAAACACCTTACTAGCAAGATCCATACCAATAACAAACAAAACAACGAGGATACTAAACCCCATACCACAAGAAAACATTGAAAAATTCAAAATAGAATATTTTGAAGAAAATGCGATGCAAATAAATGAACTCACCACAATACTATCAAATGACCAATTAACAGACGACCAATGGCAAACATCATGTTCAAAATTAGATCACATGATACGAAAAATTTCAAATAAAATTCAAGAAACTTGTAGTGCACCACCACTCCCGACACTAACAAATCGTACCTCCCAACAAGGAGGCTTCTTACCAAGAAAATTACAAAAAGCATGGAAAAAACACCTATCTACCTACCATCTAATTAGAAAAACAATTTACATAACAAAAACTACACAAAATTGGCAAACACATCCAATAATCGAAGAATTCAAAACCCATACAAATGTAATCATTCCACTACTCCCAACCCAAGCACATGACCAACAAGAATGGATCCAATCATTAGTAGAAATAGCCAAGACAGCAAAAATGCAAGCCCGTAAAATCACCACAAAATATACCCAAAGTTGTATAAAAAAGGCAATACTAAAATACAAACAACTATACGACAAAAGTCCCAAGAAAATAAACAAGAAAGTTTTCAAAAATCAAGAGGCACCACCATTAGATTGCATATTGGATAGAAACAACAATATACTAACCAGTCCTGAAGACATCGCAAATGAAATCCACATACAACAATCAATTAGCATAGACCTACAGTACCTACATGCTACTATCAACCCGCACACCCAACACAATGTACTTGTGGAGTTAGACAATACCCATGGCACAACCTCGATGGATTTGTAATAGAAAAAAGAGGAAACCCACAAATCCCACTACATAAACACTTCGACAAAGAAATATACGAAATGTGTCTCAAACATCTATCTAACAACAAAACACCAGGCCCAGACAGAATTCCCAACTCTATACTAAAAAATATGCCTGCAGGTTTCCACAAACTACTATTTTTATTTTTTACCCACTGCTACAAACAAAAACAAATCCCAGCCTCATGGAAAATAAGTCTAACCATACTACTTTATAAAAAAGGAAATCCCGCACAACTACCAAACCACAGACCAATAGCACTTGCAAACACAATATACAAATTCTTCACTAGTACACTAACATATATATTGTCAGCATACGGTGAAGAATACCAAATCCTACAAGATAGTCAAGAAGGATTCAGAGCAGAAAGAAGTACAGCACGACAACTACAACTCCTCATAGCAGCACTAGAAGATGCAAAATTCACAAATCAAGACATATATCTACTATATATAGACTTCAAAAACGCATTTGGCTCACTAGATCACGCAAGACTCCTAACTATAATGAAAGACCTCGGATACCCGGCAGATGCAATAATGCTAGTCGGAAACATCTACTCCCACTCCAACACTATATTTACTGGAGAACACTTCGGAAAAACAAAACCAATACCGATTCAAAGAGGCAGTGCCATACAAGGAGACACACTTAGCCCATATCATTCTCTTCTTAATTTTTCTAGAACCACTCTTGCGGTGGTTACAAAGAGGAGAAAATGGATATACATTTGGTACATCAAAAATTAAAATCAGCTCTGCAGCATAC
This sequence comes from Pohlia nutans, assembly GCA_022496805.1. NCBI lineage: Eukaryota > Viridiplantae > Streptophyta > Bryopsida > Bryales > Mniaceae > Pohlia > Pohlia nutans. The sequence continues at coordinate 21,629,906 of CM040094.1, forward strand.
GCAGACGATCTAGCAGCTATATCCAATACTACAAACTCAATACAAATACAACTAAACAAAATTGACAAATTTTGTGAATGGGCAGGCGTGGACTTAGGAGTCACAAAATGTGCCGTCACCGGTTGTCCAAATAAATCCAAAATGCAACCAAACAAATTCAAAACCCACATGACAAACCAAAACATCAGTTATAGAAACCAAACACTACCAGTCCTCCATCAAAATGAACCTTATGTCTACTTGGGCATACAATTAGTTCCATCACTAAAATGGAAACTCCAAACACATATCACCACTACTAAAATAATAGACCAATGTAAACAATTATCAAACTGCCCTGCCACTATCAAACAAAGAATCAGTATGGTGGATATAGTAATCAGAGCAGGCATAGCCTACAGATTCTTTGCAGTCCCATATTCACTACCAACTATTAAAAAGCTATGCGGACTACCTAAAAGCACCGCAAACGTAATAACACAACTACCTCATGATTTATTTGGACTAGAAGCCTTCTCTCTAAAAAATGCCTACCTTAGATGCATTGGCGAACAACTTCGAAATGCACTTAATGACAAAGGGAGACTAGGAATAATATATAAAGGACTAATACAACACATACTTGCTAAAGTCGGCGGTGCCGAAGACATCCCAAGAATTAAACGCCAAGATTGCATTACATCACCTATAACACGAACATTATTCCTTCTGAAAACAGCCGGCGCTATACACCTAAAAAGCACAGAAGAAAACTTCCAACTCCACATGACCGAACTAGAACAAGAATGGCGAGCTACAGTTATAAACGAACTTCCACACTTAAACCCAAAACTCTCAATCAAATTATTATATAAATTAATGGCACACAAAATTTACAATATAAAACAAATCACCCTTCCCAACGGCACAAGACTAATATCACCAGAAGAATTTAAAATATACTATCAAAACCCAACTAAACTAGACAAAAGTGCACTAAACATAGCAGCACAACTCTTCTGTGAACCAAAATGTACCCTAGATTGCCCAAACCCATGCCAAATCCATTTACCACCCCGCACACTAAAAGAAAAATATAAAATATATAACCACAGAATAACACCAAGAATACCAATGAACCCGGCACAAATCCCTCAACCACTTCAACCACAACAATTAGCCCCACCACAAAACATAAAAAATAACCCCATAAGATTCCCCATTAGCACAATCTTAAACCACAAAACAATTACAACAAAAGACAAATATAAAATATCTAAAAAATACAACACCTATTTATGCCAATGGATAGATTCAAACCACATCACATACAATAAATGGTTACAACAACGCGAACTATTTCCACTAAATCTACCAACAGCAATACACCATAATCTAAACCTCCTTACACAATACTACACAGATTATAAAAACAGACACCATCAAAATATCATAAATACACAATTTACACCCGAACAAAATAAAGATACAAGATTCATCCCACTCCCAACAATAATCCCCTACATTAAAATATCCACAATTGAATGTAACCCAGAAAGAGACATAGACACAAACAAATGCACCATTCAAACACAAAATGACAAAACTCACATATATAACGACACCGGTAAATATATCACCACCATTCCGACTACAAGAATAAAATGGTTATGGCAACAATATAACAACAACAAGCACAACATCCACAGACTAATACCTCCTATACAAACATTTGAAACAGAAGTAGTCTGGTTATACCAAAGGTACGAACACAAAAACCACACAAAAAAATACAATAAAAACACCACACCATACCATTCCATCCAACATTCTAGACACACTAATAACAACATTTAATATAAAACACTCATACTTTTCCTCACCAATTACATGTTCCATGAAATCCACCCAATTCTACTCAACATTCGCTAGAGACAAGATTTTTGGCTCACTAGGGACAGCCTTTCAATACAAATGGAAAGGTATCGGATATGCACACCCAAATAACGCCGAAACAGCACAACAAGCAATATATTGGGCAAGACTAGCAGCAAAACACGACCCTGAAACTGTCACCATTCTAGCAATCCCAGACACTAACTGGTACCAAAATCTATTACCTTACCAAGGACCCTTCCCGGATACGCACGCCATTATACATTTTGCCGCGGACACCATTACATATGACGAACCAACAATACCACTAGAACCCACCAAAATCCAAAATGAACCACTTGCAATGCACATATGGTGTATTCACTATCAAAACAACAACATTGGCACAATAAACCAAATTAACACCATAAACACAGCAATAGAAAATCTACAAATTTTACAATACCACACACAAACAGCACCATCCACACCGCCAAACACAAAAGTTAACAAAAGTACAAAATGGAACAAACTAATATACCCACCATACAATAATCCACAAAACATTGACATTATACCCTCACCAATCTTTGAAATTAACACTACACTACAATTCCTACCAGAATATAGCTACTACACAGATGGCTCCTTTTTACCTCCAAAAGAAGCAGCTGATGGCCATTGGAAAAAAGAAAAAGCAGGATATGGAATATACAACCCATCTAAACCAGATGTACAAGTATCAAAAAGACTGCCTGGACTCCAAACATGTTTCAGAGCAAAACTAATGGCCATACATGAAACACTTTCACTGATACTAAATACATAAACGAACCTGCACATATCTTCACTGATTGTCTCAACTGTATACACGTTCTAAACACACAACTAAAACACCCAACCCAACAAAACAACCACGCCGATAAAACTATATTAAAAGAAATGGTAGAAATGCTAAAAAAGCGAACACAACCCACCACAATATACAAAGTAAAAGCGCACGCTAAAATCAACGGAAATGAACACGCAGATCAACTCGCAAAAGAAGGTACCATGAAAAGAAGTTATCAATTTGCAGCAAATCCACACGAATTTGCACATACCACACCTTACTACTTCCAAAAAGACACATGGCCCAGTCGTAACAAACGACCAGACAAAGGCCCAGTTAGATGTTTAGAAGCATACATAAAGAAATATGATCGTGAACATAACCTAGAAATACTGGCAGAAGACTTTCCCAACATTAGCAAATGGACAACTAACTCCATCATACATAACGAAATGTCCAATGACTTTTGGAACAATCCAGAAATAACAGACTCACAAAAAACAAGCATACTAAAATTTAGAACCGGTCAATACATGGGTAATGCCAGAAAACAATTAATTTTTGGCATACAAAGATTCCCTTCAAAAACATGCCCTATCTGTAACTCACAAGATGCAGATACATGGCTACATGTACTTTTATTATGCAAACAACACCATATACACGCACTAAGAACCAAAAGACACAACAAAGCGGTATGAGAATTAAGAAAATTAATACTATCCTCAAATAAATCAAGATGCTACACTCTCATGAATGCGGGCACATTCAACAATAATCCACAAGAAAACACAGTCCCTCCATGGTTGTTACCATGTACTTGTAATCAACAAAGATGTCAATGTAATGCCAGATTCAAACCAGATATACTATGCATAAAAGGCCTCCCATACCAAAGTCCACCTCCTCAAAACCCCGATGATAACCTCACCATACAATTTATAGAATTCACATACACAAACGACAGATTCTCACCTGAAACAATTGGCAGGAAAACTTTAAAATATCAACCTCTAATTAATAACATCATGCAACAAGGTTGGAAGGTAGATCCTATCATAGTCATTACAGCTGGAGCCAGAGGAACCACACACGTCCCCTCAATGAAACAACTCGAAACAAAATTCAACATCTGCGAAACCTCAATAAAACACACATTCAAAGCAATAAATACCATTGCCATACAACATGCCGGATCTATCCTTCTACACAAAAGACGTATAGAGAATAATCAAACAATACCGACAGACGTAGTACATTAAAAATAAAAATAAAAAAGGGAGGAAGGGTAGTGGTGAAAACCACTACTAGCCACTCTTTTCACACAACTAACTCAGCTTGTCTCAGGGGATAGGTGGGGCCGGTTGGTTGGTACAACTTTCCTGCCATGATAACTCACTAGCAGCACCAAGCCATGTGTAACACACAATTGCTCAACGAGCCCATTCAGTTTCGAACCCGGACCACATACATGTGATACAACGCCCTTCACCAACCAACCAAAGAACTCATGACTTGGTGCTTAAACTTACTCTAAAACATACCTTTCTATAAACTAACACTCAACCACCATTACTTCGCTTTTTCCCTTTGTTACTATTACTGTTTCTGTTGCTTTGTTATAGTTACTATAGTGTCCATCCTCGAAAGGGGAGAGTAGTACTGTTCCAATGTCCCTTTGTCCGGTGGGCATCGGGTCATTGACATTACGAACAGACGCTTTATTCACGCCGGCCCTCTCTTTAGGATCGGTGTTTCTATCTATCTATCTATCTATCAATATTGTTCGGTATCAATCCTAAGTTACGATATCTGGCCCACTTACCTTAGTTTGAGGCACACATCAGTGACATAGAAGCGAGATATTTTAAAATTACCTGTCGCCTGTCTTCTACTGTGTTGTCCTCGGGCGTATAACCAGCAAAGAATCCGTGTCCAAGGGGACTGTATGCCACAATCCCAATCCCTAATTCACTGCGATAAAAAATGAAGAAGAGCGATGCACCCACCTGAGTCATCTAGTTAGACCTAATTTGACCTAATTTGAAAATGATGTAAATTCTTGTGGAATTGATGAAGGATAGTGAATGCATGGTAAAATCCATATGAATACACCAAACATCTAATTCAATCCACCATCGACCTCACTAATTGTCTTATAATCACTGGATGGCACCTAGTGAGGGGTGTCATATGACACTTGGTGCGTAATGACAAAGTCACGAGACCACACTAATTAGCATGGCACACCAATTTTAATGCCCCCACGAAATCAGATGTTTAGTCAATGTAGAGATCTCATACAAGTGATTGATTACCTGCACGTTGGGATAATCTCTTCCTCGATATCCCCGGTCCAAAGAGAGTATTCTAATTGGACGGCTGTGATGGGATGCACAGCGTGGGCGCGCCGAATATCCGCCGCCGAGGCCTCCGATAACCCTAAATATTTCACCTTCCCCTCTTCCACTAGCTCCTTCATAGCTTCCACCTACATTTCATTAACCATCAAGACACGTCGCATTCACGAAGAAATAACTCAATCAAGGCCACAACATGCCGGTGACTCAAAGCATCATAGATTCTGACACATGGTTTTGTAAGGGAGTAAGAGAGGAAACCCTACAAATGAGAGAGCCACGAATCGAGACACAAGATTTCTACAATCACCTAGCTATGAGAGTTGTCGCTAGAGCATTCCCACCCATGCACGCTAGGACTAACCCTCTCAAATTATTCATCTACATGTGAAGGGCCCTTGCACTCACACTCCCCCACCCTTGCACGCCCTTCGCGAATCAAAAGTGCGCATCAAATAGTCAATGGACCAATCACAAGTAGAATGAGAGGAATAATCATCGAATAGTCAACTCAATAGTGATTTCAAGGCCCAATTTCTAACACGCTAGAATCCAGAGTCAAGAAGCATTTTGAAAGGCCCCTTGAAACTTTTCATCCACTTCTTGAGGTCAGAGACCTTCTGAGGCCATGGGTGGCCATGCTCTAAGAACATCAGAGCATGGCCACCCATGGCCTCAACAGGTGGCCTTGGAAACTGATTTGAAAGGGCCCTGTAGCAGTGAGAGTGGCCTTCACAATTCTGCAGACCCACTGTGGAGATTCAAAACTGGCAAAATGCATTTAAAGGGTGTTTAAAGTAAAGGAACACAAATTGCCACGATAAACTTTTAATACATACCTTGCTCGCTAAATCTTTTTGGAATATTTTTTAATACAATATTTTTATGATATAGGAATTGAAAAAAAATATTGCCATTACTATATCTTTAATGAAACGTATCAATTAAGGCAATAATGTATTTATTCTACAATGTCATTCAATGCAATGTATTACATTTTGGTCCAAATACTAATGTATATTATTTTTGAAATTTTTAATATATATACAATCCTAGAATACCTTTTCACTATTGCTAACATTTTTGCCAAAAAACCAATTTCAATGACCTATAGAAATTGTTAATGCCAAAACTTCGCTTGTTATGCAATGTCACACTACACATTTTGGACGCCCTACTGTGAAAACACCCAAAAGGAGTAGTAAATAGGTCCGAAAAGTATTGTAAAAGTGGAAAAAGTGACGTTAAAGTGGAAAAAGAGATGTTAAAGTGGGGTGTTGACGGTCTAACAGTCGGGAGCCTAAGTTCATCCCAACTAAGTTCATGGCCGTTTTGCTATTCCATACACCATTTGACTAGTTCATTCTTCTATTTTGAGGGTTAAGGAAGTTTTTCCTAAGACATAGGAGTATTGTGCACCAAGTGGTGCAATTTCCTCAGTTCTTCACGTAGGATAAGCAACTCAATCAAGTGACTTACTCTACACTTTCAATGAGTAGAGTTAAACCACAGTGAAGAGTCTTGCACGTTACGCTCAAGTCATGGCATACGCGATTATTGGTTTCAAAATCACGTTGGGTGTGATTTAGAAAATAAAACTTAAACCTCGCATCACAATCTCAAACTCTGACGCCCCCTATTCTGGTATTTTATGTACACGTGTGCTCGGAGAATCTCCACGTCATGTTCTGAACTAATGAACGTTGGTAGCCAAAGTTGTGACATAAAACTATAAAAGAGATTTGAGTGTATCGATCAAATCTCTATCATATTCTCGCCCAACTGGTTCGAACGGTTCTGAGGTAACATAGCACAACCAGCCACATATCACTCTTCAGACAGTAGGCCCAACAGTTTCTAGAAACCAGCTCAACCAGCCACATATCACTCTTCAGACAGTAGGCCCAACAGTTTCTAGAAACCAGCTCAACCTGCTCAACTACAAAGCTATTCCTCGAAGTAAGAACCAGGTCTCTTCTTAAGGTATCCATACCTCTTATCCTGCTAGTCGACAAAAGACCCCAAAGATGCAAGGGCAGAAAAATTGAACGCTCCCTCGTCAAAATCATCAAGCACTTGATTTACAGTTCTCTCCAGAAAATCGAACTGGTGGCATTTCTCCGAGATTCAGCACCTTTACGGGGTTTTCGTCCTCCCAAAAGCTGGAAACTCTACTTCGATAGTGATAAGTTACACTTCGCAAGACTATCACCACCAGTGGTAACGATATTAAATCCGCACGAACCTGAAGTCTAATATAAATGAAACTCAAGATATTCATAATCAAACTGCATACGTCAACGGATCAGCGTCAGCCACCTGGTTCGACGAATCTATTGCCTGCAATTTCCGGAAAGAAAGCTTTTGCTGTGGCAGGCCGCTGCCAGCAACAGATGTCAGATCTGTATCTACCAAGATTGTATCCTCCTCTTTAAAGTCCCCTTTCAGAATTGACCGAGCTAGCTCGTTCACTACACTCTGCTGAATTACCCTCTTCACTGGTCGTGCTCCGTAATTGGGGTCATATCCCAAGCTCGCCAGCAGTTGTACAGCACTCTCCGTCACCTTCAACGTTATCTTCCGGTCCTTCAGTCTCTTCTGTACACGTTCAATCTGCAACCACAAAACCACGCAAACTCTGTGAGTTTCAGCACAAACATGACCACAGCATAATTGCTTCATTATAATAATCCTAAAGAGATATAATTCCTCTGCCTCCATCAAAAAGGAAAAAAAAAACTATTGTCCGATGGAGAGACCTCCCATCACGTGCGACAAATTCGAAGACAGATATCATCACGTAGTAAGTACCTGCAGCTTGACGATTCTGCTTATTTGGTCCCGATCCAGTTGCTGGAACACGATGTACTCGTCGATACGATTCATAAACTCCGGTCGGAACGTGGTCCTGGCGGCTTCCATGACTCGAGCTCGCATGGCCTCGTAGATCACCTCTTTGCTGCTGCCTGCACTGTCCGCGCTGTTGAGCACATACTGGGAGCCCACGTTCGACGTCATGATGATCACCGAGTTGGTGAAGTTGATCGTCCGGCCCTGCGAGTCGGTCACACGCCCGTCGTCCAGAATCTGCAGGAAGATGTTGAACACGTCGCTGTGGGCCTTCTCTATCTCGTCAAACAGAATCACGGCGTATGGCCTTCGGCGAACGGCCTCCGTCAGTTGACCGCCTTCTTCGTACCCAACGTACCCAGGTGGTGCTCCGATCAGCCGAGACACGGCGTGCTTCTCCATGTACTCGCTCATGTCAATCCTCACTATCGCCTCTTCCGTGTTGAACAGGTAAGAGGCTAAAGCTTTTGCCAGCTCCGTTTTCCCCACCCCCGTAGGCCCCATAAACATGAAGCTCGCAATCGGCTTGTTCGGGTCCGACAGCCCGGCCCTGGAACGCTGGATGGCCTCGGCCACGGCCTTCACGGCCGGGTCTTGCCCCACCACACGCTTGTGAAGCTCGTCGTCCAGATGCAACAGCTTCTCCCGCTCCGACTGCTGCAGCTTGGAAATGGGAATGCCGGTCCACTTGCTCACCACTTCCGCAATGTCGTTCCCCGTCACTTCTTCCCGCAGCATGGAATTGCCGCTGTTCTGGTACTCATCCAGAGCCTTCTCGGCGGCGTCCAACTGCCGTTGCAGAGTCATCAGGCTCCCGTACTTCAGTTCCGCCGCTCGGTTCAGATCGTAATCGCGCTCCGCTTGTTGGATTTCTAAGTTCACTCTGTCAACCTGCTCAATGCCATACATTAATCCATACCTCATCACTCCATTGTTTCAACTCTCTTACACCATGATTCTGTAGCCATAGATAGGTGCATTCTTTTTCCAAGTCCTGAGTACTTGCCAGAGAATCAATGCAGCCAAGAATATCAAATGCAGAACTTGAAAACATCAACTACAAGTGAGAGAGCAAATTCAAGAGATGACGGTCAAATATTCCAACACTACGATCTACCCACCTCTTCTTTGATGGACTGAATGCGGGTCATCACAGACTTCTCGTGTTCCCATTGATCCGTTAACTCCTTTTGCCTCGTCTTCAGAAACTCCAGCTCCGAAACGATTCGATCCAACCGGTCCCGAGATGCCTTGTCCGTGTCGTTCTTCAGCGATAGCCTCTCCATTTCCAACTTCAGCACCGACCTGTCTATTTCGTCCAGTGCTGTTGGTTTCGAAGTAATCTCCATCTTCAGCTTTGCAGCAGCTTCGTCGACTAGATCGATTGCTGCACATTCCCCACTTTCCAATCAGGATCACCCAGACCTCGAAAGGAGCTGGAACAACCTTACGTGGTACGATGCAACTAACACTTCAAGAGCAACTCGACAAGCTGCGCAAGGCTTCACAATCCAGCGCTCAGTACCTTTATCAGGGAGAAATCGGTCGGCTATGTAGCGATCGGACAGCATGGCCGCCTCCACCAAAGCGCTGTCCGAGATCCGCACTCCGTGATGCAGTTCGTAACGCTCACGAAGCCCTCTCAAGATAGAAATCGTGTCTTCCACAGACGGTTGGTCCACGAACACCTGCTGGAAACGACGCTCCAGCGCAGGATCCTTTTCGATGTACTTTCGGAATTCGTCCAAAGTCGTGGCTCCGATGCACCGTAGTTCTCCACGCCCCAACATCGGCTTCAGCAGATTCCCAGCGTCCATTGCCCCGCTTGTGGCACCTGCAAGCAGTGGTAAGAGAACATCAATAACCAAAGAACGAAGCAGAATAGCTCTTAGTTTACTAGCACAACCCTCCTGAAAATGACGTTATAATTAGAAAAGGTATGATGAGGAGACTTACCAGCACCGACAACAGTGTGGATCTCATCAATGAACAAAATGATTTGACCGTCGGAATCGGTAACCTCCTTCAGAACTGCCTTCAGTCTGTCCTCGAACTCTCCTCGAAGCTTAGCGCCCGCTATTAATGATCCCATGTCTAGAGATATCACCTGCAAAACACCAAACAAAATCCATTCAGCAATGACTCCGACCTGGCCCATCCTCTTCAACAGTTTCCTTAACACGGAGGATCACCGGGGAAACTTGCTGCTCTTATAATCAACACCAGGATCTTAGCAAACATACCTTACGATTCAGAAGCGCTGATGGCACGTCTCCTTGCACAATTCTCTGAGCCAAACTGTCCCCACAACACCAAAGCCCATTCAGTCCTAGACATCCAACCCTCAGCTGTAAAATCGCATGATACGTATCTTCCAATTAAAACCCCACTAATCCAATTCACAAGCATGAGAATCCTCACCCTGCCGTCTCTGAATTGTAGAGCCCTAGTTCCATTCAGAGTGGCAAGATCCCAAGATTAAAAGCCATGCAACGATGACCGGCCGCTTAGCACTCACCCTTCAGAAATGGCAGTCTTGCCAACACCAGGTTCTCCGATCAGGACCGGATTGTTCTTCGTTCTCCGAGACAGAATCTGTATACAGCGTCGAATCTCATCGTCTCGCCCGATGACAGGGTCCAGCTTCCCCTGCCTTGCCATTTCGGTCAAGTCCTTCCCATACTTCTCCAGAGCTTCATACTTGCCCTCTGGGTCTGAATTCAGGCAAACAGGCCAGCAGCATACGTTAAACATCATAAGTTGGACATCATAAGTTGGACAGAAGTGAACCACTGCTCCCTAAGACGGACAATCGCGCTTAATGAAAACTAAAAACCGCGACGTCTTCACCTTCTCCGCAACCCTTGCAATCTACTAGAGAAGACAATTGAGACCCCAGGTTTTGCTCATGTTCGCCACTGCAACTTGAAACTTCCTAGCTAAGCCTACACATTTTCAACAGCTGGGACTCCATTGTCTCATTGCAGGCTGACAAATCCCAGAGAAGAACTCACCTTGGTCGGTCACCTTCTGTGAACCTCGGATGGACTGAATTGCAGTATTCAGGGCCTTGGCGCTCAACTGGAAGTCCTTGAATAGTTGCTGCCCGAAACGCTTGTCTTGCGCATACGCCAAAACCAAATGCTCCACAGAAACGAACGAATCACCGTACTCCTTCTTATGCCCTCGTGCCTTGTCGATCAAGCCCTCCAAATCCCGACCCAGCATGGATCCGCTTGTGTCGCCCATCACCTGCGTCAATCAACACTTCAGTGCAACCAATCCTTTGGCCTAAACGCTCGCTGCGTCCATAACCGTAACTTCAATCGTGCGCCCTTGCGCCCTTTCCCGACCACCAATCCATATTTGGCCTCACATTTATTGAAGCAATTCTGAGGAGTTCACCTGGGGGTTTTTCTTTATTCCCATCACTACTCATCGTTGAGCAACATGTGCAACGCTCTTCACTCAATCTACTGATTGAAAAACTTCCTGCCTCAAATTATACTTTCCGTAAATCAATCGAAATGGTCATTTCAAAACCATGAATCCTTGGTCCTTACAAGGGTTTAACATGGAAGCCCAAATTCGTACCTTCGGTTGGCGCTGAATGAACCGCTCCGTTGCCTGCAGAAGAGAAGTGTTGTCCACACCTGCTTTGGCGAAAATTCGGCGACCAAGCCCATTCCGCTGCTCCAACAAGGCCTTCATCAGATGCTCCGTCTCCACAATCTGTTGCTTGCTCTCTTTCGCCACATCAGGAGAGGCCACTATTGCCTGCCACGCCATCTCCGTGAACTCCCCCTGATTGATCTGCACACGCCAACAATTTTAGTAGAATTCATTCTCAACGGAGAAATCACAGCCCTTTGAGAGGCTTCTCTACCCTCTGCTTCGTCCTCTAATCAAGAGACCAAAAACAAATTCTAACTTATCCCCCCAAAGAAAGCCTCGTTTCTGTGACTTCAGCCAGGAACTCACAAACACGACGAAGCCCTAATTCTTTTGACAACCATTCCGAGAATCCCCAGAGCCAATTTTGACAGACATTGTACCCTGCCATCTCGAGCTTCAGCCGATGCAACCGTTCGATACGCGCGCTTCGTTTTCACCACTTCAGTCTTACTGCCCACGCACTCTGCACGCAAACCGGCGAAACTTCCCCAGAGACTAGCATTGGCCAAGCCAAGCGAATTCGCGGACCTCGCAGCTGCCAGCGGCACCACTCGCCTCCGCAGCGACGCCGTCGCGGACCTCCATCGCTGCTGCTGCTGCAACTTAGGCCCCACGAAAACCAGAGCTGGCGACCTGGCGACAATTGAAGGCAATCCACGAGAAAGAACACTTAGAGTGCTTATTCCACGCCGCGCTGCTACCGCCATGCCCAATTCTTTCAAAACCAAGCCCAATTTGCAAATTTCAAATCCTATCGTTCACCCCGCTCCCTGGATATATTTCGTGGCAACGGTGAGTGCGAAATGAAATTGAAGCCAGAAGGAAGGATTGTTTTGTTTGAGACAATGAGATGAGTTTTAATTTGAAATGAAAGTGAATAATATCCAGCTGCGCGCATGTAAAGGTCTCCGATCGATATAAGTCGACTGTACAAGCTACTACAGAAATTATGCGAGTCCTCGTCACCGGGAAGATTGAAATGGACACACCGGGCGAGCCTCGCGGAGGTGGCAAGTGATGGAGCGGAGGAATGTGGCTTTTCTGCTTTTCGGGAAAATTGACTGACGAGCATTGTGGACGAGCCCGAGGCCTTTCGAGAATGCTCTCGAAGCCGCTTCAGAGTCCAGCGTTGGGTTTACTGACTTCGGATGTCCGTTCCCTCCGCTTTAGGTTATCTTATTGAAACTTAAATAGTGAGACGTGCCGTTAAGCTAGTTGATCTTGGTATAATGGATATAATGTATTGTAGATTTGAACATAGGTTGTCAAACTCGACCGGTTCTAGATTAGAAATGTTGAGTGAGACAAACCTATGCTCAAATGTACCATGCTCAAATGTACCATGCTCAAATGTACCATGCTCTAATGTACAGTAGATTTCATCACATTAACCTCTAAAAGTTCGAGCGTTCAAAAATTGAATCACGAACAAATTCAAAGACTTGTAACATTCTCATACAACCTCGGATGATTTTCATTCAAGTCACTTTTGAAAGCCTATTAAATTCTCTACCAATTACAATGAATCTTTTATGATGGAGAGTTGTTGATAATATTAAAGAGGCCTTCAACTACAAATATGTCTAAATTGTTGGGTAGATTTTATGTTTGCAACGGTCTTCTCATGTACACCTCATGTACATCTCATCCATGCTAATATATGTTTTTGAGGCTAGAATCTACTTCTGTTCATAGGGTTGGTACGTTCACGGGTTAAATACTCCAATACTAGTGTGAATCATTTATTTAGAGGGTAAGTCACTTCTTTGTTGGAATACCACAACAACGGCAAAAATTGACTATTTTTATAGGCAAGATAATTTTCGGTGGGTTCAAGCATTAATTGTTTGCTTCTCATTCAAAAGATGTTGTTTTGAAGAACAAGTGACAATGTTTTAAGCCATTAGGCTCCAATTGAAGTTGGGCCCAAGTTGAAAGAATGAAAGCATGCTTCTAACGGTGGTAAAGAAAGTATTCAGTCCCTATTCTCGTGGCGATAGTTTGTAACTTGTTGCATCAACTGCCCCTATAAGTACAGGAATGAAGTGGCAATCCGTCCTTGCATGCACTTCAAGGTCTCTCTTCACTAGGTTACCACAATTCACACAAGTTTTGAAAATCACTCATTTTAAGAATTAAAAATTGGATGTGGTTTTATTGCGAAGATAATCACAAGAGCTTTGATTTGATATCGAGCTCAAGACTTGAGGTTTTCTATTGTATCTGCAATTACCAAAAAAAAAAAATTAAAAAAAAAAAAAAAACTCTAGGTGAAGAATGTTAGATCTCCATATATTCATAGTGAACAAATTGTTTGGAACTAAAGATGACCTTAGACTTTTTGAAATCTTCTTGGGATGTATTGCAAGATAGAGTATTTGTTTGTTTCATTTGATAAATAAATGTTTAAAATATTGAGGGTCATAATCTATTTTCTTTCATGCTTGTATGTGTGCGAATTTGGAATGAAAACCATAGGATTTGACTTAGAAAATCCCTATGTACACTTTATATAGTTGGATATTTGGTTTAAGTCTGCCTCATGGTTGTCTATATTGTGCTCTCTTACCACTTTCTTTGTCTTAGTCAAACTTACTCGTTTGTATGAATGATATTTCACTTTTTTAGTCACAATAAACACGGCTTCCTAACATTGTCACGCATCCATAATATTTGTTTCCAACTTGTTTCAGGTCCTAACACCTTGTAACTATTACACTTAGTTTCCATAAAGCAACTTAGTACATCATTTGATGGCATAGATAAAAAATTTATAAATGACCAAGCGCTTGGTGACAATAATTTTTGCCACCAACACTAACAAGCTTAGTCAACGTTCAACTCCCCGCTTGGCTTTTAGGTCTTACTTCATAGCTCACAATGCAAGATTGACTACTCAAAACACCACATTTGTGGCCTAATGTGAAGTGAGACAATTCGTTGTTGGAGTCAAGAGGTTCATCTATGCACCTCACTATGTCAAAGATGGAGAAGTGAGGTCTTAACACAAACCTCACTCCTTGAAAGCCTCTGCAATTCATTTGGCACCATACATGAGTAAAAAGAAGGACCATCCTTCCTCATAGTACATTTTGCGGTCTTGGGTAAATCCCTCCCCCCAACCCAAAATTTCTTGGTCTAAGATACTTCCAAGACTCACCTTAGTCAGTTTGAAAGACTACCCACTTCCTTGTAACTATCCCAAAACCGCCCCTCTAGGAACCACTTGAACTTCCTACCGGCATAATTTTTAAATTAGTTGTCCAAACCTCAATTGCAAGCCCATTTTTGTGATTTGATCTTCAATAAATCATGGAGATTTAATCACGTTTCTCATTATGACCTATATGAAGGAAGCTATAGTCTCCCAAAAATTTATTGGGTCTCTAAAAAGTGGCAATTTCGGTTCTCCCCTCCTATATTGGGCTATAACTTTTAAACCCTTTTTTGTGTTCCTTATGATACTTATCAATCTGGAGAGATCTTTTCCTTAACTTTTTGACAATATACAACATTCATGCGTCATTTCATCTCGCATTTCATTAAAGGATCATTCACACATTTTTTGAACCCATGAATGTGTGCTCTCACAAGGTTTTCAACCATGTAAAGCACTCCCACCTTTTGGTTTCCCTACCTTGTTTCTTGGAAGGCCCGAGCCATCATTCTTGAAATCCGTTTTGCTCACCACCATGTTTGAACATCCTTTTGAAAAGATGTGATAGGAAAAGAGCATTATTATTGATCGTTTAAATTTAAAAAGCAATGTCATTTCATATTTAGGACCTATTGTGTACTCATCCAAATATATAGAACATTTTAAAAATTGAAAATGGAGATAGAATGTGAAAACAATGTCAATTTCAAAAAATAATCAATTTGTATCGAATTTATTTTCTTTTAAATTCCTATTCACAGACAAGATCTTGTTTTTTTAAACATAGATACAAAAATACCTACAGGAGTAATGTTCTAATCCACCTCCTTCGGGCATGAGCTTTGAATCACTTTGAGCTTTGTTTTGAATGAAATGAGCTTTGCTATGCATGTCAAGTGTCAATCCAGTGCCCTTGCATAGTTTTGTGTTTTTTTTTTCTTTAGACTAGATGCTGTAATGTCCCCCATTTCAATAGCTCAATGGAAATTGGTTCTAAATTTGGATTATAGTCGAATGTTACATTGTAGTGCTACACTGAAATCACCACACACTGTGGCCCACAGAATTTAGGAGAGGCTTTACTTATGGTAAGATTCATCAAAACTGGATGAAAATTTGTTACAATGGATAAGAATTTGTCCAAGTGGATGAATGTACCCACGCCATTCACCCATCAACAGTCTATGGTGATTTTGGTGTAGCATGTTCTAATGAAATCTATTCTATATGTGGATTTCAGTCATGGAATACGCTCACTTGGTCTCCAACATAATTTGTGATTATGGTTTAAATGGCTGTCAAATCTATACATTTAGGAAGGTTGTTTGTTGTTTTGTTTTGTTACGTTGAGGTCTCCCTGGCCTTGTGTCCACCATCTGCGTTCTTGGTAACATTGGAAAGCTCTCAATGAAGAGGGGGTGCATAAAGTTTACTTTGTTGCGTTTGGACATATGGTGTGGAAGTTGTAGATTTTTAATCAAATTTCATCAATATAAATAGAATTAAATCATGAAACATTGAATATGGGAGATTTTATGCCATCCTTGGTATCGTTGAAAAGCTCTCAATGAGAAGGGGTGCACTGAAGTTGTTTTGTGGCTTTTAGACCTATGGTGTAAAAGTTATAGATTTTCGATTGAATTTTGTCACCATAAATTAAATTAAATAATGAATAAATCATTATAAAAATCAAAAGAAAAAAAAAAAGCACGGGGAATATAGGAATGCACGGGTATATATAGATATGGGGAACATAGGGACCATGGGGATCATGGAGTGCATAGCGGACATGTAAATGTTTTCACGGTAGGGTGTCACAAATGTATAATGTGACATCATATAACAAGCGAAATGTAGCAATCAACCTTTTTCCTATTGATAATTGGAATAAGTTTTTTGAAAGAAATTTAACTATAGTGAAAAGGTATTCTAGGATTGTATGTACATTAATAATTTAAAAAATAATAAAAAATAATATTTGGATCAGAATGTAATACAATGCATTTGGTGACGTTGTAGTATAAATACTTTGTTGCCTTAATTGATACGTTTCATTGAAGATATAATGATGACAATAATTTTCTTCACTTTGCATAACATGAAGGTATTGTATTCAGAAAAAGATTCCAAAAGATTCTATGACCAAAGTGAATATTAGAGGTTTATGGCAACAATTTTTATTCTTTACATTAAACACTTCTTAAAATGGCGAGTTTCCAAAAAAAACTCTTGCAAACTTGGTTGATTAATTAAAAAGGAGCTTGTGGTGTAACTGAAATATGCATTTGACGTGGTTTGCAAGCAAATTAAATGACATCAATAGGAATATTCCAATATATATTAAACAATATTTTAAAAGATTCTAATTTTTTTCAATTTTACTATATTAAATTTTTTTTGATGATTTTCCCTATGTATTATATTACATCATTAATGCAAATGCTTTTTACAACACTATAAACCTTTCTTGTTGAGAACTATGACATCCTAGCGTGAAAACACCCATGTGGAACATCTAGGACAACGGCATAGGACCACACTAGTATTAGTGAAATCAAATTGGAAAGTTTTATATTACCTTATGTTGAAATTAGTTTCAAAATAAATTAGTGGTTTGAAATGAGGATGTAGAATATTTTGAAAATTAAAAGTTACACTCTATTGTTTGGAAGTGTATAACTTAAAGAATTTATTATGTCTTTTCCTTAGAACTTCAAGTTGAATCAACTACCTACAATGTAGTGCAATAACACCGTATTCATTAAATTGGGAGTTTCCATTAAATTGGGAGTCAAATTGATGTACATCACATGATCATTTCACTATCAGATCTACAACACGCATACATCAATTTGACTCCCAATTTAATGGAAACTCCCAATTTAATGAATACGGTGTTCAATATTGTCACATTTTTCTAATGATTGTAGCTATTGTTATCAAACCCAACAAAATTTTATATGTTCTCATTGCCAAATGAAGTAAACTCCAATGCACTAAAGAATGTGTCACTTGGATGTCATATGCAAAAGTTACAAAGGGTCAACATTTTATCAATAAATGTTACTATACGTCTTTGAAAAGTGGTGAATTTTGATTAATATGGGGATGTATACAAGTTGAACATTTTGATCAAGTAGCGGTTTGGGGTCCTCCGTAATTTTGGATGTTCCTACATTATGACATAACATTTCTTTAGCACTATGGCATGCACCACCTACTGCTTGATTGATCTTTTACTTATATAGTAACTTTCTTTTGAACTTGAGTGAAAGATGACACTTGCCATTTTATGAGGGAATTTAGTAGGAGTTGAACAACTAAGACAAACTTAAGATACGAAAACAAAAAGCATCTAAGAGCATCAAAGAGAATCTTAATTTTTTTAATAGGAGTGCAAGGTCTATCGCTTAATTCCTAAGTGACCAAACAATCATTTTATGATCGTTGCCCTTTTCTATAAGTTTTCTGGAATGAATTCTTATTTATTTATAAAAAATCAGCAATATATTCAAATGAGAAATCAAACCTATTTTTCAACCCAATTCTACTCATATCAATCCGAGTTAAACTCCACTCCAAGGATAATCCTCTTCTATGAAAAAGTTTCTTTTAATTAATTTTAGAATAAAATGTCTAGTTTTAACCAATCACATCAAATTTCAAATTGTAAAAAGAAAATTTGTAATTTTGGTGAATATTCAACGAGAAATGCTTTTAAATTCATTAAATGAGTATTTAAAACATTTATCAAAAGTTTGACCATACGGATAATTACTAAACATCATGCTTCTCATTTTCTCTTGTGAATCAAATTTCATCAAAGTTGCAGAAGTGAAATTTTATAACACATCTAAGTTTTACCTTAACCCCTTTCTTGGACATTTAAGATAGGAGGCTTTAAACCCGCCCCTTTAACCGCTAAAGGACAATGCTCATTCCTAAAATTTTATCACTTTCTCGTGATGCTTTCAGAAAGGAAATTGTATCTCTTGATTGGTATTCATGTAGAAAACTTCACCGTTGAAGTTCAAAAAGGATTTAGTCATAAGACTGTACAATAATTTTCAGAACAATCTACCGTATATATTACATGATTATAAGGTTTGTTCATAAGTTGATTTTTGAAATTTTTGAATAAAACCAAGAGGTCATTCATTGCAAACTTTCTTATAAATTAAAAAACCATGATTAGCGTTTGAAAGTTTAGGAGCATACAAAGATGTACTATATCTAAGTGCTCACAAAAAATGGTGTTCTAAAACTAAATACAACAACAATGATTGACCCTCAAAGATTTGTGTTTGGGTGAAGTGACTTGTTGGTGACTCGTTGAGCCGGTGTTTGTAATCGTTATTAATTTTTACATTGCAAAAATGTTTTAAAGAATTCAAATATATATTTGGAATATTCCGAAATAATATAAAATATGTAGAAAAGATTCCAATTATTCTGAAAAGATTCCATTTAAAATATATTTAAACATTTTCCGTAATTATTTTATAGTGTTAATGATGCAGTATTGGCAAATATTTTATATATTGGACACTTCCTTTTTTTTACAAATGAGATGTCCAAGTGTGAAAATGCCCTCCAAGTCATTAACCGCCCTAACTACTATGTCCCAAGTTCACCTACGTTGACGTTTTAGTTTTTTCTCAATGAATCAATCAACGTAATTGCAAATCTTGAAGGATTTTTGTGTTCTTGAAACAAACATTTTCAATTCTCTAGTTAACATTGAGTCAAAATTATGAAATCCAAACAAGTTATTCAAGTAATGAAATTATTCGAGGACACAATGTGTCCACCTGGTGCTTCAGGGGTTAAGGCATGTGGCATTATGAGGACACAGGGGAACCGAGCATGATTTTTCACTGGAAGAGAAATTCAAGCAAAGATCAACATACTTTAAATTAAAAAATTGGATGTTCCTAAAATTAGTTATGAATTTTTGAAGTTGAAATGACATGGGTTCTAAAGTGGTGCTCTTCACCATGGATACATCCAAAATATCAAAATGTTCGTCCTTTGTAGAATGCGGGTTTAGAACCGTGACGGGTTTAGAGCCCTCTACCTTAACCCCTAAAGGATGATGCTGGTTTGAGTATAGACCGAAGCTAGAGCATATTTTCAAGGTGTGGGGTATATTGGACCCGTTTGCTACTGATGTAGAAGTGTTGGAGGAGCGCTGCTCTTTTAGTGTGACCTCGATGCAGGCTTGAAGAGGGTTTCCAAGTTGCGATGAAACTCTGAGATCTGATGCGTGAAAATGGGGAGTGTGAGAAATAGAGACAATACACATAACCTGTATTGCAAACCGTAGGCCATTTTGGCTTACCCAATCCTGAAGGGGTTAACCCTTAAAAGTCAAGAGGGCCTAGGGCAGCCCGGAAGGAATCTAATTTTTTTTGGGGATTTTTTTTTTTTTGGCAAAAGCAGCTCTGCAATGCACTGCTGGCTAGCACTGTAGCACTACGGCACTGCTGAACTTCAGCTGCCCCAACCTCAAAACTTGTTCAATTTGATAACTTTGATTGCTTACCAACGATTCCACAATCTCTCAAATGAGGTGAAAATTTGGAATCTAGCTCGCTTTTTCAGTAGCTTTTCAACGCAACAAGTCTCGCTTGATTTGGTTGAGAAAATCAACTTTTTTCTTGATTATTCTCTTTGAAATAAGCCCATGGGGCTTACCTTGACGTTTAAGGGTTAACTTAAGGGTTCACAATGTTACGTGAGTGCATGGATATGACGGACTTGAGCAAGGCAGGAAACTGTCCGTACGCCTTCCTTTCCTTGTCCTTGGCTTTCCTTGGCGGGGCCTTGACCTGGGCGTACTTACCGGTACTTCCTTATTATCACATTCAGTCAGCGAGCGTCACTCTGTTTCGGGCACGCACGCACGCACGCACTCAGGCACCGGCAGATGCTGCCATTCTTCACCATCGCTGCGCTCCATTCCATTCAGCGTTCGTTGTCTTCGTCGCGCGCTGCCACATCGATCTCCACGCCTGCTCGCTCACACAGGCTTTTGTTACTTCTTACGCTCCACCTCTCCTCCTCAGCCTCACCATTCTCAATCTCTTCCACCTTGTGCTGCGCGCGCGCGCGCGCGGGGGTTTCTTCACCGCTCCAATTGCCGCATCCTCATTCTTTTCGTTTCCACCGCAGGTGATTCATTGTCTCGTCTCTACCTTACTCGCTTTGGAAATCCATTGTCTTCTCCTTCTTCCATTTTCTTGAATTTCGTGCTGCTGCTGTACTCAGGACAAGATTTTCATTGTCCTCGTGCGGTTTGAGTTTGCTTGAGCATCTCGTCGTTCACGGTCTACTTGGCGCGGCCCTGCATTTTGAGGCTGAATTTGTCTTGGATTTGCTTAAGGTTTTCGTTCTTTATGGCGGTTCTAATTTGGAATGGCGAGCTTCTAGAATAGAATCTGAAACAGTAGGTGTTTCATGCTTTTGGTTGATTGAGTGGCGTACTCGTTTTGTAGTCGACTCTCTTGTTCGTTTGGTTGAGGATCTTGTCGTTTTTGGAATTGGTGCGGTCCTGCATTTTGAGTTTTGCCTATGCGGATTTTCTGTATTGGATTTTCTAACTTGCCGTTGCGCCGGATTGTTTATGTTTGGAGTGGTTCGGAACCGCGAGATACTAGAACAGAATCTGAAACAGTAGGTGTCTTTATTGTATCAATGTTGTGTTTCATTCTTTTGCTTTAGAGTTTGGTGTCGACTATCTTGTTCCTATTAATTTGAGTTTCTTGTCGTTGTTAGAATTGGTGCGGTCTTGCATTTTGAGTTTTTCGTATGGCTGAGTTTGTATTGGATTCGCTAGGGTTGCCCTTGCGCTGGATTGTTTCGGAATCGCTAGATACTAGAATAGAATCTGAAACAGTAGGTGTCTTCATTGTACTCGTGTTGGTTTCGAGCGCAGGTGTTTGATTGGTCTAGCTTCGCGTAGGTGTCTTCTGGAGTGGATTGTCTTGTTCTTCTTGCATTTTGTTGAATTCCGTGTGGTTTGAGTGGCGATGGTTTGTTTTTTTTCGTTGTGCTGTAGTTTTTGCGCACCTGCGTTTTGAGTTTTGCTTCTGCGGATTTTGAGTCTGAGTGTGTTGCGTTGCTAAGGGTGTGGTTTCTTTTGTTGTTATTGGTTACTTGTGGCGGTACCAATTTGGAATGGCGAGATACTAGAATCTGGAAGTTTAGATGTCTTTACTGTACTAGTGTTGTGTACCGTTGCGTGTTAGGATGTTCGGGCATATGCTCCAAGTAGTTTTTGTGAAACTTAGTTATTCAGCCCTAAGCGTGCTTTGTTGAGCCGACGGGGGATTTTGATTCTGGCTGCATGTACTAGACTACATCACGGATCAATTACACACGATTCAGTGATGTGTTGACCACTAGTCGGGTGCCATTGCTAATACATTCTCAGAATCACCTTAGCTCTTCTTCAAAGCCCATTACCAGTCGATAAACAGTCGTAAGTTTGAAATCACCGTAGATCTTTCGCGAGTGTGAAATCGCCATTTTTTTGGTGAATGTGTAACGATTTGGTGACCATTCAATCTAGACAGAGCAGTACCCTACCCGGCCGTCAGGGTCGGCTTGATCTCATGCCGAATAATTAGTTTGTTTGGAAAATTCTTTTTAACAAATGCCGAATTATGTCAATATTATTCAAGATTCTTTTTTTCACCATACAAAACAGAATTTTTTAAAAATAATTTCTTAAAGTTTTGGGCTTCTCTCATTTTTGCCGATCCTGACGACCGACTACGGTAGACTGAGAGAATAGGCTTGAAGGCAGCCTTGAAGACCTGTTTGACGATACGAAGGCCTACTGGAAAAACGGAGTGACAAACTGGATTCTAAAATTTCTAGGATTGACTAAGTCTAGGTTCTCTTCGTAAACCGGTAGAAGTGAAATGGCTTGATCCTGCAGAAATTGCATGTGCACTATTTGATGGGTTTGTCATGCTACAGGTTCAGTAATTTAACGAAGGTTTTGGCTCGCATTTGGTCTCAAGAAAACAGCGATTGGCTCGACCACTTTTCAGTATGAGTACCACCGCTGAGAAGGGTGCTCTACCTACTGAGCAGGCTGCACCTGCAGTCTCTGAAACTCCCAAGGTGGATCAGCCAGTCAAAGAGAAGAGCGTCTCTGGCGGGTGCCTTTCTGTGATCGTGCTAGGTGCATCTGGTGATCTTGCGAAGAAGAAGACCTTCCCAGCTATTTTTAACCTTTACAAGCAGGTAAGTGTGCGCCAGCTTTCTTTTCGATGAACATCTTTTGTTCGTATCATCTTAGTTCCACTACTTATAAATTGACGAATATTTTTGTATTTTTAGTAAATGGAGCTACCTGTGTGACTGATCAATAGACTTGATGCTTTGTATGATTTTCTTATTTTTGTTTGAAGTGAATCCATAATGGAGGCTTGTTGAGGGTCCGACTTACCTTCTTTAGAAGTATTCTGATAGCATATGAATATGAATTGTTGTACAGTCGGATGATTTTGTTATTAAATGTATTTTCATTCTTCCGAGAGAGAGTAATGTTGTCGCCAACCATCATATGGCAGGGCTTTCTGCCAGACGAGCTGCAGATTTTTGGATATGCGAGGTCCAAATTGACTAATGAAGAACTTCATGAGAAGCTCCGTGGGTAATTTTCTCTACAAGAAGGCTTGTTGTCCTGGATATTGTTCAAAGTCGCATTGCATGCACCACTTCACTTGGTACCTTGTGGTGTTCTACGTCACTAAGCCCCCCTGTGGTGTACTAGAAGGCTTCACTATCGGTAGTTGGTGAGAATGAACAGAGTATTATAGTTTCAGTTTGATAATTCTCAGTTTGATTACGCGACATCCTTTTCTGTTTACACATTGTTTGTGGTTCAGGTACTTGAAAACAGATAGAACGGATCCTTCGAAGCATCCCGATGATGTGATCAATCAGTTTCTAGAACTGGTACTGATAGCCTATACCATTCAGATGTTATTTGTCGTGTAACTCCCATTAACAATATCTTGAAGAGGATCGTGAAAATATTGGTTTGTCAGAAACATTGATTTATGTCTTTCGTCTTGAGCTTGTTAAAAAATTTGATATGGATATAGTGAACCCAATATAATTTCTACCATTGTTTGTATGAGATTCTTACTTTTTGCATGATACTTAAGGTGTTGCCCAAGAGGCCTGACACTGCAAAGATTACGGATAATAAATTGTCAGATATAGTGGTTGATCGTCTGACCAATTTGTAATCATCACGAGTCTGATTCTGTAGGTCACATACATACATGGGGCGTACGATGCCGATGAAGGATTTATGAGATTGAACGAGGAGATCTTACGTCATGAAAAAGAGAGGAGTGACGATGGTAGCCCGACACGTAGACTCTTCTACTTGGCTTTGCCCCCTTCAGTATACCCGCTTGTCAGCCAAATGATTCGGAAGCATTGCATGAATCAGCGTATGATTTTTTTCTTTTTTCACGATTGACTTGTGTTCGTTTTACACTCTTCTTATCCTGTTTTCTGATTTTGATTCTGAATTATACGGCTTTTTACACGATGTTGCCATGAATGGTCTCGTGTTGAATTCCAAATTTTATTTTTTACTAAATAGATTGAATTTCAGAGTGCAAATATGTGAGTAGTGCTCTTGTTCTCTTATCTGCCTCCAATTCATCTTTAACAGGAGGATGGACGAGAGTCATTGTGGAGAAGCCTTTCGGGAAGGACTTGGCATCATCAGATACTTTGAGCTCCGAGTTAGGAGCTCTATTTACGGAAGATCAGCTTTACCGTATCGATCACTATCTGGGGAAAGAGCTTGTACAGAATTTGGTAAGTTTTACCGACTTAATGATAGGTTATTTGTTTCATGCCGGGTATGTGCAGATTTTATGTAGAATCGACTACTGGTTGGTCAGCTTCTAAAAAGATGCGCAGCTTGTGAGCGGCATGATCTAGGCTCATTCTTGGATTTTATTTTTAATCAAGGTGGTCTGTGGGAATCTTTGCAGTTGGTCATGAGATTTGCCAACCGCTTCTTTGTACCTATCTGGAATCGAGACAATATTGCCAGTGTCCAGGTATTTTAAATGGAAGGATACAAATTGAATGGGCTGCTGGTCTTGTTCGAGTTTTCAGTACAATTTGAGAGGGGTTGTAAGGTAGCATGATATAGGATCATCATAAATGCTGTGTAGTCTCTTATGAGTAATAGGAGTCATTGTTCTAGAAATTTGATTTATGAAGAATTATTCCTTGTTCAGAGTTGTGAGAATGTTTCTTACCATAGTTTCCTCCATTAGTTAACTTTTTTCCACCACTTTGGTGAGTATTGTAAGGATGAGGGCGGTATCTGATGGTTTCTCTGTTACAATTGTCAGATTGTCTTCAAAGAGGACTTTGGAACGCAAGGACGAGGTGGTTATTTTGATCAATATGGGTAAGTCATTTAGGACGAGTGCAGAGGTTTTTGATTTGCTATCTTGACGCCATTTCTCTGAGTCAATTCCATTTTGTGTCGCAAGCTCTTTGAAAAGCAGTTTATTCAATTAGACATATGTAGACGACAGAGCTTCTAATGCTGTAAAGATCACTAATATTAAAATTGTATAATATTTATTTCTGAATACTGCAATTTTTCTCCTTCATCGCAGAATTATCCGAGACATTATCCAAAATCACCTCGTACAGGTTTGAGTCGGAACAAAACCCGTAACTGGAACTTCGAAGTGGATTTTTATTGCAAAATTATTCATCGTTGGTTTGCGTTTATTATGGGCAAAAGCAATAGCAGCTTTTATTTCTGGCTCTGCCTGGAGTTGTTTCTGGCAATATTGGTATGCAACTATCATGAGGTAGCTAAGAGGGGTATTTGTGTGAGACAGGTTCTGTGTCTTGTGGCCATGGAAAAACCAGTGTCGCTCAGTCCTGAGCACGTTCGGGATGAGAAAGTCAAGGTACGGTGAATCATCTTAGGTTTGAATCATAACCTATTTGCATAAGCGAGTGCTTCAGGCGTCTTTCATATTCTAAATTTACCACTTAAATGATTTGCATACAACTCCAACCGAGTACTTATGAAGCTTCCATAGCGCTCTTTCTAACCTGTTGACAAAACATATTTGTTGATGAACAGGTTCTGCAATGTATTGAACCCATCAATGATGAAGATGTTGTGATTGGGCAGTACGAGGGCTATAAGGATGATCCGACTGTTCCAAAAGATTCATTCACTCCTACTTTTGCATCTATTGTTCTGCGTATCAATAATGAACGTTGGGATGGTACGTAAATTGAGCTGAGTGATTTTCTATTTTGAAGCCCTCCATTCTCTTATTGTAACTCAGTAATGAAATCAATTGTTCTTATATTATGTTTTCCTTCATGATGCAGGCGTACCTTTCATCATGAAAGCTGGCAAATCTTTGGATTCTCGCAAAGCTGAGATTCGTGTGCAGTTCAAGGATGCTCCTGGTGACATTTTTAAGTGTAAGTTATTTCGTTTGCTCTTACAGTGCAGACTTTGTGTTTTCAATCTGATGAAAAATATTTGTAAATTTGATGAGTCAGTCTGCGATTCCGTTCTTGCATTAAGGTTTCAAAGACCTTCCTGTTTTTATTCATCTCAAGATTATCGTTTGATGTGTTCAGGCAAGAAACAAGGACGTAATGAGTTCGTGATGCGTCTGCAACCAGACGAGGCGATGTATATGAAGCTAACGGTTTGTGTTCTATGATGGATTTGTTTTTATATTTAAAATTTACTAATGTTGTTTAAGTTTTATCAGTTTTTCAAGTATAATTTCAGGCATAAAATTATCTTATTTACAAAATAATCTTGGCCTGTCACCTTGCTCAAGTGTTAAAAAAACAAGATAAAGACAAAGCTCCTAAGTAACATGGCCATTTCATTGCTGGGGGGCAGGTGAAAGAACCGGGCTTGGAAATTAAAACCACACAGAGTGAGCTAGACATGTCATATCATCAACGCTATCAGGATATTGTTATTCCGGAGGCTTATGAGCGTCTTCTCCTGGATACGTAAATGCCTTTATCCTTTTCCGTTTCTTTGACTCAGTATTGACTGGTGCTGCATTTTTCCTGATTTGCTTTTTTTCTTTTTAAACTTAAGACATCATCTTGTTCAAGTACCAGAGAGCTGTTTGCTAGATCAATTACTAGAAACTTTTGTGCTCAAGTGTACTCATACTTTCACATGCGCAGTATTCGTGGGGATCAACAACATTTCGTCCGAAGAGATGAATTGCGGGTATTTCAAGACTTCAAGCCATATCTTTTCTTCCCACAATTTTGTATTGAAAATCTCAGAGTTATCTATATATCGCAAATATGAACAGAATCTTTGCCTACTACTTTACCTGCTGTCGTGATTTTTCTCAAAATATTGTCGTTTGTATTGTGGATCAGAGTTACAGTGCACCATAATTTTGCAAAGTGACAGTTTGGGGTTAAATGTCTTATCTAGTTTTTCTACATGATTCTTGCTTAGGTTGCATGGGAAATATTTACGCCATTGCTGCACCGCATTGATGCTGGAAAGCTGAAAGTGAGGTCCTACAAGGAAGGCTCTCGAGGACCAGATGAAGCTGATGATTTGAACGCACGGGTTGGATATCAACGAACTTTGGGTTATATCTGGAAACCACCTACATTACAGGCACGTACTGCAGCTTAGTAGCTGCGCATTCTGCTTTCCGGATGGAAACTATCAAGATTTTACACATGTTCAAAAATATAAGTTCGTACATATGTTATGTAGTGTAGATTTTTGTAAATGTTAATAGATGTGGAGAACTTTCGAAGCTTTGGTAATTTGACTGCAGACGAATCCTGTTCCCTTCGTAAAATGTCCTGTTTCCTTCGTGAATGATTCAAGTTTCCAATGTATTATACATCCAAAGTATTTTCGGTCATTTTACAATGGTATTCTTTAGTAAATCAAAGCCTTGTATGGAAAATTCCAACACCTTGTTGGTAGACATATCGATATTCGTGGTCCTGGGTTGCCACTAGTGGACCGGCATCATATTTCACAGTATACGTTGCTTGTGTTCTGTTTCTGAATGTCTCTTTCGTCAGGCAGTTCTTTTTAATTTGTCAAGTGGTTATGTATGTAATGCGCAGAAAGTGAGAGCTGGCCGTGATGATGCGAAGAGGTGAACGAGAAAAAAATGAGAATTGACTATAGTCTTTTTAAGCTCAAGTAAATAATACTTGTGAATGCATCCCAACTGAAGATGGTTGTATGCTCTGAACTCGACATTATCACTCCAATATCACATTCCAGTGCCGAGAATATTTGCTATTGTGTACACTTTATTGGACACTGTTCACATGCCAAGGTTTGAATTCAGTTATGTTGGTTACGAAAGGGGTGATGTAAAAGAGTTTTTAGTGTAAATTACAACATGTGGGTTGAACCGAGATCACTGTTAGATCAATGGCCTCTGCTTTCTGAGTGGTTACACATCAGTGTGGCATTTTTGTGTTCCATTGCATTTGTTCGCAATTATTAATAATTTCAACTGTTGTGCTCAAAGGAGTTTTGGTACATCAGAAAGTTGGGCCAGACTATGTTGGTGCCATTTTGACACCAAAGGCCGCATACAACTCATTTTAATGTCATTTTATCCATACTAGGTTGGTACAGAGGTTGACACCAAATTATCTTAATTGCATTTCAATGCACCATCATGGCATCATGTTCACATGCCTTGAAGTTCCTGATGTATGTCAGTTTTGAGGTGCATTAGCATGATAAAACCTTAGCAACTTGCACCGTTTTGTCAGACTTTATGTACATCTTCATAGTCACATCTTGTTTTGAATTTCAGAAAAGTTGGCGAAGTTCGTACTTCTGTTTATCGAAGGTGTCACAAGAATGTGCTTGGAGAGGGTCCCTTTTGCACCAGGCTTTTGAGGGCTTTGGACCCTTTCTACACCATTTGTAAGTTCCAATCTTCAATCAGCCCCCAAAGGTTGGACCTATGACCGTGGCATCATGCTTTACCTGTCACACTCAATTTTGCCACTAAAAATAATATAAGAATTTGAGTTTACATTTTTACTACATGAAGCTATGTGTTGACTATAAATCATTTTGGTAAACTTCTGAAATTACTATGATTTTTTTAATTGATTGCAAAGAAAATTCATATCAATTGTGAAATGTACTAAAAAATTCTGATTTCTTTACCAACAGTGTGAATTACAATGAAAAAAGGTTTAGTTAATAAAAACCATCCATGTATCTAAATTTAGAATTTTTTGCTAGACAATGGTAGTACCCTCCGAACTTGCAACTTGCAATAAAACAATCAATTTTCAAAAAAGTTCAAAAGTTCAAAATGGAATAGAAAATAGTCTTGGCAAACTTCTATTTGTTGTCTCTGGTCTATCAGAGAAGAGACTATGGAACGCTTCGTGCCTGGACACTAAAAATGAAGCTGTAAAAGTAAATCCAAGGTAAATATATTGAGGCAGAGGATAGGGTGACGACGATTAGTGGAATGATATGAAGGCAAACTAATGTTGTCTAACCCCTAACCGCCCAAGCATGCATATTTTGCATGATGTACGGATTTGAAGTCTGTTTTCTCATCCATTATGCACTATTTGCAATGTGGATTTTTATTAAAACTTTTATGGGAAGTTAGCTCCGTGCATGTGTGATCCAATTAGAAAGGGGATGATTTGTGAAATTTTTATGCCCCATTTCATGCTGTAGTGTTCCACCCAAAATTGCAAAGAGTTTAGTCTAAAAGTGCTCTTGAAAAAGTCAACTACTGAAATTAAGCAACTAAAAAATCTCCAAAAATCACTACACTTAGAGTATTACATTTCAACCCATCCCAAAAAGTTTCATTATTAGATTGTCAATATCTTATTCGTAATCATATTACAAAAGAGTGTTAAATTTTAAGTTTGAAATTGAATACACAAATATTGGTGATAGCAATTGCAAATCTAACCATATGGATAGAATCTAAAATGCAAAATGTACAACTTTTATTCATTCATCGACTTGAAAATACCCCTCTTAGTTACATTTTATAATACATCTTTGAAAAACTGCCAAACCTGAAAAGGGTGAGAACGTTTAGGGGTTAACAAGGTGTTCTTTAAATTTATCTAGAATGTTAGGTGAAAAGAATCCTATGCCATCTTTCTTGTTATCATTCATGGAGGGTTGACTGACCAATTTTATTTAAAATTAATCATAACTACTTCATATATATATACAGTGACGAACAAAACTGAGTATTGATTGAAACTTTTCCATTCAAACAACCATATCATGAACATCAATGGGCAAAGTCCAAAAGTGAATTTGCAAAAGCTGTAGTGTGCGACATATAACACATTACTACCAAAGTTTGAAGAGAAACTCAATTGTGATTTGAAAGAAAATGAATTTCAAAGTTAGCCATGTCTAAAACTCGGTTTTGTGCGCTATAAGTTGGAAGTACTTTAAATTTTGTGAATTTTTTCTTATAGCTTCAATAAAACTTTTTGTGCCTTGGCATGTTGGTATACATCGTTTCAGAGTGTTGTACGCAAAAATTGAAGGAAGTTGACATTTATAGAATTTAAAATATCAACAATTTGACAAACATGCAAATGATGTTGGTTTTCACGATATTTGAATTTTTTTTTGGATTTGAGAGTTTGGGACTGCATTGGCCATTGTATAGAGAACATAGGTTGCAATATGACCATTGTTACATCTTAATGCCTTAACATTTGAAATAGTTGTTGAATAGCCAAAGTGTTCAATTTATATATTAGAGTTGTATGATGCAGTTTTTTGGTTTGACTTTTTTGTACAAAGTCTACGGTTCATGATGCACATACTCAATTAACCAATTGAAAATTTTGTTTTTTTTTGTGTTCACTATCATCAAAATATTGTCAATTTTATGAAAGTCAGTGTAATTTCTGGCAGTTTTGAATTTTTTGATGCTATGGAAAATAATATGTTTTTTAATTTTGATTCGTAGGATTGATTATGTGCGTCACAAACTCTAGTTTTCGTACAAAAATCCTAAACCAAAAAACTACATCATATAGCTCATATATATAAATTGAACGCATTGGCCTATTCAACAACTATTTCAAATGTTAAGGCATTAAGATGTAACAATGGTCATATTGCAACCTATGTTCTCTATACAATGGCCAATGCAGTCCCAAACTCTCAAATCCAAAAAAAAATTCAAATATCGTGAAAACCAACATCATTTGCATGTTTGTCAAATTGTTGATATTTTAAATTCTATAAATGTCAACTTCCTTCAATTTTTGCGTACAACACTCTGAAACGATGTATACCAACATGCCAAGGCACAAAAAGTTTTATTGAAGCTATAAGAAAAAATTCACAAAATTTAAAGTACTTCCAACTTATAGCGCACAAAACCGAGTTTTAGACATGGCTAACTTTGAAATTCATTTTCTTTCAAATCACAATTGAGTTTCTCTTCAAACTTTGGTAGTAATGTGTTATATGTCGCACACTACAGCTTTTGCAAATTCACTTTTGGACTTTGCCCATTGATGTTCATGATATGGTTGTTTGAATGGAAAAGTTTCAAATCAATACTCAGTTTTGTTCGTCACTGTATAACCCTTTTTATTTATTTTGTTTTTTATTTTTAGAAATTGAAAATTCCTTTTATACTGTGTAGTACCCTTTCAATCAACACCCTTTCGTTAGTAAACCGGATATAGCTTATGAAACGTTTTAATTTATATTTGTGCACATATCTTTTAGATTAATTCCAATTAAAATCATCATTTTTCAATTATTTTTTGTATCATGTATTGTTTTAATATACATGAATTTCAAATCAATTTTATTTTTTGTCATTTATTGTTTAGTAGTATACATTTCTAATTGGTGTTGTTCTTTAATTATTATTGTGTAAATGTTTTTAATTTTTTGAATTTTGATAGTGCTATTGGTTACTCATAAGTGGAAAATTGTAAAAATCTCTCTAAATAAATCTAGAGCTCCCTTCCTAGCCATGGGGTTCTTCGAATCCTAATCCCCCCCCCTCCTTCACCCGGACAATAATGCTAGCATTGTTCACCATCCTAGGGTCTGTTTTTTGGCAATTTTTTCTTGCAAAATTGGGGCCTATGACCAAAATTTGGTTTAAGAGGACTCCCTTGGGAATTTTAAACCCTTGGAAGGAGTTATTTTTTAGCGTGGGCCCCTACATGTTAAAAATAGGGGACAATTTTTGTACTCTTATTCAGGGGAGAGGGGAGGGCCTCGGGGAGGGTGCGATATTTAGAGTCTTTTATGGCGTTCTAGAGATGATGTAGAGTAATGATATTTAAAAATAATTAGAACTAACATTTGATTTGTACAAACTCTAATTGAGTGAAAATACGGTATTGTGTAACAAAGAGTTGATGCACCCAACTTAAATTACAATGTTTTTGGTCAAAGGCTATAAAAGAGTATCAAATTGTTTTTTTTATTGATTCTAATTTCATGGCGCCCTTTGATTTTTATAAGTACTCGAGTACAAAGTTTCAAAGTAAGAATCATAAAAAAAAAATACCAAAAGTAAAGTTCAAAAACAAATGTCTAAATTCAATTTTGGGAGCAATTTTGATGA
Organism: Pohlia nutans; assembly: GCA_022496805.1. Taxonomy (NCBI): domain Eukaryota; kingdom Viridiplantae; phylum Streptophyta; class Bryopsida; order Bryales; family Mniaceae; genus Pohlia; species Pohlia nutans. Next base: position 21,662,306 of record CM040094.1, read on the forward strand.
ATTAAATCATATTTGCGTAGTGCATAGTGCATTTGAAGGGTCCAAAGAAAGAATCTTGAAAAATAAATAAATTAATGCACTTTCAACTTGTTTCCCATTAACTTTTCAATTTGGTTCAAAACTACTTTTTCTTTGAAGCTTTGTTAAATATCATGTCTTTATTTTATTAGCAAAATCTTTTTACAGAAAATAAAATTTTAATGTATTTTTTGACCTTGCATTGTTACTTCTTCATTGGTAATAATGTTGGTCCGCTTTACCGTGTTTTCATCTACTTTGTAGTCAACTTCAACATGAATTAATTATTTTCTGTCACAAGGTACTACATGTCATCTTGTAATTGATTTAGAGTGGTGTGACTCAGAATTTCACGTCAAATTTCAATTTCGACACTACTGTAGTTTTACAGTAGCATCGCCAAAAAATAATTCTAGAAAAAGAAACAAAATAATTGAAAATTATGACGGCAGAATTTAAAAAACAAAAAGAGTAGTAAATTAATTTAGCTATTTTTTGCTATTTCATTGCTATAAACACCTATAGATCCAAAGGGCTGGATAATGTAATCCTTGACCCCTAAACGTCCTTACCCCTCTTCAAATTTGACAATTTTGCAAATATGCATCATAAAATGCAACGCATAGGAACATTCTGGACTTGATGTATGAATAAAAGTTGTACATTATCAATTTGAGATTCTATCAGTAAAGTTAGATTTGCGATTCCCATCACCAATATTTTTGTTTAAAATTTGAAACTTAAATTGAAAATTCTTTTGTAATTTAATTACAAATAAGATATTAACAATTTGTACATGAAATTTGTCACAATTGGTTGAAATGTAAGTCTAAGTGTACTGATTTTTGGGGATTTTTTGGTTGCTTAATTTTATGAGTTGATTTTTGAAAGAGCACTTTTACGCTAAAATCTTTGAAATTTTGGGTGAATCACTACAACATAAAATGAGGCATAGAAATTTTGCAAATCATCCCCTTTCTAATCGGTAAGAAATCCTCACTACAAAAAGTCAATGACCGATGAGAAATCTGAGTTTGATTTTTGTCCATCATCCACATTCTAGACAGTTGAACGTTTAGGGGTTAAATATCAAACCAAACTCGATGGGTTGGATTTGGAAGGAATAAAGGAGAAACATTCAATGCTAAGCACTTAGTTGTTCTGGAAATGGAAAAAGAACATCGCAAAGAGGAGCCCGCGACGAAGGCAATACCTTTTGGAGACACGAGGGCTTGAATTGGGTTCAATCTGACGAAGAGAAACTTGGGCTTTCAAACTCTGCACGAAGGAGAGGGGGGCATTTCTTGGAAATGTTTTGGGAGCAGGGCTGTAGAGAGGGAGTCCAGAACAAGGACCAAACTGGAGCCCGATGACACGCTATTTACAATTTTTGGGTTGCATTGCAATCCCACAGCCTCTGCCACTTGTATTTCAGTCAATCCCGGGTCACGTGCTTCCAGCCGTTCCAGGGTTATTGATTCAACCGCTGCCCAAGGCTAAAAAAATCACATCATTTCCTTTGGGCTGCCCCTCCAACACCAAGGAGGTTTAACACATAGCTGCCTAAGCGTCCATTTTTTGGACGATGTACAGATTTCATCCGTAGATTCTCATCCGTCATGCATTTTTTGCAGTGTGAAATTTTTATTGTAGATTTTATGGGAAGTTAGCTTCATGCATATGTGATCCGATTAGAAAGGAGATGATTTGTGAAAATTTTATGCCTCATTTCATGTTGTAGTGATTCACCCAAAATTTTGAAAATTTCAGTGTAAAAGTGTTAAGAAAAAAAGTCAACTCATAAAATTAAGCAACCAAAAAACCTCCAAAAATCACTACACTTCAACCAATCACAAAGAATTTCATCTGTAGATTGTCAATATCTTATTCGTAATTGAATTACAAAATAATTTTGAATTTCACGTTTCAAATTTTATACAAAATTATTAGTAATAGCAATCATAGATCTATCCGTATGGATAGAATCTAAAATTCATAACGTACAGATTTTATTCATATATCAAGTTCAAAATATCCCTCTAGATTGCATTTTATAATCCATCTTTGCAAAACTGCCAAATTTGAAGAGGGCTTTAGGCATTTAGGGGTTAAGGGTTAAGGTGAATATTCCAAAAAGTGCCGTACATCATCATAGCATTTAGTAGAAAACTCAGGGACTGCCCTCCCCCAATGAAATATACCTCATCATCTCTTCAACCCCAACATTAGCTCAGGGGGCACGTGCAGGGGAAGGAAGAACTCCAGGGATGAAGCTTGATGAAACCCCAAGGCAGCCCCTGCAAGAGCTCCTGAATATTATGATTCATCAAACTTGTGCATGCACCATTCTAAAAACCAACTGCCCAGGGGATATGGAAGACTGCCTTTCATGAGAAAAACTGTCTGCGGAGACAAAAAACGAACCTTAAACCTCCTTTTAGAAGATTAGCCAGTACTGTACTTATTCCATTCATCAGTAAATATTCCAAAAAGTGGCCTTAAACAATTGCTTTCAACAAACTCTGATGCGTCCGTGAGTCCAGAAACTAACTGCGCAGGGAACGAGGAAGACTACCTTTCGTGATAAAAAATTCTGTTCGCGGAGACACAAAAAGGAACCTTTCAGAAGATTGGAACCTTTCAGAAGGAACTTCACAAGCCACCCTCCTTTCAGAACATTGGCTAATACAATCCAGCAAACGTAACACAAGCTTATTGATTTGTGACCTGTACTCCTAACAATGGGTTTTGCAGTGTCTGTCAAGAGTGACTAGGGAAATGCACTAGCATGTTCACACACGTGATTGGGTTCTGAACTACGTACCTTATGATCTTGCACATTGCCAATTTCTCTTCAGAACTGCGTCTATCATAAACTGCTGAACTTACTCGTTGCAACAACTGAAGGGTTGGGTGTAAGCCTAGAAAGTGCATGCTACTTTCAAGATACTTGCTACGAAGAAATAAATTACAACGCTTTCAAATCTACAATCAGAACATAAAAGCAGACAACTGCAAATCGATGACTCAAATGTCACACGATCGTCACCTAACGGTGACCAAAACCTGGGCTCCTCGTGAGATGAGCATCTATGGCATGCCCAGAGCATCTGAATCATCACATTCAGATGATACAAAAGCAAAGGAGGATCAAAAGCACCATTGATGGTTTGTTTACCTCAATCCTTGAAATCAGAACTTTGAACTACGACGAACTCAACAACCAACCCCTTTCTCATCGCTTTGAATTGACGACAGAGCAGCCTGCGCTTTTTCCCACGCCTCAGCAGAATAAGAAGGCTCCCTTACTTGTGGGCTAAGGTAGGATATGTGGTACTGAACTGAGGTTTGAGGAACAGGAGATGGAGATGGTCGAAAGCTATCACCGTAGCCGCTACCAGTGGGTGAAAGCTGCGAAGGATCAGGGGGAGAAAACCCGGAAATTGTATTCACTGTCAACGCTGGATATGACCTTACTGACGCTGGAGGAGTGTAGTGTTGTTCAGCTGCTGCCCCAGGCGCTACTCCAACAATCGTCGATCTTGAAATTTCGGATTGGTACACAGTAGATTCGAAATTCAATTCCCAATCATCATCCTCTTTCTTGGACTGCACTGGAGTTGCTGTAGGTGCTGCACTTGAGCCATTCATTGGTGCAGGACTAGAATTTTTGTTCTCAGGAGTATAATACAGAGTTCTTCCATCCCAAGGTCGCTGAGGATGATGCCTTTCGTCGGACCATGATCTTTGCGGGTGGTTCATCCCAACGTGGTGCTGCACAGGCGATGCACCCTGGTGCACTGGCGATGGGGTATGAGCATAAACCGGATTCTGTGGAGGGTATGCAAAGGAACGCTGGTGGTGAAAATTTGGGTGCATATGTATGGGGGGAGAAAATACTGCTGGTGGACTTCTCCACATTCGAGACTCAGGAGCAGAATTGTTGTACGAAACACGAGCTCCAGAATAGTCCGAGGGAGTTGCTCTATCCGGCGCCTGAGGGGTAGGTGGTTCTGGACTAAACGCTATAAACAGTTCCTCCTCAACGCAAGAAGGCCCCCCAACACCATCAACTATTTCGCCTTCTTCGTTGCCATCAGTACTTAGTTTCTTCTCTTCCTTCTCCGAGCTCGAGAAGCTTCTGGAAGCTTCTTTCCCTGATTAGATACCCACCTGATTTATTATCATCGATGTTTCTAACCACCAAAAGAGATTATCACCAATTCTCTATATTAGCAAGCTATACAAGGCAAGGAACTAGGCCAGTAAGAATCTATGCCAAGATCCTCAGTGACACAAACATCTGACATAAATTCAAATCGGTTTCTCACGTCCCCAAAAAGACCACTACTTTCATGTCCGTAAACATCACTGTACAGGAGTGCAGGAACGTGCATACCAGGATTGCCATGCGGCGGGGAAGTTTGATGGAGCTGCCAAGGTGCTCGATCAGGTTCCTGATTCAGAATGCCTTTTTCAGAGATGGCAATAGGTGTACGCACCTCCAAAAAAATTTCGAACCAAAATATATATCTTCAACAAAATTCGTGAAAAAAACGATATACAGAGAAAAATAAGAGCCAATGTGAAGGATGTCTTAGTATTTAATTAAAAGAATGCGTCATAATAAAGGTGAACGGGAAACACACAATACCTCATTATTAGGATGCGTCTCATAATATCTGGTAACAGTACGCGGTCCAGAAGAAAATGTTCTTTTGGAGGCATGATTAGATCGAGCAGAGTTAATAGCATCATAATTCATCTGTCTCTTACAATCTCTGAGCCCATGACTATAGGACCCGCAATTGAAACACCTTATCGCCTCCCGTTCGAACGCCACGTTCCTGCATGGCAAAAATGTTACTCGTGAAAAAGAGGAACAACTGAAAGCTACATATGAAGGAGAAAGACATGTCCTCAAAAATATGAATATTTTTATAGATGGTACTGATGGTAGCGTAAATCTCACCCATCTTTACGCGATTCCTGAGTAGATAGTGAGGGCGTAACTCGATCGTACAAGGGAACGTCAGCTTCGCTCTCTCTAAGATCCTGGTTGCTCGCCCTAACAGTTTCTCGACTGTCACCAGATTCATTCCTGCGATTTTGCTTTGCAGGCTTATCCACCCAAAAGGACTGCGCACGAAGCAATCTGTCAGCCACTTCTTAATCGATACTGGATACCGGCCAGGACATGAGAGTAAGCTTCTATATGCTCAATCATTGCAATCGGATTGAAAGGTGGATCGAGGGAATAAGATGACATTTAGGTCAAGTGCTTACCACACTAAAAGAGCTACCTACGGGGCCGACCTGCAAAGCTGGATAATATTGCTCTTCGCCACTCTCCACAACATTGTCTCTTGACTGCCATAGACGCCATAGATGTCATTCGTAAAGGTGAGTCTTCAAGAACGCTTTTAAAAAGCAAATTGCTTTAACACACCCCCTTAAAAGAAATTTTAACTACCCGCATATCCCCCGGTTCTAATATTCTATTCGTACATAGCCACCACCGTCATCAACCAAATTCATATCATTGAGATTATCTCTTTTAAACCGCAAGCAGGTAAGACAAACTCAACCTACCCTTAGTTAGCCAAATCAATTTTTAACACAACTGAGAAGCGAAAATGTTGAATATAGCACTGTCCATCGACCTTAAATTTACATTCTCCTAATTTTTTTCCCGTTCAGACTAAGTGGAAGGAAAGACATGATGAGCGGTTACCTCTGAGGAAGAATGCCGGCTTTGGTATCCCTGCCACAAAGACCAATCCCGCAAAAGCTCCTGAAGTTTTCTCCGGCTCTCCCTACAAGCATGTAGATGTCAAATAAAATAAATCACAGCATTATCGAGACTAAACAACAGATGATAACTCGATAAGACATTCTTGCTCGTAAAGATTCATAAATAAAGAGATTAACTCATTAGGAGGGTCTGCATCTACCGTTGTTCCCACAGAAAAATATGGTTAAATTAACTATAGCTTCATACCTGGAAAGATTATTGTACTCGACGCGCACTGACGGGCTTGTTTCCTCAGGGGAGAACCGTTTCCGCTTGCGAGTGGAATCAGCTTCTTGAACAAAGTCAAGGATTCCTCGCTCAGAACGTGGTACCACTATTCAACAACACATTCTACAAACGGAAATATTCGCATTCTACAATGCGCACACTGAGCGAAAAAAATGTGAAAAGAGGTTATTCAAGCGAAAACGGTTCCTAATGTGTTCTTTTCTGCACCTAAAAATACTTGTACAAAATTATAAAAGGCGCTTGATATTTTTGAAGAAAAAAATACAATGCTCTCGCTCATTATATCACATTCCCCAAAACCAAGTGAACATAAACGTCAAGAAGATGAGGATACTATCTGTTATCGTTGGACCAGTAGAAGAGCTCTGTTTGACCACTCTACCATCCATTACCTGTCCCACCACCGCACGCTCCTGCTCGTCGTCCGAAATTTCCATATCAATCTCGACCTCCGCATCAACACTCCCCATCGCTTCTGCAGTGGTGATTTTACAGTTTACAAAAATAAACTCCTGGCTCTATTTTAGAAAATAACCACAGCTACAAACCCTAGCAATATCAAAACCTTCCTTCTTTCCAAAAAACAAAATCTAAACACAAAATTCTCAAAAGAAAAAAATAAAAAATAAAAGAAAAACCTAGAGTGGAAAAATAAAACAACACTAAAAAACGAAGCGCTTACAGAGGTTTGAGAACACAGAACCCGTAGTGCTGTTCTAAATCCCGAGAAAAAGAGAGACGGGCATGAAATGGTCTGCTGAAAAGTTTGGAAAGAAAGATTTCAAGTGAGTTAAGGCGAGTTTTAACGATTTACGTACCCAAGGCGGAAGGGAGGGAAAAAAAAAAATTAAATCCCTGGGGCTGCAAGTGTTCAGTTGGCCATAGCTTTCTTCAGCAGAAGCGGGAACAAGAGTAATCGAAAGAGAGAGATGAATAAGAGACTGGGAGCTACGTTCATAATGGAGCTTAGTTGCTTGCGGCCACGGTCATCGGAGCTGCCTTCGACTCGGTCATAAGTGCGCCATCCTACGTGGCTTGATCTATTTCCGACGTGGCGCTCAAGGGGTGCACACGTCGTATGAAAGGACTGAAAATTTGAATACTGGTACCGGTACGTCGTTGGGCTCAACTATGGGTACACTAAATGGCATATTTAGGGTATGTTCCCACCTGGCCTTAGAGGTGGCCTTAGAGGTGGTCTTAGAAGGCGGTCTTAGAAGGCGGTCTTACCTCCTTAACCCCTAAACGCCTGAATGACGAATTTGGCTGATCAGTTTTTGCTGCAGCTGAAATGCGATTTCGGCCATTGAAATGATATTTTTTGAATTTGAGCTCAACTAACAAAATGTAGCTTACAAAGTCTAGTTTCCACTCCATTTTGAAATTTTGAAAAATTCCTAAAATTGAATGATTTATAGCAATTACAAGTTCAGGGTCTATTACCTTGGCACCTCCATAGTGTTCCACGGTTTTAGGTTTTTCCACTGTATTTTTAAATTTAAAAATATTTTTTGAGCACGGTAAACAAAATAATGTTTTTCTTTGTAATTTACACATTTGGCAGGTTTTTCCTATTTTTAAAATATATTTTATAATTGATGTGAATTTTCTTTGCTTTTACCACTTTGAAAAATCATGATAATTTAAATTTTGCATTAATAATTGTGAAAAAATCATATATTGTAGTTGACATTCGGTTTCATGCAGGAAAAATATGAAATTTAATTTTTTGTTCAATAATAATGGTGAAAGATAGCATACAGTCTAAAGTTCTTCCACCACGGTAATAGGGTTAGGCATTTAAGGGTTAATAAAGTGTGTGTTCCCACCTACGTAAAGACCCGGCAACGACTTTAGTGTAGGAGCGGATGGCGCCTTACCCGACATGACAGACCTGTAAATAAGTCTATAAAAAAAATAGTCGTTGTTGCATCTTTACGCCGGGCAACAACCTCGTGGGAAGGCCTCACGCAAATGAGGGGCCCACCCTCGGCCTGACCGCCTCGGTGAGCCCCTCATTTGCGTAAGGCCTTCCCACTCGGTCGTTACCCTACACATTTTTTAGTAATTACCAATCCTACACGAATGTCCACATGGCAAACTTTAAAGAATGGGTATTAGCTAACATTTAGGAGGACAAAAAAATACTTGAGCGATAGTAGGCAATTGTTAAGGGAGCACCAAAATTGGAAATATTCCCAAGTTTTAAACACTTAAGAATGGTCTTAACTAATATGGCTCTTGAGAGGCCATTATGTAATCCGCTTACTATTGATGACACCGTTCCGAACCTCATTGATGACACCTTTCCTAAAAAGAAGGTATTCATCCCAAAATTGTGGAGGTGTTAAGTTTTTATTCACATTCTTTGCAAAGGCCAGGTGAGAATGGGCTTTTAGTGTTTGGGACACCATTTCTCAACCTCGATACTATTTAATTTTAGAGAGATACATTGTCCTTGTAAGAAAAAAAAGGATAAAGTGTTCCTATGACATATGACAATTTTATAATAAACATTGCATGTCATCCCGTGTCACTTTCATTACTTGGAAAAACATGGGCATCCTCAATGAAAGTGAGAATAATAAGTGACAAACTCCTACGTAGTATAGGGACATTGTTTTTTTCCACTTTTAAATGAATCGTGGTAAACGACATCAATTCTCCCTAAATACTAAATACACCATTTAATGTAGTCTAAAACCTAAAAACATAAATCTAAAAACCTTTTTATTCCTTATTACTCAGCAATTCAATCCCACGGGATGTACTTCTTTCTATGTGTGAGTAATCGCGTGAGTGCACAAGAGGGGGATTGATTTCAACACTACCAAATTATGTATACATACAAGAAGCATATTTAGCGCTAAAAATAGGATTGTGTATTTACATTATACATATGTACATGAACAAATATAATAATACTCTAATTGTCTAAGGGGTATTTTAAAGGGCATCATGAACGCACGTGATTCCAAAGTTTAATAAAGAATGCATCCTCGGGAATTCAACTCCATTTGACAGTTGTATGTTGCTTTATGACTTTGAAACGAAAGTAAAGTTTGGCTTGAGTAAATTGGTAAATGAAGAGTTGTTGGTAGTTCTACTATCTACATATCATGGATCCAAGTGTGGTATTGTACCATTGGTTCAATGTTCCCAATGATTTATCCATGTTTTTACTTTTTTAAAAATTTAGAATCATTTATTCATAATTTAATTCAATTTATAGTGATGAAATTCACTTAACTTTCACATCGTAGGTTCAAAAGAGACGAAATGACTTTGGTGCACCCCTTCTCATCAAGAGCTTTTGACAATACTACATATGCGACCAACATCCCTACGGTTCTTGAGATCTCAACGTAACAAACAAAACAAAACACGTAACAAATAAAACAAAAAACCTTCCCCAATGTATAGATTTGTATAGCCCTATGCCATTGGCTCAAATGTTCCTTGTGATTTAACCATGCTTTTACTTTTATCTTTATTTATTTTTTAAATATCCATAATTTAATTCAATTCATCATGACAAAATTCATTTAAAATTTTGTATCCAAAAGTAACAAAATGAGTTTCGTGCATCCCTTCTCATCAAGAGCTTTCTAACTATACCAATAATGTTGTCGCTAGCACAAGGTCCGGGAGATCTCAATGTAACATACAAAACAAAGCAAAACTATATTGATTATGGCTATTAGTATGAGTGACATTAATTGTAAGGACACACGCTAACTTCAATAATTTAGAATTCACAAGGCTGAAATTTGTATTATGTGATTCTAATTGACATTAATTCACCCCTTCTTTGTATCAAAATTAGTGCATGTTTGTTAAATATGAAAATGGAAGAATTTTGAATAAGTTAATTTGAAGAATTTGATTTTTGTATGCAAGACCGCACATAAAAAAGGAAAATTCATCCAAGTAAATTCTCACTACACAATATGAGTTACAATTGGTATTTATGCACGTATGTGAGAATTACTTCCACATTACTGCTCAAACGGGTACAACAGGAAAATCAAACTCGGACCAAATAATTATAATATAACATCCTTTACCAACCAACCCCAGAGCATTGACTTAGCAATCACCAACAAAACCAATTTCAACATTATACGCTAGCTAGATTTAACTACTCATTTAGAATTATTGTTTGTTACTGGTATTTGTTTTTGGGCACTAAAGTGTCTATATTCGACAGAGGAGATTAATTTTGTTCCAATGGCCCTTTGTCCAGTGGGCATTGGTCATTGATATTACAAATAACCACTTTATTTATGTCGGCCTTAAAAGAGGACCAAAGTTTCTATCTTACTATTTATTTATTTATTTATTTTAAAATTATTTTAAAAATCTAACAAATTCTATTGCCGCTAAACGACGCAATGTCTAGTTTGTGAACGACTACAAAATTCCAAGTCATCCTACATTCTCATCACTTCTTGGATGAAAGTCATTCAATGTTTTGGAAATACTTCATCACATTGTTATCCTATCCAAAAGTCGGACTTGGTGTTACTAGAGTACATATTTATCTAAAATCACAAATGAAGTCATAGATTTAATTAGCACAAAAAAATCAAAGAATCACCACGTTAAGAATATCTCCGTGAGTACTTCTAATTTCAAACCCATTCCAATAGATTTTATTCAAAAAAACGTTAATGTTTTGTCTGTAATCAAATTTTGAAGGAATTTCTAATTTTAACTTTCACAGTTTATAATATAATATTGGTGATAGTATTGGTGAATCAAAATTATGCAGCTGGAATCTAAAACTCAAAATCTATTACTTTCACTTGTATATCAATTTCAAAATATTTTTCCAAATAGAATTTTATGATGATTTTGATCAAATCGTCAATTCTAAGGACACGTTGTGATGTTTAGGGAATAACCCCTAAGTGCCCAAGGGTTTTCTTGAAATGCTAAATGTGTCATAATGTTCATCTCAACCAAATTTTATGAGCTTCAATTTTTTAACATGTGTAGAACAAAACAGTAAGACAACATCTATACAGTTAAATTTTGGAAAAATGCTATGAATTATTTAATAATCAATTTATAAGAATTTTCTTTGAAAATTCATAAAAACTACATGTTTAGTCATTTCGATTTGGAATCAAGTAGGATAGGTCAAAAACATTGGTTTTATATGGTGGTTACCTTGTTCATGTTAGAACTAATCTCATGTGGTAGAAAACTCAAATATTCCATTATGGGCAGATTTTCAAAATTGTGACAATTTGAGATGCTGTCACTTTGAGGGCTTTAGAGAAAAATCGGTAAAGGTTTTTTCAAAATTTCCTTTTTTGGAAAAGTTGCTCAGTTTCAATATCTACAAGTGAAAAAAAATTACGCTAAAAAATTGTTATTTTTGCAAAAGTTATGGACGTTCAACCCTTTAAAGTCCCAATTCAACATTGTTTTCAAAGATTCATTATAAAATGTTTGATAAAAAATTAAAATGAAGTTGATGTTCAAAGCAAAGATATAAATATCAGTTATAAGATAACATCCGTACAGTTGGATTCATCATATTTATTATTAATATTTTTAAATTAATTTTGCAAGGTTTTCTCTTGAAATTCAATTAAAAACCAAAATAAACATTAAAAAATTTAAAATTATTGTAATGAAATTGGAATAACATGCACTACAAGATGGTATGGTTTTCACTATTTGATTCTACTTATTATGGAAAATCATGTTTAAGGCCTCACTTGTTGAGCTATTTTTTAAAAATTCTCAATATCTTACCTTGAAGATCCGTACGGTACAAATGGTAGTCAACTAGCACAAGAATTAAAAAAAAAATGAATGGATGAAAAATATCATCGTGCGTGGTTTAGGGTTGCTTCAGAAATCATCCTGCGTCCAAAATCTGGACGTTGGTGCGTTAAAGGGTTAAAGTGGGCTAGACTTTATTTAAACTCTGAAATTTTTGATCGACTATATATGGTCGATTAGGCAGTTAGAGGTTAAGTGTGAAATTTCAAATTCATCTCTAAAACTTTATTTTCTAATTATAAAATTATTTTTAATTCAACTAATTTCAAAGTGTACAAATAGTATCACACACACACTATTTCTTGTGACACTAATCACCTCTACACACTAATAGTCATAATTAGTGTACCTTCCTTAATTACTAAAGGACCACGAGAATGCATTATGTTCAAGAATAATTTATTTATTTTAACCCCTAAACGTCAGAGCGTTCAAAAAATGAATAACTTACAAATTCAAACCCTTCTCACGTTCTCATCAAGTCTCGGATGAAAGTCATCCATTTTTTTGGAGATTCTTCACCAAGTTGTTGTCCTACTTAACGGTTGAATTAAGTCATACTTGATTACATATTTTTCTAAAATTACAAATCTAGAAGTATGTCAAGTCGTTGACCAAGCCAAAATTGCATTGACTATAGATCAAAAGCAGCCTTGGAGCAACGAGGTCATAGATTTAATAAACAAAAAATTTTAAAAAAAATCACCATGTTTAAGAGTATCTCATTTCAAATTCATTCCAACAATTTTTACTCAAAAAATATTAAAATTTTGATTGTAATGGAATTTAGAAGGAATTTTTATTTTTAACTTTCAAGATTTATAATTAAATATTGGCCATAGTATTCGTAGATCAAACCGTACGGATAGAATCTAAAATTCTAAGTCTACAACTTTCATTTGTACATCAATTCCAAAATATTCTTCTAAATAGTACTTTATGATGCTTTTTCTCAAATTGTCAATTTCAGGGACACCCTGGTACGTTTAGGGGTTAATAACTTATTTGGATTCGATAATTTTGTCTCAGTGTTGAATAGAAAGTTGTTAAATAATGTCCGTTCCGAGAACAAAAAAATCCTTCAAGATGTGCAATTATATCAATTGCTCTTCTAGGAAAAAACTAAAATTTCAACACGAGTGCATTTGGGACATGGTAGTTAGGGAAGTTGATGACTCAGAGGGCATTTTTACACTATGGCATCAAATTTGTCAAAAAAATAAAGTGTAAAACATGTAAAACATCTGCCATTATTGCGTCATTAATACTATATAATAATTATGGAAAATGTTTAAATATATTAAAATATTATCCTTTCAAAATCTTTGGAATCCTTTTTACATATTCCAAAAATATTTTTGAAACATTTACATGTTTTACGCGATGTAAAAATTAATAACAATCACAACCACTACACTAAATAGTATATTTAGTGTGAGGCACTGTAATTGCGAACATCACTCTAAATATCAAAAAACCTACTTTTGTAAGAACACTAAATGTGAATTCTCACACTATTTATGAAGAATAGTAACGTTTTGACATTGTGATCTTTTGAGATATGGATATTTAGTGTGAGTAAGGAATGAAACTTGAGATGAAAGTTTAGATGGAAAAACTGAAATTTTAGAAATGGAATGAATAAAATTGGATGATAACTGATAATGAATCAAATTGGATGATAACTGCCACAACTAATTACCCACAAATTGACAATTAGTGTTACACAAGTAGTAGGGATAAGCACATTATTCATCACCTCACACTAAATATACTATTTAGTGTAGCTCATTAAACGAGTCACCAACAAGTCACTCCATCCAAGCATAAATCTTTCGGATTCAATTGTTGTTGTTGTGCTTTGTTTTCGAACACCATTTTTTGTGAGCACCTAAATACAATACATTTGTGTATGCTTTTGAAATTTCAAATGCTAATCATGGTTTTTAAAATTTATGAGAATGTTTGCTATGAATGCCTTGTTGATTTTGCTCAAAAATTTCCAAAAACAACTCACAATAAAACCTTATAACCATATGGTGTATACAATACATTGTTTTGAAAATTGATATACAATCTCACGACTAAGTCCTCTTTGAGATTCAACAATGAAACTTTTTATTGAGAAATATAGTTGCGTTCTTGAAAGCATCACAAAAATTGATCAAATTTTAGGGGTGAGCATGGTCCTTCAGAGGTTAATAGTAAGATTCTAATAAAATTAGAATATAATTTTTATTTTTATATATATAAATATTTTTATGAAGGCATCTTGTGTCAACATGATATCAGATTGTATGAAGACATCTTGTCACATGTAAGTCAAGTTGGAGCTTGAGAAGGGCACAGGTAAGAAGAGCTGGCAAGATCAAAACGTCCATCTATCACTGAAGTCAGCTCAGGTGGATGATGACTGATTCAATGAGTTACCGTATGTGAAATCTCAGTTTTCTATTCCTACTCGCATACCGTAGTTACGTATAGCTAGATGTCGGTTCAGTGCGACTGTTGTATTCTTATGCGGCCTTCAATTATCTCTAGGCTACCTTTTGTGTGAAGGTTGGAAATTAACTTAGTGTATGGATAGACTCAGAATGAAGAAGAGAGGTAGAGTTTTCCTCTCTGTCTGAACTTTTCATCAACAAAGTTTTATGATACACAGTGAAATGCAAGAATTCAAGCTGAAGTGAGAGTAACTTAGACTGTGTGTTGACAACAAACCTTTCGATTTCATGGCGGTCAAGTCTGGCCCCAAATTGGGCCTGATGGTTTGTTTTTTTAGCACTTTTTACTTTGAGTAGTGGGTCATATGAGGACGGACTTTCTTTTGATAATTTTTTTTTTTGGTTTTTTGGTTTTTTTGACCGCCACATAACATACATACAGATCGAGTGTTCTTCACTGATCCTGGTGATAGAAAATTTGATTTGGCCCTTGCATTTGTCACACTGTGATCATCCAAATGGGTCCGTCCGTCCGTCATTTTAAAACCGTTCTTCTCTGTTGGAGCTCTCAGACTGCTTAATTCAAGGACAACATGACAACGTGTACGATCATCGCAAAGAGGAAAAGGCCAAGAGCCCAGAGCCTTCCTCGCGAGCATCACGAGCTGATCGAGGCACCAACCATATATTTCCACATGATTGGAATGAGAACTCGCAGCGAACGCGAAAGTCGCAAATTGGTTGTCTGAGGATTCAGCAACACTAGATCGAGGAAGTTGAGGAACTCGATGTACGTCGATCTCGTGCAAGGACATCGATCCAGCCTGATCGAGGGGATAATCACACCTGCGACACAGTAGAGCATGCATGCCCAGCTAGCGTGGGTGTGCCATATGTATGGCGACCGGTGCTCTACCACTTGAGGCAACATCCCATTCTCTCCCATCCCTACCAACTGCAAAGAGTTGCTGCTGCTGCTTCTTTCGGCTTCAAACAAGCCCATGCATGCATGCATATTGCACAGCACATGCAGCCGCCATGCACTTCGATCCACCATTTCAGCTTTGAGCCTCCGATGACAAGCGCCAAGTCTGCTACGTATCCATCAATTCCCACTTCGTTCTATCAAGCTAAGCTTCACAGCCCCTGTACGTTGCAGCAAGAAGCTTGCTGAAAAATGTAAGTAAATGATGTTCGATCGGCAGTGTCTGTGATAGCTTGTCCACTTCCCCTGCCAGTGTACTCACATTCTCTCAGTTATTCCAAATTCCAAAACAGAGTGTTCAAGTACAGTTCATGCTTTGTAAGTCCATCACGAACCATCGTTGCATTTGAATTCTCGGGATTGCAAGCACGTCGACCACAAGAACCGGCAGCATCGTGACCGCTGCCGTGATTCCAACAATAGTTAAGCCCTGTAGTTGAGATAGGTGAAGCCAATTGTGATGGCGATGGGAGTGGCGATCGATGCGATGAGCTCCCTTGACGAAAACGGGCAGCGCTCGTTTGAGATACTCTAAGAAGAGGACGGGGTACAGCGCAATGTTGTCCGTGACGCCGCTAGCTCGTCCACTTCAACCATCCTAGCTTGTTGGAAACCCCAAAACGGTTCAAACGCCGCGCGCGGATGGTAGCCCCCGTTGTTCTTGAGAAACGCGGTAGCCAATTCGATCGGCTGTCACCAGGGCTTCGGGAATGCACCACACGATCGGAACGACAATGAATCCCAGGAGCGCAAGAAGAGGTCTGCCGGCTCGGCTCGCACTGAATCCTCGAGTCCGAATGGATCGCCCGAAACCTCGTATATAAAAAATTAGGGCAACGAGCGGCAGCAAGCATCGACAGCTTCGCAGTTCTTTGCTCTTGTCGCGATATGATGGTGACTCACGCGCATGCATTTGAGTTTTGAGATTCTTCAAAGTTTAATCGTTGCGGTGCATATTAATTGCTTTCTCGCGTCCATATGAGTTCCGCTCTTTCGCTGGAACTGATGATATTGAGGTGTGGGTTGAATCTTGGACCACGTCCTTGCAGGTCCGGGTTGTGTCTCTGGACTGTTAGGCGTTACATAGTGCTGAGCCCGCGGGAACAGAAAACAGATGAAAAGACGATTGCCGGAACCTATTATTCTTCAGACTAAGTTAATTTTGATGTGTTTGTTAATGCAGCTTAGTTGCGCTTTTGTCTCGCCATTTCAGGGAAGAATTCATACCGTAATTACCTTCTGAACACTTCAAGCATTGGCCAGTGAGGGTTTCTGTTCGATGCGTGTGATTGACGTCCTGCAAAATAGAGCGAGCGATTCGCACCTTTTTGGTCTCGTTGCTCGAGGCATTGATGTTATGGAATATGATTTTGCGACCGGGTCACATGAAATCTTCAAGTCGAAAATTAAAGTTTTGCGTGCTCTAAAAGCTTTCAGTTGCATTTCTGTGATGGAGGATGGATGGTGACAACTGAATTTTGCAGTTTGATTCCACCCTTCCTTTTTGGATGCATGCATGCGTGGGCGTATTGAAAGAAGGGGCAGATCGCGATCCAGAACTCATCGAGCAGGTGTGTGATTCGGCATTGTTGTCTTTTTAGGATTTGAATAAGGACCTTGAAAGGAAGATTCTATAATCAGGAAATTCATTGTCCTTGTCCTCAAAGGTTGAAGATAGATATATGTTTTGTCGCGAATGTATAAAAAGTCTCCTGATAGGTTCTGATGATCCTCTAATGAACCATTCTATTTGTTTACCTGCTGTTGTTTTCATGTCTGAGTTATAGGGTTAGGAAACGAGTCGATGTGTTTGTTCAGCATGTATGTTAAGTCCATTTCTGGGGTTGTTTGTTGTTAGACAGGTATTTACGTCAATTTCCTATGTCATCAAGTATCTAAGCAAGCTTCTCACAAACGACATAATTCTATTTCCTTTGAAGTGAGTGCATTATCTTGGCTCAACGTGATCTTTGTTGTTTCTTCGACCACATTAATTTATGAATTTTTTTGGAGGATTTCTTACCGTTAAGTGTCAGAAAGTTGTATCAGGAAGTAATATGTTTTAAATCTTGGATTCTGGAAGGTAGTTCTCCTGGTTTTTTCTGGCTTCAACTCGGGTTTGTTTCTCTGGTCATCTGGTGGTGACAGGGTGACCAAAGGGCTACGTTATTATCCAAAGGCCTACGTGCAGGAATCTGCAGCAGAGGCCATCTCATTTTTGCTCCAAAATGCTTTTACGAAACAATTATTCAAAGGTATCGCGTCAAGGACATAAGTTACCTGACTGAGCAATTCGTTTAAGATTGGTTGCTTGCATCAATGACAAGTCGTTGTGGTCAATATCCAATGAAGATGTACAGTACAGTACTGTACAGAGGGAAAAGCTAGACCTTCTCTGGACCTGCCTTCGTGAAGAAATAGTGCAAGAATTAAACAAGCTGTGTTTGATCAATCAGAGCGCTCAAAATGCTCGCCCGACAGCTTCTTCCGATCTAGTGAATGGGAATATATGCTAATGATACGAATATAGCATCTTCTGAAGGTGGGAGATCTCGTGTCAATGGTGCTCACGAAACTTCTCATGAGTCGCCAGACACTACTATAAGTTCCATTCCAAGGAAGATGCGCAGTTGCACCTGGCTGCAGAGTCGAGCTTTACTTCAATGGACAAGATTAACTTACTCTGCCGAATATGAGATTCCTATGTTACATTTAAACCGTTTTTTTGCAGTCTTAGTTGCGACAGCTGTGAGGCATACCCGTTCATGTACTAAATTTTTGTTTCAATCAATCCAACAATACGTTCGAAGTCACACTCACACTGCAATCTATAACCGTGTTCTTGAATTATTCGCCAAGGCAGGTCTAACACGCAAAAAAGCCTTTTCACACGGTGCCTCTGAAGAAGCAAGGTTGCTATTGCTGAGATCCACAACATCTGTTCTGTACGAGTCACAACAACAGCAAACATGGAGCAGACATCAACCTATACAGTGAGCGATATGAATTCATCTCAATAGTCACCAGCCGTGTATTCAACGTTGGAAAATATCTACAATTTCCTAGTTCAATGATTTCCACAAAAGCCACAACTCAGATTCTTTGGCTTGAAGAAATGACCTAACCCCAAACGCTAAAACTAGTACATTAAATACCGTGTCCTTACTAACAAGAAAACGTCAATATTCGTGTTCAACACAATTTGCACGCTTTCCGACAAGCGCCAGGCCACTCTTTAGTTCCAACCATATAAGCAGGATTTTTCTGGCATTCACCATAAGCTGCCCACTCTTCGCACTTCTCATCCTCGTTCACACAGGAACCATTCTTAGGACGGGGCTTCTCAAATGCAGCCACATGGATCCACTTGGTAGCAGACCATTTTTCCCCTTCAATAACCGGACATCCCGTGTGTAGGCTGGCCTCGTCTGGAACAGCAGACGGATGCAATCTGAAGAAGAGCAGGGCATCGCCTTTCCGGGGTTTCACAGCCACCCCAGTTTTCCCACAAGCAGACCAGGTATCGTCCTTGGGACCACCACGATCCTCAGAAGAAGGAAACACGGTCTCTCCACCCTTGACGACGTCAGACAGGTACATTAGCACAGTGGCAATGCGGTGACCTCCAAGCGCCTGGTTGTTCTTGTCATGGAAATAATCAAAATGTGGCTCATATTTCTCCCCATCCTGGTACCTCAAGACCTGGATTGCCTCCCCGTTCTCCTTTGGTAGGAAGGTCCATGTGGCAATCCTATCCTCAATCCTGGATATGACATCATCCTGGCCCTTCATCAGGAACATACCCGAGCTCGTCCGAATCTCACTCGCCACACTCTTCCCAGATTCATTGTCAGCCACCATCGACTTCTCCAGCTTGTCCTTGGCCAGCTCTATCATATGATCACACTCTGCATCTGTCAAGAAGCTCTTGTGTAAAAATGCACGTGGTTTCCACGACAGCTGAATGACACGAGTGGGGTCAAATCTAGCCACTTGTTGAATCACCGCGCCCTCAGAATCCTTCGACACTCCATGAGTTTCTCCCATCCACCCGGGCAAGTCGTCCACATGAGCTCCCCATGCTTGCAATCCAGATAAAAGTAAGAAAGCTAGAATAAGGCTGCATTTTGTGCTTCCGAACGCCATGCGGTGCAACATCATGGTCTTGTGTGTAATTCGTATCAGGCCTGTAACCGACACTAAAAAGTAGTGAGTTGACAAAAAAACACACAATAATATTCAATGACCTGGCCGTCAGAAGTGAACCCTAAATCAGCATCTGGTCCTATTTAGGTATATCATAAAAAAGTTTAAAAAAAACCCGAACTGGTTAACGATTTAGGTTGCAAAAAACAGAGAAAACTGTCGCAATGTGGGACCTCGACCTGTCTGGAACCTCAGATCTATACCAATCCTAGTACTTAGAGCGTTGTGTACTTGAATGTCACAATTGTGACGCTATTATAACAGATACCCATATGACCATATCCATAGGACTGACCATCGCTTACAAGCTCCAATCATCATGATTCCTCTCATTTTGTAGTTAAACTCCAGTAGTAAGATGTCAGAAGAACTTACGGCTGCTGGATCCGAACATTGAAGGTCGCCAATTAGCCCGTTTTGTTCAAAAATCCCTGCCATGACAAAAGACAAGTAGTCAATACATTAGACCGCATTGTAGTAGGTGGATAGTAAGTAGGGATTCCAGAGCGGGCCGAGCAAAGAGGCACTAATCAAGGCCTCAATTATTTTCCAAACCCAACCTAGGCCCTAAAACTCCAGTACGTAGAGAAGCTCTTTGCATTGTGCTGAACGGCCTCTTACGCAGAGGTGGAGTCCATTGGATGCGACCTCTACAAAAAGGTCATTGTGAAAGCCGCGCCGGAGACTGTGCTCAAGCAGGCGCAGAATAGGCGAAATTTTACAAAGCCTTCAGCAAGTGCTTCTATGATTCAAAAATCCCGACAACACTAGTCTCCTCAGCACTTACGAAACCAACACTACAGGCTCAAACCCCTACCAAAATAAATGTCCTCTCAAACGCTTAGGGCTACCAATAGAAACCTCAAAACACACATAATTACCAGAAAAACCGCCACTTGAAGAAGAAAAACGCGAAAGGCAACACGCCACACAGCACCGCGGACGGTATCGACGCCTTCAAAGCCGCAAAACCCTCCCTCTCTCAACTTGGTGTCGGTAAAATCCCAAAAAAGGCCTCAAGAGACGTGCCTGGTATCAATCACATGCTCTCGATGAGGCGAACATGGCGGAGCAAACAGATCGCGATGGAACTGCGACACGATCAAGGCGCGGCGTCGGATTCACAGTGGCAAACGAGACACAGAGGGGTACCGAAGGCCGGAGGAAGGTGAAATAGGTGCACACGGGATGGTGTGTCAGTATCTTTAAACTTCCTTGATAAGTACATCTACGCAGAACTAACATTTCGTAACTACGGTCATGTACATGGGAAGTACATTTGTTGACCTTGAGGATTTTACCGACTTTCCCGATTATAAATCGGAAGATTAAGTGTACTTTTGGCTGGGGTTGTATTTGTGCCCCCTTCGCAATGAAAATCTTCATTCACAAATAATTGTTTGGCTAAAAATAGTATGAAATTTAAAAGACTTTTGGATGAAAAAGCCAAATGTTATATATTTTTCATAAAAACATTGGATGAAGTAGCCAACATTGAATGAAGTAGTTAAAATTTGGATGAAAATTAGATTCCTTGTCTAATATATGGATGAATGTAGAAATATTTGGCTTCAACATTATACTTTACGGCGCTACCAAAGCACTGGCCCAAATATGAAAAAAAAAACCCTGGTACTAGCAGATAATTGATGTGCCGCAGTAGCGGCAAGTAGGTTATTATACATAACCGGCGCTCGTTTGCTTATCAATCACAACCCTTGATCTTTATGATCCAAGGTTGTAGCATGCAAGTTGAAAGGAGAGAAGGTTATTAGTTACAACTTATGATGGCGATGGTGACGGGTTGTCAATGGGATGGAGCCATATTAGCATTGAAAAGTCAACAACCGGTTATGACCTTGGCATAAATTCATTAAACCCAATGTTTTTTGTTAATCATAAATAGTGATGTTAGACACATAAATAGATAGGAACTCCGGTTCTCTATTTGTGGCCGGCTTGAATAAAGTGTTTGTTCAGAATGACAGTGACCCACTGCCCACCAGACAAAGGGTCATTGGTGCAAAACTACTCTCCCTCTACAAAAATAAACTCCCATACACTCTAGTCACCAGTGACCAGTAATAGTACCCATAGACTAGAGGTTGCGTAGAGGTCGTGTATAGGTTTTGCGTGGTGTAAGATTGTCAAGTCATTAGTTTTGCGGTTGGTTAGTGAGGAGCTATGTATCAGAATTATATGGGTTGGGTTCGATTCTTGTTAGGTTTGTTTCAGTAGTAGTGTGATATACATGACTTGGTGTTGCTAATGAGTTATAACAACAACCAACCGACCTCGACCTACCTACTTGAGGCAAGCGTTTATGCCGAGCTGACAAAGAAAATTACAAAAAGAAATAAATAGTGGTCTTCACCACTACATCCTTTTTTACCATTTTCCTTCGTTTATTTTGTTGTGAGTGGTTGGTTATTTTCTATTTGTCTCTTATGTAGCAGGATTGATCTGACGTGATGTATAGCGATGGTGTTTGTTGCTTTGAATGGGTTGTTAATGGGGTGTCTGATAGTTTAAATTTTGATTTGAGATGTTTCATCGAAGGAGTGTGTGTTGTTCTTTTGACTCCAACCATGATGACTATGAGTGATTTGACTTTCCAACCTTGGTAATGATGTCGTTAATCAATGGTTGATATTTATAGATTTTATTATCTATGGTTTCTTATGGGAATCTGTCGTTAGTTTATGAGAATTTCATAAATTATATTGTGAAGTTGGCATCTAGATTCAATGGAGGATCATTGGCGTAGGAGTCCTTTAAAGCATAGTATGTCTAGTTTAAATCACACGTTGCAATAGCATCTTTGGTGGCTACATGTACATGGAAGAAACCATAGGGGTAGTGTGTTTTCTTGGGATTGTTGTTAAATGTGTCTGCATTCATGAGAATGTGGCATCTCGATTTTTGTGATGATATTATATAATTTCTCAATTTCCATACAACTTTGTTATGTCATTTGACTTTGAGGACATGCATGTGGTGGTGGTTATATTTAAGGAGTACATGGAGCGATGTCTATGCGTCAAAAGAGTTGAATATGGAGCATGTGGTTGATAGAAATCTATATATGCCAAAAATAGTTGTTTTCAAGCATTTCCCATATATTGACCACTGTGAAATTTAAGAAGACCTATTTTGGGGAATATGATATTGTAGGGTTGGACCAAAAATCATTGGATAGGTCATTGTTTGTGTCGGGGTTCATTGCCCATTTGCTAATGTTGAAAAAAAAATTGCCAATAATTCTAAGTTTGTTTTTACAATCGTATTTGATGATATATAACACCCAATTCCCTAATTTTGCACTTGGCCAAGTGCACTCATTTCATGAGCAAACTTGGCTTTAAAAAAATTTGTTTGAAAAAATCTGTAAAAACAAGGATTTTTGTCTTTGTACAATCTCTTCATTGTAAAGAAACAATTATTTACTTTAATTTTTATCCTTATAAGAAAAAGAAGAAGGAAGACAAGAAAAATATCTTTATCTTGTTTTTTTCCTTGTCTTCTTTCTTGTCTTCCTGTTGTCTTCCTTCTTCTTTTTCTTCTAGTCTTCGATTTGTCTTCCTTTTTTTCCTTCACCTTGCCATTTTTGGAGTTTAAACAATTTTTTTTTTTTAAATAAAAATAAAAATCAGGGAGTAGGCTGAATCCAATATAGGCCCGGAAGGAAAAAAAAAAAAAAAAAAAAAAAAAGGAGTTTTTTATTTTTTTTTATTTTTTATTTTTTTAAAAAAAATTCCGGTTTTTCCGGGCAGGGAAGGTCCGCGCGCGCGAACCCTACTCTTCTTTTGACCCTCCCTCCTTCACTCCTCCCTCTCCCCTATATAAGTCCTCCCTCACTCTCCCTCCCTCACACTCTCCTTCCTCCCCTTTTTCTCCCTTGTTCTTCTCCCTCTCTTCCTTCTCCCTTCTCCTCAATATAAAGGAAGAAGAGAGAGGAGGAAAGAAGAGTGAGGGAGGGAGAATGACGGAGGGTTTATAAAGAGGAGAGGGGAATAAAAGGAAAGGAGAGGAGGGAAGGAGAGTGGATCAAAAAAAGGATAGGGTCCGCGCGCGCGGACCCTCCCTGCCCGGAAGAACCGGGAAAAAAAAATAAAAAAATTCTTCTTTCGGGCTTGTATTGGATTCTGCCTACTCCCTGATTTTTTTAATTTTTTTTTAAATTATCGTTTAAACTCCAAAAATGGCAAGGTGAAGAAAATAAAAAAGACAAGTGGAAGACTAGAAGAAAGAGAAGAAGGAAGACAAGAGAAAGACAAGAAAGAAGACAAGAAAAAGAAAACAAGATAAAAGAAAAGGTAAGATAAGATAAAGATAAATATTAATGAAAAGATAAAGATAAGGATGGGAAATAAATTAAATAATTGTTTCTTTACAGCGTAAGGGATTGTAGAAAGACAAAAATCCCTGTTTTTAAGAGATTTTTTCAAAAAAAAAATTTAATGCGTTTGGGGGCCAAGTGCATGATTATATGGCCAAGTGCAAAATTAGCGAATTTGGTGTTATATGTGTCAAGACATTTGACAGGGTCTTTGTCTAGTCATTTTCCTAGTCCGGATCACAAGTCTATTTTTTAAGTTGCATTGATGGTGTGGTATGTGCAAATTCATATAGTTTAGCAGCAAATCTTTATTTTTTTTAGTGCCATTTTTTGCAAGTTGGTTTGCTTGTTCATTTCCATCTATGTTGGCATATACCTTGACTTTGTATAGCATGGTGGGTTGTGTACGAGTTTTTAGCGTTTCTACCATAGAGGTTAATATTAATTTATTAGTTTGGTTGTTATACAGGGTTAGGTGTCTTAGTTGTGTGTTGACTAAATACAAACAACTGAGACAATCAATAAATATGTCTGCAAGTTCGCTTGAATATTTGGAAGTAAATAGTTTGAGTGTTTTGTGTATGACCATTAATTTGGCGCAAAAGCTGGTTTAGAGGCCAAGTAGTATTTTTGATATTCGTAGATTCTATTGCGAGCATTTTCTTTTTCCAATGACTGTCATCAGATTGTTTAGGTGGCACAAAGAACCCATCGGTATAGTAGCTATATTGTGGTGGGAATTTTAATGTATTATTTTTTTCATAGTTTGGTAGTGGTGTGTTTATAGGAGTATGGTTACTATAAAGACAGTGGGTATAGTAGTTTGATCCATTTGGTGCTTTTATTTAATGGTGTGTACGGAGGTGTAAGTGAGGCATGTTGGATGTGATACCATGGTAATTGTAGATTTTTATTGTTTTTTTAATTGTGCCTATTTGGTTGAATGTGCCAACGTTGTGTGTCCAATGGTCATACATAAAATATGTATTGCGAGTGGTTCTATCCGTGATTTGTTTAATTTTAGAAGGATTATTGGTTATGCGTATGATACGGAATTTTACGGCAAAGTAGGTAATAACATGTATGTCCCAAAAGGATCCAGTGGGTGTTTGTATGGTACGGTCCACTAGATTTCTTGTCCATATGCACTCTTTTGAAGATTTTGAAAATTTGAAAATCCATCTTAAAGAAAGATTTTTTTTTGAAATCTAAAGTGGTAGGATGGACCTACTAATAAAAGAGAAAAAAATTGATAATTTTTTTAAATTTTGACATTATATTTTAATGGAGGATAAAACAAAGCATAAAGTAGTGCATTGTCACAGTGCATAATATGCACTCTAAATTCTAAAAGAGAGGGAGAATAAAGGGTTGTGGATGGAATTTTGAGCTATGAATTTTTTCTAGTGTTCAAATATGTGAAGAAATATATCTTTCAATTTTTTCAATTTTGTTTTGAATTGATCAAAGGTTCCAATTTTAAAATGCATTATTCTTGGGAGGGATTAATCATTCTTTTGCTTTAAAAAGCTTCTTTGACAGATTTCTTTTTTGAATGTAATTGAGAGTGAAACTTTTCATGTTTGCTTATTTTTAGATTTTAAAATAAAGAATCAAATATGAGCTATATTTACATTCAAAGTTTGATAATAAATTGGTAAAATGTTATTGAAATGGGAGTTTCAAATGATACTCAAAATCTTCAACATAAAATCATTTTAACATTCTAAATTATTATTTTTGGATAATATGTATATAAATATAGAGGTTGGTTCACTCATTTTTCATTGAATCATTGCTACGTAATTTTCAAATTGGTTTGAAAGTTAGTTTTAATTTTAAACAAAATGCTCACAGTGCAGAAATGTGTACCAAACTGTAGTTAGTTCACCAAAAGGAGTTGATGGACCGTACCATACAAATGCTAGTATGTGGTGAAAGTTTTTGGTACTAGTTAATGTATGGTATTGTTAGTACAGTGATGGTGTTTGGATCATTTTTGGTTGCTAATTGTGCGCATGTATTGCTTGATGGGCCATCTCTTTAGTATGTGGGTGGATGTAGCCTAGTCCCTCCCATTTGTATTAGAGAGCAGTGCCGAGCGATCCGAAATTTTTGTCTCTTGCATATGGAGAGTAGAATTGTGCAATTTGTGAAGAACATATTACTGATGAGGAGAAACATGAACGGGAGATGTTGAATGTTATGGTGAGAGAGTCTAGGATGCTAATTAGGAGGGTATATTGTGATGTTTTAACCCTTAACTTCCTAGGCGACCCAAAACTGGTCACGCTATTTTTAGAACTGAAAATATCTTGAGGAAGGAGTGCCCGAATGATTCAAAATTTGGGCCAATTTAATGTAGAAACGAGTTAGCTATCCAATAGTGTAGTCTAATTTGGAGAAATGCACATTGTCAATTTTACAAAAATCCACAAGTGCTGGGTGGTCACAAAACCAAGGAAGAAAAGTCAGCTGAAAAGAGTGACAGGCGAATGACGAGCTTCCACGTATTCCAGTTGGGCAGGGCGGCTTGTGAGTGGATGTAGCTACTGAAATGCAAATCTTGCACTTGGATTTCACCTTTTTCCAATATTCTTTTCTTACTATATGTGTTTTTTTGTGTATTTTCAACCTACCGTGTCTAATTTTGCAATGGAAGATCAGATTTGTAGGAAGTTGTAAGATTTCTCTCAAAGTCACAAGTGAACTAGTAAAAAGTGGATGTCATGTCAAGGCCTCTTTCTCACTCATTTTTTTATCCTAAAAATACAAAACTTGTTGTCATGCGTAGGGAACTTGATAATCTTGAGAATGGAAAGAAGATGCCAACTTTCTAAAATAGTATGTGCCCAAGTGAGTCGGTCAAAGCTCATTTTCAGCAATGAGAAAACAATGAATTTCTTGGAGTACCCTTCACTTTTATGTCCCATCCAAGCAACCTATAACTTGAATTGACACCAAACTTTGTAAAGATGAAGGTGACTTGCATATCTACAAGGTCTTACGGTTGATTTTGTAAAAAAATGAACTACATAAGTTTGAGCAACATGTATCCCTAACCGAAAAAATCAGGGTCCAAAACGCGCTCAAAATGGTTCAGGAAGTTAAGGGTTAAGTGGGTCATTAGTGGGGTTTCTTTTAATATATATCTTTGATAGAGCCATACACTTCAATTTCAACTCATCTTAGGGTTTTGCCTTTTACACATGGTCATTGGATTTAATTGTTGTTAGAAGTGTCATGTGTCGTCTTAGGATTGAGTTAGGGTGACGTGGACCTCTTCCATTTTACACTTACAATAGAGATGTGCAAGGAAAAAATAAAAGCAGTTTTGAAATGGGATCATCCAAAATTGCCATTTTTTACATACTATGATAACAACCATTATCAAACTCACAAGATTTTATACTTTATCGTAGTAGGAAATCACTTTATCGGTAAATAACCAAGATACACTAATTTACATAAACGTGTTGTAATTTTTTACTGTTGACCAATTTTTACCCTCTATATTGGTCAAGATGGGGATCTTTCAATAGTATTGGAATCAATGTCTTTGGTAAAAAAATTTGTCGAGAGTAAACAACTATAATGTTTTCAAATCTTATAATTATCTAACACTAATCTACCTATTTAGTGTAGATAGAATACTTCATAACATTTAGAAGCATGTTGTGGCTCTCCCTTGCCCCACAATAAATGGTGCGGCATATTCCACACCTAACATGACTTCATGAGTAGCAAATTCGATAGGTGGAGTTCTAAAGTGATGAATTGAGTGCATGAAAAAAAGGCAGAGGACAAGAAGGCTAATGAATTTTATGTTGCAAGTATTTTTCAAGATCTTTTATTTCAGTGTAACAAGAAAAATTTGGAAAAAAATTATCCAAAAAAAGTGTATTTATTTTAGATTTTTTTTTTTTTTCCAATCCTACCTTCTACCTACAATATAAAGAAGATTTCAATGCACCAAAGAAAGAATGCATTATTTGAATACTATATTCAAAAATTATAAAGGGTCAATTTTTTTGGTAAATGTCTTGAAATCATTTTTTTTGCAAAGGTAGATATTGATCAAAGAAATATATACTAGGTGAAGATGGTGCTTTTGGATTACTCGGAGGGTTACTGGTAGTTTTAGATATCTCCACTCTAGTAGAATTGGGTACTATTACTTTAATTGTGTTTTCAAAAGCTTATGAAAATCTAAAACTTCCAAAAAATATGACAAATAGTAAAATAAGGTAGTTAGATTTGTTGTACCAATGGACCTTTGTCCGGTGGGCATTGGCTCATTGTCAAGACGAACATACACTTTATTCACGCCGGCCTCGAAAGAGGACCGGTGTTCATATCTATCTAGTTAGATTTGAACTTGAATTGTCCTTTATTGAAAAAGAATGTTCACATTTCAGGTTTAAAATAGTATATAAAAGGTTTTTTCTAAGTAAACATCATTATAAAAGTATACACTCCCAAACCAAAAGTTTCCTGAGGGGTTAATAAGATGATGAATGTTGTTCTTCGGTTGTAAGAAGAAATGTGAATCATAGTGAACAAAATGGAAAATTTATTAAAAATTAAAAATTATTTAAAAATAAATAAAAACTGAGTTGGTTTAATTTGGAATATTCATATCACTATATTGAACACATATACAGTACATTTTCCCTCCTTTCTCTGTTTTCTGTACCGTAATTGCTTTGTACAAAATTTTAAAAGGTTTTTTTAATTTTTTAAAGTAAACTCAAATCATAGCTAATATTTCATTTTCAATAGAGTTATTTGTAAAGGCATCCGGTCCTTTGTCCTCCTTTTTTCATGGACTAGAGCTGGTACTAGAGCATTCTGACACCACTCCTCCTCACGGCCCACCCCACTACCCAATTCTTCTCCCTCCCTCCAAATTTTCATGAATAAAAATTTCAATCTATCCAGTGTTCTATTATGGGTTTACAGTGAGATCATGCCGATCCTGTCCTTTCCAAATTACAGGTCAAAAAGAAGGGTTTTGAGGGACTTTACAAATAACTCTAAGCACTCCATATACATTCCTATGCATAAAATGCATTTTCCAGGTACTTTTGATTTCTGATTTGACTATGGAAGTACTGACGTGCCAGTGTCTAATTTCACGAAATATAGTTAATTTCACGAAATATAGTCGAAATGAACAAACGTTGTGCTTTCTCAATCTTGACTGCATATAGTTACATTTCTCAGTTCCCTTAGTCCGGTGGGCATCGATTCATTGACATCACAAACGGACACTTTATTCACGCGTGAATAGGGATTGCAGCTTCTATTTATCTATCTACATTTCTCATCCATCCAAATTTTTCTTAATTATTGTGCTAGTTAACTACCATTTATACATTATGAATCTTCAAAATAAGTTATTGTGATTTTTTTAATGTCAATTTTGGTTCATGCCAAGTTTCATTCTTAGTTCAAAATGTGAGACCTGAAAATTGATTTTCCAAAATAAATGAAATAAAAAGATGGAAATAATACCATCTCACAGTACATGTTATTCCAAATTTATTACGACGGTTTATAATCAAAAATTCTTAATGTGAGATTTTTAACCCCTAAATGCCTAGAGCCCACTCTAAAGTGGGTAGTTTTACAAAGATGCATTATAAAATGCAACTAAGAGGCATATTTTGAACTTGATGTCTGGATAAAAATTATACATTATGAATTTCGGATTCTATACATACAGTTAAATCTATAATTGCTATCACCTGTATTTTGTATAAGTTTTAAAATTCAAAATTATTTTGTAATTTGATTACTAACAATATATTCACAATTTGTAAATGAATTTTTTATGGTGGGTTGAAGTGTAATACTCTAAGTGTAGTGATTTTGGAGATTTTTTGGTTGCTTCATTCTATGAGTTGACTTTTCCTAAAACACTTTTGAACTATTTTGAACTAAGATTTAAGAAATTTTTGGTGAATCAATGCAACACAAAGCGAGGCATGAGAATTTCACAAATCATCCCCTTTCCAATCGGATAACACATGCACGAAGCTAGCTTTCCATAAAATCTATAGTAAAAATCCACACTACAAAAAGTGCATGACGGACGAAAAAAAATGGATGAATTTTAGGAGTTCATTGAATTTTAGAAGAAAACTTCAAAATTTGAATTGAAATGTATTCATAACAAAAAAATGATAAATCCAAATGTAATCTACACATTGACGTTTACAACTTTGCTTTGTATGTCAACTCCATTTTTGATATACATCAAACGTTTTATAACACATCTTCGAAATCGACGTATCATCTAGACCTCAAAGGGTTAACCTAATGCACACCGAAGTTGGAACCAAACCTAATTAACCCTTTAGTGCCCAGGAGACCATAATGTGGTCACTTGGCCATCGGAAAAAGGGAATTCCGGAAAATTCGTAAAGATTCAAGTTTAATACTATGATGTTCAGAGTTGCAAAATTCTTAATGTCATCTTCTGGGGAATTTTTTTTTTCAATTTGGAGCTGTGCAACTATCAAAATACCTATAATCAAAACATGAAAATACTGCAAATACTTGAAAATACAGTAAATACTTTCGAATACAACACATGTACTATGCGGTATTTCTTGTGTTTGGAAGTTTGTTATCTTGTTTAAATTTTTGGATTGTGTTCTCTTGATCATGTTTCATTAGTGTATCTACTCCGATCTTGATCAATGTATGAACTCCTTTCATATTTTAACGTATAATTTATATCCTAAACCGTACATGGATAAGTCACTATCACTTGTAAAATCCACAATAATTATGTGTGAGTCGATTCTTGACATGAAAGATTGCAATGGAGAGGTGTCAACATAAATCATTGCTGAACCTCTTCACTTTTATTTTTGAAAATTTAACCCAAATTCTATTTAACTTTGAAGTCACACATCCTCCAAAATCTCATTTTTGAGTGTGCATTATACGGTTCAAAGACATACTATAATCTTCCAATCCAACGGTCGGATCTTACCAAGGTTTAACCGGCACTTGTTCGATTAAGCTATGATTACATTTATACGGTTAAATACTATTAATAGTTTCCATAGTTTGAATAAAGAGAGTTTTAAAAAAAAAACACCAAAAAACTTTGGTTTCTCCAAAACCACACTAGGCACTAAAGGGTTAACTAGAAAAAGGCTCCCTTTGTGTCCAATACTCTCTCCATAGATTCTATGAAAATTGTAGATCATGGCCTTTTTTTTTTTTGTATTTTTCATTATGTGCCATTGTGGCAATATAAAATGTTACAGTGGTGCTCCATATTTCAACATTCATCCACACAATGGATAAAAAATATCACATATCTATAATTTAGTATCATTTTCATCCATGATCTAGCGATTTCATCCAAGTATTTTTTTAACTTTATTTTTTTTGAGAAAAAACTTTTTTCATGTTCAAGCCAGAATATTTTTTTCTGATGCAATCTGGCGATATTTCACCCAAAAAAGCCCCCCTGTCGTAGATGTAAGCCTGGAAATCTAGGTCACCCAACGCCACTAATCCTTTTGGCGTGTATGCTGGAGTTTTCTAACTTTCATTCATTGATTCTTTATGACTACAGTACCATTAATTTTGTTGGATCGATACCATAAAACTTCCATTCAACAAAGTACCCAACTCAAGCTGTAAGATTCAATAAATAGAAGAACGTGCACCTCATACTGTATGTCTATTGAGGCCTGATTCAATTCTATTGCATTTTCTAATCTGCATTGCACACATCTCAGGGTTTGAGAGTACTCTTATCCCATCCTCTCCCTGTGCTGAAAACGTAATTAATATAACCAAATGAGAAATCATCAAATATTTACATCCATAGAACATCTATGATGTCTGATTAAACATGAATTCTAGTAGCTAGCACTAGTCTCAAGTTTAAGCTGCAAGCTGAGCTGAGAACCTCTAAAGAGCAGGGTGCTCATGAGGGCTATTCAGATCCATCTCCACTTGCCGAATCGTCCACTGGATACCCTCCAATTTCTACACCAACAGCCACAACCAACTATCAACGAATTCTCCCTCCCAAGAGCGTGTAAGCAATGTTCTAAGGTAACTAATTGCAACTCTTACCCAAAAGCAACCCTATAAATTCTTTCCTAAAGTGTACATGCTCTGAACATGGTAGCCTAGGGTTGATTTGGATACACCTATAATCAACACTTTGAAGATCCATAGTTTATTTGTACGGTGCTCAAAAATACATGCTAAGATGTGTTGGAATTCTCTTTCATTTGCCAACAAGACCCAACAAAAATGAGGGGAGTCTAACACTAGGACCATGTTCAAATGCTCATTTGGACAACTTTTAGGTTTACATGCCTTACATTCATACAAAGACCAAGGAAAAGTATACAATAGCCCCGTGAATACTTACAGTTACGAGATCATGATATCGCCTGGCAATTTCATCAAAGTCCTGGTCTACTCCTTGGTACTCACGGAGTCTTGTTACCTGACCAAAAATCAAAATTTCAAAAATTTGCTTCAGGAGAAACATGCAAAAATATCGAGTGATGCTGTAGCGAAAAAACATTTGTTCTGGAAGCTTGGGATGTTCCTTGTCTTGTACTGTACTGTCACTCTTATAACGAGTACAAAGCGAGTAGGGCTGGGACTCACTGCTCTATTATAAGCGGCCGTTGCCTCTTCATTCGCCTCCATCAGATGTTGTCTATGCAATGTGAGAAGAAGTTGGGTTATCCTCAATTCAAGTCAAAGTCAAAAAGTCGCTGCCAAAACCAACTGGGAACCACTAATGATGCAGCCCTGTTGAAAGGGGAAGTCTCCAAGGTAGTCCATCAAAACTTCGTACTATTGGGCTGCTATACCAAAGTCTTTAAATAATTAAATCCCTTCAAGGACTGCATCATACCTGATTTTGTGAAGAGCAGGAATGGATTCTTGTGTGTATGTATCCCGCAGGAGGAGATGTTCCAACACTCTGCACAACAGGGAAAATATGAATGACTACAATTAGCAGCGAGTTAATTACTAAAAACAAGTTACTCGTCTTGCAATCAGCATGGAATGATGGTGAGCATCTAAATCGGATGTTTTTGGTCCTGCACCTCAAGGCTATTGCAGGAGTTGACTGGCATCACACATGCAGAAGATCATGAGACAATCTTCACCAACAGGTTACCTGAGTTTTGTGTTCATGGTTTGACATCGTTTGCACAGCCATTGCTTCCGCATTCCATCCTAGCCAAGGCAACATTTGAAGTCATCCCCGACATTCTATTATGCACTCGCACATGCTCATCCTCCAAACGCACAAAGAAGTGTTTGGCTATGGGATGCGCTTACATAATCATGTTGGTGTTGCAGTTTAAACTCTTTAACTAGTCGTAGAAGGACTGCAAGGATCTGCTCCAACACCTGGAAAATGAAAAGTGTTTGCATGGTTTAGGTATCTACCCTGAAAAGGAGTGAGGTGTCCACTGCACACTGACAGGAATAAATAATCAAAAAATTGAAAAATCAATGCAAGTACAACTTGCAACTATACATAACGTTTCACTTACATTGTAATATTCTGAGAACTTTCGATCTGCTGCATATAGATCCTCAAGTAAGGCTGCCTCCTCTGCTTCTATGTCTTCAACTGCAAGTTTGACCCTGACACAGTAAACATGGTGAGCTTAAACAGGCCATCCACTTGAAGCTCGCATGACATCCCAAGCTTAATACCATCATCGACCTTCCAAAGGACTCAGCCAGTAAGAAAACTGACTCTCTCTCTCTCTCACCTTTCGGGGAGTCGTAAACTCGATGAGTGTGGACCTGCAATATCTGCACAAGAACGCGTCAGAAAGTTCCCTGTCAGGCCATACGACCTCAAATACTCTTATACCAAAGAAAAATCCTATAAGAAGACACTCACCAGCTTCATCAATCTCAAAAGCAGACACAAGTCTGTCACACTTGGCTTTCAAACGGGCCTCTATTTCAGGCATCAGCGTGATCTGGTACCCTGTGCTGTCCTGTGAACAAAAACACCGGTTAAGCCATACCAGAAATCCAAAACTGATAGAAAAAGACCAAAACCATTAGAGTTATCCATAAAGCAAACACATGGTAGCCTGTCTTTTGCCTGGAGTTTTTAATTCTAGAAATAAACTTCACTGCCAATGTCAGACAGCAAGCAGCTTTGGGTGAGCATGAGGCCAGAGTGGGGGCACGGTGAGATTCCACCATGGGAACTCAAGTGTGGATGGGGAAGCTTCTCTTGAATTGGGAAGGTGGCATGTTTGAATCTCTCTAACAATGCAAAGCATGGTGATTGGTCTAAAACAATTTAGGCAGATCCTGTTTTTATGCCTTTGAAGGAAAAAAAAACCAGTTATGCTTTGTCTTTCCTCTTCTAGTAAAAAAATATGGCTAGATTTTACGAATAATTCTATTATTGTCAAAGAGAAAAAAAAGGTATAGGGAGAACACACGTCGGCAAAAGGTGCACGTATGAGATGTGTTTGGCGCAACCAGGCAGGAGTGATCCCCAGGAAACGATTCACGACCCCTCCAACTCCAGGCTCCACAGTCTCCGCCTGCGCACCTCCCCCTCCAGAGGCAATGGTGGCACTGGCAGTGCTGGCCGTAGTGGTGTGCACTGTGGTCGTGGTGCTCAGGCTCACACTCGTGGTGGTGCTATCAAAGGAGCTTCGGGACACATTGCCCCATTCTTGGTTGTCATCGTCCGGGAGATCGCCATCCTTTGA
Source organism: Pohlia nutans (assembly GCA_022496805.1). Taxonomy (NCBI): domain Eukaryota; kingdom Viridiplantae; phylum Streptophyta; class Bryopsida; order Bryales; family Mniaceae; genus Pohlia; species Pohlia nutans. Next base: position 21,696,897 of record CM040094.1, read on the forward strand.
TAGCAATGGCAGTCGAAGCCGCTGCGACGCTTCGGCCACAACCAACCGTTGTTCCAGTGCATCGTACACCTGAAAAACATAGCCAAAAACACTGTTCAACCCAAAAGCGTCCACTGAGTATTTTCTGTAGTGTAGGAAAATTGGACCCCTTGCTGCAAATCCTCAGCTTGTGTGAAAATGACTTCAATTTAACACGATCCGCACTGTTGATCTTGTAGTATAGAACAAGAGCTTTTAAATGACGTATTGCAACCAGAAAACCAAGGTAAAATGAGAAAATGCCACCATCGTAAAGTTCAGCGATGCAGATGGTCATACTGGGCGTTTCAGACGCTTAGGGGTTAATCTCGGGTGCTCAGACCCTAATCTGTCCAGGAGAGGGGCGATCCACATTGGTAAGAAAAAGACTCATCGACCCTCTTTAATCTTCCCACTAGGGATCCCATGACATACTTTAGATGTATAACAGGTGTGCTACATGCAATGATGCGCAGATCTAATAACAAACAAGTGCTCACACCGAATCCTTCAAGGAGGGCGATCTACATTGGTAAGAAAATGCCTCACTCAAATCTCTTCAACCCCTAAAGCACCAACCGTCCGTTTTCTCATCCGTCATGCACCTTTTGCATGGAAAAAGAATACAACAAAATTCTATGGCAAGATAGCTTCATGCATATGTGCTTTTATTAGGAAGGAGATGATTTGTGAAAAATTTATGCCTCATTTCATGTTGCAATGATTCACCAAAAAATTCAAAGATTTTAGTCTAAATATGCTCTTGAAAAATTAAACTCATAAAATCAAGCAACCAAAAAATCTGCAAAAATCAAGAGTATTACAGTTCAACCCATCACAACAAAATTCGCCCACAAATTGTCAATATCTTATTCGTAATTGAATTACAAAATAATTTTGAGTTTCAAGTTTCAAATTTCATACAAAAATATTGGTGATAGCTATTGTAGATCTAACTGTATGGATAGAACCTAAAATTTATAATGTACAACATTTATTCATACATCAAGTTCAAAATATCCCTCTTAATTGCATTTTATGATGCATCTTTGCAAAACTGCCAAATTTGGAGAGGAGTGAGGACGTTTAGGGCTTAATTTTACCACCGTTTCAATATGAAATAGTTTGAAAGTGTGACAAATGTGCTGCAGTCAATCCGTGTGCAGAATGTCACTTTAGAGAAGGTTTGAGTGTACCTGGGGTGACGATCGAAGGCCGAGCTGGTCGAGAACGGTGTTCAAGTCACGAATACCGCCTACATTGGCAACTGACACCGCGTGCTGGTACTCTTCCACAAGAGCCACAGCCTCGCCATACACAGCCTACAAAAACAATAATCAAGAGACCTTCATTCAGTGCCATCTTGCCCTAATATCTTGACATTGTGGATTGCTCGAATGGAGGAAATCGAAAGAATGCACATACACAGCCTACAAAAGTAAGCAAGAGACCTTCATGCAGTGCCATCTTGCCCTAATATCTTGACATTGTTGACTGCTCGAATGGAGGAAATCGAAAGAATGCACATACACAGCCTACAAAAAAAGTAAGCAAGAGACCTTCATGCAGTGCCATCTTGCCCTAATATCTTGACATATATTGTGGATTGCTCGAATGGAGGAAATCGAAAGAATGCACGTACCAGAGCCTCGAGGTAGCGCAACCGTTCACGCGCCATCTCCTCTCGAGCCTGCGCAAGAAGAGATTCAAACTGGCCATGAGATCGGGGCAAGGCGGGATGAAATGGGAAATGGGAGATCGAGGGGAAACGGAAGCCACCTGGAGGAGGTCGAGGTAGGCGGGCTTGGAGACGAGCGAGGCGTCGGGTGCGAGGCAGTGGCGCTCCAGCTGGTCGAGGAGCGCGGGCACGCCCTGCCCCAACGCCATCGCCGGAGCTGGCAGCAACATGGCCTTCACCATCGCCGCAGCAGGAGCTGCAGAAGAATTCTTGATTTCTTCTTCGTCAGTGTTCGCAGCAAACGTCTATCGTCCTCTCCTTCTTTTCACAGACAGCAACAAATCTTAGTCGTCGTCGCCATCGCCATCGCCATCGCCATCCCCATCGCTGCATCAACTCTGTGCCATTTTCGTGTTTCAGTTCTTCCCCCGGTGGTCTTGAATGCGGGCACTATTCATCTACCCCTCCCTTTTTCTGGAATTTTCATTTTGAACACCTTCGGTGCTTTTTTTGGCAAATTTTTTTGGTCATTTGAGACCTACGGCGTCTAATTTCCTTGAATGACCTACTTAGGAATAAAAAAACCATTGGAGGAAGGGGTTGTTTTTGAGGTGGAGCGAGAACCGGACAAAAATAGGGGGCACTTTTGTCCCCATTCATTCAAGACCACCGGGGTTTTAAAAAAATCCTAGTTCTTCTTTGTGGCATAATCAGTTCTTGACTTTTCAACACTAACGTGGCTCCATGCCATTGGCACCCCATCGCCATCACAAGTTGCAACTCAAAACCTTCTCTCCTTTCAAGTTGCATCCTCCGTCTTGGATCATGGTCCTTGGATTATAGAGATCAGGGGTTGTGATTGGAAAGTGCACAACTAGTCATATGTAATAACCACCTCGTTGCTACTGTGGCTCATCGATTTTCTAATACTTTTGTTACAACTTCTCTAATATCACATCTCCCTAAATATGGAAAATGGATTTTGCTCAACTCAAAACTCATGGCCGCTTTACACTAGAAGTTAAGGTCATCAAAACTTGATGTCATTTTGAAGGAAACATGGTCATACGTCAATAAACTTATGAAAGGTCATCTTGTTGTCAAAATGACATCAAAATGACATATGTCACAGTGATGTAGAGATGAGTGCCATTTTGATGTCAAAATAATGCAAACTTCACATCTCCAACTCAAAAAAAATGTAAACTTAATCCCTACATATATGAAAATGCCTTTACGGCAAGTAGAATACATCGTATATTTTTGTACTTGGAATAAATCCACACCTTTTAATGGAGTTGAGTTCAACAAAGAAGTTGAATTTAGATCAATGCGGTTCCAATGAGCTATTGAGATCCTAATTTAGAACTTCTTGTCCGTAGCAAATGCCAATTTTACAAAAACATATCTACTATCCCCATAGGATGTTTAATAGGGGTTAACATGAAAATGATTCTAGTTATGTTGTATAAATTGTGAATTTTCCTTATAATTACCATGTATACTTAGTTCCTAATTGAAACTAGATTGTAGTTCCATTGAAATGAATGTTTGCTCATGTTGTTTTGATAACACGCAATTCGTTATTTATGCATTTAGCCAAGTGCGCTCATTTTACAAGCACATTTGGCTTAAAAAAATTAGCTAAAAATTTCTTTAAAAAAAACCGGTTTTTGTTTTTCAACAATCACTCACATTGTAAACAAACAATTTTTTAAATTTTTTTTCTTCTTATCTTTATCTTTTATTTTATCATTTTTTTTAATCTTGTTTTCTTCCTAGTCTTCTTTTTTGTCTTCCTCTTGCCTTTCTTCTTGTCTTCCTTTTTGTCTTTCTTCTTGTCCTTTTTTTTCTTCTATTTTTATTTCAACTGTGGCTGTTGCATCCTAAACGTCGGCTGCAAAGCAAAATAAAATAAAATAAAATAATTAGAACTTAATTAAACTTTTTGTACTTTATTTGGTTGTGGGATGCTGTTGAACCCTACATGGTGGCCAATTTTTTTAAATTTTTTCTATTTTTAGCCACTTGGTACTGGCCGTGCATTCAAAGTCCTTCTCTCTTTTCTCTCTTCATCTTCTTCTCTTTTGTAGCTCATGTATTCATGTTGTTCTTCTATTGTTTTTTAGATTTACCAAAATGCTACTTTGACAAACTTTATCAATGTTTATTTTAATTTTAATTTTAATTTTTAATTTTTAATTTTATGAAAACAAAAGGATGAAACCCCATAGAATTAATGAAGGTCATTCACACCAAACATTGAAAGGGCTCGTGGGGCACATGTTGACATCTAAGGATTCAGAGTGGTGAGAAGCAATGATATTTTTTATGTTAGAGATAGTTTCATATTTTGCTATTTTTACATGGCTTGAAGAGGAATTGAGGCTCCTTGGATGTCGTCATTTCATATTATATAGAAGATAATAACACACATGTTAGACATAATAATATATCATATTATACATACATACATACACATATTATACATATGTATATAATATTATTATCATATATACAGGGTAATAATATTATTTGTTAGTAGAAAATTTTTCATTTTGCTATTCTTCCATGCCTTGAAGAGTGAAGAGTAGTTGAGGCTGCTTGGATCCCGTCATTGCATATTATATATGCAAGGTAATAATACACATGTGGTACACCTGTAATACACAGGTGTTTTTAGGCAATACCAGGGTGATACACAGGTGATATCTAGGTTTAAAGAGGCTACTATGCATGTAGGAAATCTGGCTATCATTTTTTATTTTTTTTCAGAAACTCTTTGTATCAATTAGCCAATCCAAATGTTGTTTGTGTAGCAATTTGGCGATAAATAAGTTAGCCGAAAACAAGTGAGTTTCACAGGTCGCCTCCCTGAGGTGCCCAATCCATATCACAGCCCGGTTCTTCACTGCTTTCATGCACATCAGAATTGGTGCCTCTGGTTGTTGTGGTGGTTGTGGTGGTGGTTGTGGTGGTGGTGGTGGGTTTAACCCACGTCCAAGTTTGTCGATGTTGCTCGGCTAGGGAATGCCAAAAGGACCATACTTTCCTGAAAACGCATACCACTGGAAAGATTCCCATACCACTGGAAAGATCTCCCATACCACCGGAAAGATTCTCCATACCACCGGAAAGATTCTCCATACCACTGGAAAGATTCTAAAATTCCCATTTTACTAGTGTGTTCTCAAATGTCCGTATTTTATTGAGTTTAAACGAATATCGTATACGGATACGTCCGTATATACGGCCAATGTGTGTTTCAAAGTTTTTCTGGCGCGGGCAGGCGATTTCCGGGCAGCAGTTTTCGGGCAGCAGTGATTGAGCCAGTCTTGTGCCGTGATTGAGCGAGTCTTGTGCATGAGTGGGCAGGTTTTGGTGATTCTTGTACGGCTATCACGTGAGAAACCTCGTTGGTAAGTAACATGTTAACATCTTTACACAAGTTCCATAATAATAGAGCAACTGAGAAAGATGTCTTTCCTACACTCGAGACACACGGAAGCCGACATCATATGAAATTGGCAAACATTAAGATTGTCAAAGTCCATCTATTTCTGCCCAGGTGGCCAGGTCAGGATAATTCATCCAGGAACTAATTCTGAAAAACGCACAAGGAACAAACAGTACCATATGCAGGAGGATTAGCCATAATAGCATGAGGATGAAAAGGAACTCCAGAATCCTTATCCGGCCTTCATACAAGCATCCAGAAGGGAGTACACGATACACTTGATTTGTTTTCGCTGTATTGAAATCTCAGAAGGTCCAGAAGGCAAGAAGCCTTTATTTTCACCGTATCTGTATATACCACACTGACGGTCAACAATGTTTACGGGTAAAAAGCTTGCAAATAAAAACCTACACAAGATGACAATCCACATACTTACCGTTCATACACTAAAAGGCTCAACCTACTTCTTTCGTATAAATCAATATGTATTAATCTAAATTGCCATGAAGCCACACAGATGCAGTTGGTTGTTATTGACACAATTTACAGAGGCAATTACATTGACTTGTGATTCAGGGATCACATCTACCCAAACGACTGGGTTCTTGATATTGACTCGGACAACTGTATATCGAGGCGCATTTCGGTTGGTGAAGAACGTGAAGACTGGCCCATCATTGGCGACATACGAGAATTGAGTTTCAAAGCTATCGATTAATTTCAGAAAAGGAAGCAATGTCTTCGTGCCACAAAAACTTGCTAGACCAGGCTCAGGGAGCGCACTAAGGTCGCAGAGGTAAAGTCTGTTAACCTTTGAGAACTGGAAGGCTAAATGCTTTTAGTTTCTCAGAGGTAAAATCTAACAAAACTCCTTTATTCAGTGGTTTGATTTCCCCCATAAACCCTAATTGAATTGGTCAGACAGTAAAAGCTTTACCTCATCGTTGTATTACGCTTGCACAACGTCGAAAAACGACCGGTGTTGCTCAACAAAGGCCAAGACCTCACACACCGGCATCCCTAAAAACACTCACAAATATTTCCGCTTCAAAAATCCTTCACACTGCAGCCAAATCGCTTCCCAAAATCACTGCAATTCACCAAACGTTTTAAGGCTGTGTTTTCCTTACCGAGGTTGAAGGCGCCCAAGCCAGCCCACGCCTCAAGCCAGCCACGAACCCGCGCACAGAGTCCCACGAGCAGAAAAAACCCGCTGCCCGGAAACTGCCTGCCCGCCTGCCCGCCTACCCGGGAAAACTTTGAAAAGGTATATACTTGCGTATCCGTATGCGATATTCGTACAAATTCAATAAAATACAGACACGTAAAATTACACTAGTCATGAAGGAATTTTGGAATCTTTCCACTGATATGGAGAATCTTTCCGGTGGTATGGGAATCTTTCCAGTGGTATGCGTTTACAGGAAAATATGGTCCTTTTGGCATTCCACAGCTGTGACCGGTCTCGAAGTACGGGATGAGTTTCAGCGAAAAAATGGAAGCATTTTTCGTCACACTTGAAAGCACATAGCATTGTAATCTCCAGCATGAGCAAATTCGGGGCTAATTTTCCATTTGCTCCACACCCTCTTTTAGTGCTGACTTCACTCTATCCACTTGACGTTGTTTCGTAATTCACCTACTTATCCTATGCAAACTGCGGCGTCATTTGTGCAACACCTATGATTCCTAATCCATATTCTAAGTAATCTACCTGACTTTGTCTCTCAAAACCAAAAAAATGTAGTCTTAGTTAACCCTTTAGTGCCCAGGGTGGTTCTGGAGAAACCAGAGTTTTGTGGTGGTTTTTTTCAAAAAATTCTATTTATTCAAATTATAGAAACTATTAATAGTATTTAACCGTACAAATGTAAGCGTAGCTTAATCAAACAAGTGCCGGTTAAACTTTGGTAAGATCCGACCGTTGGATTGAAAGATTATAGTATGTCTTTGAACCGTATAATGCACACTCAAAACTGAGATTTTGGAGGATGTGCGACTTCAAAGTTAAATAGAATTTGGGTTAAATTTTCAAAAATAAAAGTGAAGAGGTTCATCAATGACCTATATCAACACCTCTCCATTGCTATCTTTCATGTCAAGAACTGACTCACACATAATTATTGTGAATTTTACAAGTGATAGTGACTTATCCATGTACGGTTTAGGACAAAAATTATACATTAAAATATGAAAGGAGTTTGTACATTGATCAAGATCGGAGTAGATACACTAATAGAACATGAACAAGAGAACACAATCCAAAAATTAAAAAAAAGATAACAAACTTCCAAACACAAGAAATACCGCATAGTACATGTGCTATATTCGTAAGTATTTACTGTATTTTCACGTATTTGCAGTATTTTCATATTTTGTTCATAGGTATTTTGATAGTTGCACAACTCCGAATTGAAATTTTTTTTTCCCAGAAGATGACACTAAGAATTTCGCAACTCTGAACCTCATAGTATTAAACTTGAATCTTTATGGATTTTCCGTATTCCCTTTTCCAATGACCAAGTGACTACATTATGGTCTCCTGGGCACTAAAGGGTTAACCCCTAAAGGACCAATCAACCCAATTATGCTTGATTTTTGGTCAAAGGCCCCAAAAATCAAGTGTCTTAGCTTTATTGTAGTTGGTGTTTTCATTAGATGTTTAAGTTAAGTTATGGTACATCTTTTGACCGTTGGGATTGGAGAATAAACTTCATTTGAAGCTTTTCCACCGTTGAGAACTTTGAATTTTGAGTGTCCAAAATACAAAGGGCTTTCTAAAGATGCTTCAATCATAAGTCTCTTTTAATTTCTTCACCTTCAATTTTTTACTCCATGTAAATATAACTTTTATCTACGTTAAATAGAAATTTTGATATTAAATTCCAGTGACGACGAAAGTCGGAGCTGGTTTAGCCTTCATTGAATGGTACGTTCGTCGTCAGGACAATTCCATGGAATTGGTCATGGTGACGAAATTTCGTTTCGTCTGCATGACCGTTCCAAGGCATCTCCACGACAATTCCAAATATCAAAGTTTCAAATTTGAGTGTGAAATGGTTGAGCCTCATAGTTACCCCAACGATCAAAATTCCTTAGTGAAGGCACAAGTTTAGTTCGCTCTGTGCTGAGCGTTCAGTTTGGTATTCTCTTACTGGCGAGCTTCTGTTGATATACCCGTTTGAGAAACGGACGCTTGCAAACCTTATGGGTTAATTATGCTATGGTGACCGGAAAGGGCCAATTGGAGAAAGGGTCGAGACGTTGGGACTTCGGTTTGCACGGTTTGTCTTGCGCTTGGAGATCTCATTGGTGTTTTGAACGAGTTTTTTTCTCGCCTTGGTACGTTACTTCTTTCATTCTGTGGTTTAAGTAGTTTGTAATATTGTTGTGCTCTCTTTCTGGATGTGTGATTCATCCTTTTTTTTGATATTATAAGTTGCATCTCATTACATCACTACTTATTTTTTGAAGAAGTGTTTGTTCATGTTATCAAAGTTGCAACCTGTTCCCTGCAGGGATTAAGAAGCTGCGCTGCAAGCCAGCTTATAACCCATATACCGAACCAAGTATGGAGAGTTTCAGGTGAGAATACTCTAGATTCTGGAGCAAATCGATGTTAATCTTCTCTTTAGTTTCTCTTAGGATGCACATTATCTTTAGTGGCTTCTTCATCTAGATGATTTCTAACTACTTTGTACACCTCATGTGTTTCAGTTATCTCGAGGGTCTGAAGAAGTGGGTGGAAGTGGGCAACTCGGGAATGTTCCGACCTGAAATGTTGCAGCCAATGGGCCTGCCAGAGGATGTGTCTGTCATTGCTTGGGGCCTGTCTTTAGAGAGGTATGAGCTTATGCATTTTAATGTGTTCGCAGCACCTTTTTTTTAATGAATTAAGGAATTAACATAATTCAATCAGTGAATCTCCTAATTAGTAACTCCTGATTTTCTCACTTGTAATATGAACATAGTTACAACTGATAGAGCAACTATTTGTTGTTGCAGGCCAACGATAATAATGTACGGGATTCATAACATTCGTGATCTTTTTGGTCATAAGGTGAAACCCCTTTACACAGTGGTTTCATCCATGCAATCTTGCTTTGTTTTTTAAATTTTGCTAGTATTGCAGAGGACAAACAGCCAGTTCTTGCCTGATTGATGATCAAGTTTTTCAGTTTCTGTTCAAAGCAATAACAATAGTGTGGTTCTTACAGGTTGATCTGAGGCTTATCAAGTCGAATCATATATGCCAACTGGGAATGAAATAGCCTGCATTTCAAATTTTAGTTGACCAATCATTGAAACTGGATTCATATTATGCTTTTTACACAATCCAGGTACACAATACATTAATAACATTGCAGGTAGTTAATGTTGCAGACCTGTTCAGTGCCGGTTTCTGTGTGCAAACGTGGGAAGAAAGTTACTTTGGCTCATTTTGACTTTTCTGATTTTGCAAGGAAAATCCATACAATATGTGGGATTGTTCTGTAGATTTGTGTAGCGTTCTTGAAAAGATTTCTACATTGGTTATTGCCATTATCGTGAGTCACAATAATTTAATATTTTCACAGTAATTGTGGCATTAGAACAAAAGTGTAAGTCATAATAATTGAGAGTATTTGAGAATTCTTAATGTCAGTTCTGTATCATTGTCAAATTGAACGAAAACAATTGCCCTAAATTTTGGATTTTGTGAAGCCATTGAATAAAAGCGAGAGTGTGATTGTGTGGCTCCTTTTTTATTTTCGTAGAAGGCCTGTTTGATGCGTTTTAATGGTCACGTATTTGGTGAGAAATTACGTAATGTTAATTGTATCTGATTTCGACTTGTCCTCTGATGGTTTTGCAATTGGTAGGTTTCTGTACCGCAGTTTTCTAGGTCTAAATTTTTATATGACTTCAATTTCATAGCAATTACATGGTTTACCCAGAATATTCAGTAAAATCGTCATCTTCAATTTCTTCATGATGGAGTTCCTCTGTCCCTTTGTTTCGATCTCCAGGTTGCTTGCCATTTGTTTGTTCATTGGCGAGTACTTCGATTAACCTGTGATTTTGAGAGCTTTACTTGTGAGGTCACCCTAACTTCAATCAAAGCTCTAATTGTGAGGTCGGAAATGACTTCAGAATCTGAGTCTTCAGTTGATGTATTATGGAGTTAGTCCTAATTCTGGCGAAAGCTGGATCTTCTTTGTTGACGTGGAATTTGGAGACTTGTGGATTGAAGTGCAATTTTGATCGAAGGAAATCTATAGGATTGAGCTTTGGAATTAGGGTGAATGGATCAGGTTTCCTGGTTTACACAGCAGTGCCAATTTGGCAAGCTCTCTGTGGGATGTTCGGTCTTGTTCTCAGGTCCAGATCATTGAGTTGCGCATGTGGAATATCAGGGCTGATTGAAATTGGTGTGTAGACAGAGAAGTGGCGGCAGTATTTTTGATTCTATTCACATAAAAGTAGCGAGTGTTTTTTTTAATAGTATCAATGAGTCTCATCATTCAGGGGAAAAGTTAGGGTTGTGACTCAGAAATGGACCGAATTGAGATTCTATTCAAATTTGATGATTAATCTTAGAGAGTGAGGTTCAGTAAATAAGTCGTTATTGGATCTTCACCCTGTTGACTTCAGGTGACATTTGAATTCACAAGGATTTAGTACTTTTCAATGCAGGGAAACTGTGTATCGTTTGGGTTGTATAGTGTATGGCTACAGCATGTGAGGCAGTTGACAGAGAATTTGCTGAACCTGAATACAATTGAACGTTTGAATCGGTTTTGAAGCAGGATCTCTATGTCATATCTTCGACATATTGTACCACTGTCTAAACGTAGGATGTTTATTCCTCTGTAGTCCTGGAGTGGGGTGTGTCTAGAGAGGTGAAGTTCACTAAGAAATACTAAAAGTTGTTGTCATTGGATCACGAACCTATTGACTTGGGGTGACATTTGAATTCAAAAGATCGCAGTTCTTTTCCAATGCACGAAAGCTGTGCATCATTCGGGTTGTATAGTATGGTTACAGATGATAGACAATTGGCTGAACCTGAAACAATTGAACATTCAAATCGGATTTTGAAGAAGAATCTCTATGTCATATCTTCGTCATATTGTAGTAGTGTCTAAACGCAGTATGTTTTCTCCTTTGCAATTTTGGAGTGGATTGTCGATTGTGGCTCGCCGTGACTTGCTACGCATCGCTGCTATTATACATATACATACCACTGTCAAATGTATTATATACTATCATATATACCAATATATGTAACAATATATAATAAGATATCAATCGTCACTGGTAATGCGAAGAGGAGCGAAGCCCTAGTTTGACAAAAACATATTTAATTTGAATTTTTACCTTGTTCACATCACAAAATTTGTAAATATTCAAAATATCTTCCAATCATGTTGAAAATTTTGCCATATCTTCATAATGTCAATGATTATCTATGAAAAATTATAAATCATTCAATGTGATATTTAAAGTGTGCAAATTGTAGTGCTTTGACTTTTGCATAAGAGGTGAGGACCTTTAGGGGTTAGAGCATGGCCACATGGCCTCAAAGGGTCTCTGACCTCAAGAAGTGGATGAAAAGTTTCAAGGGGCCTTTCAAAATGCTTCTTGACTCTGGATTCTAGCGTGTGAGAAATTGGGCCTTCAAAACACTATTGAGTTGACTACACCCTCACATTCTACTTGTGATTGGTCCATTGACTATTTCATGCGCACTTTTGATATGTGAGGGGCGTGCAAGGGTGGGGGAGTGTGAGTGCAAGGGCCCTTCACATGTAGATGAATAATTTGAGAGGGTTCGTCCTAGCGTGCATGGGTGGGAATGCTCTTAAGCAGTAAACAATTTACAACGTGCACAGGGATTCTTGCAAAAACCCTGAAGCATCTTCGCTGCGTCACCACGCTTTTTCATCTTTTCTCCCCACCCCCTAATGTATTTTGCTTTGTCAGAGTCCTCACGTGACTCGTTCAGCCAATCCACTATCAGCTTTCCGAGCTGATACATGTCCGATTCTGTGGTGTACTGTCCGTGGCGGGTCAAAGTTGAATCATCCCAAGTCAACAGTTTCTCCCCTTCCCATGTATCTCCATCTCGTCCAGCGCACTCCAAATCTATAAGAATCCATTTAGCTTCGCCCTGAACAAAACCTCGGATACAGTTATCCCATCGTAAATCCCTGTGGGTGAAGCCGGCACTGTGCAAGTCCACGAGCCCATGTAACATGTCGTGCGTGGCATTTCGCAGTTGCTTCAAATCCTGAGGCTTTGCACTTGGGTGACCAACAGGGTGTAGCGCAAGCCTTGTAGAATTCCTCGTGTGCATAATCCCACCTTTGAGCTGGATGAGGTATTCGGAACCGGCGATTGATTCATACAGGGACCGAAGAAAATCTACCCACTGCTGTCCCAATCCCTCTACAGTCTTCAATACAAACTCTGGACCTACAAGAACTGATCCGTTCGTACACTGGATCTCCTTGTACAATGTAATAGGGACGGCCACAGGTAAATGTTCCTGCAGTTTCTGTAGGAGACGGTGCATCTGCACAACGCTATGTAGCACCTTTACTACACCTTTCACTGTCCATAAATCATACACTTCTGAGATAGGCTCTGCAACAATACACGTACCCTTCTTAGAGAGCTTTAGCCACTGAAATAGATTCCCACCGGAGCAACCTCCAATCACGTAAGGCAGATCACCGTAGTAAAGATAGCTCCATACTTGTAATTTGTCGATGTTTTCTTGCGAGGCTGATGACATATGTGCGGGGTCAATCTTATTCTCCCACCTGAGAATGAGTGCGTTACGGACATACAGCGAAAAATTTGGTCTCTTCAGGCGAACCAGTGCCGGTGCGGTAGATACAGTACCGGGATTTGTGCTTAAATCCATTGTCGTCCTTAAGGATAGCAATTCCTGTTCAGATGAGGCGAGACGGTCTAACTCCAGCAGAAAATCTCCAGTGACAGACCGCAACTTATGCGAGCTATCTAACTCATTGTTTGGGGTCTCCGTGAATGCATTGCATGCGATATTGACATAATGTGCCAAAGATTGCTCAGCCTCTGTTTCAGAAACTTTGACCAGCCTATCGTCATCCACAGACACATACCTTTCCAACGAGACTGGAAGCGGTATTGATATCTTGGACAAAAATTCACGGAGGTCTGCGACTTCACCGGGAAGCTCATCAGGGGGCGCCAACAGGTCCTTCATATACCTCTTTCGTTCACTGCTTCGTTCAGTAAGTGCTTCCTCCAGTATCTTTCGTTTCTTTGAACTTGACCCCCCCTCTGCATACACAACGGTCACTCTCAATGTTCAGCGAAACATGGACAATCAATCACCACCGCAGAGTTAAACAATAAATGTCCTCATTAATCTGAAGGATCAGAAAACTCAGCTACCAAAGACAGACTAAACAGAACCCTACACGGGTGGATTGGGAGAAACTCCACTCAGATTTAAAGATCAAGGCACGAAGGAGCACATACCTGTAGGAGCTTCAGATATTGTACGACCACTGACCATCACGGGATCTTCTTTCGTTCCTGCTACATCCAAAAGGTTCTTGATATCCGTCCAGGAAAGGTCTGAACAAAGGTTGCCATCGCACCATTTGTGCGGAAAAGTAACTTCACACAGAAGGATTGAATCTGGATCCAACTCCAAACTTCTACCGACTGCACTAAAGTCGATCTCGCCAGTTTTAGTAGTCACAACGGGCTTAGGTGTGTCCGATTTGTCCGATTGGAAGAAAACAACCTGAGCCATAGTAGAATAAAAACAGAGGAAAGAGCTTCTTCGCAAGCAACACTTACAAACTCTGACCAGTCGTCCCCTAACCTTTAACCCTTAAACGCCGAAGGAGCCAATTTCTGGCTTTTGGATGGACAGAAACTGAACTGGAGAACGACTGAAAGTGATTTCTCATTCACTTTTTGCTTGTTGACTTTGCATGGAGGGTTATGAATAGTATCCACTTGAGTTTGCAATCATGCAAGTATTTGTCTTCACATGAATGAGAAGTAAGAAAAAAAAACGGATGCATAATTTTGCTATTTCAATGTATTTTGCTCCTTTCATTGAATCTAAAATTTCTCCTTGAAAATGATATTTTTTGAGTTTGAGCCCAACTAACAAAACAAAGGTCACCTACTCTAGTTTCTACTCCAATTGGAATTTTGGGAAAATTCGCAATATTGAATATTTTATTGGAATTTGAACTTTGAATGTATTTTTGATGTCTTCTTTATTCTAATTATAGAAGGAAACGGGATTTGAGTTCACACCATGATGCTTGTCACTATAATGTACACCCAAGGTGAAATTTTCAGATTTTTTGAAATTATTTTCTATTTGATATGAATTTTCTTCACTTTTTTTTCAAAAATTCTCATAAAAAATAGTTTTCTTTAAAAAAATCTAGATTTTCTCTGAGGTAAAGAAGACATGTATTTTCATCTCTGAAAAATAAACATAAAAAATTTCAAACATTTCTAGTTTAAAAATGGCAACAAACTGAGTGCCAGGCAATGAGGCCTTGAACCTGTGGTCATAGGGCCGTCCTTTAAGGGTTAAGCCCTTAAAACTCCTTGGACGAACAGTTCCCCCACCTTTACAGGTGCGGTGAAATTCCGGTGGACCTTTACCTAACCTGTAACCTTTACCTAACCTGTAACCCTAACCTGTAATCGATTTCTTTCTTTTGGGTACGTTTTTCTTTTAAGGGTTCCCAACGACCTCTTCGTGGACGTAGTTCATCGCAGCATCGATCGATGGCCCATTGTGCACAGGTATGCAATAAATTATTCCTTCACCCCTCGATTCGCAATCACCCTTTTGAAGTTTTCGTGGGTTAAGAAGACGTAGAATCAATGCTGATGTCGTGATTCTTCAATGAAATCGGAGGTAACTAAGAACCCTAAAATGGGCTTCATGTTTCAATTGTTTTCTCAATGTTGTTCACTGATATAAATTTTGAATTATTGATTTTCCAGTTAAATTGGTATTTTCAAATCATGAATCAAGAAGCAGGCCTCATGTTCGTTGAGTTGGATTTTCTTTAGTTCTATCTTCAGTTATTCTCTCATCAACACGTGCAATGCTCTATACTGATTCTGGTGATATAAAATTTGACTCTGGATTTTTCACATTACGATCATCTTCAAATGATGAATTCTTAGTCCAAGAAGCTGGCCTTATATATACAGTTTTTAGGAGTTTTCAGTAGGTCATATGAGGGTTTTCTTTAGTTCAATTTTCAATTATTTCTTCATCAACATTTGCAATGCTCTTTACTGATTCTGGTGATATAAAATTGGACTCTGGATTTTTCATCTTCAAATGATGAATCTTTGGTCCACGAAGCTGGCCTCATGCTTATATTTTAAAGAATTTTTGAGTAGGGCATATTAAGGACTTTTCTCTAGTTCAATTTTCAATTATTTTCTTCATTGCTGGTTCTGGTGATATAAATTTTGGCCTCATTTGAATCATGAACTTTTCACAACACGATTGATTATATTGACCATTTTTAAACTAAGAATGCTTCCAGGCATAGGCAGAGGTGAATGCAACGATGGGTTCGGATGAGACAGAGGAATTCAGTATGGAAGAGGAAGCCTCTTCTTTTGTGATGCTGAGCTCTGAGACAATTAGTCGCCGCATTGTTAAAGCAAGTCCCCTGAAACACGTTGCTCATCTTCTCCGTCAGAAACTGGTTTCTACTAATGGCGCTCCGTGCAATATGTTCCAGGTAGGCTCTAATCAGTTCCCTTTTGTCTTAATTAGTGCGGGATTAAGATGCATGGTTACAGAGATTTTTCCAAGTCCTGCTCACTATTTGAAGGCCAACCAAGTGTATGAATAGACGAGCTGTTGCTGGTAATAGGGTTTAGTAGAGAAGCCAATGGTTTTAGTATTCTCTGCTTGAGTTAGTGCTTTCTTAATTAATGTCCGAATTGGAGCAATTATTTATTTATGCTAATTACGGATAGTTATATGTGAATGATGAAATGTGTGGTTTCAGGTGGCGTTGGAACTACAGTCTCAAGCACAAGTATGACCACCCCTGTTCTTCTGGCCGGATTGGATTCTTGTTTTTCAAAGGTGAAGTAGCACGAACGTAGCACCGAATTATAAAATTTGCCGTGAAGATACTATCATTTTTGGGGTTGACTGCAGGGCTGACCGCATCTGCTGAACTGTTAATAGCCGAGATGGTTTCTTTCATGCTGGCGAGCTCCAACCAAAACGAAATAGTCAAGCAGGTGCATTTACAGCTTGGAATGAACGGGTGTAAATTTCGAGCGTTGTGTCTCTCAGTTTGGTTGTGCAATAGGACAACACCACAATCACCTTCACAAAAAATTGGTTACCGTATCTCGTGTGATTGACATCTTCTTTGTTTTTTGGGCATTTGGATGCTTGATTCATGGCCTTTAATTTTATCATTTTATCTTAAATATGATCACTGAAGTACATGAGTTCAACCACCATGTCATGACGAGAAATTATGTTGAGGACTTTCGAAATTTATTGTTAAAAAGTGTAGCATTTTGTAGACTCTGCTTAGCCCTTTCTAGTTTAGGCGACTGAGTACGAGGATGGTGAGTTGCAGTAATACAGCTCTTGTTGATGGCTGTATTTACCAAGGAACGGCCTGATTACCTTGGTCGTTTCAACGCTGCACCTGCAGTGCCTGGGAGTTCAGAAACATTATGTGGTGCAGAGACCTGTCCCGATAACAATGCCGACGTGGACATTGCAGAAATCTATTTCCTGTTATGAACTTCCTGTCCAGTGGCCCATGCCATCTTCCTGAGAGTTTTTCTCTTCAGGTGGTTACCCCAATCCCAACTGAATAAGTAATACAGATATAAGACATTGAAGTTATTTAGTATTATTATTTTTTAGAGTTAGGCAAGAAGAAATAGATTCAACACAAGTTGAAACATAATTTTTCGATGAAGAATGAATTAGTTATAAATTTTCAAAGTTGAAGCATGACAAATCCCATTCCCGTCACATAGGTAGAATTGTTTCTGTTTAAAGAAGATTTTGTATTGTACACACTAAAGATGCTTAAATTGAACAACAACAACTCTATAACCACACTTACATATACTAAAACCAACAAGAGAGAACCCATTACCAACTGTAACTCATGCCACAACCAACATCATTACAACATTGATTGAGGAATATGTCTAATTGTCGAACATCGTGGCGAGGTAACAACATACATTACTATAATAAATAGTAAAAACATACATTACTATAATAAATATATTAAATAAATATGAATTTTTATGCTGCTGCATTGCCCCTATGCGCCCACCAGTGGTCAATAAGGTCCCTCTTTAGATCAAAGTGGATTTTCGCATCATGAATGTCTATAACTCCACGTTGGTAGGCATCAAAAGTTAAACCTCTCAGAATATTAGCTTCTCGAGGTTGATCCGAACCAACGCTCGCTTCACCCGGATACATGGGTCGCTGTGGAATTCCCACATTTGGTAAGTTGTGTTCTCTCTCGTCCTCAATGATCATGTTGTGCAATATAATGCAAGCATACATGATATTATGTATTGTTTTCTCATGCCAATACATATTTGGCTGTCTTATTATTCCCCACCTTTGTTGAAGCACTCCAAAGCATCTCTCGGCGTCCTTTCTAGCACCCTCTTGCTTTTTGGCATACCATTTGTATTTTTCATTGCTTGGTTCGATAATGGACTGCACAAAAATCTTCCATTTTGGATATATCCCATCTGCCAATAAATAATAACCCTTGTATGTGCGGCCATTCACAACAAATGAAACATTTTGAGATTCTCCACTTAAATAATCTTGAACAAGTGGGCTCCGATCTAATACTGTGAGATCATTATTCGATCCCGGTACTCCAAAAAAAGCATGCCATATCCACAGAGATTGATCAACAACTGCTTCTAGAACAATGCTCTGATTATGATCTTTGTTCTGGTAATGGCCCTGCCAAGCTACGGGACAGTTCTTCCAGACATAGTGCATGCAGTCCAATGACGCAAACATACCCGGCCACCCTCGACGTTCGTTAATCTGCATTTGCTGTAAAAAGTCTTCTCTTGTTGGTTTCCTCAAGTACCGAGCCTCATACACTCCTCGAATTGCTTTCACAAATCTTTTTAAAGCTTCCCTCGATGTACTCTCAGCCATTCTGAAATACTGATCCATAGCATCAGCTGTCACACCATAACCCAGGATCTGCACAGCAGCTGCACACTTTTGGATGGCACTCAATCCCAATTTCCCAGTAGCATCTTTTTTTTGAATAAAATAAAAGTCGTACTCACTGATTTCATCAACTATCTTCAAAAACAGCCCCTTGGACATACGAAATCGTCGACGAAAGTCACTTTCTGAATATACAGACCCCGTTGGTTCAAAGTAATCTTGAAAAAATCGTTCATCAGCATCTTCCATTCTTCATCTTTTTTGTTTCAGTCTTCCAGGGCGTGATCCCCCACGTCGTCTAGGTTCCTCTTGTAACAGCTCCTGCATTCTAGCTCGATGCTTTTATCATTGATTCACCATGATTATCAGGGTCCCAAATGAGGGTTGGCAGACAAGTGAGAGTGGGAGCAAGCTTTCATCTAGCTCTTTATTTATCTTCTGTACAATTCACTTTAGAATTCTATTTTTTGATCATCATGTTGTCAAATAGGCATATAATGATTTATTCCATCATATGCATGTTGAATAATTTCAGTCTCTACTTTTGTCTATGAAATGGGTTTTGTGAATAGATGTGATACATAGAATACATTTTTTTAATTAGATAGGGAAGAAACAAAGTTGTTGATAGTGTAGGGCCTCTACATACGTTTGATCTCCAAGAAACCACAAAATCCAAATATTCAAATTCAAATATTAAATTCAGAATGATATTTTGTAGTAGTTTTGAGTAGATCGTTTGTAGACTTATTTTTGTTTTTTTTTTTTGGTTATTTTCTTACCAATTTATGTAGTGTTCTTCATTGGTTATGATAATATAAAATTTGATCCAATTTGTACTATATTAATTTACAATATGATCAATTCAAGTCATCATTTTAAAACCATATAAAATTATTTCAACTAACTTCAAAGTCACTCTACTATCATGCAACTAATTTCAGAATACCTCAAATATCATTCACTAACTATTTCAAACCCGCCTTCATCAATCTTCACTACCCTTTTGAAGGTAAAAATCTAAAGGAAATCGTTGTCTTGCTCCAAACAAATTCCAATCTAAACCGTAATCTTTAAGTCAATCTGCACAAATCTCCGAAAACGCTGAGGTTACTCAAAAAACGCCTAATATGGCAATCTGCATCACTGAACTTTCCAAATAATGGCTTTTATATTGTTTTTTGATTGCTTTATATCATTTTAAAGGTCTTGTTCTATATTAAATGATCAACTGCGTCGACCATATTAAACTGCCACTTTTTTTTTTTTCAACTTGATCATTTTTCTTCAACAACAAACAAACAAACTCATCCTCAACAATTTGACTTAACAACAAAAAAAAAAAAAACTTGATTTTTTTCGGCAACACTTTGCCTTCAGATAAAAGAAACACACTGACAATGCATTGTTTACCTTTCCTACACCAACAAAGTAACAATAAACCTTTCAACCTTTTTTTCAAACTTTTTCTTTCTCCATCACTCCGCCCTAGAAGATTTGCAGCAAAGAGTCCAACTACAAAGTGGACGCTTAGGATTCAGCCTGAAGTTTGGATCATAACGGAGGAGAGTCATCAAGGAGAGGAGCACCACGGATACAAAAGCGTCGTGACAAAAGGCGCATCAACGCAGAAAGAAAGAACGCCATAAAAGAAGCAATGAAAAGAGTCATTAAGGAAAAGAGCATCGCAGATATAGAAGCGTCATGACCAAAGACTCATCAACGCAAAAAGAACGAACGCCGTGAAAGAAGGAACGCAAATGAAAAACATCCACTTGTATTTGAGCTTGGGTTGTCTCCTCGACGGTTAGATGCCCTCCCAAACCCTAAGCAATGGCGCCAAAAGAGTACAAGAATAAGGGTAAAATTATTACGATTCCCTATTCTTCAGGAGCCGAGGCTGCTTCTGCTTCTGCTTCTGATTACGTCCATGTAAAGAACATTATCGTTAAGCGGGGAAATCACGTAGATTTCATTCCAAAAGTGTAGATATTACACTCGGCAACTCAATGTAATCTTATCAAGACGTTGAACTGATGGAATATCCGTAGATGTCGAGGCACAGCGACCAAGCACGCGACATTGTTGGTAGTAGAAACTTACGTAGATTGAGTTCAAAAAACAGTAGATGTTACACTTGATAGTTCAATTTAATCATACCATAACGTTGATCTCACGGAAAATCCGTAGATGTCGAGGCAAAGTTCGTAAATTCGCCACCGATAAGTGCAAGCAGGCATGTGCGGCCCAATGTGAGTGTAAGCTAGTAGCAACGGAGCTGAAATTACATAGATTGAATCGCACATCCGTAGATACTGTTCCGAATAGTTGAATATAATCTAGCATATATGGTGATTTGATGAAATACTGGTAGATATACACGGACGTGTGTGCCAACTTTGGGCTTGGTTTGTTTCCTCGACGGATTCCAACGCGGAACGGTCGAGTGAGACAAACCCTGTTGTATTGTATAATAGATATGCTTTTACTTTTAGTAGTATGCTTTTACTTTTAGTAATATGATTTTACGTTTAGTAGTATGCTTTTACTTTTAGTAATATGATTTTACATTTAGTAGTATGCTTTTACTTTTAGTAGTATGCTTTTACTTTTAGTAGTATGCTTTTACTTTAAGAGCCACATAATTTTACTTTTAGAGGCACATAGTTTTAGTATAAATACAATTATATATCATTATTTGATATGAATTCATTTGATATATTTAATCTATTATCTTTTGTTACATTTTAGTATAACTATTATATTACATTTTAGTGTATTACATTAATTTTAAAATCTTTACAATGGGTAAAGGAAAAGGCAAGGCACCAAATTGGAGTGACGAGGAAGATGAGGTCCTCTGCCGTGTTTATATGTCAGTCAGCGAGAACCGAGAGTTGGGGACGTCTCAAAGCAGCGACAAATTATGGAGTTCCATCAAGACGTTGTATAATGAAAAGAAACCAAGTCGTTTACAAGCACGTCCAACAAAAGGATTAACTGCACATTATAGAACAATCTCTAAAGACGTAATGAAGTTTGCAAGTATTTATTTGCAGGTACAAAGGTTACAACCATCAGGTATGAACGAAGGCGACACGGTGGATAGAGCAAAACAACTTTTCAAATCTGAGGAAAATAAAGAGTTTAGGTTCCTTCATTGTTGGAGGATTCTGAACACGTACCCTAAATTTATGGCTCCAATTGTACAACCACCGAAACCCAAAAATTTGGATAGTCAGAAACGGAAGGAACTTGAAGGAGCTAATGGAGCTGAAGGCAGTGACGACACGGCTGATTCACATGACGAAGATAGACCTGGAGGATCAAAGCAAGCCAAAATGAGCAAACAAGAGGGATTGCAACGATTGAAGATGATGAAGGCAGATGTGGAAGCAAACAGAATAATTGCCCAATCACAACTGAAGTTAGTTCAATTAAAAGAGCGAGAACTTCGTTTGAGGGAGCAAGAACTGGAGCAGCAAAAACGACAATCAAACGATGTGTACTTTGCAGATTCTTACTATAACAATCATCCAGAACGAGCAGAATACGACAAACATCGCATGGAAGTTGCCGTGAAGGAAGCACGATTTGAAGCAGAAGAGCTGAAGACCAGAACGAGGCAAACAAAAAGTAGATGAACCTGGAATAGAACCAACCCAATTGACTGAAACATTTGCTCATCTTGTAAATGTTTTTGATGAGGGAGGTTTTGAGGGACCCGTAGGAGGATCAAGTAGTGGTCAGGGTTATTTTAGCTCATTACTGAAAGATGACTGATTTTTGAATTGCAACGTCCATTTCACACACCTTTAATAAGATTTTTTTTGTTTTTTCCTCGGGTTTGTAGAGCTCATTGTGGTTTTTGAGATGTACTACCTCGATTCACATCATCTGTTGGCTTGATAAATAGGTGTGTAGAATTCAAATACAAATTTGTGTGAAGACAAGGTATAAGTTAGCCATTCCCAGATTGGAGAACTTCTGAAGTAGTCGCAAAACAAAAGGACTACAGACAGGAATTAGTTCTCTGAATTACCTGACGGAGCAGAAAAAGCTGACTGACTAAACAGAGCAGAGAAAGCTGATTGATCAAACAATTATATAAAGGTCCGACTGGATCCTCTCATCGAAAACGAGGCGGGGCTTCTGCTGATAAAGAACACAAGCGTCTGAAAAGGTCCTCATTCAAGTAGTGACGCTAAGCTTGTAGTGCTGTGTCTTTGATGCTTTACTTTTATTTTGCAGAGGGGGAGCTCTGAATTTACAAGGGTCAAGGAGTTTTATAAAGGCAACTTACAAATTAGATCTTGTTGCGTGGAATTTTGGAAAATCTTGTGTCGTCTAAAATAGTTTGTTTTCTGTGCACTGGGTCTCCAATTAATCAGTCGTGTGCTTCTATGTAATCAGGCTGCTTAGAAATAGTGTGTCAGCTCAGCAAGCTAGAGAACGGAAAAAAGCATACCTCAGTGATTTGGAGATAAGATCAAAGGAATTGGAGCAACGAAATGCAGAGCTGGAAGAGAGAGTATCCACCCTTCAAAGAGAGAATCAGATGTTGCGTCAGGTACTGTTGTATCACGTGGTCCCTAGTCAAGTTCCATTATCAAAAACTCTCAACTTAGTGAACTGAGATCAAAATCCTGACCAGCAACATAACCGTAGAAACTGAACCTACCATTCAACGCCAGAACTGCACAAGATTCAAGTACCCATTATAATTTGAAGCTAAATCTGAATCACATTAAACTCTTCCATCGTATGAAGAGTCAGAAGTACATGGCACTCACCAAATCCCCTTCACTTTGGTTCTCTCCTATATCTGCATAGCTTCTACAATTTCCAAGAACCTATAAGTGAAAAAGCAGCACCGTCTAGTACCGGCTGAAATCACCAATAGCTTGTAACCCCTATCACACTAACATAAGCCGAATTTGCCCATCTGTACACAATAAAAGACACAACTTGTTAACTTTCAGGATGTGACGATTGGCATTATTGAATACCGATAATAGAACTCCTGAGAAAGGAGCAGGAAGAGCTTACAGGCAAGTAAACCAAGAAAGATTAAACTAGCACATGACAAGGGTGCTTCAAGATCAATGATACAAGAATAAAACAAGGTAGATGTTTACCTCGGTCTGTAACCGAAAGATGAAGGAACTTGCCATCATGCAGGGTATGTAATGCATCCGTAGGAGGGTTAGTGTACTTGTGGATCAACCAGTGCCTCTAGTCCAATTGTTTACCACATTATTTGTAGATTGTTTAGTTGAATTTTTCCGACACAAATAATCATTGCATTAATCACTTCAAATAATTTTTTGTTTGACCAACCATGAAAATGTTCAATTTGATTAATTTGACATGGGCCTTGGTCCTTGTTACCATAGTCACAATCATGCTTGATTTTAACTAAACCTCTATTATTAAACCCTCCTAAAAAAGGTTCTCAGTACCTCAACAACCTTCACTAAAAATTATTTTTTTCTAAAGAGAGTTTAGCAATTTTGCTACTTTAACCCCTACAGGATTGAAAAAAATTTAGTGAAAAAAATATTATTGCTTTTGATGTGCCATAGATAAAAATTGAAGTGATATATGGAAGTCTCAACCGTACAATCTTGTAGTATACATGTTGCAGATTGCGTGGATTAGATTCGAAGTCATTTGGCCACATCAATTGCAAGATCATCATGTTTTAATGTTGAAAGAGGATGCTGAAATTTTCCTAGAAACATTTTCAAGATATTTGATTTCAAAAATTCTCAAATGAAAAAATTTAAACTACAAAGTGGTTCAAAATCATCATATAAATACATTGGTACCAAAGAAAGCTTTTGAAAAAAAAATTGGTTTGTCCTAAAATGACCCTAAAAGTGACCTACTTTACCCATAAAGCAAAAAGTGTCCAAAAGAGACATGTGCACTAAAATGACTTACAAGCAATTAGAACAACTTGGGCTGAAATGGAAATTTTATTGTAATAACTAGACTTCAAGAAAAATCCAATGCTACAATTTTTAATGGAAACAGACATTGAATGAGGGAGAAACGAGGCCTTGAAGTTCCAGTCATCATAATTCACAAAATTTGTCCTAAATTAAGACCTGTGTTTTCAAATGATTCCCATAATTTTAATACATCTTGGATTGATACAAAGTTTCTAACATAGAACCTAGACATCATGAGGGGGGTTTTCCAAAATTTCATTGAAACCTCACACCATATGCAAAAGTTACAACTCTCGAAAGGTGAAAGTATCCCAAAAAAAGTTTTAAAAATGGACGTTGGTGCAATTAGGGATTAACATGCGGGTGAAAGCATGATATTGTGTACAAAAAATTTGATCAGCCAAGTAGAAATAACAATGTTTTGGTCAAAGCGGCTATAAAAGAGTATCAATTTGTCTTTTCTATTGGTTCTAATTTCATGGCGCCCTATGTTGTTCTTATAAGTATTTGAATCTAAAGTTACAAAGCAAGAATCATTTTTAAAAATTACTAAATTTAGAGCTCAAAAGATTAGATGTCCAAATCCAATTTTAGGAGCAAATTTGATGAACTAAATCATATTTAATATTAACATGAATTTTATATTCTTTAAGTCCATTGTGTATATGAGGGCTCCAAACAAAAAGATCTTGAAAAAACATATATTTAACGCATTTTCAGCTTCTTTTATATCAATTTGGTTCAAAATTACTTTTTCAATTTTGACTACTTCAATGTCATTACAATATACATAAATAATTATTGAAGATGAAATTTTCAATTCTCTTTGTGAAGCTTTGTTAAACATCATGTCTTTTGTTTTATTAGCAAAAAAAGGTTTTACAAAAAATAAAACTTTAATGAATTTTTCGACTGTGCATTGTTGCTTTCTCATAGGGATCAATGTTGGTTCACTTTACTATGCTTTCATCTATGCCTTGTAGGGAAAATCTAGATTCCTAGGATGCTCATTTATATTAAAATGTAAAAAATATCAAGAATATATACATGGACTACATTGTTACATAAGAGTTACTCATACAATACTTGGGTGACACTTAGGTTTCAAGAGTCTATAAATCTACACTCCATGTAGGAAATTTAGTTTTTATTCCCATTTAAAAGAACAATTGTATCAATCTACTACGCTAAATTCTAAGCATGAATCTTGTTCAAATTAGCAACAAAAAATTTGATAACCTTCACAATGTTGTACATTAAACATCACAAAGGATATTAAAGCTACTCTTGCAAAAAACTCTTCATTTAGAATTTCTATGTAAACATTGCTCTCTCACATTATAAATTTATAATATGCATTTATATCATATGAAACCTATGGCCTACAAGCAGTCGGACTACACAGGCACTACAAGCACTCGGGAGTTGAAAGGGGGCAGTCGGGTTAGAGGCAGCCGGAGTTGAAAGGGGGTAGTGTAGTCGAGAGTTGAAAAGGGAGTTCAACGATGAAACTATATACCTGGAGCTTAATGTTTTTGTTAGACTATATTAATGATGGATTGACTTAAATTTTGTCTTTTGTCACTTCTAAAACAAGCCCCGTCCGGGACACACGAAGGGAAACACTACTCATACAAAGTTGGATTCTTGGTTTTGAGCCCAACAGCTCCCTACCCATCTGATTGCCGCTCCCGACTGCCCCCACCCTCCGACTGCCTCCATCTACCCTTCTCCCTTGTATTGTAACCCTCAACTGCCCCACCCGACTGCCCAAATCCGACTACCCAATTTTGCCGACTGCCCCATTTCGCCGACTGCCTAGCATCCGAACATTATGAATTCAAAAACCACAAATCCATCTCCATACGAGATCTCTCTACCCCAACCTTGCTCAAGAGACAAGTCAAAATAACATGTGTAGAATGAAGAATTTTAAATCCATAATCACGTTAAACGAAAACTATATACCCAAAGGTTTTAGTTTTTAAGTCAGACTGAATTAATGATGAATTGACTTAATATTTGTTTTTTGTCACTTTCATAACACGCCATGTCAAGGGGCACAGGGAGGGTTGGAGGGAAACACTACCCAAACAAAGTTGGATTCTTGGTTTTGGGCCCAACAGCTCCCCGACTGCTCCCCCCGACTGCCTCCATTTGCCCTTCTCAACTACCCCATCCGACTTCCCTAGTTCGCCGATTGCCTAGCATCCGTATATCACCAATTAGAAAACTAAAAGTCCCTCTTCATACAATATCTCTCCATCGAGCATCCTAGAAGACATATTATATAATCTATTAAGCTATGGATATAATTATGTCCATTTCTAATATAAAACACATGTGTCATATCATTTGAATGATGGTAGAGCATCGTGAAAGGCATATTCTTTAATTTAGTAAGCTCTAGATATAGTTATATGTCTAGTTCTAATATAGAACACATATCCAATATCATTTGGATGATGGTATAACATCGTGGAAGGCATATTACCTAATCTATTAAACTGTGGATATAACTATATGCCTATTTCTAATATAAAACTTATGTCGCATATCATTTGGATGATGGTGGAACATCGTGGAAGGCATATTATGTAATTTATTAAACTTTGGATATAATTATATACCCATTTCTACTATGAAACATATGTCCCATATAGTTTGGATGATGGTAGAACATCAGGGAACGCATATTATATAATCTATTAAGCTCTAGATATGATTATATTTCCATTTCTAATATAAAACATATGTGGAATATCATTTGGATGATGGTAGAACATCATGGAAGGCATATTATGTAATCTATTAGGCTCTCAATATAATTATATGCCCATTTCTACTATGAAACATATGTCTCATATCATTTGGATGATGGTAGAACATGATGGAACTCATATTATATAATCTATTAAACTATGGGTATAGTTTTATGGCCATGTCTAATATAAATCACAGGTCGCATATCATTTGGATGATAGTACAAACATCGTGGAAGGCATATTCTATAATCTATTAAGCTCTGGATATAATTATATGCCCATTTCTAATATAAAACATATGTGGCATATCATTTGGATGATAGTAGAACATCGTGGAAGGCATATTCTAGAATCTATTAACCTAGGGTTATAGTTTTATGCTCATTTTCTAATATAAAACACATGTGGCATATCATTTGGATGATGGTATAACATCGTAGAAGGCATATCATGTAATCTATTAAGCTCTGGATATAATTAGATGCCCATTAATATACACCTATGGTATATATATATATATATATATATATATATATATATATATATATATATATATATATATATATATATATATATATATATATATATATATATATATATATACATCACCTACGACATTTCATATATATAACTTTGGGCTTTGTATATTAGGATATGCATTTTCTATCATATGATAAACATATTTTATAAAATTTGGATGATGCCCACACATCATCATGGGCATTTTACATATAACCATGGGATTTTTATAGTAAGAGAAGCCTTTATATTATTAAAAACTCATGCGTTATATTATTTTGATGATGCTCACTTATCACCCATGGCGTTTAATAGTTAACTATGGTTTTTTTGTACTCTTATATGTCATTGTATTATATCAAACACATGTTTCATATTATATTGGTAATGCCTATACATCTCTATTAGCATTTTATACATTATTATAGGGTATGTATATATGTAATATGTATATGCATTTATATTATATGAAACATATATTTATTTATATATGTATATTTATATATATGTATGTATATATGTATGTCATATTATTTGGATGATGTCCACTTATCACCTATCACATTTTACATATAACTATGGCCATTGTATATTTTAATATATAATGGGTAGTCGGGGAGTCGGCTAGGCAGTCGGGGCAGTTGGACTAGGCGGTTGGGAGTTGAAAAGGCAATTGAATAATAATCAAGGGTAAAAGCTAGAGGCAGTCGGGGCGGTCGGACTAGGCAGTCGGGATAGACAAAGACAAAGAGAACATGACAGACGTCAAAGAGGGCAGACGGGGAGGGGCAGACGGGATGAGGGGCAGAGGGGTTGAGGCAGTCGGAGTGGGGCCGTTGGATTGGGGCAGTCGGCAGGGGCGGATGGATCTAAGCCGTAGGATTGAAGTAGTCGGCAGAAGAGGGGGCAGTCGGGAGACATGGCAGTCGGAGCGTAGGGGCAGTCCGGAGTGAGGCAAGCGGACTGAGAGTAAAAAATTTACTCGTGACCACATAGCCACGTAGGACACGACTTCCAATGGGTCCTACGTGGACATGCCACATGTGCTGCTTAAGCCACGTATAGCTTGCAAGGTGGCACAAAGGTAACTGTTTTAACCTTACCTGGTGAAAAGACTAGCTGCAGTCTAGGTTGACTATATCGTGTCGTGTCGGAGGGGTCCGACACGACATGATCGGCATGACATGGCACGACACGACATGACCGATATGATGAACAACCCTGCTTGTCCACTCAGATGAGCATCTAGAATTTGAATCTGATTCTCAAAGTGGGTGATCATTGCAACGGCCAATTGGGGCAAAATCACATTCAAAAATATTCACGCACATTCATGAAGCATCCAAAAAGCCAAATTTTACATTGAAGGAGATCTGATCTCAATTGCCAACGGCCTCCCACAACCATGTATAATCTCATTCATGAGATTAGGAACGGTCCCATCAACGGGTTGAGGGTGTAGAACATGAAATAAGAGATTCAGCAGAGCATGGAACGACCACAGTAATCCAAAATCCGTAGACTTCTCATTTCGAGTGCACAAGGCCGTGTTTCCGACTCTCCGCAGTTTAGCAGTCCCAGCTCTGTCTGCAGCTGCAGCTAAACGAAGCTCGAACTAGCTGCGACCTCTCGAGTAACCACACAAATTCCGGCAGAATGTCTAGATAGATCCATGGCATCACTACGTGCAGATCTCCGTGTAGAGGGTGAGAGAATTATTAGAAGTTGGGCCAAGTTACAAGGCTACTCTGAACTTCAGAAAAGCAAGTTGGTGCGGTTCCTCGATTCCGAACTGCTGATTTCGTTGCCCGTGCGTACTGGGTTGAAGCGGCAACGCACACTTGCCGGTTTCAGGTTCTTGTGGCATCATCATGCTGCGATTACTCTAGGGTGGAAGAAGCGATGCGTAGAGGGAGATCCGCGTGGTTTTGATGCAGCCATCAACGACTTCTTACGAACGAAGTGGTGGCCAGACTGGGCAGACAAATCTTCAAGCGCAATCGACGCAGATGGAGCCAGCACAAAGAATTGCCACCAATCTCCTCCCACGGCCGCCACGCCCGCCTCCGGCTCCACGATTTCGCTATCTGAGAGGGGAAGTGGTAAGCGTCCTAGGTACGAATGATACTTTGCAAGAATGTGAAGAGGTTGATGCAGGTGAGGAAGATTGCGCGCTGTGGGAGGACGGGCAACAGGACTCGCTTGCAGGAATCTCATCAGATAGTAGCGACGACCTAGAAGAACTCATGAGAACGGAAGGACAATGGCGCGGATCAGAGGAGAGTTGCCGAGAGGGATCTGCAGAGACAGAGAGCAGCGAAGATGAGAGCAACAAAGATGACTACAGCGAACACAGTATTCATGTTCAGAACCAACTGGAAGACTGCAGCAAACGAGGGCCGCGGCCACAACAACATGCAAGCGACGACAACGGTCTAGCTGAATCGTCAAGGGCTGGCACTGTGTGCATGAAAGAGCTGGCACGATTGAGAAACGGTCGAAATCAAGATGTGCACATTCAGCCGCCGTGCAAAATGAGGAGAGGGCGAGGTCCACGCGATCGGTGCCAGCGAGGTCGCGGGGAATCAATTTCGGCAGGCCGTGAGGGCATCGCCGATTTTGTCGGAGGCACTGCTGTTAACCAGCGAAGAGGTCGCGGTAGAATCCGCAGGGTCGGAGCTGGTGGAGGTCGCGGCTCACTGCAGGAACGCCGGAGGACCGGGCTCTACAGTGCGGCCACCGTATGACGTGGCAGCAGTTTTACCCGCTGACAAGGCATGTGAGTCAGCAGGCGAGGGTGAGGGGCAAAAGCCAGGCCATGGTGAGGGGCAAGGTTTCCTTTCGGCATGGTGACGGAGCTCCGGAATTGTTTAAAAAATTGGCAAAATATACCCCCCTGCAACGGGCCATGGAGAGGGACAGGGGCCAAGTCGTGGGAGAGGAAGACGGGGCTCTGCTGGAGGGAGAAGGGGCCAAGGTGGAACGAGAAGGGGTCGGCCTCCTCTCAAACGACCGCGAAAGGAGGTTTGTGAAGATCCTTACGGGCCAGCCACGTGGACCACTACGGAGTCCACCTTTTCACACGAGTCCTTACACTATACCGGTGAGTCACCAGGCCATGCTCCCATTTTTCGTGAATTTCCCACACCTCTTGAGATATTTGATAAGTTTTGGACCTTTAGAACCCTCATGAAAATTGTGGACGAAAGTAATCAATATGCCGCCATTGTGAAAGTAGATGGTAAGACTAGGGGGGGTGAAGGGTGGTGGAAATTGACTCTCAAGGAATTGCAAGCATGGATCGGGATATCAATGTTGATGGCTGTCAAACCTCTTCCTAATCATAGAGCATATTGGAGGAGTTCGGTGCCGTTTTTACATTGCCCGGTAATTTCCTCTTGTATGTCACGGTCTAGATTTGAGAGGATAACGGCATGCTTACACATTGTTAATGACTGCTTATTGTCCACCAATCGTGGAGATGCCAATTATGGCAAGTTAGGGAAGGTAAAATGGTTGTTGCAAAAGGTGAGACGCAAATGTCAAGAAAATTGGAACTTGGGTCAAATGGTAACGGTTGACGAAATGATGGTGCGGTATAAAGGCAAATATTGCCCTATTCGGCAATATATGCCAAATAAACCATGAAAGTGGGGGATAAAAGTGTGGTGTGTAGCAGATGCTTCGCGGAAGTATGTGTATGACTTTGAGGTGTATACGGGTGCCTCGGTGAGAGAGAGCTTGGTGAGTGCCGGACCCGGGGAGGCAAAGACGGGCTATCAAGTAGTCATGAATTTGATGGAGTCCCTCCACGGCCGTGGCCATATGGTTTTCATAGACAATTTTTTCACTTTGGTGAAATTGTTGAATGACATGTTGGCACGAGGGACATTTGCTACTGGCACTGTGCACTCTAATCGGAAAGGATTACCACTGGCACTTAGTGAGAAGAAGTTGTGGGAAAAAAACCTCAAGGTTCAGTCGGATGGCTCATGCACACATCTCGAAAGATTGCTTGTATAACGTGGGTGGACAAGAAGCCCGTG
Organism: Pohlia nutans; assembly: GCA_022496805.1. Lineage (NCBI taxonomy): Eukaryota > Viridiplantae > Streptophyta > Bryopsida > Bryales > Mniaceae > Pohlia > Pohlia nutans. The sequence continues at coordinate 21,728,577 of CM040094.1, forward strand.
CTTCTTCTTTCCACCCACGCCAATCCATTGTCTACAGATTCTCGAAATCCAGAAACGGTGCCGCGAAGAGTTTCGGGAGTGAAAAAGGATATACCAATATCCGCGGTCCATAAAGCCTACACCCAATGGATGCGCGGCGTGGATGTTTCGGACGAATTGAGAGGTGAGTATTCGTGCCAAGTCCGTAGTCACAAATGGTGGCATCGTTTATTTTTTTTCATGATTGATACTACACGTGTCAATTCGTGGATCATTCACAAGTCTTTGTCCAAGCGGGTTGCCAAACGGCCTTTAGAGCATGTGGACTTCACATTGGCATTAGCCGATGCTCTAATGGCAAATTGGGGCAAACGGCGCGGAGTAACTTCCGTATTCAATCGAAGGCCATGTGTGCATTCTCTCGTCAAGACTCACTTGAGGAGGGTGTGTCGACATTGCCATGGAACGAAACTCACAAATCTAATGTGCCCACAATGTGGAGATGTGTATTTACATTTGGGCACATGTTTCTCGCGTGCTCATTTCCCTTTGCGACGGTGACCTTCACAATGTAAGTAATTTTCCATTTACATGACTTCTTTCACATCGTTGATGATTTGTGAAGATATTTTAGAATCACAGTAACATTTGCAAGCCTCATTTTGATGTGTTGCAAGAATGTATAATTTCCAAATTTGATGCACAAATATTTTCCACATCTCAGCAAAGCTCTCCTGAAAATCTCAAGTTTTTTGGAGCCCTACAACCCCATGAATTTCCAAAAAAGCCACAAATTTGAACACTTTTCCTACTCAGTCAACGCACAAAATTGCACAGTCAAAGCTCATTTTCTCCCAAATTTTGAGGCATATAGAAAATCGCAAAGGTTCATCCCCTTCCTCTCTACAAATGGCTCCAGATCAAACGGTTCGAACTTGAAATAAAAGATCTGATTCTCGACAAATCACTACTGAAAAGATTCACGGTTTTGGCCCAAAATAGCTGTGCAGAAGGGCTGAGGTCGTTTAGGGGTTAAAACCCAAAACCAAATTCTTATTAGTTATTTTTGAAGCAGCAGGAACATGCTCAAAAATTGAATGGCCTGGATGTCACCATGATGTCTATTAGGTACTACCCATATTGTAGGCATGTGATGCTTGAACAAGTACTCTTCTCCATGCCCATGCATTAGGAGCATGCTCATGAACCAGCCCCATAAACCATTTTTTGTACTGTTATTGTCAAATTTCTTTTATACAGTATATTGATGGACCCCACTTTCCTTTGAGCCTAGTATCAAAAATCAAACCATCATTCATGAGTCATCATAAACTGAAGTTTCAATGGTGGCATTCATCTTTTGTGCCTTTTTCTGTAGAATCCACTCTTGTCCTAGAACTCCATCTAAACTTGTTAACCCCTAAACGACCACGAGGCCACCACGTGGCTTCTGGAATTAGAAAATAAGGAATTTCGAGTTGTTGGACCGTAAATTGTGAAGTGAGCAACAAAGAGACCCTAGTTCTTTTTAAAAGTTGAATCCGTGAGTACTTCTCGATCGAAATTTCATGAAGTGTGCAATTTTTGGTGATTTTTTTGAGTTGCACGGTGGGTATTTAGGCGTCACTTCAAACCCTCATATCTTCTTCCTCGCACCTCCAAACCACTTGAAATTTTTTCCACATTTTTAAAATGATGATTTCTACTCACAGTAAAAATTTCAGATTTTTTGGAGCACTTTTGATCAATCCGATTTCAGCATGTGTACTAAACACCCTGAACAAGTTCCATCAATCTTCTCAACGGTGGCATTTTCTCAAAAATTGTGCGATTTTGTTGATCTTTTTTTCGTACAAAAGCTATGTAAGTCTTCTTTGATTTTAACGGTGCCGATCATCAAAATTATCCCACACCAATGAGGAATTGAGCTTGTTATAAGAGTTAGTCAAGAAAACAAGAGCTAAGCTAAAAACACCCCTGGTCCTTTAGGGGTTAACTTGGTGACTCGGTGTGAGTCCACTCCAAATTCCAAGTGAAATTCATTTTGTAAAAGTGCTTTGATCTCAGGCAACAAATTGATTCATTTATTGTGGGCTAAACTAATAACAATAACTTGTACTAATTTTGCAAATTTGCGAGGCCCACTGAGACTCCTTCCATTCCAAAATAAAAAGCACCTTTGAGAAAAGAACTGGTAGTACACTGATTATCGCATTTATCGCGTGGCATACTAATTCCCGAAGCACGCACCATTTTGCCAAATCTCAAAATTAGTGGGGGTTGAAATTTTTATTGAGTGGCTGAAATCTTTATATCACGCTTATTTTACATCACCTTCACTAATTTCCCACACGAACTATAAACCCCCTCTCACTAAATGGAAAAATTAGTGTAGTGTATTACTTTCCATGATTCTCTCCCCAAGTTTTCAATCTTTAGAGAATCGAACTTCATGGAAGAGGTGTGACATCCTTTAAATTGTCAACCATCAGCTTGCATGCTTCACTCCATTCCATGATCTTCCTAGTCGGAAGTGAATGCCACAACAACGCATGCTTTGATTCATTCCATCAACTCACATTCTCTCAAGTAAAAAGCATCTCCAACGCTTACCAATGAATGCCCACCAATGATGCAGGTATTCTGATTTTCCAAACCTAAATTTTGCCACATAGGAGATTTATTCACAAGCAATATATTAGAGTTATCCTTAAAGTCACCGTGTGTTTGAATAAGATGCCGTGAATTTTGCTATAATGTATTGTTATTTGTGCACCCCAAATAGTTAAAAGGTAGGGAAAAGCTTGGTGGTCTATCATTGTTAGGTGTGTAAGAGCTTGGTGGTCTCTAAACTCAAGGGAAACTAGTTTAGCCGTCTTTCTTGACGGTTAAACTAGTTTTCCATGAGTTTGAAAACCACCAAGCTCTTACACACCTAATAATGATAGACCACCAAGCTTTTCCCTACCTTTTAACTATTTGGGGTGCACAAATAACAATACATTATAGCAAAATTCACGGCATCTTATTCAAACACACGGTGACTTTAAGGATAACTCTATTAGCTTCAAACACTCTGGCTAGCAAAAAGTTTTCCCAAATCGAATAGGGACTTCGATTTCTAGCAAGAAATTTGAGGATGTCAGGGAATGTTCACACTGCCTGGTATCCTCAAAATTCTTCCCAAAACTTGAGGTCCCAATTTGACATTACCCAAGCCACACAAGGCTAGTATTTTGCTTCCGGAGGACAAAATTGAGGTCGAGTCTAGTATACAAGGTCTCAATAAAAAAAAAGTGCATACCAACTCCAACTTTGACTAGTGGGAATGCTCCAACAACATAAATAATATAGCAATTCTGAATTGAAGATGGAATGTATCTTCATTGTACATCAACAGCTGGAATGTATCATCGTTGCTTTGCACATCAACTCCATTTCTGTTTTTCATCAAACATTTTATGACGAATCTTTGAAAACAGTGTTGAATTGGAACGTTGAAGGGTTAATAGTGTTAAACCTTGAATTTCTTAAAAACGGATGCAGGGAACCATTCAATACAATCTCCAAGCTTACCAAGGAATTGTTTGAACCCAAGAATCTTTTCCAAAACTAGAGAAAGGATCACAAAGGTCCTTGAACTTCCAAAACGGAACATTCACTGGAAAGCTCAAAATAACAATTTTGGACCAATGCCACATCCATCTACCAATATGCAATAAATTAGACATGATAACATGTGAATTGAGCCACTCACAAATCACATGACTCAGAGCACATTAAGGTAAAGACTTGCATCACCGAATCGGATGTGTTGCAGACTCTGCCTTGACGGTATCACAGCTTCTCTAAAATTATACACCAATTGGACTTATCATAGAAGTGGTCGACAAGTCTTGCGCCCTGTACTTTCGATGCCAACCTGACACCATGTAGCAAAGGTCGATCAATAAGCGAATGAAAACGATGACAAAATGACATCACAGAGCTGTAACGACATTGAACAAACACATCACAACCATTAACCCCTAAAGGACCAAGAATCCCATATAGAGCCTCGTGTTCTTTTCAGCAGTTTCCTTTTGTCCAAATACAGTTGTTGTTTGACCAACACATGCAATGTTCTTCACTGATTCCCGTGATGTAAAATTTGGTCTCATCTAAATTATATTTTTCACAACATTATCAAATGAATTTGTCAGTTTAAAACCATGAATCCTTGGTCCTTTAGGGGTTAACCACAAAACTAGGCACTCAGGATAACCCTTTTAAAGCAGACGGAAGCACATGCATCACAACAAAACTGAACAGGTTGTTGAAGGGAAGGAATAAAAACACACCTTTCTAGTTCCCCTTCTACAAAACAATGATAATAACGATTGTACACCAAAGCACGTTTGACATCGTCTTTCTTGGCCAGTCCATCGGCCAGAGCCGCAGCTGCTGCACCCCCTATTTCCGCGCGATGATATGGGAGATGCCAGGGTACAAAATACTCTTGCTGCTCAGTCTCGCTTCCATAACACTCATCCTGTGCTGGGGTTCCAGTCTCTGAGCTCAACTGCTGTCCCGTCTTGTTCAGAATGCTTACTTCACTTACAGAAGCAATCTGGTTGTCTCCTTCCTGGATACTCTTCAGTGAATTTATTGACAAGTTTCTTTGGAAGGTGGTCCCCATGTCATCAACCCACTCTTCCGTGTACTTTAAAGTCAACGGTGTCCACTTGGTGAGTAAACGTTTGTCTTCTTGTTCCACTGCCCACACTGTAAAAAGAACTCTACCTTTCCTGCGAACAACTCGCAGCAATTCTTCGATAGCACGAACTCTGCGCTCTTCATTACTCAAGTGATGCAAGACTGCAATCGAAATGCCAGCATCACAGAACCCTGTTCTATGTGGCAAGTGTAATGCATCTGCCACAAAGACCTCGTGACCGTGCTGTGCACAGATACCTATCAGAGGAGGGCTGATGTCGCATCCCACAAAGAAACACGTCCGGTTGAATCCCAAATACTTCCCATTCCCACACCCAGCATCGGCAACCACTGATCCAGGCTCCAAGGACTCCAAGAACAGTGCCACTTTTGGCCATTTTGCAAATCTTGTGTCACTGAAATGAGGGGCGATGGCATTGTACACCTTGTGTACATACCGCTTCTCAATTTCAGGTATAGCTGGATTGAATTGCTTCGGTTGGCTGGCCACCCCACCAAACATGTCCTGTTTCTCATTGCTGGAGTCTTCCTCGTCATCTGCTTTGTCAGAAGCCAGCGAACCCTCCTCTGATGATTGAGAGTCGCAGTGCTCAGAATACGTGCAATTACAAGGCCCTTGCCTCACCTGCAAAAACAGCACAAGTTAGGGTTTAGGGCTACAAGCTCACAAGTCACAAGTTTAGGGTTTAGATTTCCTCCCAAGGAGGGCAGTGTGAGGGGATGAACTCTTCAGCACATGTAATTTGCACCAATGGCTCTTTATGCGGTGGGCACTGAATCATTGTCAAGACGAACAGACACTTTATTCACGCCCGCCTCGCAAGGGACCAAGTTTCTATCTATCTTCAGGGTTTAGGGTTACGAGTTTACAAATTACAAGTTACAAGTTTTACAAGTCTTACAAGTTTCTAGGGTTTAAGGTTTAGGTTTTAGGTTTTAGATGTCATATCCTTCATTCGTTTGAAGCAGAAAATGAAATTAAGGAGAATCATTCAGCAAAAGCAGGACGATATTCACCTTCCTAAAAGTGAAAGAAACTCGTCTTGTGCCTCTGTCCAGTACTTGGCCATTCACTACATCAATCTGCAGACAAAAGCACAGATCTCAGACTCATTAACCACTGTTCTGCCCAGATCGCACTCACACAGATGTGCTCAAGCTCAGGATCGAAATGCATTGCTATTACAAAAATGAGAATCGTACCTTGTGATGGGGTATATAGTGGTGCCAAGCATACCGTGCCTCCCCAGACAAAATTAGCAGTGATCTCTGAGGAAGGAAAAGAGCTTTGCGTATCACCTCTACCGATCTATTTGGTAAGCAATCACTTTCCTGCCCAGTTATCGCTTCAGGTCCGTTACTACTCTGTTGCAGGGATGCAGATGATTCAAGAGCGTTATCATCACCTCTATCGACATACTTCCGAAACTCCATTACACAAGGGCCACCTAGTGATAGCGAAAGAATAGAGCCCTCGAATGCTGAATGCGTATCAATGTGAGGTGAGAGTCCGACGCCCCTTGGATACTCATTTACCTGCAAATATCAATCCCACAATAAAGACATTTCATGTGAGTTGATCTACCGCACCAGGTAATTCACTAAACAACAAGTTCACAGGTTTGCTACATGAACAAACTTAAAACGTGTATAAAACATGTCCATCAAGCATACTTACAGTAAGTTGATCAAAAGGGAGCGTCGGCTCTTCGACACTTGCAATCTCAGGAACCAAAGAAATCTTGTTGAGAACCGGCTCCAAAACTGAAGGTAGCTCTCCAAGTTTCTGAGTCAAGTCCACGTTCCTAGTCTGCAAAGAAACGCATACAAATGTAAGAGAGCCAGAAAAACCTAGGGTGATTGCACGAGGATAATAGAGTGTTAACAATCACAACGTTACAAGTACAAAAAGCAAGGGTAGTAGATTTGAGAAAAACAACCACCGTCTCTACAGAATTCATACAAAATGAGAAACTCACACATGCATTGGCAAAACCAGCTGTAGAGCTGCCTACGTCATTCTTGATGTGAAGAACACAGAGTAGAAGGCTAACCCTACATAAGAAAGAGGTAAATTAAGGACCTTATACAAAAACTCGTACCCATAGTGCTGCACCCTCCTTCTCGCAAGGATTTGCCAGGGCCTCTCATCCACCTCACGCAAGAGTTCCTGCAAAAAGAATTCGATCACATTGTTTACCACAATAACTTGATGGCTCCAAAAGGAACGAAAGTGTTCAGGTACACTTGTCCCTCTCTATGATGACATGTTTGGGAAGCCCTAACTTCATGGATGAGTCACAGAAATGACTTGTCACATGTGTATTGCTTGAAACAATAATATCGTCATATTAAATTATGGAGAGTAGACTGTACTGACCTGCTCTTCCGAAGGAGTGATGAAGTCGGTGTATAACATCAGGCCTGGTATACCCACATCCGCACTGGATATGGAAACCGCAAACTGTTCGCCTACCTAGAACATCCCCAGTACAGTAAGCCTTTCCGTGCTCCCCAAAGGCATGTCATATGTCTTATGAACAGTGAATTTTATTTTTTTTCATTTTTCAAGGGAGTCCCATTGCATAGCTTTCTATAGAGTTCTTGGCTACCGTATACATACCAGTGATAAGGGAAGATTATGGCGACATACTCTATAGTTTTACCCAATTTTTCTGATAGCAACAGAATTTTTCAAATAGCAAGTTGGCGATCAATAGAACCACAAAAAAAATTCGCTGCTTACGGTTTCGAAAAAAATTCTCCCTCTGAGATGACCCTAAACCCTAAACTAACCGCCAGGGAGGTGGAGAACTTACGGAGGGTTGAGTGTGAGGCACAGCATGTTGGATCACCATCACTCGACATGCAAGAGCATCACATGGCTTGGAATTCCACGCACCACGGGCAGCCACCGCATTGTCAACACTGTCGTAGGAAACATACACCCGTGATCCGCTAAGACCAGCTGCTTGGACATTCACAACAGGACCAAACGTTTCAAAGGCCTTCTTAATATCACTCAAGGATATTCCCACAGCTGGCCCACAATTCGCCACGTACAAATGCTGCGATGTCAGCGTTCCATGAGATGGCTTGCCGAATGCGACCACGGTGCAGGTACCTTCCATTCTCACAATCTGTAAAGATTGCTCGTACCGTTAGTTCAATAATAAGCAGTAAGTTGCAATAATTCACTGTCTAGAATTGCTATGTTAACCCTTACAGGACCAACAATTCATAGTTTTAAAATGAAAAGTTCAATTGATCGTATTAGGAGAAATTATAATTCAGATAGAACCTGATTTTATATCACTGGAATCAGCGAAGAACAATGAATGCATGTGTTGATCAAAAGACAAAATAATTTGAATAAGGAAGTCTAGTCTAGTCTACATAGGACTGATATTAAAAACATGAGGCCCAATTTGGGCTTCTTTGTCCTTCAGGGGATAAGACCTCAAAATCACACAACGAAAAAACTTCAACCCAAACAGAGGCAATGATTCAGAAACCCTATCATAGCTTTAAAGAGAAAAGCAAACCGATAAGCAAAGAACCAGCTCTTATTAAATTTTCTAAGCTTCTGGAAACAAACGCTCACTTACATTTATTTGTAGCTCTAAAGCGTGGATGGATCAAATGACAATGTGCACATGTCATTGGCGATTCGGATGCATGTGCTTGCCCTGTCGCAGAAAATCTGAAGGTAAATACCAATACACCATCAAAGCACACGAAGAATTTGCAGGATTTTTTTTGGGTGAGGAGCCTTAAACCCTAACTGGTACGGTACTCTTGGGTCTCTAAGACCTGGCTCGCCAGCAGTGCTGATATTCTTCACTAGAAACATAGTTACACAAGTGATTGCAAAAAATCCAAGTGACACGACGGAAAACGAGCAGAACTCACATCTGTCAAATCAAAACTATCTGCAGTAACTCAAATCTCTCTCGTACGTACGTTAGATCGCAAAACAAAATCAAAATTACTCAACAAGGGAGTAGGAGGGCTGAAAGAGCGAATTAACTTAGTTTTGTGGGAGCATGGAAATCTGACTGGTCAGAAGCGCACCTCATACCCAAAACTGAGCGCATCCCTCCCTCAAGAAATTCATTCGCCATGGCTTGCTTGCAGCAGAAATGGAAACCCTAATCAGCAAATCCAGGAAAAGAAAAACTTAAGAAGACGGAAAACATATAAAGTAAAAGAGATAGACATGCCTCAAATCGCTGAAATCCGAAAACCTGAAGTATACCGTAACACCATAGCAGGTTCGCCACCTGGACAACACGAATATTATTATTTTTTGAAAAAATAAGGTTTGCCTCTCGAAAACTGAATTTCACAATTTTCGTTTTCAGCAAAAAAAAATCAGTAAAAATGACCTTAAATAGCTTAGAAATAACAAAATATTTCAAAAACTAATTTATTCTATTTTCGTTTTTCTGTCTTCAGAATTTTCTAATTTTTACGTTTTTTATTTTTAGAATTGTTTTAGGACGAACCTGCTATGGTACTACGGTAATACGAGCCGGCCGTGAACGAGAAGAAGCAGGGGGAGTGAGTGAGATCACTGATACGGAATACCAAAACGGCCAGCGCAGGAAGCTGCTAGCTAAGCTAGGGAAAAGTCTAGCTAAGCTAGGAAAAGCCTAGCTAAGCTAGGGTTTCATAGTAATTCTTTCCGGTCCATCTTTTTGCAGTTTACCCGCATCTTTATAAAACTTTTACATTTCTTTCCCGAAGTTTACCTTCATCTTTATCCGTTTTTACGCTTCTTTCTGAATCTTCACTCATCTTTCTCTTTTTCTCACATCTTTTACGTTTTTCACTCTTCTTTACGCATTCCTCATTACTTTCATGCCCGCTTCCTGCCCGCTCCCTGCCCGTGCGCCAATCTCCTCCGTGTGCACGCCAATGCTTCCTCCGGAGATGCAAGCAATTCCCTCAATGCAAATCTTGCATTGAGTTTGTTGGACGATGTGTTTGGGAGCTCCAATTGTTGTTAATCCTCCCATTTGTCATGCCTACTTTTCATCAGGGATTTGGAGAGCGCCACAAGTGACATTTCAGCTGCGGCGATACACGTCTGTACTCTGTAAGCATCGGAATTGCACTGGAACAATTTTTGTGTAGGTGTTGTATTGCTCGCTTGGAAGTGCTGCAGAATAATTAAAAGTGGAGGATTTCTTTTTTGAAGTTATGAAAGGACCAAGCCTTGAATTGCTGTTGCGATCATGGTTCGTACTTTAGGGATCTCATAAAGCACAAACCCCACGGTGCGAAGCGAGGAGGATCTATGATAAGGTTGGAACAGGTCTAATCTGCTGAGGGCCTAATAATTTCTTTATGAAAATGTCCTGGTCTTGTAATACAGTATGATTCTTTCTATTATCTTTCCCTCTAGAGACAAACAAACAGACAAAAAAATACTCTCTGGTATATAATAGTTTTAATTCTCGTGGTCAGTATTCAATATGCGACATGGTGTTTAGACTGAACTCGTATTGCGGTTTACAGTGTGTGGAAAAACTATTCCTGTTGATGTGTTACTCGAATATTGCATTCCTTTCGAGTCTTAATTTTATGGTAGTTCCAGGCTAATCTCCGATTGCACAGTTGTGATCCTTTCAGCTTGCATTTTGAAAGGAAGAAGCAATGGACTCCATAATAGGCTATTTTGGAGCCAAGCCAGTGAACTAGGAAAAGCCCATGGCAATTGAAAGAACTCCATCAGGCACGATGAAGTGGGTGAAGGAACTATCTCCTCTAGGCAACTATGTGGTTGGGCGCTGTGCAAGGTGCTAATCTTTCTCACATTTTTCTCAATGCAATCAATGATGTTTTGTAATGACGATCTGTGTTTTAGTGTGAAGGATGGCATAGAGGAAGGTGTTTACCTCTAAGTGCCCAAGCTAAAAATAACAAGTTCACTTTGGAAGCTAATAGTCAAATCTAATCACTTTCAAAATACATTTTTATCATTAGGATACGATTTCTTCTTTTGATTGCTACCTTCCTTGAAGCTTTCTAATTGGTTTATTTCTACTCCCATAGATATGGAATTGGCTACTTTTGGCCATTTGGACAGTTGGGGATTAAAGTTCGGTTATGGAAGACTGAAAACATGGTGTGCCTTGGATTGGGCAGAATACTGTTGGTACGACCTGAGGATTCACAAGAGCAATTTGATAAAGAAACACCTGCATCAGCAAAGGGAACAGACAAATATGCCCGTAGTCTTCTGGAATATTGCTGTTTCAGGGCACTATCTGTTTCTACTCAAGTTGAAGAGCATTTGAAGCTTCAGCACCTTACTGTTTGGTCGAGAGGCTCAGGAGCTCCAAGCGCCGGTTAGGTAACGCCGACAACAGTTCATTTTGCACCTATTTACACTGTTTTAGGGTCTTGCTTTTTGTGCCATGTTCACCGGTGGCTGGTTTTCTTTGACGGAAATAATAGTGTACGAAAAGCATTGTTCTGAATGGATTACCTTTGTGTACTGAGTCATTGATAGGCGAGGAGGCGGTGCAGGGTACTTCGTGGCTGGGTTTATACTAGGCGGACCTGCCTTTGGTTCCTTGGGTTGCATTGTTGCACCACAGGTAGCAAGGGCCCTAATTTGCTTTGTTTGTAATGCTAGTACAGTTCTCTCAAGTGTGATTTGAATGAGTGACTGTCAAGCTCGTGCACCAATTGCAAAGTGGTTTTAGATTTCATTTGTTTCAATCTGAATATTACTTTGAGGTCATCTTCAACCGAGGTTTTTTTAGGAAGTGTCTTGTTTTATCAAGATGTACAGGTGAAATTGGTTTACCTGAAAGTAATAGAGCAGCATGACAAGATGACGTGAACATCCTGTCCACATCTCCAAGACCCTGCAAGACGGGGACAATGTGAAAGATGAAAGGAGAAGCAACATACAGGCCAACACATTGTTTGGAAGATGCTGAAGGTCTTCAGGTAAGGTCACACAAATTATTTGCTCCCTCAGCAATTACAGGTGTCGGTTGTTAAGATCTTTACAACGAATGGTCAGATGGTGCGTCTATATGCACCATGAGTTACGCCGAGTGTCTAAGTGTTCAAAATATAGAATTCGTACATTTATGTTAGAACCGTCAGGCCTTCAATTATTTTCAGTTTCCACTACATGGCAAGTACGTTCAGCTGTATGTCTTGTACTAAGTAGGATCAGTTCTGTTTTGTACTTTTCTCAGAGACTCACATGCTCAAACGACAATGATCATTTGTGTATGTTTTTTGCTAATGTGGGAGATGTCGACGCATTCAAAATGGTTGAGAGGGTGTTACCATTTGGAAAAGTGTAGTAGTCCATGTTCCGAGTTATGAAATTATTGTTCTTCATTGAGGCCTCGCTGTTGAATCCTGTGATGTACAGGAATGTGGCAGACCCTGAATGAGAACATAGCGTGGCTAAATGCTGCAATTGATCATGTCTCCGCACAACTGAGAACAAAAGACGGCTGACCAATTCACAACGTTGACCTCGAGTCAGCTCCTTCATATCAAGATTCCATTTAAGATCACTTCCAACTTGAATATGTCAAGTGTGTACCGTATTTTTTTGTATAGGTTCTGTAGTTCCTTGGCATTGCCTCCATCCTTGATGGACATGGGCGTTTAAAGTGATAAAGGTTAGTGTGAATTTCTAGCAACATTAATTGTGTTCAACTCTCTACCAGAGCTAGGTTCTAATAAGACATTCACATTGTACGTTTCTTTATGTTAATACAGAAGTTCACAATGGATTCCAATCGAATTGATACTACTGTGTGAACTCCAATTTTTCTTTTGTATTTCCAGTAGTAGACCATCAAGTCGGTCGTCAAGCTTCAGGGGATTTGTGAAGAGTGAAAGGTCCGAACTATGGTGCTGATTGCATTTCCAGTCAAGGCAAACCCATCTCTAGTTGGAAGCTGCATGGAAGAATTTCTCGTGTGAAAACAATCTTGAAGTAGGGCAAGAAGTTCTCTTCACTGTCTATGGCGACTCGTTTGTTGTCATAGAATTCATATATCATATGTATGATGCTCTATCACACGCACATTCTTTGTAACTCTATTAAAAAAGGACCCTTTATATTACACATAATTCATAATAAATTGATCACTCATCCCACTGCTCAACAGGGTTCAATAGAAGGTACAACTACCAAGCTCACTACTTGTTTCTAATACAAAGGTACCCTCAAATTTTACGATAAACCTATCCTAATCCTAATAAAATGTAGTTATTGTTTCACTTCAATTATTTCATAGCATGCTCTAATGGTTTCCCCCACCTCTATTAAATTAAGAAAGATAATTTGCACCAAAGGTGACTAATGTTTACTCATTGAATGGACACCCAACCATAGAAGTAAAATCTTGTGAATTAGACAATGTGATCTCCTTCACCCATCAAGCCACACTTGTAGTCCTACTATTGTCATACTAAGAATATGTATACACTAATTGGACTACTACTTTGGTGTTGTAACTTGGAGCCATAGATCCTTGGTTTATCAATTCCATGAAAAGTAACTTAATTACCATATGAGTAACTTTATCATAAACACTTGGTCTATTACTTCCCTCAAAAGTAACTTAATTACCATATTAGTAACTTAATTCCAAAACTTTGTCATACTACAGTAGGCATAATAATGTAGTGCCACATTAACCCCTAAACGTCCTCACCCTTGTCTACTTTGGGCAGTTTTCCAAAGGTGCATTATGAAATGTATCTAAGAGGGATATTTGGAAGTTGATGTATGAATAAAAGTTGTACATTATGAATTTTAAATTTTGTCCATACGGTTAGATCTGCAAATGCTATCACCAATATTTTCTATAAAATTTGAAACTTAAAATTCAAAATTATTTTGTAATTTGATTACAAATAAGATTTTGACAATTTGTGGATTACGTTTGTTGTGATGGGTTAAAATGTAAGGCTCTAAGTGTAATGATTTCTGGAGATTTTTGGGATGTTTAATTTTATGAGTTTATTTTTACAAAAAGCACTTTTACACTGAAATTAAGGTGACATTTTTTTGGTGAAATGCTGCAACATGAAATGCGGCATAATTTTCTTACAAATCAATCCCTTTCTAATTGGATCACACATGCACGAAGCTAACTTTCCATAAAAAAATCAATAAAAAAATCACAGTACAAAAACTACATGATGTATGAATAAACGGAAGTTTACTTTTGTACATCATGCAAAATATGCATGGTTGGGCAGTTAGGGGTTAACCCTTTAAGATCCCGATTCAACACTGTTTTCAAAGATTCCGACAAAATGTTTGATTGAAAATTAGAATGAAGTTGATGTACAAAACAAAGTTATAAATATCAATGTGAAGATAACATCTGTACGGTTAGATTCATCATATTTATTATTAATTTTTTTAAATTAATTTTGCAAGGTTTTCTCTTGAAATTCAATTAAAAATCCAAAATTAACATTAAAAGATTAAAAAAATATTGTAATGAAACTAGAATAACATGCACTACAAGATGGTATGGTTTTCACTATTTGATTCTACTTATTATGGAAAATCATGTTTTAGGTCTCATTTTTTGAACTAAGAATGAAACTTGACATAAACCACTTTTGCTATTTTTCAAAAATTCTCAATATCTTATTTTGAAGATCAGTATCGTACAAATAGTAGTGAACTAGCACAAGATTTTTTTTTTTAAAAATGAATGGATGAAAAACATCACTGTGCGTGGTAAAGAGGTGCGTCAGAAATCATCCAGCGTCCATAATCTGCACGTTGGCGCGTCAAAGGGTTAATTACTAAAAACATAACTTAGTTCACTCCAAGTGCACTAATTTTCTTATAAACATGTATGATCTGTATAGCTTCCTTTGTTGCTTCAAATGTTGCATAATCCTAACCACATTTGAGCAGGGTTGGGTTGAGGTCCAAAAATTCCGCGAAAAGACCACATAGGGCTGGATATCAGTCTACATGAAGGGCGGGTATTGATATTAGATATCCATAATGTAGTTGATGGACAAGTACCAATCTGTTGACAGAAGATTCACAAAAATATAGAAATATATCCGAACCTACAGAACAGTTATTGAAAATATTGTTTCTCTGTCAATTCGGATGAGTACTTGTCAATTTTTTTGTCAGTTAGGGCAACATTTCCTTTTACTATTGACTGCATTGTAAAGTTGTAACTAAAAAAACAAGTATAATAGAGTCAAAAACCTAGAATTATTTGGAAGAACATGCTAACTTTCATGTGTAGGGAGACACCGTCACAATTTTGGTAAAAAAGATCAAAGGAGATACACTAGCGTTTCTCCTCCTCCAAGAATGCACGGGCATGTCTTTGCAATTTAGTTGTCAATAGGAGGCCACATTTTCACCTTCACTCATGTTTCATCTTCATTTTGATTTCACTTGAATGACTACATTGTAAAGTTGTAACTAAAAAGAAGAATCAAATTTAATATAGTCGAAGAACTAGTGTTATTTTAATGAATGTCACTTTTATATATATATATGTTTTTGATACGTCCATATGTGTTTGTTACATCAAGTAGAGGCCCTAAAGTATTGGCACAGACACACTAACTTAGAAGTGTAGGGAAACACCATCACAGATTTGGTCAAAGGAGTTACATAAATGTAACTTGTCTTTTAGGAATGCACAGCTCTGTGAGTGCATTTTCACTGTGACTTTCATTGGTGTCCATGCTTGATAAGAATGAGTGTCGGTGATCCAAAACAAGAGAATTAAAGAGGAGTGCACTTTCACGTACACTCCATTTGAACCTCGATTTTGTTCTCACCCTCATTATATTGTATAATTGTCAGAACTAAAGAAAGAAAGAAATATCATAGAGTTTAGGGTACCTAGAATCTTCTAAAAGAATGTCATTCAATTGGTTTATAAGACATAGATGTTTTTGTTGCATCAATCATAGGGTAGAGTGACACAAACTCACAACAAATGTAGGAGATCACGGTCACACCTTTGCTGAAAGGAGTTATACTGGTGTAACTTCTCATTAAAAAATACACCTCTTTTTGATAGCATTTTCACCTACTTCGTGGGTTTTTGGGCTTCACTTGCATTTTCACATGTACTCCGCTTTAAACTTGATTTCTTCTCACTTTCATAGCATTTTAAAGTTGGAAATAAAAAATGAAATAAATACAACAGTGTTGGAGAACCAAAATCAATCTAAAAAAATGTCACGTGAACATATGACAATACATCCGTTACACATTCCTGAACGTATCGTCATTCCAATCGTAATGGCATGGTCTCATTTTCATATAACATCCCATGGAAAATGGCACATTTTGTACAAAATTATTAAAATGTAAGAGAGTCGTTCATAATGTATATACAATTTTGGTGCAATAGTATTTGTAACACATCTTGGGACCCTGAATTGTTAGGTGCTCTTTAATTTAATATTTCAAGTTTTGTTAAATTACCCATAGGGCCCCAAAAGTGACAAGAATGCACTACACGTATAGGGGAACATTGTAACACCTTTGATCATGAACACCCATTTCGTTAAAAGTGCACATGCCCCTCTAAAATTGCACATTGTGAATTTTTGATAGGACACTGGATGAGTGAAAATAGCATAAAAAGGCTATGAAAATATATGCCAAAAAATAATGTAATTCTTGAATTAAGCCATTGGCAAATTTTGTGTTAAAAGAGTACATTGGGGTTCATTATATAAAAATTGTCCTCCACGGAATTATTTAAGTTTTTTTAAATTGTTTTTTGGAGTTTCTAAAGTTTAGGTTTATGTTTTTGGAGTGTTTTAAATTTTACATGTTTTTATGTGGATTTTGCAATAAGTTAATTGCAAAGACGGCACTAAATCCAACCAATCTATACTACTTATTCTACAACAACTCCTTAAAAAATCCGATAAATGGTTAGGCGTATGCCTAACCCCTCAACATGTTTGCTAAAATACACTGAAAATAGCTTGCTAAAATACACTGAGAAATGCACACCATGTATTAAACTAAAGCAAAAGATTGTTTTTCCACCATACAACATATACCATAAAACATTGCAATTCTATTTTCCGTATATCTGGGCTACGTCGTTCTCCATACTAACTTGATGTTGCCAATTTATCATCTCTAAATGGTTGTAGAGATGATTTTTTTCAGCAGTAGGAATCTTTATATCTTTCTCTGTTCTATTGCCAAATATTGTTACTAAATTTTTAGTTCCCACAGTATTTTTCCACGCAATAAAGATTGATTGAATGGGAATACAATCATTTCTTTCTCGAGAGGGTTCCCATCCTCGTTCTATGCAATTCCTATACCGTTTGAAAAACTTCCCAGTCTCGTCCCGCACACCAAAATGCATTTTTGGTTGATACCACATAACAGTTGCAGTACCATCAGTACATGTTTGTCGGCTCATCTTCAACACCTTTGCTATAAAAAACGGTATTCCAATGCTGCGATCTTCATCAGTAGTTTCCAAAGCGGCAAACATTCCAATAGAAACATCCTTACTAGGATTGAATGGAGGAAAAGCATTGGGGACCACTGAATTTGATTGTACCAATGAGGCATTCGGCAAATTTTGAGTTACATTTGTAACTCTACCATGACTATTGTTTCTCGGTCGTACTCGATGGCCTACAGGTCTTTGGGACCGAGGCCCAAAGAAATCTGAGACCATCACTGGAGGTAGAGATTGAAGAACACTTGCGATCGCTTCATTTGATGTAGTCTCCTCTATTGAAAGCATAATATTTTGTTCTATGCCTTCATCTTCAAATGGCCAAAATGGTGATAATGCATCCATACTTCGATCCCTCTTAGGAAACTCTTTCAAATACGTGATCAGCTTTGAAGTCTCTTCAATTGCTTCAAGGTTTCTTTCCACGTTCGTCTGTCTTAGAATTTGCCGTTCCTTTAGCAATATATAGTCCTCTAGTGCCTTCAATTCCCTGTCATCTGCTTGAGAAACTTCAGCCAAATCGGGTTTTGAATGAACTGAAGGAATTGTTTCAAAACAAACATAGCCAGTAGGAGGCAACCACAATGGAGATCTTGCATATGGTTTGTATTGTACATGTGCTTTACCTTCTTGTACATAAAATCTAAAATGATGAGGTTGGCTTATGCCAACAAATGCATCTTTTCGCAAGTGCGGAGAGATGAACTTCTTCCAATCTTGAACATGCTCCAAATGTTCAGCCCGAATGAATGGTTCGGAACGTGACGGCTTTTCTTGAATTATTTGCAACAACTCTTTCAATGAGTTTATATCTCTGAGCTTCAATGCGGACGATATGGAGCTAAATCGTTGGTCAATATCCTCATGTGTATGACCCACAATCAGGAAAGATAATTGGATTTCTTTGAAAAATCCTAAGCCAACTAGAGCAGCACACATGCCCAACATGTATACATTCTTGTTCTCTCTCCCACAGTTGTCGGCTTGAATGTGGAGAATAGGAGGCAACTTCTTCCGAATGCGTTAAACATCTTGCAATACCTTCATTATAGACGTTACAACTTGATTGCTGTCATGTTTATGATGAGAGTCAATCCATAGATGGCAATATAGGCCTATACCATGTACCAGAATCCCACATAAATGTGTCTTGACATACCGAGATTCAATATTCTTCACGTTCTGCTTGAATTTTGGCACGTATGTTGTATTTTGATCCATGCCATCAATAATAATGCTCATGCTATCTTCAGGATTAGCAATAGCCTTTTCTCTTACTCGACTATAAGCCTTTCTTTCTTCAATCGTCAAGTCAATATGAAGGCGATACGCTACGTGTACAGCTTCCCTCATGGCTTGATTAGGCATTGACTGCCTACTTTCCTTGTATTCCCAACAATGTTGGCATTTTGAAAATCTGGACTCCTTTGGCACATGCACATTTGTAAACTCCTTCTTCCACATCTTCGAAAACGTTGACAGTCCAATTTCTTTTTCACCCATTTTGGACAATGATGTATTTATAACCGTTAGAACTTCGTGCTGCAAAACACCCATAGGTAAACAAATCACAGGAACAATTTCACCGTCCGCCTTACGTCGTACTTGACGATGGGGTTGAGTTTCTCCAAAACATTGGATAAACGATTCAAACTTTGCCCTTGCCATAGATATATGTGTCGCTTCCCTTTGGTTGCCCGTATTACCGTGGATGGGGTTGTGTACATCTTTCTCTCGAATATTTGACATGATTTTGTTCATCCTCCTTCTTGAATATCCAATTGCTGCTGCAAAGCAACTATTACAAACTTTCATCCCAGAGATCTTTGTTTCAAACTTGAATCCAATTTCCAAATCATGACGTGCTACTTTAAATGCTCGTAGTGTAGTTACCAACCACATGGCCCGCTTTGCGTAACTTGTATCTTCCCATGCTTGGTATCTTAAAGATAAAATATCAAATGCACTTATAGGCTCCAAGCAATGTTTTGAGCAAATTGGTCTTTGCTTCACTTCTTCTACTGCAGCTAATGTTACCTTTTCTCCCCGTCTCATTCCAATTTGGCGGGGTCCCCCGGGACATCTCTTCTTCCGACGTATACTAACATATGACCTCTTTGGAAGAGATGATGACAATCCATCCATAGAATGCACAAAAGATGATCCTTGCGCATTTCCAGCACTTCTATTTACACTATTTCCTGCTTCAGTATTTTCAGGAATTTCAACTCCATCGACATTTGGAGATGAAATCAACCTTAGTTCCTTTGTTTGGGAACAAGGCCATCTGATAACTTTTCCCATGCACTCTCCCATTGTTGACATGTATAATTCATACACATTTGCATTCTCATCCTTCACACTTCGCACTAGTACAACTACATCACTTGCTCGAACAGGACGTCCTCCAACCATACATCCCACATCATGTGCTTGAACTACACCGCGAGCAACCTCAAGTCCTCCAATGTCTAAAAGTGCTACATATTTATAGTTTCCCGATGAATTTGGTGTAGAAAAGTTTGTAGATGCATCTGACGTTCGAAAATTTGAGATAAATCCAGGACTTGAGAGACCATGTGAACTAGAAGCCAAATCCACAAAACTCATCTTCTTAATCCACTCATTCCAAAATGGCTGCATCACAAAACAGATTAAATCAAACTCATGTTTAGAATGAAGTCCCCAAATGAAAAAACAAAATATTGTAAGATTAGCTAATCCTCCCCCCTCTCCAATCACTTGCAATTATTATGTAGAGCACTAAGTGACGGGGATTAGCCATACGCCTAACCCCCTATGACTATAATTATTTGATACCATACCAAGTGAAGGGGTGTTAGTTGTATGTTTAACCCATCTCACTTTTATTGATTTTTAAAATTGCAAGTGATGGAGGATTAAACATATACCTAACCAACCTCCCTCCAGTATCACTTGCAATTATTACCCAAACTAGCAAGTGATGGGAATTGCACATATGCCCAATCCCCCAAACATTTATAATTTTCAACAAAATAAATGTCTGGGGGTAAGGCATATGCCTAACCCCTCAACATTTACAATTTCTAACAAATTAGAATATTGAAGGGTTAGGAATAAGTTTAACTTTCCACCTTTTAAAAACTTTAACAAAATAAGATGTTAGAGGGTTAGGCATATGTCTATCCCACCAACACTTCAATTATATAGTAGAATAAAATATGGAAGAGTTAAACATACAGTCTTCTTTCTTGTCTTCTTTTTGTCTTTCTTCTTGTCTTCCTTTTTGTCTTTGTTATCTTTTTTTTTCTCCTACTTTTTCTTCAGAGGGTTAGGCATGTGCCTGATCCACTAATACTTTATTATGTAGCATAATAATACCTGGGAGGATTAGGCATATGCCTAACCCCTCAACTCTTACAATTTCTAAACATAGTATAATATGGGAGGTTTCCATGGAACAGTTTCCACAATTAATAAGTCAACTGACTAGCCGTTCGCTTCAGTTCGCAGTTTAATTACAGACTGGATAGCTTCTTCACATCGAATTATGCAAATACAGAAATAGTAGGACTTACCGCACACACGGCTCTTCAATGAGCACAAGCGCCGTTGGAAACGAATACTCTGGTTCCAACAATTTCTCCCCGTCTACTCAAAATTACATAAACACAAGCTTCCTCGTTCCGCGCGCGGTTCAGGAGCCACGGTTTCCACCACCGCACGGCTTCGAGCTCGGTTCGGGAGCCAGGGTTTCCGCCGCCACGCGGTTTGCTGCGTGGTTGGTGAGTGGTTTGGCGCGCGGTTTGGCGCACGGCTTCGAGCTCGGTTCCCGCCGCGTTCACGAACGAAGGGCGATCACGAAGGGCGATCACGAAGGCGATCACGAAGGCGATCACGAAGGGGATCACGAAGGCTGATCACGAAGACGATCAGATCACGAAGGCGATCACGAAGGCTGATCACGAAGGCGATCACGAAGGCGATCACGAAGGCGATCACGAAGGCTGATCACGAAGGCGATCACGAACGCGATCAGGAAGGCTGATCACGAAGGCGATCAGATCACGAAGGCGATCAGATCACGAAGGCGATCACGAAGGCGATCACGAAGGCGATCAGATCACGAAGGCGATCACGAAGGCTGATCAAGAAGGCTGATCACGAAGGCGATCACGAAGGCGATCACGAAGGCTGATCACGAAGGCGATCACGAAGGCGATCACGAAGGCGGAATCACGAAGGCGGAATCACGAAGGCGATCACGAAGGCGGAATCACGAAGGCGGAATCACGAAGGCTGAATCACGAAGGCTCGATCACGAAGGCTGATCACGAAGGCTGAATCAGGAAGGCGATGAGGAAGGCGATCACGAAGGCGAAGGCGATCACTCGTCTCCAGATCACTCGTCCATTCTGAATTTCACTCGTCCAGGTCTGAATTCTGTCCATTCTGATTTCTCCTTCTCTTCTCTGTAACGCTAATCCAATGGCAGTAGCATTGCATTGCATTGTAAGAGTACATGTCTGTGTGTTGTTGAAGTCATTCTTAGTTGTTACCTTTTGAGGACCATTTCCACGCGCTTACTAGTGTGACGTGGCTTTGTACAGCTGGAGTTGAAGTTGGGTCTGGGAGGTACATCATACAAAGACTTCATCCAAAACCTGCATCTTCCCATGCAACTGAGGTGCGCTGATACTAATTGCCTTATTTTTTCTTTTCCTTTTCTTCCAGCCAGATCATCATCGGTTAAACCATTTGGTGTGAACATCAATTGGGCTGCACATCCTCTCTTTTGATATGTTTTCATCAAGAAAAAAGACGTTTGTTTTTCAGTGATGGGATTAGATCCTAACTTGCAATTATTTTTTAAATACTAAGTGATGGGGTTAGGCATACGCCTTACCCTCATCACTTTGATTAATTTTAAAATTTCTAGTGTTGGGTTCAGGCGTATGCCTAACCCCTACCATTTGTATTATTTGTTAAAACACCTAGTGATAGAAGGATTAGACATATGCCTAACCCCTATCACTTCAATTAGTTTTTAAAATTGCAAATGATGAAGAGTTAAGCAAACCCCTATCCTCCAATCATTTGCAGTTATTTTCTAAAACACCAATTGATGAGGTTAGGCATATGCCTTACCCCATCACTTTGATTATGTTTTTAAATTCTTAGTGTTGGGGGTCAGACATATGCCTAACCCATCTCACTTGTATTATTTGTTAAAATATGAAGTGGTGGAACGGTTAGGCATTCACCTAACTCCTTTCACTTCAATTAGTTTTAAAAACTGCATACATAACATTTAGATATGTCTAGTCAAGTGATTGAATTTCTTGTGACTGTTGCCGTGATGATGTGATTGAGACACAATGAAGAATTGGTAGAAATGGTATCATGCAATTAATACCATTGGGGGGTTAGGCTTGTGCCTAACCTTCTTATGTTTAATCTCTTGAAACATTTTTGATTTTAATTTTTCAGTGCAAAATTTTGTAGGTGATCAAGGGATCTAATGGCTTCTCGAAAGCAACGGCCCCCTAAGGAAGCTCCAAAAGTAGTGGATTCTTTTAAGAGCCATGGATGGTGGATATCACGAGATGACAAGCTTCCTATTTTGCGATTGTCCGATTATGCATGGGAAGAGAAGGATCTATGGTGTGGACTAACTTATGGTGCAGGCTACATAGCTAAAGTAGTTGAAGTCTCATCAACTGAAGAACAAGGCTTGTGTGAAGTGTTTATGCGGGGGATGAAGAGCGGTGAACCGTCTTCATATATTTTGAGGACCAAAAACATAATGCGATCTCCAGATTGTTTGTTGGAGTTGAAATTTGGGGGTCTACCAAAATATCGAAAGTGGTGGAGTAGTGTTGGAAGTATTGACCAAGATTTGCGTGAGAAGATGGTGTTTGCAGTTTCCAGTATGAATGCAAATGAGAAGGAGAGATTGAAGGTTTATATGGAGAAGCACGAGAGGGCTATTGCTGTTTTTACCTCTCGTGATGGAGGGTCTGAAATCGTACCAACTTCATCTTTGAAAGAAGATGTTATCATTGATGGGTTATCGTTTTATGTGCATAGGCAAACATTGCTTGATAAAGTTTTGCCTCCTACATCAAATGTTGCCTCTACATCAAAAAAGAGGAACCCAAGTTCTATACTATCATTTTCTCAAGGTGGAGGGGCTTCATCAAGTGCTAACATTGGTTTATCAGTTTTTGATTTTGACGCACCACCTCAGCCCTCAAAGAAGATTTCAAGTCGAAGTCGGAGTAACTTGTTAGTAGGCGATGATTCTACTTCACAAACAGTTTTAAAAAAAGATAAAATGATCTTGCCAACTCCTCATGAGATTGAGTCAGGATACGTGTTTGGTAGGGATCATTTTTTTAATGTTGATATTGCTAATGTGAGACCTGCAAGCAATATTCTTACAAATCAACGAATGTTGAACACTGCAAATGCTGAGTTTGTTTACAAAAGGTTGAGGGAAAATCAACTTCTTGAAACAAACGTGATGACGTTGCGTCCTATGGAATACTTGTCACTTTCTAACGAAGAAAATGTTATTGAACGCTATACGTTCAAAGGAGAAGAAACAAGGATTGATTTTTTGAGGTGTTTAAATGCTATGCCCGGAGATTCATTTGAAGAAAAAAGGGATAATTTTTTACCTTTGGTTATTTGGGAACCTGTCGATGGCCAACATATTCTGCATGCTTGCCAAGTATTAGCACAAAGTGATCGCGAGGCTGGTCTCATTTCTGAAGCTGAATATGAAAAGTCATTTATGAAAAGACCTGCTCAAGTTGTAGCCTACGACGAAGAGTTCAGGTATTTGGTGGCTTCTTGCAAGAAAAATGAAGAGAATACTGAAAGAATATATCATAGCACTGTTGGGGAAACCTTGGCAAAAACGCGTGCAGTATGGAAGCAATTTGGTTCACCAAACCCATACAACGATGAAGACATAGATCGCCGACGTCTTTTTTTACAATGTTTGCCTAGTATTACAGGGGTTCGTTTAGAAAAAGATGGAAGTGAGTTCACTGTCTCAAAAATGAATTTACAATTTAGAGATTATATCTCAATGGCTACAGTGAGTGATGATTGTTGGATAGCTTTGAACAACATGTGTAAGTCTTATGATCAAGGGTTTACATATTATTCAGAGAAGGCACGAAAAGAAGCAGTCCAACAAGAAGGTGTTGTTGGAAATACGAAATCTAAAAATTCAAGTTAAGTGAGCGTCCACGTATGTCGATAACATGGCTTAGACCATTGCAAGGAACAAGTGGAAATGATTTTGTTTTACTATGTCAAGGCGCAACGGTGACCGAGGAGGGTCATTTGCAGAAAGTGTATTTTGGAGCTTCTTCAAAATCTACTTCAGAAATGGACGTGCACACCTTGCAATATTTAGCAGATACATCAAAGCTTCGAACAGGAATTCACAATGCTCTCAAATGGCTTGATGCCGAAGCATCTGGAGGATTTGATGATAAGAAGAATTGGTTAAGTAGAGATGTGCAAAAATATGGGGACACAAGCGCGTTAGATTTTTTTGGGAGGGATGCAACTAAAGATTTCAAGAGCAAATGGGTGCATCTAAAAGACTTTACAAGTTTTGAGGCAATGGAGAAGCACAGTGCTTTGATTCCTTCTAAAGTTCGAATGCACTTGAAGTTGATTTTGGAGGGAAAATCGGGACTTTTTGCAAATGGAAAAGAGTTGTTCATAGGAAGTGAAGGAGTTTGGAATCTAGAATTTAATTTTTCTGGAGTTAGAGGTGCAGGTATGGATACAACGGTAAAAGTGGGAGGCAACATATTTTCTGAAGTTATGGGGAAGTTTGGAAGTCCAGCATTGTGGGTTTTTGATTGCCGTAAAGGACAAAATGGGCAGTTCTTGACAGAAATGGAGTACAAGAGTATTGTTGGGATCATATCAAAGTGGATGGAAGATGTGCCTCGTTGGAATGCAATTTTTATGTTGCCAGCTGGCGAGAATGCAGATATAGTTATAGAGCTGTTAGGATTGAAGACTTCTCTGGGGTGGCACGTTACAAAAGGAAATTATGTGTTCTCCAACCAATGTCAGGCCTCAGGAAGTGTTATCAGGGATGGACAACGCATAATTGCAAAGTATACACCAGTGGGACCAATTATTTTTGTCATACATCATCCTCCAACAGCTCTAGTTGCAGATAATCTTGCAGCAAATGTGAAATTGTTGGATTCTATTTTTGTAGAACCTCGAGGTGGTTGGGATTTGTGTACAAAATATCGTGATGCACGTTGTCCAGCAGTTGTTGATGAAATTATTGAATCTTACTATCGACCAGGGTCGTGGATGATAGTTGCTCATGGAATCTCTCACATAATTCACACCCTTGCTGGAAAGACAACAGAAGTTATAATATTTGAATTAGATGAGAACATTGCACTTTGGTTGCGTCGATGGAAACGAGAGGCAGTGGATGGAATTAAACCTGGAGACGGAGAGGAGAAATTGTGGGAAGACGGAGAAGTTGATTCATCGGATACATCCAATGAAAGCAGTGATGATTCTTTGTGTGCAGATGAAGTCCAGAGTCCAGCGCCAAAGAGAATGAAGACAACAAATATTCAAGGAAAAGAGAAGAATGTTGTCACAAATCAAGTTGCTAGGAAGAGTTTGCTTCAAGATTTTGACGGCGAAGAGAACTTATCACAAGAAGAAGAGATAATTGCATCAACACCAAACCGAGAACGTGATGGTTTCAATTTAGATGGATATAAGTATTTTCCAGAGTTTGATCTATGGTTTGATGGAGAAGGTTGGAATACACGTGAAGAAGTCCCAAATATTGATGTAGAAGGGAGGAAAACGTACAAATATGTTAAATCGATTGGACCAGGCGAAATGTTTGGTGGTCCTTCAACAACTTCAAATGCAACAGATCTCGATGACCAGGCTCACTTTGAAGTTATAGCTGGGTTAAATGCTGCTGAAGAGTTTATCAATAGATCATCTCTTGTTTCATTTGGAAAAGATGCATTTAGCTTAGGTTTGGGAAATACTGAATCTCAAACTTAAGAGACTACTTGGTGATAGATTTTATGTAGTAGTGAAATGTTTTTAGATACTAAAATTATAGATATTATAGTATTTTTACTACGAAGTTATTTTCTTTATATATATGTTGGTATTGTGTGTCTTGAATATAAATGAATTTTTGAGTATTAATTTTTTTTTGTATAAAGGTTGTAAAAAAAGGAATGTTTTATGAAAATAAAGGACTAGATTGCATGTATGTTGTGAAGCATTGGATTATAGAAGTCTTGAATAACATCATGGATGTCAAACTTTTTTAATTCTACTATTTAGGAACTATGATATTATATTCATTAATTTTTATATTATATTAGAATACAAAAGACAATTATAGAAAATCTCATGAATAGGAGATTTTAGACTTGAATGCAATGAAGATGGAATTCAATTTCCAAAGTGCAGATCTAGATTACTGATGTATGGATTTTAGTACCAATGATTTCTAAATTCAATTTTATTTATCAATTTTTTTAAATGTACATGTTTGATTTTCAAACTAGAAGTTCTAGATACACGTGATGGATTGGCACTTCGGCATATGCCTAACCATTTTATTGTAATTATTTTGTAAAGTTGCAAATTAGAGGAGGTTCATTTGTATTCCTATCTGTGTCAAAAACTTAATTGACAATTGCAAGTGAAAAAGGTTAGGCTTATGCCTAACCCTTTTATTTGATTTTATTAATTGATTCTTTCAATATTGTAATTTGGAATAAGTATTTGTCATACTTGTTGTATTGGAAATGGCAGCATCACTTCAATGTAAATAAGAACATAAAAAAAAAATTATGAATCATTTTTACTTGTATTTTTAGGTGTTTCAATCAATCAAAAACAAATTTTGACCAAAATTTAAAGTGCACATGCTATTGTGCACTTTTAACGAAATGGGTGTTCATGGCAATTACACTAGTGTAACTCTTCCTTCAAGAATGCACATTTTTGTGATTGCATTTGCAGCTACTAACGTGGTTTCACCATCCCTGACATTTTCATGTGAACTCCAATTTAACTTCCACTTTCTTTTTTCCTTCACTTCATGATAAAGTTGCAACTAAGGACGAATAGCAATAATTATTATAGAGGTCAACAACCAAAATTATTTGAAAACCATTCAAGTTCATTCACTTTATAACAAGCCAAGGAAATTATAACCAGTGACTTTGTAAAAAAGTACTAACCAATAATTTTATCACTTAAGTTCATAATGCAATATAAATTGGTAACAACATATATTGTATATAACTATTCCATGTCATAGATTGAAACGATGATAAAGAAGTTATTGCTACTCCAAAACAATTGAAATATATTAGACAAAACGAGTCGTAACAAGTCAATTCTAACTACTAAATTTGAGTTGAATAAGCACTAAAAGGTAAATGATTCTTTTAAATATCTATATCAATAAAAAATCAATTCCATAGCACTCATCAACGATCATAAGATTTAGCCACAATTAAATTGTAATTCTACAAATGCATTAATTTAACCCTAAACCCTAAGAATATATCCACATTAGATGAATCGAGCGTTGGGCGTTTAGGGGCTAAAGAGTTTAGTGCGGTTTTAGGGTGTAGGTGGCGTAGTTATAGGGTTGAACAGCGCAAGCGCGTTTTGAGGGTGGTCGATAGTTGCGGGTGTCCAGAGTCAATAAGGCGATGTCGGGGGGGAGCAGTCGAGCACTTAAGGAATATAGGGATGGAGGGTTGGTTTTAGGGCGGTTTTAGGGTTGATGGGAGTAGCGATGGAGGGCGCATAGAGTGGAGTGGGCGTCGTTTTAGGGCGTGGAGGGTGGTTTAGGCCTTTAGGGTTGTAGGGTTTTGGGGAAGTCGAGCGTTGAAGGTTTAGGGTTGATGGTGGAGCGGTTTTAGGGTTTAGGGTTACATGGGCGTCCTTAAGAGAGTTTATTTTCCCGGATGAGGTTGGGATTTCGCCTACCCCCCCATTTTTGAGGGCTGCGATTCCAACGGTGCAATAAAATTCCTAACATGTATGACCGTTTGTGAGATATGGAATGTTTGCCTCTAGATGTTAGGGTGTTGACTTTTGAGGTTTTGAAGTATTTTGAAATTTTGATTTAACCTACCCCCCCCCCCCCCCCCCCCCCCCCATTTTGAACATCTACAAATTCAATGGTGTGATGAGAATGGTCATCCGACATTGGGATTGCAAGATATGGATGTTTTGGGGTTTTGGTTTAGGGTTTGTTATGGTTTTGTGTAGACTTTGAATATGGGGATTGTGAGTGCACCTAACCCCCCATTTTCGATGGCTATGATTCCGGTGGTGTAATTGATTTTTTCTAGATCCTCACCGATTGGAAGATATAGATGATTTGACTTTAAACTGTGTGTTGACTTTTGGATTTATTGTGTAAGTTTCATATGTATATAACTTTTGCATAAAGTATCCAAACGGAACTTATTTTATAGTTTTAGAAATGGCAAGACCCATCTATGAGCGTGGTGGAATGTTGAATGTTGAAAAAAATAAAAAATAGACACACTGTCTAAAACCGCAGCGGAGAGGGTTTAGGGTTTAGGGTTTAGGGTTACAAGGGTATCCCCTCAAAAATTACAAAACAAAAATTGGACGTACCCATAGGAACCTAAGGTGATTCTCATCGCCCAGACAAGGTAAATTTTTCTCATCCTAGAATGCAATTGAAGTCGACCGAAGTTGCAGTTGTTACTGTGGATTTATCCACCCCAGGTTTCCCTCATACAAAGTAGGTTTTGGAAACAGATTGTGACCCTTCTAAGTGGCATATAGCTTGCATCTCTGTGAAGTCAAAGAGGAAGTGCCATGCCATTAAGTCTCAAACAGAGGTGAAGTGTAAGATGACCATAGCTAAGGGCTCTAAACCGACTGCTGCTCCTACGTACAAGGGTCAGAAATGTGAGTTCAAAGGTTCATGAGTAGAAACAGATGAATTCTGGTTTTGTCCAAATGATATCAAACGTCGCGTCATGAGTCCAAGGAGGTCTCATGTTCTCAGTCGACCAAGAATTCCACATGTTTGGCCAGTGATGATTGGTACAACCCTCTCTTCCGATGAGATTATCCTCTTTGAAGAGGCAGGCTTCCACTTACAAAAACAACCTTATTTGTCCCCGCGACGGCTCCTTACTTCCTCAAAACTATTTGAAGTTGTACAATGGACTTATGCAAGACCTCTTCATGCTGAGAAGTCTCCATGCATCCGCAATGGAAAAAGCATTTGTAGAAATGAAAAGGCGCCAACCGAAGATCACCGAAACCAATGGGAGAGCGCCCAGAATGTTATTAGGAATATTCTTGGAGTGAACATTTTGCCATACCCGGGACTTAGACTTGTCATCACCTTCCAATCATGAGTCGAACCTCAACACATGGTGTATTGAGTCACTATCTCTAATTTCTCTGCGTGCACTTGTTTGTATTTTAGTGGTATGGTGTTTGCATCCATTGGAAAGCGAGGAAAATACGTCAATTGCAAACATCTATATTACATTTTTCGATACTTGTGCAAGGTAGACCAAAAGAAAGACAAGTTCATTCATGCACCAAGCTTTAGTATGGATGAAGTGATGAAACTACTAGAAATGGCAGGGATGATGAAATATATTGTTTAAATGGTACTATTAACATCAAATATGTTGTTAGTAGATGAATTTGGTATTGCATTCCTATATGTGTCAATGCAAAACCTTTGAATTTCAATATAAAGTACTACAAATTGAACATCTACTATTTTGGTGTACTATACATGTATTTAAATTATTATGTAATTACTTTCTTACAAGCGTTGTTTAAGTATTCCAAGCACTATGAGAATTTTGCCATTTTGCCAAATGAATGTATCTTATATCCTTGGATGGATTCGAAATGGAAGTTTGTGTTGACATCACTAAACTAGGCCTAATCGAGGTGCTGGTCTAGCATTTTTTAAACCCAAATTGGAGAACATAGGTTTTTAATCAAGACAAGGGAGACCTCCTCTCCTACTTATTTTTTGGGTGATGGTTGGAAGTACTTTCATAGGGCTCCATCACTGTAGTGCAATATTCAAAGGGGTGTATGTCTCACAATTTGAAAAAAAATAATGTAGGTGCATTGGGTTGGGCAATATACCACTCTGCTCCACATTCATGGGACCGTGGTACCTAAACTGTGGTAATAAGTGGACACTAATAGTTACCCAATATCAAGTCCACGGTCAGGCGCATGATCCTAGGTTGACACTAAACATTGACAATAACAGATCCACGGTCATAGACACATGATCTTAGGTTGATACTAAACATTGACAATAACAGGTCCACAGTCATAGATCCTCAGTATTAGGTCTACATTAAAAATGTTTGTCTGAACTCTATTATTCTTTACTATACTAAAATGTATCCAATTTTTTTAATCCAAATCCTTCAAAATGTCCTATTTTTATATCAAGGACCCGAGGGCTCGCAAAATCTGCGCTCACCACTCTCAAGCTCGCACTTTTAGGCTCACAAACTAGCGTCGTTGCTAGGCCAAATAATTTGGTGCAATTTCGCTCCAAATCGCCGAAAAAAAAAAAAAAAAACGTTGTTTTGGAGTGGAAACTTCTAGTTCATGTCTTAACTATTTTATCTACTTTAACCCTAGAGCGCTCCGACGTCCAAAAACTGGGCGATGAACGAAATGGAGAACTCATAGCTGACAGAGAATAGTGAATTTTCATCCGTCAATTCTTGTGAATGCTTCGACATCCAAAAATTAGACGATGAACGAAATGGAGAATTCATAGGTGACGGAGAATAGTGAATTTTCATCCGTCAATTTTTGTGAATGCTCAGACATCCAAAAACTAGACGATGAATGAAATGGAGAATTCATATAGTAGCTGACAGAGAATAGTGAATTTTCATCCATCAATTTTTGTGAATGCTCAGAGTTGAGTCCTAAGTCCGCTCATGATGAGTACAACAACAGAGCAACAAGTGATATGGAGAGACAAAAATCTGAAGTGAAACATATATCAGTTTTTTGCTCAAATTTGGGAGTGCCCTGTGCAAAATTTGTGCCAGTGGCAATGTGCTAGTGCAAAGATTTCAATTGGGCTGACCTCACTCTATCCACTTGACTATATTCTATTCAATATACTGTTGAACCTGTGTTTCACACTCCCACTATGAGAATCCTAATCCCCTTGACCGACCATAGCTAGGTGGTTTGGAATCCGTTTTGAATCGCTAATAAGACCTCAGAAAAATCAAGTCATTCAAATATCGGTAACCTAGCTCAGCACTTGAAGTGGTAGTTTTGGGTGATACCTTACGCATAAAAAGCACAAGTCTTAGCATTTTTTTTCAGTTTTTGCTTGACTATGTCGACCTGTTGTACAAAGAGGCATACACATATGCAGCTCCACTAACCCATGAAGGGTCGAAAAAACGGAGCATGGACTTTAAAATCTTCCATGTTCTGGGTCCTGGAATGACGAAACAGTACGCATCTCCCGCTCTGTCCAAGTCCTGTTACCATTGTATTTGGGTCGAAGGTTCACAATGTTACACTATTGCATTCTCACTCGAATTCCAACGCAAGAGCACGATGCCGTTGCATGTCACTCTTGTAATCGTCAGTAAAGCCATACTTCTCCAGTGACTCAGTATCAGACTCTTCAAAGTCAAGCGAGTTTGAAACTAGTCTGGCAAGGTGCTCAGATTTCTTGTCTACTGCATCCTCCGACAGTAATTGCACTACCTGTCATCCCACAGAGTTCACCCATCTGAGATTTAACAATCGTCGAGAACATGTTAAGAACGTCAACGCTTCAAATAAAGAACTTCATATTGCGACTCGGGAACATTTATAAATAGTTGTCTTGTTGAAGAAAATATCGATCTGCATGAGATACCATTTTTATGAACCAGCTCCACACATTAGACTAAATTTGAAGGTACCACCTTCACTTTCTCTGAAAATTTCTTATGGTCACAAAAAAACACTGCAATGTTCATGATTGCAAGCTTCTGACAAAGTTGACTGACCTGGCTCATCGAAGGACGACAGGCAGCTGTCGGCCGGACACAAAGGTCTGCTATCATTACCATACATTGCATTTGATCGGCATCAAAGTCACCATCCAGACGCCGGTCTGCAAGCTGCTTGACGTTACCTTTGTGCAGGTAAGGCTTTGCCTATGATCACCAATAGGAGACTTGGTTTTAGCATGAGGATAACAAATAGAGAAGACAGTCAGATCTCCTGCACGTAACCAGATTTTCATACAGCCTCTAATACATAATGCCAATTTTAGCAGGGCAGTACGCAAGATCAACACTTCTTTATGTTGTTAAGCAGCACACATGGTCCAGAACTAGATTACGAGTTCTGATAAGAATTGCTGACTTACCCATGCAACAAGATTCTGTTTATCAGAATCTACAGGTTTACGGCCTGTTATAAGCTCCAGAAGCAACACCCCATAAGCGAAAACATCCGTCTTCTCATCCACAACTCCGTGCATGAAGTACTCGGGTGCCAAGTATCTACACAATCATCTTTCTTTGCGTTAGCAATATCAGAAGGCAATTAAACCCAATCACAAAAAAGACACCCAAAGCTTTCAACACAGAAAAAGATAAAGGAAGATGCCATTTTTATTGCCAGTGCTATGGCTAGTTTAAGAACCAAGGTGACCAGATGAGAAGAGGCTGTGCATGTGATAACATAAACATGAACCGGTTGAGCAATCCTTGAAATCATTAATGAGATGGTAGCGTACCCAAAGGTCCCCTCTATTGGAGAAACAGTATGATGAGTCCATCTGTCCGGAAGCCATTTTGACAAGCCAAAATCTGATATCTGCGTACCAGAGTAGTATTACTAAGATGAAACTGCTGGCCTCAAATTTGAAATTACAAGTCTTCAATCCGAGTGCATCACAGCAAGCATTTTGTGGGCTGCGCTAACCTGTGGCTCGAAATCAGAGTCCAAGAGTATATTGGAAGCTTTGATATCACGGTGTATGATCCGCCTTTGACACTGCTCATGCAAGTAGTGCAAACCTTTGGCGACTCCTACTGCAACCTTCATCCTCGCCTCCCACGAAAATACTGGTGACTTCGCAGGTGCTGTAAAGCCAACTCATGCATCAGTGAATGTTACACGAGGGACCTAGTCATTGAATACACAACGTCGATGGTTTTAAGCCTGCAGCAAGTCGTCCCAAGTCAACACCCTACAGACGACAAATGCTAGACTTTAGATATTAACTAAGAGTTGATTATAGATCTAATTCTTGGATAGAACTCAATACAGACAATTAAAGACGTCAGTATCTGTTCCAGAACAGGCGTACTACGTACAGTGGAGAAGTTGTTGGAGGCTGCCAAGAGTAGAGAACTGGAATACAAGATGAAGTCCACTTTCGATGCAGATGCCCAAAAGCTTTGCTACGTTAGTGTGGGATACATGGCTCACGATGCCCAACTCGATTAAAAAATCTCGTTCCTTTTCTGCTGCCATATCAGCCCGACTGTGTTTCTTCACTGCAATCAACTGGCCATTTTTGAGCACTCCCTTAAACACCTTCGCGTATCCACCCTTTCCAACTAAATTCTCTGCTCACATTTTGAAACAACTTCCCCGTGTAAGGATATCAAAAAATTTAGATCCTCGTTCTGTAGAAGCTTGACCCTGGAATCACGCTTCCGACATTCATCTGAACTGAAAGCTGAAGTAAGTACTCCCTCCGTCCCATAATAGATGATGGTTTTGGAAAAAATCAAAAATTTAAGCAAACTAGAATGATTCCATCAAATCTCTTAATACAACAAGTTTCTATTTCAGAGTAGCTATCTGTCCAAGTAGTATCATACTGCACATGGTATGTGTGGCATGTGGCAGCATGGTGATCAAAGTTGGTTGCAGTTTTTTCTTAAGTTTATAGCATTGCATGGTAGAAACTATGAAAGTAGGTGGTTGTAATAGTTATAGGTTCCACACGAGCAAAGACAAGCTTCATAGACAAAAAGTACTTCCTGTGTACATGTCTTGTGATTTTGCTTTGTTAGAATCTGTAAAATAACAATTTCAAATTGAATAAATGAGTAATTTGGAACAATGGTTTTTCTCAAAAGCATCATCGATTGTGGGACGGAGGGAGTATAGGTTCATGTGTTTCATCACAACATGTAAATGAAAAATGGCTGACTCACCTGGATCAAAGTTGTTGGTTGCAAGGGAGATATCATCGTAAGAGAATGTCTGCCAGGATCGTCTGGCACTACAAGATACTCTAAGCAAGTCGTCCACGTACTCCTGATCGGAAGGGCCTGTCTGTGTGGCCTCATCCCTGTTCATGCCAGGTGGAGTCAGCAACACTGGATCCGAAATCGACAGCTCTTTCTTCCGGTTAGACGTCGGAAACGACTGCCACTTTTTAGTGGCAAAGGATCTCCAGAGGCTTTGTATGCAGTGCTTCTGGTTTGATTGTAACCCAGTAAGGTCACCTCCATCTTCACCATAGAGGGATCCACTGGAATCTGGACCTTCAAACACTGTTCGTGGGGAGCCCCTTTCAGCCTCACATCTCAAATCTTGTCTGGAATCGTTCTTTGGAAAGCTCCTCTCGTTTCGAAAACCCTCTTCCCAGAGGGAGGCATCAATAGGGCCAGACTCATCATCTACGATCGGGGGCACTGAGCAGAAGAATTTTTGCTGTAAGGTGCTTATGGAGTTTAAGCCCGTTCTATGTTTTGCATGCTCTTGTTTCCCTGGCAACCAAAACTTTGAACTCAGTAATTTCCCACATTCAAGAACCTCAGAAACTACACTAGTGCAAACAATAGATAGCCAAGAAGAAATTTAGAAAGCTAGGTAGGAATCGGATAAATTGGAATCACCATTGCGGCATGGCACTACACCAAAAATCGTAATTACTGTGATTCAGAATCAAATGTACTGTCAGTTGCAAAAGATTTGAATTACAGAGATTTCTTCCACACAACTGGACACTTTTGCAACTTCTTCGTAATTAATAGAACCCAATTTTGGGTGCAGCGATTCAGGGACAGTCGAACATACCAGAGTCAGAGGAAGCGTGCAATTTAGGGCTCCTGACATCAGCCTCAACATCCTTCGATTTTTTTCCAACACAAGTCACATGCCCTGGTAGGGATTTAATGACTCTGAGAGACGACGGCGTGTCATCGACTTCTGTGTCTAAATGTGTGGTTCTTCCTGCCTTCTTTTTCAGGTCTTGTACATCCTTCTCTGTGGGCTTTAGGGCCGGCTCATATGCTGTTTTCTTCCATCGAGAGCACGCCACACAGAACGTCTGCTTTAACCTGTACATGAGGAGAGAATCCCAGCCCATCAGGACTTTAGGACTGCATGGATTTTAACACTTTCTGTGCGAAGTTTGAATTTTCATGGGTAAGAACATTTTTCGCACGGATTCCGCACGGATTCTGCATTCACTCATTTCGTCATCCCAGGAATTGCACAGGTGAACAATGAATGACGGTATGAATTTCACGATAAGCTCAACATTCTACACAGTCTACAAGTGCAACTGAGTATGCATTTGTGATCAAAAAATGAATGAGCAGAGGGAACTACCGATTGCTGATGAGCTGCGTGACACACACCTCGCAGTCCTCGCCCGTCAGGACCCACCCCGCCATAAGCTTCACTGCTATGGCGGCGTCATACTCCCCAGCGCTTGAAAGCCCCCTGGCAAGAGCATTGTTCTCGTCTTCCATCACCATGAAGCTGCCTGGCAATGCAAATTCTTGTGGTTCTAGCTAACCCCCCTGCAACACCATGCATCGTCAGTTTCGAGAAGAAAAAAGAAAGCCTCGCCTCCTAAAAAAAGGCATGACTCGTTGATAATGCTAATAGTAATTTGTATCTGAGTCTATTGCAGGATTCCTGAATTATCTCCATCGCTGTTTCATCACACGGTCCGCCAAAATCGGCATTAACATTGCAGATCCTCTCTGTCATCCAGGTGTTTCGGCTTAAGCCCACCGTCTACTCTGTTTCTTCCCTTCCTCAATTTTAGAGTGCCATGGCCAAGATAATAGGAAAGATTGCTGTCTATCGAACAAGCGCCACACTCGTTTACAGTAATTTCCCAGAGGTCGCAAGGGAAGCGCCGAGACTTCCAAGACTTCGCCAACCAATAAACTTCGGATTGTGAAGAGATTACTCGCTAATCGTACCAAATGGGGAAAGAGTGCTAAAGTCTGCAAAGAATGAATTACAAGAAGCTGGGCCTCTTACACCCTCGAAATTACAATGAAGCGCCGCATTGCCAAGTCACGAATTGACCGGCGTCATGAAACTCAACTACAATCTCGACTCCTCAGCATCCAATCTTGACAAGCCTGCAAATGGAACCCTGTATATCCTGAATTCTCATGATTCAGGGAAGACGACTAAGAGCGAAAATGTCGCTCAAGCTTGACATACTGCGGCATGAGTATCCGAGCCATGGTTCAGTAGAAGCAGTCTGCCGCACTGTAGAAATGAAGGCAAAGGTCGCGACCACAGTGATCGAGAATGAGGCAAGAATAGCTGGTCCGGAGGAGATTGAGTCACCTGCTAGTGAGCTTTGCAGATCCCTCACTCCATGTGATGTGAGAGAATGAATGCGCAAGCCGCCTTGCGATTGAGAACAATAAGAAACGCCCACTCCAGCAATCAATCGTGACAAGAATCAATCGGTGGCATGACAACAAGAAGCACCACAGAAACAAGACAGTGATGAGCATGGCCGCGGAGTGAAGACGACGACGGAGAATAGGCCAACGAACGAACGAACAGCTGCCGACGGACGAACGTGCGTTGGCCGGGTGGACGAACGAGGGAATGACGGGACGGGAACGGGGATCCGGCGCGGCCCATGGGGATGCAGACAAGGCCACAGAATGGCATAATAAAGGGCACGATTCTTTGTGACTAAGAAAAGGCACCGGTATTCCATGGGTTAATTTCAGGGTTGCTCATGGGAGTATTCAATAGGATCTGAGATTGGAAGCCAATGAAATAGCCTCAGTCTTTTTTATTTTTGTAGTTTGGACTAGTAACTAACGGAAGACTGGGAAGAGACCGACTGACGGTTCAAAGTTCGTGTTCATCCATCGGATTTGGGGGCCTCACTGTTCTGGATCTTCAGGGCCGTGGCAATAGGGGGCCCATCCCGGATCTGCTCATGCTCCAATTCTCTTGGGCAGGGCATCCATTTGACGAGCTGTGGCGAAAATCTCTTGTCCATGAGAAAACATCTTTTCCGTGTGAAAACAGAAAACGAGGGAATCTTTTCAATATGAAAATAAAACTAAAGTATCATAAGTTTTCCAATGATAATGATATGTAATTAGGGGTTCGTTGAGAGTTTTCAGTTGACACTAAAAGACCTTGAGCCTAGCCGCCTCTCCTGTCTGAGTCTCGTGGTCTCGATCTTGATTTCGGGTTTCTGTTTTGTTAACCCCTAAATGACTAATCGACCATTTTCTAGTCGCAATCCAAACAATAGTGATTGCCCATGGTCAAGAAATGACATTTTTTAAAATCTTGATTTTTTGTCGGAATTGGGGGTAAGATCATGTTCTAATGTTGTTTGATGCATTTCATTTGCAATATTGAGATTCACCAAGGAATTTTTCGAAGACAAACACCTCAACAATGTCCTAGTGTTATAAAACTTTCTATTTTAGGAAAGTAATGGTGTTCTCTCCTTTGAAAATTTTGCTTTTGAACATTTTAGACTAGAATGTCTAGTTTTAACCAATCAAACCATAATTCAAATCCTAAAAATGAAAATTTGTAATTTGTGTGAATATTAAATGGTAAATGCTTTTGAATTCATTTAATGAGTATTTAAAACATCTTTTGAAATTTTGACAGTACACATAATTACTAAACGTTATGCTTCTCATTTTCTCTTTTGGACCAAACTTCATCAAAGTTGTAAAAGTAACATTTTATAGCACATCTAGGTTTTGTCCGTATCTCCGTTGCCATTTAGGGGTTAAGTTTGGTATCATTGTTCAAAATTCAATAAATATTTGAACTTAAGATTATGAAAAAATTAACCCTGGAACGCCGGCAAAGACCCTTAGTGTCCTTTGAATGAAGAAAACAAGGAAGAAAGTGCTTAGAAAAAACGTTTTTTATCAAATTTTCATCTATTTTGTAGATGAAGCTTGTACCGGTATTGGCTATCTATATTGATAACTTTTGCTTCTATAAGGTGTTAATATTGGGTTTCAATTGTCAATTGAATAATAAAAATGCACCGTGGTGTAGTGTATTTTAAGTTTTGAGGATCTTTTTAACCAAAACTCAATGTAAACCATTAAAATGATGTGTTTTGAAACTGAGCACAACTAGCAATATAAAGTTTACCACATTTGGTTTCTATTACAATTTGAGTTTTAAAAAAAACCTAAGTTTTATATATATATATATATAAATATATAAATATATATATATATATGTATATATATATGTATATATATATGTATATATATATGTATATATATATGTATATATATATGTATATATATATGTATAATGATCACAAGTTGAATAATCATTACCATGGGATGGTTATTTTTGCTAATTTTACGTTCTTGTTAAAAAAAAATCTACGAAAATGATCTTCATTGTGATTTACACCAATGGTAGAAATTTTGGCGTAATTTAACATATAGATAGATATATAGAAACTCTGGTCTTCTTTCGAAGGCCGGCATGAATAAAGTGTCCGTTCGTAATGTCAATGATTCAGTGCCCACCAGACATCATAATTTAACATGTATTGTAATTATTATGGATTTCTTTAGCATTCACTTCAAAAAATTATAATAATTTCAATTTTTCACATGGTTGTATGGATATTTTTTGACATGTAGTATGCACATGTCTTCATCTACTAAAATTATAATATTGAATTTTAATATTAATTATAGTGCCAAAATATATAGCGGAATGTGATTCTAATTCCATGGTAATTCCATGGTAATTCCACGGCAATTCCACAGTAATAGGTCCGTCCTTTTGGGGTTAACTTCCTAGAGCTCCTCTTTGTGAGGAGCTGAAGCTCAAGAACCTTGTCCCAAAGTCTTCTTGCACAAAGGAGAGTAACCACTCAAATTTATGTTCTGCTCTTGATTCTTTTTCTTGTCTCTTCCACTCACCCCAAATTTCTTTTTCTTTTTTCTTAAAACGGTGCTTGTAACTCCATCAGCCGCAACTTAACTTCCTCATGCAGGATGTTGTTTTCTGAAGGATCTTGTCAATTTTGGTGCTAGTGGTGCCATCAGTGCAATTTGCCCCATGTGCCATCCAGTGGAATTGCAGATAGTGCACATGGTCCATTGAGTCACTTCGTTGCTTGTAGCATGTGGGTTTGTAACTTTGTTGGCTGAAGGACTTGTATTTGTGACCTTGAGGTGATGACTGCAGCTGGCATAGATAGATAGTTAGAAACTCCGGTCCTTTATATAAGATCGGGGTGAATAAAGTGTCTGTTCGTAATGACAATGACTTGGGGTCCACTGGACTAGAGGCCATTGGTTCAAAATTACTCCACTCTTTCATAGTACCAAAGTGATAGACACTTTGTTTAGTTTTGTACCAAGATGTCTATCATTTTGGTGATTAATAACGGGACTCGGGCACTACTAGTGAATTATAGCGTTAGTTGGGTTGGATGGCCGTGAGTATAAGAATGGGTTGGAGGTAATGAGTGGTTGCCAAGTCATGAGTGCCATGGTTGGTTTGGTGAGGCATATGTATGACAGCCATATGGTCTGGGTGCAAGTAGCATATGATGGTGATGCCAGCCCAGTCAAATGGTGATTGTGATGGTCGTGTGGAAGGTACATTCTATGGATGATACGCTCTTCATTCTTAAGGGGCTTCTTTCCATGTATTGGTGCCTTGGTGGGGTCTTGGAAAGTTGGAAGCTACCAAAGCACCATTGAAATGACCTAGGGTCTAGTTTTCATTCTTATAAGCATCGGTGAACCGTTTGTGGTTTTTGAGACTTAAATTCTTATTTTTTTATGGCTTTCACATATTTGATTCTCACAAGGAAGCATGTCCTAACTCTGTAGATGGTACACTTCATTGTATTTAGAGTGAGGACCTAAAGTAACTTAATTTAGGTTATATTTTTTATATTACATAGCAATCATACTTCTCCTGTTGATGAGAAGTACTTCTCGTAGTTAGTTGATGGAATTTACATTCCTTATAAATAGTTATGGTTTAAACCCTAAGTGACCGATTGACCATTTTCTGATTGCAGCCCAAAGAGCAGTGATTGTCCATGGTCAAGAAATGACATTTTCCAAGTTTTGATTTTTTTATTTTTAAATTTTTTTTTGGGGGTAGAGATCATATTTTGATGTTGTTTGATACATTTCATTGCAATATTGAGGTTCATTAAGGAATTTTTCAAAAACAAAGACCTCAATATTGTCGAAGTATCATAAAATTTACTATTTCAGGATAATGATGTCTCTCATTTGAAAAAAATTCCTTTTAAAATTTTAGAATAAAATGTCTTGTTTTATTTAATCATACCAAAATTTCAAATTCTAAAAATAGAATTTGTGATTTTGGGGAATTTTAAATCTTAAATGCTTCTAAATTCATTAAATGAGTATCTTAGACTATTTTTGGAGGTTTGACTGTATGGATAATTATCCAACATCATACTTCACATTTTCTCTTTTGGACCAAACTTTATCAAAGTTGCAGAAGTAACCTTTTATAACACATTTAGGTTTTGCCCTTACCCCTCTATCATTTAGAGGTTAAAGTAACTTGCTTTGGACTCTCACAATAAATAGTAAATTAAAAGAGTGTAGCTGTGCCTTTCCACTCTCACAATTGATGTCATTGTTATACACCTATAGGAACAGTAACTGGGAGATACCATTCAGTCATACTATAACAACACCCCAAGAAATTTTACAATGAAATATTGTTGCATTTGTGTCAAAAATTCAATCTACCCTTTGTACAATGACATTTCACAATATGATGATATTATTGTTTCATCAATTTTGCGACTAATCTATGCGTGTCAACTTGAAAGTAGGGTTTCCTAAACATGTCATAATAGAGAGGGACAACAATATAAAGTAAGGTAGAAGCACCTCGACCCTCACTTGCCACAACTGCAATTCACCTAGAAACACATTTGCAAATGGACACCATTTCTAAGTTATACTGTATTGCAAAGGGTGCTTCATTTTTTATTTTACTTTTACTGTCATAAAAAAAATCACAAAGAGAGGGCACACAATCAATCCTGCACCATAGCTTTCATTCTTTTGGAGTAGTACATTGTAAAGTTTAGCAAAAGATCAATGTTTATCAAAAATTCAGAATATCTTATTTAGAAGATCCATACCGTCCAAATGGTAGTCAACTAGCACAAGAATCAAGAGAATTTTGGATAGATGAAAAACATCATTGTATGTGGTGAAGGGACGCGTGAGAAATCATCCAGCGTCCAGAATATGGACGATGGCGCGTCAGAGGGTTAAACTTCAAAGCTAAAGCCATACATGCTTCTTTATAAGAGAATAATAGAGAAAAAGTGAAATTTCTCAACTAAATTTGAAATATATTGCCGCTTTTGAAAGGTGATAAAGACTAATTTTAGCAAATAAAACAACTGTGAAACAATCCAAAATCAAATGAAAGAATGGGGGAGTTAATATGATCGGACAACGGTTATGGAGAGAGTCGAAGCATTTTTTATATCAAAAGAACAGTAAAGACGCTGGCTAGTAACACTTGCTGACCAGCGCAAAAGGCAAGCTGGCAGTGTGTGGGTCTTTTCTCTCTTCTTTCATTTTTTTTTTTGGGTTTTTGTTGCAACTACTGTAAACTTTGGGGCTGCCCTCCAAAGACCCTCTTGACGTTGAACCCCTAAATGCCCAAATGACCATTTTTTGGTCGCTGCCTGAATCTAACGGGTTGCCCGGGATATAAAAAAGTATTTTTTTGAAAAATTAAAATTATTTTAAAATACTACATCAAGTCTACTTTCCAACCCAATTTGAATTATGTGAACCCGAGTTAAACTCCACCTGGAAGAATTTTTCAAAGTAAATCACTTCAACATTGTCTTAGTGTTATATAATTTTC
This sequence comes from Pohlia nutans, assembly GCA_022496805.1. Taxonomy (NCBI): domain Eukaryota; kingdom Viridiplantae; phylum Streptophyta; class Bryopsida; order Bryales; family Mniaceae; genus Pohlia; species Pohlia nutans. The sequence goes on from CM040094.1 coordinate 21,771,002, forward strand.
TATTTGGGGAAAGTAATGATGTTCCCTCTATCATTTCTTTTTCTTTTTTAAAGTTTACAATAGATAAACCAACTATGCTAAACTTTAAATCCTAAAAGTGAAAATTAGAGTTCATACAAATTTTCAAAGGTTAATACTTTTAAATTCATTAAAAATTATTTAAAGTTATTTTTGGAAGTTTGACCGTACGGGTTATTTGTAGAAATGATGCCCTACATTTTTTCTATTGAACCAAACTTCATCAAACATATGGAACCTCGTCTCTATATCCCCCAGCGGTCTTCAATGCAAGCCATTGATCATGCCCCTCCCCATTTTTTGAAATTTCCATTTTGGGTACCTTTGGTGCTTTTTTTGGCAATTTTTTTTTGCAAATTTGGAGCCTACGGCACCAAATTACCCCCGAGGGAACCTATTTGGGAATAAAAAACTATTGGAGGAGGGGGTTGTTTTTTAAGGTGGGCCCTGACAAGGACAAAAATAGGGGGCATTTTTGTCTCCATTCATTGAAGACCACCGGGGGATTTAGAGAAATCCCATATGGAAGGCGTATATTAGAACACATCTAAGTTATGTTTTGTCCAATAGTCCTCGGGCTTTTAGAGGTTAACCCCTAAATGACAGAGGGGGTAAAATGTGTTATAAATGTGTTATAAAATGTTGCTTCTACAACTTCAATGAAGTTTGGTCCAAAAGAGAAAATGAGAAGCACGATGTTTAGTAATTATCCGTATGGTCAAACTTTCAAAAAATGTTTTAGATACTCATGAAACAAATTTAGAAGCATTTATCGATGAATATTCACCAAAATTACAAATTTTATTTTTAGAATTTGAAATTTGGTATGATTGGTTGAAACTAGACATTCTATTCTAAAGTTTGGAAAAGCAAAACTTTAGAAAGAGGGAACGTCATTACTTTCCCGAAATAGTAAGTTTTGTAACACTAGGACAATGTTGAGGTGTTTGTCTTTGAAAATTTCTCCTTGATGGAGTTTAACTCCGATTGACATGATTCAAATTGGATTAGAAAGTAGACTTGATTTCCTATTTGAAAGTATTTTTTCTTTTCTAAAAAAAAAATTCATCTCGGGCAGCCCGTAAAAAAGGGCAGCGACCATAAAATGGTTGATCGGTCACTTAGGGGTTAAGGGTGAAGGTGTGGTGGCCCGGGGCCCAATGGACAGAAGAATGTTGTTTTTCAGGCAGGGGCAGGGCGTTCAGTTGGCAGCGGCCCACCATGTCCAAGGCTAATACCCACCTGAAAGGTAGATTCGTGGGTATCTGTGACCTTTGTAGTGGACTGACTAGAATAGATTCTGTCCCACCAGCCTCGGCACCGAAAGTGGCCATCTGTCGCAAATTCTGAGTCTTCCCTAGTCTTGGGGCAGTCAGAGTTCTGTACATCTCACTCTCCGGGCAGTCGAAATAGTACAACCGGTCAGTGTATAGTACTAAGTTACTCCTTTTCTCACAATAACTGTTTACCGGCCCGCCCTGTGTCTAATTTGGGCTTCATTCCACAAACTCTATTTACCTCAACCCTTCTCAAGCCCTTAATCCTGCCAACTAGAAAACATCACATTTTCAAAATTTAGAGGGAGTGGATTCAAGCGGGGAATCATTGGGGGGCTCTGCGATGGATCTAGATATGAGGCTCCGCAATTTACGGTTAGAAGGATTTGCTCATTCTCAACGCTAGATCGATGGTGCTAGTTGCTGGATTGTGTGCGATCTGCTTCGATCTCCTCCTAGGTTACTCGATCTGATGGTACTGGGGTGAATCGATGAACTAACTTGCAAGCGGTAGGCTGATTTTGCCTCCGATCACTCCTTGTGCACAGTTTGATTAGGGACTGTCTTACCTCTGAATCGCGTCTTAGTTAGATTTACTTGAACTGGGAGTGGTTGGTGCGAGCACTAGTAACTTACTATCTCGATCGTCGCTTTAGTTTCCACTATCGACAGTGGTCCCTGTGCGCGATCTTCGAGGCACTATGGACGGAACTTTTTCGTACGCCGAAATGGTCAATGCCCGATCCTTGGACAGATTTGATCCCATGCTCGAAGAAGTCCGAGGCAACTACCCACAGACTGGCGAGACAAACCAAAGTGATACGGAGACAGCAGTCAAAGCGGTATTGGCGGGCGCAGATTCGACGACCAATGGCCCACATCCGATTAAGGCTCTCCCGGAAGAGGAGCTTCCGAAAGGATTCTACAGGAGCTACGCGGGATTCCTTTTGAGAGACGAGAAGCGGGTGATACAGGTGGATCAAGAAGTCGTTAAACACGAGATGGAATACCTGGCGGACTTCGCAGCTATTGCATGCTTCGTTGACGGAAGACCTCCAGCGCATGAGATGCAACCATGGCTATCACAGCTTCAACAACAAGTAGGCGGTAATCTCATCTTAGGGCGAACCCTAGGTAAGGGCTTCTTTATTATTAAGAGTGATGACCAAAACTCAGTCAAAAACCTTCTGTTGGCCACCCCTTATCGGGGCTACAAAGGACTCTGCATCTTTCAGCGGTAGTCTGCAGATTTCGACCCACTGGCAATTCAGAGCGACAATGGACCCACTCCAAGCAAGCCAGTAAACATGAAGATACCTACGTGGATTACACTCAAGCATGTTCCAGAAGAGTTTCTAGCAGTGGCAGAAGAAATCGCTAGCGGCCTTGGAGAAGTCATTGGTGCGGACAAGGCTAATGATCAAACACAAGACCCTCAATTCTATGTGGCCTTGGACTCGAGCAGAGGGTGGGAGCCCACGGTCCAAGTGGAAAACGAAACTACAAAGGTAACTAAAACCATCCTCATTGACTACAATTAGCTTCCTATTAGATGTAGATTTTGTCTTGACACCTCTCATTGTGTCAAAGATTGCCCGGAAAGACCTAATTATTGCAGGAACCAACCCGCCAGGCGCCATCAAGGCCCGCAGAACAAAGACTCTGAAGCTCAACAAAAATTTGGTTCCTCGTCCAAAGCGAACTTTTCAAACAGAAAAGGTGGTGCTGGCCACCAGGAAGGCTCTCGCAATCAGTGGCAAAATTACGGCCCAAGGCCACAACATAACCCAAACAAGAACCACATCGATGAGGACGGATTGACCAAAGTCCCGTCAAGACATCGCAGAAATAGGGGACAAAAGTCGCGCTGGGACATTGGTCCCGACGGGAACCAGATGAACAGGCCTCAACCAGAGGCAACTAACAAGACGACTTCACCAAAGGCGACTGAGCCATCGCCCAACCGATCCAATGTAGCTCCTGCAGAACTCACAGAGCCCCAGGACGAATCAGTCTCCCAGCAAGGCAATCCAGCGGTCGGCAGCAAAGAGACTGCCGTTGCAAGGTCAACGACAGCACTAGGAAAAGAGGCAGATTTGTTACATGAAATTCCTCTCTCGACATCCACAATAGACTCGAGCCCAGCAACCCACGAAGACTCCACAGGAGCGATGGTTTGGTCCCCACGCAAGATCTCAGGGCAAAAACGCAGCTCCTCCGAACAGATGGAAGAGCAGGTGATCCCATGAACTCAACCCGATGTCTTGCACGACTTGAACATGGAGCCTGTTCTAGGGCCCGATTCCCTCTCAGACAACGCGGAAGACTCGCACGTTGAGTCAACAGCACAAGAAGAGGAATCACCACCGACAATTCAAAAACCCAGCGACAGCCCTCTCTTCACCAACCAGTCCGAGCAGCCAAGTCCGGAGGACAGTGGAAGTAGAGACACTGACACCGGAAGACAACCGGCAGGCAACGAATCGCCCTGCACTCCACTCCCAAGCCAAGACACAGATGACGGGACCTTAGGTGGTCTCTCTTACACCAACATCGGCTTAACATACACCCAGATGCACCTTTCCTCGGGTGAGATAGACCTTCTCTACGAGGTAGGAAACCCAGATCCGCTCCGCACGCTCATGGAGAGAGATGAAGAAGGCATTACGGGGCCATTTCCCGCGCCACGCTTTGACAGAGTAGCCCGGCGGCGCCTCAAAACCGACAGAGACATCGCGGCGCCATATGGAAATGGAGTCTTCCGCACTCAAAGGGAGATTGACCTCCGCGTCCCACGTGACGCTCATGGAGGAGTCACACTTATGCGTATTTGCGACTCACCGGAACTGGCCTCCTCTAACAACTCTCTCCCTTTCCCATGAAGGTACAAATTCTTACCCAAAATTTGCAAGGTGCTAATAATCTATTGGCTCCTTTGAGGATCAGGAACTATTTCCAATCTCATCTCAAGTTTGTTGATGTGCTATGCTTTCAAGAGCATAAGCTAAGAGGCTCTAAGCTTCTTGATTTTGGAAATAAAATTTGGAGGAATGCCAAGTATTTTGGGTGTGAGGCTTCCTTAGGATATAACCATTTAGACGGTCAAGAGGGAGCGGGCAAGGGTGGGATTTGTATGATCATTTCTCCCAAATTAACCCCTTTCATTCATAGTCATGGTAATATAGGAGTCAATCTTTGCCAATGGGTTAGATTCACTAATCTTCCGGGTGGTGATTTTGCAATTGCCAATATTTATGCCCCTCACTCTAACCATTTTGAGAGAAGCCAACTTTGGCAAGAGTTAGTTCAAAACCTCAAAAGTGATTGTAGATGGATTTTTTGTGGGGATTGGAACATGGTTGAAATTTCCCATGACAAATCCTCCCGGATATAGAAAGATTTGAATTTGAGAGACTTAAATCCCATTGCCAAGTAGATTTTTTGATCATAAAGGCCCCATTAACTTCTCATGGGATAATAGAAGGAAAGATGGCCCAAGGGTCTTGGCAAGACTTGACCGCTTCTACTCTTTTGATAGTTTAGGCCCTAACCGCCCTCGGCCCATATCTCCAAGTACGACATCCTAGGCAATTGTGGGCTTTCTGACCACCTCCCCATTAGATTTGAGTTCCTTCTCAAGGCCAATAACTCCAATGGGAGCCATTTTAAAATGAATGGAGCCTTTTTAAAAGACCCCATTGTAGTAGAGAAACTTCACCTAGTTTGGAACAATGCTCCACCGAATTTGAGTTTTTTCGGTAAGATGAAAAGGGTGGTCAAATGGTACAAGACCTTTTGCAAAGAAAAGGCTGTAGCAAGAAGAGCCAAAGAAGCGGGCCTTAGGTGAGATTTAGAGAAGGCCCAGGCGACCATGCAAGATCAGTTCAACCTACGGGCTAGAGACAGTAGCTGGGGCCCCATCCGACCGTACTGCCAAGTCAACGAGCTGGGCCTCAACCCTAACCTTCCCAGTACCTCAGGAGGCAATCGGCATCAGGAATTTCGGACCCCACTGATTCTGCACTGATTCAGTGCGATTTCCGATATTTCAAGGGTTCGTACGATTTTCGCACTGATTCCGCATCGTTGCGTCATTCATCGCAACTACACTGATATGACACGATGTTCGTACAAGCGGATATAGTACTGATTCGACACGATTGATACATCCATTGAAAACGTATGAATTCAGCACTCTTTATAGTCGTCAAATGTCGTGTTTTAATCGTCTTTAAAACTACACTGATTCAGTGCGTTTTTCGTGCGACATCATCTTTTCCATATCTAGATTTTCTTTTCTTTTTATATCTAAATTTGATCAAAATAGTATTATTAAAAAATATAAAATAAAATAAAATATTAAAAAATATAAAATAATTACTTTCCTCGCTACCCACTTCAACTACACTGAAATTGCCCGCACATGCGGTGGGGCCCACCATAGCTTTCCAAGCTCTATCACCAACGGTGGGATTTGAACTCTCAACCTCCCGGTTGCTACTCAAGTTCCTAACCACCAAACCACCTCAAACTCTTCATGCATAGAATAGAACTCCAGTGGTAAATAATTATCAAACTTTTATTTTCAGCGGACTTTGAATGTTTTTAACTATGTGAAAAAAACTTTTTTTCCAAATTTTTGTTTTGCACTAGATTATGCCGGACGTTTTCTATATCTAGGATTTTTTTCATAATTTTTTGAATTTTTTAAATTTTTGCCAAAATCGTGACGGCAGAACAGGCTGTGAGCTGTTTATTTTTTTTCAGCGGACTTTGAATGTTTTTAACTATGTGAAAAAAACTTTTTTTCCAAATTTTTTTTTTGCACTAGATTATGCAGGATGTTTTCTATATCTAGGATTTTTTTCATAATTTTTTGAATTTTTGAATTTTTTCCCAAAATCGTGATGGCAGATCAGGGATTCAGGGCTGTGAGCTGTTTTTTTTTTTTCAGCGGACTTTGAATGTTTTTAACTATGTGAAAAAAACTTTTTTTTCCAAATTTTTTTTTTGCACTAGATTATGCAGGACGTTTTCTATATCTAGGATTTTTTTCATAATATTTTGAATTTATTTATTTTTTGCCAAAATCGTGGTGGTTGTGAGCTATTTTATTTTGCTCCTATGATGAAAAGTACAATGATAACCAATAATACCAAATTTGAATTCTAAAAATATAAAATGTTATTTCTTTGAAATTTTAATGTGTATTGCTTCTAAACTCTATAAATGTAGATCTAAAAATGTTTTGGGAAATTAAACCGGAAGTATAATTTAAAGAAGATTCTTGGAATATTCCAAAATATTCCAAAATATTCCAAAATAATATAAAATATTCCAAAATAATATAAAATATTTTGAAAGATTCCAAAATATTCCAAAATATTCCAAAAAATATATTAAAATATTGTACACGGATGTCGTACGAAAATAATTTGCATTATAATAGATACTGAAATCGCACGAATATAATAAATGGCATTAATATGATACGTATACGATACTGAATTCGCATTAACTAAAACCGCACGTTATCCGTGTCTTATCAGCCATGTGATGTAAATACACGATTAACGCACGGATTCCGTCAAGCACGACTTTCGTGCGGAAACAACACTTTTTTGATAATCATTGAAAAGACACTGCATCGACACTCTAGTAATGCATGTCACTTCCGTACCGTAACGACACTTCTAAATGCACGTATGACGTGCGGAATCAGTGTTTAACGATAAACGCACTGAATCAGTGCAGAATCAGTGGGGTCGGAAATTCCTGATGGGGACAGTGGTCTAAAGGGGAGACCCGGTCCTCAATGCAGGTTCAGCTCGTGACAAAGCCATGGACCCTCGGACAGGGAGTGACGATGGGCTAACTGCCACTAGAAGACACAGTGCTGCCGCCGTCCATCCCTCGCGGCCTCAAATGGAAGTCGACAGGCTCCTTCACAAGCTCGAGGTCTTTGAACAATGGAAAATCGAAGGCATGCAAGTACGCAGCAGAATAAGGTAGAGACAGCAGGGAGACAAGGAGACGAGAGATTTCTTTAAGGCCACGAAAGAGACGCCCAGCCTAACTTAATTTCAGAGCTCGAAGATCACATCAGGAATTTCCGACCCCACTGATTCTGCACTGATTCAGTGCGTTTATCGTTAAACACTGATTCCGCACGTCATACGTGCATTTAGAAGTGTCGTTACGGTACGGAAGTGACATGCATTACTAGAGTGTCGATGCAGTGTCTTTTCAATGATTATCAAAAAAGTATTGTTTCCGCACGAAAGTCGTGCTTGACGGAATCCGTGCGTTAATCGTGTATTTACATCACATGGCTGATAAGACACGGATAACGTGCGGTTTTAGTTAATGCGAATTCAGTATCGTATACGTATCATATTAATGCCATTTATTATATTCGTGCGATTTCAGTATCTATTATAATGCAAATTATTTTCGTACGACATCCGTGTACAATATTTTAATATATATTTTGGAATCTTTTGGATTCTTTTGGAATCTTTTGGATTCTTTTGGAATCTTTTGGAATCTTTCAACATATTTTATATTATTTTGGAATATCTTGGAATATTCCAAGAATCTTCTTTAAATTACACTTCCGGTTTAATTTCCCAAAATATTTTTGATCTACATTTATAGAGTTTAGAAGGAATACACATTAAAATTTCAAAGAAATAACATTTTATATTTTTAGAATTCAAATTTGGTATTATTGGTTATCATTGTACTTTTCATCATAGGAGCAAAAAAGAAATAGCTCACAACCACCATGATTTTGGCAAAAAATAAATAAATTCAAAATATTATGAAAAAAAATCCTAGATATAGAAAACGTCCTGCATAATCTAGTGCAAAAAAAAATTTGGAAAAAAAAGTTTTTTTCACATAGTTAAAAACATTCAAAGTCCGCTGGAAAAAAAAAATAGCTCACAGCCATGATCTGCCATCACGATTTTGGCAAAAAATTCAAAAATTCAAAAAATTATGAAAAAAATCCTAGATATAGAAAACGTCCGGCATAATCTAGTGCAAAACAAAAATTTGGAAAAAAAGTTTTTTTCACATAGTTAAAAACATTCAAAGTCCGCTGAAAATAAAAGTTTGATAATTATTTACCACTGGAGTTCTATTCTATGCATGAAGAGTTTGAGGTGGTTTGGTGGTTAGGAACTTGAGTAGCAACCGGGAGGTTGAGAGTTCAAATCCCACCGTTGGTGATAGAGCTTGGAAAGCTATGGTGGGCCCCACCGCATGTGCGGGCAATTTCAGTGTAGTTGAAGTGGGTAGCGAGGAAAGTAATTATTTTATATTTTTTAATATTTTATTTTATTTTATATTTTTTAATAATACTATTTTGATCAAATTTAGATATAAAAAGAAAAGAAAATCTAGATATGGAAAAGATGATGTCGCACGAAAAACGCACTGAATCAGTGTAGTTTTAAAGACGATTAAAACACGACATTTGACGACTATAAAGAGTGCTGAATTCATACGTTTTCAATGGATGTATCAATCGTGTCGAATCAGTACTATATCCGCTTGTACGAACATCGTGTCATATCAGTGTAGTTGCGATGAATGACGCAACGATGCGGAATCAGTGCGAAAATCGTACGAACCCTTGAAATATCGGAAATCGCACTGAATCAGTGCAGAATCAGTGGGGTCCGAAATTCCTGATGCAGAATGGAGAAATGAGACGTGCGCAAGAAGACTTGGAAGACATTTGCTACCGATTCTACTCCAACTTATACAAGAACATGGAACCAAAAGAAGACCACCCTAGGACCCGGAATCACCTTCTCAACGGCATCCAACCGAGAATCACTCATGCAATGAGAGAAGTGTTGAGCAAACCTATGACCTTGGGAGAATTGACCAATGCTCTCAAAGCCATGGCTAAGGGAAAGGCTCCCGGGCCCGATGGACTTTTGACGGAATTTTACACATGCATGTGGCCATGCATCGGAGGAGAGTTCTTAACCATGATCGAGACCGCGGTGGAGACTGGTCGACTTCCTCGTGGAGTAACGGAGGGACTTATTGCCTTAATTCACAAATCAAGCAGCATGAGCACCTTGAACAACTGGAGACCAATCACGCTTTTGAATGTGGCTTACAAGATCTTCGCCAAAGCACTTCAAATGCGTCTCCAACCAGTGCTCATGGAGACCAATCAGCATTCCTTCCTTTGATGTATATTTTGGATAACCTTTTTCTCACTCACGAAACCATTGAGTTTGCGAAGTCCTCAGGTCAACCCCTCATGTTCCTCAAACTAGACTTTTCCAAAGCATATGACAAAGTTGATCTAGGCTTCCTCTTCTCAGCTATGGACACTTTGGGCTTTCCCACATCATTCATAGAGATGACCAAACTTCTTTTTAATGGGGCGGAGGCTTGCGTGTGTGTCAATGGGAAGAGAACTCCCAAGTTTCCTATTTTGCAGGGAGTTAGGCAAGGTTGCCCATTGGCTCCATATCTTTTCCTCATTGTAAGAGAAATTCTGAAAACTTCTCTTAAAAGTGAGGTGCAAGTTGGCAGAATTCAAGGCATTAGCATCCCTAATAATCAATGCCAACAAGTAATTGCTCAGTATGCAGATGATACATCTATGACCATTCGAGCAGAAGAACACTTTGTTCTTAACGCGGTTCAGTCTCTCCAAACCTTTAGCAGCGCATCTGGACTCATTATCAATTGGTCCAAATCCGCAGCCTACTGGTGAGACAAGAACTGTAGAGACAGACCACGTTGGACTAACAACCTTCAATGGCAATGGGCGTCTAATGATGACATTTCTAAGCTCCTTGGAACCCCCTTTGGTTTGTCTATCAAGTCCTCTGATGTTGACAGCTTCATTCAGCAAAGGATAGACAAGAAATTAGACTATTGGACCAAAGCTAAGGTAAATTCAGTAGGCAGAGCAATCATTGCTAATGCCATACTAGTGCCTTCCTTACTATACTTTCTAGCCATTTGGGGCGGCACTTTGAGTGGTATCAAGAAAGTAGTCTCCAAGATTAGGAACTACCTTTAGATAGGCTCTACCGCTAGAGCTCGAACTAGAGTTTCGTGGGTTAATTGTTGCAAGAGCAAGGCGGATGGAGGCCTAGGTTTAGTGAACCCCATTGAAGCTATATCCGCCCTAATGATCAAGTGGATCCTAAAAGCTTGCGAACCCGGTACAACTAATCTTAAGGCCCTTCTTAGGCATCGGTTGGGGAATTATCAACCTTATAAAGGTGGGAGGTGGGAGGCCTCCCCTCAATGGTTCCTCCAAAAACATCACCAAGCCAAATTCGGTTCGATGGTTTGGAAGAGAACGGCTATGGCGTGGAAATTAATAGGGAAGGAGATTTCCATTCTACCTCCAAGATTGTACGATGAATTCCTTAGTTCAAGCTTCTGGTGGTGCCCCGGGTTTCATACCATAGGCCCGCAGTTTTCTAAGCTTCGAGCTTCCCAGCTGCATAATGCTGGTATTCAATACATTCGAGATGTTTGGGACCATGGCAACTTGTCTTTTGTTAGCAACAAAGCCATCCAGCTTCAATTCGGACTACTAGATTCAGAAGTGGCGGCATGGAATGCAGTCACCCGACCTCTGATTCTCTTAGGTGGCAATCTGTTCCTCAGACAGAACAGTCGGTCAGGGCTGAATGAATGGATTGGCCTCTTCGGCGAGCAACCAGTACCCTTCCCACTTGCTGTGGTCAAGGGATCAGACTCGACTAGGGCCAACAGCAGATCCGAGTTAATCCCCGAGGCAAAGTTAGGGAGGTCCTCCCGGTGTCTCGCACGATGATATGCATCCCCCAATCTAGATTAACTCAGCTGCAAGACGAGTTGGTCATTGAAGGCATCCCTAGCAGAGTGAGAATCCAAGAGACAGTCAAAGGACCATAGCAAATGGCGATTCTCATCTACGGTGGACGGATCAGAGACTTCTCCATCGACACTGATAGAATTAAATGGCCCTCCAACAAGCCTTTTTCCCAGTACTCTACCAATATTAGAAGAGATCTCCTGAGCTCTCGTCATCCGCCTCTCCAGCTAGCGCAGACCAAATCGTCGGGAGTTCTTCCTGGGAACTTCAGATTCCGATGGAGGAACACGTGGGACTCAGAGAGAGTTGCAGAAGAAGGACAACTCATTTGGCAGGCTTGGCATAAGGCCACGGCAGTCAATACCTGGAGAGGTCAATTCTTCAATGACATCAATACCAAATGCCCGGTTTGCCAGGAAGACAAGGAAGAAACTGTCACCCATAGATTCTGGGACTGCCGTCAAGCACAAGAGGCGTGGCACTTTGTCGCCGAACTGCTACTCCGAATGCTCGACATCAGCATACCTCCGGACCCAGGGGACCCCAACCACCCGAGTAAGGCTGTGCATATGAAGCATGCCATTTTTGCCGAGAGGGCCCCCAGAAATTTTAGAGAGATTAACAGAATTTGGCTCCTGATCAGAGGGACTACCCTCTGGTCGCTCTGGATCGCCCGGAATGATGCCATTTTCAATCAGACAATTTGGTCTAAGGAGAGACTTAGAAGCACCATTTAAAAGGGTATTTCTGATTACGCTAGAGAGGCCTGGATTCGCACGCAAGAGAAAGTTAGGAAATCTCCCTAGACCCATATTCAGGAGTTTGCCAAGTTTGACCGCATTTGGGGCAAGCAGCAGCTTCTTTATGTGAGACAGGGGAGGCGTATTACGTGGGGTACTTTCAACCCCCCTACTTTTACTAGTTAGTGTTAACCGTAAAATAGGAGTATCGATAGGTCTACCGATCTGAGTTTTACCTGGGTAATTTTCCAAGTTACCCCAGTAGGTAGATCTAGGAAACACTTTTTTACCAATCTGACCTAACTGTCAGATCTGGTTGTACTGTGGTATAAAAGCAATAGAGCCAACCTCATTGGCATGCTCCATTTTCCCAGACTATTGTCTTGTACTCAAAGTATTGTCTTCCGAATCGTCCCCTACCGAGTGACTTTCTGTATGCCATTAGTTGTTCTGGTCAGTTTGTCTTCCCGTAGTTTCGCGATAACTGACTTAGCCTTGAGTATTCTGCTGTCCATTCAGTTATTTTCCTTCTCCTCGGTAGCTAGTAATCCCCCGGTATTGATTACCGAGTAGGTTCTTACTAAGGGCAGCTACCAGTTAGGTTCCTTTCTCCTCGCCCCTCGGCGTCTCTGCTGTGGTGGCTTTGTATTTTTCCCCTCTTTGCAATCGATTCTGTCGGTTTGTTTCAAAAAAAAAATAAAAAAAAAATCCTGCCAACTCAATTGCACATGTTCTCCTCACTGACTACTTTACTTAACTTACTTTTTAGGCTCCCTACGTTGCTTTTCTACCAATGAGAGTTGCCTTACAGCATGTCCACCAAAATTTTGTCAACACAATTACACAAGCCGCTACACTAAATAGTGTATTTAGTGTGAGGCACTGTAATTGCGAACATCACTCTAAATATCAAAAAAACTACTTTTGTAAAAACACTAAATGTGAATTCTCACACTATTTATGAAGAATAGTAACGTTTTGACATTGTGGTCTTTTGAGATATGGATATTTAGTGTGAGCAAGGAATGAAACTTGAGATGAAAGTTTAGATGGAAAAACTGAAATTTTAGAAATGGAATGAATCAAATTGGATGATAATTGAAATCTGTAGTACTTCTGAATCTGTTATCAAATGGCGGCTGCGAAGAGAGGTGGCAACGCATGCAGCCGCCAACACTAATTACCCACAAATTGACAATTAGTGTTAGACAAGTAGTAGGGGTAAGCACTTTATTCATCACCTCATACTAAATACACTATTTAGTGTAGTGAAACAAATACTTCAACATTTGAATGAAAAGTCCAGAATAAATACTAGGATTCATTCCAAAAAATTATTTTCTTTATCAAATAAGCAATGTTCGTGAGGTCAGCACCAACCTCTCTTCCAAATGTTTTTATTTTTACAATTTACAAGATGTTATAATAAATGATATATAAAAATTCCAATTGTTTTTGCACACCAACAAATTTACAATTGGTTGAAAAGATGTTCACTGAATTTGTAACAAATGACTTGCTTTATAAATTCAACACCAATTTATTTTACTTTGTTGACAAATTTTGTTGGGATGTTGTAAGAAAATCCCAGGTTTATTGTCTCAACCCCACAAGGAGACAGACCACGAAAACGCTTCGATTTCCGTGAAAACCCATCTCGGGTTATAAAAGAAAGAATGAAAGGGGATCTCAAAAGCAAATGTACCACAAGATAAAAGAAAGTTAACCCTCGAAGAACAGGGGGATTGGAAGAGCCGCATAACATTTAGTAGCCTTCCAAGGGGGGGCCTTTTAGTTTCATCCACCTTTAACTTATATACGGAGTGACTAGTGATTTGTAGTTGAATGAACTAATGAATCAAATAAACAATTACAAAATTATTGTTGGATTGTGAATGAATCAACTAACTGTTACAAAACACTGTTGGATTGTGATTAAATCAAACAAACAATTACAAAACTCTATTGAATTGTGATTGAATGAGTGCTTTTGATTACTATGCACCACAGTTGATTGCTCTTTGCTTAATGCCATGTGTCCCCCATAGCTACTGATTTGATATGGAATATCCCACATCATTTCATTGGGAGGATGAAATGATGTGGGATATTCCACATCATTGTTGTTGAAGGGAGGTAGCACTCACAGAGTCTACTGAATGTTATGGCGATACACGCTTCTTCTTCAGGAGTTACAGGGCCGCTCAATAGAAACAAACGACTTTGTGATAAATACTACACTAAATAGTGTATTTAGTGTGAGGTGATGAATAATGTGCTTACCCTACTACTTGTCTAACACTAATTGTCAATTTGTGGGTAATTAGTGTTGGCGGCTGCATGCGTTGCCACCTCTCTTCGCAGCCGCCATTTGATAACAGATTCAGAAGTACTACAGATTTCAATTATCATCCAATTTGATTCATTCCATTTCTAAAATTTCAGTTTTTCCATCTAAACTTTCATCTCAAGTTTCATTCCTTGCTCACACTAAATATCCATATCTCAAAAGACCACAATGTCAAAACGTTACTATTCTTCATAAATAGTGTGAGAATTCACATTTAGTGTTTTTACAAAAGTAGTTTTTTTGATATTTAGAGTGATGTTCGCAATTACAGTGCCTCACACTAAATACACTATTTAGTGTACTAGAGATGCTCTTATCAAACAATAAGATTTAAATTCTCCAAATATATGAATCAAAGTCTTACAACCTTGTTGTGCAAGTTGCAAAAAAATGGATTGCTATAATCTTATGATTTTTGAAAACAAATGGGTTGAATCATAATGTTGCCAATTTCATTGCTTACAAGGATTAGTAAGCAAGACTTTTGAAGTTGCTTCAACATTCATGAAAGTTATATTTTTAAAAGACATTCTCAAAGTAATGACATTATAGGACTAACATATTTCAACAATTATAGTCAAAGCTCTTCGGAAACAACAAATGCCAACTATTGCAACTAATATGGCAAAATATTGCTTCTTTTTGCGCTAATAGGCAACAAGACGATGATGCAAAGAATTGAACTAGATAGATAGAAACTCTGGTCCTCTTTCAAGGCCGCCATGAATAAAGTGTTTGTTCGTAATGTCAATGAGTGACCTAGTGCCCACCGGACAGAGAGCTATTCAAATTGAACTACATCATAATAAACGATTGAAAAAATTGTAACAAAGACTAAGAGAATACAATACAAGGAATTATTGCCATGCAAGAGCCCCTGCTCTACTATTGCATCCAACATAATGTAATGGATGGAAGCACCGTTGGATCTCATTTTTCAACAAGACCATTGGTTTCAATCACAATTTATTGTGTTGAGACATTGAAAAAAGTCGATTTAGCATCCATGGCGCTCAAAATAGTGAGCTCGTAAACATTACTTTCATGACATTTGTGTATGAAACACTTTTGCACTGGTGACAATCTAGGATTTAGATGCAAATTAGTGTGGACCGTGCACACTACTGGATAATCACCTTTTTCAATATAACTGCTATTTCTCACAATCGATTTTTATTATTCTCCACAAAACCAAACTGAACATAAACCTAAACTGAAAAACAAGTCATACAACGTGCTTCTTAATAACAAAAAGTCGGGTGAAGATGAAAATGAAGTGGTAATAAACCAAAGAGGAGTGCTCAAACACATGAACGACCAACCTCACTACCATATGCGACACTCAGACATTCATCTTCTTGATTTGGGATTCCTCTTTGTTTTGAGTTCTCTTCTTTTTGGTTTACTTCGCATTATATAGGATCGATCTATCAATTAGTTCATATCACCTTCGGATTATTATTGTTCAACTCAGCCCCTCGAGCTTGGGATTTTGGAGTTTTCAAACCACTTTGACTATGAATTGTTGATAATAAAAAGATACTTTTATGAGTTTTCTTTTTCAAGCATCACCCGTGCCAGTAATAGTATGGAAATTATTTCTATGTTTTGAGGGAAAACTCTAAAAGGTTTGCTTTGTTTCTAAATGAGGGAATGACGGTTATGGGTGAACGAATGTCACTTTACACGATGGGCAGTGAGGATGGTGGAACAGGATCAGGACAACCCTACAGTGCATTGCAGTCAGGTGCAAAGTGGAGAGCTACTGTACCGGGATGGGATACGGTACGAATTCCAATACAGCGGCGGCTTGTGAAGCGATGCCCAGAATAGAACCCAAGCAAGCGGGCCGCAAGTGGTGTCAGAATTCTTTGTTTTCTGGGGCCCAAAGGGAGCTGAGTCGGTCCGTCCATACTCCAGACTACCACGGACCATGATGATGGCAGGCACGGTCATAGGACTCCTCTAGGGCTGGGGCCCCAGTGAGCAGGATTCCCGAGCAAGTCGGCGGACCCAGATTGTACTGTACCGTGGTGCAGTGGGGTCCTGCCTCCCCAAATTTAGCCCGGCATCCACACTCCCTCACCCCTGCCAATTGCACCTTCTGCATGGAAGCCATGGAACCCTCACTGCTACATCGGCCGGGTTGTTGCCCATTCCTGTGAGGATTTATCTAAATCCTCCGGTGGTCTTCAATGAATGGGGACAAAAGTGCCCCCTATTTTTGTCCTTGTCAGGGCCCACCTTAAAAAACAACCCCCTCCTCCAATGGTTTTTTATTCCCAAGTAGGTCCCCCTAGAATGACTCGGGACCGTAGGCCCCAAATTTGCAAAAACAATTGCCAAAAAAAGCACCGAAGGTGCCCAAAATGGAAATTTCAGAAAAGGGGGGGGGGCATGAATAGTGGCCCGCATTGAAGACCACCGGGGATATAGAGACGGGGTTCCCGTGAGAGCAGCTCCACCGCAGCCCTCCCACGGCCCTCCCAACTCCAGAAATAAATGAAAAGTGCCTAGGGCCCATCCAAAATGGCTCTTGACTCTGGATCCTAGCGAGTCAAGAAATGGCCCTTCAAATCACTATTTAGTTGACTAAATCCCCACATTCTACTTGTGATTGGTCCATTGAATATTTAATGTGCACTTTTGATGTGTGAGGGCCCTCCAAGGGTGGGGGAGTGTGAGTGCAAGGGCTCTTCAAATGTAAATGAATAATTTGAGCGAGTCATCTCTGGCGTGTAGGAGTGTGGATGCTCTGAGTCACAGTAATTATAGTCAGTATTCTCACAGTTATTGAACAAAAGTGTGAGTCACTCTAATTGAGAGTATTGTAGTATCATAGCAGGGTCGACAAAACAAAATTCATAAAAAAGAAAAACGTAAAAATTGGAAAATGTTGAAGACAAAAAATGAAATGAAATAGGTTATTTTTAGCTATACTTTGCTATTTCTAAGCCACTTCGGGCCTTTTTAAATAAAAATTTTCTTCTCAAAAACAAAAATTGAGAAATTTATTTTTTGAGGAGCAAACCTTATTTTTCAAAAAATAAAATAAAATAATTCTTTAGCACTAGGGGTGGCGATAGTGGTATGGTACTATGATATTTGAGAATTCTTACAATGATGTACATTTGAAATGTATGTTTTGAAATTACTGTGAGGGATTGGTGTAAAGTCCCACACTAATTTTGTGACTCACAGTAATGGCAACAATCAATGTAGTGTATAGTCAAACCTCTTTATAAGTTAACCCCTAAACGTCCAACCGTCCAGAAAGTGAACAATGTACAAAATCAAACATAATTTTCTTGTTAGTCATTAACTTTTTGCATTGTGGATTTTTTACTTTACAATTTGTGAGAAGTTAGCTTCATGCACGTGTGTGATCCAATTAGAAATGGGATGATTTGTCAAATTTCAATGCCTCATTTCATGTTGTAGTGATTCACCCAAAATTTCAAAAATTTAAGTGTAAAAGTACTTTTTAAAAAGTCAATTCAAAAAATTAAGCAATTGGAAAATCTCCAAAAATCACTACACTTAGAATAGTATTACATTTCGACCAATCGCAACAAATTTCATGTACATGTTTTCAATATCTTATTTGTAATCAAATTACAAAATAATTTTGAATTTTAAATTTCAAATTTTATACAAAAGTACAGGTGATAAAAATTATAGATTTAACCATATGAATGGAGTCTAAAATTCATAATGTACAACTTTTATTCATATATCAAGTTCAAAATATCCCTCTTAGTTACATTTTATAAGACATTTTTGAAATTCTCCAACTCCAGAGAGGGGTGAGGATGTGAAGACGTTTAGGAGTTAATACTCGAGAGTAGGAGAAAAACAATTATTATTTATGTTATAACTATTAACTTATATGAGTTATCAAGTTGTGGTCTTGCCCAATTGACCAATACGCGTGTAATAAATATCCATGCATGAACAAAAAATTGACCGATATAATTTTCTTATTACATCAATGCAAAAAGTAAATAACAATTTATTGAAAAAATCTATTAGTTGTAAATTGATGTGTACCAAATTGCATGTGGAAGGTGGAAAGTAATTCAGAAACTTGCTAATCAAACTATTCAGTGTATCACATTCATGTTGTTCACCATCTTTTATTATAGCATACTAAAACAGAGCATGTTGAATCGGGATGCAACAAGATGAAGCAAGATGAATTTGGGATGAATTTGGAATGGGACATGATGAAATTTCCGGATGAAAACATAACATGCAGGTTGTAACACTAACGCATGACTATTTTCATTTAATAATATAAATGTAATGATTAGATGCACTTTCACATGAGTTTGATCTTTATCACCTTGTTCTTCAACAAGTGAGGGTTGATTGGTATCCCAAATCATCATTAGTGAATATACAGCTACCACCACTCTGCAATCTACTACAATTTACTCCAGTGCTGCTGGTTTTAACACTACCAAAACCAAAAGTGTCAAAAGTTACTCAAAACTTGCTCAAATTAGGCAAACAAGGTACCAATCTTAAAGCCCTCGTCATGTCATTTCCAAAGAGCTAAAGAACAACATCATAGGACTAATATTGTAGGAGGTATCAACTTTTAAAGGCCAAAACCTTAGAAGTCTATATCCCCTTCATATTATACTTGAATCTTTTGAGTGAGGTATGCATCTTGTAGCCCTTGTTCAACCATTTCCAAAAAGCCTAAGACCACTACCATACGACAAATATTGAGAGGGATATGAGTTTTTTTAAATCAAATGTTATATTGTTCACATCTTACTCAAAACTTGCTCAAATCTTGCTTGTGATATATGCATCTTGTAGTGCATGACAAGATCTTTCCAATGAGCCCAAGATCAAATGCTAACTTCCAATATTAAATGAGACATGAACGATTAAAGCTATTGATTGAGAATTTAGGTGTTCACAATAATAGGGAGATTCAAATGAGTCCATCTATAAAGACCCCTATAGCTATCTTATGTACCAAAACCATGGGTTTAAGCATTGGACATATTTTCTATTATTAGATTGTACACTCATCAGCCACAGGAATGAGGTTGATAATAGAGTTATCTTTAAAGTCCATCAAATTTTGAAGAAGATACCATGAATTTTGTTTTATTATATTCTTATTTGTTCACTCCAAATAGTTAAAAGGTGTGAAAGATCTTAGTGGTCTATCATTATTAGGTGTGTAAGAGGTGTGTAAGACCTTGGTGGTCTTCAAAAAAATTTAGCTCCTTTCTTGGTGCTGAGAAAAGAGCTAAAAAAAACTTTTGAAGACCATCCCAAGCTCTTACACATCTCTTACACACCTAAAAATGATAGACCACCAAAAAATTCCACATCATTTAACCCCTAAAGGACTACAAGGCCACCACGTGGCTTTTGAAACTAGAAAGTGAGGAATTTTGAGTCGTTAGACTTTGAATTGTAAAGTGAGCAACAAAGAGACCCTAGTTCTTTTTTTAAAGTTGAATTCGTGAGTACTTCTTGATCGAAATTTCATGAAGTGTGCAATTTTAGGTGATTTTTCAAGCCGCAAGGAGGTTATTTGGGCATCACTTGAGACCCTCATATCTTTCTCTTCACACCTCCAAATTGATTGAAATTTTTTGCACATATTCAAAATGATGATTATTATGCATGGTAGAAATTTCAGATTGTTTGGAGCACTTTTGATCAATCCGATTTCAGCATGTGTACAAAATACCCTGAACAAGTTCCATCAATCTTCTCAACAGTGGCATTTTCTCAAAAAATTGTGCGATTCTATTGATCCTTTTTTCATGTGAGTCTTCTTTGATTTCAACGGTGCCGATTGTCAAAATTTACCCACACCAATGAGAAATTGAGTTTGTTATAAGAGCTAGTCAAGAAAACAAGAGCTTAGCTAAAACCCCCCTGGTCCTTTAGGGGTTAACTATTTGGAGTGAACAAATAAGAGTATAATAAAACAAAATTCATGGTATCTTCTTCAAAATTTGATGGACTTTAAGGATAACTCAAATATGAACAACTTGTGCGAGAGCATCAGATTGTTGTTTGGTAATCACCTCATGGACAGGACATTGATTACAAGCTCTTTGCTAAGCTAAGCACAACCAAAAGATTTTACAACATGGATTACACAGGTTATCAACTGAATTTCCTCTTCTTCGAGTCTTTATTCAATTGAGGAGTCTTAGGTCGCTTGTCCTTGGGTGATTTTTTACCACGCTTCCCGACCTCTGTCCATTCACTCGTCGCATTGACCATAGGAATGAAACCCTCTTCTTTACCTCCAGTCGAATCCCTAACGTTTGCTACACTAGATTTCAAACTAGGACTTGAGTTCTTCTGACTCATCATCATCAATTCTAGTTGTACTATCTCTCTTACCAGCAGCTTCTAAAAGTGGGCTCAATTTAACAGAGGATCCCTTGGCAGTCCCAGCAGAGAGAGGGTCCCAAACACTGGGAACAGCAAAAAGAAACTCACGAGGCACACGCTCAACAACTATAGCTGCTTTGTATGCCTTCTTGCAGGCTACGCCGTGCAAGATAACTGACCTGCAAGATGGGAACAAGACATAGGGATTAACCCTTAAAGGTCTAGAGAGCCCTTTCTGACCGGTATTATACACCAATATTCTGTTGTATTTGGCATGGTTCCACACCCCCTATGGATTTAAGATCAAAAGTGAAGTTAAAATTCAAGTCGACATGATTTTAATGAGCTCTTGGGGTCTCAATTTGGAACTTTCTATTTACAACAAATGTCAAATATATGCCAACGTATATACTATCCCCATCAGCCCTTTAGGGGTTAAAGAACTGAACAAAAATAGTGTATTCTACAAGTAAGCAATTTGCTACAAGACAGACTGGACTTGAAAAAAAAAAGGCGGGGGGGGGAGGAGGGGGGCCGCCAGGGCCTATTCTAAGCTAAAAAGGCAAAAAGAGGAGGAGAGGGAGGGAAAAAAGGAAAAAGGAGGGGGAGGAGAAAAAAAGAAAAAAGAAATAGAATTGAGCGTTGAGATCTCCTTGACTGTGCGTCTGCTCGTCATGTTTTTGGTACCGTTAGAAAGCTCTTGACAAGGAGAGATGTACCAAAGTCATATCATTGCTTTTAGAGGTACATCGCAAGAGTTTTGGATTTTTGAGTGATTTTTGACATCATAAATAGAATTAGATTTTGAAAAATTAAAATTGGAAGTTTTTGATGTCATTCTTGGCATCGTTAAAAAGCTCCGTCTATAAATAGGGGTGCACCAAAGTCATTTCATAAGTATTGAATCTATGGCGTAAACGTTATGGATTTTTAATCAAATTTCCTCACCATAAATTGAAATAAAATTATGGATAAATAAATCAAAAAATAAAAAGAAAAGCAGAAGCATCGCTAAATCACGGGGAGGCCAACATCACACGGCCACACTAGTTGTTGTCTATAATTCAAACATGAAAAATTACAATAATCTTTAATTTTAAATAGAAAATAACAAAAAGCAACTTTGTTAGTAGTTAAGGTGAAAAAATTGTTTTAAATTGAATTTTTAAATCAAACTAAATTTCCTTAAATAATAAAATTGATCTTGCATAGGATTTTAAAATATCAAAATAAAATTTCATTAATTTTTATTTTATTCTAACTTATGTTTTTAGGTTTTAGGGTATTCTAAAAAAATATGATATTGAATCATTTTGCATTGTTGGAAAATGAAATATTCAATATTGATAAATTTATTGTAAATTCTATCACTATAAAGAACTTATGTTTTTTATGACGCATTTTAGGTGACAGCACGATGTTTTCATGTTAAGAATAACATCAAACGTAATATTCCGGAAGTTACGTTTGATGTCATTTTTAACATGAAAACATCGTGATGTCACCTAAAATGCGTCATAAAGAACATGAGCTTCTTATAGTGTATATAATAAATGAGGTAATCTAAATTGAAATGAAAATAAATGAAATTATGAAGTAAAGTGAAGAATATACAAAATGTAATTTTATTTTTACAAAGAAACATGTGTTGAATTTGTATTTACATAACACAAATGAAAACCGATGCTCTCTAAAATTCATCAATGTGACAATTAAAATCTTCATATCATCATAGTTTCACATATGTGATAAAAACTGTATATCAGTATTGAATGAAACACATAAATAGAACATGCCAGAAGTGTTTTTGGAAATTATAAATAGCTTTTTCCGAATTTCACATAAACTATTTATTGAAATTTTCAAAATGATGAAAAATTACCAATTTTTACACATCTTAATATTACCGTACCTTAGGGGCAGCTTCGGCAAAAAATAATTCCAAATAAAAATGTCGAATAAAAAAATAAATTATGTTGCCTATTTGCCGGAAAATCATGAAATTAAATTAGATGAATGATGAAATATCTTGAAATTGAATACATGAACTAAAAATAAAATAAATTAAAAATGTGAAGAGTGATCACATGAAGTCCACTAAAATAACAAACATTCAATGAAACTTCATCAATTGTGGATGAAAGTCGAATTTAAAGTTATTTATTTCCTAAAAAGTTGAATTTTAAAAAATTACTTTTTTTATTGCCGGACATCAAAATTTGAAATTAATTAATTATTCGACGGAGGAGTGATGAAGCTGCCCCTAAGGTACGGTATTTGAGTGATCAAGCATGAGTTTTGGTGGAAGAAAGAATTGGTCTTGTGATCAAATTCATTCTAAGTCACTCCCAAATGATATGGGATAAGAAGATCTTGCAAGCCCATGTGAATTCTCGGTACACCATATTTTCCAGTAGACTTTGGTGCACAATTGAGCATAGAGAATGATTTTATTTTAAAATGTTTTCAACTAAGAAAAGCTAGAAGGCCAAGTCATCTTCCACGTCCAAATTTTTTTTGTGATTTGAAGTTTTTATGAATGAGATGTGGACAAATTTCAGTAAGATGGTGAAGAATGTGCATGAGTTAAATGACAAGAAAATGTGTTGTGATCAGACTTTCGAGGCTCAATTGTGCATAGTAGACTAACTTATTTTCAGTAGTGATCAACAAAGAAAAGTTTCACAATCAAGCAATCTTTCACCTCCAAAAAGAATTTTGTGATTTGGAATTTTAATTATTGAGTTATGCACATTTTTGTAAAGAAGTTAACCGGTGAATAGTCAACTTTAAAGCAATTGTCCTACTTTGTCCTATCCAAGAATGAGACCCCACGGGGGGCGGGGGGGTTTGGGGAGGGAAAAGAAAAATCCTCTTACTCGCAGTTTTTGGATACTGCAACAAGGCGGCCTCCACTGAGAGACCAAAAAGTGTAGCCATGTTTGCAACATCGTTAGGTCCTCGAAGTTCTATGGCTTCAGAAGCTCCGCTGCTTATGACAATTCCATGACCCTTTGTCGCTGTTTGCAAAACCTGTTCACCAAAAATATCATCAAATCGGCCTCACAGAAAAACCATGTCGCAGCCAAAACCGTTAACTTATGATGGATTGAATACCAGAGCAAAGATGATTGTCACGACAAAAGAACACTAGCATTCCTCTTTAGTGATTGTTTAATGCCAATCTTTAAGAAATGGCCCAAAACCCGGAACGAGAGACTTACCTGACCGTTTGCAAAAAGCTCTTTTCGAGCCTTGGCGTCAACTAGTGCAAAAAAAACACCCCTCTGCAAAACCATGCGCGTGAGAAGACATGGCCAATACCCTAATGTCTAGAATGAAATACATTGATCTATAAGGCGAGGGAAATGGCGTATAACAAGGCTTGTACATCTATAACAAGGCTTGTACATCAATACCAAGAAATTACCTCCAGGGCCTCTTTCATGATAGAAAATTTCATCCGGAAGGGGACTCGCTTAATCAAATCCAACGAGATAATTTCGACCTGCATCCAGTATCCCATCATAAGGTTTTCTCAAATTTTCCACCAACCGTAGTCCTGAATTGCTCAACTAGTAGAAATGTTACCCAGTTCATAGCTCCCAAACGGTTGAGAAAACCAGGCTCTCCCCAGTCAGATAAAATTACAAAACCTAGAATTTACAATTGTAGCCAGTTACAAGTGAAAACCGTAAC
Source organism: Pohlia nutans (assembly GCA_022496805.1). Lineage (NCBI taxonomy): Eukaryota > Viridiplantae > Streptophyta > Bryopsida > Bryales > Mniaceae > Pohlia > Pohlia nutans. The sequence continues at coordinate 21,795,317 of CM040094.1, forward strand.
TGACGTGCTAATCTTAAACTAATATCAGAAGCTAGAAAATGTGTTCATGGTAAAAGTTAAGCTCCAACTTAACATTTCATTCCAAAACTTCCACAGTGACTTAGAAGTCGTCTCTTGTCAAAAAAACCTTGCACGCAGTGCCCTTTAAATCTTAAAATCTAAAACCTAGAGGCTGATACGTAATTTCGGCATTAGAAATTAAAAACCCTGAACCTTGATTCCTAAAACTAGAGCCTGATATGTAATCTCAACATTCAAAATTCAAAACCCTAAACCCTAAACTTAAGAGACTGATACGTAATCTCGACAATAGAAATTCAAACCCTAAGCCTGGTATCCTAAAACTAGAGACTGATGCGTAATCTTCACATTAGAAATTCAAAACCCTAAACCCTAAAAACTTACAGACTGATGCGTAATCTCGACATTAGAAATTCAAATAAATGTGTCACATGGATTCCAACACTGAGTATTCACCTCTGAAATTTTGCAGGCAAGTTCAAACGCTCTCTGATTCATGGGACGAACCGCAACGATGTCGTAAGTGCGCAACACGGGATTCGCGGAGTTCAACACTGACGCTTGAGCTAAGTCATCCAAAACCACCGTGATCCGAGTGTACTGCCGGAAAGGTTGCCCGGCGGGCACGCCGAGCAGCCGCTGATGGAATTTCACGGACTCGGCAATGCCCGACGCGGCTGCGAGAACGGACGCGACATCTCAAGGCTTTACGTTGGCGCCATCACTGTCGGCCAGCGGGCGATCACTGTGGATGTGGTTCGTGGCGACCGAAGTGTAGCCAAGCTGCAGCGACTGACAGACCAACTCCCGGCGCGCGTTCACGTCCAGCCCGTCCACTCCAATACTCAAGTCGTAAAACATGATTTCTCACCGCCCTCACTAAATTGCTACCTCCTTCAAGTCACAAAAATCCGGGTTCTAGACCTCCCAACGAATATTTTGTACAGTGGTCTCAGGACAAAGAGCGTATTATGCTAGGGCCGGGAGCTAATGTGGCTACCTTCAAGGACAACAGTAGAAAGTAAAAGATACAATACCTTTAAAGTAGTACTCCCTCCGTCCCAAAGTTATTGTCCAACTTGTTTGCTTGATATTTCTTTGAGTCAATTTCATTGATCATATTGTGAAAAACATGATTAAAAAAGGTTCCAAATTATATCACTAGAATGATTGAAGAACATTGCATGTGTTCATTGCAACCTAAATAAAATTAGTCACAAGGAAGTATTTTTTTTTACCTACTTAAAAAAGCATTTTCAAACATAACTTTCAAACATGACAATAACTTTGGGACGGAGGGAGTAGCAAATTGGGTATTTTTTTTCCTCAAAGTGAACTTAAACAAAATTGTGGGCACGTCCACGTGTAAAATGCTTTGAAGTTTAAAAAATTCACCAAAATGTACAATATTTAATTAATCACAAACCCATCCTTCCAGGTTGAGTATATAAAAGCCTTGTTGAAACCCTTGACTAACCTAACAAGTGACACCAAGTAACACTCGCCGCCGATCGAAGCCCAACTCGCCAAACTCAGAGACACTCACTCGCCAAACACCAAAACGTTTATAGTAATTGTTCCTCACTATGACCCCAAAACATTATCTGCGAGGCAGATCGCTCATACACCGAACACACACTCGCCGATCTCCTCATAGCTCCGATCGCCACTCACGGTTCAGAAAATCGCACTCGCCGAACTCGATCGTGACACTCGCCGCAAAACTTTGATCCCCTCGTCGAAGCCCTCATCAAAACTCTCGATCCCCTCTCTCGCCGAGACCGAAACTCCCCGAAACTCACTGAGACTTGCCAAAACTCGCCGAAACTCGCCGAAACTCACTGAGACCTCTTGCACTCGCACTGAGACCGCACTCGCCATCGCCCATCGCTCGCCATCGCCATCGCCAGAGCAGCACGTAGAGCTCGCAGCAACGAAACCCAAAGTTAAGTGAATGTCTGTGAACCCAGAAGCGCATCGTGACAACTATCCTTACCCATCATTCATCCATCGTCCGTATTTCATTCGTCTATTGCCATCAGCATCAAAGTCTCATCCATCCATCCCCAACGAAGCACAGCGCTTGCCACGTACCCCTTTTGATTAACTCGCTGCCTACGTGGACCCCTCTCCGCAATTCACGGGGCCGCATTTTCCGGTCACCAGTGCAAAAATATTTTGGGGTTATAGTACAAAGTGTCAAAAATGCTCACAGGTGTGAAATTTGAGAAAAATTTCAGATTTGATTTTTTTTAATTTTTATTGTGCCGTCGCCATCGCTATCGGTCGAGGGCTGTCATGGTCACGGACCCCCCCCCCCCCCCCCCCCCCCCCCCCTTATGCGTCACGGACCCTCCTGCGCCAACGGACCCCTTCTGCGCCAACGTGTACCCCCGATTTATTTTTATTTTGAATATCTCCGTTGGCCGACGTCTACCCCCCTACCGCCTACGTGTACCCCCGTTATTTTGCATTTCCGCATTTCGGGGGCTCCGGGTTTTCCGGGCCACCCCCGAAATAAATTTTGGGGTCATAGTACCCTAACCAAGATTAGGGTTGCTGACTAATGGACTCAATGAAAGTAAGTAAATTATCCCAAGAATGCTGCAATTAAACCAAGGATTCATGGTTTTAAGATGACCAATTCAATTGACCATATTATGAAAAATATGATTTAGGTGGGACCAAATTTGATATCACTAGAATTAGCAAAGAACATTGCATATCTTGATGAGAAAGAAAATAAAATTTGAGAAAAGAAAGTCCCTCAAAACTGCTTAAAAAGACATGAGACCCAATTTCACTGCAGATCAAGGGCCAAATTTCATGTTTCTGTAAGTGACATGCTTCAGTTGGACACCGTGCACAACTTGCCCTTTCACCAATGTATGGTGCAGATAGATAGATAGAAACTCCGACCCTATATCAAGGCCGGCGTGAATAAAGTGTTCGTTCGTAATGTCAATGATTCGGTGTCCACCAGACAAGGGGACCAGTGTATGGTGCACAATATTTTCAAGAAGTCTAACCCCTAAACGTCCCATGGATATAGTACATACGCAGTTGTATAATTGGAATTTGCTACCGACAAGAAACCCTAAATGAAGATCTCAGTAGCTCATTAGAACCGCATTGATTTAAATTTCAACTTCTTTTTTGAACTCAAGCTTATTGAAGGTGTAGATTCATTCCAAATACAACCAAAATACAACGTATTCTACTGGTTCAAAGGCACGTTCAGACGTTTAGGGGTCAAAATTCAGAATTCTGCTTAAAGAAGACTCAACCTGCAAGAAAAAATCCGTGTCATTGAGTTTCATGTTACAAGACATCAACAAGTACGTGCATTTATTAACGAGCAAAGTGATTTTCAAAGCCAAGATAAACATGCCCCTTCATGTTCAAGCAGGGTTGTCATGTATGACACTTTTCTCCAACATGATGTCGTCTTAGTTGTCTAATACTCTAATTAAATGAGGGTCAAGTATGTTAACCCCTAACTGCTCAAGCAGGCCGTTTTGGCCTGATGTACAGATTTCATCCGCAGTTTCTCATCCGTCATGCATTTTTTGTGGTGTGATTTTTTTACTAATTTTTTTATGGGAAGTTAGCTTCATGTATGTGTGATTCGATCGAAAAGGAAATAATTTTTGAAAAATTATGCCTCATTTTGTGTTGTAGTGTTTCACCGAAAATCTTGAAGATTTTGGTCTAAAAGTGTTCTTGAAAAAAAAAAACTATTAAAATCAAGCATCCAAAAAATCTCCAAAAATCACTACACCTAAAGTACTACATTATAACCCATCACAACAAATTTCATCCACATGTTGTCAATATCTTATTCGTAATTGAATTACAATATAATTTTTTATTTTATGTTTCGAAATTTATAAAAAAAGATTAGTGATAGCAGTCATAGATCTAACCGTATAGATAGAATCTAAAATTAAAAATGTATAACTTTTATTCATACATCAAGTTCTAAATATTCATATTAATTGCATTTTATAATGCATCTTTGCAAAACTGCCTAAACTGGACAGAGGTGAGGACGTTTAGGGGTTAAACAACTTAGGTGAAATATTCCCGAATATTCAAGAATAATAGAATGTATATTCTAAAATATTCTATATATATTTTAAGAATATGTTGTCGATTTATTCATATTTTTCAATTGAGTCCTTTCTTACATCCCTACATCTGGACTTACAAGAGCTGCATGAATGTTGCTGGTGGGGGGCTTAGTTCTGAGTCTCTTATGTGCTTCTCATTCTTGTTTCGAGGGTGACTGTAGGTGATTACTGCAATTGCTTTCCTGCTCAAGATTCACCAAGTAAAATAGTCATACATGTTCCAAACATGAAGCCAAACCCTACACCACGCCACATTCTACACAATCTCAATGCAGCCTTTTCTTGCCATTGTGTGAATATACCATTGGACTAGAGGAGAGGGATTAGAACTGATAATGTTAAAGAGCATGAACTTCTTAACAAGTAGCATTAACTCTTTTCCATGAAGCAAGCCTGACTCATTATTTGGACTCTACATGCATGTTCAACTTCACTTTTTCTTTGCTTTGTTCAACTACCACATTGATCTTGGCTTGAAGTGACTTGCATTGAGATCATGTCCGGTAATTCAAAAGAAAGCAAGACTATGGAAGACAATCGCACACCAGTACCTCCCTCGCCAATGCCGTGGCTCGGTAGGTCTTGACTTGCAGTTATACTGGATAGTCTTGCCTGCTTTTGAATTACATAGTCCATAACCCCAGCCACCAAACAACAACACCATCACTACTTACATTATTATTACAAAGTCTAAACATCATTGATCCAGCTTCAAAACGAGGCCACGAACATATGGAATGCATGCAAGAGCGTAATGAACACAGGGAGAAATTAAGACATTCCCACAAGTCATGGGATTTCATATGGGAAGTGGGACAAAATTCCCACAAGTGTAACTTTTTTGGGATGATTGTAGTGTATTTTTCATCTGGGAGAGTTACAATTGTCCGCGTTTCTCATATGGGAATCTTGAATTTATCTCCCTGTGGAATGAGTCACCAGCCCTCGATCAGCTTCTTCAAGAGATCTGTGCAGAAAAGGACTTGCTGGTGTGGCAATCAGCTTGGGGCCATAAATCACATCAACCAAAGGAGGAGGTACATGGAAAATGGATTTGCTCTGGGCTCTGAAAGAAGAGCTTGCTCAATTGGCATGCATGGTTGCCTGCAATTTTCACCCATCACCCCCATTGTCACCAAAATGATCACGTTTTTGTCCCGAATGTTTCATCCTCCGTCATCCCAAATGTTATTCATCCAGTTTTGCAAGACTTCATCGGCCTATCAGTTATTTTTCATCCAACTATCCGAGTTCATCGTTGCAATGCAACAAGTCTGTGCTAGTATATGTATATACATATGTGATGGCTAAACGAACAGACACTTTATTCACGCCGGCCTAGTAATATTGGACCGGAGTTCCTATCTATCTATATACATATGTGTGTATGTGTATGTGTGTATGTATGTATGCTTGTTTGATATAACTAATTCTTTAGGAGTAGACAAAGACATTTCTCGAGTCCCATGTAAGGTGTATGACCCAATAAGCGACGTGTACTATAAACCAACAACATGTCTTACTAATAGGTGTTCTTTGAAAGCTACTAATTCTATACCAATACTAGATATGCATGAAAAGCTTAAAGTGATGGTTTATGGGCCATTCACTATAAACATGCAATCTGCTATTTACGCATTTGGCTATGTAATCATGCACTTGGCCATGTGCGCATAATTCCTTTTTGTTTAATTAAAATATTTGAAAAGCGGCGATTTTTGTCTTTTCAAAATCCCTTACATTGTAAACAAACAATTCTTTTATGAATATTTTATTCATATCTTTATCTTTTCTTGTCTTATTTGTTGTCTTTCTTCTTGTCTTCCTTCTTGTCTTTCTTCTTGTCTTTCTTTTAGTCTTCCTTCTTGTTTTGCTTCTTGTCTTATTTTTTCTTTTATTTTCTCTAGCTGTGGCTGCTAAACCCTAATCGGCGGCAACTAACAACAAAAAATAAAAAATAAAAAATGATTTGAATTTTTTAAATATTTTTCAATACTTTATATGACCGTGGGGTGCTGCTCAACCCTACACGGCGGCCACCCCAAAAATTAAATAAATAAGTTTCTCTATTTTTATCAATTGGTGGTTTCTAAAATCACGATAAGTGTTTGTAATTTCAAGAACATACAAAGATGAATTGTATTTAGGTGCTCACAAAGAATGATGTTCTAAAACTAAATACAATAACAATCATTGATTCTCAAAGGTTTATATTTGGATGAAGTGACTTGTTGGTGACTTGTTGAGCCGGTGTTTGTGATTGTTATTAATTGTTACGTTGCATAAAATGCGTAAAGATTTCAAATCTATTTTTGGAATATTCCCAAAAATCCCAAAATAATATAAAATGTATATAAAGGTTCCACATATTTTGAAAGTATTCCATTTTAAATATACTTAACCCTTAAAGGGCTAATGGGGATAGTAGATACATTGGTGTATATTTGGCATTTGTTGTAAATAGAACGTTCAAAATTAAGACCCCAATAGCTCATTAAAATCATGTCGACGTGAATTTTAATTTCACATTGATCTTAAACCTATGGGAGGTGTGGGACCATGCTAAACATAATGAAATGTCGGTTTATAATACTGGTTAGAAAGGGCTCTCTGGACCTTAACCCCTAAAGGCCCTTACAAGCCAAAATGGCTTTTTGCTGTTTCGGGCAGCCTAGATGACGGGTTTAACTTTAGTATTTTGGGTTAAAATTTGGTGTGGGTGTGGTAATACATACATTCTATATGTGGTAAAATTTGGGCATCCAAATTCAAGTTTTAGAATTTTATTAAGCAATTTTTTTTTTTCAAGCCCAACTGGGGCAGCAAAAAAAAATTAAAAAATTAGTGTTTTTTTGAATTTGTTTTTGGAAATATGTTTATAATAATACTACTACACACATTTAAAAAAAATCCAAGTTGAAAGTTTTAACAATTTTACATTGACAGCCTTCAAAATTTACAAGAGCAAGCTTCAAAGTTTTTTGTAATTTTACATTTTTTTCTTTCAAAATTTGTCAAAATTTGAGATTTAGGAATTTTTCGTTTTTTTTTTTTTCTAAAATTCACAAACTCATAGATGTAACTTTTCACCGTTCACTTTTTTACTAAACCAAAAACCTTTAACATTATTCAAGTTTTACCATATTGTGGTTTTTGAACCTTCTTCTGGAAAATAATTTGCACGAAGGCCAAAAAAGCATAATGAATCTCTAAAATTTTGCATGGAGGTGCCTAACTTAGTTACCTACATGGAAAAGAATATGAGCAAAATGTTTGGGGTAATAATCATCAAGTCCCCCTTTGCACCATTTAGACTATGCCTTTTGGGTAAAGCCCAAAAAAACTTTTGAAACAACTTTGAATGTTATAAACTCACAAATGGTAAAGATCCAACGGTTGAAATTTAACATGGTGTTAGTGCAAGTAGTTGGGTTGAAGATCTTACGGTTGGAAGTACAAAAAAAGTTAAAACATATTGAAACATACATCAACTTCCACAAGGTGCTCAAAAATCGCAGTTTTTGGTTTTGGTGGTCCCAAAACACCTTGGGCTTTTAGGGTTAACCCCTAAAGAACCAAGTAGACACATTGTGTCCTCGAAAAATTTCATTATTTTGATAACTTGTTGGGATTATATAATTTTGACTCAATGTTAACTACAGAATTGAAAATGTTCGTTTCAAGAACACAAAAATCCTTCAAGATTTGCAATTACATTGATTAATTCATCGGGAAAAAACTAAAACGTCAACGTAGGTGAACTTGGGACATAGTAGTTAGGGCAGTTGATGACTTGAAGGGCGTTTTCACACTTGGATGTCACATTCGTAAAAAAAAAGAAGTGTACAGTATGTAAATATTTGCCATTACTGCATCATTAACCCCTAAAAGCCCGAGGGGTATTGGACAAAACATAGATGTGTTATAATATGTGCCTTCCATATGTTTGATGAAGGTTGGTTCAATAGACAAAATGTAGAGTATCATCTTTACAAATTAATTGGAATCTTTTCAAAATAATTGGAATATTTTTTACATATTTTATATTATTTTAGAATATTTTGGAATATTCCAAATATATATTTGAATTCTTTAAAACATTTTAGCAATGTAAAAATTAATAACAATCACAAACACTGGCTCAACGAGTCACCCCGAGGAGGTCACTTTCAAAATTTTATTAAACCACGTGAGAAAAAATATAGGGTACATTTAATTCATTGGAGCAAAAATTTATACAAATTTTAGAAATACCATAGCCTAAATGAAATGGCCTATACGGTATTATATCTAAAGTAGGGTAGGTGAAAAGCATAGGTAGTATTATATTTTTATTAATAAAGTAGGGTCTCAAATATTTAGAGGAACGAAGAATTTATGTGAGTTCTAATAAAAATCCTTGGATTGAATGAGAATTGCCTCAGCTTGACTAAATTTCGTCGAAGTTAGCCAATGGTTAGGAATGAACCACAAATTAAGGTTGAATTATTTGGCTTCATGGGAAAGTCTCCTCATGATAAATTTTAGCATTAGGTGACCAATAAGATTCACGAGGCTAGGGCGGGGTGGTAGTACCACATGCTTCCTCTCACAACATGCATTTCTCACTTAAACATACCTTCAAACATTTTAGGCACTAAGCACAGTCGTTATTCTATGAAAGTTACGTTCATGTATTGTTGTCGTTTTGTTATGTCCGATTAAGTTCAATTTATGCTGAAATTCCAGGATTTTGACAAATGGTCCAGTTTATAAATAAAATAGGGTTTATAAAATAACTTAATGGTGGAAATTATATTTACCTATAGGGTCTTGAAAAATACCTCAAAGTGTGATTTTATCTACTAATAGGGTGCAAATTATTTAAGAAATTTAGATAAATAGCCCACCTATAATTGACCCCCGACCGCACGTGGTTTACAAAAATATGTAGTATGTAACCTCCCCGTGCGAGTCACAAACAAGTCACTTCACCCAAACATAAATCTTTGAGCTAGAATCAATCATTGTTGTTGTATTTAGTTTTAGAACACCATTTTTTGTGGGCACCTAGATATAGTACATCTTTGTATGCTCTTAAACTTTCAAATGCTAATTATGGATTTTAAATTTATGAGAAAGTTTGCAATGAATGACCTGTTGGTTTTGTACAAAATTTTCAAAAATCAACTTATGATCAAACTTTATAATCATGTAATATATACGGTAGATTGTTTTGAAAATTGATGTACAATCTCATGACTAAGTCCTTTATGAACTTCAACGGTGAAGTTTTCTACATGAATACCAATCAAGAGATACAATTGCCTTTTGGAAAGCATTACGAGAAAGTCGTAAATTTTTAGAAATGAGCATGGTCCTTTAGGGGTTAAAGGGTTAATCATTTTCCGTAATTATTATATATTGTTAATGATGCAGTAATGGCAAATGTCTAATGTATTGTACACTACTAGTGGGATGCGTGTAGTCACTAAGTGGTACGACCGTAAATGTTCGGGAGCTCCGTGAATTCCGGATCTGAGCGTCCTCGCCGCACTCCCTCAACATAACGCGCCGCCTACGCCTCGAAGTTCTGTCAACACTGCTGCAACTCATGTACAGCTTCGGCCATCAACAACACCAGCCCAACCTCAACTACAACACGATCGGCACCCAAAATCAGCCCGTCGTCTACAAAGATTTCTGCATACTTAGTGCATATTGTGTTCTTCAACACATCGCCCCCTTGCCGAAGCAGCACCGACACCGGCTCGCCTCCAGAGATGCATGGCATTGCTCCAGACCTGCAAGCTTGCGACTTGGCTTACCCAACCGGTCCCAAGATCTCCTCCCCAGCACACTAGACATGCTACCTCCACCATTTTCCCCACACACACACAACACCCTCTCACCGTCCCTCGCACACACTGCCCTCCACGTCAATTCTTCACAACACTTACACACTACACCACAATGGCCACCACCGCAAATCCCTGTCCCTCTGTTCCCCAGCGCCCCTCCAAAAACCTCTCACGCCCACACACCGTACCTCCTCCACACCTATTCTCAATACAACCGCCCCATTCTTCTAACCTGCCAACAATTCGCAAATTCCACACAAATCCCGGCACCGCTCAGCACACAACCACTACTACCATACCCCGTTTACACATTCATCACACTCTCACACATATATCACCACACCATGTACACCAAACACTCACAACAACATGCCAACCCTACCACATTACTCTTCACAAACTCGGCACACACAAACTCAGCCCACCCAGACACCACTCCACAGCACCAGCGTATTACTCCAAGCATTCACATTATCCACAAACCCTTATATTTACTTCATCAAAAAAATACAAAGGCACACAGGCCCATTCCACAAATCCTCTCCATTCCTCTACCAACTCTTCTCTACTCATATTCTACCGTATCAATTGTGACTACATACACCTACGGTACCAAACTCTTCACCCTTACTACCTCAGCATTCCCCTCGAAACCACCAAGCTCTATATCTGTCAATACAGACAGGTACCCGAGCCTCCCACCGCCAGCCACCCTCGTACTCATCCACAGATGGTCCACCAACACCCGCCGCCACTCCTGTTTTTCCCATCACACACACTCTGTAACCTTAGACGGAACCCAGGTCCTCCCAACGCACAACAATTCCCACCAGCCTCTCACACCCACAACACCTGGACCTACAAACTCTCCACACCTCCCATACTTTCATCCAGCCACTTCCACACCTCAACTCTCCACCCGATTTTTAAGGCCCACCCAACAGACCTTCCAAAGCACCACTACTGGTAACTTCACAGGCACATTCCTCCACCTTTACGCCCATCATTACAGGCTCCCAACTCTAACCCTAAACACCGACCTTTACCTCCTGACACCTAACCATATTACATTCCCCTATCTCCAAAAATCGTGCCACCCAACTACAACCACAGCAAACCAAAACCTAACCTTCTACGGCCTACATAACTCCCCTCAAACAACACCAAACACAACACCCACACATTGTCCTCTTTTCTTACAGAAACCGCCGCCCCAGATGACGAAGGCCAATTCGAGCTCCTCCAAGCCTGCAAGCACCGCGAAGGACAAGAACAAGACCTCCATCTCAACTGGATCTGTGCGGAAGAAGATCATCATCAAACTTCCAGAACGCACGATGAGTACTCCGGCTGTACACTCCGCCACTACCGACCCCATTGCCATACGAGATTACCCGTCCGGCTGCACTCCCCTGCCCAGGCTCCAGCACTCGGCACCTGACCAACCGACCTCTTCGTCCAAACGAACCAGATCTCAACGCAAGATGATCCTCTCCGGCAAAGACAGCGACAGCTCGCCACAGCGCTAGTCCCGGACCACCTCTTCACGAGACTCTGTCCCGAGTGAGCGGCCAAACACCCCGACCAACCTCCCGGTTGCCGCCACGCTGCTTCCGCTTCCGACCACAGCCCGTCCCAACTCTCCAGCTCGCGGACAGCAAGCACCTCCGGCCGCCTCCATACCCCCCACAGGCAGTCTCCCCGCCTCCCCTCCTCCATCTCTTTCTCCAGCAGAGTGCATTTCTAAATTATGGCTTTCTTTCAGCGTCCATGAGTATTTGAATATTAACCTAGGATTACCAGAATGCCGTGAGTCAGCCCAGGAAGCACTTGCTAGCGGCCTTATACCCGATTCAGAAGTATTAGATTTCCACTCCTGCCACCATGCTTTTCCTCATGTCCCTCAGTTGCTCTACCCGTCTGTCCATCCCGACGGACTCCCAGGCCAATATCTACATCTTACTACAATCCCGCTAGACACAGAGATTGTACCCGCCACTGGATTATCCCAAAGCTACCAGATAATTATTAGATTTGATTCTGACTACCACAAAATGACTAAGCAACAAGTGCAAGAAGCTGCAATTGTCAGGTTTGCACAAATGCAAATCCCACTGGCGAACCGATATTGCGAACCTGTTTTTGCCATTGTGAACCAAAAGACGCACGGGTGGCTAGGATTCATTCGCGTGGATCTCCTCAATCCAGAAATCGACGCCATTGCACTCCTCAAGGGTCAACGCATCTTTGTCCTTCAGCTTCAAAACTCGGAGTTCGTCGTGGGTAAGGTTGAGAAGGGGTACGAATTTCTATCTACAGCAAATAACCGTCGTTTACAGCTCAATGCCCCTGTTCTCACCACATATACTTCTCGCCAATTACTTGCGGATCTTATCGTCCTTTGCTACACAGATTCAGCCCTTGCAGAAATCGTAGGAGTAGCAAAGAAATTTACGAACACATCTACAGCAGATGTTACCGTGACCAGTCTCTTGACCAAGAAGTTTCTGTTAGACACCCCGCACCAACTCGCCAATCAGTCCGTCCACATCAACGACATTTCCTCCACCGCCGCACGACCCAACACGACGCTGTCAGAAGATCTCAGCACTTCCATATTGGTAAGGGGCCTCAACATACAATATTCGTAGGTACAAGCATCTGCTGCAGTTCACCAATTGTTCGGAGCACGCAACATCACCAATATCTCCTACAACAGGGCCCAGGAAGACGCACTCGGACGACACGACGGAGACGCCACAATTCGGTGCTTAAATAGCGCGGTCTATACCACTTGGTGCTCCTGACGTACGATTCCCCTCCTTGGGAAACTTGTAGACTTCACGCCCCACCATCGCAGCATTGCAGGATCTTCACCGCAAGAAAGTGCCCGAGCCCAAGATCACAGGCCAACACGGGAGTACATCCAAGAAGCCATCACGGCTTTAAAAAATGAGACTCCCCAAGGTCCATCCCTGGCACAAATCCAAGACTCCATTACAACTGGCGTCGACAATCTGCAACGCCGTCTTTCTACTCTCAGTGCCGAGGTCAATCAACACACCTCCACCACCATCGAAACAGCAGCTATAATCCAACAGGCCCAGCACGCTCACCTGCTGGAACAGCTACAACTGCTTTCGACCACATCTCGCACCTACTCCATCACTATGAGTGGGATCTCCACAGCACTGCTAGCCGGGCCACTGCAACAACCGGCCCCCCGCCCCCCCGGATTTCCACCCCTCAACACTCCATGATAGACACGCAATCAGATATAGTGGTATGCTCCCCGATTCAATGGATTGTTCCATTGCACTGTAACACTCACCTTTCAGTTTGGATTAATACCACTATTTCACATTATTTCTCCTACCACATTTCTTTGCACAACTCCACAACTACTCCCATTTCACCTCCGGTATTTTCTATACAACCCTCCCACTATTTCTTCCTCAAACAGATTCATCTTCAATTCACTCACTATCTTATTCCTCCTCACTTCCCCACTCTCCTCCCTGACTCTTACTACTTCTGCCGTTATCTATCCCTCCAAATACCAGCAACCTCTGTCTTCTATCTTCCGCCCCCACTCACACACTCCCCACACAACCACAACCCGTGCACACTCTACACAGACCCCAAAAACAATCCCGTATCTAACCCCTGTGCCCACAAATTACCACCACAGCCGATCATCAAAGCCGGCCCATTCCCCCCCGATTACATACGCTCTCGATACACAGAACTACAGACCATCGTGCACAACTCGCTATCTACACACCTGCAGACACACACAACAAAAATCCCCTCTTCCCACAGCCACCACTCGCCTCTGACTACCATCACCCAACCTCAGATCGCACTCAAGCATTGCCAACACGAATCAAAGCCTCGATACAAACTTCGCTCCTCCCCCCGCTCTCCACGCACCGACACAGCGCCCCGACAACAATATTGTCGCCCTTCCGACACATCCAGACCTCCCTCTTGCAGGCCTGGCCTCTGTCCTCACGCCACTCACAGTCTCCCAATAACCCTCAGAAACCCTGTTCACACCACAGCTCTAGTTAGGGCTAACACACATCAGCCCACCAATCACAGCCTGTCACGTCACTATCACCCTCTACTCTCAAAACTGCACCTCCCACCACATATAAACATAACCGACTATTCAAAAAATCAGAACCAAACCAAACTCACAAAAACACAATCACACTCCAACTTGCGTTCCACATATAGTACCCACTCCTTTAATACAAAAATCACACTTTCAAAATTCATAACCCTAAGAATAGACCCAAATCACTCCTCCTCACCTCGGCATAATGACCACACCCAAAAAACAAACACACTTAACCATTCCACACCATTTATCTGCCCACTGTCCACCAACCTCACCAACACTATCTCCCCACCCACCTCGGTACAACATCATCCACACACTACTCGCCTCTCATTAACACCCAAAATCCTAATACCCGCCGCTTCTACATCACAAACACCTCTATTTTTATCTCATACAACTCTCCCACCATCCATCATCCCCTCTACCTTCTCTCCACCACATAGGGCCCCCTTCACATATATCCAACGATATAGAACCCCCGCAAAACAAAAGACTCGGCCTACCGACCTCGTCCAGACAACTCAACGCCCACGGCCACATACACTCCCTTGCAAAATCCTCACCTACATAAAACCTTTCTATTACCTCACCTCGCAACTCACAGTGTCAAAAACCACCAAACCCAAAATCCCTCCACAACACTCTCAACCCCACCCAAATTACTCATATACCACACCCATACACACAACCAAAACACTCGATGGACTCGACCTACCGGCCTCGTCCAAAATAAATACACACACACATCCACTATCAAACCACATCACCACTCCAATACTCCTTCAAAACTCCAGTAAACACAATTATATAAAACTCTTATTCCTCCAATGCGTAAACACAATTATTAACTCTCGTTCTCAGGTACTCAAGCGGCTTTCTAATAACATATCTCTGGATATTAGTCCCGATTCCAGTCCACATTCCTCACACACCAAATCAAAAGACAAAACAATCCAAAAATCCCCTAAAAACAGAAACATTTCACACCAGAGACTCCTAGTAAGCGGGGACATTGAAGCCAACCCCGGACCCATGCCTGACCTACTAGTAACACACCCCCCAACACATAAACAACGATGCAAAACATATTTCATACCTAGCACAATTCAATTACAACCGGAATACCACCATTTAGCAACCCAATTCTCACATATCTTAAATATAACACACCCAAATCATGCGGAAGCCAGAAATGACTACCCACACATATCACTACACTAAAATTTCTACCACAGTACAACTACTACATCGATGGATCCTTTTTACCACCTAAAGAAGATGAAAATGACGGCCATTGGAAAAAAGATAAAGCAGGATATGGAATATACAATCCATCTAAGCCCGACGTACAAATATCCAAAAGACTACCTGGACTACAAACTTGCTTCCGAGCAGAACTAATGGCCATACATGCAACACTCTCACTAATAACCACTAAATACATCAACGAATCTACACATATCTTCACAGACTGCCTCAACTGTATACACGTTCTAAACACTCAGCTAAAACACCCAACCCAACAAAATAACCACGCTGATAAAACCATATTACAAGAAATGGTACAAATGCTAAAAAAGCGAACACAACCCACCACAATATACAAAGTTAAAGCACACGCTAAAATCAACGGAAATGAACACGCAGATCAACTCGCAAAAGAAGGTACCATGAAAAGAGACTACCAAAAAGCAGCAAACCTACACGAATTTGCACATACCACACCTTACTACTTCCAAAAAGACACCTGGCCCGGTCGTATCAAACGACCAGACAAAGGACCAGTCAGATGTTTGGAAACATACATAAAAAAGTATGACCGTGAAACTAACATAGAAATACTAGCAGAAGACTTCCCCAACATCAGCAAATGGACAACAAACTCCATCATAGATAACGAAATGTCCAATGACTTCTGGAAAAACCCAGCAATAACAGACGCACAAAAAACAAGCATACTAAAATTCCGAACTGGACAATACATGGGTAACGCCCGAAAGCAATTGATTTTTGGCGCACAAAGATTCTCCTCAAAAACATGTCCCATTTGTAATTCACAAGACGCCGATACATGGCTACACGTACTCTTAATATGCAAACAACACCATCTACACGCACTAAGAACCAAAAGACACAACAAAGCGGTTTGGGAATTACGAAAATTAATACTATCCTCCAATAAATCAAGATGCTACATTCTCATGAATGCGGGCACATTCAACAACAATCCACAAGAAAACACAGTCCCCCCCTGGTTACTACCATGTACTTGTGATCAACGCAGATGTCAATGCAATGCCAGATTCAAACCAGATATACTATGCATTAAAGGCCTCCCATACCAAAGTCCACCCCCTCTCAACCCCGCTGACAACCTAACCATACAATTCATAGAATTCACATACACAAACGACAGATTTTCACCAGAAACAATTGGTAGAAAAATCATAAAATATCAACCTCTCATTAATAACATCATACAACAAGGTTGGAAAATAGGTCCTCTTATAGTAATCACAGTTGGAGCCAGAGGAACTACACACGTCCCCTCAATGAAACAACTAGAAACAACAAAATTCAACATTTGTGAAACCTCCATAAAACACACATTTAAAGCAATCAATACCATTGCCATACAATATGCCGGATCCATCCTCTTACATAAAAGACGTATAGAAAATAACCAAACAATACCAACAGACGTAATACACTACAAGAAGGGGGGGTAGTGGTGAACACCACTGCTAGCTACTCTTGTCACACAACTAGCTCAACTTGTCTCAGGGGATAGGTGGGGCCGGTTGGTTGGTACAACTTTCTTGCCATGAAACTCACTCGCAGTACCAAGCCATGTATATCACACCACTGCTCAAACGAGCCCAATAGGTTTCGAACCCGGACCACATAACTGTGATACAACGCTCTTCACCAACCAACCAAAGAACTCATGACTTGGCGATAATACCTCATTTTAAATCAGACTTTATACAGATACACACCCACCATTTCTTCAAACCTGCCATCTTTACTGATACTGTTACTTTATTTAGGTTACTCTTTGATTAGGTTACACTTTGTTAGGATAGTATAGTGTCCATCCTCGAAAGGGGAGAGTAGTATTGGTCCAACGTCCCTTTTTCTTGTGGGCATCGGGTCATTGCCATTACGAACGGACACTTTATTCACGCCGGCCTTGTAATAGGGCTGGTGTTTCTATCTATCTATCTATCTATCTATGGGATGCGTGTTGTTGAGCACATTGAAACGCTGTGAAAGAAGGAACGCAGATGAAGAACAACCACTTGGGTTGTCTCCTCAACGGATTCCAGCGCAAAACGGTCAAGTGAGACAAACCAAGCCGTATTGTATAATAGATGTGACGCTGTAATGTGTAAAACGCCCTCCAAGTCATCAACTTCCCTAACTATTATGTCCTAAGTTCACTTGTGTTAACGTTGTAGTTTTTTCCTCGTGGATCAATTAATGTAATTGCAAATCTTGAAGAATAATTGACTGTTAAACTAAATGTGCATGAGTTTGAAGACCGCCAAGCTCTTACACACTCAACAATGACAGGCCACTAAACTCTTCCATACCTTATAACTATTTAGAGTGAACAAATAAGAATATATTAAAGCAAAACACATGGTATCATGTTCAAACATAACTTCTCTTTTATGATAACTCCATTCTTACAAACATTAAACAAGAGTGTCCTGAAATAGTCAAACAAACTACTATAGATGGAGGGTAGGATCAGTACGAATATCTAATTCATTTTAAAAATAACTAAAAAAAAATTGCAGGTGAAATAATTTGAAAATACTTACCCACCAGAATTTGTTTTTGGGATTTTTTATTTATTTTTTAAAATGGCATTTATTTTAAGTTTTTTTTGTGTCTATCTCGCCTTCTACCTTAGTAGTGAGCCTTATGCCACGAAGAAAAAAAATGGTTCAAGAGTTACTATTATGTGGGAAGAAAATATAAACATGACCTTGGACAATCCGCTGAAGACAAGCAAAGAAGCGGTATGTGAAACACTTAACCCCTAAACGACCTCACCATTTCCTGCGATTTTTTTTAGCTGTTTTGAAGCAAATTTTCAATCATCCACACAGCTGCATGGGAAGTAGCTTTTCGATAATCCATCGTATGATTTCCAGTGTTTTGATTAGAGGAATGAGTGGAGTGAAACTTTTTGGTGTTCAGATTCGTGGATGCGAAGATAATAGCGTTTGACCAAGATTTTTTGTGGGTTGACTTTGACGGGCAAAGTGGTTTTTTGGGAGTTTTTTTCAATTTTAGGCATTTGTACCACCTCCAAAAAATCCCCAAAAAATGGATTCGATGAGAATATGAGCAACACAACAACCTATAATTTTTTGGATGAGTGAAAAACTTAGTGGTAATCAACTGTGAGGCTTGCAATGTGACCCTCATGAGAAGCACTTGTAGACAGATCCGTGCCCAGCTGATCGGGCTAGGATGAGCTTGATGGTCAAGGGAACGCAAGAAGGTAGTTGAGCTGCCGCAGAAGTGTCAGACGGGCAAATATATTTCAAATGGAAGAGCAGTTCCGCGCAAGGGCAAAAATTACAGAAGAGTTCAACTGCCATGAAGTCCTCAAGCTATGAATCCTAACCGCTATGTCAATCAAGTCGGCTCCGGGACTGTCGCCGCTCGTCTGCGAACTGGCTGTCCAGAAAACAACAGATCCACCATCGCCGCATGCTCTTGAAGTTGCCGTCGCCGCCTGCTCTTGAGTATGCGGCCGCTCAGCCTTGCTCTGATCACCTCCGCGCTTGCACCAGATCTGCTCGTCTTAGGTTGCCGCCTGCTTCTGAGTCACCGCCTACGCCTGAGTCGCCGCCTGCTCTTGGGTCGCCGCCTGCCTGATCGAGTCGCCGCCTGCCTGCTCTTGACTCTCGCCGCCTGCCTACTCTTGATCACGCCGCGTACTCTTGAGTCGCCGCGAGCTCCACGTCCTGCCAAAAATCGCGCCGCGTTGCTTGCTTCTTCTTCACCTCCCCAAGTCCCAGATTCTGCCACAAAAATCCGTGTGGTCACAGTTCAAGAGCGGAAGGAAGCTCAGACATGGCTTCAAGCAAAGATAATCACACGGGCCCAAGTGCCAACGAGTAATGAGGATCAGTGACTGGTGGGCTCAGGTTTAGGGCCACAGATCGAGGTCAACGCCGCGTGCTAGCGTGCACACGTACTTTGCGTGGGAGGGTCAGGCCGTGAGGGGCCGCCGAGCACAGCAGCTCTTGCCAGCAAGATGCCAGCTGGGACCATGCCAAAATTGAACCTTCGTCGTTGATGGGCCCGGACCCACAAAATTGCTAAGTTGCCGTGACATGGTAGGTGCTCAGGACTTTGCACGACCTGACAAAACCAAAATTGGAATGGCGTTGCTACGCCAAGTCCAAGCACAAATTCAAACGGCCCTCAACCCATCGACCTTATCTGTACAGGCCATTCCCACACCAAACACCATTACGTCAGCCAGTATTGAAAACACTACAATTTACGAGAAAAAAACCACACTGCAAACAGAGAAAATTCCTTACTGAAATGTGGACATTCTCTACCGCAGTACGAATGATTGAAATTAGACCTGGTCTCATACCAAATTGTACTGTTAGCTATACATACCCATAAGAAACAAAATTATGGCAAAAAATCCAAAGAAGTAAAAAATTCTAAGGGGCAAAAAATATAGCCAATTTCTTTTTTCCTAAAGGCACCAACATTTAGGCACAATAGATTAGAATGAAAGAAAATTGAAGGCAAAGTGCTTGGATGATTCGTACCGTCGAAGTGGAAAATGGACGTTGTAAAAACACGTCCCAAGATGGAAATAGACGTCCCCACATTGTGCGCATGATAAATTCGTGAGGGTCGGGGAGTAGCACTGCCTACACACTCTTCTTTTCGTGGTCTTCACGTGTGAATGAACACAAGGGTGGCGATTGTAAACCGAAGTGACTCCTCTTCTTTTGCCCCAATTAGCCATAAGAGCCTCTGCTAGATTCATGGTGAAATCAACGTGATCAAGTGCACGCTTCCCCGCCGTCTTGTAAAAACTTTTGTGGATGATCCAAGAGTTGACACGACAAGTGTCAATCATGAAAAACAACAAACGATGCCACCACTTATGACTTCTAACCTGGCAAGAATACTCTCCGCGGAGTTGGTCAGACACGTCAACACCACGCATCCACGTGGTGTACTCTTTGTGGACGGGGGATGTCGGAATATTTTCCTTACGGCCTTTGAGAGTTCGAGGCACAGTCTCGGGGTTTAGAGGATCACTTGACACAAGTTTAGCATGGGTAGACAATAAGAGGACCGGTTTTTTGTCTACCCATACTACACATGACAACTTACTGCTCGCATGCATGCGCCAACCGAGCGATCCCTGTGGCTTTGTGCTCCAAACCTTCTTATCCGCAAGTGCGGAAGGAAGTCCAATGCGGTCAGAACGCACTGTCCCAGTACCAAATGTTCCTAATTGCGCCATGTCCATCAACAATTTCACCGAAGTGAAAAAATTGTCAATGAATACAAAATGGTTACGCCCATGCAATTGCGACATGAGATTCATAACCACTTCATAGCCGGTTTTTGCCTCACCAGGCTTAGCTGACTGCAATGAGCTACGAATTGAAGCACCTGTATAAACCTCAAAGTCGTACACGTATTTTTTGCTAGAGTCCGCAATGCACCATACTTTCACCCCCCCCCCCCCCCCATTTGCATGGTTTTTTGGGAAGTATTACCGAATTGGACAATACTTGCCTTTATATCTAACCATCATTTCATCCACCGTAATCATTTGTCCTAAATTCCAATTCTCTTAGCATTTACGACGAACTTCGGTCGATAGCCACCGAAGCTTGCTCAACTTATCATGTTGTGGATTGCCGCGAGTGGGCAAGCCGCGGTCATCAACAACATGAATGCAAACGGTAATCCTCTCAAACCGTGACCCAGACATGCACGAGGAAATTACGCGACAATGCATAAATGGATCACTAGCTTTCCAATTGGCTCTATGATTGGGTAGAATTTTTACACCCATGAGAATGCAAATTCCTAACCAAGCTTGCAATTCGGGAATCGTCAATTTCCACCAATCCTTTCCACCTCTTAGGCTTCCTTTTTCGTTCACAGTTGTAGCATGGCAGTTGGTTTTATCACACAATTTACCGAATGTTATTTGAGTGATAAATCTCTCAAAAATGCATATAGGTGGTGGTACCTCCCATAGTTGCCATGTGGGTCCAGGAGTATCACCTAAGAAAACAAAAGAGGGATGGATGTAATCTGACCGAGATTGATCCCACTTTTTGTCGATGTCAGCTTGTGTGGTTTTTCTGCGCTTCGGCTGGCCTTGTGCTGCTGCCCTTTGCCCTCCCTGTTGTGCACCAACGCCTTCCCCCTGAGTATTCTCCAATTCGTCCACCTCAGTTGTGGGTCCAGGAGACCCTTGACTGGCCCGTCGTCCTCTTCCTCCCCTGCCTCGGGACTGTCGCCCTCTTCTTCCCATGCCCCGGGACTGTCGTGGCTCGTGGGTCGCAGCATCCTACCCATGATCGTGGGTTGCACGATCAATGGCCTCGCACGCCCTGGGTCCCTGCTGGCCGCGCCTCCCGCGTGCCCCTCGCCTTCCTGCCGTTGTTGTACCCTCGAATTCCGCCGCCTCCACGACGCATGGCTGACAGGCAGCCCCGAGCGAATCTTGCCCACCATCCAGGTGGCGCCTTCTGAGTCCGCGTGAACTGGACCCTCGCCGGCTGCGTGCTGTGGACCCTCGTCCTCCGCGTGAGATTATTCCTCCTGATTCGTCCTGGCCTCTGCCACGTTGCCTAGTGATCCGCCCCGCGCCTCGGGCGAAGTCAACGCCGCCTGCCACGGAACTCGCAGTTGGGTTCTTGGACCTCGATCGAGCCATTGTCTTCATTCGCACACGTCCCTGGGCAGAGCTCTCGCCTAGCGCTGCCGCCCTGTTGTCGTCAATCCTTCCTGCCTCGTCGCCGTCGACCATAGCTTGACCTCCAGCAGCGCTCGCTCCAATGAAATCCGTGTGCACATCAGGTATGGAATCTCCTCCCCCGTCGCTGTCTTCTATGCTATCCTCGTTACTAGATCCCTCAGAATTGAGCCTCCTTTCATTTCGCATGAGTTCATCTAAATTTGTGTCGTCTTCCTCCTTAGAGCACCCATGCAGTGAACCAACCGTGCTTTGTTCAAGTAAATCTGCGTCATCGTCACTCTCTTCTTCTGCATGCGCGCTTTCCCTTTGTCCTTCAGCAGTCGCAACGGGGGCGTTTGTGGATGTTCGAACTGCCGCCCTCTGTAGCCGCAGATGGTGAGCCAGGTCCGCTCCCGTCGCCTGATGCAGATCCGCTCCCGTGGCCTGGTGCAAATCCGCTCCCGTGTTGTGATGCAGATCCGCTCCTTTATTGTAAGGCTGGTCCGCTCCGATGCTGTGAGGCAGATTCGCCATCGACTGCAAGATCACACCACCATTCAGTACGTAGCCATTCGTTGATGTCGTTGTTGAAGCCATGCCGCTCACCCTCTGTCCTTGGCCGCTTCCACCTAAGAATTGTTGTTGCATGGTACCGCCACAAAAATCTAAGGCCAGATGGTGTGGCTTGCCTAGTGAGTCCCTCTCTCACGGGCTGCGCAAGTAGAATTCGTGCGTTGAGCAATCGAATTAGCCTCTGCGCTTGTTCAGCACTATACCCCTCCGTTGCACACCACGCCTCAATGATGTTCTTTCCTCGTTCAAGTTTAGCACGATCTAGATCTAGCTGCGTCGACATTTTCTCAGATATTGGAAAGTAGAAATTGCTGCGACATACTAAACCGCTGTTTGCTAGCACTCTATTTGTTGTGTAGAAGTTCTCTCATTGTTCTAAACTCATGACTTTGAATACAAGAATCCAAATAGTCATTTTTATGCAACTCTCTGTACTTTCAGAAACCTTGTCGTTTTAGTGCAAGCCGGGAATCCTTGTGCCGTTACAGTCTTCCCGTTGGCTCCAATGAATGTCGAATGAATCCGCCACCGAAATGTTGTTGATCAGGCCTTATTGGAGTACCGTTAGCTAGTCTCAAAATCGAATGCACCAGATCTGATCACCGTTGCAGGACGCGGCTTTACTCTTGAACATGTTGGTTAGGCACATAATTGCTCAAAACCGCCGGCTGCAAATTCATTACGCCCATTCTAGAAAGTGAAAAAATTCAAATTTGAAGTTGTATGAGTAAAGCATGAGCTTGTCGATGCATAGATTCAAACTGTAGTAGATAGCCTTCAAACTTTCGAGCCAGTCTTTGTTGCAGTGCGATGGTGACATGTGGCAATCTCTCGTCGCCCAATGCGCACCGCATTCAAAGCTAGAATCTGTAGCTTTGTCAGGGTCAAGCCGTGACCAATGTCCACATCAGCCTCACAAGCAATGGGCAGGGGTCCTAAAATCCTTTTGTGCGCCCGGAACGGCCGTCCATTCGACCATTGTTCATCCAAATCCATCCCATTATCTCATCCGGTCTCCTCAAGGAAGCTCAAAAGTTTCACATAATTTTGGAGAAAATAGAACACTATGAGTGATAAATCTCTCTCAAAATTTACAAATACGGTATTTTTGTATAAAACTTTCATACGTGTGACCGTAACTACCTGTAAAATCTATGGTAAAAAAAATCACACTTCAAAATATGCATGATGGATGAGAAAAACGGCTTCAAATCTGTACATCATGCAAATTCTGCATGGTTGGGCAGTTAGGGGTTAACTCAATCTCTTGCAATGAAAACCCAAGGAGAGTACACCTTCTTTTCTCCTCTGTTCTGCACTGCAGCGGCAGATAAAAGAGACTGGAGAAGCAAGCCCTAAAGAAGCGAAAATTCCCACCGGGTGTTCTCTATCCCTAAAGCTTTAGAGACAGGACCTCAGAAGGAGATGGGGATACAGAAACAACGTTCCCACTCACAAAACAACGTTCCCACTTACAAAACAACGTCCCCACTCACGGTTCTCCTCATATTGTATCTCTAAAATATAGAGACATCTGTAAGAGTTTGCCCCAATTCTCTATCCCGACGCTCATTTAGAGAACGAGCGAGGTCTCATCTGTATTTGACCGCCTTGAGATCTCATCTGCATTGACTGACTTTTGAGGGATACAGAACACCCGGTGAGACCCATGCAAGCATGCATGCATCGACAACGAAGACAAAGTCTGAGAAATGAACCAACATCGATCAATGCTCCGGACCCATTTCTTCTCCCTATGCTGAGCCCATGCTGGCTCTCTCTGTTTCATGCACACAATGTGCACAACACACCACTCACAACTCATTTTCAGACTGTCTACTACTGATCATGCATGCATGCTACGTACTCCTCGTTGATTTGTAATTTGCCCTTTCACCGTGACATGTGCGATGCTGCGTTGCACAGCTGCGGAATCCAAACCTCTCTTCTCTTAGATGCCTCAAACCGCTAAGTTATCATCAAGCAAGCAGAATCTAGATATTTTTATACGTTTGCTGTGAACAATAAGAACAATAATAATTGATAATAGTATTATTACTGTACAAGAGTGGTGAGTGGTGACCTACAAGAGCGGAAGCAGCAGCAGCAGCAGCAATCTCGATCGGCAGCTTAGTTACTGCTCCGGATGATTGAGCATAGTATATTATGCTAGCTAGCTTGTGAAACCAATCATTCATTCATTCATTCGAGGGAGGGAGGGAGGGAGGGAATGATTGATTGCATTGGTTCGTTCGTTAATTGTTCATGCTTTGTGGCGTCGATAGATCCAGTGTTGACCATCGGGCTCCACGCGCAGACCATTCAGCTTGGCAAACAGGTCCACCGCGCGCCGCACGCCGCGCTTATCAGCGGCCGTGAAATAGTCGTGGCCGAACATGACGCCCCCGGGACGCAGCAAGCGGTACGCGATGTTGATGTCCGCCCACGCGGAGTGGAAATCATGCGACGCGTCCACTTCGATCAAATCCGCGGAAATGCCCCACTTGCAGAAGCTGGACAACGACGCCACCGTCCCAAACGGCAACGGCAGGATCCGTCCCGTCATGTTCCGGTACCTCACGTTTTGGAGGAACTGGTTCATGAGCATGGCGTTCCCGTTCTGCTGCTTGATGTCCGCGAATGGCCCGCTGCGGAACCCCGGCCACCCCCGGAAGTCGTCGAAGCAGAAAATCTCCGTTGCTAACCCTAGCTCCGCGGCGATGGCGCCCATGTGCGTGGCCGATGCGCCCAGGAAGCTCCCCAGCTCGATCACGACCCGGGGCCTCACCTGCAATTCTCTTTCCTCTTACTTTTCAAGGGAGTCCCATTGGCGATAAACTGAAAGTTGAAACTTGCAAAACACATAGCAATTTTTTATTTCGATTTACAATTTCTTTTACTAAAAATATACAGACAGCATTCTACAGAGTTCTTGGCTATGATTCATGCATACCAATGACCGGTAGGGGAAAATTATGGCGATATACTCTAATTCTTTTACCCAATTAATTTTTCTTATAGCCACATAGCAAGCCCATTTCTCAAATAGCAAGTTGGCGATCAATATAGCCACTGTAAGAAAATTCACCTCTTCCATGAGGCGCCGGAACACCGTCTTCTCGGATCCCCACCCGGAAACTCGCTCTGGCTTAAGAAGAGCAGCCACGCCCGGCGGTGGGAAATTCTCGTACGGGGAAACGCCGTCGAAAAGCTCCCGGGTCAGAAAGGGTCGAATTGCGTCGGGCGCTAGTACGCCATTCTTGTTGCAGCCTGTGTGAAATGTGATCAAGTCCGTGGAGAGCATATTGTGGCCGCGCAATGGCGGCTGCGGCTCCTTGCAGCAATCGTCCACGTGAACGTTTTGTTGCAGGGGCTGTTCCACGGTCTCGATGGAGGTTCGAAGTTGCTGCGGAACTTGTGCACAGTCGGGGGCTGGGATGATTAGTTGCTGCTGGGCTTTGATTGTACGCAGAAGGGGAATGGCTGGAGAGGTGAGCACCCCGAGCAGATACGCCAGGACTGCCACCACGAAAAGCGGCCTGTATGGTCCTCCCATCAGCACCGTCGATCTCCACGTCGCCATTGCAGCCGCATTCAGTCTCATGCTCCGTAGACCTCCACTTTCAAACGTGACTCGAAATTGAGGCCATCACCGACCTGGAGCCATGGACAGAACGAACAAGTCAGTGAAATCAGACTACGTACCCTATACTCGTCGCTTGACTGGTTCCATCATGCACAGTTCTTCGAATCAATTAATTATATCAAGGTGCAATAACAAGCGAATGATTCAGGAATCGCTAAGGGCTGACTCTAGTTCGCCATGGCTGCTCAGGACGTGCATACTCCGATTCGTTAGTGTCTGACCCTGAGGAAATCCTACACCGCACGCACAAGTACTCACAGGAGAAACGAAGTGAGGTGCTCGTGGCCAATTCCACCAATTGACGAAAAACCTCAGCTAGCTAGCTGGGGCCCCCGCCAGGAAAAATGAAGTTCAATACACAGAGCCCTTCAAGATCAAAAACTAGCGTCTTCCTGCCACACGAGTGCAAGCAGCAGCCCTGACACATATAGAAATATAAATTGTTGAAACAGTCACCTGGTCGCCCGCCCGCAGACGGAACGCGTCCGAGCTTGTCGGTGGAACCAGAAACGTGCTCCTCACTGACACCAAACCCACAAACTCTTCGGCAATTTGTGATCAAACACACAGACCGCTACTGTCATTGGCAATCCAAATTATCGACAAGGTGCGATTCACGGGTGGATGGTACTGCTCATGATCGAAGCCAGGGATCAAAGAGCCGGGTAGCTAGAAAGGCAATGAAAGTGAAGCTACGTACGTACAGACGAAGAGTGTAGCTAATAATTATGTTTTGTGCCGTGCAAGCATAATTCTTAGAATAAGAAAGTATGAAGTTTTATAATTCCAGCTCGTGAGGATTGCGGGTCAAAGGGCGATGATAGTGATAATGATGATGCTGCTGGTGCTGACTGAGTGAGAGAGTGAGTGGGGTCGTGGGGGCGTGCAGGTAAGCATAGCTTAGCTAGCCACAGTAATTTACGTTGTAAATGGATCCATGTGGGAGGCTCCAGTGCAAGTGTGACAATTGGACGACAGCGCAGGATATCCGGAAAAGCTGGCTGATCTCCGCTAGCGCGGACACGGGCGCCACGACGACGACGACAATGACCCAGCTACTCCCGTCCTTCCTTCCTTCCGTCCGTCCTTGTCCTGTGTGTGCGCTAACTTCAGCCTTTCCAACTCCCACGGTCTCTTCGCTACAGCCTTCGGCCCTTTCTGCCCCGTTGACCCCTACAGGACCGAATTGGGAGAACCAACCCCCACACTGGGACCAAAGATAAAAAACAAGAACAAAAGTTGGTCCCCATTTTTGAATATGGTGGGTCGTCATAGACAAACTTGAGGTCGTAGACCCCAAATATAGAATTAAAATTTCCAAAAAAAATCACCCAGACCTTTAAAATGAGAAAACCTAAAAACTGAGAGATCTCAGTGTGGGGTTGGTTCGCCCTCCCCTACAGGACCAAGGAGGGCCTTGTGTTTTTCTTGCTACACTGAAGTCACCATATGCTATGGCCCCCGGTGTTTACAAGAGGCTTTCCTACTCCCTCCGTTTCATGATAAGAGTTCACATTTTTTGCCTATTTTTTTCCTAGTTTTTGTTCTGTGTTTTATACTTCAAATTGTGAGCATTCTTCAAAAGGATGAATGTACCCATGTCATCACCCACCAACGATAAATGGTGATTGGGTTAACGGTTTTAGGGTGGAACAATGATGTCAACGCTCATGGGTGGGAGGGCTCATGGCTCTTCATATATTATCTCTTTCGATTTTATTATACGTGTCTTTTATGTTTTTATAGATTTCATCTTGGAAGTTGAGGGGTTTAGAAACCCCTGATTGTAGCAATCAAAAATAATTTCCTTCCCACTGTGTATTTCTTGTTGAATTTCTTCAATTTCTCAACTTGTTAATAAACGCAATTATAAATTGTTCAAAATGTTTCAATCTCTTGCCCTCGCTTTTGCCACATTGATTACATTTTGTCTAAAAAGTTTGTTTTAAATGTAATTTTGGGTTGGAGTCTCATGATTTTTGATAGTTTTTATGAGACACATGCAAATGCACACTAACAACTTAGAAGTAAAATATGCACTAAAATTTAGGCGTGTAGGGGTTAAATTAGGGGTTGAAGCCAACAAAGATAATGAACCTTAGGGAACTATAATTAATCTAAAGTCTACCATAAAACAAGTCTAAACTTTCTCAAAACTTCAAAAATCAAGAGCAACAAGGCAATTAGCTTAGTACCAAGTGCCAAGTTAGCATATGACATGAAACCTAATGAATTGATCACATTCCAACATGTGACAATTATCAAGTTGAGCACAATGATATTGTAGGCGATATTATATGCATTGTGCGTGATGTGTGCAAAGACACAACAGAAGCAAAGAATGTATACATGCAATGTAAATAGAAGGCTCTCAGACTCCTTATAAATAGTTAAGTTATTGTTACAATGCTTTAGAAAGGCTCAACTTATGTACGAACTCGGTAGGCTGCCTTTTGGTTGTTCTTTTTATTTTTGTACACCAACTCATTCTTTTGAATTTTGAATCTTTTTTCATTTTTGCACATCAACTCTCTCTTTTTGAACTATGAATCTTCTTATCATTCTTGTTCACCAAATTTGGAATTTACATGTTCTACCATATAATTTGAGCAAAGTTTTTTTTTTTTTAAACGGTATCATTCAATCACTTAGCTCTATACACATTATTGTGATGACTGTTTGTTTTGAACTAGAATCGCAAGGTAAACAATCCTAGGTGGAAGTAACATCTTTTTATAATTCAAATTATAAATTTATTTGCTATTGATTGTATATATCAAGTATCTTACCTTTTGACAAGGGAGGTATGCTTCCACAAGGTAGCCGTTGGCTTTCTGATTAACAAGTCGCATTCCCCTATGTCATCTCTTGATTTTGGTCAACATTGCGATACAAGTCAAATGTCTATGTCATGGTGAGACTTCATTACCGACATGAACTGGTTTTGCAGACCTAAGCATGTTGCTTTTTGTCCATCTAACATTGGAATTGCATCTACATAGACCTAGCTAAGGTAGATGTACCTTAAACTACTAAAACATTTAAAACCACCAACTTCTACACCCTTTCTTCATTTTAGGGAGGAAACGTAAGTTGTCGGTACATGACTTAACTTTTGAACAATTGATGCATAAGTCATGTAATGAAAGCCTACATTTCCTTTCTGAAATGAAAGAGGGGTGTAGAAGTTGGTGGTTTTAGGTGTCATTGTGGTTTAAGGTATGCTTACCTTAGTAGATATTAGACAGTGAATAATAGATAAGAATTAACGGATAATTTACACTAAAGTCCCCAAACCCTAATTTTGACCTTTAACCCTAATTTGAAAATCAAACTATTCACATAACTAAAAATTTCAAATAGAACTTGGAGTTTTCAAAATCTTTGTGAGATGAAGATTTCTGTTAGTTGTGTGTTCATATCTCATAAATATATAACCCTTGAAGGGCCGATGGGGATAGTAGATACGTTGTCGTATTTTTGACATTTGTTGTTAATAGAAAGTTTCAAATTGAGACCCCTATAGCTCATTGAAATCATCTTGACGTGAATTTTAACTTCACTTTTGATCTTAAATCCATAGGAGGTGTGGAACCATGTCAAATATAATGAAATATTGTTGTATAATATTGATCAGAAAGAGTTCTTTGAACCTTTAAGGGTTAATATCCAAAGACCCCTAAATGCTGCGGACTCCTAAATTCCACCGACAATGTTGAGGTGATTCACTTTGAAAAATTATACTTGGTAGAGTCTAACTCAGATTAGAAAGTATACTTGATTTAGTATTTTAAAATATACTTTGTTGTGTTCAATATATTTTTATTTTTATTTTTTGCTCCAAACAATTCATTAAAAACGAGTCGCAATCAAAAAAATGGTCTTTGGGGAGCTTAGGGGTTAAGCTAGATTGACACAATCTAAATTCTTAAAGTAATTGCTTTATGGAATTTATTCTTGTTTATTTGACACTATCATTTACACTATCAACTTAGGTATCATCCCTCTTGTAAAGTCTTAACTAGATACATCATGAAGACTAGGTAGCTACTTATTAGCCAATAAAATCTAGTATAATCATGTAATGAATAATAAATTGCAATTGTTATTCTCACCCTCCTATCACTCCAATTGGCTTTATTTACAAAAATATATATAAAGTTGAGTTCTTATCTGGTTTTTAGTGACAAAATTGAGTGAGACAGGTAAAATATGATTCTATGGTCATAGGTCCAGGTATTTAGGGGTTAATTAAAAGGACTACTAATTCATAATTTTAAAATGAAAAATTTAATTAATCATGTTGTGAAAAATATTATAGAGGTGGGTGAGAGGAAATTCCCTTTAACGTGCATGCATTCACATAATGGACAATAAACAGATTGTTAGCATTCTCTTGACTACGTCCCATATAGTTTTTCTTCCGTCGAAATTTTCCTTGGTTTTTTGTTCATTGACTACCATTTGTACAATATTGTGAATTTGTTTGAAACTATTAATGAAAATCTTGCAAAATTAGTTTGAAACTATTAATGGAAAATATGATAAATCCAGCCATAGATATGTGATCTACACATTGGGATTTAAGAGCAGCTCCACCGCAGCCCTCCCAGGGCCCTCCCAACTCCAGAAGTAAATAAAAAGTGCTCAAGGCCCTTGATCCTAGCGTGTCAAGAAATGGCCCTTCAAATCACTATTTAGTTGACTAAATCCCCACATTCTACTTGTGATTGGTCCATTGAATATTTAATGTGCACTTTTGATGTGTGAGGGCCCTCCAAGGGTGGGGGAGTGTGAGTGCAAGGGCCCTCCAAATGTAAATGAATAATTTGAGCGAGTCATCTATGGCGTGTAGGAGTGGGGATGCTCTAACCCTTGAACGTCAGGAGGGCCTGGACAAGGCAGCTCGAAAGGCGTCTAAATTTTTGTAGGAGAGAGAGGAAAAAAATAAAATGTTTTTTTGTTTTTGTTTTGGAGAAATGACTCAATTGCCGGCATTGTTTTGGCATTGTAACAACGGCACTTTTCAAGAAACGACCTTAACTACCCCAACCTCAACTTTTGTTCATTCTGATAACTTTGATTGTTTGCCAATGATTCCACAATCTCCCAAATGAGGCGCAAATTTGGAATTTAGATCATTTTTTAGTAGCTTTCCAACGCACCAATCCTTGCTTGGTTTGATTGAGAAAAACTACACTAAATAATGTATTTAGTGTGAGGTGATGAATATTGTGCTTACCCCTACTACTTGTCTAACACTAATTGTCAATTTGTGGGTAATTAGTGTTGGCGGTTATCATCCAATTTGATTCATTCCATTTCTAAAATTTCAGTTTTTCCATCTAAACTTTCATCTCAAGTTTCATTCCTTACTCACACTAAATATCCATATCTCAAAAGATCACAATGTCAAAACGTTCCTATTCTTCATAAATAGTGTGAGAATTCACATTTAGTGTTTTTACAAAAGTAGGTTTTTTGATATTTAGAGTGATATTCGCAATTACAGTGTCTCACACTAAATACACTATTTAGTGTACTTTTCTCAAATATTTCTTTATGAAAGTGCCCGTGGGGCTTTTTTTTTTGACGTTTAAGGGTTAGTATCAAATAAGTGAAAAGTCTAAGAGGTGAATGTATCAATATATCGATTCTTTGAATGTATCATCTTCTATGAACTCGCACTTGATGTAACATTGGAAATTAGGCAACACTGCAATGTCTCATGAAAGGTAGAGAGCATAAGCAGTGTAATGGTGACGTAAGTTTCTACAAAAGTAAAGCAAAGGATGTCCAGTGCCATCAAGCACAAGCCACGCATCACTGACATCAGAGTGCATCCCACAATGATGTTTTTCTTCAAACCAGTCACAAGGAACGCTCGTACTTGAGTGCGTACCCAAAGCTCAAATCTACACATGGGCGTCGATTTGAGCCTGACGCTCTCAAACGTACCCTGTGACTCTGCTTCAAAAGCTCTGAAATGCAGAAACGATACTTTACAAGAAATACAAGCAGTTGGAAAAATTGTGATATTTACAAAGCTCACACTGAGCCCACTGCACTCACTGTTTCCGAATGCTGAGAAGATAACCATCTAGCAGACCCCACAACATACTAGAAACAGGTCGCTATCACTACAGGATACTTGTTGATAAGCAGCCTCCCGGTACTCACTCTCTTCACAGCACATTAAGACAACTCATCTAATTGGCGACTCGCTCTTCACTCTTTAGCATTCAAACTATCCTAACCAGTTCTCTTTACCATCACTAAAAGTTTGTGGTTCCAAATAGATGCGCAATCCATCTCGTATTGAACATGATATTGTTCAATCTTGTGAGACGGAATTTCATCGGTTTGTAGTTTTGAGACCAAGAAAACCCCTCCACGAAGAGAACACTACAAGGCTTCTGATGTAGACAGATGGTGGTACAAAACTTAAAGAAGCTGATGAGCATAGTTTCACCTCCAACCCTTCCTCACTGGTCCTATTGATCCTTTTTTAAGGCCAGACATATCGCCTTACATATTGTACGCCATTCATACATGAAAACTGAAGCCCACTCGAAGCCATTTCTTGAATGAGACTGTCCCACGAACAGAAGAGTAGCGTTCATCGTGGTTCACTTTCGCTCCAAACTCTCAATAGCCACCCCCGTAGCCACCCCCGCGGCCCCCACCATAACCACCGCCGCCACCATAGCCCCCTCCACCAGAACTTCTTCCACCGTAACCACCACCACCACCACCACCACCACCACCACCACCACCTGATTGATTCGGACAATCCCTAGCAAAGTGCCCACCTTGGCCACATTTGTAACAATTGCCACCACCAGCACCACCGCCACCTCCATACCCACCTCCATAGCCGCCGCCACCGCCTCCTCCATAGCTGCCACCGCCTCCTCCGTAACTGCCACCACCCCCTCCATATCCAGACCCACCCTGGCCGCCAGCGTTTGGACAGTCTCTGGCAAAATGTCCTTCCTGCTTACATTTATAACATTCTGTACTACTCCCTCCTCCAGACCCTCCCCCATACGAACCAGTAGCAGCAGAGCCTCCATAAGCACTTCC
The DNA here is from genome assembly GCA_022496805.1 of Pohlia nutans. Classification (NCBI taxonomy): domain Eukaryota; kingdom Viridiplantae; phylum Streptophyta; class Bryopsida; order Bryales; family Mniaceae; genus Pohlia; species Pohlia nutans. The sequence continues at coordinate 21,828,726 of CM040094.1, forward strand.
ACTTCCACCGTATCCTCCACCATAACCACCTGTTGTGCCTCCGTAGTTATTCACTGGCTCCACAGCTGGCTTTGCAGTAGGTGTATAAACTGACGCGCCATATGCAGGTGTCGCACTTGGGTAAACACCTGCAGCACTCTTAGCTGCGCCATATTCTGGCTCTCCCATATTCAGATTTTTGATCCAACCTAGCATTAGCTTACTCTCTGCAACCCAATCAATATGGTCTACCTTGACCAACGTAGACTTGACTCTTTGCTCATCATTGTATGTTTCTTCTCTAACCTTTAACTTGATCACATGCTTTGTGAAAGTAAGCTTCTGAATAGCTTCGCTAAATCTTTGTGGTTCATCTTGACTCCACATAAAAAGATCCTTCGCTTTATGCTGCATGAGTTCCTCTCCGCCTTCCTGGAAAACTGTAATCCATGTTGGGCCTGTATGATCCATAACTTGAATGTTGAGCAGATATCTGCACAAAATACTCAAATCGAGTTAGCATGAAAGAGAAAAAGCATCTTACACCAGCTAATTACAACTTGAAGATAGATCTAGGGACATGTATGTCTGACATAAGGATGACAAGTGTGTCCCTTTTGACCTCTCTAATCAATAAACGCGATTAGCATGTCGAATTACTAAACATTTGAAAGCAAGATGCTCAGCTGACCTGTAGTCGCAATCAGGTACAGAACGATCACATCTGTCACAACGCCATGTGCCGTCTCCATTGTTGGTCACTTTCTTCATACACTGCTTACCATTCACCTCAAGAGGACAGGCTGGATAGCAAAAATTCTCCGGTTTAATATAAAAAACAGTGGCTCTTACTGTAATCCAATCAGGCTTGTCACCTCGACCTAGTCCTTCATCCTTGATGGCAGCAACAGTTTTGCGCTGATCAACCCGGCCTCCACCTCCACCTTCTCTGGATATAGAGACGGTTGCTGAATTTTTTCCCTCCCGATCAAACCATTCACGCACTTTATGTGCTTCTGGATGATCAGGGTTGATGACCAACTGTGTGGAAGAGATTGTGCCCACAGACTTGCCGCTGAAGTCACTGACTCGACCTGCTTTCACTGCTAACACAGGATACGCCCCTGAATCACACAGGTCTTGTAAATCTTGCCCTTCCTTATTACAGAAAGCACCCCACATTGTAAGCTCCACACTTTTCCCGGACCAATCCTTCATCATAAGACTTCTCTTCTGTGTCTCAATGCCATTCTTGCGCAATATTGTGTTGGTAGGATTGATTGACACGACCACTCCAATAACATCTATCATCGCGTTGTTTTCCAAAACCTCAACATCAGAAATTGGCTTGAAGTCAAATAGCTGCTTGGGAATTGATGAATCCTCATCATAACAGGGTTCAATTGTCGTCTGTGATTCCAGAAATATTTCCCAGTCGTTCTTCAGATGGTTATAGGTCTTCTGTGCAGCCTTCAAAGAGCCTTTACTGATCAAGTATACCTTCCCGACCTCAACACGGTCATAAAATTGTTCCACAACGTTGTTAAAGCACGTCGCTCGAATCTCTCCACCATCTGCATCCAGCATATCGAAGGAGCAAACTTTGCCTTCTCCTTTCGCGTTATGGAACCGTCGAACTTCTGACTTAGATGTAATCCGAGCTTTGATAGTCCAACGACCCTGGTAAGGATTCAAAGCAGCAATCGGAATAATCCTGGCAGGTGCTTCGTTCTTCACAATCGGTCCTCGATTACCGTAAACAGGAGCTGGTTGATAGGCTGCCATGGGTCGCCCAAAACTGCTCTGTTGCTGACCTTGCTGACCGTATCCCATTCCGGTTCCATTCCCAGCAGAGCCCTTCTGTACACCAGGCTCAGGTTTCACTCCTGCACCAGCAGAGGCATACGGATTGTAACCTCCAGAAGGTGCCTGGCCCATATTAAACCCTCCTGCACCAGTATCAAGCCCTGTCCCCAGAGTCTGACCCAAACCACCTCCAGCAGACCTGAATCCACTGCCGTTGTTCGCGACATCCGTCACAGAAGAGGGAGCTGAATTACGTGCAGGTGGTTGCTGCTGCTGAACGCTCCCGGGACCAGGACCAGGAAGAGCTGATTGTGGCTCTCCAGCTGCATTCAGGTGCTTTGGATCACCAATAATTTCGGCCTTGGACTCCACAATTTCCATGTTCAGCACTATGATAATCCTGAGACACATAAAAAAATCCAACCTATAAGTAGCCCGCAGTCGTTCAGGACCTCTTCTCGTTAAAAACCAGATACTTCACAATTACTTCAAAAACTAAACGAAGCACCAAAAGATCGCTTCCAAAAGGTCAAACAATAATATCACAAAAGCCAATCAATACTTCCAATAGATCAAGGCACGATCGTAAAAATCCAATCCAGCTCTAACTCCAATCATCAGCATGCACTTCCAAATTCTTACTTTCTGTTCTGAACAGTATTGCAGATGTACTCCAGCAACTGCACAATCGAGCCCTTCACGGCCAAACTGTTCTTCACTTTCTCATTCAGCTGCGTCGCCAACATAGCCTGCTGAAGATGCACACCATCCGAAAGCACCAGCCGGAACCGCTCCGTCGTGGTCTGCGCATTCCCTATCTGACGAATATCGACAATCTGCAAAAAACATCCAACAACTCAATTCCAGATCAAAACAGATCCCTGAATGGCCACAATTTCTCCAGATACATTTATCATAAAAAGAACTCCATTGTTGGCCGCAAAAACATACGTATCGCACACAAAGTATCACAAACCTGAAGCACGGGGCGAAGCTCGACATCGCCATTGTTGAGCGCCACGATGGCGTTGGACGTGAGCATGAGCGCCATGGCTGGCTGAGAAAACTGTCCGTATCTCTAACCTAATTCAGGAACTTCAAAAGCAACAAAACGGCGCTGTATCACATGGCGCATTCAAAATGGAAAGAGAATGGAGCCAGGACGATGCATGGAGAAATAGGAAACCCTAGAGGTCGGGGACAATGCGAATGGCAGAGCAGAGCAGAAGCTTCAGCATGAGGCTTCGGAGAGTGAGTGCCAACCAAGTAAGCAGACGAGAGACCCCCGCCCATTTTGTTCTTTCTCTTTGTTCTGCGGGCGGGGCTTTCTGCAATAGTTTCCCGCCGCTTTGCTTCGCACCACCGACCGATGTGGATGAAACTATCATCATCCATTTCACCCCTCGTCCTCATTCATCCACGCACAACTCATCCTCACACTTTGCACAATATAAGTCTATCACCATAGGTTGGAGGGCAGGTCCGTCGTCATAACCTGTTTCTAAAAAATAGATTAACGTTTGCGGAATCGTTTTACAAATCTTTTCATGTGCTAAATAAAATCTTCAAAAAAATATTTACAAATTTGATATGTTAAAATTAACCAAAAAGAGTGTCTCAAAGTGGAAACTCTTGTTGCACTCACCTTAAACTCATTTTGAGTGCATAAAAATTATTAAAAAATAGTCTATGGTGAGTTAGAGAATAATTTAAAGCAAGGCCTTACACCACCGTGGAATAACTCATGACCTCCCCAATGTTAAGAGATGAGTTCCCACAAGTTCCCCTAAGCATAAAGGATTATTCATGAAGGAACCAAAGGACTATTTGTGAACAATACTTGTCAGAATCTGTTATTATTGGAACAAAGACTCGCCTTACAAGTTGGAAATCACAGAGTATGTTTTTTAATAACTCTATTTTAAGACCTTTTTCTTCTTTTTAACCTTTAAAGGGCAAATGGAGATAATAGATACGTTGGTGTATATTTGACATTAGTTGTAAATAGAAAGTTCCAAATTTAAATCTTAATAGCTCATTAAAATCATGTCAGCGCGAATTTTAACTTCATTTCTATCTTAAACCGATATGAATTATAGAACCATGCTACATACAATAGAATATCGGTGTATGATATTGGTTAGAAAGGACTTTTTGGACATGTAAGGGTTAAGTTTTTTTTTTTTTTTTTTTTCCTTTTGGGTTTTGTTGGTTTTTTTTTTAGTGCAAGGGTTGTGCCAATCCTTATCCTCCACCTATGGTAGTGGTCTAGTGGCAAAGTTTGAATGGTGGGATTAGCCTTTACGCTAAGTTGGGTTTAATTAGTTTGAAACCTTGAATGCAATATAGACTTTACAATAATTTGAATATATATAAGGAAAACAAAATCAAATATGGATTAACATAGAATGGGATGTAGATGAAAATGGTATAAAAATAAAACTATCTAAAAGCCACGCCAATTGAAGTGGTTTTTAACCCCTAAATGACAGAGGGGGTAAGGACAAAACCTAAATGTGTTATAATATGATGCTCATACAACTTCGATGAAGTTTGGTCCAAAAGAGAAAATGAGAAGCACGATGTTTAGTAATTATCCGTATGGTCAAACTTTCAAAAAATGTTTTAGATACTCATTAAAGGAATTTAGAAGCATTTATCGTTGAATATTCACCAAAATTACAAATTTTATTTTTAGAATTTGATATTTGGTATGATTGGTTGAAACTAGAAATTCTATTCTAAAGTTAAAAAAAGAAAATTTTTAGAAAGAGGGAACATCATTACTTTTCCAAAATAGTAAGTTTTGTAACACTAGGACAATGTTGAGGTGTTTGTCTTTGAAAATTTCTCCTTGGAGTTTAACTTGGATTGACATGATTCAAATTGGATTGGAAAGTAAACTTGATTTCCTATTTGAAAATATTTTTTATTTAAAAATAAGTAAAAATTGATTGCGGGCAGCCCGCTAAAAAAGGGCAGCGACCATAAAATGATTGTTTGGTCACTTAGAACACTGAATTAGGAATTTTTGCACTTGGCCATATGACAATGCACTTGTCGCCCATCGGATGAAAATTGACCTTTTTCAATTTGCAGGGGGGTATAATTTTGGTACTCGTGGGTTTTACGGGCTGGGAATTTAGAAAGTGTTAAAGTGGGAATTTTGGGGTTTCAACTTATTCCAATCAAGCAAATTTGGTGATACATGCATTTTAAAATGTTGCATTTGGTACTTCATTTATTCCAGACCAATGTATTAAGGGAGGTAGGCCAATGTATTAAGGAGGTAGTCAAAATGGATACAAAGTTATCGACATTTTTCTACCAAAACATCAAGTCATTCAAATCACTCATGCATGATCAACTGAATAATACATGTTGCGCTATACTATACAACTATTACTGCTACGTAATGCAACTCATAGTACCATGTTTCTCATACAACGTACTAAACCTATTAATATGCATCAAGGTCATTCTGCAAACGTTTGTTGTCCCTCTCTTCTAATTGTAGTGCAATATACTCCATCAAATGCGGTTTTGCTTTTGTTGGAATTTTGATCTTTGCTTCCTTCAGCTCACCATGAACTGGGACATTGTTCTCAAGTACAAGCCCACTCCTTGTTTTTATCGGCACATTTTTCCATGAAAATATAGTCGCGTTTTTTACAACCCATATGTGTCCCTCACCAGATGGCTCCCAAAATGCTTCCATGCAATTCGTATACCTTGCTCTACTAGACTCCCGGTCATCTTGCATTCCATGTCCTCTCATGGGCCGATACTGCACAAGCTTCATCTTTGCAACCCATTTGCCTTATTCAAACTTCAGCACCTTCCTCACATAGAACAGTACACCAGCTCGCACTTCTACTGGTTGCACGGTAAGAGCCACAAAGTGCCAAACTCTGATGTCATTTTCTGGATTGAATGGTGGGAAAGGATCTTTAGCTCCTACAATAGATGTTGTGGTTGTTGCTCCATCCATAGCAACCACAACTCTTCTCCTTGGTATCGTTGTCACGGCCACAGCCAAAGGTCTCTCCCTGCGAGGACCAAAGTATTGTCAAGCTTCTAAAGTCACAATGGTTAATACATTGAAAATTTTAAGAATACCATTACAAAATACTATTTATGAAGGAATATTTCCAAAATGGGTTGTGTTGGTTTGATTTTATGGTTACTGCATTTTGTAGATATTGTTAAATTAGTTCATATTTTTACCTAAAGTTGTTGGTATATATACTGGTCTTTCACTAGTTATATTAACTCCTAAAACACACAATTCGCTATTTATGCACTTGGTCAAGTGCGCTCATTTCATAAACATATTTGACTTTAAAAAAAACCGGTGAAAAAGTTCTCTAAAAAACATCAATGTTCTCTTTTTACAATCACTTAAATTGTAAATAAATAATTATTTTAATTATTTTTTATTCTTATCTTTATCTTTTCTTTTATCTTTTCTTTCATCTTTTCTTTTTCAACTTGATTTCTTTCTTGTCTTCTTTCTTGTCTGACTCCCTCTTGTCTTTCTTTTGTCTTTCTTCTTCTTCAGTTGTGGTCGCTGAACTTGAAACAATGGGAGCAAACCCAAAAAAAAAAAAAAAAAAAAAAGTTTTTTTTTTTTTTCTCTTTCGGGTTGGCGATGACGTGCTGTTGAACCCTAAATGGCAGCCGCTTAAAAAAAAAAAAAAAAAATTTCTTCCTTCTTTTGGTTGGCCGTGGGGTGCTGCTAAATCCTAAATGGCGGCCGCCCAAAAAAATAAAAAAAATAAAAAATAAAAAATAAAGTTTTTTTTTTCTGACTTTTTTCAAATTTTACTATTTTTAGCCTCTAGGTACGCAGCCGCGCACCCAAAGACCCTCCCATCTCCCTCTCGTCTTCTTCTCCTCTCCTCACATATACAGAAGAGAGGAGAGGGATGCGAGAGGGAGTGGGAGAATGATGAGAGAGACCCTCTCCTCTCCCCTATATATATGAGGAGAGGGGAGAGAGATGGAGAGGAGATGGACGTAGAGAGGGAGATGAAGATGGAAAGAGAGGTGAAGATGAATAGGGAGATGTAGAGGGAGATGAAGATGTAGAGGGAGATGAAGATGTAGAGGGAGATTGAAGGGTCTTTGGTATTGAAGGTAGAGAAGATTGCACAAGGCACACACACACAAACACAAGGAATGCGTAGAAAGAGATGATCTTTACTCAAAGGCCTTCCACCTTAAGTAGTGTACACTAGGAGGTCACCATGGACAAACCATATGGGATAACTCATCACAAGGACACTCTAGAGATCAGCCCATGCCTAACCCCTCCTCCCACACACCATTATTTAGCACCCGTACGTCTTTGGCTTCTAGCAATACTACGTTGCATCAATTACCTCAATACTCCCACTTTGCGTAGAGCCAAAGCCTCTAAGTCCAAATGCTATTACTAATCGTTGGTGTCGGTCTCTACAAAGACCCTTTGTGAGCACATCCGCCACCATGTGCTCCGTTGGGCAATACTCCAAATGTATAACTCCCAATTCCAACTTCTCCCGAATGAAGTGGTATTGCACATCAATGTGCTTCGTGCGTGAATGATGTGTAGGGTTCTTTGCAAGTGAAATGCACCCTTGGTTGTCACACATAATCGTTGTAGCCTCACCTTGTGTGCAACCCACATCCACCATTAGTTGCCTCAACCAAATGGCCTCCTTCGTGGCATGGCTCGTAGCCATGTACTCGGCCTCCACCGTTGATGTCGCCGTCGTTTGTTGCCGCTTGCTATTCCACGACACCGCTCCCGATCCGACCTTGAACATGTAGCCCGTTGTCGATCTTCGATCGCTCGTGTCTCCCGCGTAGTCCGCGTCACAATAGCCGCTCAACACAATGTCTTTGCCTCCAAGACACAACTTCACATCGCTTGTGCCCCTCAAATAACGCATGATCCTCTTGACCGTCATCCAATGCATCGAGCCCGGTCTCGCCATGTGTTGACTCACCACGCTAATTGGATACGCAAGGTCGGGCCGTGTCGCAATCATCGCATACATCAACAACCCCACCGCTTGCTTGTATGGCACCTCCGCCATCGATTTAGCCTCCATCGCATACTCCTCCTCCGAAAGCTTGATGAGCTTGGAGTTTGCATCCAATGGTGTTGCCACGGGCTTACAATCCTCCATCCCGAATCTCTTGAGCACGTCCATCACATACTTGCCTTGACTCATGGTGATAGTGCGTGTAGCCCTATCACGCACAAACTCAACACCAAGACAAAAGTGCAATTCTCCAAGATCACTCATCTCGTACTCTCTCTCAAGCATGGCTTTTAATGCATTCATTAAACTCATGAGGCTTGCAAGAATGATCAAATCATCAACATATATGATCACAATCACCACATGTTGCCCCTCTTGCATGAAGTAGAGACTATGATCCGCAATGCTCCTAGTAAACCCGTGTGCAACCAAGAACGTGTCAATCTTTTGGTACCACGCTCTTGGAGATTGTTTCAACCCATACAATGATTTTTGCAACTTACAAACAAGGTGCTCATTACCTTGTTGCACAAACCCCTCAGGTTGCACCATGTAGATGTCCTCCTCCAAATCGCCATTCAAAAATGCGGTCTTCACATCCATTTGATGCATCTCCAAGTCCAAGGCCGCTCCAATGGCAAGAATGCATCGAATGGTGGTGAACTTGGCCACGGGAGCAAATGTCTCGTGAAAGTCCACCCCATGCACTTGCGCGAACCCCTTGGCTACTAATCTTGCCTTGTGACGCACAACAATACCCGAAACATCCCTCTTTGTCCGAAACACCCATTTGCAACCAATGGGGTTGCGATCCTTTGGAATGGGAGTTAATTGCCACGTACCGTTAGCAATTAGAGAGTCGTACTCCTCTTGCATGGCGCGCTCCCACTTGACCGCATCCTCACCTTGCATGGCTTCTCGAATGGTCAATGGACCATCCGATAATGCCACATTCGCATGCTCGTCCTCCACTTGAGGGAAGATGTGGTTCTTCCACCATTCTCCAGGTGGCTTGCGCGATCTCTCGGGGTACCGCCGCTCGCTTGAAGAAACTTGCTCCTCTTGCGTGCCCTTTGCGCCATTCTTGGCCTTTGAGCTCGATGGCGCTTCAACAACCTCCGTGTCGCCAGCTTCGTCATCACCGTCCTCATCACCTACATCAACAACACTAGGAGACTTGGAGGGTGTGTCCACCAAAACGTCTCCACTACTCCCACTTGGACCAACCTCCAAAGGAGCCTCCATCGTAGACTCCTCACAAAATGTCACATCACGTGACCGAATGATCTTCCTCGTGTCCACCGACATGAGTCTATACGCCTTGGTACCTTCACAATACCCAAGAAACACACATTTCAAGGCCTTAGCCTCGAGTTTCGTCCTCCGTTCGTCGGGAACCTTCGCATATGCAATGCATCCGAAGATGCGCATGTGTGCAACACATGGTTGCCTCCCACTCCACGCTTGCTCCGGCGTCATGCCTTCAACCGCGCTTGTTGGACACCGATTGCGTGTGTATACCGCATTCACCACCGCTTCCGCCCAAAGGTCCAACTTCAAGTTTTGAGCGTGCAACATGCTCCTCGCCATCTCTACAATGGTGCGATTTGCGCGCTCCGCAACTCCATTTTGTTGAGGCGTGTACGGGGCCGAAGTTTGGCGTGCGATGCCTTCATTCTTCAAAAGCTCGTCAAATTTCTTGGACATGTACTCGCCGCCATTGTCCGACCGAAACACCTTGATCTTCAACTCGGATTGGTTCTCCACCAATGTCTTGAACTCCTTGAACTTCTCAAAGCACTCACTCTTGGCTTTGATAGGGTAGAGCCAAATCTTCTTTGAAAAGTCGTCGATGAAGGTCACAAAGTACTTGCAACCTCCCATCGACGTGGTCTTCATGGGGCCACACACATCCGAATGCACGATCTCCAAAACTTTTGTGGCCCGTGTCGCCCCTTCACCCGCAAATGGCAACCGTTGTTGCTTGCCTTCAATGCAACCTTCACACGTGAATGTAGAAGCATCCACTTTCAATTGATGAAGATCCATACCGCTTACCATGCCGCGTAGTGTCTTCACACTCTTGATGTTCAAATGGCCAAGTCGACGATGCCACAACGCCAACTTGTCGTCCTTCAAGTTTGAATTTGCCAACGCCGCCGATTCCTTCGAATGCACCTTGGAGAACTTGATGTGGTACAAGCCTTCGTGTTCTTCAATGATGGCCACCTCATCTCGACTCGGTGACAACACATAACACCCCTTATCACTAAACTCTACTCTCAAGTGCTTTGCCACTAGTTGCCTCACCGATAGTAAATTTGCCGTTAGTTTGGGAACGTGGAGGACATCTTGGATAGTGATTGTCTTCACACGACCCCTCACCTCGGTGTCTACAACAATTTGGCCCTTGCCAACGGCCTCAAGCACCGTATCATCTCCCAAAATCACTCTCCTTGGATTAATGAGAGCATACGAATGAAAACAAGTTTTATGTGGTGACATGTGGCTTGTAGCCCCCGAATCAACAATCCAATCACTCGTACTACCATTGCACGATACATTGCTTGCCATGTTTGCGTACTCATCACCAACCTCAATCCAATCACTCATGCTTGCATCACCCTCGATACCATCACTCATGCTTGCATCACCCTCGATGCCATCGCTCATGCTTGCCTCATATCTAGCCGTAAATGCGTACTCATCATCGTCACGAGTTTTAGTGTTGTTTGCACTCTCCCCTTTCTCATCCCTCTTGCGTTTGAAGCAAAATTTGGCAATGTGGCCCTTCTTACCACAATAGAAGCACACCTTGTCGCTTGAGCTCCCACCGCCTCCATTCTTGGATTGCTTCGCCACGAGTGCCGCTCCATCTTCTCGAGACTCGTTCTCCTTTCGCCGCGAAAGCTCGTGCAACAACCGTGAGGTCACATAGTCCAATGTGAGCTCCGTAATGGGTCTTGACTCCATCGCCACGATGAGGTACTCGTATGATGATGGAAGGCTCTCCAAAAGTGTCATCACGATGTCACCATCCGTAACCGACACGTCGCAACCGTTGAGTTGATCCGCGAGAGCTTTGACCTTGTTGATGTGCGCCAACATGTCATCTTCTTCGCCCATCTTGATGGTGAAGAACTTGCGCCTCAAAAACAAAATGTTGGCCAATGTTTTCGCTTCGTGAATGTTGCAAAGCTTGGACCATGCTTCCGCGGGTGTCTTGCACGAACGAATGTGCGCAAGTTGCGAATCCGCGAGGTTGAGTGCCAAAATGGCAAATGCCTTCTTCTCCCTCCTCGTGTACGCTTGCATGATCCTAGGATCCGTAGAAGAGAAAGGAGGTTCCTCACTACCCTCGACAATCTCCCACAACTCCTTCTCGGCCATCACCATCTCCATTTTGAACTTCCACAAGTGGAAATTCACCCCATCGAACTTGTCCACGACCTTGGGACCCTCACCCTCAAAAGATGCCATGATCCTCACTTACGTATGCCTCCCCACACAAATGAAACCTCAAACTCAAACACACAACTTTGTTTTTGTGATTTTTTTTTTTGCTTTGATATTGCACCTTTGTGCACCCAATGGGTTTAAAACAACCCCAAACACTAGATCAGCACTTTTGTGCTCCACACACGCCTCCCAACACTCAAATGTGAGAACCCTCACCCAAAAATGCAAAGAGGCTCACCAAAACCCTTCAAATCACTCAATGGAGCTCAAAACAACTCCAAATGCTTCAATACGACGCCTTAGTGTCCCCAAACACTCAATGCACGTCAATGACACCTTTGTGTCCTTCAAGAGCACTCACTCAATGCACATGAACTCACACAAGTCCCTCAAAACCCCAATCGCATTGAAATTGCTCAAAACCGCACCTTTGTGCACAAACTAGCTCCAAATGAAAATTTGAGCACCCCAAGAGCATGAAACACATGCAACACCTCAAAGCAAGTGCCTAATCACTAGGATCAGATGGTAGACCCTCCACGAGAGTCTTCACACCTCACAAATCACTTGCATTTACTCAAATGCTCACAATTGAACCAAACGAAGTTCCACTCGCAACGAAGAGATAGAAGAAAGAAAAGAAGGAGATCAAGGGAAGAAATTCACCAAAGAGAGTGCTCCAACATGTAACTTCAGCCCATGCACACCTCCAAGAAACACCAACGCTTCAACAAGCTCCAAAACCTCCAACAATGCTCCAAAACCGCCCGTTGCGCACCGACCTCAAAATACTTGCACAAATGCAATCTAATACTCATGAAACACACATGAGTGGGCCCATAACCTATTGAAGGTAGAGAAGATTGCACAAGGCACACACACACAAACACAAGGAATGCGTAGAAAGAGATGATCTTTACTCCAAGGCCTTCCACCTTAAGTAGTGTACACTAGGAGGTCACCATGGACAAACCATATGGGATAACTCATCACAAGGACACTCTAGAGATCAGCCCATGCCTAACCCCTCCTCCCACACACCATTATTTAGCACCCGTACGTCTTTGGCTTCTAGCAATACTACGTTGCATCAATTACCTCAATATTTGGATGCGCGGCCGCGCACCCAGAGGCTTAAAATAGTAAATTTTGAAAAAAGTCAAAAAAAAAAAAAAAACTTTTTTTTTTGAGCGGCCACCATTTAGGGTTTAGCAGCACGCTACGGCCAACCAAAAGAAGGAAGAAAAAGTTTTTTTTCTTTTTTTGGCGGCTGCCATTTAGGGTTCAGCAGCACCTCATCGCCAACCCAAAAAAAAAAAAAAAAAAAAAAAAACTTTTTTTTTTTTTTTTTTTTTTTTGGTTTGCTCCCATTGTTTCAAGTTCAGGGGCCACAACTGAAGAAAAAGTAGAAGAAAAAATAGACAACGAAGACAAAAAGGAAGACAAGAAGAAAGACAAAAGAAAGACAAGAGGGAGACAAGAAAGAAGACAAGAAAAAAATCAAGTTGAAAAAGAAAAGATGAAAGAAAAGATAAAAGAAAAGATAAAGATAAGAATAAAAAATAATTAATATAATTATTTGTTTACAATGTAAGGGATTGAAAAAAGACAATAATCGTCGTTTTAAAAAAAAAAAGTTAGACCAAAAAAATTAGGCGCCCGAGAACCAAGTGCATGATTATATGGCCAAATGCGTAAATAGCGAATTGTGTGTTCTAAATGTACCAACCCTTTGAACAGAAGTAGAGGCTAGCCTCAAAAATAAATATTAGCATGGCTCAAATGAACATGAGAGAACCATTGCAAGTATGAAATCTACTCAACAAATTTGACATACTTGTAGTTGAAGGTCTCCCCAATACTTTCAACAGCTCTCCACCACAAGATGTTTAATGTATTTGATAGAGAATTTAATACACTTACAAGAGTGACTTGGATGAAAGTCATCCGAGGTTGTATGAGAAAGTTGTAAGGCTTTGAATCTGCCGTCATTCAGTTTCTGGACGCTGGGATGTTTAAGGGTTAAATGTAGATCAAATTAAAAAGTAAAAGCGTGTTGACGTAGGCTTGAGGTACACCTCAAGCCTACCTCAACACGCTTTTATTTTAAAATACAATTCACATAGAAAAATAAAAGTGTGTTGAGGTATGTTTGAGGTACACGTCAAGCTTACCTCAACACGCTTTTACTTTTTTGATTCACAATTTAAATAAACTGTAACTAAGAGACATATTTTGAACTTGATATATTAACAACATTTATACACTGTGAATTGTTGATTCTATTCATACATTGAGATATATGATAGTTGTCAACAATATTTTTGTATACACATTGAAACTCAAAATTGAAAATTCAATTCTACTCTGATTACAAATAAGATATTCACAATTTGTACATGAATTTTTTTGGTAATTGGTTGAAATGTAATACTTTAAGTGTAATGACATTTGGAGATTTTAGAGTTGCTTAAATTTGTGAAGTGGCAAATTTAAGAGCACTTCCGCAGTGAAATCTTTGAAATTTTGGTTGAATCTCTATAACATGAAATGAGACATATAATTTTAACAAATCATTATTTTTCTAATCAGATCACATTTATAAAGCTAAATTCCCATCAAATATATACTAAAAATTTCACACAACAGAAATCAATGAAGGATGAGAAATCTTTGATTGGTTTTGTACATCATCCAAATTCTTCTTGGTCGGAAATTTACGGGTTAATCATAAGAAACTACTACCATTGACCATTCTATGTTCCAATGTCTAATTTTGAAACTATTAATTTCATTGACTAAAATTCAAAAATATCATTGACTCTAGTTCAAAATCATATTAGAATAATGAAATCGTACATTTACTGAACAAAAAAATCATAAATATTGTCATGTCAAAAGAACCTCTTTAACAATTAACTCCAACAAATTACACTCAAAGAATGTAAATATTCTACTTCATATACAATGGAGGTGAAATTGTTTTACCGTACCTCACATAATGAGATGTGCTTTCTTCGCCACTTCACATTTCATCCATCCTATGTGACCTGAACAAATTCCAAAGTACGTGGTTCAATAAATCCCTTGTCTTTGAGTGTGTACAGTGGGGTGACACCGAAATTGTCCCCTTGTGCAATTCCAGGGAAAGTGCCCACACTGCAGCCAACTTTTACACCCTCTCGAGCGCTGGAAAATTGTTATTTATACATGAAATTTTAGACATAAAATCATTGTTATGTTGAAAACCTGTGTACCAAATTTCAAAACTAGAAGATTGATACAAAAAAAGATATTCAAGATTTACTAACAAGGGGTAGCTGTAAGAAATGTTTCACAGCTGCCAACTTTGACACCCTCCCAAGGATTGAAGAATTTTTTTTTCGCATGGGATTTTGGGAGTAGGAACATCGTTTTGTTGTTTACACATGTGAAAAAATTCAAGTCCAAAAGACCCACAAAAAAATGATATTCCAAATCTATCAACATGTGTAGTTGTGAGAAACAAAGTTGCTTCACAACTACGTTGGTAGATATAGAATAACTATTTTTGTGTGTATCTTTTGGCCTTGAATTTTTTCATACATGTGATCAACATCATAAAAATCATGTGATAAAATTTTCATATTGAAATAACAAAATTCTCAGCCCTAGGGAGGCTGTCAAAGTTGAAAGTTGTGAAGCAACTTTGTTTCTCACAACTACACATGTTGGTAGATTTGGAATATCCTTTGTTTTGTGGGTCTTTTAGACTTGAATTTTTTCACATGTGTAAGCAACATAATGATGTTCCTACTCCAAAAATTCTATATGAAAAAAAAAATTCTTCAATCCTTGGGAGGGTGTCAAAGTTGGCAGCTGTGAAACATTTCTTACAGCTACCCCTTGTTAATAAATCTTGAATATCTTTTTTTGTATCGATCTTCTAGCTTTGAAATTTGGTACACATGTTGTCAACATAACAATGATTTTGTGTCTAAAATTTCATATATAAATAACAATTTTCCAGCGCTCGGGAAGGTGTCAAAGTTGGCAGCAGTGTGGGCACTTTCCCGGGAATTGCACAAGGGGACAATTTCGGTGTCACCCCACTGTACTAGATAGAAGATAAGAAAAAATTTGGAAGAGGAGAACAATAATTAGAAGAGAGGAGAACGAAAAAAATTAGAAGAGAAGAAAAGAGAAAGAGGAGAAAATTTCAAAACATATTTCAAAACAAACAATTTTATAAATTCAAAACAATTTGCATACTACATATAAGTGAAGAAAATAAAATAGAACAAAAGAGAAGTAAAAAAAATTAGAAGAAAAGAGAAGAATAGAGAAGAGATGAGAAAAAATTGAAAGTCACGAAGGGTCTTTACATTGAAAATTTTACGAATACCATTACAAAATACTATTTTGGAGGACAATTCACAAATTGGGTTGTGTTGGTTTGATTTTAAGATTGCAGGGGGTTTGTAGATATTGTTAAATTAATTCATATTTTTACCTTAAGTTGTTGGTACACCTCAAGTCTAGTTCAACACGCTCTTATTTATCCCCTAACTGACTTAGCGTCCATTTTTTGGACGATGTACAGATTTCATCCAACATTCCTCATCCCACTGCATTTTTGCAGTGTGGATTTTTTACTGTATATTCTATGGGAGGTTACCTTCATGCATATGTGAACCAATTAGAAAGGGATGATTTGTTAATCTTTTATGCCTCATTTTATGTTGTGGTGATTCACCCAAAATTTGGAAGATTTCAGTGTAATAGTCTTCTAAAAAAGTCAAATCATAAAATTAAGCAACCAAAAATTCACCAAAAATCACTACACTTAGAATAATACATTCCAACCAATCACAATTAATTTCATATGTAGATTTTCAATATCGTATTCAAAATCGAGTTACAAAAAAAAACTGAATTTCACGTATCAAATTTTATAAAAAAATATTGGTAATAGTAATCATAGATCTAATTGTGTGGATAACATCTAAAATTCATAATGTACAACTTTTATTCATGTACAATGGGGTGACACCGAAATTGTCCCCTTGTGCAATTCCAGGGATAGTGCCCACACTGCTGCCAACTTTGACACCCTTCCCGAGCGCTGGAAAATTGTTATTTATATATGAAATTTTAGACAAAAAATCATTGTTATGTTGACAACATGTGTACCAAATTTCAAAGCTAGAAGATTGATAAATAAAAATATATACAAGATTTACCAACAAGGGGTAGCTGTAAGAAATGTTTCACAACTGCCAACTTTGACACCCTCCCAAGAATTGAAGAATTTTTTTTTTCACATGGCATTTTTGGAGTAGGAATTCCTTTATGTTTTTTACACATGGAGAAAAATTAAAGTCCAAAAGACCCACCATAAAAAGGATATTCCAAATCTACCAACAGGTGTAGTTGTGAGAAACAAAGTTGCTTCACAACTACGTTGGAAGATATAGAATAACTATTTTTTTATGTATTTTTTGGCCTTGAAAAAATTCATACATGTGATCAACATCATAAAAATTATGTGGCAAAAATTTCATATTGAAATAACAAAATTCTCAGCCCTAGGGAGGCTGTCAAAGTTGGAAGTTGTGAAGTGACTTTGTTTCTCACAACTACACCTGTTGGTAGATTTGGAATATCTTTTTTTTTGTGGGTCTTTTGGACTTGAATTTTCTACATGTGTAAAAAACATAAAGAAATTCCTACTCCAAAAATTCCATGTGAAAAAAAAATTTCTATAATTCTCGGGAGGGTGTCAAAGTTGGCAGTTGTGAAACATTTCTTAAAGCTACCCCTTGTTGGTAAATCTTGAATATCTTTTTTTGTATCAGTCTTCTAGTTTTGAAATTTGGTACACATGTTGCCAACATAACAATGATTTTGTGTCTAAAATTTCATGTATAAATAACAATTTTCCAGCGCTCGAGAGGGTGTCAAAGTTGGCAGCAGTGTGGGCACTATCCCTGGAATTGCACAAGGGGACAATTTTGGTGTCACCCCACTGTACAAAGTTCAAAATATCCCTCTAGATTGCATTTTATAATGCATCTTTGCAAAACTGCCAAATTTGAAGAGAGCTTTAGGCATTTAGGGGTTAAGGATACAATTTAGATCCGAAAAGTAAAAGTGTGTTGAGGTATGTTTGAGGTACACCTCAAGCCTACCTCAACACACTCCTATTTAATAATGCATTTTTGATCAAAAAACAAAAGCTAAACTAAAATACTAATACTGGTGAAACTCAAAATCAAATGAAATATGATAGAATGTCGTGGAAACATGTGCCCATTCCTCAAATAACGGAGGTATAATCGTTTCACCGTACCTTAATTAATGAGATCATTCTTTGCCACTTCCTTTTGCAATCTTCCTCTGTAACCTGAACAAATTCCAAGGTGAATTATTAAATGCAGTCTTGAATGCAAAGAAAGAAAAAGAAAGAAAAAAGTATCTCATTTCATTGTCTGAAAGACACTTGCATTGTAAATCAACGTTCATTGGCATTACGAACGGACACTTCATTCACGCCAGCCTTATAGAACGGTCGGTGTTTCTATCTATCTATCTATGCATTGTAAATCTGTAAAAAAGAATAAACGAAAATAGAAAGAAATTTGAAACACCTTTTAAAAAAATATAAAAATAACAAGGTATGAAAAAAAATTAAATTTAAAAAACTTTAAAAAAACTTTAAAAATATAATAATAATAATTTAAAAAATAAAAAATAAAAAATAAAAAAATAACTAAATAAAAAAAACAAACAAAGCCCCCCGCCCCCCCCTCTGTAGCTGCTGCATATGGAATACCATATGTGCTTATACATCGTTTGTCAGCTCCCCCGCCCTTCAGGGCAGCTCCCCCGCCCTTCAGGGCAGCTCCCCCGCCCTTCACGTCAGCTCTGCCGCCCTTCTCGTCAGCTCCCGTGGCCTCGAGGGCAGCTCCCCCGCCCTTGAGGGCAGCTCTGCTGACGACCACGTCCGGTTTCTCTTTACAGATTTTCACTCATCTTTACGGTGTTTTCACTCATCTTTACGGTGTTGAGCTTTCTTTATCCGTCTGTCTTTCTGCAGTTGCACTTCTCTTTACAAATCCTTTGTCTTCCCGTGTCTTGCAGGAGCAACGCCGACCCATTGCCGAGACGACCAACATCCAAGAAGCCGATTAAATTCTTGCATACTGAAGTTTGAATTTCTGTGTGCTTCGTTGATATTCATGTCACCGTAAAGATGAATCATGGTTGATCGATGGGAATTAGGCGGAGTTCCCGATTTCTTAGCTAGCTTCAATGCTGCATTATGCAAGTTTGATGAGGATGCAGGAATGATTCATTGATTTTTGAAAGTGATTAGTGTCAGGGACACAAGAACTCAAGAACAAGAGAACAAGAGAACAAGAGCAAGAACATGAACAAGGACCCAAGAACAAGAAGTGCAATAGTACACAAGAGTGGTTCTCAAGAAAGTATATTGAACTAATCGATAGTTGAACAAGATACAAGACAAGGCACACTCAAGTGTGCTCCTAAACTTGTGTTGACGAGAGTGAGGAGTCCCTCATCTCGTCCCCTAGATATACTAGTACTAAGGAAGCTTCTGAAGGGGCTTCCTAGAGACTATGAGAGTCCCTAGGAAGTATCTAGAAAGATCCTAAAAGTCAAAGGACCTATAGAACTTCTAGAAGTATTCTAGAAGGTTCTATGTCGGTGGCAATACCCATCACGAACTAGTTTGGACAATAACTTATCACTGGACAATACGGCAATACCCATCACGAACTAGTTTGGACAATAACTTATCTCTGGACAACTACGGCAATACCCATCACGAACTAGTCTTGAACAATAACATATCTCTGGCTTCAAGGCCTAGTCTTTGCAATACCCATCTCAAGGTTCTATGTCCGTGACATCACCTCCCTCTCTAGCGACGAGTCTTCACGAGGAGTGTTGTCGTGGACTCTCGATCAGAGGCGAAGAAAATCAAAAATATGTCTCATGGTTTCTCCGACATACTCAAGTTGTCTAGCGCAAGTTAAGTGGTTTAAGGGCCCTTGCAACCAGCGAAAGTGACCGACGCCCGCTACTTGAGACCATGCTTGGACTTCTGTGTCTTCGTTGCAAAAAAGTCCTTCAAATACTGCTTCCGGGCGACCTTCAAAAGCAGGTTCTACTTCGATGACAATCATCAACGATCTGCTACTGGGTATTTTCCGACGTTGCCGTGGTTCAAGAGGTTCTTCATTTCGAGGCCGTCTTTGTTGTTGAGAAGGTCCAGCTTCGTTTCGAGGCTCTTGTGGTGGCAAAGGATCTACAGGCTGGTTCGGCAATTGTGATAAAGACAGCTCACGCTCAGACTCCGGTTGCGATTCAGAATCTAAAGAGTCTTGGAATACCTTCCAATTAGACATATTGAGAAGAAAAGAAGTACAAGAGAAGATGTTTCTGAGGTTGAGAGCTGTGTTGCTCTTTGATTGCTCTCCCCTCTTTATATACAGCTCTCAACGGAAGAGCTTCTTGTTGAAGTTATCATCGAATAGGTCGTGGCTTATCAGGATAACGTTGATGAAATTCCTGTACCTTTTGAGGCGCGCCAACGACATTTATTGCTGGTTCCCACGTCCGTTCATTGATGTCGTAACCACGCAAGTGTATAAGATATTCTAATTTGCCTCGTCTTCGCTGCGAATCAAGTACTTTTTCAACTTCATATTCCTCGTGGGTATCAACTTCAATGCTGGGCGGTGGTGGTTGCTTTCTTCCTGGCATATTCGACTCTTTGTATGGTTCTAACAGTGACACATGAAAAACAGGATGTACCTTCATAGATGCTGGTAGGTCCAACCGAAAAGCCACCGGATTGACTTGTTGCTGAATAAGGAATGGTCCTAATCGACGATAGTCCAACTTATCACATGGTCTTGTAGTCTTGATATTGCGCCGAATAAGCCATACTTTGTCGCCAATTAGGAATGACGGTGATTCCTTTCTAAGTTTATCTGCGGCGCCTTTGTAGCGATCTTGGGCTTCTCCTAAATGAATCTTCATTAACGCATGGAGTTCTGATAATCTTGTTGCAAAGTCGACTGCTGCCGGATTCTCATTCTCTATCGGTTTTAACATGTCAAACTTTGGATGATATCCATAGTTGGCATAGAATGGCGTTTGTTGAGTCGATGCATGAACGGTATTATTATATGCAAACTCAGCCAATGGCAAGTGCAAAGTCCAATCGTCTTATTGATAGTTGATGTTGCAACGCAAATACTGCTCCAATACTTGGTTTACACGCTCCGTTTGGCCATCAGTTTGAGGATGAAAAGCAGAAGAGAGTTTGATTTGCACCTTCAAGATTTCAAAAAGAGATCTCCAAAATTTAGAGACAAATTGCGGTCCACGATCTGAAACGATGTCATCTGGTAATCCATGATATCGATAAATGTTGTCCAAAAATAATCTTGCTGTCTCTTCTCCGGTGATTGTCTTCTTGCAAGGAATGAAATGTGCCATTTTTGTCAATCGGTCAACAACCACGAATATGGTGTCAAATGACTTCGATGGAGGTAAATCGGTGATGAAATCCATAGAAACAGAAGACCATGGCAGCTTTGGAATAGGCAGCGGCTGCAAGAGTCCATACGGACGATGTCGTGGATTCTTCGATCTAGAACAAGTGTCACAAGAAAGGACATAGTCTTTAACAGTCTTCCACATCTGAGGCCACCAAAAATCTCGAGAAATGAGTTCTAACGTCTTGTTGAACCCGAAATGTCCAGCTGCAGGAAAATCATGACGGGCTTGAAGAATTCGAAGGCGTGTAGAACCTTCTGGAATATACAAGCGCTCCTCAAAATAGAAGAGGTCATCCACAAACTTGAAATTGTCGCGATCAGTAACAGGGCGACGCTGAATGTCAAGAACAAGAGGGTCCATTGCTGATATTGCACGAATTTGGTCAAGAAATGATGAGTCAACTGGCATTGCCATAGTCGCTCCGTGAACTCGAAATTGCTCGGTTTTTAAAAGAATTGTTCGTTGTTGGTCATACGCAGCTTCTCCTTCTTTAGGCGCAAGATAGGATCTTCGAGACAAAGCATCTGATAATCCTTGTTGTCTTCCAGATCGATATGTGATGACAAAGTCAAAACGAGATAATGACATGTTCCAACGAGCTTGCCGACGATTTAATACACGAGCTGACATAAAATATTCAAGATTTTTATGATCTGTGTATACAGTCACCTGGTGCGAAGCGCCTTCAAGAAAATGACATCATTCTTGAAACGAGTCCACTATAGCAAGTAGTTCTTTGTCATGGATCTCGTAGTTGATTTCTGCAGCAGAGAATTTTCTAGAATAGAACGCAACTGGATGAAGTTTTGCGTCATCTCCCTTTTGCGATAATACTGCACCTAATGCAAAGTCTGATGCATCAGTCTCCATGTAAAATGGTTTTGAGAAGTTTGGATGAATCAAAATTGGAGCCGTTGTAAAAGCAGTCTTCAGATTTTGAAAAACATTCTCCGCTTCAAGTCCCCAATCGAGCTTGTCTTTGCATGTCAATCGAGTCAATGCAGCAGCAATTTGAGAATAATTCTGGATGAAAATTCGATAAAAATTAGCAAATCCGAGAAAACATTGTACATTACGTACCGTTCGGGGAGTTAACCAATTCGTGATAGCTTCAATCTTCTTTGGATCCATAGATAAGCCTTCATTGGAAATAATATACCCAAGAAACTCCACTTGCGGTTGATGAAATACGCACTTTTATGCTTTTGCGTATAATCCAGCATCTCGTAATTTTTGTAATACAAGCTTCACATGTTCTTCATGTTCTTCAACATTCTTGGAATAGATTAAGATGTCATCCAAATAGCACACGACAAACTTATCCAAAAATTCCCGGAAGACGTCGTTCATCAAATGTTGAAATATGGCAGGTGCATTTGTAAGTCCAAAAGGCATGACATTGTATTCAAAATGACCATACCTTGTTCGAAATGCAGTTTTCCATTCGTCCCCTTCTTTAACGCGTACTAGGTTGTAAGCTCCGCGTAAATCAATCTTCGTATAGATCTTGGCCTGTCCAAGTTGATCTAGAAGTCCAGATATCAACGGCAACGGGTATCGATTCTTCACAGTAATCTTGTTCAGGCAACGATAATCAACACACATTCCTAAAGAGCCGTCATTCTTCTTGACAAAGAGTATTGGGGCACCAGCTGGAGACTTCGAGTGACGGATGAAGTTTTTGGCGAGATTTTCTTCAATATATTCCTTCAACGCTACGAGTTCGTTTTGCGAGAGGTTGTAAATCGGGCCAAAAGGTGGTTGCGCGCCGTCTTGCAGATCAATCGCGCAGTCAAAAGGTCGATGCTCCAGTAAAATATCAGCATTTTTCTTCTCAAAAACATCTTGAAACTCCTTATACTGATCCGGAATACTCGTAACTATAGTAGCTTCATCAAGAGCCGGAGTTGCATAAATAGCAAACGGATTGCTGTGTTTTGCAGTTCTCATAAAAGCCTTTGCTCGAATGAACAATGGTTTAGGGTGACGAATTTTGGACCTAGTTGGTCGTGTTGGGGAAATCGTAGTGCTAGGAAATGACTTGATTTTGAGGGTACTCCAATCTATATTGGGATTGTATTTTCTAAGCCAAGATAGTCCTAGTATGATAGAGCTTGTAGGGGTTTTAATGACATTAAAAACAAGAAAACTATTATGACCTTCTAACTCTATTTCTAAAGGAATAGTTTCGTGGGTGACATGACCTGAGGCTAAGGGTCGTCCATCTATTACTTCTACAGGAACAGGATATGGTTTTTTAACTAAAGAAATATTGTGAAGTTTTACGAAATCCTCATCTATGAAACAAGCAGAGGCTCCTGAATCTATCAAGGCGGATGTTTGAAAGTTCAAACAAATAAAAGATAAAGGTACATTAAAACAATGAGAGGGTTGACCGGAAAGAAAGAGACCTTGTGATTTGAACTTGTCCAACCGCACGGTCTCTATTGTGGCTGGGTCTCTTCGTTTTTTGATTGTTGATGGTCCCCCACGAACGTGCTCCGTGTCTTGAAAGTATGGCGGTGTTGCTTTTTGGAGCAACTGTCAGCTTTATGGCCTGGTTCTCCACAATACAAACATAAACCTTCTTCAAATCGTCGTTTCTTCTCTTGTGGCGTAAGTGGCTTGAATCGTACCGCATCAATTTGCATGTCTTCTACTTCTGAATGACTCCCTGAAATATTTGTTGAAGCAGCCGAGTGAGAAGGACTTCTATATGGTTTTGATGAAGTCCAAGAACGTTGATCTTGACGTCGCTGAAATAATTGATTGTCACACTTCACGGCTTGACTTATTGCCTCACTGAGTGTTTGAGGATCAGACAAAGATAATAACAGGTCCTTGACGTCATCTCGTAGTCCCCGATGAAATTGACTCATGAGTGCTTCTTCGTCCCAATTGATGTCGCATGCTAATTGTCGAAAATTTGATGCATACACAGATGCAGATCGCGATCCTTGTCGCAAAGAACGAATCTTGGTTGTTGCCCAACGGATCTTGTCGTGTTCTCCAAAAGCCTCTCCAAATGCAGCTAAGAACATCTCGAAGTTATTCAAGATCGGTGATCTTTTTTCAAACAGAGGAGCAAACCAAGATAGAGTTTGCCCCGTAAGTAAGGTTCCAACTAGACCTACTCGCGATTCGTCTGTCGGATAGCGTTGGGGTTGAAGAAATGTAATAAGTTGGATTTGATTGACAAACCCTCGAAACTTTGAGCGTGTGCCATCGAACTTGTCTAGAAGGCTGATCCGAGGCTCCTTGATCCTCAAAGTCTCCACATGTTGAGTAGATGGATTCTCCTCTTGAATTGGAAGAATTGATGGTTCTCCGGATGGAAAAACTTGAGGCGCAGGACTCGTTTGTGAAGGTCCAGCCCCGAGGTCGTTGTGAAGTCTAGAAACAAAGCTCTCGATCTCATTGGTCCTGATAGACAAGGCTTCGATGGCTTTGAGAACGGCGTCTAGCTTTGATTCAGCTAAGTCTGCTATACTTGTATCTACAACTTCCGACATGTTGAAATCACTCTAGAGAAAGAAACAAAAGAGTTCTATGATGAGTAGACACAATTTAAAGGTGGGTAATCCGCAACCTTCAAAAAATGTTAAAACCCAATCTTGAAAAAGGGGTAATCCGCTCTTGATCAAGAAAGAATTTTACAACATACAACAATACTAGCCTAGAGGAGGGTAATCCGCAACCTCTAGAATGCTCTAGTAGTTTCAAGAAAGGGGTAATCCACTCTTATCAAGAAAGACCAAGCTCTAGTATTGTCAATGTCACTCTCGTCAAACTGTCAGGGACACAAGAACTCAAGAACAAGAGAACAAGAGAACAAGAGCAAGAACATGAACAAGGACCCAAGAACAAGAAGTGCAATAGTACACAAGAGTGGTTCTCAAGAAAGTATATTGAACTAATCGATAGTTGAACAAGATACAAGACAAGGCACACTCAAGTGTGCTCCTAAACTTGTGTTGACGAGAGTGAGGAGTCCCTCATCTCGTCCCCTAGATATACTAGTACTAAGGAAGCTTCTGAAGGGGCTTCCTAGAGACTATGAGAGTCCCTAGGAAGTATCTAGAAAGATCCTAAAAGTCAAAGGACCTATAGAACTTCTAGAAGTATTCTAGAAGGTTCTATGTCGGTGGCAATACCCATCACGAACTAGTTTGGACAATAACTTATCACTGGACAATACGGCAATACCCATCACGAACTAGTTTGGACAATAACTTATCTCTGGACAACTACGGCAATACCCATCACGAACTAGTCTTGAACAATAACATATCTCTGGCTTCAAGGCCTAGTCTTTGCAATACCCATCTCAAGGTTCTATGTCCGTGACAATTAGATCGTAAAACTCATGAACTCTTGACCGAATGTTTGAGTTATCTTACAATCGTGGCATGCTTCGTTAATCCAAGTCTTGATTGCTTATTGAAGTGAGGATGTAAGCCGATACATTGCCTGTGTATGCTTCGCTTGTCCACTCGGTTTGATGTCAATGTGTGCAGGGTGACCAGAAATGCAAACACTCACAGATTGTTTTTGTCTATGTACCATCACACTTGGGACGTGCTCACTTTGCGTATGCTTTACATTCCGTTTTGTGCAGTCTTCACTACACAAAGAAGTGCAAATACGAATATTTGAACAGAAACATTCATTTGTGACTATTAGAACTGAAACATTCATTTCACAGAACGGTGACTATTGTTTGCTAGGTGTCAAAATTGAATTTTCACATCAGATTTTGAAAGGTCCACGTCACCCCTTAACCAATCACAAGATGACATGTGGCACTTTGGGACAAAAAGTAATTAATTTATGTAGGGTAGAGTACGACCACAATGTAGGGTAGAGTACGACCGCAATGTAGGGTAGAGTATAGACATCACCCATTATCATCTTTAGTTCGACTCAAACCTATTGAGAAATTAGAAGAAAGTCCGAGTTGAAGTAATTGAGATAACTTGTAGTGCTTGTGATGATGCAGGTATAGTGTGGTCTATACTATTTTTTAATCCAAATTATTATGAATTTATCATGCCAAATATGAATAAAATAATTGTAAAACAATCTTAAATTATTATTTTTAGTTGTTTGCAAAATAAGATATTATAATATAAATATAATGAAACACTTACATGGTAAAACCTAATCTATTTGTCCTATTGTTAACCCCTAAACGTCCTCACCTATGTTCGATTTGGGCAGTTTTACAAAGATGCATTATAAAATGCAACTAACATGAATATTTGAAACTTGATGTATGAATAAAAGTTATACATTTTGAAATTTAGATTCAATCTATACGGTTAGATCTTTAATTGCTATCACTGATATTTTTCTGCAAATTTTGAAACATAAAATAAAAAATTGTTTTGTAATTCGATTACGAATAAGATATTGACAGTGTGGGGATGAAATTTGTTGTGATGGCTTATAATGTAGTACTCTAGATGGAGTGATTTTTGGAGATTTTTTGGATGCTTGATTTTATGAGTTCATTTTTTCAAGAACACTTTTAGACTAAAATCTTCAAAATTTTGGGAGAAACACTACAACATGAAATGAGGCATAAATTTTTCAAAAAAAATTTCCTTTACGATTGGATCACACATACATAAAGCTAACTTCCCATGAAAAATTCAGTAAAAAAATCACACTACAAAGTGTATGACGAATGAGAAACTGCGGATGAAATTTTTACATCATGCAAAATTTGCATAGTTGGGCAGTTAGGGGTTAAATATATTATATTTTGGAATTTTCCTCCTATAAGGTATTCTTAAACCGATTTACCTTGATTTTATTATAATTATTTAAATAAATAAATAAATTATAAGATTGTATATGGAAGAAGGTTGAAGAGGTTGTATATGGAAGAAGCTAATGGTGTTTTATAAAAGATGGACAGCTTCACTGAGTATTTTCAGTATCATCCAATGTCATGAGGGAGTGTTAGTCGTGGCGGTGGAAGCCGAAGGTAATTAGACATCTGCATTGAAAGTCTCAAGGTACTAGAAACTCCTCTCAATTTGTGAAGCTCTTGAATTCCGACATATAACTATTTTCAATTCCTGTTGATTCACTCGATATGTCTGTTCATTCACGTTGTGGTACATGCACTACTAGAGAGTGCGTAAAAACTAAGACAAAACCAAGACCCATTTGTTGGAACCAACAAAGAATGGGTTTAACGTAGCAAAGCCGAATGAAGCAGCAAAGAACCAACAAGTTTTCTCTTGGAACCAACAAGTTTTCTCGTTATTTAGCGTGCATGGCCATTTCAATATAGTGGCTTCGATTACATAATAACTATATGCTGCGTTATGTGCTACTACCAAAAATCAAACTGCATTTTCTGTTCATTGTGATCTGGAATCAACTATTCCTAACCTGCACACAACCAACAGAATTTCTGTTGATTCTGTGTTGGTTAGGAACCCCATTTCTCTAGTAGTGATGGGTGTATGATATTGTCAAGCTCTAGTTCCAAAGCCTGTACCCATGATTTCCTATACAAGCTCTATGTATGAATCGACTTGCATCAGGAATTTCGGACCCCACTGATTCTGCATTGATTCAGTGCGTTTATCGTAAATCACTGATTCCGCACGTCATACGTGCATTTAGAAGTGTCGTTACAGTACGGAAGTGACATGCATTACTAAGATGTCGATGCAGTGTCTTTTCCGTGATTATCAAAAAAGTATTGTTTCCGCACGGAAGTCGTGCTTGACGGAATCCGTGCGTTAATCGTGTATCTACATCACATGACTGATAAGACACGGATAACGTGCAGTTTTAGTTAATGCGAATTCAGTATCGTATACGTATCATATTAATGCCTTTTGTTATATTCGTGCGATTTCAGTATCTATTATAATGCAAATCATTGTCGTACGACATCCGTGTACAATATTTTAATATATTTTTTGGAATATTTTGGAATATTTTGGAATCTTTCAAAATATTTTATATTATTTTGGAATATTTTGGAATATGTTGGAATATTCCAAGAATCTTCTTTAAATTATACTTCCGGTTTAATTTCCCAAAACATTTTTAGATCTACATTTATAGAGTTTAGAAGCAATACACATTAAAAATTCAAAGAAATAACATTTTATATTTTTAGAATTCAAATTTGATATTATTGGTTATCATTGTACTTTTCATCATAGGAGCAAAAAAAAATAGCTCACAACCACCACGATTTTGGCAAAAAATAAATAAATTCAAAATATTATGAAAAAAATCCTAGATATAGAAAACGTCCTGCATAATCTAGTGCAAAGAAAAAAATTGGAAAAAAAGTTTTTTCACATAGTTAAAAACATTCAAAGTCTGCTGAAAAAAAAAAAAAAGCTCACAGCCCTGATTCCCTGATCTGCCATCACGATTTTGGCAAAATTTTAAAAAATTCAAAAAATTATGAAAAAAATCCTAGATATAGAAAACGTACTGCATAGTCTAGTGCAAAAAAAAATTTGGAAAAAAAGTTTTTTTTCACATAGTTAAAAACATTCGAAGTCCGCTTGAAAAAAAAAAAGCAGCTCACAGCCCTGAATCCCTGATCTGCCATCACGATTTTGGCAAAAATTTAAAAAATTCAAAAAATTATGAAAAAAATCCTAGATATAGAAAACGTACTGCATAGTCTAGTGCAAAAAAAAATTGGAAAAAAAGTTTTTTTTACATAGTTAAAAACATTCAAAGTCCGCTGAAAAAAGAAGTTCGATAATTACCAAAAGAGTTCCATTCTATGCATGAAGAGTTTGAGGTGGTTTGGTGGTTGGGAACTTGATTGGCAACCGGAAGGTTGAGAGTTCAAATCCCACCGTTGGCGATAGAGCTTGGGAAGCCCAAGCTATGGTGGGCCCCACCGCATGTGTGGGCAATTTCCGTGTAATTGAAGTGGGTAGCGAGGAAAGTAATTATTTTATATTTTATTATATTTTATTTTATTTTATATTTTTTAATAATATTATTTTGATCAAATTTAGATATAAAAAGAAAATAAAATCTAGATATGGAAAAGATGATGTCGCACGAAAAACGCACTGAATCAGTGTAGTTTTAAAGACGATTAAAACACGACATTTGACGACTATAAACAGTGCTGAATTCATACGTTTTCAATGGATGTATCAATTGTGTCGAATCAGTACTATATCCGCTTGTACGAACATCGTGTCATATCAGTGTAGTTGCGATGAATGACGCAACGATGCGGAATCAGTGCGAAAATCGTACGAAACCTTGAAATATCGGAAATCGCACTGAATCAGTGCAGAATCAGTGGGGCCCGAAATTCCTGATGTGTTGGATACCTCGATTGTCCTGGGGACTGTGGAAGTTATGAATCGAAATCTGCATCTGTTTCGATGTGATGTGTGTCTATGTTTTGTTGTGAGATTGATTCCGGACGCTATGATCAAAAAATCAAAGTGTCTAGTACAAGTCAGATTCTCGGTATTTTGTTCAGTAAATCTGCTATTCAATCCTTTGGAGCTACTACTTCCTTCATAACTAGATCTATACGTGATTTGCATGCAGTGGAACCTTGAATCAATTTTTTATGAAAGTGAAGTGTAAAATTTGCTTGGTTGAGTGCAAGTTTTTTTTTTTTAGTTTTCGGGTCATCCCCTTTCGGTCAAGAGTTCATCAGTTTTACGATCTAATCACTTTCAAAAATCAATGAATCATTCCTGCATCCTCATCAAACTTGCATAATGCAGCATTGAAGCTAGCTAAGAAATCGGGAACTCCGCCTAATTCCCATCGATCAACCATGATTCATCTTTACGGTGACATGAATATCAACGAAGCACACAGAAATTCAAACTTCAGTATGCAAGAATTTAATCGGCTTCTTGGATGTTGGTCGTCTCGGCCATGGGTCGGCGCTGCTCCTGCAAGACACGGGAAGACAAGGGATTTGTAAAGAGAAGTGCAACTGCAGAAAGACAAACGGATAAAGAAAGCTCAACACCGTAAAAATGAGTGAAAACACTGTAAAGATGAGTTAAAAACCACGAAAGATGAGTGAAAATCTGTAAAGAGAAACCCGACGTGGCCGTCAGCAGAGCTGCCATGAAGGGCGGGGGAGATGACAAACCATGTATAAGCACATATAGTATTCCATAGCCGCAAGGCATCTGCGCGGCATGCCCGCCGCCCAGTGGGACAGGGCAGGCTCTTGGACCGCCAGACCCACGACCTAGCCGGTGGCCGGGCCAGGCCCGGCTAGGCCAAAGGGCCTTGATCCAACCCCGTGGACCTCCGCGGGGTTGGCAAGCGGGTCCTTTGAAAGGACGTGCCCAAGCATCAATTGGCTTTTTTAAAAGCCCATGCATGTCTTCAAGTGTATAAGGCTCACCTCCCTACCAAATGTTTCACATTTCACAACTTTGCTCTCAAAGGTGATGCTCTCTCTACTAATTTTTTTTGGAAAGGACACTAGATAGGGTTGTAGGACTCAATATATAGGCTATCTAGGTCATGCAAGTGACAATTTTTGCACATAAAATTTCAAAAATGCTTATTAACAATAATTTTAACTTTGTATTCTTTGATTGTATGTAGGAGTGTTTGATTGGAGCGAAGAACGTGACGTATAAGAGCTCGAGGTAATTATTACTTTCATATACTTATATATATTTTGAATGGTCTCACTCATATGTTGTTTTTACCTTTAATCACTTCATCTTATCTTAAATAACACATAGTTATGTACAACTGCATTTTAAACATCAAATATGGTAGGCAACTAATGCTAAATTTAGCATTTAAATCTAAGAACTTAAAATTTTCATACATTTTTAAAATTTAAAAGAACGAGTTTACATTATGGCCCATAGAGGTCATGGGCATTCAAATTTCTTGTTGGGTTCCAATTGTTCTGGTCAAAAAAGTTGCTAAATTTAGCAAAAATTGACAGCAACGCTCAAATTTGACGTAGTTTTCCGCAATTCGCAAAAATAAAAATTAGTTAGGGTCCCTAGGGCTTGGGGCATCCATATTTCATGTTGGGCTTCTCAATTTGAAATCACAACCTGCTAAATTAAGCAACTTTTGACATAAAAGCTCAAATTTGACCTAGTTTTATGCAATTCGAAAAACTAAAAATTCGTTCAGGACCTAGGGCTTCGGGGCATCCAAATTTCAAGTCGGGCTTTCCAATTTGAAATCACACCCTGCTTAATTTAGCAACTTTTGATGTTAAAGCTCAAATTTGACGTAGTTTTCCGCAATTCGAAAAACTAAAAGATCGTCAGGGCCCCTAGAGCTTCGGGGCACCCATATTTCATTTCGGGCTTCCCAATTTGAAATCACAACTTGCTTAATTTAGCAAGTTTTGACATAAAAGCTCAAATTTGACCTAGTTTTCCACAGTTTGAAAAACTAAAAATTCGTTGGGGCCCCTAGGGCTTTGGGGCACCCATATTTTGTGTCGGGCTTCCCAATTTGAAATCACAACCTGCTAAATTTAGCAACTTTTGACATAAAAGCTCAAATTTGACCTAGTTTTATGCAATTCGAGAAACTAAAAATTTGTTAGGGCCCTTACGGCTTCGGGGCACCTATATTTTATGTTAGGCTTTCCAATTTAAACTTACAAGCTGCTAAATTTAGCATATTTTGACATTAAAGCTCAAATTTGACGTTGTTTTCTGCAATTTGAGAAAAAAATTATTATGCACTTTAGGGCTGCAGGGCACCAAATTTCATGTTGAGTTTTCCAAATTAAAGTCTCAAGCTGCTAAATTTAGCAACGTTTTGCATAAATGCTCAAATTTGACGTATTTTCCACAATTTGAAGGATTTTTTTTTGTAAAGGTCTAGGGAACCCAAATTTCATGTTGGGGTTCCCTAATTAAACTATTAAAGTCTCAAGCTGCTAAAATTAGCATCTGTTTGCATAAATGCTCAACTGTGACGTATTTTTTCACAAGTTGAAGGATTAAAAATTTGTTAGGGCTTGTAGGTGTTAGGATCATCCAAATTTCATGTTGGATTTCCAAAATCAAAGTCACAAGCTACTAAATTTAGCAACTTTTGCATAAATGCTCAAATTTGACGTATTTTTCTACAATTCGAAGAACAATAAATGAAGGCAACAACTTCATTCTCAGATGTAATTGTTGCACCGAGCTCAGTGGTGTTACCATTACGTGGAGTGACTAATGGTACGGAGTCTACGACGCTTTCATTTGCATGGGCTTTCGCAAATCGTCGTATGACACTTAGAGATCACGGATTGTACCATGACTTCAAGGGAGTGAAGTATCGTCGTGTGGGAGAAGAGGGTTACTACACATGTGAGCAAGTCACCTCCATTTTAGAGGGTGACTTGAAGGCGGGTAGCATTCCTTCTCCTATGGCGGAAGCCATGGTCACGAGAGCATTGGATTATGCTGATCCCGGAACCCTTTTAGAGATTAGAGCACTACTCAGGGAACAACAGTTGGAGAGCAAAACAACAGAGGAAGTAGAAACTCAATCCTCTCACAAGATTCTTGAGACCCAAGAGATGGAGCAGTACTAAAGATTGAGAAAGTACGCTAGGTGGTACCCTTTGATGTAATAGGATAGTGCAAATATTATTTACTTTGTAGTGCGTGACTTCATTTATATATAGAATGAAGCATTTTGTTTTGATTTTCTATCGGATAGTAATAAAACAATATTGCACATTATGTTTCATTTTCTTTTGTTACATGGCAAATTTGATATGAATGAATGTGTTGTTGTTATTTTGAAAATGAAAATATATGAAACTCAAAGGGAGTAAAATTTCAAAATAGTGCAAATTCTGCACCATTGTGGCCATTGAACAATGCACTTGGCCAAGTGCAAAAATTCTTAATTCAGTGTTTTAGGAGTTAAACTATGTAAATCTGATAGGGTCACTAAAATAAAGTTTATAGTATATTAGATGAAATCAATATAATGTACCCACAACAAACTAAAAATAGATTTTAAATTTATTGTTTTATTGTTTTATATTTTTACGTTTTTCATCTTCTGCTATATAGGATGCAACTGAACCCCAAGTTTTTTATTTTTTAAATTTCTTCACAATTCATGAGATCTAGTCAAAGAAGAAGACGAAAACCAAAAAAACAAAAAAAAAAGAAAACGAACACCGTTTTTTTTTCCCTTGGTGTGCGTGTAGGGTTTGCGACCTCCTCAAGAGAAATGAAGAAAAAATAGAAAAAGAGAAGAAAACAAGTAGGAAGACAAGAAGGAAAAGAAAATGAAGACAAAAAACATGTAAGATAAATGAACCAAGGTAAAGAAAAGATAAAGATATTAATAAAAAAACAAATTAAAGATTTTTTTGTTTATGATGAAAGTAAATGTAGAAAGACAAAATCGTTGTTTTTTTAGAAAACTTTTATGCACAGATTTTTAAGCAAGATTTGCTCATGAAATGAACGCACTTGGCCATATGATTATGCACTTAACCCCTATGCACATTAATTTTTTTGTTTTATTTATAAAAAGAAATCGGCAATTTTTGTCTTTCTACAATCATCCCTTACATAGTAAATAAATAATTCTTTTATGTATTTTTTATCTTTATTTTTTCTTTTATCTTTTTTTCTTTCTTATCTTTCTTATTGTCTTTTTTCTTTTGTTTTTTCTTTGATTGTGGTATCAAAGCCAAAAAAGTAAAAATAAAATAATTTCTTTATTTTTTTAAAAATAATTTAAATATTTGATTTGGTCGTGTGGTGTTGCTAAATTCTAAACGATAACAACCAAACATAATAATAATATGATTATATATATATATATATATATATATATATATATTTGGCCGTTCGATGATGTTGAACTTTATATGACGACAAAGAAACTAAAAAATAAAAAAAAAATTAGTTGTTGGGTGCGCGGTCACACACCCTAAGTCCTCTCATTCCCTCTCCCACTCCCCTCTCTCCTTCCCTATATACAGTGACTTCAAGAAATGAGTCAATGCCCCTATCAAGGAGCATTGATGGGGGCTAGCCAGGAAACATTAAGGCAGATGAAGCCGAGCAAAAAAATCTATTGTGACTCATGAACTCTTAACACATGCCACATGGCGCTTTGCCTAAATAATATCTACATTGTGAGTTAAGATCACAAATGTGCATGTACCCTTATAGACTCATTTTTTGAGGTGGCTTGTGGAGCAACTTCACATGGCAACATTTGACTGTAGAACATAGAGAAATTTGTGTTTTTTGATGAATTTTTTTGTGCTTTCTCTTCTCTTCCCTCTTGTGGAACATACTGTGGAGAATAGGAATTAGAATTGGCATGATGAAGCCAATTTTAGGAGACAAAGTGAGAGATATTGTTGCTCTTTTGATGAAAGGCAAAAGTACAAGAGTGGTTGCGAAGTCATTGGGTTTCTCACAGAGTACGGTGAATAGAGTGAGGAAGAAACATTGTAGTGACTTAGAATTGCCAAAACGAGGTGTTCCAAAGATTCTTAGCGCTTCAGAGATACGACGTGCAGTGCGTTTGGTCACGGTTGGAGGGCTAGAAACGGCAGTACATGCAGCAAAAGTGTTGAGAGAGGGTAGAGAAGTGGGTTTCTGTGATAACGCTTTGCGGTCTGCTTTGAGAGATGTTGGATTGAGTGCCTGTGAGAAGATTCCTAAGCCTTGTTTGTCAGAGAAAAATGTACGAGAGAGGCTACGGTTTGCAAGAATTCATGAAGAGTGAACAATAGAGGATTGGAAGAGAGTTGTATTTAGTGATGAAACGAAGATAAATCGTTTCAATGCGGATGGGAGGACTTGGTACTGGGTCAATGACCAAAAAATCTTCCCTGATCGTGCGGTGAAGCAAACAGTGAAGCATGGTGGAGGGTCTTTGATGCTATGGAGTTGTATGACAGCAAGAGGTGTAGGTGATTTACAAAGGGTGGACGGGCGTATAAATGCGAAGGACTATATTACAATCTTGCATGGAGATTTGTACTTGAGTTTAGAGAGATTAGGATACTTGAACCTCGGTAACGTCATTTTCCAGCATGATAATGCTCCTATACATAAGGCAAAGATTGTTCAGAAATGGTTCTTAGAGCAGCCATTCACTGTTTTAGAGTGGCTAGCTCAATCCCCAGACCTAAATCCCATAGAACATGTTTGGGCAATTCTCAAACATCGTTTGAATTCCTATCCAACTCCTCTTGTAGGTCTTTTGCAATTATGGGAGCGTGTGGAGGAGACTTATAAGACGATCACTACAGAGTAGTGTGAGAGATTGTATGCTAGCATGCCAGATCGAATTGCAGCTGTTTTGGCTGCTCGTGGAAAGTGGACAAGATTTTGACCACTCTTTCTATAACGCCTCAAAAAATGAGTCTATGTACATAGTCAACTTTGGCACTATGTATTTTTTTAATCTAGTGGCAATTTCTTTTCAATTTTCTTGAGGTTGTCAATTACTTCATGCTCTCAAACTTTCATGTTCAAAATTTATTGCTTTGATTCTTCATACTCTCTACGTTGTTACTTTTCTAAATCAAATACCCTCAAAGACTCATTTCTTGAAGTCACTGTATATATGAAGAGATGAGGAGTGAGTGACACAGCCGAGGTCACATGCAACAATGATCTTCACGGTCACCTATGCCTGCTTTTACATTTTAGCTTTTACAATATACTTTAGCTTGAAGCTTTGACTTTTAGTGTATACTTTATTAGCTTTTACTTGCAAGTTTTTTCTTTCACCTTTTACCTTTTACCGTTTTCCTTTTATGTTTTAACTTTCAGTTTAGCCTTTACCCTTTCAGCTTTTACATTTTAACTTCCAGTTAACTTTCAGTTTAGCCTTTACCTTTTCAGCTTTTACATTTGAACTTCCAGTTAACTTTCAGTTTATCTTTTACATTTGGCCTTGCACCTGAAGTATAAATAGACCTCGCTGTCGATGGTGGTTTTCATTCTTCTTCTGCATTCTTCTGCATTTTTTCTTTCTCAGTCTTCTTCTTCTTTTTCATTTTTCCTCTTCTTCTTTTTTTCATTAAATACCGCTTTTACGTATTGGGAGCTGCGAAGTTTGGCTTGACGGAGAGAATGGCGATGCGTGAGAGCAAGCGTGTATCTGTTTTCGACAGGCTGGGAGGAGGGTCAGCAAATACTCAGGCTCACACAATCGAGGGCCATAGAATCTCGGTCAAAGACCGTCTGGGTCCTCGTCTACCGAGCAACAAACAAGAGGCATGGAGGTCACGTCGACCCGGCAGGAGCAACGGAAGGCTTGCAAAAGGAAGCTTTCACCACATTCCTCCGCAACACCAGCAAGCTTATCAGAAAAAATATGCCAAGCGATTTCTATTCCACAAGCAGAAGCAGAGTGACCAGCTCTGGGGTGCATACAAGAAGAAGAGAGATCCTGTATTCTTGCGTCACAAGAAGAATAGTGATAACTTTAAACCCTGGGTAAACCCTACGAAGCCCTGTACTCCAGTGGTGCTGAAGCCTCCCCCGCCACCATTCAACGCCGAGCAACATCGACAAACTTGGACGTGGGTTAAACCCCCCACCACCACCACAACAACCACAGGCACCAATTCTGATGTGCATGAAAGCAGTGAAGAACCGGGCTGTGATATGGATTGGGCACCTCAGGGAGGCGACCTGTGAAACTCACTTGTTTTCGGCTAACTTATTTATCGCCAAATTGCTACACAAACAACATTTGGATTGGCTAATTGATACAAAGAGTTTCTGAAAAAAAATAAAAAATGATAGCCAGATTTCCTACATGCATAGTAGCCTCTTTAAACCTAGGTATCACCTGTGTATCACCCTGGTATTGCCCAAATACACCTGTGTATTACAGGTGTACCACATGTGTATTATTACCTTGCATATATAACCCTTAACTTCCTGGGTGACCCAAAATGGGTCGCTCTATTTTTAGAACTGCAAATATCTTCAAGGAGTGCCCGAATGATTCAAATTTTGGGCCAATTTTGTGTAGAAACGAGTTAGCTATCCAATGGTGTAGTTTGGTTTGGAGAAATGCACATTGTCAATTTTACAAGAATCCACAAGTGCTGGGTGGTCACAAAACAGAGGAAGAAAAGTCAACAGAAGAGAGTGATGGGCGAATGACAAGCTGCCACATATTCTAGTTGGACAGGGTGGCTTGTAAGTGGATGTAGCTACTGAAATGCAAATCTTGCACTTGGATTTCACCTTTTTCCAAAAAAAAAAATCCTACTATATGTGTTCTTTTGTGTACTTTCAACCTACCGTGTTTGATTTTGCAATGGAAGATTAGATTTGTAGGAAGTTGTAAGATTTCTCTCAAAGTTACAAGTGAATTAGTAAAAAGTGGATGTCATGTTAAGGCCTCTTTCTCACTCATTTTTTATCCTAAAAATACAAAACTTGTTGTTATGCGTAGGGAAATTGATTATCTTCAAAATTCCAGACGGCACCAACTTTCTAAAATAGTATGTGCCCAAGAGAGTCGGTCAAAGCTCATTTTCAACAGTGAGAAAACAATGAATTTCTTGGAGTACCCTTCACTTTTGTGTCCCATCCAAGCAACCTATAACTCGGATTGACACCAAACTTTGTAAAGATAAAGGTGACTTGCATATCTACAAGATCTTATGGTTGATTTTGTAAAAAAATGAACTACATAAGTTTGAGCAACATGTATCCCTAACCCAAAAAAATCGGGGTCCAAAACGGGCTGAAAATGGTTTAGGAAGTTAAGGGATAATATGCAATGACGGCATCCAAGGAGCCTCAACTACTCTTCACTCTTCAAGGCATGGAAGAATAGCAAAATGCAAAATTGTCTACTAACAAATAATATTATTACCCTGTATATATGATAATAATATTGTATACATATGTATAATATGATATATTATTATGTCTAACATGTGTGTTATTATCTTCTATATAATATGAAATGACGACATCCAAGGAGCCTCAATTCCTCTTCAAGCCATATAAAAATAGCAAAATATGAAACTATCTCTAACATAAAAAATATCATTGCTTCTCACAACTCTGAATCCTTAGATGTCAACATGTGCCCCACGAGCCCTTTCAGTGTTTGGTGTGAATGACCTTCATTAATTCTATGTGGTTTCATCCTTTTGTTTTCATAAAATTAAAAAAAAAGAAAAAGAAAAGCATTGATAAAGTTTGTCAAAGTAGCATTTTGGAAAATCTAAAAAACAAAAGAAGAACAACATGAATACACGAGCTACAAAAAAGAAGAAGATGAAGAGAGAAAAGAGAAAAGGACTTTGAATGCACGGGCGGTACCAAGTGGCTAAAAATAGAAAACATTAAAAAAAATGGCCACCACGTAGGGTTCAACAGCATCCCACAGCCAAATAAAGTACAAAAAGTTTAATTAAGTTCTAATTATTTCATTTTTTTTTATTTTGCTTTGCAGCCGACGTTTAGGATGCAGCAGCCACAATTGAAATAAAAATAGAAGAAAAAAAAGGACAAGAAGAAAGACAAAAAGGAAGACAAGAAGAAAGGCAAGAGGAAGACAAAAAAGAAGACTAGGAAGAAAAAAAGATTAAAAAAATTGATAAAATAAAAAATAAAGATAAGAAGAAAGTTTTTAAAAAATAATTGTTTGTTTGCAATGTAAGTGATTGTTGAAAAACAAAAACCGATTTTTTTAGAGAACTTTTTAGCTAATTTTTTAAAGCCAAATATGCTTGTAAAATGGGCGCACTTGGCCAAATGCATAAATAACGAATTGCGTGTTATCAAAACAACACGAGCAAACATTCATTTCAATGGAACTACAATCTAGTTTCAATTAGGAACTAAGTATACATGGTAATTACAAGGAAAATTCACAATTTATACAACATAACTAGAATCATTATCATGTTAACCCCTATTAAACATCCTATGGGGATAGTACCGTACCTTAGGGGCAGCTTCGGCAAAAAATAATTCCAAATAAAAATGTCGAATTAAAAATTAAATTATGTTGCCTATTTGCCGGAAAATCATGAAGTTAAATTAGATGAATGATGAAATATCTTGAAATTGAATACATGAACTAAAAATAAAATAAATTAAAAATGTGAAGAGTGATCACATGAAGTCGACTAAAATAACAAACATTCAATGAAACTTCATCAATTGTGGATGAAAGTCGAATTTAAAGTTATTTATTTCCTGAAAAGTTGAATTTTTAAAAATTACTTTTTTTATTGCCAGACATCAAAATTTGAAATTAATTAATTATTCGACGGAGGAGTGATGAAGCTGCCCCTAAGGTACGGTAGATATGTTTTTGTAAAATTGGCATTTGCTACCGACAAGAAGTTCTAAATTAGGATCTCAATAGCTCATTGGAACCGCATTGATCTAAATTCAACTTCTTTGTTGAACTCAACCCCATTAAAAGGTGTGGATTTATTCCAAATACAAAAATATACGATGTATTCTACTTGCCGTAAAGGCATTTTCATATGTGTAGGGATTAAGTTTACATCTTTTTGAGTTGGAGATGTGAAGTTTGCATTATTTTGACATCAAAATGGCACTCATCCCTACATCACTGTGGCATATGTCATTTTGATGTCATTTTGACAACAAGATGACCTTTCATAAGTTTACTGACGTATGGCTATATTTCCTTCAAAATGACGTCAAGTTTTGATGACCTTAACCCCTAACTGCCCAACCATGCATATTTTGCATGATGTATGAATTTCATCCGCAGTTTCTCATCCGTCATGCACTTTTTGTAGTGTGATTTTTTTACTGAATTTTTTATGGGAAGTTAGCTTCGTGTATGTGTGATCCGATCGAAAAGTAAACAATTTCTGAAAAAATTATGCCTCATTTTGTGTTGCAGTGTTTCACCAAAAAAATTGAATATTTTAGTCTAAAAGTGTTCTTGAAAAAATAAACTCATAAAATCAAGCATCCAAAAAATCTCCAAAAATCACTACACCTAGGGTACTACATTATAAGCCATCACAACAAATTTCATCCCCATATTGTCAATATCTTATTCGTAATCGAATTACAAAATATTTTTTTATTTTATGTTTCAAAATTTATAGAAAAATATTAGTGATAGCAATCAAAGATCTAACCGTATAGATTGAATCTAAATTTCAAAATGTATGACTTTTATTTGTACATCAAGTTCCAAATATTCATGTTGGTTGCATTTTATAATGCATCTTTGCAAAACTGCCCAAATTGGACATAGGTGAGGACGTTTAGGGGTTAACTTCTAGTGTAAAGCGGCCATGAGTTTTGAGTTGAGCAAAATCCATTTTCCATATTTAGGGAGATGTGATATTAGAGAAGTTGTAACAAAAGTATTAGAAAATCGATGAGCCACAGTAGCAACGAGGTGGTTATTACATATAACTAGTTGTGCACTTTCCAATCACAGCCCTTGATCTCTATAATCCAAGGGCCATGATCCAAGACGGAGGATGCAACTTGAAAGGAGAGAAGGTTTTGAGTTGCAACTTGTGATGGCGATGGGGTGCCAATGGCATGGAGCCACGTTAGCGTTGAAAAGTCAAGAACTGATTATGCCAGAAAGAAGAACTAGGAATTTTTTAAAACCCTGGTGGTCTTGAATGAATGGGGACAAAAGTGCCCCCTATTTTTGTCCGGTTCTCGCTCCACCTCAAAAACAACCCCTTCTTCCAATGGTTTTTTTATTCCCAAGTAGGTCATTCAAGGAAATTAGACGCCGTAGGTCTCAAATTACCAAAAAAATTTGCCAAAAAAAGCACCGAAGGTGTTCAAAATGAAAATTCCAGAAAAAGGGAGGGGTAGATGAATAGTGCCCGCATTCAAGACCACCGGGGGAAGAACTGAAACACGAAGATGGCACAGTGTTAATGCAGCGATGGGGATGGCGATGGCGATGGCGATGGCGACGACGACTAAGATTTGTTGCTGTCTGTGAAAAGAAGGAGAGGACGATAGACGTTTGCTGCGAACACTGACGAAGAAGAAATCAAGAATTCTTCTGCAGCTCCTGCTGCGGCGATGGTGAAGGCCATGTTGCTGCCAGCTCCGGCGATGGCGTTGGGGCAGGGCGTGCCCGCGCTCCTCGACCAGCTGGAGCGCCACTGCCTCGCACCCGACGCCTCGCTCGTCTCCAAGCCCGCCTACCTCGACCTCCTCCAGGTGGCTTCCGTTTCCCCTCGATCTCCCATTTCCCATTTCATCCCGCCTTGCCCCGATCTCATGGCCAGTTTGAATCTCTTCTTGCGCAGGCTCGAGAGGAGATGGCGCGTGAACGGTTGCGCTACCTCGAGGCTCTGGTACGTGCATTCTTTCGATTTCCTCCATTCGAGCAATCCACAATATATGTCAAGATATTAGGGCAAGATGGCACTGCATGAAGGTCTCTTGCTTACTTTTTTTGTAGGCTGTGTATGTGCATTCTTTCGATTTCCTCCATTCGAGCAGTCAACAATGTCAAGATATTAGGGCAAGATGGCACTGCATGAAGGTCTCTTGATTATTGTTTTTTAGGCTGTGTATGGCGAGGCTGTGGCTCTTGTGGAAGAATACCAGCACGCGGTGTCAGTTGCCAATGTAGGCGGTATTCGTGACTTGAACACCGTTCTCGACCAGCTCGGCCTTCGATCGTCACCTCAGGTACACTGAAACCTTCTCGAAAGTGACATTCTGCACACGGATTGACTGCAGCACATTTGTCACACTTTCAAACTATTTCATGGTGAAAAAGGTGGTAAGAGTATACAGTATAGAGATTTGAGTGAGGCTTTTTCTTACCAATGTAATCGAAGATTCGGTGTGAGCGCTCGATTGTTATTAGGTCTGCACGTCATCGCATGCAGCACACTTGTCATACATTCAAAAGTATGTCATGGGATCCTTAGTGGGAAGATTAAAGAGGTTTGAGTGTCTTTAATGTGGTTTTTTCTTACCACATTTGTCACACATTCAAACTATTTCATATTGAAACCGTGGTAAAATCAACCCCTAAACGTCCTCACTCCTCTTCCAGATTTGGCAGTTTTGCAAAGATGCATCATAAAATGCAATTAGGAGGGATATTTTGAACTCGATGTATGAATAAAAGTTGTACATTATAAATTTTAGGTTTTATCCATACAGTTAGATCTACAATAGCTATCACCAATATTTTTGTATGAAATTTGAAACTTGAAATTCAAAATTATTTTGTAATTCAATTACGAATAAGATATTGACAATTTGTGGGCGAATTTTGTTGTGATGGGTTGAAATGTAATACTCTTGATTTTTGGAGATTTTTTGGTTGCTTGATTTTATGAGTTTAATTTTTGAAGAGCACATTTAGACTAAAATCTTTGAATTTTTTGGTGAATCATTGCAACATGAAATGAGGCATAACCTTTTCACAAATCATCTCCTTCCTAATAAAAGCACATATGCATGAAGCTATCTTGCCATAGAATTTTGTTGTATTCTTTTTCCATGCAAAAAGTGCATGAAACCTGTTACATCATTTACGCGGATGTCCAAAAAATGGACGGTTGGTGCTTTAGGGGTTAAAGAGATTTGAGTGAGGCATTTTCTTACCAATGTAGATCGCCCTCCTTGAAGGATTCGGTGTGAGCACTTGTTTGTTATTAGATCTGCGCATCATTGCATGTAGCACACCTGTTATACATCTAGTATGTCATGGGATCCCTAGTGGGAAGATTAAAGAGGGTCGATGAGTCTTTTTCTTACCAATGTGGATCGCCCCTCTCCTGGACAGACTAGGGTCTGAGCACCCGAGATTAACCCCTAAGCGTCTGAAACGCCCAGTATGACCATCTGCATCGCTGAACTTTACGATGGTGGCATTTTCTCATTTTACCTTGGTTTTCTGGTTGCAAAATACGTCATGTAAAAGCTCTTGTTCTATCCTACAAGATCAACAGTGCGGATCGTGTCAAATTGAAGTCATTTTCACACAAACTGAGGATTTGCAGCAAGGGGTCCAATTTTCCTACACTACAGAAAATACTCAGTGGACGCTTTTGGGTTGAACAGTGTTTTTGGCTATGTTTTTCAGGTGTACGATGCACTGGAACAACGGTTGGTTGTGGCCGAAGCGTCGCAGCGGCTTCGACTGCCATTGCTATCAAAGGATGGCGATCTCCCGGACGATGACAACCAAGAATGGGGCAATGTGTCCCGAAGCTCCTTTGATAGCACCACCACGAGTGTGAGCCTGAGCACCACGACCACAGTGCACACCACTAC
Source organism: Pohlia nutans (assembly GCA_022496805.1). Classification (NCBI taxonomy): domain Eukaryota; kingdom Viridiplantae; phylum Streptophyta; class Bryopsida; order Bryales; family Mniaceae; genus Pohlia; species Pohlia nutans. The sequence continues at coordinate 21,871,840 of CM040094.1, forward strand.
GGCCAGCACTGCCAGTGCCACCATTGCCTCTGGAGGGGGAGGTGCGCAGGCGGAGACTGTGGAGCCTGGAGTTGGAGGGGTCGTGAATCGTTTCCTGGGGATCACTCCTGCCTGGTTGCGCCAAACACATCTCATACGTGCACCTTTTGCCGACGTGTGTTCTCCCTATACCTTTTTTTTCTCTTTGACAATAATAGAATTATTCGTGAAATCTAGCCATATTTTTTTACTAGAAGAGGAAAGACAAAGCATAACTGGTTTTTTTTTCCTTCAAAGGCATCAAAACAAGATCTGCCTAAATTGTTTTAGACCAATCACCATGCTTTGCATTGTTAGAGAGATTCAAACATGCCACCTTCCCAATTCAAGAGAAGCTTCCCCATCCACACTTGAGTTCCCATGGTGGAATCTCACCGTGCCCCCACTCTGGCCTCATGCTCACCCAAAGCTGCTTGGTGTCTGACACTGGCAGTGAAGTTTATTTCTAGAATTAAAAACTCCAGGCAAAAGACAGGCTACCATGTGTTTGCTTTATGGATAACTCTAATGGTTTTGGTCTTTTTCTATCAGTTTTGGATTTCTGGTATGGCTTAACCGGTGTTTTTGTTCACAGGACAGCACAGGGTACCAGATCACGCTGATGCCTGAAATAGAGGCCCGTTTGAAAGCCAAGTGTGACAGACTTGTGTCTGCTTTTGAGATTGATGAAGCTGGTGAGTGTCTTCTTATAGGATTTTTCTTTGGTATAAGAGTATTTGAGGTCGTATGGCCTGACAGGGAACTTTCTGACGCGTTCTTGTGCAGATATTGCAGGTCCACACTCATCGAGTTTACGACTCCCCGAAAGGTGAGAGAGAGAGAGAGTCAGTTTTTCTTACTGGCTGAGTCCTTTGGAAGGTCGATGATGGTATTAAGCTTGGGATGTCATGCGAGCTTCAAGTGGATGGCCTGTTTAAGCTCACCATGTTTACTGTGTCAGGGTCAAACTTGCAGTTGAAGACATAGAAGCAGAGGAGGCAGCCTTACTTGAGGATCTATATGCAGCAGATCGAAAGTTCTCAGAATACTACAATGTAAGTGAAACGTTATGTATAGTTGCAAGTTGTACTTACATTAATTTTTCAATTTTTTGATTATTTGTTCCTGTCAGTGTGCAGTGGAGACCTCACTCCTTTTCAGGGTAGATGCCTAAACCATGCAAACACTTTACATTTTCCAGGTGCTGGAGCAGATACTTGCAGTCCTTCTACGACTAGTTAAAGAGTTTAAACTGCAACACCAACATGATTATGTAAGCGCATCCCATAGCCAAACACTTCTTTGTGCGTTTGGAGGATGAGCATGTGCGAGTGCATAATAGAATGTCGGGGCTGACTTCAAATGTTGACTTGGCTAGGATGGAATGCGGAAGCAATGGCTGTGCAAACGATGTCAAACCATGAACACAAAACTCAGGTAACCTGTTGGTGAAGATTGTCTCATGATCTTCTGCATGTGTGATGCCAGTCAACTCCTGCAATAGCCTTGAGGTGCAGGACCAAAAACATCCGATTTAGATGCTCACCATCATTCCATGCTGATTGCAAGACGAGTAACTTGTTTTTAGTAATTGACTCGCTGCTAAATGTAGTCATTCATATTTTCCCTGTTGTGCAGAGTGTTGGAACATCTCCTCCTGCGGGATACATACACACAAGAATCCATTCCTGCTCTTCACAAAATCAGGTATGATGCAGTCCTTGAAGGGATTTAATTATTTAAAGACTTTGGTATAGCAGCCCAATAGTACGAAGTTTTGATGGACTACCTTGGAGACTTCCCCTTTCAACAGGGCTGCATCATTAGTGGTTCCCAGTTGGTTTTGGCAGCGACTTTTTGACTTTGACTTGAATTGAGGATAACCCAACTTCTTCTCACATTTCATAGACAACATCTGGTGGAGGCGAATGAAGAGGCAACGGCCGCCTATAATAGAGCAGTGAGTCCCAGCCCTACTCGCTTTGTACTCGTTATGAGAGTGACAGTACAGTACAAGACAAGGAACATGCCAAGCTTCGAGAACAAATAATTTTTCGCTACAGCATCACTCGATATATTTGCATGTTTCTCCTGAAGCAAATTTTTGAAATTTTGATTTTTGGTCAGGTAACAAGACTCCGTGAGTACCAAGGAGTAGACCAGGACTTCGATGAAATTGCCAGGCGATATCATGATCTCGTAACTGTAAGTATTCACGGGGCTATTGTATACTTTTCCTTGGTCTTTGTATGGATATAAGGTATGTAAACCTACAAATGAGAATTTGAACATGGTCCTAGTGTTAGACTCCCCTCATTTTTGTTGGGTCTTGTTGGCAAATGAAGAGAATTCTAACACATCTTAGCATGTATTTTGGAGCACCGTACAAATAAACTATGGATCTTCAAAGTGCTGATTATAGGTGTATCCAAATCGACCCTAGACTTCCATGTTCAGAGCATGTACATTTATGCAAGAATTTATAGGGTTGCTTTTGGGTAAGAGTTGCAATTAGTTACCTTAGAACATTGCTTACACTCTCTGGGAGGGAGAATTCGTTGACAGTTGGTTGTGGCTGTTGGTGTAGAAATTGGAAGGTATCCAGTGGACGATTCGGCAAGTGGAGATGGATCTGAATAGCCCTCATGAGCACCCTGCTCTTTAGAGGTTCTCAGCTCAGCTTGCAGCTTAAACTTGAGACTAGTGCTAGCTACTAGAATTCATGTTTAATCAGACATCATAGATGTTCTATGGATGTAAATATTTGATGAATTCTCATTTGATTATATTAATTACGTTTTCAGCACAGGGAGAGGACGGGCAGGAGTACTCTCAAACCCTGAGATGTGTGCAATGCAGATTAGAAAATGCAATAGAATTGAATCAGGCCTCAGTAGACATACAGTATGAGGTGCATGTTCTTCTATTTGTTGAATCTTACAGCTTGAGTTGGGTACTTTGTTGAATGGATGTTTTATGGTATCGATCCAACAAATTTAATGGTACTGTAGTCATAAAGAATCAATGAATGAAAGTTAGAAAACTCCAGCATACACGCCAAAAGGATTAGTGGCGTTGGCTGACCTAGATTTCCAGGTTTACATCTACGACAGGGGGGCTTTTTTTGGTGAAATATCGCCAGATTGCATAAGAAAAAAATATTCTGGCTTAAACATTAAAAAAGTTTTTCCTCAAAAAAATCAAAATGAAAAAAATACTTGGATGAAATCGGTAGATCGTGGATGAAAATGATATAGATATGTGATTTTTTTATCCATTGTCTGGATGAATGTTGAAATATGGAGCACCACTGTAACATTTTATATTGCCACAATGGCACATAATGAAAAATGAAAAAAAATAAAATGGCCATGATCTACAATTTTCGTAGAATCTATCGAGAGAGTATTGGACACGAAGGGAGCCTTTTCCTAGTTAACCCTTTAGTGCCCAAGGTGGTTATGGAGAAACCAGAGTTTTATGTTGGTTTTTTTTTAAGAACTCTCTTTATTCAAACTATGGAAACTATTAATAGTATTTAACCGTATAAATGTAAGCATAGCTTAAGCGAATAAGTGCCGGTTAAACCTTGGTAAGATCCGACCGTTGGATTAGAAGATTATAGTATGTCTTTTTGAACCGTATAATGCACACTCAAAAATGAGATTTTGAAGGATGTGCGACTTCAAAGTTAAATAGAATTTGGGTTAAATTTTCTAAAATGAAAGTGAAGAGGTTCAGTAATGATCTATGTTAACACCTCTCCATTGCAATCTTTCATGTTAAGAACAACTCACACATAATTATTGCGAATTTTATAAGTAAGAGTGATTTATCCATGTACGGTTTAGGACAAAAATTATACGTTAAAATATGAAAGGAGTTTGTACATTGATCAAGATCGGAACACACACATTAATGGAACATGAACAAGGGAACACAATCCACAAATTTAAAACAAGTTAACAAACTTCCAAACACAAGAAATACTGCATAGTACATGTGATGTATTCGTAAGTATTTACTATATTTTCAAGTATTTGCAATATTTTTATGTTTTGTTTATAGGTATTTTGATAGTTGCACAGCTCCAAACTGAAAACAAAAATTTTGAGAAGATGACATTAAAAATTTTGCAACTCTGAACATCAGAGTATTAAACTTGAATCTTTACAAATTTTCCAGAATTCCCTTTTCCGATGGACGAGTGACCACATTATGGTCTCCTGGGCACTAAAGGGTTATTTAGGTTTGGTTCCAACTTCGGACTGCATTAGGTTAACCCTTTAGTGCCTAGCTGACCACATTATGGTCACTACAACGTCCGAAATGCAAATAGCAGAGAATCCGTGAAGAATTAGAACTTCAGTTTTGAAGTTCAGATTTGCCCACATACATTACGTACCTTCCAGAAAAAGAAATTTTCAATTTGGAATTGTACAACTATCAAAATACTTATCATCAGAACGCGAAAATACTGCAAATACTTGAAAATACAGTAAATACTTACAAATACAACATATGTACTGTGTAGTATTTCTTGTGTTTGGAAGTTTGTTATCTTGTTTTATTTTTTTGGATTGTGTTCTCTTCTTCATCTTCCATTAGTGTGTGTAATCCGATCTTGACTAATGTACCCACTCCTTTCAATTTTCTACGTATAAAATTTTGTCCTAAACCGTACATGGAGAAGTCACTTTCACTTATAAATCTCACAATAATTATGTGTGAGTCTATTTTTGATATGAAAGATTGCAACGGAGAGGTGTTGACATAGGGCATAGCTGAACTTCTTTGCTTTTATTTTTGAAAATTTACCTCAAATTCTATTTAACTTTGAAGTCACACACCCCCCAAAATCTCGTTTCTAAGCTTGCATTATACAGTTCAAATACATACCATAATCTTCCGATCCCGCCATCGGATGATTCTCAAATTTTGATAAAATATGTGCTCTCGAGTTGAGAATAGAATTGTACGGTTACTTTCTAATTTAACTCATTCTATTTTTGGTAGTCTCAACCACAGTGGAAAAATCTACTGAAATCCAGGGCTCTGAGCTACAGTACCCTAGGCACTAAAGGGTTAACCCTTTGAGGTCTAGATGATACGTCGATTTCAAAGATGTGTTATAAAACGTTTAATGTACATCAAAAATGGAGTTGACATACAAAGCAAAGTTGTAAACATCAATGTGTAGATTACATTTGGATTTATCATATTTTATAATGAATACATTTCAATTCAAATTTTGAATTCAATGAACTCCTAAAATTCATCCGTTTTTTCTCGTCCGTCATGCACTTTTTGTAGTGTGGATTTTTACTATAGATTTTATGCGAAGTTAGCTTTGTGTATGTGTTATCTGATTAGAAAGGGGATGATTTGTGAAATGCTTATGCCTCGCTTTGTGTTGCATTGATTCACCAAAAATTTCTTAAATCTTAGTTCAAAATAGTTCAAAAGTGTTTTAGAAAAAATCAACTCATAGAATGAAGCAACCAAAAAATCTCCAAAAATCACTACAGTTAGAGTATTACACTTCAACCCACTATAAAAAATTCATTTACAAATTGTGAATATATTGTTAGTAATCAAATTACAAAATAATTTTGAATTTTAAAACTTATACATAATACAGGTGATAGCAATTATAGATTTAACTGCATGGATAGAATCTGAAATTCATAATGTATAATTTTTATTCAGACATCAAGTTCAAAATATGCCTCTTAGTTGCATTTTATAATGCATCTTTGTAAAACTACCCACTTTAGAGTGGGCTCTGGGCATTTAGGGGTTAAAAATCTCACATTAAGAATTTTTGATTAAAAACCGTCGTAATAAATTTGGAATAACATGTACTGTGAGATGGTATTATTTCCATCATTTTATTTCATTTGTTTTGGAAAATCATTTTTCAGGTCTCATATTTTGAACTAAGAATGAAACTTGACATAAACCATAATTGACATTAAAAAAAAATCACAATAACTTATTTTGAAGATCCATATTGTATAAATGGTAGTCAATTAGCACAATAATTAAGAAAAATATGGATGGATGAGAAATGTCGATAGATAAATAGTAAGTGCGGTCCCTATTCACGCCTGAATAAAGTGTCCGTTTGTAATGTCAATGAACCGATGCCCACTGGGCAAAGGGAACTGAGAAATGTAACTATATGCAGTCAAGAGAAAGCACAACGTTTGTTCATTGTCTAAGAAATTAGACACTGGTACGTCGAAGGGTTAAATATAATATAGTGTATTTTAACTTCGTTAGTACTTTCATAGTCAAATCAGAAATCAAAAGTATATGGAAAATGCATTTTAGGCACAGGAATGTATATGGAGTGATTGAAAATGAAATATTAGCTATGGTTTGAGTTTACTTTTAAAAAATTAAAAAAACCTTTTAAAATTTTGTGCAAAGCAATTACGGTACAGAAAACATAGAAAGGAGGGAAAATGTACTGTATTTGTGTTCAATATAGTGATATTTATATTCCAAATTAAACTAACTTGGTTTTTATCAACTTTTTTTTTTTAAATTTTTAAATTTTAAATTTCTTTTCCATTTTGTTCACTATGATTCACAATTCTTCTTACAACCGAAGAGCAACATTCATCATCTTCTTAACCCCTCAGGAAACTTTTGGTTTGGGAGTATATTCTTTTATAATGATGTTTACTTAGAAAAATCCTTTTATATACTATTTAAAACCTGAAATGTGAACATTTTTTTCAGTAAAGGATAATTCAAGTTCAAATCTAACTACCTTATTTTACTATTTGTCATACTTTTTGGAAGTTTTAGATTTTCATAAGCTTTTGAAAACATAATTAAAGTAATAGTACCCAATTCTACTACAGTGGAGATATCTAAAACTACCAGTAACCCTCCGAGTAATCCAAAAGCACCATCTTCACCTAGTATATATTTCTTTATCAATATCTACCTTTGCAAAAAAATGATTTCAAGACATTTACCAAAAAAACATTGACCCTTTATAATTTTTGAATATAGTATTCAAGCAATGCATTCTTTCTTTGGTGCATTGAAATCTTCTTTATATTGTAGGTAGAAGGTAGGATTGGAAAAAATAAATGCACTTTTTTGGGATATTTTTTTCCCAATTTTATTTTGTTACATTGAAAGAAAAGATCTTGAAAAATATTTGCAACATAAAATTCATTAACCTTATAGTCCTCTGCCTTTTTTTCATGCACTCAATTCATCACTTTGGAACTCCACCTATCCAATTTGCTACTGATGAAGTCATGTTAGGTGTGGAATATGCCGCACCATTTACTGTGGGGCAAGGGAGAGCCACAACATGCTTCTAAATGTTATGAAGTATTCTATCTACTGGATCTTCTTGGTTATTTACCGATAAGGTGATTTCCTACTACGATAAAGTATAAAATCTTGTGAGTTTGATAATGGTTGTTATCATAGTAAGGAAAAAATGGCAATTTTGGATGATTCCATGTCAAAACTGCGTTTATTTTTTCCTTGCACATCTCTACCGTACGTGTAAAATGGAAGAGGTCCACGTCACCCAAACTCAATTCTAAGACGGCACATGACACTTCTAACAACAATTAAATCCAATGACCATGTATAAAAGGCGAAACCCTAACATGACATCATTTAGACGAGTAGACTCAAATAGTTATGGCAACAATACCACATTGCTCTACACAGCATACACAGCCTTGTAACTCCCACACAATCAGTTGAAATTGAAGTGTATGGCTCTATCAAAGATATATATTAAAAAAAAACCCTACTAAAGACCCACTTAAAACATCACAATCTACCCTTTTAACCAGCATCCTAGACTCTCTCACCATAACATTCAACATCTCCCGCACATGTTTTTCCTCATCAGTAATATGTTCTACACAAATTGCACAATTCTACTCTCCATATGCAAAAGACAAAATTTTTGGACCGCTCGGCACCACCCTCTAATACAAATGGAAGGGACTAGGCTACATCCACCCACATACTAAAGAGATGGCCCATCAAGCAATACATGTGCACAATTATCAACCAACAATGATCCAAACACCATCACTATACTAACAATAGCATACATTAACTGGTACCAAAACTTTTCACCACATACTAGCGCATTTGTATGGTACGGTCCACCAACTCCTTTTGGTGAACTAACTACATTTTGGTACACATTTGTGCACTTTGAGCATTTTGTTTAAAATTAAAACTAACTTTCAAACCAATTTGAAAATTACATAGCAACGATTCAATGAAAAATGAATGAACCAACCTCTATATTTATATACATATTATCCAAAAATAATAATTTAGAATGTTAAAATGATTTTATTTTGAAGATTTTGAGTATCATTTGAAACTCCCCTTTCAATAACATTTTACCAATTTATTATCAAACTTTAATGTAAATATAGCTCATATTTGATTCTTTATTTAAAAATCTAAAAATAAGAAAACCTGCAAAATTTCACTCTCAATTACATTTAAAAAAGAAATCCGTCAAAGAAGCTTTTTAAAGCAAAAGAATGATTAATCCCTCCCAAGAATAATGCATTTTAAAATTGGAACCTTTGATCAATTCAAACAAAATTGAAAAAATTGAAAGATATATTTTATCACATACTTGAACACTAGAAAAAATTCATAGCTCAAAATTCCATCCACAACCCTTTATTCTCCCTCTCTTTTAGAATTTAGAGTGCATATTATGCACTGTGACAATGCACTAGTTTACGCTTTATTTCATCCTCCATTAAAATTTAATGTCAAAATTTTAATTTTTTATCAAAAATTTTCTCTTTTATTAGTAGGGTCCATCCTACCACTTTAGATTTCACAAAAATAATCTTTCTTTAAGATTGATTTTCAAATTTTCAAAATCTTCAAAAGAGTGCATATGGACAAGAAATCTAGTGGACCGTACCATACAAACACCCACTGGATCCTTTCGGGACATACATGTTATTACCTACTTTGCCGTAAAATTTCGTATCATACGCATAACCAATAATCCTTCTAAAATTAAACAAATCACGGATAGAACCACTCGCAATACATATTTTATGTATGACCATTGGACACACAACGTTGGCACATTCAACCAAATAGGCACAATTAAAAAAACAATAAAAATCTACAATTACCATAGTATCACATCCAACATGCCTCACTTACACCTCCGTATACACCATTAAATAAAAGCACCAAATGGAACAAACTACTATACCTACTGTCTTTATAGTAACCATACTCCTATAAACACACCACTACCAAACTATGAAAAAAATAATACATTAAAATTCCCACCACAATATAGCTACTATACCGATGGATTCTTTGTGCTACCTAAACAATCTGATGACAGTCATTGGAAAAAGAAAAATGCTCGCAATAGAATCTACGAATATCAAAAATACTACTTGGCCTCTAAACCAGCTTTTGCGCCAAATTAATGGTCATACACAAAACACTCAAACTATTTACTTCCAAATATTCAAGCGAACTTGCAGACATATTTATTGATTGTCTCAGTTGTTTGTATTTAGTCAACACACAACTAAGACACCTAACCCTGTATAACAACCAAACTAATAAATTAATATTAACCTCTATGGTACTAGAAACGCTAAAAACTCGTACATACTATATAAAGTCAAGGAACATGCCAACATAGATGGAAATGAACAAGCAAACCAACTTGCAAAGAATGGCACTAAAATAAATAAAGATTTACTGCTAAACCATATGAATTTGCACATACCACACCATGCAACTTAAGAAAAAGACTTGTGATCCGGACTAGGAAAATGACCAAACAAAGACCCTGTCAAATGTCTTGACACATATATCATCAAATACGATTGTAAAAACAAACTTAGAATTATTGGCAATTTTTTTTTCAACATTAGCAAATGGACAATGAACCCCAGCACAAACAATGACCTATCCAATGATTTTTGGTCCAACCCTACAATATCATACTCCCCAAAAACAAGTCTTGTTAAATTTCACAGTGGTCAATATATGGGAAATGCTTGAAAACAACTATTTCTGGCAAATAAGGATTCACATCAACCACATGCTCCATATTCAACTCTTTTGACGCATAGACATCGCTCCATGTACTCCTTAAATATAACCACCACCACATGCACGTCCTCAAAGTCAAATAACATAACAAAGTTGTATGGGAATTGAGAAATTATATAATATCATCACAAAAATCAAGATGCTACATTCTCATGAATGCAGACACATTTAACAACAATCCCAAGAAAACACACTACCCCTATGGTTTCTTCCATGTACATGTAGCCACCAAAGATGCTATTGCAAAGTGTGATTTAAACTAGACATACTATGCTTTAAAGGACTTCCACGCCAATGATCCTCTATTGAATCTAGATGCCAACTACACAATATAATTTATGGAATTCTCATAAAGTAACGACCGATTCCCATAAGAAACCATAGATAATAAAATCTATAAATATCAACCATTGATTATTACCAAGGTTGGAAAGTCAAATCACTCATAGTCATCATGGCTGGAGTCAAAGGAACAACACACACTCCTTTGATGAAACATCTCAAATCAAAATTTAAACTATCAGACACCTCCATTAACAACCCATTCAAAGCAACAAACACCATCGCTATACACCACGTCGGATCAATCCTACTATGTAAGAGACAAATAGAAAATAACCAACCACTCACAACCAAATAAACGAAGGAAAATGGTAAAAAAGGATGTAGTGGTGAAGACCACTATTTATTTCTTTTTGTAATTTTCTTTATTAGCTCGGCATAAACGCTTGCCTCAAGTAGGTAGGTCGAGGTCGGTTGGTTGTTGTTATAACTCATTAGCAACACCAAGTCATGTATATCACACTACTGCTCAAACAAACCTAACAGGAATCGAACCCAACCCATATAATTGTGATACATAGCTCCTCACTAACCAACCGCAAAACTAATGACTTGACAATCTTACACCACGCAAAATCCATACATGACCTCTACGCAACCTCTAGTCTATGGGTTGTCTTACTCGACTACTAGACAAAGTGTCAAACATGTAGAGGCAATACTAACCAAACAGTTTGAGATGAAACTGTTAGGAAAAACCTCCTACTGCCTTGGCCTCCAGATCAAACACCTTGCAGATGGCAGTATGCTTCTTCACCAACAGACATATGTCCGCAAACTCCTCAAAACTTTCAACATGGACAACGCGAACGCACTGTCCGCACTCATAATTGGGAAGAGCAAAACACAAGACGATCCGTATTGCCCAGCCGACCCCGAAGAAGAGGAGTTGGAGAAACCAAAGTACCTCGCCGCAATTGGAGCTCTACTCTACTTGGCGACCAACACCCGACCTGACATTAGTTTCGCCGTGAGTGTACTTGCACGACATAGCCAACGCCCCGTAGCACGACACTGGCAAGGTATCAAACACCTTCTGAGGTATCTCCGCGACACAAAAAACATGGGACTTCACTTCCACCGCGGACCAGGTGACATCATAGGCTACGTCGATTCGGGATTCAAGACCGACCCGGTGACCGGCAAATCACAGACGGGATACATATTCATCAAGAACGGCGCTCCCATTTCTTGGCGCTCCACGAAGCAGACAGTTACGGCCACTTCAACAAACCACGTCGAGTTATTTGCATTTCACGAGGCATCTCGTGAGGCGGTCAGGCTTCGGACGATGCAGAAGGCCATTTCCCGAATGGCAGGACTCAACCTCGAGGAGAAGCCCACCTTGATTTTTGAAGACAATGCCGCTTGCATCGAGCAAGTTTCCTCAGGCTTCATCAAAGCAGACAGAGTTAAGCACATCAGCCCTCATATCTTTGGCTACACACAAGACCTCACCGAGTCCAAGCATATTGAAGTTAGAAAGGTTGCATCAGCGGAGAACATAGTCGACGTTCTCACCAAGGCAATACCAACACCTCAACACCGCAAATTGATAGCAGCAGCGGGAATGAGGACCCTCTTAGAGTTAGTGAACGAGAGTTGAATTTAAGGACGAAGGATGACTTCACTCTTTTTCTTCAAACCCCTTGAAGTTTTTTAACGAGGAAGTACATCGTTCGAGGAGGAGTGTTGTGACAGGATGAACGTTCATCCATTCAACTCTCGGGTCTCCCCCGGGTCTTCCCTCAACCACCTCATTAAGGCCGTATCTACCTAGCTTAAATGGCCTGCATTTACTTAGCCTAGCTACCTTAGCTACCTAATTAATACGGTGTCCCCCGGAACCACCGTAACTACCCCAGCTACCTAATCATTGCGCTGCCTTCCGGCAGCGCATTTACTACAGTGTATGCTACCCGGGACTATATAAAGAGGATTAAGGTCTTCCTCATCCCTTCTTCTTGCAGCTACACGCTTGTCTCCTTGCTCCGTGCCTCAACACTGTATATACCGCAACGGCACTAGTTTGCCTAAAGAGACCAGATTTTTCGCTGTATGTCCGTAACGCACTCATTCTCAGGTGGGAGAATAAGATTGACCTCGCACATTTGTCATCAGCCTTGCAAGAAAACATCGATAAATTAGAAGTATGGAGCTATCTTTACTACGGTGATTTGCCTTACGTGATTGGAGGTTGCTGCGGTGGGAATCTATTTCAGTGGCTAAGGCTCTCTTAGAAGGGGATGGGTATTGTTGCAGAGCCTATCTCAGAAGTGTATGATTTATGGACAGTGAAAGGTGTAGTAAAGGTGCTACATAGCGTTGTGTAGATATACCGTGGACGTGTCTACTATGCGAGCAGTGAGCAGAGAGCGGAGAGCAGAGAGTAGAAAAAAAGCGAGCCAAGAGCACAAATTTGGGAAGATAATTTATAAATAGAATTTTTACTAATTTTAGGGGAATTTTTTCAGAATATTCGAATATTCTAAAGAATAAGCTTCCATTAATAGAATATTCGAATTATTTGTCTATTTATAGAAAATAATATTGACCTATGACAGTGGGATGAAACGTGGTAAAAATGGCACTTGATTTACATTTTTCTTTCAACCGCATGATTTTTTTATTTCAGGGTTTATTGCATATTCCATCAATTTTCGGTTTAGGGTGTCCTCAAAGTTGTGAGTGAACACATACATTTGTTTAGAAGTTGATGCAGTAAATACAAAACTTTAACATGTGACAAAGAATTTTGATATAATAATAGATAGAAGAAACTTTATATTGCTGAGATAGTCAGATAAGCCTGAAACATAAATGGTAGGTCATTGGACTCCATTGAATGTACTATGGGATACTTCTACAGTGACTCCTACTTTTCAACGAAAGGGTGAGTCAAGATCCCACTTTCAAGGACCAGTTTGACTTCGTTGAAGCTGAACGTTGGCGCGTGGATGTCAACCCAGGGATCAAGATGGTAGACCTTCAAGAAGATGAAGTACACATGCTTGCAATATGAGAATTGGCTCCTCCCACGAAACTTTGTCATTGTCTTCTTGAATGCAGGGCACTTGTAGCCTGGTAGGGAGCTAATTGTGATCTGATACTGCTCCACATCTGGTGGCGTTCCTGAGTCTAGAGCGATGATGCAGCTATGGCCAGGGTGAGGAATCATTTTCATAGCATGGAGTCGAGCTTTGAGGGACTCAGAAGAGCCCAAAACCAGCCTTTGCTGCGGATTTGGGCGGCCAACAATTCGCTTGACGATCTTCCCTTCTCTTTTTCCAGGATACCTATTCGCGTCTGCAGGTACGGGCACGGTGTCCAGATTTGCGGGAGGCATTTCTGTGGAAAATAGCCTTCTTGGAGAGACATGCACTTTCTGCGGTAGTTGGAACCCAACAGCTTTGAGGGCAAGGATCTCACTTTGCTTGAGATTTGTTCCAAGCTTCACTTGCCAGATATCAGGGATGGTGGGCCTCTCTTGCTGCCTAGAATACGGAACTACCCACTTCCGCCTTGAACCTTTGACACACCTCTCAATATTATCCGAGTAGAAGCAGAACTCCGTAGACTCTTGTAAATTCTTCCTAGTGTTGTGCCATTGACCGATATACGTAGGCGTAGGGGTGGGTTTAGCACCCCTCACGATTCTCTCCAAATACTTCTTCTTAGTAACAGCTCTTTGGACCCAACAACTTTTACCTGAATTCTTTGCCAACTGAGCAATGTGCCACTCCTTCACGTTAACTCTGGTCTCCTCAACACTAGAGACGTGACGAATCTGTCCTTGACTACGTGGAGAAGGAATTGCGTCGTCGGCTTGTGGTGAAGAAGGTGCAACTTCGTAGACATTGGATTCATCCTCCTCAGAAATTACTGACATGTGAGCGGTTCGTTCCTTGGTATTCCTACCATAGCCACGAGGATGCGAGAAGTTTACCTTATCGGGTCTGTGTGAGTCATCATCAGCTCCAAGTGGCAAATCCAGCCTGCGCTTTATGGAGCCAAACACTTCCTCTCCAGCCATGTGAGGATCACGTGTACAGAACTCGTCCGCTCCAGGCATGTCAAATATAAGGTCTTTGAGGACTTTGGGATCACCTCGTTTTTAAGCCCTACGCTCAGCCATGCAAAGCTTGAGTTCTTGTTTGCTTGGTCCTGTCCCCCCTACATCGTCCTTCAAATACTGGTAGTAATTGACGACTTGCAGAAAAGCCCGGATGTAGTCATCCACTGTAGCAACATAAAGATCACCACCGTTGTTGCCGGACGCTTTGAACCACTTGTTGTGGACAGTCTCTGCAAGATTGCAAGACGGCATCTGTGCGAGTTCGTCCTCTAAGAATCTCTGAAGAAGCCATGTGAAGAGAAATTAGCCAAAATAGGAGGTCGGGTCCGACTTGCTACTTGTAGACTGTAAGGGCATGGAGCTTGCAAGAAAGGACGTATGTAGTCACCCCGGTCATAAATCCTCCCCATTGACGATAACGAAAGTGCCAAAATGCCAGCCAGAGCTCAAGTTTTCTCAAGGCTGACTCGGTCGCAGCCCCGGCGGATACCCACCATGCTTTAAGTCCTTGATACAATCTCTCAGTCATTGTTTGAGCCTTCCAGTATTGGTGACACATCTGCTTGTGTTGGTCCCACAGATCTTCAGCGATGTATTTCTCAGTATGCTTCACCATCGATTGGGTCCAGTGAAATTGACAAGTCCTCTCACGGCCGTCCATACGTTCCTTCTTATTGCCAGACCCATAGACAATCCAAACGGCGTTCCAGTTGGTCTGGGTAATGTCTGCCATGAAGCCCTTGAGGTATGGCATTTCAACTCCATGTCGCTTCATCACGGCGTTGAGATTCTTCTAGAAGACCATTTGGGCTTCAATGTCCTCCGACTGCATGTCGTACCAAGCAATAGTCATGACACGGCAATAAATGGAGTCATAGACATGGCAAGCCAGCGTTGTCCACTGCATGACTCGTTTCACATGATCAAACATCAACCAGGCGTTCTCAAGATCACCATTGGGTTGCATTCGCTTCACTAGGTCCACCCTACTCCCAGGGCCCACTTCAGACATCTTGAAGACGTACACCTTGTCTAGCTCGGAACATTGGCCAGGAAACATGTTCATTTGGACAAAAGCCCAATTGCTAAGGCCTCGCAGCCTTGTGATGCTGTCCATGACATTGTACCTTCTCAAGTACCTGAAGGTGCCAACCTTATTTCGAATATTTGGTGGAGCCATGTCTTTGCATCGATCTAGCACCGGAACTAGTTCCTCAAAGGTCAATGTCTTGGGCGGATCGTCCTCGGACCTCAACAACAAGCCTCCGATGAGAGTCTTGCTTGCCTCCAATACCACTACACTCTTTGTTGCTTCCGAAGTCTTCTCAATCTAATTTCCAATCAGAATGCTGATTTCGACTTTGGTGTCCCTATAGTCACCAACCTTAACAGGATGCTCGTGAGATCCAAGGTGGATGCAAACACGAGTTCTGTTACGCTTGCCGGACACATAGTAGATCTTTGCTCCACAAGTGGCAAGACAGGAGGGCGGTTCCTTACACACCTTGCACTCTTTGCTCGAACCTCTAGAAGGACCTTGGCCCACAACAAACGCCTGCAATGTGCATCCATCAAACTCAGTCTCGTTCACTTTATAAATGCGATGTTCACGTCTGAGGTAGTCGCACTCTTTATTCTCATATCGCAGGTGCCCTACACAGCTGGAGAATTGAAATGTGAGACCCATGTCACTAGTAATGTTGGATGTGATGGTCTTTGTCCATATATGGCCATCGTAGCGCTTATCCATTCCTTGCATAGCCTTTGCCTGCGAACAAGAGGCGGATGCTTCAGCAGGAGAGTCGGTGTGCTTCATCGTGTGGTTTTGTGTCTTGGATTTTTACATGTTCATGGCTTTGTCAAGAATGTGATCACATGATTAGTGGTATTTTTTTTGGAAGATTGGTTCTAAAATATGTTCTACCCCCTAATATTTTCATAAGGTCGGGTCCGACGTATGATAATACGAGTGTACTAATTAATGCGTTGTGGCGCCACTGATGCGTCCGTGCGATCAAGTGATGCGCTCGTAATGCGAGTGTACTAATGCGGCCGTAGCGCCAGTGATGCATGCTATAGCTCTTGAGCGTGCGAGTGATGTACCAAGGTGAGGGGAGACCATAATTAGGGATCGGGTCCGAAACTCCATTCAATCTTTGAGTTGTACGAGTAATGCACGAAGCTGAGGGATGACAAGAATCATGGGTCGGGTTCGACACTCTATTTTTCTACTGAGTTGTGCTTGTGATGCACCAAGCTAAGGGGTGATCTTAATCAAGGGTTGGTTTTTTACTGGTCACTAAGCCACGAAGTTCTGATTGTGATGCACCAGTAGTGGGAGACTATAATCAATGTTTGAGTCCAACCTCTCATTGAGGATGCTGAGATGTGCTTCTGACGCATGAGTTGTGGGAAGACCATAATCAGGGTTTGGGTCTGACCTCTCATTGAGGATGCTGAGTCGTGCGAGTGACGCACCAGCTCTAAGGAGACCATAATCAGAGGTTCGGGTCCGACCTCTCTCCTAGGGGGATATAATATACCATTGGAATGGTGCTTTCAAGACCTTTCCAACGGTATATTACACGCCCAAAACTGCCAAATATTGAGTTGGCAAACAGAAAAACAGTCCTGCAAGCCGTCAGAATTTAGTGGTCGGGTCCGACCTCTCTTTTAGGGGGATATAATATACCATTGGAATGGTGCTTTCAAGACCTTTCCAACGGTATATTACACGCCCAAAACTGCCAAATATTGAGTTCGCAAACAGAAAAACAGTCCTGCGAGCCAGTCAGAATTAGTGGACCCAGCCTTTTCAGATTGTGGCTTGAGGTATAGACAGCAATATTGGGACAGATAGAAACCGTGGGTTGGGTCTGACACTCCATATAGGCATTGAGTTGTGCTTGTGATGCATGAGGTGAGGGATGCCCATTATCAGAGGTTTAGGTCCGACACTACATTTAGCCACTGAGTAGTGCTTGTGAGTCACCAAGCCGAGGGATGCCATTATCAGGGGTTCGGGTCTGACACTCCATTTAGCCACTGAGTAGTGCTTGTGATTCACCAAGCTGAGGGATGCCATTATCAGGGGTTTGGGTCCAACACTCTATTTAGCCATTGAGTTTTGCTCGTGATTCATCATGCTGAGGGATGCCCATTATCATGGGTTCGGGGCCGACACTACATTTTGCCACTGAGTGATTTGAGTGATGCACAATGCTAAGGGATGCCCATTATCGGGTTCGGGTCCGACCTCACATTTAGCAAGTGTGTTTTGCAAGTGTTGCATCAGCTGTGTTAAGACCAAAATCAAGGGTTCGGGTCCGACCTCTCATTTAGCCACTGAGTTTTGTAGTGTTGCATGAGCTGAGGGATGCCATAATCAACGGTTCTGGTCCAACCTCTCATTTAGCCACTGAGTTTGGGAGTGATGCATGAGCTTTGGGATAGATATAATCAAGGTTTGGGTCCGACTTCTCGTTTAGCCACTGAGTATTAGTAATGTTCCATGAGTTGTGGGATGATAAAAATCAGGGTTTGGGTCCGACATCTCATTTAGCCACTGAATTGTGCAAGTGTTGCATGAGCTGAGGAATGCCCATAAACATGTGCTCGGGTCCGACGCTCCTTTTAGCTACTGAGTAATAAAAGTGATGCATGAATTCAGGGATGCTCATTATCATGGGTTTGGGGCCGACACTACATTTAGGTACTAAGTAATTTGAGTGATGCATGAGTTGTGGGATGCCCATAAACATAAGCTTGGGTCCGACACTCCATTTAGGCACTGAGTAATTCGAGTAATGCATGAGCTCTGGGATGCCCAAAACTAGAGACTCGGGTCCGACACTCCTTTCAGCCACTGAGTAGTAGTTATGATACACCAAGCTGTGGGATTCCATACTCAGCGGCTTAGGGCCGACACTACATTTAGGCACTAAGTAATTCAAGTTTTGCATGAGCTGAGGGGTAGCCATTATATGAGGTTTGGGTCTGATACTTCGTTTAGCCACTGAGTAATTTGAGTGATGCATGAGCAGAGGGATGCCCATTATCAGAGGTTCGGGTCCAACACTCTGTTTAGCCATTGAGTAATTTGAGTGATGGATGAGCTGAGGGATGTCCATTATCACAGGTTCCGGTCCGATACTCCGTCTATCCACTGAGTACTTAGTTGAGTGATGCATGAGCTGACGGATGGCTATTATCAGAGGTTCGGGTCCGATACTCCGTTTAGCCACTGAGTAATTTTAGTGATGCATGAGCTGCGGGATGCCCATTATCAGAGGTTCGGGTCCGACCTCTCATTTAGCCACTGAGTAAGTTGAGTGATGCATAAGCTGTGGGATGCCTATTATCATAGGTTTGGGTCCAACAGTCCGTTTAGCCACTAAGTAATATGAGTGATGCATGAGCTGAGGGATGCCCATTATCAGAGGTTCGGGTCCGATACTCCGTTTAGCCACTAAGTAAGTTGAGTGATGCATGAGTTGAGGGGTGGCTATTATCAGAGGTTTGGGTCCGATACTCCGTTTAGCCACTGACTAATATGAGTGATGCACGAGCTGAGGGATGCCTATTATCAAAGGTTTGGGTCCAATTCTCCGTTTAGCCACTAAGTAATTTGAGTGATGCATGAATTGTAGGATAGTCCATGAAACCTTCGATTGGACATAAGGTTTCGAAAGTATCCTGCAGGTGAAGATGTCACGGAAATTGCGTCGAAGAAGGTCACTACTAAAGCTAAGGCTGCATCCACTACTACTGGAGGAGACACGGTGATGACTGATGCCCACAGTGTCCCCGTTCCACTCTCTCGGGTCTGGGGGTTAACTACATGTTAGGCTCTTTGTAAGTCCGACTAAGAGTTGGAGACTGCCTTTATATGCGGAAGATATTGCACAATTGCAAGCATTGGAAGCATCTCCACCTCCTATGTTAGAACCTCCCCCGAAGTATGACTCTCGTGTTTTAAAGTATTTAGATGTTGCAGCTGAGGTTGATTTTGATCTATATGTGTCTCAATTTCAACCTAGTGAAGCGAAGGAAAGCTCAATGTTGCAATGCACGAGCATCATTAATAATGGTTTGATTTATGTGGATGATGAGGCGACTAGTGAATAGTCCTCATTTATATTGTATTTCCTTGCAACTAAATTATATATCTAGTGTGTGGCATTAGTTTTCATATTGTCAAGGTGCTGGTTTTCATGTTGGAGTTAGGCTGTGGTGTGAGTAAAGGATTCAGGTTGTGGTGTGAGTATCATCGTGTGGAGTGGTTGGAGTAACATAGTCAGGCTGTGGTTTGAGTAACATAGTCAGGATGTGGTTTGAGTACCGCGAGTCAGGCTGTGGTGTGAGTGGCGTGAATCTTGCTGTGGTGAGACCTATGCAAGTCAGTTGTGGTGCGAGTAACGCGAGTCAGATGTGGTGCGAGTAACGGAGTCACGTGGTTGTCGGGTCCGAAGTTTGATGTGGTCGCCTGATTTGGTTGCTTGGTCACGATAATTCAAATTGTGCTTGTGGGTGGGTTTAGGAGTCAGGCTCGTAGAGCGAGTATGGGGAGTTATGCTGTGGTGCAAATCAGCCTGAGTGTTGTGAGTAACGAAGTTAGACTGTGGTGCGAGTAGCGCAAGTCAAGCTCTAATGGGGAGTATCGCAAGTACCGTGTGGGTGCAAGAAACGCGTGGGTGTGAGTAATGCAAGTCATTTGTGGTGTGAGTAACGGAGTCAGGCTGTGGTATGTGAGTAACGGAAGTCAAGCTGTATAGTATGAGTTACTTAGAGTCAAGCTGTGGTCTCTCAGTAATGCGTGTCAGACTTTGGTGTGAGTAACAAAGTCGGCGTTGGTGTGAGCATGGCGTTCAACGCGTTGTGTGAGTAACAAAATTAGGCTGTGGTGTGTGAGTATCGCGAGTCAGGCTGTATGGTGTGGGTAACAAAATCAGCTGTGGGTGTGAGTAATGCGTTCAACGCGTGGTGTGAGTAACAAAGTTAGGCTGTGATGTGAGTAACGCGAGCCAAGCTGTGTTACAAGTGGCGCGAGTCAGGTTGTGGTGCGAGTATAGGGTGGTCTTGGTGTTCGTGTGGTCATGTCATGTGTTCATATTGGCCAAGTGCTGGTTTTCGTGCGAGTCAGGTTTGTCAAGTGTATTGCGAGAAATGCATCGGGGCGATGGTGTGAGTAGCGGATTCAGGCTGCGTTGCGAGTAATGCGAGTCAGGGTGTGGTTAGAGCGTAGACTGGTCTTCGTGTTTGTGTGGTAAGAGTCATGTCTTCATATTGGCCAAGTGGCAAGTGCAACACGTGGTGCGAGTAACGCGAGTCAACTGTGTTACGAGAAATGCAACGAGGTGATGGTGTGAGTAGCGGAGTCAAGTTGTGGTGGTGAGTATCGCAAGTCAGGCTTTGGTGTGAGTAATGGAGTCAGCTGTGGTTTGAGTGTAATGTGAGTCAGGCTGTAGTGTGGGTAATCGAGTCAACTGTGTTGTAGAAGTATCAAGAGTCAGGATTTCGTTTGAGTAACTTAGAGTCTGCTGTGGTATGAGTAAAGCATTCAACGCGTGATGTGAGTAACGCGAGTCAGGCTTTGGTGTGAGTAACGGAGTCAGGCTATGGTGTGAGTAACACAAGTCAGTTTGTGTTGCGAGTAACGGAGTCAGGCTGTGGTGTAAGTAACATGAGTCAGGCTGTGTTCCAAGTAACGCGAGAGAAGCTGTGGTGCGAATCTAGGCTGGTATTGGAATTCATGTGGTCATGTCATGTACACGTTCATGTTGGCCAAGTGCGACTCACACGGTGTGAGACCACAGGTTGCGAGTCATAGGTGCCATTCATAGGTGTAGAGGTTATGCATGTGTGGGAGTCATGTTGTGGTGCGTTCGTGTGTTCATGTCGTCATGGTGCTCGTTTTAATAGACTAACGCGTGGTGTGTGTAACGCGAATCATGATGTGGTCCGAGTCTTGTCTATAGAGTGACACAAGTGCATGAGTGATGCGTGGATGAATGTGGATGAATGTTGTATGAAAAACCATGGATGAATGTCACACATATGGATGAATGTGGATGAATGTTGTATGAAAGACCGTGGATGAATGTCCCAAATTCCATATCTCACTACTGAATTCTCCTAAATTCCACGGTTATACACGCCAATTCTCTCAAAATATATTATTAAAAAAATGAGAAAATCCACAGTTATAGGAACACTTACCCTAAAAATGACTGCAAAAAAGTTTAAAGTCTGCTCTTTAATTTCTGCTCTCTGCTCTCCGCTCTCCGCTCACTGCTCACATACGACCTTTCCCCGACATACCGTCTCCTACAGAAATTGCAGTTACTTTTACCAGAAACCGTTCCTATTACATTGTACAAGGAGATCGAGCGTAAGAACGGATCAGTTCTTGTAGGTCCAGTGTTTGTATTGAAGACTGTAGTGGGATTGGGACAGCAGAGGGTAGATTTTCTTCGGTCCCTGTATAAATCAATCGCTGGTTCCAAATACCTCATCCAGCTCAAAGGTGGGATCATGCACACGAGGAATTCTACAAAGCTTGCGCTACACCCTGTTGGTCTTTCAAATGCAGAGCCTGAGAATTTGAAGCAACTGCAAAATGCCACGCACGACATGTTACATGGGCTCGTGGACTTGCACAAAGTCGGCTTCACCCACATGGATTTAAGATGGGAGAACTGCATTCGAGATTTGGTTCAGGGCGAAGCTAAATGGATTCTTATAGATTTGGAGTGCGCTGGACGAGATGGAGATACATGGAAAGGGGAGAAACTGTTGACTTGGGATGATTCAACTTTACGCCGAGGACAGTACACCACAGAATCGGACATGTATCAGCTCGGAAAGCTGATAGTGGATTGATTGGACAAGTCACCTGAAGTCTCTGACAAAGCAAAATACATTAGGGGTGGGGAGAAAAGATGAAAAAGCGTGGTGCTAAAGCAGCGAAGATGCTTCGGGGTTTTTGCAAGAATCCATGTGAACGTTGTGAATCGTTTACTGCTTAACTAAGACTAGATTTTTTTGGTTTTGAGAGACAAAGTCAGATAGATTACTTAGAATATGGATTAGGAATCATAGGTGTTGCACAAATGACGCCGCAGTTTGTGCAGGATAAGTAGGTGAATTACGAAACAACATGTACTTTAGCGTGGAGTGGTAGGTACTGCATCCATTTCAGGAGTGTTGAAATAGTGGGCAAGGAGTTGAGATGCGTAGTATCAGTAGTGCACTTCAATTTTGAAGTTGAAAATTTTCATTTGAAAGCATCAATTTTGCGAAGACAGTGAAACAATAATGTTTTTACAATCTGTGAAGCATGTAGAGTATTTTTTGTGACGAGGTCCTGACGCAAGGACCTTACTCAGACATAGCAAGAACCAGGTTAACCCTGTCCCTGGTTGATTTTGGCCAGGTATGAATCAGTGTGATTTCCAAAAGGTGTTCGAATTTGGTTTGTAGAAAAGTGAATGATGAAACATTAGATCTAATAGGATAGATTATTTTGAAATGAACGTGATCTGAAATTAAATTTTTGCCACCGCAGTAATTTGTAATTGGAATGCTTGCAAAGTAATATACGGAGTACTATGAATTGAAGTGGGGGCCCCTAGTGCTGGCATGCAAATGATATGAAAATCAATTGTGCAATAATTTCTAATTGTTTGGTTCATAGTGAACTTGAGTCTGAATGTGTAAAAAGTTCATTTTGTATCAAAAAATAAATTGGAAAATTTTAGGACTGATAGGAGACATACAATTTTATACATGAAAAATATTCAAAAATATATTTCAAAAAACCTTAAAAGCCAAATTGTGTATAAAGTGTAGTTTGCCAATTCTAGAAAGGAATGGGACGTCGAAGGGATAACTGAATTGCTCTACAAAAGCTTCAAACTAAAGCAAACCGGGCGACCGGTGCTATCCGGGACTTCCCACGAAACGATTGGAACACCTGTCGGTCATCGTACTCGGATGGTTCCGGTCGAAAATGCCCTTCCGGTACCAGTCAGGGCATTTTCTCTTCCATCATTCCGTGGACCTCGCTGAATGAAGCAATTCTTCTCTGTGACGATTCCTCAACGCCACCAGCCGATTGCGTTTTAGCCCCGTCCAGCCCCACGCGCTCTCCCTGTCGAATTTCCGGGGCGTCATTTGGACCAGAATTGCGATTATCACAAGGGTTTTGGGACTCCACGCATCGAGGTTTTTGGTCATTTGAGCTATCGCACCTTGCTCCGTGATGCTCCTGGTTTGGCCGAGGATTGAGCGAGATTCATTACCAATCGCATCCAATCTGTATTAACACCATAGTCATCACACTGGAGCTGCGGCTGCTTGTGCTCTCTCGGGAATAATTCTTTGGAGTACCACTGTGTGTGTGGCGCAATTTCTTGTGTTTGCATCAAAGGCAACGGCACCTTGTTGCCGTTTGGCCCGAGCTTCATCTGCTTTTCAAAGTTGCCGATCGACATCTGTATTGTCAGGTACACACCCTGAAATCCTCAACCCTAATTTTATCACTTTTCGACGGAGTAATTCTCATCACCTGTTTGTTCCGAGCCTCAGGATTCCAAATTAATGTGAAACTGATTCTTCTCGGTGTTTAGTTAGATCAAGATCTGTAACTGATTGCGCCTGGTATTTATGTTGTGAGACATAATAAACACCTTTGCTAGAACATAAGTACACCATCAAGGATATTTGAGGTCCCATTAGGTCTATGAGAGTTTTCGCTACTCCATATTATCACATACACGTTGGGCTGTTCCTGTAGGCTGTGACATAAAGGGAGGTCCCAGCTCTATCGTCCAGCTCTCCAAAGGACCATTTCCTCTATTCAAAGTGTGCCTCGTCACGATGTTTGAGCAGCTGTATTCCTGTCTACAGTAGTTTGCACTGGTTGAGTGAGCTATGGCGGGTGTGGAGAACTCAAGCTCATCGACTGCGGCTGCGACGGACTCCCTGTCGTCCACGTCCGTCTCCAACGTCGCAACGCCCGCTATGGATTCTATTCTCAAGGCCGTGTACCAGCCCATGGTGGTCGATCGCCCTACACGCACTCCTCACAGTGGGTACGTGCCGGCATTTGCTTTGCCAAAATTGTATTAGAAAGATTAGAAAGAATAGAATTGTTATTATTCTGCGTTTCATATATATATATTTGAACTGATTGGAGATGCGCGTTTAATTTCTCTTTGGTAACCACACCTAAGCTTAATTGCAAGAGATATAGTTGCTATAACTAGGTTTTTAAATATTCTCGATTCCAATGGCAATAAATTATAAGGGTTCAAAGTAGATGATGTACTGCAAGGGTTGTGAGGGAGACCAGAAAAAAATCAAATCAGGATTGTACTGGGTTTTCTTTTTGTTTATTTATTTATTTATTTATAATTTTTTGAAGATGCCGGCATTTGCTTGCCAAAATTGGGGTTCTTGTAATGGGATGCGGCAGGTGGGTGTCGTCATTCTATGATTGCATTAATGTCATCTTGCGGCTTACGATTTCTTGATTGAGTTGAATCTCTCGCTGTAGAGATTGGGTGATGCACTGATTGGGATTCTATGTAGTTGTTTGCATCAGGAATGCGTAACCATTTGAATGATAGCGTCCTTGAAACACTGATCTTACTGAGAGTATATCAGTTCGACTCCTGTTGTACTCTTAGAAGCCTGCGTTCTGAAGTGGGGCGGAGGGCGTATACTCTAGTGATATAAACAAATTATACTGTCCAGGATGTTACAGTCAATCGAAATGGTCATGTTAGAGCCCTAGCTGAATCCTTGGTTGCTTGTGGCACAGGTACCACTTCGATGGCACCAGCCGTCGATTCTTTGAGGGCTGGTACTTGAAGGTGTCCATTACGGGGGCCAAGCAGAGCTTTGCTTGGATGTACACGAGTGAGAACCCCGGGTCGACTGTACAAGCAGAGCCTTCAGTTGATATGTCCACTTCGCCATCCGGGGCCGCTCAGCTCATGGGTGCTGATGAAGAGTATCTCTTACAAGATGCGTCCACTCTCAAGAATTTCTGGGGAGGTGAGAGTCTCCACATTTAATAAGCCAGAATAGAACTCCATTTCTTTTGCTGGCATGCACAGCGTTCATGGTTTGAAATCGACCTATTTGATCGATCGCTTTGTGGAAAATATATACAACTCAGACAGATACACATGATCAGAGAATCACACTGCATGTGCTCGTCAAAAATTAAATAAATGAAAGTCCTATATGACCCTCCCACAAGTGCTAACAGAACCATGAGGTCTCTCGGACTTTTAGGGGTTAGAACGTCAGAATGTCTATATTGGATAAGCGCCTCTTCAGTAATGGTGCTAGGTGAAGAATAGGTGGCTTCCTTCCCACGAGTCTGAATGATATTTTGTGTCGATGCAAGTGCAGCTCGGCATGAACTTGCCCTTGGTAATACATATGTTCCCCATGAAGGAGTGGCACCACCCAAGTCTGAGGTTGATCCAAAGGTGTTGTTTCTCATTTCAATCCTCATTTCAAAGCGGTTAGTCGTTTATTGACGTCAGGGGAAAAAACATGTCTATCAATTGCTAGATATGATGATTTTTGGTTGTATGGTCACTTGTATTGGCTGAATCGTGCAGACATGCTTAGTCTCTTCATGTATTTTGGTCTTGTGAAATTGCCGCTCATTTTTTCACTAGAACAGGAATTTTGGGATTCCGTGAAAGAAGGGTATCAAGTAACGCCTACTTGGCACCAGGGATGCTTACGTGACAATGGGAGGTCAGTTTCTTAATCTTTGACATAATCCAGCTAGCTATAAGATTTTAAACTATTGCTTATGTACGTTGCGGTGCAGAATTCAAAGTTCAAGTCTAGTTCCTTGCAACTGGGTTTTCCAGTTTTGTAACTTCTGACAAAATATAATTCACAGACTTGGCCAAGTTTTAGTTGCTTGGAATGGTAATTATCACTGGCCTGTTTAATTGACTGCATTGTGTTCTTGTCCTTAGAACCGACTTTGCAAAGACCGTGAATTCGGTTCGGTGGGAGTACAGTACACGTCCCGTGTATGGATGGGGTTCAGTAGGAGACCGCCAATTGTCAACAGCGGGTTGGCTTGCAGTCATGCCTGTATTCGAGCCACATTGGCAAATCTGCATGGCGGGTGGTTTATCCACAGGTCTGTTCAACACCATCTGAAAAAGCTCTGTGGCTTCCAAGTGCGATGTGTTCGATAAATGCCGTACATAACCCCGTAAGGACCAAGGATTCATGATTTTAAATGATAAGTGTAAATGATTGTACTGTGAAAAATATAATTTAATTGGGATCAAATCTTATATCACTGGAATCAGTGAAGAATATTACATATATTGAATTAAAAAAAAAGTTGAACAACAAAAACTCTATTCACAACTACTAAAAAAAACATGGAGCCCCCTGGGGGTCTTATGGTCCTTTAGGGGATAAATCTACGTAACAGCCATGTTCAGAATTCCGTTTCAGAACTTGGTTGAAAACATGCAAAAGGTGAAGTGAAAGAGTTTTCAAGCTTTGGTTCGTCGGTCGCCCAGGGTGCAGGTTATATTAATGTCGTTAGCTTTCATTAGTCGAGGATTCGTATATCTTTTCTGTCATGGTGGTTGACTCTTTTTGGAACACCAAGCAGGCTGGATTGAGTGGGGTGATAAGCGCTTTGAATTTGAAGATGCGCCTTCATATTGTGAAAAGAACTGGGGTGGCAGCTTTCCCAAAAAGTGGTTCTGGGTATGCCTTGGCCCTTGGTTTGTTAAGATGTTGTTTTTATCTTCTCATCAGTTGTGGTTTAGAGAGTAGGGTTTTAGGGTTAAGGGTTTACACTTCCTGGACAGATTTGCTTATATTACTTTGCGGCGTGATGGTGGTCTTCTCAGGTGCAATGCAATGTATTCGATGGTTTCTCTGGTGAGGTTGCTCTTACAGCGGGTGGAGGTAGACGAGCACTTCCTCTCCTCAAAGACACGTTTGAGGATGTTGCTTTGGTAAGCCTCGTAACACAACAATGAATGTCTAGACTAATTAATTAGCACACTTCATTTCTGAAGATCCTGGTTTTGACTTTTGGCTGGAGCAAGCCATAGTGGTATCATCACTTGAATTCTCTGCGCACATGTTATGTTTACAAAGACTGCGAATTTTTATTTTGAAGGGGCATCTTTGATCGTCTTTTGTTGCTACTTTTGCAGGTAGCAATACACTATGAGGGTAAATTTTATGAGTTTGTTCCATGGGAGGGTTCGGTTGAATGGGAGATTGCCCCATGGGGCTCCTGGAAAATGTCAGCTCAAACCAAAACACACGAGGTACGTTATCTTCATTGTCCATCACCATTTGCTCCATAATACGAAGCTGTTCGATACTTACAAGCAGTTCTAACGTGAGCGTTTTTGTACACCAGGTGAAACTCGAAGCATTAACAGATACACCAGGGTGCATTTTGCGGGCTCCAACTCTTGAAGGCTTTAAACCGTTGTGCAAGGATTCATTTGCTGGAACCTTGAAGCTGCAGCTGTGGGAGCGCCATGCCAACGGCAACCTCGGGAAGGTCGGAAGATAGACACTCAGTCCTCTGCTATTGTTATGGATCTTGCAAACTTGCGTACATGTGATTTTAACCCTTAAAGTACCAAGGATTCACAATTTTAAAATGACAAATTCAATTGATCACATTGTGAAAAGTATAATTCCGATGGGACCAAATTTTATATCACTAGGACTAGTGAAGATCATTGCATGGTGTTTGTCAAAAAACAAATAAATCTAAACAAGAGGATGTCCAAATAGGACCTACTCAAAACTGTGAAAGAAAAGAGGGTGACCATTCTGGTCAATGTGGATGCTTAGCGGTTAAGCAAATTTCAATCTTTTTATCTCCAATTGTTTTGCGCAGGTTCTTTTGGAGACCACAAGCAGCATGTGTGCGGTGGAGACTGGTGGTCCAGATGGTGCTTGGCAGGACACATGGACAGGGAAGGCGATGATGCGGCAACCTCTCAAGACCTTGCTACAACTTCCTATCAACCCTGAGAAGCTTTACAACTGGGCTCCTGGATTCAAGCCGCCAGGGTTTTAAAGCTATGGACCCCTTTTAAACTATGGCTATGCGTAATTCCAATGAGCCAGTTCAGTGCCAATGAGACGATGTGGCAACACCAGGTATTGAAGGTGATTACCTCAGCTATTGTGTACATGCTTGTAACTCCCACCACGTGGACACATTATCCCAGAAATTAATAAATAAGGAACACCCATGAACAGGAACGCTTGAAGGTCTCGTCACTGCCGTGACCTGGAACAAGTCTTTCTTCTTATGTAAAAGATAAAGATTCTTTGCTTACTGCCCTGTGTAAGTTAAAGCACAGCTTCCTTTAGGCAGCTTCATTTCTTTTTGTTGGATACAACACCTGCAGTTTATACTGAAGGTTGCTGCTATTTTAGCACAATCATGTACATAGTTTCTGTCATGGTATGATTCAGGATGTTGTAATAAAGTGAACTTTGCAAAGTTTGGACTTATTCATTATTTGTATGAAACTTACGTACCTTGTTACCCTCATCCTTGAGGCATGGACAGTCAAATTACCCCCAGGTGGAGGTTGGAATCCGCACATTGATGCCAAATAATTAATTAAAGTTGAAAAGTTAGTTTTGATAGATGGAATTTTTGTGGATATTCTTCAAGTATCTTTTTTTACTACAATTTTTTTTTAAAGAGGATTTCCCTTAAAAATAAAATAAAATTGGTATCTATATTATGGTGCCAAAAGTATAATCAGCTTTTAAAGAAAAAAAGACCAATTTTCACATATTGACACTGTAGAAATTGAAAAGATTTACCAGTGTTGTTTTCAATGCATTTAACCCTTTGACGCGCCAGTGTCCATATTCTGGATGCTGTATGATTTTTGACGCGTCCCTTCACCACATATAGCGATGTTTTTCATTCATCCAAAATTTTCTTAATTCTTGTGCTAGTTGACTACCATTTGTACAGTGCGGATCTTCAAAATAAGATATTAAGAATTTCTTTAAAATAGCAAAAGTGATTTATGTCAAGTTTCATTTTTAGTTCAAAAAGTGAGACCTTAAACATGATTTTCCGAAATAATTAAAATCAAATAATGAAAACCATACCATCTTGTAGTGCATGTTATTCCAACTTCATTACAATATATATATTTTTAAATTAATGTTAATTTTGGATTTTTAATCGAATTTCAAGAGAAAACCTTGCAAAATTAATTAAAAAACATCAATAATAAATATGAAACAAAGATGTTGAGTATTGCTATTAATATATTGTTCTTATATTATAGTATCTGAAAAACTTGGCAACGAATCTCTATTGAAGTTGACTACCATTTGTACAGTGCGGATCTTCAAATAGTGCAAATGGTAGTCAACTAAATCTCTATTGAGAATTCTAGAGTTAACCCCTAAACGTCACAGCGTCCAGAGACTGGATCATGAACGGATTCAAAGTCTTGTAACTTTTTCATGCAATGTGGGATGACTTTCATCCAAGTCACCTTTGCAAGCCTATTAAGTTCTCTACCAATGAGAGTAAATCTCTTGTGATGGGGAGAGGTCCATAATATTGGAGAGGCCTCCAAATGCAAATATGTCAAATTTGTTGGGTAGATTTCATGCATGCAATGGTCCTTTCATGTACACTTATTGTACATTTGAGTCATGCTAAAATCTATTTTTCAGGCTAACATCTACTTGCATTTAAAGGATCGGTACGTTAAGGGGTTAAATATGAAAATGTGTATACATACTTTGAAGAACTCTATGCAAGAAATGGATAGTAATTTGGCAACTTCCTGTGCATGGTTTTTTCTTCTAGCTTTTTAGAGCAAGTTTGCTTCAAGAATCTACTTGTAGAATCACCATATGGAACATAATGAGAAAAATGCCACCTCATATAGCTAACAAGTCAATGGCACGTGCCGGTTACAAGCTAAGATGGGACTTTGTAACCCACACGTAGTGTATGAAAAGACCAAGATGTTGGATAAAAAAGACACCATTTATGAAGGGTTTTGTGAAAGACCAAAAAGTTGGATGAAAAAAATAGGATGTACGTAGAAATTATCATTCGTCACGAAGTTTTTCAAATAAAAATAAATAAAATAAGGTGCCAAAAAGTGTTACGGACACGGAAATACACACAATAAATCTAAACAAGAAGTTCAGAGAGAACATGCAAGAACTAGATTGATCAGATGAGTACACAAACAACACCAAGAGAGGTGAGCTAGAGCTCTAAGAAATGCGTTGTCGAGACTGAAGAACCCTTCAGCCTCGACTCCTATATATACTACTGGATAGGAAGCTTCTCGAGCTACTTCTGTGAACTAGGACGCTTCTCAAACAACTTCCACTAACCAGGAAGCTTCTCGAGCAGCTTCTTAGAATCTATTAGAATATACTAAGAATGTTCTAAGAATCTTCAAGAACCTTCTAAAAGAATCTTTAAAGAATATTCTATAGAATCTTCAAGGAATCTTCTAGAAGTTTCTAATGTATGTCCGTGACATCACCTCTCCTTCTAGCTTCGAGGTCTCCGAGAAGCAATGTTGTCGCCGGTCAATACCATCGTAAAAAAATGAAGATTTGTCGCATGACGTCTGCAATGAACTCCAATTGTTGTTCACGAGGTAGGTGGTTCATTGGTCCTTGAAGCCAACGGTAGTGGCCTACGCCTTCCACTTCTGACCAAGCATGAACTTCCGTGTCTTCATTGTGAAATTGTCCTGCAAACACGCCTTCTGGTAGACCATTGAAAGCAGGCTCTACCTCGAATACAATCACCAGCGATCGGTTGCTAGGTATCCTTCGTCGTCGTCGTGGTACAGGCGGTTCTTCATCTCGGGGTCGCCTTCGTGGGTTCGTTGGTTGAGATGACACGACTGGTATACTATCTATCTCTTGACTATCCATGACTGCAGACCAAACTATGACTACTTGAATAAAACTCTATTCTATCTTAGAGAAAATAACAACATCAACTATGAGTTTTAGGTAGTGTCCTCCCCTCCTTTTATACTCTTGTCTAAAGAAACTTTAGAAAAAAGCTATCATCGAGATG
Source organism: Pohlia nutans (assembly GCA_022496805.1). Lineage (NCBI taxonomy): Eukaryota > Viridiplantae > Streptophyta > Bryopsida > Bryales > Mniaceae > Pohlia > Pohlia nutans. Next base: position 21,903,525 of record CM040094.1, read on the forward strand.
GCTTTGGTTTATCAGGATATCGTTGATGAAATTCCTGTACTTTTTGCGGCGCATTTGTAAGATTTTCGGCTGGCTCCCACGTTCGCTCATTAATATCGTAGCCGTACCAATGAACAAGATACTCCAACTTGCCCCACCTTCGTCGTGAATCTAGCACCTTTTCGACCTCGTATTCCTCGTGGTTCTTAATTTCAATGCTAGGTGGCGGACTTTGCACTCTTCCAGGGAAAAATGATTCTCGATAAGGCTTCAATAAAGAGACATGAAAAACTGGATGTACCTTCATAACGGCTGGTAACTCCAGACGGTAAGCCACGGGATTGATTTGCTTCTGGACGACAAATGGTCCTAATCTGCGGTAGTCCAGCTTATTACACGGTCGTTTAGTCTTGATATTCCGTCGGAGAAGCCATACTTTATCTCCAATCTTGAAAGTAGGTGCCTCATTCCGGAATTTATCTGCGGTCCTCTTGTAAGATTCTTGGGCGGTCCGTAATTGAAGTTTCAACGTAGCTTGAAGTTCCGACAGCTGCTTCGCAAAGCCTTCTGCTGCCGGGTTGTTATTTGCTACTGGATTTAACAAATCGAGCTTTGGATGGTATCCATAATTGGCAAAAAACGGTGTTTGTTGAGTCGACGCATGAAGGGTGTTGTTGTAAGCAAACTCGGCAAACGGTAGATACTTGGTCCAATCGTCTTGCTGGTAGTTGATGGTGCAACGTAGATACTGCTCCAAGACTTGATTCACCCGTTCTGTCTGACCGTCGGTTTGAGGATGAAAAGCCGAAGAAAGCTTGATATCCACCTTCAATATCTCAAAAAGAGATCTCCAGAACTTGGAAACAAACTGAGTTCCTCGATCCGATACAATATCATCTGGCAAACCATGATAACGATATACATTATCAAGAAAGAATCTTGCTGTGTCCTCACTTGACGATGTCTTCTTGCAAGGAATAAAGTGCGCCATCTTTGTGAGCCGATCCACCACAACAAAGATGCTGTCGAACGAGTTTGAAGGCGGCAGGTCCGTAATGAAGTCCATGGAAACTGAAGACCATGGTCGATGCGGAATAGGCAATGGCTGTAGAAGTCCATAGGGGCGATGCCTAGGGTTCTTAGACCTTGAACAAATATCACAAGAGAGGACAAACTCCTTCACATCCTTCCACATTTGGGGCCACCAAAAGTCTCGCGAAATAAGCTCCAATGTCTTGTTGTATCCAAAATGACCTGCTGCTGGAAAGTCGTGGCGAGATTGGAGAACTCGAAGTCGTGTTGGTCCCTTTGGAATATACAGTCGCTCTTCAAAATACAAAAGATCTCCCTTTACCTTGAACTTGTCATTATCGGCACACTTCTTGATCTCAAGAGCTACAAAATCTTCAATTGTCGCAGTACGTACCTGGTTGAGGAAGTCCGCATCAATTGGTACGACAGCAGTGCAAATTCTAAAATGCTCCGATTTCAACAATGTAGCGCATTGTTGATCAAACGCTGTTTCTCCAGCTTTAGGCGCCATATACAATCTCCTCGATAATGCATCGGATAGTCCTTGTTGCTTTCCAGGCCGATAGGTGATAACAAAGTCAAATCGCGACAACGACATATTCCACCGTGCTTGACGTCGATTCAGGACTCGAGCCGACATGAAGTACTCTAAATTCTTGTGATCCGTATATACGGTCACCGGATGCGCAGCGCCTTCGAGAAAGTGTCGCCACTCTTGGAAAGAATCCACTATAGCAAGGAGTTCCTTATCGTGGATTTCGTAGTTGATTTCAGCGGCAGAGAACTTCCGAGAATAAAACGCAACTGGATGGAGCTTACTGTCTTCGCCCATCTGTGAAAGTACGGCTCCCAAAGCAAAATCCGAAGCATCAGTTTCCAAATAGAAGGCCTTTGCAAAGTCAGGGTGTACCAAGATTGGAGCCGTAGTAAACGTCGTCTTAAGATCTTGGAATGCCTTTTCTGCTTGAGGTCCCCATTCGAGCTTGTCTTTACAAGTCAACCGAGTGAGTGGAGCAGCGACTCGAGAATAATTCTTGATGAAGATCCGATAGAAGTTAGCAAAGCCAAGAAAACATTGTACGTCTCTAACTGTCTTCGGAACCTCCCAGGATACAATTGCTTCCACCTTCTTGGGGTCCATCTTCAAGCCATCCGTAGTTGCAACGAACCCTAGAAATTCCATCTCCGTTTGGTGGAATAGACATTTTTCCAACTTCGCGTAGAGTCCTCGTTCTCGTAGTTTCTCAAGAACCAAACGAACATGCTTCTTGTGTTCTTCTTCGTTCTTCGAAAATATCAGAATGTCATCCAGATAGATGACAACAAAGTCGTCAAGGTGCTCCCGAAAAATGTCATTCATCATATGTTGGAAAACAGCCGGAGCATTGGTAAGGCCAAAAGGCATGACGTTATATTCAAAATGGCCATACCTTGTACGGAAAGCTGTCTTCCACTCGTCTCCTTCCTTGATTCGTACGAGGTTGTAAGCTCCCCTAAGATCAATTTTCGTAAAGATCTTTGCACGTCCGAGCTGCTCCAAGAGACCAGAAATCAAAGGTAACGGATAACGGTTTTTCTTAGTTATCTTATTGAGGCCTCGATAGTCCACGCACATTCGCAGAGAGCCATCCTTCTTTTTCACGAACAAAATCGGTGCCCCAGCTGACGACTTTGAGTGACGAATAAAATTCTTGGCTAGATTTTCGTCAATATACTTCCGCAATTCTGCCAACTCTATTTGCGATAAGTTGTAGATTGGGCCAAAAGGTGGTTGCATTCCTTCATGAAGATCTATAGCACAGTCGTAGGGTCGATGTTCTGGTAGCATGTCAGCATTTTTCTTTTCAAAGACATCTTTGAATCCTTCATACTGCTTTGGAATAACGAAAGTTGGAGTCGCATTTTTACGAGTCGGAGTAGCAAAGATGACAAAAGGTGTATTTTGCTTGGCTTCCTTCATAAAAGCCCTTGCACTTATAAACAAAGGTTTGTTTCTAGATATTGTCTTGGCAGATTCCACCTTCAAGGAGTTTGTTGGAAATGTTACTTTTCGCAACTTCCAATCTATTAATGGATTATATCTATCAAGCCAAGATAGTCCCAAAATGACAGGACATAAAGGGGTCTTGATAACATTAAACACAATGTTGCTCTCATGGTTTTCAAGACGTATCTTCAACGGTTTAGTTTCATGGATAACATTGCCCGAAGACAATGGTCGTCCGTCTATGACCTCTACATGGACAGGCTTTGGTTTCTTCACAAGAAGAATATTGTGAAGCTTGGTAAACTCTTCATCTATGAAGCAAGCAGATGCACCCGAGTCTAATAAAGCATTAACTTGAAGTTCTTGAATACCAAAATGTAAAGGTACCATAAAACAATCTGAAGGTTGAGCTGAGAGGAAGGGACCTGGATTATTTTTGGATGTTGAGATGTCCAGCCGCACAGTCCCTATTGTGGCTGGGTGTCCTCGTTTTCCTGTATGCTTGTACTCCTCAGTCTTGTTGTTTGAGTCTTCTGTTTCTTCGAACAATTTGTAGCTTTATGGCCCGCCTCTCCACAATATAAGCACAAGTTTTGTTCAAACCGTCGCTTCTTTTCTTCAGCTGTGAGGGGCTTGAAACGTACCGCATCAATTTGCATAGGTTCAGGACCTGTGGAGTGATTTTCTGGACCTTTTGAAAATGCAGCAAATGCTCCCTCATTTCTCCAACCTGATCGTCTTTCTTGTCGTAATTCGAAAAGGCGGTTGTCACAAATAATTGTCTGAGATATAAGTTCTTCTAAAGTATCCACTTTAAGCATAGTGATCAACAAGTTTTTGACATCATCTCTCAGTCCATATCGAAATCGTGTCATAAACGCCTTATCGTTCCAATCAAGATCACATGTAAGTTGTTGGAATTCTGCAGCATAGATTGCAGCAGAACGTGATCCTTGTCGCAAATTTTGTATCTTTCTTTCAGCTACTCCTTCTCGATCGCTATCTCCAAATGCAGCAGTAAATCTTTCCATGAAAGCCTCTAGGTTATAGAGTATTGGAGAATCCTTCTCCAATAGCGGAGCAAACCAAGAGCGAGCATTTCCTGATAAAAGAGTACCTATGAAAGCAACTTGAGTAAATCCATCTGGATAACGAGAAGGATATAGGCGTAGATAAAGCCGTACTTGTTGCACAAAACCTCGGAAATTGGTTCTTGTTCCATCAAACTTGTCTGGCATACTTGCTTTTGGTTCTTTTGTACTAGGCCTTGAATTGTCTATTAGGGTCGTGGGTGATACATGTCTTGCTTCTCTTAATCGAACAAGCTCTTGTTGTAGGCCGTGAATTTCTCGTCTAGCTTCTTCAGTCATTGGATCAATTTGAGGCTTTTTACTTGGATTGCGAAGAAATGCGATCTCCTCCCGCACACTATTCATAAGAGCTTGAAGATCTGCAAGAGTTGCCACTCTATTCTCTATTTGTGGCGATGCACTATCCATGGCCTGATTTATTTCCATATTAAGGAGATAAATCGATTGAATTTTAGAAAAGAAAAAGTTGTTAAATCTTTGGAGAAGATGGTAACACTATCTATTACTAAAACTAATTTGGAGAAAAGAGAAAATAAAACACTAAAAAAATCTCAGCTTTAGAGGAGGGTAATCCGCAACCTCTAAGAACGCTTTCAAGAAGAGGGGTAATCCACGCTCTATCAAGAAGGCAAGATTCTGAAATCGATGTTAATAGTCCTTTCTATTAGCTTTGCTAAAAAGAAGGAATTAATACCAATCCAAGGGAGACTAATCTGCAACCCTTAGAACGCTTAAGTATCTTTAAAGGAAGGAGTACTGCCTTTGAAAAACTAAGCTCTGATATTGAAATTGAGAAAATATCAGTTTAGAGGAAAGTAATCCGCAACCTCTAAAACGCTAGAATACCTTCAAGAAGAGGGGTGATCCGCTCTCAAGCAAGAAGGATCCAGCTCTGATATTATGATGAAATCAGTCTCGACAAACTATTACGGACACGGAAATACACACAATAAATCTAAACAAGAAGTTCAGAGAGAACATGCAAGAACTAGATTGATCAGATGAGTACACAAACAACACCAAGAGAGGTGAGCTAGAGCTCTAAGAAATGCGTTGTCGAGACTGAAGAACCCTTCAGCCTCGACTCCTATATATACTACTGGATAGGAAGCTTCTCGAGCTACTTCTGTGAACTAGGACGCTTCTCAAACAACTTCCACTAACCAGGAAGCTTCTCGAGCAGCTTCTTAGAATCTATTAGAATATACTAAGAATGTTCTAAGAATCTTCAAGAACCTTCTAAAAGAATCTTTAAAGAATATTCTATAGAATCTTCAAGGAATCTTCTAGAAGTTTCTAATGTATGTCCGTGACAAAAAGTCACCTCAATAACTTACAAGCTGGTTTTCTAGCCTAAAGTCAAATGACCTAAAAACCAAAAAAAAACCCTTAATATTGTGCTATCCTCTTTGCAAAGCTTTTATTTGTTGTACCATACCCTACCATAAACATTGTCGCATGTCACTCAAAACCATGAAATTGGTGTTTATTCTAATGCTTCTTGTGTCACTATTTTTTGCGATCTCTTCATGAAATTTTCCGAACTTCACTGAGATTATCAACTCTAAGGTAGGATGTCCTAAAACCACCAACTTAAGAAATATGGCATGATTTTAACAAGGTTATTTATGAAGAATATTTTTTGGTAATTTGGAAGAAGATTTCTCTTGGAATGTACAAATTTTCGCAATTTAATTCCCAATATTCAAATTAATACAAATTTTTGAAGTGAAAAGAACTTCGTCACCCAAATGAGACTTGTAGGTTTCTCCATGTCCACACAATGAAGGGTTACTTTTTGGTGAGCACAACTCAGTGAACTCTGAATTAAAGTTTTTAAAACAAGCGTGATTTTTGTGACTAAAACCCAAACTACCCTAACGTGTAATGTGAATTACACTGGGATGAAAGTCGTGCCACCCCACGACCCAAAATCGACACTTCCTATTGCCTTATGTGGACAGAGAGGCCCTGCACCACTAGAAATTCTGCGTCCAAATCAACGAAAAATCAACACAAAACTATTGATTTGCCCTGTTGTGTTGGTCGCGTTGTCTTGACTAGTGCGGAACAGGTTGTTGTTGATTAGATTTGTTGTTTCGGCCATTTCTCCGGTGTCTTGCCTTAGAATTGGAACCGCCACGCCAGTTATCATTGAACACGTGTCACATCAACTGCCGCGGATCTTCCACGAATTTCATCCGACTTTTATTTTGAAGCCGTCACATGACGTAGTGAATCCGTGCCAGTAATTTCATGCCATTCTTACTTTTCTTGGATTACCCGTTAGAATAATTACTTCACGGACTTACTGCAATTGCTTTATTAAGCCTGGTTGTGGATGATGAGATGGACGGTAACCTGTGCTTTACTGCAAGACCCTAATTGGTGCACCTGCACTGACATTTCTGAATTACCTTTTTGTTTTCTTACATAGTGTTGTGCCACATGGGATGCTGCCATTGGTAGTAAAAGAAGTTGCACCAGTAGTTTTTGAGCACAAAATGAACGTATTGCATACATATTCTTTGGCCATCATACTCTTGTAGCATTAAATTGTAGAATAGCCACTTATGGAGGAGGTGACACGCGCTTTCTGCACTGCAAAAATAATTACATTTGACAAAATTCTATTACTATATCTACCTATGAACTTACAACAATATTATCAAGGTCTCTTCTCCATGCTTCATCCATTTGTATTAATGTATTCTATCCGCATACCTTCTAATATAACATCGTCTACTTATGTTGACTGTTCTTTGGATTACGCGGTTTAACCCATTCTTCTGTAATACTCTAGCAAAGTGTAATATGCTCTCTTGCATGCACAAAATATTTGACCACTATTACTGAAACAATGCGTTCTTACACAAAAATCAACATGATGGGATTGAAACGTCTACAAATATACTACTTTCATTACTGGATCAGCTTACCTTTTCGATCTTGTGATATGCAAATACTTGGCAACGACACTGATGTTTAACTACTTTTTAATTATGAATGATTTGAGAGTAATGCATAAGTTACTTCATGGGATATCAGAATATACTCAGTACAGAACGTTAACATACCGTTGCATTTCTCCTAATTTTCCACCTGGTTCTATGAGAAAAAACTTTTACCTCACGAGTGCTATAATCCTTGCATCTTCCTCTCTGTTCCATACCTTTTCCTGCACAATATAACCATATCTATTACTCAAACAATGCATTCTTACAAATTTCAACATGATGGGAATGAAACTTCTACACATTCACTACTTACACTACTGGATGAGTTTACCTACTCGTTCTTGTGATATGCAAGTATTTTTTAATGACACTGATGTGTAACTACTTTTTAATTATCCATGATTTTATAGTAACGCAGATTTTACTTTATGGAGTATCATAATATACTGAGTACATAATCTTAATTAACGTACCGTTGTTTTCCTCCTGCTTTTGCACCCTGTTTTAGGAAAAAAAAAACATCGCACCATGACTTCTATAATCCTTTCATCTTCCACTCTCTTCCATACCTTTTCCTGCACAATAGAACCATAACTCAGTTCTCACTACTTTGTGTTCCTTTCGTTCACTACTCATTGCCACAATTCTTGCACGTTTACTATTCTTCCACCCACATCGTATCGTGATCACGATTTTTGTCCCCCACCAACCCAAATAATATATAATCCCTTGCACACCTTGTACGGGCATCTATTTCAGAGAATTCCCTGTAATTCACTTCACTATCTACCACTGTCAACATTTTGTGATTTCATTTACACAAACATGCACTTCCATTACCGATGACTACGTCATATGGCTTCTCTAGTGCACAGTGTGCATCATATATAAACATGATTATGTTTATTTCTTCAATATAATATCGAAAAAATAGCCCGCCCCTGTTCATGATTGATCTATGTACTATTATGCCTTCACCTTCACTTAAATTCCACCTTGCAATCGAGACAGCTAACGCTCTCCTGCAATTTGCACATAACGAATTTTTTCAGTATTCTATCTTCTGCCTCCCGGGCCCTCATACAACCTTGCAATTTGAACCTTATTTCCTTGTTATTAATAAAGTCCTCTCGTTTCAATAGTATTATTAATTCTTGATCCAGAATTTATGAATCACATCAGCACACTCATTGATTATTACTTAGTTTCAAAAATACAAAACTTCCCCGCACCTACTTCAATAACAACCCTATATAATACTATAGAAAGTCTTATCCTGAATGCTTCTTTCCAGTTACTACTACAATTCAATCTCAATGCACCAAACACAGCACCCTACCTCTACATCGACCAGACTTGTGTATCAACCCTAACGCAATAGTCACTTAGCCTCACAATTTTCTCTTGGATTGTAATAACTCCATTTTCCATGACACCATTGCCACTAGTTCAGTATAAAAACAATGCCCTCCTCTGTAGTTCAACATGTCATCTGCTGCTACTAGTATAAAAGAACCTACCACATTCGACAGTTTGATACTAACCTTTGCCACGTGCTTGCTCTCTGTGATATATGGTCCAATCTATCATTTACAAGGCCACAACATTGCAAATACGAAATTCACTTCAATGATCTGTGATATTCCTACATGAAACCAGTGTGACCACCTTTTGAACCCCATGCGTTGAAAACTTATACATATAGCAGCTCTTATTATTCCTATAGCTAATGTCGGGTCTGTTATTTAATTTTCTCACTGGGTTCAGGGTTAGGGTCTCACCTCGCAACCGTATAATTTGTCATGATAAACATAAAGGCGGAGTAGAACAACAAACAAATACTTTGCTGTTGCAGCCTTAGTGGATATTTCCTGTTACATACTGAACATCGGTTCAGGGTCATCGTCACTTACCATTACGAATCAGCCATGCAGAACACACTGACCTATACGTACATTATTTGAAATTCATTTTGTTAGAAAAAATTAAAAAAAATTCACATTCTTCTTACTGTTTTTATTCCTATGTTGTGATTTTTCCTATGCCCCCTTACACAGTATATTCTAACTTCTAGTTGCAACTACAAAAACAAAATACACAAACATCATTTTCAATCACACACCACACCAGTATTACCTTCCATTTTACCACAAAACTAGGACAGAAACAGTGCCCTCTGTAACACTCTTGTCGACATCACTATGAAAGAGACACTTGTCATACACACCAATTGCCTACTTTCACATAATCTTACCAATCTCAATGAGGCAATGTCTGATCCTAATAAGCATCTCCCCATGGTGCACTACGCTCAGCATGTTACACTTGTTTTCCCCATCACTGCAATCACCAAATCCATAACCAATTTCCATACCACTGTTAGCTCTTCACATATGTAATGCTTCGCATATAAGGCCACAATGTCGATAAAAAATTCCTGATGCTCAGATAACTCTATAGTAATCACTCTTCAAGCACAGTAAGACATTAGTCATAGATTTCGAACGTCCCCCCATCTATCAAACATTATCTGAATAATTCACTAAATAAAGGCGCAACATACTATCATCACGCTTATATATTCTGTACCTCGTAAACCCTGTTCGAACACCAGTTCAGACCAAAAAGGCCTAGGATCTGCACATTCTATGCACATTTTAATATCGGAAGGCAACCATAACCCTAGCTAATTTTAAATATACATTTTGATGGGGTACCTGTCTAAGGTACCCTATGTTTACCTTCGTCCATGTTACATTCATCACACCCTCCAGTTATCAATGACACATCTTTGCACGTCCCTATATATTTCACTTTCATTGCAAAATTTCAGATCATTTGATCCCAGCATAATCTGCTGAGACTGACTCCTGCCTTGTACAAAACAAACAATTCCACGATGCAATCATCCACCCCACACATATATTACGGTGTGATCCAAGGGTCTAGAATATATACATACATTGTCCTGCGAGCAACAATATACTCGCAGACACCTATATTCACATCCGTCAGAACAATTACATCTGTCATGCTCCTTCCCTACAAAACCAACCAGCCCTGCTGCTTTCCATCCACCTCTTACGCCATTCTCTCCACAATGCAGCTCAGTAAAACACCTGCATACATTACATATATTTCATACATATTTGAACAGATGCGTAGTGTTCCTGTTAATCATATATATGTCTACATACAAAATATAAATAAAGATTAAACCAGAGCTTCGACTCCTTCTACAATTCATAAATTTAACCTTCCTTATGTAATACTCACTTCCAACACAGGCTTTCCTTTGTTCACACCTCGTACAATCGCTAACACCTATATCTAAGCCTTGTATTTTACTTTAGTTACTGCATACGTCCTTTCTTAACCATAATAAAAAAAAAAAAACTCTATGTCCGGTAGTGCCATTTACTATTCACATGCATGTGCTATAACAAAATCACATGTCGGTATATGAATGCAGTTTTTTCTCTGCTGACGTTACTGCAAACTGGGGACCCGATGTTAGTCCTTCGTACACTAGATTCCTCCTCTACAACTGCAACAGCTGCACCGTTCTCCGCATACATCCACCCCCCTGCATCGAAAATCATTTGTCAACACTTCTATTCACATAATCCTTTGTACAATGCTTTATGTGAAATGTAGAAGAACTTGTATCTGCCATTAATTCCACGTCAGTAATTATCACACAAGGTTTTATATTTTAAATTTTAACATGCTTTCATTTAATCATCGCTGGTGCATTGGATACTTTGATACGCGTCCACTCTCGTATTTCAGCCGCGCAATTTCTGCCTTTAGTTCTTCGATGTATTTGTCATTTGCTGTGTTGCCCCTTTCCTGGCTCCTTGATTTCCTCTTCCGTGAAGCACTCCCTGCTGTTGCAATTTCCGTACGCTGCTCCATCATCCCATGTCCTGTCTCAAATCTCCCCTACAACAATTATAATCGTAATAAGTAAGTAGAATTCCACTTCTCAATAACTGTCACAACGTTCAACTTTTTCCATTGTAATTAGCATCACGTCACCCCTCTACATGAACAACGTCTCTTCACTACATTTTCTAATTAAATATCATTATCATTAGACCTTTATTTGACAACAGTACTACCACAAGTATGCAAAAGTTTAGTTAATCTAATAAAAGTAATTCTTCTACACTTCAACAGAAAAGTGTAAGTCCAGTATATGGTTCCCTCTCAATGGATCGAACATTGGCCATTTGACTATCCTCATTGGCATTCCACATGATCTATTGAATGACCTTACAATTATAACACCATTGTTGAGCACTACATACTTAATGTCCACCTACCTTAATGGGATATTCTGGAGGGTTAATACTTTGTGAATACGCTATATTTAGAAGGAAATATATGTATGTAACTTTAATGTCAATCACATCAGTGCTATAATACCCAGGCCTCTAGTCGTTTTCAATACAATTTCTTTAGCTCTGTCTAAGACAGAACAGGTTCATAGCATTGTCACGAAAAATTGCACTAACGGCATCCATGTAACATTTAAGTTCACTAATAACGAGAATATTTAGAAACATGGTTGCACTTTCGAATTTATTTGTCTACTTTGTCCTCCACATTCTTCACGGACGCATGACATCATAATCAAGTACTTCTGCTCCATTCCATTGTTATATATTTACCCATTAAGCCGCACTCCTACATACACCATGATATTCGAGTTGTCCTGTGATACTGTCGTTACTGGTAAGTAGAACGCACTGAGTTTACAGGATGGCTTCTCCCGTCATATCACAAAAAATGGGCAGTTGCACGTACCTTGCTTGCACCGAAATCCACATTCTGTGGACTTTCCAGCCTGTCCTCACCCATACTTTCCTCCGAACCAGGAGTTGCTGCCTGGGAGTCTAGGGAATTCGCGTCCGACAACACTTGTTTGTGCGCATTCTCTTGTTCCACGACCTCCGCAACTTTCTTCTTCTTGTATCCCCCAAACCCCTTGTCGCGGTTCATTTCCATTTCAATCTCATCTGGGTCTGGAGACCTATGGAACTGTTCTCTAAGTCTCTCTCGTATGCCGTTCACTCCGCTACTTCCGGTCCTTCCCTTAGTCGTGCGGCTTGCATTCGCATGCCTACCTTGCTGTTCTTTCTGTTCCCTTTGCTCACTGACCGAAAGTTTCAGTAGACGCTCCCAGACTTCGTGGTCAATGTCGAGGGGTTGGGATCCGCCAGTTCTGATGTGCCTTATTGCTTCTGAGCGCTTTCTAGTAACTGCCCTGCCCATTTGGGATTGGAGATAAGCGTCATTGAGAATTCCCGAGTATTCGAATCTTTCATTCAATCTTTCTTTGAAAATTGTCACGGCCTCATAGGTTTGGCTTCGAATATCTGTGCATGATAGGTCCAACCCCACTGCCAACTTCCCAATCTATTCCACCCATGCTGGTTTCCCAATCTTGTAAGGTTTTCCAGTCGAGTCCAACGTCAAGTAGAATGGTTTTTTCCCATCGCGCTGTCGTTGGGCGGATTCAATTTCACGAGCCAGCTGTTTGTTTCTTCGTGTTCTTCTATCTAGTGCTCGTAATGGAACAAGTACGTTCTCCACATTTACGAGCTCTCGATTTCTGGGTTCCGTGACTGCAGTATTGTGTGTATTCCATGGCCTGGAAGTAGGGGGTGATATGGAATAAGGCAACGTATTTATCCTCCCTCGTCGACGCTGGGGTGACAATGATCTGTCGTACGATGGTGCTCTGTCGACTGGGGGTGACGAACTTCTCCGATGTACTAGAGTCGTGCATGGCGACTTCTGATATGTCCTGTAATCTTTTATCAACATACGATAGAATTCAATACTTGTTGCATCTCTTTATTCTTAAAGGAACGCCCCTCGTATCTAAACATGTCGAATATTGCTGTTAACTTGTGTGAATCTCCTAATCCCTCCTTCAATTCTCAAATTGCTTGACAAATTCAACGATATCATATTAATCCATGTACATTAGCCGACACATTTCCTAACAATATCTAAGGTATACCATAATTTACTTCCTTCATTTCAGATTCATATGTCCAACATACCGACGCCACATAACTATTAATCATACAGTTCTGCATAAACATTTTAATGTTATCTTTTAATTTTCACAGCTCATTTGAACTATAAATGCATACACAACTATGTGACAATTACTGAACAACGTCTAAAAAATGGAGTGTTTAACACATACCCCGATCACTCCGTGCATGTTCTTCTCTGAGATTTCGTGATGATGATTCCAATCGTCGATCTCTTTGAATTACAGGACTCCTTGGCTGATTGCGTTGGGGGCTCCTTGAGTCGTATCTTTGAGCAGAGCTATAGCGATGCTGACGAGGGCTTCGGGAAAACGAAGCGTGCAAACCAGTAGGGGAGTCGTGACGTCGAGATCCTCTTCTACTAGAATTCTGCATACAAGATGGTAGTTAGTTTCAGTCCTTTTTGTTTTCATCAATGCAAACATGTAGGCACTCCTAACGATAAATTATTTACCATCTTGGCAAATACGCTTACGTGTGGGCTGTAGTACTTGTCGGGAGAATGGCTTCTTGTATTTTTCCTTTCAACGGGATCCCGGATATTTCGATATGAGGTTTCATGTTGTACTTCATAGTGCACGGCGGAATCCACCCTCTCGCGGTGATACGAGCTATGATGACGTTGCGGAGTCATCGTTGTTACATGCCCCTCACACTCCTCAGGATCTGTATTGGGAGGATGGCTCATGCATGTATCAGGTGCTTCATTGCTCTCTTTTTGAATCGCAGTAGCATCTCTTCCCGTGATTCCGCTGTCACCTGGAAATTTGCAACCATGCCTCCTTATTATCTTTGTACCATGAAGCCCAGGCATATTTTATGATACACTGTAAGAGTGCCATATAATGTATAAATGAAATATGATTGTCACTCGACTGGACAAATTAAAACAATTTGAAAATATGTCCCCACAAATTTTTTGTCATAATCATGGAAATTCTCTCCTACTTATCATACATTTTTACATTGTATTTCAAGATAGAGATGTGTCAGCTGATGCTAAATCATAAGTATTTCGTTCAATTACCAACTACCAATAGTAATAGATTCTGGGTGTTGGGTTGCATACCTGCTGATAGGTGATATGTTGATGTGTTCTGAAGTGTATGTGGAACTTCGGATTGCATGGGAGGCCTCAATTGAACATCTTGTCGTGAGAAGGACCATCCGACGTTCTCTTTGGACATACACTCTGCCCTCCTGGATTAGAAACTGTCCTCACCATCCTCCCACACGCTATAGCGTCTTCGTCATTCTTCCGACGAAGTTCCTCTACGCTGGGGACAAGATTTTTAGATCGTCCCAGAACAACATCTAATGTAGCTTTAGGCATAGGCTTCTTTTTATTCTGGCCCTTCTTCGAATTAACCATGCTGGGTTTGGCACAACTGCGTCCTCTGGCACTTCCAACAGGCACAATTCCTATGTTGGGCTCCACGTGTTTCTCTTTTCCTTCGCCGGCTTTAGAAGTTGTTCGTGTTGACCTTGTATTTGCTGCTACTGGCTTTTTTTTATTCGACCATGGTTGTGGCCGGTCTTCGTCATCCAATGTTGCAACCATATTGGCTGTGGGACACTGGTACAAGCATCATTGTACATTGATGATTCGTTAATCGATTCAAGGGTATAAATTAATTCTTGACGGTTACTCCAATTATATTCACATCAGTCGCATTACAAATATCCATAAATGCAATACACATTTATATAATTCCATGCGGTAATTAAACGATGGAGTTCAGAATACAAGACTGTGCAGGGATGCTCACACTTACCTTGGCAAATTGCACAGAACGCTTCGGCTTTTGACTCTAGACACACAATAAACGCCAATTGTTATTGACATATACATCATTAGGGTTTAGGGTTATCATGAGATTGTAATGGTAAAATATATGTCAATCGTACATGTGTTTAGGGTAAAACACACCTCGAGACGTCCATGATTTAGCAATACTCATACATAGTACATATAAAGGTTTTACAGTGCAATATTATCCTAAGATGACTTTAGTCATGTTCATAATAGCATCTATAAAATCCTATTTTTCCTAACCACCCTTACTATGGTACTTCATATCATTTGTATGCCCCTGGATTATTAACCTTTTAGACAGTCACTTCAAAAAACTAATCCAGCCGAAAACCGACTACAAGTCCTATGTATATAGAAACTGACTTCGGCATAGTAAGTACATGGGGTTTTAAGCCGTCACCTTTGGAGCGGTGTATTCAATTCTCGGGGTTCTAGGGCTATTTCCGGACTCCTACGTTGACCTGAATTGGAACCAACTCCAACTTTAGCACGTCTTTACATTCACACAAAAACAACTGCCCTAGTATGTGCTTCCACAACGTACATACTATTTACATTACTAAAATAATCCATTGTTCAATCTTATCCAAAGTTACATATCAAATTACCACGTTATACCTAATCTGTTGGTTCTTTCTCCGTATACTGAGTTCACATCTTTTAACTATTTAAAGTTTAAGCAAAATCTACACAGCACTAAGCACAAATATGCATATGGGAAAAGGAATGAATGTATAACAAACCTAGCAATGCCTGCAATCTCTCTCTCCACACTCCTAAAAAGAGCAGGTATATTCGAATCTCTGGATCGTGGCACTTCTGTGGTCTCTTGTGAGGAAACTATCTCAATTACCTGGTGAGGGAAAGCGTCAGTTCTCAGAAGTGATGTACCATGCACACAAACATTTCAATCATCAACTTATTATAAATTAAAGAATAGATATATGGCACATAACAAGGGCACAGAATACAAATCTGCGGTTTTATATATATTCCTGCAATTTAGGCGTTGCTTTTACTCATGTCCCTTCGGTTTTTGCCTTTGTGGAAATCATCGGTGACAACGATTACGTAAGGTTCGTGCAGCTGTATTTTAACCTCCACGGATGGCACTGTACTATGCAGCAGTGTACATAATCAGTGTCTAATCTGGCCTGACAAAGACACCTTCAGAAAATGACCGAAGTAAGAACTTTAATCTTCTGTGGCACAGTGCTTGAACAAATTGTTTCTAAGTCTATACCTTTATGACATTAGTACTTTCGGATTATAAAAAACACAGTTTCGTAATTAGCTTCTATTGCAGTCAAGCTTGAGAACGGACCCTAGATTCTACAGAATCACAAGCTAGGTGTGGTGTGTACACAGCCGAGGCAGACACTTCTTTTCAAACAAAACTAAACCACACAGTCCGGTGCAAAAAAGCCAACATTGCAAGGGTAAAGTGCATAAAACTAATACCCCAAGAAATAACATACCTCATCACTATTCGACTTCTGGTGCTTTGCCAATGTGGACCTGCTCAAATCTTTTTTATAGCTGCGAAGTATTTTTGGAGAGTATGAACCAGGTAAACTATTGTCTGAGCTTGTCGCCGATGACTCTTCGTCTAGTTCAGTTTCGTCATCTGTTGAAGTTAACGTTTGTGCGCTGTTTGCATCGCTATCTGATTGACTTGGGTGATACTCAGAATCACTGTCTCCCGCAGTACTTGTGATGCACTGAACGTTGTTAGAGTCTGGACTTTTGGGTGAGCTGCACCCCTCGCCCACTTCATCGTCTATACACGCTACAAGATGTGGCTGCAAGAACTCTGTGTCACCAGCATGGTTGGGGTTCTTGTCTTTTTCTTCGGATGGAGCCGCAATATCTTCTTCAGATTCTGTTAAAGTCGCAGGCGATGGTGTCCTCACTCTCCCCGTTCTCTCATAGAGCTCTGCATCAAGTAGGGCGTTTTTATTTATATTATCATACCTGCAAAAGGTGCACCGTGTAGGAATGTTAAACCCGAAATGGAAATTGGCGCAGTAACATCCCGACTTCCATTGCAATTTACCAGATTGTCACGCAAAATCCAAGCAGCACCACGTGGATACATTGTCTGCTGATTATACAATCTAGAGGGGCCGGAGATAATGTAAGAAACTAAAAACAAGAAACCCACCCAGGAGTCAGAACCTTCGATCCTCTGCATGCAATACAACTACACCATGATGTAAACCATGTATCTTGCCTCTACTGAACACGTAAGTATAAAAATATTTACGCATCAATAAATTCACAGAAACATTATCTACCCAATCAGCATATTTCTTTTCACGGAAAATCGCAACTCAGCTGCGGTAGAACACCACAATAGGGGAAATTACAATTGCGCGGTGCCTTCTGGGGGCACCTTGTTCTTCTAAGTTTCCAGATTTAGGGTTCTCCCAAGGCACGCATCCCAGAACTTTATCAACCACGTCGCACGCTCGTAATTGCATCCAGAATTAGCCCCCTGCAATTACTGCACACGCCGCAATTACCGAAGATGAAGGATGACAATGTGGGGTGCAGCACACGATAGCATGGATGATTTGTCCTCTTCCTATTTACAGTGTGCATGTAAGCGGTGATCAATTGTGCACCAACTCCCATGCATATGGCGGCCACAAGAGACGCTGGAGCAGTGGACTAATTCAAGATCCATTCTGAACCGCTCCAATCACTAAACTACATCAGGAATTTCGGACCCCACTGATTCTGCACTGATTCAGTGCGATTTTCGATATTTCAAGGGTTCGTACGATTTTCGCACTGATTCCGCATCGTTGCGTCATTCATCGCAACTACACTGATATGACACGATGTTCGTACAAGCGGATATAGTACTGATTCGACACGATTGATACATCCATTGAAAACGTATGAATTCAGCACTATTTATAGTCGTCAAATGTCGTGTTTTAATCGTCTTTAAAACTACACTGATTCAGTGCGTTTTTCGTGCAACATCATCTTTTCCATATCTAGATTTTATTTTCTTTTTATATCTAAATTTGATCAAAATAATATTATTAAAAAATCAAAAATAAAATAAAATAATAGAAAATATAAAATAATTACTTTCCTCGCTACCCACTTCAATTACACGGAAATTGCCCACACATGCGGTGGGGCCCACCATAGCTTGGGCTTCCCAAGCTCTATCGCCAACGGTGGGATTTGAACTCTCAACCTTCCGGTTGCCAATCAAGTTCCCAACCACGAAACCACCTCAAACTCTTCATGCATAGGATGGAACTCTTTTGGTAATTATCGAACTTCTTTTTTCAGCGGACTTTGAATGTTTTTAACTATGTGAAAAAAACTTTTTTTCCAAATTTTTTTTGCACTAGATTATGCAGTACGTTTTCTATATCTAGGATTTTTTTCATAATTTTTTGAATTTTTTAAATTTTTGCCAAAATCGTGATGGCAGATCAGGGATTCAGGGCTGTGAGCTGTTTTTTTTTTTTTCAGCGGACTTTGAATGTTTTTAAATATGTGAAAAAAACTTTTTTTCCAATTTTTTTCTTTGCACTAGATTATGCAGGACGTTTTCTATATCTAGGATTTTTTTCATAATATTTTGAATTTATTTATTTTTTGCCAAAATCGTGGTGGTTGTGAGCTATTTTTTTTTGCTCCTATGATGAAAAGTACAATGATAACCAATAATACCAAATTTGAATTCTAAAAATATAAAATGTTATTTCTTTGAAATTTTAATGTGTATTGCTTCTAAACTCTATAAATGTAGATCTAAAAATGTTTTGGGAAATTAAACCGGAAGTATAATTTAAAGAAGATTCTTGGAATATTCCAACATATTCCAAAATATTCCAAAATAATATAAAATATTTTGAAAGATTCCAAAAGATTCCAAAAATATATATTAAAATATTGTACACGGATGTCGTACGAAAATAATTTGCATTATAATAGATACTGAAATCGCACGAATATAACAAAAGGCATTAATATGATACGTATACGATACTGAATTCGCATTAACTAAAACCGCACGTTATCCGTGTCTTATCAGTCATGTGATGTAGATACACGATTAACGCACGGATTCCGTCAAGCACGACTTCCGTGCGGAAACAATACTTTTTTGATAATCACGGAAAAGACACTGCATCGACATCTTAGTAATGCATGTCACTTCCGTACTGTAACGACACTTCTAAATGCACGTATGACGTGCGGAATCAGTGTTTTACGATAAACGCACTGAATCAGTGCATAATCAGTGGGGTCCGAAATTCCTGATGTACACGATGCCTATCCGTTTCCAACAAAGCCTAGTTATCTGCACCATAAAAAAGGCAGCGGTCCAAGAGTATTAACCAGGTTCTTAAGTATACTCACACAGAATCCGCATGGTGTAGAGTGTCGTCAAGTAGCTTCTTGTTGCTCTGTATGACTCTCAAACGTAAGACCTCGTAATCCGTTGGTATAGGCATTTCTCTTTCTTCAACTGTTCTTCTTCGTTCCCCTCCAACTATTGTCTCTGGAGCGGCTTGCAATTGCTTCAGGTAGGTGTGCTGTAGTCCGTGCTCTGTGCTGCAATGTTTGATGACTGCTAGTCGCTGGCTACAAGGCAAGGAGAAAACTGTGAAATACGGCAGTGGAAGGAACTGTGGACTTAAAATGAGGCTTAGCCGGAAACTTCTGGATGTATATTTTAGACATTAATTGTGTGTCGGCTAGATGTGTAGTCAGTCACCATCGCAATCATGTTTTAGATTGCATTTGTAGTGGTTCATCAGGAATTTCGGGCCCCACTGATTCTGCACTGATTCAGTGCGATTTCCGATATTTCAAGGGTTCGTACGATTTTCGCACTGATTCCGCATCGTTGCGTCATTCATCGCAACTACACTGATATGACACGATGTTCGTACAAGCGGATATAGTACTGATTCGACACGATTGATACATCCATTGAAAACGTATGAATTCAGCACTCTTTATAGTCGTCAAATGTCGTGTTTTAATCGTCTTTAAAACTACACTGATTCAGTGCGTTTTTCGTGCGACATCATCTTTTCCATATCTAGATTTTCTTTTCTTTTTATATCTAAATTTGATCAAAATAGTATTATTAAAAAATATAAAATAAAATAAAATATTAAAAATTATAAAATAATTACTTTCCTCGCTACCCACTTCAACTACACAGAAATTGCCCGCGCGTGCGGTGGGGCCCGCCATAGCTTCCCAAGCTCTATCGCCAACGGTGGGATTTGAACTCTCAACCTCCCGGTTGCCAATCAAGTTCCAAACCACCAAACCACCTCAAACTCTTCATGTATAGAATGAAACTCTTTTGGTAATTATCGAACTTTTTTTTCAGCGGACTTTGAATGTTTTTAACTATGTGAAAAAAACTTTTTTTCCAAATTTTTGTTTTGCACTAGATTATGCAGGACGTTTTCTATATCTAGGATTTTTTTCATAATTTTTTGAATTTTTGAATTTTTTGCCAAAATCGTGATGGCAGATCATGGCTGTGAGCTGTTTTTTTCTTTTCAGCGGACTTTGAGTGTTTTTAACTATGTGAAAAAAACTTTTTTTCCAAATTTTTTTTTGCACTAGATTATGCAGGACGATTTCTATATCTAGGATTTTTTTCATAATTTTTTTAATTTTTTAATTTTTTGCCAAAATCGTGGTGGTTGTGAGCTATTTTTTTTGCTCGTATGATGAAAAGTACAATGATAACCAATAATTCCAAATTTGAATTCTAAAAATATAAAATGTTATTTCTTTGAAATTTTAATGTGTATTGCTTCTAAACTCTATAAATGTAGATCTAAAAATGTTTTGGGAAATTTAACCGGAAGTATAATTTAAAGAAGATTCTTGGAATATTCCAACATATTCCAAAATAATATAAAATATTTTGAAAGATTCCAAAAGATTTCAAAAGATTCCAAAAGATTCCAAAAAATATATTAAAATATTGTACACGGATGTCGTACAAAAATAATTTGCATTATAATAGATACTGAAATCGCACGAATATAATAAATGGCATTAATATGATACGTATACGATACTGAATTCGCATTAACTAAAACCGCACGTTATCCGTGTCTTATCAGCCATATGATGTAAATACAGAATTAACGCACGGATTCCGTCAAGCACGACTTTCGTGCGGAAACAACACTTTTTTGATAATCATTGAAAAGACACTACATCGACACTGTAGTAATGCATGTCACTTCCGTACCGTAACGACACTTCTAAATGCACGTATGACGTGCGGAATCAGTGTTTAACGATAAACGCACTGAATCAGTGCAGAATCAGTGGGGTCGGAAATTCCTGATGTTGCATAATTAAGTGACTGCCCACTGAGTAGTTATTGATTGTATACATAAATCATGATGTAACTCCGGAGCAGACACTGATTTGATGTTTACTTGCTAATGTTTCCAATATCTCCTCGCGTTCAAAATTACTTCACTTCTGAATCCATAGTGGCAATTCTGTGAATGGAAGTTGCATATATTACAGAAAGCTTTGAAGTGCAACCGCGTTGGTTCTTTAATGTCTCAAATTATGTATACGGGATTATACTAGTTATTTTTGTTTCTGTGAAGGTTGTTATTCCTAGTTGGACCGTTCCAGTCAAATTATACTTGAAGACAGGGAGCTTCCTCAACATGTCAAGGGGCTACTGGAATAAAAATTTAATAGTCCACTCTGTACACGGCCAGTATCTAAAACCGTGCGTGTAGCAAAATCATGGTTCACATTTAGGAAATTTAGAAGCAGATTTCTGAAGACTACTGACGCTTTGTTACATATGTCATCGGTGCAGGTAACGAGAAAGCCGTAGTTTGTGTCTGACGGTGTCATGGTGGACATACTCAGCCAACATTCAGTGAAAAGGTGGTGAGTGCTGTATGAATTATTATTTTAATTAGAAATATTACTCACATGTGAAAATAATTTAAATTTTAAGGAAACTAGGATTCTAGGAAACTCTCCTTAAGTGTTTGTGTTATAAAATGAGGCTTCAAATATGTCTCTTTTCCCTGTTCATAGAGGCCTATTCCGTAGTATATGTTGCAGTACCAACTCTATAGTAATCAGTCTTCGAAACCTGTGGACAGTACTACACAAGGATCAACACAGTAGCCCTCGAAGACTATCCGACCAAGAGGTTCAAGCTTCAACTTAATCTACCCCTTTGCTTCATAGCACAACATGACTACCGATGCCAACAGTAGTCCAGTACTATTGAATTCCGCGTATAGGTTCACGTCATGCCCATACATAACTAGTTTGTATATTTCTGGAAATCACAGCCACGTGTGTGATGATTGCAAGTGCCTCCGATGTGTAGTGTTACGTTGGGTTCGAACACCTAACTGCATCTGTAGGCTTCCTGAACCCCGACAAGGATTGTCTCTGGACGCTAGAATTAGGATCAAAAGACTTGCATGTCCACATGAGCCTAAAGATGTACCCGCTTTCCCTCCTGAATTCTGCTTCTGTGGCAATCGTGGGAAGCCGGAATTTCTGTTGCTGTTGGCAGATCCCAGTCGCCGTAATAGAAGTGACTTAGATGAAGATAGTTATGGTCTAGATTATGTGGAATATAGTTCCGTAGACTCTGATATTGAGAGTTTAGGGTGATTTTCAGGTACGATGTCGTAGATAATCGACGCAACGTTCCTGAAATTTCTTTACAGGATGAATACCGCCAGCATTGTATACCGTCCTTGCTATAATTTAAATGTCCCTCACATTCGTCTAATGCAATGACTCTCGTATGATTATGTGAACGTTTGTGATGACACTTAAATCAAGAACATACATTCTGTCGGTGTCCGTCATGTATACAGCTAATGAAAATTTCAGAGCAACGTGTGATTGGTAATGAATAAAAGAACATTCTGGTACTGTATTTACGTTGGTGAAGTCCATATAAGATGGCGAATAACTTAGTTCTGCATTCCTTGCTATATGATCTCTATCCACACATGTACGTCTAAACCTCTCTTGTTTTAATATTCGCAGACTTCTGCGGACACTTCTCGGGGCTCAAGTGAAGATCATATCGGACCGTAACTTCATGTGCACTGGCCTTTGACGGTTGCAGAAGCTTTGCCGTCATGGAATCCAAGTCGGCCTGCATTCCTGAAGGTAGCTTACGCAAAGATAGCATTACTGCAAATCCGATAGATAATATTGTAGCCTCCGATAATGCAGGAATTAGCAAGAAGCGGAAGTTTTCCTTAACAGAATTGGATATCTTATACGGTATTGGTAAACAGCTAAAACAAGAGAACCCACGGGGGTCAAAGGAATATCGTATAATGGCGAAGGAAAGTAGACAGTTGCTGGTAGAAATGACACTTCTGTCAAACAAAATTATGCAGGAAACATTAAAGCTCGAATATCTGTCACGAGAACTCTTGAAGGAACTCTCTGAAGACATTCGTGATCTTTTGTTGTAGAGATTCACGCATTCCTCTCATTTCAGTGTATTGTCAGTTTTCCGTAATATAAAGATTCATAACTTCAGAACATTTGTGCAATGAGCACAGTTGTATGATGACGTTTGTACGTGACGTTTGTATGATGACACTTGTGTCTTTATTGTTGTATGCAGACACGGCGGATTTTGCACACTCGACTATATTGATAAATCCAAGGTTCACTGTTTATGGGCAACATTAAAGGTATGTATAAACAGTCCTCCTTCGTCGCAGCTGAATTGGAGTTAATAGTTTTGACATATACAATTGATGTTATAACTTATGCAAGCAAATATGTTCGTCTAAATCCATTATCGAGTGCTAATACTCAAATAGTGGGCTGATTCACAGCACTCTACAGTTGGAATTATTTGACTACAGCAAGCAATTCTAGTTGCAGATGTCGCTCTTCAGAAACGAAGGAAGTTAACGTTTGTACAGTTTATCTGCAGCCGACTAATGTAAGTGATTTCATAATTGCCACATCTAAGCCTATATACTGTTGGTTCAAATTGGCATCAGAATTCTAAACTTCACATATACTGCGTGATTTCTGATGATGGCCAGTACTTGGCGGAGGTAGGGTATAATTCAAAGTTTTGTTGTAATAGATCTAATATAAAAATAGTTCCTTAAGAAGTATGAACAGATGAATTCTGATGTCCTCACGAGATTCAGATTAATTTGATAATCACCTACGCAATAAAACGGACAATTCCCTTGAACATAGTGATCCTCACGGTGAAGTAAACCCGGAAACAGATAGGAAAATAGAATAAATTCCTTCAATAGATACATTGTAATATGTGTAGTTGTTGCAGACTTACTGTCAAGATTCCTACTTCAACACGTCCAAGGATACTAATATACTAGTTATTCACCGTATTTTTGTTCTGTATATGACGATTAGAAATTGTAGATGAACCTTCCCAGCATCTGATATTTTTAGTCACCAACCAATGTCCTAATTGTCTAAATTTGATGAATCTTTCGAGTATGACCAGTAATTCTAAGAATCGTGGATGAGATGGTTATTGGGTTTCGGCTTCTGTCCAGGTCTCCTCAGTACTGAGTGGAAGTTTGACCATCGCCAAAGTGTTCATCAGGTACTGAGGCCAACTAAAAACTACTAATCTGCAAATCTATTTATCACTGAAATACATTTTGAAATGGCAGAAGATTATACTCCTTGTAGAATTGAGTATATGCCGTTGATGAGCCAATATTAAATAATATTTTTGTATTTTATATTACCTAACATTTACTACATTAATATATTCAGTACTAATTTTTGGTACCTTTTCCTTGCAGCGATAACGCCGTTTAAGGTAGGAGCACCTAATTCCTACATAGTACGTAATGCCGATAATTTGTACACATGGCTTTCATTTTAGAACGCACATCTACGTAGACTATAGATGGCTTATTGTTTTGGTCAACAAACAATAAAGGCTCCATATCATATTTAGATTTGCGTTCTAAAATGAAAGCCATGTGTACAAATTATCGACATTTGGTACACTATTGGAATTGGGTGCTCCTACCTTCGCATTTGGAAGCACCTATAGAGGATAACCTCCTTAGAAAACACATACAGTTGAATATGTTAAGTATACCTAGTACGTGTATTTGGAATAAAACTGGTATAACTCGGTTATAATGATCACAGTCGTTTCTAATCACATATCAATTTGTAGTGTAAAACTTGATTTTCAGGTATGGATGTTATAAAAAACCTTGCGTAATTGTAAATTTAATCACTTCTATATTACATTTCTATTGTAAGTAACATGAAGTCCCTCTTTATTAATCTAGATACAAATGCCATAATTCTACTATGTCCAATTTTTTAATCCTACTGTGTCACTAAACTGTACGAGTGGGAAACAATTGCAAAATGCGGCGAAAACTATGTGCCGCATATCACATTGAGCACTCTATAGCAAATAGGCTGGGATTACCGGAATATCCATGTGCATGCAATCGGTGCAGGGGCGCCTCCATTAGAAAAGTGGAGACAGTGGCAAAGCACCATATTACACATGAACGAGATCCTTATTTGATGTACCCGGTCATTGTAAGTGCTACATTCATTATAAAAACTTAAAATACAGTATCTTTATATGAAAACTACGTCTACATCAGGAATTTCCGACCCCACTGATTCTGCACTGATTCAGTGCGTTTATCGTTAAACACTGATTCCGCACGTCATACGTGCATTTAGAAGTGTCGTTACGGTACGGAAGTGACATGCATTACTAGAGTGTCGATGCAGTGTCTTTTCAATGATTATCAAAAAAGTGTTGTTTCCGCACGAAAGTCGTGCTTGACGGAATCCGTGCGTTAATCGTGTATTTACATCATATGGCTGATAAGACACGGATAACGTGCGGTTTTAGTTAATGCGAATTCAGTATCGTATACGTATCATATTAATGCCATTTATTATATTCGTGCGATTTCAGTATCTATTATAATGCAAATTATTTTCGTACGACATCCGTGTACAATATTTTAATATATTTTTTGGAATCTTTTGGAATCTTTTGGAATCTTTTGGAATCTTTCAAAATATTTTATATTATTTTGGAATATGTTGGAATATTCCAAGAATCTTCTTTAAATTATACTTCCGGTTTAATTTCCCAAAACATTTTTAGATCTTCATTTATAGAGTTTAGAAGCAATACACATTAAAATTTCAAAGAAATAACATTTTATATTTTTAGAATTCAAATTTGGAATTATTGGTTATCATTGTACTTTTCATCATAAGAGCAAAAAGAAATAGCTCACAACCACCACGATTTTGGCAATAAATAAATAAATTCAAAATATTATGAAAAAAATCCTAAATATAGAAAACGTCCTGCATAATCTAGTGCAAAAAAAATTTGGAAAAAAAGTTTTTTTCACATAGTTAAAAACATTCAAAGTCCGCTAAAAAAAAAAACAGCTCACAGCCATGATCTGCCATCACGATTTTGGCAAAAATTTAAAAAATTCAAAAAATTATGAAAAAAATCCTAGATATAGAAAACGTCTTGCATAATCTAATGCAAAAAAAATTTGGAAAAAAAGTTTTTTTCACATAGTTAAAAACATTCAAAGTCCGCTAAAAAAAAAAACAGCTCACAGCCATGATCTGCCATCACGATTTTGGCAAAAATTTAAAAAATTCAAAAAATTATGAAAAAAATCCTAGATATAGAAAACGTCTTGCATAATCTAATGCAAAAAAAATTTGGAAAAAAAGTTTTTTTCACATAGTTAAAAACATTCAAAGTCCGCTGAAAAAAAAAAACAGCTCACAGCCATGATCTGTCATCACGATTTTGGCAAAAAATTCAAAAATTCAGACTATTATGAAAAAAATCCTAGATATAGAAAAAGTCTTGCATAATCTAGTGCAAAAACAAAATTTGGAAAAAAAGTTTTTTCACATAGTTAAAAACATTCAAAGTCCGCTGAAAAAAAAAGTTTGATAATTACCGAAAGAGTTCTATTCTATGCATGAAGAGTTTGAGGTGGTTTGGTGGTTTGGAACTTGATTAGCAACCGGGAGGTTGAGAGTTCAAATCCCACCGTTGGCGATAGAGCTTGGGAAGCTATAGTGGGCCCCACCGCACGTGCGGGCAATTTCCGTGTAGTTGAAGTGGGTAGCGAGGAAAGTAATTATTTTATAATTTTTAATATTTTATTTTATTTAATATTTTTTAATAATACTATTTTGATCAAATTTAGATATAAAAAGAAAAGAAAATCTAGATATGGAAAAGATGATGTCGCACGAAAAACGCACTGAATCAGTGTAGTTTTAAAGACGATTAAAACACGACATTTGACGACTATAAAGAGTGCTGAATTCATACGTTTTCAATGGATGTATCAATCGTGTCGAATCAGTACTATATCCGCTTGTACGAACATCGTGTCATATCAGTGTAGTTGCGATGAATGACGCAACGATGCGGAATCAGTGCGAAAATCGTACGAACCCTTGAAATATCGGAAATCGCACTGAATCAGTGCAGAATCAGTGGGGCCCGAAATTCCTGATGTACGTAATAGTGTCAATTTTTGTGAGCATATTATATCGCATTAGAAATAAATTAATGTAGCAATACAAACCAAAGAGTATGGAAGGATATGAAACCATGGAAATAAATCCCTCATAACTTTTACAAAAATACTTTGGATATTTCTTTGGACAAATTATAATTGAACAACTTATGTTATATTTTGAGAGGACAATGGTAAGTGTTCATTCTTTGAACGGACTTAGACGAATAAAGAATCGGTAGTATGTAATTTAATGAAAATTTTCATATATATTTCTACTTATATACCTCCATTTATGAGCCTTTATTAAAAGTATGCTCCAACGCTAACACATCTCGAGGGCTGACTTTAAGGTACAGTTATGGGGGATTTGAACTGAGAGTGCTTAAATGACCCCAAGTTATTTTTCGGAGTATGGGCCAGAGAATGAGTGTGTCCATGCACATCTTATTACTTTGGTGACTCTAGGTGATAATAAGTACATGATAGGACCACTACAGTGTGGAAGGTGAAGGAAATGATGTTGAGAACGTCACATCAGGAAAGCAAAAATAAGGGGTGTTTAATGTTGTCCAGATGGTCATGACTAATTTTATGCACTTCATTTTTTTTATTAGATGTATTGAATTACCAACTGATGGGAATGGTTGATCACATGAGCAAGATGTTATGTCTTGTACAGTACCTTATGTATTGTGGAGTAACAAGAAGGTGTTGATTTGATACGAATGTGGACAACCCCCACACTGTGTAAAGGGTAATAAAGTTACGTAAATCTGTAGAGTTGGAAAAACAGTAGGGTTCATAAAAGAAAGCCAAACAAGGTAGAACAGATGTTGTTACTCTAGTATGTCCCAGTTCTCTAGACAACAGTGCTACTACCGTTGTTTACCCAGTGTAGATTTTAGTTCATATATTCTAGTACGTTGCTACCATCTGTTGGTAACATTTCTAACTCAAGAAGTCATGGTTTTCAACAGAGTGTGGACGGACGAAATATCCGGGGTCCAGCTACAGGTGCCGAACGACATGAAGAACGTTACCGACAAGAAGTACGTGACGATAGAGATGACGAATTCACATGGCCCAGGACAACCGTCGTGGATATCGAACACATGGCAAGGGATGCTTTTACACGAATGGATGACATTCACCATGACGCAATGCAAAATGGCGAGCAAGAACCATTGCACGATAACGACGTCGAGGGAGACAATCAGTGGACTGAGCAGAATTTGGAGTATCTTGTTCGCGAATCCACGGAATCCGTCTACGAGGGCAGCAGCCAAAACTGTCTACAGTGCACCATTGTATTGTATTCCCTGTGCAGCTTATATTCTGTCCCGCAGACGTTCTTGGACGCACTGTTGACGTGGATCGCAGGAGATCTACTCCCCACATCAAACTGTTTTCCACGCACTTCTTACGACGTAAAAACTATGTTGATGAAGTTGGGGTTGAAACACAAACAAATTCACAGCTGTCCAGATGGTCATGTACTATTCGAGGGGGACAATGAAGAACTAGAGGAATGCCCAAAGTGTGAGCAACCAAGGTATATTGAGGGGTCTAACAAAGTTCCACAGAGAATAGTTCGATATTTCGATGTTATTAAACATTTGTCTAGAATGTTTAAATGCCCTGAGATTGCTAAACACATGACCTGGCACTCAACACATAGATCACAAGGTCAAACGATGAGGTCAGTGTGCGATAGTGAGCAGTGGAAAACCATAGATCGGATTTATCCCCAATTTGCAGAAGTGTTAACAAACCTCAGACTAGGTTTAGTTGGAGATGGCATTATTCCCTTCAAGAATAATGCCATCAAACACTCCACATGGGTACTCCTCATTACAACCTACAATCTCCCCCCTTGGTTGCTAATCAAGAAGTTTTTTATATCGCTTGCTATGTTAATTCCGGGGCCAAAGTCTCCAACTGCTGAAAACATAGATGTTTTCATGCAGCCATTAGTGCGGGATTTATTGAAATTGTGGACAAGAATCCCAGCTATAAACATGTCCAAACCAGAAGGTGAAAGGGACTTCACTTTGCGTGCTATGCTAATTTGGACCGTAAACGATTTTCCTACCCTCGGACTTCTATCTCGACAACAAGTGTATGGATACAAAGGTTGTCCAATGTGTGGTCCACAGACTTGTGCAGAGCATGCATTGCTACTGAACAAGATGATAAAATTGGGTGGAAGACGGTATTTGGAGGGAGACCACCGATTCCGTAGTGCGCGAGCAGCATTTAACAACCACGAGGAGTGGCATTTGGCTCCTAAACCACCGACGGGGGAGGAAGTTCTACGTTGGGGGACTTCTAGATCACGATTTTTAAGTAATGGCGGTGTGGAGAACTCCCCGACGGACCCTGTTAAGCGACATGGTGTGAAGCGCAGATCAATTTTATTTGATCTCCCATATTGGAAGGTATGTTATT
Organism: Pohlia nutans; assembly: GCA_022496805.1. NCBI lineage: Eukaryota > Viridiplantae > Streptophyta > Bryopsida > Bryales > Mniaceae > Pohlia > Pohlia nutans. The sequence continues at coordinate 21,933,502 of CM040094.1, forward strand.
GATTTATTATTAGTATTGAGGGTATATATATGCACAAAGATTAAAATGAATGTAATGAGTAGTTATTCAGTGCATTTAACAATTGGAGACAATGATTAATTGTAATGATATTATCTGGAGCCGTATGAATCTATGGTTTTGAATACAATAAATCCCTAATTGAATGACATCTGGTGCACCTTTAACCTTGAACACACTAACCTGAAGTAGTTACTTTAAATGAAAAATAAGGAACAGTCCAGGATATTGGAGTAGGTTATTGTTCTTAGTGATGGTGATATTTGACCATACATAAGAAAGTGATGAGGTACTGACTACACTAAATATGTATCTTAGTGATAGATACAGTAATTCAGATAAACATGTTGTCACTTTTATTGTTGACCACTTTTTTAACCTCTATATTGGACAAGATGGGGACCTGTCAATAGGATTGGAATAATTGTCGTTGGGCATCTTTTTTTTTGTTTGCGAGTACTAAACTTTAACATTCTCAAATCTTATAATTATTTAACAGTAATCTACCTATTTAGTGTAAGTGGGTGAAAAGAAATGTTGAAGTTTATAAGACGAATTTATATTAGAGTCTGTGATTTTTGACTAAACTCTTAATGAGGTTGCTAGATTGAGTCTAAATGTGAGCCACATATTGACCCAAGAATATTAGGGACGCATGATTGTTTTCTAAGCACTGGACATATATTACCATGGTATTCCATATGTAGTTATTTGAACACAACACAGAAGAAGTCTTGATGGAACATTGATATGTGCAAACTGGTCTAGAAATCAGAAATCAGAATTGGAAGCATAAATTGCGTAATCCTTTTATGGTGTACGGTGTTATGCACAAACCACAGGTTTTTTTGTTTCGTTTATTTAAAACTATGTATGTTGAAATTAGGGTATAGGGTTTATAGTATCCAACCGTAAGAATGACTAATACAGATTATTAGAATAACTGTTAATTATATCTTTGTAAGATCATATCCTATTTTCGGAAAAATATGGAACATTTGAGAGCTGTACAATGCACACTAGAAGTAGAGATTTTGGGGGTTTAATAACTTGAACGGTAAATAGAATTTAGATTTTATTTTTAACAAATATGTTAATAATTTTTTGCCATAGGCTTGTGTCACACGTCTTCTAAGCAATCCTTAACGTCAATAAAATGTCATACTTGATTATTGTGAATTTTAGTAGTGAGAGGGACTTATCCATGTACGATTTAGGACATGAGATAGAACTACATACAGTTAAGCGGCATGAATTCCACAGACAGGCAATTCCGCATTGTTTGAACATTGTATTTATAAGTATTTGTTGCATTTTGAATAGGTGTGCAGAATTTTAATTTTAATTACAAAGGTAATTGTATAGCTAATTCAGTTGGATGTGTAATTTTATTCTAGGACCATTTGCAACATCAATAGTTGATCATTAGAAACTTCAAACATCAGATTCAGATTACACACTAATTTCCTAGGGTTACAATTTCTAGTGATTTACCGAGGACAGAGTGGTTTCGTTGGCCCTAAAGGAATTGCGCCGCACGTGAACATTAGATTTGCCCATCACATTTAGCCAATATTAAAGAATGGAATGTGTGTTAACAAAAAGGGAAACGGATGATGATGGATATGAGTTCTGGTAGGTGTGAAGTTTTATTCATGAGTTACCATACACAGCAGGCACTTGGTATTTTAATGTTATATTTGACGTGACAATCTAAGCTTGACTACAATAGAAATACTCGATGTTCATATCAATCCATAACTGTATGACGTCACAACTGTACATCGTTTTCAAACAGTAGTTACAAAATGTTAGATGGAAACCAATATTAGAGTTGATGTACAAAGCGAAGTTGGAAATGTCAATCTGTAGATGACATAGGTGGTATTCGATTTATCATAAGGTTGTTACCCCATTCCCAACTGAATAAGAAATACGGCTATGAGACATTGAAAAACCTGTAGTATTATTATTTTTGAAGAATGAATGACTTATCAATTTGCAAAGTTCAAGTATGACACATCCCATTCACGTCATATAGGTACACCTCTTTTTGTTTACAGAAGATTTGTATTGAACACACTCAAGATGCTTAAACCATGAGCAACGAATCCATAACCACACGTACATATACTAAAACCAATAAGAGAGAACCCATTACCAACAGTAACTTATACTACAACCAACATCATTACAACATTGATTGCGGATAATGGCCCTAGTCTTTCGTGAGAGGAATTTGGTTGGGAATGGGGAAACCACTTTAATTATCTTGAATATATGTTACATTTATTTGCATGGTTTTTTGTATAAAATGAACTAATAATCACGCATCGATAAATTTTTCTTGTAAAAAATACTATAATGAAATGAGAATAACCGGCAGTACAAGATAGCATTGTCTTCATTTATTGTTCTAGTGTATTAAGAAAATTATATCAGAAAGTGTTTTTTTTTTAAACTAGGAAAAGAAACTAACAGAAATCAATTTAGTTGTTTTATGAACTGTCATAATAACTTATTTTAAGTACCAAACCGTGTAGAGGATAGCGAGGTTGCACACAGACATTGAGAAATTGTGGTCGGGACGAACAATTAAATTTCGATGGAATTTTAACTATTTGAATCAATTCAGTGTCCACGTAGTAGAAGAAGGCGCCTGAATGGGTTAATATTCATTTTCATGAAATTATGAAATACGAAGTTAGTATCGTACATATTTTTAAATTTATGAAGACGGGAATTCATTTGATTTTTAAAAGATGCGTAACATACATTTTGAGAGGGGGTAGAGTGGAAAGTAATGTCCAATAACAAACAAAACAAGAAGAAGAATAGAAGGAGAATGGGGAATATGAAGTGCTTAGAATAGTAGAAATGTCAATATCATCATATGATTTTCCTTTAAATCAGAAAGGGTGAAAAAGAGCGCGCATGAAGAGAATATGAAGAAGTAAAAATGACACAGTAACTACAATTTTTTAATATAATATTAATTAAAATAGTAAAGCAAATTTATGATAAATATGTATCATCTGCTATGTGACACAAGTAGGTATGATAGGAGGACAGAGATAGTTTAACAAAAATATTGTGGTAATTCATCGAACCTGTCAAGGATGAATAGAAAAGGGCAACCTAAATAAATTATTCCCAGTGATCAGTACGACTCCTAGACGGAGCTCATTCCAACATATTCTATCCAATATGTATGAGGACTATATAGTAAGTGCGTACTATATACTTTATCATTGCAGTATTTTTGTGGTACATGATTTTCTCTAATATTGTGAACTTATTGTTGTAAAAGGATCTACGTGTGCGCCATGTTCTGGATGTCATGCACTGCGAGAAGAACTTAGCAGAGAATATACTGAAGACGACATTTGGTGAGAAAGACTCACCAGCTGTTAGGGCGGATATGCAAGCACGTGGCATCAGACCTCACTTACATTTACAACCTGTTGGGCCAAACAATGACAGGTTCTATATGCATGACGCATAATATGTGCTTTCAGCAGATCACAAGGCAAAGGTATTGAGGGTGCTAAAGTCTCTGAGAACTTGAACTCGAAGTCTCAGCTTTGCATAAAAAAATTAGCAAAGGTAAATTAAGCGGCCTCAAATCTCACGACTTTCACGTTTTGCTACAACAAATTTTACCATTATGTTTTAGGAATATTTCCAACAAGACCCTAGCAGGGGCAGTTATACGATTAAGTAGGGTCTTTAGGAAGTTGTGTGCCAAAACTGTCAATGGTGAGGAGAAGGAACAATTATTAGCGGATTCAGCGGAGACTATGTGCATGCTAGAGAAAGAGTTTCCCCCAGCGTTTTTTGACATCATGTCACATATGCCTAATCACTTGGTTCAACAATTGTTTCAGTGTGGGCCCGTTCATACGAGGTGGATGTACCCATATGAACGTTATTTCAAATCATTAAAAGGATATGTTCGTAATTTAGCAAAACCTGAGGGTAGCATAGCACAGGGATATCAAGTGGAGGAAGCTTTGGGATTCATAACGGAGTATATGGTGGACTACAACATTACCTCTCGAAGAGTGTGGGACGACAAGGAGGAGCCAACCATGGTGGATGAAATTCTGGAGGGGGAGGGGAAGCCAAAGATATTGTCAGAGGGTTTGAGGGATGCAATGCACGACTTCGTTTTGGACAATGCTTCCCACATAGAAGCATATCGTGAGTAAGTCAATCCCATCTGTACTTTACAAGTTGCATGCATGTCACAATGAGTTTAGATTGATTCAAATAACGTTTATCTAGCGATTCATGGAAGGAGATGTAAATGTATAAGTTTCTACGTAAATTAACTAAAATTCATAGAATTATAAATCAGAGTGTTATTGGTAAAGTGTAGTGTATCCTGAAAAAATAACAGAAGGACAAGAAAATATAGGTGAAGCATTGTAATAAGGCCAACTAGTTATTGGGAGTTCTGTGTGTACGTCACACAGGTGAGAATGCTAGGTTTGAGGTAGGTAGGAATAATTTGAAAACAATCAAGGAATGTTTTTTTCCATCACTTCCTGATTGTACAATAGAATTGATTACGTCGTTGGATTTTGCATGGCTGATCAGTCTAAGGAACTAAATCAATTAGAGTAGCATGGTGAGGAAAGAGGGGACTCATAAATAAGATGAATTGTATATACATTGTGACGTTGACAAGTGTTACCCGGTCAATGTTGAAACATTATATGTGTTATGTAGATTTCCTGTCAATTAAAATGAAGACTAGATTGTGTTATATATTAAGTGTTATGCAATGTCACGCTCCGAATTGTGTAAATTTTGCCTCAAAAAGTGTTTAAACTTCATATGTGTGATGGAGATGTCCGCTCTCGTAAAATTAAAACTAGTTAGTGTCATGTGTTAGGTGTTATGGAATGTTGCGGTCCGAACCTTGTTAATTGTACTTCACAGATATTTGGAAAAATTATGTTATATTTGGAGTGGAGGATGGGAAGTATTCGTTATTTGATTGTACTTGGACGAATAAAGAATCAGTAGTACGTAATTTTATAAATGTTTCCTATATATGTTATGAATTTCCCTTTTTAATTCTTCTAAGTATAAATTTTTACGATTGTTTTAAATCATCAGTATCACCTCTATAATTGTTTAGAGTTACTATTCAGTTATCATTTACTAAAAGAATGCTACAACACTATAACTTCATAAGGGCAGACTGTAGGGTCCTCAGCTGGGGGATGGAACTAAGAGTGCTCACATGATCCCAAAATATTTTCAGAGTGTGGGCTCATATAATAAGTACAACGTGGGACCACTACAGTGTGGAAGGTGAAGGAAATGATTTTTGGAACGTCACATCAAGGATGCAGAAAAAGTGACGCTGAATGTTGTCCAGTGAAATAACTAAGTTTTTTTGTTTTTTTATTTGATTTAAGGTAGGAAAACCAAAAACGGTTAATGCCCTCAAGGCGTGCACTAGAGTTTTTTAAAAGCAGGGAGGTGGAAGACTGAAAATGGAGAATTTTTGCATGACGAGGATTCCAAAAATTTACTAAAAATTACTAATTTTTTTGGAATCTTGTGTGCGGTTTTCTGTGATATTAGTTAACCGTTTTTGGTGCTTTCATGTGTAGAAAAGGAAGAGTCTAGTATACAAGAAGGGGGTTTGACAAACTTCCCACTTTGAGAAATTGTAGATAATTATTTACAGGGAATAAAAATACGAAACAACTTGCATTCTTCATCATTTCTTCTTCTTCATCTCAAAAAAACTTCACATAATTTCTAACTCCATTCCTTCTAGTCAAATCACCTTATTTTCACCGTTTTTGGTTTTCCTACCTTAGGGAAGTAGCAACTTATGGGAATAGTTTATCACATGAAGAAGATGTTCTGTTGTGTACAGTACATTTCGTCATCTGCTGCAGTTAACCCGTAAAAGACCAGTGACCCATAGTATGCTTGTTTTTTGGTCAAACGCCCCAAAACAAGTGTTTTAATATTATTTTAGGTGGTTTTTTCCTCGGGGGGTGCACTGTACTAAACATGTACAAGTATATGTGAGTGCACAGAAGGGGTATTAATTTGAACGTTGTCGTATTACGTATACATACAATAAACACATTTAGAACTGAAAATATTCACGTATACTTACACTAAGCATATCTTTAAACCAAAATTCATCTGTATACAAAGGTATTTAGACAAATAACCTCTTGTATACAGGGGGTTTTTAAAAGGGGTCATGAACGCACGTGATTTTCAAACATAATGTAGAGTGCACCCCCCGAGGTTTTTTCATGAGATGTTCTAGTTAAGTTATGATACATCGTTTGACCATTGGGATTGGAGAGTAGACTTCATATGAAGATTTTTCACCGTCGAGAAAATTGAATTTTGAATGTCCAATATACAAAGGGATTTCTAAAGATGCTCCTATCATAAGTCTCTTTTAATTTCTTCACTTTCAATTTTTTACTCCTTGTAAATATAAGATTTATTACCCTTAAATATAATATTAGATATTTTTGACCATAATATTATATTTAGTGTGAGGTGATGAATAATGTGCATACCTCTAGTACTCGTCTAACACTATTTGTCAATTTGTGGGAAATTAGTGTTGGCGGTTATCATCCAATTTGATACATTTTCAGTTACCATCCAATTTGATTCATTCCATTTCTAAAATTCTCCATGCTTTTTCCATCTTTACTTTCATTTCAAGTTTTATTCCTTACTCACACTACATATCCATATCTCAAAATATCACAATTTCAAAACGTTACTATTCTTCATAAATAGTGTGAGAATTCCCATTTAGTGTTTTTAAAGAAGTAGGTATTTCTATATTTAGAGTGATGTTCGTAATTACAGTGCCCCACACTAAACATATTATTTAGTGTAGTATTCTGTTCATTTATGTTTCAATATGAGTTCAATAGGAGTTGAAGACGAGTGTGATGAAGTTACTCTTTCAGCACACTTTTTCGTTAACTCTAATAAGGTTGTTGTAGTATAGTAGGGTTGTTGGAAAGTAAATGGAGTGGGCCTGAAATTGACAACCGCGCATGTGTGTGATGCTGGTGTCTGAAAAGTAATTCCTATTGGGAACAGAAATGGAGGTAATGATAAAAATCGGTATAGAGTGAATTGTTTTTTTTTTAAATAAGTGGAATGACATTAAATGTTTGTTATGAAGTGACATCACTACTATTGGGTATGTATATATTTATACAGAATTTTGTTAGGCATTAGTATACACTGTGGACATCCATTATGTTGGTATATGAATATTGAATATTTTTGATTGTGGATGGTTTTGAACATGATGCAGACGGTATCAATTGATCTCGGAAGAGAGGAGAAATGAACGCAACGATTTCTGTAGGAGACATCCACGAAGAAATGGTAGAGCTGGAGCACCATTTCCTGCAGGCATGGAAGAGATTCCACCCTTTGCAAAATGGCTCGAGGCAGATGTACGACACGCAATAGAGCAAGGGATAGTGGTCCCAGATGATGTGGAAGACTCTTCTAAACCACCCTCTCTACACGCCCAAAGGTATAGAAGTATGTATTCCTATGGCTACCATTTCTGAGTGAAGAGTGCAGAAGAAAACGTAAATAGCACATGTGACTCTGGAGTAGCAGCGATATTTCGACGCCCTTGTCGTTCGGGGAGACGAGATCCGAACCCTGTTGATGCCAGCCTTGAGTACATAGGACAAATCCTAGAGATTGTAGAATTGAACTATGGACGGCATTGCACTGTGGTGATAGTTTGTGATTGGGTAAAAGCCAACTATCGAGGGGGGAATGCTACAGTAAAAAAAGATGAATGGGGGTTCACAATGGCAAATTTCAATGCCCTTGTTCCATACGGGTACGAGTCATTTGCTTTTCCAATACACTGCGATCAGATATTTTTTTCAGACGAAGAAGAGGAGCCTGGATAGAAGGTAGTACTATGTACGGAGATAAGGGGCCGGAGAATTGACAACGAGATGGAGGAAGAGGAGGAGCCAGAATTATTTGCCATGGGACGAGATATTGATTTTGAGGGACTTCGAGCACCAGCAGATATCCCAGAAACAAATCCAGAAGCTCTTCCCACTGGGTGGAACATTTGAATGCCTTAAATCGTGGACCACGGAGAAGAGGAAAATGGCGTAGCATTTGATCGGGATGTGGGAGAATCATCCGAAGAAGACGATTAGGTTAACGTACTAATTCTAGGTAAGCATTTTTACCTTTTCTAAGTATTTTTTAGGAAAAAAATTATGATTTTTATTAAACTGGATGGTGAGCCCAAAGTTGAAATTTAATAGAGAGGACAGGAATTCACAGATTGCAATTGAGGACCTAAAACATAGAACAATTCACCCTTTTAAGCATTAAGATTGAGAGAAAACAAGTCTTTCAATGGTGTGTATTTGCTTTTGGATATTAGTTGGGTTGACTTTGATACAGCTGGTACATTATTGGTAAGTGAAGAAAGTAAACATAATGAAAATGTAGTTGACACTAGAGCTCACATGAAAGAAGAGCATCACACCTGGCCTTGTGTCCTAAATTTTTCCCCCCTGTTTTGGAACTGGACTTGGTAAGAATAGTGTCATGTCATGAGGTTCCCCACTAACCCGTAAATTTCCATGTGTTTGAACTAGGACATTTCAATGTTCGATTAAGTTACGATAGTGAGAATTGTGTAATTTATTATTGAAAAGAATCATGTGAATTCGGTATCTGAATATTGAAACGCGGTTTTTTTTTTTTCTGACTCATCTTTTATTAAGTGGAAGCTTAAGAGCGAAAAGTTGTTTTTAGTGGGGAGAATGGGGAAAGCAGGGAGGGCTAAAATTTATTTTGATTTTTTTTTTTTCCACTGTAACCGTAGGATGTTGTTATAGATTACAAAGAGGGTGTCGGGTAAAATTTTATTGAAATTTGATCCTACAGATTGCTACACAAAATAGGTAGGTTAGTATTAGATACACATATTTACATAAACATCTTGTGAGTTTGTACAGTTGACCAATTCTTTTACCCTCCATATAGGTCAAGATGGGGTTCTTTCAATAGTATCGGAATCAATGTCTTTGGTAATATTTTTTGTCGAGAGTAAAAATCTATAATATTGTCAAATCATACAATTTTCTAACACTAATGCACCTATTTAGTGTAGAAGAGAGCGTTTGAGGTGAAAAATTGAAGGTGCCATCTTTTTGGCTATTTTTTGAAGGTCGTTCCAGGCATGGGATAATTTGAGGAAATGGTTTTTTTTTCTCTTAAATTATTTGAATGTTTTATTTGGTATTCTCTATGAAAACCCTAAACAAAAATTAGTAGAAAATGAATAGAAAGAGGTGAAAATCAATGCACCTAATCAGGGACAAAAGCAATCATTCAGGGGTTCATGGCGATGGGCTTGGAGCTTGGATAGGAGGCGTGGAGAATAATGGCAGTGGGTTGTGGTAGATTGTATGTCAACTCACTCATAACTAGTTTTTGCTGTATGAATATTTCAATATGAGTTCCAGAGAAGTTGAAGGGAAGTTGGATTAATCTGTCCTCTTTGAATTGATTGTTCAGTTACCTCTGGTGAAATGATTTTTACTTCATGTTTTCTAAAAATACAGTATAGTTTTTTTGTTTTAAAATACCATCAAAGTGGACGTGCAAGGAATGTGGACATGCACAGAGAAAAGGATTTTGTTTTCAAGCCCATGAGGCAATCAAGTGTGACTGACTTTGTGATGTTCAGAAAATGCAGGGGATGTATATGAAGTTTTTCCAGTACGGCATACAAGAAGAGCAGCAGAATTACAGTAACCTTGGAAAACCATTGTCATAGGAGGTGGTTTTTTAATTGGAAATCATGTGATTTATTCACCCTTCTCTATGGATTAGACATATCACCAGATATCTATTGGACATCTGCGCAGAGAGACCCTAAACCCTACATCTAGGGTGCAACCACATTATTTTGATAGCAGTTTGAAAGGGACTGCCAGAAACTTGTCAATGGAGTGGCAGCATCATACATACTAGTTGGTATGGGGGTCAGCACAAATATAGAAATACCTCAGTGGAATGCCCCATCCCATGGGAGCACGACATCCCTTTCAGTTCAAAGTATAACCGTAGCAACGTGTAATTTTTAATCAATGTAAATAGTGTTAATTGTACGAGTTCAATTAAACATGTTCAATGGATTTATGTATCAGATGTAGGTTATTATGGGATTTTGTTGATCAGTAATGAGGACGTGTTGAAATTGCTGAATGGAACATAGACATCAATAGATTTTGTATGTAAGTGTGGCAATGGTGGCTTCTTCTAGCTTGCAAGGTCCAAGCCGGCGACCACTAGCACCTTAAAGTCACTGCACGTACTTTAAAGCTACTCTCGATACACATATGATGCTCCTCACGCACCCTCTCCCTCTGCAACTCTATCAACATTATACCATGTCCACTTTGACCCCCTATTGTCATTGGAGACATTGATATTTTTTTTGTCCTTATAACAATTCTTTCGCAACTTTTCGTTAACATGCTGAGGCTTTTGGAATGGTTCATTTGGATAAAATAAAACAATTTTATTACAAAATATTTTCTAATCTTTTGGCAAAATAGAGTACAATTGGAATTCATGATACAATCTCCACAATCTCAACAACCTTTTTTTGCGTCTTTACTCCATCTGCAATCATCTCTACCATAAAGTACTAGAGTTTGAAAGCATTCACCGGTTCTTGAGTACTGGTAGTACTTGTTGCCTTGCTCTATGGGCTTGTTGCCGACCTCTTTTGTGTTTGTTGCCTTCCTTCTTGTGCCTCCTCCCTTCCTCCTTTTGCTTGCTGCCTTGCTCCTTGTTCTTCCTTTGCTTGTGTTGCAAAAGCTTGCAGTAAAGCTTCTGCGTCTAAGGTGGGTTGCGTCTACTCCTCAAAATCTTCTTCCTCATCGAAATTATATTCATCATCTTCACATTCGTCCATGAAGTTTGCTAGGTAACATGTAAGTGCTATAATCAGGTTTTAGGAGGGTTTGAAAAAAATGACATGTGAGTTGAGAGAAGGACAATGAGTTGTAAGTTGCAAAGATGGTGCTTAAATATATGAACGTTTAGTTGAAAGAACGTGAGTTTTAGGTGTTGATAGTTAGAGGCAGGTGATTATTTTACCTCGGCTGCAAGCTAGCCAACGTTCTTGTCAGGTTTTGAATGCAGTGGAAGGATAGCCCTATCTCTCAGCTATGCCAACGAGAACATTGTTAATGTCTAACAGAGCGCCTTGCGAAAATACCGGTGTCGCGGTTATATAGAGCGGTCAAAAGGCCCACGCACATGTAGCTACAAGTTGCAGCCAGTTGTTGTAGCCTTAGTTGATGAAGATGCATGTAGAAGGCTAAGAGTGGCTTGTTATTTTCGGCAAGACATTGAATACTACCTTTGAAGCTTAATCAGGGTTGTGACTGTTGTGAATAGAAGTCTCCGCACAAAAAGCTGCAACCTTCGTTGATGAAGTTACACATGGAAGGTTAAGAGTGGTCGCTATTTTTGGCAAGGGATTGAATATTGTCTTAGAAGTTTAACTAGGACTCAACTTAGGCTGTAACAGCTATGAGCAATGATTCCAAACGGCTGCAAGATTTTAGACCATCTAGGAGCACAACGACATCTTGCAAGATCTCACCAATTTTGCAACGAGAACATTGTGCCGCTTATACCGATGCCGCGGCTGCAGTGGGCGGTTGAGGTCGATGTGCGGGGGCCTAGAGTCGATGTGCGTGGGCCTAGAGTTTCTCTCTGATTCAGTGATTGTTCTACATGCAGTTTACTATGTAGTTGCCCATTGGTTACTATAGTGTCCATCCTCGAAAGAGGAGAGTAGTATTGTTCCAATGTCCCTTTGTCCCGTGGGCATCGGGTCATTGACATTACGAACGGACACTTTATTCACGCCGGCCCATTTCTTTGGGTTGGTGTTTCTATCATCTATCATCTAGTTGCCCATTTTCGCTTGGGACTACGAGCTGAAATTAAAGGTAGGTTCAGAATTAGACCTCACATCGGTCACTTGGTGGTCACTGTACGTGTAGACTATTGATTCAGATGCTTTAATTTCTTTCCACAGGGAGGGTTCAGAGGAGCACTCTGGTGCGAGAGAGACAGCGAGGAATTGAATGCGAGAAATTAATCGACGGAGGGGTTTGATGCTTTAATGTGGTTGTTCGGGAGAAGGTGTGGATTGGAATTTTAGAAATGGCAACGGCCGGCTTTGCCTGGTGCGGAGTTTCTGATGTTTTTAGGGTTCATAACGAGACGTAATCTAATTGAGAGTGTCAGTTTTGTGTGGCAGTGAACTTTGCGCTTCTTGCAAGTGGTGTAAGCGGTCGTGAACAGTGAACAGAGAGACAGGGTTTGCTTTTGTAGAGTTTGCTGGTGACTAGTTGCTGATTCGTTTCTCTGGACTGCCGTTTCCAATGATCGGATTCTCGCGCTAAAGCTACAGTGTCGGTATTTTTTGAATTGCTGGTAAGAGCTGAATGGTGTTTTGGATCATACTCTGTTGCAGGTTTGTCAGTGGCGTTTGCAAGTAATCACCAAACGGATTTTCAATTGAGTGGTTGTTTCTGTACAAGGCAACTCAAAGTAGTATAGCTGGTTTATGTTGTCTTTCGCTAATTCTCGAATTGGTGATTGTGTTCTTTTTGCAGTACGCTCTTCGGGTAGAACGTCGCTGCCCAATCTTATGGATTCTCACGCTTGACAATTTTTTTGTTCAGGAAAACGAAATGCATTCAGCTGTGGTTTCAGACTGGCGGGCAGCGTCGGCGCTTGATGCCATCACCGCGAGCTCCTCATATTCTACAAAATATTTGGGGCCTCCTTCTATTTCAACTCGTCAGCAAAGACATGCATTCCAAGCTTGTGGGCATTCTTTTCGAATAAGAGCCTGCGCCTGTGGAAACTGGCAACGGATCAACCTTGTGCATAAAGCTGTTCCACAACCCCAGGTTTGGCCTCTTTCCGGTCGCGCCTTCAGGTTGAAAGTTGAGCCTGATTCTTTCAGATTCTTAGCGAGCCATAGAGACCGTCGGAGCATCAAGATGAGGCTCATTTCTGATGTTGGATATACACTTTTGCGGGCGGAAAGAAAATTTGTCAGTCAGCTTCTTGATTAAATTGTCTTGTGTACGATCTTAAGGTGGTGATCACGGGTGAGCACTTGCTCGGAAGGCAATGCTTGATATCTAGGTTGTTACATTTGGTCGACTGAACCCCGAACCCTGACCCCAGTATTGATAGGAAGGTGTGCTTGCGCTCTGCTACTCGTGTGTTTTTTGAAAAACTGTTGGGTTTTTTGTGAGCAGGATGTGCGTGCGAACACGCTGTTCAAGTCTCCATGGCCTGTCTACCCTTTGTTATCCGTGCTCTTGTGCTCTCATGGAGGACGTAGTGGACAAATTAGATGTTTATCGACATCATTGGTTCGGAGAAGATCATCCACGCGTGCCGAAGCTCCAGGTGTGTGACAAGCTCTCGTGGAACGAGGTGGATGGGATTTGTCTTCCCCGGAGAGAACGTGACTGACATGAAGTGTGTTGCACTTGCCTCATACCAAGCTGAGCGGACTGAAGAACTTTGGGAAGAGTACTTTGCGGATCCTTCCCAGTGGTGGGACAACAGAGATGACAAGGTATCCCAGGACTGCCAGTGGGTTGATGCTAGAAAGTGGATGTGAGCCTTGGATCAGACACGTGAGGTGGATATTTCTTAGTTGTACAAAGGATGTGGGCACTAGGCAAGCATAGTTATTGTGCTTTGTGTACTTTGGAGTGGAGTCTGATCACCGCAGTGTTGAAACAAATGTTGTCCTTGATTGTTGAGTGTTGGGTGCAGATTAACCAGGCTTAACCCCTAACTGCCCAACCACCCCGTTTTGGCCTGATGTACAGATTTGGGCTTAGTTTTCTCATCCATACTTCATTATTTGCAGCACCATTTTTTTACCAATGAAATCTGAAGAAGATAGCTCTGATTTGGACGTGGTTGTTCATCAAAATTCTTGATTGTGTTACTTGGGAAATTTTTTAAGTGCGTGTTGGTATCACTTTGCTCAAAATAATGGACAGCCCGGACCTCTGTTTGGGCAACTTTTAGTTGAAAATCAACGTGAACCGTGTAATGAGAACATTTTATGAAGGAGCTAGTATTCGTTGGGAAGGGCCATTTTTCATCCTGCCCCTCATTCTTTCAGTTACCCAACAACCACATTAAAAGCCCTTCATTAAAGCCCTTCGTCAGGTTTCAGCTGACACTACCCTCATAAATTATAACGCTACTTTCAACAAACAACATCCAGATGGCATGATCTCAACAGCACATTACAAATAAAATATTTCATATCATGAATTTGGAGGTAACGGCCAAGTTCTAAGATCAAACGGTTGTGAGGACCGATGAGTGGAAAATTTCAAATTTCATAATTTTAATCGTGGAAGCGATAATTCACACAGAATATAACTACTGATGAATTGTCATCGTTGTGCATAGTTTGTCGTAGTCAAGCGGAGTTACATGGGGGAAATCTGCAACAAGTTGTACATACGGAAGTTGAACCATTGGGATAGAAATTCATTGTAGTTGCTAGTTTTTTTGCACTACTTCAGAGATTGCAATTTCAACGTTGTTTAGGCACTGTGACTGAGATGATCAAGTCTGAGGACAATGGAACCACCTATTAGTGAGAGTTTGCGTTCTATTGGAGAAAAGTTGATCACGGAGTGGGCATTGGCTGAAGGGTACTCATCGTTGCAAACGTCTCAACTTCTCCATTTGCTTGATCACGAATTTCTCCTTTTGCAGCCACTTAGAAAAGGGCTTGTGAAGCAGAATTCACCATCCGGTCTACGTTTCCTGTGGCGTTACCATGCCGCCCATGCACTCGGGTGGAAGAAGTGTCGATCAGAGGGTGATACTAGAGGATTCTCCGCTGCCATCAACTCCTTCCTTAGAGACTCATGGTGGCCTGAATCCGGGTCCGAATCTGCAAAAGCAAATAAGAGTCCAAGAAAAAGTGAGCGAGAAGATTCAAGCAGCAGCGATCCCAACGCCAAGCGGCAACGCAAGAGCGACCATCCTTGACAAAAATCAAGAAACAACTGATGCAGATGAAGACATAGAGGAGTGGGAACTTGGACAAGAAGATTCGTTTGATGAAGAATCCAGTGACAACAATGATGACATTGACGACCTCATGCGATTGGAAGGAGAGATATAAGAGGGCTGTGAAGAATCAGAAGACTCCAGTAGTAGTTCAACGGAGTTGACAGGAGACGATGACGAATCTAGTGGAGAACTGGAAGAAGGTGAGGCAAGAGAGCAAGGAGACAGTTCAAGAATGGGAACCTGCAAAATGAAGCAGTCCGATCGCCTTCCAAGGCAATGTCGAGCTGGTCGAGAAGGCGTAGGTGGTCGAGAAGCTGGTCGAGAAGGCGTGGGTGGCCCTACGACAAAATTGGCGACCCATGAAGAAAGCCTATTATTTGATGTTTCCGTGCTGGAGAGTCCAGCAGGTCGAGGAACTCGTGGTCGTGGGCGGCATGCAGGTAAGATTATTTTGGGCTTCATTATTTGTCAATTTAGGCAATATGTTTTAGCCTCCCCAATATGGTTGGGCTCGGTTGGTTTTATTTGAGGCATGGGCCAGAGTGGCTCCCAATGAAAGTTTATGGGCCAAAGTGGCTCTCGAAGAAAGTTCATGGGCCAAAGTGGCTGTCAGGGAAATTTCAAAGTGGCTTTTTGGTTGTTAGATGAAATGCATGTTTGGGAGTACTTCGGGTTATTTATTGAAATTGCTTTTGATAGATCAACGTGCACTTTGGACTGTAGCAAGGTAGGGAAAACAAGGCTAGAAGATTCCATGTATCTTTATTAATCTATGGATTCTTCTATTGTAAGACATTTTCATCAATTTAATCAGTTTATGATTTGGTGGGAGATATCCTTGCCAAGGTCAATTTTGGTTGAATTTCAATGATTCTTTAGCTAGGATCAATGTTCTTTTCACTAGGATCAATGTTTCTTTCACAAGGGTCAATGATAATTGGTAAAGGTCAATGCTAATTAGCAAAGGTCAATGTTCTACAACTACTAGGGTCAAATGTTTTGATTGCCATTGGAGGTATCATTTTAAAAATGGGCAAATTTGTAATAGTATAATGTTACGAGATACTGCAAGTTGCAAGGCTCACAACAATATTCTTGGCAATGGGGTCATTTTAGTGATGGGGTAATATTCTTGGCAGTAAAGAGCATTGTAAGGGGGTAATTCTTTGACAATAATGAACTTTATGATGGAAATATTCTTGACAATGGAGTCTTAGTAATGGGGTAATATTTTGACAAGGGGTAGTAAATTATGTCATCGGGTGATATTCTAGGTAATGTTCTTGGTAATGAACTAGTATTTCATGGGGTAATATTGTGATGGCAAAGAACAATTTTGCAATGGATAATACTTTGGCAATAAACAACTTTGGGATGGAGAATATTTGTGTCAATGGGGTCATTTGTGAAGGGGTGATATTTTGGCAACGATTACACTACTTTTTGCTAATAGTGAGGGTAGGTTTATAGTAAGGGAGGGTAATTAGTGAAGGTGATACTAAAATATAAATTCAATGCAAAATGAAGAATTCAACCACTTAGTAAAAATTGCAGCACTCGTAAATTTCATGATTTTTCAAAATAGAGTGTGTCTTTGGAATTAACTCTACACGCACGATTAGCAAAAAGTAGTGTAGTAATTAGAAATGTGGTAGGGTAATATTTTGGCAATGACTAGTACTCTTGGATTGTAGTAATACTATGGAAATGGGGACATTTATGTAATGGGGTAATGTTTATGGACTTCAATAAATTAGTAACGGGGGAATTTTTTTGGAATATCCGAGTATGTTACGGTGTCAATTTTGTGTCAAGTTTCTTGCAGTGACTAGTGATCTGGTGGTAAGTTATGCCATGTGGTTTAATTTTGGGTAATGGTGAATATTTTGTCGCAGGGTAATATTCTGGCAATGAACTAGTTTGTGGTGGGAATTTCTCTGAAACTACCTTGTAATGGAGTAGATGTTTTGGCTACTGGGTAATTTTTTTTTTGGGAATGTACAATTTATGGAGATATTATGGCAATGTCCAATTTTCCAGGGACTCAAAATTTAAGCAATGAACTAGTAATTTGGCAAGGGGTAGTAAATTTTGGCCATGGGGACTAGTAATTTGGCAGCAGGGTTTATTACTGGTTGGGGTAGTAACTGTGAGCAATGACTACACTAAATAGGTAGATTAGTGTTGGATACACTAATTTACATAAACATGTTGTAAGTTTTTACTGTTGACCAATTTTTTTACCCTCCATATTGGTCAAGATGGGGATCTTTCAATAGTATTGGAATCAATGTCTTTGGTAATTTTTTTTGTCGAGAGTAAAAATCTATAATATTTTCAAATCTTACAATTATCTAACACTAATCTACCTATTTAGTGTAGTAGTTGGCAATGGACAAGTAACTTGCGCCTTGATAGTGGGGCAATATTTTGAAATGGACTACACTAAATAGGTAGATTAGTGTTAGATAATTATAAGATTTGAAAATATTATAGATTTTTACTCTCGACAAAAAAATTTACCAAAGACATTAATTCCAATTCTATTGAAAGATCCCCATCTTGACCAATATAGAGGGTAAAAAAATTGGTCAACAATAAAAACCTACAACATGTTTATGTAAATTAGTGTATCTAACACTAATCTACCTATTTAGTGTAGTAGTCACATGGACTACTGTTTTGCCAATGGGGTCGATTTTGGCTATGGTCAGTACTCGACAGTGGGGTCGATTTTGACTACAATGAATACTTGGCAATGGGGTCAATTTAGGGACAGGGTAGTAGTTTGTCAATGGAGTCAATTTTTTGTAACGGATGAATGATTGTGATAGGGAAATATTCTTCGGCAATGACTAATACTTTGGCAATGGCGAATATTTGGCAATGACAAGTAATTTGAAGATGATATTTGGCAATGGCAAGGGTGAATATTTTGTGATAGGTCAATTTATTTGGCAATGACTAATAATTTGGTAAGGGTGCCTATTATGTGGTAGGTGGATTTAGCGTAGTAATTAGAAATTTGACAATGGCTAGCAATCTGGCAATGACTAATAATTCATGCAAGGCTGTTTAATTTGTTATGTGTCAATTTATTTGGCATTCATGATGAATTTGGTGATAACTAGTAATTTGGCAATGAGTAGTAATTTGGCAAGGGGTCTCTTTAGTGATGCGTCGATTTAGCAATGGATTAGTATTTTGGCAGGTGAATGTTTTGTGATGGGTGGATTTAGTGATGAACTAGTAATTTAATAATGACTAATAATTTGGCAAGGGCGAATGTTTTGTGATGGGTTTTGTGATTTGGCATTCACAGTGAATTTGAGAATGACTAGTAATTTGGTGGAAAGTAATAATTTGGCAAAGGTATCTCTTTTGTGATGGGTCAATTTCTTTGACATTCAGGGTGAATTTAGAAATGGTTAGTAATTCGGCAATGGGCAAAGTTGGTCAATTTTGTGATGGACTCATATTTTGGCAATGGATTTTTTGGAATGTGGTCATGAAGGGAGGGCTACGACTGGACGTGGAAGGGGCCGATTGGGATGTGGACGTGGCTCAATTCAAAAGCGGGCTCGAAAAAATGTTGTACCATCACCATATAGAGATTCTACGTGGACTCAAGATGATTCAACTTACAACCATCCAAATATGGAATTTGGAGGTGAATTGCCCGGGCACGCTGATATTTTCAGGGATCCTCCTTCTCCCTTGTCCATTTTTGAAAAGTTTTTTACATACCGAACTCTTTATAAGATATGCATTGAAACTAATCGGTATGCGGCAACTCTAAATGAGAAGGGTAATTCAAGAGGGGGTATTGGATGGTGGAAACTAGAGGTTGAGGAATTGCAAGCGTTTATTGGCATATGCATTTTGATGGGTGTGAAGGTTCTTCCCAATCATAGAGCGTATTGGAAAAGCTCTGTTCCTTTTTTGCATTGCACCGTGATTTCCTCTTGTATGTCGCGACAGAGATATGAGAGGATCATGGCTTGCTTGCACATTGTAGGTGATCGACAATTACCTACTAACCGAGACCATCCTAACTATGACAAATTGCACAAGCTAAGGTGGTTGTTGACAGAATTGCGAGGTAGATGTCAAGAGAATTGGCATTTGGGACAAAACGTAGCCATCGACGAGATGATGGTACGTTATAAAGGTAAATATTGTGCAATTCGGCAATATTTACCTTCAAAGCCTTGTAAGTGGGGGATAAAGGTTTTGTGTGTCGCAGACGCCTCCAAAAAGTATATGTACGACTTTGAAGTGTACACCGGTGCTTCACTACGGAGTTCTTTGAAGAGTGCCAAAGTGGGAGAAGCCAAGACTGGCTATCAGGTGGTAATGAACCTCATGGCGAGGTTGCATGGACGCCATCATATGGTATTTATTGATAACTTTTTTACCTCAGTGAAGTTGTTGGTAGATATGGTGAATTTGGGAACTTTCGGCACTGGCACAGTGCGATCAAATCGGATTGGTTTACCCTCTTCTCTCATTGACAAGAAAGCATGGGCCAAAAAACCTCAAGGAACCCTTGGTTGGAAGATGCATAGCTCGAGAAAGATTGCATGCATTACATGGGTCGATAAGAAGCCGGTGCTTCTTCTATCGACACATGCAAATCCACTCTCGAGCGATCCCAACAACCCCGTGACGGTACCTAGGACTTCATCAGGTCAAAAACGAGACATCCCTACTTCACCCATTCACAAAGAGTACACCACTTGGATGCGCGGAGTGGACGTTGCAGACCAACTTAGAGGTGAATATTCTTGTCAGGTGCGATCCCACAAATGGTGGCATCGTTTGTTTTTTTTTCTCATTGACACATCGAGGGTCAATAGTTGGATTATTCACAAATCGTACAACAAACGGATTGGAATTCCTTCCCTAGAACATGTGGACTTCATCATGGAGTTGGCAGAGGGTCTAATGGCTAATTGGGGCAAGAGAAGAGGTGACCTATCAATCTTCAACCGCCGGCCCGGTGTTCATTCGCTTGTGAAGATCAAACTCCGCTGAGTTTGTCGATATTGCCACTCAAAGATACTCACAAAATTTGTTTGCGAACAATGTGGTGGGATATCCTTACACATGGGTGTATGCTTTTCACGCTGTCATTTCCCGATTACACGCTAAGTTTTACAACAAACGAAGGCTTTGATTTTCAATAGGATGTCAAAGTAAGTGAATTTTACTATGATGATATTGAACCATTCATTTCTTTGCTTGAACTTTGTACAGACTCACTATTACATTAATTTAGTAACATTGATTGTGGTTGGCAATGATCATGGGAATCACTTTTAGAGGGCTAATTTTGGCCTCTGGCAAATAGACTGATGGACGGTCAATTTTTGGCTTTGGTGGGTAGACATGTGGAAATCAGGAGGGGAGGGCTAAAGCTGACCATCGGCCAGGGGCCAATTTTTCTCCTTCTTTATTCAGCAGCAAGGTGCTTCTCTTTTTATTCTCGGCAACAACTTTTCTACATGTTCTCTTCTCTCCTCATTTGTAAGCGGAGATAATTTTGTGGTGAGCAACAGTCATTGGTGTTGGATTCAAGCCGGCGGTCGACGATGCTCTTTCCGGTGGATTCTTGTGGTGGCAAATTTGATTGACGGCGGGGCAGGACGAGATTGATGGGGCTCTGCGATTTCCAGGGCGCTTGAGGTTTGTGAGCGGTGAAGCATGGGGTTTTTCAACTTCGGCATGTTTGGGTTGTGGGCGTCTACAGCTTCAATTCGACAGCATGGTGAGCACTTAACTTAGGTGGGTCAGCTTGGTTCTACACTTTGGCCTGCAATTGATGTGTCTGTTTTGTATTGTGCTTGGTCGGCACTCAAAGATTGATGTTGGACTGTTTTTGCATCATCTTTTTTGGAGAACTCTGCATAGGTCAAATCAAAAGGATTGTTTTAATAATAACGGTACAGATTCTTACTCGGCTCTGATTGCATTCCACAGGCCTTTTAGGGAAGGTTATTGACCTTTGTGATAAGTATTTACAAAAAGTTAGCAACTGTTTTGTTAACCACTTCCATTTTCACAAGGTAAACAACCTTTTTACCGCTTTTGACCTTGATTAGATGTTTTGATACAAAAGGAATAGAATTTGAAGATTTTCTTTTTTTATGATGGAAGAATTTCTTACTCTTAGATTTGATGCTCTTGGCTTCTAGAAAAATGGGTTAATGTAGTGTTTGATGTTGCTTGCAGGCATTGAAGGAAGCCTTTGAATTTATTTTTGCAATGAGTTGACCATGTAACAACAGGGAGCACGTATTGGTTGGGGTTGGTCAGATTTTGTTTGCTCTTTATGTTTGTGGCATTTGTAATATTATAGCACCTAAGTCGCAAGTCAAGGCGTGGTTCGTGTTTATAAACATGGTAGCCTGCCGCGAGACCTGTTGGCATGGTTGTAGACGGTTTCATGTGAAATCGGTCCTTTTTTGTTCAACTACTTTTTTCATATTCTCCTACCCGTCTACCTGCCCGAATCTTAAATTGTCTATGTATGTAACAGCTTTTGGTGGTTGAACGATTTCTTCATTCTGTCAGGAGTGCTTGAACACTATTTTCGTTTGGTACATTTGAACGTGGGGCAGACTCCACATAGACAGTGGCATTTTTCACCTCTCCAAGGCACTTGTGTTGCAAGGTGCTAACGTGAGGGGTTGAGATTGGCAATTTTTAGATTTTGGTCAATAAATTTGAGTCATAAACCAAGGAAGATGCTACAAAAATTTCAGAATTTTTTGACCCCATATACTACCCAAAATTTTAAGTGAACTTAAAAAAACAACCACTGCCCGAGAATTTGAAAGGCCAGATCTGGTCATTCAAACCTTATAATATCACAAATGGGCTACTCAAATTGCAATTTTCTTTCACCACTAGCATTTCACACTACCCAACCTCCAGATCTTACGGTTGGAATCTAATTTGCAATTACCACATATTCTGTAATCAAGCTTGAAAAAAAGAACCAAAATGGCACATATTGCAGTTTTGGGAGGGGTGAGGACGTTTAGGGGTTAAATATGCGTCACATGTTGCAAATTTGATGGTGGGTTGTGGTGCCAACAGAGGAACCGTAGATCACCTGACTTCAAACATAAGGTGAAAAGAGAAGCGCTTTGGCTAGATGGCTGGAAAACTCCAATTTGGGTGAAGGCAAGACTCAAATTGGTCACTCAGGGCTCATCACATTCCCATGCTGTTAGTAGTAAGCACATTTGGAGCACAAGTACCACGAGAGAAGCGCTTGCTGTTCTGGAGAATCTACTTCAACAAGGCATCACTATAAACTCGTACATGTGTGTTGAAGTTTTGAAGCGGTGCTTGAGGCAGAAAGACCTTATGGCGGCCAAGCAGGTTCATGACTGCATCATCAAGAGTGGAATGGAGCAAAATGTATACAGTGACTGCCAAAACTGAGTACAGGCACATCATATTGAAATTCAACAAACAATGTAAGAAAATTGGATGCATCAAAAATGAAACCATAAATTGCATAGGATTACCATTGCAATTAGTCATACTTCCATGGAATTGAGGCCTATTACACACAAGTATGCACGTACAAACAAAAATAAAGTAAAATTCAATCTAAAACTCAGTTTTGCTCACACAAGCTGGAATGAAGCTAAAAATTTGTCCACCTACCCTTAGCAGCTATAACAGCTGCAATGCGCTTAGGCATGCTCCTATACAAGTTCTGACACTCATTGGAAGTAATTGAAGCCCAACAATCCTCGACACGCTCCCACAATTCTAACATTCCTTTGGGAGGTCTCTCATATTGGTTTAGTCGGCGTTTTAAAGTTGCCCACAAGTGTTCGATTGGATTCAAGTCTGGAGATTGCGCCGGCCACTTCAAAACAACAAATTCTTGCAAATTCAGCCAACGGCGCACACTCTTGGATGTATGTTTCGGGTCATTATCATGTTGAAAAATCAAATTGGCAGGATCCAAATCGTATGCATGGAGCGTATGAATCAACTCTCGCTCTAAAATTTCTCTATACATGTACTGATCCATTCTTCCCTCAATCCTACACATCATACCAGGGCCACTTGAAGTCATGCAACCCCACATCATCACTCCGCCACCTCCAAACTTGACAGTTTGTTGTACCATTCCTGCACTTCTACTCTGTTCATCACGAAACCAACACCAACTGCGACCATCAGAGCAAAATCGGTTGATTTTTGTTTCATCGGAGAATACTACACGATCCCAATCATCATCAGTCCAATGGCAATGACGTCTAGCAAATTCTAATCGTCGCTTAATTTGAAGAAGTGTAAGTTTTGGTTTCTTTTGCTTCACTTTACATTTCAAACCTGCTTTTCGTAACACTCTCCTCACAGTACTATCGCTCATACCAACATGAAGCTCTTCCCTCAAGTAATTTCCAACTTTGTGTGCAGTTTCTAAGCCACCCACAGTGATTGCTCTGACACAAGCTCTACGATCAACTGCACTGTACATTTTTGGCCTACCACCAAAACTTTGATTGACATCACTCAATTCACTCAAATGTTGCTTACGAAATTTTGCAACCCAACTTTGGGATACCTGTAACTCTCTAGCAACATTTCTAGTACTCTCACCCCTCCTCAACTTCTCTAAAGTAGCTTCTTCTACTTGCTTTCTACTAGCAACAGAGAGAGATCTCAATGAAACCATTTTGCTCAATTTGCATACATGATGTGCACTGAATGGGGAGACATTATAAATGTGAAGGCCAAAAACATGCTCACCCAAAAAATCAGACCCAGAAAAGACCACTTGTACATGTCAGATTTGTAGCATTCATTGCTTAATCCAAGTGTGAGCATAAGTGAGTTTTGGAGCTAATTTACTTTGATCTGGATCTTTCTCAAATTATCTTGCATTGCTGGACTTGTAATTTGGTAGCCACATCATTTACATGCATGTATACTTGAGCCGTTAACTGATTGGACATTAAATGCATCACATTATAATATATGAATGACTAAAGGTAAACTATGTTTTTCTGTACTCAGTTTTGGCAGTCACTGTATGTGGTGAACAACCTTTTGAGTGTGTACATCAGATATGGGAGGCTGCAGGATGCACGCCAAGTGTTTGATAAACTTCTGAACAAGGATATTTATAGTTGGACCATCATGGTTGGAGGTTACACTCAGCACAATTGTGCTAAAGATGCACTGGAAGTTTTCAATCAAATGCGCCAAGAAGGTGTGCAGCCAGATGAAGTTACTTACTTGAGCATCCTGAAGGGATTTGCCAGTCCAGCAAGCTTGAAGTGGGGTAAAGAACTTCATGCGCTCATCAGACACGATGGCCTTGAATCAGATGTGCGTATAGGGACTGCGCTTGTTCACATGTATGCGAAGAGTGGCAGTATCGATGATGCGTGACTGGTATTTGACAGAATGATGAATCGCAACGTCGTCACATGGAGCGTGATGATTGGTGGACTTGCAGACCATGGACGCGGGCGTGAGGCATATGAATGTCTCCTTCAAATGCGAAGCAAGGGCTATGTACCAAACGCAATCACGTATGTGAGCATTTTGAATGCATGCACAAGTGCGGGTGGTTTAGAGTGGGTAAAGGACGTGCACAGCCATATCCTGGCAGATGGATTGGAGTCGGATTTGCACGTGGCGAGTGTGCTTGTTCACGTGTATGCAAAGAGTGGCAGCATCGATGATGCCGTACGCGTTTTTGACAGAATGGAGGAACGTGATGTGGTCACATGGAGCATGATGATTGGTGGACTCGCAGACCATGGACGTGGGCATGAGGCATATGAATGTTTCCTTGAAATGCGAAGAGAGGGCTGTGTACCAGACACAATCACGTATGTGAACATTTTGAATGCATGTGCAAGTGCAGGTGCTTTAGAGTGGGTGAAGGACGTGCACAGCCATGTCCTGGCAGATGGATTGGAGTCGGATTTGCGTGTAGCTAATGCAATTATTCACATGTATGCAAAGAGTGGCAGCATCGATGATGCCTTACGAGTTTTTGACAGAATGGAGGAACGTGATGTCGTAACATGGAACATTATGATTGGTGGACTTGCAGACCATGGACATGGGCATGAGGCCTATGAATGTTTCCTTGAAATGCGAAGAGAGGGCTGTGTACCAGACGCAATCACGTATGTGAGCATTTTGAATGCGTGTGCAAGTGCAGGTGCTTTGGAGTGGGTAAAGGACGTGCACAGCCATGTTCTGGCAGATGGATTGGAGTCGGATTTGCGCGTGGCGAGTGTGCTTGTTCACATGTATGCAAAGAGTGGCAGCATTGATGATGCCATACGAGTTTTTGACAGAATGGAGGAACGTGATGTCATAACATGGAACGTTATGATTGGTGGACTTGCAGACCATGGACGTGGCCAGGAAGCTCTGGAATTGTTCAGGAAGATGAATGCTGCTTGTCTGAAACCGGATGGGTACTCATTTGTGGCCGTGTTGTCGGCCTGTAGTCATGCAGGCCTTGTTGGTGAAGGCCGTCGGCTCTTTCGAGCTATGGTGCTAGATTATGGCATCGAATGTACTGTGTTGCATTATGCGTGCATGGTGGATCTTCTTGGGCGGGCAGGACACTTGGAGGAAGCAGTGATCTTCATTGGTAACATGCCAGTTGAACCAGATGCAGCGACTTGGGGAAGTTTGCTGGGTGCGTGTAGGACTTATGGTAATGTGGAGTTGGGCGAACTTGCTGCTAAAGAGGTTCTCAAGGTGGAACCGGAGTGTGCGTCTATATTTGTGCTCCTCTCCAACATCTATGCTGCCGCTGGCCAGTGGGATCAGGTGTCATTAATACGGTGTATGATGCAGGAAAGAGGTATTCGCAAGGAGCCAGGGATTAGCTGGATTGAGATTAATAACAAGATTCATCGCTTTGTTGTAGGAGATACCTCTCACCCAGAAGCAAAGCAGATCTATGCTGTGCTGAATAACTTGACCAAAAAGTTAAGGGCCGAAGGTTACATTCCTGATACTCGGTTTGTCTTGCGCAATATTGATGAGGAGGACAAAGAACTTGCTCTTTGCTCTCACAGTGAAAAGCTAGCTATTGCTTATGGAATGATGCACACTCGTCTTGAAAAGCCAATTCGTGTGTACAGTGGGCTACCAATCAAAATGTCGTTTTCGAAATCGCAGTGAGAAAAAATTCAAGACTGCCAACTTTGAAAGCCTCCCGAGAGCTCAAAAATTGGTATTTTCCCACGAAAATTTTACCAAAGCATTATCTTTAAGTTAATTATATGCATACCAAATTTCAAGGCCAAAAGATGCACCGACAAAAAGTTATTCAAAATCTACCAACATCGGTGGCTGTGGAATTTTTTTCACTGCTGCCAACTTTGACAGCCTCCCAAAGCTTTAATTAATTAATTTTTTGCCATGAAATTTTTGAAACAAAAACCTCTTTATGTTAATAACATATGGTAAAAATTTCAAGGTCAAAAAATTAATAAAAAAAAAGATATTAACAATCTACCAACATGTGTAGTTGTGGGAAAAAATAGGGGAAAACCATTTCATTGCTACCAACTTTGACACCCTCCCAACGGTTGAGAAATTCTTTATTTACTATGAGATTTTTTGCACAACATTCTCTTTATGATAACAACATTCATGCCAAATTTCAAGGCCAAAAGATTCACCAAAAAAACGTTATTCAAAATCTACCAACATTGGTAGCTATTGTGGAAAGTTTTTCACTGCTGCCAACTTTGACAGCCTCTCAAAGATTGAATTATTTTTTGTTTGCCATGAAATTCTTGGAGCAAAAACCTCTTTATGTCAATAACATATGGTAAAACTTTCAAGGCCAAAAAATTAATACAAAAGAAGATATTAACAATCTACCAACATGTGTAGTTGTGGAAAACAATGGGGGAAAACCATTTCATTGCTACCAACTTTGACACCCTCCCAACGGTTGAGAAATTGTCTATTTACCATGAAATTTTTGGCATCATCTTGCCATCATCCTGCCATCATCCTGCCTCACAAAAAATCTCACATACCATCATCCTGCCTCACAAAAAAAAACTCACATACCATCATCCTGCCTCACAAAAAAAAACTCACATACCATCATCCTGCCTCACAACCTCACTCACTGAGGAAAAAGCCTCACTCACAGCCTCACTCACTCATATACTGAGTAAAAAAAAGCTTCTTCATGCATGTATGGCCTCCAATTTTTAAACAAGTGGAGTCTTTGAGATGTGACAAGTGCACACAACTAAATTTGGCTATCCTTGATTTTTTTGAGAAGCGTTTATGATAAGAGATTGCATCATCGAGAGAATTTCAATTTAGAAGCATGATTATCTGACCTACTTCAACAATTTCAATGTCTTTACTAAAACGTATCTCACAACTACACACGTTGGTAGATTGTAAATAATTTCTTATGTATAAATATTTTGACCTTGAAATTTGGCGTGAATGTTGTTATCATAAAGAGCATGTTGTGCCAAAAATTTCATGGTAAATAGACAATTTCTCAACCGTTGGGAGGGTGTCAAAGTTGGTAGCAATGAAATGGTTTTCCCCCATTGTTTTCCACAACTACACATGTTGGTAGATTGTTAATATCTTCTTTTGTATTAATTTTTTGGCCTTGAAAGTTTTACCATATGTTATTGACATAAAGAGGTTTTTGTTCCAAGAATTTCATGGCAAACAAAAAATAATTCAATCTTTGAGAGGCTGTCAAAGTTGGCAGCAGTGAAAAACTTTCCACAATAGCTACCAATGTTGGTAGATTTTGAATAACGTTTTTTTGGTGAATCTTTTGGCCTTGAAATTTGGCATGAATGTTGTTATCATAAAGAGAATGTTGTGCAAAAAATCTCATAGTAAATAAAGAATTTCTCAACCGTTGGGAGGGTGTCAAAGTTGGTAGCAATGAAATGGTTTTCCCCTATTTTTTCCCACAACTACACATGTTGGTAGATTGTTAATATCTTTTTTTTTATTAATTTTTTGACCTTGAAATTTTTACCATATGTTATTAACATAAAGAGGTTTTTGTTTCAAAAATTTCATGGCAAAAAATTAATTAATTAAAGCTTTGGGAGGCTGTCAAAGTTGGCAGCAGTGAAAAAAATTCCACAGCCACCGATGTTGGTAGATTTTGAATAACTTTTTGTCGGTGCATCTTTTGGCCTTGAAATTTGGTATGCATATAATTAACTTAAAGATAATGCTTTGGTAAAATTTTCGTGGGAAAATACCAATTTTTGAGCTCTCGGGAGGCTTTCAAAGTTGGTATTCTTGAATTTTTTCTCACTGCGATTTCGAAAACGACATTTTGATTGGTAGCCCACTGTACAAGAATCTTCGGATGTGTTCAGATAGCCAAACAGCAACCAAGTTCATCTCTAAGGTGACTGGACAAGAGATTGTGGCCAGGGATGCCAGTCGCTTTCACCACTTCAAAGATGGTGTCTGCTCTTGTGGTGATTATTGGTAACGGGGTTGGAAATTTTCAGCTGAAAGTTGTAAGGGATGTGCAAGACACTTGAAAGTGCACCATTGGTATTAAGGTCGAGCCACCTAAAACCGACCAGGCACCTAATGCCGATAATTTCTACACATGGCTTTCATTTTAGAACGCAAATCTAAATATGTCATAGAGCCTTTATTGTTTGTTGACCAAAATGATAAGCCATCTATGGTCTACCTAGATGTGCGTTCTAAAATGAAAGCCATGTGTAGAAATTATCGGCTTTGGGTGCCTGGTCGGTTTTAGGTGGCTCGACCTTAGTTACAGGGTTTGCTATTTCTTTTATCTTTGTATGTTCTTGGAGTTTTGAACTTCGTGTCTTTATTAACCCTTTAGTGTCCAATTGACCAGTTTTTGGTCAATTTTGGGACTTTTTGTTTGCTACTGTTTACAAACCCAGGGAACAACGCGGTTAGATTATCTTCATACGCTCCAAACAAAACCAATTTCAAGAGAGCGCGTGTAAATACACATTAGTTATGCTTATCCAAACTTAAATGTCCCGAGCCTTTTTAAATATTTAATGTAAGGGATGACTACTTATATGTGTGAAAGAACTACACTAAATAGGTAGATTAGTGTTATATACACTAATTTACATAAACATGTTGTAAGTTTTTGCTATAGACCAATTTTTTTACCCTCTATATTGGTTAAGATGGGGATCTTTCAATTGTATTGGAATCAATGTCTTTGGTAATTTTTTTGTCGAGAGTAAAAATCTATAATATTTTCAAATCTCATAATTATCTAACACTAATCTACCTATTTAGTGTAGCTGGATGGTTTTTGATTGATTTTTGGAGCAGTTATTAAAATTTATGCCCAATTGTGGTAGATCATATGTAGATCAAGTGTTAAAGGTAGTTTACAACATATCAATCTTGGAAGATTCCTTACAAGCATGTGCATCGTTGGATCACTTTCATTTTTTGTTTGGTTCAAGTATCTGCCCTATTGGTCCAATTGATAGGATCTGATCTAGGATTTCATCGTTAGAGCGGTCCCAAAATTTCACCTTGTCAAAATTGTATTCAATAATTGCGCTTGCCCCCCAAATCAACCACAGTCACTAAAGGATTAAATGGTATTGGTTGGTTAGCAATTAATTGTCTCAATGATGATTGAATGAGATGGTTTTGTTTTTGTTTGTGTTTATTTTCTACAATTGGTTTTTTGGGTTTGTTAGCTGTTTATGAACAAAATAGAAGTTTATTCCTTTGAGCAGAGCAAATATAAAAAATACTAGGAATTGAAATGGTTCTTTGAGAAGAGCTTGTTGACTATATGGTGTGTTTTTTTAATTGTCTTTTCAAAAGTAGCTATACTATGGAAAAGAGTTTTTTCAACTTTAAGTTGCTTAAATCCTAACCCTTAAACCTTCACTTAAAAATGTTATGTTTCACAACCAAAGGTATCATGTACTAGTCTTGAACAGTGTATCATCACATTCAACAAAATAAGGGGTAAATCCAATACTGTTCCAACTCCTAAATTTGTGACTTTGAGTCCTGCTTCTTGTTTTCCTAAATCACTGTATTGAATGCAATGAAAATGTGTACTTAGTGAGGCAAAGTTGTGAAATTGGGGGCCTTGCATAAGGGTGAGACTTCTTGCTTTTAATCAATGTGATTAGAGACTAGAAATGATTAGACTACCATCACTTCACTAAATTCATTGCTTGTATTGAACAGTATCCAAAATAATAGTAATCGGATAGTATTCCAAAATCCTATACTATAGTAATCGGAAGTTATATACATGCACTTCAAAAATAGCAAGTGTTATAAAGTAGGCACTCATATACTTGATGGTCATCATCTGGAAATTGAGTCATGCATCTTGTTAACTACTTCATCTCGAGGATGGTCAAAAATGGTACTTCATTTCAACTTTTGTTTTGGTTTAGAGCCCACCGAAGCAACGCTGCTCGGATTTTTTATGGCCTGAAATTTCAAATTTCAACTTTATTTGCTATTATCTTAACATATGTACGATCAAATGCTTTGAAAATTTGAGGGATGGTTTATGAAGCCTAAGAGTACAAGATCCTATGGTTGGAATGTGGACAAGTTTTTTTTTGAAAAGCAATTACTAATCATCTACAAAAATAACCAAAATGAGGCAATTTTGGATGGGGGACCTCCGCCTCGGGCATTTAGGAGTTTAATTAGCGACAATTGGAAAAAACAAGTTTGAGCTTCAAAATAGTTATTTTAATTAACCTTTATTTCCTAAATGCTTAAAGCTTTTGGGCAATACCTAAATGCTTTATATGACAGGCCAAAGCCAATTAAATCTAGTTCTAGAAGTCGAGTGGTGGCCTTATGGTTCTTTTGGGGTTATGTTCAAACTAGTGTGGCCATGTGCTGTTGGTTCAAATATTCCTCGTGTTCCACATGTTCTCAAATCCCTTGTGCTACCTAGTGCTCTATGTGTTCTTTTTGCTCTTGCTTCTTGGAATAATTTATCTATAATTTGACTCAATTTATGATGACAAAATTCCATTAACAATCTATAACTTTCACATTGTAGGTTTAAAAGCTACGAAACAACTTTGGTGCAAGCCTGCTTGTTTGAAAATGTCATAAATGACATTAAAAACTCCCAAATTCCATTTTTCATAATTTAATTCAATTTATGGTGACAAAATTCGTTTATAAATCCATTATCGTCACACTGTGTAAGTTTGAATGTGACAAAATAAAATTTGTGCACCCCTCCTTGTTGAGAGCTTTGTTAGGGTACTAAGATCAGGGCTTGCAAACGCACAGTTGAAGAGATCTCAATGAACAAAACAAACAACCTTCCTTAACTCCTAAACGTCTAAGGGAGGTCCTCCATCCAAAACTACCTTCTTTTGGACATTCAATTTGTTGATGATCTCTGAGTGCTTTTCAAAAACTTTTTTTTCACATCCAAATTATTAGATCTTGTTCTGCTAGGCCTTGTAAACCATCCTTCAAAATTTCAAAACATTTGTCCGTACGGATGTCAAGATAATAGCATATGAAGTTGAAATTTTGAAATTTCAAGCCTTAAAAAATTTGGGCAACCTTGCCTTGATGGGCTCTCAAACCCCCTAAAAAAGGTTAAAATGATGTGCCATTTTTTTATCATCTTCAAAATGAGGTAGTTATCTAAATGCATGACTTAATTTGACACGATGTTCAATTCATTAGCATTTTTCAGAGACCTTGTAATGGATGGGGGTATGAAGAAAAGTTAGAGATTTTGGCTAAATTAAATTGTCACTTCAACTCTTCTCCAATTAGAAGAGCCCACAACTCATTGTATGCAACCCATGTGACATGGACAAAAATTCCTTTGATATGCCCAATGAATCTCATTGGCTCAAACCTATTGGAAGTGTTGAAGCAACCTTTCAACGTTGAGGTGTTTCACTTTGAAAATTTCCCCAAAGTAGAGTCTTGATTGTATGGACATAATTCCAATTAGGTTGGAAAGAAAATTTGTTTATATATGACATCATGTATTTTGTTTTGAAAAAAAGATATATTTTTGGGCATGGGTAGCCTAAGAAAATGGGCAGCAACCACAAAATGGTCTCTTGGGAACTTATAGGTTAATGAATAGATGCAATAGGATTCGTTTTCAATGCCTAAATTTAGTTTAAGCAAAAAAGATAGAAAAATCTAATATACACTAAATGGTAAATTATTTAAATTACGACTCTTTGTTTTGTTGAGATCCTTGTAAAATCTAAAATAGCTTGAATGGCCTAAATTTAACTCTTCAGTGTCCACACTACATTTACCCAATCAAATTTCATCAATTTTTGACATTTAAAAGTATATTATATTTTTTGGTATTTTTCTCACATAGGTTGTTGTTAACCATATTTACGTTGGTTTTTACATAATTATGTAAATAAAAATTAGTTTCATAAACAAATCCAAATTTTTTTTGCTAGAAATTATAGTACTTACGAAGGTCTTAAAATAGTGTGATTTTTTTAAAGGAAAAATGTAAACAATAGTGATGAACCGAACAAGTTGTAGGGGCATGCTTTTTGAGCTTACATAAAAAGAAATTTGATAGAAAAACATTTTTTGGAGTGTATATTAGAAGTTTAGGGGTCTAAGTTTTAACCCCTAAAGGTCCTCACCTCTTTTGCAAAAGTCAAAGCACTATAATTTGCATACTTAAAATATCACATTGAATGATTTATAATTTTTCATAGATAATCATTGACATTATGAAGGTATGACAAAATTTTCAACATGATTGGAAGATATTTTGAATATTTACAAAATTTATGATGTAAACAAGGTAAAAATTCAAAATAAATATGTTTTTGTCAAATTTAATATCAAAAATTATATTTAAGGTAGATAAAAGTTATATTTACATGGAGTAAAAAATTGAAGGTGAAGATATTAAAAGAGACTTATGATTGAAGCATCTTTAGAAAGCCCTTTGTATTTTGGACACTCAAAATTCAAAGTTCTCAACGGTGGAAAAGCTTCAAATGAAGTTTATTCTCCAATCCCAACGGTCAAAAGATGTATCATAACTTAACTTAAACATCTAATGGAAATACCAACTACAATAAAGCTAAGACACTTGATTTTTGGGGCCTTTGACCAAAAATCAAGCATAATTGGGTTGATTGGTCCTTTAGGGGTTATGGTACTGTAAAAAGTGCAATTTTAACAATTTTGAAGAATAGTAAATTAGACTAGAAAGTAGAAGATAACCTCCAAACTTTCTCAGTTGAGACCATTTTCATTCAAAATTAGGAGTTGGGTGAAAATCAACAGTTGGCTGAAATCATATTGGGTTCTTTTAACGCTGAGGGATTAACTTGAAGAGAAGGCATACTAACAAAAAATCCTAACAAAATGAATTGCATGAAAATTCTTTCATCATGGAAGTTGCTTGTATGAAAATCTTTTTTTTTTTTTTTCTTGAAACAAATGGATGCTTTATTTCCATTGCACAACAACAGATTACAAATAAGTCACATTGAGAACAAAGAGAGCACGTTTCTAGCACTCCCCCCGCAGGTGATTTTTTTGGATTCTTCTTCCTACAATATCTGGACTAGACCCAATGCTCCTAATCATTTCCTACTAAGAGCGATGCCCCCTCCGAAACAAGAGGCCCGGGAGCCATCCCCGTCATGCTTGGAAGTATTAGCCCTCACGACGTGCATCCGACCGGAATCAAACCGCCGCCCTCTTTGGTGCTAATAAGCACTCCTAAGGGGAGCCCACCTCCTAGCTATCACCTAGATAGTTTAAGGCCATTCCGGACCTGATAAAGAAAAAAGAATATTAAAAAAAATGGCTTTGAAAACATGCATCTGCAACAACATTGAGGGGTATCAGTGAGAGAGAGCTCCTGCATGACTCCATCAGCTCAGTTATGGTAGGGTTGAATAACCTATTACCACCACCTCCCCCAATTACAACCTGTAGATTTTTCTTGTGGCTACCAGAGTTGAGACTCAAAACCACCAATTTCACTATTGAGGTAGACCAATGGCATGCCAAGCATTGCGAAGAAATAGTTGGTGGTTTTGGGTATCATGATGAGTGAAAGTTAGTACCACATGGTGTGAACATGGGGAAATCTAAAGGTTTGATTTGGGTAAAAGGTTACTTTCTACTTTGGAATTATGTAGAAAATGCGAATTAGATGTTGCAGATTTTTGCAATCCCCATCAAAACCTATTTCGAATGCGGTCATATTTATTTTTTGAATTTAGCACTGCCAAAAATAGGCCAGGTTGCTTAAGTTGGTGGTAATAGGTTATCCAACCTTAACTCCGAGAATGTCTCAAATGAGCATCCGGATTCGCATGGAGGCATCCGAGATGGAAAGCGACGATGAGCGGTGGTCCAGGACGGATCACATTCAAACTCATTCATTTATGTCTCCTTCAATCAAAATCCGCAACTGACGTCAGTGGCTGGCTATTCCCTCCCAAATGACCCCGCCGCGGCCAGTCAGTGCCAGTCTTCATTCTTCTCGTTCACTTCAGTCACTTCCTTTCCTTTCCTTTCCTTTTCCTTCACTTCAGTTCCTTTCCTTCGTCGCAGCTCTCATCCTCGAGTGGATCTTGGATCTCTCGCTGCGAGCGAGCGAGCGAGCGCTTCATCCTTCGCATTGCCGCCCTAAGTTAAGGATCCGTGAGTGCCACTGACCCTTCCTTCCTTCCTTCCTTCCTTCCTTCCTTTTCTTCTCGTCCTCACTTGCCAGATGATCTCTGTGTTCTGTCGTCGTTTTGGCCCCTTGCTCTAGCCCTCCGGCCGCTTTCCCGAACTCGTGCCCATCTTCCCACTTCGCCCGCATCTCTCTCTCTCTTGCTCGTTTCTCCCGCGCAGATCCTGTGAGCCCCCACCCCTCTGCTGAGACTGTCTGCTTTAGGGTTAGGTTCTTCGCGATTCCATTGCCGTCTGTAAGATCACTAGTCCTTGTGTTTCTTTGTTCCGTTTGGAGTGCGAGAGCTCTCTTCTTTTCCTTTCTGACGTGGCCCGTGGTGTTACATTCTGGAGAGACACACGATTCAAGCTCCGGTGTCTGAGTCGCTGCGTTTGGAGCAAGGCATTCCCTTGTGCATAGGGTATCTGTTCTGTTTCTATAGTTCTTATTGTGAAGAAGACGTTTGAGTGCAGAATGCCCACCGACGATTTTTTCTGTCGGGGGCATGCTCGGTCAGGCATATAAATTGTCGGTGCCTCCTTGAGCCAGCGAGATGTCTTTCGCTCCTGGACAGTACAGTAGCTCGCGCGAAGGAACCGTGATTCGTTCAAAAAGTTTGTGGGATGTACAATTCGCGGAGCATGTTTGGACCTACTTTCCTCTCATATGCAGCTTGTCCTTAGAGCTCCCACATCGAATGTTTGTTTGGACAGTCCTACGAAGTATCGATAGCTTTTGTTCAATGTCATCTCTATTCCAACCCTGTCAGTTTTACAGAGCTTGACGCGTGGCCTGGTGCGGCATGAGCTTTGGGGCTTTTCTTTTCCCCGCCCTGTGACGCAAGACCTCTTGTGAGCACAAGTACCAACGAATGGTCTACTTGTTCTCATGATCCTGAGTTCTCGCATCGATCGTGTGGAATTTGGATGAATTGAGTGAAATGACATTATGTTTGGGTTCGTGTGAACAGGATTAACAAGAAATGGATTTTAGGTCTTAAGCGTCTCCAAAGTTAACTAGTTGCATGAGGGTGGAAGGACAATGGCGGCATCTACAAATTCAACAGCTTTCATCTACTTACTGCTGGTTGTTGCATACATGTTGCTTGTCTTCGTATCGCATGAGCCCTCGCACACTCATTCAAGGTCTCATAGAAGATCCTTGCCTGGCAAACGTATAAAGGTTCGTTCGGTGCATCACGACAAGAAGCATCACGATCCTATAGCGTTTGATCCTGTAGTTGCAGAGTTTGAGAGGAAGAAAGAAGATCGAGCATGGGAGAAGCAGTACTTTGAGGAACAGTACAAGAAATGGGGGGAACAAGTGGCAAGTCACGAGGATAACTGGCACCACGGTGCTCTTCATGGGGAGCAACCTCTCAAGGTAGTGCTGTGATCTATTAGGCTTTCATGCAGATTGTTATACTCGTCAAAACGGAGTACAGCTTAGTTTGCAATTGCATGGTCTACAATCGATTCCTGGCTTACTTCTTCATCCAGGTTTGATAGTGGTGTTGGAGATGGCAGATCATGAAGGCAGATCCAGTCGAAGCGGATCCGGACTATGAAGATCCAGAAGAGTACTTGAATGATGAAGATCAGTTCAACATTACGAACCGCCTCACCTTGTTGTTCCCACTACTTGACATCAACCCACGAGACGATTTTGTGAGTCTGCTTGAACTGCAAGAGTGGCATTTAGTACAAGGCAGGAAGGCTATGCAACATCGAAGTGACCGAGAAATGGAGACTCACGATAAGAATCATGATGGCTTCGTCTCTTTTGAAGAGTACCTTCCACATTTGACTGATGAAGAACTAGGTACTTCATCCTGCTGTAGGTGTTAAGAGCAGTTAATACACCTGGTATGATCACATTAAAATCTGGATTCAGCATGCCAGTAATTTGAGTAACAAGAGCAGTGGAGACGTTTATGTATTTTCAGCAACTAAGACCACAGGGTGCAGGGCAAAACAACACGGATTTTGGCGAAGCTGGATGGTATAAGGAGCAGTTTGAAGTATGTGATAGAGACAAAGATGGGCTTCTCAATGTCACTGAGTTTAACGAGTATGGTCTCTTAACACTTGTGGAAACCCCTTGAGCAAACTTATTGATTTATTTTTATTTTTTGCATTTTCCTTTTGTGAGTGTAGTATATGGACTAGACCTGTGCTGGAAATAATAGAAATTTGGAAGAAGCGTTAAAGGAAATGTTTCTGCTTTTGGTTATGCTATTACGTTCACAAGGTGGAACCCTTGTGTAGCAATATAATTGTTTGGTAGAAATCGCTGGCAGCACAACCAGGGCGTTTGAGGCCAATGTTATCTACTGTATATTGCAAAGTGAATCCTTGTAGACAATGGAGCCACCTGTGATGTATGGCCTTGTAGATTCCAATAGCGTATAACCCTTAAATCAGTATTATAGGATCCTCATTTCTCACACCCAGCTTATCAGAACAGAATTGAACAGGTAGAGGGCAGGGTTAGCATGCAAGTGTGCATTGTAGTTTCTAACAGGAATCATTGTCCTTTTGAATGCAGCTTTTTACATCCCGACGACAGTAATAACCCTCGTGTACTTCAGTGGTGCCGAATAGAGCAAATAAGGTAATACCTGTTACATGTTTCACAAAGGTGCTATTATGGACCCATTAATGTATCTTTGATACTGATTGCATTTTGTGATGTTGATTCAGGACTCATGATACAAACAAGGATGGGAAGATAAGCTGGGAAGAATTTCATCATGGAATGTTTGAACACTTGCGAGATGAACACGATACTGATCATCTCCACGCAGCAGAACAGGTCGAAGCAAATAAGAAAGTTCAATCTAAATTAAAATTTGTTGCACTCGACACAAATAAGGATGAGTGAGTTTCTACTTACTCACAGTTAAGGGGCCTTAAGCCATTGTGATGACTGCTACTCAATGATTTTTATTGAAATTCTGTTGCTCTCAGGTTTTGCATGTATTTGTGCTCACTCGTGTGGTATTTAGATTAATTTGTCAGCTATTTGATATCGTCCTTGATTTTAGAATGGCCTTGTTTTTGCGTAGACTTCCTCAAATCTAAACCTTCTGTATTGACGATTTGCAGATATTTGACTGAAGATGAGATTGCCCCAGTTATGGATAAACTCAGACCAGGGGAGCTTTATTATGCAAAGCAGCAATCCGATTATCTGTTACATGAGGTCTACTTTCACACAATCATTACATTTCACTGTGCCTCCCCTGACTTCTGATGTATTCATGTCGATGCACATCGAGATTGCTTTGCATTATAATCTCTAGGGTTGAATATTTGACTCGTGCAATTTTTTGTTCAGGCTGATGAAAACAGGGATGGACGGTTGACATTAGATGAGATGCTGAACCATCCGTACATATTTTACAGCACAGCATATGATGAAGATGAATTTGACTATTCACAACATGATGAATTTCGATAGGTGGTTTCAAGCCAAGTAGTTCTTTGTTTGTTATCGCGTTGAGACAGAGACCCTCTGATGGCAATCTGGAGTCTGACAGGAAGACTTCCTAGTATTGGAACCACGGATTTAGTCAGAACTTTGAAGAAGGGATTTCTTCGAAGTAGGTATTTGGAACCTGGAAGTGGTTCCACATTGAGACTTTTGAGTTTACATCACCCATTCCATGAAGAGGACTGGGAAGCAAAATGAATCAAATTTAGAGTTGCGTCTGTGTAGCTTCTATCGCGTGTTGACTGATCGGTTTAAATGTTTAAACCAAGATTCAGGATAACCCGGCTTCCTGGCTGAGGCTAATGTTTCAGGCAGTTGCATTCAAATAACACGAAAGGAGAGTGAGTGGCCGATATTCGTAGTATGTAATAGAAAGTTGTAAGCTGCAATGAACTGCACAGCAATTCGGTCACTTGAAGCGGAGCAGACCTGTGATTTGAAAGTCAAATTCATAGGTGACATTAAAGATGAAAATAATTTGTGCCGACACCAAGTGAAATCTATTCTGACTGATTTTTAACGTCAAAATACGTAATGAGATATGTGCTAGAAAGTTCGAGCAGTCTACGGAAGATCCTCGATCCGCTTTTACCAGTGGTGCATAGGTGCATATTTCCGTCTGAATTTCAGGTTTGCATATGTAGGCCTGTGATAGAAGTTAATAATTTTTGAATGAATGTTTCGCAAAGCTACACTAAATAGGTAGATTAGTGTTAGATACACTAATTTACATAAACATGTTGTAAGTTTTTACTGTTGACCAATTTTTTTACCCTCTATATTGGTCAAGATGGGGATCTTTCAATAGTATTGGAATCATTGTCTTTGGTAATTTTTTTTGTCGAGAGTAAAAATCTATAATATTTTCAAATCTTATAATTATCTAACACTAATCTACCTATTTAGTGTAGTGCAAAGGCATCCCAATAAAACATACCGTACCAGGAAGGCAGGGTCGGCAGAAAAGAATTCCCCAAAAAAATGCCGAAAAATAAAATAAATTTATCAAGTATTTTGTCGAAATCAACAAAAAAGAAGTCAACAAGAATAGTAGACAAAAAACAAAAGAAAATGTTTAGTCGCTAGTAAAATTCAATGTTAGTTATTAGTAGCCGAATTTTTAATAATTATTTTTGAAAGTGCCGACCTCCACTTTTGAACTTTTATTAATTATTCGACACAAAAGTGCCGACCCTGCCTTCTGGGTACGGTATTTTTTTTGAGCATTTCAACAATTTTCTATGAATTTTTAAGCCTGAAAGCATAGAGTGGCCAATGACCGCATGTAGGGTTTTGGCTTTCATGCGAGGTTGGATTCTAAAAATAGTGCGCTTGTTGCATCAATCACAAGCACTCAACTTTCTAAGGCATAAGGTAGCAGCACCTAAAATGAACAGCTACCCATTGTTGCCAGCTACTTTTGAATGAACGCTGATAAGTTTGAAAGTTGCCGGCAGCTTCCCACTTGTTGCTTCACAGTTTATCCTTTGTTTCTTTTCGATAAGTCTACAACTTAGAATAGGTGTCTACAACACCCTTGCTTCAAAAATTCGTGTAAAATTGCTCATGCTTCCAAAAAATTTAATTCCAAGGCCCAACACTTCCTCCTAGATTTGCTAAGACATTCA
This sequence comes from Pohlia nutans, assembly GCA_022496805.1. Taxonomy (NCBI): domain Eukaryota; kingdom Viridiplantae; phylum Streptophyta; class Bryopsida; order Bryales; family Mniaceae; genus Pohlia; species Pohlia nutans. Next base: position 21,973,540 of record CM040094.1, read on the forward strand.
TGATTTCATTCCATGTTGCTTGCACTCCCAAGGTACCACATCTCTTATACTGTCATTAATAGGTGTCTCTACCTTAGACCTAATTAGAACATTTCTAGGAACTTTTTAGGTTCAGGTTGGGTGGTTTCTAGGACCTAACCCTCCATTCCTAGGGGTTGGAAATTGGGATTGATCGGAAATATACACCGCTTCCTTAACCCCTAAAAGCCCGAGGGGTATTGGACAAAACATAGATGTGTTATAATATGTGCCTTCCATATGTTTGATGAAGGTTGGTTCAATAGACAAAATGTAGAGTATCATCTTTACAAATTATCCATACGGTCAAACTTCCAAAATAATCTTTAGATCATTTTTTAATGAATTTAAAAGCATTAACCTTCAAAAATTTGTATAAATTATAATTTTCAATTTTAGAGTTCAAAATTTAGTACGATTGGTTAAAGTTGGGCTATCTATTGTAAACTTCAAAAAAGCAAGAGAAATGATGGAGGAATCATCATTACTTTCCCCAAATAGCAAATTTTTGTAACACTAAGACAATGTTGAGGTGATCTACTTTGAAAAATTCTCCCGGGTGGAGTTTAACTCGGATTGCCATAATTCAAATTGGATTGGAAAGTAGACTTGATGTAGTATTTTAAAATATTTTTTATTTTTTCAAAAAAATATTTTTTTGTTCCGAGCAGCCCGTTTTTTCCGGGCAGCGACCAGAAAATGGTCGCTTGGGAGCTTAGGGGTTAAGTGACCAAATGACCAAATGACCAAATGACCATATTATGGATGCTGCTGTATTTTTACAGGGCAAGATGGAAAAATATTTTCTAAGAGGAAATCAAATCTAATTTCCAACCCAATTTGAAACATGTCAACCGTTAAACGTACAAGTAGCCCTGTGGGGCCATGTTTAATCATTTTCCAATCAAATGTTGACTTTTACCCTAAACCCTAATTTCAAATGAAATTGGTTCCAACTAAAAATATGTGGGAGTTGTCTTTTACTTTAATTCTAGTTCAATTTACGGTTTTTCAAAATTGTTAAAATTGCAATTTTTATAGCAGTTTAAAGCTCACAGCCCTAAAATTCTACTGTACGGTGCAAAAAAATGTTTTCAATCGAATTTCTTTTTTATGTAAGCTCGAGAAGCATGCAACCTGCACCTTGTTGTTCATCACTTTTAGTTACATTGTTTCTAAATATTTCATATGTTTTTATGCATTTTTGTAATTACTATGGCTATTTCAATAACAAAACTTTGAAAAATCTTAATAAATTCACTTTCATTTAAATAATTGTAAAAAAAATCAGTGTAAATCGATTTAAAGATGTGTTATATGAGAAAAATACCAAAAAATATAATACATTTGAAAATGTGAAAAATTGACAAGGTTTGAACGGAAAAATGTAGTGTGGATTCTTCATGGTTAACCCTTTGGTACAAATCACATTATAGTCACTAAAGTGTCGAAAATGCAAATAATAGAAAATCCGTTAAGAATTGGATTTTGAATTGTGAAATTCAGAGTTGGAGATTTATATTACGCATTTTCTAGAAGAAGAAATTTTCAATATGGAGTTGTGCAACTATTGAAAAATACCTATGAACAAAACGTGAAAATACTACAAATACTTGAAAAAACAGAAAGGGAATTAAATAAACTAATCCTATCATCACCAAAATCTAGATGTTACATCCATATGAACGTAGGGACATTTAATAATAATTCACAAGAAAACACAGCACCCCCATGACTCCTATCCTGCACATGTGGAAGACAAAGATGCCACTGCGACGCTAAATTCAAACCAGATATTTTATGCATCAAAGGTATGCTATACTAACGACTCACTACCAAAACCAAAGAACAGCCTCACATTACAATTCATTGAATTCACTTATTGCAATGATAGATTCTCACAAGAAAAAACAAACCACAAAGTCCAAAAGTATCAACCATTAATTAATAACATTGTCAACCAAAGTTGGAAAATAGACTCACTTATAGTCATTACGGCAGGAGCGAGAAGAACAACACATACTCCTTCAATGATCGAAACTCCTTGAAAAAAAAATTGATACGATAAACCTATATTAAAAGTACGTTCAAAGAAATAAAGAACATTACTATACATCATACCAGATCAATTATATTACACAAAAGAAGAATAGAAAATAACCAACCACTACCAATAGAAAAAACTTGCACAAAATGAAGGATAGTGGTTAAACCATTGTTTAAATTCTTTTTGTCCATTTCTGATTAGCTCAACACAAACACTTGTCTCGTAAGGGCGGGACGGGGCCGATCGATTGGTATAAACTATCCCGCCTATGATAAAGCTCACTAAGCAGCACCAATTCATGAATACCACAATATTGTTCAAACGGGCAAAATGGGAATCAAACCTAGACCATATAATTGTAATACAACATCTTTCTACCAACCAACCTTAGGCCATGACTTGACAAACATCACTGAAACCAACTCCAACTTATACATTAACTAGATCTAACCATCCACCAAGGTTACTGTTTGTTACTAGTATTTATTACTGGTCACTCAAGTGTCTATTCTTGGCAGGGGAGAGTAGTTTTGTCTTAATGGCCCATCGTCCGGTGAACATTAGATCATTCGCATTACGAACAGACACTTTATTCACATCAGCCTTGAAAGAGGTCCGGAGTTTCTATCTATCTTCATAACTAACTCAAGTCTTGCCCTATGTTTTGCGACTTAAAATAAACCACTATATATTGACAAATCCATAGATCACTAGCTAGCAAGTTAGTCATGGGGGAGCAAAAATGGTCAAATTGGGCGCACTTTAAGATTCCTCCTTAGGAACTCACGTGCCGATTGAGGGAGCTTCTTTTGTATTAGGGAGGTTAGGTTTGAATGTCTTCGACAATGTAGTGCGTTGCGAGGTAAAAAAAAAGGGGCCAATACTCGTTTTCTTCGTCTTTCAAGTTGAAAAATTAGTTATGCCTTGTGGCTTTACTCTCAGTCTGGAATTCTTTGCTCGACTGTACGGATAACTCTACTTACTAGTATATTAAATCTTGAAGCTTTAAATACAAAGTTGCTCAAATTTTAATATCTCATAAAAAAAATCTCAAAAAGATCTAAGAAAAATTCAAAATTACGTTAAATAGTTCTATATCTTTTAGGAAAAAATTCTTAAGACTTTAGACTCTGGACATCAATTGGCCGTGGACAGCGACGACCTTAGTCATGACGTTGTTCAGCCACTACTGGGCCACTCCCTTTGCACTGTAGAATCACTGTAGAGAATCTGCTAATAAAATAAGTAAACTCTCCAATCCTTGTTGCTTGGCTCAACTGAAGTTAGAGAAAATGCTCTAAAATTCCTGCAATCCCCTGACTGAAATATTTGAGGTTGGAAGGTGAAAAGTGGGGTGCTGAAGAACGTTTTGGGTGTGAACCAGCCTAGAACTCACCCAGCCAATTCATCCGCCAATAACTTAGTCCAGGCTCCCCACGGAAGTAACTTTCAGCTGCTTTCCTTGTGCTTTGGTTCCCTCCCATCTCCACTCCGGCCTGGCTCTGTTTCTGCTGCCCTAAGTTGAGAATTCCTCTGCCTCTCTGCCGGTGCCATTCGTTGCTTCCAGATACTGAAGTTCTTCCTCAGTGAAGTAAGACCGCAAACCCTCTCTTCCGTGTGTCATAGCTCTTAAGATAACCATAGAACCAGTTGAGTCACGAGTTTGTTTGTTTGTTTGTTTGTTTGTTTACACGTGCAGAGCGATCGAGCGCAATCCATTTTATATTTTTGATGTTGAATTTGCACCTGCATCCCGAGGATTCCGCATCTTACTTTTTCTTATGTCGTCCGTCCATTGCTGGTTTCCTACCTGATTCTTCTGGTGCGTCACTGTGTGAGAATTTGTAAAGTCGACGAGTGAACCAAGCACTGTAGTCACGAGTGGGTTTTGATCTCGGTTTTGCGCTGCTCGTGCAGAGCAGTGCAGTTCGTTGTCGCGAGCTCGCGAGGCTCATTGCGGCGGCGTGGATGATGCCGTATCCACATCTCCCCCATCGGCGCTGGCCGCCCACGACGACCGTAGTGTGAGTGAGCAGTCACGGAAGAACCGCAGTGAAATCCAGGTGGACTTGGATGTTGATGTGATTGGTGACAGGCTGAATTCTACGGTGGGTTGCTAGCTGATTAGTCTTTCTATGCCACTTCAGCTATGGATTCTCATGGTGGCGCTAGTGATGGACTCCAATCACTCCTGGACCAGTCCCGTGAGCAGGGATCGTTAATGGAGGGCCTTCTCGATGACAGTCCACCGCCACCTAAACCACCAATGAACAAGCTGTTCACTAGGTGAGTGGAGTGCACATCTGCGTTATAGTCCGCCCCTTGCCATTGCATCCAGTGTCTAGGATCAAGTTCGACCCGATTTCACGTTCCGTTCTGTAGTCCCCTGTGCTGCTGTTCTGTCCTGGCGGAAGTTCTTACTGTCCGGGGCCTGCTGCTGCTCCGGGTTCCACTGACTCGTCTTTGCTAAAGTAATTAATTCATTCATTCATTCATTCAAGGTCGTCAAGCGCTTCTCCCACAGCAACATGACACTGTCTAAGAGTGAAAGGTTTGCATGCATATGGCTCGCGGCAACGGTCTATAATTTCATATATATGCTGCTGGTATGCTCAGATTGCATCAGATTATCATAGGCTGCGACGAGTCCTTCGCATATATTCTTTGATTAGAATTGTAGGCCTGTGATGTTACTCTGTTCGTCACTTATGACTTTGGCCCTCGATCTTGCAAGCTAAGTAAGTTCTCTTGTGGTTGTCAATTCCAAGGTTGTGTCGAGTCCGAAGCGCGCCTCCTCAGGACCTCCTCAAGCTCAGTAGCCCGCTCCAAGCACGAACGAAGCACCTGGCTCGAGCAGCGGCGTCCCTTCCACCCCCATCTCCGTTTCAGCACGATGGCGTGTCCACCATCTTCACAGCCATTATTGTTCTGGGTATCTACTTGCTCGTGGGTCTCTTAAGCTTTTCCCTGCTTGCCATTGAGCTAGAAGGGTCTGCGACGTCCTCCCATGTGGATGCTTTGTACTTCGCGATTGTGACCATGACGACCGTTGGGTATGGGGACTTGGTTCCCAAAACCGTCGGTGCTAAGCTCTTCACGTGTGCCTTTGTTTTCACGGGGTTCGGGCTCGTGGGTGTGCTTGTGAGCGGTGCCGCCAACTACCTTGTTGAGAAGCAAGAGAAGCTCTTAGTCCAAAAGATCTATCTCAGGCACAAGAGAAAGGCGCATAAGCAGCTGAAGGAGCTGGCTGTGGACAACGACAAGGACGTGGTTGTTTCTCATTGGAAGCTTCTTGTTGCTGGCTCTGCGGTTGTCGTCCACTTCATTGCTGGAATCTTTGCATTGATGTGCTGGGAGGGAATGAACTTCATCGATGCATTCTATGTTGTTTGTGTCACTGTGACCACGCTTGGCTATGGTGATCATAGTTTTCGTACTCAAGCTGGTCGTATCTTTGCCATTTTTTGGATTTTGTCAAGTACTGTATGCGTGGCGCAGTTCTTTTTGTATTTAGCTGAAAGTCGTACCGAAGAACGGCAGCGTGATATTGCGTGCTGGGCTCTGCATCGGCCAACTACACCCTCTGATTTAGAAGCCGCTGACATGGATGGTGATGGTGTCGTAAGGTCCGTGTTGAACCTCAGCCCTCAATCCTCCTCTCTCCCACATGACTACCTACAGGGTGACAATGTGAGCCATCGTTTTCTAGCTGTTTTCACTTGGCTCTTGATAGTTGGAATGCATGGTGGCGCAGTGCTGCAGAATTTGTGGTCTACAAGCTGAAGGAGGTGGGAAAAATTGCCGAAGATGACGTGCAGGATATCTTGAAGGAATTCTGTGCTCTTGATTACGATGAGTCGGGCACCCTCAACCTTTCGGACATTCACATTTCAAATCTGGTGAAAGAGACGTAGCTACGAGCGCCCTTTCTTCTTCTGTTCTAACCGAATACTAGCGTATGTGTGTAAACTAATTAGGTGATCAAAGTACAGAAGTTCTTCGAGGATCCTCAGAAAGATATGAAGCCTCGATACTGGTGGTACTTTAAGCATCTCTGCTTGCACCACCACGTCAGAATCGTATATGAGAAATCTGATGCTGTGTAAATTTCATAAAGCTGATGCTGCTGCACCACTGACATAGTACGTGCCGTACCAAGCTTGCGCTATGGCATGTCTGCTCTAAAAGTCTTTAGGATTGAGAGGGTAAACTGTAACAAACGTTTACGTTACTTTCTGCGCTGTACCGTAACTCGGGCAGTCATTGTCAAGCCTGATAGATCTGTACTGTACATTTAAGCACTAATTTAAGCACTTAGGACACTTTAAATTGTGATATGATATTTTTGTGGATGGCGTTGATGGTAGAACTTGTGTCTGTTGTTTGGGACCACATTACAGTACTAAGATTTAGCAGCGGTAGTATCTAGGGTTCGCACAGCCTTCTTAGATTTACTTACCGGGGTAATCCATGGACATAATTCTAGCACGCCCCCTGGGTTGTTCAGGTCCTGGCAGGTTTAAAATCCAAATTACTCGTCTGTTCAAGGAGCCAGTTTAAGTGTATCCGAAAACGTTTATATATTTTTATCCAGCACGAGAGTGCCCTGCTACAGATTTAAGTGCCAATCCTGAAGAGAACGTGCTGTCAGTAAAAATGCAGGCACCCGATACACCAATAAATGTGTGGATATCCTCTGATTTGCATGTGAGGATACATCTAATTTCTGAATCTTACAGATCCTGTCCTTACGAAGATACTTTGGTGCACACCCAGAACATCGCGCTTGGCCACTCCGCATAGTATCTCATAAAGCTTGGTGCATCGGAAGGAACATCTTTCGGGTTTACGTGCGGCTCGTGAAATTGTGATATCTGGAAGCCGGCCTCTAAGAGCGAAGTGACCCAAAAAGAGAGAGTGTAAAATCTGTTCGTGATTTCAATTGGAGTTCCCGAGTTCATGTGGATTCTGAGCTGCAAACAAAGCAACAAGAGACAGGACGTTAGTATCTGGTCACCAAGAGAACTTGGGTTGATTGTGAGATCCTTGACAACAACATTAGGGTTGCAGTTGAAAGAGAGGGTCCTGACCGTTCGGGGCTTGCCCTCGTCTTCGAAATACTTATAAGCAGTGCCATCTTCTTTTGGGAAATACTCAACGTGCCCAGTGCTGTTTGATAATGTCAAGTATTCCACAATGTGCGGTTCGTAGAACATGAACGTCCCACCAGGTCGGAGCAGCTTCGATATGCCCACGAGCGCCTGTTTGACCTGCAGGTAGAAGCTGGAATTTAAAATAGGAAGGAATTGTTACCCTATTATGACTTCCAAAGGTCCCAACATTAACGTCGTGAATTCATATCCTTTCCCTTCCGTCTGACTCAATTTTTGACTCACGACATTGGGAGGCTTGTGGGCTAGGGTACTACATCTTCTTTAGATGGAAGATTGCAAAGGACGTAGATGGAAATCGCCAGGTCAAACGTCTCCGGCTCTATTCCTGGAATGCTACTCAAATTTGTTGCAGAGCAAACGTGGAAATCGGCTTTTGGAGTTCCTAGCCCTGACCTGCGTAGAGAGTCACATGTCGACCATCAGATATTGCTTGTCAGTGAATTGTTGTAGCACACTGCAGGGTAAATTTTCAAGAGTCTAATATTAAATTCCTCTATCTCACTGCCTACCAAAGACGTATCGATATTGGTATGAACCACATGCATAGAAGAAGTGGGAACTCACTGTCCGATGAGGTACTGCTCTGTTATTTTCTTTGCCCCTCTTACCATGTCCACAGCAGTATCGCTGGCAAGAACATAGGTTGCACCTACACATATTCCAGGATAACAACAACAGAGAGCAAATATGAATTCTGTGATTGCTGAGTCGTTAGTCGTCAAATTAAATCGACAGTGAGTGCGACAAGTAAATTAAAAATGGCAACCTTACCAGCCTGGAGTAATTTGGTCGTGTACTTGCCCATTCCACATCCGATGTCCAAGGCTTTCCATGGGCCTCGTTCGGCTACCTTCTCGGCGAAACTCTTAAACTGACTCTCCAGAAATGGAATTTCCAGGACATCCTTCAGCCAAACGCCGGAGCCATAATCGTCCGTGTACTTGCCCCACTGCTCATCGAGATCTCCCGTCATCGGCATTGAAGACAGTGCGGCTGAAGCCTGCATAAATCTGTTTGTACTCACGTCAATCGAGATCCCAATTCGTTAATCACCCAGAACTGAACTTGCCGGCCCTCGCTCGCTCGCTCTCCAAGTAGGTACAGGAGTGCCAAGGAGTACGTACTACTTCTGACACTGGTTAGGGGTGAAGCAACAGATTTTCAGCCATTTCAAAACATTGGATGCCGCAACAACTCAACTTGGCAAGCTTCTCGTGCCCAGCAATTTGATGTTTTGGGGATTCCGGAGCTGCACAAACTCGTTCCTACTGAGAGCCTGGGTACAAATTGTGCCTGAAATGATTCTAAAATAGTCCACATCCCAAGTTTAGCTCCTTTAATTGGGGCATTTCAAGAGCCCCGGGGCAATCTCGAGCTGGTACAATAGTATAGGTCGCGCATCAATGCATTAAACATATATGATCTATAGCAGTTCACTTGCACTGGACCTGCAGAGCACAACCGTGCAACCAAGAAAGAAATTCGTGAAGAGGTTGATGTGCAGACCGTCTTAATTAGAAGTATCGTAGACACGCCAATCACCATTCACCTTTGGCACAGTAGCACCACGCACATCGGCCTCAGTCGTTGGAAGTGCTGCAAAGGTGCGGCAGCGCTCCCAGGGCGTCGAAAACCTGGCAACCCTGGTTGAGCTTCCAAGGCAGTATTCAATGTCTTGCCGAAAATAGAGACCCCTATTAGGCTAGGCTTCCCCCTGACTGTATCTTCATCAACGAAGGAAGGCTGCAGCAGCCAGCTGCAACTCGCAGCTACATGTGCGTGGTGCTACTACCGTGCACCTTGCTGATCGTTTTATTTGCATTGAAGTGCACGGGGATTGGCCGTGTACAGTTGTTAGCATGTCAACGATGGCATTAGCGGCTGGTCAAGCAAATACAAACATCCCTGGCAAAATTCTATGCTGTGACCGGCGCAAGTGGGTGGGTAAAACGATTGATTACCTGTTAACTGCGACTCTGCTCTTGTACAGTACGATCACACTCCACACACGGAGTGGCGCGCCTGGGCCGTGTCGCTTCTTCGATAAATGACACGACGGAAGTCTTCTCGTTCCTTACGCAATTCGGCACGGCCCCCAAGACTGCATCCGAGCAAGTTTTCGGTTGCCCCAAATCACTGAAGGAACCGCAGTCCGACGAGGCAGAATTAATTGAGAATTCAAGATTCCGGTACCAAAAAAGTCAAAGATCCTGCTTCGATGAATAATGCTGGAGAGAGAGAGAGAGAGAGAGAGCGCGCTCCAGAGCCTGCGAGGAGATCCGAGCAAAAGACACGGCACGGAAAAAGGGTTGCGTGCTGCGAGGAGATGGCAGGGCGGTGGTGCAACAAAAAATACAGAAAGAAAGAAAGAAGGAAGAATGAGCGAACGTTGAGGACTAGAGGAGGGGACGAGGCATAGGGGAATAACGATGCAAAGGATGGGGCTGACGGAGTTCACGCGAGGACGGAATCCACAAAGCAAGTGAAGGAAGGCCAGAAGGGGGTAATTACGTTTTTACGGCAGAAGTGCATGCGGGGTCCGTCGGCCGTGAGCGTTTGGGTGAACCTATACTACACGCCTGCATGCATGAGTGCTTCGATCATCACGGAGACGGAGGTGCAGGCAGGCAGGCGCTTGAACCCAAGTTAAGTTACCCTGGGCCGTTCCGAAAAATATGGCACGCCAGCTCTCCTGCTCTCCCGCTCGCTCGGTCACCTCCGCAGATTCCTTCACCGTCGCACAAACCTCTCCAGCAAACATGGCGCTTCTCTTCTCGTAGCAACAGGCATGAGGGCCGGCCTCGTCGTCGTCGTCCTCCATTCACGCGCACCAGCAAGTCTCTTCCCCCACGCCAATGACGCCATCGCCGTCCTGTGCTGTATCGGTGATTCTGCTTTGCACCACCTTGAATGGTCTGGTCTGGTCTGGAGGATCCGTCCCGGCGGGCGGGGCGGGCTTGAATTCCTTCCTGCCAGGCTGGCTGGGCTCGAATCGCTGTGGACTCCTTCGGCACCGTGACATGGAGCAGCAGAACATGGTTACAAGCGCTTGCTTACCTGCCATAGCCAGCCAGCCAGCATGGGGTTGTGTATTGGGGCACTCCGCCATAGCCAGCGTGCAGCATTGCCTGGAATTGTGGATGGTAGCCATTTGAGGTTGCTGTTGGCATCTGTGAATCAGTTTCCAGGGCAACAACACTTACTCCTGGAGCGGAGCGGCTGGCGAAGTGGCTCAGGGGATTCAAGAGGGGGTTGCAACAGATGCAGTGGATTCGTACTTCATGGTTTGGGAAGAGCAGCGCTCAACCCAAACTGCCCAAGAATTTCCACAACCTTCCACCGAAACCACGCTTCAAATCTTTGAAACAAGTCTAGACATGTAAATCTGTGTCTCGGCAGATATGATGTGTGCAGGAAACATCGTCCGAAAGCATTGATGATGCTACATGCTATGTTTTCTCTACGTTAGGGTTTTGGCTGTCCTTTGAAATACATACAATTTCTACAAGTCATTCCAGCTTTGAGGACTCATTCAGGTAGAACAGCCTATTTCCGGGCATTTGAGAAAATTGCTCATTTCCACATACCATGCTTAGAAAATAGAAGAAAAAAATGATGGAATTTGAAATTTTTCTTTCCGATCAAATCTGTATTTATTAAAATAAAAAAATCAAAGTAGAAAATAGTAGCTTCCTGTGGGTGAACATAGTCTGGTCAAAAAATGAGAACATAATGGCTTACTATCAATATGTATGCACTCATAAGAAGATATCAAATTACCTACAACCAAGTTATGCTTCTTCTATTTACCGTAGTAAAGAAGTCCACATAATGCCCCGGCAGCATTAAGAAACCGATCTTGTAAAGTTGTACATCCCAAAACTAAAGTAGTCTACCCTTATTGCTCTGGGATTCTAATTCCATCCATGCAAGAATAGAAGTCTAGCTAATGGAGGACTTGCATCTCAAACGACAGCCTACAAATGCTTTCTTCTGCATGACGTCCGCACCAACCTCTCTTTGTCCAGTCCACCAATTACAAAGCCATTATGGGCACCCACTTGCGTCGGTCCCTCTGATCAAACGGAATTTTTTGCATGGGAGAGTAGCCACATGTTGGCTTACAAAATCCAATCAACGTCCTAATCGTCGGTTTGAATCAGGGCCTCTGCTTCAGTTGCATGGACAACGTTGTTTGGCACAAGAAGCCGTGAATCAGATGCGCACTGAGGCTCAACATCCTCGGCGAGAGTATCAAGCTCGGCTGCGTATATAGAATCGCATTGATGCACCCACGGTGGAAGATTTGCAGACGACACTTCGTTTGCAGTACTAGTACCAAACTTGACGGCCCTCCTCTTAGCCAACAACCTCGCCATATTATCTTTGCATTGTGGAGGTAGTACTCCACAGAATGGTGCAACATTTGCACCTGCAAGTACATGAGGCGTGTTTTTGACCAGCCACTATAAATGCCCTCCGACATTCGGAATTGCCTCATTGCTCCACTTCTACATGAAAGCCTCTCTTGTACATGCATTAGCATCCCTCTGAACCTTCTCCACTTCCTTGCAAACTTTTTTAACAACCTGAGCTTCTTTCTTTCGCTCCATCTTTATCTTTCGGAGCTCAGCGTCTCTCCCTGCCCTCTCCTTCCTCTCTAATTTGAGCTCCATACTGTGTAAATATTCATCACTTGTTAACAATATGCTGGCTTGTTGTAGTCCACTAGAGGTTCCTCTTGAGTTTATCGTTGACGTGGTTGGATCAACATCTTAAGTAGTTCTAAAAATTGATCAATGGATGTTATTGTTCGACTCTCTTGTCCACATTCATTGAAGCCAACGTCCTCTTCAATAGTGATGTGACTTCCATCTTCGCCTTTGGACTCAAACTGCCCAATGAAATAGTGACGTCGATCAAGTTGTGAGTCAAGTATGCGATATCCCTTCATAGCCTCCAAAGTTGGATCTAAGCCATCCTCTTCTTCGCCTTGTTCTTCAGTGTCTATTATAGTGCCCTGATCTTCATCTGACAGGTCCTCTTTGGCACAAGCAGTTGCCGCTTGCACAAATTGTCAAGAGGGACCAATGTGTTTATTCACAACCTTGGCTTTCAAAGGCCATATCCATGTGCCTTGGAATGCAACTTCGATGTTGCTCTTGTTGAAGTAGGATGATTGCGTGGGCTGAAGTTGCTCATAGCCAATGCGTATGAGCTAGTGTAGATGGTGTGAATGGGCTGAAGTTGCATCTAGTGAAGTAGTAGTAGTTAGATGTAATGGAATTGGTAGTCCTAAGTGATAAGGGCTGACCTTAGTGTAGTAGGGGTTGAGTATGGGCTGATGTCCCATATGGTTTGTCAAGGGGACTCCCTTGGGTGTGCTACTAAAGAGGGGCAGCCCATGAGTAAAGGCTATCTCCTTTTATGCATTTCTTGTGTTTGTGTGAGGCTTTGGCAATCTAATCTAACCTTCAAAAGCTCATAGTGAAAGCCTTTAGCAGTGAAGCAGAGACCCAATACGCAAGCACCTCTTTTGATGCTCCTCGGCCTTTGCCTTTCTCAAAGTCCAAGCATCTTTGTATATCTTGAAAGCTTTTTTGAATGGTCCAAATATATTGACATCTAACGGTTGCAGTGCGTGGCTTGTGTGTGAGGGCAAAGTAATGAGATCTAAGCCAATTTGTATAGGTTAAAATGAGCCCGTACCAACACTGCGCATTGTCCATGTTGATAGAGTTCGGCACTTGACATGCTGCGTTGCCATCCTCTCTCCGAGCCTCTCTCTTTCTCTTCCCTGTAATGGAGTAGCAACTACATTCATTCCAATTACATGGTAGGCTCCGCCTCCTTGTACACTGGACTCACCTATGAAATCTTAACCTCCTCTTTGCAATTTTTTCATGAAAAATTCACTGTAGAAAGCTAGTAGCGTATGGCTGCAGTTCTACAACTATTTGATTCCTACATGTATTGACGTTGCAGTCAGACACTCATGAAATGTAAATCTCAGTCATGCAGACTCAATCACAAAAATGCAACGCACCACTCATAGCTTAATCATCTCTAAATTTGCTCACAAAACCTTACAATCTTCACCTCAATTTGGTTGTGTGAAATCACACACAACATTGTTCCAAATATATTTCCAACACGCAAGCTAATTAATCAAGGAGGCGGCTCCCCTTAATCGACCCTCTATTACCCATCATCTATGCATATCATACTCATTATTGGATGATATACACCTTAATCGTGTGAACTACTGTCTAATAGTACATTAGTATCATCATCAATTTCTATAGGTGAGCATTACTATAGATTGGGTCATTCCAATGTAGGCTTAACTTACAAATGAACTTCAATGCACACAAGTTGCGGCCTTTATATAACATTTAGTAGTATGCACTATCTTTGCCTTGGCTCTATAGTAGATGGTGTGGAATATTCCACATCCAACAATACTTCATCAATAGCTAAGTGGACAAGTGGAGGCTCAAGGTGATGAACAAAGTACATGAAAGAAAGGCACTAGGCAAGTGGAGGCTCAAGGTGATGAGCAAAGTACATGAAAGAAAGGCACTAGGCATGAACTCAAGGCTATTGAATGTTATGTTAGCACAAATCATAAATACGGGAAGGATCAGTAAAACTCTTGCATGTTCAAAAATATCTATTATTGCCTAAACAAGATAATATTTTATTGTGTAAACAAGCGAGTTTACATGTACCGTATTTGTTGACCTCTTTGTTTCAAGTTACTTGTGACAATTCTCGCTTGAATGGCTCAAGAGATAAACCTCCATTCAAGATCCCATCATTCATTTAATAGAGAGATCCCCCTAATCAAGATAGCGCCTCTATCTATATTTAATTAACTAGCACACTCTGAATGCAGTCAAGCAGCTCACTTCTAGGAAGGCCTTCCCTATTAGAAGCTACTTTGATAGGGAGGTACCTCCATCATCCAATCTCCCTATCGCTTTCTCTCTGTTTGAAATTTTGTAAATGGTTTAATTCTATATTCAAATCAGTGTACTTTTAACAAAATGTGTTTTCAATCTTTGGCATTTCACCTTGGAAAAAAAAATTCAAATTTTTCTATTTTTGAAGGGTCCTCAAAGGAACACAAATTGTCCCCTACTCACCAAATTTGAAACATAGGTTGATTTATGAGTCGATTACATTTGTGCTAAGTTTTGTGGTTTAGAGATTTTCCAAAATGAAATTATTGCAAACTTACTAACATGTGTGATTTTAGAGTCATCAAGTTAATGTTGACAGAAATATGACACCTCAAGTGTTTAAAATTAAAAATTCCACCATACATAATCTCCTAATGTCAGTACTTCTCAATATGAAGTTGCAATTTCAACATCAATATGAAGCTGTAATTTGTTTTATGTTTGAAAATTGCAACATTTTGTATTCATTAGTAAATTTGCAATAATTCTATTTAGATAACTCTTTAGGCCACGAAACTTGACATACATGTTCTTTAATGAATTAATTATTTGGGTGGGCATTGGCTCATTGCAATTGCCAAAACAAATAGACACTTTATTCACGCCGGCCTCGAAAGAGGACCGGAGTTTCTATCTATCTATCTGTGCAAAGTTTTGTGGCTTAGAGATTTATCAAAATGGAATTATTACAAATTTACTAATGGGTATGTCTTTTTTAGAAAATGTTGGGATTTTCAAACATGAACACCAAATGCTCATGAAAAAGGTTTGGAGCTTCATGTTGACAAGTAGTTGAAAATTTTGAGAAGTACTAATGTTAGAGGGTTATGCATGATGGCATTTTAAATTTCAAAAACACGAGGTGCCATATTTCTGTCAACATCAACTCGATGACCCTATAAAACCATATTGGCTAGTAAATTTGCAATAAGTTCATTTTTGTAAATTTTAAAGTCACAAAACGTAGTACAAATAGATAGAAAGTCTGGTCCCTTTTTAGCAAGGGGCCGGCGTGAATAAAGTGTCCGTTCGTAATGTCAATGACCCGGTGCCCACCGGACAAGGGGACATTGGGACAAAACTTAGTACACATGTAATCAACTCATGTTTCAAATTTGGAGAATAGAGGACCATTGATGTGCCTTTGGGGACCTTTCAAAAATGATAGATTTGACTTTTTCCAAGGTGGAATGTAAAAACGCCAAACGTTGTTGTATCCCCTGTGGAGTTGCTGTAGAAGAGAAGAGAGAGAGAATTGCAGACAAAGTTGAGTTTGTCAAATAGTACAAAATATCGTGGGGCTTAGCGGGGTGTAACACAGCCCAGCCCCAGGCCCTCCCTGCCGAAGCTTAAGCCTGTCGAACTGACCCTTCCCTCTTCCCTCCCTTGAGTTGTCTTCCCTGTTGACTCCCCTCCCTGTTCCGCCTTTCGTGTGTGTGAGTGTGTGTGTGTGTGTGTCTCCCCCAACCCAATTGTGAGCTTTTGCTTCTCCGGCAGTTGCAGGGAGGATCATATGAGACCACGCCCACCCTCAAGCGCTTTGCTGCCTTGCCTTGCCTTCGCGCCATGGAGATGGAGCTGCCCGGGCAGCGGCGCCTCACTCGCCGGTTCCTCTCCGAATTTCACACCAAAGGCCTGCACTCCGCGCCCCCGCCAGGCTCCCTGTCCCTCGCGCAACCCTCCCTGGATTCCGCGCCTGGCTCCTTGGCCGAACAGGCCGCGCACATGGAGCACTTTGGCGGCTTTGCCCGCAAAAGCACCGAGGAGCTCTTCATTCAGAGCCTCGTCGACAGCGGCACCAAGCCCCTTGTTTCGCTCTCCTTGCCCCCCAACCCTGATCATCATCATCCCCTGGGCCTGGGCCTTTCGCACGTAGCCGCCGACCTCGACCAATTCACTCGTGGCGACAGTGAGGAGCTCTTCAGTTCCTGGATTTCTGCTGGTACTCACAACCAGGTCTGTACTGCCCATCATCCAAATACTACTGCTTCTGGGCTCACTTTGTGCCAGGGCGTTCTGCGCCCCTTTCGCCCAGTTCTTCTCTAGCTGCTCTTCTAGCTAGCTTTGGTGCCCCACTTTGCCCTGGGCGCGCGGTTTCTTCATGCGATGACGACCCTGAGAGACCCCAGCCTGTGTCTTTTGCAGAATTCCGAACCCACCCCTGGCGCCGCATCCCCAGGTCCCCCCCGCCCCCGTCCCGAACCCCGCAGGTCAGTTTCCAATTGCTCAAAGCCGACACTTCCCACCTGAATCGGTTCCTGATTGCCACACCGAGATTGATTGACCACGTCCCGGTAGGAGTTCAAGCCTTCCTCGTGGTTGTGCTCTTTCTGACCGCTGTTTTTCCGCCCCGGGTGTGCGTGTGTCTGCAGAGTGTCAGGTGAGCTGGCTGCCATCCTCAAGCAACAACACAACTTCAACAACACTTTCACTTTAAGTAGCATTGACTTCTATCAGCGAGCGGATGGTGTAGACGATGTTTACATGTCATCGAAGTCTTGTCTTGATACAGAGAATTCTCTTGAATCCACTCCCAAGTCTCGGTAGTGCTCGTTACCTATTCCTTCCTTCATAGTGGTCGAATGTGTATTTCGCACTGTTGTATCGGATGGGATGCTTCACTTTTGTTCTTCAAGCACAATTGTCGGTTGCTGGGCATGTCGGTTGATTTCCGGTTTTGTACAATTGTTCATACTAACAGCGCGTGAACCGGCCACTCGTTTTGATGTGTGATTTCTCTAGGCTCAGCAATGGTTCAAGTGAGCAAGCTCGCTCCGCACCCGACCTATTTGAGTCTAAGGTGCGTTCCGGATCACTTTATTTATTTGCAGGCTGATGCTGGCTTAAAAATTAGGACGACCTCCGTGCGTTATTGCATTTCTCGCCTCATTCGATTGATCCGACACGACTATCTTCTAGTGATAGAATTTCATGTAGCGCTACCTTTGCTCGAGTATTATGGATTGTTCGTCAAATTTTGTTGTGTATCATGGCGGAGCTTTAATTATTCTTCATTGTCTTCATTCTACGATGTTAATACCACGGTCACGGGCGAGGAAGCTAACAAACCACCTGCACCGAGGGATTTTTGCATAAGAATCCCTTGCTTTGTACCATTCTCAAACAGGTTTCTTTCCAACGAAGAGAGACATATTCATGTAAACGTGATCACTCGTTTGTCTACCTGAACGTACCTCAGGGGTTGCTTCTCCGGTACGGTGGTGATGTCGAAAAGCTCTATGTGCAGCATTTATGGGCAGAATCTTTACAACAGTTGGCCGTGGGTATGGCAGATAGCACATAAGATTTGGTTAGAGTCCCAGGCGCCAGTAACCCGCAGTCGCTCGTCTGAGTTGAGGTACTTGACGGTCCAGTTTAAATAGAAGATTCATTGGATTAGAGAATCAGAAGTTTTGTACCTTATTGCTAGGCACCATGTGTCATAGGTTCAAGACCAGGCTAGATTTTCTGAAACTCAAGGATTGTTATGCACAACCATGGCCTTGCCGGCTACTACTGCACTCATGATTTTCTTGTACCCCTGGACTTGTCTCAGGAATGCCCTTTCGGGCGTGCAATAAACAACTTCTAGAGATAGTTAAATTCTTACTCTGTACAGGAGGTGATCGACCAACTGGCTGAAACACTTGTCGTTTGTGGAGTCATGTATTGAGGCCAGGAGTAACTGAGCGAGCGAGTGTACAACGTGTGCAGGCGCAGGTTTGCAGAAGCAGGAGCAGTTGCAACCTCGCAAGCAAATGCGACTCCGAGACCTCTTCCTGGTAAGGAGCCGAGCCCTGCTGCCGCAATGAACGGGTGGACTGCTGCTGCGATACAAATGCTCGCATCCACTCCGACACCTGATCCCTCTTCCTCCCAACGCCCGCCAGTCAACACCTCATTGTCAGATTGTGTCGGGATGCTCAAGGGTAGCTTAAATAGAGCGAAGCAGAGGCTGGGCTCCCACCCTGGACATTATTCAGGGGTTTCTGACGATGTGAAAGGCAAGAAAGCCCAACATCAGGGTCTGAATGGAGATGTAACCATCTCGCCCCCTGGCATCCTGGACTCGTCGAGCATCCGAATGAAACCAAACACTTCCGGGTCCAAGTGGCCCACTCCTGCCGTGGAGAAGCCTGTGCATATGAACCCCAACACGGACAACGTCAGCTCCAGGTCCATCGACGAAGGCTACGCTTTCCCAAGTGTTCCAGTCACACAAATCAGTGACTCCTCTGGAGGAGCTCCGAATTTAGGTTCGGGAATTTCCAATGATCTGATGGGCACCTCCGGGCAGGCGACTCTGGTAGGACGAAGCAAGAGCTTGAAACGTGGCAATGCTGACCTGGATCCCGTTTTGGCCGAACCCATCTCCATGTCAGACCTAGGTTTGTATTCGAGAGATATATTGTCTGTCTGTTCATTACGCTGATGAAGACTTTACAAAACATGTCGGAATCCAGTCCTCGCTGGGTAGTCTCCATTCATTTCCCTTTCGTTAGGGTTTGTTTGCGGTTGACTGACGTGTGGTCCGTTTTTGCAAACAGAGGGATTGGAGTTTCAGGGCTCAGCCAAGAACCAAGAACACTTACCAAAGGTAGGGTCACGTGTTTTGAATTATCACTTCACGTTCATGCTTTCACTTTCTCAAATGTGGAATTGCGGACTATTTGACCCTCTTCTTCGTATGTCAATAGGACCTCGATTTTATGAAGCACAGTGGACTGTATTGTATGTAGGCAGATTTGGTCTATGTTCTCCGTATGTTCCCCGCACGTTAGAAAATTAATGCCTTCAGTGTTAGAAGATGTTTAGTTCGTGACCGGACATGTTGTGATCAGGAAAGCTGTTCCTTTTAGGAACTGCGAATGAAGGAGCTTGTGACCGGTCCAAAGGTTTTCAGTGGGTAACAAATCCATTATGTGTTTTACATCTGAAGGAATAGCTATGACATCTCTAGAATGTTGTTCTACAGTGCAAAATCGTGGTCTTAGCTCTGTAATTTGTACCTTCAAAATAATTTACCATGACCTTTTGAATTTTATCGTGGGACAATATCATTTGCGGTCTTTTAGACTTGTAATCTGAACGACCTCTCTAGCATTTAGGAATGATTCAGAACGTATGTACCAGATACCTCGTGAATTATTCAAATTTTTGACGTTTGTCAAATATACTCATCATTTACAGATAACAGATACGTTGAGACGAATGGGGTCCATCAATTCTGCAGCCAGATCTGGTAGGTGCTACCATCCTTTCTCATGTAGTTCTGCATTGCACTCAAGATGAAGTGAGAATTCCGTTTCGGCAAAGGAGGTTCAGGTCATTCGTGTTTTGTTCAATGGATAATAGTTGCTCGTTCACAATTTAGTTGTGGTTGATTCTGAACGTGGATTATGCGGAACACCTGAGACTATTTTCTGCTTGCACGTCATGGAATTCATATACGGTGGTGGGTCTGATGTTTCAGATTACGCACCAGTCCCATTGCTGAGATCGCCCATGAGGTCGCCCATGAGATCGCCGGAGCAGCATGCAGGCCCAAGCACAGATGGTATAGATGACGCCACCAAAAGACGTCGAGTGGATCGACAACGCAAGTATGACCCTGAGTCGTATTATTATTTAATATTCGATTATCACAAGATTTGTTTCTACTTGTACTAGGTGCATAATTGTGACCAGATTAGTGTCTCCAAAGTGTTGCGTGATCTTTGCAGACACATGTTTCCAAGATTTTTGTTTTGGATTTCCGTTCTGTGATGCGGCCTAATCAGTCACTCCTGTTATCAGAATGGCTGAGGCCAAGTACAGAGGAGCCACATCTGTAGCAGGGCCTCCTGATTTGCAAGCTGCTTTGAAGCGGCTGGATGCATTGGAGAAGGAAGTTCGGTCCTTGAAAATGACTCTCTCGTTCATGAACAGGTAAAATTCTTCTCGTCTTCAAAAGCTTGCTTGCTACAAGCTTTGTAACACTGACTGATATCAACAGTAGTATTTTGAATGGGGGGCTTTGTTGTGATTTGACGAGTTTTCTAGGTGCAAAAGAAAGAAATGGCTGTGAGTCCTTGTAGTGGTGGTATACTGTGGTATACGCACTGTTGGAAGCTATTACTCCCTCCGTCCCAAAGTTATTGTCCAACTTGTTTGCTTGGTATTTCTTTGAGCCAATTTCATTGATCATATTGTAAGAAACATGATTAAAAGAAGTTTCAAATTATGTCACTAGAATGATTGAAGAACATTGCATGTGTTCATTGCAACCTAAATAAAATTAGCCACAAGGAAGTATTTTTTTGACCTGCTTAAAAATGCACTTTCAAACATGACTTTCAAACATGACAATAACTTTGGGACGGAGGGAGTATTAATTTAGTGTTTGGGGTGAAGTTTTTGGATTTGGGTCCATATTTGATTTGGATCTGCGATGGAGTATGTAGTAGAGAGTACCGTATTATGGAAATTTGTCAGCAGGTAATAATTCTATAGTACCTGGTCTAACAGAAGATTGTGCGGATTTCGTGCTGGGTTATGTGCAGGAAGGATTCCGAGCAAACAAAGCACATTGAGGAGCTGGAGGAAAAATTAAGGAACTCAAAAAAATGAGCTTGAGCTTGAAAGGATGTGAGATGCAAATCTAGTGTTGCTGAGAACCGCTTATCAGCATGGATGTATAGCCTAGTTGTACAAAAATATATCTGAGAAAGCAGATTGAAGACTCGTTTTTGTCGACCCCATTGTCTACTTGGAAGATTCTGATGTCTGCCATTTGTGGTAGGCGAAGGTGTGTAGAAGATACTGTGGGAAAAGTTGGTGTTGTTTCACGAGTCTTTCTAAAACTTTGATCACCGCAATCAATTTCGTGCTTAAGTCTATGTAAGGTAGGAGCATCCCATTGTGGCCAGCTACTTTGAACCAAAAATGAACCCCGATAAGTTTGAAAGCTCCCTTTGAAACAAAAATGAACCCTGATAAGTTTGAAAGCTCCTGGCAGCTTCCTACTTGTTGCTTCACAATTGGTCCAGTTCAATGTTGCTTCACAGTTGGTCCCTTGTTTTTTTGTTTGGGTAAGTCTACAACTTAGGATACGTGTCTACAACACCCTTGCTTCAAAAATTTGTGTAAAATTGCTCGTGCTTCCAAATTTTTTAATTCTAAGGCCCAACATTTCCTCGATTTGTTAACCCCTAACAGCCTGCGAGACCCAAAAGTGGTCTTTGGATGATTAGTATTAGTCCCTGGATGAAGAAAGAATGTTGAATTCCATGCATTTTTTTGTGTGAAGGGTGTTCATTGCTCATGCCATCTCTTCAAATTAAATTCAAGTAATTCAAGTCATTTTGGGGATTTACATGAGGTCCCAACTACAAAAGAGTAATAAAAATGGTTCACCACGAAGTGTATTTTGGATTTTTATACTTTTCTTGCTTAAACTAAATTTAGGCCATGAAAATGAGTTCTATTGCATTTGAGCTTAACTAACAAAATGAAGCTTACATAGTCTAAAAACTACTCCACTTTGATTTTTTTTTTTAAATTGGATAATTGAGTATTTTATTAGAGTTACAAGTTTGGTGGGTATTACAATAGTGTAGTGATTTTCTAAATATAGTAACATGGATGATTTTCATCTACTGTAATGTTCTTCATTGTAAATTACCTCTTTGTTTAGAAAATCAAAGAATTTGAGCATATTTTGTAATTGATAGGAATTTTCTTTACAATCACTTCAAAAAATCATAGTAATTCCAAATTTTCAACAAATTTTATGAAAAATTCACGATTTGTAGTAGACACGTGGATCCATCTATTAAAAATATAAAGTTGAATTTTTATCTTATTTATAGTGGCAAATTGAGTGTAACAGGTAAAACATGATTCCATGGTCATAGGCCCAGGCATTTAGGGGTTAAGACATTCATGATTTCATTCCATGTTGCCTGCACTCCCAAGGTACTACATCTCTTATATTGTCAAGGTACTGCATCTCTTATATTGTCATGAATAGGTGTCTCTACCTTACCTCCAGTCTTCTCTTCTGTCACACGCAACTCCTCGGCTTCCAGCAGTGGATTTCCAAATTACAGAATCATGAATTCATTGTGTTGGTGGCATGTGAATGTTCAGTTTAGCAACATCATCAATATGTAGAAATTCATTTTCTTTCAGATTAAACCCGTTACTAATCTGTAGCTGGTGAGTGGTGACTTTCGCATAATCAAAAACATTAACGGCAGTATACTTTTGCTGGTCTATGGTGGGAAGGGCGAACCAACCCCACACTGAGACCAGCCATTTTTCTGGTTTCTCTCATTTTGGGGTCCGATGCTTTTTTGGGGGTCCAAATTTTTAATTCTATATTTGGGGTCTGCAACCTCAACTTAGTCTAGGATGAACCACCATGTTCAGAAATAGGGGCAAGCATTTGTTCTTGTCTTGCCATAGAACATCTTAGGTTACATTACAATGCACTTCTTCAGTTAACCCCTAAATGTCCGAACGTCTAGAAACTAGATCACGAACATATTCAAAGCCTTGCAACTTTCTCATACAAACTCGAATGACTTTCATCCAAATCACCTGTGTAAGCCTATTAAATTCTCTACCAATTATAATAAATCTCTTGTGATGGAGAATTGTTGATAATATTGGAGAGGCTTCCAACTGCAAGTATGTCAAATTTGTTGGGTGGATTTTATGCTAGTAATGGTCCTCTCATGTACATCTGACTATCTGAGCCATGAAGTCATCTAGGGTATCTATAACTAAGGTAGGTGGCTCAAAACCCGCACAATACCATAAACCGCTCACTAGACCTATCCAAGCAGGAGGTACATTATAGCTTCCAACCTCAAATTTCTATGTAATCATGGTGTACATTTTAGGGTGAGTAGTTTTGGATACATTATGAGTTCTCCTTCCAAAATTCATAACTAATTCAATATTAATCCAAAATTAATTATTCCAATTGGTATAATTTCCTAAATACTTTGCACATCTTCCAAGATTGATTCCCTTAATAACTCCCTAATGAACTTGCCAATCTGAAATTTGAGCGGTTTTTGAGCGACTTACCTTAATAGATATAAAGTCACTTAGGGTAATCTATGACTAATAGATGACTTTATATCTATTAGTCATAGATACCCTAGATACCCATGAAGTCATCTAGGGGGCTAATATCTATTTGTAAGGCTAACATCTACTAGTTTACAAAAGATTGATACGTTTAGGGGTTAAAAAAAGTCATCTAGGGTAACATCTATGAACATGAAGGCATTGCATTCTATTGGAACCTTGTACAATATCCGGCAGTATATGAGATAGACATCATTAGCATTCTAACATTTTCAAAGAATTTCGTGTTTGTTCCTTTAGACTAGCCATTCTGTGATCATAGTCAAACTACATTGAAATCACCATAAACTGTAGCCCATTGTATTTACAAGAGGCTTTACCAATAATTACTTTTCCAAAATAGTTTTGTAAAATTCATCCAAACATGAGGAAAATTTGTTCAAAATGGATGAAAATTGGTCCAAATGGATGAATGTATCCACATCATTCACCCACCCACAACATATGGTGATTTCAATGTAATAATCTTATACTATTGCAATCTTATGTCAAATTTCACTTTGAGGAAAAAAAACCCTATTTATAGCAATTTATTCAAGAACATTGGTAATGAATTTGTAAAATTTGATTCTATGATTGCGTAGGAAATATCAGTGTGTGCACGTCCTTTTAATAAAGATTTCAAAAAGGTTGCGGAAACATTTTATAGATAATCTAATTTCAAGGTATTACCACCCAAATTTTATAAAATAATTATTTCTAAATTGTAGTTAAATTTTGGAAATCAACCCTCAAGATACAAGGAATTTGGTGCTTTTGAGCATAACGTTGTGTTTAGTTTTTGAGAGTCTAATTACGATTTTTGACAAAATTTGGATGATGACACTATGAAATTGAATTGTCTAAGAAGTAAATTTTGCATTTTTAAAAACCGTTCCTTAAAAGAATGACACATGTATTGATATTTCCTACATGTTTGAGCAATGAAATTGTAAAAAATTATTATCAGAATTCTTTAATTAATTGTCACCTAAGAAATGAAATAAAATCACCATGACTGGATTTCCATTTTCGGAAGGTGAAATTTGGCATGATCTATCAATATTGCATTAAAAACAACGTTGATTGTGAAGAATTGCTATTATAAAGTGATAGATATATATAATTTTTTGTAATGAAAAACAACAATATCCATATCTTAATCATTAACTGCCCAGGGGTCCATTTTTTGAATGATGTACAAATTTCATCCAAAATTTCTCATCCGTCATGCACTTTTTGTAGTGTGGATTTTTTACTATACATTTTATGGGAAGTTAGCTTCATGCATGTGTGATCCCATTAGAAAGGGGATGATTTGTGAAATTTGTATGCCTCATTTCATGTTGCAATGATTCACTAAAAAATTCTAAAATCTTAGTTCAAAAGTGTTCAAAAGTGCTCTTGAAAAAGTCAACTCACAGAATCAAGCATTTAAAAAAGCTCCAAAAATCACAATACTTATAGTGTTACATTTCAACCCATCATAACAAATTTCATCTACAAATTCTCAATATCTTGTTTGTAATTGAATTACAAACTACTTTTGAACTTTAAGTTTCGAAATCTATACAAAAATATTGGTCATGGAAATTATAGATTTAATGGCATAGATAGAATCTAAAATTTACAATGTACAACTTTTTTTCATACATCAAGTTCAAAATATCCCTCTTGATTGCATTTTATAATGCATCTTTACAAAACTGCCCAATTTGGAGAGGGCTATGGGCATTTAGGGGTCAAATCCATGGCAATGTATAATGTCGATGTTTTATAGTGACAAGGCCTTTTATTCTTAGAAGATCTTGCTTTTCATTTTAGAAATACTTTGAAGATGTAGATGGAAAGGGTAAGACAATTTTCAAGTTTGGGATCATAGGTGGTAGGGGGTTTTTTCTAGTGAACCAAAAAATGAAGTCCCACTAAATTGCTATTGAATGTTATGTATTGATTTTCTATTAAAATAAAGAGTAGCATCCATTCAATTGAAATCCAAATGTGCTCTAGTTGAATTAATCCTCAACAATAGCTTAGTTGAAGAAAGGCCCATACCTCTATGTTGAAGAATGTTTTGATATGATCTTGAAAGTTATGATTTTAGAATTATACTCAAAACTTTTTATCATCACGTCCTTAGCAACCAATGGTCATATAATCATAAAGAGTTATGTAAAGCTAATAAAGGTACATCATAGATAGATAGAAACTCCGGTCTCTTTTCAAGGCCGACGTGAATAAAGTGACTCTTTGTAATGACAATGACTTAGTGCCCACAGGACAAAAGGACCATTGGAACAAAACTATACTCGAACAAAACTATACTCAGTCTCCTATTAGGCCCATTAGAAGAAATTTTAGGCCTCCCAAGGGCTGCAAGTTCAGCTAAATAATCATGCAAAAAAAAAAAAAAAAAAACCCAATCTGACGTGGCCAAAATTCGGCAACGTCAAATATTTATGATTATGTTTATTTTTTAATACTTAATTAATTTATTTGGGTGAAAGCACAAAAAACTCTACCAAAAAGTTAGTCTATTATATTGAAATCATTGTTGCTTTGGTCAAAGGCTATAAATTTACAACAAAATATATTGTATTTTGGTTCTAATTTCATGAAGCCCTCTAGAGTTTTGTAAGTACCTAAATACAAATTTTCACAACAAAATCTTCAAAAAATTTACAAAAAATAGTGTTTGAAAATGAATGCCTAAATCCAATTTTAGTTGCAAAATGTTGACCTTAAATACACTTAATGTATAGATGTTTTTTATGACCTTTGAAATACAATAGAATTGAGGTCTTTGTGTAAAAATAAGTAGAAAAAAATGTTTTGATATACCTTTTGCTTGTTTATACCAACTTTGTTGATTGGTATGTAATTACTTTTTCAATTTTGGCGACTTATACATCAATAAAAAATTTAAAACTACTTATTGAAAATCACTTTTTCAAATGTTTTTGGTAGAATTTATAAAAAAAAAAACATATTTTTTTATTTTATTGTTAAGTTGGTTTTTACAAAATTCAAATTTATAATGTATTTTTGAACCTTGCATTGTTGAATGGTCATAAGAATCAGAGGTGGTAGACTTTTTTGTGCTTTCATCCATTTCCATGGCAGTTTTAGCAGCCTTTTGAAGGCCTCAAAATGCTTGTGATAAACACACTCTAGTGACTAATAACTAGATACAAAGTGACCAATAACAAAGTAATCAATACCTAAAGTATGAGCACTTTGACCGGTTGGCCGGTCAATGTGTCATACTATTGGGCCGAGGGGGGTGGGGTTAAAACTAACCAAGCAATGGACAACGATGAGTAAAGGTTGAAGTACATGAATTTGTTAAGACATTGGGATAGTAAATACAATGGAAGAATTGATCAAATTGACCCGTGCAAAACACACAATTTATCACAAAAATGAGCCTAACAAGTGCAACATATCATGAAATCACCCCAAGAGCCCTATGTACTCACAATGCTCCAAAATGGGGTCCAAGCTAGCAATATTTGAGCATATGGAGTGACTTTGCCACTTCACTTCGAAATGACGGCACAATACACAATTCTTAATGAGTTTACAAAATACCACAATTGCTATGAATTCACACCAAATGACCATGAGTACTTAAAGTACGCAAGATATAGTCCAAATAGGTGGAAAATTGGCATATGAAGTGACTTTCCAATCTCAATTTGAACTGGTAGCCCAACACCTATTCCTAATTTAGTCTATAAAATGCCACAATTGCTATAATTTCACACTAGATGACCGTAAGTATTCAAAGTTCTCAAAATGGGCTTAAATGGGTGAGAAAATTAGCATGTGAGGTGAATTTGCACCCTCACTTTGAAATGGCAGCACAATGCCTAACCCTAATTAAGTCTATAAAATGGCACAATTGCTCACAAACCCCCCCACAAACCACTCTAGGTATCAATAATACCTTAATATTGGAGTTGGTTGCACAAAGTTTGAGAAGCAAGAGAAATCTCATCTCTCCCAAGTATCCATTCACCTAATTTTTTCATCACTTAAAACCTAGCCTGATGTAATTTCGACAACACTTCCGCGCTATGCCGCACATTGGGTTTAGGGTAAACCCTAAACCCTAAACCCTTCAACTCCACTGAAGCAGCTTCAAAATCAACTGTGGCATCCCTTACCATCTCATGGTAAGCCTCTCCCTTCTTAGATGCAATGTCTACATCTTCAATGTTGTCGTTGGCCCTTTGGAACTTTGCCACTATGGCCTCAGTTCTACGCAACACACCCTCCTCTTGCGTCACCTTAGTAGCCAACAACACCCTTTCCTTTGCCCCAACCGCACAATCTTCATTTACAGCATGTAACTGCAATCCCACCAGCTTGAGCAACTCCATGATATCCTTCATGTCCTTCTCCCTCTCTGGACCATTAGGAAGAACTTCATTCACCTCTTCCGGAACAATGTCATTCGCGGTCCTCAAAACTGCAGGAAAACTTCCAGCACTAGGATCATGGAAGAGATCATCAATTCCTTCTGCCTTGTATAACTCATCTTCATTATCACCTGTGAGCTCCGCAAGGCCCGAGAGACACAACTTCACATTCTTCAGCCATTTGCTCCGTTGATTCTTGTTAGAGGTCCCTGCAAACTCAGCCCAACTCACAGGCTTCTTCTTGTGCTTCTCCACAATGATACCTCTAGCAAACTGCTTTGCTATTACTTTGGACTTGGGGAGGTCTCGAAGGTACACTATTGGGAAAATTTGTGCAATCCGCTCTAAGATTTCCTCATCTTTGCATTCCCCATAATGATACCCTGATCTACCCTTCCTCCTCTTAGCTAGTCCAAAAACATCTGTCACCTCTTTGTCATGGAGGTCATGAGGAGGCCTCAACTTGTGAGGATTCTTACCTCTACTAGGCAAGCCGTACTTGGTCTCAAACTCTTGAGCACTAACAGCACGTGGTGGAGGATGAGTCTTGAGGGAGGCCAACTTCTCCAATTGCTTGTCTAGTGGGGTTTTCTTCACCATCTCGTCAACATTGCTTGGAGCTTGAGGTGTAGCAAGAAGATCTTCATCTTCGATATCGTCGTAGTCGTCATTGTATGTCTCATCTTCTCTCGAGAAAACCCTGCCGCGAACCATCCACTCATTGCCCTCATGATCCATAGCTTCTCAGCTGCTGAAACACAGGAAGAAGTTGGAAGAAGCTGCAAACTCAGCGTAGTTTATATCGTAGCATCACAAACTGGTGACAGTGCACTCCAAATCGACAACCACTAATAGTACAAGTTGTACAACAGCTGATACAAATAGTACTCAGAACCCTAAACCAAAACAACTAAACTAGTAACACATATTTATGAGGACGTAAAAACGATTCATATTCAACGTGGCGCACAAACAAGCAGAAAATGCACAAACAGATGCATAACAATTGCAAAGAAAGGAAATCGTTTCACTCACCTTGATGCCAAGTCGGACCAAAAATTCCACTTTCGCCCCTAAACCGCAACCTTTCTGAAAGTGCCGCAAGGTTTCTCAAAGCCCACAACCTTTCCGAGGAATGATTCGAAAAGAAAAAAACAGTCAATCTCAGCTGCTAGACACACGAAGAAGTTGGAAGAAGCTCCGAACTTAACGTAGTTAAACCCGTAGCATCACAAACTAGTGACAATGCACTCTGGAGTTGTACCAATAGTAGTACTTGTTAGACAACAAATGATTCAAACAGTATTAAGATCTATTTAATATGTACAACTAGTAATACACGTTTATAAGGACGTAAAAATGGTTCTTATTCGACGTGGCGCACAAACAAGTTGAAAATGCACAAACAGCTACATAACAGTTGCAAAGAAAGGAAATCATTTCACTCACCTTGTTGTCAAGTCGGTCCAATAATTCCACTTTCGCCCTTACACCGCAACCTATCTGAAAGCGCCGCAAGGTTTCCCTAAGCCCGCAACCTTTCTGAGCAATGATTCGAAAAAGAACAAAAAGTCAATCTTAGCTGCTAGATATGGGAAGAAGTTGGAAGAAGCTCCGAACTTAGCGTAGTTAAACCCGTAGCATCACAAACTAGTGACAATGCACTCTGGAGTTGTACCAGTAGTAGTACATGTTAGATGAAAGTGATACAAACCGTACTAAGATCTGTACAATATGTACAACTAGTAATACATGTTTATAAGGACGTAAAAATGGTTTTTATTCAACGTGGCGCACAAACAAGCCAACAATTCCTGTATCTTATTCCACTTTCGCAAGGCTTAAACAATCGATGCTCACGGTGAATTACCCTGAAATATATGAACCGCAACAACCATGACACTTGACCGTATGCCCTTCCAAAAAGCCAATGCCCTCTACACCCCAATGCTCACAACAAGACAAAATAACCCTGATGCTCACAACCCAGCTGAACTCTATGATTCTAACGCACAAGCAAACTGTAGACAACTCAGCGGAAACAAGCAGCAAGTCAAGTACATTGTCTTCTCACCAACTGGTAGAGTTGTATCGGTATTGTAATGCAACAACCAAGCTCTAATTTTGCCACCAAACTCTGCTTCTCGTAGCCGCAAATGCTTGCACTCCTAGCGGCAAGAGCTTGCGCCCCTAGCCGCCAGAACTTCGGCCCTCGTTGCAAAAAAATACGAGAAACACAAAAAAATTCCGCTCGGTGAGATTCGCTGTCAGTCGAAAAGCTACATTCTCTGTCAGTCGCTCTTTTGTCTTTTTTGCCACATGTCCTAAACCGATTGGCACACTATGTACAAATAGTCCACTCTGTACAATACCAGTACAACTCCAAACCCTAATCGTTTTTGAGAGGCAGATGGTGAAATGAGGGCTAAAACCTCCGATACTCCATTTTGGAGAGAAATAATAATTTTTTTCGAAATCCATTGACAAGCCCCTGTGCAACTTAAGGTATTTTAATACATTGTGAAAAGAAAAACCAAAACATGACTTTTAACACATGTTTTGGCGCATTAATTGTAAATGTCCTATTTGTAGGATTTTGCGTTATATATTTCTTTTAGGCATATAGGAATGGTTGAATATGGTAGTTGATGATTGGAACTTTGAATATGAATTTTCAAAATATAAGAATTCAAACTATAACTTCACAAAATGAGTACAATTATGTTAGCACTGAAACTGTGACAGTACAAACATTAAATGTTTGTACTCATTATGATGAATTAGTGAATGCAAGTCAATTCTAATCAAGCAACCTTTAATGAATGCGAGATGTAAAATTACGCCTACTCATCAATTTTTATAAATTATACCAAAAAATAGGGTAAAATTGGCTCAAACTTGCACCCTGCCCTAAAATGCTGCCGTGAGTGCGATTTTGTACAACCGTAGTGTGCTTTCACCCAAAGATGCATTATAAAATGCAACTAACACGAATATTTGGAACTTGATGTATGAATAAAAGTTATACATTTTTATTTGTAGATTCTATCTATACGGTTAGATCTATGATTGCTATCAATAATCTTTTTCTATAAAATTTGAAACATAAAATACAAAATTATTTTGTAATTCAATTACGAATACAATATTGACAATATGTGGATGAATTTTTTTGTGATGGGTTATAATGTAGTACTTTAGGTGTAGTGATTTTTGGAGTTTTTTCGGATGCTTCATTTTCATAGTTTTCTTTTTCCAATATCACTTTTGGACCAAGATCTTCAACATTTTCGGTGAAACACTGCAACACAAAATGAGGCATAATTTTTTCAAACATTAGTTCCTTTTCAATCGAATCACACATACATGAAGCTAACTTCCCATAAATAAATCAGTACAAAAATCTCACCACAAAAAGTGTATGACGGATGAGAAAATACGGATGAAATCTGTACATCTTGCACAATATGCATGGTTCGGCACTTAGGGGTAAATTATGACTATATGTCAGGACTTTGAGACCAAAGTTCGAGATTACTTGAGCACGTGTGATCACTGATGTGATACACGGCCTGGTCCGCCACTAAGTGACCATAGGTACTAAATATTTAACGACCATCCCCTTTGTTTTGAAAGATTCGCACCCTGCAATAACTCAAGGTAATATTGAAAAATCCGTCTCGCAAATTGTAAACCTCGTTAAGTACCTAATCAAGCGTTATTTCCATTGGTCATTGATCAAGTTCGTATCTCATTAAAAGATATATCAATTTCGTTGGTGTTCTCTCCATTTTTTTATCGGACCTTCTATACATGGTTGACTACAAAATGAGTTCACTTTACCTTTAATGCAATTTGGAGGGTCTGAGCTGATCCTATGACTTGGTGGTGCATAGCACAAAGGCCTTTCCAAGAAGGACTCCCACCGCATCCTCATTTCCTCCCCTTCCATAACTACCTTGTACAATGAAAACGTCCATCACGAATAGGGTTATTTCTGAAAAAAAATCTTGCTTCGCTATAGTAAGAAGTTCAATAGGACAATCGAACTACCGAAAGTGCACATTCTTCAACCCCTCTTCATTTTAGTTCCACGTTACATACTCCCCACTTGAATCATGTGGCTTCCCATACATACCTTTGGCCCAGCACTTTCTTCAAACCCTCTTCATCATCAAACAACCTCACGAGCTTCTGTGCTTAAGTGCTGTTCAGCAATACCAGATCTCACAAAAACACAATCGTGAAGATCGGAACGCACACCTTTGAAGTGCATGCTATCGTAGTTTGAGATCCACTTTGCCTAACGTCAACTCTAATCTCGATTGAAACGCAGAAGAGGGTATTGCCTTGTTGCCCTTGTGACAACGTCATTCCAAGTGCCATGCCGCAAGATCGACACTTGAATACCTTCCTCGTAGACTTCATCCAAGCGTTAGTGGTGCCTAGTCCTCCCTCATGCACCATGATAGTCCTACAGTACGACACCCTACCATAGTACTACACCCTTTGACTACATAGGGCAATGTTCTCTGTATCGTTCCAAATTCTCAATATGATAGTCACACTAGTAGGGTTTAGGGTGTCACGGGACACGGTGTCTAAAGTCAGATTTGAATGTAGTACTATGATACAATCATAGCGCATGAGGGAGGACTAGGCACCACTAAGACTTGGATGAACTCTATGAGGAAGGTATTCAACTGTCAATCTTGCGGCATGGCTCTTGGAGTTTGGTTGTCACCTCATCTTAACGCCGCATGCTACAAAAGCCTTAGAAACCCTAGAATGCTTATATTTTTCTAGTAGAGCCTTTGGAAGGTGAGTGTGTGCGAGACGAGCTTACCTCTTCAACACCGTATTCATTAAATTGGGAGTTTCCATTAAATTGGGAGTCAAATTGATGTATGCATGTTGTAGATCTGATAGTGAAATGATCATGTGATGTAGATCAATTTGACTCCCAATTTAATGGAAACTCCCAATTTAATGAATACGGTGTTCTTCGCAAACTACGTGTGTTTATCTTGTTTATGAGTGACTTAATAAATTGCATGCTCATCTTTTTCTAGAAAAACCAAAGCATGCATCCACAAAGCAGGGGACGAATAGGCAATATCATCTCAAGTGTTTCAATCGGGACTAAAGTTTAGGGTTTAGACTGGCTGGATCTCAAGTTGCAAGAGTATGCACTTCAAAGGTGTTCGTTACGATCTTCACGATTGCGTTTCTGTGAGATCTGATGTTGCCAAACTGCACTTGAAGCACAGAAGCTCATGAGGTTGTTTGATGATGAAGACGGTTCAAAGAAAGTACTCGGCCAAAAGTAAATACGGGAAGCCACTTAATTCAAGTGGAAAGTGTGTAGCAAGGACCTAACATAAAGAGGGGTTCAATAAAGTGCACTTTTGGTGGTTCGTTCGCCGCCATGGACTTCTCAAGATAGTGAGACAAGATGTTTTTCATGAATAACTTCATTCGTGAAGGAGGTTTTCCTTGCACAAGGTAATTATAAAAGGAGTAGGAAATGAGAATGTGATGGGAGTCCTTCTTGGAAAGTCAACTATGCTGTGCACAACCAAGTTCTAAGATAAGCTTCTAGCCCCTCCATTGCATTTGAACTAAACTCATATTGTTTTCAATCAGGTATGTAACGTCTGCAATAAAAGTCAAGGCGACACCAAACCAATTTATATATCTTTTTGTAAGTCATGAACTTGATCTCTTGTTAATGGAAATAACGGTGCGTTATGTACTCATGACCAGTTCACTCTTCGCGATTAGATTATATATTTATATATATATATATATATATATATATATATATATATATATATATATATATATATATATATATAAATATTTATGCCAATAATGTTCACACAATGAGCCATACATACTTTATAAGCCTAGAGCATTAGCGCTAGCAGCCTACAATATATCCAAAGTTTGTAGCATCCAAACAAAATTCAAACTAAGGACATGTCTTGGTCTATACAAAGCAAAATTCAAGACATTGGATTCTACGGTCTAGGCTAGGTTTCAACTTCCACTTGAGCATGGATAGTCCTGTTAAATCCGCCTAATATCGCGGATGTCCCTGAAATGTTCCACGTTCCGCGTCCCACTGTTGCTCATAAAAGCGTTGCTCTATCAGCCGCCTTTCATTCTCTTCTTCTTCGCTCCGTCTTATTGCTTCTTGAAGATCTCTTTCATACTCATCATCTTGATGGTACTGACTCGATGGCCCAGAAGCATATCCGTCAGGGGGGCCGTCTGCAGCACTATACATATCTCTACCAAAACTCACGGGTGCACCGCTTCCTGAGCTTTCGCCGGGGCCAGAATAAATAGGAGTATGGCTTTGAAACCCATGATGTCCAAAATCGTTGTGGGTCCTCTCAGGAGAATATGCTCGTGGAGTACTGTATCTGTCCGGATATGGAACCCGTTCATCATGGTGTACCGCGTATGCATTATCATCGTAGCCATGGCTAGCTCCCCTCTGATATCCCCTACCTACTGGATCTGAAGTTCCATGATAATTTTCATAGCCATGTTGAGGAGCAGTTCCAAACGTCACGGGATAGTTCTCAACGTCGCGTTCCCGATATGTATTGCGTGGACGTACTTCCCATTGCGAGGTGTCGTCATCAGGAACATCAACGTTTGTCGCATGCGCTGTACGATTAGACCATTGCGGCACACAGTCACTCAGTCTAGTCCAATTGGTGGCAATAAAGTTTTGTGAACGATTCAAACGTTCAACGTTTTTTCCATTCACCGTACTCCAATCCACATCCTTGTGCAGTACAATCTCAGCCCAAACCATTGACATTAGGCCATATTTCATGATGGTTGGTTTGGAGTTAGGCAACCCCACGAAATCGTGCACCTCCCAATACCGTTGTCGAAAATGGTTGCTCTGGCACGTCGTAGTTGGGCCTTCCCAACGAGGGCCAGACACTATCATTTGAGCTCGTGGCCAAATCTTGGCTAAATGCGTCATCTTCACGTACTCTTTGCATATTTTTAAAGTCCACGTTCTCGCCGGCTCCGTGTCCCATCCCGACTCCGCAACACAATTGGGGTCATTGACTTGATCCCAATTTATAACTTGAGGAGTCCCTTGTGAAGATCTCCTACTACTGCTGCTTCGCTGGGACATCGTGGGAAGTCAAAGCAACGCCAAGAAACCGCGTGGAAGGTAGAAGCGCAACGTGGTGCAGACGTCCTCAAATAAAGTCAAACGTGCGTACAGCGTGACGCAGTGACTCAAAAAACACGTGACAGAGTCGATGCAGGTGCACGCGGACGTTCACCATGCCCACCGCCTCTCTGAGCGGACGAAGAAAGCCGTCCGCCATTTATACTGTCCGCCAAGGGCGGACGAAGCGTACAGCGGACGCCAGCCCGATCGGACGGCCTCGATCGGACCGTACCAGATCCATCGGACGGCGTGCGTGCGGACATTCTCATCCGACGGCCGCTGTCCGCGCGTACGTTTCGACCCTCGAATCGGACGGGCAGGGGCGCACGATCGCGTGGCCAAATCGGACGGCCCTCGCCGGGTCCGCATATCGGACGGACCACGCCGGCCCGACGGATTGATCGGACGGACAGGCGCGCTCGCACGACGTCGATCCATCGGACGGCGGAGCGGACGCCGGATCGGACGGCAGTGCGGATGGCAGGAATCGGACGGCAAGCATCGGACGGCGTGCGCGAGGAGCCTAGGGGGTTTCTCCAAAGTATTGAGTTTTGGTGTTTCTCTCCCTTCCTCCTCGTCCAGCCCAACTCCTTGGGTCTACACGCACTTCAAGAATCCTCGCGGACTTCGAGGACTATTTTGAGTACGGTCAAAGAATGTTCCAACATTTATTGTGCTTCGCATTGAATTCTTGTAGTGCTTCACTTCTAGGAGAGCGGTCCGTCCCACCTCTTTCATGATGGCTCTTACCTCTCCATTGTTAGCTAACTCCCCCCCCCCCCCCCCCCACCTTGCCCTTCTCCCTTTCCTCCTTTGTGCATTCTCCCTCCCACTTTTGGTCAATTTCATGACTTGACTTGTAATTACTTACCAATTGAATAAAGAAGCGAAATATTCAAAATATGAATTCCACTTCGAATTCCATAAGTTACCGTGTATGTGTGTGCGTATGTGCATGCAAGTATACATGATGGTAGAACGTTGTGCAAGGCATATTATCATCTCTAGTAAGCTTGGAATAATAATATATGCCAATTGGTAATATAAAACACATGTGGCATGCCATTTTCATGATGGTGCAATATCGTGGAAGACATGTTTGTAGTGCATGTATATTCGTAAGTGCTTCCATGTATATGTACATACAAATATCCACCCACATATTTACATATACATACATACATATATCCATACATACATATGTGTATATGTATATATTTATGCTCGTGTATTTCTATGTTTATATAGATTTACATATCCACGATATAAATATATTGTGTACACATGTGCGATTGGATGAATAATATTCTATGGACAAAATCATAAAATAGGATCTTATTTGTTATCAAGGAAATTGTAAACGTTAGGCATTGGCGGAGAAATCCTGTGATCGATCAAACTACTTCTATCTATCTTAACCCCTAAAGGTCCTCACCTCTTTTCTAAAAGTCGAAGCACTATAATTTGCATACTTCAAATATCACATGGTATGATTTATATTTTTTCATAAACAGTCATTAACAATATGAAGGTATGGCAAAATTTTCAACATGATTCAAAAATATTTTGAATATTTACAAATTTGATTATGGAAACAAGGGAAAAATTCAAAATAAATATAGTTTTGTCAAATTTAATATCAAAAATTATATTTAAGGTACATAAAAGTTATATTTACAAAGAGTAAAAGACTGAAAGTGAAGAAATTAAAAGAGACATATGATAGAAGCATCTTTAGTAATCCCTTTGCATTTTGAACAATCGAAATTCAAATTTCACGACGGTGAAATATCTTCAAATGAAGTCTATTCTCCAATCCCAACGGTCAAAAGATGTATCCTAACTTAGCTTAATCATCTAATGATAACACGAACTACAATAAAGTTAAAACACTTGATTTTTGGGGCGTTTGAATAAAAAACAAGCATAATATGGTTGATTGGGCATTTCGGGGTTAATGTTGGTTTAATGTTGCCTTTGACAACAATCAATATACACTTTTATAAAAAATTTACCTTTCGGATTGGTTTATTTTTTTAATTAAAGTTTACACACGCACAAATTTGTATGTATCCAATTAGTCTTAAAGTGTTATGTATTTTCTAATAGAAAATGAACTTTTTAAAATTATGAAGGTTAAATATTTGAAGGAATTCATATTTTAATGGACCATGGACAATCACAAATTTTAATTATTGTACGAAGTCGCCGTATGTGATGGATGTACGCATGAGCAACCATCCAATATTTAGAATATGAAGGCGAGCGTCAAAGGGTTAAACCCTAAAGGTCCTCACCTCTTTTGAAAAAGTCAAAGCGCTATAATTTGCATACTTGAAATATCAAATTGTATGATTTATGATTTTTCATAGAGAGTCATTAAAATTATGAAGGTATGGCAAAATTTTCAAAATGATTCGAAAATATTTTCAATATTTACAAATTTTATTATGTAAACAAGGGAAAAATTCAAAATAAATATAGTTTTGTCAAATTTAATATCAAAAATTATATTTAAGGTACATAAAAGTCATATTTAGAAGGAGTAAAATACTGAAAATGAAGAAATTAAAAGAGACCTATGATATGAGCATGTTTAGAAATCCCTTTGTATTTTGGACACTCAAAATTTTAATTTCTCGACGGTGGAAAATCTACAAATGAAGTCTATTCTCCAATCCCAACGGTGAAAAGATGTATCATAACTTAACTTAAACATCTAATGAAATCACCAACTACAATAAAGTTAAAACACCTGATTTTTGGGGCGTTTGACCAAAAAACAAGCATAATATGGTTGATTGGTCCTTTAGGGGTTCAGGGTCATCTGCAGAAGCACCTCGGACGGCGGTTTTAGACGACGAGATCGGACGAACTGAATGAAATGGAGCGCGCTGATCGGTCGGACAGGATCCATCGGACGAAACCCTTGGATCGGACGACAGAGCGGACGCCTGATCGGACGGCAGAGAGGACGCCGGATCGGACGGAAGTGCGGACGGCAGGCATCAAACGGCGTGCGCGAGCAGCCCAAGGGGTTCTCCAAAGTATTGAGTTTTGGTGTTTCATTGCTCTTCCTTCCTCCTCCTCCTTGGGTCTACACGCACTTCAAGAATCCTCGCGGACTTCGAGGACTATTTTGAGTACGGTCAAAGAATGTTCCAACATTAATTGTCCTTGGCATTGAATTCTTGTAGTGCTTCACTTCTAGGAGAGCGGTCCGGACCACCTCTTTCATGATGTCTCTTACCTCTCCATTGTTAACTAACTCCGCCCCCCCCCCCCCCCCCCCCCCCACCTTACCCTTCTCCCTTTCTTCCTTTGTTCATTCTCCCTCTCACTTTTGGTCAATTTCATGACTTGACTTGTAATTACTTTCCAATTGAATAAAGAGGCAAAATATTCAAATGTAAAGGCAATAGAATGAAGCATTGCGTTCCAATTTGAATTCCATAAGAGTTAGCATTTCTTTATGCATACATTACTTCGAACCTACTAGAGTGACTTCATTCAATGGATTCACAAACATAATTTAAGAGGGAAAGACCACGTCAATTTTCATAAACAAATTATCACACAATATATGTAACAATTTATATTTTACAAACCTAGTTAGAGGGGAAAACTTGAAATTAAATTAGATTTGAACCTATTGTATGCATGTTCATATGAATAGTATATATGAAATTAAATTATAGTTGAACATATTGAATGCACATGTATGTACCTTTATATTTACATACATATAAATAAATCTTATTGTATGTGTATGTGCATGCATGTTTATGGTTTATATTAATATGTACATCTATAAATGGTCGACACATCCATCCATATATCTATATATATATATATATATATATATATATATATATACGTATATATGCACATGTATTTTTATGTATACATAAATTTATATGAACAGAATATAAGTATATTGTGTACGCATGTGCGAATGTATGAATCATCTTCTTTGAATAATGGAGCCCGTAATATACTCTGAAATTTGTTATTAGCAAAAATGAAATAGTTTCAAAATGGAACGATCTTGGTGCCATGTTATTGTTCATTGTGTCAAAGGTTGGTGGTTTTACATTTTGGGACTCTTAACAGTAAGTCATGCATGTTACATTGTTGTGTGGCAACATTTGTTAAAATGACTTCACTTAGTCACTATTCTTATATGATCTCAACCATTGAAATTCACTTCTTTTTGAATCCCAAGTCATTTTATATTCATACAACTTAATTCGTATTCGTAACCGTTGATCTTAAAGTGTGGATTGAATCTAAAATTCATATGTGTAACCTAAGTGCCCAATCAACCATATTATGCTTGATTTTTGGTCCAACGTCCTTAAAATCTAGCGTTTTAGCTTTTATGTAGTTGGAGCTTTCGTTAGATGTTTAAATTATGTTATGATACATCTTTTGACCGTTGGGATTGGAAAGTAGAAAATCTATTGAAGTTATTCGAACTTTGAGAAATTTGAAATTGGAGTGTCCTAAATACAAAGGGCTTTCTAATAATGCTCGAATCATAGGACTCTTTTATATCTTTTGCTTTCATACCTTTACTATATGTAAATGTAACTTTTATCTACCTTAAATAAAAAACTTGATATTAAATTTGACAAAAGTATATTTATTTTGAAATTTTGTCGTGTTTACATAATAAAATTTGTAAATATTCAAAATATCTTCCAATCATGTTGAAACTTTTATTATACCTTCATATTGCTAATGACTAGGAATGCAAAATTATAAATCACCCAATGTGATATTTCAAATATGCAAATCCTGTGATCGATTTCACCATACCAACATGTTGCGTTGTCCTCAAAGGGTTAACCCCTAACGGCCCAATCATGCATATTTTGCATGATGTACGGATTTGGACTCCGATTTTTCATCCATCATGCAGTTTTTGCAGTGTGGATCTTTTACTTAAACTTTTATGGGAAGTTAGCTGTGTGCATGTGTGATCCGATTAGAGAGGGGATGATTTGTGAAATTTTTATGCCTCATGTCATGTTGTAGTGTTCCACCCAAATTTTCGAAGATTTTAGTCTAAAAGTGGTCTTGAGAAAGTGAAGTACTAAAATTAAGTAACCAAAAAATCTCCAAAAATCACTACACTTAAAGCATTACATTTCAACCCATCACAAAAGATTTCATTATTAGATTGCCAATATCTTATTCGTAATCATATTCCAAAAGAGCTCTAAATTTGAAGTTTGAAAATTAATACACAAAAATTGGTGATAGCCATTGCAAATCCAACCGTATGGATAGAATCTAACATTCATGATGTACAACCTTTATTCATTCATCGAGTTGAAAATATCCCTCTTAGTTGCATTTTATAATGCATCTTTGAAAAACGGCCAAATCTGAAAAGGGTTCGAACGTTTAGGGGTTAATAGGAGTCTTTGGCTCACTTAATCACGATCATTGGATTCCTCATGGCATTTAATCCGTTCTGGGAAGTAGTTGAGTTGAACAACTTCATGAAATCTGACTATCGGCGGTCCGAACGGACGAATCGGACGGCTGTATCCGACGGCGGATCGAACAGCGTGAAGCGGACGGCATTTCGGGCCCCGGAGCGGACGGCGATCAACGGACGGCAAGCATCGGACGGCGGCAGTGAAAGAAAAATTTGCTTGGAGGAAGAGTCCTTCCTTCATTACGTCTTCTGATCAGCTACTTTGACTAGGTAAACCTCTAAATGCCTACACTGCTATCCCAGTTTCTTTTTTAAAATTATAACACGATAAAAAAAAATTGCATTTGTGGGCGTCCTTCAAATGAAAAAATTGTCATGCGAATTCTCTATTATTATGAGTTTTGTAAAAAGTATAAATAGAGAAGTGAAAGAAAACCGAGTGTGGAAAAAGTATTCTACATGGAAGTCAACAAGAATGGAAACGTGAATAGAGTTATATATATTCATGTAGTAGCCAAATGGATAAAAAACAGTCATGCAATATCAATATTCATCGAACGAGTACGTCTACGCTGACTGTCATGAGTGATTGTACCGCCTGCCTGAACCTCTGAATCTATCGCAAGCTTCTTTTCAACGTTGTCTTGAGATGGTTCCCAATTGTCATCCTCGTCGGCCTTTCGTTTCCCCTTGCGAGAACGATCCATATCCACCTCTCTTGCCTTAAAAACCTCCATGTACTTCTCCACACGACCGACAACAAGAGTTACAGTTTGCTCAGTTTCCCCAAATGTCGTTGACCAGTTCGATGTCAACATATGACGTCGCCACATTTCGATGACGTCATTGATCCTCCTATCAAATGCACCTGCAACATCCGCATAGGAATTCTCCTCATCAATGAACATGTCCTCGGTCGTTGTGGCACGAAGCCTAGCCGCCTCCTCCAACTTTGAAAGGACCAGAGCTCTGCCAATCAACGTACGGTCATACGTTCCGTGTTGTTCTCCTAAGACGGGACCAGATGCCTCGTACCACGTGTTATCATCTCTCTTTTTTACTTCATTCTTTGGGAATCGGAAGAACTTTTTGTGATGTACGCTCCAATGTCCCCCAAAGTTGCGGCAAAACACCTCCCGGTCCGCCTCGTTCACAATTGCACGTGCTCGCACTTCGATCTCGTAATCTCGGGTCATCCAAAAAAGTTCGTCCTTGTCCATAAAATCTTCTACCTGAGACCCTTCTGCGTGCAAATGGTACAAGTGATGGCAGTCGAAGTTAACATCCCATACCAATGGTTGACCCCAGTTTTTGTAATTTAGAAACTTCTTCGGTTTTTGGTCCAGAGGAAGGTTCCACTGGTTGTATTCATGACCAGATGGCATAAAGGCGCGAAGGCCCATCATTTCGTAGAATCTGACATGTATAGGAGCATTGCACAAGGGACACCAAGAGCGTCGTAAGCAATGTTCCGCAACGCACTTAATATGAAAGGTATGCTGACATTGTCCCAATTGGATCGCTCCTTCTGGACCAAACCCATATTGACACAAGCAACATGTCTCTTTCAGAAAGTCGGGAGCTGGATTACATGTATGAACCACCATCTTCTCCTTCTCCAACAAATGCGAGGAAAACATGTTATATGGCATCCACCCTTCTTCGATCGCCGAA
Source organism: Pohlia nutans (assembly GCA_022496805.1). NCBI lineage: Eukaryota > Viridiplantae > Streptophyta > Bryopsida > Bryales > Mniaceae > Pohlia > Pohlia nutans. The sequence continues at coordinate 22,015,621 of CM040094.1, forward strand.
GCCCAATCCATGTTGTTTGTTTCCAGAGAACCACAAATCCCATGTGTCCGTGTCATCATCACGTCAACATCAGCCCACATGGTAAACGTAGTCATTGTACGTGCTCCAGGCAGCGCGGCTTGTCGATCAAATAATTCTTGCACCCTCCTCAAACTTCCTAGCATACAAGAGAGATTCCCACTTTTTTTCTCCTCGTACTGGAACATCAAATACAACTCATGCGCGACCAATTCATCCACATCCTTTAATTGGTGGACATAACTCAACCAAGGCAGGCTTTGCTCACGAGGTGGTATGGGCATCTCCTTGTCACTTTTCCAGAAAAGTAATTCACACCTCGCTATATCCCTGTCAATCTCTGCTTGATGCAATCGTTGTCTCAACGTCTCGATCTCACGGTTACTGGCTTCACCGGCTTCGGTTGGTGGCCTTTTCCAAGGTTCTTCCTGCATCCTATCAACCGCCACGAATACCTCCGCTACACCTGGCCGCTCTAGCAAATTTGAAGGATCCTGTTCATTGTGGAGGTCACCGTCGGAGGTTTGGGCATCCAAAGGAAGGGGCAACTGCTCCGATGGCGGTATAGTATCTTTAACCACTGTTTCGTCTGAAGTTTGGACATCCAAAGGAAAGGGCAACTGGTGCGATGGAGCGAGAGTATCTTCAACCACTGTCTCGTCCGAAGTATGGGCATCAAATAGAAGAGACAATTGGTCTGATGGGGAAAGAGTTTCTTCAAGTACTACTCCGTCCAAAACCTGCGCATCCAATGGAAGAGACAATTGGTCCGATGGGGCAAGAGTTTCTTCAAGTACTGCTGCGTTCGAAGTGTTGGCATTCAACGGAATAGCGAGCTGCTCCAAAGGGACGAGATATTCTTGAGGTAATACTTCTTGTTTGTAGTTTCTTCTCGCAGCTTCTCTACTTCTTCTATCAACTGCCAATTCATCATCTGGAGATGCAGGGTCTTCAAATGGTTCTTTATGATGGTCGACTGCAGTTGCTTTATGGTTTCTCTCGCCAAGCGCTCAAATCCCCTTGCACATTCCGTTGTTTCTTTTAGTCTCTTCGTGAGCTCATCAACACGCTTCGCCTTTTCGATGACTGGCCCCCAACGGCCCAATTTTTTCTCAATTGATTGGACATCTCTAGCGAGCTGTGGTGCGATTGTACGAAAGAAAGTTGTTACGTCCATGGCTTTTACCAAGTTCACGTACACGTTCTTCGAAAGAAGTTTCAATGAACCTAGATCACTTTCCAAGTCGGGGAACTCGTCGGACAGTTCCCACTGCTCTGCTTCTGCAATTTCACCCACCTTGGGAACTTTCTCCGCCAATTGCCAGTACAAGATCATTAGATCCTCAATAGGCATTCTCTTTGCCTCACAAGTCCCGCAATTTCCCCAACGTCCATTTGGATCCCGAATTAGTGTATCCGTGTCATCCGGACATGCGCGTTTCTCGCTCGGAGTCGAGGAACTTGGATTGCTTGGACCGCCCTTTCCCACCTCAACCGCCCAGTCCGTTCCAAAGTTATACTTTTCTTGGCGGCCCTCCGTGGTAATTGTATCGGACCTCAACTTCTGTTTCCCCTTTGATTCTGTAGTTCCCTGAATTAGCGTGGATGGGTTATGCGGCAACAGTTCCTCGCCCTCCTTGCACGGTACCGATCGAGACGGAGAAGTTGCAATATCTTCGACTTTGTCTTCTAAGTCCCATTGAACTTTGACTTCTATTTCCTCCCGTTCAGCATTGACTTCGGTTTCCACACTTGCATCCAAATTGTCCAAAGCGGCCATAGGTAGTGCTGGTAATTTAGCGGTCTTTGGTTTGACTTCCACTCGAGTGACTCGACCTGAGCTGCTTGTAGTCCACGTGCCCGTTTTCTTTAAAGAGACCAACATCTCTTTTGTGCTTGTAGATGCTGGATCATACAAATCAGGAATATCTCGCTGCCCGTCTGCCAACTGAATTGGCATTGATTTAATTGTAGGGTATGTACTCCAATCCACCTTGTGCTCCAACCTTAATTCCATTTAGACCATTGCCAGTGTGTTGTAGTTGAATGTTCCCTTTGACTTCGAACGAGGTCCAAACAATGCCCTCCATACGTCTTCCGCTCGGTGAAAGAAATGATCATCTTTGCACAAGTTTGGTTTGGCAGTAAAGGTTTTTGCCATCAATGGTAATTGATCCCTCGGCCACAGTTTACCAATGTGCGACAGTTTGACTTAATTTCTGCAATCCGCGGCAGACCAATATTCGTTCTTAACTTCTTCCCATCGTGGTGCGGCTAGAATAGTTGGGTCGTCCAATACGGCGTAATCGATCGCATGCGGGGCTTCCTTAGGCTTGTTCCTTCTAGGCCCAGCATTAGCATTCGGAATGTGACCCTCACGTTGGTCATCGGCCATTGCTTAGCGATGTGTAAATGCACCGTGTGCAATTACCGAGACAGAATGCCGCGACGAGGTGAATCGATCGTGTACCCTAAACCGTGAGGTAATCCCGCGATAATGTGAATCAACCGTTTGCGTAAAAACCCCGTGAAAATGTGTAAAAACCGTCTGTGTAAGAAAACCGCGATAATGTAAGTGACCCGTCCGTGTGAAAATACCGCAAAGATATGAATAAAGTGTGTAAGATGCTTATTGTGACCAACCGGTGATTGGTCACAATAAGCATATGACCTCTCACCCCTGTAGTAAATAAGGCCAGGAAGTCCACAAAGGGAATTGCCAGCAACCTGATATAGGAGTGAGAAGTGAGAGGAAATGGGGCCGGACGGGCCTTCCATACTACCGTCCGCCCGAACCAGCCCGTCCGCCCGTCCGAACCGGGCCTGCCGTCTGACCTGTCATCCAGAGCGTGCTGCCCGTCCGATCATCGTCGTCCGATAGGGTAGCGGCGGCGGACCGTAAACCCTAAACCGAAACCCTAAGGCGTCCGTTGTTTTGGTGCGTCCGATGCATCGCGTCCGATTCTGCCGTCCGATTCTGCCGTCCGATCCAGGCCGTCTGATCCAGCGCGTCTGGTCGAGCCCGTCCGATGCACCCCGGCCGATCCAGACCGTCCCTCTAGTGCGTTCGATCCAGCCCGAATCGATCGGACGGCATATCGGACGGCACAGCGGACGGCATAACGGACCAGCCAGGCTGTCCAACGGCTAGTTCGGCAGATGGTACTATAAAGCATGAAGGTTTTGTTTTGGTGAGTTCATTCGAACTCACCAGTTGTCAAGGGCTGTGGGCAACCTTTTGGTATCCCTTGCTTGACCATTACCGAGTTTGAATGCGCGGTTGTCAAATTCTGTTCGGAATTTGACAACTATTGTATTTTACATACAGGATACATTTTTTCGTCGCGCGATCACGAGGTACTGCACGCCGTCACTTAGAACTATTGGGTAGCGAAACCTAAACCCGCTTGAACCTTTCAAGATGCCCAGCGATTGGGAAGATTGGTATGTGGATATAGCCCCCGGAAAAGTGAAGTGCTTACTATGTGCAGCACTTTTTGCAAGGAAGGGGGCGAGGATGTTGAGTCACCTTGGATACCGGAACGCATCAGGAAACCGTGACACTGGCGTCGGTATATGCAAGAGACTTACACCGCAGATTAAAGGGCTCTTTCTTAATTGCAAAGGAGATCCTCCTAAGCGTCCAAATCTAGATCTATCCGATGAATGTCGCACTCCGAGAGCGGGAAATGTGGACATGATGGAGCTTTGCACACCGCAATCGCTGGATCGAGAGTCACGCAATGGACCACAAGAGATTCCAAATCAGAGGTCAGGTTCTAATACAAATGAAACTACCGCGAGCAGACCACCATCCACGGAACATGACAGTGCAGCTGGCAGGGCCGCCCGTCCATTGCGACAAGCAGGAATACCTGAGGGTTTTCAGGAAGACAAACGAAGGGAGTTAGACAAGATATGGGCAAGGTTCTTTTACGAGGCGAATATCCCTTTTGCGATAGCACGGAATTCAACTTTCAAAGAGGTCGTACGGAGGACTTTTGGTTTTTGGGGACCATACACACCACCCTCTTACAATGACTTACGGAAGAAACTCTTGATGCAGGCCAAGAATGAGCTAGGGGTGGTATTGGAAGGTAAAATGGTAGATAGCATTCGCAAGTTTGGGGCCACGTTGACATTTGATGGATGGAGCTCGTGCACAAACCAACGATTATTCAATTGCATGATAGTGTCTGCGGTAGGAGAACACTTTCTTGGATCGGTAGACACTTCGGGACATTCGAAGACAGCAACGTACCAAGCGACCATCATAGAGAAGTTCATTGAAGGCGTTGGATCGCAGAACGTGGTGCAAATTGCAACGGACAACGCATCTGTCATGAAGGCAGCAGCGGATCTCGTGACGAACAAATATAACCACATATACTTCCAAGGATGTGCTGTTCACGCAATGAACCTGTTATTGGGGGACATCGCGAAGGCAAACTGGATAACTCACGTGTTGAAGGAGGCCCGGACGATCGTGACGTTTATAAAGAAGAGACACATGCCTCTTGCAGTATTTCGAAAGCACGAGAAGAAGTTCAGCCTAGTATTGGCAGGGAAAACTAGATTTGGATCAAATTTCATGATGGTGGATCGATTACTCGAGGTCAGACAGGCCTTAGAGCAGTCAGTTGTGGACAAATAGTGGACGTCCTATGTTGTCACACTCCGAGACAAGCGGGGGGGGGGAGGATCAAAGCGCGCACTATCTCTCGAGATGTCAGAAGGTATATACTGGATGATCACTTTTGGCAAAGATGCACTAACTTTCAGGAGGTAGTTGCACCGTTGATGTATGCACTGCGGGATTTTGACAGTGGGGAACCTGGTATGGGCAAAATTCGACACATCTTTCACAATGTGGAGAAACACATTGAAAGGGTGAAGGATGAGTTCTTTCCATTGGACGGTGGAGAAAGCATTGATGTGGAGAAGCACTTCCGCGACCGATGGGCATTGGTCAGAACGGATTTACACGATGCGGGTGCACTTTTGAATCCGTATTTGCTACACGATAAGGAACTCGCAGACAATTTAGATGCCATCACAGCATGCAAGCGTGTGCTTGGGAAATTATGTTCTCCAGAAACATATCCGGATGTGGTGCTAGAGTTTTTGGCATTCCGTCACAAGGAACCGCCATTCAACAATATGTTGGATCCGAAACAACAGAAGTGTTCGCCTCATGCATGGTGGGATTTTGAAGGGGCATGCGGAAAGCTCATCGCACCAATAGCACGGAGAATCCTAGCCCAAACCGTGTCATGGTCATCATGCGAACGCAATTGGAGTAGTTATTCTTTCGTGCACAACAGGTCTCGGAATCGCCTCCAACAAAAGAGGGCTGAAGATTTAGTGTATGTGTACACAAATTCAAAGCTCCTCGCAAAGGCTAAGAGAAAGGATGAGAAGAAGTGGTACGACGAAAATGTATCATCAGAGGATTCGGATTCCGCTTCAGAAGAATCGGATGGAGATGATGAAGGCGATTGGGTGGGTAATCATGCATCAGACGATGATCGCTGGGCTGATGTGCCTCTTGATGATTGGAGTGATCAACTCTCTCCACGAAGGCCGGATTCGTCTCCAGCAAGATTTGGTCGATCAAGCCACGATGTATACGAGTTTGCTGAGGATGGAGAGGAGGGCAATCACGTGCAAGCATCAAATGCCGACGATACCGGTGTGAATGTCAGAGAAGAGGACAATTCAATTCCGGCGTTGGGTGAAGAAGAGGGAGACAAACGTGGTGAAGATGGTGGCACAAGGATTGACACTGTGCAGGAGGGTGTTTTGAAAGACCCCAAAGATTCTCAGTTGGAGCTTTCTCCTGGACGAAAGGCCACAATGGTGAACAATGGCCATTCCAAATGGAAAGGCATAGAGGAAGATTTTGGTCCAATCAGTAAGAGTCCGTTGAAGTTTGGAGAGAGAGATTCTCCTCGTGGACCCCGTCTTGAGGACCAAATGCAGAGGACCGCCCTTGCATCTAGAGCCTTATTTGATAATTCTAAAACACCAACACCCCTAGTTCCACTTGCATCTTCAACGGGATTGGTATCCCTTTCCAAAGCGGTGATTAAACGTGTGAGAGAATCGGATGGAGATTTGGAAAGCGACGGAAATTTGCCTTTATCAGTAGCTATAATAAAGAAGCCATCAGGTGTGCCCCCAAGGCACAATCAACGGCCAATGCAGAAGATGACGGTGAAGGAGACACTTGTGGGACCGAAACATATATCATCGAGTGGAGAGAAATTTGGCGCAATAGGAAACGGCAGCGCTAAACGAAAAAGGCTCATGCAACCATTTGCTGCTTCTCCGCCAAAGCCAGGACGAGTTAAAACACCCTTTGACGCAAGTGGATCCACATGGAAAATGAAGAGTATCCAACCAGTAAAGAAGGAGAGAAAGGAAAACGAGTATTACTCTCACAGTGACGACGAGTCATATGATGCAGAGGACAATAGCGGAGCAGAGGTGAAAGGAGATTCTGATTACAAGGCAGATTGAAAACTCAATAGCATTTATGTATTTTCGTAGAGTTTTTATTATAAGATATTCTAGTATTCAGTAATTGTAGTTGTTTGGACAGGAGATAGATTTTATAAGTATATATTTCTGTAGTGATATGTATGACGTACATGAATAGAGGGCAATATTTTGTTGACGTTCCCTTTATTGAATGTTTGTTTACCTGCGAAATATAATATATGACACTATTTTTATGTTTTATGTTGTTGGAACGAGAGTGGCTATAACCCTAAACAACTAAACAAGGTCGCTATATTTTTATTACAATGAGGCTCCAGTGACTTAATGAGACTTTAATTTATATTTTCCACCATTACAATCACCCTAGAACGGCCTCAAGTGTTCAGGGTGTAGTCCTTGAGAACCCCTAAACCAGCCTGGCCGTCCTCTAGTTGTCCGCGTGCCGTCCGCCCGCCCGGTCGTCCGTCCTGCCGTCCGCCAGGCTGTCCGCTCTGCCGTCCGCCATCAAACTCCGTCCGTCGAGCCGTCCGCTACGCTGTCCGCTAAGCCGTCCGCAGGGTAAAAATGGCAGCGGATAAAGTAAATCACCGTTTACCCAGCGGACGCTGGCGTCCGGCCGCTCGGACGCGACGTCCGGACGTCCCGACGTCAAACCGGACGCGATTTGCTCCAAAGACGTCCAAAGTGACAACCCTGAAGAAGATTGCCCAAGCCCTCAGCGAAATTCCGGGAGCAGAGGACGTTTGTACACGAGTCCCTCATTTAGAAGGGGAGGAGCTCTTTGGATCGGTGAAAAGGAAGCTCGACCTCCCGATTGGATCGGAAGGTGATTCCCATCGCCCGGACAAAGTTAACTTCTCACATCCTCGAGTCCAAACAAGATCCGCTTCTGCGAGAGTGCAACTTCAACCGATTGCTGAGGTTACTTCTCCAATGCCACACGTCACGCACGTGCAAGAAACGGACCGCAACGTTCATGAGTGGCACATCGCAAGAATTTCGCACAAGGCGAAGAACAAGTGCCACGTTGTTCAAGCCCAAACAAACATCAGGTGCAAGATGGTCATTGCCAAGGGTGGTAAGGCCACCGCCGCTCCCACGTACAAAGGTGAGAGGCAAGTTCCAACGTTCAGAGGAGCTCGACACAAAACCGAAGATTTCTGGTTCTGCCCTGATGAAATTGCTCGATGCGTCATGGGACCTAAGCGTGGACACGTACTAACGCGACCCAACATCCCTGACATTTGGCCCGTTCTTGTGGGGACAGACCTCACACGTTCAGAAATTATGGAATTCGAAGAGGCTGGATTTCGATTGCAAGCTGAAGCCACCATGTCACCTCGCCGCCTCTTTACGACCTCCAAGATATTTGAGCCCGTAGTGTGAAATTATCCTCAACCAGCTCACGCAGATAAAGTTCCTTCTATCCGAGGTGGCAAGACTGTTCAACGCAGTCCTAAAGCTCCGTGTGAGGCCCATTGCAACCAATGGGAGAGTGCAAGGAACGTTAAGGCTATGATCCAAACCGTGAAGATCATTCCATATCCTGGACTTGGTGCAGTCATCACAATGCAGTCTGGAGTGGAGCCTAATCACAAAGTTTACAACGTCACGTTGTCTAACTTTCCATCGTGCACTTGCCCGTACTTTGTTAGCATGAACGGTTCGAGTGTTGGCAAGTGTGGTGCTTATGTCAATTGCAAGCACATCTATTACGTATTCCGATTCTCTTGCAAACTAGACTTTGATAATGACAAGTTCATGCATGCCCCTACCCTTAGCTTTAACGAAACACATAAGATTCTTGAAGCTGCTGAAATCATCAAAACAGCAGTTTAGAATTAGAAAGTTGATCTATGAATTATACCCTACTACGTAGACTCGTGGCAACCCTAGAGCTTGGGCCATGTAGGATTTTGTAATGATGCATGAGGTCATTCTAAAGTCACGCTATGACTCTGGAAAAAAAAAAAAAAAAAAGTTTTATTATTAAAAATCTCTGATCAGCAACGTCCATCCTTCATATAACTTTGATCAACGTGATTAGGTGTAGATATGGGTCTCGGCCCAAGACCCAATTGATGGCACTCAAGCTTGATCAAGAAAAAAATTTCGGTAGGGTCGCTAAATGAGCAAAGCAAGTGAAATGAAACACTTTCTTAGGAATTTCATGCGCCTTCAAGGAAGTAAACTTGAAAAAAGTGAAATTTATCCATAATAAAACTAAAGCACGGTAATAGGGTCCCACGGTAATAGGACGCATTTTTTACTATAAATAGTAAAATTTCTAAATTTAGTAAATTTAAGGCTCTAGGCTCACAAACTTCCTGCTCACAGCTCTTAGGCTCACCGTTCTAGGCTCACATGCTAGCGTCGTTGATTACAAGCCCATCTTTCTTTGCGATGGTCCTGAAGGTGTCGATAGTCGCCTCCATGAAATGCGGTGATCAATGTGAAAAGAGTTAGGACAAAAAATATTGAATTTCCAAAATCAACAGGTAGGGGAAGAGGATATAGACTCACCCCTGCATACTAGCAAGCCTTATCTAGCCAATTACTCAGTATCTGCTTGGTGGTTTTAGAGGGGAACTTTCTCGCAGCCCGGGTTTGTTCTGAACTGTTCCACCACATCAACCACTGAACCTTGCTATCCGGGCTTGTGATAGAAGTCGCAATGGCTTGCAGCTTATCAAGTTGCATGTCAGGTTCGAGGGAATTCCGAGCGTTGTGTCTTTCGATCTGGAGAATTCGCAATTATTAGGATTGAACATTGATCAAGTAAATGCAACAATGAAAGAAATGAAAAGTAAATACCTCGTGCAGGAATTTGTCTCCATACAGAGGATTTGCAACTGCAGTCATTTTGTGTAGTTTGACCTTCAACTTCTCCGTCTTGTCTTTGACGTCCTTCAACATAGCATCCCTCATGCCATCCTCTGTGATGTCTTTGTCAAGAGTGTGCTCACAGTACTTTCGAAGCTCGGCATCGCTAGCCTTGGCAATGTCATGCTGCACCGCAAATGAAAGTCACTAAATGAATGACTAAATATAAATAAATTGAGAGGAAGGATGCGATGGGAATAGTTGGATAGATTGACTCACACGAAATATAAGAGTGGTTAAAGTATGAGCCGGAAGAGTAAACCACGATTGAGGAACATAGGCCTTGGCACGTTCGTACTCAGCGGGACTGATAATACCTTTCAACTGCTCCACTGTCATCATTCCATACTTACAAACTTGATACAGATCGTGTACCAAGTTCGTCTTCACATGTGAGTTCTTTGTTGATCTGTAACATCAACAGATATTGTTTTAGAATTTGTTGTAAATGGCAAACTGATATAACAAAATAGCACTAGAGTTGGTTTTGAATATACTTACTTGTTAATCTTGTGCATAACCTGCATAACCTCTCCAATACGACCTTTTGTATCCAAAACAATGGCGTCAACAGAGTAATGCCATTTCATCTCTAGCGGGTGGTCGCGAGAGATGACTTTCATCCAAGCCTGGAGACGGTGGTTGCCATCGCAGACAAAAAACTTGGCATTGCACAGATGTTGAAGGGATGGCTTGGTCCGCAAGAACTCCTCAAAACGGGCATCCGCTGCTCTCCAGTGCGCATTCCAAGATTGCTTTTCTTCATCAGAGAAGGTATGGATAACGCCGTGCTCATCTGTCGTAGACAAGTAGAAAACGGCTGCTCCTTCGCGGTATCCATGCACAAAATCAGCTTCAAGTAATGTCAAATCACATGACAAAGTCGGTCTCACAATCGGCATGATAGTCATTCGGCAAAGAGGAATCAGAATTCAAGAGTCCTCGATTGGCAGAAGACGAAGCTGTTCAATCGTTGTCATCGAATTCAGCGTGTTGATCACTTGAAGCTGAACAATTGTCAAATTAGTAGTATCCTGGTCTTTGCCGTCGTTATTATCACCATCCGATTCTCTGAGAGTTGGCCGAGGATCGTCAGTGTCTGATACAACGACAAATGAAGTATGTGTATTCTGCAAACATAGGATCAAAAATATATGAAGAATGAAGAAGTAACAAGGATTTGCTCAAGGCAAATGTGTAAACATATAGCTAGGTTAAGCGTCTACAAATACGCCGACCACGTGAGAAAGAGTGGCGCCCTCGATGGCCACAACTTTCTACTCCAAGTAGCGGATAACGTGAGAAAGGAAGAACAGAGTCCTGAAGAAGCAATAGGGGAGACACTGTAGGAATTGACTGAACTGGAATGATAGCGATACACTTAGAAGGAGCACATACAACAACAGGGACATTCTCCGGGGGAGAAGTAGGAACATACTCCGGCGGAGAAGACGGAACATACTCTGGAGGAGAAGAGGGAACATAATCCGGAGTAGAAGAGGGATCATACTCCGGCGGAGAAGAGGGGGCATACTCCGGCGGAGAAGAGGGGGCATACTCCGGCGGAGAAGAGGGGACATACTCCGGCGGAGAGTAGGGCACATTCTCAGGCGGAGAGGAGGGAACATACTCAGGAGGGAAAGATGAAACAAAATCTCGAAGAGACGTAGAACTGAAGCCACTGGAAGAAATAGGAGCACACTCCGGGGGAGAGGAGGGAGCAAACTCATCGGAGGAGGTGGGACAAAAACCTAATGGGGAAACGGGAAGTGACACTGGAGGAGGGATACTATCATCAGAAGAAGAATACAGAGAAGACAAAGAGCGGAGAAGAGGAGACAATGACTGAGGCACTGGAAGACGAGTGGACCGATAATTGGTAGCTCCCCTTGGTAAGTACCTACTCGGTAATCAGTACCGAGGGATTACTAGCTACCGAGGAGAAGGAAAGTAACCGAATGGACAGCAAAATACTCCAGGCTAAGTCAGTAATCGCAATACTACGGACAGGCAAACTGATCTGAACAACCAATGGTATACAGAAAGTCACTCGGTAGGAGATAATTCAGAAGACAATACTTCTAGTACAAGACAATTATCTGGGAAAATGGAGCATGCCAATGAGGTTGGCTCTATTGCTTTTATACCACAGTACAACCAGATCTGACAGTTAGGTCAGATCTGTAAAAAAGTGTTTCCTAGATCTACCTACTGGGGTAACTTGGAAAATTACCTAGCTAAAACTCAGATCGGTAGACCTACCGATACTCCTATTTTACGGTTAAGACTATCCCCCCTCTAAACCAAGTTCACACCTGGAACTTGTTTTACACTTGGATATACCGGAGGGATTTCTACTCTGTGGGACCGATATGCCGACTGACGATACGGACAGCTCAAAACCCTTCTTCCTCAGATTCGGAACGCTCCTCGGTATTCGGTGTGTTGTGCCGAGGGTGGTGTGGGGTCCCGGTTTCCGGTGCGCTAATATTACCTTGTGTTTGTGGGCTAAGTAATTCTCAGCCATCAAATGAACCCCCGAACATGGAGTCAAAACCCTCCGTCGGTAAGGGAGGAGCTAAGATGGGACCGTGTTCCGTCGTGGCCGGGTTCACAATTTGGGTGTCGGTAGAGTCTGGTGATGGAGGGTCCGGAACGAAATTCGGATGTGCTCTTCGGTACTGGTTGAGCATCCGGTAGGTGTTGTTGAGTGCCGTCTCGATCTCCTGGCTGCGAATGTTCAGCGCGTCGTACTTGGTAAGTAGGTGCTCCATTTCGGTAGAAGGCCATATTCGTTAAATTGAGACAAAATGGTCATTTTGAGACTTCAACCCTAAAACAATTATAGTCATTTATCGTCGAGTCGATGATAAGATGAGACTGTAACCTTTGGGCAATCAAAGGTTTTTATATATATTAATATATTAAAGTCTCAAATTACCAACTAGTCGCAAACCTGAACAGTTATAATGGTTTATCCTCGAGTCGACGATAAAATTGAGACTACACTTTGTCTCAATTTAACGAATAAGGCCTTGTAGTGATGGTTGCGCGGAGCTCTGTCTCGGTCCAGAAGGTCTGTCGGAGTGTGTGGATGATGATCTGATCTTCTGCTCGATCGGCTCTGAGCTGCTCCCGTTCTGTTTCCATAGCGGTCAAGAGAGTCGCCTGGGCTTGTACCTGCTGAGTTAGGTCCGTGACTTCGGTACGGGCACGTTCACGTTCCTCTTGAACTCGAGCAAGGTTGGTAGCATGCTGTTGGGCTTCAGTTTGGGAGGTGTCGAGTTGGCCCTCCAGTTCGGTAACACGCTTTTGGGCGTTCTCCAGTTGGCGCTGATGTACTTCCGGGTCCGAGATGGTAAGTCGTTGGACTTGCGTCTGGACCTCGGTAAGTACGTGAGACAGTGTGGCTGTCGTGCTTCGAAGGAAGCACAAATTCTGCAACAAGTTCCGCGGTCCGTGGAGCAGAATATTCGGAGGTTCGAGACGCTCGGTTGGGGGAGTTACCGAGGTCAGGGGCGGTGCCATCTGCACAGATACTTGGATACCGGTAGTACGAGTGACCTCAGTAGTGGGCATACCTGAAGTCTGGATTGGTTGTGGTGGTGGATTTGTGCCAGTGATCTCTGGTGGTGTCGAGGATTCGCCGCCATGTGGTGACTAGACCGATGGTGGAGACGGAGTGCGTTGAGATGATCGGTGTGTTGAGGAGGATCCGCCGCCATGCTCGGTTCGGCGTCGAGGATTCCTGCCAAATTCGTTCAAGGCGTCGGTGAGGTCAATTCGGTTTTTGCGTTTGGAAGTCGTGGGTGCTGGTGTGATGCGGCTGCGAAGTCGAGACGAGATCCCTGAGTCGGGCACCCTGGAGAAGAGGGGCAGTGATGATTGCCGCTTCGGTAGTTCGTACCGATGGACGCGTCCTGGTGCCGGAGAAGGCGGAGTATGGGTGCCGGTTCTCGGTACTCGTCCCGGTGCGGTAGTTGTCGTTGTGCCCGGTACGGTTATCGGTGCGGCTGGTTTGGTCGTAGTGGTGCTGGGTTCTTGTCCTCGGATCAGCATGTCCCAAATTTCCGCTGAGTGGCACAGCGGAGAATGGCCTCCCTTGATGACGCCTAGTTCCTTCTGAAGCTGTCCGAGCATGAAGGAAGCCCAGTTTCAAGGTTCTCCGGTATCTGTAAGGGATAGTTCATCCCCCGTGAGAATCTCTCTGAGGCATTGCTTGGACGTGTAGGACTGCTTCCGCTTGAAGTAGAGCGCTTGCAGTATGCCGTACTTCCGAGGTCTTAAGTCCTCGGGTCCCAGAGAAACGCTGTAGCCGTCGGTATCGAGTCGGTGAAGGGCTTCATGGCCGTTGGGACCGATGCTCCAGTACTTGAACTCCTCCGGATCCGGGTTGGTATTGACCTCGGTAGTTGTGCCAGTCGGTAGTCGAAGGATGTTGGTGATGTCTACCGCGGTGATAACGTAGGTCCGCCCAATGACTTCTCCGATGATCGACTGCTGTTTGGTGCTTTGGGCGGTGTTGATGAAGTTCTCCACGATATCTTTGCGGATCGGTTGTCCCCACGGTAAGTTAACGAAACCCTCGAGGCCGACACGTTGAATCCAGGCGCGTTCATCTGGATGGGCGGCGGCGTAAGCTTTCCAGGCCACCATGTGTTTGAGCGGTAGGCATATGAATTCCCGCCAGTCCGGTCCTACCGGGTTGCCTTGGGAAGAGCTTCCACGGCGACTGTCGACCGCGGTCTTCTTCTGGCCTGTCATCCTGCAAAAACGAACACGGAGATTTCCTCGCTTTTTCTCTCGGGAAGTGGAAGTGGCTACCAATCTAGACGGAGGGAGAACTCTAATCCGCGCTATTCGCCTCGGTCGAGTGTGTCGGTGACGCTGAACGGTAACTACCGGCCGTGGCGGCCGGGGAAGAAGAGAGGGAGACGGAGAAGGGGGGCGGAGACAGAGAGCTAACCGGGAGGAGGAGAGAACCGTGTCGGTGGAAGGCGGCATGGTGAGGAAAGAATAAATAGAGGAGGAGGCGGACAACGGAGTGAATGAAGAGGGCGGTGTAATGAAGAGAGATGGAGTGGGTGGGTGCGAACTAGGTTGGGGAAGTGGCGGCGCGTTAGGGTTGGGTACTGCCGAACCTGTCACTCGGTACGGTTTTTGCCTTGGTGCTACCGAGGTGGTTGGTTCGGTATGCCGGAGCGGCAGCGTTGGTGGCGGCTGGGATGCTGTGGTGGCGGCTGTGCTATTGTGGTCGGTTACCGAGGTTGGTGGTCGTACTGGTTCGGTAGGTTGGGTCGACAACTCCATCGGTTTGGTATCCAGGTAGGACTCGGTATCCCGAGGTGACCGAGGAACAATTTCCACGGTGATGCAGTTGGTGGAGATGGATTTGTCGGTATCTTCTGCTTCGTCTTCCTCATCATCTTCGGCGGCGTGTTGGGTGTCTGGTTGATGAAGGATGGTACTTTTATCTGGGGCGGTTCGGGCGGCATTTTGTAGCTGATCGTCATTGAGAAATCGGTACGGTTTTAGTTTGTTGATGTTGACTATAATCGGGTCAGGGTCGAATTTGTCAACGGCCATGAGTAACACCGTATTGTTAGGTAGTGGGTATTGAACTCGGTAAGGACCAAACCATTTGTTCTTCAGTTTACCGGGGTGGATGTTAGCACCTTTGGGGTACCAGAGTACCGGGTCGCCCAGTCGGAACTGATGGGTCGGCCCCGTGGTGTTGGCCCATTGAGCGCGGTTCCATTGGGATATCCCTTGCGTCTCGAGGGCTCGATGGCGAGATTCGTCCAAACGCTCTAGATCCGCGGTGCGTGCTGCCAAAACCCGACTGGGTGAAGGGTCGGTAGTGGTGGGTTTGGTCGGTACCAAGTATTCGGTAGGCATGAGGGGGATGATGCCATATAAAAGTTGAAATGGTGTATGACCAGTACCAGCCCAATCGTGAATGACTCGGGCGTCCCTGAGCCATGGTCTACCGAGCAACAACGTATAAGCTGAATTTACATCTTTACAAGAAATAACGGTGAAAATAATGACATAGGGGATACCATGAATGAAGATCTTGATGTTCTGGAGCAAGCCCAGCGGTTGGACGAGGGAACTATCCGCCATTCTTAATTTAAAAGGTGCCGGTGTTGGGGTCGGTAGTCCAAGCCTACGTCGCTCGGTTTCGGTGATGACATTTACTCCCAATCCTCCATCCAACAGGACATCATGTAATTGATGACTCCCAATTTTGACTGATATAATTGGCATGTGACGGTCGACTGCTACTACCGAATGTACTGCCACTGTGGGCGGCTCGGTAGCCGAGATGGTTGTCGGGGCTGTCTGACCGAGTCGGCGGTGGATATGTTCAGTAATACTAGGTGCAATAGCCATAAGGTTTTGAGACTTACCTGGTTGGTTTGTGATTCGATTTGTTGAAGAATGGTCTCGCAGATATCCATGGTGCTGTCCGGAGCGGTTGGAGTGACGCGGGGTGATGGTGGCTGCAATGGCGAGAGGTCTTGTAATTCACGGACCGTCTTTATCATTTCTTGGCGCAGTTGCTCTTCAGCTTTCCAATCAAACGCCTCGGTTTGGCGGGCTGCTCCGGTAGCTGGTGTAGGACTGTTCGGGACTACCGAGTCTGGATGCTGTGTCTGACTCCGAGTGCGAGGACCGATGTGAGAGACATCTACGGTATGTACATCGGTGATGACTACCGAGGATCCTGAGTGGGCACGTAGTTTGTTTTGGATAGCTTTTTTAACATCGTCATCTAATAAAAGTGGACAACGATGTCCCGGATGTTCAAGAGATCCACATACATTGCATGGGTACCGTTGTACCGGGGTCATACTGCGAGAATTACGGCGGTTTTCGGGACTTACCGGAGTTGGTGCTTGCTGAGTTTGAATCTCATGGACGGACGCCGTATTGGTTTTCTTGCCATAGTCACTGGCCGGGTTGCGGTAGCATGTCCCCCATTCATGACCCATACGACCGCAGCCGGTACACTTCAGGTTACGTCGGGGGTTGTCTCCGGTACTGGTTGAGGGAAGGGTCGGTTGCCGTGATTTGGGTAGACCTTCCTCTGCGGTGCGTGCCGAGTCCACTGCTTCGGAAAATGTTTGACGTTGAAGGCCTATCGTGGCTACCTGTAGATACTCCAATAAGCCAGCGCGAAAATTGCTCAACATGAACATATCATCCGGAGGTACGGTTAGATTTTCCCCGAGTTGTTGGAGACGTTCGGCGTAATCATCGACCGATTCCTTCGGTTGCTGATTGATGGTACGGAATTGGATGTACGTTTGGTCGTCCGTCTTGATGGTTCGGTAGCGTCGTTTGAATGCGGAAAATACTTCCTACAGTGTATTAGTAGGATGAATGCGACTATGGTACGCAAACCAATTCGACTCTTTTTCGGTAAGAGTGTTACCGAATAATTCTAACTATACCATGGTTTCTGTTTCGCCATTTAATCTAATAGCAGATTCGAACTTGCGACAATGTGTCTCAGGGCACTTACCGGTTTTGTACTCCGGATACGGTACCGCTTTCCGAGCGGTCGAGGTAGGGCGTCGACCCGTGGGTTGAACGCTTGGGTCGCCAGCAGGTCGGTAGATTGGAGTCGGTACTCCGGTAGCCATAATGCGGCGTGGTTGGGGAAAATTATAGGGACAGGAGGTAGAAGGGTGGTCGGTATGTCCACAAAACGTGCAAAACCGAAGAGAAGGTCTAGGACGAACCTGGTGGAGGTGATGTGGAGAAGGATATCCGAAAAATTGCTGCTGTACCGGGTATTGGTGTCCCGGGATCGGTTGTGGGCGTACCGTGTGATGCCTGGATGGAGCACGTCCTTGATTTTGTCGAAACTGTCGTAAACGTAAATTGGGCAGTTGTAAACGGGATGCAGCTAGGTCGAGGTCCAATTGGGGAGTCGGTTCCAGAGCTGCAAGAAGTTCTTGGTCTGTTGCATCCTCTGCCGGTAGTTGTTGGAGTCGGTGTTGGATAGCCGAGGACTGCAGAGATGCTTGGCTACGAAACCTGTCGCGTTCTTCTTCGGTGAGGTGTAAGTCGTCTGCAGTAGCTGCCGGGTTGTGGAGTACCGAGTCGGAGGATGGCCGCTGCCAAGTGGATGAATGTGGGTGTCGTGCCGTTTGGAGTTCTCGCGGGGTCGGTAATTCGTCCTGTGTGAGTAAAGGTTGAGGCCGCCGTGTCGGATGAGTAGCTGTTGAGGGAGCTCCGAACATAGGTGATGGTAGCAAATCCTGTACGCTCCGGTGCATGCGAGTGTTGGAAATCGTGAGAGCCTTGAGGTCGAACTCGGACGGTGGTCCTGCGGATCGAGTGTGGCGCCGGGCCATGGGAAATTCTGGTCACTTGAAGTTTGCTTGACAACCGGATTGATCGATTCCGGTAGAACAGAAAGAGGGCGCGGTGTCACACTAACGAAGTGATACTGGAGTACCGGGATCGGTGACTCTGTGGTTTTAAGCAATGGAGTTCTAGAATTCGAACACTAGATGGTCGCCAAATGGTAGCTCCCCTTGGTAAGTACCTACTCGGTAATCAGTACCGAGGGATCACTAGCTACCGAGGAGAAGGAAAGTAACCGAATGGACAGCAAAATACTCCAGGCTAAGTCAGTTATCGCAATACTGCGGAAAGGCAAACTGATCTGAACAACCAATGGTATACAGAAAGTCACTCGGTAGGAGATAATTCAGAAGACAATACTTCTAGTACAAGACAATTATCTGGGAAAATGGAGCATGCCAATGAAGTTGGCTCTATTGCTTTTATACCACAGTACAACCAGATCTGACAATTAGGTCAGATCTGTAAAAAAGTGTTTCCTAGATCTACCTACTGGGGTAACTTGGAAAATTACCCAGGTAAAACTCAGATCGGTAGACCTACCGATACTCCTATTTTACGGTTAACAATAATCATCTAAACTATCAAGATCGATGACAGGGTGCTCGCACATACAGAAAGATGATTATCACAATCTTCAGAGGTCAGATCGATAATCTCTACCTGGAATGCTGCATTCTCCGGAGCACAGTCCTATGGCAATGATCACAAATAGAATTATAACCATATTTTCATAAAGAACTCTAAGAACATTGGAACAACATCTCTGAAAAACAACAATGCAAAAAAGAGAATGAATACCTCGGAAACGGGAGATAACAACGGAGTCTGAGGCGTCTCCTGCTCGTCAACGACATCTTGGGTCTCCGCAACGATATTCTGCGAAAACAAACATATCAAAACACACACATATTAAAACATAGACAAATAAAATCAACATTGACGTATGAGAACCATTTCAGCAGAGAAAACGACAAGTTCTCTCTCAGAAAACTTGAAAACCCGGGGGGGCATTGCCGGCGACGCCCCCCCTGGGGCCCCTCGGGTTTTCATGACGCCATGGCGTCAAGTTTTATCTCAGAAACCTTTTTGAGAGGAAAGGTTTCCAAAAGAAAACTCGAAGACCTGAGAGGCCCCTGAGGGGCCCCGGAGGGGGGGATCGCTAGCGACGCCCCCCCAGGGGCCCCTTGGGTTTTCCTGCCACGGCGTGACGCTGTGCCGTCAGGTTCTCTCTCGGAAAATTTTCAGAGAGAAAACTCGAAAACCTGAGGGGCCCCAGGAGGGCGTCACCGGCGACGCCCCCCTTGATGCCCCTCAGGTTTTCACGCCACGGCGTCAAGTTCTCTCTTAGAAAACTTTCTGAGAGAAAAGTTTTCTGAATGAAAACTCGAAAACCTGAGGGGCCCCGGGGGGGCGTCGTTGGGGCTCCTCGGATTTTCGCGCCACGGCGTCACTGCGTCACGCTGTCGCGCCGTGGTGTCAAGTTTTCTCTCAGAGAACTTGAATACCAAGGGGGCCCCAGGGGGCCCCCGGGGGGGGGAGGGGGGGGGGGCATCGCCGGGGCCCTCCGGGTTTTCGTGCCACCGTGTCACGGCGTGATGTCGTAACGCCGTGGCGTCAAGTTTTCTCTTAGAAAACTTTCTGAGAGAGAACTCGAAAACCCGAGGGGCCCCGTGGGAGGCGTCGCCGGCAACGCCCCCAATGGGGCCCTTTGGGTTTTCGCGCCACGGCGTGACGCCGTGGCGTGAAGTTTTCTCTCAGAGAACTTTATGAGGAAAAACTCGAAAACCAGAGGGGCCCCGTGGGAGGCGTCGCCGACGACGCCCCTCCTGGGGCTCCTCGGGTTTTTGCGCCACGGCGTCAAGTTTACTCTCAGAGAACTTTCTCAGAGAAAAGTTTTTTGAGAGAAAACTCGAAAACCTGAGGGGCCCCAAGGGGGGCGTCACCGGCGATGCCCCCCTGGTGCCGCATGGGATTTCGCGCCAGGGTGTCACGGTGTCACGTCATGTCGTTGTGGCGTCAAGTTTTCTCTCAGAAAGCTTTCTGAAAGAAAAGTTTTCTGAATGAAAACTCGAAAACCCGAGGGGCCTGGGGGGGTGTCGCCGGCAACACCCCCCTGGGGCCCCTCGTGTTTTCGCGCCACGGCGTCACGGCGTGGCGTCAAGTTTTCTCTCAAAAAAACTTTCTGAGAGAAAACTCGAAAACCTGAGGCTCCCCCGGGGGGGGCATCGCCGTGACGCCATGGCGTGGAGTTTTCTCTCAGAAAAATCCTAAACTTGAGGGGCCCCAAGGGGTCGTTGCCGGCGGTGCCCCCCGGGGCCCCTTGAGTTTTGGCATGACGCCGTGACGCCGTGACTGAAAAAAATTCTAAACAAATCATGAAGACCAAGTTGAGTTGAATATGATTTTATCTTTGTTATAATTTCAAACTAAGTTTGAAGGTTCATAGGAGCCTACCAAGCTACTTTGCGTTGCATTGCGCTTACTGCGACGCATTCCCTTCGTGCCACTGGAGCTTGCTGCGTGCGCTGTACCTCCGGGCGGTCCCCCCGACACGCTCGACACGGGTGCTCCATCGCCACTCACCATTTTCGCGCACTGCATCATAAAATAAAAAAGTTTAAATTTGGCATACTTTGGCACAACACTCTCAAGTCCTGGGACTCCCATGGGACTCATCCCAGCATGGGACTCGCACTCCCACTGTCAGGACTGTCCCGTCCCACTGACCCACTCGCTCTTCCGGGTCTAGTCATCACACAGCACTCCTCACTTAGAAAAATCTCGTCATGGGAGTCCCAAGTGCTGTGGGACTCGCCACGCCATGGGACAAGTGCTATGGGACGAGTCCCACTCTCCCAGTCGTACTCCTGGGACTCACACTACTCCCAGGTCTAGACATCACGCACTCTCACCATTCGACACTTAGCTGTCATGGGACTCCCACACTTAGCAAAATTTTCCAACACTGCAGTGGGACTCATCACTCCTCACGCAGAACTCCCGGGTCTCGTGATGCCGTGGGACTCGTACGCCACGCCGGGACTCCCATTGCCACGCCACGCCGGGACTCGCACTCGTACTCCCGGGACTCCCATTGCGACGCCACGCCGAGACTCCCACTTGTACTCCCATTGCCCCGCCACTCCCGGGTCTCGTCATCACGCACTCTCCTCACCTTGAAAACATTCGTGATGGGAGTCCCATGACCTGTAGGCTTGCCACGCCATGGGACAGTCTTGTGACTCCATGGGAGTCGTCACGCACTAACACCGCGAGTGGGAGTGGGAGTGGACCCGCGCCGCGCCATGCCGTGATGGCGCAGTCACGCCACGGACCCGCGCCGCGCCATGCCGTGATGGCGCAGTCACGCCACGGACCCGCGCCGCTCCACGGCGTGACTGAGCCATCACGCCGCGGACCCGGTCAATCACAGTTCGTATTCCATTATTCCCACTCATAGTTTCTCCCACTGACAACACTCTCAAATCATCATGACCCGCTCATAGACTTCGAGCGCCCGAGTTCAACAGTACACAAGTTCAACAATACACGAGTTCTACAGTACACGAGTTCACAAGCTGTCAATACGAGTTCTACAAGCACACGAGTGTTAAGTGGGTTTTTCTTGGAACCGACCTTAAACAAATGAGACTACTCCTCACAAGAATACTCTACGCTAGACTAGTCGCTAGAGATGGAGAGGAGTAGTAAGAGGTTTCTTCAAAGGCGAACGTACTGTCGACTAGGGAAAAGCACTTGTATGCTAGAGAGTCGGCTCCTGCATACCCACAAACTACTGTAACTAACCAAGATACAATCACAAAGAGTGATACAAGAGTAGGAAACAGCAGTAGTCTATCAGCAGTAGTCTAACATACTAGTGCGCACAAGAAGAGTTAAGACGAGATTGAAGTACAACTGAGGATGCCAAAAAGATGTACAAAATGTATAGCAACCACTCTCTCAATGAGAGGGAAAGTACATATAGGAGACTGGTTTGACAGTGTGTCAGACTGGTCGACCGGAATAGTCGGGTCGACCAGTCTGTACCAGCCTGTACTACTCGGTATCGCCTGGCGGGTCTATTCCTGCCGAGTATAGACTAGCCTACTCTTAGCCTAAAGGAATATCCAACGAATATTCGGTTAACAACGAGTTCACAAGCCCACGAGTTCTACAGTACACGAGTTCACAAACTGTCAATACGAGTTCTACAAGCACACGAGTTCTACAAGCACACGAGTTCTACAAGCACCTGAGTCTACAAGTACACGAGTCTACAACCACAATAGTTCTACAAGCACACGAGTTCACAAGCCGTGGACTTACGTTTGAGGAATTTGGGCACACAGGCCTTCCTCGAACTCACGGCTCCACTCTTATTGCGTTCTTCAGTGCTAATTAAGGCCTGCTAGAGATTTGGAGAAATCTGGTAGCCAATCACGTGTTGGGAGAGTTCCTCAAAGAGATCAGGGGCCGAGGATGAGGACCATAGCGAGGTTGGATGATGTGGCGGCGAGGCGGCGGTGGGGAGGCAGATCGTGGGGCGACGTGGCGGCAAAATCGGGGGAGCTGGGGCAGATCAGGTGCTCACAATGTGGCTGGGGAACTTGTGCTGGCTGGGTGATCAGGTGCTCACAATGTGGCTGGGGAACTCGTGCTGGCTAGGTGATCAGGTGCTCACAATGTATTCGTCAAAGTGCGATCAGGTGCTCACAATGTGTTCGTCAAAGTACAGAGTTGCAGGTCGCCCGAAGTGCGAGTGAGTTCCAATGCAGGTCCAAAATTTCTAAGTCCCTGCACGCACTGGGACTTGAAGAAATCATGGGGAAATTTTTTTGAGTCCGCGCTCGTGCCGGGACTCGAAGGATTTTAAGTCACGCATCAGACCTCTAATTAGAAAAGACCACCCGCTGAATTTAAGCATGTCACTAAGCGGAGGAGAAAAAACTAACCAGGATTTCCCTAGTAACGGCGAGCGTACTGTAAAGAGCCCAGTGTGAAAATTGTAGTCTGGAGAAGGTCCCTCTATGGATGGGTGGGACGTAAGAATAATTGGTACCCCAGTGTGATTTCTCTGCAATTATGGAAGCCCCAAAACAATATTATAAGAATAGTCTATTTAAACTTTAGAATCCTTGCTTCCAATAGTTCATAGCTTAAAAGAGATGCAAAAAAAATTAATTTACGTGGAGATCGCTGTTGACTTTGGAATTCAATGTCTCAGTTGAGAGCGCTCCTCCAGTGTTCAGTGCATTCTTGATTTCGCTTCTGATATCGCTCACAAATTCCACCACGTCTACGGCACGAAATTGGATGGCCTTTGGGACCGCACAATCAACTTCAGCTACCCTTGATCTTGTCCTCGTTTGCCTCATTCAGCTTGCCTCTATCTCCTTCCTAGTTGAGTATACAACCTTTGGTTTCTTTCTTGTCCTGTTTTGCACATTCTGACTCTTTCACTCTCTAACACGATCTTCACGTTGCATCTGTCCTATACTTGCATAAACACATCAGAACTCTAAGACCTACTATCAGCCCACATTACTTCATGCAATTCTACAACTCCAGCACTAAGATCTTCATCGTAACATTCTCTACTGGCATCAGCCCTCCATACTACAATCAGAACTACAAGTTGTTCTACCATAGCAAACAAAACGTTCTAGGAGAAACTGTGATTCACAAATGAATTGATCAACCTCACTCACTCAGTCTCTTGTAAGAGTCGCTAAGAATATTTCAACGATGTGCCCAAACTATACAGCTGTCCGTTCATCCATCCTCACCTTCTTCAAGTCTATCGCAGTCGTCTCCCCAAATTTCGGTGACAGCTATTGAAGGCTTGCCGGCAGCTCCCCAACTATGTTAAGTTGTCAGCCGAAGTTTTAAATTTAATTTTTTATATCCAATTTCTTTATAGCTCAATCACTCTGACATTGTCTCCTCATTTAGTTGTCCACAGTCATCTTTAAGATATTAAGAATTTTTAAAAGATCTAATTCTGAATATCCAATCAAGTGTTTCACCTAATTATGTCCACAGAAATTGTTTGATTTGTTTTAACCATGTCTCTGTCGACTATCTTCGCATTTCATTAACTCTAGGATTACATTCATTAGTCCTAAACAATTTTCCATTCGTCCACTTCATACAAAATGCCACTGATCTTTATATAATACCTTGCTAGAGTTCTATCAACGGGTGGAAGCACACTACGGTTGTACAAAATCGCACTCACGGCAGCATTTTAGGGCAGGGTGCAAGTTTGAAGCCAATTTTACCCTATTTTTGGTTTAGATTTTTAAAAATTGATGAGTAGGTGTAGTTTTACATCTCGCATTCATTAAAGATTGTTTGATTAGAATTGACTTGCATTCACTAATTCATCATAGTGAGTACAAACATTTAATGTTTGTACTGTCACAATTTCAGTGCTAACATAATTGTACTCATTTCGTGAAGTTATAGTTTGAATTCTTATCTTTTAAAGATTCATATTGAAAGTTCTAATCATTATCTACCATATTCAACCATTTCTATATGCCTAAAAGAAGTATATAACGCAAAACCCTACAAATAGAGCATTTACAATTAATGCGCCAAAACATGTGTTAAAAGTCATGTTTTGGTTTTTTTTTTTTCACAATGTATTAAAATACCTTAAGTTGCAGAGGGGCTTGCCAATGGATTTGGAAAAAAATTATTATTTCTCTCCAAAATGGAGTATCGGAGATTTTAGCCACTATTTCAGCATCTGCCCCTCAAAAACGATTAGGGTTTCCGTGTGTACTGGTATTGGACAGTGCGTACTGTTTGTACATAGTGAGCCAATTGGTTTAGGACACGTGGCCAAAAAAGACAAAGAACGACCTAACAGCGAATGTTGCTTTTCGCCTACATTCCCTGGTCTCATCCGGCGGATTCTATGTGTTTGTCGTATCTCGCGACTATCGTCTCGCACAGCTGCGGCGTTGCGGTCGATGGAGGACCGTGACACCTCCGCCGCGGAAACTGTTTCGATTTTGCTCTTGCGATTCGGGCCCTTTCGATGCTTGCGGCCCTTTGCGAAAGGTTCTGGCCCTGTTTACAATTCAGAGTTTAGAAGGATCGGCCCGGAAACTGTTTCTTCATTTTGACTTTGGATTTCATTGCGAGAAAGGTTGCGGCCCTTTGAGAATGGTTGCGTGCATGTGCACATGTGTGGACCTTGAGACCTCCGGCAAGGAAACTGTTACTTTGTTTCTTCATGATTCTTCTTAACCTTGCGGTTTAGGCTTGCGACCCTTTGCGAAAGTGACATTTTTGGTCCGACTCCAAAACCGGGTGAGTGAAATGATTGCCTTTTTTTGCATCTGTTGTGCTTGTGCCTTTGTTTGTGCATTTGTTTCTACATTTCCGGCTTGTTTGTGCGCCACGTTGAATAAAAATCGTTTTTACGTCCTAATAAATTTGTATTACTAGTTGTACATATTGTATAGGTCTGAGTACTGTTTGTATCACATATTGTAGGACATGTACTACTACTAGTACAACTCTAGAGTGCACTGTCACTAGTTTGTGATGCTACGGGATAAACTACACTAAGTTTGGAACTTCTTCCAACTTCCTGTGTTTCAGCAGCTTAGATTGACTGTTGTTCCTTTTAATTTTTCTTTTCATGGCGGTTTAAGGTTGCAGCCCTTTGAGTAAGCTTGCGGCCCTTTGCGAAAGGTTCCGGCCCTGTTCAAAATTGAGAGTTTAGGACCTTCGGCGCGAAAACTGTTCATTCCTTCTGATTTTGCTTTTCATTGCGGAAAAAGGTTGCGGCCCTTTGAATAAGCTTGCGGCCTTGTGCACATGCGGTCCGACTCTAAAACTAGGTGAGTGAAATGATTGCCTTTCTTTGCATCTGTTTGTGCTTCTGTTTTTGCATTTTCGGCTTGTTTGTGCACCACGTTTAATAAAAATCATTTTTACGTCGTTATAAATTTGTATTACTAGTTTAGGGTTTATAGTTCTGAGTACTGTTTGTATCATATGTTGTACAACATGTACTACTACTGGTACAACTCCAGAGTGCACTGTCGCTAGTTTGTGATGCTACAATATAAACTACGCTAAGTTTGGAACTTCTTCCAACTTCTTCCTGTGTTTCAACAGCTTAGAAGCCATGGATCACAAGGGCGATGAGTGGATGGTTCGCGGCAGGATTTTCTCCAAAGAAGATGAGCCATATGCTGACGACTACGAAGATATCGAAGATGATGATCTTCTTGCTACACCACAAGCTCCAAGCAATGTTGATGAGACGGTGAAGAAAACCCCACTAGACAAGCAGTTGGAGAAGTTGGCCTCCCTCAAGACTCATCCTCCACCACGTGCTGTCAGTGCTCATGAGTTTGAGACCAAATACGGCTTGCCTAGTAAAGGTAAGAATCCGCACAAGTTGAGGCCTCCTCATGACCTCCATGACAAAGAGGTGACAGATGTTTTTGGACTAGCTAAGGGGAGGAAGGGCAGATCAGGGTATCATTATGGGGAATGCAAAAATGAAGAAATCTTAGAGCGGATTGCACAAATCTTCCCAATAGTGTACCTTCGAGACCTCCCCAAGTCCAAAGTAACAGCAAAGCAGTTTGCTAGAGGTGTCATTGTGGAGAAGCACAAGAAGAAACCTGTGAGTTGGGCTGAGTTTGCAGGGACCTCTAACAAGAATCAACGGAGCAAATGGCTGAAGAATGTTAAGTCGTGTCTCTCGGGCCTTGCGGAGCTCACAGGTGCTAATGAAGACGAGTTATACAAGGTAGAAGGGATTGATGATCTCTTCCATGATCCTGGTGCTGGCAGTTTTCCTGCAGTTTTGAGGACCTCTAATGACATTGTTCAGGAAGAGGTGAATGAAGTTCTTCCTAACGGTCCAGAGAGGGAGAAGGACATTAAGGATATCATGGAGTTGCTCAAGCTGGTGGGATTGCAGTTACATGTTGTAAATGAAGATTGTGCGGTTCGGGCAAAGGAAAGAGTGTTGTTGGCTACTAAGGTGACGCAAGAGGAGGGGGTGTTGCGTAGAACTGAGGCCATAGTGGCAAAGTTCCAGAGGGCCAACGAAAACCATGAAGATGTAGAGATTGCATCTAAGAAGGGAGAGGCGTACCATCAGATGGTAAGGGATGCCACAGTTGATTTTGAAGCCGCTTCACTGGAGTTGAAGGAGTGTTGTTTGAGGTATGAGACTCTTCAAACCCGACAAACGTGTCCGTGGAGGCAATTTGATGCATTGTCGGTCCAACTTGCCCACATGAAGAGAGGTGAAGTAGGAATGTCTTTGAGACCAAGACCTTTGTGCTCTCTCTTTGGCCCTCAGACGCACACGGAGTCTGATCCCATTCTTGTGACACCTTGTGTAATATGCTTAAACCATTTTCCCCTCAACGATATAATTGTTTGTACATGCGGGCACTAGTATCATCCTTGGTGCGCAGGGGTGTGGTTTAGAGTGGCTAGCACATGTGCAGATGCAACTTGCGGTGCTACTGTGCATCCCAATTGGTTTCGTAGTTTTGGATTTGGCCAGCTTCATGGATCCCTTCAGAAGCTTGTACAATCTCTGGAGTTGGAGAAGGAGCAAGAGATGCTAATAGAAACCTTGATATCTAATGCTCTGGAGTCTCATCCAAGTATCGGTAAGCTTGTTTTTTTCTTTGAGGTACTGGCAGCCTTGTCCGGATTCTGTTTACATGCATACCATCAAGTACTCACAATACACTATCTAGTTTTTATGGTACAAATGGTACACATTTGCAAAGTTTTGATTACGTCCAGTGTAGATAAAGTTCATGAAAATTAACAACTAGCTTATTCTTCTGTGTGCAGATCCTGAAAGAGTGTACCAAGAGCAAATAGAGCAATCCACCGTTTGCACCTGGGCTCAAACCTCGGGTGGGACAGAGGCAATAATTTTGACTAAGAGCATCGGGGTTCAAAGCCAGGGTAAAAACAGTGCAATCGGGAGCGAACAACGTGGGGGTGTGTCTCCAAAACGTCCCTCTATGGTGCTTTCGCAACCTAGTCTTCCGTGCATAGACTAGGTCAACTCCCTAGATAAAATGGAGCCTTTGCTGTGCACACAACCGTTGGAAATTATCGAGGACGAAGGAGGCAACTCTACATCGTTCATAAGAGCACAAGTTCTACCAATAGACACTAACAATGTTATCACGGAGGTCAATGGAGGGGGTGACTGCAAGACAGGGGCTGAGACAGAGCTGGAAGAGCGAATCAAAAAGTTGCAAGAGGAAGCTGCAGAATTTGAGACACTCAAGAAGTTGCGACAAGAAGCAGCAGACCTAGAGCGCCTCAAGAAGCTGAGAGAGGAAGCTGCAGACCTAGAGCTTCAAAAAGAGTTGAGAAATGATGGCCAGAGCTCTGAGTTGGATGACAACAAATCTAGGTCAGAGGGTGTGACCCGGGCGGTGATTAAGGTGCCTCAGCCTCCACCACTCCCGCCAATTGACAAAGACACGGAAGCAGCAGCATCAAAGAGGAAGACAAGAAGTGAGATTGCTGCAGAGGAAGTAGCAAAGGAGGCGGCAGAATCAGCAAAGAAACGTCGCAAAGGTTCTAGAAACAAATAGGTTGTGGGTTCATTGGCTTGGCTAGAGTGTGTGTATGTGGAGATTAGATTACCTCCATGTAAGGTTAGTGTTTTCCTTTGATTGGCGCCAACAAAAATTGTAAGGCTTTCAGATTTAATCTAATCTACTTTGCACCAATTTCTACCAGTGTTGTGCCAATTTGTTGGATTGGAAGTTGCTATCAACCTATCACCCATGACATTGTTTTCAACTTCCACGTACAAATCCCATCAGATATCATATTTTTCATCTGCTTTTTTGGAAGGGATCAAGAGCTAACAGCTAACTTGAATGGACCGGAAGTTTTCCTTTCATATACAAAATGTACCTTACATTATCAAAACTCTACAGATCATAGTACATATTGTACGAACTAATACACAGACATTACAATATCTTACTTGATATTGTTCGTACTTACTTATTTTTTATCGTCATGCGCATTCTGGGATGAGATAAGACGTGACTGAAGAACTCAGCTGTGTGCCACATTGCCGCATGTATATTTGATTACTTTTGGAGAAGTCAACTGGTTACTTTTAGAAAGGCGGGACGTGCCAACTATTCCTGGTGGTATATTCATGAAATGCACATGATGTGCTGTCCCGTAGCAATACATAGCAGTGATCTCAAAACCTATTTATGACATTTAGCATAGGATGCTACCTCCCACATAAATGGTAGATACTTTTGCTACATTGTGAATGTACTACTCACGATACCTCTATAATATCCGGCAATACCCTTAATATACTAAGGTGATACCATGATGATATCCGCGGACATCACCTCATCAAGTTGCTACATATTTATAAAATGATGAGCATTCTCGCTACATTCCAAAAAAAAACAATTTTTTTTTGTGTATGTTTAGCAGCCCTATTTTTTGGTATAAATCCAGCTAATTTTAGCCAGTTTTGAGATCACTGATACATAGTATAGCTTTATCTGCCACACTTACAATCGTGACTAAAAATAATACAAGAATTCAACTTTATATTATTAGTAGATGAAGCCACATGTCTCCTACGAATCATGAATTTTCATAAATTTTGTTAAAAATTTGAAAAGGATGTCTGCTTTCTTAAGTGATTGTAAAGAAATTTCATATGAACTACAAAATGTACTAGAAAATTCAAATGTTTTAACCAAATGTTTCAATGACAATGGAGTTATCCGTAAAGTCACCTTGGATTTGAAGTATCAACAAAGAATTTTGCTTTATTATACTCTTATTTCCTCACGCCAAATAGTTAGAGGGTATGGAAGATCTTGGTGGTTTATTATTATTAGGTGTGTAAGAGGTGTGTAAGAGCTTAGTGGTCTTCAAAAGTTTTCAAAAGTTTTTTAGCTCCTTTCTTGGTACTAAAAAGCTTTTGAAAACTTTTGAAGACCACCAAGCTCTTACACACCTCGAACACACCTAATAATGATTGACCACCAAAGTGTTCCACACCTTTTAACTATTTAGAGTGAAAAAATTAAGAATATAATAAAGCAAAATTCTTTGTTGATTTTTCAAATCCAAGGTGACTTTACGGATAACCCAAATGACAAAAAGTTTAGTTAATAAAAATCATGCTTAAATGCAATGGAACTCATTGTTGTTGCCTAAATTTAGTTTAAGCATAACAAGCAATTTTATTTTTTCAAAATACACTACACGGTGAAACGTCTTTACGACTCTTGTTGTAGTTGGGACCCCATGTAAAATCTAAAAATTCCCTAAAGGTTCTGAATTTATCTTGAAGAGTTGGCATGACCAAGCACATTCATTCGCAAATGGAATTGGATGGAAATCATGTACGTAGCAATTGGAATTGAAAAGTTTGCTTTATTCATAAGCTAGTTGTTTGTCTCATACGGTTAGATCTAAAATCTATCCATACGGTTAGATCTATGATTGCTATTACCAAAAAGATCATGATGGATGAGAAATTTGACCATGAAACTTGTAAATCGTCCAAAAATTGGGTGCTCAAGTAGTTAGGGGTTTAAAGAATGTTCTAGCTCAATTACATTACTTTAAACTTATTATTAAAAAATTAATTATTTCAATTTACATTAGTTACGAATTGGTTAGAATTGAGAATTACGTTATTGGAATTCATTTCTATACTTATGGTATGATAGAACGTTTTTTTAATTTTGAATCAAATGATTTAAAAAAATGGTTAATCAAATTATTGCTCAGGACTGCTAAATACAAAGATTCTGACTAGGTAGGATATATTATTGGATATTTTTGTAAATAAAATTAGCAACAAACGGTTGGAATTTGCTGATTAGATACGGAATGTGTTCTATGTTTAATTAAAATAAATATCATATAAAAGCGGTTTTCTTGTGTTTGGATTTTAATAATTATCTGGGCCTCTTTTTAATAAATTAGTATTTCAAAAGATTAAATCAACTTCTAGCATCAAATTAAGTAAAATTTTATGAAATTTGTTTGTCATCCTTTTGTATAGAATTGTATAGAACATCAAATGATTATGAAAAAGGGTGAACCAAATTATCGCTCTTGCTAAATACAAAGATTATGAAAATTACATAATATAATTTATTTGTAAATAGAATTAACAACAATTGGTTTTACATGGCTAATTCAGATGGGGACTATGTTATAGGTTTAATTAAAATAAAGATCGAGTGGAAACATTATCTTGTATTTGGATTTTACTAATTACCTGGACCACTTTTTAACCTTTAAAGGTTTAGATTGGCCATTCCGGACAGTATTATACGTCCGTATTTCATTATATTTGGAATGGTTCTACTCCTCATATGAGTTTCATATCAAAAGTGAAGTTAAAATTCATGTCCACCTAGTCTTAAATACTATTTGGATCTCAATTTGGAACTTTCTACTTACAACAAACGTTAACTATACAACAATGTATGAACTATGCCCTAAAACCTTTAAGTGTTAATAAATTATTATTTCAAAAGATTAAATTATCTTCTACCAGATGTCGAATTAGGTAAAATATTATGAATGATTGGGATACACATTAACAAATCCAAATGGTCAATTTTTTCATTTCATGAAACTCAAAATTTACTTTTCATGTGTTATTCAATATTCTAGAAATATTGAATTTATACGTTTCACAACGTGTAAAAAGAATATTTGGAAATCAATAATTTTATTTAGAGGTTAGAATATTGACAGGCGCATAATTACAACATATTTGTTTTTATTAATCTGGCAAAGGCATAAAATTACTACAATTTATCAAGAAAATATGTCTCAATTATTGAATCTAGAACTTCATATCAACACAATAAACTTATATTTGGAAAAAGTAATTGCAAAACTTTACAAGGCTCTAAATATCACTATCTTCATTAAAAACCCACTAACTACCACTATCTTCATGGAGATGTGGATGATAGTTTCACCAACCACATTCATTGGCCTAACCGGTTGAGGCGGTGGCTAGGACGCAACACATCACATCTCCCAAGGTTGGTGACCGGTGATCACGAGTTTAGGGTTATGGTGAAAATCAGTTGGTGATCTGTGATAGAGGGTAGTCGTCTTTAACCGGTTGAGGCGGTTTTAGGACGCAAGACATCACATCTGTAACATCGTTGGTGACCGGTGATCACCAGTGGCTGAGACAGAAATGGGTGATACTGGATAGTCGTCTCTCACCTTTCTTCCTCCTGTGTCCCTTGATTCACGCGCAGTTGAGCGTTTGCGTTTGCGTTCAGTTCTTCTCATGTTTTGGTTTATCGCTGGCTTCAGATGTACATTAAGGCCGCTATCAACTGTCTTTGTGGGGATCGCATCCTTGTTGTTTGCTAGCTTCACCTTTGAGTTACAGATGGAGGTGCGGCTGGAGGTGTAGCTAGTTCGGTACTTAGAGGTGGTGTTGGTGTGCAATATTAGTGAAGAGTAGTTCCATAACTAAGGTTCGGGTTTAGGGTTTCCAGTTCGAGCAGGCATCCGATATTAGCAACAACGGCTATCGGGTATAATTCAGGTGCATTTTGTTTATATCCCTTGGTTGGCGAAGTCACAAGGCTCGCACAAGATTTTCATTAGTTTCAGAGTGTCTCATTTTCATTCTCCTCTCTTTGTTGTTGTTCAATGCCGTGTTTTTTTTTTACCCTAAATCTTTCTATAACTTGTTCGCAACTAGTTTGTTGGAGTTCTGAAATGCGGAAGTTGCTATTGCGCAAGTTACTTTTGTCTTGTCATGAGGAGAGTAGGGTTCAATTCAATTGCTTGTCTATACAATTGAGTTTTGGGAGTTACAATTGTAGTTTTTGTGCAGGGTTTGTATAAGTGAGAGACTCTATATCTACAAGGAGTACTTTGAATTGTACAGATCGTACAGGTTTGTACTCACGGCCTTCAACTTATCGATTCAGATAGGGATTAGCCGGTTCTAGCGTCTTATTGTTGTGTCTCTAAATCTCAATTCTGAGGGTGGGGACCATAGAAAAGCCGGATTTAGCGTCTCATTGTTCAATCTCTATATCTCTGTCATGAGGTTGGGGATCATAGTTTAGGCAGTGGTTTTTTTCGGGTGAGAGCGTCCTATGGCACAATGTGTAGCGGCTACGGCACAATGTGCTCTTCTCTTGAGCAGATTAGGGTTTGATTCAGTTACTTGTCTCTACAATGTAGTTTAACCCTGTTACAATTGTAGTTTTTGTGCAGGGTTTGTATAAGATTTACAATAGGATTAGACTGTCTCATTTTCATTCTGGTCTCTCTGTATTTTTGTTCAATGCAGTGTTTAAGTTTAATTATATCTTTGAATTACTTGCTGGCAACGATCGTAAGTGAGACTCTTTCTTCAAGGAGTACTTTGAATGGTATAGTTTGTACACGTTTGTACTCACGGTACTCAACTTACCATTTCAGGGTGGGATTAGCTGGTTCTAACGTCTTCTTGTTGTGACTCTGTTATAACTCGATTTTTTCAGGGTTTGCACGCTATCAACCAGTCGCCTTTTTGTTTTTGTCAGGAAATTATGGCAAGAACTAAGGGACAGGGCTCCAAAAAGGTGGCAACTCGTGGTGGGAAGGAGAAGGCTAATTCAAGACTTACACGTCTAGCCATTGCAGCTGAAGAAGAGAAAATTAGGGATTCGAGTGAAGACTCGCAAAACGGTAAGAGGAAAGAAGCCGATAATGAAAAAGAAAACACCAAAGAGGAGGAAAACAATGACAGCGACGATAGCGACAAAGAGGTGCAGCTGGAGGACTTACAAGAAAACAACGAAGACGAGGAGGACGACAGCGATGATGACAACGACGATGGAAGCGAGGAGCTGGAGGAGGGAGGAGAGGAGGGGGGCGGGAACGAGGAGGAGGGGGGCGGGAACGAGGAGGAGGGGGGGCCACGAGGAGGAGGGAGAAGATGGCGACAAGGGCTTCGAGTACGATGATGAGCTCCCAAAGCTTTCTGATCCGCCACCTTTGCTGCGTAGGGAGTTTTTTACGGAGAAGTACGGTTTCGAAGATGAGGGAGCTAATCCTATGAGGCTAACTAAATGGAAGGGGAAGCCATTTGATGATAAGAAGTGTGTGGCCCTTTTTGGCAAGCGAGCTGGTGCTTCTGGGCGGAATGGGTACCCTTGGAGGACATGCAGATCAAAGAGGATTAAGAAGAGGGTTCATGAGCTCATGACGGCTCTCTACCAAAGGGAGGATGTGATGCGTTTTCTTCCTCACAAGATGGCAAGGGAGATCATTTTGGAGGAGGAGAATGAGAAGGTGAATTGGGCCGCCTATGGTGTAGCCGCTAATGCGACGCAGCGTAAGACACATGCTCGCAACATGGTCAAGCTCGAGAGGGCAAAGGAAGGAACTGCAGCAGAACGAGGAGCATGGCGGATGATTCCAGTGGATCCTCAAGAGTATCACTCAGAAATATGCGAAGGGAAGGGGAGCTCAATGTGTGGGAAGTTTACAGATGGAGATGAGGGAGGTTCTAGGAAGGAGTACGTGGCCACGTTGTTGGCGGTGGAGAATTTGGAGTTTGAGGCAATGATAGAGGCAAAGCGTGTTGTTGCTCAGAAGAGAGAGACCGTGGTCAAGGTTTTTGAGCAGAACGTAGGCTTGGTAACCATCATGAGGAAGAGGCTCAAGACATACGAGAGGGATTTAGCAAAAGCAATGTCCAATGGTACGAGGGCTCCACAGGAGATTTCGGCTCTGGAAGCAAAAGCTAAAGCATCTGTTGCTTTGGTCAAGGCCGAGCGTAAGAGGGGGAAGCTGTTGGAAAAATCTGTTGCTACAATGGACAAGGATCTCTTGGTTAAGAGACAGTCTGTGGCAATGAAGCGGATGCAGGTGGGGGCGATTCAAGCGGAGCATGCAAACCATGCCAATCCAACTGGCGGCTTGCACACGAGACCCTTGCCACTGGTGTACTCGACAGGGGAAGCATGCAGCAGCCAAAGTTCCATTGACATAAGCAACTGCTCTCTTTGTGGTTTTGGATTTCCACATTCAGAGTTCCTTAGTACTAGTTGTAAGCATTTGTACCACCCATGGTGTGCTATGGCTGTATTCACCCAAGGCAAAGAGTATTGTGTTCCTCATTGCCTTCAGGTTCAGCCCATTCAATGGATCATGAGTTTTGGATGGAGGGGTATGCGAGGTTGGGGACGTCCTGGTGGCGGAGGCGATGACTGGATGAATATGCTCAAGGAGTGTGCATCTGCTACTACTGCGTCCTTGACGGATAGAAGAGAATCCGCTAGAGCACGTCTTACGGCCATTGAAGAAGAAGGTAATGTTGTCAATATGTGTACAATAGTGCCAAGGATGTATCTATTGCAATGTTAGAATGATTAGTTTGTCGTGCTGGTTGTAGTGTTCGTACAATTTATATCGTTTTCAAAATTGGTCTCAATTGATGAGGTAAACACTAAGCTAAGGTTTCAGAGTGTTTGTATTTGTACATGAGGTTCATAGTGTGTACATGAAATTCCGTACTTTGTAATGCAGGTGGTCTTGTTCGTATAGTTCGTATCTTCTATGCTAGAAGTGGTCTCAAGTAATGTAGAGTTTGTATTTGTTGATGAGGTGAAGACTAAGCTAAGGTTTCAGAGTGTTCATATTTGTACATGAGGTTCATAGTGTGTACATGAAATTCTGTACTTTGTAATGCTGGTGGTATTGTTCGTATAGTTTGTTCATTCTATGCTAGAAGTAGTCTCAAGTAATGTACAGTTTGTATTTGTTGATGAGGTAA
This sequence comes from Pohlia nutans, assembly GCA_022496805.1. Lineage (NCBI taxonomy): Eukaryota > Viridiplantae > Streptophyta > Bryopsida > Bryales > Mniaceae > Pohlia > Pohlia nutans. Next base: position 22,051,250 of record CM040094.1, read on the forward strand.
ACACTAAGCTAAGGTTTCAGAGTTTTTGTATTTGTACAAGATTCAGATACAATCTATACAAACCATACCACGAGCATTACAAACTACAGAAGTTCATGTGCACACAATGAACTTCTGTAGTTTGTAATGCTCGTGGTATTGTTTGTATAGTTTGTATCTTCTTTTCCAGAATTGGTCTGAAGTATTGTACAATTTGTATTTGTTGCTGTGATGAGGAGTGAACTGAAGTTTCTGAGACTTTGTATTTGTACATGATGCTAATTGTGTGTACATGGGTTTGTATAGTTTGTAATGCTGGTGGTATGGTTCGTATCGTTCTTATTGACTAGTGTACAGTTCGTATTTGTGTGTACAAAGTTGTACTCTTTTCAGTGTCGACTGTATAGTCGATTGTTTATATGGCTTTATATCAATCACCAACATAACATACAATGTTGAGCTGAATTTTGTGTAGTGCATGGGACCGAGAGCGGGGGAAGCGAAGGTGACGAGCTTAGGGAGCTATGGGATTCTATGGAGCTAGAGGAACCTATGGAGCTGCAGTCTAATGATGAAGGTGCTATGGAGGGTGGAGGGGGCAATGAGGTACTATCTTGGGAGCTGGAGGAACCAATGGCCACGGCGGAAGATGCTGTCAGGATCAGCACTTCCGGTGGTTTAGGTGATGGACTAGAGGGAGAAGACGCGCTAGAGATCCGTATTGCAGGTGGTGAGGGTGATGAACGAGTAGAGGTGGGAGTGGAGGAAGCACTGTCCTAGGGGGAGAACGTACTCCAGGTCGTGCTCCCCAGCAACAAGAGAGTGGAGGAAGCAGTGTCCCCGGCGGAGAACGTGCTCGAGATCAGCAGTGCTGGCGGAGGGGGTGATGAAGGAGAGGAGGGGGGAGGCCACATAAAAAGGGCATTGTTGGAATACGTGCGGGATTTAGGCACAGCCGGTGGAGAGGGTGCTAAAGGAGTAGAGGGGGGGTGGAGGAAGCAGTGTCCACGGCGGAGAAGGGTGATGAAAGAGTGGAGCAGGGAGTAGAGGAACCAGTGTCCTTGGTGGAAGACACGCTGGAGATCAGCACTACAGTTGGAAAGGGCGACGGAGTGGAGGAACGAGTGTCCTTGGTGGAAGACACGCTGGAGATCAGCACTGCAGTTGGAAAGGGCGATGAAGTAGAGGAACGAGTGTCCTTGGTGGAAGACACGCTGGAGATCAGTACTGCAGTTGGAAAGGGCGATGGAGTGGAGGAACCAGTGTCCTTGGTGGAAGACACGCTAGAGATTAGCACTGCAGTTGGAAAGGGCGATGGAGTGGAGGAACCAGTGTCCTTGGTGGAAGACACGCTGGAGATCAGCGCTGCAGTTGGAAAGGGCGATGGAGTGGAGGAACGAGTGTCCTTGGTGGAAGACACGCTGGAGATCAGCACTGCAGTTGGAAAGGGCGATGGAGTGGAGGTGGGAGTGGAGGAAGTATTGTGCCCGGGGGTGAACGTGCTCGAGAACAGCACCGCGGGTGGAAGGGGTGACGAGGGGGGTGATGAACAAGTGGAGGGAGTAGAGGAACCGGTGGCCACGCGGGTGCCACTAACAATTGTCCCTTTCGAGGAGCAACTAAGACTGGTGTTTGCATTACAACGGCCAATCCCAGAGTCAGGATTTGGTCTTTATGCCTTGCTGAATATTGTTTATAGTGTAAAACTCTTATTGTATCCACGGGGAGGTCACTCCATTGTCAAGTTGAAAACCACGTGCGAACAAAATAAATCTAAGTTTTCTAAGTTGCATCACCAAAATGGGTCAAAATTTTATCAATTTTTTTTCATGAGTAGATATACTCAGTATCTATTACATAGTAAAAAAAAGATAACCAAATTTGATGATCTTTCTTTTTTTATAAAACATACCGTTTCTAACTAGAATGACGTAGAAATGAACTAAAACAATTACTAAAAAAAATGAAGATGACTAAAAATTTCAAAAAAATATACAAAAGATGTTATCAATGGTTACGTATATGTAGAAAAAATATCATAATTTTTAAAATTATTTATGGCATATAATATAGGGGTAGCAAACTTTGTTCGCACGTGGTGTTCAACTTGACAATGGAGTGACCTCCCCGGGATTGTATCTCTAAATGTGTTGTTAGGTATTGTACTTAGAGCATACTTAGTATTGTATTTAGTGTACAATTTCAGTACACATTGTACAAATTTTGTATTCTACATAGTACTTGTGTGTTGGCTAACACTGATGTAGTGTTTTTTGTTTTGTGTTACTGGAGGAATACGCCGCGTTGGGGTGAAACCCGCCGGATGACGAAGGAAGAGAAGTGGACCGCGTATAGGGAGGCAATGAAACCACTCGTCGAATCTGGGACGCAGCCTGTTGATGAATTATTCGATACTTATTTGTCGGTTCAGAGATTTCTCAATTCTCTTCACCCACATGATGCTGTAGAGTTTTTGGAGGAGCTCCGGAAGGAAGCCAGTAATAAACACGTGAAGTTGTTCTTCAATGCAATGAGCTATAGGGTGGGCGACCCCAGCGGCGAAGAAGCTAGAGCAATTCTTGCTGCTGGATTGAATGAAGAAGCTGAGGATTCACTACTTGCACGTAAGGAGAAGACGCCTTCGAGAGGTAAGAAGAAGAGTGTGAGAGCTCACTTGACAAGGGATGCAACTGTGGAGAAGAAGAATGTTGAGGAGGAGAATGTCGAAGAGGAGAATGTGGAAGAGATTCAACATGATCCTAACCCGAAGACCAAAGAAAGTGAGGGGAAAGGAAGGAGTACAACAGTGAGGCGGGTTAAGTCTAGGAAGGGTGCTGATGAAGTACAAGATGGGGTGGAACTGGGCAAGCAGATGGAAGTAGAGGTTGAGGAGGTGGTAACGAAGAAGCGGAAGGGTAAAAGAGCACGAGTGGAAGGAGAAGATGAAGACCTGGGCTCTGATCCTAAACAAGAGGAGGACATTGGCCGCGAGAAGAACAAAGGAAAGCAAAAGGAGGTGGAGGTTGAGGAGGTGGTACCAAAGCAGCGGAAGGATAAAAGAGCACGAGATGAAGAGCACGATGAGGACCCGGGCTCTGGTGCTAAACAAGAGGAGGAATTTGGCCGCAAGAAGAAGAAGGGAAAGCAACAGGAGGTGGATGTTCAAGAGGTGGTACCAAAGAAGCGGAAGGGTAAAGGAGCACGAGTCGAAGACCAAGACGAAGACCCGGGCTCCGATGATGAAGAAGTGGAGGACAATGGCCGCGGAAAGAGGAAAGAAAAGCAGACGGAGGTGGAGATTGGAGAGGCAGTACCAAAGAAGCAGAAGGGTAAAAGAGGATGACACAAAGACCAAGATGAAGACCCGGGCTCTGGTGCTATTGAAGAGGAGGACAGTGGCCGCGAGAAGAAGAAAGGAAAGCGCAACAAGAAGCACCCTAAACCGAAAGTGAGCAAGGCTGGCCCAATACTCAATCGCCTCCCCCCATTGATGCCTTGGGCCCCTTGAGTGTTGCAGCGGTTTCCTAGTTGGTCGAGGAGGCCGTTGCAACCACTGACCAATTTTGATTTTTTGTAATACTTAAGGCCTCAGGATCTTAGATTCTGAGCTAGGAGCTTACACATTTTTGAGCTTTCCATATCGCAGTTCTGGTTTGATCCATGCGACTTGTCCAAGGGATTAGAACGCGTTCCAGTGTCGGTATGTGAACCGAGTTTGAATTCCATGCTTTGGAAGAATTCACTTACATTGCCGAATGCAAGGATTCCACACTTGCGTCTAAGCAATTCAGTAAGGTGAAAATGGATTTGCCGGAGTCTTGCGTTGGTTGCTATGGGTGCAATCTTGGGGAGGGAAGCGGTTGTGGTGGGCCAACACTTGTATATTCTCCGTATACTAGAGGAGGTCGTCTACGAAGATCTCTTTTTTACCAACCTGTAAGTGTTGCCTAATTCTCTAGTTCGGGCCTCCTTACTTATACTTTTATATTCTGTTATCTTTTGTGTATCAACTTGTATTTTAAGTACCTGGTTTTACTTGTTGTAGTGATTCTTACTGTGCTTCACTATGTTGTTTGTTGGTAAGGGTTCGACGGAGGAGATTGTATATTGAGGTAAGGCATGTTCCCCCGAGCAAGGTTATGCCTGCCCTGGTCATACAACCAGGGTTTTTCTACAAGAGTGCAATGACGATTGCAACTGCAGCCGGTATTGTCGGAACCGGGTGGTCCAGCGGGGTTTATGCATTCCTCTTCAAGTTTTTTGGTCTGGATCAAAGGGATGGGGAGTGCGAGCAAAGTGCCCCATCCGGAAAGGGAGTTTTGTGTTTGAATTTGCAGGGAAGATTGTTACAAATGTGGAGCTCATGAAAGGGAGGGCTTCTGGCAAGCTAGGAAAATTGGAGGCATTTACGCTAGCACTTGATGCTGATTGGAAATCTGAGCAAGTGGTGGACGACAACGTAGCATTGTGCATAGATGGCACTAATTTCTCCAACGTCTCGAGATTTCTAAACCATAGGTATGAGTGCTGTGTATGAATTGTATCCCCTTTGCTACTTTATCCCCTTAACTCCTTTTATCCCCTTGCTTCTACACATAGACGTTGCAGAATTCCTTAATCCACCACAATGAAGTTCATGTATCTTTGTGTTTCTCACTACATGTGGTTGTTTGTTGCTTAGATGCGAGGATGCCAATCTTATTGATGTGCCGGTGCGAGTTAGCAACAACAGTGGTGGAGATTACCGTGTAGCCTACTTTGCACGAGTTGATATTCCAGCACTGGAAGAATTAACTTGGGATTACGGATGTAGTTTTAAAAGACGAAGAGCAAATACTGTAGATGCCGTATTTCCTTTCTATTGTAAGTGTGGTAGCACTCACTGCCGTGACGTCGTAACGGAAGATCCTCCCATTCCTCCTCGCATAGTCGATCTTCTTGCAAAGTTTCTTCTTGATTTTCAGTAGGTTGAATAGTTGAGTATGTAGTCTCGGGTTCATCTTGTTTGTTCCTAATAAGTATAGTACAGAGCATGACACATGACACATCCATATAGAAACTGATTCCTAAAGGACCACAACTCCCGTACTTCACAAAAAGTGGCTACTCTCATTAATTTTGTACCATTCTTGATCTTTATGTACAAGAATTGTACATTATATACTAATATTGTATTCACTGAATGATTTCGGTACACTATAATTCTATCAAAGTTAAATTGTGTTTCAAGTTGGTTAACTATTTGAACTTTAGTATTTTTTGTAGGCATTTGACATATATATAGTACATAGTATTGATTCAGCCATTGTTAAGGGTTGGGGGGTAACACCAGAGTCCTTATGGTTCAGTGGAGAACGTTGGGCTTGCTCTACTTGCTCTAAGGCAAGTTTGCCAATATATAATGACAGGGTCAAAACACATCCTATCACTCAGATGGCCTCAAAAAAATCCTCATCATCCGAGTGAATTCTACACTATGCCAAACAATGGTCTGGACATCGAGGGAAGAGAAAAGAGGAGGATTGTATTACAACAATATCAATATGATATGGAGAGGGAAGAGGGTAGATGAATCAGATAATTTTTGTTCCAAAAACACATCTTTTATTCGATAGAACGTTGGTACACCTTACAAGTAAAGCTGTGTGCGGAACATGGTTGGTACAAGTAATCAAAGTGTATGTGATTTTTCCTCAAACATCTCCTTGCACCGAATGTAAGCTCCGTTGGTATCTGAAAATCAACAGAGAGACAATGTGATATCAAACTTCTGTTCCACTACATGATTCTCTGGGTACAAAACTAATATTGGAGTAAACATTTAGTACAATGAGTACAACTATGAGTACATGGTGGTTTGTTTGTACAATGCGTACACTGTGGTTTGTTGTACTTGAGATTGAGGTAGTCGTACAGATTTCAAAGTTGGTACTCACGTGTGTCAACTGAAATGTACGATCTTCCTCCAAACAATATGATTTTTCATCATCCTATTACACTTACAATAGTTTGTACTGCAGTATAAATAAAACGGTATTGAACTCTATTTCAAAATCCATTCGTACTCGTCTCTGTAGCCATTCAATACGTAGAAATCCCGTTGTCTTAGAACTCTTCGTACAACCAGTACAAGTAGTAAGACTATATAGTACAAACTATTTAATCAAGTGATCCAGAACAAGGTGGTTTAGTTTACTTACAAGATGATTGTACACAGAGTACAATTAGAGACGGTTCTAGTATGAACTCCACTCCTGCCACAGTACACAAGGTAAGCACCTTCAATATGGACGCGACCGTATCGAGCGACGACCTGGTGGTACTCACGTGGGTCAACTCAAATGTACCATATCTGTACAAACAATATGATTTATCATCATCCTATTACACTTAGAGTAGTTTGTACTGCAGTGTAAATAGAACGGTATTGAACTCTATTTCAAAAACTTTTCGTACTCGTCTCTGTAGCCATTCAACACATAAAAATCCGATTGTCTCAGTACCCCTTGTACAAGCAGTACAAGTAGTAGAAATATATTGTACAAACTGTTAAAACAAGTGACGCAGAACAAGGTGGTCTAGTTTACTTACAGAATGTGTGTACAGAGATTACAATTAGAGACGATTGTAGTATGGACTCCACTCCTGCCACAGTACAGTAGTACACAAGGTAAGCACTTTCAATATGGACAAGACCGTTGTACAAACCTGAAGTACACAATTTCCTATAGATAATACGCCCTTTCCCTGGGTCTACCGGCCTCTAGTACCGCAACTGCAAACTTGTACAAACCTGAAGTATACAATTCTCTATAGATAATACGCTCTTTCCTTGGGACTACTGGGCTCCAGTACCTAAACTGCAAATTTGTACCATTATTGTACAAAAAAAGCAACAACTACTGGCAATCTCTTAGATTCCTCTCTCTACTAAGGTGTATTCTGTCAAATCATGCTTCAATGGAGCTCCATCAAATTCAATACATTCTACTACTGCAAGGAATATACCTGGATATGACCATAATCATAAACTTGTAGAATGAAGAGCTGACCCCAATTTTTTTGTCGCCGACGCCCTTAGACCAAAAAATGGAACAATACAAGATCTCAACTCCTCGTTCCATCTGAGTCAAGAAAAAATTCACCAACTCAGACACCACACGCAACGAATCACGTAAAGACATGATCTCTTCTCCTTCCTTTGGTTCCTCCTCCGCAACCGCAAGCAACTGAGCGTCCCTTAGTCTCTCCTTTCGCAACTGTCGACTTTTCCGTTGTCTCTCTGCTTCCCCTTCTCGCAGTCTCTCCCTCATCGCATTATATTCCTCCACCCTTGCACGAGGTCCCTTCCTCTTCACTCCCGCACATTCTTGTGCAGCTCTTGCATTCCCCATTGGACCTACAGAAGCAAGATGCAAGAAAATTAAAACTCAGTGATAAAAGCCTAGAGTGGTACAAAAATGAATACGTCCTATACAATCTGTACAAAAAATTGTACAATTTGTACGAAAGACAGTACAAATTTCCAAAGGCGTTAAAAAACATAAACATCTATTACTTTGAAACCAAACGTTTTGAATGCAATTGAAAGAATACTCGCGGTCAATGCAACTCCTACGTCCAGGAATTACCCTGAAACATATGAACTGCAACAACCCTGACACTTGACCGTATGCCCTTCAAAAATGCTAACGCCCTCAAGACCGTCGACAATACCAATGCTCACAACAAGACCAAAATACCCTGATACTCTCAACCTAGCGCAACTTTATGATTCTAACGCAGAAGCAAACTGTAGACAACTCAGCGGAAACAAGCAGCAAGTCAAGTAAATTGTCTTCTCACCAACGGCTAGAGTTGTATCGGTACTCTAATGCAACAACCAAGCTCTAATTCTGCCACCAAGCTCTGCTTCTTGTAGCCGCAAATGCTTGCGCTCCTAGCCGCAAAAGCTTGCGCTCCTAGCCGCAAAAGCTTGCGCCCTTGGTTGCAAAAAAATTAAAAGAGAACACAGCAAAGAGAACACCCATTGGCGCTAGGCGCCAAGCGCCAACCCAAGAGGCGCAAAATAGAAACTATTGTTAGTAGAAGTGACAAGAGTAACGCCCCACATTAGAAAAGCGCACCCTGAAACCGCCGGAATTTAGGGAGTACAGACTCCGCACAATTTGTACTATTTGTACTCCGCGTACACATTGGTACTCAGCAAAAAAAGAGCGACCGTAGCGTGCGACCACCCCAACTTCAGAATAAAGTTCTTGTCGCTTCGCTTTCCCTTCTCAAATGTTCGCTTGAGTTTCTGCCCAATATCTTTAATCTTGTGATGGAAGGTCATACTCCTCGCGGGTTTGAGGAATTCACCTGGAGACTCGGGTCGGCTCGAAGCATCGACGACTACCCTATGCTATGGAAGAATGATAGGTTCGTCCGAATGAGATACCGTGTTGACACTTTGCAGGGGGCAATCGAAATGTGGATGAACGAGATGCAGTGTTTTGAAGACTGGCGCGTCGACATCTCCATCCTGCGCTTGGAAAAAGGGGTTCCTGGACGACATGATATCCCGTGTGGAATTTGGGATTTCTATCCTCGGCCTCTTGTTTTGTGGACGTTGATATCGTGTCATTATGTTTGCGACATACTTGGACTTCCAGATCTATGCAATATCCAGTGCCAGGACGTTCGAATCGTGCCCAAGGCCATCTTTGATGTTGTCGAAGAGCACTTCGATGACGAACCCCAACCTCCATTTTGGGATTCCATTCTTGACGCCACAAGCAACTCAGAATCTGATAACGGCGAGTCATTCAGTTCTTCCCCGGTGCAAGGTGTAATTTAGACGAAGCGTTCTTTGGAGGCAACACGTACAACTCAATTGACATTGTCAGTAGCAATCTTTAGCATAACGAATATTTTGAGCAAATATATAGGGAGCTATGATGAAGATTTCAAATTAATGTAATCCAGGTTATTAATATAGGCATCGCTTGCTACGTGCATGAATGTAGCCTCCATTTTGCCTCGGCCGTCAACACATTTTGTGATGTTGTCGTTTTTGTTTACGTATTATCTTTAAACATGTTCACTGTTTCTAGATTTCGAAGATTAATTAATTATCAAGCTTCATTCTTGGTTCAGTATGGCTTCAGTACAGGCTACCAACTTTCTCAACACGATGCTCAACTGTCAGTGCATTAGCATCCACAATGTTCATGCAACCGTCATTTTCAGACAGTGTACTATGTTGGCAATTCTAGCAATACATTAGCATCACCTTACCTTTCACAAACGTTTTTTAAGTATACGATGGCCACCGTCTTTGAAATTCGGTCCTTCAACGTCCACGTTGTTTTGATCTTGCGATATAATTGAAAAAACAATTACTTTACTAGTATGTCAGAATGGTCAATAGTTGTTTTTAACATCGTTGTCCCTGATGAGAGAATAAATACAAGAACTCTCATTTCCTTCCCACTTCTTTCCGTGACAATACAAACATCCCATGCAGTGCAGAATGGCTTCGACTCATTTCGAAGGTGATGAAGTCCCTCTAGTTGTTCCCATAGGCGATGAGGGGTTTCTGAGGGTCCCCGCTAATCTCCTCACCATCCGTTTCGAAATTGTAGAAACCTCTACCATACTGACTGAAGAAGTTTTAGAGAATTACGAAATAGTGAAAGAGGCTATCCTGCATGCTAGATGTGAGGATCGCAATGGCTATTACTGGTTCCTTCACCTTGGTCAGTATAGAGCGTATGGTATGACACCGTCTCAATTAGCGGCCTCCACCGAGATCCTAGTTAACAACTCTGATACTTCTACTGTAGAAGCTCCGGTTCGTGCCACACAGTGTTCTCAAACCCCCCATACTACTCGATCCGCTGCCGAGATCATGCTTAAGCTTCGCAAAGTGAAACAAGAGCATCTCCTTGCAATTGTAGAACTCTCTAGCGAATCGGAAGGAGAGACACCTGCCTAGTGTAGATCTAATGAGGGAAAGACATTGAATCCATTCCCGCTTCCTCATCAGTCCACTTATCGCACACCATGTACAAGTCCATCTTCCTCCTCTTTGTCCCATCCTTCTCTCTATCCTGCTTCTTCTGATTCTCTCAGTATCATGCAATGTCTGAAACAAATGCATGGCATTCCTGGCTGTCGGAACGAATTGGCCCAGATTGATTTCGACGCCATTGAATATCAAAAGGTTCAGTTCCTGTCGTCCACGTTTTATAGGGATGTTGTTTTTGAATTGCCTGCGTGTAGAGGGAGTGTTCATTCCTCGAGTGCCAAGAGCATGGAAGGAATGGACAAACGGTATGATGGTCATGCTTGGACGTGCACTCTCACTTCTAATATTAACAATAATTTGGGGCTTAAGTTCAAAAGGTCAGCGTGCGTGGGCCATCTCTGTTGTGAAAACACTGACTGTGATTATCTAAAACGCACTTCTAAGAAGAACGAGACTGAATGGACGGGTACAACCATAAATCCATTCTATGTAGGTCTGAGCCTCCAGTCAGATTCGTCTCTGGTTTGTAGGGTCTGCAAATCGATTCCATCTTGTTTTGATGTGTACCCCGCATGTATCTGTTATGTGGTCAATGTTGTAGATAGGTCGAGAGCATGCATCCATTTAGGACACCATTGCCACCCCATAGCAACTGGCCGATGCCGGTAATCTATGGAGACTATCACGGGCTTGATTGCGTCAGAAGTTCAGAAGACAAAAACGGCAAAGAACTCTGCTATTGCATTAGCAGCAAGCAAGGAGTTCATGGATACCTTCTTAGTTCATACTGGACCGGGTCCGAAGGAGATGCTTTACGGGGTAGAATTGGATGAGGTCATGGGCAAGTTTCGCATGCTCAGCTCTCCAAACGTTCGAAACATCATCACATCCTTCCGCGCATCTGCCAAAGGTAAAGGCGAAATTGATAGGATTCTGGAAATGAAGAAGGTGGCAAAGATGGAGTACATCCACAACAGCATCTTCCCCGGTCAAGGACAAGACAAAGTGTACCTGTTCAAGATGCTTGTGGACGGTCCCGGTAGTGGAGTTGACCTCGTGCGCCGAATGCAGCCGGGAGGAGACCTTCAGAATTGCTTCATTATGTTCGACCACGCGAAGCGATAAAGCCTTGGACAACACTGGCTTGTCATGTCTACGATTCTACGTACTGCACAGTCATGACAATTGCAGTTTGTGACATGCAGACCGAAGGTACAGATGGCCAAGTCATTTTCAGGAAATGACTAAACAAAGTGATGGCTAGAAATGGTATTCCTGACCCTAATTTCAAAGGATTCATGTGGGATAGTGCACAAGCTAATTTCAATGCGGTACGCATTGTTTATGGATCTGGAGACCCATCCGTGGTTGTGGTGGACCGGGAGAGGACGTGCTTGTTTCACTGGTCTACTAGCATGCACAAGCATACGGAGAAGCTAATTGCAAAAAGCTTCCGGAACCAGCACATCAGGTTGTGCAGAGAGTACAAGGATGCTACCTCGATGGCTGAGGCGGATTTGATGTATCAAAAGCTTCGGGCTTGGTGGTATTCTTCAGGAGCTGCAACTGAAGATGCAATCCGGGAACTAGAAGATTGGTTGGCCTTTTGGCATTTCCGCTATTGCCAGTGGGGAGGATTTATGGAAACGGTATAGCCTTCTATTGTCTTCAACTCTCACATTCTACTTTTCCTTTAGCTACGACTATCTCAATACCGTGTGATCTTGGCATAGGATTGATATTGTGTTTATTTTCTCTGATGTTTGTCTTCCTCTTGTCTGTCCAGAACCTTACTCCAGAAGAACTCGCAGACATCCCAACTCACAATCTGGCAGAAACTGTTCACAATAGATGGCTGCAGTTTTGGGCAATCGCGGATCTTACCTCTTCGTTGCAACCACCGACGACTGGGCCCGCGCCTTCATGCAAATGACCAACTACCGTTTGTACTTGTGTGGCGGAGCGTCTGGAAAAGGACCTTCTAAACATGACTTGAAACTTAAGCGAGCTTTTCAATCACAGGATGGAAAGAAGATAGCTAATGCACTTGCTGAAATGCCCGGGGGTGAAGATTTCTGCAACCGTGTACCGCATCTAGAGGGCGAGGAGGTTTTTGGTTCCACGAAGAGGAAGTTAGACATGCCTATTGATTCAGAAGGTGACTCCCATCGTCCAGACAAGGTAAACTTCTCGCACTCGCGTGTCCAGACTCGTTCAGCTGCTGCCCGCCAAACTGCACAGGAGACACTTGATTCTGAAACTCTTGTGCCCTTCACGTCACACGTTTTGGAAACAGACTGCGATGTGACCAAATGGCACATTGCGAGGATAACGCAGAAGTCCAAAAAACGATGTCATGCAGTACAGGCAAATAACAATTCCAAGTGCCAGATGCTCATCGTCAGGGGAGGCAAAGCAACTGCAGCTCCTACCTACAGAGGCCTCAAACAAAAGTTTCGCGCTGAGGGAAGCGACACAGAAGACTTCTGGTTCTGTCCGGACCAAATTGCAAGGTGCGTAATGGGTTCTAAACGTGGGTTTGTTATAATGCGTCCGGAGATCCCTGATGTTTGGCCAATCCTAACTGGGACCGATCTGTCCCGTCACGAGATCTTGGAGCTCCAAGAGGCTGGTTTCCACCTTCAATCTACAACTCCGCTCTCACCACGGCGCCTCTTCGCAGGATCTAAGTTCTTTGAGGCGGTGTTGTGGACTCATCCGAAACCTCCGAATTCTGATTGTGTCCCCACCGTTCGGAGCGGCAAGAGCATGCGCCGCAACCCCAAAGCGCCCGTAGAAGCTCACAGAAATCAATGGAAGAGCGCCCGCAACGTCAAGGCAACAATTGTCGGAGTGAACCTCCTTCCGTATCCGGGTCTAGGAGTGATCGTTGTCCTACAGTCTGGAGTCGAGCCGACTACGAACACTTACAACATCACTCTCTGCAATTTTCCAGCTTATACATGCCCGCATTATCACAGCATGACTTCTTCTGCAATTGGAAGGCGTGGTATGTACGTCAACTGCAAGCACCTTTACTATGTCTTTCGCTTCCTTTGCAAGCTAGACTACAAAGTAGACACTTTCATCCATGCCCCACTCTAAGCATGGACGAGGTCCAGCAGATTCTCATAGCTGCTGGGATTATCAACATTCCTTAGTGCCAGATGCCATGTTTTGTCGTAGCCCAAAAACCCCAAACCGAAAGTTGGTTATTGGACTGCTGGGGTTGTTTTGCGGTTTAGGGGGATAGTAGAATCATAGATTTCTATTACAGAGTACAACACTATAAGTTGTATTTTAACAAATTCATCATTTGTTCGCAAAAATACTTTAAAAAAAATCTACTATATGTTAGACCAATTATATCCATTTATATTGTTTTGCCCAACGTTTTCCAGATTGACTGCAAATTTTACATTCTTTACTGCAAATACACGGTCTTAGGTTCAGCGGTCATAAGTCCCAAAAATTTACTATAAATAGTAAAAATCTATTTTTAGAAAAAAATCTAAAAATGTCGTCAAAACTTTAATTTAGCAATATTGTTTGCTCTCCGCTCTTACACTCTCCATTCTACGCTCGCAGGGTAGCGTCGTTGACACTCGGGGGGTGCACTGTACTAAACATGTACGAGTCTACGTGAGTGCACAGAAGGGGTATTAATTTGAACATTGTCGTATTACGTATACATACAATAAACACATTTAGAAGTGAAAATATTCACGTATACTTACACTAAACATATATTTAAAATGGAATACATCTGTATACAAAGATATTTAGACATATAGCCTCTCGTATACAAGGGGGTTTTTAGAAGGGGTCATGAACGCACGTGATTCTCAAACATAATGTAGTGTGCACCCCCCGAGGAAAATAAAAGATATTTTAAATAAGAATCAAGTCTACTTTACAATCCAATTTGAATCATGTCAATATGAGTTAAACTCCATTGAGGAGAACTTTTTAAAGACAAAGACTTCAATACTATCTTAGTTTTATAAAATTTACTATTTGGGAAAAGTAATGATGTTCTTTCCTTCAAAAAAATTGCCTTTTTAAATTTTGGAGTAGAATGTTTAGTTTTAAATAATCGTACCAAATTTCAAATTCTAAAAATAAAATTCGAAATTTGATAAAATTTTGAAGTTAAATGATTCTAAATTCATTATATGTAGATCTAAATCTATTTTTGGAAAATGAATGGTATGGATAATTTTTAAAACATCGTGTTTTTTTATTTTCTCTATTGGACCAAACTTCATCAAAAATAAATAAGTCACATACTATAACACATCTACGTTTTGTCCAATACCCCTATGACATTTAGGGGTTAATATTGATTATTTTTGCAAATGGATAACTTCAATGAATGACTGAACAATTTTAGAAGGGGTTACCATTTTGGAGATTTACCAAAATCTTTACTTTCAACTTCAACTTGGAAACAAAAAGATTTGTCAAAGCCTAGACATTCTTTAACCCTAATGCTCCAAGCAACCAGTTTTTGGTCGATGTCCTTTTTGAGGGGCTGCCCGAGGTCAAAAGAATAAATTAAAATCATCTTCTAATAAGACCAATTTGAATGATGCCAATCCAAGTTAATTTGAACTGACCTAGGGGAACTTTTCAAAAACAAACATCTCTACATTGTCCAATGTTACAAAATTTACCTTTTGGAGAATTAAGTGTGGTTCTTATCCTCATTTTTTTATTATTATTTTTTTTAACGTTTTTTTCTTTTAGAATAAAAATTACAATTCTAACCAATAATACCAAAATTTTAATTAAAAAATCTTAACATTCAACTTTGGTGAATTTTTAAAATTGATCGCTTCTAAATTCATTGAATCAAGATCCATAACTAATTTGGGAAATCTGATTGAATGAATAATTTTCAAACATCATGTTTTGCATTTTCTTTGTTGGAATAAACTTCATCAAAGCTATGGAAGTTCCATTTTATAATACATCTCAATTTTTCTCTAAGCCATTGGGCCTTTTAGATGTAAAACCCTTAACACTCAAACGACCATTTTTTGGCCATTGTTCAAATCTAATAGCTGCCCAGTTCAAAAAATATATGATTCTAAAAAAAAATTAAAAATTTCTAAAATACTACATCAAGTGTAATTTCCAATACAATTTGAATTATGTTAATCCAAGTTAAACTTCACCGGAGAGAAATTTTCAAACTAAATCACCTCAACATTGTCATAGTATTATAAAATTTGCTATTTTGGGAAAGCAATGATGTTCCCTCCATCATTTCTTTTGCTTTGTTGAAATTTACAATAGATAAACGAGCTTGAACCAATTGGGCTAAATCAAAAACCCTACAAGTCAAAATTAAAATTTATACAAATTTTCAAAGGTTGATGCTTTTAAATAAATTAAAAAATATTTTAAAGTTATTTTTGGAAGCTTGACCGTATGGATGATTTGTAGAGATGATGCCCTACATTTTGTCTATTGAACCAAACTTCAAGAAATATATGGAAGGAACATTATTATAACACATCTATGCTTTATACAATATCCCTTGGACTTTTAGGGGTTAAGGGTTAAAGAGGTTTGACTACCAATGAAAAAATGGCACCTAATGGTATATTCATGGCGTTTGATTTCAATCACCTCCATAGCCGATGTGAACAGAAATGTCCTTAAACTATCATGTGTGATGGTCCTATTAGCGCAACATGTTAAACTCTTATTCATATCTGTAACTCAAGTATATGTACAATGTACCTAATGTTCTTACGATATATATATAAATAAGCTTCAACTGACAACCATTTATCCCAACTTAGCTACATAATTGTGTAACCTCTTAGCATTTGAAAATTGTTTTCCAATAGTAATAGCAGTATTTTTATTTGGGCGATTTATCGCTAAATTAAGCACTATACAAAATATATTGACCATAAACGAATTACCAAAAATTGTTGAAAAGAGTGTAGTGCAAGGTAATATTGCTACATTTTGGATGAATGTACATGTTTAGGATGAATACATTGCATTTCATCCATATTTTACATGTTTTACCCAAATCGTAGATGTAAAGAGATTCATCATCACTTGCACTGCCTAGAAATTTTGAAAAAAATCCACATCATAACATTTCATAACAATAGGGTTCCAGAGCCCCTACTACTTGGATTGAATTTTATAGAGAGTAACTTTTCTCGAAACTAAGGTGAGAGAGGACATTGGTCATTGTATGAGACAATTTAATAAGAATCAAACAAGAAAAAGAGCAGCATGACATTCAGTAGCCTTCATACCCACTGCCTTTCTTTCATGCACTTTGCTCACCACCTTGAGCCTCCACCAATCTATTTAGGACTGGCTTCCATATATGGGTGGTTGGTCCACAAAAAGTGGAAGTTCTACCAATATGGGTGAAATAGAATAGGATCAACAAATACATTTTTCATTTCTATCGAAATGAGTGGAACATTGGTGATTCTTGAGACCTCATTTCTTGTTTTGTAGTGCCTTTCACCCAACCCATCCTCACATGGAAACCTGCACTTAGCTACTAATGAAGTACTGTTGGGTTTGGAATATTCCACACCACCTACTGTAGAGCCAAGGCAAAACACACTAATAGTAAATGTGTCGTTTTTCACTTGCGGTAACTGAAAAAGGAATGAAACCGCGCCAGACACATCGATTGCGTCGATGCTGGTGAGTGGTTTTGGTCACAACTAGACAAAAATCTAGGCGCAATCAGAGGGCACCTTGACACGTTCACCAGGTAGTAAATGGTACAAGAGTGATGGTGAATTTGTAGTGATCACTTGCTAAATTGAAGTAGTTGCTCAATTTAGCAAGTGTTCACCACAAATTCACCATCTTTTTTGTACCATTTGCTTAGCAGTGAATCGGTCAAGTGAATCGGTCAAGGTTCCCGGTGAATATTCCGTCACTGTTTACTGTTTTCACAAAGTAGGGAATGAAAAATGACAGTTCTGCTACTAGTGACACTGCATGCTACTGAATGTTATGAGAGCATGTGAAGAGAAGAACGTTCAAGAGTCTTGGAAACTTTGGTACGGGCTGAAGGTCTAGGGTTTAACCCTTTAAGGCGCCATCGTCCATATATTGGACGACGAACAGATTGAACTTGTTCAGATCTCATCTAGATTGGACAATCTTCACCCACCAAAATTACTCTTGGTTCTTGTGCAAGTTGACTATTCTTGGAACGGTTTGGATCTTCAAAATAGGTTATTATTATTTTTGAAAAAATAGCACAATCGGTTTATGTCAAGTTTCATTCTTAGTTCAAAAAGTGAGACCTCAAACATGATTTTTCCAAAATAGGTAGAATCAAATAATGGAAACCATACCATCTCGTAAGGCATGTTATTCCAACTTCATCACAATTTTTTGAAATTTTTTTGTCTTTATTTGGGATTTTTAATTGAATTTCAAGAGAAAACCTTTCAAAATTAAATTAAAAACATTAATAAAAAATATGATGCATCCAACCATACAGATGTGATCTTCACATTGACATTTTCAAGTTTTCTTTGTACATCTACTCCATTTTAGGGTTTCATCAAACATTTTATAGTGCATCTTTGAAAACAGAGTTGAATTGGGACCTTAAAGGGTTTGATAATGTAATGCGGTCGTTGATGAGTTCTTGATTTTCATGGCGGAATAAGGCGCGCCCTCTGTAATTTCATTTCCTGCCTCCCAGCATCATCGACGGAGGCCAGAGTTCCTTCAGTGCTCGGCTGAATTGGACCGTCGTTCAATAGCCGCAGCGTCGTGTAGGATAGTAACTATCTGGAGGACAGGCGGTGCCGGAATTGTCAGCTCAGGTGCTTTCATTTTTCAATTTCATCGATTTCGTCTCTTAGACAGGAGCAGCAAATTTTAGACATCTACGTTCCGCATATTGATTCTGATATATAGAACGCCAATAATTATCTTAAAATTCAGATGAGGAGAGAATGAGAGCGCGAATGAAAAATTTAGACATTATCATCCTACAACAAAGTCAAGATGTAGAGATTTTGCACATTCTTCTGTCGAAATTTTGAAACGATTGCGGCCGTGAAGGAAGTTACGAGAGCCTCGAAATTGCTTGGCTCTGGATGTATTTGTGACTCCATGCGCTTGAGAGACCCGACAGAGCTCAAACTCCTGCACCCTTTAAGAAACGAAAAATTAGCACTCAAAGACGTCGTGAAGGTCAAGTTCGTTAAATTGACACAATCACACATGTTTAGGCTCTATGAGCCATCATGTTTTATTAAACACAACTCTACGACATACTCTACACCATAGTACTGGAAGCCGAGGATCAATGAAAAATCCCATTGAGGTCGAAAACCGCACTAATACAAATCCAAAGTCACAAGCGATGAGCCGCTAGATAAAAACAACCCTAGACCATGCCAAAATGAGAAAATTACTGAAAACTAATACAAATCAATAGATCTGAGGAAAAGAACTCTCCTAAAGAATTGTGAGCATTCGCCAGAAACAAGCACTAGAGGGGGCTCAAAATGAGTGTTCAAGGAGGCCTTCCTTTGAAAAATCAAACAAAGTGAGCTCCCAATCTGCGGGCGCGTTGCAGATCCCAGTGAAGAAAGGAAGTGATGAGCAATTTAGCCACAACTAACAAGATCCACGTTAACGTCTGTGTCACAAGAAAATGCGAGCGCCGGCAGTCATCAACGTTTGTGCTCAATTTGGGAATGCAACAACACCTCATGCCCCAGGTAGGAACAAAAAATAGGGCTTGCTGCTTCGTTCTTGCATTGTGATCCACAGTCGTCGACCTCGCACGCCATGAGCTTACTCCAAAACTATTTGCATAGAAGAACAAGCTCTTTGAAGGTGAAAGCCGTTTCAAATCGTTTGCAACTTCGACAAAGTTTTAGTTTCCCCAAGCTCCGCTACGCTGTTCACACTGACGGGCTGTAGATCTCGCGTGTCCCACACATTGATCAGGAATGCTGTTACAGCTCTTAAATTGAAATGATGATCCTTCAAATTGTGGGAATATTGTTGGTGATCCAGATGAAGCACCTTTCACAAGCCAATCCCTCGAAACCACCACCGACCCGCACCCGAATCAGCTCATCTCATCTACTCAGTCGGATTTTCCTTAACACATACATCCCACGACCGCTCTCACCTTTTCCCCCACAATCCATTCACAAGGTCCTAGAAAGCATTGACAATGGTCACCCTGGCACTCTCAACCAGCTTCCCACCATACCACACCTCTCCAAACTCCTATCACATGACTTCAAAGCTGCGCATCCAGACTATCCATTTGCGTTGCTCCTTGACGTTGGTTAAGCATAGAGACGGCATGGCATACCACTGATAGGTAGGGACCATTCAGATGATCCGAGATTCGTTCCCGGGACGCACATGTGGAGCTTTACCTCGACAGTCAGTGGAATGCGAGGCCAGTCGAGCCTGAAGGGGAGATTCATGACGTTTTGGTCCCACGTGCACCGTGCCCAAAGAAACTTAGAATTGATGTCGACAGTCTCCTTCACAGTGACAGAAAATGGAGGGGAACGTGAACGACATGCACCGATCAGCGCATCTTGGAAGCATCGTGGTAAAGGCGCGCGACTCCGAATGTACATTTCAGTGTCAGGCTTTACCCCAAAGTACTGATCCGTTTCAGCGTGCAGGTAAAAGAGGGCTGCAAAGAGCAAGTTGGCTGCCTTCTGGACATAGTACAATCCGGCGAGATTATTGCTCAGGTACTCATTGGTCTCGTTCGTCAAGAATGGTATCTTCGCCGCATCGTCAAGTTCGCAATTTTGACCCTTGGGTACCTTGATAATCGGATTGATTCGGATGCCACATCCCCTCGAATCTTCCTGGAGCTGCTTTGTGGCGTTCTTGAATTGCGCTTCGGCATCGGTCACGACGTCCACCACACGACTCAGGATGGAGTACAGGCTGTTTGAATGTTGCTGCTGCTTATCATTCTGCAATGCACCGCAACCCAGAGATATGAGGGCGCTTACCCGAGGGTAGAATGCGTTAAGAGGAACCCCCGAAGCTCCACCCGGTGGAGCAGGGGGTCGGGAGGGGAGGACCCGGCGAGGGTGACCTTCCCGGCAATTTCCTCAGCTTTCCGGCAGCTTCTAAGCCTTCCAAAATAACATGGTGGCAGGGAGTGACAGTATGCATGCAAGGCCCGAGTTCCAATTCCGGCCAGAGCTCTAATTCCAGGCCTTCTTCTCCGGGTGTGTGCTCCTTCCACGAGGGCCCACTAGCTTGCTCCGTCTTCCGGTCAACGCACAACGAATTTCCAACAGTTTATTTTATTTTTTTAATCAAACATTCCACCTCCAGCATTCGAGCTCCCTTCCTCCAGTATTCAAGCTCCCTCCCTCCAGCATTCCAGCTCCCTCCCTTAACCCATATCGTTTGGCATTCGGAGTCCCGAAGGGAATATAACGCCTTCCAGGTGCCTTCCCTTTCGAGAAGGTACTTGGAACTATATGGCACTTCGACTACGACACTAGGAGCTTCGTAGAGGAAATCCCACAGGTGCAGGTACCCTCGTTAGATCTGAACCCGTTATGCCATTTTTTTTTAAATTAAATTAAATTTTTTTAAGTTGACTTCTTTTTGCAAAAATAAGTTCCTAATGACGTAAGGAACCCCACCATATTATTTTTAATTTTTCCTTAGAACAATTTTCCATATGTTATTGAGATTTTGCTAAGACTATGTTCTTTGACTTTAGTGGAAAATGCAGCGATGAGTCTCGGGACTCCATTTAATTTTTCTTTTACACAGATGGGTGCCTAACATCATTGGGAACACCCTCAAATTTTTTCAATATTTATAAAAAATATTTTTCCATATGTTATTGGAATTTTGCTAACTCTATACACCTAACGTAAAAATGATTAAATAAGACATGTACTATACTTGGGATAGATGATTTGATATTTTGATTATTTTTCTCTTTTAGTACTACAAAATTTGAGAATTTTTCATATTTAATTAAAAAAAATTGATAATTATTTGAATAAGTACAAATTTTTAAAGTGCGAAGTTGTGGGTGTACCCAAAACCGATCATATGCTCTAATGTACAAATGAGGTACATCTTCCCTTTCAAAATCTATAAATTAGGCCTGATTGGTTTTGTGTCCCTGGTCGGGAATGGGTGTCTCAACCTTTACCGGCCAACCATGCATATTTTGCATGAAGTACAGATTTGATGTCCATTTTCTCATCCATTATGCACTTTTTGCAGTGTTGATTTTTTATTGAAACTTTTATGGGAAGTTACCTCCGTGCATGTATGATCCGATTAGAAAGGGGATGATTTGTGAAATTTTTATGCCTCATTTCATGTTGTAGCGTTCCAAAAGTCATTATTAGATTGTCAATATCTTATTTGTATCATATTACTAAAGGGTGTTAAATTTTAAGTTTGAAGTTTAATGCACAAATATTGTAATTGACAATTTGAAGATCACATTTGTACGGTTGGATGTATCTTATTTTTTATTGATATTTTTTTATTTAATTTTAAAAGGTTCTTTTTTTAAAAATCAATTAAATACTTCAAATCAACACAAAAAGTTTCAAAATATTGTAATGAAATTGGAATATTATGCCATGCGAGATACCGTACATGTCGAATGATTAATAAAAGTTTAAACAGTGTAGGTTGGCACTTTCAAAAGTAATTACTACAAAATCAGCTTTTAATAGCCAAAAAAATTCCTACTGCTAAACTTTTTATTTTATTTTTTGCGTTGAGTGCTATGTTTTGAGTTGTTTTTTTTTTAAAAATTCAACCGACCTTGCTTTCCACATACGGTAGTATGGATTTATTATTTGATTCTACCTATTTTGAAAAATCGTGTTTGACATCTCACTTTTTAAACTAAGAATGAAACTTGACGTAAATCGATTGAGATATATTTTTTAAAATCAATATAACCTTGTTCGAATAAAAGTCAACTTGCATAAAAACCACGAGTAATTTTGGTGGATGAAAATTGTCCAATTTGGATGAGATCTAAAGAGCTTTAATGTGTTTGTTGTCCAATAGATGGACGCTAGTGCGCTACAGGGTTAAATCAAAGGTCTTGGACAACTTGCATATGAGCAAACTAAGTGTATGTAATGGGGGCCTCTGAAATAATTGGAATATTATATTGTTTATAATATATTTGGGATATATTCCATATCTTCTAGGAATATTTCTAAAATATTTCCAAATTGGTTTTAAGTCCCAAGTCCCGAAAGGGGTCCCCCTAGGCCAAGTTTGAACCGTAGGCCTGTAATTTGCAAAACAATTGTCGATAGAAGATCCTAAATGGCCCAAAATTGAAATGTCAGAAAATGGGGCCCATAGGTGAATAATGTTTGAATGAACGTTTGGGAGGGGGGGTTCAGAGTCGGGGAATGATGCATCCTTATTATGTATTGTATATGGCATTATGTGCATTCGTGACCTTCTCTATGTATATGTGTATGCATGTTTAGAAAGAAATATAATATGCCTAATTTTTGTATATCTTTTTCTCCATCTCCCCGCCTCAACCCTACATTAATCATTTAGGAATGAATTTAATTTGGAAATGAAGCAGGAAAATGAATATGGTAATAAATTTGAAAATTTTAAATTGAGTTAAATTGAGTTAAATTTCATTTTTATATATTACTTTTATTTATATAGATATAGATATATCACGTAAATCACCCTAAACCCTAAACCCTAAACCCTAAAACCCTAAAACTTGAATCTTTGTTATAATTTTGGCATGTAATAAATTAATTAATTATAGGATAAAATATTTTAAATAAAAAAGAAAATATACAAAATACACGAATATAGACTATATGAATATTTAAAATATTACATATTAAAATGTATTATATTTCATATAACTTATAAACTATGGTACACATTTTTCTTTATATATTAAAAATATATACATACAATTATATACTAAATATCAAAATACAAGTATACTACATTTAACGATGCAAGATGCATTAAATATATGTGTAGACTAGCGTTCTTGTCATATTTTAATTCTAAAATATACATTAACCCTTAAACATTCCATGGGGATACTATATATGTTATCGTATGATTGAGATTTGCTACCAACCCTAAACTCAAAATTAGGATCTTAATAGCTCATTAGAACTATATTGATTTAAATTTCAACTTCTACTTCCAAGCAAACCCATTAAAGGTGTGGATCCATTTCAAATACAACCAAAATACACTATATTCTACTAGTTGCTACGGCACGATCAGATTTGTAGGGATTAAACATAATACATATACTAAATATTGTCAATATAGGTGATATAGTAAATATAGTAAATATAATATATAAATATACACATATACTATGTGTAAATACTACATATAGTCATAATAAAGGACATAGTAAATATACTATAAATAAATAAATAAATACTAAATATAGTAGATATCCTAAATATAGTAATACACTAAGTATAATAAATATACTAAATATACTACATATACTACATATACTAAAAACTATCATATGTACTAATTCCTATAAATATAGTAAATATAGTAAATACTATAAATATAGTATAAAATAATCTCGATGAAACTGCAATACATGTTCCACAAAAATGTGGAACGCTGTGCCTGGAGCATGCACAAACTTTCGCCGCCAAATGAATTCGGCAAAGTAGCCATCATAAAGCCTCTTTACCGTACCATATCGGGGCAAAGACCTCTTTACCGCACTCCAAGTCCCCTCAATAGTATTTGTGTGAACCCCCGTCACCGGATCTCGAAAATGCAAACTATGATCCACCGTCTGGTGAAAATATCCAAGACGCGAGAGGCGCTCCGTGCCATATCCCCGCCCACAATCACTCACTATGGTGGTTCCCGGCTCCACATACTGAACAATAATCTCCTCTAGCGTAAGTGCCGTCCGATTTGGCACCGTAGCTAAAAATACCTTCTTCGAACCGCGCTCTACACCACCACAACCCCATTGCCCCTCCACCCTACGGCCACGATGAAACTTTCATTTCCCGAATTTACTCTCATCTACTTCGACAAACTTTCCTACCCCGCCGATCCTCTCTTCGTCCTTACTAGTCACGGCCAGAAAACATATTTCCCGACAATAATTGTACCAATCGACTAAAGTGTAAGCCGAAACGACACCTGCATGAAGCCTAGCGTTGATCTGCGTGTCTTTGTTGCTCCAACAATACATCAGAGTCAATCCCTGCCGTAAAGTCAACTTGGAATTCTCAAACCATGTGCCGGCCGGAGCAGACACGCACCATCTACATCCCCGACGCCCACATTGCCACCTAAAACCCTCGAGACGTTTCCGGTCCCGCACCCGATCCATAGGGTTCCCACAACTATCACACTCCCGGTCCAACGGGATTAACCCAAGATCCATGGCGAAAGCCACGCAAGCATCCAATGTGGAAGTGTGAGCTACAAATTCATGCATGCTCAATGGTTGAACTTCCATTGTCCGAGAATGAAAATGAATACTAATTTGCACAAAAATGTGAAATAATAAACAAATTACGCTTGAAAAGTGAGGGAGTTTTAGAAAAAAAAACGATTACATTTAGCTTTTGAAAGCTCCTTCATATTCGGAAAATGTTATGGGTTTAGCGATGGAGGGTTTAGCGCTGGATGGGACAGCACTGGAGGAAAGGGATTAAAAGGAAACCTCTTTAAAAAAAATAAAAAATAAAAAATAAAAAATAAAATAAAAATTATTTTTGGTTAATGGTTAATTGTTTTTTGTTGAGGATGGGCTGTGGGGTAGAGGGCCAGCTAGTGGGCCAAGTATTGAGCCCGAGGAAGGACCCAGGAAGGACCCATGCAATTGAAAAGGGCCGCAATTGGAAATATGGCCGGAATTGGAGCTCGAGGCAAAATAGGTTGTCGTATGACTGCATGCGAGGATAAAGGGCTGTCACCCCCTGCCTCGCTACCATTTTTGAAGGCTCAGGAAGCTGCCGGGAAACTTAGGAAGCTGCCGGGAAGCTCCCGTCGCCGGGTCCTTCTCTCCCGATCCCTGCTCCACCGGGTGGAGCAACGGGGGTTCCTCTTATCGCATGTGTCCCCTTACCCGATTCTTAGGCCACAAAACCTTAGCTTCGTCGATGGCGACCGCGGCAGGGCAGTTGAATCGTAAACCGCCATCGATCCAAGAACGACTGCCAGCTTCGTAAACCGGGAAATAGGCGCCAGCGGCTGATGTTGCTACAGTCGCATCTTTCGGGATGAAGCGATGGTTATCTTCCACACGCCCGGAGACCAGGGTGTGGGTTGGCTCCTCGCTCTTCTCTTTATGTACCTGATCAACCAGGTTACCGCAGTCATCCTCCAGACTCAGGCGGTTGTAGGACGTGAACCATGCAGCAGCGAGACTGTTATTAGCATCACATGATGTGACGATGACATGAGGCCCACCGACACAACTTCCCATCAGTGACGCTTCTCCAAAATGCTCTTTTAGAAACGCCAGCAGATTATCGGGTTTATATTTAGTATCATAAAACCTCAAAAACTGGCAGACCCGCAGAATGATATTAGATCCCGCACCAAATCTCCTCATCTCGGACGAGAACACCTTTGTACTCAAGTCCTGGAACAGCTGGATCACACCCGACAGTCGCTTTGGTTGCTCATTAAGGGCGTGTACGGTAAAGGCGAGTGCGATGATGCCCCCGGTGCTTGTGCCCGCGATGATATCGAACAGATCCTCAACATGCATACCAGGAAAGAAGGACATAACTTTCTGGAGAGAGAGCAGCTCGACGATGCCTCGGACACCACCGCCGTCTAGCGAGAGGATGCGGGAGCCAGCCAACGGGGGCAGATCCCTCGGATACCACTTGGCAGGAGACAGACAAGCGGGGCATGTCAAGTCGACGATCCTCGGATTAGGCGAGCGCATATCGACCTCTTCCTTTGCACACTTGGCACAGATAATGTGCCCACATGAAAGCATCTCCATCGGCAGCTCAAACATGCAGCTTACACAGACCTCAAAGGAGGTCAAATCTTTTGTTGACGGATACATTCTATGCATTTTTCTTCGCGCTATCGATAGCTCTTTCCGAATCGCTTGCAAATCCAGCTTGTCTGTACCATGGAGGGTGCCTTCCGCGAGATTGACGAGCCTGCAGGTATCTGCTGCCCGTTGCGCTTGGGGATCCGGAATGAACTCCCCCCTCCACCGCCCACCAATAATATTCATATCGACATGTGGAGCCCCTTCGACATGATATTTTCGCAGTGTATAGCACTGTATTAACTGCAAGTCTTTCCCGGTAGCCGAATCGTGGACGGCGGCACACGGCATCTCTCCATCGATCTCTGTTTGAGCTTTCTCGAGGGCTGTTCGAAGGTCGTCGGGTAGTTGGCCGTACTTACCGAAAGCCAAGTACTCGTCCTGTCGGCATTTCCAGAGGAGCACTGACGATCTGATGAGCATCTGAAGGACGTTGAGCGAAATCTTGTAGCTCTTGGATTTGCTCTCGCCTACCTGCTCCTCGACTGCCCGACGAAAGTCGACGATGTGACATGCAAGTCCGACGGAGGGAGGCCTCAAAGCCATGCTCGCCTGGAAGATGTCAAACGATGCCGTCTTTCTCTTGGTGAAGGTATCAGCAGCAAGTGCCATGTACCGCTGAAGCTGGAGGCGAGTGAAGAGTAGATTCACCTTTTCGCGATATCTTCGGACATCCCACGTGGAGGCATGGATCTCCCCGAGCAAGATCTTCACTCTACTCGAGACCGTAGCGGTGTTGAAGTCACTGTGCGGAATGTGGATGAGTATCGGATCCCTGTGGTAGGACTCAAGCTCGTCTCCGACTAGTTCATTAGACTTGTCTCCCTTCTTCCATTCCTCGAATGCAAGTCGACACTACTAGAGAAATGGGGTTCCGGTGTAAGAGAAAATCAACAGAAATTCTGCTGGTTCGTGTGCGGGTTAGGAACAGTTGATTCCGGATCACAATCAACAGAAATGTCTTGGTTTGGTGTTGCTTCAATGTCCAAGTATACAGATAAAGAAAGTTTCTAATCTAGCATTCATTTTTTCTGGCCTGCCCGAGGAAAAGTAGCTGCCCGGAAAAAAATTTGACTGCCGGGGCCACGAACCCCAACCCACCACCATAGGGCCCACCATGGCTAATCGAAGACCAATTCCCAACGGCCGGATTCGAACACAAGACCTTCTAAACCCCAACCACTTACTAAACCATCACACCACATACACACGCTCATGCAAGTATGAGAATTATCTTGTTAATTATAAGAGAACTTAACCATTGCCGATTCGTTTGCCATGTACAAAAAGCTTTTTTTTTCAAATTTTTTTTTTGCACTATTTCATACAGGGATTTTTCTGTATGTACAAAAAATTTCAGATTTTTTTGAATTGTTTTTTTTTGAACAAAATCTTGAAGGCTGGAGCTGTTTTTTTTTTCCCAGCAATCTTTGAATATTTTTAACGATGTAAAAAAAACTTTTTTTCAATTTTTTTTTTTGCAGTATTATATGCAGGGATTTTTCTGTATCTAGAAAAAATTTCAAATTTTTTTGAATTTTTTTTTGTTTCGACAAAATCTTGAAGGCTGGAGCTGTTTTTTTTTTCTCAGCAGTCTTTGAATATTTTTAACCATGTAAAAAAAACTTTTTTTTCAAAATTTGTTTTTGCAGTATTACATGCAGGGATTTTTCTGTATCCAGAAAAAATTTCAAATTTTTTTGAATTTTTTTTTTTTTCGACAAAATCTGTCTTGGTTTTGTCTTGTTTTGACGCACTCTCTGGTAGTGAATCAACAGGAACTTGTTGGTTCTAAGAGGAAAATCAACAGGAACTTGTTGGTTCCAACAGAAATCAAAAGGAACTTGTTGGTTCTGTGCAGATGACTAAATGTTTGCTACGTTAAACTCATTCTCTGTTGGTTTCAACAGATGTGTGTTGGTTTTGTCTTGGTTTTTACGCACTCTCTAGTAGTGCGAACATCATCGAACTTCTTTGCTGCAAACTCCTTATCATTCTTATTAAAGATGAGAATCAATCGAGGGCGAATATGATTTCCCCCCCAATAAGCCGCCCACTTACCCCATTCCAACAAGGGATTCATGATGGATGCATACTCCCGCAAGTTGCCTGAAAAGACAAAACAGACGACGTCCGAAAAGGTGTAGAGAATGCGCGGATACGATTTTTGGACGTGGCCGGCGTGCTTTTCCAGGAAGTCGTCGCGCTTTCCTACATGTCCCGAGGAAAGTCGCCTGAAATTCTCCCAGAGCCTGTCCGTGGCGTGCGACGCTCTCGAGCCATTCAGTCCTTCAGAGTCGACATAGAGCAGAGGGTACGATGAGTCGGCAACGGATTGGTTCGTCACTTGCCCGCCGGCGTACATGTGAAGATCGCTTGACGTTGATTGAGAATCTATCACTGCGCCAACCAGAGGCATGTGACCTCACTACTAGAGAGTGCGTAAAAATCAAGACAAAACCAACACACATCTGTTGAAATCAACAGAGAATGAGTTTAACGTAGCAAACATTTAGTCATCTGCACAGAACCAACAAGTTCCTGTTGATTTCTGTTGGAACCAACAAGTTCCTGTTGATTTTCCTCTTGGAACCAACAAGTTCCTGTTGATTCACTACTAGAGAGTGCGTCAAAACAAGACAGAACCAAGACAAATTTTGTCGGAAAAAAAATAAATTCAAAAAAATTTGAAATTTTTTCTAGATACAGAAAAATCCCTGCATATAATACTGCAAAAAAAAAATTTGAAAAAAAAGTTTTTTTTACATGGTTAAAAATATTCAAAGACTGCTGGGAAAAAAAAAAACAGCTCCAGCCTTCAAGATTTTGTCGAAAAAAAAAAAAATTCAGAAAAATTTGAAATTTTTTGTACATACAGAAAAATCCCTGCATATAATACTGCAAAAAAAAATTTGAAAAAAAAGTTTTTTTTACATCGTTAAAAATATTCAAAGACTGCTGGGAAAAAAAAAAACAGCTCCAGCCTTCAAGATTTTGTCGAAAAAAAAAAAATTCAGAAAAATTTGAAATTTTTTGTACATACAGAAAAATCCCTGCATATAATACTGCAAAGAAAAATTTTGAAAAAAAAGTTTTTTTTACATCGTTAAAAATATTCAAAGACTGCTGGGAAAAAAAAAAACAGCTCCAGCCTTCAAGATTTTGTCCAAAAAAAAAAAAAATTCAAAAAAATCTGAAATTTTTTGTACATACAGAAAAATCCCTGTATGAAATAGTGCAAAAAAAAAAATTGAAAAAAAAAGCTTTTTGTACATGGCAAACGAATCGGCAATGGTTAAGTTCTCTTATAATTAACAAGATAATTCTCACACTTGCATGAGCGTGTGTATGTGGTGTGGTGGTTTAGTTAGTGGTTGGGGTTTAGAAGGTCGTGTGTTCGAATCCGGCCGTTGGCAATTGGTCTTCGGTTGGCCGTGGTGGGCCCTACGGTGGTGGGTCGGGGCCGTGGTAGTTAAATTTTTTTCCGGGCAGCCCAAAATTTTTGGGCAGTCTAAATTTTTCCGGGCAGCCCAAAATTTCCGGGCAGCTACTTTTCCTCGGGCAGGCCAGAAAAAATGAATGCTAGATTAGAAACTTTCTTTATCTGTATACTTGGACATTGAAGCAACACCGAACCAAGACATTTCTGTTGATTGTGATCTGGAATCAACTGTTCCTAAGCCGCACACGAACCAGCAGAATTTCTGTTGATTTTCTCTTACACCGGAACCCCATTTCTCTAGTAGTGTTTATACCCTAAAACCGCCCAACACGGAGAGAATTGGAGACTCCACGCCGTCCGATGGCCAGCCTCTATGGTAGGCGTCCGTTGATTGCAGGCTTGGCAGTCTGAACTTTAAAATTCAGAAAATGAAGTGAAAAAATACCGTAGATCCTACCGACAAGCAGTATAGCCCCAATCTTTCTGGCTGCCCCACAGAAAGAATCGACCATTCCCAGATTGACCAGGAAAGTTGGACCCTGGATTTCACTACTTGAATCCAGAAAGTCAAAGTAAGCGCTGCACAACAATGATGTTTGCCAAAACGTTTGTGCTCCGCAGCTCCTCCAATTGGGGCCAGGGAGAATTGGCCCCCACACTGGTACCCTCACGGATGAATGTGTTGGATGATCCCGTTTGTTTTTCATCCATCATGATGAGGTTCCCAAAGCTTCTTACCCATGGTTCTAGTCCATGAATGGGGGCTTTTTGGCCTCATCTTTATGAACTTCCCTCCATTTTAAGTAACAATTGCAACTTGAAACTACCTTCCAATGAAATGAGAGGACCAATATTAATTTGGGCACATAAATTGGAGTGGATTATCATTTGTGGCTTCAAAGGAGATTTGTATTCAAGCACCATTGAAGTTTTGAATGGGGTATGATTTAAACCTTTACCTCACAAGTTTTATTTATTTTTATTTTATGCATTCAAAATATATTCATATTTGAATGGTTTTTGTTTTAAAGGCATATTGTTGTAACAATTTATTAAAAAAAAAATCTAGGTTTAGAGGTATTATGGAATGATCACAAAAAACAGAGATATAATTTTTTTTTAGAAATGCAATCACGATGGGTATGGATTAAAGTATTGTGATGCATTCCAAAGTATTTCTGTGATGGGTATTTCCCCCATGTGGATGTGATTTATCTCATATGTAGTCTACGATGGGTATTTTCTAGAGGACGTGATCCATTTCAAAATGTCTATATGATGGGTATTTCGTAGAGGTCGCGATGTATTCCAAAATGTCCTCGTGATGGGTAATACCAAGATGAGTATTTTCTATAGGTCGTGATGGATTTCAAATTCTGTTCATGATGGGTATTGCCTAGGGAGTTATGAAGGACGACCAGAGATAAATCTTGTTTCTCAAAAACTTGCTATGATGGGTATTGCCTAGGGAGTTATGAAGGGCGACCAGAGATAAATCTCGTTTCTAAAAAACTTGCTATGATGGGTATTACCAAGAGAGTCGTGATTTATTTCAAAGTTAGCCTATGATGGGTATTTTTGAGAGGTCGTGATGTAACTCATAAGGTCTTTATGATGGGTGTTGCGTGGAGAGTATTGAGAGCTGTTTAAGTCTGCTTCTCTTGAGGATACTTTCAAATTCTCGTGATACATCTCATTTGGCTTTATGATGGGTATTGCCAAGAGAGTCCTGATTTATTTCAAAGTTAGCCTAAAATGGGATTTTTTGAGAGGTCGTGATGTAATTCATAAGTTCGTCGTGATGGAAAGTGCGTGTAGAGTATTGAGAGCTGTTTAAGTGAGCTTCTCTTCAGGAAATTTTCAAGTTCTCGTGATACATCTCATTTGGGCTTTATGATGGGTTTAGGGTAATTGTGACGGTGCATCTTCTTGTTTGTCTATGATTGTTCTTGTGTGAGCACTCTTTCATATTTTTTTCCTCTTTGGAGTTTAATCATTTATTTACTTAGGCTCTAGGGTTAATTATGCTCAAAAGTTTTATTATTTGATGTACTCTATATTGTTCCACGCGCAGAATACAAAATGCCCCGGCGAAAAGAAGATCCCATTGTACCTCAAAATCCTCGGGTAGGACCAATTTCGTTTCAAGACCTTCAGTGGAAGGAAGTAGCACGAAAAGGCTATGGAAACATTACTACCGTTATGCGTGCATACATTCCATTTGACAGAGTGGGAGATTTCCTAAGTAGACAAACATGTGAAGGTGGACTAGAAGTGGGGTGGAACGCTACTGAGAGAATCCAAGGAACACATGTGTCAAGGCCTCAGGTAGATTCTTACATTGAGCATATTTATTATGAGTGTCCTTTTGGTCTTGAAGATCTTAGAGGGGACCGTACTCATCTTCATTCAAAAAAACGGGGATGCCTAGCCAAATTCTCTATCAAGCAACTCTTGCTTAGGCCGGATGTTGCTGAAGTTGCTTATTACCAGGTTGACCACAATAGGGAAGACGGGACACTTGCTCACGGATTAGAAGACAAACATTCTATAGGGAGAAAGTCAACTTATCAACCTAGAATGTCTCTTGAGTTGAAGAATTGGATTAAAAAACGTTTGAGTGAAGGATTCACTGCCAAACAAGTTTACAAGGAGCATCAACGAAATTGGATTGAGAAGAGGAAGATGAAGTGTCCTGAGATCTGTGATGATTTTGTAGAGTTGCGGGACATTGCTTATTATGAGGGTCGGGTGAAGATAGGAGTATGGCGCCGACACCCTAATGACTTTGACAGCGTGAAGATGTGGATGAACGAGCATCCTGAAAATGTCTTCATGTGGCATGAGAAGGACGACGTGACAAATTTACCCTTCATCATTGGTATTCAAACTCCTTGGCAAAAAGAAATGATGCTAAAATATGGACACAATGGGGCCATTGCAATGGATGCAACTTTTGGTACAAATATCCCTAAGTACCCTCTCTATTCTTTGCTTGTCTTTGATTATTGGAGAAATGGCATTCCTGTTGCATGGGTGCTAAATAGTCGATCATCAGAGGAGGACTTAGTAATGTGGCTAGAACCTCTTCGGAGGGCTTTGGAACGTACAAGACCTGATTTCTACCATCGTGCTTTATTGTTGATGATGCTGTAGAACAAAGGAATGCTTTGAAACGGGCTTGGCCTGAACCAGAGGTTCCAATTTATTTATGTGCTTTCCATGTTCTAAAGAACTGGAAGAACCACATCTGGACCAAAGTACCCAACCTAGGTTCTTTGAGAGATCTTGTTTATCACCAATTGCATTCTTTCTTGTATATGCCCATTAAGTATCAAGAATCAGAGGAGGATTTCTTAAAGCGTGCTCGCATAGTGAGCAAAACCATGTTCAAATTCCTATTTGTTCAAAGTATGGAAGAGTACATTGAGGTTCATTATGACCATCAAGGTGAGTTACACTTTGTACCTTTTCCAAAACTAATTAGTATCTTCACTTCTGTTTATTTTTATTCCCATATATTTACAAAATGAAATGTTTATGGAAGTTTGTCATTCTCTGTACAAACCTTTAATATACTAATGTAGGATTGTGTATTGAATTTTTTTTTACAGAGATGTATCTTATGGGTCATCGACGGAACCCGGCCCCCATTCAAATTAAGACACGCAGGCCAGCATTGAGTCGTATCATTCTGCTCTTAAGAGGTGGATGAAGATTGACAATCACCAGCTTCGGGGAAGGAGGATGGATTCTCTTGTGTGGCGGTTGACTAATCCAATAGAGACACATTACATGTACAACGATGGGAGGAAGGTAAACGGTTTTGTGTTGAACAAGCACGTTGAGAGTATTGTGGCAAACGGAATCGCAAAGGCTAAGGCTATCCCTAACCAACATGTTCAAAGACATCCTACAATTAGAGGAGCTTGGCAAGTGCATTCTCAAAGTGCCCTTGGACGAAGGTATGACATTCTAGATCCTTACACCAAGTATGCCTTATGTTCTTGTGAATGGGCCATTCGTGGAAACATGTGCAAACATCAACTTGTTGTCATCAAATCATCCACCGATATTTCTTGGAATGACATGTTGGAGTTCCTTGGTACTTACTATGGTTCGCTACGTGGAGGGCTTGAGGTCATGTTTGAACATAGTGTTCCCATAGACCCATTTGAAGACCTCGATGGAGATGAAGATGAAGAGAATGTTGAAGATATTACTAAAAAAAATGACAACTTTGTTCCACTAGACTTTGAAGGAGCTACTACATCTACACATGTAGATGGTCTTAGGCAAACACAACCTTCTATAGAGGGATCTCTACAAGTTATTGATAAACTTGTAGAAGAGTCTAAAGAATTAGCAATTGGAGGTGGTTTGGAATTGGTGCAACACCTTCAGGTCATGATGACAAAGGTGGTCACAAATGTTAGACGGATCCGGACTCAACAACATTCACACATTTTGCATCCTCAAACCGTTTTCGAGGTAGTGGATGATGGTATGGGTTCTTCGATTGTTCGAAGAAAGGACTTCAGAGAAATAGCCATGGCTAAAATGTCCCCCCAAAAGAGAAGGAGAAGCACTCCTTTGTAGCAATTTAGAGTTGGTTTATTTTGTTTTTAAAGAACATTTTCTTTACATATTATAGAATATAATATTCAATATTGTTGCACATCATCAAATGTACTCTTGTGAGTACTTGCATTAGATTCCATTTATATAGGACATGTATCTTTTAAAATTTTAGAACAAATTGTGCACGTCATGTTTTGCCAAAAGAATATATG
The DNA here is from genome assembly GCA_022496805.1 of Pohlia nutans. Taxonomy (NCBI): domain Eukaryota; kingdom Viridiplantae; phylum Streptophyta; class Bryopsida; order Bryales; family Mniaceae; genus Pohlia; species Pohlia nutans. The sequence goes on from CM040094.1 coordinate 22,085,554, forward strand.
TATTATCATGTGAACTCCATGTCCATACACATGACACATCGTTTCTGCAAAGAATTGCAAACCAATGATTTGATGTTTGCAAAGAATTCAAAACATTTCCAAAAATGATTTGATAGTTGACAAACATATTTGCAAATTATTTGATGGTTTGCAAACATCTTCGCAAATGATTTGATGGTCTGCAATTCTTTAGAGAAATGGACTTTGCAATACACATGTCGAAGATGTTTTGAATTCTCACATGACCTTAACTCCTAATGGACCAAGTGTCATTACTAGGACATTTCAATGTTCGAAGTAGGTTCCTAATTTTTATTTTTTATTTTTGGCATTTTATATTGTGAACTTGGTATATCAATATAAAAAATGGGGATCTAATTCTTTTTTTTATTCCGACTTTTAATGTGGAAGTTATGGAGCAAAATGGCTTTTTTGGGGGAGAATGGGCAGTGGGGGGGAGGGCTCAAAATTAACCTCAAAAATTATTAGTTTTCAACTTTAACCGTAGGATCTTGTTATAGATTTCCAAAAGAGTGCATGGTAAAAATTTGAAATAAAAAGCATAGAGTTAGTAAAATGGTATAGCGTTTGAAGTGAAAAGATAAAATTGTAGTTTTTTTGGATATTTTTTGACTGTCTTTGAAGATATGGGAAAATTTGTTACATTCATCAAACAAAATTTTAAAATTTATTAAAATGTTTGATTTGGTATTTTCTACCAAACGCAAAAAATAAATAAACAAAAAAATGAATCGAAACAGATGAAAATGATGCTCAGAAAGAGGGGAAATTGCGGTCCTTTTAGGGGTTAAAGGCAATTCCCATGATGAAATAATTTTGGAACAATATTTAAATCTTTGGTTTCCAAAGCTTGACCCCTCTAACTCTACAATACCTATCTCGAAGCAATTTAGATATATCACATTATATATTCAAAGCATGTAAAGTCTAACTTTGGGCCATACCCATCACGAAACAATTTTCGACCGATAATTATATCACTGGTTCCCAAAGCTTGTGAAGTCTAACTTTGTTCAATACCCATCACGAAGCATTTTTTGACCAACAATTATATCTCTGGTTCCCAAAGCTTGACCTTTCACCTATGTGCAATACCCATCTCGAAGTCATTTGAATATATCACATCAAGTTGGGGCATAGTTATACCCATCACCAATCAATTTTGGACCCAAAATTATACCTCTGGTTCTACAACCATGTAAAGGTTAACTCTGTGCAATACCCATCTGGAAGACATTTTGATATATCACATCATCTTGGGGGCATAGTTATAACCATCACGAAATAATTTTGGGAGAATAATTAAATCTCTGATTCCAAAGCATATAGAGTTTAATTCATTGTAATACCCATCTCGATGAAATTTTAATATATCATATGAACTAATTGGCATTGTAAACATGTATAACGAAACAATTTTGGACCACAACATAAAATCTTAGAAAACGCTAAACATTTTCAACCGTGGACTTCAAAAGACTCACAATTTGAAGATTTTCAATGATCACACAATTGCAATACCAATACTTATCATGAGTTATATTTATAAAAATGAAGTAGAAACTTTATGTACGCAATGAATTGCACCCATACTAGGGCTTTTCATAGTGTTTAGAGAATGGTATTTTAACTAACATAATGGAATCTCAAAATTGATGTTCCAAGCAAAACAAGAGTGTGTAAAATTGAATGCCTCATATACCACCATAATGTTCCAACCACCACAATGAGGTTTCAAACACTTCAAACAATAACAAAGGCAAAAAAAACCAAAACACACTATTGCAATGTAGAAACTAGGCCTCCTCTCCATGTCCATGGTCTTCTCTTTCTCCACTTCCTTCTCCATGTCCTCCACCATCTCCTCCATGTCCTTCTTCATCACCCTCATCATCTTCTTCATCTTCATCTTCATCTTCATCGGTTTCCTCTATCAATTCTTCGTGGACTTCTTCTTCAACTCCTTCTTCCCCTCCTTCTTCTTCCCCTTCTTCTTCTTCCCTTTCTTCACCTCCTTCTTCTTCATTTACCAAGATATCATCACTTAGGCCATGTTTTTCACGATATGTATTACATGCAACTTCCACACGCTCCATTCTTGACACATTCTCCATCTCATAGAACTTAGTCTTCAAATACAAATATCTTGCAATCCATTTCTTCTCCCCGGTAGCTAGTGATACTATATCAAAAAATCACATGGAATTAATACATGAAGTAATGAATACCTAAACCTCTTAATATAGAAACAATAAATCTTAAAACTTAAAGAAAGATAAAAAGTTTAGACTTACATGTTCTTCATAGTCTTGACACGATGCCACTTGACAATAGAAGCCACCAAATCTTTTCTCACCCTCTCATTGCTTTTCCACTTGTAAATGGAAAATTTCTCCTGGAATGTTTTATTCACTTTCTTGTTATTCTGAGGATTCATTCTCACCAACTCTGCAAGGTCCTCAGAATTGTGCAAGCTTTGAATTTTGGAGAAGTATAGAGTACCTTTGCCCAATTCTTCCACCCCAAGAAAGTCCTCCAACTTCTCTGCATTCTTGATGACACTAAGAAGGAGTGGGCATTGTCCTGGAGGTGGCTCCTTTTTAGCCCTCTTCTCCAATGTCTTCCAAGAAACTTGAGCCCTCACTGTCCAAGCCTCCTTTTTCTTCGCAAATTCCTTCTTCTCTCTCAAATAAGATGTAGTGATGACCTTAAAATTGGGATATTTGGAAGTTCTCTTCTTCTTGGACTTCTTCTTCTTATCACCTTTAGGCTCGGGCTTACCTTTGTTCAAATATAGATTATGAGCATTCTTAATGCGTGCATTGAAGTGGAATTTCTTTTTGAAAGGTCCATATTGACACTTTCTATTGTTCACACTTACAAGGCATACATAAGGATCTTCTTTAGCCTCTCCTTTAGATCAATGCACTCCTTCCAATGCAAGATCAAAATTACTCACCACTGTTGGTATCTCATCCCCATCTCTATTCCTCTTCACCATGGCTACATTACATTACAATCAAACTCAATAAGTCCACCGTAAACAATAGCACCTCTAAACTCCAAACCGTATACTCTAAATTCCAAATAAAAAAGGATTGCAAACATTAACCCCAAATTGAGCCTCATGTTTTTTTAGATTTTTGGAGTAAGTATTATGTGGACTTCCTTTAGTTCAAATGTATATGTTTTTTTATCAATACATGTAATGTGCTTCACTAGTTCTAATGATATAAAATTTGACCCCACCTCTATTGCATTTTCCACAATACAATCAACCAAATTTGTCATTTTTTAGCAATTTTGAGTAAGTCTTATGTGGACTTCCTTTAGTTCAAATGTACATGTTTTTTTTACCAATACATGTAATGTGCTTCCCTAGTTCTAATGATATAAAATTTGACCCCACCTCTATTGCATTTTCCACAATACAATCAACCAAATTTGTCATTTTTTAGCAATTTTGAGTAAGTCTTATGTGGACTTCCTTTAGTTCAAATGTACATGTTTTTTTTATCAATACATGTAATGTGCTTCACTACTTCTAATGATATAAAATTTGACACCACTTGTATTGCATTTTCCACAATACAATCAATTCAATTTGTCATTTTTTAGCAATTTTGAGTAAGTCTTATGTGGACTTTCTGTAGTTCAATTGTATATGTTTTTTTTATCAATACATGTAATGTACTTCACTAGTTCTCATGTATAAAATTATGCATCCCAGTAATCAAATTGGTTTTTGGGGATGAAGCAATATTCAGTCACCATTAGAGTACTGACAGGGAAGGTTACACTTGTAATTTGGTGGGAAGGTTACACTTGTAATTTGGTACTTGCAGGTAGACAAAAACACCATCAAAGTAATGTCAGGGAAGGTGAGACTTGTAATTTGGTACTTGCAAATAAACAAAGACATTGAGTCTTTTTTTTCTTGGTTTTTGTGAACAGAGATATGAAAATCCATTGAAGTACCATTCTTCTTACTCAGCTATTAAGTTAATTGAGTTTCAATGTCATCTGAGGCCCAAATATTTCTGACTATTCCTTTATTATTCCTTTATTCAATGGAGATTATCATTCAATAGAGTTTTTGCATGATGAATAGCTTCTGAGGACGCTGACAAGTGAATTGAGGATGCTGGGATTCTTTCGTTTTGGTTGCAGGCAATATGACAAACGTTGGTAGATTTCAGCGTTGGGGGAAGGGCAGCACAGAGAATCAGATGCAGCATACTTTTTCTGAAATTGCCTTGATTCACGTGGCTCTAACTTCAAGGTCAGGATCTTCTTCTTGTTTCGGGAAGCACTCCATTTATAAGTCTTATTCAGATTTTTTAATGCGTTTAATGAAGTCAAGATGAGGAGGGCCGGAGAAACAGATCCTTCGTGGTTGAATAAAAAATAAAAAAGACAGACCTTCATCCCGTTTGTTCACCCAAGCATTCAACCCAACCTGAACGGCAACCATCATTTTGTAATAAGTGAGACCTTCAAGAGCAGACCTTCAGATACAGACCTTCAAGAGAACAGACCTTCAAGAGCAGACCTTGAAGAGCTCCGCGTTTTACAGATTGAAGGACGGAGCTCGATGATAGAAGGCTTTACAGATTGAGGACGGAGTTCGATGATAGAAGGCTTTACAGATTGAGGACGGAGCTCGATGATAGAAGGCTTTACAGATTGAGGACGGAGCTCGATGATAGAAGGCTCCGAGGAGAACGACGACGGCAGCGGCGTTGGCGGCAAACAAAACTCTTAAGAAACTCGGCAGACAAAACCCCTAAGAAACTCGGCAAAAATCTTACACAAATCTCCTGAAACCCTTAAGAAACCCTACACAAATCTCTTGAAACTCCATCGCTCCAGTTGGCTCCGTTGTCGTCGTCCCGGCGTTGCAAGTTCAGCTGAGCGGAGCAGGTACGCGACGTCGACGGCAAAGCAGGAAACCCTAAAGGAGAACGACATAGGAACTGGAACTCGGGAACGGGTTGACGGGAACGGGATGCGAGAACGGGATGACGAGGCCGGATGAAGCCCCGCTCTCCATCCACGACAGTACCAGTGTGGGGGCTGTTCTTCCCCAGGCTCTAATTGGTAGTGGTGTGTGCTGGAACGCGGTGATCCCTACTTCAAATTCTCCTATACCGACTGAGCAACCTTTAATTGTTCGATCGGAGACTGACCTGCAAGTTGACGGACCATGCACATCTCATCCTCAAGTCTTTGCCAATGACGCGTTACAATATCCGCATAATTTAACCCCTAAACGTCCACGCATCCAGTTATTGGATGTTTGTTGGTCAAACCCGATTTTGATCTCGAAGATGATTTCTTTTGCTACTGCACTCAATAGAGAAAATGAAGATTATCAAGTCTAGTTTGCACTCCACTTTTCAAATCTTAAAAATTTCATGTATTGAGTAAATTATTTCTTTTGCAAGCTTTGTAGCTCAAGCTCTGAATACACTACATGGGATGATTACTTTTCAAATTTCAAAATTTAACTAGTTTTTTTTTTACGGAAAACATATCAATGATATCATGTGATTTTCCATTGTGATTTGCATCTCATCCAAAAATTAATCAATTTTTTGAAGTCTTTTTGTAATTAAAATGAATTTGTGAAGCATTTGACTTAAAAATTTGTAAAAAAATCATATTAAATCAAAAAAATCTGAAAATTTTAGGACTTATAGGAAACACTTAATTTCATGCATGAAAATATTACAAAATATATTTTGATTATTCTTCAAGGTTTAATTCTGTATAATTCTGTAGTTTGACTTTTCCAGAAAGGACTGGTACGTTTAAGGGTTAAAGAACAAAGCAGAGCGTTACGAGTTTTCAATGAATGCAGACCCTTGAAAATGACAAATGTTGGCTGTTGCTGGATATTCCCGCAGGTCCGGCATGTCAGATTAGCATGATCGCGTGGAATTTTGATGATGAGTGTACTGGCTGATATATAATAGAGTTTTCCGCAAATTGGACTGATTTGCCATGGGCAGATTTCCAAATTCTTTGGAATTTGCAAACACATCTGCGCAAAGGGAAGGGGGGGGGGTGAAAATTTCTTTTTTCAGGTTGTGTGCTCATGCTATGATGCTCTTGTGGCAGACTAAATGATATTATTCAACTCCCTTCAATCCATAAAAAGAAGGTCTCCTTGTAGGCAACAGGGCCGGGCCTGCCGCCAGCTCTGCCCAGCCTGTCGTGGGCTGGCGGGCTGGGCCAGGCCCGCCGCGGGCTCCGCTTTACTGGCTACTACTGAATATTTAAAAGCTTCATGCTATTTTCTCCAAGGGTGCAGGAAAACTGAGGTCGTGAAGTTGAAATGCTCCATGTTTGGTCCCTTCAAACTTCAGACCTGTAGTTTTTTTCATGCAACTGACATGTCTACTTTTATTGGGAACTGACCCTTGCTCTCTTTTTGAAAACTATAGTCCACCCACCCTACTTCAGACCACTTTGCGGATAACTCTAATGAGAAGGGAATTATATGTGTTTTCATCAAGTTCCTAGTGCCGTGTGTACTCCTGCCAAGGCCCATGGGCTAATTTTGCTCAGACAGTACTTCAACAAATATATGGAAGGAACATTAGAGTTAACCCTTAAACGTCAAGGTAAGTCCCATGGGCTTATTTAAAAGAGAATAATGAAGAAAAAAGTTGATTTTCTCAACCAAATCGAGCGAGACTTGTTGCGTTGGAAAGCTACTGAAAAAGCGATCTAGATTCCAAATTTTCGCTTCATTTGAGAGATTGTGGAATCGTTGGTAAGCAATCAAAGTTATCAAATTGAACAAGTTTTGAGGTTGGGGCAGCTAAAGTTTAGCAGTGCCGCAGTGCTACAGTGCTAGCCAACAGTGCACTGCAGAGCCGTTTTTGCAATTTTTTTATTTTTTATTTTTTATTTCTTTTCCCCAAAAGAATTTAGATGCCTTCCGGGCTGCCCCGTTCAGGCCTTCTTGACGTTTAAGGGTTAACCGAAAAGTCAGCTTAGAGAGGAAAGTTTTAGCAAACTCCTCTTGAACTCCTCTTGAATTCATATGGAAATATAAATAAACCAAAAACTAGTTCACGATGAGTTCAGAGACAATCTAAAGCAAGCCACTGCCATTATTCTTCACACCTCGTAATGACTCCCACACCTCCTACCAAAGCTCCAAGCCCATGGCCCACAAGGGGACAAGTTATGACACGACACTATTCAACCCAACTACAACTCAAAAGAGAGGTTAGAAGGAGGGCAAAAAGGGAGGTTAGATGGGCTTCTTTTCGGTTAACTCTATTTATTATAACACATCTATGCTTCATACAATATCCTCATACAATATCCCTTGGACTTTTAGGGGTTAAAGGTTAAAGAGGTTTGATTACGAATGAAAAAATGGCACCTAATGGTATATTTATGGCGTTTGATTCCAATCAGCTCTATAGCCAATATGAACAGAAATGTCTTTAAACTATCATATGTGATGGTCCTACTAGCACAACATGTTAAACTCTTATTCATATATGTAACTCAGGTATAAGTACAATGTACCTAATGTTCTTTATTTATATATATATATATATATATATATATATATATATATATATATATATATATATATATATATATATATATATATTAATTAGCTTCAACTGTCAACCAATTATCCCAACTTAGCTACATTGTGTGACCTCTTGGCAATTTGAAAATTGTTTTCCAATAGTAAGTGTTTTTATTTGGGCGTTTATTGCTAAATTTATATACAAAATATATTGACCAGAAACAAATTACCAAAAATTGTTGAAAAGAGTGTAGTGCAAAGTAATACTGCTACATTTTGGATGAATGTACATGTTTAGGATGAATACATTGCATTTCATCCATATTTTACATATTTTACCCGGATTGTGGATGTGAGGAGATTCATCACCAGTTGCACTCCTTAAACAATTTGAAAAAAATCCACATCATAACATTTCATAACAGTAGGGTTCCAGAGCCCCTACTACTTGGATTGAATTTTATAGATAGAGTAACTTTTCTTGAAACTAAGATGAGAGAGGACATTGGCCATTGTATAAGACCATTTAGTAAGAAACAAACAAGAAAAAGAGCAGCTAGCATAACATTCAGTAGCCTTCATGCCCACTGCCTTTTCTTCATGCCCACTGCCTTTTCTTTATGCACACTGCCTTTTCTTCATGCACTTTGCTCACTACCTTGAGCCTCCACCTATCCACTTAGGACGAGCTTCTATGTATGGGTGGTCGGTCTGCAAAAAGTGGAAGCTCCACTAAAATGGTTGAATAGAGGAGGATCTAGGAATATATTTTTATTTCTATCAAAATGGGTGGAACTCATCGGTGGTTCTTGAGGCCTCATTTTTTGTTTTGTAGTGCCTTTCACCCAACCGATCCTCACATAAAAACCTGCACTTAGCTACTAATGAAGTACTGTTGGGTGTGGAATATTCCACACCACCTACTGTAGAGCCAAGGCAAAACACACTACACTAAATAGTGTATTTAGTGTGAGGTGATGAATAATGTGCTTACCCCTACTACTTGTCTAACACTAATTGTCAATTTGTGGGTAATTAGTGTTGGCGGTTATCATCCAATTTGATTCATTTTCAGTTATCATCCAATTTAATTCATTTCATTTCTAAAATTTCAGTTTTTCCATCTAAACTTTCATCTCAAGTTTCATTCCTTACTCACACTAATATCCATATCTCAAAAGATCACAATGTCAAAACGTTACTTTTCTTCATAAATAGTGTGAGAATTCACATTTAGTGTTTTTACAAAAGTAGGTTTTTTGATATTTAGAGTGATGTTCGCAATTACAGTGCCTCACACTAAATGCACTATTTAGTGTAGTAGCAAACGTGTCGTTTTTCACTTACTATAAATGAAAAAGGAATGAAACCACGCCAAGCACATGGGTTGCGTCGATGCTTGTGAGTGGTTTTGGTCACAAGAAGACAGAAATCTAGGCGCAATATTCCGTCACTGTTCACTGTTTCCACAAAGTAGGGAATGAAAAATGACAGTTCTGCTGCTAGTGACACTGCATGCGACTGAATGTTATGAGAGCATGTGAAGAGAAGAACATTAAAGAGTCTTGGAAACTTTGGTAGGGGTAGAAAATCTAGGGTTTAATAATGTAATGCGGTCGTTGACGAGTTCTTGATTTTCATGGCGGAATAAGGCGCGCCCTCTGTGATTACATTTCCTGCTTCCCAGGATCATCGAGGCCAGAGTTCTTTCAGTGCTCGGCTGAATCGGACCGTCGTTCAATTGAAACTGGGAAATGTGAGCGTGCAGATTCCGTGCTTAACTTTCAGCATCCAAGTTCCGGCGATGGCGGAGGACCAGGCCGCAATGAAAGCGATTGAAAGAATTGCAAGCTTTAACGCGCTCCAATTCGGCCTCACGCTGTCTTTTTTCTTTGCCATTTCCCGAAGATCAAGTTAGTTAACTGGTGGCGTAAGCTCTTGATGTCTTCTCTGTGCATGCGTGTATGTGTACCTCATGTTCCATTTTGCGACTAAAGTTGATTCAAGAAAATGTTGAGAGGAACAAAAGAATTTGACATTGACGCGATCATGTTTGCGGTATCTCTGTGCAGCCGCAGCGTCGTGTAGGATAGTAACTATCTGGAGGACAGGCGGTGCCGGAATTGTCAGGTGCTTTCATTTTCAATTTCATCGATTTCGTCTCTTAGACAGGTTCAGCGGCAAATTTTAGACATCGACGTTCCGCATATTGATTTTGATATAGAACGCCAATATCTAAAAATTCAGATGAGGAGAGAATCAGAGCGCGTTAAAGATGTACGAATGAAAATTTTAGACATATTAGCATCCTACAACAAAATCAAGATGTAGAGATTTTGCACATAATTCTTCTTTCGAAATTTTGAAACGATTGCGGCCGTGAAGGAAGTTCGAGAGCCTCGAAATTGCGTGTAAGTTTGGCTCTGGATGTGTTTGTGACTCTTGCATGGCCCATCCGCTCGAGAGACCCGACAGAGCTCATACTCCTGCACCCTTTTAGAAACGAACAATTCAGTTGGCACTCAAAGCCGTCGTGAAGGTCAAGTTCGTTAAACTGACACAACTACACATGTTTAGGCTATATGAGTCATGTTTTATTAAACACAACTCTACGACATACTCTACACCATAGTACTGGAAGCCGAGGATCAACGAAAAATCCCATTGAGGTTGAAAACCGCACTAATACAAATCCAAAGTCACAAGCGATAAGCCGCTAGATGAAAACAATGCAATAATGAGAAAATTACTGAAAACTTATACAAATCAATAGATCAAATAGATCCGAGGAAAAGAACTTTCCTAAAGAATTGTGAGCATTCGCCAGAAACAAAATAGTCTAGCACTAGAAGGGGCTCATTGAAATGAGTGTTCAAGGAGGCCTTCCTTTGAAAAATCAACTAAAATCCAAACAAAGTGAGTTCCCAATCTATGTCTACAAATCGGTGTCGAATTTTGTGAGCATGATGGCTTGCTGCAAATCAATCTCAAGTAGTCAGCTGTTGCAGCACAAGCCAAAAGAAGGAAAACTCCGGTCCTTTTAAGGCCCTGCGGGCGCGTTGCAGATCCCAGTGAAGGAAGGAACTAAATCTGCGCAACCTAACGTCAAACCGTTATTGCAATTGCAACCGTTATTGTCACAAGTGCAAGCGGCGCTAGTACATTGTATGTGACATTGGTTCGCAGAACAGAACGTATTTGCAATGTTAGGGTTTCCAGGGGAGCCTACAACAACAGCGCATGAGCAACCACAAATTCCGCAATTGTTGTTGTCGTTGCCTGTGCTCGTCTCACATCCATCACTTGGATCGCCGTTACAATCGGAGAAGCCGCCGTCGCACGAGATCCCACACTGTCCAGTTGCGGAGCAGGTCGCATGGGCATGGGCATGGGCAGCGGGACATACATGTCCACAACTGCCGCAATTTGAGGTTGAGGTGATATCCACCTCACATCCATTGCTTGGATCACCATCACAATTTGCGAAGCCTGAGTCGCATGTGAGCCCGCAGTTTCCGCCAGAGCAAGAAGGAGTGGAGTTGGGGCCAGAAGGACATACCACCCCGCAATGTCCACAGTTCAAAACTGTGGACAAGTCAATCTCGCACCCATCGCTTCCGACGCCGTTACAATCTGCAAAGCCTGTGTCGCACGAGTAGCCACATTGATGGTCTATGCAAGTTGCAAAGTCATGGCGGTTAGCAGTTACCCCACATATCGAAAAACACGAACCGCAATGTGCTGGTAAAGACAAATCCGCCTCACACCCATTGCTTGGATCCCCATCACAATTTGCAAAGCCTGGGTTGCACGTGAAACTGCACTCGCTACCAGAGCATGTGGGAACAGCATTGGCGACGGCGGGACATGACGCCCCACAACTACCACAATTTGCTGCATCTGTTGTAGTATCAGCCTCACAACCGTTGCTTGGATCGCCATCACAATTTCCAAAGCCTGTGTTGCACGTGAAACCACACTGGCCATCAGAGCAGGTGGAGACGGCATTGGCAACGGCGGGACATGACGCCCCACAGCTACCACAGTTTGTTGTGTCTGATGAAGTATCCGCCTCACACCCGTTGCTTGGATCGCCATCACAATTTCCAAAGCCTGTGTTGCACGTGAAACCGCACTGGCCACTAGAGCACGTGGAGACGGCATTGGCGGCGGTGGGACATGACACCCCACAACTACCACAATTTGTTGTGTCTGATGAAGTATCGACCTCACAACCATTGCTTGGATCGCCATCACAATTTGCAAAGCCTGTGTTGCACGTGAAACCGCACTGGGCATTTGAGCAAGTGGAGATGGCATTGGCGGCGGTGGGACATGAAGCCCCACAGTGACCACAATTTGCTGCGTCCGATGAAGTATCAACCTCACAACCGTTGCTTGGATCACCATCACAATCTGCAAAGCCTGGGCTGCACGTGAAAATGCAGTGGCTAGCAGAGCAGATAGAGGCAGCATTGGCAATGGTGGGACATGACGCCCCACAGTGACCACAATTTGCTGCGTCTAATGAAGTATCGACCTCACAACCGTTGCTTGGATCGCCATCACAATCTGCAAAGCCTGGGCTGCACGTGAAAATGCAGTGGCTAGCAGAGCAGGTGGAGACGGCATTGGCGACGGTAGGACATGACGTCCCACAGCTACCACAATGTGCTGCGTCTGATGAAGTGACCACCTCACAACCGTTGCTTGACTTGCCATCACAATTTGCAAAGCCTGGCTTACACGTGAAACTGCACTGGCCATTAGAGCAGGTGGAGATGGCATTGACGACGGTGGGACATGACGCCCTACAGCTACCACAATGTGCTGCGTCTGTTAAAGTATTCACCTCGCACCCGTTGCTCGACTTGCCATCACAATTTGCGAAATGGTTTTTGCAACTGAAAGAGCAACGTCCATCTGAGCACGTTGCAGTGGCATTCGCAACAGCGGGGCATGACACACCACATTTGCCGCAGTTGTTGACATGATTTTCCACATCAACGCAAGCCCTGTTGCAAAGCTGGAAGCCTGGTTTGCACTTGATGCCGCAACTCCCATGTGAGCAAGTTGCAATGCTGTTAGCATCCGGAACGGAGCACCTCTTCCCACATGTTCCGCAATGGAGGGGGTTGTTCTCCACACAGATTTCGCACCCATTTCTGCTGGAGGAGTCGCAATCCCGAAACGCACCCTCGCATGTGTAACCGCATTCCCCCTTTCGGCACGTGGGACTACTGTGAGGAGGTGACGGGCACTTGCAGTTACACTTGCCGCAGTTGTGCACATCGGTGTTCACGTTCGTCTTGCATACACCTTGCCTGCTGTTGCATGTTTGGAACCCGGAAGGGCAATGTGGATTTGCGTCTGCTGGAGAATCACACATCCTGAGCGCGTTAGTAATCAATGAATAACCTCAAGTCGTCAAATTGTACTGTAACGTCGCATTTCACAGTTGCTAGACGTGCAACGAAGAGGGGATTCAGAGAGGAGCCTGGTTCACTTGAAACAAGTCACAAAATCAACTCCTACATCCTCACAGATTGACAAGTTTTTGTTAAGCTCACATTATAATATCATGATCTTTCAATCAATGTGGCTATCACCGGCGAACCTCTCACGCAATTGCAGAGACTCCCTCTCTAGATATCTCATTTGTGCGAAAGATGTGAAGGATAGGCCACGTACCAATCTGAATGCTGCACAGCAAAACGATGGCGAATGCGCCGAACATGACCGCAAGAGCATGAATAGAAGCCATACTGGCTGAAGTTCGTTGAATGTGGATTTTCGACGGGCTTGTCAGCTCAGCTCAAAGCTTCTCTGCACAGTGATCGACAAAGCAGCATCAATTTGACGTTTCAGAGCGAGAATTAGCTGATCTCTGTCAACACTGCCATTGTCTTGCTAAATATAAGACTAGTAAGAATATAACACAATTTAAGATCCGGAAGAAAACCTTCTCAACAGACGAACTATACTGCGATCGTATCCCGAAACATGTTATATGATCGTGATACTGAAGAGGTCGTGTAACCTACATGAAGACCCAAGAGTCCATTGAATGCACTCCTTCAGAGTCCTGAGACGTTCTTGCAGGTACTCAAAATGATATCACGATGACAACCTCAAGTTTACATGCTATGGAAATGCCAGATTGCTGTTGACGATCATTCACAGACTGTGTCAAGCGTCCTTTACTTCTACTACTCCTCTACGTTGGGCTAGAACAGAAGATGTGCAAGCAAAAAAATGATCATTCAAGCGCTTCAGTGAAATACACGCATCGATCGATCGATCAGAAGTGCGGGCTTACCAGAATCAAACAGTTCAAACATTTCGGCATCACTGCTACTTTTGGGACGTCGAGTACGTTCGAGTACTAAACCGTAGCCATCACCGCTCACGAGTTCGATCACAGAAAAGCACAGCCACAACAAGATAAGTGCTATCAGCCTTTACCTGATCTCCCCGTACAATGCTGAAGACTACATGGGTACATGCAGCTTCTAAAGTCCTTTTGACCACCGCTGCAGTGGTGAAAGCAGCTCCGGCATTGCAGAGGATTCCACTCCGGCATTGGAGACGAGCACTTCGCCAGCATCTGTGCAGGCCCTCACGTGCCCGTGTGGGACGGAGATGGACGTCAGTCTTTAATACAGTACGGTGTTTCTGTTTTAGATTGTCTCAAAGTGGAAACTCACCTCCACGTAGAAACGGTGGCGCTCCCCAAGCAAAATCACTGTACAGTACATGTTGGAAACATTGACATATCACTTTCCTCTCTAATTACAATTTACATCAAACATCACATTGAAAATGCCTTGAAAAAAGCACTGCTGAGAACTTAGGTGGTCCGTATTTCGGAAAATGGACCCGATCGTGGTACTGGGCGTAGTACCGAAGGAAGCTTTGGCAAGGGAGTACAGGTCAGTACCGACATTGTTTCACTGGCAGTGACCTCGACTTGACAGGCCGATGGATTCCGCATCGTTGACCCGTAGAAACGGTCCCGGCTTTTAATTTTTTAACTCATGTATTAAATTGGAACATATGAGTTGGCTGCCGCAATACCGGAAGTACTAAATATATACGAGCCAATGCCTGGGAGGATCACTCTTGTCGTATGTTTTCGGCACGAACTGAAAGTAACCAGTTCATTGCAGGGAGACACCAGAACTGCCTCCAGGGGATGCATTCCAGTGAGTCCCGGCACTAACCAGTAGAAAAGGAGACAATTATACCGAGGGATATGCCCAGGGCAAGTGGGGCTCAATTCCACAGATGTATGTACAGTGGTCAGCAGAAGTGTTCGGACAGGACGCTTCCACTTCCAATATGAGCTAGTTTTCCTACATAACTCACATTCAAGTTGTAAAAATTTAAACATACAATCACATAGTTACAACAAACATGTAACATAACATTCATAATCAAAAATGTCAATCAAGAAATCAATCAAGAATAAAACACATGATGTGGGTGTCCAATTCTTTATGCAAAAAGTGAAGTGGTTATCTATTTACATGGGAAACAAAGCCATGAGCTACAAAATCAAGCTAAAAACTTGAATGTAGAATCATGATGACTACCTAAAAACTTGAATGTACAATCATAATGACTACCATCGTGTATAGCCACCTTTTGCTTGATAAACATCTGCAGCTCTCTCAGGCATAGACATGATCAAATTCCTCACGGTATCAATCTCAATGCTATACCAAATTTCTTGCAATTTCTCCCACAAATCCTTCTTGTTAGTGGGTTTCTTCTCCGACATTCTCATACGACGATCTACTTCATTTCAAAGGTGTTCTATAGGATTCAAGTCAGGAGATTGAGCCGGATGCCAAATTAGTTGAAACTCCTGTGCTAACAACCAATCTGTAACATACTTAGAAGTATGTTTGGGATCGTTGTCGTGCTGAAAAATAACATTCTCCTCTCCTAAATCATGCATGTGTATAGTATTCATAAGCTCCATCTCCAAAATTTCCCAATACATAAACTTATCCATGTTCCCTTCTATAAGACGAAGGTTGCCAACTCCCTCCCAAGTCATACATCCCCAAACCATAATGTTTCCACCTCCAAATTTGATAGTAGGTTGCACATGCTAATCTAAAAGATGCTCTCCTCTCTTCCTCCAACAATATTGCCTCCCATCTGAGCAAAACAAATAGAATTTTGACTCATCTGAAAAAATCACATAACTCCAATCCATCCAACTTGCATGCCTACACTTCTTTGCCCATGCATATCGACGTGCTTTGTGCTTTTTTGACAAGAATGGCTTCTTAGTTTTCACTCGTGCTCTCAATCCCTGCCTCCGAAGACATCTTCTAACTGTATCATCACTCAAGACCAATCCTTGAGATCGCATTTCTCTACCCACTGTTGCAGCTATACCATTAGATGGTGCATTCAACAACCTTACAACCTCACGATCACCACGTTCATCAAGAATTCGAGGTCTCCCTTGTGAAGAAGCATCTCTCAAATGACCTCTCATTGTAAACCTTTGCACAATAGCATGGCAAGTGCTTCGAGAGATGCCTAAAACCGCTGAAATTTCAGAGTACGAATTCCCTCTCTCATGCATCTGAAGAACTAACTCACGTTCAGCAAGAGACCTTCTAGGAGCCATAGCTAATCAAGAGCAATCTTACTCAATCACAATGAATCATGAAATGCAAGAGGTCTCCATAAATACATGTTCATTCTCAAGATTTTTTAGATGCACAACTTGTGTGCATAATGAATTGGACACCCATGATTGACACATCATGAACTGCTGCCCTTGCAAATGGCTCAATGTCAATGATGGTACTCTTTCTAGTTTACAAATGGCTCTTTAGTTATAATTAGCTGAAAAATCAGCATCTACCTACCAAACTTGACAAGTGTTACTACTAAACTGAGATTGTCATTACTGTCTAAACACTTTTGCTAACCACTGTATATAAAACACATAGTACAAGATGAAAGCAATATTGTAAACAATTGGCCATCAAAAGCATTAGAATAGCTCTGTCAACAGTGGTACTAATGACTCACCAAGGACTTTTCTAAATGAAAAATAACACTTTTTTGGTATAGATTTTGGGATAATTGAATGAGAATGCTGATCATGTGAATGAAAATTGAAAAAAAATACACTACAAAATTGTTCTTTGGATGAAAATCATGACTTTCTTGTCTCTAACTACTCTCCAAAGGACTCCCCAAAGCAACCAAAAGCAGGCAGGTTTGGTACGTGTTTCAGAGAATGGACCCGATCTTGAATCTAGTGAATGGTAGATTGAGTTCAAAACCAGCCACAAGTTCTCATTTCAGAAGTTACGAAAACCTGCTATATATGTCAAGTTTAAACTTTACTGTACGTTCTAGAATCAAAAAATGTTCTTATTCATGACACACTACAAGCAGAGCCGGGGAAGAACCGGTCGTTAGTTACAAGTCAGTTGGTTGATTTTCCAAAATAACCGGTTGAATCTCAAGAATAGAGGCAAAAATCAGACTAAAAATTAGGTGTATTTAGTATTTATAAAAGAAATATACAATACATATTCTTAAAAATCCAATTGGTTTGGTAAAATAAAGGAAATTGACTAGTTGGTTCAAAAAGTATCCCGAAATCTAATACAAGCAGAGGCGTGGTTTCTCACTTTCGAGGATCATCTTGTTCATTGTCGCTTTTCATTGTACATGCTTGTCCTACATGACAACTTGCACTCACCAAATCCAACCAAAAAATTGGTGAGTGCAAAGTGGCACCGTTAGACTTAGAGAAGGAGTGAAAAGCAACAACTTCTCCTTTTAGTGATATAAGAGTGAGTGCACTTCCATTTTTCTTTTTTCTTTTTTGTGTAACAGATCGATTGGTGGGTTTGCCCATTGCTGTTGAAAGTAAGAGTTACAATGACTGTAGACCGCCTTCATTGCTACCTAAAGGTTAAAAACCCAACAAAGTCCTCATCTTTAGACTCAAAGTCCTTTTAACAAACTATTATCTCACTAGTACGTAGCAGACCTGTCGTTTTTCATTCCCCACTTTGTGGGAACAGTGAATAGTGGCTATATATTATGCTTATATTTATGTTTTCTTGTGACCAAAACCACTCGCCAGTACTAACACAACCTATATGCTTGGCGCAGTTTCATTCCTTTTTCATTTATAGTAAGCGAAAAATGACACATTTCCTACTAATGTCTCTCTCACGAGATCGGTCTCCAGCCTCTTTTCCCATGATATCTTTTACAGGAATTATGTCTAATACTTCTTGCACGTCAAACACTATATTTCCACCTGTCAAGAAGAAGACACTCGGATCAATTGATTTATCCAAGTACATATATATCAGCTGCTGCTCCTTACAATATTCAAGATCAACTTCGTTTTGTGAAGTCTTTTGCTCTGTTTGTACATACTGGCACTAATTCAGCACAGGAACTACGAGCCAATAGAGAACAAGACTGATACAAAGATTCATAGTTTGTTTTGACAAAGAAATTTGGGAAGTTGCAATCAGTGAGAAAATGCTCTATGAACTTGCAGATATTTGAGGGCATAAATTGATAATATTAAAAAAAACAAAAACCATGAATTAGTACTCCTGTTGCATTATAAAAAGGATCCATCTCGAGAAGAATTTCAAACCATATATACATAGATTTTCTCACCATCTAGATCAGAGGTGACATTGCCCAATATCTACTTCGGAGATTCTTGGGAACCAATGAATATATTTCGTTAATCGACATGTAAAATTTCCAATGCTATAGTTCAAGAAGCATGAAAAGAAGATCATGTGAAAATTATTAGTGTTGGGAAACATACTGCAGCTAGTAGAGCGCTGTCGATCACCTGGAACTTCACTCATTAGTAGCAGAATTGTCGTTTTTCATTCCCCACTTTGTGGAAACAGTGAACAATGACGGAATATTGTGCCTAGATTTCTGTCTTCTTGTGACCAAAACCACTCACCAGCATTGACGCAACCCATGTGCTTGGCGCGGTTCCATTCCTTTTTCATTTTTAGTACTCCCTCCGTCCCAAAGTTTTTGTCATGTTTGAAAGTCATGTTTGAAAGTGCTTTTTTAAGTAGGTCAAAAAAATACTTCCTTGTGGCTAAATTGATTTAGGTTGTAATGAACACATGTAATGTTCTTCAATCATTCTAGTGACATAATTTGGAACCTTTTTAATCATGTTTCTTACAATGTGATCAATGAAATTGGCTCAAAGAAATACCAAAAAAATTTGTATGACAGTAATTTGGGACGGAGGGAGTAAGTGAAAAACGACACATTTCTCACTACTGACATCTTTGAGATGTTCAGCTCCTGGAAACCCTCCTCATTAATTCTGCCTTTGTTCATCCGTCACCTCGGACAACTTATCTTTGCCTTATGATCTGCGCGAGCTGGTGCTCCTTTTCTGTTCTCATTGAAAGACATTTTGAGTGAGCATCTTAAGAGACTTGATTGATTACGAGCATATATAGCAGTTCCTATTCCGGCTTTGATTTGGGGTTGCATGCTTTTCTTTAAACTTTTGACTGTTTGAGGAATTCTGACTAATTATTTTGCATTGTAAGGTAAACAAACTCCACTGCAAATCTCGTAGAAGACAACTACAAGGTACAGCTGGTATATATAGAAGGGCATAGATGTCAAAACCATATAATCACCTACACTCTGCATAAGAAAATAAGAGACTGTACCTCGAAGCTTGACTGTGCACAAGCCAATGCGCAATGTTTTCTCTAGTTCTGTTGTGGCAGGTACTTTAAATAGGCAGGACTTTCTGTTTACATTCTCTTACCTGGGTTTTCTGAGAAAGAAGAGATGTGAGTCTTGATGGCAACTAGGCATGCACATGGTTGGATATCAAAAGCCTGTTACATAGATGTTCTTTCAAAAGCTTGAAAAAACCCCTAAAATGAATTACACGTTCTACTCTTCTATGCTTGTGGTAATATAGAGCAATTATACATAGCATTATGAGGGTTCAAGCACGTTAGATCTGCTTAATTTGGATTGCACCACTATTATCATATTCTCTAGTTTATTACAATGATTCAACTTCTGGGTTGTTGGACCAGAAGTCCGGTCAAACAATGTGAGTACACACCTGGCGTTAGTTAGGAAAAGTAATTAGTCTCCTTATTGGTAGATGGAGTACACTTAACTTAGGTAGTGGTTAGTGAAGGCAATTAGTAACAGCAAGCTTCAAGTAGTTAGTAACAGTCGTAACAGTAATTCCATGATCTGGTGGTTACGACTCATATGTGGCTATTTAAATTATTTTAATCTTATCTAGGTACGATATGGATGAATTGAATTACAACATGGTATCAGAGCGTGAGGTTAATTAATGACCGTAAGTTAGTGAGCACTGCTCCTAGTACAGTAAAGACATGTGAGCTCTGCTCCACGTCTAAGTAAGTACCAATCCGTTACAACTCTTGCAGCACTGCTCAGAGTAGATTGTAGAAGCTATATATATAGTACAGTCTTCGCATCAGTTCCCTACCTTCTGTCATTCTACTGTCGTTCTACTATCGTTATCTCGTCGTGTTTCAAGTCAGTGTGTTTAGCAAGTGTTTTTCGTCATGGCCTCAGGTGACTACCCCGAGTCAAACAAACTGACAGGTTTTCCCAACTATCAAACGTGGAAATTTAGAATGAAAATGGTCCTACTCAGAAACAATGTCTGGCAATACGTCGATCCTACTAGTAACAACATCCCTGTCCCAGGTGAACTTGCCGATAATCCCGATATAGAACAGGGGAGAGTCAAGGCCCTCATTGATATAGTTCTTTCGGTCAAAGAGCACATTTACTTCATCATATAGTTATGTGTCGATCCTCGCGATGCTTGGAATAGGCTAGCGGCTCGTTATCAGACAGGAAACAATGCTTCCCCTTTCATGCTGAAAGACAAACTGAACTCCATTTGTCTCCATGAAGGAGGATCAGTGTCTGAATACCTCACTCAGCTACAGTCCATCCAGGCCGAATAGTTAGCATCGGTCAGCAAGTTCCAGAAGCCGAAGTGGTTGAGCACATGCTAAACTCTCTCCCACCGAGTTTCGATTCTGTTTACCAGAGTTTCTGCACGAATGCTGTGCTACCCACTTTCGAGCAAGTGTCAGCTCGACTACTCCAGGATGAGAGTAAAAACAAGATGCGTGCAGGATCTGTGAGTGGCGCCAAGGACGAAGCCCTGGCCCTTCGTTTTTCCACAACACAACTCACGTGGATTCAATAGTTGCCCACAACTGCCGCAAGTTGGCTTTCGGAACGATCGCACCATATGCTGTAACTGGTGTGGTCGTCCAGGGCATATCCTTCGAAACTGCCGCGACCTTGCTGCAGAAATCGTCAAGCGTGCTCAAGCCCGCCAGTCATCATCATCATCTCCAAGCCGTGGTCACACTTCATGGCCATTTCAGTCGAACGTAGTGATAGAGGAAGTCGACAACACAATCGACACTGGGGTTGATGTGTTCAAAGTAGCACTGGCAGGGTTAGACATCGGCAAGGAAGAGTGGTTAGTTGACTCCGGTGCCTCTCGTATGTGAGTGGAGACCGGAGTGTTTTTTCTACTCTTAATCTCACCCCAGGCACGTCTAGCATTCAGACTGCTGGGAATGAGACCCTCTCAGTTCAAGGAACGGGATCTGTAACCTTGGCCCCAATGGTGAAATAAACATTAGCGACGTTTTCTATGTTCCCGGTCTCACTAGGAACCTACTTTCAGTGGGAATAATAGCTGACGCATGTTACATTTTAGTTTTTGATAAAGAGAAGTGTTTGGTCTATGACGGACCCAATAACATTGTAGGCAAAAGAATGCGTGAGCCAGACACCGGTCTGTACAGATACGTTATAGAGAAACCTTCATTTCCCATTTGCGCAGTGCAATCCCCGGTCGTGCCACTTCTTTGGCATCGACACCTCGGGCATCTCAACCAACAGGGCGTTCGTCTGATCGGTCCCAACCGTCTTACTCATGGCGTGCCACTCATGCCTGGTTCCGATCGCATCTGCGAGAGTTGTATCAGTCGGAAGCAGAGCCGGGAATGCGCACGTAGAACCACTGACCGTCGAGCCACTCGTCCACTAGCTCTCATTCATGCTGACTTGTGCTGTGACATCAAGCCTCCCTCACTTGGAGGATCCACTTACTTTGCCTCATTTACCGATGATTTCTCCCGATTCTGCTTCCTGAAGTTTCTCCGCCGTAAGTCTGACACACTGGCAGCCTTCAAGATTTTCAAGGCCAAGATCGAAAACCTTCTTCAGCGACAAATTGGTGGTCTCCGCAGTGACCGTGGTGGCGAGTTTCTCAGCAACGAGTTTTGTGCGTTTCTCGATTTGCATGGCATTGGCCGTGAGCTTATTGAGTCCTACACTCCTCGCCAAAATGGCGATGCAGAGAGAAAGAACCGCACTCTTCTCGAAAAGGGCAGATCCATGGTCGCTGACGCTCGCACGCCCAAGTTTCTCTAGAGTGAAGTTGTTGCCACTGCCAACTATTTGACCAACCGGTCTCCCACTCGCGCGAATGCCGGTGGCATTTCTCCATACCAGCTTCTTTTCGGCAAGGTGCCTGATCTCTCACACTTACGCATATTTGGCTGTGTTGCTTATGTTCACGTTCCAGACGAGACTCGTACCAAGCTTGATCCCAAGACAGTTCCATGTGTCATGACGGGATACTCTAAAGAAAGCAAGGCGTACCGTTGTTACAACCCACTTACACGCAAGATACTCATCAGCAGCGATGTCAAATTTGACGAGCATCGCTTCTGGTACGCTGACAGTCCCGGACCCAGTTTTCCCAGCGTGTCCCTGGAGCCGCTGACTTCGGATAGCGCCACAATCAAGGTTCTGGACCCCGACTACGCGTCGACACCAACCTCCGATGGCATGCACAGTTCTCAGTCCATGCCTGGACCCAGTCCTTTCCCAGCGTCAAGCCCAATGCCGTGACCACCGCCCTCTCCCAGCGTGGCACCTGTCGACAGAGCAGTTCGGCCCGAGCCCACGTCATCAGAAACTCCTGGCGCGCCTAGTCCTGATGCGCCTGACTCCGACGAAGGCTCCCCCGAAGTTCGCGTGTACATGCGACGCTTTCCGGCCGCCACCTCAGTTCCGCCCTCCACGTCAGTTCCGGACCCTACGCCTGCGGCTTCGCCGTGACACTCCTCTCGCAAGCGTGCACCCTCCACATGGTTACGCGACTACGCTTTGATGGTGGAGACCTCCGATGACCTCGTCGCCGCCATCCAGCACGTCGAAGAGCCTCACTCATTTCGCCAAGCATCCAGTCATCCCAACTGGCTCCGCGCTATAGAAACCGAGCTGGCATCCATCGAACGAAACCAAACTTGGACGCTCGTACGTTGATCTCCCTTCAGGATCTCGACCAATTCACGCCAAGTGGGTGTACAATTGTAGGGGCATGCATGAACTTGTCATTATCAAAGTCTAGTTTGCAAAAGAACCAAAATACGTAATAGATATGCTTGCAGTTGACATATGCACCACGCTTGCCAACACTCGAACCCTTCATACTAACAAAGTGCGGGCAAGTGCACGATGGAAAGTTAGACAACGTGACGTTGTAAACTTTCTAATCTGGCTCCACTCCAGACTGCATTGTGATGACTGCACTAAGTCCAGGATATGGAATGATCTTCACCGCTTGGATTCTAGCCTTGACGTTCCTTGCACTCTCCCATTGGTTGCGATGGGCCTCACACGGAGCTTTAGGACTGCGTCGAACGGTCTTGCCACCTCGGATAGAAGGAACTTTATCAGCGTGAGCCGGTTGAGGATAATTCCAAACCACGGGTTCAAATATCTTGGAGGTCGTAAAGAGGCGGCGAGGTGACATGGCGGTTTTAGCTTGCAATCAAAATCCAGCCTCTTCTAATTCCATAATTTCTGAACGTGTGAGGTCTGTCCCCACAAGAACGGGCCAAATGTCAGGGATATTGGGTCGCGTTAGTACGTGTCCACGCTTGGGTCCCATGACGCATCGAGCAATTTGATCAGGGCAAAACCAAAAATCTTTGGTTTTGTGTCAAGCTCCTCTGAACGTTGGAACTTGCCTCTCACCTTTGTACGTGGGAGAAGCGGTGGCCTTACCACCCTTGGCAATGACCATCTTGCACCTGATGTTTGTTTGGGCTTGAACAACGTGACACTTGTTCTTCACCTTGTGCGAAATTCTTGCAATGTGCCACTCGTGAACGTTGCAGTCGGTTTCTTGCACGTGTGTGACGTGTGGCATTGGAGAAGTGACCTCAGGAATCGGTTGAAGTTGCACTCTTGCAGAAGCGGATCTTGTTTGGACTCGAGGATGTGAGAAGTTAACTTTGTCCGGGCGATGTGAATCACCCTCCGATCCAATCGAGAGGTCGAGCTTCCTTTTCACCCTCGGGGAGGTCACTCTTTGTATCATTTGAGTATCACGTGCGAACAAAGGGTATTTAAAAGCACCCTAAAATTTAAAATTAAATCTTACTATAATTAGTAATATTTTAAGAATATTCTCATTTTCATTCTTGTAATGTATTGTGAACATCCTATATTAATGTAAATCATTTATAAAAATTATCTTCAAAGATTTATTTGGACTATCTTAGTTCGCACGTTGTTACGTAATATTTGGAAGTGATCTCCCCGGGTTTTCACCAATCCAAAGAGCTCTTCCCCTTCTAAATGAGGGACTCGTGTACAAACGTCCTCTGCTCCCGGCATTTCGCTGAGGGCTTGGGCAATCTTCTTTCCATCAAGCGATGCCATTGCCTACTTAAGCTTCAGGTCATGCTTTGAGGGGCCCTTCCCAGAAGCGCCTCCACATAGATAAGAGCAGTAGTTTGTCATTTGCATAAAGGCACGGATCCAGTCGTCACAAGTTGCCACAAACAAGTCCGTGCCTCGTTTCCTGGACGCTTGAAGCTACTTATTGTGAACTGTCTCCGAGAGGTTGCAGGTCGGAATCTCAACAAGTTCGTCAGGGGTAAGGTCTTGTACCACATTTCAACAAGGGAGAATGGTAAGTGAATAAGGTAGAAATAGAATAGCAATATATAAGTGCAAATGAAATGAGAGTTCAACATTAGTCTCACCGTCTCCATGAACCCTCCCCATTGGCGATAACGAAAGTGCCAAAATGCTAACCAATCTTCGAGTTCTCTAATAGAATCTTCATCAGCTGCACCAGACGAATACCACCAGGCCTTCAATTGCAAGTACATCTGATCTGCTTCTGCTATGGTTGTGGCATCCTTGTATTGCCGACAAAGCTGAATATGATGTGCTTGGAACGCCTTGGCAATGTACTTCTCGGTATGCTTGTGCATGGAGGTAGCCCAATGGAAAAGGCAAGTTCGTTCGCGGTCCACCATAGGAACTTGGGGTCACCCGAACTATACACAATTTGTACAGCATTGAAATTGGCTTGCGTGCTGTCGCATATGAATCCTTTGAAATTTGGATTTGATACACCATTGTCTTTCATGACGTTATTCAAGCAATTCCAAAATATCATCTAGCCTTCCGTGCCCTCGGTCTGCATATCACACACTGCAATAGTCATCACTTTGCAGTATTTTGAATCATACACATGGCATGCTAGTGTTGTCCACGGCTTCACCCTCTTCACGTGATCAAACATCACAAAGCAATGTTCGAGATCGCCTCCGGGTTGCATCTGTCGCACAAGATCAACGCCACTGTCAGGACCGTCAACGAGCATTTTGAATAAGTATACTTTGTCTTTGCCTTGTCCAGGAACACGCTGTCCTGAATGAACTCGATCTTTGCATGACTCTTCATGGTAAGAATTCGGTCTATCTTGCCAGCACCTTTCAGCTTATCGCGATATGTGGCAATGATGTTGCGAACACTGGGGGAAATGAGGAGCTTGAATTTATCCATAACTTTTTCTAGAGCCTCTTTGCGGAGCATTTCCTTGGGGCCGTCCCCGTCGTGAATGAGGAACGTCTCCAAAAATTCTTTGCTTGCAACTAGTGCAATGGCAGAGTTCTTTGCCGAAGGAGTCTTGGACACCTCTTGAGCGATCAACTCCGCCACAGTCTTCAAAGTCTCCCTGCATTGTCCTTCAGCTACCGGGTGTTAAAGATTTCCTGAATGGATGCATGCTCGAGACATGTCGCCAGCGCTGACCACGTAATAGATACGAGCTGCACAAAAATCAACGCAGGTAGGGGGCTTCTTGCAAACTTTGCAAACTAGGGAAGAATCTGCAGGGGGGTCTTGACCTACACTAAAAGGAAGTGTAGTAGTACCGGACCACTCCGTCTCATTCACCTTTGAAGTCCTTACAAAGTAATCACACTCCTTGTTCTAGCAAAGCAAATGGCCTACGCAGCTCGACCCTTTTGAACTTCAAACCTAGGTTGTTGTGGATATTAGACGTCAATGTGCGACACCATGCGTGACCGTCATAGTGCTTATCCATTCCCTCCATAGCCGAATTAGCACTTCCATGGCAAGGTGGTAATTCAAACACGACGTTTCCATCGAACTTGGTGGGAAGAAATTTGACTTTGTGATACTCAATAGCATCAAAATCTATTTGAGCTAATTCGTTACGACAACGTGGAACACTGGACAACTTTCTAAGGCACTACATCACGCTCAAACACTCTGAAGATACTGGAAATACTGGACAAAGAGACCAAGATGACGAGGTAGGAGTATTGGCTGGAGTGCGAGTTCCAGAGGGAGTATTAGATGAAGAGGGAAAGGAGACTAATTTACTTGGATGTTGACATGCACGTGAGGTCGAGCGAGTATCTCCATCAGACTCAGAAGTCAAATCAATTAATGGTTCGACTGGCTCCTGCTTGACATTGCGTAGTTTGATCATGATGTCAGTCACAGAACGTCCTTGCTCTGATGATTGATGACTATCGGCACGTGAAAGAGGAAGTTGAACAGCAGAACCACCTGACATGGGTGCAAGGATCTCAGTGGAGGCAGCTACTGTCTCAGGAGCTAACCCAAATGCTCTATATTGCCTTGGATGGAGAAGCCAGTAGAATCCTTCCTTGTGACTACACTTTGACTACAAGATTGCCTCCTTGATGAATCCATAGTTGGCTAAGACCTCTTCTTCCAACATGATAGAAGACTCTCAAAAACCAAAACGAATGTGTAGGAGATGGGCAGGCACTCGGACAAAACCCTCTTCACCAATCGGCACCTTCAAAGGGACATCGTGACCTGCAGCAAGGATATGTTGGCCATGGAAAGTAGGGAGGGGGGCTGATGTGAATCTAATGAACTAATATTTGTAAGACATAGAGGACAATACGGATGGGGAAGTGATATGAGAATGCAGCCAAATGCATTCAATAAATATATACACCAGTACAGGGAAATAGGAATCACACTAATTCAAGGTACGACAAGGCTACATGGGTCTTTGACGGCGCTTTAGACTATAATTGACGCACAAAGTGGCTGTCAAGAGGAAATGAAAAATGCAAGGTGGAAAGACTAACAAGAGCGTTATTAGTGTACAATAAATAATTAGTACGTGATTGATTGGCATTGGTATATGCTGTTCAAATCGTATTATTGGATAAGCGCTGATGTTTGTCATCCACGAGTAAACAAATAATGTGAAGTGTATGACGAAAGAACGAAAATGACTTCATTATGACAATAGTTCACAATCATTCATCTCGGAAGTAGTCTTTATTCCATACATCCATTGTTTTACACATATGAATGGATGAAGGCACAATTCGTGCAAATCCACATGAAACGATTCTAACATGGATGCATATGATATTCCTCTGCACGACCTAGTACTGTTCCAATGCATCCCAAAAGGGGGATTTTGCTTCATCGTCAGAAAAATCTTCTACTGCATCTGCAATCTCTTTTGGCACAATTCTTATGTCTTCAGTTCGCACTCAATATTGCATGGGTCAGGAAGGCCAAGCATGTTGCAGACTTTATGACACCACATAAGACGCCATACTAAGGGATGCCTTGGCTTGTCACCCCATATTCCGCAAGGAACATTGTATTGGTCAAGAATGTCTTTGTCCAGCAGAATGATTGCCATGTCAATTAACCGATTCTCACAGCTCGGAAACTCGGACATCCAAAGCTCAATCGCTCCTTGGACGGACTCAATAGGGTATGTCATTTGAACTTTGCGGCTATGCATGATGTACTGAGGGAAGTCTTCGACATCACGATGCCATAATGGTCCCCATATCGCCTCGTCAGAATCCATGGGCGATCCCTGCGCATATGTCAAGTACAAAACAAAGAACTCGAGAGTATCGAGAGACCATCAACTCAAGTGGCTTGAATTTCCACCACGTGGTATCATGTTATGTAGTCGTTTAGAAGTACGTAAACCAAAATTAGGACATCATGCTTTCATCACGTCAGTTGTCATTCGTCACATTCATTTAGTATGGGTTAGCTGCACAAGTGGTTGTTAGCAACTTAGAATTGGCTTGGAGAAAAAATAGTATGATGAGAGGATTAGTATACTATGTCAGTCAACATTGGAGATATAATGGCCAAGATGTCCCACATGATCATAGTAAGGGCTCTGATAATGAGATTGGATTTTCTTGTGAAGTGAAGACGGCGTTCACCTCGGGGGGTTCATTGGCGAAAATTTTAGAAACAACGTGCGATAAAAAATAGGGTCCAATATATTCATTGTAGATAAATTTTGTAAAAAATGTACATGTAAAATAGGGGATTTTAAAAAAGTGAAACATGTTTACATATAAAATACCATCACATATAATATTCTCAGGCTTTTTATATGTAAAATACCATCACCTAATAATATTTTTTGCTAAATTTTTTTGCTAAAACAACCCCCCAAATAAATAGGTCATTATCACACGTGTATACAAAATATACAAGGGAGTGACCTCCCCGAGGCGTTCACATACTATATAATTGGAAATAACCCATCAAAAGCTAATTCATTTATCATGCCTTGGTGTCAACAGATAATAAAATGCAAGTTGGGCATGTAATAGTTATTTATATTATAGACTCGCCAATTCAAATGGAAGGGACTTTCGTCACATACTTTTGGATGAAGGGTCTGAAATCGTATGTAAGGGCACGCTACCAGGGCTTGTAAAGTCATATCAAATGTAGTTTTCCATGTCATGGGTTTTTGTCAGCGCTATTTGATGTTTGGAGATTTTGACGAATACTTGTAGTTAACCCCTAAATTTCTTTGTGTTTTTGGGTGCTCCAAAACTCAAAACTACGATTTTCTACCTCTATGCTCATGTGGGGGTGTGGGTCAAACTTTTTTACCTTTTCAGTACTTTTGACCGTAGGATCTTGTTCGTCACTACCTTCATAAGTACTATGCCAAATTTGAACTGTTGGATGTGCACCATTTGTGAGATCATAATGTTCAAAGTTGGTACAAATTTTTTTTTGGGCCTTGCCCAAAAAATATATTGTACTTTGTGCAAAGGGGGACTTGATCATTGTTACCCCAAACATTTTGCTCATATTTTTTTCCATGTAGGTAACTAAGTTTTGAATGCCTATGCAAAAGTTTTTGAAAGGATTTTGCTTTTACAACCTTCATCTAAATTACTTAGTGGAGAAGGGTTGGAAACATGTATGGATGCTCTTATTGTGTGAAATGCTCATATAATAAAAAAAATTTGAACGGGGAAAACATGCATGCGTGTGATTGTAAATTTTAGGAAAAACAAATTCCAAAAATTCCATAAACTGAATTACTTATGACTTTTGAAAGGAAAATCATGTAAAAATCAGTAAAAAGAATGAGGGCAGCCATACAATACTGGACTCCTATGTTTTTCTCAAAGGGTCCAATATGTAGGAGACGCCCTATATGGCAAGTCAGCCCTTTATCGCCCTGTCAGCCAGCCGCTGCCTCCGTTCCCGTGCGCGTTCCCGATATGTTCCCGCGTTCCCGATCTGTTCCCCGAGTTCCCGCTCTCCTGCGTTCATGCTCTGTCAGAGATACCATCCTGTCAGCCAGTTCGCTACCTCTGTTCCCGTGCGTGTTCCCGATTTGTTCCCCGTGTTCCTGATTTGTTCCCCGCGTTCCCGCTCTCCCGCGTTCCCACTCTGCCGGAGATACCACCCAGCCTTGAAGACCTGGTGCAGAGCTAAACCCCTCCTGAACCCCCTGCCCTCCACAATTCTTGTCTCTTACTCCTCGTGCATGCCCAACTCTAAATCCCACCTCCCATTGCTGCAGGAGCTTGCCCGTTCTGCCCTAGTTGGGATTCAGATCTAAAAAACCGTCTAAAAACTCTAAAATAGGAATTTACGATCAATTGTTTTACCACATGTACCTTGTAGTATAGGGAACACTCAGTAAAATTCTCAAGCAAAAATTCCACTTTAAACCCCTCCAACAAAGGTGCCCAGAAACGCAAAAAGTCATTTTGGCTTTTAAGGGCCTTTAGGGGTTAAGTTGGCGCTTTGGTAAGCATTCCTTTTAGACAGATGGTTGACAGAAACTGTCATCTTCAGTTAGAGGGACCTAGTGGACCAAAGAAGAAAAAGAAAAGGCGTCGTTTAATGTTTTGAAGTAAGCGAGCGCTGGAGCGATCAAAGATGAGACCCCCCAAACTGAAGTCAAATTTCAAGGATATTAAAGAATGCAGGCGCATGAGTATAGACTTTGGTGATGACGATGTGGCAAACCTCGCGAGCTCCCAAGATATCATGACATACAACGACATGATAGACAATGGGGAATCACAACAAGACATCATAAGCGACGATGATTAGGGATGGCAACAAGTAAGTGATTCATTTTAAATACTTTCTCTACCCGGTGCACTATGAATGTATAAGTCTATATGAGGCTCAATTTTAGATTAACTCTACATGAAATAGGATTAAATATTGTCTATTCAAGGCAGGATTATCTTAAGTCTATATGAGGAAGAGAATTAGTCTACACGAGGTCGATTAAGCCTATTGGAGGCCAGGGAAGGCCGACGGTCCCTCTACTGTTGGATCGACCTAGTAAACATCTAGACCGAGGATTCACAGTACAGCCTAGGGTTTCGGAGTCTTTTCTAGGGTTTCATGCGCCGCAAGTACAAGAGGCTCACGAGCGTGTAGAGAGGACCATTTTGGAGCTTGGTAACCAACGGTGAGTGCCTCCTGTATCGCACTGACTTCTGCTACTGTATCGCACTGAATTCTCGTGGAATGCTTGTGCTTCTTGCACACTGATTGCTTCTCTTTTTGCTTGCGCGTCGAAATGCCTGACAGGGAATTTTGAGCGCGGAAGGCACTGCAATTGAGCAACCAAGCAACACGATGCGGCGATCGAAGCGCAATGGTGCGTCCTCAAGCGATGATCAAATTCCTGGAGCTCCAGGCCCCAGCGAGAGGATTCAAGAGGTGAGATCCCTACAGTGCCATCCTAAATGCATGTCACCGTGTCAGTCTTGGATGAGAATCAGGTGCCCGTCCAGTGTGTTCGATGGCAGTGCTCGTACTTGGGGGTGCTTGTTTTTGAACTCGTCATTTTGGTAATCATACTTGATCTCGCCAATACTCCTGTTGATTTTCGTTTTCGCAGAGCTTCTCTTGGCTCTAAATATTTTAGAGCTCGTCCTTGGTCTTGTCAGTGCGCGTTCCGCTGGTCGTCTAGTTGCTCGTCATGGTGCTCGTCACAGCGCTCGTCATTGATGAAGTTTTGGTGCTTGACCGGGGTATGGTTTTCCAATGTTCGTGAAATACTTGTACTAGAGCTGGATATGGTACACGTTTTGGTGCTCGTGATGCTGCTCGTCATAATGCTAGACATGACAATGATCTTCATGGCTGTTGTTTTGATGATGATCTTGCTGCTCGATTTGGTCGTCGTCGTGATCGTGCTGGTCATGGTGTGTGTCATCATGCACGAGAACTCTCAGTGTGGTGTTGGTGTTCGTGCTCGCGATGACTCATCGTGGAGCTCTTCAGTGTCGAACCTTAGCCTGGTGCTCGTCAACTTAGTACTCGTCAGGGTCGTGGTCTTGGATGTAGTTTTGGATCTCTTCATCTTCGTGCTAGTTTTTGCTCATGACATCGTGCTCGTCTAAGTGTTTGTCAATGCTGTAGTTGTAGAGCTCGATTTGTATTCGTCAAAGTGCTAGTCTTGGAGCTCGTACTCGTGCTCGTTATGAGTCTCGTCATGGCAGTCTTGATACAGAGTTAGGTGCTTGTCTTGGTACTCGTTTTGCTTTGCGGATTTATGCCCGTAATTTTGGTTGTCTACATGATGGTAATTTCCTTGATTTTATCTTGTCAAGCTGATCATCCTCGCGTTATGGAGCTCGTTTGTGCTCGTGTAGTTGATCATTATAGTACTCGTCATCAGTACTTAGTTCGTGCTCGTCTTGGTGCTCGTTTAGGCGCTTGCTCTGATGTCCCCCAGTGCTCGTTTTCATGCTCGTACTGATGTACTCATGGCTCGGCTTCGTTTTTCGTTTGGTGGTGGTACTGGTGCTAGCAATCGAGGTGCTCTTATTGCTGGCTTTGGATCGTATCGGTGATTTTTGTAGCCCTTGTAATCTTGGGCTCGTATTGTTTCTCGTCTTGGTACTTGTCATGCAACTCCGACTGTGCTCGTCACGGCCTCGTTTTGATGCTCGTTTTGATCACCACGAAGTCCTTGGGATTAAGCCTCGGGGCCGATCCCCTTCCATCAGTGTTGGCTATTGGTGCAAAGTATAGCTATTGATGCTCGTTATGGCGCTCGCATTGATGACCCCCAGTGCTCATTCTGGTGCTCGTACTGGTACGCGGCTTCGTTTTCCGTTTGGTGGTGGTAATGGTGCTTGCAATCATGGTGCTATTGTTGCTGGTTTAGGGTCGTATAGGTGCAAATTGTGGCCCTC
The DNA here is from genome assembly GCA_022496805.1 of Pohlia nutans. Lineage (NCBI taxonomy): Eukaryota > Viridiplantae > Streptophyta > Bryopsida > Bryales > Mniaceae > Pohlia > Pohlia nutans. Next base: position 22,118,074 of record CM040094.1, read on the forward strand.
GTAAAATTGGACTCGTCTTGTTTCTCGTCTTGGTACTCGACATGCAACTCCATCTATGCTCGTCACCAGCCTCGTTTTAATGCTCGAATTGATCACCCCCAAGTCCTAGGGATTAAGCCTCGGGGCCGATCCCCTACCATCGGCAGCGGACTGGTTTACTCATGGCTCGCCGTGGTACATGACATAGTGCACGTGTTGTTGCTTGTCAGTGCTCACCTTGGTGCTCATATTGGTGATCGTAATCTTGATGCTCGTCTTTGTTTCTTGCTCGGGAACTCGTCATGGTCCTTTGCAATGCTGGTACTGGTGCTCGAATTAGTGCTCGTAACAGGACTCCCACTAGTGCTCGTCATTAGAACTCGTCACGACAGTGCTCGTCACTAGTACTCGTCACGACAGCAGTCAGTTTGTGCTCGTATTGGTTTTGGCTATGGCGCTCGTTTTGATCTCCCCCAGTACCATGGAATAAGCCTTTGGGCCGATCCACTATCATCGGTGGCGGTTTTGGTTCTCGTACTAGTGCACTCCTGGCTCGTCTTTGTACAAGGTTTGGTGTTTGTCAAGGTGCTCATAATCATGGTGTTCTTTTTGCGGGCCTTGGATCTCGTTTTGGTGCTCTTCTTGTTGCTAATTGCTGCCCTCGTCATAGTGCTAATTATTCCCCTCGTCTTGGGCTTGTCTTGATTTTTGTCCGGGTACTAGTCATGGAACTTCGAGGGTGCTCATCACCAGACTCGTATTGGTGCTGGTGTTGATCACCACCCAGTCCCAGAGATTAAGCGTCGGGGCCGATCCCCTTCCATCGGCAGCGCACTAGGTGCTTGTATTGGTGCACATGGTGCTCGATATGGTACATGGATCAGTGCTTGTATTGGTGCTCGAAATCTCGGTGCGCGTAATGGCGCTCTAATAACTGGTCTTTGTGCCTTGTTTTGGTACTCGCCAGTGTTCTAAATTGGTGCTCATATTGGTGATCGTAATCTTGATGCTCGTCTTTGTTTCTCGGCTTGGTACTCGTCATAGTGTTTGGCAGTGCTGGTATTGGTGCTCATTGTAGTGTGCTTGTTAGAAATCCCACTGATGCTCGTACCGGAGGAACTAGATTTGTACTCGTCACGCTTCTCTACTTGATCACCCCCCAGTACCAGAAATTAAGCCTCGGGACCGATGAGCTTCCATCGGTTGTAGTCTATGATCTCTCGGTCCTAGCCATGTTCATTCTCGAGGTTCTAGTGATGTTTCTTGTACGCAGTTGCGTTGGTGGTTTTACTATCAATTATTGTGGCAGTGGTGCTCGTAACGATCTTACCATAGCACCTTGGGTTAAGTGTCGGTCCCCATGCTCTTCCGTCGGCAACACCCTTTAATCAAATTAATAGTGGAGCTCGTAATGGTGCTCGTATCTTGTATTGGTGGATCTTGAATTCTCTGTTTAACTATGTTTTTCAAGATTATCCATCAATTTTCGTGACTTATCCCCTTCACACGTCACGGCAGTGCTAGTATTGATGACAACGATGCTAGCGTGCGAGCCTAGGGAGGAGAGCCTAAGAGCAAAGGGCGGGGATTTGAGGAGCCTAAAGCCTAGGATCCATCTAAATTTAGAAAATGACTCTAATTTTAGAAAATAAAATACTATTTTTAGATTTGTTACTAATAATAGTAAATTTTGGCACCCTATGACCGCTAGACCTATAACCGTGGGTTAGTACTTAGTGTAGTTTAATGTTAAAGGTTTAGGGTAAATAAATGGAAAATTATAGGGTACATGGATGAAATTCAACCCCATCCGGTAAGCTTCTTGAAAAGAGACAAAGAACGGAAAGAGAACATGTGGATCTATATGTAGTGTTTTCTTTTTTTCGTTTTTTGTAATACATAGTTCTACTGGACAGACTTATCATGCAATTACTTCAACCAATTCAAAAGTAGTAAGCTATTGATTCTGGTACTACTCTCCCCGTCTCAACACTGATTCGTCCTCATTCCTCAATCCTGATGATCCCAGCAGCCACAAGAATCTTTTGAACCTCATCCAAGCTGAGAGTAGGAGCATGGATGTACGTGTCAACTTTATAGTCCAACTTGCAAAAGAATCGAAAGATATAGTAGAGGTGTTTGCAGTTGACGTACTAGCCACGCCTCCCAACAGCTGCAGACTTCATGCTCGCGTAATGGGGGCACGTTGTCGTGTAGAGAAGAGCGCGCTCTGAGAATTCGCGGGGAATCTGGCTGCGACACGATGACCAGATAGCTTGGGAGATCGGTCTTGTCTTCAATTCTTGTACTCTTCAAATCTTCAAATCTCTTCCCAGTCCTATCCTGCAATGGCTCTAAAAGGTTTAAGGGTAAGAGGGGTAATAAGAAACCACGGGCCTCGGACGGGTAAAACGGGACGGCCAGACCACGAGCTGAAACCGTCCGAAAGATGGCTCCTAAATTTCAAACCCATGGTGACCAGCAAACGTGCCTCACCGGTGGGAACAACATAAACACGACCGTGTGGGTGATCAATCCCACTTCGCCGCAACAAAGTTTACAAAACAAAATTGAAAACAACTAGCCTCCAAAACCGGCTGGGAATAACAATAAAAAACAACGAGCCTCCAAAACCGGCTAGGAACAACAATAAAAGACAACGAGCCACAAGCCACAACACACAAATGTTCTCGTCTTCTTGTCTTGAAGTCTTCAAATCTTCTTCCTTTAAAGTCTCAAAGTGTTTAAAAACACAAAGAAACCTTCAAGACAATCTTCTATTGTGGCTGCGAGCTTCTAATTGATGATACAGATGGTTCAAGTCTCCAAAAGCTAAGTATAATAGCTTTTTGAAAAGCTAAAACAACAAACTAATACTCCTCAAAAATTCAATTGAATCTAAGTTACTGTCTAAAAGTTATAAGAGAGCAAAGTGGAAGCTTTCTTTTTCTTTTGACAACCAACCTCCGCCTCTTTATATCTTCATAACTTTTGATCTAAAGCTCTTACATACAAGTGCAATAGCATTTTGGAAAGCTAATGCAAACTACTACAATATGTCTAATTTTTATAGAAACCCTAAACTCTGTCCATAAGTTATGGCTAATCAAAGTTTCGGTCTCTTTATTTTTAGAGAGTTTCAACCTCTTAACTTCAACACACAACAACTCCTTCAATAAAACTCCAAATCGATTGAGTGATAGCAATCTGAAGAGCTAATCTCATAGGCTATCATTCCTGTAAATTTCAAAAACAATTATCACAGTGACCAAAAGTTATGGTCCTCGAAGTCTTAGCTTCCTTCTTTCCAAAGGCAGTCAACCTCCAAGCCTTCACACTTTCATAACTTCCTCCTCGGAACTCCAAATCATAAAAGTAATAACTTTTTGGAAAGTTATTACAATGATACATACACTCTCAAAATTGCAAAGCAAGCTGATACACACAACAAAAGTTGTGGCTCGTCGAAACCTCTGCCCTCTCAATGGACGGCCAAGGGTTTCCACAAACTTCCAACCTTCACAACCTTTGCAATACAACTCCAAATTCAACTTATAAGATCAATTCGGAAAGGTCTCATTACAAGGAACAATCTCTCAAAATTTCAATTTAAACAAAGTCTTGCTCAATGAGCTACATCAAGTCGAAAATCTACCTCCAAAGCTCTCACTATTCACACACACCAAAAAACTCCCGACAATCTTCAAAACCCCAAGACCCCACTAAATGTCATCCAATCAAAGGTGGCGGTGGGGCACATATGCCCATGCTCCCCTTTGAAGCTTCAAAGAAGGTACTTTTTCCCCCCTTTCCTATTCACACCTTTCAAACCACCTAATCCCTTGATGATTTAATTAAAACGAAAGACAAACTATATGTACTATTTTCATTCCGCTACTGTTACGGACACGGAAATACACACAATAAATCTAAACAAGAAGTTCAGAGAGAACATGCAAGAACTAGATTGATCAGATGAGTACACAAACAACACCAAGAGAGGTGAGCTAGAGCTCTAAGAAATGCGTTGTCGAGACTGAAGAACCCTTCAGCCTCGACTCCTATATATACTACTGGATAGGAAGCTTCTCGAGCTACTTCTGTGAACTAGGACGCTTCTCAAACAACTTCCACTAACCAGGAAGCTTCTCGAGCAGCTTCTTAGAATCTATTAGAATATACTAAGAATATTCGAAGAATCTTCCAGAACCTTCTAAAAGGATCTTTAAAGAATATTCTATAGAATCTTCAAGGAATCTTCTAGAAGTTTCTAATGTATGTCCGTGACATCACCTCTCCTTCTAGCTTCGAGGTCTCCGAGAAGCAATGTTGTCGCCGGTCAATACCATCGTAAAAAAATGAAGATTTGTCGCATGACGTCTGCAATGAACTCCAATTGTTGTTCACGAGGTAGGTGGTTCATTGGTCCTTGAAGCCAACGGTAGTGGCCTACGCCTTCCACTTCTGACCAAGCATGATTTTCCGTGTCTTCATTGTGAAATTGTCCTGCAAACACGCCTTCTGGTAGACCATTGAAAGGAGGCTCTACCTCGAATACAATCACCAGCGATCGGTTGCTTGGTATCCTTCGTCGTCGTCGTGGTACAGGCGGTTCTTCATCTCGGGGTCGCCTTCGTGGGTTCGTTGGTTGAGATGACACGACTGGTATACTATCTATCTCTTGACTATCCATGACTGCAGACCAAACTATGACTACTTGAATAAAACTCTATTCTATCTTAGAGAAAATAACAACATCAACTATGAGTTTTAGGTAGTGTCCTCCCCTCCTTTTATACTCTTGTCTAAAGAAACTTGAGAAAAAAGCTATCATCGAGATGGCTTCGGTTTATCAGGATATCGTTGATGAAATTCCTGTACTTTTTGCGGCGCATTTGTAAGATTTTCGGCTGGCTCCCACGTTCGCTCATTAATATCGTAGCCGTACCAATGAACAAGATACTCCAACTTGCCCCACCTTCGTCGTGAATCTAGCACCTTTTCGACCTCGTATTCCTCGTGGTTCTTAATTTCAATGCTAGGTGGCGGACTTTGCACTCTTCCAGGGAAAAATGATTCTCGATAAGGCTCCAATAAAGAGACATGAAAGACTGGATGTACCTTCATAACGGCTGGTAACTCCAGACGGTAAGCCACGGGATTGATTTGCTTCTGGACGACAAATGGTCCTAATCTGCGGTAGTCCAGCTTATCACACGGTCGTTTAGTCTTGATATTCCGTCGGAGAAGCCATACTTTATCTCCAATCTTGAAAGTAGGTGCCTCATTCCGGAATTTATCTGCGGTCCTCTTGTAAGATTCTTGGGCGGTCCGTAATTGAAGTTTCAACATAGCTTGAAGTTCCGACAGCTGCTTCGCATAGCCTTCTGCTGCTGGGTTGTTATTTGCTACTGGATTTAACAAATCGAGCTTTGGATGGTATCCATAATTGGCAAAAAACGGTGTTTGTTGAGTCGACGCATGAAGGGTGTTGTTGTAAGCAAACTCGGCAAACGGTAGATACTTGGTCCAATCGTCTTGCTGGTAGTTGATGGTGCAACGTAGATACTGCTCCAAGACTTGATTCACCCGTTCTGTCTGACCGTCGGTTTGAGGATGAAAAGCCGAAGAAAGCTTGATATCCACCTTCAATATCTCAAAAAGAGATCTCCAGAACTTGGAAACAAACTGAGTTCCTCGATCCGATACAATATCATCTGGCAAACCATGATAACGATATACATTATCAAGAAAGAATCTTGCTGTGTCCTCACTTGACGATGTCTTCTTGCAAGGAATAAAGTGCGCCATCTTTGTGAGCCGATCCACCACAACAAAGATGCTGTCGAACGAGTTTGAAGGCGGCAGGTCCGTAATGAAGTCCATGGAAACTGAAGACCATGGTCGATGCGGAATAGGCAATGGCTGTAGAAGTCCATAGGGGCGATGCCTAGGGTTCTTGGACCTTGAACAAATATCACAAGAGAGGACAAACTCCTTCACATCCTTCCACATTTGAGGCCACCAAAAGTCTCGCGAAATAAGCTCCAATGTCTTGTTGTATCCAAAATGACCTGCTGCTGGAAAGTCGTGGCGAGATTGGAGAACTCGAAGTCGTGTTGGTCCCTTTGGAATATACAGTCGCTCTTCAAAATACAAAAGATCTCCCTTTACCTTGAACTTGTCATTATCGGCACACTTCTTGATCTCAAGAGCTACAAAATCTTCAATTGTCGCAGTACGTACCTGGTTGAGGAAGTCCGCATCAATTGGTACGACAGCAGTGCAAATTCTAAAATGCTCCGATTTCAACAATGTAGCGCATTGTTGATCAAACGCTGCTTCTCCAGCTTTAGGCGCCATATACAATCTCCTCGATAATGCATCGGATAGTCCTTGTTGCTTTCCAGGCCGATAGGTGATAACAAAGTCAAATCGCGACAACGACATATTCCACCGAGCTTGACGTCGATTCAGGACTCGAGCCGACATGAAGTACTCTAAATTCTTGTGATCCGTATATACGGTCACCGGATGCGCAGCGCCTTCGAGAAAGTGTCGCCACTCTTGGAAAGAATCCACTATAGCAAGGAGTTCCTTATCGTGGATTTCGTAGTTGATTTCAGCGGCAGAGAACTTCCGAGAATAAAACGCAACTGGATGGAGCTTACTGTCTTCGCCCATCTGTGAAAGTACGGCTCCCAAAGCAAAATCCGAAGCATCAGTTTCCAAATAGAAGGCCTTTGCAAAGTCAGGGTGTACCAAGATTGGAGCCGTAGTAAACGTCGTCTTAAGATCTTGGAATGCCTTTTCTGCTTGAGGTCCCCATTCGAGCTTGTCCTTACAAGTCAACCGAGTGAGTGGAGCAGCGACTCGAGAATAATTCTTGATGAAGATCCGATAGAAGTTAGCAAAGCCAAGAAAACATTGTACGTCTCTAACTGTCTTCGGAACCTCCCAGGATACAATTGCTTCCACCTTCTTGGGGTTCATCTTCAAGCCATCCGTAGTTGCAACGAACCCTAGAAATTCCATCTCCGTTTGGTGGAATAGACATTTTTCCAACTTCGCGTAGAGTCCTCGTTCTCGTAGTTTCTCAAGAACCAAACGAACATGCTTCTTGTGTTCTTCTTCGTTCTTCGAAAATATCAGAATGTCATCCAGATAGATGACAACAAAGTCGTCAAGGTGCTCCCGAAAAATGTCATTCATCATATGTTGGAAAACAGCCGGAGCATTGGTAAGGCCAAAAGGCATGACGTTATATTCAAAATGGCCATACCTTGTACGGAAAGCTGTCTTCCACTCGTCTCCTTCCTTGATTCGTACGAGGTTGTAAGCTCCCCTAAGATCAATTTTCGTAAAGATCTTTGCACGTCCGAGCTGCTCCAAGAGACCAGAAATCAAAGGTAACGGATAACGGTTTTTCTTAGTTATCTTATTGAGGCCTCGATAGTCCACGCACATTCGCAGAGAGCCATCCTTCTTTTTCACGAACAAAATCGGTGCCCCAGCTGACGACTTTGAGTGACGAATAAAATTCTTGGCTAGATTTTCGTCAATATACTTCCGCAATTCTGCCAACTCTATTTGCGATAAGTTGTAGATTGGGCCAAAAGGTGGTTGCATTCCTTCATGAAGATCTATAGCACAGTCGTAGGGTCGATGTTCTGGTAGCATGTCAGCATTTTTCTTTTCAAAGACATCTTTGAATCCTTCATACTGCTTTGGAATAACGAAAGTTGGAGTCGCATTTTTACGAGTCGGAGTAGCAAAGATGACAAAAGGTGTATTTTGCTTGGCTTCCTTCATAAAAGCCCTTGCACCTATAAACAAAGGTTTGTTTCTAGACATTGTCTTGGCAGATTCCACCTTCAAGGAGTTTGTTGAAATGTTACTTTTCGCAACTTCCAATCTATTAATGGATTATATCTATCAAGCCAAGATAGTCCCAAAATGACAGGACATGAAGGGGTCTTGATAACATTAAACACAATGTTGCTCTCATGGTTTTCAAGACGTATCTTCAACGGTTTAGTTTCATGGATAACATTGCCCGAAGACAATGGTCGTCCGTCTATGACCTCTACATGGACAGGCTTTGGTTTCTTCACAAGAGGAATATTGTGAAGCTTGGTAAACTCTTCATCTATGAAGCAAGCAGATGCACCCGAGTCTAATAAAGCATTAACTTGAAGTTCTTGAATACCAAAATGTAAAGGTACCATAAAACAATCTGAAGGTTGAGCTGAGAGGAAGGGACCTGGATTATTTTTGGATGTTGAGATGTCCAGCCGCACAGTCCCTATTGTGGCTGGGCGTCCTCGTTTTCCTGTATGCTTGTACTCCTCAGTCTTGTTGTTTGAGTCTTCTGTTTCTTCGAACAATTTGTAGCTTTATGGCCCACCTCTCCACAATATAAGCACAAGTTTTGTTCAAACCGTCGCTTCTTTTCTTCAGCTGTGAGGGGTTTGAAACGTACCGCATCAATTTGCATAGGTTCAGGACCTGTGGAGTGATTTTCTGGACCTTTTGAAAATGCGGCAAATGCTCCCTCATTTCTCCAACCTGATCGTCTTTCTTGTCGTAATTCAAAAAGGCGGTTGTCACAAATAATTGCCTGAGATATAAGTTCTTCTAAAGTATCCACTTTAGGCATAGTGATCAACAAGTTTTTGACATCATCTCTCAGTCCATATCGAAATCGTGTCATAAACGCCTTATCGTTCCAATCAAGATCACATGTAAGTTGTTGGAATTCTGCAGCATAGATTGCAGCAGAACGTGATCCTTGTCGCAAATTTTGTATCTTTCTTTCAGCTACTCCTTCTCGATCGCTATCTCCAAATGCAGCAGTAAATCTTTCCATGAAAGCCTCTAGGTTATAGAGTATTGGAGAATCCTTCTCCAATAGCGGAGCAAACCAAGAGCGAGCATTTCCTGATAAAAGAGTACCTATGAAAGCAACTTGAGTAAATCCATCTGGATAACGAGAAGGATATAGGCGTAGATAAAGCCGTACTTGTTGCACAAAACCTCGGAAATTGGTTCTTGTTCCATCAAACTTGTCTGGCATACTTGCTTTTGGTTCTTTTGTACTAGGCCTTGAATTGTCTATTAGGGTCGTGGGTGATACATGTCTTGCTTCTCTTAATCGAACAAGCTCTTGTTGTAGGCCGTGAATTTCTCGTCTAGCTTCTTCAGTCATTGGATCAATTTGAGGCTCTTTACTTGGATTGCGAAAAAATGCGATCTCCTCCCGCACACTATTCATAAGAGCTTGAAGATTTGCAAGAGTTGCCACTCTATTCTCTATTTGTGGCGATGCACTATCCATGGCCTGATTTATTTCCATATTAAGGAGATAAATCGATTTAAATTTAGAAAAGAAAAAGTTGTTAAATCTTTGGAGAAGATGGTAACACTATCTATTACTAAAACTAATTTGGAGAAAAGAGAAAATAAAACACTAAAAAATCTCAGCTTTAGAGGAGGGTAATCCGCAACCTCTAAGAACGCTTTCAAGAAGAGGGGTAATCCACGCTCTATCAAGAAGGCAAGATTCTGAAATCGATGTTAATAGTCCTTTCTATTAGCTTTGCTAAAAAGAAGGAATTAATACCAATCCAAGGGAGACTAATCTGCAACCCTTAGAACGCTTAAGTATCTTTAAAGGAAGGAGTATTGCCTTTGAAAAACTAAGCTCTGATATTGAAATTGAGAAAATATCAGTTTAGAGGAAAGTAATCCGCAACCTCTAAAGCGCTAGAATACCTTCAAGAAGAGGGGTGATCCGCTCTCAAGCAAGAAGGATCCAGCTCTGATATTAAGATGAAATCAGTCTCGACAAACTATTACGGACACGGAAATACACACAATAAATCTAAACAAGAAGTTCAGAGAGAACATGCAAGAACTAGATTGATCAGATGAGTACACAAACAACACCAAGAGAGGTGAGCTAGAGCTCTAAGAAATGCGTTGTCGAGACTGAAGAACCCTTCAGCCTCGACTCCTATATATACTACTGGATAGGAAGCTTCTCGAGCTACTTCTGTGAACTAGGACGCTTCTCAAACAACTTCCACTAACCAGGAAGCTTCTCGAGCAGCTTCTTAGAATCTATTAGAATATACTAAGAATATTCGAAGAATCTTCCAGAACCTTCTAAAAGGATCTTTAAAGAATATTCTATAGAATCTTCAAGGAATCTTCTAGAAGTTTCTAATGTATGTCCGTGACAGCTACGCCATTCATTGAAAATACAAAGCTTAGAGCATATATGTACACGATGGAAGCATTTCCATCACGACAACGTACATGGCAGAAAATTTCACAATGTGATATTGTACATCTTATCATCAGGCTCCACCCCGGACTGGAGCACGATGATGGCACCGAGCCCGGGATAGGGGAGTAGGTTGACAAGGAGAATATTTGCCTTAACGTTTCGGGCACTCTCTCATTGATTGCGGTGAGCTTCCGTTAGGGCCTTGGTGTTCCGATGCAAGTTCTTGCCATTTCGAGATGATGAGACTTTGTCAGCATGCAATGGTCTTGGGTGAGTCCAGAGCACCGGCTCAAACACCTTAGACGTCGTAAAGAGGCGTCGAGGCGAAAAGGCTGTTGTGGACTGAAGACGAAACCCGGCCTCCTGGAGCTCTAGGATCTCCGAACGCGTGAGGTTTGTACCAGAGAGGACGGGCCACGCTTCTAGGATTTCCGGGCGGTCTATGACAAAGAAGCGCTTCGATCCCATGACACATCGTGCGATTTGGTCAGGACAGAACCAGAAATCATTCGTCTGAGGTTTAGTCCCTTTGTACTCCGTCCTAGTGCCTTGGTAGGTTGGAGCAGCTGTGGCCTTGCCGCCCTTCGCAATCAACATCATACACTTGTTGCCATTCCCCGCTTGCACTGCGTGACAACGCTTTCTGGACTTCTGTGATATGCTTGCAATGTGCCATTTCGAGGTGTCATAGTCAGTCTCCAACACCCTAGTTGTGAATGGAACCGGAGAAGAAGATCTTGGTGATTGCTCAGAGTTCATTCGAGCAGCGGCTGATCATGTTTGGACACGTGGATGCGAGAAGTTCACCTTATCGGGGCGATGAGAATCTCCCTCGCAACCCACTGGCATGTCAAGCTTTCTCTTGGACGAGCCAAACACCTCTTCTCCTTCCAAGTGGGGAACTCGTGTTGAAACTTCCGCAGCCCTAGGCGTGTTGTTAATTGCATCGGCGATCTTCTTACCGTCATGGGATGCCATAGCCCTCTTCAATTTTAGATTGTGCTTTGACGGACCAATTCCAGACGGACCTTCACATAAAAATGTTCTATAGTTGGTCATCTGCATGAAAGCACGGGCCCAATCATCGGTGGTGGCGACAAAGAGGTCCGAGCCTCGCTTCCCGAAGGCTTGCATCCACTTGTTATGAACGGTCTCTGCAAGGTTGCAGGTTGGGATGTCTGCAAGTTCATCCGCGGTAAGATTTCGCAGAAATTGCATCACACAATTTAAATTATTAGGATCGTCTTTGTGCCTTGTCACGGTAGTGCTTGTATTGGAGCTGGACTTGTTTTTCCCCTGAGTGCTCGTTTTGGTGCTCGTCAACATCTTCGTTACGGCAGTGCTCGATCTAGTGCTGGTGAATGTGATCGACCTGAGAGAACTCGTCTTGGTGGTTGTAGATATTCGTCGCTATTGTGTTGGTCTTAATGATGCTTTTGGTGCTCGTAAGTGTTCAAGTTAGTGCGGGTTTGGGTGCTCCTTCTCTTAGTGGTCGTCTTGGTGCTAGACTGTGTTCGTGGACGTGCTCGAATTAGCAGTGCTTGTCTAAGTGCTCGACGCGGCAGTGGTGATCTTAGTGCTCTCCTTGGTGTTCATCACGTTGCTCGTTACAGTGGTCTAGTTGCTCGTCTTAGCAGTGGTCACCTTGGTGCTCGTATTGGGAGAGTGCATAACTGGTCGTCATGGAAGTGAATGTGGACGTCGTAAATGTGCTCGTCATGGAAGTGCTGGTATTGATGATCTTCTTGGTGCTCGTCCTTGTTACGGCCTTGCTCGTCATCTTGGTCGTCGTCTAGTTGCTCGACTGTGCTCGCCATGGCGCTCGTATCTGCAGTACTCGTCGTGGTTCTCGACAGGGATATGCTAGTCGCTATGCTCATGATGGTGTTCATTTTGGTGTTGGTCTAGGAAATCGTCTATGTGCTATTCCAGGTACTCGTATAGGTACTCGTATCAAAGCTCATCTAGGCAGTACTCGTCATGGTGCTCGTCACTGCCATGGTCTCTGTGTTCTTCCTGGTGCTCGTCTTGCTGCTCGTCAAGGTGTTTTAGTTCTTGATACAATGCTAGTCTTGCTATGCGTTTAGGATCCTTGTAATATAGGCCATCGTAATCTTGGTGCTCGTATTAGTACGTGCATGGTTGGTCATCTGTGCTCGTCATGGAACTCGACTGTGCTGGTTATAGTGATGCTGGTTTTAGTGCTCGACTTGGTGTTCATCACAGTGCTTGTGACGGAGCTCAGCTTAGATCTCGTTACGGCGCTGGATTGGGTCCTCGTCACGGTGCTCGTTTTGCAGCTCGTCACGGCATTTCTCTTGGAGATCGTTACAGTCTTTGTATTGGCAGTACCTTGTGTCTTGGTGCTGGTCTTGTTGCGTGTCACTGCGGTGGTCTTGGTACTCATCACGGCATGCTCTTTTGGGCTGATTGAATGGCCTTTATTCTTGTAAAGCAATTATATGTGTATTTGCACTCGTATCATAGACTGTGGTGTCACAAACTCCCGAGCGACACGAGGAGGAGGGGAGTCCTGATCGTCAACCCTCTTTAGGTGGTGGTGATGAAGATGCCGCGGATGTAGAAGCGGAGGAGGTTGATGATGATGAAGTGGCGTTGGGGGCAAGCGAGGATGTGATACGCAGCCGCCAGAAGTTGAATGCAGTGGCAACTATTGCAAATCTTCGACTCCAACCCGTGCACATATCTCAGCATCACATCCCATTATGCCGAATGGTGAGTATGCCAATGGTGACACCAACTCTCTCGTGTGATTTAACCAAACTCGAGGAAGAATTTGTGCATGGCTATCGAGATGGAGCAGCGGTTTTCTATGTCTCTCTCACTAACGAACAAGGTGATAGTCAAGAGGTCACTCATGAGGACAAGGAGAAATGGGGACCATTGTGGGACGAGGAGAATGAAAAGTTCAACAAATACCTCTGTGGTATTCCAGGGATGGAAGATTATGTCAATATGATGTTCTTTGTATGTGATGGCAACCATCGTAGACTTGCCTGGATGAACCATATTGAGAGGCTGTATAAGAATGAGCCCTCATGGCACTACTCCGTTGATGCTATCATTCTTGACACTAAAGGGCGAATTGGTCTTGTCATGCAAGTGATGCATGACATTAACAAGTGAGTAGTTTCTCACTCAACAATCGTTTGGTTATTGTTAAAGTTTAAATCTTGTTATGTAATTTGTTTTCTTATAAATAAATGATGAATACATGTATTCAATTTATCTTCCATTCTATTCATTTCCTGCTTCATTGTGTGCATTTAGACACACAGAGGACTCCCATGTCAAGACCAGCTTGGTTCATACGTTATACAGGATCAAGAAGTATGGCGTCATACCATTGGAGATGTTCAATGAACTTCTTTCTCCCATAGAGATATTGAAATGTCAAATGAACCATAGAATGCGTTCATGGTACTCTTTGACTATTGAGGTGTTCACTGCGTTCATGTTCCGGGTACATATTTCATCTTTGTTTCCAATTCTTTCATAGACATTCTTACATACGTGGATCAATTGAATTGTACTGATTATGTTTCAATCGTTTGTGCATGGATAGCATGAGATTGCTGTTGCTGCTGATCTTGCTGCTCGATTGCATCGTGAGCAAACACATCCAGACGATATCTCTGCTGGAAGTATTGCTGCCCCTATGCATGCAGCAATTAAAGAGAAGACGGCAAAGATGAGCATCAAGTTGGGAAAATTGGCTGCCGTTGCAAACCCGGCAATTGGAGATGATTTTCTCAAGGAGGTATTATTTCGTCTCATTTCTTTCATGTAAATGACTTGTAAATTTTTTGACATTATACTAATTGTTTTGCATTTGACGTTGCAGATTGAGAGACACTGGACAATGAACTCCACACCAGAACTAACTTTGGAGAAGTTACAACTGATTGCTACTTCGAACGTTGCTCCGATTCACAAGGTTAAGTGGATCAAGTTGTTCAACTCCTCTCTTGCAACCCGCGAGGCTTCTCGATTCACTCCCAAACCGGCGAACGAAGAGAAACTTGGGAATTTTCTTGTCAGGGCATACTGGTGGATTGGGGTATGTTTTTGTTGTCTTATTTAATCTTGTTTATTTTGCATGATGAAGTTCTTGGTTGTGTCAGTGTGTTTGATTTATTTTTTTGTTTGTGTTGATTATTGTAAAAGACTAGTAATACTTGTTTATGACTATGCTACAAACATTACAGATTGAAGAAAAGGCAGTAGAGTATTTTGAGGACATTGTTCATGCTGACAACATTAGCATCTCCATGGACTCTCCACTTGAGCCTCTATCATTGAGTGCCTTTATTGAGGAGTGGAAAATTCGCCTCTGGGACCATGCCTTTCTCACATATTTCAAAGGCCATGATCATTTTAAGAAGTTTGAGGATTTCTCTTCATTCAAGGGTTCTGACCTTGCAGTGAAGCGTGTCATTTTCAGGTGTGCTTGAATCATGCATTAAGTTTTTGTTTTATAAATCTAATGTGTGAATTGATCTTCAAGACTCTTTGTTGATGTTGTCTAATGAATATGAATCTGAATATATCTAATTGAATGAATGTTGGTAAATGTCACAATGTGTTTTATGCGAACTACATTTTATTTCAAATTGTCAATTCAAATCATTTCATTGATGTTCTTTGCATAACCACATTACATTGGATTTTTGTAGGTACTTCAAGTTTGAACTTCTTCCAAAGAAGGCAATTGCCAAAGAAGATCTCTCTGTCTTCCTCAACACTTGGTTTGATCGGTCATCAAATTCTTGCATGTTATCGCCGTCTCAGCTGCGGACATGGACTACTGCGCATTTGAACTCCGGTGCTTGGTACCTGGATTGCGGCACGTCGTTCACGCCAATCCAAGAGATGGAGCTGAAGCGAAATCGGGAGGCCACTTCAATTGCAGCTGAAGACATTATCGAGCTTGCAGATGTGGAGGATGACGAAGCCAGAGAGAAGGTGGTGAAGAAACAGGAGGAGTCCGATCAAAAGAAGGCACAGAAGGTGAAGGATGCTGCTGAGAAGGCCGCCTTAAGGGAGAAAGAAAGGATTGAGAAGGCACCAGAGAAGGCAGCAAAGAAGAAAAAGGGGAAGAAGAAGACCGTTGAACCTGCGAAGAACGAGAAGGAAGCTGCAAGCGCCTCTTCTACTGTGGATGGTGGTTCTCAGTTACAATCGAGTCCTACCCGAGGTACTAAGCGTGATTCTCCCTATGATTTTCTCTCTCAGGGCCCAGTGGCAGTTGATTTTGGACAAGTGGAGGACTTCACCAATGATGAGTTCATAGTAAACACATCATTGGGCCAGATTCTTTGAGGTGGAACTGGTCCATTGCCACCGGTTTATAACGACTTGAAGGCATTTTTGAAGAAAGTGAGCCTCTTTTTATTTCATTTGTTCAATTTTGATTCCAAATGTTCTCATCAATCAGTGTAATTAATAATATGAGCTCTTGGAACTAAATTCATTGATTTCTTCGTTTGTATTTCATTTGTTCAATTTTGATTTGGAATGTGTTCATGTTTATATCAATTTATGTGTTAAAACCCTAAACTGTGCAATTGAAACTAAAATTCTTAAGTGACATGTTTTTATTTTATTTGTTAAATTTTGATGTGAAATATGTTCGTGTGTATATCAATGAATGTGTTTAAACCCTAAACTGTGCTTTTGAAACTAAAATTGATGAGTGATATGTTTGTATTTCATTTATTCAATTTTGATTTGAAATGTGTTGATGTATATATAAACCAATGTGATTAATAAACTGTGCTTTTGGAACTAACTTCATTGATTGTCTTGTTTGTCTTCTAGCACCAAAATCACAAGTCCTGGACTTTTAAAGGTGATTTGAACTCGAGGGGTTTAGTTGACCATATGATTGTGGATATACTTGAAGGTTTGCCAGTCCCAGGCGTATCCATTCCTGCCTCAACCGTTCCTAAGTGGAATCAGGAGCCTTGAGAATTCTTGCAACCAGTTTTCGATTTTGCAGATCAGCACCTCTCTGATAATGGTGCTCATATCATTGTCTACCCCTTTTGATTTGCTACAAAGTCTAAGATTCTTGGATATTGCAAGAGCTATGGATTCGAGGTGAAGAAGGACTGGTGGGGAATGAAATGTCTTCACCTGACATCCCCTATCAATCCTCTCTTGACGGTCAACGATGTCTGTAATGCTAATGTTTTCCATTAATTTTTTTGTTTATATGTTTCAAACTGATGCAATCGTTTTTGTTTTGCAGACCAATCGCTTTAGCATTTGTTTGGTGATCAGGACAAAGGGCAATTGGGAACCATCCTCTTTTGCGTTCCAGCCGGTCCCTGCACTTCTTCGTCACGGAGTAGATGTTGCACACGACGACATCCTCCAAAACTACATGACTAAAGAGGACCAATTGATGAACGGGGAGGTGCCATGGCGAGGACCCCGAGAGAAATCTACCTTGTTCATGCAGAAGCTGATTGAGACATGTTCTTTTCCAGGCGACGTGGTGCACGATTGCACTACCGCGACTGGTTAGTAATTTAATCTCATTCTATTTGAAATGTTTGAATTTTTGTCATTGTACATTGTTTACATTTGTTTACTATCTCTCATGTACAACGACGCTACCGTGCGAGCCTAGAGAGGAGAGCCCAAGTCTGGAGAGCGGGGATTTGGAGAGCCTAGAGCATGGGATCCCTCTTAAATTTAAAAATGACACGAATTTTAGAAAATAAAATTCTATTTTTAGGGTTTTTACTAATAATAGTAAAATTTGGTACCCTATGACCGCTGCACCTATAACCGTGGGTTACTATTTAGAGTAGTTCAATGTTAAAGTTTTAGGGTAAAAAGGTGGAAAATTATAGGGTTTAGGGTGAAACTGAACCCCATCATGTGAGCTTTTTGAAAAGAGACAAAGAACGGAAAGATAACATGTGGATCTATACGTAATATTTTCTTTTTTTCTTTTTTCTAATACATAGTTATAGTGGACAAAGTTATCATGCAAGTACTTCAACCAATTCAAAATAGAGCATCAGCTACTCTAAGTAGGAAGCTATTGCTTCTAGTTCTAGTCTCCCCGTGTAAACATCGACAGGTACTCATTCTTCATTCCTCGGTCTTGATGATGCCAGCTGCCAGCAGAATATTTTAACCTCGTCTAAGCAGAGAGTAGGGGCATGGATGTACGAGTCAACTTTATAGTCCAGCTTGCAAAAGAAACGAAAGATATAGTAAAGGTGTTTGCAGTTGACGTACTGGCCACGCCTCCCAACAGCTGCAGAGTTCATACTGGCGTAATGTGGGCACGTACATGACGGAAAATTGCACAATGTGATATTGTACAAATTATCATCAGGCTCCACCCTGGACTGGAGCACGATGATGGCACCAAGCCCGGGATAGGGGAGGAGGTTCACGCGGAGAATATTCGCCTTGACGTTTCGTGCACTCTCCCATTGATTGCGATGAGCTTCTGTGGGAGCCCTGGTGTTCCGACGCACGTTTTTGCGGTTTCGAGATGACGGGACTCTGTCAGCATGCAATGGCCGTGGGTGAGTCCAGAGCACCGGCTCAAAAACCTTAGACGTTCTAAAGAGGCGTCGAGGCGAAAGGGCTGTAGTGGACTGCAGACGGAACCCGGCCTCCTGGAGCTCTAGGATCTCCGAACGCGTGAGGTTCGTACCAGAGAGGACGGGCCAAACGTTTGGGAGTTCCGAGCGATCTATGACAAAGAAGTGCTTTGGTCCCATGACACATCGTGCGATTTGGTCAGGACAGAACCAGAAATGAGCCGTCTGAGGTTTAGTCCCTTTGTACTTCGTCCTAGTTCCTCGGTAGGTTGGGGCAGCTGTAGCCTTTCCACCTTCACAATCAACATCTTGCACTTGTTGCCATTCCCCGCTTACACTGCGTGACACTGCTTTCTGGACTTGTGTGATATCCTTGCAATGTGCCATTTTGAAGTGTCACAGTCAGTCTCCAACACCCTAGTTGTGGATGGAACCGGAGAAGTAGATCTTGGTGATTGCTCCGAGTTCATTCTAGCAGAGGCAAATCGTGTTTGGACACGTGGATGTGAGAAGTTCACCTTGTCAGGGCGATGAGAATCTCCCTCGCAACCCACTAGCATGTCGAGCTTTCTCTTGGACGAGCCAAACACCTCTTCCCCTTCCAAGTGTGGAACTCGTGTAGAAACCTCCGCAGCCCCAGGCATGTTGTTAATTGCTTCGGCGATCTTCTTGCCGTCATGAGATGCCATAGCCCTCTTCAGTTTTAGATTGTGCTTGGATGGACCAGTTCCAAAGGGACCTCCACATAGAAATGTTCTGTAGTTGGTCATTTGCATGAACGCACGTGCCCAATCATCGGTGGTGGCGACAAAGAGGTCCGAGCCTCGCTTCCTGGAGGCTTGCATCCACTTGTTGTGAACGGTCTCTACAAGGTTGCATGTTGGGATGTCTGCTAGTTCATCTGCGGTAAGATTCTCCAGAAATTGCATCACCCAATTTATCTTATTGCACAAAACAATTTTGATCTCACGATTTAGGAAAGTTTTAATAATAATTATGTTGGGGTGATAGATGTATAAAAAATCACGTTTGAAGGACTTTTTTTTTTTCCAATTTCTATTTTTTTACTCCGATTTGCGAAAAAATAAAATAAAATAAAATTCAGAAAATTAGCCGTCGGGGCCGACGGCTATTTTCTAAGTGCCCTTTGTTCATCTAAATTTATGTATAGTGGTAGGTGTCCAAGCAACCGTCGGGCCCGAGGGGTCAGTACTTGACCCCGTCAACATGCAGGCAATTACAGGGGAAGGACCGTCGACATCGAGGGACTACAACATATTCTCAACATCCACGTGAAATGAAAGGGTGCTTTTGATGTTTTACCGTTTCCATGAAACCCCCCCATTGACGGTAGCGGAAATGCCAAAAGGCCAGCCAGTCTTCAAGCTCGCGAATCGCATCTTCTAAAGCAGCACCGGAAGAGTACCACCACGCTCTCAACTCAAGGTACATCCTGTCAGCTTCGTCCATTGATTGGGCATCTTTATATTGTTTGCAAAGCCTGATGTGATGATTCTGGAAGTTCTTGGCGATCAGTTTCTCGGTGTGCTTGTGCATGCTCGTTGCCCAGTGGAATAGACAAGTCCTTTCACGGTCTACCATAGGCACGGCAGGATTGCCCGAGCCATAGACAATGCGAACTGCATTGAAGTTTGCTTGTGCGCTGTCGCACATGAAACCTTTGAAGTTGGGATTCAGTACGCCATTGTTGTCCATTACTTTGTTCAGGCAACGCCAAATTATAAGTTGTCCCTCAATGCCTTCTGTTTGGATATCGCAGACAACAATGGTCATCACCTTGCAGTAGGTAGAGTCATAAACATGGCAAGCAATGGTGGTCCATGGCTTCACTCTCTTCACCTGCTCGAACATGACGAAGCAATTTTGGAGGTCACCTCCAGGTTGCATTCTTCTCACGAGGTCGACGCCCTTCCCGGGGCCATGCACGAGCATTTTGAAGAGATATACCTTTTCCTGGCCTTGTCCCGGGAACACACTGTTGTGTATGAACTCGATCTTCGCATGCCGCTTCATCTCTAGTATTTGATCAATCTCGCCTTTGCCTTTGCCCTGAGCGCGAAAAGTGGTGATCATGTTCCGAACGTTCGGAGAGCTCAGCATGCAGAACTTGTCCATGACCTTGGTCAATTCCCGTCCTTGGAGCATCTCTTTTGGGCCTGGCCCACTGTGGACAAGAAACGTCTCGAGGAACTCCTTGCTAGCTACAAGAGCGATGGCCGAGTTCTTGGCAGTGGGAGTCTTCGTCACTTCCGATGCAATCAAGCCCGTGATGGTCTCTATAGACTCTCTGCACGGTCCATCGGCGACGGGATGTCGATGGAAGCCCAAATGGATACATGCACGAGACCTGTTGTTCACATTGAGCACGTAATACACCCGCGCCGTGCAAGAGTCACGACAAGAAGGGACTTTCTTGCAGACTCTACATGCAATGGAAGATTCCGGAGGAGGGCTTTGACGAATATTGAAAGGGAAGTTAGTTGTACCAGTCCATTCTGTCTCATTCTTCTTATACGTTCTAGAAAGATAGTCACAGTCTTTGTTGTCGCAACGCAAGTGTCCAACGCACGCCGACCTCCTGAACTTCAAACCAAACGAGTTGTGGATGTTGGATGTCGTGGTGCGGCACCATGTGTGACCATCATAACGCTTGTCCATTCCCTCCATGCTCCGGGCTCCGGAAGAGTGCACACGCCCTGAAATTAGTGGTAGCTCAAAGACCACATCCCCGTCAAACTGCGAGGGAAAGAACTGCACCTTGTGATATTCGATGCGATCAAAATCTATTTGAGCAAGTTCAATACGAGAGCCAAGAACACTAGACAGCTTCCGCAGACATTGCATAACACTAGGACAATCATGTGAACTACTAGGATATATAGGAGAGAGGGAGAATGAGGAGGAAGATGGACTATTAGCAGGGGTGCGGACAGTAGTTTGAGTCACAACAAAAGGAGCTGGTTCATTCAAGTTTGGAAGTTGCGAGGGTAGTGATGGTGTTTCCCCCTCAGATTCACTGGACAACTCAATGATGGGGTCTAGAGTCTCGCGTTTCACATTATGAAGATTGACCATAATATCTGCAACGAAACGAGTTGGATCTGCAAATTGCCTCTGATCACGACGTGCGTGAGGCAACCCTACAGTGGAAGTATCTGAGGAAGGGGCTATAATTTCAGTAGATGCAGCCAGTTGCTGCGGGGTAAGACCGTATGCTTTGTATTGACCCGGATAGAGGAGCCAATAGAAACCCTCGTCATCTTCACATCTAGACTGTAATATGCCCTCTTTGACTATTCCATACTTCTCAAGGACCTCTTCTTCGACCATGATGCAGCTTTCTGCTAGACCGAACCCAATGTAGAGAAGGTTAGAGGTGACTTTGACAAAGCCAGTCTCACCTACGGGTAGAACTAGTGGGACCTCGTCACCTCTAACGGAAATGCTGGCCATGGAAATGAGCGGGCTAGAGAGATACTAGGGTGTTAAGGAAGAGCAACAAATCTGCAGCGAAGACACGGTAAAACGAAGTGTGACACACATTGAATTTGCTTCAGCATATACAGTACCTCACAAAACTGTTCCAATGCTGTAAATATCTTCTTTTGGTTGACTGTGGATGCTACATGGCAATTGCAAATGCCTATGTGGCATTGCAATAAGCTTCTAATCTACGTTAGGAAGCCACATGTAAAAACCAATGACATGCATGACTATCTATACGTGACAATTGTAGGGTTCAAAGCCATCTGATTCACTGGAACAGTTTTGTGAGTGCACTCTTCCAAAACTAAATGTTTACAAAAGCTTGTCAATCTTGATGGACCTTCAACTCTTTGTTGTAGAACTTTGTTCCAGTGTGTGTATAGACCATTTTCCTACAGTTTTTTGTACTTTGTTGTTCTTGCTTCCAAGTAGAAAAGATGGTGTCTGCATTATCTTCTCAAAAAAAGTCAGACGTTCTTTCTATGTTGCAAAGAGGGTGCACTATAAGAGAAGTGTCAAGGAGTTTGCATGTGGGTGTTGGAACTGTGCAGAGGCTCCGACAAAAGTGTGTTTTCAATGTAGAATCATCACATGGAGGTAGACCAAGAAAGATGACTCCTGCAATGGAACGGTCTTGTGTATTGAATATGACTAGAGGTAAGCTTAGTACTGCAGTAGAGGCTACAAAAAATGTGCAAGAGGCATTTGGGATGCAAGTGTGTGTTGAAACAGTGAGACGTGTTTTACGTAGAGGTGGTTTACAATCACAAGTGAAGCAGAAAAAACCACGTCTTTCAGTCAAGAATATCAAAGCACGTTTAGACTTTGCAAGAGCCCATCTAGATTGGACTATAGATGATTGGAGTCGTGTCATTTTCTGTGATGAGTCTAAAATCAACTTATTCTGCTCTGATGGAATCTCTTGGTGTTGGAGTCGTGATCCACATGAGTTGTCAACACGCACTGTTACAGAGACAGTAAAGCATGGTGGTGGTGGAATCATGATTTGGGGTAGTATGACCATTTATGGGCCAGGACTAGTGTACAAAGTTGAAGGCCGCCTCAATCAACATGGATATCGTCAGATTTTAGAGCAGACAATAGATGGTACAATTAGAAAATATGGATTAGATGCTACACAAGTCATTTTTCAGCAAGATAATGCTTCCGTTCACACCACAAAAATGATGCAAGAATGGTTTTCAAGGCAAAGTTTTAGTCTTCTAACGTGGCCTGCCCAATCCCCTGATTTAAATCCAATAGAACATCTATGGGCCATCCTCAAAAGGAGATTGAATCAATATGATTCACCTCCAAAAGGAATGATAGAATTATGGGAACGTGTAGTACAAGTCTTCTCTTCTATTACTGCACATGATTGTAGAAGACTTATAGAAAGTATGCCCAAAAGGATTGTAATAGCTTCAAAAGGAAGATGGACAAAGTATTAGCTAGTTTACTTAGAGCACTCACAAAACTGTACCAATGTATATACTAGTTTTTAACTTTCATTTTTCCTTCAATGATATTTGATTTAGTTAGATTTTTTTTACAAATGTGTACTAGATTGGATGTAATATATGCCTCAAACTACTACTTGAAAGTTTGGACATCCATTTATCTTACACATACTTTTGAATCTAGAAGTTCCAATCATTGGAACAGTTTTGTGAGGTACTGTAGCAAGATGTTATTTGCTAGCGAGTGACTATATTCAGAATTACGATCTTAATAAATGTGAAAATGGTGAGAGAGGTCTATGATTGGAGCCTTGCTGGATCTGACATCATTTTCGCTGTAAGCAGAGGACTAATGTAAACAATGTCAGAGTGTAATATGGCGTTGACTAATTAAAATATTGACGGAACGTAGTGTGCCACATGCTTGAGCTCGTAATTCAATGTTCACGAGTGGTTGTCAAGAGAGTGGGAAGAATCTAAATCGGAGTAGGGTTAGTCATATAGCATAAAGTGATACAGTATTTACGCAAAGAAAATGTCGTTGAGTTTTAATTATACTATGACGATAAACAAACAGACTTTATGAAAGTGCAGCATATTGTAGGATTAATCTATATGTACTACAGACGAAGCTTCTATGGCTTGAGGTGTCAGCCGTCCGCTTAGGTATAGATTATTTCTAATATCGTGTATGCTAATTGATTTCAGTATACTAAAACTTACTGTGTACAACGATAACATATTCTCAATTGAGGGCGGCTACCGTGCGAGCGGTGGATGGGAGAGCGGAGAGTGGAGAGCGGAAAATGGAGAGCAGAGAGCAGAGAAATGTCAGAATTTTTACTAAAAATAACAAAATATTCGAATATTCTCTGATAGATTCGAATATTCTATAGGTAAATTCCTGTCGAAAACTGTGTTTTTTGCCACAATAAAAATTAAAATGCAGTCGTTTATGATATTTTTATTGTGGTAAATTTGAATATCCTGGTCGAAAACATCATTTACACAGGTGAGAAACAAACTTTTCACATGCATCTCTTTATTAAAAGGGTGGGAAAGTCCAACATTTATAAGAAGGAGATTGTATGCAACAGAGTTCGTGTGGAAAAAAAAGAACATCGTGGTATTAACTAAGTCCCTTACAGAGGACATCGCGTCCCTGGATCATATCCATCCAGCCTTGGTCCATGGTGAATCCCTGACTGCCCACGGTGTCTTTGGTCCATTGTGAATCCCTGAATCACTAACTGCCCACAGTGTCCAATGTCTATGGTGAATCACTAACTGCCCACGGTGTCCTTGGTCCATGGTCTTTGCCTGAATCACTAACTGCCCACAATGTCCAAGGTCTATGGTGAAACAAGCAAGCAATTTATAAGCATGCAATACGTGTATAAGTCTAAGCAATTTGTATACAACAAAGTTCACATGGGAAAAAAGAACATCGAAGTATTGCATGAGTCCTTCAAAGAGAACAACACATCCATGCATCATATCCATCCAACCTTGGTCCATGGTGAATCCGTGATTGCCCACGGTGTCCATGGTCTATGGTGATTCCAAGGTCCACACTGACAAGACATCCATGCATCATATGTGTGCAGAGAAACAAACTTTTCAAGTGCATCTCTTTATTAAAAGCTGAGGTTTAGGGTGTCCAACCACACAAGGCAAGTTTGAGTTTGCGATCAACCGTATGGTCTACGTGTCACATTTGCATTCCGGTTGTATGAGTCTATCAGCCTAACGGTCGACATTTTCCCAAGCGAAAAATCCCTACTGAACGGTTTCATCACAGCAGGATCAGACTTGTGTCCCAGCAAATCCTTGGAATATGTACCAGAAGGAATGTTTCCAACCTTGGAGTATGCATGATTGACAATGCGTGCATCGTCATTGTGCTCTGAATCAAACGCAACCTCTGGTTCATCACACTCAATCAATTTCGCACGTTGTTTCCCGCGGTCAACCACGGTAGAGCGGTGCTCGTATTGCCCATCTATTTCCACTTGAATAGCAGGCTGAAATGGTATTGCGTCATCGCAGACACTGGTGATGTCGACGACCTCGTCTAACAAGCTCTCCATGATAACTGCAGACCCACCATAGACACCACGCCCATCCAACAGGACGTCTACCAGTATGACAATCTCCCAAACCGACGTATATGTTTTCTAATCTGTTAAAGGGCTTAGACTATGGAACTGACATCCAGATGTTTGGCCAGAAAAGGCTCTAGTTTGACAGAAAGGCCGTCGGCTGGTCTATCATATATTTGGGTTTAGAGTATTGCAAAGCGACATTTTTATATAGAAAGCGCCGCATTATTGCAACATGGGCAAAGGTTCGATGCATACAGCCAAAAGCGCCGGGTTTAGGAATTATGGTAGCCTTTTGAATTTCAGTTTAAGGTGCACTAAGAATGCTAATCTGAGTGACAATGTATAAGATTGCGGCTACAATAGTATTTAGGGGTGAACGCCGCAAAATCTGCTATATTCTAGAGTTACTGTTGGCAAAGTTCATGTGGCATCATGATGCTATTTTAGAAATCAAAGATAGCAAAGGCATATAGATATGCCGTCCAAATGGTATGCCTCTCCCTAAACTTGCTGGCGATCTCCATCACGGTCCATTAGCTGCTGCAGCTGTCGTATTTCTGTCTGACTCCATGGCCCGCATCTACGTTACAGGTCACGAGGTTCCCATAGTGGTAGAGATGGGTTGGGATAAGTACGCTCGAGTTTCGGCCCTAGATCTCGCTGTCCATTTTGGCTTAGTAGCATCATCAATAATGGTGGAGCTAGAAGTCCGTGGTAGGAACGGGTCCGTGGAATTTGGTGTGCTACAGACGAGGGGGGACGACCCGGAAGGATACTACTGGATGCTTTCTGCCGGTCAGTACATAGCTTACGGCTTGTTGAACTCATCACATGGAGTTCGAGAGATTGACGATTGTTTGTCAAACAATGAATGGGAAGTCCGATTGGGCGGTAGGGACAAATCAGTGGATCCCGAAGTCACTAGGAATGGGTTCACGTTCCAGATGCAGTACCCTATTGTCTCAGTCGAGGGAGCAGTGGAATTGTGGTTGTGGGAATTTCCACATTGCAAAACTCATTGGATAGATCTGGCAGTGATGCTATTAGACAAAGATGTTCTAGATAGATATGGGGTTCCGTGTGATATTTGGGACGACTCTCCGAGGGACCCGATGGTGTGGCGGCTGATGTGGTCACACTACATATGTGAGTTGCTAGGCCTACCTGACCCTTGCAACATCGATGTGAACGAGGTGATTCCGGAGGAGTTATCGATTGCACTGCAGGAACACTTTGATGATGCAGACAAGGCTCCGTTTTGGGACTCAATTGAAAATAGCAAGAAATTCTAATATGTGAATGACCTTAGAGTATTGGAAGGTCAGGACGGCAATCATACTACGTAGCGTTTGTTGCAAACATGAATGTAATACAACATACTATAATAAAGTTTGGGAAGTCAGACAGTAGTCTGAAAATTTGTGCACCCAAGCTGTGGCACCAACATGCAGTGAGTACCTGTTGCGAGGCATGCTCGTGTACGAGCACCAGTCCATCCTCATCATGCATCCATGGAAGCTAGGACGTCGAACCAAGGAGACCATGGAACCACAGCAAACCCTTGGGATGTGGCCTCGGTCTCGAGACCAGTCTCGAGGGGTAAGGGTCAAGTCCATCCTCTGTGCTATGGTGGCCGTGGGTTTGGATCTGCGATGGCTCCATGGCTTACGTGCTTCGAAAACTGGGAGGGTCAATTCTGACCAATATCCGGCCCTACCGATTCTGGAACCACTCAAGCCATGAAGCCACGGAACAGTGGACCTCAGGGCAAAACATGGCACCGAGGATTGACAAGGCAACACCAAACTGTTTCTAAAACCCTCACCTCTGGAATGTGGTCTCGGCCCCGAGACCACTATCTGGCCCTCCAAGTTCTTAGACCATGTAAGCCATGCGACCACGGCACAGAGGATGGACTTGAAACAACATCATGTTTCCTAAACCCTTACCCCTCGAGAGTGGTCTGGACTCCAGACAACTATCTGACCCTCCCGGTTCTCGAACCACTTAAGCCATGGAACAATTAACCCAAGGGCAACCATGGCACCGAGGATTGACATGGAAACAACAAACTGTTTCTAGAACCCGCACCCCTGGAATGTGGTCTCAAAACCAACCCCTATCCAACCCTCCCGATTCTCGAACCAAGCAGACCATGGAACCACGGCAAACAAAACACAAGGGCTGTCACAAACCTTGGATTTACCACAGAGGTTTTTTGGATTTACCACAGAGGTTGTGATTCTGGTGTGTAAATATATGTGTGTGGGGGGGTGCTGCTCGTCCTCGGCCACGAGGATGACCCGCTCGCTGCATCCAAGGGCTGTCACGACCCTTAAATTTACCACAAAGGTCCATTATTGTAAGTCAAGTGTTCGAATACTTTTGTGTGTGGGGCTGTTTGTGTTCCTCGGCCACGAGGATGACATGCTTACTTTGTCCATGGGCTCCCACGATCCACGGATTTATCCTGGAGGTTTATTTTGTATGTCAAGTGTTTAAATAATTTTGGCTGTGTGGGGGCTGCTAGTCGTCTTCGGCTATGAGGACGACATTCTGGCTGCATCCGTGGGACCGTGGGATCCTTGGACGCTCAATGGATGAGTCGATTCTGTTCATCCTGTGTTTGAATCAAATTGACTTTGGTGCTTTTTGGGACGTCCTCGGCTACGAGGATGACATTCTGGCTGCATCCATGGACCCATGGAAACCTTGGATGTTCCATGGATGAGTCGTTTCTATTCATCCTGTGTTTGAATCAAATTGACTTTGGTGCTTTTTTAGACGTCCTCGGCCACGAGGACGACATAACTTACTGGCTGCATCCATGGGCTGTCACTAACCTTGGAGTTACCAAGGAGGTTTATAATCCACCGAGTGCTTTTACCGCGGGGGTTTTTTTTTTTCTGTAAGTCAAGCGTTTGAATATTTTTGAGTTTTGGGGGCTGCTGGTCGTCCTCGGCCACATGTGAGCTGCATCCATGGGCTGTCACGAACCTTGGAAATACCAAGGAGGTTTATAATCCACTAGGGGCTTTTACCGCGGGGTTTTTTTTCCTGTAAGTCAAGCGTTTGAATATTTTTGAGTTTGGGGGGCTGCTGGTCGTCCTCGGCCACGAGCACCAGTCCATCCTAGTCGTGCATCCATGGAACCCAGGACTTCGAACCAAACAGACCATGGAACCACGGCAAACTAACCGACCAAGGAACCACGGCAATGACTAACCTAAGGCATTGAAGGATCCGCGGTTGAAAAACATGGAAGCCTGTCCATACATGAGTTCTATAAAGTGGTTTGCACAAAGATTGAGACGCGCATGCAGGCTAAAACAAGCAGAGGGCACCCGTTTAAAATGCGCGACCTCAAGATTAATATATTACTTTGAGATCAATGATTATCATTAAAACCCCGAGAAAAGGTCCACAAAATATGACTGTTGATAATCAAATGTAGACTTTGTCCATATACTAAATAAAATGCCTATGAGTTAGATCGGGTCAAAATTCCACTCTCGAGCAGGAGCTTAATTTCGTTGAAGCTAAAAGTCGGGGCATGCATGAATAGGTCGACGTTGGAGTCACGCTTGCACACCTTTAGGAAGACGTAATAAATGTGCTTGCAATAGCTGAAATAGCCGCCTTTCTTACCGAACTTGACCATGGTTTGTTTGAATGCAGGACAGGTGCATGCAGGTTCCGAGCTCACTGTAATCTGGTATTGTGTCACAGCAGGTGGAGTTCCAGAGTCCAAAGCAATGATGCACCCATAGCCTGGGTGCGGTACCATCGTAACGCCGTAGAGTCTGGCCTTCAAAATCTTGGAGGAATCGATGCTGAGACACTGCTTGGAGGTGGGAATGTTGGCTTGACGGCGAACTTTCTTGGACTTCCGCTTCCCTGGATATCGGTCTGCATCACTTGGCACTGAGACAGTGGACATATCTGAAGGCAGCGGTGCATTGGAAAATAGCCTCCTGGGAGACACTTGAATTTTTTGTGGGAGCTGAAACCCTGCAGCTTCGAGCGCTTAAATCTCCTTGAGCTTGAGGTTCGTTCCCAGCTTCACGGGCCACACATCGGGAATTGGCGGCCTTGGTTTTGTGGACGAAAAGTGCCTCACCCACTTGCGTCGAGTGCCCTTCACGCACCTCTCGATGTCATCACGGCAAAAGAAGAATTGTTCGGATATCTCCCTGCCCAACCTCACGTTCAGCCATTCACCGGTGTATGTTGGAGCGAGGGTGTTAGTCGAATTCCGGACAATTTTGGCATCGCACTTCTTCTTAGTTACTGCTCTCATTGCCCAACACAACTTGGCACTCATTTTCGACAGTCGAGCAATGTGCCAAAGTCGCTCGTTCACAGTGGATTCCTGGACCGCGGTAATATGTTGAATATCACCTTCCAGGATAGGTGGTGAGGATGGAATCACGGGAGATGCGATGACCTCTGGAGCTTCGGATTCTTCCTCCTCAGCTATGACTGGTAGAGAGGCTACTCTCTCGAGAGCAGCTCGCTTCAATCCTCGGGGACGAGAGTAGTTCACTGTATCCGGCCGATGGGACTCACCTTCGTCTCCAAGCAGCAGGTCCGGCTTACGCTTGGTTGAGCCGAATACCTCCTCTCCTTCCAGGTGAAGATCACGGATGCAAAACTCATCAGCTCCGGGCACGTCCAGCATTGCCTCTTTGAGCACTCTAGGGTCGCCTATGTTTCTGGCGCGCCGTTGTGCATTTCTTAGTTTGAGCTCGTTCTTGCAGGGACCGGATCCTCCAACGTCTCCCTTTAGGAATTGGTAGTATGCCACTACCTGCATAAACGCGCGTATGTAGTCGTCGATAGTGGCAACGTAGAGGTTATTACCTCTGTTGCCTGACGCTTGAAGCCACTTGTTGTGCATAGTCTCCGCAAGGTTGCAAGACGGCATGTCCGCTAAGGCCTCTTCGTCAAGGTTCTGTAGAAGTCCATCAAAATGAAGATCAGTTGAAAATATTAGAAAGCACGGCTTTGGAAAGAGATAATGAAGGGGAGTATGTACTCACGAACTGCATGTAGCCACCCCATTGTCGATATCTGAAGTGCCAGAAGGCTAGCCAAAGATCCAAGTGTCTCAACAATGTCTCGGATGCAGCTCCAGAAGACAGCCACCCAGCCCCAATGGCTAGGTATCTAATATCCGCCTCAGCCATGGTCGTGGAATCTCTATACTGCATGCAAAGGCGCTTGTGCTGTTCTCGAACTTCTTCGGCAATGTACTGCTTGTTATGCTTCTCGAAGGAATGAGACCAATGAAAGTAGCACGTCCTCTCCCGATCCACCATTGGATCTTTCGGATTCCCATTTCCGTAAATGATCCTTAGTGCATTCCAATTGGCTTGTGCACTATCCGCCATGAATCCTATGAATTGTGGGTTGGGAATGTCATGCCTCTCCATGACAGCATTCAGGTTCTTCCCGAAGACAATCTGAGCATCTGTGTCTTCTGATTGCATGTCACAGCATGCAATGGTCATGACACGACAATATGTAGAGTCGTAAACATGGCAACCCATCGTAGTCCAATGTTTCACGCGTTAGACATGGTCAAACATGATCCAACAGTTCTCAAGATCTCCCGTTTGCATCCTCTTGACGAAATCCACACCACTACCCGGACCCATCTCGGACATTTTGAAAATGAAGACCTTGTCGGAATCTTCACCTTGTCCAGGGAACATGTTTTTTTGGACAAACGCCCAATTGCTGAGCCCTCTAAGTTTGGTGATACTGTCCATGACACCATACCTCGTGAGGTATCTGAATGTGACAACTTCATTTCTTATGCTCGGAGATCCTATGTCTTTGAACCTATCAAGAACGGGCACGAGATCTTCCAAACTAAGAGTTTTGGGCCGTTCGTCTTCAGAACGTAGAAGAAACTCACCTAATAGTTCCTTGCTGGCCTCAAGAACAAGTGCACTCTTGGTTGCAGATGGTGTTCTCTGGATTTGCTCTTTGATGACAGTGTTGATCTTGGACTTGGTATCTCGGTAGTCCCCAACCTTCACCGGGTGCTTGTGATGTCCAAGATGAATGTAAGTCGTTGTGACGTTCGGCCCACCATGGACGTAGTATATTTTAGCACTACAGTTGTTCACGCAAGTGGGAGGCTCTTTGCAGACCTTGCAGACCAAAGTGGAGTTCTTTGGAGGTCTCCATGTGCAGCCTTCAAACTCCGTATCATTTAATGGAGAGGTGCGGTGGGCACGCTTCAAATACTCGCACTCCTTGTTGCGACACTCCAAATGACCTATGCAGATCGAAAATCGGAACGACAAGCCCAATGGATTGGCGATGTTAGTTGTCATAGTTTTAATCCACACACGGCGATCGTACCTCTTATCCATTCCTTGCATAGATCTTGCGGTTGTGTGAGACGTGTGAAGCGCAGCGGCAGGAAACTCGTACACTACGTCACCGTCGAATTTGGGAGGAAGATAGTCTACCTTGATCGTTGTGATCGTGTCGTAATCAAGTTTCTTGAGCATGTTCTTCTTCCCATGTAGGGTAGCTAGTCTCTTCAACTTGGGTAAGATACTTGCAGCGGTGAGTGCCTTGGCAGAGAGAGAGGGAGAGGGACATGGAATATCGTTCAAGTTGATGGATTCCAGACTATGAGCGGCCGATTCAAAACTATAAGTGGCATAAGTCTTTGATGACGGAGAGCTTAGATTGTGAATGGGAGGACGTTCAGTGACCGTCTCAGTATCAGACAAATCACTCGAGAGAGCAATGTACGAAGTTGGTTCCGACTCAGGCTTAACCGAAGTGGATGATCCGAAAAGGGGAGTGAGTTCCACATCTGCATCATGCTCAACTTTGACATTTCTAAGAAGAGGAGTATGGATTGTGCACGTGGATGACTGATTTGGTCTACCCTTGTCCATCGTCATAGGGAGACCGTAGTCATCATACTTTCCAGGCCCAAGCTCTCACACTAGACTTTGAGTCGGGCTCTGGTGTGGCTGCTGGATAACTGTGTGAGACGGGGACGACTAATTAGAATCAACAAAGACGTGCTTCTCGACATATAGACTCGATTCATCAAAATGAAATCTCATACTGAGATGATTACTGTACACAACAGCAACTCCCTCGCCATTCACTGGGAAGGAGACAGGAGCATTTGATCCATTCGCTGAAAGGATTGCAACTTGCAAAGGGAGCTTAGATATAGTAGTGGATGCCATGACAAAGATCATCTAGATCGAAGAATGCGAGGATTGTTCAGACTGGAAGGTTTTGACGATAAAATACTGAATTGTGGATGCTTGGACGATGTTGGAATCAATAGTTTTGAGAACTAATGTTGATGAATGCGTTCATCACTGACTCAATCATTGTAGTCCAAACACCAACTTAAGGTTGCAGCCAAAATTCTCAACACCCCAACTAAACATTCTCTTAATTTGCAAACATTCGATTGAGGATAGACCTGTTTAGAAAAAGGGGTTACATGTAGATTTCGCCGATCTCTTAAGATGTAGGAATTGCGGAACTTTTTGAAATGTGTCAGTACAGAAATATAATGGCACGGTCATAGACACGAGCACATGGGCCTGACATTATTTAGCATCTTCTGGAACAGTTTGATTCCCCAGCTTTGAGTATATATCCTGTGCGTGACTAAACTAGATCAATGTAGAGAACCGCTGCAATGAGATAGAATGTGATAGAATGAGAGAGGACGAGATTGTTGTAGGGTACACATGAAGCAAGCAGCACCTTCAAAGAACGTGACACCAAAGAAGAAGAGGAGACGTGTTCAGACGGACTTTAGTGGCGGCAAGGCAAAGCGAAGAAAGGAAGCCAAGAGGTTGAAGCTCGAGAGCTTGCTTCTAGGTACTCCTAGAAAGCAACCTGAGGTGGATGTTGATGACGTAGGATTGAAGAGTAGAAAGCATCGTAGCATCAACAAACTAACGCTAGGTTCAATTGACGAGGGAATTGAAGAGGACTGAGAGCGCAAGGAATTAGGAGAAACTTTGCCTTTGGACATAGTCGATCTAATGTCTGATCATCAGCGAAAAACGAGGAAAGTCGATCGTAGCCGTTCAAATATGAACGTCTGGTCCTGGCTTGACAACAACTATAGTAAGGATCAATTCAAGATTGCAGACGAAGATACGGAAATCAAGAATGGTGGCGAACTTACGGAGGTAATTGGGTGGAGTTGGAAATCTATGAATGTTCGAAGTGTCTTGTGAAGCTTGGTCGTAGTTGTATCGTGAAGAGCTTCATATCTATAATTCCAATTTGCCAAACCATGAAGATAGGAAAGTTTGGACATCTAGTGTGGGGTTAAGTTGATAACGTAGTAGGCAGTGTCGACACTTCCATGTCGAATATATAGTAGACGTTTAAACAATGTATGTCGGCAGTTTCAAAACTATTTATTAAATATTCGGCAATTAACAAGTAACCTTATTTTTTCTGAGGCTTGACGTTTTCATAATTTATTTTGTACAATAATTCATTGACTCTGTAGTTGATGTTTTCGACCAACTACTTAATAAACTCATATCATTTCCGGCAGGTTCATGAGAAATTAAATCCTCCCAGCCATGCCTTCCATTGAATGTACTCTAAAGTATACGCTTGAAACTGATGTCCATTGAACCGAGGATGCATTCATGGTACCGAGGATGTAAAGGGGTTTAGGGGCCAGTAGAAGCAGTGGGGCTAGTCGAGGCAACGGGGCATCCATGGAACCGAGGATGAAACTGGGATTAGTGGTTTCGGGCGGTCATCGGGTAGGTCATCGGGCATGGGCGCTGTAGTTCAGCGGGCAGTGTGGCGTGTGACCCGTACCATAGTAGGTTAGAGAGTCAGCACATACTATGGAGTTAAATTAATAACGTAGTAGGGAGTGTCGGCACTTCCATGTCGAATAGATAGTAGACGTTTAAACAATGTAGGTCGGAACTTTTAAAACTAATTATTAAAAATCCAGCTTTTATCCAGTAACAATTTTTTTTGCGGCTGGGCGTTTTCATAACATATTGTGCCTTCCACTGAAGGTAAACAAAAAATTACGGTTGAAATTGATATCCATGAAACCGAGGATGCATTCATGGAGCCGAGGACGTAAGGGGGTTTAGGGGCCAAGAGAGGCAATGTGGCCAGTAGAGGCAATGGGGCCAGTAGACGCAACTGGGCATCCATGGAACCGAGGATGTAGCTGGGCTTAGCGGCTTTGGGCGCCATAGGTCATCGGGCACTGTACCCTAGTGCTCGTTATTGCATTTGACTCCCCACCATCCTACAATTTGAATTGTGCGCGTGACTGAGAGAATTCGTGATGGAGCCGCAGGGGCGAGACACGTCAGTCGAAGCAGTGGGGGCGGATGCTCAGAAGATGAGAAGGACTATCTTTGATGGACCATCGGTAGATCTTGGTGGCGTGGACGAGTTGCATAAGTCGGAGGTTGATGCCGAGCAATGTAATGGCGATGCCGAATCCGGGGAAGGCGAGGACGATGCCGAGGATGCGGACGACGAAGCCCAAGACGAGGTCGAGTCCGGGAAGGCAGAGGAAGACGATCGTGACTCTAGGAGCGCGCAAGCAACTGAGGACCAGGGCAACAATGGCCATGGCTCGACCGAGGAAAGAGAGCACGAAAATGATGAGCAGGACAAACCGCCGGCGGATTGTAACGAAAATGGGACTGAGGTAACGAAACCAATGTTCAGAATACTCTACGGAGGTTTCTTTTCGTGTGTCGAGTGATTGATTATTTTTTTCTATGGGGGCAAGTAGGACATCCTCGGCCACGAGGATGCCATTCTGGCTGCACCCAATAGGAGTCAAGAACCTTGGATATTCCACGGGTGTCTTGTAATAGTATGTCACGTGCTTAAATATTTCTCTGCGTGCTGGGCTGTTGGTATTCCATGGCCACGAGCATGAGATGCAAGCTGCATCATTGGGCTTTAACGAACCATAGATTTGCCATGGAGTTCTGTTTTTTGTTAATCAACTGTTTTAATAATATTGTGTGCGATGGCTGTTGGTCGTCCTTGGCAACGAGGATGACATGCCGGCTGCACCTCTGGGCTGTCACGAACCATGGAGTTACCACGGAGGGTATCGTCTAATAACTCAGGTGTTTGAATATTTTTGTGCTTGGGGGCTGCTGGTCGCCCTCGGGTACCACGATGACTTGGGAGTTGCATCTATGGCCAGTCAAAAACCATGGGCGGTCAAGAACCATGGACATTTCAGGGATGTGTTACTCTGTCAAGTTAAGCAGTTGAATATATTTATGTGTGGTGGGCTGTTGGTGGTCCTTGGCCGGAGGATGATATGGAGGCTGCTTCCTTCGATTGTCACGAAACTTAGATACTCCACGCATATGTTGTCAATCCATGTATAAAGCTTGAAAGTTTTTCCAGTTCGTGGGACTGCAGTTCGTCCTTGGCCAGGAGGATGAAATGCTAGCTGCCCACATGGGCTGTTACGAACCTTGGATATTCCACGGATCAATTGTTTCTGTTGCTCAAGTGTCTGATTCTAGTTCAGTTTGGTGGTCAGTGGGATGTCCTCCGCTACGAGGATAACATTCACGCTGCATCCATGGGCCCATGGAAACCTAGGATGATCCATGGATGAGTCGATTCTGTTCATTGTGTGTGTGAATCAGTTTGAGTTTCGTGCTCCTAGGGACATCCTCGGCTGCGAGGACGTTCTTCAGGATGCATCCATGGGCCCATGGAAACCAAGAATGATCCATGGATGAGTCGACTCTGTTCATTGTAAGTGTGAATCAAATTGAGTTTGGTGCTCCTTAGAACGTCTCGGCTACGAGTACGTTATTCAGGCTGCATCCATGGGCCCATGGAAACGTAGGATGATCCATAGATGAGTCGATTCTGTTCATTGTGTGTTTGAATCAGTTTGAGTTTGGTGCTTATGGAGACGTCCTCGGCTACGAGGACGTTATTCAGGCTGCATCCATGGGCCTATAGAAACGTAGGATGATCCATGGACGAGTCGATTCTGTTCATTGTGTGTTTGAATGAGTTTGAGTTTCGAGCTCCTTGGGACGTCCTTGGCTACGAGGACGTTATTCAAGCTGCATCCATGGGCCCATGGAAACGTAGGATGATCCATGGATGAGTTGATTCTGTTCATTGTGTGTTTGAATCAGTTTGAGTTTAGAGCTCATAGAGACGTCTTTGGCTACGAGGACGTTCTTCAGGCTGCATCTATGGGCCCATCGAAACGTAGGATGATCCATGGATGAGTCGATTTTGTTCATCGTGTGTGAGAATCAGTTTGAATTTCGAGCTCCTTGGGACGTCCTTGGCTACGAGGACATTATTGAGGCTGCATCCATGGGCCGATGGAAACATAGGATGATCCATGGATGAGTCGATTCTGTTCATTGTGTGTTTGAATCAGTTTGAGTTTGGTGCTCTTTGGGACGTCCTTGGCTACGAGGACGTTATTCAGGTTGCATCCATGGGCCCATGGAAGCCTAGGATGATCCATGGATGAGTCGATTCTGTTCATTGTGTGTTTGAATCAGTTTGAGTTTGGTGCTCATGGAGACATCCTCGGCTACGAGGACGTTATTCAAGTTGCATCCATGGGCCCATGGAAGCCTAGGATGATCCATGGACGAGTCGATGCTGTTCATTGTAAGTTTGAATCAGTTTGAGTTTGGTGCTCATAGAGACGTCCTCGGCTACGAGGACGTTATTCAGGTTGCATCCATGGGCCCATGGAAGCCTAGGATGATCCATGGATGAGTCGATTCTGTTCATTGTGTGTTTGAATCAGTTTGAGTTTGGTGCTCATGGAGACATCCTCGGCTACGAGGATGTTATTGAGGCTGCATCCATGGGCCCATGGAAACCTAGGATGATGCATGGATGAGTCGATTCTGTTCATTGTGTGTTTGAATCAGTTTGAGTTTAGTGCTCATAGAGACGTCCTCGCCTACGTGGACGTTATTCAGGCTGCATCCGTGGACCATGGAAACTTAAGATGATCCATGGATGAGTCGATTCTGTTCATTGTGTATTTGAATCAGTTTGAGTTTAGTGCTCATGGAGACGTCGTGGGCTACGAGGACGTTATTCAGGCTGCATCTATGGGCCGATGGAAACGTAGGGTGATCCATGGATGAGTCGATTCGGTTCATTGTGTGTGTGAATCAGTTTGAGTTTGGTGCTCTTTGGGACGTCCTCGGCTACGAGGACGTTCTTCAGGCTGCATCCATGGGCCCATGGAAACCTAGGATGATCCATGGATGACTCGATTTTGCTCATTGTGTGTGTGAATCAGTTTGAATTTGGTGCTTCTTGGGACGTCCTCGGCTACGAGGACGTTCTTCAGGCTGCATCCATGGGACCGTGGCAACTTAGGATGATCCATGGATCAGTCGATTCTGTTTATTGTGTGTTTGAATCAGTTTGAGTTTGGTACTCTTTGGGACGTCCTCGGCTACGAGGACGTTCTTCAGGCTGCATCTATGGGCGCATGGAAACGTAGGATGATCCATGGATCAGTCGATTCTGTTCATTGTGTATTTTTATAATATTGACTTTGGGTGAGGGGTGCTGTTGGTCGTCCTCGGCTACGAGGATGATATGCTCGCTGCATTAGTGGATTGTCACGATCATTGGATTTACTAATATGGTTTTCTATCCACGGGATTTGAATTGGTTAATTGTTTTGGTGAAGTTGGTTGCTACAGATCAATTGGAGGAGGATGGGCCGTACATGAAATGCCCAGAGGATGT
The DNA here is from genome assembly GCA_022496805.1 of Pohlia nutans. Lineage (NCBI taxonomy): Eukaryota > Viridiplantae > Streptophyta > Bryopsida > Bryales > Mniaceae > Pohlia > Pohlia nutans. The sequence goes on from CM040094.1 coordinate 22,155,797, forward strand.
GTCGACCGCAGTGGAAAGTGAAAAGCTTGATAGGAAGAAGCTAAAGGTGGACACCAATGGGCTGATCAACGAGCTTCGGATTGTTCCGGTTAAAAAGTCTCGCCTCGAAGTTCCGTTGTGTCGGATAATACTCATGGACAAGGTACGAGCAGTTGGAGAGCTGGACATGCAACGACTAGAGAGCGATTTTGTGAATGGGTATCGAGAAGGTGACCGTGTGCTCTTCATATCAGCTTTCAATAGTCTTGATCTGTCCTGCGACGTGAGCGATGAAATCGTCGAGTTGTGGAGCCCAATTTGGCGAGGAGTGAACGAGGAGTTCGAACGCGAGCTTGAAGCAGATGAAGATCTTGCACAACTAAGTGGCAAGATGTATTACGTGTGGGATGGTAACCACCGAGTGACTGCATGGACCCGCCACATTAAGAATGTTCATCCCGACAAGGTGGACTGGCATTACAGGGTTCACTGCATTTTGTTGGACCCAAGAGGCTCTGTCGCTCGACTGTTGAACGCAATGAGTGACGTCAATTGGTACTATCTCTTATCAACTTTTTGAGTCCATAATTTCTTAACGAAAACTAATGTTGTACTTGAACCATTCTTATTGATGTTGTCTGTTGTAGGTCCACTGAGCATGACCATGTAAAGAGCACGATTCCTGCTAAGCTTCGTCGAATCCGGACGTTTGGCGTGTTACCGCTCTCATCATTCAAAGATCTCATCTCAAAAGAGGAGTATCGCTATTGCAAGAAGGTGAAACCAAGTACCAGAACTTAATTCTCGCTGACTGTCGACGTCTTTATCAGTTTTCTTTACAAGGTGAGCACCCACTCTTACCATGTCATTTTTTGTGGCAATTCTGACATCATGTTGCCGAGTTGATTGAACTTAATCGGGGGTTATCGCAGCGGGAGATCCAACTCGCAGCTGATGAGGTTGTTTGCGAGTATCACAAGAAAACCCCGCCCGAGGAGCGCACTCCAACCGGTGTTTTGCATGCGATGAAAACAGCCGGTCAGGGATTTGTCAAGTATCAGAAGGTAAAGGACTTCAACAAATATCTCTCTACAGCAAATCCAGTCAACGAAGATGATTTCATGAAGCAGGTATGTATCCTTCTACGTGGCCTCTACGTCTGGCGCGGGTGCATATTGAGTTCGCAGTATTGACGGAAATATATATTTGGTCCAGATTGATCGCGATTTCAGTGAAGTTTCCCCAACAGAGATGACGATTGAGAAGCTCTAGAAAATCGCGACCGCCAACTGTGATCCAAAGCACAAGGAGCACTGGTTACGTTGGTGGAATTCCTCCGAAGATGCTAGACATTCATATCGTTTTCCCATGAAAAATTTCAATGCTGATCTCGATCCTTGGGTTGTCAAGGCTCAGTTTTGGGCCGAGGTACATTCTTAACTTCTCCATCTCTAGGCCGTATTCACCTTGGATATTCCACGGATGTATTGTCATTGCAAGTTACGAGCTTGAAAAATATTTCATTTCGTGGAACTGCAGTTCGTCCTTGGCCAGGAGGATGACATCATGGCTGCACCCAAGGGCTGTCAAAGAACCATGGATATTCCAAGGATGTAATGTTTCAATACTTCAAGCGTTTTAATATATTTCCTTGTCTTTCCGCTGTTGATCGTCCTTGGCAACGAGGATGACATGCCGGATGCATCCATGGGCTGTCACGAACCATGGAGTTACCACAGAGGATTTCGTATAATAACTCAGCGGTTTGAATATTTTTGTGTTTGGGGGCTGCTGGTCGTCATTCCATGGATGTGTTACTCTGTCAAGTGAAGTGCTTGAATATGTTTTTGTGTATTGGGCTGTTGGTCGTCCTCGACCACGAGGTTGACATGGCGGCTGCTTCCTTGGTTTGTCTCCATCCTTGGATATTCCACGGATGTGTTGTCATTGCATATCAACTTCTCCATCTCTAGACGGTATTGTTTTTATCTTCGCAACTCTCTAAGTGCGCTTCTTTGTTCTATAGCTGGAAGACGCAATTGTGCGCATGGTTGACGATATCATCAGAGATGAGAAGATCACCGTGGATTGGACTGTCCAGGGAATGCGCAAGTCTGGTGATTAGGTGGAGAGCTGGAGGATCCATTTGTGGGATAAGGCTTTCACAACCTTCTTTGTATCTAATGAATCAAAGGCCTTCATAAAAAGAAGTATATTCAAGGAATTCCCTGGAATAGCTGCCGTTGTCAAACGGGTTGTCTACAGGTGTGTCACACGACCTCCAATGTGTAAGCCATATTCACAATCATATTTTCAAATTTAGAATTTATTTTCAAATGTAGAGTTCATTTCTGATTGTGACGTTTCTATCCAATGTTTTCAATTTCAGATATTTCGTTCGTCATCTTCAGGCAAAGAACGCAATCTCTGCAGAGTCCCTTCCTCTTTACTTCGACACTTGGCTGCAGAAAGGGTCGGAGCTGTGCATTTTCACTGCTCCTCAGGTGTAGTATGTTTTTTTTGTTTTTAGTTGTAAGACCATAGTCTAGTGTGAATAGTGTGTAAAAGTTAGTTAGAAAGACAATTGTTGTGTGAATATTATGCTTAGAAGTAGTTAGAGCGGTTAATGACCATGGACAGTGTGAAAGACTAAAATCAAGACCATGGTCGTTGAGATCTAAGTTGACCTTGATTGAGAGTGACTTTTCAATTCTGATTGGGATTTTGAGAGGCATTTTGAGGACTATTAGTTGTTGATCTTCTTGTTGTTTTCTTGCCATTAGCTGTGAGAGTTTTTGAGCCCTTGACCATAGTCTGTGGTCTCGTAATTGTATGAAACTTGTTTTGCTTAAATAATTCTATATGTACTCAGTGATTGAGGAATTGTATGAGAAATGAAGTGATTACACAGTTGTATAAAATCCTTGTGATTATGCATTGTGTTGTGATTGTGTGTAATTTTGTAAGTATAGAGAAGTAGCAGACCATAGTCTGTGAGATTGAGAGTCTATGGAAATTGTATAGAAGAAAGACTATAGTCTGATTGTGAAGATAAAGAAATAATACAGAAGATCTCTGAACTTGGTTGAAGGAATGAATGCTGGACTTTAAACTTTGTATGTAGTTTGACTATGGACATGTAGTGATATCAATGCCAAGTAATGTAAGACTGTAGTTTTAGAAGACAATGGACCCAATTTATATGTTTAATACACATATAAGGACTATAATCTGTACCTGAATGGAGGCTGAGCATGAAGATTGCGAATACATAAGATATTGATAAGTTTCATTATACCCTTTCCAACAGTTAGAACAATATAAAAATGATTAAGAAGGAACCTGCATACTTATAGAATACTGATTACAGCATTTGAATTCTGCTGGAATTATAAAGGAAACTAAAATGAACCAAAGACTATAGTCATTTTGAGGGGTTAACAAAAGAGAGGATTTGTAATAGTTACTTAGTAGTTGATAGAAAGACTATGGACACGAATTAGATTAATTTAGGGACTATGGACATGAATGAAACAAGACTATGGACCACCCAAAACATATATGTTAAAGAGTGATTTAGAAAGTTGAGATGATGGTGCATTGAGAGTTTTGCATTAATTATAAAGATAGACTGCATTTGGCAAACTTATAGAGAACCATTTCCAAAATTAACTACAATACCTTAACACTTTCTACTAAAATCTGATTCCTATTTGACAAAGTGACCTTAGTTGCATAATCAATAGACGATTCTGATCTTCCCTTTTTGAAGAATCCCCACTACCTTTATTTCCCTGGGTTTTGTCCGAGAGAAATAATTAGTCTACATCAGGTCAAGAAGTTCAGTGAGAAGCATCTCGAGTCTGGAGGTTGGTATCTTGATTGCAGCCGAAACTATACCCCCCCTAGTGAGCTTGCTGATCGAGCCAAACTAGAAAGAGGGCACGCTCCGCTTGAAGACAAGGACGAGGGGGGACATGAAGAAGAGGTAACGGAGCCTCCAAAATTGAAAAAGAAGCGACTTACCAAGGCAGACAAAGAAAAGCTTGAGAACGAGAAGGCTGAAAAGGAATTGAAGGAGAAGCTCGAGAAGGAGAAGGCCGAGAAGGAGAAGGCCAAAAAGGAGGCAGAAGCTGCAAAAGAACCGAGTGGGCAAGAGGAAGTGTCTAGACAAGAGCCTGCCAGAGAAGTATTAGAAGAGGCTGATGACGATTCCGCGCCACCATTCGAGCAAGCCCAAGGTGATTGCGTTACTCCACAAGCTCCAGATTCTTCCATCTCTAATGCCTATCATGCAACAGCAAAACGATTGCGAAAGAAGAAGCGCGATCAGTTTCCATCCGCCAGCTCTTCCATCATTGATCAGCATTCCCTGCAGGTGTATGTTGAGTGCACTTCGTTGTCTAAGCTTTTGACGGCTGCCGAAGTAACTAGTTGTACTAATCCACGATGGCTGAGGCTCCATGCAACCATTGCTAAGGTATTCCTATTCTCCTCGTATCTCGAACTTGATGGCAACGGATGCAGTCCTCGCAATGATCAACTGTCTCACTTCTGAGTTTGACTCAATCTTTGCAGGCTCAAGCCGAGCGACATCGTACTTTTTCCTCAAAACATTGTATCCAATACAAGCACACCGGTATTGACTTGATCATTGCAGATATCCCTAAAAATCTGCCAGTCCCAGGAATCTCCACTTCTGTTCCTGATTGGAACAAGCGTGCCAAGAATTATAGTATTATACCGAGGATGTGTTCGAGATGGCGGACGCATATCTTCACGACGACGGAGCTCTTGTCCTCATCCACTGTGACGACCGTGCTTTGATGAGGGAGATCGAAGATAAGGCTCACCAGTACGACATGGAGTTGTTGAAGGACTGGTGGGGAATCAATAAAATGCACCTTGCATTGCCTCGTGATCCCTCGAAGACGATACCTAATAAGTCAACTCAATTCCATGTTTCTTCGTACTGCCACTTATTGCAATATTTGGGATGTTGCAGCGTCGTAAAATCTTGGTTGCTTTGTAATGAAATATTTGAAAAACGTATATCGCATATCTCGTTCACTACTCTGAATGTACTTCGTTTGATCTTGCAGTCTGTAAGGTTCTGGATTCAACTGTTTGTACGGCGTGAGACAGATAATATGAAACCATCAGAATTCTCTTTCGACGCTAACCGTGGTAAGAACTACGTCGGTGATCACATTGAAAAGAGTGACTCTCTCTTCAATGTCACAGACGATGACATGACTATAAACGGGAGTGTTCCTTGGAGAGGTGCTCGCGAGAAAAATCAGCCCTTCTTCCAACTGCTAATCCAGCAGTTTTCCGAGCTTGGGGATGTCGTTCTCGATTGCAAGGCTGCCACAGGTATGCTTTGATGTAAATCGAGCTACATTTTCGAAACCTGTTTCATCATCGCAGTCTAACATTTGGAGTCTGTCCTTTGACAGGTACATCCATCAAGGCATGCTTAGCTCTTGGTCGTCACGTTCTAGCATTGGAGGATGATCGTCGGATTTTTGAAGAACACATTGCACCTCTACCTCCACCAAAAGCAATCAACCTTACGGGAAAGGACAGGGTCAGCACTCCCCCATCAAGTCCAGCGCAAGTCAAGAAACCAAAGAGGCAGAGACTAGGAGGCAATTGTACGTAAGTTGTATCTCTGAAGCTTGTATTCCCATTTGAAATTGCACATCCATTTGTACTTTACACTCTTTACATTCTGATATCTAATTCTTACCAATTACAATCTTTTGAATTGTGGAAACTATCGATATTCAATCCCCCTCTAACATTCACGCTGCCTGAGTACGTTGCTGCGATTGCCCAAGCGTACGCCACAGTCTCGCCACCTCCATACCATCGCAAGCGACGACATGTTCCAGGTGTGCGTGCATACATAGATGACGAGGCAGTCCAAGGAGAGGAAGAATCTAGCGAGGGTAGCTCAGGCAATTGATATCTAGCCTTATATTCAATAAACAAGCATGTGATGGCAACGAGGATGACATGCTGGCTGCATCCATAGGCTGTAACAAACCATGGAGTTACCACGGAGGAATTCGTCTAATAACTCAGGTGTTTAAATATTTTTGTGTTTGGGGGCTGCTAGTCGCCCTCGGCTACGAGGATGACTTGCTAGCTGCATCTATGGGCAGTCAGGAAGACAGGAACCATGGACAATCCGCGGATGTGTCACTCTGTCAAGTCAAGTGCTTGGATATATTTCTGTGTGGTGGGCTGTTGGTCGTCCTCGGCCATGAGGGTGACCTGGTCGCTGCATCCTTGGTTTGTCACAAACCTCTGAAATTCCACGGATGTGTTGTCATTGCAAGTCAAGTGCTTATTCCCAACGGCCCATGGATGCAGCGAGAATGTCGTCCTCGTAACCGAGGACGTCCAACTGACCAACAAACTGAAATAGTTTCATACACGTAATGAACAGAAGCAAATCATCCATGGACCCTCCACGGTTTCCATCGGCCCGTGGATGCAGTCACAATGTCGTCCTCGTAGCCGAGGACGTCCCAATGAACACCAAATTCAAATTGATTCAATCACAGAATGGAAAGAAACAACTCATCCGTGGAACATCCATGGTTCCATGGGCCCAGGGATGCAGCCTGAATGTAGTCCTCGTAGCCGAGGACGTCCCAAGCAGCACCAAACTCAATTTGATTCAAACACAGGATGAATAGAAACGACTCATCCATACAACATCCAAAGTATCCACGGGCCCATGGATGCAGCCTGAATGTCGTCCTCCTAGCCGAGGACGTCCCAAAGAGCAACTAACTCAATTTGATTCAAATACAGGATGAACAGAAACGACTCATCCATGCAACATCCACGGTATCCACGGGCCCATGGATGCAGCTTGAATGTTGTCCTTGTAGCCGAGGACGTCCCAAAGAGCACCAAACTCAATTTGATTCAAACACAGGATGAACACAAACGACTCATCCATGCAACATCCACGGTATCCACGGGCCCATGGATGCAGCTTGAATGTCGTCCTCGTAGCCGAGGACGTCCCAAAGAGCACCAAACTCAATTTGATTCAAACATAGGATGAACAGAAACGACTCATCCATGCAACATCCAAGGTATCCATGTTTCCCATGGTCCCATGGATGCAGCCAGAATGTCGTCCTCGTAGCCGAGGACGTCCAATTGACCACCAAACTGAAAAAGTTTCAAACACACAATGAACAGAAACAACTCATCCGTGAAACATCCATGGTTCCCATGGGCCCATGGATGCAACGAAACTATCGTCCTTGTAGCCAAGGACGACCAACCGACAACTTTACTAAAATACATTCAAACATTTGAACATCTGAAAGAACTCATCCGTGAATATCCAAGGTTCGAATCAGCCAATGGGTGCATCCAGCATGTCATCCTCCTGGCCGAGGACGAACTGCAGTTCCTCGAACTGAAATATTATTCAAGAACTTGACTTGCAATGACAACACATCCGCTGAATATCCAAGGTTCGTGACAAACCAAGGAAGCAGCCACCATGTCATCCTCGTGGCCGAGGATGACCAAGAGCCCTCCACGCAGATGTATTTTTAAGCACTTGACTTGACAGAGTAACACATCCGTGGAATGTCCATGGTTCGTGACAGCCCATGGATGCAGCTAGCATGTCATCCTCGTAGCAAAGGGCAACCAGCAGCCCCCAAATACAAAAATATTCATACGCCTGAGTAATTACGTATGTACGTAAGTGCATGTCAAGGAAGATATACTTTATCCTGCGTCTTGTCTTTGTGCACCTATTTCCGAATCTTGTGAATCTGCAGGGACCAGATTTTTAGAATTTAGAAAGTTTATACTTCTTGGCTGTATATACTTCGTTGGCCAGCTTGCTCCTCTGACCAGAGTGGTCAGTGGCTTGTAATAATGTTTTGTAAATAAAAACCTGCCAGTTGCATAGTGGCGGAGTGGTTTTCATGTATTTACGGAATGTCGTTGAGGCTTAACTTTAGACTAGGATTCTCTTTCGGAGAGCCTGTTTGGGGGTTGTTGGTCGTCCCCGGCCTTGAGGATGACTTGCTAGCTGCATCCATGGGCTGTCACGAACCATGGGCATTCCACGGGTGTGTTGTTTCTGTAAGTCAAGTGTTTGAATATATTTTTGTGTGGTGGGCTGTTGGTCGTCCTCGGCCACGAGGATGACATTGTCGCTGCTTCCTTGGTTTGTCACGAACCTTGGATATTCCACGGATGTGTTGTCATTGCAAGTCAGGTGCTTGAAAAAAAATTGAGTTCGAGGGACTGCAGTTCGTCCTCCGCCAGGAGGATGACATGCTAGCTGCATCCACGGGCTGTCACGAAGCATGGACATTCCACAGATGATTGTGTTACTCTGTCAAGTCAAGTGTCTGAATATATTTCCGTGTGGTAGGCTGTTGGTCGTCCTCGGCCACGAGGATGACATGCTGGCTGCTTCCATGGGCTTTCACAAACCATGGATTTACCACGGAGGTTAGTTTTTGTAATTTAAGTGATCACAAGGAGTACAAGCTGGCTGAACCCAAGAGCTGGATGCATCCATGGGCTGTCACTATCCATGAAAATGCCAGGGGTTGTTTCTAAAAAGAGCCTTGTGTTTGAAAAGTCCTGTGTCTGGAGGGCTGCTAGTTGTCCTCGGCCAATATGAGAATAGACCTATTCTAAAGGTCTAGGATATGACCTAAGTGCAAAGATGTTGATGGTAGTTATATATGATCGAATTCACGGCTCGTTTCAACTTAGCAGAATTGCTCGTCTCACTCAATCTGGTTCAAGGTCACTATCTCTATCAGCTCGTATCACCATAGTAGAATCGCTCGTCTCACTCAATGTTGTGTGCTGATTACCTTCATAGTTGGACACCGCGGGCAGTTAGTGATTCAGGGATTCACCATGGACCATGGACACCGTGGGCAGTCAGGGAGCCACCACATTCCAAGGTTGGACGGGTATGATGCATGGATGTGTTGTCCTCTTTGAGGGACTCATGTAATGCTGCGATGTTCCTTGTTTTCCATGCGAACTCTGTTGTATACACCCTGCTCAGACTTGTACATGTATTGCATGCTTGGAATTTGCATTCTTGAAAATTGTATGCTTGTTAAGAGATGGATTCACCATGGACCTTGGACACTGCGGGCAGTTAGTGATTCAGGGATTCACCATGGACCATGGACACCGTGGGCACTCAGGGAGCCACCACATTCCAAGGTTGGATGGGTATGATGCATGGATGTGTTGTCCTCTTTGAGGGACTCATGTAATGCTGCGATGTTCCTTGTTTTCCATGCGAACTCTGTTGACAGTGGTAAAGGCAGTTCGGGGCGGATAGGTAGTAATGGGTTTAGGGTCACAGGTAGTTATTGTATATACACGGGATTGATGCATGTATGTGTTGTGCTCTCTGAGCGACTTATGCAACACCAGGATGTTCTTTCTTTTTCAAATGAACTTTGTTGTAGATAATCTTTTTTTTTCCATCTGAACTATATTGCATACAACCTTATACATGTATTGCGAGTTTGTAAATCTCTTTTATAAATCTCTTTTGTAAATATGCAAGTCCCCAGACTACCAAGGTCTCCACTATATGTGTGCCCAACACAAAGTCATTCCTAGGGCAACCAAAGCCCGAAAGATAAACCCTTATCGGCAACCAAGGTCTCGAATTTTTTTTTTTAAATTGTAAAAACCAAAGGGGAGCTCAGAAATATGACAAAAATTAGACCCTAAATCCTAAAGCTATTTTTGGAAATGTACCACACCTAAAATACTATTTTAAGGGGGGTAAAACTATTTTAAGGGGGGTAAAACCTAAATTTAGACGCCTTTTTAACCCAAAAAACCTAGATCTAGTAAATAAATTCTTCGAAATTTATTGGGTAAATGTGAATTTTCTGCTCTCCGCTCTCCTATTTATGCTCTCCGCTCGCACACGAGCTTTCCCCATTCTCAATTATAGAGACCTATTCTGCAGCCTCTAGTAATGTAGCTCAAAAGTCTCGTCTTTGATAGGGGGATTAGATAGGCATGGTGTTTGAAACGGAATCCTTGAAAGGAGGCCTCGGTTCATCGTCAAAGAAGTCTTGGACGGCAGCTGCAATCTCCTCTGGTACAATTGAAACACCCTCGCTTTCGAGGTTGCAAGGATCAGGGAGTCCCAGCAACTGGCAAACATAATGAGACCTCATGAGCCTCCAGACAAGAGGATGTCGAGGGAGGATGTCCCAAATTCCACATGGGACACGGTAGGATCGAAGAACATCTTTGTCTAGCAAGATGACTGCGAGGTCGATGTCGAAGTCTTGACTGTTTGGGAATTCGCCCATCCACAATTCCACCGCACCCTCCAAGCTGTTGATGGGATTCGACATCTGCACCAAACGTCCATTCCTTCACACAACGGGATAGTCTTCTTCGTTGAGCATCGTCAATCTGTCAACGGTTTCAAAGTTGAGCACATCCTCTAAAGGATCCATCGATGATTTGAGATGTAAGCACACGAGATAGAAGCGAAATAACAGAAGTTTTGAAGCCACTTCACACATGTATAGAAGATACGTTATTGGAATTCCATGATTGAGTTGTATAGTTGTTGTTGCAGGCTGTTATAGTTATATCTCGAGAGTTCTATCTAAATAATAATATCTTCCGTAATGTATATTACTAACACCAGGCAGGAATTTCACCCTATAATATTCGATGCTTAGGGAAAGGCTTCGATTTTTAGAGTCAATAAAACGGCGGTTTCAGAATATAGAAAAAGTAGCAGTATACTCTAAAGCAAGCGACCGTAATCTGTAAAGGCATACGCGTAATGTCAATTTTTGAAATTTGAACATCTAGACTGCTGCAGAATTAAGAGTTTATATGAAAGGTTTGGATTTCCAATTAAAGCTTCATTGAACAAATAGAATTCAACTAGAGATAACAAATACTTTGAAAGCAAAGACGGCGGAGTTAGAAAATAGAAAACATAAAATTCACTATATAAATCAGGTTTTGAATAACATTGAAATGAGGTATGATAGCGTTCAAGCAGTGTTAATCTACAGAAGCAGAGTATTATTATCTTAGACAAGCCGCTGGGCAGATGCTGGCCGGAAGTTGTTCTAAGAACTTAGAGTATGTGAGTCCGCAAAAGAAGAGGAAGAGACAAGGGCGTTTAATGTATTCAAGCAAGCGTGAGTTGCAGCGTTCAAGGATGAGAGGGACTAAGCAGATGACATGACTGATTGGAGTTGAGAATAGTGTGGCTATGAAGATTGATTTTGGAAGTGAAGAGGTGACGAATTTGGCGAGTCTACAAGAAGTGCTTATGGCCGAAGAGGCTTTTCAGAGTACTCGTGAAGACAACAGCAGCATGCGTGGGGGCAAGACTACAGAACAAATTGTAAGCCATAATTTTATGATAAACATCTTACGATGCATACATTTGACGTATCGTAGATGACGCATCGTTTTTGTTCGAAAATGAATAAATACAATGTATGGTAGAGGATTTGAGTTTTTCTTGAGGACGAATCGAAAGTTCGTACAATATAGATATGTGCGACGAACAAGTCCACATTCGAGGTGCATGCATGAAAATGATTCGTCTACATCTAAGAGTTAATTTATTCAATTGCATTTCGTATCAGAAACAGTCTGTATTGTTTATTGCTACAGCACGTGTAGATATTAAAATCAATTAAATATGAGTGGAATGGATCCTATCCAGACGCATAGTACTCGAGTGCAATTTCAATCTAGCCAAAATAGTAACCTGCTGTCAGGTTGTCATGTTACCCCGGGGAACGAGATTCGTCACACAGGATTTCTAGGTTAGGGTTGCACAGAGGAAGCGTAATCAACGTTTTTTAGGGTCGAGCAACATCGATATGCGGTTGGCCAGGTTACCTCCGCCCACTAGCACAGACGCCTCATTCAATCAACGTCGCCCACGCCTTGTTCAATATACGCTGCCCACGCCTCGTCGTTCAAGTCCCGCCTCTCCGCACTCTGTCACCATCGTACTCTTCAACTCCACTAGCTTGCTCGTCTTAGGTCCGGATCTGCTTTTGGAGTTTAGGGCTCAAGACACGAACTGCGGAGGTAGATCGAGCGGGGAAGAGGCGGAGTCTCCTGCCTCCAACGCGTCTTTGGTACACAATCGTGTTGCGTTCATTGCTTTATTATTCTTGTATGAAACTCGTGACGAATGCCTTAGCGAATTTTGTGATTATGGATCTAAATGATGATCTCTGCAGTCCGTCATGGGGAAGCGGAGAGGGGCAGCCAGTGGAGCGCACGATCCGGACCCACCTGATCCCATTATCACGCGCCAGGTAAGAGCATCAATGATACCTGGATCTAGAGTTTGTATGGAATTAACACCAACAACGATATCTGGATCCTGATTGACCATGTATCTCAATCGAGTAAATGTATTGAAATTCTATTTGATATTCCACTACTCAAGTTGCCAATGCGAGGATCGTGGAGCAAGAAATGACAACACCGCGACACGAAGCGCCCGATCCGTAGCCAACTGAAAACGTAAGATCCCTGACTCAATTCACTTGAGTATTAGAATCCTAGAACCATAGATAACGCTGTCTCGAACTTAGAGCGCGGTTCGTGATTCGTTTGGCCCCAGCAGTCGTGGTGTGTTTGTCGTGCTCTTGTTGAAATGTGGAGTGAGAGAGGGCGCTACGAGTGCGTGGCTGAGCTCTCATGGTGGCAGTGGTGTCACGTTTCGTGGGAGCGTGGGATAGGCGTCGAGGCCGACGGCAAAGGCTGGGGGTCTAAGAACACGCCACAGGTGGCGCCACGTCACGAGCGCCACGCCGTGCGTGGGCGGCCCAGTGGCACCCTAAACCCTTCACCGTCACGCCGTCGGCTCGTACTCCTAGAGCTCGTGACCATGGAGCGAGTGATGCCAGCCTTAGAGCGCGGCTCGTGACTCGTTTGGCCCCAGCAGTCGTGGTGTGTTTGTCGTGGTCTTGTTGAAATGTGGGGTAAGAGGGGGCGCCACGAGTGCGTGGCCGAGCTCTCATGGTCGCAGTGGTGTCACGTTTCGTGGGAGCGTAGGATAGGCGTCGGGGCCGACGGCAAAGGTTGGGGGTCCGAGAACACGCCACAGGGAACGAGGATAGTATGCGCGCGGGGAGCGGGAAGCAGTGAGCGGTGAGCGGAGAAATGTGGGGTTTAGAGCAGAAATTTCAGCTCAACCACGGTCAACAATACTATAATTAGTAAATATTCTAATATTCAGATATTTTTAGTAATTTTTTAATCCTATAACCATGGAATATTTAGTACCTATAACCGTGGAATCAAAGATCTAAAACCATTTCAAACAAGATGACATCATTATTTGGCCATTGTTATACACCATTCAAGCATGTAGAGATAGATTTCCTACATCGATTTTTGTGAAATGATTGCTAGGATGTTGATATAGATCATTTACGGTTCAGGCTGCAAAATAGAACCAATTCCATAGATTAGGGTTAAGTATAGAACCCGAGTTTAAAAACTGCAGTAGTGGCTCTTTTATTCTCACTACTATTTCATTGACATGAAGAATATGCAATTGCCAACAATGGAACTAGGAATAGTGAACTACCCTAAGATGTTGGGTGAGTCAACAATCCACTCTGAAGAACTAGCTTAAATTCATTGAAGCTAAGAGTAGGTGCATGTATGAAGGCACCAACCTCAGCATCAAATCCACATATGATGGTGAAGATAAAACACAAATGTTTGCAATAAGCCCACAGACTACGGCCTCCCTAGGCCTTAGTCAACATCTCCTTGAAATAAAGGCAGGAGCAGTTTGGGAATTGCAAAATTGTGAGATGGTATTGCTGAATCGTCGGATGTGTGCCGAAATCCAATGTGACAATGCATCCAAGGGACTGGGACCATGTTCACCTTCACTTACTAGCTGCATAAAACCTCCTCACTGACAGTATCGGAAATGCTAGAAGGCAAGCCAGAGGTCAAGACGTCGCAAGCCATCTTCAATTGTAGCTCCGGATGATAGTCACCAGGCTCGAATAGCAAGATACTGGGTATCAGCATCCGATTGCGTTGAGGCTTTCTTGTATTGCTTGCACAGGAGGCGATGTTGTTCCTAGAGGTAAGTTTGAATGTCAGCCTTGGTGTGCTTCTCCTTGGACTGCACCCAATGGAATAAACAAGTTTGTTCCTTATTCGGCATTGGAATTGATGCATCTCCACTTCCACATACAATGCGTATAGCATTCCAGTTTACTTGTGCACTATCGGCCATGAAGCCTTTGAAATTTGGATTCTCAACTCCGTGGCAACCGACGATGGCGTTGAAATTCTTCCAGACGACCATCTGGGAAGAATCTCCTCAGACTGCATATTGCAAAGTGCGATGGTCATGACACGACAATAAGTGGGGTTGTAGATGTGGCAGCCCATGGTGGTCCACTGTTTGATCCTTTTAATATGGTCAAACATAAGCGAATCGTTTTGGAGGTCTCCACTAGGCTGTTTGCGCTGGACGAGGTCGACTCTGCTACCCGTCCAACTTCAGACATTTTGAACACAAAGACTTTGTCTGACTCCAATCCTTGATTAGGGAACTTGTTCTCTTAGACAAAGGACCACTTACTCGAGCCGCAAAGCTTGGTGATGCTGTCCATAGCTCCAAACCTGCGAAAGTATTTGAAGCCGATCACTTTATTGCGAATACAAGGCAAAGTGAGCTCCTTACATCTATTGAAGAGTGAAAAGAGCTAATTGAGCTCTAGTGTCTTTGATTGCACACCTTCAGCAACAACGAGCATGTCCCCGACCATCTCCTTTGTAGCCTCGAAAACAATGGCAGAGTTGGTTGCAGTAGGAGTTCGCTGTACTTGTTCCTCGACTACGCTCTCGCCTCTTGCAATATCGTCACGATAAGCACCGATCTTGACGGGGTGGTTGTGATTGCCAAAATGAACATAACCTCTAATCATGTTGTCTTTAGCTAGAATATAATAGATTTTGGCATTGTAGGTTGCAAGACACAAAGGAGGAACCTTACAGCATTTGCAAACCAAAGTGGATTGTTTAGGAGGATTATATGGTACGTCAAAAACGAAAGAGGAGACTCCATCCCACTCAATTTCATTAACAGCAGCCGTCCGATGCACACAGGTTAGAAAATCACATTCGACATTTTCACATTGTAGATGACCACAGTAAGACGAGTTACGGAAGATCAAACCCAGGGTTGTTCGGACGCTGGGACGCGGACGTTCGCGTCCGGACGTCCGCTGGACGTAGACGTTCCCATCCCAGCGTCCGGTGACTTTGAAAAACCCACAGCGGACGGCGGTTTTACTATAGCGGACGGGGGTTTTACCTCAGCGGACGGCGTTCGAACGGCGGACGGCGCGATCGGACGACTGGACAGGTCGGACGGCGGTTTTTGCTAGGTCGGACGGCGGGCAGATCGGACGGCGGGCAGGTCGGACGGCGGACAGATCGGACGGCGGACAGGTCGGACGCCCATGTCCGACGGCAAGGTAAAATCCCTTTGCAATGTTTCTCCAGACGGCGGACGGTTGTTTAAGGTTTACGACGCAATCTACGAGATCTTTAGTCCCATCCTCGTGCTGGGCAGATTATAATTCACTGAAATCGAAGAAATCTATGAATTTGGTGTCTCCATCTACGGGTCGGAGGAGGGTTTGGGTGCTCGATCGGATGGGCGAGCGGCTGCCCAATCGGACAATTGAGAATGTGCCCAATCGGACGGGCGAGTGGGATAAGAATGGCGGACGGCGGGATCGGACGGATGATTGGGTCGGACGGCAGGACGGCGCGATCGGACGACTCCAAGATCGGACGACTGAGAACGTGCCCGATCGGACGGTGCAGTGGACGTCCGATCACAGTTTTCAAAATAATTTGAAGATATTTTGAATATTTACAGATTTTATTATTCAAATAAGGGAAATATTCAAATTAACCCTTTAACGTCCCGATTCAACATTGTTTTCAAAGATTTGTTATAAAATGGTTGATGAAAAACAAAAATGGAGTTGATGTACAAAACAAAGTTGTAAATGTCAATGTGTAGATAACATCCGTACGGTTGGATTCATCATATTTATTATTAATATTTTTAAAGTAATTTTGCAAGGTTTTCTCTTGAAATTCGATTAAAAATCCAAAATTAACACAAAAAAATTTAAAAATATTGTAATGAAATTAGAATGACATGCACTACAAGAAGGTATGGTTTCCATTATTTGATTCTACTTACTATGGAAAATCATATTTAAGGTCACTCTTTTTTTTTGAACTAAGATTGAAAGTTTGAAACTTGACATTAATCACTTTTGTAAATATTCAAAAATTCACATTATCCTATTTGGAAGATCCATACCGTACAAATGGTATTCAACTAGCAGAAGAATGAAAAAAAATAAAAAATGGATGAAAAAACATCTGGTACCACAGAAATTGAGCTGCTGAAATTCATCCGGCGTCCAGAATCTGGACGCCGGCGCGCTAAAGGGTTAAATATATTTTTGTCAATGAGTTTATCAAAACTTATATTTAAGGTTTACGGCAACGTTATATTTACAAGGAGTAAAAACCTGTAAGTGAAGAAATTAAAAGAGACCTATGATACGAGCATCTTTAGAAATACTTCTGTATTTTGGACAATGGACACCCAACATTCAAATTTGTCGACGGTGGAAAATCTTCAAATTAAGTCTATTCTCCAATCCCAACGGTGAACACAAATCCACCGATTGCAAATCATAGTCAAAAACCATAGAGTTAGCAAAATTCCAATAACACATGGAAGAACTATTTTCCAAAATATTAAAGAAAATCGAGGGTGTTTCTAAATTTTAATAACGTTAGGTACCCATGTGTGCAAACAAATTCCAAATTGGAGTCTCGAGACTGATGGCTGCAAAACCCACAAATATCAATGAATATAGAGATAGCAAAATCCCAAAAACAATAAAACATATGGAATTATTTTTTCCGTAAATGTCAACAAGGAAAATGTTTTACTGATAGTCCGACAGAAGTCCACGTGTTCTATACATAAGCACACAACAATAGCCATAGAACAATTCAATACCGTTACTACTACTCTAAAACAAGAAGAACTATATCACTATGTTTTGCCTAATACACATGTCTAAAATGCTCGAACGGTACTGGCCAACGGTACGTCATCCTAAAACGTGTCACTAAATGAGTTAAACCTCCAATATTTCCTCGATCCGGGCTGCACAATCGATTCAAATAGCTCTCGAACACATCTGCCAACTCCTGTTGTCTATAAACAACTGAAGTTTCCCCAGGCGTCTGCAACTTCCAGTAATCCTCCGACATGTTGCCGTTGTTGATGCGCAACGCAAATTTTGCAACTCTATATGCCTCAGTTGCCTTCGTCACTAGCGGGCATATCTCCACATCTGCATCTGGCTTACGTACATAAGCAATCGTAGGATCCACCCAGTACCGATGTGCAAGATCCTTCTCCATTTCCTCTGTACTGTTGAACCCATATAGTGACTTCATCGGCTCACTCGCAAAGGATAACATGCCCCAGTCACATACCCCGATGTATACACACGTCTCGTCCGCAGGGAAATGAAAAAGGATATTATCAGGAGATAAATCATTGTGCAGGTTGTCGGTCATGTGTACCTCCATCATAATAATCACCAATGCCCACGCCAACTCCGTTCTTTTTTTACGGAACCGCCTCAGATAACTTGCTTTGACGACATCGTCTGCTGACATAGTTGTATGCAACGTACGCGCGTAGATATCGTCTCCGTACGTGTTGTCTAAATTCAGCATCTGTCGCAATGTCCCACCATTCCACCAATATGCATAACCCTCGTATTTCGAAGGATTAATAGCCACATACCGTATAATACCTGGATGGTCAATTCAAACGGCCATCGTTTCATTTTGGTGTTCCAATTTTGCAAGATCCGGTCTTGACTTCCACTGTTTGGAAAGCTTTGCCGCAAACTCCCAATAAGGTTCAAACCCAGGGGCTCCTTCAATTCGAACCCTCTTCACCGTAGCATACGCACCCTTGAGTGATGTGTGCTCCACTTCAATGACATTGGCCGTAGCAGGCAATGCGTGGACCAACTTATTCTTCATTAACTCCTCGGATCCACCAGCAACGTGTCTCCACCAACCGATATTTTGATTGCGCTGGCGTCCAAAGCTCCATGGTTTCATCAACTTCGCAAAGGTGTCTGCTTTCTTCATCACTTCCTCAATATACGTATTGTCCTCAAGCAGCTTGTGGTCCTTCCCATACTTGGTTAATACTCCCTCGATATTCCACAAAGAATCTTTCACCCTCCACTCCAACCACTTTGAGAAATCACGCTTTTCCATCTCCCGGTACCAAATTCCATCCCGAAGAGCCTGCAACATATTATTCGCCATGTCGTCTTGAAATTTTTGCACACTCTGCTCTTTGTACCGAACAAAATTACTCTCCAACGCCATAAGCGTGTTGTTTCGGTAAAAATCCACCGTGAACTGCTGGAGAAACTTCTTACACGCATTCGACGGCATGTAAGGGCTGTCTTCAAGAGATTTTTGTTCCGTCGTCTTACCTATCCTATACTTTTTTCCCTTCGGCATGGTGACGGAGCTCCAAAATCGTTTAAAAATTTGGCAAAATATACCCCCCTGCAACGTTGACTTCTTCCTCCCCGAGTGACGAGCCAGAGGATGGGATAACCCTGCCAACAGCAACCCGTAACTACTCTCACAATAATGTGAGTAGAGAGGAAAAAGTGAGCCGTCCGCTCTGGTCGGACGGCTTTATAGGCGGACGTGCTGTCCGATTAGGTCGGACACCGGATCGGACAGCCCGCGCCGTCCGCCAACCGATCGGACGGCCCGCACCGCCCGCCACCCGATCGGACACACGTCGTCCGATTGACCGGCTGTCGGCGATCGGACGGGTCGCGCAGTCCGCCAGATCGGACGGCTAGCAGATCGGACGGCGAGACAGACCGCAGATCGGACGGCCCGCAGATCGGACGGCAGACCGGACCGGACACATTAACCAAATTATCTTTGTTTTAGAATACTATCAAATATTCAATGCGCATGATCATCAAATCCCACGGTCTTGTTGGTTAACCCCTAGAATCCTCACCTATGTCCAGTTTACACAGTTTCGCGAAGATGCATTATAAAATGCAACTAACACGAATATTTGGAACTTGATGTATGAATAAAAGTTATACATTTTTATTTGTAGATTCTATCTATACGGTTAGATCTATGATTGCTATGAATAATCTTTTTCTATAAAATTTGAAACATAAAATACAAAATTATTTTGTAATTCAATTACGAATACGATATAGAGAATATGTGGATGAATTTTTTTGTGATGGGTTATAATGTAGTACTTTAGGTGTAGTGATTTTTGGAGTTTTTTCGGATGCTTCATTTTCATAGTTTTTTTTTTCCAATATCACTTTTGGACCAAGATCTTGAACATTTTCAGTGACACACTGCAACACAAAATGAGGCATAATTTTTTCAAACATTAGTTCCTTTTCAATCGAATCACACATACATGAAGCTAACTTCCCATAAATAAATCAGTACAAAACTCTCACCACAAAAAGTGTATGACGGATGAGAAAATACGGATGAAATCTGTACATCTTGCACAATATGCATGGTTCGGCACTTAGGGGTAAATTATGACTATATGTCAGGACTTTGAGACCAAAGTTCGAGATTACTCGAGCACGTGTGATCACTGATGTGATACACGGCCTGGTTCGCCACTAAGTGACCATAGGTACTAAATATTTAACGACCATGCCCTTTGTTTTGAAAAATCCGCACCCTGCAATAACTCAAGGTAATATTGAAAAATCCGTCTCGCAAATTGTAAACCTCGTTAAGTACCTAATCAAGCTTTATTTCCATTGGTCATTGATTAAGTTCATATCTCATTAAAAGATATATCAATTTCGTTGGTGTTCTCTCCATTTTTTTATCGGACCTTCTATACATGGTTGACTACAAAATGAGTTCACTTTACCTTTAATGCAATTTGGAGGGTCTGAGCTGATCCTATGACTTGGTGGTGCATAGCACAAAGGCCTTTCCAAGAAGGACTCCCACCGCATCCTCATTTCCTCCCCTTCCATAACTACCTTGTACAATGAAAACGTCCATCACGAATAGGGTTATTTCTGAAAAAAAATCTTGCTTTGCTATAGTAAGAAGTTCAATAGGACAATCGAACTACCGAAAGTGCACATTCTTCAACCCCTCTTCATTTTAGTTCCACGTTACATACTCCCCACTTGAATCATGTGGCTTCCCATATATACCTTTGGCCCAGCACTTTCTTCAAACCCTCTTCATCATCAAACAACCTCACGAGCTTCTCTGCTTAAGTGTTGTTCAGCAATACCAGATCTCACAAAACCATAATCGTGAAGATCGGAACGCACACCTTTGAAGTGCATGCTATCGTAGCTTGAGATCCACTTTGCCTAACGTCAACTCTAATCTCGATTGAAACGCAGGAGAGGGTATTGCCTTGTTGCCCTTGTGACAACGTCATTCCAAGTGCCATGCCGCAAGATCGACACTTGAATACCTTCCTCGTAGACTTCATCCAAGCGTTAGTGGTGCCTAGTCCTCCCTCATGCACCATGATAGTCCTACAGTACGACACCCTACCATAGGACTACAGCCTTTGACTACATAGGGCAATGTTCTATGTATCGTTCCAAATTCTCAATATGATACTAACACTAGTAGGGTTTAGGGTGTCACGGGACACGGTGTCTAAAGTCAGATTTGAATGTAGTACTATGATACAATCATAGCGCATGAGGGAGGACTAGGCACCACTAAGACTTGGATGAACTCTATGAGGAAGGTATTCAACTGTCAATCTTGCGGCATGGCTCTTGGAGTTTGGTTGTCACCTCATCTTAACGCCGCATGCTACAAAAGCCTTAGAAACCCTAGAATGCTTATATTTTTCTAGTAGAGCCTTTCGAAGGTGAGTGTGTGCGAGACTAGCTTACCTCTTCGCAAACTACGTGTGTTTATCTTGCTTATGAGTGACTTAATAAATTGCATGCTCATCTGTTTCTAGAAAAAGCAAAGCATGCATCCACAAAGCTGGGGGCGAATAGGCAATATCATCTCAAGTGTTTTAATCGGGAGTGAAGTTTAGGGTTTAGACTGGCTGGATCTCAAGTTGCAAGAGTATGCACTTCAAAGGTGTTCGTTACGATCTTCACGATTGTGTTTCTGTGAGATCTGATGTTGCCGAACTGCACTTGAAGCACAGAAGCTCATGAGGTTGTTCGATGATGAAGACGGTTCAAAGAAAGTACTCGGCCAAAAGTAAATACGGGAAGCCACTTAATTCAAGTGGAAAGTGTGTAGCAAGGACCTAACATAAAGAGGGGTTCAATAAAGTGCACTTTTGGTGGTTCGTTCGCCGCCATGGACTTCTCAAGATAGTGAGACAAGATGTTTTTCATGAATAACTTCATTCGTGAAGGAGGTTTTTGCTTGCACAAGGTAATTATAAAAGGAGTAGGAAATGAGAATGTGATGGGAGTCCTTCTTAGAAAGTCAACTATGCTGTGCACAACCAAGTTCTAAGATAAGCTTCTAGCCCCTCCATTGCATTTGAACTAAACTCATATTGTTTTCAATCAGGTATGTAACGTCTGCAATAAAAGTCAAGGTGACACTAAACCAATTTATATATCTTTTTGTAAGTCATGAACTTGATCTCTTGTTAATGGAAATAACGGTGCGTTATGTACTCATGACCAGTTCACTCTTCGCGATTAGATTATATATTTATATATATATATATATATATATATATATATATATATATATATATATATATATATATATATATATATAAATATTTATGCCAATAATGTTCACACAATGAGCCATACATACTTTATAAGCCTAGAGCATTAGCGCTAGCAGCCTACAATATATCCAAAGTTTGTAGCATCCAAACAAAATTCAAACTAAGGACATGTCTTGGTCTATACAAAGCAAAATTCAAGACATTGGATTCTACGGTCTAGGCTAGGTTTCAACTTCCACTTGAGCATGGATAGTCCTGTTAAATCCGCCTAATATCGCGGATGTCCCCGAAATGTTCCACGTTCCGCGTCCCACTGTTGCTCATAAAAGCGTTGCTCTATCAGCCGCCTTTCATTCTCTTCTTCTTCGCTCCGTCTTATTGCTTCTTGAAGATCTCTTTCATACTCATCATCTTGATGGTACTGACTCGATGGCCCAGAAGCATATCCGTCAGGGGGGCCGTCTGCAGCACTATACATATCCCTACCAAAACTCACGGGTGCACCGCTTCCTGAGCTTTCGCCGGGGCCAGAATAAATAGGAGTATGGCTTTGAAACCCATGATGTCCAAAATCGTTGTGGGTCCTCTCAGGAGAATATGCTCGTGGAGTACTGTATCTGTCCGGATATGGAACCCGTTCATCATGGTGTACCGCGTATGCATTATCATCGTAGCCATGGCTAGCTCCCCTCTGATATCCCCTACCTACTGGATCTGAAGTTCCATGATAATTTTCATAGCCATGTTGAGGAGCAGTTCCAAACGTCACGGGATAGTTCTCAACGTCGCGTTCCCGATATGTATTGCGTGGACGTACTTCCCATTGCGAGGTGTCGTCATCAGGAACATCAACGTTTGTCGCATGCGCTGTACGATTAGACCATTGCGGCACACAGTCACTCAGTCTAGTCCAATTGGTGGCAATAAAGTTTTGTGAACGATTCAAACGTTCAACGTTTTTTCCATTCACCGTACTCCAATCCACATCCTTGTGCAGTACAATCTCAGCCCAAACCATTGACATTAGGCCATATTTCATGATGGTTGGTTTGGAGTTAGGCAACCCCACGAAATCGTGCACCTCCCAATACCGTTGTCGAAAATGGTTGCTCTGGCACGTCGTAGTTGGGCCTTCCCAACGAGGGCCAGACACTATCATTTGAGCTCGTGGCCAAATCTTGGCTAAATGCGTCATCTTCACGTACTCTTTGCATATTTTTAAAGTCCACGTTCTCGCCGGCTCCGTGTCCCATCCCGGCTCCGCAACACAATTGGGGTCATTGACTTGATCCCAATTTATAACTTGAGGAGTCCCTTGTGAAGATCTCCTACTACTGCTGCTTCGCTGGGACATCGTGGGAAGTCAAAGCAACGCCAAGAAACCGCGTGGAAGGTAGAAGCGCAACGTGGTGCAGACGTCCTCAAATAAAGTCAAACGTGCGTACAGCGTGACGCAGTGACTCAAAAAACACGTGACAGAGTCGATGCAGGTGCACGCGGACGTTCACCATGCCCACCGCCTCTCTGAGCGGACGAAGAAAGCCGTCCGCCATTTATACTGTCCGCCAAGGGCGGACGAAGCGTACAGCGGACGCCAGCCCGATCGGACGGCCTCGATCGGACCATACCAGATCCATCGGACGGCGTGCGTGCGGACATTCTCATCCGACGGCCGCTGTCCGCGCGTACGTTTCAACCCTCGAATCGGACGGGCAGGGGCGCACGATCGCGTGGCCAAATCGGACGGCCCTCGCCGGGTCCGCATATCGGACGGACCACGCCGGCCCGACGAATTGATCGGACGGACAGGCGCGCTCGCACGACGTCGATCCATCGGACGGCAGAGCGGACGCCGCATCGGACGGCGGAGCGGACGCCGGATCGGACGGCAGTGCGGATGGCAGGAATCGGACGGCAGGCATCGGACGGCGTGCGCGAGGAGCCCAGGGGGTTTCTCCAAAATATTGAGTTTTGGTGTTTCTCTCCCTTCCTCCTCCTCCAGCCCAACTCCTTGGGTCTACACGCACTGCAAGAATCCTCGCGGACTTCGAGGACTATTTTGAGTACGGTCAAAGAATGTTCCAACATTTATTGTGCTTCGCATTGAATTCTTGTAGTGCTTCACTTCTAGGAGAGCGGTCCGTCCCACCTCTTTCATGATGGCTCTTACCTCTCCATTGTTAGCTAACTCCCCCCCCCCCCCCACCTTGCCCTTCTCCCTTTCCTCCTTTGTTCATTCTCCCTCCCACTTTTGGTCAATATCATGACTTGACTTGTAATTACTTACCAATTGAATAAAGAAGCGAAATATTCAAAATATGAATTCGACTTCGAATTCCATAAGTTACCGTGTATGTGTGTGCGTATGTGCATGCAAATATACATGATGGTAGAACGTCGTCCAAGGCATATTATCATCTCCAGTAAGCTTGGAATAATAATATATGCCAATTGGTAATATAAAACACATGTGGCATGCCATTTTCATGATGGTGCAATATCGTGGAAGACATGTTTGTAGTGCATGTATATTCGTAAGTGCTTCCATGTATATGTACATACAAATATCCACCCACATATTTACATATACATACATACATATATCCATACATACATATGTGTATATGTATATATTTATGCTCGTGTATTTCTATGTTTATATAGATTTACATATCCACGATATAAATATATTGTGTACACATGTGCGATTGGATGAATAATATTCTATGGAAAAAATCACAAAATAGGATCTTATTTGTTATCAAGGAAATTGTAAACGTTAGGCATTGGCGGAGAAATCCTGTGATCGATCAAACTACTTCTATCTATCTTAACCCCTAAAGGTCCTCACCTCTTTTCTAAAAGTCGAAGCACTATAATTTGCATACTTCAAATATCACATTGTATGATTTATATTTTTTCATAAACAGTCATTAACAATATGAAGGTATGGCAAAATTTTCAACATGATTCGAAAATATTTTGAATATTTACAAATTTTATTATGTAAAGAAGGGAAAATTTCAAAATAAATATAGTTTTGTCAAATTTAATATCAAAAATTATATTTAAGGTACATAAAAGTTATATTTACAAGGAGTAAAAGACTGAAAGTGAAGAAATTAATAGAGACATATGATAGAAGCATCTTTAGTAATCCCTTTGCATATTGAACACTCAAAATTCAAATTTCACGACGGTGAAATATCTTCAAATGAAGTCTATTCTCTAATCCCAACGGTCAAAAGATGTATCATAACTTAACTTAAACATCCAATGATAAGACCAACTACAATAAAGTTAAAACACTTGATTTTTGGGGCGTTTGATAAAAAAACAAGCATAATATGGTTGATTCGGCATTTTGGGGTTAATGTTGGTTTAATGTTGCCTTTCACAACGATCAATATACACTTTTATAAAAAATTTACCTTTCGGATTGGTTTATTTTTTTAATTAAAGTTTACACACGCACGAATTTGTATGTATCTAATTAGTCCTAAAGTGTTATGTATTTTCTAATAGAAAATGAACTTTTTAAAATTATGAAGGTTAAATATTTGAAGGAATTCATATTTTAATGGACCATGGACAATCACAAATTTTAATTATTGTACGAAGTCGCCGAATGTGATGGATGTACGCATGAGCAACCATCCAATATTTAGAATATGAAGGCGAGCGTCAAAGGGTTAAACCCTAAAGGTCCTCACCTCTTTTGATAAAGTCAAAGCACTATAATTTGCATACTTGAAATATCAAATTGTATGATTTATGATTTTTCATAGAGAGTCATTAAAATTATGAAAGTATGGCAAAATTTTCAAAATGATTCGAAAATATTTTGAATATTTACAATTTTTATTATGTAAACAAGGGAAAAATTCAAAATACACATAGTTTTGACAAATTTAATATCAAAAATTATATTTAAGGTTCTTAAAAGTCATATTTACAAGGAGTAAAATACTGAAAATGAAGAAATTAAAAGAGACCTATGATATGAGCATGTTTAGAAATCCCTTTGTATTTTGGACACTCAAAATTTTAATTTCTCGACGGTGGAAAATCTACAAATGAAGTCTATTCTCCAATCCCAACGGTGAAAAGATGTATCATAACTTAACTTAAACATCTAATGAAATCACCAACTACAATAAAGTTAAAACACCTGATTTTTGGGGCGTTTGACCAAAAAACAAGCATAATATGGTTGATTGGTCCTTTAGGGGTTCAGGGTCATCTGCAGAAGCACCTCGGACGGCGGTTTTAGAGGACGAGATCGGACGAACTGAATGAAATGGAGCGCGCTGATCGGATGGACAGGATCCATCGGACGAAACCCTCGGATCGGACGGCAGTGCGGACGGCAGGAATCGGACGGCAGGCATCGGACGGCGTGCGCGAGCAGCCCAGGGGTTCTCCAAAGTATTGAGTTTTGGTGTTTCATTGCTCTCCCTTCCTCCTCCTCCTTGGGTCTACACGCACTTCAAGAATCCTCGCGGACTTCGAGGACTATTTTGAGTACGGTCAAAGAATGTTCCAACATTAATTGTCCTTTGCATTGAATTCTTGTAGTGCTTCACTTCTAGGAGAGCGGTCCGGACCACCTCTTTCATGATGTCTCTTACCTCTCCATTGTTAACTAACTCCGCCCCCCCCCCCCCCTCCACCTTACCCTTCTCCCTTTCTTCCTTTGTTCATTCTCCCTCTCACTTTTGGTCAATTTCATGACTTGAGTTGTAATTACTTTCCAATTGAATAAAGAGGCAAAATATTCAAATGTAAAGGCAATAGAATGAAGCATTGCGTTCCAATTTGAATTCCATAAGAGTTAGCAATTTTTTATGCATACATTACTTCGAACCTACTAGAGTGACTTCATTCAATGAATTCACAAACATAATTTAAGAGGGAAAGACCACGTCAATTTTCATAAACAAATTATCACACAATATATGTAACAATTTATATTTTACAAACCTAGTTAGAGGGGAAAACTTGAAATTAAATTAGATTTGAACCTATTGTATGCATGTTCATATGAATAGTATATATGAAATTAAATTATAGTTGAACATATTGAATGCACATGTATGTACCTTTATATTTACATACATATAAATAAATCTTATTGTATGCGTATGTGCATGCATGTTTAGGGTTTATATTAATATGTACATCTATAAATGGTCGACACATCCATCTATATATTTATATATATATATACACGTATATATGCACATGTATTTTTATGTATACATAAATTTATATGAACAGAATATAAATATATTGTGTACGCATGTGCGAATGTATGAATCATCTTCTTTGAATAATGGAGCCCGTAATATCCTCTGAAATTTGTTATCAGCAAAAATGAAATAGTTCCAAAATGGAACGATCTTGGTGCCATGTTATTGTTTATTGTGTAAAAGGTTGGTGGATTTACATTTTGGGACTTCTAACAAGAAGTGATGCATGTTATATTGTTGTGTGGCAACATTTGTTAAAATGACTTCACTTAGTCACTATTCATATATGATCTCAACCATTGAAATTCACTTCTTTTTGAATCCCAAGTCATTTTATATTCATACCACTAAATTGGTATTCGTAACCGTTGATCTTAAAGTATGGATTGAATCTAAAATTCATATGTGTAACCTAAGTGCCCAATCAACCATATTATGCTTGATTTTTGGTCCAACGTCCTTAAAATCTAGCGTTTTAGCTTTTATGTAGTTGGAGTTTTCGTTAGATGTTTAAGTTAAGTTATGATACGTCTTTTGACCGTTGGGATTGGAAAGTAGAAAATCTATTGAAGTTATTCGAACGTTGAGAAATTTGAAATTGGAGTGTCCTAAATACAAAGGGCTTTCTAATAATGCTCGAATCATAGGACTCTTTTATATCTTTTGCTTTCATACCTTTACTATATGTAAATGTAACTTTTATCTACCTTAAATAAAAAACTTGATATTAAATTTGACAAAAGTATATTTATTTTGAAATTTTGTCGTGTTTACATAATAAAATTTGTAAATATTCAAAATATCTTCCAATCATGTTGAAACTTTTATTATACCTTCATATTGCTAATGACTAGGAATGCAAAATTATAAATCACCCAATGTGATATTTCAAATATGAAAATCCTGTGATCGATTTCACCATACCAACATGTTGCGTTGTCCTCAAAGGGTTAACCCCTAACGGCCCAATCATGCATATTTGCATGATGTACGGATTTGAACTCCGAGTTTTCATCCATCATGCACTTTTTGCAGTGTGGATCTTTTACTTAAAATTTTCTGGGAAGTTAGCTGTGTGCATGTGTGATCCGATTAGAGAGGGGATGATTTGTGAAATTTTTATGCCTCATGTCATGTTGTAGTGTTGCACCCAAAATTTCGAAGATTTTAGTCTAAAAGTGGTCTTGAGAAAGTGAAGTACTAAAATTAAGTAACCAAAAAATCTCCAAAAATCACTACACTTAAAGCATTACATTTCAACCCATCACAAAAATTTCATTATTAGATTGCCAATATCTTATTCGTAATCATATTCCAAAAGAGCTCTAAATTTTAAGTTTGAAAATTAATACACAAAAATTGGTGATAGCCATTGCAAATCCAACCGTATGGATAGAATCTAACATTCATGATGTACAACTTTTATTCATTCATCCAGTTGAAAATATCCCTCTTAGTTGCATTTTATAATGCATTTTTGAAAAACGGCCAAATCTGAAAAGGGTTCGAACGTTTAGGGGTTAATAGGAGTCTTTGGCTCACTTAATTACGATCATTGGATTCGTCATGGCATTTAATCCGTTCTAGGAAGTAGTTGAGTTGAACAACGTCATGAAATCTGACTATCGGCGGTCCGAACGGACGAATCGGACGGCTCTATCGGACGGCGGATCGGACACCATCAAGCGGACGGCATTTTGGGCCCCGGAGCGGACGGCGAGCAGCAGACGGCCAGAAGCGGTTGGCAGGCATCAGACGGCGGCAGTGAAAAAAAAAAATTGGCTTGGAGGAAGAGTCCTTCCTTCATTACGTCTTCTGATCAGGTACTTTGACTAGGTAAACCTCTAAATGCCTACACTGCTGTCCCAGTTTCTTTTTTCAAATTATAACACGATAAAAAATAAATTACATTTGTGGGCGTCCTTCAAATGAAAAAACTGTCATGCGAATTCTCTGTTATTATGAGTTTTGTAAAAAGTATAAATAGAGAAGTGAAAGAAAACCGAGTGTGGAAAAAGTATTCTACATGGAAGTCAACAAGAATGGAAACGTGAATAGAGTTATATATATTCATATAGTAGCCAAATGGATAAAAAACAGTCATGCAATATCAATATTCATCGAACGAGTACGTCTACGCTGACTGTCATGAGTGATTGTACCGCCTGCCTGAACCTCTGAATCTATCGCAAGCTTCTTTTCAACGTTGTCTTGAGATGGTTCCCAATTGTCATCCTCGTCGGCCTTTCGTTTCCCCTTGCGAGAACGATCCATATCCACCTCTCTTGCCTTAAAAACCTCCATGTACTTCTCCACACGACCGACAACAAGAGTTACAGTTTGCTCAGTTTCCCCAAATGTCGTTGACCAGTTCGATGTCAACATATGACGTCGCCACATTTCGATGACGTCATTGATCCTCCTATCAAATGCACCTGCAACATCCGCATAGGAATTCTCCTCATCAATGAACATGTCCTCGGTCGTTGTGGCACGAAGCCTAGCCGCCTCCTCCAACTTTGAAAGGACCAGAGCTCTGCCAATCAACGTACGGTCATACGTTCCGTGTTGTTCTCCTAAGACGGGACCAGATGCCTCGTACCACGTGTTATCATCTCTCTTTTTTACTTCATTCTTTGGGAATCGGAAGAACTTTTTGTGATGTACGCTCCAATGTCCCCTAAAGTTGCGGCAAAACACCTCCCGGTCCGCCTCGTTCACAATTGCACGTGCTCGCACTTCGATCTCGTAATCTCGGGTCATCCAAAAAAGTTCGTCCTTGTCCATAAAATCTTCTACCTCAGACACTTCTGCGTGCAAATGGTACAAGTCATGGCAGTCGAAGTTAACATCCCATACCAATGGTTGACCCCAGTTTTTGTAATTTAGAAACTTCTTCGGTTTTTGGTCCAGAGGAAGGTTCCACTGGTTGTATTCATGACCAGATAGCATAAAGGCGCAAAGGCCCATCATTTCGTAGAATCTGACATGTATAGGAGCATTGCACAGGGGACACCAAGAGCGTCGTAAGCAATGTTCCGCAACGCACTTAATATGAAAGGTATGCTAACATTGTCCTAGTTGGATCGCTCCTTCTGGACCAAACCCATATTGACACAAGCAACATGTCTCTTTCAGAAAGTCGGGAGCTGGATTACATGTATGAACCACCATCTTCTCCTTCTCCAACAAATGCGAGGAAAACATGTTATATGGCATCCACCCTTCTTCGATCGCTGAAGCCCAATCCATGTTGTTTGTTTCCAGAGAACCACAAATCCCATGTGCCCGTGTCATCATCACGTCAACATCAGCCCACATGGTAAACGTAGTCATTGTACGTGCTCCAGGCAGCGCGGCTTGTCGATCAAATAATTCTTGCACCCTCCTCAAACTTCCTAGCATACAAGAGAGATTCCCACTTTTTTTCTCCTCGTACTGGAACATCAAATACAACTCATGCGCGACCAATTCATCCACATCCTTTAATTGGTGGACATAACTCAACCAAGGCAGGCTTTGCTCACGAGGTGGTATGGGCATCTCCTTGTCACTTTTCCAGAAAAGTAATTCACACCTCGCTATATCCCTGTCAATCTCTGCTTGATGCAATCGTTGTCTCAACGTCTCGATCTCACGGTTACTGGCTTCACCGGCTTCGGTTGGTGGCCTTTTCCAAGGGTCTTCCTGCATCCTATCAACCGCCACGAATACCTCCGCTACACCTGGCCGCTCTAGCGAATTCGAAGGATTCTGTTCATTGTGGAGGTCACCGTCGGAGGTTTGGGCATCCAAAGGAAGGGGCAACTGCTCCGATGGCGGTACAATATCTTTAACCACTGTTTCGTCTGAAGTTTGGACATCCAAAGGAAAGGGCAACTGGTGCGATGAAGCGAGAGTATCTTCAACCACTGTCTCGTCCGAAGTATGGGCATCAAATGGAAGAGACAA
Source organism: Pohlia nutans (assembly GCA_022496805.1). Classification (NCBI taxonomy): domain Eukaryota; kingdom Viridiplantae; phylum Streptophyta; class Bryopsida; order Bryales; family Mniaceae; genus Pohlia; species Pohlia nutans. The sequence goes on from CM040094.1 coordinate 22,186,913, forward strand.
TTGGTCTGATGGGGAAAGAGTTTCTTCAAGTACTAATCCGTCCAAAACCTGCGCATCCAATCGAAGAGACAACTGGTCCGATGGGGCAAGAGTTTCTTCAAGTACTGCTGCGTTCGAAGTGTTGGCATTCAACGGAATAGCGAGCTGCTCCGAAGGGACGTGAGATAATGCTTCTTTCTTTGTAGTTTCTTCTCGCAGCTTCTCTACTTCTTCTATCAACTGCCAATTCATCATCTGGAGATGCAGGGTCTTCAAATGGTTCTTTATGATGGTCGACTGCAGTTGCTTTATGGTTTCTCTCGCCAAGCGCTCAAATCCCCTTGCACATTCCGTTGTTTCTTTTAGTCTCTTCGTGAGCTCATCAACACGCTTCGCCTTTTCGATGACTGGCCCCCAACGGCCCAATTTTTTCTCAATTGATTGGACATCTCTAGCGAGCTGTGGTGCGATTGTACGAAGGAAAGTTGTTACGTCCATGGCTTTTACCAAGTTCACGTACACGTTCTTCGAAAGAAGTTTCAATGAACCTAGATCACTTTTCAAGTCGGGGAACTCGTCGGACAGTTCCCATTGCTTTGCTTCTGCAATTTCACCCACCTTGGGAACTTTCTCCGCCAACTGCCCGTACGAAATCATTAGATCCTCAATAGGCATTCTCTTTGCCTCACAAGTCCCGCAATTTCCCCAACGTCCATTTGGATCCCGAATTAGTGTATCCGTGTCATCTGGACATGCGCGTTTCTCGCTCGGAGTTGAGGAACTTGGATTGCTTGGACCGCCCTTTTCCACCCGAACCGCCCAGTCCGTTCCAAAGTTATACTTTTCTTGGCGGCCCTCCGTGGTAATTGTATCGGACCTCAACTTCTGTTTCCCCTTTGATTCCGTAGTTCTCTGAATTAGCGTGGATGGGTTATGCGGCAACAGTTCCTCGCCCTCCTTGCACGGTACCGATCGAGACGGAGAAGTTGCAATATCTTCGACTTTGTCTTCTAAGTCCCATTCAACTTTGACTTCTATTTCCTCCCGTTCAGCATTGACTTCGGTTTCCACACTTGCATCCAAATTGTCCAAAGCGGCCATAGGCAGTACTGGTAATTTAGCGGTCTTTGGTTTGACTTCCACTCGAGTGACTCGACCTGAGCTGCTTGTAGTCGACGTGCCCGGTTTCTTTAAAGAGACCAACATCTCTTTTGTGCTTGTAGATGCTGGATCATACAAATCAGGAATATCTCGCTGCCCGTCTGCCAACTGAATTGGCATCGATTTAATTGCAGGGTATGTACTCCAATCCACCTTGCGCTCCAACCTTAATTCCACATAGACCATTGCCAGTGCGTTGTAGTTGAATGTTCCCTTTGACTTCGAACGACCTCCAAACAATGCCCTCCATACCTCTTCCGCTCGCGCTCGGAAATGATCATCTTTGCACAAGTTTGGTTTGGCAGTAAAGGTTCTTGCCATCATTGGTAATTGATCCCTCGGCCACAGTTTACCAATGTGGGACAGTTTGACATAATTTCTGCAATTCGTGGCGGACCAATATTCGTCCTTAACTTCTTTCCATCGTGGTGCGGCTAGAATAGTTGGGTCGTCCAATACGGCGTAATCGATCGCATGCGGGGCCCCTTTAGGCTTGTTCCTACTAGGCCCAGCATTAGCATTCGGAATGTGACCCTCACGTTGGTCATCGGCCATTGCTTAGCGATGTGTGAATGCACCGTGTGCAATTACCGAGACAGAATGCCGCGACGAGGTGAATTGATCGTGTACCCTAAACCGTGAGGTAATCCCGCGATAATGTGAATCAACCGTTTGCGTAAAAACCCCGCGAAAATGTGTAAGAACCGTCTGTGTAAGAAAACCGCGATAATGTGAGTGACCCGTCCGTGTGAAAATACCGCGAAGATATGAATAAAGTGTGTAAGATGCTTATTGTGACCAACCGGTGATTGGTCACAATAAGCATATGACCTCTCACCCCTGTAGTAAATAAGGCTAGGAAGTCCACAAAGGGAATTGCCAGCAACCTGATTTAGGAGTGAGAAGTGAGAGGAAATGGGGCCGGACGGGCCTTCTATACTGCCGTCCGCCCGAACCAGCCCGTCCGCCCGAACCAGCCCGTCCGCCCGTCCGAACCGGGCCTGCCGTCCGATCTGTCGTCCGGAGCGTGCTGCCCGTCCGATCATCGTCATCCGATGGGGTGGCGGCGGGGACCGTAAACCCTAAAGCAAAACCCTAAGGCGTTCGCTGTCTTGGTGCGTCCGATGCATCGCATCCGATCCTGTCGTCCGATTCTGCCGTCCGGTCCACCCCGGCCGATCCGGACCGTCCCTCCAGTGCGTCCGATCCAGCCCGAATCGATCGGACGGCATATCGGACGGCACAGCGGACGGCAGAACGGACCAGCCAGGCTGTCCAACGGCTAGTGCGGCAGATGGTAGTATAAAGCATGAAGGTTTTGCTTTGGTGAGTTCATTCGAACTCACCAGTTGTCAAGGGCTGTGGGCAACCTTTTGGTATCCCTTGCTTGACCATTACCGAGTTTGAATGCGCGGTTGTCAAATTCTGTTCGGAATTTGACAACTATTGTATTTTACATACAGGATACATTTTTTCGTCGCGCGATCACGAGGTACTGCACGCCGTCACTTAGAACTATTGGGTAGCGAAACCTAAACCCGCTTGAACCTTTCAAGATGCCCAGCGATTGGGAAGATTGGTATGTGGATATAGCCCCCGGAAAAGTGAAGTGCTTACTATGTGCATCACTTTTTGCAAGGAAGCTGGCAAGGATGTTGAGTCACCTTGGATACCGGAACGCATCAGGAAACCGTGACACTGGCGTCGGTATATGCAAGAGACTCACACCGCAGATTAAAGGGCTCTTTCTTAATTGCAAAGGAGATCCTCCTAAGCGTCCAAATCCAGATCTATCCGATGAATGTCGCACTCCGAGAGCGGGAAATGTGGACATGATGGAGCTTTGCACACCGCAATCGCTGGATCGAGAGTCACGCAATGGACCATAAGAGATTCCAAATCAGAGGTCAGGTTCTAATACAAATGAAACTACCGCGAGCAGACCACCATCCACGGAACGTGACAGTGCAGCTGGCAGGGCCGCCCGTCCATTGCGACAAGCAGGAATACCTGAGGGTTTTCAGGAAGACAAACGAAGGGAGTTAGACAAGATATGGGCAAGGTTCTTTTACGAGGCGAATATCCCTTTTGCGATAGCACGGAATTCAACTTTCAAAGAGGTCGTACGGAGGACTTTTGGTTTTTGGGGACCATACACACCACCCTCTTACAATGACTTACGGAAGAAACTCTTGATGCAGGCCAAGAATGAGCTAGGGGTGGTCTTGGAAGGTAAAATGGTAGATAGCATTCACAAGTTTGGAGCCACGTTGACATTTGATGGATGGAGCTCGTGCACAAACCAACCATTATTCAATTGCATGATAGTGTCTGCGGTAGGAGAACACTTTCTTGGATCGGTAGACACTTCGGGACATTCGAAGACAGCAACGTACCAAGCGACCATCATAGAGAAGTTCATTAAAGGCGTTGGATCGCAGAACGTGGTGCAAATTGCAACGGACAACGCATCTGTCATGAAGGCAGCAGCAGATCTCGTGACGAACAAATATGACCACATATACTTCCAAGGATGTGCTGTTCACGCAATGAACCTGTTATTGGGGGACATCGCGAAGGCAAACTGGATAATTCACGTGTTGAAGAAGGCCCGGACGATCGTGACGTTTACAAAGAAGAGACACATGCCTCTTGCAGTATTTCGAAAGCACGAGAAGAAGTTCAGCCTAGTATTGGCAGGGAAAACTAGATTTGGATCAAATTTCATGATGGTGGATCGATTACTCGAGGTCAGACAGGCCTTAGAGCAGTCAGTTGTGGACGAACAGTGGACGTCCTATGTTGTCACACTCCGAGACAAGCGGGGGGGGAGGATCAAAGCGCGCACTATCTCTCGAGATGTCAGAAGGTATATACTGGATGATCACTTTTGGCAAAGATGCACTAACTTTCAGGAGGTAGTTGCACCGTTGATGTATGCACTGCGGGATTTTGATAGTGGGGAACCTGGTATGGGCAAAATTCGACACATCTTTCACAATGTGGAGAAACACATTGAAAGGGTGAAGGATGAGTTCTTTCCATTGGACGGTGGAGAAAGCATTGATGTGGAGAAGCACTTCCGCGACCGATGGGCATTGGTCAGAACGGATTTACACGATGCGGGTGCACTTTTGAATCCGTATTTGCTACACGATAAGGAACTCGCAGACGATTTAGATGCCATCACAGCATGCAAGCGTGTGCTTGGGAAATTATGTTCTCCAGAAACATATCCGGATGTGGTGCTAGAGTTTTTGGCATTCCGTCACAAGGAACCGCCATTCCACAATATGTTGGATCCGAAACAACAGAAGTGTTCACCTCATGCATGGTGGGATTTTGAAGGGGCATGCGGAAAGCTCATCGCACCAATAGCACGGAGAATCCTAGCCCAAACCGTGTCATCGTCATCATGCGAACGCAATTGGAGTAGTTATTCTTTCGTGCACAACAGGTCTCGGAATCGCCTCCAACAAAAGAGGGCTGAAGATTTAGTGTACGTGTACACAAATTCAAAGCTCCTCGCAAAGGCTAAGAGAAAGGATGAGAAGAAGTGGTACGACGAAAATGTATCATCAGAGGATTCGGATTCCGCTTCAGAAGAATCGGATGGAGATGATGAAGGCGATTGGGTGGGTAATCATGCATCAGACGATGATCGCTGGGCTGATGTGCCTCTTGACGATTGGAGTGATCAACTCTCTCCACGAAGGCCGGATTCGTCTCCAGCAAGATCTGGTCGATCAAGCCACGATGTATACGAGTTTGCTGAGGATGGAGAGGAGGGCAATCACGTGCAAGCATCAAATGCCGACGATACCGGTGTGAATGTCAGAGAAGAGGACAATTCAATTCCGGCGTTGGGTGAAGAAGAGGGGGACAAACGTGGTGAAGATGGTGGCACAAGGATTGACACCGTGCAGGAGGGTGTTTTGAAGGACCCCAAAGATTCTGAGTTGGAGCTTTCTCCTGGACGAAAGGCCACAACGGTGAACAATGGCCACTCCAAATGGAAAGTCATAGAGGAAGATTTTGGTCCAATCAGTAAGAGTCCGTTGAAGTTTGGAGAGAGAGATTCTCCTCGTGGACCCCGTCTTGAGGACCAAATGCAGAGGACCGCCCTTGCATCTAGAGCCTTATTTGATAATTCTAAAACACCAACACCCCGAGTTCCACTTGCATCTTCAACGGGATTGGTATCCCTTTCCAAAGCGGTGAATAAACGTGTGAGAGAATCGGATGGAGATTCGGAAAGCGACGGAAATTTGCCTTTATCAGTAGCTATAATAAAGAAGCCATCAGGTGTGCCCCCAAGGCACAATCAACGGCCAATGCAGAAGATGACGGTGAAGGAGACACTTGTGGGCCCGAAACATATATCATCGAGTGGAGAGAAATTTGGCGCAACAGGAAACGGCAGCGCTAAACGAAAAAGGCTCATGCAACCATTTGCTGCTTCTCCGCCAAGTCCAGGACGAGTTAAAACACCCCTTGACGCAAGTGGATCCACATGGAAAATGAAGAGTATCCAACCAGTAAAGAAGGAGAGAAAGGAAAACGATTATTACTCTCACAGTGACGACGAGTCATATGATGCAGAGGACAGTAGCGGAACAGAGGTGAAAGGAGATTCTGATTACAAGGCAGATTGAAAACTCAATAGCATTTATGTATTTTCGTAGAGTTTTTATTATAAGATATTCTAGTATTCAGTAATTGTAGTTGTTTGGACAGGAGATAGATTTTATAAGTATATATTTCTGTAGTGATATGTATGACGTACATGAATAGAGGGCAATATTTTGTTGACGTTCCCTTTATTGAATGTTTGTTTACCTGCGAAATATAATATATGACACTATTTTTATGTTTTATGTTGTTGGAACGAGAGTGGCTATAACCCTAAACAAGGTCGCTATATTTTTATTACAATGAGGCTCCAGTGACTTAAAGAGATTTTAATTTATATTTTCCACCATTACAATCACCCTAGAACGGCCTGAAGTGTTCACGGTTTAGTCCTTGAGAACCCCTAAACCGGCCTGGCCGTCCTCTAGTTGTTCGCGTGCCGTCCGCCTGCCCGGTCGTCCGTCCCGCCGTCCGCCAGGCCGTCCGCTCTGCCGTCCGCCATCAAACTCCGTCCGTCGAGCCGTCCGGACAGACGGGTGCCAGGCCGTCCGCCACGCTGTCCGCTAAGCCGTCCGCTAAGCCGTCCGCAGGGTAAAAACGGCAGTGGATAAAGTAAATCACAGTTTACCCAGCGGACGCTGGCGTCCGGACGTCCCGACGTCAAACCGGACGCGATCTCCTCCAAAGACGTCCGAAGTGACAACCCTGATCAAACCTAAATTGTTTACAATGTTTGACGTGTGGATACAAGTCCAAGCCTGCCCGTCATAGTGTTTGTCCATTCCATAGAGTTGCTTTGCTCTGTAGTCGGAAAATCATTATGGGATTTAGACGTCCATAATTGCCACACTGCAAATTCAAACCTTGTCAACTGTTGTTTAGTAGTACCAAATCATTGAGTTCTGAATTATTGAGCGAGAAGGATATCTGGAGTATGCGTCAATTCTGAATTTTACTTTTAACTTTGAATATAGTAGCCAAAGAACGCCAAGCTGTTGATTGATAGCCTAGAATGAAGTTCTGTGATATATACTTATAGAAGTGTTTACCTAAGAGTAGTGTATACTGCTTATGTGTGGAGTATTAGAATAGCATTGGACCCTGCAAGCGCATGGAGATGAGGGAGAGAAGGTAGAGGAGGATGAGAAAGAAGAGAAAGGAACTATATTTTAGTAGCTCAAAAACTCTAAGGAGAACTAGAATGTTGAAAAAGGAAAAAGTAGATGTCGTAGGTGTGGGCCGAGATGAGCAAACAAGAAGTTCACCCCCAGCTTTGGTATTGATTTCAATTGCAGAGAGCCACGGATTAGGGGAGCAGCTAAGTCTTCGTGAAAGCGGAGAAGACAACATAGAATCCTGCAACTTGGAGAACATAGTAAGTACTAACATATAGTATCAATTGTGAATCTTTCAGGGATTTGAGTAAGGAACTTTGTGGACATATTAGAATTAACTCTACATGAAGCCTGCGACAACTTGTTGTACCCAAGGCTATAGTAGTGAAGATAACGCAATAGTGACTGTATGGACTCCAACATAGGGTAGGTTCCACCAATGCAGTGTAGCACCAATGCAAAATTCCTATGGCGGAACCGTGTCTTATGTAGAGTCCTTAAGACTCTATTGTCGAGCACTTTAAGTATCTGTTCTTGTCGTGCAAATGGCGGACTTGGAGGTCGAAGGTTCACTGTTTGGGATGGCTTCAAAGCAGCAGATGGAGGTAGAGAACATCGGTCAGGGAAGCGAAGAAGACTAGATGGAGACAAAGTGCATTGAAGATGAAGGTAAGCCTTGGGGTCTTGTTTCACCTTCCTCAAGAGCTAGGGTTTTGAGTATTTGGGGCATTCAGATTCCGGGGTTTCAAGCTCTCGAGTTTCAAGTTCTGAGTGTTGGCTCTGAACTCATAGGTCAGGTTCATGAACTTCTGAGGGTTTCAAGTTCTGACTGGTGACCATGTTTTGCTCGCCTTTTTAGTCTGCCGATACCGGCATTGCGATTTTAGTTTCCTCAGGTGTTCAAGTTCTGCTCGCGCTTTTGGTCTGCCGGTATCCGCACTGCAATTTTGGTTTACTCCAATGATTAAGTTTTGCTCGCGCTTTTGGTCTGCCGGTACCGGCACTGCAATTTTGGCTTCTTCCTTTCGGCAATCTCTTCAAAATTAGCGTGGCCAGCATAGATTGAACTGAAAAGTATAAATACACATACATATGTAACCTCAAGCAGAATCAAACTTAAGAAATTTCAATTTTGTCATGGCCGATTCGGGACCCCAATCCGACTGCCGGTACCGGCAGTCCTTTTTTCACAATTTCAAGGGCGCATAACATACCATTGGAAACGTATTCTCAAGACTTTTCCAACGGTATATTACACGCCCCAAGATTCGGAGAATTGCAATCGCTACACCAAAAAGAAACTCTAGTAGAATCAAACTTAAGAATTTTCAATTTTGTCATGATCGATTCGGGACCCCAATCGACTGCCGGTATCGGCAGTCCTTTTTTCACAATTTCAAGGGTGCATAAATATACCATTGAAAAGGTATTCTCAAGACCTTTCCAACGGTATATTACACGCCCCAAGATTCGGAAAATTGCAGTCGCTACACCAAAAAGAAACTCTAACAGAATCAAACTTAAGAATTTTCAATTTTGTCATGGCTGCTTCGAGACCCCAAAAGGAACTGCCGGTACTGGCAGTCCTTTTTCCACAATTTCAAGGGCGCACAATATACCAATGAAAAGGTAGTCTCAAGACCTTTCCAACGGTATATTACGCGCTCCTAGATTCCCAAAATTGCAGGCGTTACACCGAAAATAAACTTCAGCAGAATCAAACTTCAAAAAATCTCAATCTTGTCATGGCTGCTTCGAGATCCCAAAAGGAACTGCCGGTACCGGCAGTCCTTTTTCCACAATTTCAAGGGCGCACAATATACCATTGAAAAGGTATTCTCTAGACCTTTCCGCCGGTATATTACGCGCTCCTAGATTCCAAAAATTGCAGGCGTTACACCGAAAAGAAACTTCAGCAGAATCAAACTTCAGAAAATCTCAATCTCGTCATGGCTGCTTCGAGACCCCAAAAGGAACTGCCGGTACCGGCAGTCCTTTTTCCACAATTTCAAGGGCGCATAATATACCATTGGAAAGGTATTCTCAAGACCTTTCCAACGATATATTACACGCTCCAAAATTCCAAAAATTGCAGTCGCTACACCGGAAAGAAACTCCAGCAGAATCGAACTTGAGAATTCTCAATCTCGTCATATTTTGGTCCCCTTGTTTTTAAGTTTTGCTTGTGTTTTTGGACTGCCGGTAGTAGCACTGCCATTCTGGGTCCCTTTATGTTCAAGTTTTGCTTGCCTCTTTGGACTGCCGGTAGCGGCACTGCGATTTTGGGTCCCTCATGTGTTTAAGTGTTGCTTGCCTTTTTGAACTGTCAGTACCGGCACTGCCATTTTGGGTCCCTTTGTGTTCAAGTTCTGCTTGTGTTTTTGGACTGCCAGTACCGGTACTGCCATTTTGAGTCCCTTAGGTGTGCAGGTTTTGCTAGTGTTTTTGGACTGCCGGTACCTACACTGCCATTTTGGGTCTCCTTGTGTTCAAGTTTTGCTTGCCTTTTTGGATTGCCGGTAGCGGCACTGTGATTTTGGGTCCCTCATGTGTTTAAGTGTTGCTTGCCTTTTTGGACTGCCGGTACCGGCACTGTCATTTTGGGTCCCTTTGTGTTCAAGTTCTGCTTGTGTTTTTGGACTGCCGGTACCGGCAATGCAATTTTGGCTCCCTCAGGTGTTCAAGTTCTGCTTGCCTTTTTGGACTTCCAGTATTTTAAAAATAACACAATCGGTTTATGTCAAGTTTTATTTTTAGTTCAAAAAGTGATACCTCAAACATGATTTTCCAAAATAGGTAGATTCAAATAATCGAAACCATACCACCTCATTGGGCATGTTATTCCAATTTCATTACTCCCTCCGTCCCAAAATTATTGTCCTAGTTTTTGGCAAATTTGTTTCTGCAATATTTGTCTTGTGTTTTATATTTAAAACGTGAGCTTTGTCCACTTCAAATAGGGCGGACGACAAGAGTGACACAAAACTACATGCTACTATTGAAGATAGACTATTTTTCGAGTACTGAGACAGTTTTTTTGGTAAAAAAATGTGTTAAATTAAAACACGCCAAAAACTAGGACAATAATTTTGGGACGGAGGGAGTCATAATTACTGTCGTTAACTGATGCCAGAATATGGTATTGTAATTGATTCTCAGCTAATCTCAAGGACAAACTGACAAAACTGTGATATGAGTTAAGGTAATGTACACTGTGTACACCACTTAATATTAACCTCAAAGAGCATGGTTTGTATTATTAGACTTCTCAGCATAGTTGAAAGATAGTTGAAATATATTTAAAGGATCATGGTTTGTATTATTAGACTTCTGCCAGTAGTTGAAAGATAATCCAATCTGAGCACCCAATCTAGGCACTCGGGCATCCAGTCTGAACACACCAAGCTTCCAATCTGAGCATGAGAACTTTCCCCGTGTCCTTGCGCTTGAGTGTCCTCGTGAAACGCATGAGCTCTGACCCCGCATGAGCTGCCCTCGCATGAGTACTGCCGGTACCGGCACTGCTTTGGTTGACTGCATCTTGATCTTTACAACACCTTGATTTTGCACTGCCGGTACCGGCACTGGTTTTGCTCTCTTTGATTTGTGTTTGCGGGTGAAGGCTGTTGCATACGAGTTGGGTGTGTCCAACACCATGTGCAATTTCCGCCACTTCATGGCCACTTCAGATTTTGATTTCAAGCTCTTTAGGTGACCTCGTTTGTTCTTGATTTTAGTCTGCCGGTACCAGCACTTTTTTTTCACTGCGACTTAGTCATCGAATTTCTTGTGATGCACTCTCAGATCCGGAATTCTCGCTCAATGAATATGTCGATATGAACTCAGCTCTCTTCAATCACGAGTATCACGGAATTCTTGTTGCTCTCAGACTCGTGGCTACTTAAGTTTTGGATCGAACAGTCTTTCGCTCCACCGTGGAATGCTTAGATTTGGCCATATCATGAAGACATTTTGAGTCGTAGAAAGTTGTGCGGATACCGGCAGTTAATAATCTGGGGTTTCTGAATCCAATGCAAAGGTTCATGACAGTGTGGGTTCTTCATCATCCGAGCAAGGTTTGATTGTGTACACAAGTTATAGAACCAAAAGTAGGGATTGAATGTTGAATATGACGCACTATATATGCAATGCCGGTACCGGCACTAGATCTGCTTGGGGTTCGTAGGTGACATGGTTGAAATCCGGTGCTAAGTATGTTCACAGTACCAAAAAAATTCTACTTATGTTGAAGAAAGCAATTATGCTTGTACCTTGCAGGATCAGTCCTTTGATGACCCTCAATTCTTCACAAATTTCATCAAAGTTTGGCCGGATATGGAAATTTCCATTCCAACATCTTTTAATCAAATACCCCAACCAAGGAGGATACTCTTCCTTTTAAAAATATGGTCTCGTATCGTTTGCCTTCACTTTCTTCTTCATTTCCTCGACATTGCCTAGGTCCAGAAAAGCTCTTCCAAGCTTTGAGTTTGCAGTAATGGGAGGAGTGGCCGGGTCCTTCGGTACCTTCAGTGTGCACATGAGTTTCATGTTGGCCAGCTTGAACTTGAGCACAGGGTTTCTTTCCGCCTTTGAGCACAACCTTTGAACTTGAGCACAGGGTTTCTTTCCGCAGCCGGGGGTACTACCGGTACCGGCAGTTGATCTAATACTCTGTTCAACAGCACGTGTTCACGATTTTGTCATTAAATTTATGCTCAGCTTTGGAGCTCCTAGGGGTAGAGGGATGATGAAATCATGTTTATAACGTTGGTTTTCAATTGACTGATGTGTTGATAGACAGTTGTGCATTGTCAATTAACTCTCCATTTTGTGCATGCAGGAGTGATAAGCTTTAGTCTTACACGCACTGTCGTCCCATTAGCTGCACACAAAGGCTTCACAGGTACAAATGCAACATTCATCATTGAACCTGGTGATATAAAATTTGGCCTCATTTGAGGGTACATTCACAGTAACACGACCCAACTCCGCCCAGTTATAACGACTCTTGATGAGTGCTTAGAAAATAATATCTTCAATTTACGTAGATATTAGAAAAATTTAAGGACATTTTGCAACATATTTTGAACATTTTAGCACATTTTAGTCGTTATTAACGACTGGTTACGACCATATTTTAGTCGTTTTGGAGTACCGATAACTTCCCAAACATTGTCAAACTTTAGTATATTATATAATGACATATATTATATGTAGTTACTAATTTATATTGCATTATCAATTCATATGATAAGATTGTTGCTTAACAATGCGTTAAATTAATCACTGGTTACAGTTTCCTTGGGTCGTGTTACTGTGAATGTACCCTTGAATCTTATCTTTCACAACATCATTTTCAACTAATGTGGAGGTCTGTTGGTTCGTTTCATTTGCTCAGAGCTTGGTAGGATTATGGAGTCTTTAGAATTGCCGATTTCAGGAAGCGAAGTGGAATGTCAAATTCATCACATTTTGAAGAGGGACCATTCAAACTTCAATCTGATAAACATTTCATCCTCTGTTGTGAAGGTGCTTCTATCCGTGCAGCCAGGGCCTGCAATCGTCACATTGTAGCTCTTGAAAGTGATTCAAAGCTATTTAACGAGGTCTTAAAACCACTCGTAGCTCCCCAAATTTGTACAACTCCACCTCTCACTACTCCAATCCAGCTCGATGATGACGATGAAGACACATTTCCTGACGAGCCCTTTGACAAAATATGTGAGTAAGTTTCATTGGTCAAGTAATGCAAATTGCAAGTACAAGTTATTACATCTACATGTGCATGATGTTTTCTAATATTTGATGTCCCCTTATTTGCAGTTTGACAAGTCTGTCTCCAATAAAACGGCGCCATTTGATTCGTAAACGTGCGTTCCAGAGTTTGCTCACTCCTGACAGTTCTCCTCAAGGATTGCCAGTATACGCCAAGACATTGGCAACAGCCTTTGGCAATGCTAGTTCGGATAGTTCCTCTAACTCTTCCACACCGCATCGACTATATGATCCACGAGTGCTTTCATATTTTGATGTGAGTGCTATTGAATGTGATGGAGAATCAATTTGATTGTATGGCTTGAATGCTTTGTATTTACAAAGCATTTGAAAGTTTATAATGATCTTGAATGCATTGCCTTTACATAACCGTGAATGTTTATAATGATCTTGAATGCTTACTCTTTACAATTCTTTTGATAATTTATAATGCTTTGTCTTTACAATTCTTTTAAAAGTTTATAATGATCTTGAATGCTTTGTATTTACAAATCATTTGAAAGTTTATAATGATCTTGACTGCATTGTCTTTACATAACCTTGAAAGTTTATAATGATCTTGAATACATTGTCTTTACATAACCTTGAAAGTTTATAATGATCTTGAATACATTGTCTTTACATGACCTTGAAAGTTTATAATGATCTTGAATACATTGTCTTTACATGACCTTGAAAGTTTATAATGATCTTGAATGCTTTGTCTTTACAAATCCTTTGAATGTTACAATGACTTTGATTGCTTTGGCACTTTCTATGATTTGAATGTTTTAAATGTCATTGTATGCTTTGGTGATATTCAATAACTTGATCGGTGTCCATGGAGACCCTAAACCATTTGAATGTTTTAAGAGATTTAAATGTTTTGACACATTTGAATGTGTAGCCTCAAATTAAGGCATCAATGATTTAGGCATCAATGTTCTGAATGCCATACATTATTGTTGAATGGGATTAATTATTCAAATTCTTTGAATGTTTTCATTGTTTTGAAGCTACTTAATTCCCTAAACTACGCGCAAACAGACTCTTCAAACCACGGCTATAGGTCATTTTATTGAAACCATTAACTACAAATATTCATTTATTACACCCTAAATCCGCCGTAATAGGAGGTGCTTCAAAATTCAAAACCTTGAATTTTTTCCAAAATCTCTGCTCACTGCTCACCGCTCACTGCTCACTGCTCACATACTAGCATTTCCCACGCCACGGGTGGCGCCACATCACGAGCGCCACGCCGTGCGTGGGCTGCCCAGTGGCACCCTAAACCCTTCACCGTCACGCCGTGGGCTCGTACTCCTAGAGCTCGTGACCATGGAGCGAGTGACGCCAGCCTTAGAGCGCGGCTCGTGACTCGTTTGGCCCCAGCAGTCGTGGTGTGTTCGTCGTGATCTTGTTGAAATGTGGGGTGAGAGGGGGCGCCACGAGTGCGTGGCCGAGCTCTCATGGTCGCAGTGGTGTCACGTTTCGTGGGAGTGTGGGATAGGCGTCGGGACCAACGGCAAAGGCTGGGGGTCCGAGAACACGCCACGGGTGGCACCACGTTACCACCGCCACGCCGTGCGTGGGCTGTCCAGTGGCACCCTAAACCCTTAACCGTCACGCCATGGGCTCGTACTCCTAGAGCTCGTGACCTTGGAGCGAGTGACGCGAACCTTAGAGCGCGGCTCGTGACTCGTTTGGCCCCAGCAGTCGTGGTGTGTTCGTCGTGATCTTGTTGAATTGTGGGGTGGGAAGGGGCGCCACGAGTGCGTGGCCGAGCTCTGAGGGTGGCAGTGGTGTCACATTTCGTGGGAGCGTGGGGGTCCAGAGATCCGCCAAAGCCTGGGGGTCCGGGTATACGCCACGCCTTGTGCCTCACAGAGTGGGCTCGTACTCGTAGCTTTTGTGACCATGCAGCAAGCAATTGGAGCCTTAGAGCGCGGCTCGTGTCACATGTGGGTCCGGCCATGGTGCCTTGTCGTGTTCTTGTTGTATTGTGGTGCTTTTGTGATGTTTGTGATCCATGATTTACACTTAGTGCCAATGGCTAATAGTGCGGGGTCACGGTTTTAATTATGGATGTTTGATTATATCTGCACTCGTATGAATGGTGGAAATTATGCGCCGTGGCGTGTTATTGATTACCAGAGCGGCAGGACTTGTCACCTAACAACACGAAGCATCTTGGACATGGAAAATCGTCCATGTCTTGGAAACACACTGGCAAATCGTCCATGTCCTAGCAAGGGAATGTCGAACTAGATGTTAGGATATTTTGGGTTCTTGACGACATATAGTCTGATTTGGTCTCGTCTGAGGGATGACCATAGATGTAGTCATAGAAATAAGTTAATAACCATTCTGATACTAATCTAACGTTGTGTACATCATTGTGTTTGGGATGCAGCATCCAATGACACCCGAGTACGTTTCTGATGATGCTGAGGAGGGAAATGATGCAGCTCAACCGCCGATTGGAGATGATGAAGAGGAGGACGATGTAGACACCCCAATCATGCACACAGGCGATGGAGTTTGTGAAGATGATATTCGGCGTGCTCAAAAGATGAACACAGTGGCGGCTCTTGCTGCCCTTCGATTGCAACCAGCTAACATTTCACGCCACATGATCCCTCTTTGCAGACTTGTTGTTATGCCAATAGTAAGGCCTACGTTGCAATGCGATCTTATCAAACTTGAGCAGGAATTTGTGCACGGCTATCGTGAGGGTGCTTGTGTTTTTTATGTCTCCCTCACGAATGAACAAGGCCTTGGGGAGCATGTCACAGAGAAGCACCAAAGCGAATGGGGACCAATTTGGCTACGTGAGAGCGACAAGTTCGATGAATACTTGGACTCCCACGACTCCATGCGATTCATGAAGGGTATAATGTTTTTCATTTGTGATCAAAATCATCGCCGTATAGCATGGATGAATCACATCACGAGGCTTTACAATGATGTTCAATCCTGACATTACTCTGTGGACACTATCATACTGGAGACGAAAGGTCGAATTGGTGTGCTCATGAACGTCATGAACGATATTAACAAGTGAGTATAAACCCTTTGTAACTACTTTTTCTTGGAGTAATATTATTTGTTCTTTGTCATTGTACATTCAAAATCTAATCTGTTACCTCTGATTCTTTAATAGGCAGACAGAGTTTTCCCACGTGAAAACAAATTTGGTACATCAACTCTACTAAGTTCGAAAGTTTGGAACTATGCCATTGGACCACTTTTCTGAACTTCTGAGTCGTGAGGAATTGGAAAAGTGCCGTAATTCGATTAAGAGAGGCTGGTGTTCATTGCAAGCAGACGTTATTACTGCGCTCATGTTTCGGGTATTTTCTTTAACTCTATTTCAAGCTTGAATTTAAGAATTATTTTCAATAATTGTAGAACATTTTTTTAATTGTTTCTCTAATCATTATGTGTTGACAGCAAGAGATTGCCGGCGTTGGAGACACGGCCGTGCTCGTATATCGAGAGGAAACCAAACCAGAGGATGTCACACGAGAGGGCATTGCAGCTGCCATGAAGCAAGGCATCAAAGAGAAGACCACCAAGCTAATGGTTAAGTTGGGCAAGATGACGGCCGTTGCCAACCCTGCACATGGACCAGAATTGTTGGAGGAGGTATAATACTGTGTTACTAGTTCCTTGACAATTGATATTCTACCATCGTTATTTTTTAAAGAATCTCACTTTCATTGTATTTGTAGATTGAACGTCATTGGAGTATGAATGCATCAGAGTTGGAACTCACACTTGATAAACTTCAGCTCATTGCCACAACCGCCGTTCCTGCTCATCACAAGCTAAGATGGTTGAAATGGTGGAATTCATCAGTGCACACTAGGGAGGTGGTGCGATTTCCATTGAAACGAGTGAACGATGAACGTCTAAATTCCTTTATACTAAGAGCTGCATGGTGGGCAGGGGTGAGTGTATCAATGAACTTATCTTATTATTTATTTTGCATCCATCACTTGATTTCTATACACTTATGTCTTCCTAATGTTATAACTCTATTTTTCTAGATTGAGGATGCAGCTGTGGAACTGTTCGAGAATATCGTCCATAAAGACAACGTACCGTTCAACATGGATGTTCCAACCGAACCGAAGTCCATTTCGAAGTTCATTGACTCTTGGCGAGTGAAGCTTTGGGACAAGGGATTTTCAACAGTCTTCAAGGAAGCCGACCACTTCAAGAAATCGGATTCATTCACGGACTTCAAGGGTAGCGATCTCGTTGTCAAACGTGTGGTCTATAGGTATTACTTTTTCATTTTAAATTGGAAAATACTTTCTTTCCTACATCGTAATGTCCTTCAATGTTTGTATCTACTTTAATGTGCGATGAACTAATTTGCATCGCTACAAGTATTTCAAGCATGAGCTCCTCGCGAAAAAGGCAATTGCCAAGGCCGACCTTCCCATCTTCTTAGACAATTGGATGGATCGTAATTCCGAGTTGTGCATGTTTTCTTTGCCACAGCTGAAGACGTGGACAAGCACCCATCTCAAGGGGGTTGGATGGTATTTGGACAGTGTCTTGGGGTACGTTCATGCAGATGAGAAGGATCTTAGATCCTCGGCTGAGACTGCCGATAAACCTGCCTTGCTGGATGGTGAGTTGGAGAACCTTGACGAAGAAGCACGGCTTAAACTCATTGCCAAAGTTGAAGCTGAAGACAAGAAGAAGGCAATGAAGATTACTCAACAACAAGAGAAGGTTGCCGCTCGTATCCAAGCAAAGATCGACAAGGCAGCTGAGAAGATTGCCAAGAAGGAAGAGAAGAAGAAAAATCCAAAGGTACAAGAAGTCCCAAAGCCTTCTTCTTCTAGTGTTGTTGATGCAGAATCTCAGCATCAGAGCCAGGAGCAGCGGGGTATTAAGAGGGATTCTAAGTATTTGGAGCTTTTGCAAGACAAGGCCTTTTGTGGCCAAATTCGTGATGTGGTGGACTTAGGAGAGGACCAGGACATCGATGAGTTGGTACTCAATACATCACTTGCAGCTGCTCTCCCACAGAATGAAGATGACCCTGTTCCAAAGATGTTTGAGGAGATTCAGCGGTTTTTGGATGAGGTATGTTGTTTGACATACTTTTTGGACTCTTTGTACTTCAATTTATTTTGTTGAAGCTTGTCTGGCAGTTTTAATTTACTAACATGTGTATGTTTTTTTTTGTAGCACAAAGCGGACCGCCCACAAGTATTCAAAGGGCAGTCGTGCAAGGATCCATGTGTAGATTTAATTCTTGTGGACATGCCCGAGAACCTACCCGTTCCCACCATCTCAGATCCGCCGGGACAGATTCCACCATGGAACGCAGCTGAGGACGATTGGCTTGATCCAATTTTTGATTTTGCAGACTATTACTTGGTTGATGATGGCGCTATCATCATTGTGCATCTATATAGGCAGTCAACCAAGGCTAACATACTTGATTACGATAATGCAACGGGTTTTACATTGTACAAGGATTGGACTTGCATGAATAGGCTCTATTTGGCATCACCGGTCAACCATCTCAAGACGGTAAATGCTTGTGCACTACCTCTATTTTCAAAATTCAGAATTTTCAAAATTCATTGTTTTGCTATATATATTAGCTAACTCTTTTGGTTCTATATGTTGCAGACTCAACGTTTTGGTATTTACCTTCTGGTTAGTGTGTTGCCCGAGGGTGCTCCTGCACGGTTTGCATTTCGATCTATTCCAGTGCTTGAGGCTATGGGATTAGATGTGGGATGTGATGACATGTTACAGAATTTCACCACCAAGAGTTCACAAAAAATGAATGGAATTAAGCCATGCCGAGGTCCTCGTGAGAAGGATAGTCAGTTCATACAGATGTTGATTGAGGCTTCTAGTCGCCCCAACGATGTTGTCTTGGATTGCACCGCTATGACAGGTTTAGTTTTCTAACATTCTTTCTAAGTATTACTTGGGTTTATTTCTTCTATTATTTGTTTTATCTTTCTATTTGTTTGAATCTCTCTTTCACTTACTTGTGCTAATTGTTATATGTTTTTTTTATCAATGCCTTGTTTTAGGTTCATCATTGTTGGCATGCCGCCGCGTGCAACGCCACATTGTGGCACTGGAAGACGACCAAGAGCTATATGATGGACTGCTTTTTTCTATGCGACGTGTCCGCAAACCCGAACCCGCGCCAATCGTTGCATTATCATCTGCATCAGAGGATCCAGACGCAGTTCCATCAGCGGTCGTTCGAGTGTTGAAGAAATCCCGATTCAGTAAGTAAGTTTGACCCTAAACATTCCAATTCATACTTTGTTTCATAAATTCTTGATCACCTTGTTCTCATGTTCATTTTCTTTTCTTTGTGCAAAAAAATGAAGACCAGGAATTCTACCGTGCAGAGGCCATTTTTTTCTAGGCCAGAGTTTCTTGAGAGCCCACCCAAACCTTTTCAGTTTCCATGCTACATTGAACCTGTTGCACAGGCTCTTGCAGGACATGGAAGTAGGGATCACATTCCAAAGCCAAAGGTGTTGAATTCTGACGCACGTGTATACTTTGATGTTGAGGCTGAGGACTCTGATTGTGATGGTATTAGTTCATCGAGCCGCTCTACATCTAGCTCTTGCTCAGGGTCTATTGCTACCGGTAATTCAAGTGATGATTGAGAGGAACTATGATGTTCTCTCCACATATATGTGTTGCTTTCTATTTTATATTTGTAGTGAGACTAAAAGGGCCACTACTTTGGAGTTTTACATCTATGTTGTACTTCACATTGCTAACCATTCTATTCTCTTCCCTCGTTGATTTGTTCACTCATTTGTTGATGTTGCAATTTTGAATGTTTAATCTCTACACCCTAAACCCTACACCCTCATATTTTCATTATTAATTTGCATAGATGTAGTATGTGAATTAAAACCGATTTCACATTTAAGCTCTAAACCCCTCCAATTAAATGCCATCCGTGTTGTACTCTACTTTGCTAAAACCCTAAACTTTACTATCCAAGCTCATTGATTTGTATACTCTCTCTAAACCCCTATAATTACCCAATGCCTAAACGATACACCCTTCAATCCTAAACCCTAAATTACCCTAAACTATTTGCAAACATGTATGTAAATGGAAAGTTTGCAGTTCAACTATACTCTAAATTCAATACATACTGAATCCACGGCTATAGGTCCCTTACAGAAGAAACGAAAAGAAAACCCTAAATTTTCTAGGCTCTCAGGCTCTTAGGCTCTTACGCTCTCCTCTCTAGGCTCGCATGCTAGCATTCCCGCTCTCATGTATTTTGTCTACGTTTGTCTACTATCTTTCAATTTTTGTCCTTGTAGTTTGTTTACATTTGTCTACTTTGTGATTGATTCTACAGGCGCCTCTATCCACGCTGACCGCAATGTGGACCGCTACATCGCAGCGCTAGAGGAGGACAAGGCTATATTTGATGCGGTCCTTGCTCCTCTCATTCGACCCGCGGTGACGCGTCGGCCTCGCCAACCGAGGGTTGTGATTGGCTTGGATGATATGGACGATGAGGACATTGTAGCGGAGCCAATTGTCAAGAAATCCCGATTCAGTAAGTAAGTCGGTTTATGTTATTTTTTGCATTATTATTTGTAGTTCTTTGCTCGTGGTTTATTTTTCAGTATTTCTAATACTATGGTTTTTATTGCTTTAAGATGCGGCAGACTAAGTGCTCCAATTTACCGACCTTTCTTCTCTAATCCCGAGTTTTTTCCTAGTTCCCCTAAACCCTTCACACTGCCGTCTTATGCAGAAGGAATTGCTAGACAGTTTGCAGAGCAGTATATTTTTGATCGTAGTCCTCGCCCCGTGTTTGTTTCTGCTCGTGTTTTAGAGTTTGTAGATCAGGAGGCAATTGAGTCTGATGGTGAGGCATCCAGTAGTGTTTGTAGTGACATAGAGGAGTCTATGTCCGGATCATCTAGTCCCATGGCATCATTTGAGGCTTCGCCATAGCGCTATACTCTTGAGTATTGTCTTTATTATGTGTTTGTTTACACAATTGGTTTTATTGGATTGTAGTGAGACTAAAAGGGCTACTACCTCTTTCGTTACAATCGTTGTCTACTTGAATTTGGAATCATGGTTTTATCGATTTTCAATCACCCTAATTCAACTATAAGTTATTTTTTAAATTTCTAATACATTGTAATTTTTGATGCTCTTCACGGCGGTGCTCAGGATTTAGGGTTGTGTTGGCTCGTGTTCGTGATGCTTGTGACCTTTTGCTGGATGCCTTGGATTGTCACAGCGTTCGCGTGGGGACTCGATATGGCTTAGTTTGTATAAGCACTTCTCATGCTTGGCGGTCGTCTTGGAACTGGTCTTAGTGTTTGTCATGATCACCCCCCAGCACTTACGTTTGACAGTTACGACCGATGGTCTTCTATCGGCAGCTATAGCTCATCGTCTTGTTGCTCGTTACGGTGCTTGCCTTGATGCTCGTCGCAGAAGTGCTCGTTACTACAGTGCTAACGCCGTCGTCGCTCGTCTTGGTGCCTATCTTGTTGCTCTCACAGCAGGGCTCATCTTGGTGCCCGTCACGGCCTCGAGTGAGTGCTGGTCTTGGTGCACGTGATGGCAGAGCTGGTCTTGGTGCCTGTCTTGAAGCTCTCACGGCAGTGCTCATCTTGGTGCTTGTAATGGCCTCTCATGAGCGTCGGTCTCGGTGCTCGTCATGGTGTCTTCACAGGAGTGTTGGTTTTGGTGCTAGTCACAGCTGAACATGATGGCAGAGCTAGTGTTGGCGTTCGTCTTGTTGCTCTCACGACAGGGCTCACCTTGGTGCTCGTCACGGCCTACCGTGAGTGGTGGTCTCGTGGCACGTGATGGTGCCTTCACATGAGTGCAGGTTTTTGTGCTCATCACGGCTACTCATCATGGCAGAACTGGTGCTGGTGTTCGTCTTGTTGCTCTCATGGCAATGCTCATCTTGGTGCCCGTCAGGGCCTCTCGTGCGTGCTGGTCTCGGTGCTCGTGATGGCAGAGCTAGTCTTGGTGCCTGTCTTGGAGCTCTCATTGCATTGTTCATTTTGGTGCTTGTAATGGCCTCTCGTGAGTATTGGTCTCGGTACTCGTGATGGTGCCCTCACAGGAGTGTTGCTTTTGGTTCTAGTCACGGCTGCTCGTGATGGCAGAGCTAGTGTTGGTTCTTGTCTAGGTAATCTCATGGCAGTGCCCATGTTGGTGCTTGTCTTTGTGCTCTGATGGCAGTGTTGCTCTTCGTGCTGGTCTTGGTGCTCCTAGCTCTGATCGTCTTGTTGCTCTCACGGTAGTGCTGGTATTCGTGGGGTTGGTGCTCTTCTTGGTGTTTGTCAGAGCAGTACTGGTCTTGGTGCTCGACATGGCAGTGCACGTCTTGGTGCTCGTGACTGAAGTCCTCGTCTTGGTGCTCGTCACGGCTGCTCGTGATGGCAGAGCTCGTCTTAGAGCTCGTCTTGGTGCTCTCACGGCAGTGCTGGTCTGGGTGCTCGTCACGGCCCCTTGTGAATGCTAGTCTTGGTGCTCGTGATCGTCATGGTGTCGGCAGTGCTCATTCTGGTGATCGTCATGGTACTCGCCTATTGCTCTTGTGACATTGCTGGTATTGGTGGTCGTGATGGCAGTGCTGGTCTTCGTGCTCGACTTGGTCCTCGTGTTGGTGCTCGTCACGGCAGTGCGCATTTTGGTGCTCGTCACGACAGTACTCGTCTAGGTCCTCGTCACGTTGCTCGCCACGACAGTACTCGTCTTGGTCATCGTCTTAGTGCTCGTCACGGCATTGCTCGTACCCTAAACCCCTTCAAGTCTGAACCGTAAAGCCTAAACTCACAAACGCTAATCATCTTCACCAACAATTTGTTTAAGGATCTCTCAATTCTTTCATATTGCCCCTAAACCGTTCTTCGATAATGCCTAAATCCCAAAGTCCACGGTCATAGGTCCACATAAAAAAAATCCAAAAAATCTAAAAAAATTTGTGGGCTCTCAGGCTCACAGGCTCCCGGGCTCACGCTCCCAAGCTCACATGCTAGCACGCCCAGTTTCTGGGGGGCACTCTCTATCTCCCACTCGCCGTCTCTTTGGCTAGTTGATTGGAGGGTTAACTCTCATGCCGAGTCTGCGGGACTGATCGTGCGTGATGGCGCTGATGGGAGTCACGGCGTGTTTGCATCTGGCAAAAGAGATGGCGAACTGGCAAGTGCACGAAGACGTCCTCCTACTGATGGATGGGCGAGTGGCTGCTTCTGGCATTGTGGTGTCTAGTCCTTTCTGACATGTTGGTGACGACGGCTTTGAATGCGAGATGTTACTCGTTAGAATCTCCACCGTTGAGGCCGACTTTGAAAATACAGTATTGGCGGGGTTCAATTCCTAGAGGCTTGCCGACTGTATCGGCAAGCAAGTTCCTTGGCCAGATGTGGATATTGTACGTGCATCAACTGGCGCTCCGAACTCTGGCGCAGCCTCCAACGATTTCTCGCGATGCTTGAATGCCATCATTGCCGCTGACGCGACAGATGACACCGACGACCTCGCTAGAAATGACGATGGCGGGGACAGTGTCAATGATAGTGAATATGAAGACGATGGGGAGGCCTCCCTGTCCTCTGACAATGAGGAAGAATCAATGATGGACGACGGCCTTCGACGCTTTCCACCTCGAATTCTATGGCGAGGAAAAAAGTGTGTGCTCGAAGGTGACGGTGTAGCCGTAGTAGCCGCAGGCAGAATTCAAGCAAGCATGCCCGAAGAGATATTTTTGGACGCTCTTTTGGGGCACGTCGAGGTTGGAGTTCTTGTGCTCCAGGAGACTAACGCCACCGCGGGAGAGTTGATGTCGCACCGTCGATGGCCCCTCACATCGGTACGCTTGGAAGGGGATAAGGTGCTCGCCACCATCGCCGCTTTCCACAAGGATGATCCGTTAGCAGACGCCGTGGCCAGGCTGAAGCGTGGCGTCCCAAAGGCACCCTACACCTCCAAGACGCGGATGCTGAGAGGCGAGGGTGGACGGCCATCAAAACGTCTCAGACTGTCCGGAGAGGATGTTGCTAGAGAAGTCAGCATGGAAGAGTGTTGCCCGTGGAGCTGCTATCAAATATTCCCGTGGTCCAAGACCATCCAAGTCCGTTCACACTTTTGGGGGAAGTCATTCGACGAGCGCCGAGAGTTTGGAGTCCAGCTATTCGGCCGATTCCGGGTCGTTGATGGGGGGCTACATCCGGAGTAATAACAATGGAAGGGGTGGACATGTGCGAGACTGCTTGCTCGAAAATACTTGGCATAGGACGCGCGACCTTCTACGATTGCAAGCGGAGATATCGACGTGGGATTCGTTCGGACCGTCACGGCAACACTGGGCAGGTTAAGCGTCGACCGAGGACCGTGCAGGCAGAGGGGACGGTACTCTCGATCGTCAATGACACCTGCGACGTCATGCCGGCGACCAGGATGAAGGGAATCAGTGACGAGCAGCAGGACGTCCAGAAGTACCTCTCGGTAGCCTTCACCTGGGAGGTCGTCTGCAAAAAGGTGAACAATGTAAGGTCACGCTCTTCTCTCTTCTGCTTTTAACACTCCATGCCATATGTAAATTGACTTCGCACTACCCTATCGATCCAAGATGTCGTCATCGATGGAGAGGCCTATCCACTGTTGGGATACTCGACTACAGATGGGGCGGTCCCCGCGCCGTGGGAGTGTGCTTGACGGGGATAGCACGTGTCTCCTGACGCCTATTCATAGGGAGCGCTCCCGATCGGTGTACGTGGAGAGCTCTTCCCACTAGGGACGAGGATAGTATGCGCGCGGGGAGCGGAGAGCGGTGAGGGATGAGCGGAGAAATGTGGGGTTTAAACAGAAATTTCAGGTCAACCATGGTCAATGGTACTATAATTAGTAAATATTCAAATATTTAGATATTTTTAGTAACCTATAACCGTGGAATATTTAGTACCTATAACCGTGGAATTGGGTCATTGGAAAATGTTCAAAGCACATGAAAGGCAAACTCAATATACCTATAACCGTGAATCAAAGACCTGAAAACTATTTCAAACAAGATGAAATCATTATTTGGCCATTGTTATACACCATTCAAGCATGTAGAGATAGATTTCCTACATCGATTTTTGTGAAATGAGTGCTAGGTTGTTGATATAGACCATTTACAGTTTAGGGTGCAAAACAGAACAAATTCCATAGATTAGGGTTTAGTATAGAACCGGAGTTTAAGAACTGCAGTAGTGGCCCTTTTAGTCTCACTACTGTTTCATTGACCTAAAGAGTATGCAATTGCAAACAATGGAACTAGGAATAGTGAACTACCCTAAGATGTTTGATGAGTCAACAATCCACTCTGAAGAACTAGCTTAAATTCATTGAAGCTAAGAGTAGGTGCATGTATGAAGGCATCGACTTCAGCACCAAATCAACATATGACGGTGAAGATAAAATACAAATGCTTGCAATAAGTCCATTAACTACGGCCTCCCTTAGCTTTAGTCAACATCTCCTTGAAATAAGGGCAGGAGCAGTTTGGGAATTGCAAAATTGTGAGATGGTATTGCTGAATCGTCGGATGTGTGCCGAAATCCAATGTGACAATGCATCCAAAGGCGGGGACAGGAACCATGTTCACCTTCACTTACTAGCTGCATGAAACCTCCTCACTGGCCGTATCTGAAGTGCCAGAAGGCAAGCCAGAGGTCAAGACGTCGCAAACCATCTTTAGTTGTAGCTCCGGATGACACTCACCAGGCTCGAATAGCGAGATACCGGGTATCAGCATTCGATTGCGTTGAGGCGTTCTTGTATAGCTTGCACAGGAGGCGATGTTGGTCCTGGAGGTTAGCTCGAATGTCAGCCTAGGTTTGCTTCTCCTTGGACTGCACCCAATAGAATAAACAAGTTCGTTCCTTATTCGGCATTGGAATTGATGCATCTCCACTTCCATATACAATGTGTATAGCATTCCAGTTTGCTTATGCACTGTCGGCCATGAAGCCTTTGAAATTTGGATTCTCAACTCCGTGGCGACCGAGGACGGCGTTAAGATTCTTCCAGACGACCATTTAGGCAGCAACATCGCAAAGTGCGATGGTCATGACATGACAATAAGTGGGGTTGTAGATGTGGCAGCCTATGGTGGTCTACTTTTGACCCTTTTAACATGGTCAGACATAAGCTATGCGTTTTGGAGGTCTCCACTAGGTTGCATGCGCTGGACGAGATCAAGTCTGCTACCCGCCCAACTTCAGACATTTTGAACACAAAGACTTTGTCTGACTCCAATCCTTGATTGGGGAACTTGTTCTCTTGGACAAAGGACCACTTACTCAAGCCGCCAAGCTTCGTGATGCTGTCCATAGCTCTAAACCTGCGAAAGTATTTGAAGTCGATTACTTTATTGCAAATACAAGCCAAAGTGAGCTCCTTACATCTATTGAAGAGTGAAAAGAGCTAATTGAGCTCTGGTGTCTTTGATTGCACACTTTCAGCAACAACGAGCATGTCCCCAACTATCTCCTTTGTAGCCTCCAAAACAATGGCAGAGTTGGTTGCAGTAGAAGTTCGCTGCACTTGTTCCTCGACTAAGCTCTCGCCTCTTGCAATATCGTCACGATAAGCACCGATCTTGACGGGGTGGTTGTGATTGCCAAAATGAACATAAGCTCTGGTCATGTTTTCTTTAGCTAGAACATAATAGATTTTGGCATTGCAGGTTGCAAGACACTAAGGAAGAACCTTACAGCATTTTCAAACCAAAGTGGATCCTTTAGGAGGATTATATCCTACGTCAAAAACGAAAGAGGAGACTCCATCCCACTCAATTTCATTAACAGCGGCCGTCCGATGCACAAAAGTTTGAAAATCACATTCGACATTCTCACATTGTAGATGACCACAGTAAGACGAGGTACGGAAGATCAAACCTAAATTGTTCACAATGATTGACGTGTGGATACAAGTCCAAGCCTGCCCGTCATAGTGTTTGTCCATTCCATAGAGTTGCGTTGCTCTGCAGTTGGAAAATCATTATGGGATTTAGGAGTCCATAATTGCGACTGCAAATTCAAACCTTGTCAACTGTTTTTTAGAATTGTCAAATCATTGAGTTCTGAATTATTGAGCGAGAAGGATATCTGGAGTATGCGCTCGGGGAGATCACACCCCCTTACGTTTAATAACCACGTGCGATCAAAATTTGCTACCCTGTATTATATGCCTTAGATAATTTTAATAATTATGATATTTTTTCTACATATAAATAATCATTGATAATATCTTATGTATATTTTTTTGAATTTTTTGGTCATTTTCATTTTTTGTAGTAATGTTTTTAGTTCGATTCTGCGTCGATCTAGTTAAAAACGGTATGTTTTATGAAAAAAACAAATCATTAAATTTGATTACCATTTTTTACTATGAAATAGATAGTGATTTTATCTACTCATGAAAAAAAATTGATAAAATTTTGATTCATTTTGGTGGTCCTTTATGTAAAACGTAGATTTTGTTTTATCCCACGTGGTGTTCAACTTGACAATGGAATGCACTCCCCGAGAGTATGCATCAATTCTGAATTTTACTTTTAACTTTGAATATGGTAGCCAAAGAACGCCAAGTTGTTGATTGACAGCCTAGAATGAAGTTCTGTAATATATACTTATAGAAGTGTTTACCTAAGAGTAGTGTATATTGCTTATGTCTGGAGTATTAGAATAGCGTTGGACCTTGCAAGCGCATGGAGATGAGGGAGAGAAGGTAGAAGAAGATGAGAAGGAAGAGAAAGGAACTATATTTTAGTAGCTCAAAAACTCTAAGGAGAACTTGAATGTTGAGAAAGGAAAAAATAGATGCCGTGGGTGTGGGCCGAGATGAGCAAACAGGAAGTTCACCCCCAGCTTTGGTATTGATTTCAATTGCAGAGAGCCACAGATTAGGGGAGCAACTACGTCTTGGTGAAAGCGAAGAAGACAACATGGAATCCTGTAACTTAGAGAACACAGTAAGTACTAACATATAGTATCAATTGTGAATTTTTCAGGGATTTGAGTAAGGAACTTTGTGGACATATTAGAATTAACTCTACATGAAGCCTGCGACAACTTGTTGTACCCAAGGCTATAGTAGTGAAGACAACGCAATAGTTACTGTATGGACTCCAATATAGGGTAGGTTGTACCAATGCGATGTAGCACCAATGCAAAATTCCTATGGCGGAATCGTGTCTTATGTAGAATCCTTAAGACTCTATTGTCGAGCACTTTAAGTACCTGTTCTAGTCGTGCAAGTGGCGGACTTGGAGGTCGAGGGTTCACTGTTTGGGATGGCTTCAAAGCAGCAGATGGAGGTGGAGAACATCGGTTAGGGGAGGGAAGATGACTAGATGGAAACAAAGTGCAATGAGGATGAAGGTAAGCCTTCGGGTCTTGTTTCACCTTCCTCAATAGCTAGATTTTTGAGTATTTGGGCATTCAGATTCTGGAGTTTCAAGCTCTTGAGTTTCAAGTTCTGAGTGCTGGCTCTGACCTCATGGGTCAAGCTTATGAGCTTCTGAGGGTTTCAAGTTCTGAGAGGTGACCATGTTTTGCTCGCCTTTTTGGTCTGCGATTACCGGTACTGTGCTTAGGGTTTCCTCCGCTTTTCAAGTTTTGCTCGCGCATTTGGTCTGTCAGTACCGGCACTACGATTTTGGTTTCCTCAAGTGTTCAAATTTTACTCGCGCTTTTGGTTTGCCGGTACCGGCACTGCGATTTTGGTTTCCTCAAGTGTTCAAGTTTTGCTTGCGCTTTAGGTCTGCCGGTACGGGCACTGCGATTTTGGTTTCCTCCAATGTTCAAGTTTTGCTCGCGCTTTTGGTCTGCCGGTACCGGCACTACAATTTTGGTTTCCTCAAGTGTTCAAGTTTTGCTCACGCTTTAGGTTTGCCGGTACGGGCACTGCGATTTTGGTTTCCTCAAGTGTTCAAATTTTACTCGCGCTTTAGGTCTGCCGATACGGACACTGCGATTTTGGTTTCCTCCAATGTTCAAGTTTTGCTCGCGCTTTTGGTCTGCCGGTACCGGCACTACAATTTTGGTTTCCTCAAGTGTTCAAGTTTTGCTCGCGCTTTAGGTCTGCCGGTACCGGCACTCCGATTTTAGTTTCCTCAAGTGTTCAAGTTTTGCTCACGCATTTGGTCTGCCGGTACCGGCACTGCGATTTCGGTTTCCTCAGGTGTTCAAGTTTTGCTCGCGCTTTAGGACTGCCGGTACCAGCACTACGATTTTGTTTTCCTCCAATGTTCAAGTTCTGCTCGCGCTTTTGGTCTGCCGGTACCGGCACTACGATTTTGTTTTCCTCCAATGTTCAAGTTCTGCTTGCGCTTTTGGTCTGCCGGTACCGGCACTACGATTTTGGTTTCCTCAAGTGTTCAAGTTTTGCTCATGCTTTTGGTCTGCCGGTATCGACACTACGATTTTGGCTTCTTCCTATCGACAATGTTATTAAAAATAGCCTGGCCAGCATAAATTGAACTAAAAAGTATAAATACACATACATATGTAACCTCGAGCAGAATCAAACTAGAGAATTCTCAATCTAGTCATGGCCACTTCGAGACCCCAATCGGACTGCCGGTACCGGCACTCCTTTATCCACAATATCAAGGGCGCAAAATATACCATTAGAAAGGTATTCTCAAGACCTTTCCAACGGTATATTACACGCCCCAAGATTCAAAAAATTGCAGTCGCTACACCAAAAAGAAACTCTAGCAAAATCAAACTAGAGAATTTTCAATCTTGTCACGGCCGCTTGGGGACCCCAAACAGACTGCCGGTACCGGCAGTCCTTTTTTCACAATTTCAAGGGCGCATAATATACCATTGGAAACGTATTCTCAAGACCTTTCCAACAGTATATTACACGCTCCAAGATTCGAAAAATTGCAGTCGCTGCACCAAAAAGAAACTCTAGCAAAATCAAACTAGAGAATTTTCAATCTTGTCACGGCCGCTTGGGAACCCCAAACAGACTGCCGGTACCGGCAGTCCTTTTTTCACAATTTCAAGGGCGCATAATATACCATTGGAAAGGTATTCTCAAGACCTTTTCAACGGTATATTACACGCCCCAAGATTCGAAAAATTGCAGTCGCTACACCAAAAAGAAACTCTAGCAGAATCAAACTAGAGAATTTTCAATCTTATCACGGCCGCTTGGGGACCCCAAACGAACTGCCGGTACTGGCAGTCCTTTTTCCACAATTTCAAGGGCGCATAACATACCATGGGAAAGGTATTCTCAAGACCTTTTCAACGGTATATTACACGCCCCAAGATTCGAAAAATTGCAGTCGCTACACTAAAAAGAAACTCTAGCAGAATCAAACTTAAGAATTTTCAATTTTGTCATGGCCTCTTCGGGACCCAATACGGACTGCCGGTACCGGCAGTCCTTTATTCACAATTTGAAGGGCGCATAACATACCATTGGAAAGGTATTCTCAAGACCTTTCCAACGGTATATTACACGCTTCAAGATTTAAAAATCGTAGTCCCTTCGTCGCTAAAAAACTCCAGCAGCATTAAACTTGAAAATTCTCAATCCTGTCATGGCAACTTCGGGACCCCATTCGGTTGTGACTGACCTTTCAGATTTTTGTAGAGAATAGTTTCTTTTTTTTAGATCAATTTTAAAAACCCTGTAATAAAGATCAGGTGTCTACGTTGTGCTTCGCAAGGACCCCTGCTCACCTCATTCCGTGCCGGCTACCCTTCAAATAGGGTGTTTAAGTCTGTAGAACAAAATTTCAAGATTTTAGAATAAATTTTAAGAACCGAGTGGTAGAGAACAGGGTGTCTAGTTTGTGCTTGAGATGGCCCCCGCCCCCACCCTAGCGGGTACCAGCTACCCTCCAAACATAGTGGTTGAGTTTGTAGAAAAACATTTCAAATTTTCAGAATCAATTTTTAGAACCGTGTGTTAATGATCAGGGTATCTAGTTTGTGTTTGACAAGGGCCCCTCCCACCCCAGCCGGTGCTAGCTACCCTCGAAACAGTGTGTTTGAGTTTGTAGAGAAAAAATTTCAAATTTTTTGAATCAATTTTAAGAACCATGTGGTAAAGATCAATGGGTCCAGTTTGTGCATGACATGGCCCCCCCACACGCCAGTGAATGAGAACTCAGTGTCTTGTTTGTGATGGCTACCCTCCAAACAATTTGTTTGAGTTTATGAAAAAAAATCTCAAAATTTTGAAACCAATGTGAGAGATCAGGGTGTCTAGTTTGTGCATCATATGGGCCCCTCCTACTCGAGCCGGTGCCAACTACCATCCAAGTAGTGTGTTTGAGTTTGTAGAAAAAAATTTGAATTTTTAGAATTAAGTTTATGAACAGAGTGTTTGAGAACAATGTCTAGTTTGTGCTTGACAAGGGCAGCCCTACCCCAGCCCGTGCTGGCTACTCTCTATTTATAGTGTTTGAGTTTCCATCATATATTTTTATAATCATGCTTTAGATATCATAACAACTCACATCAAGTGATTTTGTAAAAACTTCAAGAATGGATGCGGATGGTGATTCTCAAGAAAATGAAGATGACATTGAAGGTGCTCATTCATTCCTCATAATTTTGCTCTTTACATGTCATGATTTGACCATTGAAACACTAAATTTTGTGACTATATTTTGTTGAAGTTGACTTTTTGGGCCTAAAAGAAAGTACACAAGGAGGACGGCTAAGTGAGCGAGATGTTCATTCCTAGCTCAATTCCATTTTGTTGAGTGAGACTGCAAACACAAGATCTCGAATTGAATGTCTTCGATTCCAACCCTATCAAAAATCTAGGTTGCTCATTCATCTTTGTAGAATGGTATGCCTTCTTGTTGTGAGATCTTTTTTCAAGAATGACATTATGAAACTGACTTCACATTTTATAAAGACTGGATATTTAGAAGGCAACGGTGTTTTCTATGAGGCCATTGAAGATAACAAAGGTATTTAAGACTAAACTTGTTACTCCAAAGATTACATCTATGAAGAGTCCATTCTCCACGAAATCAATTGGTACAATTTCTATGACTCAAAGTTTGATATGGTCATGTTGCATTTCATCCTCTCAAACCGATACATGTTCTAATTTAATTGTTTCTACAGGAGAAACAAGAAGTTCCATGTCACTTCAAACCTTGTGCACCGACCCTATCGAGTTCGTAACATTGGTTCCCAACGTCTCTCATATTTCCAGTCTTTGGTGTCACCAGAAGAGCTTTGATTGTCTGAGATAATGGAGAAAGGTCCTAAGACTAATACTTGGTTCACACTAGCCGTCGACTCTCTAAGTGGTCTTTTCAATCAGGTATACCACTCTTTCTCAATACAACTTTTTTTTATCCTATTTTGGTTTCATTATCTTAGCAAATCTCCATGAGTTTTGTTGTATTTTAAATGCAACAAGAGATTAAAGAAGTCGTTGCTATTGCTCTAAGGAAGTTCTATAAGAAGTATCCCAACCCAGAAGATTGGACCGCCAAAAGACTTCATGAGTTTGTAAACAAAGTTGTGAAGAAAACCAAAGTTCACTATAAGAGCGAGTTGAAGAAGATGTTTTTTGCTGTTGATCCAGTTAACACTTCATCCTTCCTTGATGAAGTGAAATCTCACTATGAATGTCATGATGAAGAATCAGAGATGAAAATTGAGAAGCTGTGGATGCTTGGCACATACGCCATAGATCTTTCAATGAAGGTTCTCTGGTTTGAACATTGAAATCAACCTCTTGTTCTTTGAGTTCAACTCAGATTTCCCAAGCTTGGATTTAGTGATGACTTGTTCTTAGTCTGGCTTCATGAAGCTACTTGGTGGTCTCATGTACGTACCTTAATTTCTTTGCAATCTGATTTGATACAATGATTGTAGAATTGTGCATTGAATAACTTATCACACATTGTTATCATTTCATTTCGTCCTTCTCACAGTCTAGTTATCTCTTCTGCAGTTGATCGTTGAAGTTGGGGTCATTTTTAAGGGCATTATTCGTGATCAAAAAGCCACCATCAATTACCACCCAAACGAAGGTGATGCGATTCCCACTATCCTTGACTACATCAAGCAGGTGCAAATTTCCCTCTAGAACACTGCCTTTACAGAGAATTTGTTGTTGATAAGGGCATCAACAAGAACTATCAAATTGAGAAGCAGTGCCTTTTCAAGCCTACTTTGCACCGTGTTTTATATCGATATTTCAAGCACGTTGTATTCCCCGCAAAAGCCATTTCTAGATCCCCTCCTGTCTCGCCTCTTGTCTTTGTGAATTACCTTAATCAAGAAAGGAAGGACTTTGTGCTCATTGAGAAGATCATTGAAAGCTTGGGATGAATGGGAACTATTTTTGTTGAATGGGATGAAAATTTCAAATGCTTTGAATGTTTTCATTGTTTTGAAGCTTTTGAATGTTTTTACTACGCGGGAACAAATCCTTTAAGGCGCGGCAATAGGTCCTTGTATTAAACGCATTAACTTAAAATTTTCTTTTATTACACTCTAAAACCACGGTAATAGGAGGTGCTTCAAAAAAAATGGCGGAATTTTTATCCAAAATCTCTGCTCACCGCTCACCGCTCACTGCTCACTGCTCACATAATAGCATTTCCCTCCCCACTAGCATGCGTCTAGGGAGGACTCCCCACTGGGAGTATCCTGAATGTGAACGATGAGCGGCGTGTCTGGAAGGTTCTCTGGAGTTCAAGGATGTCACCGTAACGGGTCTTGTTTTAGCAGGTGAACACCGCAGTTGGTATGGACTATGTCTCGCAGTCAGGGTTGTTCATCATGTCGGTCATGCCGTGTCGTGCCGATTACATCGTATCGGACCCCTCCGGCACAACACGATAGGGTTAACCTAGACTGCAGCTAGTCTTTCACCAAGTAGGGTTAAAACAGTTACCTGTGTGCCACCTTGCAAGCTATACGTGGCTTAAGCAGCACATGTGGCATGTCCACGTAGGACCCCTTGGAAGTCGTGTCCTACATGGCTATGTGGTCTCGGGTAAATTGTTTACCCTCAGTCCGCTTGCTTCACTCCGGACTGCCCCTGCCCTCCGACTGCCATGCCTCCCGACTACCCCCGCTCATGCCGACTACTTCAATCCTACGGCTTGGATCCACCCACCCCTGCCGACTGCCCCAATCCAACGGCCCCTCTCCGACTGCCCCAACCCATTTGCCCCTCATCCCATATGCCCCTCCCCGTCTTCCCTCTTTGTCGTCTGTCATGTTCTCTCTACCTTTGTCTATCCCGACTGCCTAGTCCGACTGCCCCGACTGCCTCTAGTTTTTACCCTTTTTTATTATTCAATTGCCTTTTCGACTCCTGACCGCCTAGTCCGACTACCCCGACTGCCTAGTCCAACTGCCCCGACTTCCTAGTCCGACTGCCCTGACTGCCTCTACTTTTTACCCTTTATTATTATTCAATTGCCTTTTTAACTCCCGACCGCCTAGTCCGACTGCCCTATCTACCTATCCCGACTGCGTCTAGCCCGACTGCCTTTTTTCAACTCCCCAATGCTTCTAATCTAATTTCTCGGACTCCTCATATTCCAGTTGTCCCTTCAACTCCCAACTGCCTCTAGGTGTTTTTGAACTAATGCACAAATTTTCGCAATTTAATTCCCAATATTCAAATTGATACAAATTTTCAAAGTGACTGCCTCTAACCAACTATCCCTTTTCAACTCCGACTGCCTTTAGCTAAATGCCTCCGACTGCCCCCCTTCAACTATGCTTCTAGCCCAATTGTTTACCACATTATTTGTAGATTGTTTGGTTGAATTTTTCTGACACAAATAATTATTGCATTAATCACTTCAAATAATGTTTTGTTTGACCAACCATGAAAATGTTCAGTTTGATTAATTTGACATGGGCCTTGGTCCTTGTTACCATAGTCACAATCATGCTTGATTTTAACTAAACCTCTATTATTAAACCCTCCTAAAAAAGGCTCTCAGTACCTCAACAACCTTCACTAAAAATTCTTTTTTTCTAAAGAGAGTTTAGCAATTTTGCTACTTTAACCCCTATAGGATTGAAAAAAAATTAGTGAAAAAAATATTATTTCTTTTGATGTGCCATAGATAAAAATTGAAGTGATATATGGAAGTCTCAACCGTACAATCTTGTAGTATACATGTTGCAGATTGCGTGGATTAGATTCGGAGTCATTTGGCAACATCAATTGCAAGATCATCATCTTTTAGTGTTGAAAGAGGATGCTGAAATTTTCCTAGAAATACTTTAAAGATATTCAATCTCAAAAATCCACAAATGAAAAAATTTAAACTACAAAGTGGTTCAAAATCATCATATAAATACATTTGTACCAAAAAAATCTTTTGGAAAAAAATTGATTTATCTTAAAATGGCCCTAAAAGTGACCCACTTGACCCATAAAGCAAAAAGTGTCCAAAAGAGACATGTGCATTAAATGACTTACAAGCAATTAGAACAACTTGGGCTGAAATGAAAATTTTACTGTAGTAACTAGACTTCAAGGAAAATCCAATGCTACAATTTTAATAGAAACAGACATTGAATGAGGAAGAAACAAGCCCTTGAAGTTCTAGTCTTTATAATTCACAAAATTTGTCCTAAATTAAAACCTGTGTTTTCAAATGATTCCCATAATTTTAATACATCTTGGATTGATACAAAGTTTCTAACATAGAACCTAGACATCATGAGGGGGGTTTTCCAAAATTTCATTAAAACCTAACACTACATGCAAAAGTTACAACTCTCCAAAGATCAAAGTACTCCCAAAAAAAATTAAAATGAACGTTGGCGCAATTAGGGATTAACATGCAGGTGAAAGCATGATATTGTATACAAAAAAGTTGATCAACCAAGTTCAAATTACAATGTTTTGGTCAAAACGGCTATAAAAGAGTATCAAAATTTCTTTTCTATTGGTTCTAATTTCATGGCGCCCTATGTTGTTCTTATAAGTAATTGAATCCAAAGTTTCAAAGTAAGAATCACTTTAAAAAATTACTAAAACTAGAATTCAAAAATGATGTCAATATTCAATTTTGGGAGCAAATTTGATGAACTAAATCATATTTAATATCAACGTGAATTTTATATTCTTTAAGTCCATTGTGTATTTGAGGGCTCCAAACAAAAAGATCTTGAAAAATATATATTTAATGCATTTTCAACTTCATTTATATCAACTTTTCAATTTCGTTCAAAATTACTTTTTCAATTTAGACTACTTCGATGTCATTACAATATACATAAATAATTATTGAAGATGAAATTTTCAATACTCTTTGTCAAGCTTTGTTAAACATCATATCTTTTATTTTATTAGCAAAAACAGGTTTTACAAAAAATAAAATTTTAATGAATTTTTCGACCGTGCATTGTTGCTTTCTCATAGGGATCAATGTTGATTCACTTTACTATGCTTTCATCTATGCTTTGTAGAGATAATCCAGATTCCGAGGATGCTCTTTTTATATTAAAATGTAAAATATATCAAGAATATATACATGCTACATTAAAGCTACTCATACAATACTTGGGTGACACTTAGGTTTCAAGAGTCTATAAATCTCCACTCCATGTAGGAAATCTAGTTTTTATTCCCATTTAAAAGAACAATTGTATCAATCAACTACGCTAAATTTTAAGCATGAATCTAGTTCAAATTAGCAACAAAAATTTGATAAACTTCACAACGTTGTGCATTAAACATCACAAAGGATATCAAAGTTACTCTTGAAAAAACTCTTCATGTCTTTAGAATTTCTATGTAAACATTGCTCTCTCACATTATAAATTTACAATATGCATTTATATCATATGAAACCTATAGACTACGGACTACAGGCAATCGGGAGTTGAAAGGGGGCAGTCAAACAAGAAGCAGTCGGGAGTTGAAAAGGGGCAGTCAAACAAGAAGCAGTCGGGAGTTGAAAAGGGGCAGTCGGGTTAGAGGCAGTCGGGAGTTGAAAGGGGCAGTTGGACTAGAGGCATTCGGGAGTTGCATAGGGAATTGGAAAGGGAGTTCAACAATGAAACTATATACCTAGAGCTTTTAATGTTTTTGTCAGACTATATTAATGATGAATTGACTTAACTTTTGTTTTCTGTCACTTCCAAAATAAGCCCCGTCTGGGGACACACGAAGGGAAACACTACTCATACAAAGGTGGATTCTTGGTTTTGAGCCCAACAACTCCTGAGGAGGCACTCGGACAAGAGGTAGTCGGGAGTTGAAAGGGCAGTCGGGTTAGGGGCAGTCGGACTAGAGGCAGTCAGGAGTTGAATAGGGAATTGAAAAAGGAGTTCAACAATGAAACTATATACCTACTGTAGAGCTTTTAATGTTTTTGTCAGACTATATTAATGATGGATTGACTTAACTTTTGTTTTTTGTCACTTCCAAAATAAGCCCCGTTCGAGGACACACGAAGGGAAACACTACTCATACAAAGGTGGATTCTTGGTTTTGAGCCCAATAGCTCCCTGGCTGCCCATCCGACTGCCGCTCCCGACTGCCCCCACCCCCCGACTGCCTCCATCTGCCCTTTGCCCTTGTAATGTAATCTTGAACTACCCCACCCGACTGCCCAATTTTGCCGACTGCCCCATTTTGCCGACTGCCTAGCATCCGAACAAATGTTTTGAATTCAAAAACCACAAATCCATCTCCATACCACATCTCTCCACTCCAACCTTGCTCAAGAGACACGTCACAATAGAATAACAGGTGTAGAATGAAGAATTTTAAATCCATAATCACGTTGAACAAAAACTATATACCCAAAGCTTTTAATTTTTAAGTCAGACTGAATTAATGATGAATTGACTTAATATTTGTTTTTTGTCACTTCCATAATACGCCTTATCAAAGGGCACATGGAGGGAAACACTACCCAAACAAAGTTGGATTCTTGGTTTTGGGCCAGCAACTCTCCGTCTGCCACTCCCGACTCCCGACTGCCCTGCCACTCCCGACTGCCTAGCATCCGTACATCACCAATTAGAAAACCAAAAGTCCCTCTTCATACAATATCTCTCCATAGAGCATCCTAGAAGGCATATTATATAATCTATTAAGCTATGGATATAATTATATCGATTTTTAATATAAAACACATGTGTCATATCATTTGAATGATGGTAGAACATCCTGGAAGGCATATTCTATAATATAGTAAGCTTTGGATATAATTATATATATATGCCCATTTTCTAATATAGAACACATGTCGCATGTCATTTGGATGATGGTAGAACATCGTGGAACGCATATTCTATAATATTGTAAGCTCTAGATATAGTTATATGTCCAATTCGAATATAGAACACATGTCGCATATCATTTGGATGATAGTAGAACATCGTGGAATGCATATTATATAATCTATTAAGCTATGGATATAATCATATGCTCATGTGTAATATAAAACACATGTCACATATCATTTGAATGATGGTAGAACATCGTGGAAGGCATATTATGTAATCTTTTAAGCTATGGGTATAGTTTTATGCCCATGTCTAATATAAAACACATGTGTCATATCATTTGAATGATGGTATGACATCGTGGAATGCATATTATGTAATCTATTAAGGTCTGAACATAATTATATGCCCATTTTCTAATATAAAACACATGTCACATATCATTTGAATGATGGTAGAACATCGTCGAACGCATATTATATAATCTATTAGGCTATGGGTATAGTTTTATGCCCATATCTAATATAAAACACATGTGTCATATCATTTGAATGATGGTAGAACATCGTGGAAGGCATATTATGTAATTTATTAAATTCTGGATATAACTATATCAATGCCCATTTTGTAATATAAAACACATGTCACATATCATTTGAATGATGGTAGAACATCATGGAACGCATATTATATAATTTATTAAGCTATGGGTGTAGTTTTATGCCCATATCTAATATAAAACACATGTTGCATATCATTTGAATGATGGTAGAACATCGTGGAAGGCATATTATGTAATCTATTAAGCTATGGGTATAGTTTTATGCCCATGTCTAATATAAAACACATGTGGCATATCATTTGGATGATGGTATGACATTGTGGAATGCATATTATGTAATCTGTTAAGCTGTGAAGATAATTATATGCCCATTTTCTAATATAGAACACATGTCGCATATCATTTGGATGATAGTAGAACATCGTGGAACGCATATTATATAATCTATTAAGCTATAGATATAATTATATGCTCATGTGTAATATAAAACACATGTCACATATCATTTGAATGATGGTAGAACATCGTGGAAGGCATATTATGTAATCTATTAAGCTATGGGTATAGTTTTATGCCCATGTCTAATATAAAACACATGTGTCATATCATTTGAATGATGGTATAACATCGTGGAATGCATATTATGTAATCTATTAAGGTCTGAACATAATTATATGCCCATTTTCTAATATGAAACACATGTCACATATCATTTGAATGATGGTAGAACATCGTGGAACACATATTATATAATCTATTAAGGTATGGATATAATCATATGCCCCTTAATATACATCGATAGTATTTATATACATATATATATGTATATATACATATGTATTTATACATATATGTATATATATATGTATTTATACATATATATGTATATATATATATGGATATATATGTATGTGTTTTCATATCATATATGCATATAGATCATATTTGAATATATAGCTCATACATCACCCACAACATTTTATATATATGCTTTTGGGCTTTGTATATTAGGATATGCATTTATATCATATAATGAATATATTTTATAAAATTTGGATGATGCCCACACATTGTGATGGGCATTTTACATATAACTATGGGCTTTTCTAGTAAGAGATGCGTTTATATAAGTATAAGAAACACATGTGTCATATTATTTTGATGATGCTCACTCATCACCCATGGCGTTTAATAGTTAACTATGGTCTTTTTGTATTGTTATATGGCATTGTATTGTATTAAACACATGTTTAATATTATTTTGATAATGCGGATACATCTCCATTAGCATTTTATATATTACTATAGGCTATGTATATATGTAATACGTATATGCATTTATGTTATATGAAACATATATATATATATATATATATATATATATATATATATATATATATATATATATATATATATATATATATATATGTATATATGTATATATATATATATATATATATGTGTATATATATATGTATATATATGTATATATGTATGTCATATTATTTGGACGATGTCCACTTATGAGCTATTACATTTTACATATAACTATGGCCATTGTATATTTTAATATATGAGTTCATATTACATAAAACATTTATCTCAAGTTAACAGGATGATGCCCAAACATCATTAATCACATTTTAAATATAACTATAGCATTTGTGTATATTACAACATGCCTTTACATCATATGAGACACATGTGTTGTATTATTTGAATGATGTCTACATATCACTCATGGCATTTATATATAACTATGGCCTGCATTTATAATTATATGTTTTTATATGATATAAACACACAAGTTGTAATATTTGAATGGTACCTACACATAACTCATAGAATTTTATATATAACTATGGCATCTCCACGTGATCATATGCTTTTATATGATCACACATATGTATCGTATTATTTGGATGATGTTCATACATCACTCATGGCAATTTTATATAACTATGACCTTTCTATATAATTATATGCCTTTATATGATATGATCACACAAGTCATATTATTTGAATGGTGCTCATATATCTTTTATGGCATTTTAGATTTAATTGTGGCCTTTACATATGTGTATGCCTTTATATCATTTGAAAAACACTTGACATATTATTGGAATGGTTCCAAACATTATTTGTAGCGTTTAATATATAACTCTAGCCTTTGTTTATTCTTATATCGCCTCATATTTAATGAAATTCATATGTAATACAATTGTATTTGGATGATGCCCATATACCACCTATGGTATGCTATATATAACTACAGTCTCTATATACAATGTGTACAATGTATAATAGTATGTGCCTTTATTAAATGCCTCTATCATATTGTTTAGATGATGCCCATACATCTCTCATATCATTTTATATACAACTATGGGCTTTATATATTATTGTATGTCTTCATATCATATTAAATAACTATGTCATACTATTTGATTAATGCCCATATAGCCATATAGCATTATATATGTATATATGTATATATGTATGTACATATATATATATATATACACATACACGTATACAAATGACATATGTATGTTAGTATACACCTTTCTATCATAAGAAACACATATGCCATATATTTGGATGATGCCACACATCACCCACAAAATTTCATGTATAAACATGAGCTTTTTATACTAGTGTATGCCTTTATATTATATGAAAAACATGTCTCACATTATTTGAATGGTGCCTACATA
This sequence comes from Pohlia nutans, assembly GCA_022496805.1. NCBI lineage: Eukaryota > Viridiplantae > Streptophyta > Bryopsida > Bryales > Mniaceae > Pohlia > Pohlia nutans. The sequence continues at coordinate 22,228,110 of CM040094.1, forward strand.
TCATCCTCGGCATTTTACAAATAAACATGTTCTTAGCATCCTTTTATATGCCCTTATATCATATCAAATACATGTCTTGTATCATTTGAATGATACTTGTATATCTTTTATGACATTTTATATATAACTAAGGACTATGTATATTAGTATATACTCTTACATCATATCAAAGATATGTGCCATATTATCCAAATGATGTCATGTCACAAGTAACCCATGGTATTATATATTACTATAGTATTTGTGTATTAGTACATGTCTTTATTTTATTTGAATCACGTATTTCACATAATTTGAATGATTTCTACACTTCACCCATGTCATTTTATAAGTAACGTACAATGACCTATTTATTTTAAGTTCCTAAACGTTTCTCATGTTATTATTCTATTTGAAGTTACAATTATTTTTAAGATATGTTTGAGGGTTTAGGGTTAAAAATGGGCATATAACTCTATCTAGGGCTTAATGCATTATATAATACACCTTCCACGATATTATACTATCATCCGACTCTTATGCCACATGTGTCTTATATTAGACATAGGCATATAATTATATCCAAATAATAATACACAATATAATATGCCTTTCACGATGTTATAACATCATCCAAATGATATGCAACATGTTTTTTAAATTAGAAATGGGCATATAATTATATTCAACGCTTAATAGATTATATGATATGCCTTCCATAATGTTCTACCATCATCTATATGATATGTGACATATGTTCTATGTTAGAACTGAACATATAATTATATCCAAAGCTTGATAGATCATAGAAAAAGCCTTCCCCAAGGTTCTACCATCATTCAAATGATATGTGACATGTGTTTTATATTACAAAATGGGCATTGATATAGTTATATCCAGAATTTAATAAATTACATAATATGCCTTCCACGATGTTCTACCATCATTCAAATGATATGACACATGTGTTTTATATTAGATATGGGCATAAAACTATACCCATAGCCTAATAGATTATATAATATGCGTTCGACGATGTTCTACCATCATTCAAATGATATGTGACATGTGTTTTATATTAGAAAATGGGCATATAATTATGTTCAGACCTTAATAGATTACATAATATGCATTCCACGATGTCATACCATCATTCAAATGATATGACACATGTGTTTTATATTAGACATGGGCATAAAACTATACCCATAGCTTAAAAGATTACATAATATGCCTTCCACGATGTTCTACCATCATTCAAATGATATGTGACATGTGTTTTATATTACACATGAGCATATGATTATATCCATAGCTTAATAGATTATATAATATGCATTCCACGATGTTCTACTATCATCCAAATGATATGCGACATGTGTTCTATATTCGAATTGGACATATAACTATATCTAGAGCTTACAATATTATAGAATATGCGTTCCACGATGTTCTACCATCATCCAAATGACATGCGACATGTGTTCTATATTAGAAAATGGGCATATATATATAATTATATCCAAAGCTTACTATATTATAGAATATGCCTTCCAGGATGTTCTACCATCATTCAAATGATATGACACATGTGTTTTATATTAAAAATCGATATAATTATATCCATAGCTTAATAGATTATATAATATGCCTTCTAGGATGCTCTATGGAGAGATATTGTATGAAGAGGGACTTTTGGTTTTCTAATTGGTGATGTACGGATGCTAGGCAGTCGGGAGTGGCAGGGCAGTCGGGAGTCGGGAGTGGCAGACGGAGAGTTGCTGGCCCAAAACCAAGAATCCAACTTTGTTTGGGTAGTGTTTCCCTCCATGTGCCCTTTGATAAGGCGTATTATGGAAGTGACAAAAAACAAATATTAAGTCAATTCATCATTAATTCAGTCTGACTTAAAAATTAAAAGCTTTGGGTATATAGTTTTTGTTCAACGTGATTATGGATTTAAAATTCTTCATTCTACACCTGTTATTCTATTGTGACGTGTCTCTTGAGCAAGGTTGGAGTGGAGAGATGTGGTATGGAGATGGATTTGTGGTTTTTGAATTCAAAACATTTGTTCGGATGCTAGGCAGTCGGCAAAATGGGGCAGTCGGCAAAATTGGGCAGTCGGGTGGGGTAGTTCAAGATTACATTACAAGGGCAAAGGGCAGATGGAGGCAGTCGGGGGGTGGGGGCAGTCGGGAGCGGCAGTCGGATGGGCAGCCAGGGAGCTATTGGGCTCAAAACCAAGAATCCACCTTTGTATGAGTAGTGTTTCCCTTCGTGTGTCCTCGAACAGGGCTTATTTTGGAAGTGACAAAAAACAAAAGTTAAGTCAATCCATCATTAATATAGTCTGACAAAAACATTAAAAGCTCTACAGTAGGTATATAGTTTCATTGTTGAACTCCTTTTTCAATTCCCTATTCAACTCCTGACTGCCTCTAGTCCGACTGCCCCTAACCCGACTGCCCTTTCAACTCCCGACTGCCTCTTGTCCGAGTGCCTCCTCAGGAGTTGTTGGGCTCAAAACCAAGAATCCACCTTTGGGCAATAATCTGATATGGGTACCTCGAAAAGCCCTTTGAACTCCAAAATCAACCCCCATGGTAACTTTGAATGAGTCCTTCTTTAAAACAAAATAAAAATTCAATCGACCGGATGTGGTTTTGATTTCCTACACTCATGTACTACACACAAAAAAATTCATGTAAACATTGAAGAAGTTTAAAGATTTTAAAAGAGTTTTTTTGTACAAAAATCAAAATTTGTCCAAGCTGCTCAAAAAGAACCAAAACATTTGTTTAAAATATCCAACAACGTCATTTTGGTACCAATTTTTGATATGAAGTACATTTTGGTATGTGTTATTTGAAATGATTTTTTTGAACGCTAAAAAATACTATTTATTTTGTACTACAATGCCTGCAAATGCTATTTTTTGGCTATTTTTTGTGGCAAGCAAAAAACATGGAAATTAGTTTATTTGATTAAAATTTTGGACTTGAATCAAAGTATTTCATGTCATCCATGTGCTGGTATTTTTATATTTTAAAATAATTAATTTTTTTTAATTAAAGTAATTTTTTTTGTTAAAATCTGGAAATTTGAAAATTTCAAACATATATTTGTTTTTTCAAATTTTGTCGAATTTGTCCATTTCAAATGACTAAAATTATAAATAAATAAAATATAAAAATACCAGCACATAGATAACATGAAATACTTTGATTCAAGTCCAAAATTTTAATCAAATAAACTAATTTCCATGTTTTTTGCTTGCCACAAAAAATAGCCAAAAAATAGCATTTGCAGGCATTGTAGTACAAAATAAATAGTATTTTTTAGCGTTCAAAAAAATCATTTCAAATAACACATACCAAAATGTACTTCATATCAAAAATTGGTACCAAAATGACGTTGTTGGATATTTTAAACAAATGTTTTGGTTCTTTTTGAGCAGCTTGGACAAATTTTGATTTTTGTACAAAAAAACTCTTTTAAAATTTTTAAACTTCTTCAATGTTTACATGAATTTTTTTGTGTGTAGTATATGAGTGTAGGAAATCAAAACCACATCCGGTCGATTGAATTTTTATTTTGTTTTAAAGAAGGACTCATTCAAAGTTACCATGGGGGTTGATTTTGGAGTTCAACGGCTTTTCGGGGTACCCATATCAGATTATTGCCCCTTTGTATGAGTAGTGTTTCCCTTCGTGTGTCCCCGGACGGGGCTTATTTTGGAAGTGACAGAAAACAAAAGTTAAGTCAATTCATCATTAATATAGTCTGACAAAAACATTAAAAGCTCTAGGTATATAGTTTCATTGTTGAACTCCCTTTTCAACTCCCTTTTCAACTCCCGACTGCCTCTAGTCCGACTGCCCCCTTTCAACTCCCGACTGCCCCTAGCCCGACTGCCTCTTTGAACTACCGACTACCCGTCTTTCAACTTCCAATGTCTTTAGTCATATTCCCCTTTGAAGTCTGAACTTCTTTTAGCCCAATTGCTTCTTTTAATTCCCTACTGCCATACTCGGGCATAGTTCCACTCGGGGTACTCCAAAAGACAGTCTTAACTCTTAAATGAGCCCCTGCAGGAACTTTGATTATGTTCTTATTAATAAAAAAGAATAGAAAATGAATCTACCAAATGTGGTTTTGATTTCCTACACTCATGAAGTACTTAAGAAAAAATTCATGTGAAAATTGAAGAGTTTTAAAGATTTAAAAAGATATTTTATGTTTAAAGATCAATGTTTGTCCTATCTACCAATAAACATTCAAAAAAATTATTTAAAATATCAAATGATGTCATTTTGGTACAAATTTTAGATACAATGCCTGCAAATGTTCATTTTAGATTTTTAGGAATCATATTCCAACAAGCATAAAAATATGAAAAGTTATGTCTTCAATTAAAAGGTTGAACTTGAATTGAAGTATTTAATTTCATCGAGGTGTGAATGATTTTTTGATTTAAAAAATAATAATTTTAGTCAATTGAAATGAAAAAATTCAATAAAATTTGGAAGTTAGGAAGCAAAATTCACCTATTTGTCATGTAAAAAGAGGGGTACCCCAATTGGAACTATGCATACTTCTATTTAACTCCTTTAGCCCTTTCAAGTCCCAACTCCTAACCTCAATGCCCCTTGAACTCCTCAACTCTTAAACTACTTCTAGCATTAATGTTTCCCTTCAACTCCTAGCTCTTGATCAACTACTTTTCAACTCTTGACTTGCTTCTAGTCCTACTCCTCCTTTCAAGTTTGGACTCCTTTTAGTCCAATTGCCCCTTTCAACTTTCAACTGATTTTAGCCCTACTCTCCCATTTAACTCCAGATTTCCTTCAACCTCGTTGCTCCTTTCAATTCCCAACTTCTAACTCACTTCCTTCAAGTGCTTCTAGTATGATTGTCTCCCTTTGCCTCCCAAATGTTTTTTTGCCCGACTGTGTGTTTAGATTGACTACTTTCAACTCTTAATTTGTGTTTCAACTTTTGACTTGCCTTTCAACTTTTGAGCCTCTAATCCGATTGTTCCTTTTCAATTCTAAACATTCTTTAGCCCAAATGATACTATGACAACTCCCAACCGCCTTCTCAATTGATTTTACCAATTCCCCTTTCAACTCTCGACTACCTTTCGTTGCTTCTAACCAACCGACTGCCTCTGACCTCCAACCAACTGCCTCCTTTTATTTCTTGACTACTTTCACCATGTCTACCCCTTCTAACTTTCAAATGTCCCCTTTCAACTCCCGACTACCTTTGTCCGACTGCCTCTCTGCCCTTTGTCTCACTGCCTCTGCCTTTGTCCGACTGCCTCTGCCTTGGTCGACTGCAACTGTCCCTTTTCAACTTCCAACTGTTTTTACTTAACTACCCCTTTCAACTTCCAAATGCACCTTTTCAACTCCCGAGGGGCAGACGAGGGAAGGGCAGACGGAGGGGGTAGTCGGGGTAGGGTGGATGGGTAAAACCATCTAAACTTACTGAATGACCTTAATTTCACCAGAATTCCACATCATCAAGTAGTCCACGTCAGATACTGACGTATCGACATGCGGGGTAAAAGTCAAAAAAATTACCCAGTAAAAAATCGGGCCGGCATGACCCCGACACGATCCGGCATAATGCCGGCACGACACGACATTGTGCCGGGATTTCTGTCCGACACGACACAATGAACAACCCTGGTCGCAGTCTGCGATGAGCCGCATGAAGAAGAGGGTGTTCAAGAACGTCAAAGTCAAAAAAGGTGGCTCTACGTTTTCAAAGTGCTCCGAGTGCAACGAGCTAAAGGAGTTCATTGTAGCAGCGGCAAAGGATAGCCGAGAGGCGTTGTACGACACTCATGTTGCGCACCAGCAATCATGTCGCCTGCTGTACTACAGCTGGAGGAGCGAGTCGGAGATGAGCCAGGCGGAGGTGCTCTACATAATTCACGACGGAATGGACAGCCAAAAGACCGCCCTTCCACGCTTGCGCGTGATTACGAAGGGAACCGCAAGCCTCGGGCAGCTACCAGTGACGCTGACTGGAATCGTAACGCACGGACATGGCGACGGGGCCTATGCCGACTTCTCGACGGATCTTTGGCCACGCGATTCGAACTTCACTATCTCTTCCCTTGCCCGCATCAGGAATTCCGGACCCCACTGATTCTGCACTGATTCAGTGTGATTTCCGATATTTCAAGGGTTCGTACGATTTTCGCACTGATTCCGCATCGTTGCGTCATTCATCAAAACTACACTGATATGACACGATGTTCGTACAAGCGGATATAGTACTGATTCGACACGATTGATACATCCATTGAAATCGTATGAATTCAGCACTCTTTATAGTCGTCAAATGTCGTGTTTTAATCGTCTTTAAAACTACACTGATTCAGTGCGTTTTTCGTGCGACATCATCTTTTCCATATCTAGATTTTCTTTTCTTTTTATATCTAAATTTGATCAAAATAGTATTATTAAAAAATATAAAATAAAATAAAATATTAAAAAACATAAAATAATTACTTTCCTCGCTACCCACTTCAACTACACGGAAATTGCCCGCATATGCGGTGGAGCCCACCATAGCTTCCCAAGCTCTATCGCCAACGGTGGGATTCGAACTCCCAACCTCCCGGTTGCTAATCAAGTTCCAAACCACCAAACCACCTCAAACTCTTCATGCATAGAATGGAACTCTTTTGGTAATTATCAAACTTTTTTTTTTCAGCGGACTTTGAATGTTTTTAACTATGTGAAAAAACTTTTTTTTCCAAATTTTTTTTTGCACTAGATTATGCAGGACGTTTTCTATATCTAGGATTTTTTTCATAAATTTTTGAATTTTTTAAATTTTTGCCAAAATTGTGATGGCAGATCATGGCTGTGAGCTGTTTTTTTTTTTTCAGCGGACTTTGAATGTTTTTAACTATGTGAAAAAAACTTTTTTTCCAATTTTTTTTTTGCACTAGATTATGCACGACGTTTTCTATATCTAGGATTTTTTTCATAATTTTTTAAATTTTTTAAATTTTTGCCGAAATCGTGATGGCAGATCATGGCTGTGAGCTGTTTTTTTTTTTCCAGCGGACTTTGAATGTTTTTAACTATGTGAAAAAAACTTCTTTTCCAAATTTTTTTTTGCACTAGATTATGCAGGACGTTTTCTATATCTAGGATTTTTTTCATAATATTTTGAATTTATTTATTTTTTGCCAAAATCGTGGTGGTTGTGAGCTATTTTTTTTTGCTCCTATGATGAAAAGTACAATGATAACCAATAATTTCAAATTTGAATTCTAAAAATATAAAATGTTATTTCTTTGAAATTTTAATGTGTATTGCTTCTAAACTCTATAAATGAAGATCTAAAAATGTTTTGGGAAATTAAATCGGAAGTATAATTTAAGGAAGATTCTTGGAATATTCCAAAATATTCCAAAATAATATAAAATATTTTGAAAGATTCCAAAAGATTCCAAAAAAAATATTAAAATATTGTACACGGATGTCGTACGAAAATAATTTGCATTATAATAGATACTGAAATCGCACGAATATAATAAATGGCATTAATATGATACGTATACGATACTGAATTCGCATTAACTAAAACCGCACGTTATCCGTGTCTTATCAGCCATGTGATGTAAATACACGATTAACGCACGGATTCCGTCAAGCACGACTTTCGTGCGGAAACAACACTTTTTTGATAATCATTGAAAAGACACTGCATCGACACTCTAGTAATGCATATCACTTCCGTACCGTAACGACACTTCTAAATGCACGTATGACGTGCGGAATCAGTGTTTAACGATAAACGCACTGAATCAGTGCAGAATCAGTGGGGTTGGAAATTCCTGATGCGTTGCCTCCGGAAGTTGGAGAGGCCGGCCATCTGGAATTCCAAGAGCCTTTTAGACGAACCACAATTGAACCGGTTCTTTGAAAAGCTCATGAGGGGGAAGTCCCAATGTGTAGGAGCGATACCGGAAGCCACCGCCAACGCTGACCACGTGGACCCCCTCCCAAAGAGGTTGTACCACAATTGGACAATTCCGCTAAGGACAATAAGAACCAGTTCGTTTTTGCGTTTCTCTCGTTACTTACTGCACGGAAAGTGTTTGAGGAGATACAAGTCGGGTTTTTGATGGTCGGCCACACGCACGAGGACATCAACGGATACTTTAGTTACGTCTCCAATGTCCTGAGGAGGAGCAATACTTTTGTGGTGGCGGACCTCATGAAACACTTCATGGAATCGCAGAAGCTGAGTTTTATGCCGCATGTGGTCCAGGAGGTGGCCGACTTCAAGTCATATATCAAGAGATATGTTCGGCCATTGGAGGGGATTAAGGACAAACACATTTTCCGCTTCTTTGTAGACAGCAATGGGTCGCTCGTATTCTAGTACAAGGAATCCGCAACGGACGAGTTTTGGCTGCCACGTGCAGGCCCTCACAGAATGTGGAAGGAAGACCCTTACGGTTGGTCGTTGCTTCCTACAGGTACACCTCTGACCCTACATAGTGTTGCTCGGACGGATTGGAGAAGACTCTCTGTATGTCGAGTCATACGTAGTACGTTGTTGGCATGACGTTTGGGGCCCGCTGTTGGTGGGGAGGCCTCTTCACCCGTCGTCGATGTATCGTAGGGGTAGTTGTAGCGGGGAGGCCTCCCCACCCGTCGTTGAGGTAATGTAGAAACAGTCCCTAGTGGGGAGGCCTCCTCACCCATCGTTGAGGTAATGTAGGAACAGTCCCTAGTGGGGATGCCTCCCCACCCATCGTCGAGGTACTGTAAGAACAGTCCCTAGTAGGGAGGCCTCCCCACCCGTCGTCGAGGTAATGTAGGAACAGTCCCTAGTGGGGAGGCCTCCCTGCATCTGCAAGGCCTCGTAGCTCGAGACCCGTCACGTCTGATGGAACTAATTGTAGCTTCCCCGAATCCCCGTGTGTTGTAGGTGACCCCGCCCCGGTGAAGATGAAGCCCGTCTGGGGATGCGAGAGAGGTGTTAACCTAAGCACGAACTCTGAGGTGACCGAAGAGGACGCCGCGAGGTCACGTGAGAGCAAGTAGTTAATCCGAGCGGGGTTCCAGAGATTTGTAGACATCTGGAAGGGTGGCTGTCATCGCAGCGAGGCCTACAGGAGTCGAATGGAGGCTTTCGTGCAGTATTGGGTGGACATTATTACAAAACTCTGTTCGGACGATCCACCGCAAGCCCCAAGGACACTGGTGTATGGGTTTTGGCCGACGACGCAGTGGACGACAGCCCACCCTCCTCCCCCGCCAGCTCCAGATGAAGTGCGGAGGCAGAGGGATCTTACCAACGCAACTCCAGAGGACGAGCGGCCTGATCCTTGGTGCGGTCCTTTACGGCGGCGACCAAGGCCGGCGTTCAACCCATAGTGCGACGCCCTCGTTGGGAATTTTGTCCTCATTAGGCCCAACGACACCGCAATCTATCCAGTGTGGATGGGCAAGGTGCTTGCACCGGCTATGCGCGACGCCCGGTCCCCACACCATGGAAAGTGCCAGATTCGGTATTAGAGGCCTGCCAGAGTAAGCCGGGTGATGACAGACCGGGAGAGATATAGAGGTTGTTGGGATGTGAAATGGGAGCACGATGGCAGTGATGACGTCGTGCAATGGGTGGACTGCACTTCCATCCTCTATGGAAGCTGACCAAAACTTAACTTCGCCGAGACCTTGCTACGCAAGATTCCAAGGTTGGATGCGGACAATGCCAAGGCCGTTTTGGCCGACTCGCACGCCTCCTCTGAGGCCGCGGGTGACGTGCGTCATGTAGGGTAGGTCGCTGAGAAAGTCATGGAATTCTCAGTAGAGTGTGGGGACACCAGCGGAAGCGTGTCCTCATGTAATCGATTGGAATCGAAATAAAATTTCCCTTCTCTATGTAATGCCACGTCCATATGTTCAGACTTTGCAGTGCCCAATAGTACAAGATGACGTATGGCTGTGGGGAGGGCTCCCCATCACAGATTCACAGCCCATGACTGCACACAGGGAACCTTGAAAATGGCATCGTTGGGGAGGCCTCCGTGTCATTTGGCAGATGACAGTGAGGATGAATCTATATCACGATAGGGAAGCACCACTATTCTAGAGTACCATGGAAAGAACTCTCTAGCGCAAAAAATTAGAGTGTCAATACCTCCATATTAGAACACTCCTCCCCACAAATGGCGATCTCTCCATGAAATCTCCCCATGGCAATTCTGGATTCTCAGTCCAAAAATCGCGCATAAATACAAAATTAACAAAATGTGTGTTTAGTACCCCATGGTGTGAACATGGGGAAACCTAGAGGTTTGATTTGGATCACATGTTACTTTCTACTTTGGAATTTTGTATAAAATTGACAAATGCGAATTAGATGTTGCAAATTTTTGCAATCCGCATCAAAACCTATTTCAAATGCAGTAATATTGCTTTTTTGAATTTAGCATTGTGAAAAATAGGCCGGATTGCTTAAGTTGGTGGTTTTAGGACAATCAACCTTACATGTCATAATTGGGGGTGGTGGTGGTTTTAGGACATGCTCCCTTACTGCTGGATCACTTGGCCAATCGCCAGGCTTGACGCCATTCACTCATGGCCCATTCATACCAATCCCCTGCCGCATTGGCATTTGCGTTCCCGAAATGGAGGAAGGTAAAACCCAAAAACAAAAAAATATTGAAAGCTTTGTTTTTTCTTGCTGCAACTATTATACAACTGCAATTCACTACCGCAAGTTGAGCTATGCTCCTTTTTTGCGTTGCGTTCCTTCCTCGGGGGTGTACTCTACATTATGTTTGAGGATCATGTGCGTTCGATCATGACCCCTTCTAAAAACTCCCTTGTATACAAGAGGTTATATGTCTAAATACCTATGTATACATATGTATTCCGTTTTAAATACTTGTTTAGTGTAAGTATACGCGAATATTTTCACTTCTAAATGTGTTTATTGTATGTATACGTAATACGGCAGTGTTCAAATTAATACGCCTTCTGTGCACTCACATATACTCGTACATGTTTAGTACAGTGCACCCCCCGAGGTTCCTTCTTGTCATGCGTTCGAGTAATTTCTCATTTCATATTTTATATTTCTTGTTTCCCAACAGATTCCCTCAAAGTTACCTGACGCAAGCATGGATGCTGAAGCACTGCTAAGTTATATGTGAATGGGCCTTCGGCATCACGGGCCTTGGCTTGGTGGTTAGGGCTCATGGCCCCCAATGAAGAGGTTGTGAGTTCTACTCCCCATGCCAGCGTAGTGCTCACCATCATAGTCCACCCAACTATGGTGGGGGGTCCTTGGACCTTGTTGTATGGGTACCTCAAAGCCCTTTGGGGGGATACCATGTCCGGCATCTTCAAGGCACTAGTGGCTAGCTAGCTAGTAGCATAGTGTGTCACTATAGTGTCCTGACCATCCTCGAAAGGGGAGAGTAGTATTGTCCCAATTTCCCCTTGTCAGGTGGGCATCGGGTCATTAGCATTACGAACAGACACTTCATTCACGCCGGCCCCTTGCTAAAAAGGGACCGGAGTTTCTATCTATCGTTCTATCTATGAATGGGCCTTCATTCATTGCGGTGATGAGTCCTTGCTTGGTAAAACTCGTTTCTCTGGTCATCTCCACTTGTCCGGCAATCCTGCCTCGATCTCAATTCGCAGCTACAGTTCTGCCCACTAACTGATCGACTAACTTAGCTTCATGAATCAATCTGCCCAAGCCCTTAATTACCTCCCTATACTGAATAGGGGTCTAAAGGGGTCCGGACCCATACTACTTTATCAACATTTCATAGTACATAAATGTTTACCATTATCATTCAAAAATATGGTAATTTCATTTTATTTATTTATTTATCACACGATTCAATTTTTTAAATTTTAATCTTATCACACGATTCAATCTTTTTCATTTTTAACATTAGGGTAATGTTTACCCTTTAATCTTCTACAGTACTGTATGTACTATACGTTGAGCTCTGAAATGAACTGCCCCCGTGCCCCACCATAAGCTCCTTGCATCAGAGCATCCCCACTCCTACACACTAGAGATGACTCGAGCGCTCAAATTATTCATTTACATTTGAAGAGACCTTGCACTCACACTCCCCCACCCTTGGAGGCCCTCACACATCAAAAGTGCACATTAAATACTCAATGAACTAATCACAAGTAGAATGTTGGGATATAGTCAACTAAATAGTAATTTGGAGGGCCATTTCTTCACACGCTAGGATTCAGAGCCAAGAGGCATTTTGGAAGGGCCCTTGGCATTTTTCATTTACTTCTAAAGTGCAAGGGACTCTGGGAGGGCTGCGGTAGATCTGCTCTCACCCTTTGCATATATATGCTTCACTCCGTAATTTAACCCTTAAACGTCAAAAAAAGAAGCTCCACGGGATTTTTCGAAAGGAATAATTGAGAAAAAGAGTACTTTTTTTCTCAACCATATCAAACGAGAATTGGTGCGTTGAAAAGCTACTGAAAAAGCAATTTAAATTTCAAATTTGTACCTCATTTGAGAGATTGTGAAATCATTAGCAAGCAATCGAAGTTATTGAAATGAAGAGGAGTTGAGGTTGGGACAGTTGTCTGAGGTTATTTTTTGAAAAGTGTTGTAGTGCTACAGTGCCGCAACAATGTAATGTTGGCCAGCAGAACCGTTTTTTTTTTTTCATTTTTCATTTTATTTTATTTATTATGTTTATTTATTTTCTTTTCAAAACAGTCAGTAGCCTTGGTTACTACTGCCTTTCCCTGACAGATTGATGTGGAATATCCCACATCATTTCATCCCCGAATGAAATGATGTGGGATATTCCTCATCACATCAGTAGGTAGCTATGGGGACATGTGGCATCAAGCAAGAGCAATCAACCATGGTGCTCAGGAACTCAAAGCACTCCTCAATCACAATGCAATATTGTTCTATATTTATTTACTTGATTCAATAGTCCATTCAAATACAAATCACTGGTCACTCTATAAATAAATAAAGGTGGATGAAACAAAAAGGCCACCTTCTTGAAGACTACTACACTAAATAGGTAGATTAGTGTTAGATAATTATAAGATTTGAAAATATTATAGATTTTTACTCTCCACAAAAAAATTTACCAAAGACATTGATTCCAATACTATTGAAAGATCCCCATTGTGACCAATATAGAGGGTAAAAAAATTGGTCAGCAGTAAAAACTTACCACATGTTTATATAAATTAGTGTATCTAACACTAATCTACCTATTTAGGGCCGACTTCCATGCAAAGGGGGCAGTGGGTGGCCGGTCCTCAAAAGGAGGAAGCTCCACCGATATGGGTGGAAACAGGAGGATTCTAGAGTATAAATTTCCTTTGTACCGAAATGGGTGGAGCATCGGTGGTTCTTGAGACCTCAATTCTTGTCTTCTAGTGCCTTCCACCCACTGCCCCCCTTGCATGGAAGTCCGCCCTTAGTGTACTGAATGTTACTCCCTCCGTCCCAAAGTTATTGTCCAACTTGTTTGCTTGGTATTTCTTTGAGCCAATTTCATTGATCGTATTGTAAGAAACATGATTAAAAAAAGTTCCAAATTATGTCACTAGAATGATTGAAGAACATTGCATGTGTTCATTGCAACCTAAATAAAATTAGCCACAAGGAAGTATTTTTTTGACCTACTTAAAAAAGCACTTTCAAACATGACTTTCAAACATGACAAACTTTGGGACGGAGGGAGTATGTTTGTGGCACAAAGGAAACGGAAATAGTATCATTGCAGAAAGAACAGGGAATATCTGAAAGAAGGGTTGTTTTCTCACTGCGTGGCGTGGCGTGGCGTGGGCTGGCTGGATTGACGATGGCGCGCGCGTGCTGGTCCGGGGCTTCCAGTCTTTGCGTGGACCGGCGGGGCGTGGCTTTCCACCTGCCTTACGCCGATTTTCTGCTCACTGGTGTTGGGCCTGCTTTAAGTTAATTTTCCACGCTGCATCGGACCTCGTCTGTTGACCTCGGATACAACCCCCCCAGGCTCGCCTCAGCTCGCCCCTCCCCTCCTTCAGTTCCTTCCTTTGCGTGGCCGTAGTACGTAACTTCACTTAGGTAGTTCTGCAGTCCGTAAGTTAGTTTCGTTTGTGTCTTTTGTCACGCCTGTCCTGGCCACTCCAGATCCTCTGTTCACTGTCTATTTCCTCTACCGGTCTTACCTGGCCCCGTTCACCTGGATTCATCAATCTCACATCATTTTCATTTGGAACTACGCACGTGGTTCTCGACACGATATTGTCAGTCCTGACGCCTGTTTGCTTGCTGCGTAGTAGTAACTACACTAGTAGTGGTACGACGTGCGGTGCTGCGATTCATTCATTCATGTTGCAAGTTCCGGCTCGCTCGCTCCCCGTCAAGCTCTCTCTCTCTTTCTCTCTCTCTCGGTCGCTCGTCTCCGGCACTTGAATTGATCAGCGCCTGGGTCGGCCGGCGATGCAGTACGTACAGTAAAATACTTAATTAAGTACTGGCCAGGGATTAGGAGGACATCGAATCTTTGCACGGTAGCACAGGAAAATTAATGGATTAGAATTGAGGTACGTTCCGGTGGTGAAGGCCAGGCAAGGCAAGGCAAGGCAAGTCAGGTGGGCGCAGAGAATTAATTCGTGGAGAGATCGAATTGATTACAGTGGACTCACGGTGGGGCAGCTAGCTAGCTAGCTAGCTAATTATATATCGAGATGACGGCGAGACGGGCGCGGAGCTGGGTGGCGTCGACGAGGCGGGGGGCGTTGCTGGTCATGCTCATGAGCCTGTGGGGCATGTCCATGCTGCTACTCACAGCGGCGCTTTCCGACCCGGTCGAGAGTAAGTAGTCACACCCCTTCCTTCCGGAGCTCTTAATTGCATGGCCGGCATGGCTTGGCTACTAGTAAGTCAGTACTTTTGGAGCCAGGCAGGCAGGCCGGAAATTCCGGCTCAAAATTATTATTGATACTTCTACAATTAAGTAACGGCCTTGAGCTAGTCGTTAAATATACAGTTTCGCCGATTCTCCTAACTCCGTCAATTAAATGGGTTGCACCCTGGCTGCTAGCTTAATTAGTAACTGATTCATTCGTGAAAACAAGCAAGCAAGCTTTACATATCATCACGAGTATGTAAATTAATTCGCCATCATTTAGGTCTTCGTGATTTCTAAAGCAAAATTATTGCTTGTGATACACGTGATGTGGTGAAAATGGTGGATCGAGGAAGTGCAGAACTTTAGTACGAGACAGTTGAATTTGCATCCCAGGCCAAGGTTAGGGTACAGTAGACCTCCTGTATCGTATAATTTAATTAATCTCTCACAAGCTAGTCAGGTGATATAGGCAGTGATCAAAATTAATCAGTGGGATGCACGAATTGCAATTAAAATCTAGTGGTGTTGCGTGGAAATAATTAATTAATTAAATTGCATGTAATTCGAATTAGCAGGGTCTCGATCGATCGATCGATCGAGATCAAGTCTAGAATACACAAATATCACCAGGGGATATGTTCATTCCAGCCACTGAGACCAGTGATCTCAAAACTGGCTAATATTAGCTGGATTTCTACCAAAAAAATGAGGCTGCTAAACATACAAAGAAAGAAAATGAAAAAAAAATTGAAATGTAGCGAGAATGCTCATCATGTTATAAATCTGTAGCAAGGGTATCACCATGGTATCATTATGGTATCACCTTAATATATCAAGGGTATTGCCGGATATTATAGAGGTATCGTGAGTAGTACATTCACAAGGTAGCAAAAGTATCTACCATTTATGTGGGAGGTAGCACCCTGTGCTAAATGTCATAAAGTGGTTAGACTGAGAGCACTGACTGAGAATACCTGGGCTGAGGTGATCATCGAATCCTTGCAGAAGACGCCTGCAGGCGGACCTGAATAATACATGAATGAATGAATGAATTATATATAATTCATTTATTACCTAGACTCCAAAATGTATCACGCTAGCTAAGGATCTAATATGTACATGAACTGCGAGCGAGCGAGCGCGCGCGCGCTTGAGATTGACGGCCCCCGTAATTAATTACATCACCGGTGGGATCCTTAAATAAATTGCAGCTGCGGCTCTGCTGGCGTTCAAAACGGCCCAACCGGACCCAGGAAGGAATTTGAGAAGCTGGACAGGGAATGATCCCTGTGGTGCCACGCCATGGAACGGAATTTATTGCACCACGGACACCAGCACCAATGTGTCTCATGTGACAGAAATGTAACTGCCCCTCCAGGCTCTTGCTCCATTCATTAATTTCCCCCTGGCTTTTGTTCTTCCATTTCTGATGCCCTGGCACCATTATATCTCTCTACATCCATGCGGTGGCATGCATGGAAATATATAAGTCATCTGAACTAGAAGATGAATTGATCAACGTTTCTAAATTCACGATCTCATCTTACAGCCACCAAATAAATTTCAACTTGCAGACGGGCAATGAATTTCAACTTGCGAGGAACGTTGGTGCCAGACCTTGGAAACTTGACACGACTTGTACGATTGTAAGCCATCTACTCCAATCTCCGCAAATTTAATACTATTCAAGTTGAGCACTCACTCTACATTAATTTCTCTGGCATATACACATACATGTACATGTATATGTATATGTATGTATCTAATTATGTATGTATGTATGTATGTATGTATGTATGTATGTATGTATGTATACAAGTAATTCCTTTCAATCATGCATGCATGCATGCTCCATCCTGTTGTGCTTCACTCATCGAGCCTGGTTAATTTTTGGATTGCATAGAATTGAATGCTGCTGCTGTAATTAGTGACTTACGAAATCCTACTTGACAGGAATGTGATAAACAATCACTTGACGGATCAGATCCCACCTGCCCTGGGCAAACTTGCTAGTCTGCAACTCTTGTAAGCTCTCCATGCTCATACTCCCGAGTTCACTTCGCTTCCGAGATTGTACGTACTGCTTAGAATTGATTGTTTTCATTTTTTACAGCATAATTTATTTTGATTCACTTCACCGCTTGGACGAGAGGATGGGTTAGGATCATGCATGTATGTATGTATGTAACTATCCGATTCAAGAATGTACATGCGGCACATGATGTGTCTGGTGGATAGACAGACATGCCGTGATATATCCACGCCTAAGTAATTGGAGAACGATCTGGGTTGGGAATTGCCTGCCATGCCAGTTTGGTGAATAACAATGACTTAACGGGTTCGCTGCCGCGGGAGCTTGGAAGCCTCACCAATATGACCCGGTTCCAAATCGACGTCAACAGGCTCTCCGGAAACATTCCTGCCGAGTTTGGAAACTTGACAAGTGTTCGACACTTGTAAGTGCCTCTGTTCGTTCTACGACAGGCTCATAATCGAGCACAAGTATTTCTATTTCATTTTCTCACTGAGCTTAGATAAATCTTCGTCTCTCACTGTTGCGGATGTTTTACTTGGCAAGAGAATTCAGGTTATGTGACGGAAGCATAGCAAGCATGCATGCTGCAAGTTAGGGCAGGGGATTCAAGTGGACTGTATGTTTTGATCGTAGATTATTTACTCCGTGTTCCGCTGTTCGCAGGCACATGAATAACAATTCTCTGAATGGCCCCATTCCGCCAGACCTGAGTAGATGTAGCCATCTCAACCACCTGATCATGAACGACAACCAAATCAGAGGCCCTCTCCCCACGGCCCTGGGCAATGTCCCGAGGCTCACCATCATGTAAGGACTGTGGACGAAGCATAGTCACCTGCAACTTGCATGTATATGGAGTCTGTTGAAATTTTATATACTGTAATTTCTATCTGGATCACCCCCATCTTGCTCCTCAGTCACGAGCTCATGATGATAAAGCCATTTAATTATTCTTTGAAGGAGTTGGATTCCGTGGCTCATGTAGCTGAGTGTGTTCGTTGCATGTTTATCAATAATTGCAGACAATTGGATAACAACCCTATCAACGACTCTCTACCACTCTCTTGGGCGGGTATTTCTTCACTCATCAAGTTGTAAGTGTTTTCAAATTCTCCTTACAGCACTCGGCATCAATTAACTTAGTTCGACCAAACTTGTGCAAGTGATTCATCCAGAATTATAATAGAATCCCAGGCCCTACCTTCATCCTCACCTTTAATTTGGAATACATGATCCAACCTGCCAATGTCAGGAGTTTGCGGAACTGTTCGATGACAGGACCGATGTCCAACTTGGGAGCCATGCCAAATCTCACCTTCATGTAAGTGGTCTGGCAAATGCCATGTTGAATATATTTTCACATGCACAGTAGTACGTTCAAGAATATTTATTCTGAGAGTGTGTTTTCTCAAATTTATCTGTAAGTTCTCTCTCCTTGAAATTTTGAGGAAGTTCAAACTGTCGGCTAGCTAGCTAACTGAACTCGAAACAAGATGCTGAGTGGAAGGAATGACGTGTCTCTGCACAGAGACATGAGCTACAATAATCTCACCGGACCGTTACCATCGAATATCTCTTCCGAGATGATTACTATGTAAGCTCCACCACCACTACCTGCAAGGTCAATGACCAGCAGGGAATGACCATCCCTATGCATGAGGTTTATTGTTGTTTTTGTTGTACATTGTTGTTGATTGCATCGCGAATTTGTGAGCATGAGCCTGGAATATCGTATGGTATAACACGTACTTGTTGACGGGGCTCATCATTCCCGGCCCGAATTTCGCAAGTAGGCCAGTCAGTGACTGTACATGTGCACACATGCTGAAATGAAATGAAGACTCTGAAATATAGTTGTGACGTTGTACTTCAACTTCTAAAGATGAATGTGGGTTTGCATAAACGTTGCAGAGCTTTCAGCAACAACCAAATGGCAGAGGCTGTTCCACCGTCATACGCTGCCCTCAATAAAATTCAAAACTTGTAAGGAAATTGGATAGGATTTGAATTTCTGCCATGCCATGCCATGCCATGCCGGTGTACCAAATGTGGCATCATTACTAATGAGTGTCTCAACATCTGTCAATATATGCAGAGACGTGTCCAACAACAAACTCAATGGGAGTATTCCGGCCTTTGGCACTGGAACAAGCCTCATTAACGCATCGCAGATTGCCGTCCTGTGAGTAACTTCCCGTTGACATAGTAGTACTAGTAATTTACATTGCAATGCGGGCAGGCTAGGCACAAGTGCTACGGAATCCGATCTAACAATTCCTGACTGACGATCGACGGTTTGCCGGAGATGCAGATCATGGAGTTACTACTGTACTAGCTGACGTTGTAGTGGCGGTGTACGTGTGTGCAGTGACTTTCAATATAATAGTTTCACAGGCTGGGATGCGGCGACCTCGGATTTAGCATCCCGCCCTAACAAGACAGTGTGGTAAGCATGCAAACCAGGATTCGAATTATCCTGCCTTCACCGTTGGTTGCTGCCATGCCCTCCTTCCTGCCTGCAGGTCCGCAGGCAGAAATGGACACTGTATTCATTCATGTAAACAATTAATAATGTTCAAGTAATGGATGCCCTAAAAGAAAGTATACCTAGCTCGCCTGGCTCGCCGGGGCTGATGCATGAATGGGAGTGGGTGGTTCACGATGGATGCTAGGTTGACGGGCAATGCGCGACTATGCGACGGCAGTGATGCCATCGTTCCAGCACCCACGCAGCTGCTGGTGTGCCAAGGAGCTCGATCCGTGCTGGAAGTGTATGGGAGCTCGGGCAGTGCCGATGCGTGCAGCTCCTCGTCCGCGTGCGCGAATCCGGAGTTGGGGGTGGCGCGCGGGGGGACGCCCAACGCCACCGTTTGTGGGTGTGCGGTGCCCATCACCGTGATGATCCGCCTCAAGAGTCCCAGCTTCACGTACATGCCCAGCTATGTGTCGTACTTCGAAGGCCTCACCGCGCGCGCCTTGAGCATCGCGCCCTACCAAGTTCGCGTCAGCAATGCCACGCGCACGCCCGGCTTATACACCCAAGACATCACGCTGCTGGTGTTTCCTGCCACCAGCCCCTCTTTCTCGGCGTCCGAGTTTGATGCCATTTTCACCCAGTTTGCCAGTTGGAATGTCTCCGCCGGGGAAGAGTGGTCGCTCTCCATCGCCGGACCCTACGACTTCATTAATTTCTTCCAGGGTAAGGAAGAACCTCACAGCCCGTGCCATTCGACTTGAATTATATCCCTTGGCATGGCAATCGTTACAAGTCCTGTCATGTACCTACCGCCTTACTTGTTGCTTTTATGCTGTACTGTACTGTACACTCGAGACCACGTACAAATGCCCATGGTTTCTTCAGGAGCCCATGCCAGCCCAGTCAAAGCTAGCTTGCTTGCTTGCAAGTTAAGGCCGGCAAGCTGATACTGTAGTATTATTTATTTATTTATTTTCCCTGCCGATCGATCAATTCAAAGCAGCCTGGATTCATTCATGAATACTCACTCACTCACTCACTCACTTGGGATGGTTGTGGGCGGGGGGCACTTGCAGCAACGGCTGGCTCCGAGAAGAAGGGGCTGGCAACGGGAGCCGTGGTAGGCGTTGTCGTCGCTGCAGTGGCAGCATCCGCGGCACTGGCTGCTCTGCTAACCTTAGCGCTCCTGCGCAGACGCAATTCCAAGTACTCCAGAGCCAAACTCCAGGGTACGAAATTCTTTTCCGACACTATATATTCACACAGTTGATTGTCCCTCTCTCTCTGTTATGACATGTTTGGAAAGCCCTACCTTCTCAGTGGCAGGCATGGATTAGTCACATAAATGACTTGCCACATGTGTATTTCTTGAAACAATAACATCATCGTATTATGGAGTGTCATTGTATGGAGGGTAGATTATATCATGGTGATATAATAGAGTTAATCGAAAAGGTGTCTCAAAGTGGAAAGAAACCTTAAACTCACCTTAGATTCGTTTTAAGTTCAAAAGACTGCAAAACTAATCTATAGTGAGTTGGAGAATAATCTAAAGTAAGGCCTTGCACCGCCATGGTGCGAAAAACTCGTGGCCTCCCCAATGCTAAAGGAGAGTTCCCACAAGTTCCCCCAAACCAAGAGACCCGACTATGGGATCGACTGTCAGAAATTGTAATTATCAGAAGTGAACTCCACTTGAAGTATTGTTTTCGAGTAACTCTAATATTGCAATACCCTCGGGATCGAAATAATAAATTCATGGCTAGTACATGCATAATCCATGTGTGCGCTAAGTCGTGCTAGCTATGTATTTTAGGCCAACACCGATTCTGATCCACCAAGTGGTAGCGGCATAGATGTGGACAGATATAGTATGCTGGGAGAGTATATATATATTAGGAAACAGCATGAGGCCACTCAGGCCAGGGTATGATCTATGATCCTGGTGATAAACGTACTGTTAATGTCGCGCATGCATGCATGCATGCAGGCGGGACCATGTCGCTTCCAGTGGGGATCAACATCAAAGGCGTGAAGGGGTTTACATTTGCAGAGCTGGCGCGAGCCACGAAGGATTTCCACGCCGACTGTGAGCTGGGGCAGGGCGGGTATGGGAAAGTGTACAAGGGCGTGCTGGCGGACGGGGAAGTCGTGGCCATCAAACGAGCGCAGGAGGGCTCCATGCAAGGCGCCACCCAGTTCTACACGGAAATCGAGCTCCTCTCCCGATGCCACCATCGCAACCTCGTCCAGCTTGTGGGCTATTGCAATCAGAAGGGTGAACAGGTCGCTCGCTCGCTCGCTCATTCTACTCTTCCTTCCATTCTTCCTTCAATGAATTCTTTGCAGAATTCATTCATTCAATTCATTTGTGCCCCTGCCTGGCCTGCTCGAATTGCTTCTAAAGCCTCCGGCTCACTAGCCTAGCCTGTTGCCCATTCTTCATCAGATCATATCTTCCTTTTGAGACAATGTAATTAACGTTGCTCCTTGGCACATGGCTGTGCAGATGCTTGTGTACGAATTCATGGCTGGCGGTACACTTCGGGATCATTTGATTCGTACGTGCATCCTTCCTACGTTCCTTCCTTCTTCATTGATGCGCTAGAATTTTGGATCGAGGCTAGATATATGCATGTATCTAGCTGTTGCAACTGATCCGACATGATTCATCGTTTTCACTAATACCGGGATTTAATACATAAATTACTTTATTAGCTTGGGTACTCAATCACTTTGTGACTTGGAATTATCAATAATTATTATTTATTATATTGGATGGCTGTGTCTGTTGCACCGCAGCCACGGAGATTTTGGACTTTGGAAGGCGATTGCATATCGCACTTGGGACGGCGCGGGGCATCGTCTACCTGCACACGGAAGCGGATCCGCCCATTTTCCACCGTGACATCAAAGCCAGTAACATTCTTCTCGATGAGCGCTACAACGCCAAGGTGGCGGATTTTGGGCTTTCCAAACTTGCGCCCATTCCAGACCTAAATGGTGCCATCCCGCAACATGTGTCTACCATAGTGAAGGGCACTCCGGTGAGTAAGCGTAGCTTGGTTCTAGGTTCCGCACATTTAGAGTAGACGACCGTTGTCGTATACTTTGATTCCATGAGCCTGAACCGGTTGTGTCTATGCTTGACATGGGGATCTGTCGGGGCTGTGGGGATGCAGGGTTACCTGGACCCAGAGTATTTTCTGACACAAAAGTTGACGGACAAGACGGACGTCTACAGCTTCGGTGTTGTATTGTTGGAAATAATCACAGGGATGTTCCCCATATCGTACGGCAAGAACATTGTGCGAGAGGTGAGCTCCCATGGCCGGCCGAGATTCAATTATAGTGATTGTTCACTGCACGATGCTGCGCGCTCGCTCGCTAATGAATGAATGAATGAATGAATGTTGAAGTTCCAAGAAGTGAGTAGAGTTGCCAGTCACGAAGGTAACGCACAGTGAATTAATATATGATGCTATCAATAACCCGATGTTGGGCCATATATGTGCGTGCGTGCAGGTGACCCGAGCGATGGAGCAAGGGGACATCCTGTCCGTGGTTGATCCGCAGATGGGTACGTACCCGTCCAAACAAGGGCTGGAGCCATTGCTGAAGCTGGCATTGGCGTGCTGCCAAAGCGAGAGTGAGGCACGCCCGCGCATGGTAGACATTATGCGAGAGCTGGAAGACATCTGGCGAATTACCATGTCCTCCGAGCCCGGCTCCATGAAGAGACCCTCCGCCACGTTCTCCATTGACCTGCGTCACGCGGGCAGTCGCTACTCCGGCGCGCCGTCGTCGTCTGACTCCAGCTTGCAGGGCCTGTCCTACGACATGATTGACCGGTCGGGCCAGTTGAAGGGCAAGATCGACCCTCGATAGCCCGCCCGCCGTTCCGGTTGACATCGTGTCCCTTTCGCTCCACGCCCTCCCTCAGGCAGGCCGTGCATCATTTGAGAAGTCAGAGTCTTCCGCTGCAACAACGCTCCTTCATGACTTCCATCTGCACCGCTAGCTTCTCCCTGGCGAGCCTCGTGCACTTTTGAGGGACTTCCCAGACCCTCCTCATTCGGCACTACATTGTTTCGGAATTACGACCCACAATCGTCTGGATCCAAGCTTCTTTATAGCCTTGCTACTACATCTTCTGTTCAGTGATTTGCGTAATTCTTTTCCCTTGTGCCTTACAAATTGTCCACACCAGCCCACTGTGGCATATTGTACATTACATTACACGACCAGCATCGATTTTTTTGGACAATCTCTTTTGTCCTCGGTAACATACCTTGAGCTCTGTGACCTTTTCAGTGTATGAGTGCAATCCTAAGGCAGTGAAAGCCCTTTCTGATGCAGCGGCGTAACTCTCTAGTGAATACGATCTGATGCAGCGGCATAACTCTCTAGTGAATACGAACTGCTGCAGCAGCATGACTGAGTCTTCAAGCCTTTGTAAACTCACCAACAATCAGATCCACGATTCATACCAATATCATTGTTATCATCTCTGAGAGGCTCAACCTTCCGCTAACTACAATGTACAAATATTGAAATAACGGTATCCAGAAGGAAGTGTAACAATCTGCTCGATTTGTAGCAAAACTGAGATTTTGGGCTTCGGGTAACGGCTACAATGAGTTCCTTGGAGAATCTATTGAACTGTGCGGACGAACCTGGCAAGCACCACTCAAGGTTGTGCAAAGTTCTATAACCACCATATCTGTCTGAAAATATTTAATCAAATCCACATATGATTTGTCTGGAAATCGAAAACGGCTACTCTACTCGGCTAACTACCATTAACAACCAAGATCCATTTGTAAAAATGAACAATCAAGCTCATTCAACGCAATCGAACACTCGAAACAAATCTGCGTTAGTCGTTATATTCTCAGTGTGCTAAGAATAACAGATGACCATGAAAGAACTGATAACTCCAATTCTAAAATTACATGCACAGTATTGAAACAGAGAACATTGGCAAAACAGGTGCACTGCAAGGAATACAAATAGCTCAACAACTCAACAACACTGTACACCTGAGAATACGACGGTAGCTTCTGTCATCATGAATTTTCAGACTGAAAGTCTCGAAGGCAACAACTAAAAGAGATTCTTCTTGAAAGAGAGCCAGGCTTTCCTTCCTTCTACCACTTCCCCATCCGCATACAAAAACTCGATCTCAAGTATGGACTATACATCAAAATTCAAGGGAGCACCCGAATCCTAACGGGCAATGATTCGTTGAGATGCCAATGAACATGACTGCTAACCTCGGGCAACAGCTAGCAAAATTGTGGACGTTGGACACCTGCTGCTAACCTTTCCGTCCCATGTTCTCTAGGGTGGTTGAAAAGAAAACCCTAACCAGGTCAAGGAACGCTGCAGAGCAAACCTGATTACGAGGACCCGGACATGGATGGGTTGAGGCCCAGCAGCATGTTATTGCCCGATGGCAAGTAGACCACATTCCGGCTCTTGGCAAGAGTAGCAGCGATTTCCCGGGACGCTTCAATGCGCCGGAGCTCAATGAGGCCACCACCGGCGTTGGCAGTCGCATCGGAGATCAGTTTCGCGGCCTCGCTCTCGCCCTCCGCGCGCACAATGGCAGCGCGCCGCTCCTGGTCGGCCTTCATCACAACAAATTTCGATCGCTCCGCCTCCTGCTGCGCGACTTGCTTCTGCTCCACGGCGCGGGAGAATTCGGCTCCGTAAGAAAGATGGGTGATGGCCACATCGTCCAAAAGCAGATCGAAGTCCTTGGCTCGCTTGATCAGCGCCTCGCGCACCAGCGCGGACACATACGGACGCTCGGTGAGAAGTTGGTCGGCGTTGAACTGCGCCACCACGGCCTTGAGAACCTCATTGCCAATGGACGGCAGCACGCGATCATCGTAATCGAGACCGAGGGTTTTGAAAATGGTGGGCAGCTGGGAGGGGTCGGGTTTCGACAACACACGAAGCGTGAGGTTCACCATCTGCAAATCCTTAGTGCCGGTGACGGTGGTGATATTGCGGGGCCGGGTGCGAACATCGAAGATGTAGGGCTTTTGCAAGATGGGAATCAAGAAATGCGTGCCTTCGCTGGACGTCTCGTCCAGAACGCCGCGAAAGCGGTCGAAGAGCACCGCGCGGTGGCCGCCATCGACGGTGTAGAGCGAGGTGTTGAGCAAACTGGCGCCGGCGCCCACCGCAATGGCCGCGCGGGCGATATTCTGCAAAAGCGTCACGGCGCGCGGCGTGCCCCCACTCATCGTATCGTGGAGGGAGGAGCAGAGAAACAAGAAAAGAAGAAGGCACGAGGACTGCCGGCCCTCGAGGATCAGAGAAAGAAGAAGAAGAAAGACGACGGCAAACGGGAATCCGGGCAGCAGAACGAGCAGCACCGCAAAGACACAGCGCAAGGCAAGCCTGACTCCTGTGCAGAATCAGAGTCTAGAGAGAGAGAGAGAGAGGTTTAGGGTTTACTTGCCTTGCCTTGCGTTGCGTTCACTTGCGTGGCGATGAAGCACCCGGCCATTTTCATCCCATCACACAGAATCATATCAATTCATTATTCTTCACTTGATGGCGGGACCCTAACGCCTTACTACAGTGAGAAACTGAGAATGGCCCGTCCTTCTCCAGATAGATAGATAGAAACACCGACCCTAAAGAAAGGGCCGGCGTGAATAAAGTGTCCGTTTGTAATGTCAATGACCCGATGCCCACTGGACAAAGGGACATTGGAACAATACTACTCTCCTCTTTCGAGGATGGACACTATAGTAACCAAAACAAAGTAACAGGAGCAGTAACAAAGGAAAAAAGCGAAGTAATGATGGTTGAGTGCTAGTTTGTATAAAGGTATGTTTAGTGTTAAGTTTTATGGCCAAGTCATGAGTTCTTTGGTTGGTTGGTGAAGGGCATTGTATCACATTTATGTGGTCCGGATTCGAAACCAATTGGGCTCGTTGAGCAGTGGTGTGGTAGTCCTTCTCCACAATTACCCAATGCACCATAACTAGCTCTGATTGAGCGCAAGTGTCTGCTTGGACTTGTTTCATCCACGAGCATCACAAGCGAGCATCACAAGTTGTTCCTAATCGTACAAGATTTATTCATGAAGGCAGTAGTTACGCGATTTTTCATCTAGGAACAGAGCTGGTTACGTCCGGTAACCCTCTCGCCGCCTCACCGTGGCTCGAAGGTTACCTAGTTCATAACCTTCTCTCCATTGAACTTGCATCCAATGCCCCTAAATCATGCAGACCAAATCTTGTGATTGAAAAGTGAACAACCACTTCTGTATGATGACCTACTCACCGCTATCGCGACTCGTCTCGTCAGTTATCTAATACATCAACCAACGTCTCATGTGTAGGTCACTTATTGGCCCCTTGTTGCTATAATTTCAAAGCTTCAGACTATAGTGTCATATTAGCCTTAATCCTTAAACGCATGAGGCTTGGAAATAGCAAGTTAGCATTTATGCAATAAAAACAACATACTACTATGCAAAGTTTTTTGAAATCTCTGCATTTTAAATTTTTATTTCTTTTAAGAGTTGAGACATACTTTGATTCATTTCTACTTATACAAATTATCAAATGATCAACTTTGAATTCAAAATTGTTACACAAGACATATAACTTCAAACTTGTTCTAACAAGTCTTGAATGAATGTCATCCACTCATGAACAAGATTGCAGGAGGCATTTGTTTTCATTCAGTGTTTGTGATCCCAACACAACAACATTCAAGGGTTAAAGAACCAACCACTATCCCCATGGGTTTAGTTTTGAGAGAATAATGAAGAAACATAGATTATGGTGTACTTTAACTCTTTGTACTTTAAAGGAGCGAAAAAGAGTTGCAATGGCAAACATTTCAAAGGAATTCATTTCATAAACTTTGAGAAAGTATGGATAATTAAAAGTGGTGTGCTGTAAAAAGACCATTCTTGTATTTTATTAGTATTGATGAATATTGATTGCATGTTTTTGGCTTTTTGTTTGTTAAAAAAGAATCCACTCACACACATATTTTAATTCTTTGTAAAGAAAATTTAAAAAACGTCTCTTTTAGTGATGAATTGAAATTTAGAAATGAAATCAAGTGTTTGTGGAAGTATGAGCACTCAGGACACCTAAGCTTTTTGGAGGGTGCCCTTTTGACGTCCAAAAATTAGAGCATAAAGTGCCCCTTCAAAACTTTGGACAAAGAATCAAATTTATGCCTTGATGAGCGTCTGATAATTTTTGGATAAATGATAATTTTTTGATGATTTTTATTAACAAAATAAATAATTGATTAAAACTTTGAATTGTTCTATGAAATTAAATCCAATGATATATGGTACATAAATGATATTTTTATTTTTCATCTCCAATGGATTTTTTCTTTTTTAATCCTTTAAAGACCAAGTGATTAAATTTTGAATAATGAATTAATTCAAACATGTCCCATATAACAAAAATCATGTCATTTCAATCCCTCCAAAATGTACTTAGATTCTAATATATTAGTTTTTTAATGTTAAAAAAATAATGGTATTGATTTCCTAAATTTATATTCATGAATATTATTTAGCTAGAAGAGTATGAATATATTTCATTTTGGAACTGACTTAAATTTTTAGTTTAAAATATGGTCCTTCAAAAATGACTTTTAAAAAACAAGATAAAAAACCTTTTAAAATTACCATAATTAGAATTTATCATTTTAAACATAAAGGACAAGAATTCTCAAAAAAATCACTAATTGGGAATCTCCAAATGAACCCCGAAAACTATGAAGAAGTGGAAAGTTCTACAAAAAAACAATTTAAATACAAAAGCCAAAGGTAGTGGGATCCTACAAAGATTAGATATATTAAGTCTAGAACTTGGATTGACAATGTGGCGATTAAAAATAATAATTAGTGATGGAGCACCAAATCAAGAGTTTGCCTAAATCTGAAGAAATTTGGAAAATATGAACTTTGCAATACAAAGGTATTGAATGTGCTTCAGAAGGCCATGACAAGTCCATATATTGTATTTCTTTTTTTGGCTTTGGATTGCAGCATTTGTTTTGAATTTTTGACGTTGGACAATAAAGTATCACCAAGTTCCTTGTTTGTACTTATTTCATGAAGGGTGCATTGTTTTTGTAGTCTAGGTATAGGGACTTTTGTCCAAATTGTTGAATGTCCCTGTAATGACTTATAGCGGGGCCTTTCAAACGCTTGAATCCGAAGATGTGTGGAGTGGCAAGTCATCTATCAACTCTTTTCAACAAAGTTGCAAAATTTTCATATCTTCAATATCTTGTAGAAATCTTGTTAGCTTTACATTGGTGGGATTTATTTACAATGGTCACAAAATGATGACATGATATTCTTGCCAAAATTTGTAGATCACACGGGGGCTGGAACTTTAGTTTACGTCCCATTGAAAGTTGATCCTCAACACTACAGTTGATGAAAGTATTCTCTAAAATAGCCTCAATAAAAGATTTAGGGTACAATACCTTGAGTTTGTACTCTGGAATTTTGTTTATTCCCAACCACTTTTTGGTCCAAGAGTTTAGGGTCTCTTTATTTCTCCCCATCGAGCGTGGCTCGGATGCCAGGCTCGGTGGGGTTCAATTTTGTGGCCCTCCCCGTTTTGGCCCCTTGGGCACTTTTTTTGGATTTTTTTTTCTAAATTTGGGGCCTGCGGCTCCAAATTACCCTGGGAAACCCCCTATAAGATCAAGTAAGGGCCCCTCCAACTTAAAAATAGGGGGCAGGTTTTACCCCACCCCTGCCACCCCCCACCGAACCTGGCCTCCGAGCCACACTCGATGGGGGGATTTAGACAGAACCAAGAGTTTAGGCCACACAAAATAATATTGCTAAAAACAGAAATGTTCTTTTTAGGAATACATCACATATGAGCTTCAAATATTTTAAACCTTGTCAAAAATCCTATGGAAGACTATGAAAAACACCATTCAAGAATAAGGGCAGACTTCCATGTGGAGATCGGTTGGGTGAAAGGCACTAGAAGACAAGAATTGAGGTCTCAAGAACCACCCATGCTCCACCCATTTCGGTACAAATGAAATTTATACTCTTGAATCCTCCTGTTTCCACCCATTTCGGTGGAACTTCCTCCTTTTGAGGACCGGCCACCCACTGCCCCCTTACATGGAAGGAGGCCCTAAGGCACTACTGGAAAATAGAGAGGAATTAATCAAAACCATTCAATGCACATAAGAAGAAGAGTCTTTAGAGATAATTGAAGTCCTCCTTGCTAGCATGCCTCATTATATGAAGGCCATAATCAATATTAACAGTGGTAGCACTAGATAGTAGGTAGTTTGTCATAAACACTCTATTTTTATATGATTTCATCTTTGTAAATCTTTTTTTAGTAAAGTAAACTACATTATTTTTCCACCGCACTTCGCGTTTTCGAAATGGGTTCCATTCAATCGAAATAGGACACAATTTTTTAGCAAACGATAAAATCTAATTCCGAGCAATGAATCGGGAACAGGAAACGCAAAGTGCGTTGGAAAATTTTTAGACTCTACTTCTAACTGCAGATTCAGCTGGAGATTAAGAATCTACCGAGTGCCGACACACAAAAAAGTAGGGAGACAAATACATTGCACAAGGTAGTGAACAAGTTGCAAACATTAGACTGACTTACTTGTGGAAACGAGCCCTCACCAAAATACAAAATCCCTTGGTAAGGGAGGAATATCATAATCTAATCATCGTCTTCCTCTTCCTCATCGTCACCGCCTGAGGCTTTCTTTGATGCAGCCTTCATGTTCTTGCGCTTTACTCTTCCAGGCCTGCCACCACCAAGTGGACTGGAGAGGGCGAAGTCCACATGCTTTTGGCTGTCAACCCGGACCATGAACGATGCCACATCCACGATCTGCTTCCCAACCCTGATCAAGACAGAACCAACCAAAAAAAATTTGAGGATGTTCATGTCACGTAGCAGTCATAGAAATAGTTAGAATGTTGCAAGGCTGAAACAAACCAGATGCTTCCCAAAGGTGAAGGTGGCAGATCAGAATCTGATTCTAAGGCGAATACAATTTGAGTACTCCCTCCCTCCGTTTCACAATAAAGTCCAATAACAGTCCACCTCTCTTGGCATGCATTTTTTTTCCGTAGTGTTTGTCCTATGTTTTCCACTTCAAAACGTGAGAGAGCACTGTCCACTCAATGAGAGAGAGTGACCCAAAAACTACATACGTACTACTATTAAAGATTGCACATATTTCACTCATTGAGATGACTTTTTTGGCAAAAGAAACGTAACGTCAAGTGGAAACATGCCCAAAAAAAAGGTGGACTCTTATTATGAAACGAAGGGAAGGGAAGGGAAGGGAAGGGAAGGGAGTAGTATTCAGACTACAACAAGAGATTTAAATCACAATCCTGATAAAGTTCAAACTAGGACAAGAGATTGTTAGATGACTGCCCATCTTCAGACAGAGCTGTAGAACTTCAACAATCAGTGTCCTAACTCGATTAAAGCACCATGGGTCGAAGTAGCTAAGAAATGATGAATTTAGAGTTGAAGGTCGATTTAATGCCACGCTAAACCCTAGGGAAGGAGATGTCCGCCACAATAATGCGAGAGAGAAAAAAACTGACCGAATATGCCTCTGCTTGATGAGCACACGGGCGTGGTGGATAGACTTGGCCATGCCAGACTTGAAGACAAGGGTCTGCAAGCGTCGCTCCAAGAAGTTCTCCACGGTGAGAGCGAGCACGTAATCGAGCTTGCTCTGGCTCTCATCCAAGAGACCATATCGGTTCATGCGGCGGAGAAGAGCCTCGCCCTCAAAAATTCGACGAGTGTTTTTCTCATCCAGAGTGAGCAGCATACGAGCATTATTGCGGATACGGCTCAGAGCGTACTGAACCCTCCACAGCTCACGCTTGTTGCGCAGACCGTACTCTCCCACGAGCTTCAGCTCGGCATCCAGACGTTCCTTTTCAAACGGCCGGCGGGGCTTCTTGAACGTCTTTCCATCTGTGGAAGCGGAGCCCCACTGAGAAATTCATCGAATCGGAAAATTCACCACTACCACCCTCCCTCCACAAATCCAAACCCTAAACCCTAAACCTACATCGCTCAAAATTCGCCACATGCTCCCACAGCAGAGCAGACCCGGAGAAGTTAGGCGGAAAGAGGACATCCAGCTCCAAAACCTGACTGACTGACTGACTGACGACATAGCCAGATGGAATGCTGCAAGAGAAACCACGAAATGGAGGAAACCGGAAATCAAGAGGACGGAGGTGAGAACACACTTACAGTTGCGAAAGGAGGCGACGTGCACCATTGTGGTGAAGCTTGCTTGCGGAGCAGCTTAACTTCCGTTAACTTGACTTTGCAACGCAAGCAAGCTTGAAAGAGGACAGAGCAGGCTGGGAGCATGTCCTTCCTTCACAGGAGCCCCAAACCCTAAAAGCCCTCCACCACCCTTGTCCGTCGGATCACCTTCCCATCTCACGGCACATGATGCCTCGCCCCATTTACACACCAGATACATACTACACTAAATAGGTAGATTAGTGTTAGATACACTAATTTACATAAACATGTTGTAAGTTTTTACTGTTGACCAATTTTTTTTACCCTCTATATTGGTTAAGATGGGGATCTTTCAATAGTATTGGAATTAATGTCTTTGGTAAAAAAAATTTGTCGAGAGTAAAAATCTATAATATTTTCAAATCTTATAATTATCTAACACTAATCTACCTATTTAGTGTAGATATAAACTCCCGTCTCCTTTCGAGGCCGGCGTGAATCAAGTGTCTGTTCGTCTTGACAATGAGCCAGTGCCCACCGGACAAAGGGCCATTGGTGCAAGACTACTTTCCCCTTTCGAGAATAGACACTTTAGTGAGCAGAGATAAGTACTACTGTAGTGACATAGTAACATTGAGTGGCTAGATCTTGTAAGGGTATCATTTGGTGTTTGTTTTGTTGGCGGTTGCCAAGTCATGATTCCTAGGTTGGTTGGTGAGGGATTTAGTATTACAACTATATGGTCTGGGTTCGATTCCTGTTGAGTCCGTTTGAGCAGTGATGTGATATACATGACTTGGTGTTGCTAGTGTATTTACACAACACAGTACAGTACCCGGTTTGTACATTGAATTGCATCACAAAGTTGGCAAGTCATGTTTTTGCAATGTTTGACGTATGTTGTTGAGATGAACACGGGTGATTACGTTTAACATAATTTTTACATATGATTTTCATATAAAAAACGTACTAACAACATATTACAAACATGAATAAACACATCATGGTATGATTTACTGGTTTGTAATATGTTCTTCGTATATTTTTTCTACAACAAACACACGTGAAACGAATGTTAAACGTAATCATCTATATTCATCTCAATAACATATGTCAAACAATAAAAAACATGACTTCATGTGTTTATGATGTGCACCTTTTCAAATAATCGAGCTCATTGAAAATCACTAACTTACGTCCCTACATCTCAGTGTGATGTTGTAATCTGTTATCTTTCAATGGAAATAAAGCATCCATTTCTATCAATGATCATAATGATGGTGGTTAGTATTATTTTTTAAATTTTTTTCAAAACGAATGGATGGCTGACATTCTTTGTGATCCACATTGAACATTCATTTGTATACAATGTTCATTAACCCCTAAGTATCCACACTTCAGTTACCTGATCAAACCTCATCAATTTCTCACATTATGAAATATATTATATTTATCTAATATTTTTTCATATAATTTATTATTGAATCGGTTTACTCTAATATTGGAATAATTATTTAAATAAAAAATAAATTTTAAAGATTTTCCAAAGTTTTTTTTTTGTTAGAATCATAGAAATTATAAATATGCTTAAATAGTATGATTTTTTTTTTTAAATGTAAATAATAGTGATGAACAACAAGGTGTAGGTGGCATGCTTCCTGAGCTTACATAAAAAGAAATTCAATTGAAAAACCTTTTTGCAGTGTATTAATATTCAAATTTTAGGGTTATAAGCTGTAAGAGATGCAGTTTAATATTCTTGAAGAATAATAAATTGGACTAGAAAGTAGAAAGTAGCTCCTAAGCTTTTGTAGTTCCAATCATTTTCTTTTGAAATAATGAACTAGGTGGAAAACAACATTTGATTGAAAAACGGCCAAGTGTGGCTGTGTTGGACATTTTAGATGCTTTAGGGTTAATCATTCTAAAATTAATTTAAAATATTGGTGATGAATTCTTCAATTTATTAATACTAGTGTGGTCATGTACTGTTGGTCCATAGATTCCCGTAGTTTAGCCATGTTTTTATTTTTTATTTTGTTTTTAAAATTCCAGTGATGACGAAAGTCGGAGCTGGTTTAGCCTGCATTGGATGGTAGGTTCGTCGTCACGACAATTCTATTGACTGTTCTATTTCGTCTCGTCACCAAGACTGTTTCAATATGCCTATAAGACCGTTTCAAGAGCCACACGTGACTTACAGTGGGCGTTCTAACTGCCTCGCGTCAGAGGATGCTCGAGCGTCAATTCTTCTAGGCCCAGGCCACGGCCGGATGACTCGAGTTGCACATCCGCTCCCCGACCAACAATCACTGTCGTATTTATACAGACACAATGCAGCTGCTGCCAACAAAGCATGAGGGATAAACAAAAATGAGATCGTGGGAGCTGGGCCTTCTATTGCTTCGGTAGCGGGTCTGCTCCGGCCAGGATTTAGGATTTACCTTGCGCTTCAGAATTGCGTTGGAACTACGTCGTCGACGGCCGTTTTGGTCATCGCTGTTGCAGGGGAGGATTTTTCCTGCCGGTGATTCCATTTGGCTACACAGAAGTGAGTTATTTTCTTTGATTTGTGACTTAAAAAACCGGTTTTTTGGAGTTTTTTGTTGAGCTTTTTGGATTTCTCCGGAATTTCGTACGACGAGCCCTAATTTTATTAGAACTATTGGTTGTTTATCTAAAAGGAAAATCCCCTAGAACGGAAATCGCAGTTAGCCAGGCGCAGATGGCATGTTTACCTGTGTTGTACGAAATTGATGTCTATGTGAACCAAATATCTAGGGTTTGAGAGCACTTTGGTTTTATTGATATTTTTCATTCGGAAATTTGTGGAGTTTCTTTTTAGCCGTTTCGGAAACGAAGATGCTGTAGGGCTTTGAATTTCCAGGGAATATCACATTTGTTTACATTCAGTTTTTCTCTGTGAGTTGGTTTTCAAACATTGTGTTGTTGCTTGTTTTTGAGGTGCTATTGAGAACAAGATATATCTAGAGTAATGTTGTGGTCGTTGCCAAAGAGCAAAGAATACTTGTCCAAGTTCATCCTTTGCTTTGAGCAGTCATGTTTGATTATACATTACTGCGATTCAGGGTGGTTTCAAAGTTCTTATTTTTTTTGGCAGCCAGGACGCTGTGTTGTTCACTATTATTATAACAGTTTTTCCATCAAAGGCGAGGCGTTTAATTTGGAAATTAACGAGTGTGCGCATTCCCTTTTGTGTTGTTTTTACATTGAAATGTTTGGGATACTTGGTACCGCAAAAAAGCTTGCTATTATTCATTTTAATTTATTTTTTCAAAAATCCTTTGTATCAGTCAGCCTGCCCAAATTTTATGTAGCAATTTGGCTAAAATTAGCAACAAGAAAAATCACTGGTGCTATTCTTTAGATAATGACTTTCTCAGTACGATTGGTGGCAGAGGCCACATGCAATGGATGTAGTCACATTAGTTTTAATTGGAAATGTGAGAGGCGGATTGTTTGATGCAGTCACATTAGTTTTAAGTTACGGACATTTAGACATAACTTGCATTCAGAGAATATTTTAGTTTGTTTGTTGATGGTTTGCTTCATGTTCTTTTCTCTGTATGCACGTGACCTCTTGGTCTATCTGACTCGTCTGAGTGTGAATGGAATTAAATATCAGGTACGTACAAGTACGGAGGGGGAAGAATTGTAGCTTCTTTTTGCAAATTTGAATTTCTGATTAGGGTAGGGCGGCAATGGGAATTGATGTACCAATCGATGGAATACTTTTTCTCGATTTCTGATTTATAAGAATGGAATGAGTTTGTGCACTATGACAGTTGCATGGAAGGAGGAGCTTATGTGCTGACCACTGAAGAAAAATAGTGCTTTCTGAGTCCAGAGGTACTTAAGACAAGTGAAAATCTGTCTGAATGAAAAAAGAAATAGGTGCAGAAAACTAAACTGCACATTGGCATCATTTCATTTCCAATTGCATGAAGATAGAATCCAATCTAGACAGTTGAGAATTTAGCCATAAGTTTTGGCTCAAAGGTCTTCAAATCAAAGTCGGAGTAGCTATTGTTTAATTTTTTTAAAGGAGGTGTATGTTGTCATGTTCAATAGATTCCAATTGGCATCTAATATATGTCAAAGAAGAAAAACTACGCTTGTACTTATTAGTGCCAATATTTTACGCCTTCATTTATACATCAATATAAATTAATATAACAATTTCATGGTTTCTACTTTTGAATGTATCATAATATATCATTTGAATTCAAAAGATTGTAGTACTTTTCCAATGTAGGGAAGCTGTGCATCATTCGGGTTGTATAGTATGGTTATAGATTATGAGGCAGTTGATAAAGAATTGGCTGAACCTGAAACAATTGAACATTCAAATCGGATTTTGAAGAAGAATCTCTATGCCATATCTTCGTCGTATTGTAGTAGTGTCTAAACGCAGTATGTTTTCTCCTTTGCAGTTCTGGAGTGGATTGTTGGTTGTGGCTTGCCGTAACTTGCTACGCATCGCTGCTATTATATATATACATACCACTATTAAATGTATTATATAATATCATATATACCAATATATGTACCAATGTATCATAAGATATCGATTGTCATTGGTAATGCGAAGAGCAGCGAAGCCCTAGTAATTTATTTACAATTTAATTCAATTATGGTGACAAACTTTGACCTTAAACCCCATGTGATTGATAGAAATATGTCTATGCCAAAAAGTAGTTGTATTCTAAAATTTCCCATTTACTGGCCGATGCAAAATTTTAGGAGAGTTTTTATTTGTGAGTCTATTATTGCGGGGTCGGACCATAATTCATTAGATAGCTCATTGTTTATATCGAGGTTCATTGTCCATTTGCTAATGTTGGGAAATTGTTCTGCAATGATTTCTAAGTTGTTTCTTTGGTCATATTTAGTGATGTATGTTTCAAGGCATCTGACAAGGCTTTTGTTAAATTGTTTTCTACGTTCAAACCATGAGTCATTTTTAAAGTAGTATGGTGTAGTATTTGCAAATTCATATGATTTGGCAACAAATGAGTATTTGTTTTTGGTGCCATCTTTTGCGAGTTTGTCTGCCTGTTCATATCCGTCAATCTTGGCATGTGCTTTAACTTTATATTATGTAGTAGGTTGTGTTATGATATTTAGCATTTCAACTATGGATGTTAATATGATTTTGTTAGCGTGATTGTTTTGTAGGGTTGGGTGTTTTAGTTGTGAGTTAATGTCAGTACAGGTAATTGAGGCAATCTCTAAATATGTGTGTGGGTTCATTTGCGTAAGTGGTAGTGAGTAGTCTGAATGTTTTATGTATGGCCATTAGTTTAGTTCTAAAGCTCTTTTGTAGGCGAAGCAGTCTTTTTTGATATTTGTACTTTTGCTTTTGTGGGGTTATATATTCTATAACCAGCTTTTCCTTTTTCCTAGTGACCGTCACCAGCTTGTTCAGGTGGTTTGAAGGATCCATCCGTATAGTGGCTATATTGTGGTGGAAGTTTTGGTGCAGTGTTTATTTCGCGGTTTGATAGTGGTGCTATATTTGTGGTTGTTGGGTTGACGTGGGGTGGGTATGTGAGTTTGTTCCATTTAGTACTTTTATTTACACAAGTATTTGGGGATGTAAGTGGAACAATTTGTATATAGCATTGTAGTATTTGTATATTGTCAATTGTCGTTTTGATTATGTCCATTTAGTTGGGTGTGCCAGTGTTGTAATTTTGATGGTGGATACAAAAGATGGGTATTGCAAGTGGTTCTATCTGGGGTTTGTTTAGCTTTAGGAAGATTGTTGGTTCTTCATATGTGATAGTATTGGCGAGAAAGTGTATGATATCGTGTACATCTAGGAATGGTCCGTTATATAGGGAGAAGTTTTGCACTACCGGAGATGGGTACTTTTATAACTGGGAGAATGACTGCGTTTATGACTGCGCGCAGTCATAAAATCGGGTCTGTGACTGCGCGTCATATTTTTTGCTGACGTGGCATGTGACGCGCGCTATGACTGAGTGCCGTAGTTATCGACGAGTCGCTTTGGACCTAGTCATATAAATAAATACGCCTCAAAGCGTATACTTGGGCTCCATGTACGTGCCACGTCAGCATTCCAGCCGCCATCTTGACCGGCCCCAAGTTCTTGACTTTTGGAGGTCTGCCCGTGCAGCTGAGGCCAAAATCCGACGAAGGCATGTGACTCGGGCGAGTCATATTTTTTGTTGACGTGGCATCCGACGTGGCACATGACTCTGTGTAGTCATATTTTTTGCTGACGTGGAATGTGACTATGTGGAATTATATTTTTGTTGACGTGGCACTTCCACGTGGAATGTGAATACTGTCATTTTTCGGCTAACGTGGAATGTAACTCTGTGGAGTCATATTTTTGGTCATAATGTTGCTGACGTGGAATTCGACTGGTAGTGATGTTTTAGGCTGTCGTGGATTATGATTGTGTACAGTCGTGTTTGAGCGATCGCTATGACTATAGCCAGTCGTGTGTTCAAGACCTCCAGTAATGTTTGACAA
Organism: Pohlia nutans; assembly: GCA_022496805.1. Taxonomy (NCBI): domain Eukaryota; kingdom Viridiplantae; phylum Streptophyta; class Bryopsida; order Bryales; family Mniaceae; genus Pohlia; species Pohlia nutans. The sequence goes on from CM040094.1 coordinate 22,266,332, forward strand.
GAGTGCAAAGGATATACAACTGGTTTCAGTCACAGTATCAGTCGGAGTGAGACCAATACATGACTCGCGGTAGTCATAATGTTGTTGCCATGTATGTGGCCCTATGAGTGCGTACAGTGATATTTTCGCTTTCTGAGAGTCACATTATTATTATGTATCTGAAACATACAATAGAAGACACATACGTGGAATTCAATGGACGACACATACGTCTGAGAAGGGAAATGCAACAATATTCATTTGTATTTAGTAGTGAAAGACTCAATACAAAACCAAAACTCGATCATGTCTTAGAGGGAGTTGCTATCTAGCTAACCCACTCTTATTCCTCACCAATATATACATCCAACATCCATCAGCTCGTGCTTCCCGCTTCCTTTTTGCTCCTGGCTCCTCGTGGTTTTTTTCGTCATCCTGTGTGCACCACCACAATGACACTGGGTTAATCAACTTTTTTGCGCAAACCTCATTAATTAACCCTGTATTTAGGGAATTCATGAGCATTTAGGCAGACTGCGTACATTACTTAACCCTGTGACATTCAAGGAATTCATCAGCATTGCGTGCTACATCAAACATCAGAAGATCGTTTATATGTCACCTTTTCTTTCGCAGTCGTGCCATTTAGGTTGCCTCCAGTGCGGCAACGGGCCACTTAGTGATGCTGTTGAGAGCAGCACCCAAGCGATCTACAACTGGATCGTCCGTCTCGTTAGGCTCATAGAGGCCAATCTCTTCCGATCCCGGTTCTACCGCGGTTATCATGACTGATGCCATGCCCTCCTTGATCAAACGGCAGTGCATGGTGCCTCCTGCAAGGCTAATGATAACGCCGTGAGCTACAACGGTGTCCTTGGGCTTCAAAAGATCGTCAAAGTCCACTACCTTCACCTTCGATTGGGGGGCCAAAGCTGCGGGTGCGGCTTCCACCACCGGCACCACCGGCTCCACCGTTTCAAGTTCTTGGGGCTGCATTTCAAACGTCCTTCATGTTAGGGATACCTAACAAATCTACAAAAAGGAAAGGATAAAAGCGTTACTTACATAATGGAAGAAGGAGAAGAAGGTTTAGAGAGAGCTTGTACTTCCGCCCTCCATGAACCGGCCATGGACCTACCGGGATCCGTGGTGTCGCAGCTGCTATGACGTCTTTCACCAAATATTGAGTGCAGTACTCGATGTCAGATGGGTTCCGTGATAACGCTTGAAATGGCTCTATTAGTCGGGTGAGGTAATCGTCGTTAGGTTCTAGCGGATCCCATCGTGGACAAGTGATGACATTCGAAGGGGGGGGGGGGGGGGGGGGGGACTTAGCCGTTGCAGTTGCGTCGCAATCGATTTGAAGGCATCGAGCCTTAGGAGCCAAAGACACGGGGATTACGCTAAAGAGATCGTTGAGGTTTCTCTTGGTACCTGACGTTTCTTTCCCCCACAAAAAGCTCTACTTTAAGGAAGACATCTCTACTGCCAAAAACTTGGCTACTACCTCCACTAAAGTACTCTCTATGGGCGACCATATCCCTACATCGAAGTGCTTACATAACATGCTCAAGAAAGGGCCACAATCGGCCCTTTTTTTTATTTTTACCTTGTGGTCATGATCAAGTTGGACCACGTTTGAGGGACCCTAGTTGTTTCTATCATGCATAGGTCTAATGTCGCACAATAGCCCCACAACATTCAAAACAATAACCTTTGTCTTCAAAGATTCCGAGACCTTTACCGCTGGAAATTTAGACCCACCCCTCACCTTCTTCTTTTTCGCAGGTGGACTTGCTTTCTCTGCCGGTCGCTTCCTCTTTGCTGCTGGCTCCTCATCAGTGTCTTTGTCAACCTATGTGCACCACCTCGATCACCCTAGGTTTAGCAACTATTTTGCACAGACCACATTACATCACTGCAGGACCCTATCATATTGATACAGCTCATTTATAACTACGCCCTATTATATTGTGCTGCATTACGACTTGTCACTGTGCCTTTATCGGGATAGGTTACTGAACCCTGTGATATAACACCTGGACCTTACTGATCCTAGTCACATTCACTGCGAACACATTACTAATCACGGTGATTACTACTGAAAACCTTGAGTGTCCAACATGGGTACATTACTGATCACTAAACCATCCAGTGACCTCAACAACATTGCATGCTCTGATCGTTACTCTCCGGTTTTACATAGAAAAGTCTTGTACATAGTTAGAGATGATTGCAAGGTGACCTTATCTTTCGCGGTCGGGCGCCGCTTGCTGCGACCCAACTCATCCTCCAATAGCTTCTCGGCCTCGCCCTTCCTCTTCTTTGGCGCTTGTTTCTCCTTCTTCGCCGGCGCTTTGATTGTGTTGGAATTACATTTTCAAGATATGTTCATTGGTGAGTATTGCTTTTTAAATCCATGCTCCTTTCATTCATTAGGGATGAAAAAAACAAAACTACAAAATCGCACAACAAGGTTGATGATCTCCAATGCTTAGTGTCAACTTTAAACGTTGTATGAGAAGAGAGTTTGTGATCTAGAACCTCCTAGAATTGAGCCCACATTCATACTCGATCATACAAAACTCTGATTCTCCCAGTCCTTTAGTGAAATGGAAGCTGAAATCATATAGCATGTCATTCCAAAATTGAAGAGATATACTACCCCTTGTCCTCTCAGATTCATATTTTGCCTCCCATTTGCAAAAAGCATTAAAACTGATCATCTCTTAGCCGTTTCATTTTTCACACAAAAATTGCACCACAAACTTTTTATTAACTTAGCAACAATCTAAAAGAGATGGAAAACTTCGAGACTCTATAAAGATTCCAAACATAACATTTACAGGCGTATGGAAAATAGCTTGGTCTAAGGCAGACAATAAATACTTCCATGCATTCCAAAAACAAGTAAAAATTGCGGTTTCAAATTGGAGATGAAATTCTTGCCTTTCTTCGTGTCGTCTTCAATGGCTCCTCCACGCGTTCGTCCTCACCGTCTTCCTTGTCGCCACACTCGGAGACGACTGAGCAGGGTCATGTATGTGACACCCGAGAGTTATACAACACTCTCCAGTCATATAGATGACGCCCTATAGTCATCTATATGTCTATAGTTCAGTATAACTCTCTCTTGAAAGTTGTAGACCTTGACACCTATACTTCTTCATAAAATTCAAAATCGAATGTGTCAACAAATCGATTGTGTCAAAAAATCATTAACTTCTTTTTCTTTGGATTAATATTGGCTATTTGACAAAGTTCCGGATTTGCTTCTGTGTTTTGTAGAACCAAAATAAAGCATCTTATTTACAAAATTGAAGGATGAACAGAAAGCACATCTAAAGAACTTGCGACGACATGGACAGCGTGTCCAATTCTATTAACAAAGGTAGCGACTGTGATGCTAGTGTGGATGCTGAGCTAGTAGAGAATTTTGCCCAAATGAAAACCCAGCTAAGTTGTAAAGTTCGTCAATTTCTAAAACAATATGACACAGAGGGGTCACAGAGAAAGCGATTGAAGAGAGAGAAAACTAGGAAGGTCATAGAAGAAATGTTGCGAATTCAAGAAGAAATCCGCTTGAATGCATTAAAGTTACAGGAACAGTCCCGAAAACTCCTACAAGATATCTCTGATGACCTCCGTGAGTTAGATTCGTAGCGCCATATAAATCCCTTTATATTTCACAAAGCTGTAAGGTGTTTTGGTTGTATAAGAAATTTTGATCATGCATTATGACCATGATTATTTTCTGTATTTGTGAATGTAAATCCCGTGATGCAGTTCATTCAACAAATGGATGGTGACATGTGCATCCTTGTGTTTTTTCAATTACGTTGCAGTACATGTTTATAAAATATTGAAGTTATCGTATAGTTACCCGTGTTCATACTCGTTCATACTCATTCCGGACTCCGTGTCTTCACGTGTGTGGGATACTTGTGAACTTGTATTGTTTTCTTTACATGCGTTTGAAGATTGTATGATACATTTTAATATGTTTGTGATGATATGTTCAGAAACATAGTTGGTTACGTATCAAATACTTGAAGACCCATTATTTCATCACGTATCTCCAATATTTCAGGTTTGCAATATTAATTTTTTTCTTCATCATATTTGCACAATCAACTTTTGCTTATCTACCACCAATATTATTCAATCAATTCTTATATAAAACAAGGAAGGAAGCAAACAAAAAATTTCCTAAAATGACTTAGTGAAGTGATTTATGTGACACTCTGGAGTTATATAACACTCTGGAGTCATCGTCATGACGCCCTGTAGTCATGCACAGTACTCTGTAGTCTTGAATGACTCCCTACTGTATTTTTCCTAAGCTACAAGATACGCCTAAAATTATTAACAACACCCTCCTTTAGAGTGTATAACTATAGTATTGTATATGCTTCAAAGTACTATGTCACCCTACGTCATTGCTCGATTTTTTTCCGTAGGATGGAAGAAGGACAGCATGAGCGCTTGAAGCATCTCCAATTATGGCAAGAGGAAGAGATCCAAGCAGACTCCATGCGATCGACGAAGTACCCCTGCCCATGCATGGAATGTGCTGGAGGAAAAGTCCTCGACCGAGCGACGATTCGGAAGCTTCTTTGCACTAGAAGAAGGGACCCGGTTTTCACAGCTTCAATATTGGTAAGTGATGAGACCTATGATTTCAACTACGTACCCATTCCTCAGTAAGCAAAGCGATGTGGTTCTACGTACAGTGATTTGGTTTAAAAAAATATGTGTTAATGAATTATGTAGGCCCGCTGGAGACCCTTAGTAAGAGCCGCATGTTTGACATCGCTGACCAAGTTTCTAAGCCAACCACAATCCTCCCAGAGCGCGAGACCCACGACGACATCCGCGCGAATTTCTCGATTGCAAAAGTGGCGGTCAGACGTGTATGATGGACAATGGTGCAACGGGCCCATACCGAAGCTAACTCCATTCGTATTTTGGAAAAGGGAATGGCAAGTGAAAGTGTCTAAATACCGCTTCATGGGTTGGGGTCTCTTTGCAATGCAACCAACCAAAGAGGGTGAGGAACTGCTTCCTTTTGTAGAAGCGCATTACACCTCGGCGGAATTCAAAATTTTGAGCAAGGCACAATCCCGAATGAAATCGTATGTAATGCGCGCAGAGTCGGACCTGTATATCGATGGAGATGTAGAGAAAAGAAATGTCGTTGGATTCATTAATAGTTCCGCCGGGCGCTCCGAAATAGGCAATGTCATGTGGGAGTATCGCATGGTGCCTAAACCGTGGAACCACGAGGAATGGAGATATGTAATTACCATAGCAACAAGGGACATTGTTGCCGGAGAAGAACTCTATGCGCATTACCCTCTAAATCCGAGTAGTGTACGGTAAATGACTATATGCCCAAACGGCAAGAAGATAGTCTGAGACTGTCTCTGTAATATGTATAGTGTCTATCTTGAATTTTCCCAAAATGACTACAGACAGTCACTTCTTATCACTGCACTGTAAGCGTATACTTATCGTCCAAAATGACTACAGACAGTCTGTGCTTACCACTGTAATGTAACTACTGTGAGTCACGTTTTCCCAAAGTGACTACAGTTAGTCACTACTTAACACTGTAATAGAATGCCAACTAGTCCTATGTTGCGTATCATGTCTACGATGTGACCCTCAATGCGTGGACAAGACTGAAACAACATCGACACACTCCCCGACGCAGGTGGATGCAATAACAAGGAGCGCTCCGAACTAGGAACTGCATGCATTATATAGCTTATCATCAGACTTTGGAATGTGACATCCAATGTGTTGTCCTTGGAACTGCAAGACGAGTACAACCCCTTGAACTTGACCCCTAGTGCACCAAGCAGTGGGCAAGGTAGTGAGCCCCCGTCCAGTCCTAGCATTGACGGCGAAGAAGCCGGGGAAGTGGATGTTTTACGCATGGTGGCAGAGTGCTTCAACAAGTATGACAACGTGAATTTAGGGGGGAGCGATACCAACCCTTCTATGCATGACGGATTTGATGTGGAGTTCAATGAAATGGCCCCGATCTGGGACGATGCCTTCCCACCAAGTCACGACGAAGGTAGCGAAAACGGAATGGAGGACAATAACGACCCTATGGAGTCAAGCAGGACAACGATGAACATCAAGGACCCTAGTGGCATAGTACTAGATGTCCTTTTACGCGAAGCAAAGACTCCGCTTTATGCAGGGAGCTCATCCGACCGTCTCACCTCTATCCTCATGGTACTTAATTGTTGCACCACTTTTGGCGTATCCAATAGCTTTGTGGACGAGTTGTTGAAGTTATTGCATGGGTCAATATTGCCCAAGGGCAACACACTTCCGAAAACCTTCCTAGAAGCGAAAGGTTTGTTGATGAAATTGGGGTTGTCCTACAACACCATACATGCGTGTAGAGATGGGTGTTGTTTATATCGGAAAGAATTGGAGGATGCGACGGAGTGGCCAATATGCCACAAATCCCGGTACGTAGACAACTCTAAATCGGTACCGGTCAAAGTTTTGCGACATTTTCCGTTGATCCCTCGTCTGCGAAGAATGTACAGTTGCACACGGCTAGCGGAGCTCATGAAGTGGCATGTGGACGGAAAAGCAAGGACAAGGTGATGAGATCTGTGGTTGACTCAAAGGCATGGAAGCACGTGAATAGTAAATGGCTGGAGTTTGCGAAAGAAGGACGCAACGTTAGGCTAGGTTTGGCACTAGATGGAGTGAACCCATTCCGTTACCAAAGCCTTAGCTACTCCACGTGGCCCGTGGTAATGCTGAACTACAATCTTCTCTCGTGGCTCGTGACCAAAAACTTCTTTTTGATGCTAACTCTATTAATACTCGGAAAAGAAAGTGTGACGGACAAAAATGTGGATGTTTACCTCGCACCGTTAATGGAGGAGCTACAAGAGCTATGGGAAGGGACCGACTGCGTGGATGGGTCGCAGTCACACTCCGGCGACAAAACATTCAAGCTCCGAGGTATGCTATTGTGGACAGTGAACGATTTTCCGGCATACGGATTGATTTCTGACCAAGTCACGAAAGGACACAAGGCGTGTCCCCTGTGTGGCCCCAACATAGTTACTCGGCGCTCGAAAGCATTGAAGAAGAATGTATACCTTGGGCATAGACGGCAATTGCCGATGGCTCACCAATGGAGGCGACAAAGGGCAAATTTTGATGGTCATCCCGACATGAGACCTCCACCGCGAAGGATGAGCGGTGGAAAGCACTTGGTGTTTGCGATCGCTCGAGAAGAGTGGACAAGCAAGATGCACGTGAACGAACGACGACAAACGCCGGACCCCGTACACGAACACGGGGTGAAGAGGAGGACTTGTCTTTTTGACCTTCCCTATTGGAAAATAAGTGTATCTAGCGCAGTCTTGTACATTGACATGACTGTAGACAGCAATGTTGTCATGCATGGACCCTAAATCCAAACCGATCGAATGCAGTGAGGTGTCATGGAATATGACTATGTACAGTGCAACTCAGAATTTAGGAATCTAGTTTAGGACTCAGTGCTGTGATGAGACGCGGAATGTGACTGCACAGTTTCATGATGTACTGCATAGAATGTAATATGTGAGGAATCCGCCCCGGGAGACTTCCATCAAATCGCAGCAACTCCTCACTCAAGACTCTATCAACTCCGTCTCTAGCAAAGTTTGTTGCAGCAAGAATTGCGTTCAACCCTTTCAGAGGGATAAGATTCGTGCCTTCCGCGAACGTATGTATCAAGGCACCTCTTTCCAGTTCAGATTCCACATGAAGATGGACATCTATAGGCAGATTCACCGTGATTCTCAAAACCGGAGAGTTGTGACTATCGAAGGTATTGATGTTTGCGTGCGAGCATGGATGCATATTGCAGGTGTCCCCGAACCAACATTCTACCGTTATCAAACATACGCGGTGCAAGGGCGGCAAGTGCATCCTCATGGAAATTCGGGAATCCGGAAGCCTCATAATCACACCGTTCAAGCCACCGCCACGCTGCGATGTATTCTAGAGAAATCCGCGGACCACATGCCCCACCGCACGAGGACGCTCAAATCCGGGGAGAAGGTCGTTTCCATGATTCTGCCGGTAACCTTTCAGTGGAAAGACACCATTCCCAAACTGAATAGTAAGGGTGAATGCAGCGTTTGGGTTGAAGGATGTCTCGCCTTCAAACTTGAGCAAGATTAGGACATCCACCTTTAGTGAGTTTGACGCAAAGAAACCAGGTGACAATTTCGCTCGGTGCGCAACGTGCGACAAATATCATTCTCTTAGAAGGAGATCAATAGCTGGATCCTAGCAAGCATTGCTTTGGGCTAAGAGATTAGACAAGCATCTGGCTCTTGCACGTGCGCAGCGAGAGTACTATTACGCCAACCGCACCCGATCTAGAGACTTCCCCCACGAGTGTCTCACGATCATGCATGATAAGATGGACCACGCGAAAACAGCGTCTCCGGTTTTCTCCCACAAGAGCAAAGAGATTGATGGCCTTGTGAAGTTGCCCGTTCCCGTTACTGGTATGCTTGCACATGGCCACGGCGATGTGCGCTATGCGCATTACGGCCTGGATCTATTCTCGCACGATTCCAATTACACTATTGGCTCAATGGCCAAGTTGTTGCGGGATCTAGAGTTGCCTCTTAAGTTTGCATCCGGGGAATTGTTTGTGGGATCAAGGTCATCTCCATTGTTTGATGTTGTGCTTAAGGGGGCAGAGACTTGTGAACCATCGTTGCGTCCTACCGCTGGAACCTCTCCTCTAGCGACTCCTTTGCCGCCCGTTCTCCATGTGCACATGGACAATGCTACCGGGGACAACAAGAATAGATATGTTTTTTGTTTTTGGTCTCTTCTCATTGCAAAAAAAATATTTTGTGAAGTTTATGTTAATTTTATGCTGGTGGGTCACACCCACGACGACATCGATGCGTTGTTTGGAAGGTGGAGCATGTTGTTGCGGAAAAAAAACTTTCCTACGATTCCTTTGCTCATGAAGTCCTTCATGGACGTGGAATCTATCCCCACTATCCCACACCTTGTCGAAGAAGTGCCCGATTTCAAGGGATTCATCGAAGGCAATATTCTGGAGGGAGATGAAGCACTCGTAGGGCACACCAAGGCACAACAGTTCAAGTTCTACCTTGACTCTACTGGTTGTCCGGTGATGAAGTACAAGATTTTTTGCACGGACGTAGACTGGTTGCCCAAAGAAGGTGGAGGGATCAAATTGTGGAAGGAGGATTCCGAAGGTAGGAATTTGTGGCCCCGCGGAGTGCCAATTCATGTTGAGCAGCGTCCGATGAGGAACGTGGAAGACATCTCCAAATGTATATCTGGATTCATCAAATACTGGGAGAATTTGTGCAATGAGGACCTCACTGGGGAATTCAGAAGACGCTATGAGCACTTGATTCATTATTGGCGGGCTGTGAAAGTAGCGCTTCAACAGCCTCCACAACCGTCCAATGTTTTGAAAGACGGCTTCTGGCCCACATCTCGGGTTGAAGCGATTGTGGAGGATCAATACGCAGAGGACGGTGACATTCGGGAAGAGTTTGCAGAGGATGACATTTACGTTGGGCAGATGCGGGGTCGTCCATTGCCATCATTCAGGGTGGGTCGAGACCTTTACGAAGGCTACTTCGTCGCAATCCGACCAGCAAATGGTGACACTCGGCCAGTTTGGATTGCGAGGGCGTTGTCTGATCCTAACTGTAACCCAGAAAGACCAAACTGTGTCCTCATTCAGTACTTTCGTCCAACATCAAGGGATCAAAATGTCCAGGACTACTACACTAGATGGGACACCTCGAGAGGTTTGCGTTGGAAGGTTGATGATACCGAACCTCCACTTTGGGAAGAAATAAATGCTTTGATGACAGCATGGAAGTCTAAGATTAAACGAGGTACTGTCGAGTGCATGATCAAAATTCCATCAGCTCAGATCGAAGTCATTAACCAAAGTTTGGCTTTGTATAATTCTACTTAAGCCGCTGTTGATTGGAGGCGATGGAGAGTATGGCTTGCTTGCTACGTCTATGTGATAGTGTGTATTTGACTATTATTGTGATACTTTGCGCTTTGATGTAAGTGATATAGAGTCTATACTATGACTAGTTCATTAGACGTTGTAGATTTCTTTTCACTTATTTCTCATTTTATATTTGCGTGTATCACTTTGAAGTTGAAGATTTCCATTTCAAAGACTAAGTGTTTTGATTTTGAAAAAAAATACGTATTGCAACTGCAATATTTATATTTTATTAATATATTTACTATTACATTGTACATTTACTTCTTTGTATATTTGATCCGTTTTCCTTAAAAGATTAACTATATGTGTTTGATTTTAAAAACAAGTATATATAAAAGGTTTAGTGGTTAAGATCACTGTTTTTTTGTTAGCGCGTTAAGCACTTGTCACAGTTTAGGGTACGGGGCTGGTTGGTTGTTACAAATTTCCTGCCTGCCGAGGCTCACTTAGCAGCACCAAGTCATGCATATCTCATATCCGCTCAAACAAATTCAACGGAAATCGAACCCGGACCACCTATATGAGATAAACACCCACTCACAACCAACCATTGAGCTCATGACTTGGTGTCCAGGAGATGAGAAACCACTCCCTTATACATAAGCATTGTTTTTATTTAAAATGGTACTATATTAGTTTCGAATCGACCGTTTTTTTCATGACTCTCATTTTAATGGAAACTCCTCCTTTCAACTAGGACCGATCATTCTTTCGGTAACTATCGTTTTAATGGAAATTCTAACTTCCATAGGATATATGTACTAACTATCCACCTAAATTGACAACCCATTTAGATTCAATCCTCCCCCTTGAAAATGAGAGATATGATTTTGAGAGGTCCCAATTCTCTCATTTTAATGAATATTATGTTCTATACTACATACCAATGATCCAATTTTTCTTATAGCAACACAACAAGTCCATTGTATGTCCATTTTTAACCCCTAAACGTCACAACTGAATGTCTAGAAACTAAACGACGACCAGATTCCAACTCATCCTATCTTCTCATCACTTCTTGGATGAAAATCATTCATTTTTTGGAGACACTTCATCAAGTTGTAGTGTTACTAGAGTACAATTTTTTCTAAAATTACAAACGTGGAAGTATGTGAATTTCGACCAAGCCAAAATAATATTCCATTGACTTTAGTTCAAAAGTGGCTTTGCAAAAAATGAAGTCATATATTTAACCCCTAAAGGACAAAGTGTCCTAACTAGGACATTTCAATGTTTGGGTAGGTTCCCATGGTGTCAATTTTTATTTTTTATTTTTGAAATAAATCACGTGAATTTGGTATGTCAATACAAAAATGGGAATCTAATTTTTTTGGATTCCGAATTTTTAAGTGGAAGTTACGGAACAAAAGGTGTTTTTTGGGGGAGAATGGGTAGTGCGGGCAGGGCTTAAAATAAACCTCAAAAATTATTATTTTTCAACTTTAACCGTAGGATCTGGTTAAAGATTACCAAGAGAGTGCATGGTAAATTTTTCATAGAATTTGACCGTATAGATTGCAAGATTATAGCGTTTGAAGTGAAAAAGATGAAATTGCAGTCTTTTGGATATTTTTTGACCGTCTTTGAAGACATGGGAAAAATTGTTAAATTGGTTTAAAAATTTCTTAAATTTTATTTAAATGTTTAATTTGGTATAATTTGGTATTTTCTATCAAGAGGAAAAAAAATATTCATAAGGAAATGAATAGAAAGAGGTGAAAATGATGCTCAAAAACAGGAAAAACCGCGGTCCTTTAGGGGTTAATTAGTACAATTTTTTTAAAGAATCACCAAGTTAAAAGTATCTCATTTCAAATCTATTCCTACAAATCCTATACAAAAAAGTTTGTAATCAAATTAGGAAAGAATTTTTAGTTTTGATCTTTCAAATTTTGTAATAAAATATTGGTGATAGCACTAGCAAATTGAAATGTATAGATGGAATCTAAAATTCAAAATGTACAACTTTCATTTGTATATCAACTCCAAAATGTTCTTCAAAATAGTACTTTAATATGATAATTTTTCTCAAATCGTCAATTCTGAGGACACCTTGTGACATTAAGTCTCATTGTCCTTCCATGTGGACGTGCTTTGTTTTGAGTTGTTGATCGCTCACCATGAAACTTGGAGATTTGGAAGATGGGCAAAAAGTCCACTACAACATCAAAACAATATATAACAAGTATAAAGGGTGTGCTTTGGGCAATGACATTTCAATTTTAATTTCTAAAGCAAGCCAAAACTAACAATCGAGTGCAAAAATAGTAACCCTAGCCATCATATTTGGATCTTGTTTCCAAATCGCCATGATTCTAAATCCTCCCCCCCCTCCAACATTAATGCAAGAGGACAAAAATTGGCCCCTATTATGTGAATGTAGGGGCCTACTTTAAAAAATAACCCCATCTTCTAAGGGTTTAAAATTATCGAGGGGGTCCTCCTAGACTATTTTGGGCCCGTATGCCCCAAAATTGCCAAAAAAGAACCTAGGGTATCCAAAATGAAAATTTTAGAAAATGAGGTTATGGGTGAATAGTACTTGCATTAACGTTGAGGGGTGATTTAGAATCAGGTTACAAATTGCCTATGTGATCTTGTAGGACAAAAGTCACAAACTCTGACTCACTCTCTTATATATTTAACCTTTAACTCCTAAAGGACCAAGTGTTCTAACTAGGGCATTTAGAGAACCGGGTAGGTTCCGGTGAACACATTTTTAATCAAATTTTGAAAGAAGTTTATTAGTAAATTTCCCAATGCGCCAAGAAAATGGGTTTTTTTTTTTTTTTTTTTTTTTTTTTTTTTTTTTTTTTTTTAATTTTGACACCGTATGTGGAAGTTATGAGGAGAAATGTGTTTTTTTGGGAGAAAGGACAACAGAGGCAATAGAGAAACAATTGAATTTTGGGGGGGCAACAAGTTGGGTAGTGTGTGGAAAATGGGGTTTATGGTTTAGGGTTTAATTTCTATTTTCAAGGCTCATGAGCCCTAAACAAAAAAGAAGACAAAAACCATAAAAAAAAAGAAGTATTGCGTGTTAGTCTTTTTTAAACTTTTAAACCCCTTACAAGTACAGGGTGTTCTTCAACATCCTAAACATCTCCAAATGCAACGAAAATTGGTACAAAATTAGGTAACATCATACAAAATGTGAAAGTGAAGTACAACAGATTTCGGTAGTGAGGTTTATTTGATGTAGCCATGGTCAAATGCATCTAAAATTTGAGGGCACGTGTTTTTTTGGGGAGATTTTTTCCATCAAACGCAATTACCTTGCAATCCCAGCGGTCAAAATCAACAAAATTTGTTGTGTATGTTTTTCAAATAGTTTAGGACAAGATCTTATGGTTAGAATGTAAAAAATGACATTTTTTTGGAATATTTGCATGGGGGAGTAAAAATGTCTGCATTGGAGTGTTTTTGAAAGAAAAACACTCTGGTCCTGTAGGGGTTAACCTCCAAACGTATGAAAATGCCTTTGCGGCAAGTAGAATACAGCATATATTTCTTGTATTTGGAATGGTTCCACACCTTTAATGGGTTTGAGTTCAACAAAGAAGTTGAAATTTAGATCAATGCGGTTCTAGTGAGCTATTGAGATCCTAATTTAGAACTTCTTGTTGGTAGCAAATGCCAATTATACGAAAACGTATCTACTATCCCCATGGGACATTTAGGGGTTAAAGGTCCAAAGAGCCTTTTCCAACCAGTATTATACAACAATATTCCATTGTATTTGGCATGATACTACACCTCCTACGGGTTTAAGATCAAAAGTGAAGTCAAAATTTACATCAACATGATTTTAAGGAGCTATTGGGGTCTCAATTTGGAACTTTCTATTTACAAAAAATGTCAAATATACGCCAACGTATCTACTATCTACATCAGCCCTTTAAGGGTTAACATGTAAAAGAATTGTGCCATACGGATTTACTCTCCTTCAACTCTAGTACAAGTGGTTTAGGGTTGGAGGCTCGAAACTTGCTATGTGACACACTCGCATTCTTCAACGACTTTAGAGAAGCAAATAATTGCGCGCTTTTCAACATTCTTTGTGATTGGAGACTCACTAGTAGAACATGGTGTCATTTTGCACCACATAAAGCAGTGGAAGGGGAGCCACCAAAACAGGACTTTCTCCAAGTTTACTCAGTGCAACTGAACTGGACAGAAGTTGGTCGTCTTTTCTCCATTTCAGGGATGAAATGCGCTCATTTGCGGAGGTTTGTAGTACGTAGCACTCCTCTTCATAGTAGAGAGAGAGAGGGAGAGAGAAAATGGGATTTCAACGTAGGTACCCACACTGTTGCCATTATTCCAACGTTGAACATTTGCCTCTGCAACTTACTCACTGTTGAGTGGATCCAGTGTAACAGAAAAGTGAACCTTACTTACAGTTTCTCAGTGCGACATAACAGGTTGGGACTTTGGGGGTAAAATTTTAGTTGTGTAGAGTGGAGGATGGATGTCACTGAAGCGCCAAGCTGTTAGTTTCTGGGTCCGTGTTGGTTTTTGTTTTAGCATGAACGAAGTTAAGTTATTTGATGCATGCATGCATGCGCTTTGAAGGCCACTCAGGCAGAAACACTCAATCATCAACCCATTAATTTGTACAGTACAGTACGTAGCTACGTACAGTGAAACGCTTTACATGAATCATCTGGCTCACCGGTTTAAACGACATATGCTTTTCTGATACTACACCCAAAATCTCTTTTAAATTCCATTTTAAGCATGATTTTGTTTTTAATTTACTTTGGCTCTATTATAAATAAGTATAGATCTCTCTAAGGTGCTCGGTTTGGCATTTTAAAAACCCCATTTGGTGCAATGGAGTAGAAATTATGAGCAAAATTGAACAAGTTTTGAGGATGGGGCAGCTGAAATTCAGCAGTGCCGCAGTGCTGCAGTGCTACAGTGCTAGCTAGCAGTGCACTGCAGAGCCGTTTTTGAAAAAAAAAAAAAAAAAAAAAAAAAAAAAAAAAAAATTCAAAAAAATTTAAAAAAATTTAGATTCTTTCCGGGCTGCCCACCCAGGACCCAAATTGTCCTTTAACCCCTAAACGCCTGAATGACCAATTTTGGTTGATCAATTTTTTCTGCAGCTGAAATGCGATTTTGGCCATCGAGATGATATTTTTTGAATTTGAGCTGAACTAATGAAATGTAGCTTACGAAGTCTAGTTTTCTCTCCATTTTGAAATTTTGAAAAATTCCTAAAATTGAATGATTTATAGCAGTTACAAGTTCAGGGTCTATTACCGTGGCTCCTCCACAATGTTCCACGGTTTTAGGTTTTTTTACTGTATTTTTAAATTTTAAATTTTTTTTTGAGCACGGCAAACAAACTAATGTTTTTCTTTGTGATTTACACATTTGGTAAGTTTTTTGTATTTTTAAAATATATTTTATAATTGATGTGAATTTTCTTTACTTTTATCATTTCGAATAATCATGATAATTTAAATTTTGCATTAATAATTTTGGAAAAAATCATATATTGTAGTTAACATTTGGTCTCAAGTAGGAAAAATATGAAATTTAATTTTTTACTCAATAATAATGGTGAAAGATGGCCTACAATCTAAAGTTTTCCACCACGGTGACAGGGTCAGACATTTAAGGGTTAAGGGTTAAGTTGAAGAATGAAAAATCGTTCAATCGCACTTCATACAAGGATTCTTTGTTAACTTTTAAAATGACAAATTCAATCCCCCGTATTGTGAAAAACATAATAATTCAGATAGAGAGATAGATAGATAGGACCAGATTTATATCACTGGAATCATGGAAGAAGAAGAATTATATATATTGCATGTGTTGATCGAAAGACAAACAAATTTGAAGAAACTAAGGAGAATTCTACAGACAAGACTGCTAAAAGAAAACGTACACGTGAGGCCAAATTTGGGCTTCTTGATCCTTTAGGGGTTAAGGCGTTGATATATGGCTGTGAGCACACACTAATCGGTTGGTAAGCTACCAGCACGCTGCGGCGAAATGCAGACCATTTCGTCACGACGCATTATTTATTTATTCATTTTTCAGGTTCATCAATCACGTTAGAGTCGTCCTCTGTCACAATGTTCACGTGGTAAGTGTACGTGAAGGCTGAGGTTCTGCAGCTCAATTTTCTCTATGGCACATAAACTGGAGCCTCAATTGTATCACCCTGATTGTAATCCTAGCATTGTGAGAATCCAATTCCAACACCCTCAAGTCTTGCACCACGAGTACATAATAATAATAATAATAATTATTATTATTATTATTATTATTGATTATAAGAATGTACACCAACTGAACATCAGATCTTGTGTTGGTTTTGAGATTGTCCCCCGTACAGAAATCAATAAATATTTGATCAGTGTAAAATGTAAAATCAGCTGAGTTCATTGTCGGTTTGAGGTCAACCCATTGTCTACTACCCGTGACATGGTTTCTTCTGAAGCGGTGGAGGACAAACTTCTAAACTAATCAACTGACTGATGACATAGAATGCTCTGTAAGTGCAGCCGTTGACAACGCTCTCCAAGTACAATATCATCGTGGATACTGTGTTGAGCTTATCTGTTCCAGCGATAATTCATAATTCACCCTTCCACTACTGTACTGTACAGTCGGTACATACATGTTAGTCTCACATTGATGCAGTAGAAAAGAAAAAAGAACAAATGGTTCACTTTCCTCGTAACTTACTTCTTCAATATTCAACCAGAGAAAATTAAGATATTGATTGTTGCTATAGTCCATCGAACCCTGTCATCATCAAGAAGTCTAAAACATAGTAAAGAAACCCATATTTCTTTTTGTACCCGTAGCAAATGCAGTAAATTCAGACACCATTGACTTTAGAAAGGAGGCTGCCTGTCGGCAGAATGATCATCCTTCCAACAGACACTGCTGCTCCAGAGACTCAACACGCAAAACCAATTCGCTCACTCACCATGGCAAGACTTTAGGAAACCATATTAATACAGCTCCAAAGCTTAACGACACAAGTCATTCTGCCCAAAGACATTGAGAACATACACAAGACACTTCCCACAATTGAAACTGAAAACAAAGAAGTAGCAAGGAGCTCAAAATCAGACAGAAGTTGGAGAGTAAGCCAGTGAGAACCAAGTCGTCACTGACAATCAGTCTCACTCACAATACTACAGACACCATTCCAGGTCATAAGATTATTGAAGGAATCATCATGTATTGATTGTACCTGTGTTTACTATTTTGAAAAGTACAACAAAGTTACCAAACCAAGGAAAGAAGTAATGCCAACAGATCGTCTCCCTGCCTGTATTGATGTGAAAGGACGAGACCTAAACCTAACCTTTAGGCAGAAAGGGATCCTCTACAACATCAAAAAATTGAAAGAAAAAAAAGGGGGGGGGGGGGGGGGGGGGGGGGGGGGTGGGGTGGTTACAACACCAAGCCTTGCAACAATTCAGAGATAACACCAGGCTGCCCCTCGTATTTTCTCACGAACGGATGCGAGATCAACATCTCAGCAGAAGGCCGGCGGACAGACTCTTTCTGCAAACACAGGATGATGAAGTTGCGAAACTCGGGAGAAGCATCAGCAGGAGGAGACGGAGGCTCGCCCCAGCAGATGGCGTACATCAAAGTAGGCCAATCTGGCTTCTCCCCGGGTTTTAGGCAAGGAAACCTTCCAATGGCACATTCCAACAAAGTAAGGCCCAAGCTCCAGATATCTGCAGCATATCCATATTCGCCTCCATTACCATCAGGATCAAAACGTTCAGGGCTCATGTACGCACAAGTTCCAACAAAGGAGTTACACTGCGCGAGAGTATTCGCCAACACAGTGCTCACGCCAAAGTCCGCAATCTTAACCTCCTGCTTCCGATTCAGCAGCAAATTCGAAGGCTTAATGTCGCGGTGCACGATTTTATGCTTGTGTAAATACAGCAATCCCAAGAGCACCTGCTTCGTCACCTCGGCCAGGTAACGCTCGCCGATCTTCTTGTGGAATTTCAGCACATCCGCCAACGTGCCCCCGTCCATGTACTCCAGCACGAAGGAAATTTCGCCCGAGTGATCAAAAACGCCATAGCATTCCACCAAGTGCTGCGACTTGGAAGTTCGCAGAATCTCCATCTCACGCATGATCTGTCGGCGAACCGCGAGCTCGTGCTTCTCCTGAATTATCTTCAACGCGTACTCCTTGCCCGTCCAGCGATCCCGCACTTTGTACACCTTGCCGCCGCTGCCCGCGCCCAGCACGCCAATCCGCTCGAGATCCGACAACACCACATCGCGCTGGGGCACCAATTGACGCAACCGCGTCTGACTAGGGTTGTGGTTGCTACTGCGGTAGCGGTGATCGTCTAACGAAGGCGGAGGTAACGGCAATGGCTGGGGGACCGGAGGCGGCCGCGGCGACTGCGAACGCGACGGCAAATTCAACGACAATCCCAAACCCCGGTTGCGTCGGTCATTTGCAGCAGCCATTTGATGCTTGCACACTCACAGTCGCAAAATCCACAATTGTGTGCACATTCTCAAATCCCACAAGACCAATGCACCATCAATCCCAATTCAGACAAGCAACCTATCAAACCTACAAAGGAAAACAAACAAACAAACAAACAAACAAACCAACCAACAAACAAACCAACCAACAAACCCTAAGGTGGAATGAATTCCGGGGAGAATGAAAAAACAGAGAATGAAAAGGAAGAGTATGTATGCAGCTTAGCTTGAAACCAATAGAGAGGCAATAATAAAACTACTACAGAAGAAAACCGGGGTTCCTGGATCTCTTATCTCTGCAGTGACGGAGAACAGAGCTTCAAATGTTTGTTGCAACGCGCTAATCAAATGCGCAGGCAAGAAGGGAAACGAGACGAAGTTCGCGACGAAGAAGACGAGTGGACGACGACGACGACGACGACGAGTGGACGACGACGACGACGACGACGAGTGGACGTCGGCGGCGACGAGGGCTTCTGGCATGTACGCTGTGCGTGGATTTCCCGGCCGACGTTCGTGGACCGGGGACTGAAGCGCGTGCTGCAAACCAGAGCAGTAATAAATGCCTTTTGTTTGTTGCACTGGTTTCTATGTGTACCGTATACCATGAAAAAGAATGAATACTGGCTGACTTTGAGTAAGTTATTTGTTTGTGTGTGTTTTTTTTAATCTTACGCGGGGAGGATCATATGGTGGATGACTTGGAGGTAGCCGAATTGATTTCCACAAACAAGTGCTATAAATTGTTCAAGAATGGAGTTGATGTCCAAAGAAAATTTGTAAATGCCAATGTGAAGATCACATTTGTACGGTCGGTTGGATATATCATATCTTTCTTATTAATAACTTTAAAATAAATTTGTAAGGTTTTCCCTTGAAATTCAATTAAAAATCCCAAATTAACACCAAAAATTTGAAAATTATTGGAATGAAATTGGAATAATATGCACTACGCGATGCAGTATGGTTTCCATTATTTGATTCTACTTATTTTGGAAAACCATGTTTAAGGTCTCACTTATTGAACTAAGAATGAAACTTGACATAAACCAATTGTGTTACCTTTCCAAAAATCATTATAGCCTATTTTGAAGATCCACACTGAACAAAGGATAGCCAACCTACACAAGAACCCAAAAAAAATTGGTGGATGAAAACTGTCCACTTTGGATGGAATTCAAACAATTTTGATTTTTTTGTCGTTCAATATATGAACGTTGGCGCGCTAAAGGGTTAAGCGTGGACCGTGTTTCGCGTTTTGCTTGTTAAAACCAGGTGGTACTATTATTTTTACACCATAAACTAAACCGTGGTTGCAGTATACATTTAACAAGGCGATATTCCATGAACGTGGTTTTGGTATACTTATTCATTTAACACCATAAAATGTGGTTTGTATTTCATATGCTTTATTTGTAAGGGAGGTAAGAGAGCGTGTTACAAGTTACTACACTACTTTTTGCTAATGGTGAGGGAGGGTAATTAGTGCAGGTGACACTAAAATGTAAAATCAGTGCAAAATGAAGATTTCAGCCATTCAGTGAAAAGTTCAGTCGTTGGCAATTTCATGATTTTACAAAATAGAGAGTGTCTTTGGAATTAGTACCACATACACTATTAGCAAAAAAGTAGTGTATGTTGTAAGGAGTTCGACTGGCTCCAATCAATATGCTATGCAGTGTGGGACATTGTTACTAACGAGCAATTCATGGTTGCATAAAAAGGTGATTTAGTGTAGCCTTCAAATTAGTGTGTTTCTTATGTGACTTCCGTAGGTTCAAATGTAAATTAATGTGAAGTTTTGAAATAGTGCAAACGATACTATATCCCCTTTTTTGGTGTAGCTAGCAAACAATGAAATGTATAGTACCCACCATAAATAATTTGATATTTAAATTTTTAAAAAATTGTGCTGCCACAAAAGGTAAAATTGTAGGTTTTATGAGCCAAATTGGGACATGTAGTATACAACATGCACTACACATGCATATGTGTTTCAACAAATCAGATTTAGGGCCTCTTTATACAAGAGACGAGAAGTCGTGAGGAAAGAAATTTCAACCAATCGGAGGCCTAAAAATCGAAAAAACCAAAGAATGTCACTTTACACCCCGAAATTTTTAGTTCAAGAGACAAAAGGAGAAGAAAATGACATGGACAACACTTTTGTCTTTCGTGATAACAAAAATGCACATTTTCAAGGCCTCCGGATTTTGTGTCAAGTTCACTTCAAGAGGTGGGTCTAACGCAAAATCCAGGAGGCCATTTGGCTGAAATTCTCACAACCAATCATTTTTTATTTTTTTAGAATATGTAAGAACTTTTTATTTTATTTTAAATCAACACTCTATTTTGCGGCCCCTTCTCACTTTAGACTATATCCAAAGGCCGTCAAGTTCAAAGGTTGACTTCTCAAGAATGAGCCATGGCCCTTGTGAGGTTTTCTCCACAGTTTCTCGCATCTAGTGTAAAGAGGGCTTTAGACACTATTATTTTTCCAATGTACTTTATGTTTTTTTGATTTGATACATTTTGGAGTCCAAATAAACTTCTCAAAGTGCAAGGCGCGTCAAAGGTTCAAAGTTTCAAAGTTGGGATAAAAAAAATGAATTATTTTTATACCCCACTGTAGAACACACTATGAAATCAATAAATGAATTATCTCATTTTATCATAACATTCTATATTAACCCTTTGACGCGCCATTGTCCATATTCTGGACGCTGGATAATTTCTAAAGCGTCCCTTCACCACATACGGTAATGTTTTTCATCCATCCAAAATTCTCTTGATTCTTGTGCTAATTGACTACCATTTGTACGGTATGGATTTTCAAAATAAGATATTGTGAATTTTTGAAAAATAACAAAAGTGGTTTATGTCAAGTTTCATTCTTAGTTCAAAGAGTGAGACCTTAAACATGATTTTCCATATTAAGTAGAATCAAATAATGGAAACCATACCATCTTGTAGTGCATGTTATTCCAATTTCATTCATTTAAAAAAAAAAAATTGTGTTAATTTTGGATTTTAAATTGAATTTCAAGAGAAAATATTGCAAAATTAATTAAAAAAATATCAATAATAAATATGATGAATCCAACCGTATAGATGTTATCTTCACATTGACATTTACAACTTCGCTTTGTACATCAACTCCATTTTTATTTTTCATCAAACATTTTATAACAAATCTTTGAAAATAGTTTTGAATCGGGAAGTTAAAGGGTTAAAAAATCACAACCCACCAAGTGAAAACTTGTTAGGAACGAACCCATGATAGTAAGGTAACTATATCTAGAAGTGACCTTTTCCTTCAATCATCCCAAGCTCAATCTTCAATAATAAGTAGATTTTGACACCCTACTATTGATGAGAATGTGCACAATCTGAACATCAAAGTTTAGGGTCGCTTTATGGTCAACCTATAGTCAGCACTTTGGAAATTCATAACTTATTCATATGGTGTCCAAATAATGCATGTTAAAGTGCGTTAGAATCCTTTTGAACTTGCTATTAAGACCCACCAAAAATATTTTATTTTATATTTGTGTAAATAGGCTCAGTTGGTAAGGGGGACGCTTTCAGGTAAAGTTACCTTAAGCACATTCTCATCAATAAAAGAATACATGTTGAATTGGATATGTATGCATTCCAATGGTATAAACAAGAAAGAAAATGATTCCATATAGAATTACCATTGCAATTATAATTTTGAAGTCAAGATCTAAATTATATCAGTTTTAGATAAAATGTCAAAAAAAAATCAAAAACGACGATTTCTATTTTGAGAACCTCATCCATTCATTATGCATGCATGTGGAGTCGGCACAAGGAGTGCCATACCTTTCCGTAGAACGGAGAGTGCCATAACCCCGGCCATAACTTCCCGCCATAAACGATGGCGTGTTTTCAAGAGGACGGGGATATCGTTTTAAGGGAACCATACTTGAGCGCACGTGAGGCGGGATGTTGTATGTGAGGTTGTTGCAAAAATGTATTTAGGAAATTTTGTAGAGTGCGGTAGGGGAATCGCGGAATGTTATGGCGCTTGGTGATTGGACTCTTGATGGGTGGGAAATGCATGGATGAAGTTTTCATTTGTGAGACCTCAATCATCTATCCGTTGCCCATCTATGGAAACTTTGAACGAGGAGTTTTGTACATTTTTGGAAAGCATTTGCAAGCATCTACAAGGTAGAGTAGTTAGATTTGTCTAAAAATAGAAATTTAGTGGAATCAAAACAAGAGGGGGTTTAAGGTATAGGGTTTGTACTTTTGCTTGAAGAAGGAAAATTCAAATTGGAGGGCATTACATGATAGGTCCTTGACATTGGAGTTTGGGATGATGTGGCACGTGGAGATCCAACGTTGCATGCAAGAGATATTGATGGATGAAGTTTTAACTTTCAAACTTCATTTGCTCATTTCGCATGCATGCAAAGTCGGAACAAGGAGTTTTATATATCTTCGGAAAGTGTCTACAAGGTGGAATTTAGGATATTGTAATAATAGAATTTTTTTGGGGTCAAGTTTAGAGAATTTAATTAAGTGAATGGGTTTAGGGTTTAGGGTAATATACATCGGCAGCCAAAATTATCATACTTATTTTTGGATTTTGAGGTGACCACTCCTAC
Organism: Pohlia nutans; assembly: GCA_022496805.1. Taxonomy (NCBI): domain Eukaryota; kingdom Viridiplantae; phylum Streptophyta; class Bryopsida; order Bryales; family Mniaceae; genus Pohlia; species Pohlia nutans. The sequence continues at coordinate 22,289,510 of CM040094.1, forward strand.
CCCTCTGTTTGTAAAGATTGTGATTCCAATGGTGAAAGAATCTTTTTGTACGCTATCACCATTTGGGAGATATAAACACTTGGACTTTCTAAATTTGGGTTGTCTTTTTATATATATGAGAAATTTGAACTTTTGGAGGTGTCCTATTCACCCATTTTTGGGCATTATGATTCTAGTGGTGTGTATGGATTTCTCAAAAAATGTATAGATTAGATGTTATAGAGGGTGCAATAATGGCCTTTAGAATTTCTAGAATCTTTTATTTTTGGAATTTTGAAGTTTAGATGTAACCTACTCCTCCATTTTATTGGGTTGGAATTCCAATGGTAAAACAATCCTTCTATACACTATCGCCATTTGGGAGATATGATAAGGTTGGGAGATATTTCTAGTATTGTTGTTTTTCGCGACATAAGACTTTGAAAGTCATTATTTTGGAATTATGAGGACGCCCACCACCACTAATTAAGGCATGGGAAATCCATTGGTGGTGATAAATTTTTCAAGAAATGCTCGCTTTTGGGGATGTACTCGCGTAGATTTTAAATATGATTTTTTTACGGGGATCACATTGGTGTTTGGGCTTTTACTTCATTGTAGGGCCGTGGGAGTATTCCAAAATATCACACTTGATATTTGGACCTTGTATGCATGAGACATTGGATCGCTTCACGCGATCTAATGGTCAAGATCACGGATGGCTTGGATCTATTCGAGAGATCCTACGGCCTCGGGGAGTGCACATAAAGTTAGGATTAGGAATACACGTGAGTGCGTTTTAATAGCATACTACCTACAATACTTGGCCTTAAAATAGTTTTTAGATTACAATTTTTTAGGTACTGAATCGTTACGTATATATCTATTGTTTGGTATAAATTTCAGACGACTAAATAAATCTTATAAAAAAATGATAGAAGTTTACACTAAAATGTGTTGTTTTTTGCTTCAAAAATCAATTTAAAAATAATTACAAGTGATTATTTTTTGAAATTTATACAACAAGAACTTTAGATTGTGTTCAACAACTTCATATTTTTTTTACAAATTTTTAGATGATTTTTTAGTACATACATAGGGGGGGTCAAAAGTACGCACTCACGTGATTCCTAGTCTTAACCTTAAGTGCACTCCCCAGGCCTACGGCTGTGGGCGATTTAGGGTTTGGGGTAGACCCCCTTCCTTTATCAATCTTCTCTTTCCCACGCTTCATCTCTCATACGCCTCCTCTACTATTCTCACTCACTCTCCTTGATTGTTTTTATTTTTGACAACCACTTCAGTTTTTCAAGAGCTGTGTGTGCGGAGTGCTTCTTGCAGAAGCTTGCGGGAGTGCAATAGCACTTGGTTGTGGTGGTTGTATAGGGTTTCAATTAAGCTTTTGGTTGTGTCTTTGATTGGGTGCAACGATGCTACCATGCAAGCAGTTTTACAATGAGGAAAAATGAGGAAAAGTTTAGGGTTTATGAAAATCATTTGTGTATCTAAATTTAGATTTTTTTACTATGCCATGGAAATACCCACAAAACTTGTAATTGCAATAAAACAATCAATTTTCAAAGTTCTTCAAAAATTCAAAATGGAGTAGAAACTAGACTTAGCAAGCTTCATTTCGTTAGTTAAGCTCAAATGCAACATAACTCATTTTCATGGCCTAAATATAGTTTAAGCAAGAAAAGCAAAAAAATCCAAAATACACTACGCCGTGAACCATTTTTACGACTCTTTTTGAAATTGGGACCTAGATAAAATCTTGAATGATTTGAATTGAACTTGAATAGGTGGCATGACCATTCCAAGCAAAATCCTTCACAAAAAGAACCGGATGGAAATCATCCATGTAGCAGTTGGAATTGAATAGTCGGTTCCATTCATAAGCCAAATTTTGGTCTGCCAGGCGGCGTTTAGGGGTTGAGGTGCTTTTTATTTCGGACCAGAAGGAGTGATGTAATAACAAAGGCATTTAGCCCTTTAGTGCCCAGGGTACCGTAGCTGGAAACTGTGGATTTCGGTGGATTTTTCCACTATGATTGAGATCACCAGAAATAGGATGGATTAAATTAGAAAGTAGCCGTACAATTCTATGCTCAACTGGAAAGCACACATTCTATTAAAATTTGAGAATCATCCAATGGTGGGATTGGAAGATTATAGTATGTATTTGAACTGTATAATGCACGCTCAAAAATGAGATTTTGGGGGGTGTGTGACTTCAAAGTTGAATATAATTTGGGTTAAATTTTCAAAAATGAAAGTGAAGAAGATCACCTATGCCCTACGGCAGCACCTCTCCGTTGCAATCTTCCATATCAAGAATAGACTCACACATAATTGTTGTGAATTTTATGAGTGAAAGTGACTTATCCATATACAGTTTAGGAGAAATTTTACATGTTGAAAATTGATAGGAGTGGGTACATTAGTCAAGATCAGATTACACACACTAATGGAAGATGAAGAGGAGAACACAATACAAAAAAAAAAAAAAACAAGAGAACAAACTTCCAAACACAAGAAATACTGCATAATACATGTGTTGTATTTGTAAGTATTTGCAAGTATATGCAATATTTTCTCGTTCTGTTGATAGGTATTTGGATAGTTGTACTGTACAATTCCAAATTGGAAATTTCTTTTTTTGGAAGATGTTTTTTTGAAAGATGTATAATGTATGTGGCAAAATCTGAACTTCAAAACAGAAGTTCCAATTCTTCACGGATTCCCTGCTATTTGCATTTCGGACGTTGCAGTGACCATAATGTGGTCAGCTGGGCACTAAAGGGTTAAAACCCAAAACCAAATTCTTATTAGTTATTTTTGAAGCAGCAGGAACATGCTCAAAAATTGAATGGCCTGGATGTCACCATGATGTCTATTAGGTACTACCCATATTGTAGGCATGTGATGCTTGAACAAGTACTCTTCTCCATGCCCATGCATTAGGAGCATGCTCATGAACCAGCCCCACAAACCATTTTTTGTACTGTTATTGTCAAATTTCTTTTATACAGTATATTGATGGACCCCACTTTCCTTTGAGCCTAGTATCAAAAATCAAACCATCATTCATGAGTCATCATAAACTGAAGTTTCAATTGTGGCATTCATCTTTTGTGTCTTTTTCTGTAGAATCCACTCTTGTCGTAGAACTCCATGTAAACTTATTAACCCCTAAACGACCACGAGGCCACCACGTGGCTTCTGGAACTAGAAAATAAGGAATTTCGAGTTGTTGGACCGTAAATTGTGAAGTGAGCAACAAAGAGACCCTAGTTCTTTTTAAGAGTTGAATCCGTGAGTACTTCTTGATCGAAATTTCATGAAGTGTGCAATTTTTGGTGATTTTTTTGAGTTGCACGGTGGGTATTTAGGCGTCACTTCAGACCCTCATATCTTCTTCCTCGCACCTCCAAACCACTTGAAATTTTTTCCACATTTTTAAAATGATGATTTCTACTCACAGTAAAAATTTCAGATTTTTTGGAGCACTTTTGATCAATCCGATTTCAGCATGTGTACTAAACACCCTGAACAAGTTCCATCAATCTTCTCAACGGTGACATTTTCTCAAAAATTGTGCGATTTTGTTGATCTTTTTTTCGTACAAAAGCTATGTAAGTCTTCTTTGATTTCAATGGTGCCGATCGTCAAAATTATCCCACACCAATGAGGAATTGAGCTTGTTATAAGAGTTAGTCAAGAAAACAAGAGCTAAGCTAAAAACACCCCCGGTCCTTTGCGGGTTAACTTGGTGACTCGGTGTGAGTCCACTCCAAATTCCAAGTGAAATTCATTTTGTAAAAGTGCTTTGATCTCATGCAACAAATTGATTCATTTATTGTGGGCTAAACTAATAACAATAACTTGTACTAATTTTGCAAATTTGCGAGGCCCACTGAGACTCCCTCCATTCCAAAATAAAAAGCACCTTTGAGAAAAGAACTGGTAGTACACTGATTATCGCATTTATCGCGTGGCATACTAATTCCCGAAGCACGCACCATTTTGCCAAATCTCAAAATTAGTGAGGGTTGAAATTTTCATTGAGTGGTTGAAATCTTTATATCACGCTAATTTTACATCACCTTCACTAATTTCCCACACGAACTATAAACCCCCTCTCACTAAATGGAAAAATTAGTGTAGTGTATTACTTTCCATGATTCTCTCCCCAAGTTTTCAATCTTTAGAGAATCGAACTTCATGGAAGAGGTGTGACATCCTTTAAATTGTCAACCATCAGCTTGCATGCTTCACTCCATTCCATGATCTTCCTAGTCGGAAGTGAATGCCACAACAACACATGCTTTGATTCATTCCATCAACTCACTTTCTCTCAAGTAAAAAGCATCTCCAACGCTTACCAATGAATGCCCACCAATGATGCAGGTATTCTGATTTTCCAAACCTAAATTTTGCCACATAGGAGATTTATTCACAAGCAATATATTAGCTTCAAACACTCTGGCTAGCAAAAAGTCTTCCCAAATCGAATAGGGACTTCGATTTCTAGCAAGAAATTTGAGGATGTGAGGGAATGTTCACACTGCCTGGGACTTTGATTTCTAGCAAGAAATTTGAGGATGTCAGGGAATGTTCACTGCCTGGTATCCTCAAAATTCTTCCCAAAACTTGAGGTCCCAATTTGACATTACCCAAGCCACACAAGGCTAGTATTTTGCTTCCGGAGGACAAAATTGAGGTCGAGTCTAGTATACAAGGTCTCAAATATAAAAAAGTGCATACCAACTCCAACTTTGACTAGTGGGAATGCTCCAACAACATATAAAATATAGCAATTCTGAATTGAAGATGGAATGTATCCTCATTGTACATCAACAGCTGGAATGTATCATCGTTGCTTTGCACATCAACTCCATTTTTGTTTTTCATCAAACATTTTATGACGAATCTTTGAAAACAGTGTTGAATTGGAACGTTGAAGGGTTAATAGTGTTAAACCTTGAATTTCTTAAAAACGGATGCAGGGAACCATTCAATACAATCTCCAAGCTTACCAAGGAATTGTTTGAACCCAAGAATCTTTTCCAAAACTAGAGAAAGGATCACAAAGGTCCTTGAACTTCCAAAACGGAACATTCACTGGAAAGCTCAAAATAACAATTTTGGACCTATGCCACATCCATCTACCAATATGCAATAAATTAGACATGATAACATGTGAATTGAGCCACTCACAAATCACATGACTCAGAGCACATTAAGGTAAAGACTTGCATCACCGAATCGGATGTGTTGCAGACTCTGCCTTGACGGTATCACAGCTTCTCTAAAATTATACACCAATTGGACTTATCATAGAAGTGGTCGACAAGTCTTGCGCCCTGTACTTTCGATGCCAACCTGACACCATGTAGCAAAGGTCGATCAATAAGCGAATGAAAACGATGACAAAATGACATCACAGAGCTGTAACGACATTGAACAAACACATCACAACCATTAACCCCTAAAGGACCAAGAATCCCATATAGAGCCTCGTGTTCTTTTCAGCAGTTTCCTTTTGTCCAAATACAGTTGTTGTTTGACCAACACATGCAATGTTCTTCACTGATTCCCGTGATGTAAAATTTGGTCTCATCTAAATTATATTTTCCACAACATTATCAAATGAATTTGTCAGTTTAAAACCATGAATCCTTGGTCCTTTAGGGGTTAACCACAAAACTAGGCACTCAGGATAACCCTTTTAAAGCAGACGGAAGCACATGCATCACAACAAAACTGAACAGGTTGTTGAAGGGAAGGAATAAAAACACACCTTTCTAGTTCCCCTTCTACAAAACAATGATAATAACGATTGTACACCAAAGCACGTTTGACATCGTCTTTCTTGGCCAGTCCATCGGCCAGAGCCGCAGCTGCTGCACCCCCTATTTCCGCGCGATGATATGGGAGATGCCAGGGTACAAAATACTCTTGCTGCTCAGTCTCGCTTCCATAACACTCATCCTGTGCTGGGGTTCCAGTCTCTGAGCTCAACTGCTGTCCCGTCTTGTTCAGAATGCTTACTTCACTTACAGAAGCAATCTGGTTGTCTCCTTCCTGGATACTCTTCAGTGAATTTATTGACAAGTTTCTTTGGAAGGTGGTCCCCATGTCATCAACCCACTCTTCCGTGTACTTTAAAGTCAACGGTGTCCACTTGGTGAGTAAACGTTTGTCTTCTTGTTCCACTGCCCACACTGTAAAAAGAACTCTACCTTTCCTGCGAACAACTCGCAGCAATTCTTCGATAGCACGAACTCTGCGCTCTTCATTACTCAAGTGATGCAAGACTGCAATCGAAATGCCAGCATCACAGAACCCTGTTCTATGTGGCAAGTGTAATGCATCTGCCACAAAGACCTCGTGACCGTGCTGTGCACAGATACCTATCAGAGGAGGGCTGATGTCGCATCCCACAAAGAAACACGTCCGGTTGAATCCCAAATACTTCCCATTCCCACACCCAGCATCGGCAACCACTGATCCAGGCTCCAAGGACTCCAAGAACAGTGCCACTTTTGGCCATTTTGCAAATCTTGTGTCACTGAAATGAGGGGCGATGGCATTGTACACCTTGTGTACATACCGCTTCTCAATTTCAGGTATAGCTGGATTGAATTGCTTCGGTTGGCTGGCCACCCCACCAAACATGTCCTGTTTCTCATTGCTGGAGTCTTCCTCGTCATCTGCTTTGTCAGAAGCCAGCGAACCCTCCTCTGATGATTGAGAGTCGCAGTGCTCAGAATACGTGCAATTACAAGGCCCTTGCCTCACCTGCAAAAACAGCACAAGTTAGGGTTTAGGGCTACAAGCTCACAAGTCACAAGTTTAGGGTTTAGATTTCCTCCCAAGGAGGGCAGTGTGAGGGGATGAACTCTTCAGCACATGTAATTTGCACCAATGGCTCTTTATGCGGTGGGCACTGAATCATTGTCAAGACGAACAGACACTTTATTCACGCCCGCCTCGCAAGGGGACCAAGTTTCTATCTATCTTCAGGGTTTAGGGTTACAAGTTTACAAATTACAAGTTACAAGTTTTACAAGTCTTACAAGTTTCTAGGGTTTAAGGTTTAGGTTTTAGGTTTTAGATGTCATATCCTTCATTCGTTTGAAGCAGAAAATGAAATTAAGGAGAATCATTCAGCAAAAGCAGGACGATATTCACCTTCCTAAAAGTGAAAGAAACTCGTCTTGTGCCTCTGTCCAGTACTTGGCCATTCACTACATCAATCTGCAGACAAAAGCACAGATCTCAGACTCATTAACCACTGTTCTGCCCAGATCGCACTCACACAGATGTGCTCAAGCTCAGGATCGAAATGCATTGCTATTACAAAAATGAGAATCGTACCTTGTGATGGGGTATATAGTGGTGCCAAGCATACCGTGCCTCCCCAGACAAAATTAGCAGTGATCTCTGAGGAAGGAAAAGAGCTTTGCGTATCACCTCTACCGATCTATTTGGTAAGCAATCACTTTCCTGCCCAGTTATCGCTTCAGGTCCGTTTCTACTCTGTTGCAGGGATGCAGATGATTCAAGAGCGTTATCATCACCTCTATCGACATACTTCCGAAACTCCATTACACAAGGGCCACCTAGTGATAGCAAAAGAATAGAGCCCTCGAATGCTGAATGCGTATCAATGTGAGGTGAGAGTCCGACGCCCCTTGGATACTCATTTACCTGCAAATATCAATCCCACAATAAAGACATTTCATGTGAGTTGATCTACCGCACCAGGTAATTCACTAAACAACAAGTTCACAGGTTTGCTACATGAACAAACTTAAAACGTGTATAAAACATGTCCATCAAGCATACTTACAGTAAGTTGATCAAAAGGGAGCGTCGGCTCTTCGACACTTGCAATCTCAGGAACCAAAGAAATCTTGTTGAGAACCGGCTCCAAAACTGAAGGTAGCTCTCCAAGTTTCTGAGTCAAGTCCACGTTCCTAGTCTGCAAAGAAACGCATACAAATGTAAGAGAGCCAGAAAAACCTAGGGTGATTGCACGAGGATAATAGAGTGCTAACAATCACAACGTTACAAGTACAAAAAGCAAGGGTAGTAGATTTGAGAAAAACAACCACAGTCTCTACAGAATTCATACAAAATGAGAAACTCACACATGCATTGGCAAAACCAGCTGAAGAGCTGCCTACGTCATTCTTGATGCGAAGAACAGAGAGTAGAAGGCTAACCCTACATAAGAAAGAGGTAAATTAAGGACCTTATACAAAAACTCGTACCCATAGTGCTGCACCCTCCTTCTCGCAAGGATTTTCCAGGGCCTCTCATCCACCTCACGCAAGAGTTCCTGCAAAAAGAATTCGATCACATTGTTTACCACAATAACTTGATGGCTCCAAAAGGAACGAAAGTGTTCAGGGTGCACTTGTCCCTCTCTATGATGACATGTTTGGGAAGCCCTAACTTCATGGATGAGTCACAGAAATGACTTGTCACATGTGTATTGCTAGAAACAATAATATCGTCATATTAAATTATGGAGAGTAGACTGTACTGACCTGCTCTTCCGAAGGAGTGATGAAGTCGGTGTATAACATCAGGCCTGGTATACCCACATCCGCACTGGATATGGAAACCGCAAACTGTTCGCCTACCTAGAACATCCCCAGTACAGTAAGCCTTTCCGTGCTCCCCAAAGGCATGTCATATGTCTTATGAACAGTGAATTTTATTTTATTTCATTTTTCAAGGGAGTCCCATTGCATAGCTTTCTATAGAGTTCTTGGCTACCGTATACATACCAATGATAAGGGAAGATTATGGCGATATACTCGATAGTTTTACCCAATTTTTCTGATAGCAACAGAATTTTTCAAATAGCAAGTTGGCGATCAATAGAACCACAAAAAAAAATTCGCTGCTTACGGTTTCGAAAAAAATTCTCCCTCTGAGATGACCCTAAACCCTAAACTAACCGCCAGGGAGGTGGAGAACTTACGGAGGGTTGAGTGTGAGGCACAGCATGTTGGATCACCATCACTCGACATGCAAGAGCATCACATGGCTTGGAATTCCACGCACCACGGGCAGCCACCGCATTGTCAACACTGTCGTAGGAAACATACACCCGTGATCCGCTAAGACCAGCTGCTTGGACATTCACAACAGGACCAAACGTTTCAAAGGCCTTCTTAATATCACTCAAGGATATTCCCACAGCTGGCCCACAATTCGCCACGTACAAATGCTGCGATGTCAGCGTTCCATGAGATGGCTTGCCGAATGCGACCACGGTGCAGGTACCTTCCATTCTCACAATCTGTAAAGATTGCTCGTACCGTTAGTTCAATAATAAGCAGTAAGTTGCAATAATTCACAGTAGTCTAGAATTGCTATGTTAACCCTTACAGGACCATCAATTCATTCATAGTTTTAAAATGAAAAATTCAATTGATCGTATTAGGAGAAATTATAATAAATTCAGATAGAACCTGATTTTATATCATTGGAATCAGCGAAGAACAATGAATGCATGTGTTGATCAAAAGACAAAATAATTTGAATAAGGACGTCTAGTTTAGTCTACATACGACTGATATTAAAAACATGAGGCCCAATTTGGGCTTCTTTGTCCTTCAGGGGATAAGACCTCAAAATCACACTGTAACGAAAAAACTTCAAGCCAAACAGAGGCAATGATTCAGAAACCCTATCATAGCATTACAGAGAAAAGCAAACCGATAAGCAAAGAACCAGCTCTTATTAATTTTTCTAAGCTTCTGGAAACAAACGCTCACTTACATTTATTTATTTGTAGCTCTAAAGCGTGGATGGATCAAATGACAATGTGTACATGTCATTGGCGATTCGGATGCATGTGCTTGTCCTGTCGCAGAAAATCTGCAGGTAAATACCAATACACCATCAAAGCACATGAAGAATTTGCAGGATTTGTTTTGGGTGAGGAGCCTTAAACCCTAACTGGTACGGTACTCTTGGGTCTCGAAGACCTGGCTCGCCAGCCGTAAAGCTGATATTCTTCACTAGAAGCAGAGTTACAGAAGGGATTGCAAAAAATCCAAGGGACACGACGGAAAACGAGCAGAACTCACATCTGTCAAATCAAAACTATCTGCAGGAAGTAACTCAAATCTCGATCTCTCGTTCGTACGTACGTACGTACGCTCCCAAAACAAAATCAAAATGACTCATCAAGGGAGTAGGAGGGCTGAAAGAGCGAATTAACTTAGTGACTTGTGGGAGCATGGAAATCTGACTGACTGGTCAGAAGCGCACCTCATTGACACCCAAAACTGAGCGCATCCCTCCCTCCCTCAAGAAATTCATTTGTTTGCAGCAGTGCAGCAAAGCCTCGGGACACGGAAAACTGCTCGGGAGCTGGGCCTCCACCCCGGCTGCCCGGCCTTTTCGGCCCCGCCCTGCCCGTCCCCGCCTGCCCGCCCGAAGCTGCCCCTGCCGCAGAACGACACCAGGCAGCACAGAACGAAACCAGTACAATTCTCAATAAATGCACTATAGGTTTATTTACAAAACATACTACTATTAAATAATATCCACATATGGCTGATTTCGGCACACACATACTCTGAGTGTTTTCCACCTTTCTGTGCTTATCCAGATTGTCCTAAGAATATGTAATTCGATTGATTGTCATAGTATTCAGTGCAAGGATGTTTATTTACGATCATCGATTGTGAAAGTACAAAGTGCAACATTTCTCAAAAAATAAAGATAAAAATGAAATATCAGAGCATACAAAGTAAATGATATTGAACTGATTGATCTACTTAAATGATGTAGAGGAATCTTTGAACTGACCAATGGAAAAAAATCACATTTGAATGTCTTTCTATTTTTGCAGATTGGCAATATGAGGGGAGTGTCGGGGATCTTCTACCTCATGCTTGAGCAACTACGAGTTAAGTTAGGGGTGCTTGATGTTTCGAATGGACAGCATACAGGTTGCTTGCTTCAATCTCTGCTCTTTCCATCACACTTTTCTAAAGAATCAGTTTTTTTCTGTATTGGAAAAACAGCCACCAATTTGTCAATTTGTGAAGCTGCCCTTCAAATTGGAAACATGACTAATGTTTATGTATTTGTCCGGAACCGGTTTCGGGGGTTCCTTCTTGTTGGCTCCGTCTTGCAGTTCATTGACAATCATGGAAAATTGCAAAAGTGCAGCACTGCTGCCTGATATGATACGCACATTTAATTAACAGCTACAGTATTAAAAACGCTTTCCAATGGGATGTGAGCTTGTGTTACGTGACTCATATCAAGGGGATCAAGAGTCAGAAAAGAGCAAGCACTTCTTCTGCGGATACAAGAACTTACGCCTTACTTGCACATTGCACATGCACTAGGCTGCCTGATATGGTACCCGCTTCATATTGAAACATTGAGAGGAAAACAATCACAACAAAGCACACAAATGTTGTCCTGTCCACGCAGTTCTCTTCGGATCAGATCTTTTGGTGTACGTTTGAATTCCTTCATAGAGGACCTCAAGGTATCAATCTTCATCACCAGAGAAACCGTATGACTTACATATTCTAACAACAAGCCCAGAACAACCAATCTTCCATCCAATGCAATGAGTGGAGGTTCTGGACTGTACATCAGTGATTGCAATACCGAACACCATCAAAACTGGTGTATTCGTCTCACTGTTAGGGCCAAATTGTTGAAAAACATAGCTTGGAACTTTAGGTGTGAAAATTAGGAGTACAGGGAGAGATCCTCTACAGAAAACCGGAGATAGACTTAGTATGGACACTGAAGTGCATTACAATAGCTGAAGTACATGTTGGGGGAGGAATCGAACATTCCTGCAAGAATTAATCTCGAATAAATTTCCTCCTGGTCCCAAGCCTAGGGGTAATGAAATCAGCACACAACTTGGCTTATCACATCTTTCCCATTCCACTCAAAACCAACAAACCGGACTCAAGCCAATTATAAGCCTTCATACGCAACAAAATCGTTACCACCTGGAGGTGTACTACGATCCGAAAGATGGTATTTAGTAGATTGTAATTATTGGCTTAGACCTAAGTTCAAATAACTGCTAAAACAGACAACAGATATATAGCATAATTATGACAAATAAATTCAGAACATGGTCAAATAAATTACCAAATGAAGTGTCCATGTTTTGAATCTAGCATGGATAAAGCCACAGTATTCTTCAGTTCAGGTCTCCAAATAGCTCTCCTCCTCAATGCACTAAGCATCATAGGTAGAACGAAAGTTTTATTTGTTTGATCATCATCAGAATAAAAGACTCCAACCAAAATCATGAATTCGTAGATCGTCAGATTACTTTCACTCATCCACGACGTTTGCCGTGTAAGAAGGTGTCCTAAGATATTTTACGTTTGTATATCATCACACGATCATAGCATCCCATCGCTGCAAATTTGTGGTTAACCTATTCACAAACATTTAGTTCTATCTTCTTCAATACAGGTCTCAAGTGGCTCTCCTCCTCGATGCATCAAAGCATCATAGGTAGAACGAAAGTTGTATTTGTTCGATCATCGTTAGAAAGACTAGACTCTATTCTACACAAACCATGAAACCCTAGATCTCCCCTATTCCAGGGCAGCTTCGGGCGGGCAGGAAGGCCGGGCAGGGCGGGGTCAGGCAGCAAGGCCGGGGTGGAGGCCCAGCTCCCGCAGCAGCAGCAGCCAGGCACACAGTTTTCCGTGGAGCCGATAGTCCCGAGGGCAGCCAAGTCAACTCTGTGCAAACCCGGATAGTTGGTACCCGGGCTGATGGTACCCGGAATATGGGTGCAGCAAAGTCAGCTCCTGCTGGTACCCGGGCTGATGGTACCCGGAATATGGGTGCTGGAGCTTCGAGGACCGGAATGATACCCTGGGATTGATATCGAAACGTCCTCGAACATGAAGGGAGCAATGATCTCAAAACTGGCTAAAATTAGTTGGATTTCTACCCAAAAATTGGGGCTACTAAACATGCAAAGAAAAAAATGAAAAAAAAATTGAAATGAGGCGAGAATGCTCATCATGTTATAAATATGTAGCAACTTCATGAGGTGATATCCACGGATATCATCATGGTATCACCTTAATATATCATCATGGTATCACCTTAATATATCCAGGGTATTGCCGGATATTATAGAGGTTTTTTCTTTCTTGCTTTTTGGTTGAACGGCGCTGCATTGTGATATCTGGCACGCGATGTGAGTGTTGCTTGCAAACAAGTTCTTGTTGCTTGCAAGGGTTCGTGTACATATTGTTGGCAAGTACTCTGTTGTGGTTTGTTTTGATTGAGCGTAGTTTTGTATGCGGAGTTTAGGATGCATTTCTTGCATTTACTTGTGACAGCGTTCTGATAAATTGCTACTGAGGTTGCATGTAATAGGAGGTGGTCACGTAGGCATTTCAAGACAATGGATACGGAAATTGAAGACGTGAAGCAAGAGATTAGGAGATTACATCAAGACATTAGGAAAGTAGCGCAAGAGATTGAGAAAGTAGAGCGAGAGATTGCTTCTGCGGAAGAAGGAAGGAGGCAGGCTCCCACAGAGGCCGTGATTGCTTACTATACGAAAAAGGAGGATCAGTGGTGGATCGAGAAGGATCGGTTGCGGAAAAAGGAGGAGAAAATACGGGATAATTAAAGAACTGGTGTTGCGGAATAAGGAGCTGGTGCTGCTCAAGGCTGGTATTGCAGGTGAAATCACTTGCCCTAACACTTGATTATATCCACTTCTTTCCTTTGACTAGGAGTCCTATTAGTATCTTGTCCGGTTCATGTTCATGCGCGTCAGCATTTAGATCATTGAACTTTCTTTTAAATTGTAAAAAGTTAGAAGTTCGGTTGTGAATAGGATCATTTGTCTGCAATCTTGTTTTGCTATCATTTGCTTCTGGTGCCCCAATTTTAATCTGTCTATCAGTTTTGAGCTGGGTGCTCTGCGGCCTGAGTTTGCTGATAGTGAGGTTCAAATAGTCAGGGTTTGTTGTCACCAGATCATTGGCACTTCTGTCTTAAGATTTTGGTAGTTCACCGTGATATTCTGAGTAATTTTTGTCCTTGCATCCTCTTCTATTTTTATTCCAAGTCATTTTGTCAGTTGATTTTTGCGGTTTATTCATTCTGTTGTATGCGGAGTTTAGAATGCGGAGTTTAGGCTGCGTTTGGCAAGCTCCTCAAGATTATTCGGACTAAGTATATCGACGGTAATATGGGATCTCAAACTTTCATTTGCACTTTCCTGAATCGAATTGAGTGCATCTGGTTTGTGAGGTTTCAATTTGAAGGGACTTATGTGATGGAAATTCTGGTAGCGCCAAAGATTCCACCAAAACAAGTCCCGGCAGATGCGAGGATATGCGACATCGACTCCATCTTGGATTATTCTAAAGATGTTATGTTATTAGAATTGTTGGATTTAGAACCGCCACTGGGTTTTAAGTACATGACCACGTACATAGATACTTTGTGCCGCACAAAGGATGTACCTATAAACGATGGATGATGGTGATTGCATAGACATGAAGGAAGCAAGGATCATTGCTAGGGGTGGAAAATCTCTAATCCTTCGAGTGGGAGGAGAGGATGCAGTGGTCAAGGTTGGGCCTCTCGAGTGCATTAATTTGGAATATAGGAACCACAAACTAGTGGATGACCGTGTCCCCAATATTAGATGTATGGTGGAGGATGTATTTGGTAAGGTAGAGGGAGTGGGGAAGCTAGGATTCATCAAGCTGCAAGGCCTCAGCAGCCGCATTCCTGAAATTTTGTGGAAGAAACTTCAAGAATACTGGACGGCAATGAAGAGCGCTCTATCTAGGCTGCATTCGCTGCACACTACAGTCATGAATGTTCTAACAATCCTCAACGGCAAAATGAAATACATACTTATAACCACAAAAGGCCTCCCACCTTCCTCTACAATCTCTTGCGTCCGAAACACCGAACACTGCCGCATCGTTCCGTAGCATGCGTTGCATCTTGTTCCAACTCTTAGCAGTTGGCAAGTCGTTGTTCGTACACGCTTGTCCAAATACCACAATGTACAAACGTGACGTCGCCCCAAGTCGATTAGCCCTGTGCACGGACACGCATGTAGCCTCGCCGTGTAACCCTCAACCCCGGGATGACATAATCCGAATCATCGCCCTCCACCATCACCACTTTGGATTTAGGGTTTAAATAGGGTTTTAGTGTGTTTAAATTACCATTTTGATATATTTGAATATAATGCAGTACCCTTATAATACCATTGTGATGTTTACATGATATACGTAGCCGATAATGTTGTTACATACTCCTAGCATATAAATATTATTAGGTTATATTTCAAAATCTTACATATTTTCCTTTGGATGTATAGGGATTTTACAAAATCTAACTTTCTACTTTATTCAATTGCATCACATAACTTCAATGTTGTTTTCAAAGATTTGTTATAAAAATTTTGACGAAAAACAAAAATAGAGTTGATGTTTACAACAAAGTTGTAAATGTCAATGTGAAGATCACGTCAATACGGTTGGATTCATCACATCCTTTACTAATATCTTTTAGTTAATTTTGCAAGGTTTTCTCTTGAAATTCAATTAAAAATATCAACTTAAAACAAAAAAATTAGAAAATATTGTAATGAAATTGGAATAACATGCACTACAAGATGGTATGGTTTCTATTATTTTATTCTACTTATTTTGGAAAATAATGTTTAATGTCTCGCTCTTTGAACTAAGAATGAAACTTGACTTAACCCCTAAACGTTCTCACCCTTTTCAGATTTGGCAGTTTTTCAAAGAGACATTATAAAATGCAACTAAAAGGGATATTTTCAAGTTGATGAATGAATATAAGTTGTACATTATGCGTTTTAGATTCTATCCATACGGCTAGATTTGCAATTGTTGCCACCGATATTTTTGTATTCAATTTCAAACTTAAAATTTAACACTCTTTTGTAATATGATTACGGATAAAATATTGACAATCTAATAATGAAATTTGTCCTGATGGGTTGAATTGTAGTACTCTAAGTGTAGTGATTTTTGGAGATTTTTTGGTTGCTTAATTTTAGTAGTTGACTTTTTCAAAAGCACTTTTAGACTAATATCTTTGAAATTTTGGGTGGAACACTACAACATGAAATGAGGCATAAAAATTTCACAAATCGTCCCCTAATCGGATCACACATGCACGGAGCTAACTTCCCATAAAAGTTTCAATAAAAATCCACATCGCAAAAAGTGCACGATGGATGAGAAAACGGACTTCAAATCCGTACATCATGCAAAATATGCATAGTTGGGCGGTTAGGGGTTAAACCAATTTTGTTGGTTTTCAAAAAATCATAATATCTTATTTTTAAAAGCCGTGCCATACAAATGATAGCTAACTAGTACAAGAATCAAGAGAATTTTGGATGGATGAAAACCGTCTATGTATATAGTAAGAAGAATAGTTTGAATTTGTTCATCATCCACAAGGGTTAATAGAGGCACTTCAAAGGGTTAACCGTTAAACGTGCAAGGTGCCCCGTTGGGCCATGCTTGATCGTTTCTCAATCAAACGCTGATTTTCACCTAGTTCCTAATTTCAAGTGAAAATGGTCCCAACTAAGAAAATGTGGGAGCTATTTTCTACTTTCTAGTTCAATTTGCAGTCCTTCAAAATTGTTAAAATTGTGTTTTTTACAGTACATTAAGGCTAAGAACCCTAAAATCCCAATATACATTGCAAAAAAAGTCTTTCAATCAAATTTCTTTTTATGTAAGCTTGAAAAGCATTCCATCTAGACCTTGTTGTTTATCACTATTATTTACATTTCTCCTAAAGAAATTCATATAATTTTAGACATTTTTGTAATTTATATGACTATTACAAGAAAAAAAACTTTGAAGAATCTTATAAAACTCATTTTTATTTAAATAATTATGAAAAAATCAATGTAAATTGGTATAACAATAAATTATATGAGAAAAATACCCAAAAAAAATCAATATGTTTTAAAGTGTCAAAATTTGATGAGGTTTGACCGGGTGAATGTAGCGTGGACGCTTACAAGTTGAAGGGAGAAAACTTTATGAGATTTGGTAGCAGTTCCTCAAAGGGATTTCCACAAATATCCCTACATTGTCACCAACTCAATTTAACCCCTAAAGGACCGTAAAGCCCCCACGTGGCTTCTAGAATTAGAAAGTGAGAAAATTTGGATTGTTGGGCTTTGAATTGTAGGATGAGCAACAAAGAGACCCTGGCTCTTTTTGAGAGCTAAATCTGTAGGTACTTCCTAATAAAAATTCATCAAGTGAACGATTTTTGGCGTGTTTTTTTAAGTTGCAAGGAGGGTATTTAGGTATCACTTCAGACCCTCATGTCTTCCTCCTTGCACCTCCAAATTACTTGAAATTTTTACCACATGTTTAAAATGATGATCTCTACTCATAGGAAAAATTTCAGAATTTTTGAAGCACTTTGGAACAATCCGATATCAGCATGTGTACAAAATACCCCGAACAAGTTCCATCAATTTTCTCAACAGTGGCATTTTCTCAAAAATTGTACAATTTTGTTGATTCTTTTTTCATAAAAAAGCTACGTAAGTCTTCTTTAATTTCAACGGTGCCGATCGTCAAAATTACCCCACACCAAGGAATTAAGCTCGCTACAAGAGCTAGTCAAGAAAAGAAGAGTGAAGTTCAACACCCCAGTCCTTTAGGGTTTAAGTTTCCATATATGTTTGCAAATGATCTGGAGCTAGCATTTTCGTCCCCCACTATGGATTATGAATGTTCATTCGATAGTTGGTAATTCAGGAAGCTTCAAGAAATAAGAAGCTTCCAACACCATATAACAATGGAAATTAAAAAGAATGCTCTATATTATCATTGAGTGGCATAGCTATTATGGTGGAAATATCATGATTATTTAAATTGATCGTACTTTTTATTATTTTGAAGTCTTAGAAGCTTAGCATCACACAAATTTCAGATATTGGGCTTAACTCCCAGATCTTCTCACTCAAAACTGCAAGCAACACTTGGCATGAAGTGCATAGCATGTTGAGGGATTGCATCAATGCACTTGAAAAGATTCTACTGTGATCCAAAATGACCTAAAACTACTCAAATGATGGTACTTGAAGTAAGGAGTTTGGGACGCATGAGGTCATCGATTGGGTGGACAAGACCTCCAATTATCCTTCCACTTGTGCTTGATGAGAGGCTACAGATGACTATGGGTGTTGCACTTATTAGAGTAATATGCCAAGAGCTCGGTCCATCTGTCCTTCGGTCTGACGTGTATAGGTTGAATGTGCCAAAATAAAATAAAATAAAATAAAAATAATGCTTCTGTGCACAATCTTAAGGGCCGGTTTACACTACGGTGGAGAAGGCCTCCGGTCGGTCAAGAATGCTTGGCCAAGACATGGTTATATGAGGCAAATGGTGGATGTGCCGGAGAAGAATGAAAGGCAATAAAATATTTTTAATCACTTGAGCTTCTCCGAAGGAGGAGTTTCTTCTCCGGCCTCAAGAGGCCGGACAAGAAACTCCTCCTCCGGAGAAGCCCAAGTCCAAAAAGTGCTGCCATGTAGGCGGCCATGTCATTTTATCATCCATGAGAAATCTTCACCACCATTCTTGTCTTCACCTAGTGTAAACAAGTAACTTCTGATTGAAAACCACAACCGGAGTGAAACTAATGCCTCGAAAGAGTCAATCAATCCACAAGAAACGGAATTCACGAAACACTAATGCCTAGGAACATCATTTAAACTGCATCAAGCAGATTCATAATAGATCTCCGTTCACTGAAGAACAGGAAGTACATGTACGCTCATGTGGAGACCATGACCCACATGTCACCATCTCCCACAACACTTACGTGTGAGAGAGACGATCAGAAGCACAGGAGAACACGACAAAGGAACTCATGAACCGCAAATTCCATCAACCCTAACCTGGACGAGAAAGGCGCTGCTGCTGCTGCTGCAGCAGCAGCAATGATCAGGGTCAGGAGTGGCGACTCCAAACACACATGATGGTGAAAAAGCCACTTGAGCATTCTGTCCAACAAACAATGCGTCCCATCCAGTAAACTAAATTCCGTATAATACACTCACTCACTCTCGAGAGCTAAACCCATTGGGGTCGATGCAAAACTGAAAGGAAAGGGAGAAAAGTGGCGAAAGATCAATTCACCTGGTGGCCCTAGCCTGATCATGCATCACAAGCCGAGTGGAATGCTGTTGGGAAAGTGATTGTAATACTGGCCGGGCTGCAAAGGCTCGTGAGATCTGGCATTGGTAGTAGGAGTAGGACGGGGGGCCCATCGGGCAGAATCCCACTTGCCATCGTCTTCTTCAATCTCCGCCTCCACTCGCAAGTGCCGGTAGCTAGTGGACTTGCTGACCAGTCGCTGGCCCTTGCACAGCTTGCACACGCAATACACCTTGTGGTTGCCGCCCGTGCCAGGAGTCTCCTTGGCGATCACCACGCCTCGCGGTTTCAAGTTGTAAGATCGGCGCCGGGAGGACTGCACAGGAGAGGACACCAACCATGGCTGTACAACGGCGGGCACGGACGACGCCTCCACGTTAGGTCGGCGCGCGCCGCCGCTGTAGTAGCGGCTGTCGGCGGAGCTGGAGGTGTCACTGGCCGCCGTGGTCACGAGAGACGACGCCGAGGACATGGTGGTCTCTGCGAAATCAATTCGTGCCAACCCAGGCGCGCGCTATCTATCTATATCTATATTTGCAGGCAGTTGATCTGCGATGATGCCACGCAAGGGTCGGATTCGCAAGTCGCTGGTCGAAAACGAGAAAGGCGGAAGATCACCACTGCCCAGTCGAATTCCAATGCACTAGTCACTTGTGTCTCCAGATCTGAGTACTGGACGCAACGAATTGGAAGACATTCAACCTAAGACAATTAATTATAATAATAATAATAATAATAGAATAGAATGCAGGTACGGAACCCGGCCTCGATCGATCATCGACCCCAACGAAAGCAGTTGCAAGAACCTCCAATCATCGCCATGCCAGAACGAGCTCCAGACTGTAACTGAAGCTAGCGCCGAATTCACCACGGACTCAGCTGGGCAAGGAAGACGCAAGCAATTGAGAGAAGTAACACGCACGAACAGCAAGATGTCTGAAGAAATTAATAAGGAAGTGGTAGCTGAGCGAGCTGGGTGGCAGCATTGCAGGAATGATTTGGAGGGAGAGGGAGAGGGAGAGAGAGAGAGAGACGACAAGTACGTGACGAGGATGGATGGTAGTGTGATCTGAAAGATCTTGAGCCTGCAGGCACTAACTTAGTGAGCTTGGAGTAGGCGTGTGGAAGAAAGACGAAGGAAAGAAGGGCAGGGCTGGACTGGGCAACTGGCTGGCTGGCAGGCAGGCAGGCATGGTGGTGGGGGAGGATGGCAGAGAGAGGGGGCGGGGGGGGGGGGGGGGGGGGGCTGCCAATGCAATGCGGCGTGGGTGGGCGGGCTAATATTAGCGGCCCCGGCCCACCAGACATGACATGACATGAAGTGAGAGCAAGGCAGGGGCAATTGCAGCCAGCAAGCAAGAAAGCAAAGGAAGGAAGGAAGGAAGGAAGGATGACAGCGGCAGCGATGGACGATGGACACTGACCAAGTGGCGTTAACTTAAGCTTAGTTGATGATGGCATCCGTCGGTCAGTGACGATGGAGGTGGCGATGGATCATCATCTTCCTTCGTCTGCAACTGACTGCAACTTATCATAACTTACTGCTGCTGCAACTGGCCTCACGCGGCCCGGCCCAGCTCGGCCCCCGGGCCCCGCCCTCCCAGGGCAGGCTCACTCACTCATTCTTCACTCCGTCGGTCATTCCATTCCATTCCATTCATGACGGAGTTGCAGGCAGGCCGGGATTTCATGAGCCAGGCAGGCAGGCACACCCATGAGTCCGCAAGTGCGGTGACTGCGGTCCATCTGTCTCGTTGTCTGAAGCCGATGATCGATCAAGAGTCCGTCGTCCGTCCGTCCTATTTCCATTTTTCCATTGCTGCCGCTGTTCGTCCGTCAATCTAAGTAAGTTATTCAGTTTCCTAGCACTCTCCGTCCGTCCGTCTCACTCACTCATTCATTCGTTCGTTCCAATCGTTTATTCACGCGTGACTGACTGACTAACTGACTTAGCTTACTTTCTCTCTCTCTCTCTGCTTCCTCCGGCTTGCTTTCAACCCCCTCCGTCACTGTTGGTCCACTCACTTCGCCTCCGCCCCCCCCGGGAGGGAGAATCAACCCCCACACTGGTACCTGCCATTTTCTGGTTTTCTCATTTTGGGGGTCTGGGTGATTGTTTTTGGAAATTTTAATTCTATATTTGGGATCTGTGACCCCAAATTAGTTTATGGCGACCCACCATGTTCAAAAATAGGGGCAAGCTTTTGTTTTTGTTTTTTATTTTTGGTCCCAGTGTGGGGGTTGATTCTCCCAATTCACCCCCCCCTTCCACTTCCTCTTTCATTTCCCCTTTCGTTGCGTCTTTCATTTCCACTACCGATCACTTTTACCTCTAATCTTCAAAGAGACCATTTTTTTTTGTTGCTACCTGGATCAAAATAATATATCAAAGTTTACTTTCCAACGCTATTTGAATTATGTCAATAAGTTTTCAATAAGTTTACAATAGATAAATGAATTTTAACCAATCATGCTACATTTTTAACACTAAAAGTGAAAATGATAATTTATATAAATTTTCCAAAGGTTAACCCTTAAAGGTCCAAAGAGCCCTTTCCGACCAATATTATACAATAATATTCCATTGTATTTGACATTGTTCCACACCTCATATGGGTCTGAGATCAAAAGTAAAGTTAAAATCGACATCACCATGATTGTATTGAGCTAATAGGGTCTCAATTTGGAACTTTCTATTTACGACAAATGTCAAATATACGACAATGTAACTACTATCCCCATCATCCCTTTAAGGGTTAATGCTTTTAAATTCATTAAAAATATATCTAAAGTTCTTTTTGGGAAGTTTGACCATATGAATAATTTATGCCCTACATTTTGCCTATTGAACCAAACTTCATTAATCCTTAAACATCAAGAGGGTTTGGGCGGGGTAGCTCAGAAGGCATTTAAATTTTGGGAGGTGGATTCCAAAAAAATGAAAAAACGGCTATGCTAGCCAACATTGTTCCAGCACAGTAGCACTACGGCACTTTTCAAGAAACGACCTTTATTGCCCCAACCTGAACTCTTGTTCATTTTAACCCCTAAATGTCCTCACCGATTCTGTAAAAGTCAAATCACTACAAATTGCATACTTGAAATATCACATTGGATGATTTTAAAATTTTCATTGATAGTCATCAACACTATGAAGGTATGACAAAAATTTCAACATGATTGAAAGATATTTTGAATATTTACAAATTTTATTATGTAAACAAGATAAAAATTCAAAATAAATTCCAGTGACGACGAAAGTCGGAGCTGGTTTAGCCTGCATTGGATGGTAGGTTCGTCGTCACGACAATTCTACTTCATCACCATGACTGTTCTATTTCGTCTCGTCACCAAGACTGTTCCAATATGCCTATAAGACCGTTTCAAGAGCCACACGTGACTTACAGTGGGCGTTCTAACTGCCTCGCGTCAGAGGATGCTCGAGCGTCAATTCTTCTAGGCCCAGGCCACGGCCGGATGACTCGAGTTGCACATCCGCTCCCCGACCAACAATCACTGTCGTATTTATACAGACACAATGCAGCTGCTGCCAACAAAGCATGAGGGATAAACAAAAATGAGATCGTGGAGCTGGGCCTTCTATTGCTTCGGTAGCGGGTCTGCTCCGGCCAGGATTTAGGATTTACCTTGCGCTTCAAAATTGCGTTGGAACCACGTCGTCGACGGCCGTTTTGGTCATCGCTGTTGCAGGGGAGGATTTTTCCTGCCGGTGATTCCATTTGGCTACACAGAAGTGAGTTATTTTCTTCGATTTGTGACTTAAAAAACCGGTTTTTTGGAGTTTTTTGTTGAGCTTTTTGGATTTCTCCGGAATTTCGTACGACGAGCCCTAATTTTATTAGAACTATTGGTTGTTTATCTAAAAGGAAAATCCCCTAGAACGGAAATCGCAGTTAGCCAGGCGCAGATGGCATGTTTACCTGTGTTGTACGAAATTGATGTCTATGTGAACCAAATATCTAGGGTTTGAGAGCACTTTGGTTTTATTGATATTTTTCATTCGGAAATTTGTGGAGTTTCTTTTTAGCCGTTTTGGAAATGAAGATGCTGTAGGGCTTTGAATTTCCAGGGAATATCACATTTGTTTACATTCAGTTTTTCTCTGTGAGTTGGTTTTCAAGCATTGTGTTGTTGCTGGTTTTTGAGGTGCTATTGAGAACAAGATATATCTAGAGTAATGTTGTGGTCGTTGCCAAAGAGCAAAGAATACTTGTCCAAGTTCATCCTTTGCTTTGAGCAGTCATGTTTGATTATACATTACTGCGATTCGGGGTGGTTTCAGAGTTCTTATTTTTTTGGCAGCCAGGACGTTGTGTTGTTCACTATTATTATAACAGTTTTTCCATCAAAGGCGAGGCGTTCAATTTGGAAATTAACGAGTGTGCACATTCCCTTTTGTGTTGTTTTTACATTGAAATGTTTGGGATCCTTGGTACCGTAGAAAAGCTTGCTATTATTCATTTTAATTTATTTTTTCAAAAATCCTTTGTATGAGTCAGCTTGCCCAAATTTTATGTAGCAATTTGGCTAAAATTAGCAACAAGAAAAATCACTGGTGCTATTGTTTAGATAATGACTTTCTCAGTACGATTGGTGGCAGAGGCCACATGCAATGGATGTAGTCACATTAGTTTTAATTGGAAATGTGAGAGGCGGATTGTTTGATGCAGTCACATTAGTTTTAAGTTACGGACATTTAGATGTAACTTGCATTCAGAGGATATTTTAGTTTGTTTGTTGATGGTTTGCTTTATGTTCTTTTCTCTGTATGCAGGTGACCTCTTGGTCTACCTGACTCGTCTGAGTGTGAATGGAATTAAATATCGGGTACGTTCAAGTACGGAGGGGGAAGAATTGTAGCTTCTTTTTGCAAATTTGAATTTCTGATCAGGGTAGGGCAGCAATGGGAATTTATGTACCAATGGATGGAATAATTTTTCTTGATTTCTGATTTATAAGAATGGAACGAGTTTGTGCACTATGACAGTTGCATGGAAGGAGGAGCTTATGTGCTGATCACTGAAGAAAAATAGTGCTTTCTGAGTCCAAAGGTACTTAAGACAAGTGAAAATCTGTCTGAATGAAAAAAGAAATAGGTGCAGAAAACTAAACTGCACATTGGCATCATTTCATTTCCAATTGCATGAAGATAGAATCCAATCTAGACAGTTGAGAATTTAGCCATAAGTTTTGGCTCAAAGGTCTTCAAATCAAAGTCGGAGTAGCTATTGTTTAATTTTTTTAAAGGAGGTGTATGTTGTCATGTTCAATAGATTCCAATTGGCATCTAATATATGTCAAAGAAGAAAAACTACGCTTGTACTTATTAGTGCCAATATTTTACGCCTTCATTTATACATCAATATAAATTAATATAACAATTTCATGGTTTCTACTTTTGAATGTATCATAATATATCATTTGAATTCAAAAGATTGTAGTACTTTTCCAATGTAGGGAAGCTGTGCATCATTCGGGTTGTATAGTATGGTTATAGATTATGAGGCAGTTGATAAAGAATTGGTTGATCCTGAAACAATTGAACATTAAAATCGGATTTTGAAGAAGAATCTCTATGCCATATCTTCGTCGTATTGTAGTAGTGTCTAAACGCAGTATGTTTTCTCCTTTGCAGTTCTGGAGTGGATTGTTGGTTGTGGCTTGCCGTAACTTGCTACGCATCGCTGCTATTATATATATACATACCACTATTAAATGTATTATATAATATCATATATACCAATATATGTACCAATGTATCATAAGATATCGATTGTCATTGGTAATGCGAAGAGCAGCGAATCCCTAGTATATTTTTGTCAAATTTAATATCAAAAATTGTATTATAGGTAGATTGGTTACCATTTACAAGTAGTAAAAATATGAAAGTGAAAAAAATAAAAAGAGACATATGATTGGAGCATCCTTAGAAAGCCCTTTGTATTTTGGACACTCAAATTTCAAATTTCTCAACGGTGGAAAAACTTCAAATGAAGTCTATTTTCCAATCCCAACGGTCAAAAGGTGTATCATAACTCAACTTAAACATCTAATTAAAACACCAACTACAATAAAGCTAAAAGACTTGATTTATTGGACGTTTGACTAAAAATCAAGCATAATATGGTTGATTGGGCACTTAGGGGTTAATAACTTTGATTGTTTACCAACAACTCCACAATCTCTCAAATGAGACGCAAATTTGCAGTCTAGATCGCTTTTTTAGTAGCTTTGCAACGCATCGATCCTTGCTTGATTTGGTTGAGAAAATCTACTTTTCTTCCTAAATTATTATGTTATAATAAGCCCGTGGGGCTTGCTTTGATGTTTAAGGGTTAAACATATGAAAGGCACATATTATAACACATCTATGTTTTGTCCAATACCCCGGGCTTTTAGGCATTGACCCTGTACAACCCACGCAACCACATTGGGGTTGCAGAGGCATGTTTTTGCAGCTTACTGTAAGATCTATTCCAATCTAAGCATTAATGTTGAAGTTTAGATGTGGAGATCCATTTCACATACACACTTAAAAAATAAAATTTTGATTTGTCATTTGAAGCTATCAAAACACCTATTTACTAGTCCGGAATGACCTTCAACTACTAGATGATGGAGAGGGGTACCTTTAAGGTCTTATTGGGGTACCCAAGGGGTTGGCGGTTTGTTCTAGCCATAAAATCACCACTCTACCGGATGGAAAAATCCTGGTGATGGGTTGCCAACTAAGCAACTTGTCAGCTTTGCCGCGGGTTGCAAAGCAATTTGTGTGCCTCAATAAAATAAATTAATAAACTAATAAATTTAAAAAAAAAAACACCTATCTACAAAACACCAAAATATTTCAAATATTCCAAAAAAATAGCAAATACTTACAAATACAACACATGTACTATGCGGTATTTCTCGTGTTTGGGAGTTTGTTATCTTGTTTTATTTTTTGGATTGTGTTTTCTTGTTCATGTTCCATTGGTGTATGTATTCCGATTTTGATCAATGTACCAACTCCTTTCATATTTTAATGTATAAATTTTGTCCTAAACTCTATGTAGATAAGTCACTCTCACATATAGAATTCACAATAATTATGTCTGAGTCTATTTTTCATTTGAAAGATTGCAATAGAAAGGTGTTGATACAGGTAATTATTGAACAACTTAACTTTTATTTCTGAAAATTTCACCTAAATTCAATTTAATTTGTAACTTTGAAGTCACACACCCCTTAGAATTTCATATTTGAGTGTGCATTATACAATGCAAAGACACGCTATGATTTTCCAATTTAATGGTCCGATCTTACCAAGGTTTAACCAACATTTGTTTGATTAAACCATGCTTGTACGTATACACTTGAATATTGTTAATAGTATCTCTGATTTCAAGACAAAGATTCTTTATAAAGAAATCACCCAAAATCTTTGATTTCTTCATCACATGGTTGGGCGGTAAAGGATTAAAGTAGATGTACCCAAAATTGATAACTTAAGGTTTTAAGGGTATGTGTGGAGGCTATAAAATAAAAGACAAAAAATTCCTCGGTCGAAAAATACAGATCATGAAAATTAGTGGAATTTCTTGAATTGTTTTTCAAAAATGAATTATTTATGATTTTTAAAAGTCAAACGTAGCTTTTGATCCAAAATTGTTACATAGGTTGCACAAAAATCAGTGACATAGAAATTATTGAACCCGTTGGTGAGTAGCCATATGGCACTGTTGAAGTACATACAAATATCTAGTTTGTCACGATAGATGAGAAGCCTACATGACGGTTTTGGGTCCATTCTCGATTTTGGAGACATCTACTTTATATAGTGTGGACTTCTAGTGGCCAAGCTGGCAGCACTTTCTCCAAAAGATCCTTCATTCACATTAACCATTTGAAATAGAAGAATAAAAACCTATATAAGACCATTGCTGCAGGAGATTTTGAAAATTTTGGTACCCTTAAGTGCACCATGGACCAAACCGGTTTGCTTTGTTTATACATGACCATCTTGTAAAATGTGGGCATTGTTTTGGTCAAGAAAAACTACATCACATGGAAGTAGGTGTTTAGCACTTTCAAATGACACCTGTCACAAAAAACAACGTTGCACAATGGGGATTTTGTGCCTGAGAATGTCCGGATATACACGTATTCTACTGTGGGAGTGCATTGGCAAGGGGAATATGTACACCTATTTTTGG
The DNA here is from genome assembly GCA_022496805.1 of Pohlia nutans. NCBI lineage: Eukaryota > Viridiplantae > Streptophyta > Bryopsida > Bryales > Mniaceae > Pohlia > Pohlia nutans. Next base: position 22,316,955 of record CM040094.1, read on the forward strand.
GCAAAGATTCTCGGCTCCACAAATCTTAGGAAATTTTGGGAGTATGTGTTGCCTCTAGATCAACTGCCTCAAAAAATCACAACATTTATGTACTACACTTTCTCCTCTGGTACCACCAAGCTGTACAGGAACATTGAATTGCATAGCAAAAGGCTTGGTGCACTTAACCCCTAAAGGACAAGGGGGGTGTTGAACTTAGCTCTTGTTGTCTTGACTAGCTCTTGTAGCAAGACCAATTCCTCATTGGTGTGGGGTAATTTTGACGATCGGCACCGTTGAAATTAAAGAAGACTTACGTAGCTTTTTTATGAAAAAAGGATCAACAAAATCGCACAATTTTTGAGAAAATTCCACCGTTGAGAAAATTGATGGAACTTGTTCGGGGTATTTTGTACACATGATGAAATCGGATTGTTCAAAAATATTCAAAAAATTCTGAAATTTTTACTGTGAGTAGAGATCATCATTCTAAACATGTGATAAAAATTTCAAGTAATTTGGAGATGTGAGGAGGAAGATATGAGGGTCTGAAGTGACACCTAAATACCCTCCCTGCAACTTAAAAAAATCACCAAAAATCGCTCACTTGATGAATTTTTGATCAAGAAGTACCTACAGATTCAGCTCTCAAAAAGAGCTAGGGTCTCCTTGTTGCTCATCCTATAATTCAAAGTCCAAGAACTCAAATTTTCTCACTTTCTAATTCCAGAAGCCGCGTGGGGGCCTTACGGTCCTTTAGGGGTTAAGGGTTAAGGGCAAAATTGGGTAGATCAGATCAAGGAGTAAGAGCTCCCAATTTTGTACTTATGTATTCTCAACAGTAAAAGCACAGTTTGATGCAGTCTTGGGTGATTGGAAGGGGGAGGGATTGAAACTCTAAGGAGGATTAACTGCTTGGGAATGGGGCTATTTATATATTACGGTTGGTTGTCCTATTACCAACCACTGCCCCAAAACCGATCAGGTCCAATTTCTAGATTTTGAAACGGAAGATGTACCTCATTTGTACATTAGAGCATGTGATCGGTTTTGAGTCACTAGTTACTTTGCACTTTGGAATTTTGTATAAAATTGAGAAATGCAAATTACAAGTTGCAATTTTTTGCAATCCTCGTGAAATCCTATTTCGAACGCGGTCATAATTTTTTTCCGGATTTACCACTGCCAAATATAGGTCAGATTGCTTAAGTGGTTGGTAATAGGACAATCAACCTTACTGTTATCAATCGTGTTAGGGTTTATAGGGTTTTGAAGTTGATAGTTACGTTGCAGCAGCCTGAGGCACAGTAAGCTGAGGTCCAGAGAGTTTGAGGAGTCGGGGGCTGAACTGTGAGGTTTAGAAGTAAGTACGTAAGCAGATTCGAAACCCTAGCAGTGGGAAATACAAGAAGCAGGATCGAGGAGCAAAACACCTAATCATCCCTTTTGCAATAGAGTTAACCGAAAAGACACCTCAAAGAGGAAAGTTTTAGCAAACTCCTCTTGAACTCCTCTTGAACTCATATGGAAATATAAATAGACCAAAAACTAGTTCATGATGAGTTGAGAGACAATCTAAAGCAAGCCACTGTCATTATTCTCCACACCTCGCAATGACTTCCATACCTCCTACCAAAGCTCCAAGCCCATGGCCCACAAGGGGACAAGTTATGACACGACACTATTCAACCCAAACATAGCTCAAAAGAGATCAAAAGAGAGGTTAGAAGGAGGTTGAAAAGGGAGGTATTTGGAATAATCCAAAAATAATTTTGAAATCTTTGCACATTTTATGCAGTGTAACAATCAATAATGATCACAAACACTGGCTCAACAAGTCACCAACAAGTCACTTTACCCAAACATAAATCTTTTTGAATCAATGATTGTTGTTGTGTTTAGTTTTAGAACACCATTTTTTGTGAGCACCTAGATACAATTCATTTTTGTATGCTCTTGAAATTCCAAACGCTAATGATAGTTTTTAGAATTTATGAAAATGTTTGCAATAAATGACTTGTTGGTTTTTCTTTAAAAAATCAAAAAACAACTCATGATCAAACCTTATAATCATGAGTTGTTATACGGTCTATAATGTATACGGTAGGTCGTTTTGAGAATTAATATACAATCTCATGACTAAGTTCTCTTTGAGCTTCAACGGTGAAGTTTTTCTATATGAACACTAGTTATGAGATGCAACTGCATTCTTGAAAGCATCACAAAAAAGTGATAAAATTTTAGGGATAAACATGGTCTTTCAGGGTTTAAAATAATATGATTAGTGCCAAAGCCAATCATGTACTACAATAGATAGGATGTGTTCTAGGAGTATGGGATTTGATCATTGTACATGCCACGTCTCTTATGAGTTGCATATGCACTTTGGTCTAGGAGATAGTTGCACACTACGGTGTTCCTCTTTTTTGGTCACGGTTTGTAGGTTTTGACCTTTATTTGACTTTTCAAGCTTAATATAAGATCACAGGATGGAAATAACTTTATAGGACTATGAAAAGAAATTAATATTCTTACCTTAAAATAAAAATGTGATGTTCAATTTTTTAAAATAAGTAGCTAAATTAAAGTACTTTATGCATTCGTAATATTTTTAATGCAATCACAATGAAAGCACAATAAACTAAACCATTGAGTCATTTTTAGTGCTGAAATTACAATTTTCTCGGTCAAAGGTCATAAATTACGACTAAAAATTCATATATTTAAGTTCTAATTTGGTGAAGCCCTCCATATTTCTATTAGGTACTTCAATTCAATGTTTCAAATTAAAATATTAAAAAAAGGTTACTAGAGGTAAGTTTGAAAATAGATGTCTAAAACAAATTTTGGAAGCAAGTTTGATGAACTGAATCATGTTCAATATGAATATAAATTATATATTCTATGAGTTCATTGTGCATTCGAGGGCTCCAAAGAAAAAAACTCTTAAAAAAATAAATATTTAATGTAATATTTTCATGTTATACATTTACTTTTCAATTTGGTGAGAACTACTTTTCTAATTTTAATCGCTTTAACCCTACTATAACACACAAAATACTTATGAACATGACTTTTTTCAATTTTTTGATTAGACTTTGTTAACCCTCTAAACGTCTAAATGTGCCGTGGCGACCAGTAGAATACGGTGTACTTTGATTGTATTTGGAACGGATCCACACTTTTAATGGGTTTGGGTGCAAAAGAGAAGTTGAAATTTACATCAATGCGGTTTTAATGAGCTACTAAGATCCCAATTTAGAGTTTATTGTTGGTAGTAAATCTCAATCATACGACAACGTATATACCATCCCCATGGGACGTTTAAGGGTTAAACATTGTGTCTTTTATTTTATCCACAAAATTCACAACAAAAAAATTCAATAAATTTTTGTATACTACATTGTTGCTTCTTCATCGGGATCACAAGTGGTTCAGTTTGCCATGCTTTCACTGAAATGCACTTTGTTTGTAAAGCAATTTTTGAAATTTAACCTCAAACTTCTTGTGCACATAGAGTTTTACTTATTGTACTCATTTCCGCAATTTTTTATTTAAAAATATTTATGTATTGCAATTTTACTTAATACAAACGTCTTCTAAAATTTAGGGTTTGAAGTATGTAAAAGAAGATTTGAAGAAATTCAACATCAATTAGGAATCTATATAAGACATTACACATTGGCTTTGAGTAAAATTAGCAAAAAGATTAGAAATCATGCACAATAATCATCGTTGAACTTTCATCATGTTCATCATGTTTTTTGTTCAAAAGAGTACTTTCAAATATTCATATTTCTTAATGTAAAGCCTTTAGACAAATTAAGAATGTATTTTTAGATTTCATATACATCAGTCACACCATTTTTTAAGAAAAAATAGTTCAAAATTGTACCAATGAGTTTTAATATATTTTGAAAAAGAGTGATTTTGACAAAAATGCTAAATGTGCATTGCAAGCACGTTCTTTTGATCATCGAATAGGTACACCATACCATGCAATTACCTTGAGGTCTTAACCCCTAAAGGCCCTTAAAAGCCAAAATGGCTTTTTTCTGTTTCGGGCAACCTAGATGACGGGTTTAACTTTAGTATTTTGGGTTAAACTTTGGTGTGGGTGTGGTAATACATACATACTATATGTGGTAAAATTCGGGCAGCCAAATTCAAGTTTTAGAATTTTATTATGCAAAATTCTGTTTTCAAGTCCAACTGGGACAGCAAAAAAAATTAAAAAAATTAAAAAATAGTGTTTTTTGGAATTTCTTTTTTGGAAATATGTTTATAATAATACTACTACACACATTTAAAAAAATCCAAGTTGAAAGTTTTAACAATTTTACATGGGCAGCCTTCAAAATTTACAAGAGCAAGCTTCAAAGTTTTTTGTAATTTTACATTTTTCTCTTTCAAAAATTGTCAAAATTTGAGATTTAGGAATTTTTCGATTTTTTTTTTTTTCTAAAATTCACAAACTCATAGATGTAACTTTTCACCGTTCACTTTTTTACTAAACCAAAAACCTTAAACGTTATTCAAGTTTTACCATATTGTGGTTTTTGAACCTTCTTCTGGAAAATAATTTGCATGAAGGCCAAAAAAGCATAATGAGTCTCTAAAATTTTGCATGGAGGTGCCTAACTTAGTTACCTACATGGAAAAAAATATGAGCAAAATGTTTGGGGTAATAATCATTAAGTCCCCCTTTGCACCATTTAGACTATGCCTTTTGGGTAAAGCCCAAAAAAACTTTTGAATCAACTTTGAATGTTATAAACTCACAAATGGTAAAGATCCAACGGTTGAAATTTAACATGGTGTTAGTGCAAGTAGTTGGGTTGAAGATCTTACGGTTGGAAGTACAAAAAAAGTTAAAACACATTGAAACATACATCAACTTCCACAAGGTGCTCAAAAATCGCAGTTTTTGGTTTTGGAGGTCCCAAAACACCTTGGGCCTTTAGGGGTTAAACAAATGAACTCTTCATTCACACTGATTTCAAAAAAGGATTTGAAGTTTTTCTCGTATAGAACTTTTTAGAATATTGAACATACCATGTAATTCTTCACCGGAAGAATGATGATGAAGAGTTGGAAGAATCACATTTTTTGAAATTTGTATCTTTCATGCAGTGAGAGCAAAAGGATGAACCTTCGACCCTTCTGGATTTTACCACTTCAAATTCAATGTCGCTTTCGTCCCTTTTCCAATATAATGGAAATAAAAGCCCGTTTCAGTTGTTTCCAAAATAAAATAAACAAATCACTTGAGTTTCAACCAACATATAATTGTGGTCTCTGATTGCCCACGTTGCACACAGTGTAGACCTGACAAAATGATTTGTGTAGAACAAATTCTGGCTTGGTCCCGGTCCTTTATTGACATGAAATTGTGATGGATATATAAAGCAACAACACGGGCTCAAGTCAATTCTTGATCCCTCCATTTTCATTTCTTTGACCTTTTAATGCACATGGTGGTTTTGGAGAAACCATAGTTTTTTGGGTGATATTAGAGAAATTCGTAAAGTCCTGAAATCTCAGGCTTCCGGTACTGCATCAGTAAAGATTCTGGCTCATGGGACATTAAAAGTAGGAGTGTCGGGCTCCAAAAATAAAAACCGGATGAGTTATATTTCTGGTAAGTAAAGTAGGGTAACTGCGCTTGCTCCCGTGTCGAGGCGCGCCACGGAGAATGCCGTCGGGCCCCGTCTATTAGTGCACCACAAGGTTGACCAATATATGGTGGCCGCCAAGGTTTGAACCGTGGATCTTATGGCCACCAAGAGCCTCATGATTCCTATTCCAAGGCCGGCACACCACTCTTGGGCTTGTGTTAGAAACTATTCGGATATCTGAACTTATCCAGGATATAGGATGCATCTCTGGATCACTGATCCAGAGAGTTTGCGAATTTCTCTATTAGAGTTATCCGTACACTAAAAGGTTGATTGGGCCTTAGTTTGACTATAATTTAAAGAAACGAAAACTATTGAGAGAAGTTTTAGGAAATTAAAAGAATGGGTGAGTCCGTGAGTGGGGACGGTCTAGGTATATATAGCGAGAATCTATTGCCAAAAAAAAGGCTAGCAATCACCTTCTTCATGTGTGAAGGCGAATAATAGAAACTTGGGTGAGAAGTTTTTTAGCACCGACTTTGGTGCTTTCAAAGTTTGCATCCACAGTTTTTTAGTGCCTGACACACGTTCGTTTTTGAGGATTATTGTCACTATTCACTCAAACTATGGTTCACTCACCCACTTTTGAGGGACTTCACGGATAACTCTATTTCTTTCAAAACTTTCTTTGTTGAAATTAGGGATATTATTAATACTATTTAACCATATGAATGTAAGAATAGCTTAATGAAACAAGTGTTGGTTAAAACTTGGTAAGATCAGACCGTTGGATTGGAAAATTACAGAATGTCTTTTAACCGTATAATTAATGCACACTCAAGAATGAGATTTGGGGGGTGTGTGACTTCAAAGCTAGGTAGAATTTGGAATAAATTTTAAAAATGAAATGAAGATGTTTAGGAATGACCAGTGTCAACACGTCTCCATTGCAATCGTTCATGTCAAGAACGCACTCATACATAATTATTGTGAATTTTATAAGTGAGAGTGACTTATTCATATACAGTTTAGGAAAACAACTCGGAAAACAATTTATATGTTAAAATAAGAAAGGAGTTGGTACATTGATCAAGATCGAAATACATAAATTTAAAGAAACATGAACAAGAGAACACAATTCAAAAGATAAAACAATATAACAAACTTTCAAATACAAGAGATACCGCATAGTACATGTGTTGTACTTGTTAGTATTTTCTATATTGAGGTATTTGCACTATTTTGGTGTTTTGGACATCAATGTTTGGATGGCTAAAAAAGTCAAATTCCAATTTTATTTTTTTGCATCATTTGTAGAATCAAAAATTTTACATTTAAACTTTTGACACCGAACTGAGATGGTTCACGGTTTTTATGACATTTCATTTTCTGGTGATTTAGTGACGACTTAATGGTTACCTTGGCACTAAAGGGTTAAAACAAGAATTCCATTTGCCTTTTGGGTAAATTTTTTTTTAATTTTAATTTCTTTTTTCTTTTTTCTCTTTGAGGAAACAAATCAATGAACTCCATAGCATTGAATGAAAACCATCACATTGAATTGATTGGGGGATTATCACATCACCTTCATTGCACACTATTCTATGAAATGAGGCATAGAAAATTTCACAAATTATCCCCGTTTTAATCAAATCACACATGCATGAAGCTAACTTTTCATAAAATATATAGTAAAAAATCCACAATTCCACACTACAAAAAGTCAATGACAGATGAAAAAAATCTATTTGATTTTGTACATTGTCCACTTTCTTGATGGTTGGATGTTTAAGGGTTAATTGATTGTGGGATTAGTAACAGTGCTCGTAAAAAAGTCAACACATAAAATTAAGCAACCTAAAAATCTCCAAAAATCACTACACTTAAAGTACTACATTTCAACCAATCACAACAAAATTTATGTAAAGATTGTTTTATTTGTAATCAAATTACAAAAGAGTTTTGAATTTTGAGTTTCAAATTTTATACAAAATATTGGTGACAACAATTGCACATCTAACCATATAAATAGAATCTAAAATTTATAATGTAGAACTTCTATTCATACATCAAGTTCAAAACATCTCCGGATTGCATTTTATGATGTATCCTTGCAAAACTTACTGCTAAATTTGTAGAGGAGTGAGGGTGTTTAGGGGCTAATCTACTGGATATTTTGTTTAGTTGATAAATAAAAATTACATGTGAACTTTGTTGACATCTGGAATTTGGGTTGTGGGCGGTTGTCTTCTGGAGTTTTTATTTTCATTTATTTAATTTTTAATTTTAATTGTTAACAATGGACATTTTATTCCATGGTATGATGGTACAAAAATGTCACACTGACAAGCCTGCTACTGATCAATTTTGGGTCTTTTGAAGGTTTTTGTCGTTACTCTCTTTTAAAATTAATTTTAAAACCAAAAAAAATAAAAATGAACTGAATTCATTGCAAGTGTTACATCTATTATTATTATTATTATTATTATTGTAATGCTCATTCGAAGAGCATTGTGAACAAACGAGGGAGGCTTCCCATGAAAGACTTGCCGTTCTATGCAAAAAGAATAAACTAATTTTAATTTCTCCTTTGGATTAGAAGACGGGTGCTTGAGCGATTGGATGTGCTTAGCACTTTCTTAAACCAAGGTTGTTGTCTTTCACGAATCTGCTCTTACTTTTATTAAAAAAGATTAAGAAGAGATTCTATGATGAATTGATTGTTTATTTGAGGTAGAGCAGGGTCAAGTGCTTCATGGAGAGTGGTATTGACTTATTGAGGGTTACAAGTAGAAAAGATGGTACTGCCGAAGGTGACACCCAGGCAAGTGTTGCCCAATTCCACGCATGTAGGTGGAACTTGCTTGGGCATCTCCTTCGGCAATACCACCTTTTCTATTAGTAGGTATTTTTACTATCTATATCTCATGGACAAAGGTAGAGAGGTTTATCCTTAGTGTTCACTTTGAAAGTAGTCCGTCGGACATTGACAAATAATTTTATGTTATAATTCCTAAGGAACAGAACCATATTGTTTTTGAGCTTTTCATTTGAAAAAAAAGGAAAAACAACTTTGGCTCGAAACCATTGTGAATGGATAGTTTGTTGAAGATAGTTCTACTATCCATGCCTCATAGAAAAAAGTGGCGAGTATCATTCAAATCCTTAGGCTTTGATAGTAAAAGCTACTTTCTATTGATTTTCGACCCAAAAAAATCATCATTGTAGCGAGTGGTATAGGATATTCAAATCAAAGTACAACGTAGGAGCACCCAATTCCAATAGTGTACCCAATGCCAATAATTTTTAGACACGGTAATCATTTTAGAATGCAAATTTAAGCAAGTCATAAAGCCCTTATTGTTTGTTGATTAAAATGATAAACTATCTATGATCTACCTAGATTTACGTTTTAGAATGACTACCGTGTCTAAAAATTTATCGGCATTGGGTACATTGTTGGAATTGGATGCTCCTACCTTAGTGAAAGGATTCACGTGGAAATACATCACAATTCTTTGTAGTGTTGTGTTCGTACAATTTTGTTTTATTTTCAATTTCAAATCACAAAGGAATTTTTTTTACAAAGTACATACTTGCTCATGCCAATTAGCTTTACCAAATATGATAGGTGTAAGAAAGCAAAAGAAGACCTAATCCCATTCAAGAGTAGTAAAAAGTCCTCAATTCAAGTTAAGTTGGTATTAGAGTTGTTCTCAAGAGGAGTATGAATAGAATTCAAGCTAACATTGCTCCCTATGATTATAATTTCTGACAAGCATTGTTCATGAATAGTTCATTGGTTGACTCTCTTAATCTTAGGGGAACCTGTGAGAACTTTCTTTTAGCATTAGGAAGGTCATGAGTTCCGTACCCCACATCGGTGTAAGGCATTGGTTTAAATTATTCTCTTACTAATCAAAGCCTAGTTTTGCAGTCTTTTTGAACTCAAAACAAGTTTAAGGTGAGTTCAAAAAAAGTTTCTATTTTAGGTGGTTAACTCCTAAAGGATCTAGGTTGATTTTCCAAGTTCAATCAGCCTATGGTGGAATGAGTATTGATTCTCAATTTTTGAGATTTTTTGTGGTGATTCTAGTCTTTGGAACAAAGATGGGATGGTAATTTGTTTACATAGAGCTATGAATTATGAATTTTTGTACACAATGAGCTAACCCATGTCCCTACACCCACACCACCCCCCCTCACTCTTGGATAGAACAAAGTAGGACAATTGCTTTAAAATTAATTTGATTAAACTCCTTTACAAAAATGTGTATGACTTAAGCATAAAAACTCCAAATCACAAAAAATATAATATAATATAATATAATAAATAAATTGAAAGTGAAAGATTGCTCAATTGTGAAAAATTTCTTTGTTGATCAATATTCATATAAGTTAGTCTACTATGCACAATGAGGGTTGAAAGTCTGATCACAAAACATTTTCTTGTTATTCAACTCATGCACATTCTTTACTACCTTATTGAAATTTGTCCATATCTCATTCATAAAAGCTTCAAATCACAAAATTATTTTTGGAGGTGGAAGATGATTTAACCTTCTAAAATTTCTTAATTGAAAACATTTCAAAATAGGATCATTTTTTATGCTCAATTGTGCATCAATTGTATATTCAAAATAAATTAGTCTATCAAATACTATGATGTCGTGAGAATTCACATGGACTTGCAAGTCCTTATCTCATATTCTATTTATGTGTATTTCATATAATACCGGTACATGAATTTTATCACACATGGAAAACTTTGATGATATGAAGATTCAAATTGTCATATTGATGATTTTTACAAAGTTATTAGTTTTCATTTTTATTGGTAGCTCCAAATTCAACATATGTTCTTTGTAGAAATAAAATGAAAAATCAATTTTGTATATTTTTCACTATAATACATAATTTCATTTATTTTCACTTCAATTTAGATTATCTCATTTATTATATAGAATTTTCAATCAATTTATCATTATTGAAAGATTATTTTCCAATAATGCTAAATAATTTATTATTGTATTCTTAATTTTAGAAATCATTAAAAAGTAAATCGAAGTTAAAATGATAAAAAATAATAATAAAAGTTTAATAAAACATAATATTTACCATCAAGTTGAAATATATGCAATGCAATATTATTCTAGAAAGTTGAATTTTAATATTTTTAAAGCCTCTTCAAAATTGATTTATAATTCTTTTGTTTCATTTATAAATTCAATTTCATAAAATATTCACCTTAAATACATAGTTTTTTTTTTTTGGATTAAAGATCACTATAATTTTTCTGTTTGACTTATATAGTATAGACAACAACTACCGTGGCCATGCACTACAAGGAAATGGGTGTCAAAATGACTAAAAAGTTAAAAAAAAATGATCAAAATGACGAATGCAGCATTTTGGACCGCTCCTTCTGTCATTCTGTTAGTTTTCAGAGCTCATGACTAAATTTTGTCAACTGTGGAGTGACTATTACAGCGGGAATCTCCTAAAAAGGACTTTGATTCAAAACATACGCACATCGTAAATAACCTGATGCGCAATCGGTTTTGCCCGTCCACATGGCCGATCGCCATAGGCTGTGACTTTTAATGCGGCAACTGGCCTTGCCACTCTAGCACGCTGACGTCAGCCTAGTGTTTGGAGCCCCGTCGTTATGGTCTTCTTCTCTCCCTTGTCTGTCTAACGTAGTACGCTGTGGAACCTGACGAACTGCAAAATTCGCACGAACTTGGTAGGGCACACGGGGTATGTAAACACCGTGACCGACCTGACAGTTCGTTGTGTGCCATCGGCGGCAAGGACGGCATGACGATGTTGTGGAACTTGGCACTACTAGAGAAATGGGGTTCCTGACACGCACAAAATCAACAGAAATTCTGTTGGTTCTATGCGGGTTAGGAACAGTTGATTCCGGAAAAATCAACACGAACTTGTTAGTACCAAGAGAAAATCAACAGGAACTTGTTGGTTCCAACAGGAACTTGTTGGTTCCAACAGAAAACTTGTTGGTTCTGTGCTGATGACTAATTGTTTGCTACATTTAACCCATTCTCTCTTGGTTCCAACAGATGTGTGTTGGTTTTGTCTTGGTTTTAACGCACTCTTTAGTAGTGTGGCGGAGGGCAAGAGGTTGTACTCTCTGGACGCCGGCGACATCACAACAACTACTTCACTCCTCTCTACTTCACCACCCCGTTTCTTGGCTCAGCTCCGCCATCGCCGTTGCACCAGCTCCAGTAACCTCTCTTTCATGTTCCTTTCCAGTCGCTTCGTGGTCTTGCTTCGTGGTCTTGCTCAGCCCGCCATCGCTGTTGCCATTTATCTTATAGTTGGAACTAAAGTTGGAACTAAAGTAACTTCCGACGATAAACTTTTGAACAAGATAAATCAACAACTAAATATATATTACAAATTCTAATTATAGAAAATCTATATAAAAAAAGTTAATATAGTTTTTTATTAGATTTAAATAAAATGAAAAACTATATTAACTTTTTTTTAACTACTAAATATTAATTTAATTTGTAAAAAAAATTAGTTTGGCTTTTTTTGTTAGTTCTACTATATATATTTAATAAATTTTAGAAGACGTCACAATGAATCGTGAATCTGAATGGCTTTGGGTAGAGCCTATAATAGGATCTTGAAGAATTAGTAATTTTTGTTGGGGATCAATTCTTTTATTCGGTGCACTTGGGTTTTTTTTTGTAGGACTTTCTAGTTATTTTGGTAAAGATATAATACCTTTTTTATCATCTCAACAAATTCTCTTTGTACCTCAAGGAGTTGTTATGTGTTTTTACGGTATTGCCGGTTTATTTCTTAGTTTTTATTTATGGTGCACAATTTTATGGAATGTAGGTAGTGGTTATAATAAATTCGATAAAAAAGAAAAAGTTGTTTTTTTATTTCGTTGGGGATTTCCCGGAGAAAATTGGCGTATTTATATCAATTTTTTTATGAAAGATATACAAGGAATATGTATGGAAGTTCAAGAAGGTATTTATCCTTGGCGTATTCTTTATATGAAAATAAAAGGTCAACAAGATATTCCTTTAACACGATTTGGGGAAAAATTACCTTTAAGAGAAATAGAAGAAAAAGCTGCTGAGTTAGCTCGATTTTTACATGTATCTATAGAAGGACTTTAAATTTGAAAAAAAAAATATATATATATATATATATAAAAAGATTTTAATTTATCTAATTAATATATAAACTTTAATATTTTTTTTTTTTTTTGTTTTAGTGAATTTTAAATAGTATTTATGAAATCTTATTTTGCGCAATTTTATTTTTGGTTAGCAAAAACTCCGTACCGTTCTTTAGAAAGAGCTTATAAAATAAGCAAAAAGATACAACATATAAAAAAAGATTATCTTTCTTATAAAAATAAAAATAAATTTTCAAGACGGTCTCGGCAAGCCATAATGTTATATATAAATACAAATTTAAATAACTGTGTATTTGTAATCTATTGTAGTCTTTTAGAATATAAAATTAGTTTATTTTGTTTAAGCGTCATACATAACTTATTCTTAATTACATCAAACTTTTTTAATTCTTTTTTATAAATTTAGTTATTATTCTTTAACTTTTATTAAGTTTATCCAACAATTTGTAATGTTTCTGCAGTTTTCTTTTTTTTTCTTTTTGGGAAAATATATATTTCTTTTTTTCACCTAGAAATTTTGTAAAGAAATTTAAAAATAAATTAGACAAAATTAAAATTAACTGTAAAAAAAAATTATTCAAGTTAAAACTCCTTTTATTTCAACTAACTTGATAAAAAAAAATTAAAAGAAAATTAAACAAATGAATAAAAAATTAGCTTGGATTGAAGCTAGTTTAAATGACTTAGATACATGGAAGCATTATTATTCTTTTTCTTTTTTTTCTTCCGAAAAAAAAAAACTAGAAAAAACTTTATATTTTGAAGATTTAAAAAAATTTAATTTTACTACAACAACTTATGAATCTATCGGTCTTGTACCCCGCTCGATAACTCGTACTTTATCTGGATTTCAAGCACAATTAACAGGACAATCAACTTCATTAGTTCTTCAAGATTTTCAAATAGCTCGTTATCAAGCATTGGCTTCTTTACAATATATGCTATTTTTATTTTTTCTTCCTTGGGGATTTTCCATTTTTATTAAATTTTGGTTTTTAGAACCTTGGCTCAAAAACTGGTGGAATACTTATCAATTTCAAATTTTTCTTAATTCTTTTCAACAAGAAATAGCATTAAAACGACTTCAAGAAATCGAAGAACTTATTTGGTTAGATAAAATAATGATAAATTCCTTGAAAGAAATACAATCACACGATCTTAATATAGAAATTCATCAAAAAACAATTCAATTAGTTAAAGCATATAATGAAAATAGTTTAAATAATCTTTTACAGCTATTAACAGATATTATTTATTTTATTACCTTAAGCACGGTTTTTAGTTTAGGCAAACAAAGATTAGCTATTTTAAATTCTTGGATTCAAGAATTATTTTATAGTTTGAGTGACACAATGAAAGCTTTTTTTATTCTTTTATTAACAGATTTATGCATTGGATTCCATTCACCTCATGGTTGGGAAATAGTTATAGGTTCTTTTTTAGAACACTTGGGATTTGCCCATAATAAACATATAATATCTTGTTTTGTTTCAACTTTTCCAGTTATTTTAGATATTGTTTTTAAATATTGGATTTTTTGTCATTCAAATACGCCAGGTAATAATACTGTTTATAACTCATCAACTACAGGTAAAGTAAGTATAAGGTATTGCTAGACAACCAGAGGCAGAAGGTAAAATTCGAGGTACGTTACTCCTAAGTTTAGCTTTTATGGAAGCTTTAACTATTTATGGATTAGTTGTAGCTTTGGCGCTTTCATTCGCAAATCCTTTTGTGTAAATTCAATTGTTTTGAAAACTTTATATTTTTAAATACTAAATAGTTTTTTTAAGAAATAAAATGATTAGTCATTTTATTTCTTAAAAAAACTATTTTGTATTTAAATTAAACAAAATTTATTTTTAATTTTAAGAAAAAAAATTTATAACTTTTGTTTTTGTGTAAAGTAAATAAATTATTTTTTAATTATATTGCTAATTAGACTTAAAACTAGATAAATGAGTCTCTGTCTATAACTAAAAATTCAAGTAATTTTGAGTAAAAAAACTCTAGAAAACTTAGATAACCTATTAATGGGAGAGAGAATATGAAAAATATTATTAATTTAGTTATTTCTTCAGGTTATTGGCCTATTGCTGGTAATTTTGGTTTAAATACAAATCTTTTAGAAACAAATTTAATTAATTTAAGTGTAGTGCTTAGCTTATCAGTTTACTTTGGAAAGGGAGTGTGTGCGGGTTGATTATTTGAATAAAACTACTGGAATAATCTAGTTACACTTCAAAATAAAAAAGTGTATAATTCCGACAAATTACTTCTAAACAAAATTTAGAACAACTATAGCATTTCGTAAAATTAGTAATTTTTAATTTTGTACAATTACTTTATTCGGAAATATTAAGAAAATGGTTAAAGCTAAAATGGTTAAAGTCTAAGTACCTTTGGGGTTTATCTTTCCCCTTAATATTCTATATATATATAAAATATAAAAACATATTTAGAGATTATTTTGATATATAATACTCATATTAAACTAATTCTTGAATTTATTTATTAAATAAATTATTATTATCTCTAAAAACTAACCAGTTTCGGGTTTTTAAGCTGAATTGACAACCTAAAAAAAGTCTAATATTAAGTTATTAAAAAAAGCGACCTTGCTGACAGTTAATAAAAAAAAGGAAATAACTTTTGTCAGAAGAGCCCTTAAATTTTATTTTAATAAAAAAAGGTATACAAAATTTTTACAAATTCTTTTATAAAATGATTAGAAAATTAACAAAGGCAGGCTTGGTTAAAAAGACTAAGCGAGAAAGCCGAATGAATTGAAAAATTCATGTTCGGTTTGGGAAGAGATTTCTAATTCGTAAAAATCTTCGATAAATAATCTACTTTCATTGAATAATTTATTAAGTAATCGTAAACAGACTATTTTAAGTACAATTAATGACGCAGAAGAACGAGTAATAATAAAAGCAGATGAAATTCGTGTAAATGGTCTTTCTCAAATAGAAAAAGAAAAAAGAGAATTAATAAATGCTGCTGATGAAGATTTAAAACGATTAGAAGATTCAAAAAATGCTACTATTTGTTTTGAAGAACAAAGAGCAATTGAACAAGTTAGACAACAAGTTTTGCGTCTTGCACTAGAAAGAGCGTTAGAAGCGTTAAATAAATGTTTAAATAACGAATTACATTCACGCGTAATTGATTATCGTATTGGCCTACTTAGAGCCATGGAAAGCACAACTAATTAGCTTTCATTAGTTTTATTTTTCAAAATATTATTAACGAACGCTAATGGTAAATATTCGACCTGATGAAATTAGCAGTATTATCCGTAAACAGATAGAAGGTTATAGTCAAGAAGTAAAAGTAGTAAATGTTGGTACTGTACTTCAAGTAGGAGATGGTATTGCATGTATTTACGGTCTCAATAAAGTAATGGCCGGTGAGTTAGTTGAATTTGAAGATCGTAGTATAGGAATTGCTTTAAATTTAGAATCAGATAATGTTGGCGTTGTATTAATGGGTGACGGCTTAACTATTCAAGAAGGCAGTTCTGTAAAAGCAACAGGAAAAATTGCTCAAATACTTGTAAGTGACGCTTACTTGGGCCGTGTTGTAAATGCTTTGGCTCAACCTATCGATGGTAAAGGTCAAATATCATCTTCAGAATTTAGATTAATTGAATCTTCAGCTCCCGGTATTATTTCAAGACGCTCTGTATATGAATCTATGCAAACAGGTCTTATTGCTATTGATTCTATGATTCCTATTGGACGTGGCCAACGTGAATTGATTATTGGAGATCGACAAACTGGTAAAACAGCAGTAGCTACAGACACCATTTTGAATAAAAAAGGTCAAAATGTAATATGTGTTTATGTGGCTATCGGACAAAAAGCATCTTCAGTAGCGCAAGTAGTTAATACTTTTGAAGAACGTGGTGCTTTAGAGTATACAATTGTAGTAGCCGAAACAACGAACGCTCCTGCTACCTTACAGTATCTTGCTCCTTATACAGGAGTAGTTTTAGCAGAATATTTTATGTATCGTAAACAACATACTTTAATAATTTATGATGATCTTTCGAAACAAGCACAAGCTTATAGACAGATGTCTCTTTTATTAAGAAGACCACCAGGTCGTGAAGCATATCGAGGCGATGTTTTTTATGTACATTCTCGTCTTTTAGAAAGAGCTACTAAATTAAGTTCACAATTAGGTGAAGGAAGTATGACTGCTTTACCAATAGTAGAAACTCAAGCAGGAGATGTTTCAGCTTACATTCCAACAAATGTTATTTCTATTACTGATGGACAAATTTTTTTATCAACAGATTTATTCAATGCAGGAATTCGTCCCGCAATTAATGTAGGTATTTCTCTATCTAGAGTAGGATCTGCAGCTCAAATAAAAGCTATGAAACAAGTAGCTGGAAAGTTAAAACTAGAACTAGCTCAATTTGCAGAGTTAGAAGCATTTGCACAATTTGCATCTGATCTCGATAAAGCTACTCAAAACCAATTAGCAAGAGGTCAGAGATTACGCGAATTACTTAAGCAATCTCAGTCATCTCCTTTAGCTGTAGAAGAGCACGTAGCAACTATTTATTCTGGAGTAAATGGATATTTAGATGTATTGGAAGTTGATCAAGTAAAGAAATTTCTTGTTCAATTACGTGAATATTTAATGACTAATAGACCTCAATTTGCGGACATTGTACGTTCGACTAATTTTTTTACAGAACAAGCTGAAAATATTTCAAAAGAAGCTATTAAAGAACATACAAAACTTTTTTTACTTCAAGAAGAAAAATAAAAATTTAAGTAGTTAGAGTAAAGCCAAGAATTTTTGGAAATTGAAATAAAAACTAAATAAATCTTGGCGAGCAGAGGTATAAATAATGTAGGTATTTTAACTTCTCTTTTTTCAAGAAATAGAGAAGTTAAAGACCTACATTTATATGGTAAAACCACCGATGGTTTTAACTACATCTCTTAAATACCGTCTTAGTTCGTTTTTTTGTTATTTTTCACCAAAGAGTTTAAAAAACCAGTATTTTAAAATAAAAATAAAAACAGTAGATTTACACTTTTCAATATTTTATTATCTATGATTTTTCCTAATAATATTACGTCCAATAGGATTCGAACCTATACTGGAGGTTTATAAGACCTTTGTCCTATCCATTAAACGATGGACGCTAAGTAAATTATAATGCTTCTAAGTTTATTTTTTTAAATTAAAAATGGATAATAAGCGGGTAGCGGGAATCGAACCCGCATCATTAGCTTGGAAGGCTAAGGGTTATAGTCGGCGCTTTTTATTAAATTATCGTCTCTATTTCAAAACCGATAGTTAAGATAAATGGCAACGGAAGTTGCAACTAAAGCCGGAATAAATGGCAACGGAAGTTCCAACTAAAGCCGGAATAGCTCAGTTGGTAGAGTAGAGGACTGAAAATCCTTGTATCACCAGTTCAAATCTGGTTTCTGGCATTCTAAAATTATTTTCTATACCTTTTGTTTTTATTCCATACTTACATATATATTATTTTATTTTATTGTCTTAAATTAGACAATAAAACAAATCTTTTTACAAAGAATAGATCTTTAATTAATATTAGTTTTTTTTGTAAATTATATTTTTTGTTATCTGATATAACAAAAAATATTTTGAACATTTGTTCACATATTTTAGCTCCTAAATTTAGAGGTTAATAAGCATCTTGTAGCTCATAAAAATCTGGTACAATATAATCTTTACGTAAAGGCCAACCAATCCAAGTATCAGGCATTAGTATACGTTTAAGACGTGGATGATTTTCGTAGGAAATTCCTAACATATCGTAAGATTCCCGTTCTTGAAAATCCGCACTTTTCCAAATCCAAAAAACAGATGGTATTTTAGATCTTTGTCGTGATACAAAAAAATTTATACAGATTTCTTCGGGTTAATCCGCATTATCTTGTATTTTTGTAAAATGATATACACTGGCTAGTAACCCACCAGGTGCTACATCATAAGCGCATTGGGAACGAAGGTAATTAAAACCATAAACATATAAAGCAACCGCTATCGAAAGCCAATTTTCAGATCTAATTTGTAAAGTTTCTACACCTTGATAATCAAAACCTAAAGGTCGATGAGCTAATTTATGCTTTGCTAACCAAGCGGATAATCGCCCTTGCATTTTAGTACACTAAATAGGTAGATTAGTGTTAGATAATTATAAGATTTGAAAATATTATAGATTTTTACTCTCGACAGAAAAAATTACCAAAGACATTGATTCCAATACTATTGAAAGATCCCCATCTTGACTAATATAGAGGGTAAAAAAATTGGTCAACAGTAAAAACTTACAACATGTTTATGTAAATTAATGTATCTAACACTAATCTACCTATTTAGTGTAGTGGTAGTAGAAACTTGTGTCTTAGAAAGTTGAGAATTTTTTTTTTATTAGATTGTTCTGTAGATACAAAATTAAATTTATGATTTAATGTTAAATATCCCTCTCCTTGTTTAAATTTATATTTATCTTTATATGTTTCTTGAGCTACCTTTTTACGAAGTTTTATTATAGCATCTATAATAGCTTCTGGTTTTGGTGGACACCCAGGTAAATAAATATCTACAGGAATTAATTTATCTACTCCACGAACTGTGCTATAAGAATCTGTACTAAACATACCTCCCGTAATAGTACATGCTCCCATAGCAATTACATATTTAGGTTTGGGCATTTGCTCATATAATCTTACCAAAGATAGTGCCATTTTCATTGTTACAGTACCAGCTGTTATTATAAGATTTGCTTGTCTTGGACTGGACCTTGGAACTAAACCATAACGATCAAAATCAAAACGTGAGCCAATTAATGAAGCGAATTCGATAAAGCAGCAACTAGTACCGTAAAGAAGTGGCCATAAACTAGAAAGCCTTGCCCAATTTGAAAAATCATTAAAAGTGGTTAAAATAATTGAATTTGAGTTTTTTTGATTAGAAAGTGAATTTATAAGCGGCTTCATAGAATTATTAATTTAATTTTTATAATTGTAATAGTTAGAATTTAAGACCATTCTAGTGCTCCTTTCCGCCATGCATAAACTAAACCGAGAATTAAAATAAATAAAAAAACTAAAGCTTCAATGAAAGCAGATAAGCCTAATTCATTAAAACTCATGGCCCAAGGATAAAGAAAAATTGTTTCTATATCGAAAAGAACAAAAACTAGAGCGAACATATAATAGTGAATTTGAAACTGAATCCAAGCATCGCCCATTGGTTCTATACCCGATTCATAGCTAGTAAGTTTTTCTGGTCTTTTATCAGTATTACTAATAAATGTTAGAATCTTAGAAATAGAGAAAGTTAATATAGGAATAAAACAAGCTATTAATAAAAAAATAAAAAAGGAATTGTATTTAGGTAATAAAAACATTAATATACTCTTGTAAAATAAGAGCAACAATTTTGTTTTAAATAAAAATAATTTTTTTTAATGAATTTAATATTTTATATATATATATATACAAAATATAAACAATATATATTAGCTAATAAAAAGAAAGTAATAATAATAAATTAAAATATTTTAAATACTAAATAGTTTAATAATTTAGGGCTATACAGATTCGAACCGTAGACAATCTCGGTAAAATAGTCAAAAATGTTTATTTAAAATTTACTTAAACTATTTTAGGAACCCAATATGCATTTTTTTTTGCATTGGGCTCTTTCATCAACTAAAAATAAAGTTTAGTTATTTTGCTATCCTTTTTTTACTAAAATATTAAGATAGCTCCGTGTACTTAAAAAATCTTTTGAAGCAATCCCAAAGTAAAAAAAAAAAAATGAATATTGACATAGGTTTGCTTAAATTAGCATGGATTTACTCAGAATGAATTTCTATTACTTATAAATTTTGAAACTTTATACACCCTAAAGCTTATGAAGTAAGAAAATAGATTATCTCGAGGTCCTCGTATTATCCTCATCATGCTTAGCATTGAATAATTTTCAATTTTACCATATCAACTAAAAGATAAAATTTAATTTCTAATAAATTAAAATTAAATTTTTGTCATGCTATTTTTTTGTTATTAATAATAAAAGTAAGACAAATATTTCACAAAATAATTTTTTTTGTGAATCGTATAATCCGATAATTTTTTTGAAAGCATTGGTGCACGTGTAAACGAGGTGCTCTACCGCTGAGCTATAGCCCTTATTACTATTTTTAAGTAATAACATACTAACATCATTTATTTTATTTTGTCAAGATAATAATTTAAATATAATAAAGTAACTTTTTTTTTAAATATCTTTTTTAAATATATTAATAAAAATTTGCTTATATGTTAATCAATAAGCTAGAATAGCAGTAGCCTACTTAACTCAGTGGTTTAGAGTATCGCTTTCATACGGCGAGAGTCATTGGTTCAAATCCAATAGTAGGTAAATAGTTAATAAAAAGCTCAATGGCATATAAATTATATGCCATCGAGTTCACTAAATTTAGAAAATTTAGGAAATAGTTTCAATAGCTTCAATACCCCAGCTCCATCTCCGGTAACCTCCCCTTCACGTTCCTCGTTGAAATCCGAGCCGGTTTTCGCGTTGCATACATGTGGATTGGTCGTTATGGGCGCCGTGGAGGTCTTCTTCTGTTGTTGTCCGTAACAATTCTTTTCTACCGTTCTGTGTAGTTTCCCCCGTATGCTTTGATGTGCGCGGATCTTTCGTCATTGCGTTGACGGTTGTGGAACCGTGTGTGTTGGTGTTCGATCTGTTGTTTGTGATTTGAATGACGTGGTGTTGTGGTTGGTTTGAGTGGCGGTTGCTGAGATGTTTGAGTTGTATGGTGCAGTGAAAGTCGAGCAAGATGGTCGAATTCCTAACGGAGAAGCAGATTGCTGTGTTCAAGGAGGCGTTCAGCTTGTTCGATAAGGATGCCGATGGTCAGCAGCTTGTGATTTCACCTCTTGTTAGCAAATGATTAGATCTCTATGAAGATTCCACGAAAATCTCGTAGAGTAAACAAATAAATCCCCGTAAAGAGCGCAGTTACACAATTAGTGCCATTGACGGGTTAATGCAGATTTTACCCAAATCCAAGAAACTTCCGAGAAACTCACAGGACGTTTTTACTCGTCATGAAAACGAACTATTGTACACAAAGATTGCTGACCTGGCTAGGAAATCCACCGTGGCAAAGACATTTGACGGCCATGCATCCGACGTGTATTTCTGTTCGAACTGACAGCTGAAATGACTAATATTTATCAACAGAGTGACCGAATGAGGGTCTCCTAATTGACGGAGCTGTTAACAAAATTTTGTCGAAATTCAATCAATTAGATCACATATTTCGTTGTAGTGATGTGATGTTGACTCAATCTTCCTGTGATTAATCTATGCTTTTATTTTTTATTTTATTTGGTACGAGAGAATTTTTTGAAGGAAATCCGTTGGCGTTGGCATTAGGGACGAGGTTGGCGTAGTCGTTGTCCACCCGCTCACTTGCCCTTTGATTCGTCTATTGGTAATGGCTTGTCATAGAATTATGTAGAATAGTTTTGTGAAATTTTACAGGAGCGGGAAGAAAGCATCCGAACCTGAGAGACAAATTGTGTATATTGTGGCATCAATTAGGTGATGTTCATTCAGAGTTGGTTTTGCTTTGTCCCACTTTAGAATTTGTGGTTTGCGAGTATTACTGAATCGAATTGTGGCAAGAGAGAATGAACACATATGGTGGTGACGGGGGCGCTGGGTCGACTTAGACATGATTCACAAGCATTAGTAGAGACCACACATGTCAACCTTAAAACAATAGCTATAGAAGGGTATTTTTCCCTCATGAATCTCAATCTTGTGCACAAGTCCTGCACACCACACTTAATCAACAGAAAATAGGGACCAATGATAGAGGGAACTCGAAGTCGGAACTGAGTGAGATAAAACATTTGCAAAATTTTGAACCGTCTAGAAGCGCTTCCTAGAGCTCTTCAAAAGGGACATCCGTGAGATTTTTAAAATGTACTTTTCATGAAAAATGCCAAGACTTTTCTCCTATATCCGCCGACTCGAGAAGCAAGATGCAATGATGATAAGATGGTCGTGGGCAATTCCCATTGGCCATTGAAGCAAGGTACGAAAAAGAAGTACTCCCTCGAGTACTCCATAACAAGAGAGTCATAAAAGGTAGAGACTTTTCACACACGTTTAATGTACCTAGTCCTAAGCTCAATACATTTTAAGAGTGTCAAAAACTAAAGGGTTCTTGGAGGACTCATTATTTTGCTAATGGACCACTACTCAACGACCGAAGTGGGAATCCGGTGATACAACATAGAAGAGGGAGACAATACACGTCAAGAGAGCCTCCATGAGAGAGAGGACCATATGCGCTCAAGCAACATACAACGGGAAGGAGAGAGTATAGACAACGTGGAAAGTCAATGAGAGTTACTACTACAATTAAGCTACTATGTAGTACAGTTTCAAGAGGGAGGTAGTCGACATCGATGACTGAACTTCGTGGTAGAGAATGGAAGAGATGGTTTGTCGACGTCAACAAGGATACAAGTTCGATGACAAAGATGATCAAACTGAGGCAGCATACAGCCGGGTCCAAGGGAGAGAGACGACTTGAGCGTAGTGCTGAAAGAGTGGGAACTCAGTGTGAGAAACGACCACGACGATGGCGGCGAGAATTCGGCCTTATGCGGCTCGGCTACCTTTGATAATAGGATCTTTGAAATTCCATGGCAGCTGCAATAATAAAAGCATGTTCATAAAATACATGAATATGTACTTAAAATACATTAAGTAGTACATTATGGAGTACAGAAAGTACTAAAAAATGTGAACCAACATGACATTGGATGATGTTGTTCAGAATTTAAAACACACTTCAAGAGGGTTTTTTTTCATTTTCTTAGGGATGAAATGATGTTCACACCAAAGCATTAATCATCACAGTAGAGGTAGTTGAGCGTTTAACCCATATTTAACTAATTATGGACAAATAGACCAATTATGGACAATTTCATTCACTTAAACACTATAAAAAAGAACAAATTAAAGTGATGTGAAAAACATTGAAATGAAAAAAATTAAAATTAAAATACAAAACACACTTGAATTTGAACTAAGTCAAAAATAATTGTAGTGTGTATTCACACAAACGTATTGGCGGCCTGCCAATACATTTACCAACTGTTTCATCAACCTCATGCAATGGTTTTGTGAAATAAAATAAGTTCGCAAAATTATTATGTGAGATTAATACATTTAGTTAAACATGCGACATGGTGATTAACTGATAATTAATTCAAACATAATTTGCTAAAACAAAAATATCGGTGGCCTGCCAACATAATTTTGAACAACCATACAGAGAAAATAAAAAATATTCCTCAATTGAAATGGTCATGCATAGTTCTAAACAGACTATAAACTAATTTAAATAATGATAAAACCATAAACTTCAAAATCCTAATCCCTATACTCTGAAAGTCCTAAACTCCAAGCGAAAGACCCCAAACACAAAGACAAAGACAACGATTCAGGAAAATATTGGTTAGTAGCCGATAGGTGGATTTCATGAAGTTACTAAATAACCTGAAATGAGAAAGTTTTTCGACATGATCATAGTTTGAACAATAAATGGAGTACTTGAGCCAATTATATGATAGAATTGAATCCATGTGGAGAAGGAACTGGGTGTGCACAAGCAGGGAGCTAGACAGTCATGTGACCTGACAAACAACATTTCATACAAATGTGGTGATTGTATATAATTAGTGGAGATAGCAAGTGAAATATACAAAGCATCTTGATAAAAGCAATAGTACAAGCTACATCGCTTAACTTGTAAAAAAGTTGTTTTAATCACATTATCAAAATTTGAATGTATAAACTTTGAACCATTGATTTCTAACTGCAAAGGATCATATGAAATTCAAATCACATGATACAATCATTCTTGCTTCTAAAAATGCAAGAGTATTGTATATTCATTAG
Source organism: Pohlia nutans (assembly GCA_022496805.1). Lineage (NCBI taxonomy): Eukaryota > Viridiplantae > Streptophyta > Bryopsida > Bryales > Mniaceae > Pohlia > Pohlia nutans. The sequence goes on from CM040094.1 coordinate 22,341,744, forward strand.
CTCCCAATAGCCAATATAGTTGACAATCAGCTAAGTGCATGTCTTGTCCTAAGTTGGTATAAACACGTTACCATCCACAAAGTAAAGTGAATAAACACTGATGCATTGTAGCCGGAGAGGATCATTTGAAATTCAAGTGACCAGAATCGATCAATAAAACTTCTATAAATACTTGTTTATCGTGTATCGGCTGCCAACTGACAGCCACTACAAAAGCACAAAGCTAATCTTATCCCTCCTCGTCAACATCCTCATCCATTATGGCACCAACAACCTCCAAGTTTGTCAAGGTTGCTAGTTGCAATCTGTTGAATCACCTTCGTAACACGAAGTCTCATCTTCATGTGTGTGGGCATTCGATGGAAGAACATGTCAATATTTGCATAAACTACTTGGAGAAGACACGGTTCATTTTGTCATCTCTACGTCCAACACTCTCTAGCAACCACTCCTTTGCCTTCTTTCTTGGCTTTTATAGGAGTCCACCACTCCACCTTGAAATTCCCATAATTTGGACCAAGACTTAAATTTCACCCTCGATGTCGTCACCGAGGTCTTCACAGCTACCACTACCTTTGCCATCAAGGTCCTTATGTGACTCATTATTCTTCCCCCACTTCTTCATCTTCAAGTTTGATCTACTTCAAAGTAGATAGACTATCCAATCAAAAAATCGGATGGTATATCCTCATGAACGTTGGTACATTTAATAACAACCCACCACAGAACACCGTGCCTCCCTGGCTTCTACTGTGCACATGTACAACCCAAAAATGCCATTGCACTGCCAGATTTAAACCTCACATTTTTTGTGTAAAAGGAGTCCCTTACCAAGATACCCCCCTCCCCCCCATTATAACCAAAGAACGATAGCAGAATCCAATTTATTGAATTTACATACACAAATGATTGATTCTCTCCGGACACTATTCAAAATAAAATCACCAAATACCAACCACTAATTAACACCATCATAGCCTAAGGTTGGAAAGTTGACCCTCTTATAGTCATCACAGCCAAAGCCCGGGCTCTGGGTACAACACACGCCCCCTCCATGGACATTTTCAAAGACAAATTCAAAATTCCCAAAACCTTCTATCTAAGAAACCTTCAAAGAATAAATTCTATTTCCATACACCATGCTCAATCATCCTACATAAACGCAAAATAGAAAATAATCGACCCTTATCCTTTAAACAATAAATAAAAAAACCCGTTTGAGGAAAGTAGACCATACCACTTTTTTCTAGTCTTATCTCAGTATAGTAGGATAGGGTTGATTGGTTGCTACAACTTTCTTGCCTATGATCAAATGGCTAGCAATACCAAATCATCTATATCACATTACTGCTCCCACGGACGTGCTTAGGAATCGAACCGAGACCACATAACATTCATACTCACGTTCCAAAAACAATCAACCCAGGAAAACATGACTTGATGACCATCCACCTAAACCTATAAAATATATACCCACAAAACAAGCAAACTACACCTCTAAGTGTAGTCATATTAGTTATAAAGTCTCTAGAGTGTCTATCATTGAAAGAGGAGAGTAGTTTTGTACCAATAGAACTTTGTTTGGTAGGCACTGGCTCACTGGGAAAATGAACTTACTCTCCCCGGCCTTTTCAATAGGACTGGGTTTCAATCTGTCAATCTTTGTTAGAAGCATATTTTTAAGACCTTTCCAACGGTATATTACACGATCTATAATTCTCAAAATTGCAGTTGCAAAACAAAAAAACGAATTGTCAGCTAGAAAAATGTGTTGGCTGGTAGCCAATAGACAATTATAGGTCATGTGATATATTTTTGGAAGCATCTTTTCATGACCTTTCCAACGATATATTACACGTCCTATAATTCTCAAAATTGCAGTTGTAAAACAAAAATGAATTCGCAGCTAGAAAAATGTGTTGGCTGGCAGCCGATAGACAATTACAAGTCATGTAATATACTGTTGGAAGCGTCTTTTCATGACCTTTCAAACGGTATATTACACGACCTACAATTCTCAAAATTGCAGTTGCAAAACATAAAAGAAACGACAGCAGAAAGATGTATCGATTGGCACTCGATAGACAATTACAAGTTGTGTAATATACTGTCGGAAGCGACTTTTCAACACCCTTCCAATAGTATATTACGCACCCTGCAGTTCTCAAAATTGCAATTGCAACACAAAAAAGAATTGGTAGCAAAAAATGAATCGGCTGGTAGCCAATATAAAAATTAGTATCAGTCGGTGGCCAATACAAATATAGGTATTGGCTGATGAAGAATTATGTATTAATTGGAAAATAATATAGAAAATGGTATTAATAGAAACTAAAGATAGAAGTTGTAATCAATTTTAAAATGTTCTCAAGAAAAACTTTAGAACAACTAAAAAGTAGATTAGTCTAGAAAAGTAGTTTAAACTTGAAAAGTAATTGAAAAGTATTGAACTAGGCATTTTGAAGAGAAATAGTTTTGAACAATTAGGTAGCTTTATTGTTGACATACTAAAACCCTAAAACATAATTTTGAAACCCTTACAGAAACTGACATTGCAATCTTGAGAATCAACGATGACAACCATGCATCGGCACCTTTACAAAGTTAGTCCTTACCTGATCAACTAATAGTCTTTAAACATACACAAAATCCTCACAGTCTAAATACTCACAAAAATCTTCACAGTCTAAATCCTCACAAAAATCCTCACAATCTTTAAACATACACAAAAACCCTCACATACACACAATCTTCATACTCATAGATAGATAGAAACACCGACCCTATTACAAGGCCGGCGTGAATAAAGTGTCCGTTCGTAATGTCAATGCACCGATGCCCACCAGACAAAGGGACATTGGAACAATACCATCATACTCTTACATATATACAATCCTCAATCTCACACTATACACACTTGTGCACATGCTCACAACCTAAATTAGACACACGCACGTCCCAGGAGTGAGAGAGGAAATGGGAAAGGTACGCAACACAAAATGAGTATAGTAAACGGATTCCAAATTGGCGCCCAATTCAAGAACATTTTAAACTCGCATTGGAGCAAAGTTTTTTGGCTCTGAATTTTTGAATCAAGAATTGGTTGAAACTTCTTGGAATGTGATTAAGAAAGCTACATACGATGCATGCATTTTTGCATGGATGGAATTCTCGTAGATGAATGAAACATTATGTAGGAATGGCGTCAGCGGGAGCAAATGAATGAAGAACGATAGCAATGGGCAGATGGAACAACCGGGATAGATGAGAATTTTGAAATTAGCGGCAAATGATGTGACAGATGGGACGTACATCTCCCATCATCATTTCAACCTCCAAACCTCTCATTACTCATGATGGCTAGAGGTTTGGGTTGGGGGGCTCATTTTTCTCCTCTCTCATTTCTCTACTCACTCTCTCAACACTCTCTTTCTTTCTTTGCACTGTTTTCCTCTCTCTCTCTCTCTTTCTTTCAATGTCGACTGTCAGCAAATTACTTCCACCTACTTAAATTCTTGAATTTGTTTTAGTAGATAGTCAACACATTGCAAAGGATAGCTGATAAAGTACCGCATGTTATCCGTGTCTTATTAGCCATGTAATGTAGATACACGATTAATGCATGGATTTCGTCAAGCACGACTTTCGTGCGAAAACAACATTTTTTTCATTATCATTAAAATGACACTTCATCGACATCCTAGTAATGCATGTCACTTCCGTACCATAACAACACTTCCAAATGCATATATGACGTGCGAAATGAGTGTTTATGGATAAACGCACTAAAATCGTGCAGAATCAATGGAGTCCAAAATTCCTGATGTTACTTTCTACGAAAGCTAGATTCTAAAATTTCATAGAAGAGTGCAGAAGCGGAGATATCCACTATGTTTTCACTCTTGATTTTGAAGGATAGATTATTGTTTCTTGCTACGGCTTGGAAACTTTTGCATACATCAAGTGTTTCATCTGTGAACATGACTTCATCTTTGCACTCCCTGGCTAGTTGTTCCACATGGTGGAACCCTAACTTAAAAATAGGGTTTCTTGTGGCAAACAATGTGTTTTGGGACACGATTTCAGAGTCTATCAACCGTTTTGTAGTTCCGTTGGGTGTGTCTAATGACAACTCATCTAATTCATTGGTGTTTGCATTCTGCTTCAGTGGGCTTCTAGTTCGTCGTTGTGGGCTGGTTCTATTCTTGTTTCTTCTTACGCTGCTAGGGCTCCTGTTTTTATTTGTGTCGGGGCCTTGGGTGTTGGGGCTCCTCTTTCTTCGCCGGTCTTTGGCTGCGTTGTCTTGCCCTTGGTCTTGTTTGCTAGCGCTCCTCGTTCTGATGCTCGAGGCTTATTCGGCATTATCGTTCTTCGTCTTGTCTCTATGGATGCTCCTATCTGTGTTAGATGTGTCGCGTTGTCCGCATGTTGTTTTCTCTCACTACTCATCAGTTGCTTTCTCGCGCTACTCAACAGTTGCTTTCTCCCGCTCGTTGTCATTCTACGTGTTATTTTGGTTCACATTACAGGTGCTGCCATCCTGCTCGTTGTCGTTTGCAGAGGCGCCTTCGCTTCTAGACTTCTTGGCTTCTTTTCTTGCTGCCCTGATTGCCAACAATTTCATCGGGTGCGTAGTGTAAGAGTCGACATTCATGTTACTGGTTTTACCGCTTTTGATCCAAGTTGATTGCCGATGCTCCATTTTTTGGCTTACGAGTCCCCCTGCACAACTTTGAAAAGGTCCATTTCCGTTCAACGAGCGACAAGTGCATTGTCATATGGCCAAATGCAAAAATTCCTAATTTTGTGTTCATTGCAATCAAGTCACCTTTTAAATCTTGCATGAGATGCAAGGGAAAACAATGTAAATAAATTTCCAAACACCTAAACCACTCAATTATAATTTTTTTTGAAGAAATCTAACTTAAAACGCCTACGATCTTGTTAATTTTTTATCTAAAAATTAAGGTATTTTGATGAATTAAATGTATTTAGATCCAAAACTTCATAAAATGGTGCATTTAGATTTTAATTCAAAAAATAATGATTAGTTGAAGTTTACTTTACAAATTTCCTGGTTCAATTAATGCTTTGAGGAGGTTTATTTAAGTTTAAAATCTCAACTCTCTACACTAAATCATGATATATTATATTCTTTGGTGTGAATCTGTTCCAAGCCCAACCCCATGACAGAATAATGAAGAAAAAATTGGATTTTCTTAACCAAATCAAGTGAGGATTGGTGTGTTGGAAAGCTACTAAAAAAGCAATCTAGATTCCAAATTTGCGCCTCATTTAGGAGATTGCATAGAAACATTGCAAACAATCAAAGTTATCAAAATGAATAGGAGTTGAGGTTGGAGCAGTTGAGGTTGTTTCTTGAAAAGTGTTGTAGTGCTACACTGCTAGTTAGGAGAGCCGTGTTTTTTGTTTTTTTTCCCTCCAAAAATTTAGAATTTTAGATGCCTTTTGGGCTTTTACGCCCAGGGCCTTTTGACATTTAAAGGATATACACCTCATTTACACCGTTGATTCAAAGCATCTTGTGATGCAAATGTGTGCAAAACTATAATTGTAATCTTCATGTTTCCAAACCATAAAACAAAATGTACAATAACATAATTTAGGATAAAGTTTTAGCAATTTAAAATTTATTCTTTATAATTTTTACTTTTATGATCAAATTGCATCAAATAAATTTCAACTTCATTTAATATAACATAATAAAATAACTTACAAAAAAAACAATGATGGGTTGAGAGCCACTTGGGAGCTCCATTTCTAATCTGTCCATTATCATTATTTTTAGATTCTTGAACTAGATGGCCTAAATTTTTACAATTCTAGTCTCCAAAGTTTTCCTTTATAAATATATAAATAAATATATAAATATATATATATATATATATATATATATATATTTCAAAACCCCAAATATCTCACTTTTTCCTCAAGGGATAATTTAAACTATAAGGTGAACGATTGTAAATTAAGGAGCTTGTATTAAATGAAAATGGGCCTTCACAAAACAATTTCAATAATAAATAAATATAATCAAGATTTGGAAAAAAACCATCATACTAAAACCTTCATGCTTAAAATCCATTGCAACAAATCAGATTACAAAATTATAACGATTGGTGTTCACCTCGGGGGTGCACTGTATTAAACATGTACGAGTATACGTGAGTGCACAGAAGGGGTATTAATTTGAACACTACCGTATTACGTATACATACAATAAACACATTTAGAGCTAAAAATATTCACGTATACTTACACTAAATGTATATTTAAAACAAAATACATCTGTATACAAAGGTGTTTTAGATATACAACCTCTTGTATACAGGGGGTTTTTAGAAGGGGTCATGAACGCACGTGATTCTCAAACATAATGTACAGTGCACCCCCCGATGTGTTCACTCACCTCATAACCAAATTAAATAGAGCCAATTTCATGTTTGTGAATTTCAGGTTCAAATTTATTGTATCTCAGCTTAAGCCCAACCACTTCATAATGTACAACTTTGAGTTCGATGTTTTTTTAAGATCTTAGTTCAAAAGTGCCCTTGAAAAATGAACTCATAAAATAAAGCATCCAAAACACCTCCAAAAATCACTACACTTACAAAATTACATTGCAAACCATCGTAACAAATTTTATCCACATATTGTAAATATCTTATTTGTAATCAATTTACAAAAGAATTTTGAATTTTAAGTTTCAAATTTTATGCAAAAATACCAGTGATAGAAATCATGGATCCAACTATATGGATAGAATCTGCGACTTTATTCATACGTCAAATTCAAAATATCCCTCCTCCAGTAGTTACATTTTATAATGCATCATTCTTTGCAAAACTGCTCAATCTGGAGAGAGGTGAGGACGTTTAGGGGTTAAGCCGGTGATACCTTCTAGATACTAACTTCACAAAGGTCTAGAGAGCTTTGCAATTTGTGGGCCTGGTTGATGGGGAAAATGCGGTCATGCTCACCCCAAATCAACAGCACCTCCTGGACAACAATGCCTTTCAACTGTCAGTCTAAAGAACACCGACATCGCAGGGCCATTTTGAAATTATCACAAATTAAAGATGACACAAAAAAAGGGCAAAGAATCCATCTGGTGAGTTGCACCAGAATGTGAGAGCAGGCTCTACCTGTTGCAATAGGAGAACAGGCAGCGAATTTTCTGTCCCAGAGTTTATGACACCCTGCACATCCTCCTCCTCCACAGTTACAGTTTAACAAATCCTCCCCATTCTAATCGGATCACATAACATTCAGTAGCCTTTGTGACTGCTGCCTCCCTCCAACAGAATGATGTGGAATGTCCCACATCCTTTCATCCTCCCAATGAAATGATGTGGGATATTCCACATCAAATCAGTAGCTATGGGGGCACATGGCATAAAGCAAGAGCAATCAACCATGGTGAATAGTAATCAAAAGCACTCATTCAATCACAATTCAACAGTGTTTTGTAATTGTTTAGTTGATTCAATCACAATTCAACAGTGGTTTGTAATTTTTTATTTGATTCAATAGTTCATTCATTTGCAAATCACTGGTCACTCCATATATAAAGGTGGATGAAACTAAAACGCACCTCTTGGAAAGCTACTGAATGTTGTGCGCACATGCATGAAACTAAATTCCCATAAAGTAAAATATCCACACTACAAAAAGTGCATGACGGATGAAAAAATGGAGTTTGCTTCTGTACACAAGCAAAAATAAATAAAAAATGCCATGTAAGTTGGGCAGTTAGGGTTAATGGCCATCTCACCTCACTCCACTCCAATGACGATAAAATTTGGATGATTCCTTTGAAGATGAAGTTTTATTTCTACACGTGTACTTTCTACACCTGTTAATGCAAATGGTTTTATTATTGGGAGTAGAGCTACACAACCACAAAATAAAGTTCGGGGTTTAGTTTACATACATTGTGAAACCTATGCACATGTAGAAAATATGTTCATATAGAAGTATTCTCCTCCATATTTTGTAACAACTCAAAAAGTGAGTGCCATAGATAGTACAAGCAACGAGAACAATCTTCATTAATTGAATTAGCTATTAAATTTAACTTTTATTTTGCCAAAGTGCTGCCCCACTACACAAAATCGAAGTGATATTAGCTCAGTTTCACATGAGTCTCTAAACTTGACAAATAGTGTTGAGGATGAGCAGGAGCGAAGATGTGTTGTGAATCCTTGATATTCTTGAAAATATCAGAAATTTTGATTTTTGATAACCTAGGAAAATGCCTCAACGTACATGAAGCTTATGTTGCCATGACAGCTATAGTAAGCAAGTACGAAAACCAGGTAGGAAGCAAATTAAAGGAAGTTACGTACATGGAACAGGAGGCTGTAAAACTGACAGTTACTGTATATACTGTACTAACTTACACGAGAATGCAGTGAATTATGCCTCAAATTGGAGATGATACTTGTATTATTGATCAGTTGCCTGGAGTTTACAGAGTAGTACGTAGTCCGGGTACTAACCCGAGTGACGGTCAGTGCAATGCCACAGCTAGTAGAGAGTCTTCCGGAGTGTGCACTCACTCTGAGTGGCCTGGTGGGTGTTGAAAACACCTTTCATTTCTGTAATTACATCAGGATAGGAAGTGAAGGCTGAACCGAAAATTTCCTAATGGATGGCTACCTGGCTGCTAGGAAGTAAGTGTGTCCAGTAGCTAGGAAGATGGAAACCAAGTCATTAGTGCATGGAAAAATGGAAGTAAACGTCGATCGACACAAACTATCCTGGTTGTGCAAACCAAAGTCAGTCGTCTACGCTAGTACGTTAGCTTACAGTGCATATTCATTCAAAGGACGACGACGACGACTCGGCTGGACGTACGTACGTACTACCATGAAATAATTATATCTGTCAACTACGTACTACTTCCAGATCTCTCGAACTACTAACCGGCCGGGCTACTAACCAAATTAGTGACTACATAGTTACGTAACTTCTGCATGTCAACTGCATCAACTCAAAATACACAGTCAACTGCACATGTAGAAGTCTGTCTAATTTACAATGAGAATGCTTGCTTGCACGCATGCTGGCTGGCTGGCTGGCTGTAAATCTCCAACAATCGTCGTCCGGCCTGAAAGAAAGATATGCTGCTGCTGCATAGAAGATCATGAATGATGATGATGATGATGATGATGATGCAGCCATTGTGACAGTCATCACGAGTCTCGAGTCTTCTTCTTGCCATTACAGCTAGCTAGCGAGCGATCGATGATCGTATCCGATCCATTCGTTCGATCGATCGGCGTTGAATGCAAACATACTGTATGATATAATTAGTTAGTTACAGGAATTGAACTGGGCTCGATCAGAGGTGCGAGATATGTGACACCAAAACTCGATCGATCGATCTCTGGGATCATCCAAAGGAGCCGCCAATGCTGCCGCTTCGGGTCCGGGAGTAGAATCGACTGAAGCTGGAGCTGCCGCGCGTGCTCTTCTCGTCCGAATCCGTTTGGGCGTCGCTGGGACAGTCTAATTTGCTGCTGGTGCGCGAGCCTCGCAAGGCCCAGGGCGTGGTGGCGGACGAGCGAGACGGGGAACCGGGCACAGACGACATTTCGGACCGAGCTGGTGAAGGAGCTTTGGGCGTCAACTGCCCTGGATGATTCAGACTATTTATATTATTAGAAGTATTATTGTTGTTGTAACAGTCACTCGCTGCTTCCACGCTGTTACAGTGCTGCTGCTGCATGTACTGTACACTTGGGCTTTCGCTGCCGCGCTGCATCGGGTACATGGTGCGCCGTGGTCCCGCTGCTGGGCTGGGGCTGCGGTGCGCGCGCCGCGGGCTGGGCGCGCTGCCAGCCCACTGCTGTCCATGCTCGCGCAACGCGCCTGTGGTCAGGTTGTACGTGGCTCCCGGGTCCCCCCCCGTCACTTCCTCTGCTGCTTCCGTCTGCCAACGCAGAAGCTCCATGTTTTCTGTCATCTTTTCTATGGACCTGGAGCAGTACGTGATTTTCATTTTTCTTTTGTTAGGATCTGACAGTTTCGCTTTCATTTCCAGATGCATGCTACTTTTCCATGGCTTGCTTGACGAGAAATTACTTCATGATACAGGATGCACATTCTTTTCATAGCTAATATCAGGGTAATTACTACACATGTGCGCACTACCGAGGTACTACTTAGGCAATACCTAAGTGATATCGTAGGAAGTCTGGCTATTATTCTTTCGTTTTATACCAAAAATCCTTTGTATCAATTCGTCAGCCCAAATTTTCTGTTATGTACAGCAATTGGGCTAAACTTAGCAACCAAAAAAAAATCACTGACCTGGAGGAGTTTGTGGACTTGGGCGACGTTTCTCGTTCTTCCTGCAGGCTCTGTGATGACTGTACTACTGTCCCTAAGCCTTTGAACTGCTTCCCGAGCGCCAGAATGGCTCTCTGACACTCCGCCAGCGCCGCTGCTTGCACGTCACGTTCTTGTCGCTCATGCTTTTTGGAGTGACTCGACATTGACAGCTGCATTCATGCAGAACCAAGTAAATATATATGAGCTGAGGAGTTCACCAATTCTACTACTAACTTCTTCTTTTCTGTTTTGGGAACAAACGAAACCAAAGCTTCACTTCATTGCAAAGAGGGAACCAGCACCAAGCCAGGCCAAGACGGAGCCCAAAAACTCCGGTCCGGCCCAGCTAATCAAGACTCAACACAAGGAACCCAAAGAATTTTTTTTAGTACTAATGTTCAGCAGAACCCTTTGGGAGCCGAAATGAGACCTGTACCTTTTCAGACTTGCTGTCTTCGTCTTCTTCGGAGGTCGAGTGACTTGACAAATCCCTGTGTGATCCGCCGGACATCTCGCTACTCACAGCGTTACCTTCCCTGGAAAATTAAAGTCCCACGACAGAATCGTTGAGTGCATCTGTCCCACCGAGTACGTAGTACGTACTAATGAAGAATTCAGATATATTATTATTATTTTATAATTTAGATAAATAGGGCTGTCCGACCACAAAAAAATTCAATTCAAAGTTGTGCAAGCGTACATAGATATATGATGTACATATATATATATATATATATATATATGATGTACCTACCTTTGGACCTGCTGTTGTTGGTCTCCGAGCTTGGCAGCAACGCCTTGGTTCCGCTGTCGTTCCCCCTGCAGCTCCCTCTCCAAGCCAGCCACTCTGTCCCGCAACCTAGTCAGCTCCCCACTTGCAGCTCGGAGTGCAGGATTCGGAGAGGACAGAACCATGAGCTCTTCTTCAATCAAATCATCCTCCTTCCTACTTGTGTTGCCGATTGGAGAATCACCTCCATGCTATGGGAAAATAATCAAACATGATTACAGCGACAACGACATACGGTCAGTACGCTTACTATTGGCATGTTCGTTTTCGTTTCATATAATTATCGATATTTAACTCAATCCTTTTCTATAATTATATCGCAGATGATCGCATATATGGTAATATGGCCCAAAGTTAAGGACATCTGAAACGTGGAACTCGGAATCAAACGATATGATACAGTATTAAGTCTGATCGCCAATTAAGAAACTCGATCCTCTGTTTGTTCTGTAGTAAGATACTAAAGTTACGTTATGGCACTCCAGAGCAGAGATTTTTCTGTTGTTAATTTTAGCCAAATTGCTTCATGAAATTTGGGCTGGCTAACTGATACAAAGGATTTTTGAGAGCCAGGGAAGGAATAATAATTAGCCATGTTTCCTACATGGAGTCCAGATACATGTGTAGCCTCTTTAATTGATTAAACCTAGGTACCACCCAGACATTGCCCAAGTAGCACCTAGGTAGCACATGTGTATAACCCGGATGTGACCTAATAAAATATTAATATGAAAAGAGCATGATCCAAGGAGCTCGCGTGGATTGCTCTTCAAGCCATGGAAATGTAGCAAAAAGGCTAAACTGTCTCCTTCAGGACAAAAGCAAAATCACTGTCTAGTGGACAATCATTAACACTGACAGGGAATTTAGAAAGAAATGGATTGATTATTTCATGTAGGTACCTGGACTTGCAAGGGTGAGCGTGCACGGAGTAGCTTGAAGTCTCGTGGTGGCGTGCTCAGAGAGGACTCAACGTGTTCAACAGCCTTCAATTGGGACGAGATGTCCGCCTTCTCGGATCGGAGACGTTCAAGCTCCGCATCGAAAAAGGCACATTGCTCGCGCATGAACTGCAGATCAGTGTTAGCAGATTCAGTAGACAAAGTGCTGCTACTCTGCTTTGGCTTGTGTGCCAAAACGTAATCCAAGACCGATCCCAGTTCGATGGTGAAGTCCACAAGATCGGACTTCCCTTGCAAAAACCTGCTACTCACATGCGCTAGGTTGCGCATCACGGTCTTCACGTCATGGTTGTGCCAATCCAGTTGAAGTGAAATTTCACTGTTTGTTGCGCCTCGGAAGGAGGTAGTGTACTCGTATCCACTTGTCTGAGCCAGCATCTCCGTAACGTGCACAATTTTACGTACTGCGATGGAAAGCTCCAAGTGACCAGTGCTTGCCTACATTATTTCAAAGAACCACATGTACGTACAGTGTCAGTCGCATGGTACTAAAATTGATAATTATTGATTGTTGATGTTGCAGAATCTGAGAAACTTGCAACAAAGATCATCACTCTAGTACCGATCATCTATCATCCAGATGATAGTTTTCATTGCTCTCAACAACCAATTAATGGTTCGAACGGCTAATATAAATTATTTACAAACCAAACAGATGGCCCGACTACATGGAATTCTCTAAATTGTTATTATTATTAATTTTATTATTATTAATTATTATTATTATCTCGAGTGACAACCTATCACTCTGAACTTCAAAGACCATCAGAAAAGTACGTGATGTGAATGAGAATGAACAGTGGGTAGTACCGTGAGCATGTGTTAGTAGGGTGATATTCATTAATCACAATGGGTCATTGGGGAAAAAGTTTGTTACAAAAGTGATCGAAGTCTAGGCATGTCCAAGGTATCAAAGAAGATGAGGTCGGAACCGTTTTCGGCTGCCAAGTAACCCCCAAAGGACCAAGAAGCCCAAATTGGGCCCCATGTTTCGTTGAGCAGGACTTGTAGAGTAGGTCTACAGACAGTGAGGTCTTTAATTTGTGGACTTTCCTCCTGTAAGTTCAAATGTCTGTGTGTTCTTGACCTACGCGCGCATGCATAAATTATATATATATATATATATATATATATATATATATATATATATATATATATATATATATGTGTGTGTGTGTGTGTCAATGTTCTTCACGTACGAACAGTGAGATTCTGGCAGGCAGTGATATAAAAAAAGTAAGTAAGCTGGTCCCATCGGAAGAATTCTACAGTTTTAATTTCACAATTGATGTGATCTGAAATGGAAAGGAAGGTTCCATGAATGAATCCTTGACGGACCCTGGCTTCAGAAAGGACGTTGAGCCTTCAGGAGTTGTTTATGGATTTCAAGATGGATGGATGGATGGATGGATGGATGGATGGATATTGGACGTGACTGGGGGTCCAGGCACGGCGGGCTCACCTTGGACTCAGCGTCGGAAACGGAGGCTTGCTCGTCGTGCAGCAGGGCGCCTTCAGAGCCGGAGCTAGCGGGCTCGGCAGGGTTTACGGTTCCGTCGACTTCGGGGCCCCCCGTCGACTTGGCTCGGCCCAAGATGTCTTTCAAGGTGAATCCGGAGAGCCGCTTGGACGGGGCCCCCCCCGCACTAGTACTCTGGCTGCCACTTCGGCCACTTCGGTCTCGCAGCTCCGACAACACATCCAGCTCTTCTTGCAACTTCACAATGCACGCCTCGTTGCTTGCGTTCTGCGCTTGCAGCCCCTGCACTAGTTTCTCCGTGTCCTTCAGCTTGGCCCTCAGCTCCTGGCACCTCTGCTCTGCCCCTCGGACCTCTTGCGCCTTGCCCTCCAGCTCCCGACTCTTGCTTGCCAGCGCCTCTTCCAAGTCCTGCAGCAGCTGCCCTTGTTTCTCCATGGCTGGTGTCGTCGTCGTCGTCGTCGTCGTCGTCGTCGTGGGTTCGGCCATTGCCAACCGTTCCATCTCCGCAAAGTCATCCATCAGTTCAAAGTTCTGCGACTCTCTCCTGTTCTCCGACCCCGCCATGTCATTGCCTCTTGCCATGTCCAATAACATTAATGAGCCACTCGTCCTGCCCAATTGCAATCCGCTGGGTGGCTTGTTGGAGGTAATCTTCAATGCTTCTGCCAATCATATCAATGCATGCATGCGATCGATCCAGTAAGTATCTACAGTACTTATAAATTTCGAGACAGTGAGCATTGCAGCTCCTTTGACATATCTTAATTCAATGACGAAGTTAACCCCTAAAGGACCAAGAAGGTTAACCCCTAAAGGACCAAGAAGCCCAAATTGGGCCGAGTCTGAATGTATGAACATTTTTTTCTCGCAGTTTTGGGTAGGTCCTGTGTACAATTATTTTTTTTAATTTTCTGACCAACACGTGCAATGAATGTATGTTCTTCGCTGATTGTGGTGATACGAAATTTGGTCTGACTCTATTTTACAGAATTGGATCAATTCAACTTGACATTTTAAAACCGTGAATCTTTAGACAGTCCTTTAGGGGTTAAGTCTAAGTAAGCGAATGATGCAGTGAGAGAGAGAGAGAGAGAGAGAGAGAGAGAGAGAGAGAGAGAGAGAGAGAGAGAGAGAGAGAGAGAGAGAGAGAGTAATACCATTGAGGTGTTTAGCCTTTTTGAGTTCTTCCTCCACAGCGGCGAGCTGGGCTGAGGTTTTGGAGCATAAAAGACGGGAAGCTTGAATCTCCCCGTTTCGTTGGGACAGGGCTTCCTTTAACATCTTCATCTCCTCATCCATGGCCACCACTCGCTCCGCCAACATTTGGGCTTCGTGCGTTTGTGACCCATTTTCTTGCATGGCGTCGTTCACTGCTGACAGATCCAAATTACTTCCGCTCCGGCTCACGGACCTGCGCCTCCTCTCAGCAGGGTCTTTCGGAACACCCTCCACTTCCATTCTCATTCTTTGAATCGCTGCTGGACCTGCACAACAGAATCACCATGTGCGAGCTCCATCAAATACAGTCAGTAACTTAGACTTTGCTTGATATCTAGCTTCGTTATCACGTTAAGGAACTTATAAATAATTGCTTCTAAAAGCTAAGCTAAGCTAAGCTAGCTAGGAAAGATCATGCAAAAAATCGAGAGAAGGAATTATATCATACCAGGAAGCTTTTTGCGGACCAGGAGGCGAAGGCGATTGCATTCCTCCTCAAGCTTGGCAATCTTCTTCACAGTCTCGAGGTGCTGTTTGGAGGCCAAGTCCACTGCTTTTCGTTCATATTCTCGCTCTTGGCTTCGAATATCAAGCTCTTTGTTGAGGACATGGACCTCGTACTTCAGTTGGGAGTTGTCTTTCTCCATCGTCTCCAGCCTCACCTACGTACATTAATTAAACATCTGGACCAGTTACTTAGTGTGGAAACAACGTACTAGATCTGTCAGCTTGAATTAAATAATGAATGATGAGTTTAAACACAGTAAGTTGATGATAGAGATTCCAACTCCGAATGAAGATCACTGTTTAAACATGCAGCTAGCATAGATCTCCAATTAATACTGGATGGAATGATTGGTACAATCAACCACTCTTGAGTACATACATACCTGGAGTACTTTAATCTCAGTTTCAGCTCGTGCCTTGGCGTCACTAACCTCCGCAATAGTTCGCAAACGCTCCTGCAATTTTTAACAACACACACACAGACACGCGCGCGCGCGCACATGCACATGCACACACAGAGACATGAGTTTATGTGTGGTCATGGAGGTACGAGCAAGCGTGCGCATGAGCATGAGCATGATCTTGGGGTTCCAGCTAGCTAGCACTGATAGAGGCTCGATGATCGATCATTAATCTCACCTGTAAGGCATGGTTCAAAGCAGTCACTTCAGCTCTGGATTCCAGAAGATCCGATCGGGTCTGGGCCAAAAAGTGGGACGATTCGGCCAACTTGGTTTCCATCTCCAAGCGGAGTTTGTCATATTCGCGAGTTTTCTTCAGCAAGGTGTCGTGAATGCGTTGCTCGTTTTCCTCCCGGAGATGCCTCAGCTGCTTCATGCACTCCTTCAACGCCCCATCCAAGTGCGCCACCCGATCCTCCGTCGCCAATTTTTGTTGCAGCGCGGCATCCAGTTGCACTTTCAATGACACCGCTTCCGCTTCGGCTTTCTCCCAACCTGACGGACCCGCCCACGAGTCCGATTCATTGACAGAGCCTGATTTAAACTCATTGTATGTATGTATGTATCTCGATCGAGAGATAGATTTTCTATATGCTGCATTGCCAATGAATGAATGAATGAATGAATGAAGACTCTGAACTACGTACCAGAGACGGCCTCTTCAGCCACTTTGACGTGTTGCTTCACGAGGTTATCTTTGGAGGTGATGTCAGCAAGCGCAGTGGACAGCTTCTCAGACAGAATTTTGGCTCGCTCCTCTGATTGCAGCCATTGAACCTTCGCCTCATCCACAGCATTTCGGCTGCGGTCCGAAGCTTTCATGGGGGACTGCTGGCGCTGATGGCCTGGTACGTCTGGTTGCCGGTACTCCCATATCTGATGCACCATCACACGTATGAATGATGTAATGTTGTACGTAGGACTTCACGCTGGCCTTTTATTCGGATTGGATTCATGGAAATTAAGGAGTTAGCCAAAACAGTCAGTTTCGTGTGAAAGATTGTTACCTGGTGGTTGTCATATGATTTCGATGGAACTGGAGAAGGCCCCAGCTCCGGCGCAGCCGATATCTTGTCGTTGGATTTCCGCTTCCAGGGCCAACTCCGTCTGGAGCTTTCCTTCTCGGTGGACTTCTCCATTGCTGAAGGTGGTCAAAAGTCCCGAACTTTCGTTTCTTGCGCTATCCTAAATCCTGCAAATGAACGTAAGTATAGTAGACGATCGATGTTTAAACTAAACGCGCATGGCAGAAACGAAAAGACATATTTATATATAACAGTTAGTGGTTGAACACTGAATTGTGAGTGAGTACTCAAATCTATGGATCCATGAGAACTCTGAATCTTACCAGTAAAGCATACTCGGATCTAGTGCTGTGAAGGCCCAGCAAGCACGTCAACTATCTTATACTGCACGCCGCAGTTCACATCAGAAAGTCCCAAGGTTGAGGGGTGTACAGCCCTGATTGGGCATCTCTCCTTGTACATATGCGTGATATGCAACCAGGTACGTTAGGTATGGACTTACTATATAGCTAATTAGCCAGGTGCCAAAAACCTACATGACAGGTAGCTGGCTCTGATGATGCCCTGGAACAGAAATTGATGTCTATGCTAGTCGATCCTGTGACAATAGCACGTTTCGAGGTTAGTTTACAGTGTTCAAACGAAGTAGGATGAGCAGAGATGTAATTGGAATGCAGTGTAGGACTTGACCGACGGACATAGTCGAAAACACAAGAAACTATTCAGAAGCAGGCAGGAAACTACCCAGCCGAGAAGTTCACAGAAAAGACAGACAACGAGTAACTCAGCCTTCTGCTCCAAAGGCGCACTCACGGACAGCATCCTCTAAAGAAAGCAATCGCAGATTCGAAACCCCTTCACGAGTCAAAACAAATAGTAATGGAGTTGTAAAGTCCAAGAGGCGCATGTTTGGACACTGTAAGAGACGGCAACTAAACTCACGTATCAACTACGTCGATCGGAGAACTTCTGAAGGCAGAAAAGTTAGGACTGGTCCGGGATCACATACGGTAAACTTCTACAAATAGCATCTCGTACAGCATCTACAATTGGCGCATCAAATGGAGGACGAAAGTCAACATCTACTTGTAAGAATGGCTTGCAGTCCTGCATCACATGTACCGGTACTACAAACTCCGGCCCCCAGAAAAAAAGGAATCAAAACAAACCCGAACACAGACTGTAAGACGATGAACGAACTCCAGCCTCATTTGGGAATCCAAACGCCCTTCGCCCTACCCCTCGAGCGAAGAAACCCACCAACAGTTGCTCTAGTGAACGAACTCGAAAGGGTGGCGTGCAAGAGCTCAAATGATTCGTGAACACGATCTCCAGTGTGTTCAAAACGACTCCTCCAAATCGATGGCGCACAAGAGGGGCATCTAAGACTCGATCGGCCGTGACCTCTTAGAACGCGAATTACTGTGAAGGTCCCTTCAGGAGGAGCAACGTGGAGCGAACCCCTGCTTCACCTTCGAGCCTAACTTCAGGAGTGAGCTCCAAGGTTGGCTACATTGGTCAGTGCGTATTTATTGCGCTTGCAGGGAAACCACTAATGGCGCTCGCAACAAACAAGCAATGAAACAGGCTGTAAACAAACTGTAGAAAGAACTTCTAACAAGCTAGAACACAAAAACTACGTACATACATTCAACCACAGGTCTCTTCTACAAGCTAAGGCTGTCCCTCGATCGTTCGCAGAAGGCTCGTCCAAAGTTTGACAAGACAGCCAACATGTATCTCTCTCTTACTTGTTGGCCCCGGCCCTTCGTCCTCTGTCAGGGACCGAGGGGGAACGCAGCACACGAAGTGATGATCAAGCGCCACCTAAAGAAAGCAACTGAGCGAGCGAGTGAGCGAGCGAGCCCACTGATCACCTGCCACCCAGTGAGGCCATTGCTCAACGCCAGCCTAGCCTGCCATCTGCGCCCTGGCAGGCATGCTTCGACATAGCGCTACGTTTGACGAAGGATTATTTCAAAGGGGTAACTGTATCTAGAGCACCGTGTGTGATATATATATACCTGGCAGCGGCGTCGAGCTAGCAACAGAAATTAGGCTGCAGCTAACACTTAGCTACAGAAGCTAATTCCAATGTCGACACAGCAGACATGTCCCGACACTACTGTATCCAAAACTAAACACCAATCCTCTCTCTCTCTCGCTCTCACGGGATCAAATCAACCCACCAACTAGCTGCAACGAAACCCCAAGATGCGCCAGCTCCACGCTCTTTGGCACTGCAGCAGGACGACTACTACTACTACTACTATTGCTGGCTGCTGTACTAGCGAGCTAGCTAGCTCGTACTGACCAACAAACTCTCCGCAGCGAGCAATGGCAGCTATGGCGAAACCTCGGTCCGACCGGCGCTCGATCGCCGCAAGTAAATTACATCACTGGCCGGACTAGAAACAGCAAGCTGGAAGAGGAAGAAGGCAACAACATAACATGCATGAGGAGCGAGCGAGCAGGGGAAGAGTGACAGAGGTAACGACGGTGAAGTTACGTACAGACTAGTAGAAATAAAAGGCCAGGTGAGAATAGGCCTGGAACCCTTAACTTACAGAGCCTGGCTCAGGCTGAGAAGCAAAAAAAAGTTTTACTACGTCACTGGCAGTTAAGTTAGAAATGAATGAAGCCAGTCACCATAGCCACAGTCGGTCCCTCCCTCGCTCGCTCGCTGCAGTGAGAGAGACTAGGCAAACTCAGATTAAGTTATGGGCTAACTTAGTAGACTTGACTTCTGAATTAATTCTAAGTTAAGTTAGTCGACGTCGACACCGCTTGCTCCTGCAGCCAGCCAGCCATTAATAATAAGTTGAATCTGAGCTGAAATTAACTTAAGTTAGTCGCTGCAACCTCAGCTCACACGCACTGCTCGCAAGGCTGGGGCTGCCCAAGTGCCCAGTGAGCTAGCTAGCTAGCTGCACGCAAGTTAGGCATTGTCATCAATATTATATTAGTCTGTAAATGAATTATCATGGAATTATGGATGATATTTAATTGCCAATGAGCTGCTGCAGCTGCAGTCTGTAGTTTCATTGCAAACAAAACATGTACCTTACCTTACCTTGGGGCACTCAAGCGTCATCAATTTCGAATCCAAGCTACGAAGTCTGTGAAGTTACGTAGCCTGGCAGTGAGCCATGGAGTGAGTGAGTGAGTGAGTTAGAGAGCACTGCCTCCCTCACTGTGGACGAATAATAAATTACTGTACATAGCAACTGAGAGAGTGAGTGCAGCTCTCGTACGCTGCTGCTGCTGCTGCTGCTGCTGCACAAATCTATTAGTGTGGATTAAGTTAATGTCTAATGGTGATGAGCTGTTCCCTGCTTCATTGAACTTCCCTTGTGTGACACGGAGAGCCTGGAGAATGATGTAACTTTTTGTTAGTACGGTCCTCTTCTTTCACCCGGCTGAGGGCAAACAACTTTTGCCCTCCCTCCCTCCCTGCGCGCCTTGCATGCATCCTCTGTCCTCTCCTGTAATGAAAGATCTCAGTGTGAAGAGACTTTCGTAATTTGAATTCTCTTGCAGGTCAGTGAGTGCCCTGCCCTGCCCTGCCCTGCCCTGCCCAGTGCCCTGCCCTGCCCTGTGCGCATTTGAAAAAAAGAAAAAGAGGTGAGCTACCGTATCCGTGTCTGTCTGCTATCTTCGCATTATTGCAGCCAGTGAGGGCTGAATGTAACATACAGTGATGGGAAAACAAATGATAAAAGAGGTGAGCTGCCGCATGGTCATCAGGATAAGCCATCTCTCCGTGACTTCGGGTCGAATCCATTTAGTATATTTCCCGTCTTTTTTCTGTATTATTTCCAAAGTGTACATGGTCTCTGTTAGAACTTCCATCTATCTTTTACTGGTAGTAAGATTGTGATCATGTATTTAAACTTTCCAACCCTTTGGTACTTCATCCGAGAATTGCAAAAGTATTGTATTTTGATGCATGGGTACAATAATGTTTTGGTCGTCCTCCAGAGCCGGGAGAAAGCCTGAATTAGGTGACCAAGACTAGTCAAACTTTGCAGCATAGTTCCCAAATTCAGAAATTTCTCCATTTTTGAAAACAGAAATCCTATGCTTTCAAGCGAATACTCATCGATTTTAATGAGATTTGCCCCTATGTACTGCACGGATCATTTCTAATCATCATGCCTAATATTTACTCTCTTGATGCAAGAATAGAAAGGCTGTTTACCCTCACGTAATGTGGTGATTGCATGAAACACTTGTATTGTTTGGTGTCACACGTTGCGTGTACAGCAAGTTTTGTATAATATTGCTTTCTATATAATGATACCATCAAGCTGAAATTTATGTTGAAGGTAAATGTCACCCTTCTAGTTATAGTTTTTTTTTTTTAATTAATAAAATATTTATTTATTTAAAATGACAATTTGTCACGTTGTCAATTTTATGGATTTTAGAACTTTCAAGTACTCAAAATCAACAATCTAGAAGTCACCTTTTTAGAATATATCCTCCATACAATTATATACCTCTGGTGTAGGGGGCAATCAAAAGTAGTAAATATCCTTTCTTTTCCGGGAGGGTGTAAATAAGGCTATTTTATGCACGTAAATGTGAACAATAAAAAAATTCTTATTCACCATTTTTTGTTGAAATATCTTCTTTAACCCTTTAAGGTCCCAATTCAACGATGTTTTCAAAGAAACGTTATAAAATGTTAGATGAATACCAAAAATTGAGTTGATGTACAAAGCAAAGTTGTAAATGTCAACGTGAAGATCACATCTGTACGGTTGGATTTATCATGTTTTTTACTAAGTATTTTTAATTATTTTTGCAAGGTTTTCTCTTGAAATTCGATTAAAAATCCCACATCAACACCAAAAAAATTTAAAATATTGTAATGAAATTGGAATAACATGCTCTATGAGATGGTATGGTTTCCATTATTTGATTCTACTTATTTTGGAAAATCATGTTTTAGGTCTCACGTTTTGAACTAAGAATGAAACTTGACATAAACCAATTGTGTGATTTTTCCAAAAATCATAATAACCCATTTTAAATATCCAAACCGTACAATAGATAGTAAACTTGCACAAGAACTAAGAGAAATTTATTTGGATGAAAACTATCCAATTCGGATGAGAATTCAATAACTTGAATCTGTCCATCGTCCAGATATTGGACGCAGGAGCGTTTAGGGGTTAAGAAAATTCTCACAAATGGCAATATTTTATTTTTTTCTTCTATTTTTTCAATGAATTAAATGTCTTGTATTTATTTTCTTCAGATTTTGCACTTTTAAGGTTTTCATATTTAGAATCTCTTCCTGAGCTTGGTCTTTCTATGGTAAAATCATCTTTGGGATCTGAACATCGGTCTTATTTTATTCTTATTTTTCTAAATTATTTTGAAGTACTCCAGAAACATCACTTGTACTAGACCCAAATGCAACAAATTGGTATTTGAAAACATTTTCAAATTAATTCCTTGATCCAAATGCACCACACACGAAGGCTTGAGCAAGTAGGGTTCTAGACTTCTCGTTGAAGCAAACTTCAAGAAAAACCAAGGTCCCAACTTCAAAACAAGTGAGGAAGTTTAATTTTATTATGGGCCATGTTGGCATATATAAATGTTGTCCCACAGCGCTAGCGCTCCAACGACTAATGGGTCTCTTTACATGTACACTAGGTGGGTGGAAATTGTATATAAAACAAGAATTAAATGACTCTACAAAGAGGATTCCACATGATTAGTTGTCCACCGGGGCCATCATGTAAGGAGACCCTAAGAGCATCTCCACTTGCACTTAGGAAAAATGAACATACATAGGTTGGTCAACATTTTAATTGGAGGGAGACTATAGATAAAACAACCCAGTTCAGGGCCTCAAAACTGCTCAAGCTAGTGTATTTTCTTTTTTTAACAACACATCATGATTGCACAATCCATGTGTGGTGGTCATTAATGTGTTGAAAACACAAACAACAAAAATCCATGGACAATTGGTTTTTGAATTGTGATGTTCAGAGTTTGAATTTTATAATACATCTTCTAAAAATATAAATAAATCAATCAATATGGAGCTCTGAAACTCGGTGAAAGCACGGTAAATTGCACCATTAAAGTTATTCTTAGTGTTGAGATTACAATTTTCTTGGTCAAAAACCATAAATTACAACTAAAAAATCATAAATTTAAGTTCTAATTTCTTAGAGCCCTCCATAGCTCTATTAGGTACTTCAATTCAAAATTTCAAATTAAAATATTTAAAAAAAGGTTACTAAAAGTAAAGCTTGAACATAGATATCTAAAACAAATTTTGAGAGCAAATTTGATGAATTCAAGCATGTTCAACATGAATATAAATTATGTATTGTATAAGTTCATTGTGAAGTCGAGGGCTCCAAAGGAAAAATTCTTGAAAAATTTAATATTTAATGCAATTTTAACATGTTTTATATCTACTTTTCAATTTGGTCAGAACTACTTTTCCAATTTTAACCACTTTTATGTTACTATAACACACATAAATACTTATTGAACATGTATTTTTCAATGTTTTTGGTTAGACTTTGTTAAAAAAATTATTTTTTATTTTATCCACCAAAAAACTTCACAAAAATAATAATTTAATGGATTTTTGAACTTTCGATCGTTGCTTCTTCATAGGGATCACAAGTGGTTTAGTTTACCATGCTTTCATCCAACTATCAAAATACCTATAAAAAAACTCAAAATACTACAAATACTTGAAAATACATTAAATACTTCCAAATACAACACATGTACTATGCGATATTTCTTGTATTTGGAAGTTTTTTACCTTGTTTTATTTATTTCATTGGATTGTATTCTTTTGTTCATGTTCCTTTACTATATGTATTCCAAACTTGATCAATATACCGACTCTTTTCATATTTTAACGTTTAATTTTTTGTCCTAAACCGTATATAGATAAGTCACTTTCACTAGTAAGATTCACAATAATTAGGTGTCAACCAGCTCTAACATAAAAGATAGCAACCAAGAGGCATTGATATTGGTCATTATTGAACCTCTTTATTTTCATTTCTAAAAGTTTAACCCAAATTCTATTTAAATTTGAAGTCACACATCCTCCAAAATCTCTAATCTTTCAATGTGCATAATATAGTTCAAAGACATACTATAATCTGCCAACCCAACAGTCAGATCTTACCAAAGTTTAACGTGCACTTGTTTGATTAAGTTAGGCTTATATGTATACGGTTAAATACTATTAATAGCATACATAATTTGAATAGAGAGACTTTTAAGAAAATAATCATGATAAAAACTCTGGTTTCTCGAGAACCATACTAGGCTCTATAGGGTTAAATTAGCTATAGAGGGAAGTATTAGATATCATTAATGGAAATAAACCTCAAAGGAAGCATTTACCTTAACGTCTAAACATCTTCATTCCTCTCCAAATTCGGCGGTTTTGGAAATACGCATCATAAAATGCAACTCAAAGAGATATTTTGAACTTGATGTATGAATAAAATTTGTACATTATGAATTTTAGATTCAATCCATGTAGTTAGATTTGCGATTGCTATCACCAATATTTTGTATGAATTTTGAAACTTGAAATTCAAAATTCTTTAGTAATTCAATTATAAATAAGATATTGACAATTTGTACATGAAATTTGTTGTGATTGGTTGAAATGTAATACTGTAAGTGTAATGATTTTTGGAGATTTTTGGATTGCTTAATTTTATGATTTGACTTTTTTAAGAGCACTTTTACACTGAAATCTTCAAAATTTTGGGTGAATCACTACAATAGGAAATGGGGCATAAAAGTTTCACAAATCATTGCCTTTTTAATTGGATCACACATGCATGAAGCTAACGTCCCATAAAATATTTAGTAAACAACCCAAGCTACAAAATGTCAATGAAGGATGAGAAAACCGAGTTTGATTTTGTACATCGATCATTTTTTTGGACAATGGGATGTTTAGGAGTTAAAGCTTTAGTATCTAATGCAATGTGGATTTCAGTTGAGAAATATCATACTGCAGTAAATTCAGACGCTTTAAAGAAAATGCTTGTTGTAAAATATACCGTAGTACTATATCAAGTTCGCCAAAAAATAATTCACAAAAAGAACGTAAAACATTGTAAATTATGAGGACAAAAGAACAAAAATAAAATAAAATATTTTAAGCTATATATTTTTATTTCTAAGCTATTTTGGAATATTTTTTGCCATTTTTAATCATTTTTTCTCAGATACAAAAATCAATAAATTCATTTTTTGAGGAGCAAACCTTATTTTTTAAATATATATGTGTTTATACATACATACATACATATATGTTCACAAGGTGGCAATTCTGCTATGGTACTACGGTAATCACCTTATATTGTGCTCATGTTCTTTGGCTCACTCACTAGGTAAGGCCTAAAAAAAGAAACATTTTGTACAAGCACTTTTTAGTGTCAAGGACTCAGCCCTATGTCCGGTGGACACTGGCTCATTGTCAATACAAACATACACTCAATTCACGCCAGCCTTCAAGCGGGCCTTCAAGGTCTGAAGTTTCTATCTATTTGTTGAAGGTTTATTTGAACAGTGATAGGGTGTGGATGCTCATAGACATAATCCACTTACGATGTTAACCCTTTAGCGCGCTGGCGTCCAGAATCTGGACGCCGGATGAATTTCAGCAGCTCGATTTCTGTAGGTACCGGATGTTTTTCATCCTTTTTTTTTTTTCATTCTTGTGCTAGTTGAATACCATTTGTACGGTATGGATCTTCCAAATAAGATAATGTGAATTTTTGAAAAATTACAAAAGTGATTAATGTCAAGTTTCAATCTTAGTTCAAAAAGAAAGACCTTAAATATGATTTTCCATAGTAAGTAGAATCAAATAATGGAAACCATACCATCTCGTAGTGCATGTCATTCTAATTTCATTACAATATTTAAAAAAAAAATTGTGTTAATTTTGGATTTTTAATTGAATTTCAAGAGAAAACCTTGCAAAATTACTTGAAAAATATTAATAATAAATATGATGAATCCAACCGTACAGATGTTATCTACACATTGACATTTACAACTTTGTTTTGTACATCAACTCCATTTTCGTTTTTCATCAACCATTTTATAACAAATCTTTGAAAACAATGTTGAATCGGGACGTTAAAGGGTTAAATGGCAAGAATAGCCTTTTGTTTTTTAATTTTAATTTTAATTTTTTAATTTTTAATTTTTCCCTGAGGCCAATAACTTAGCCAGGTATGTGTGTATGTACATACAGGTCAACCCCGCAGGGGGCACTGGTATGGAAGTTTTGTCACTGTGAGAATAGATGCCCGTACCTTCAGAATCATATAATTTTAGAACACTGCCCCAGGACAAGGAATGCAGAATCAACTGATAAGCCTTCCTGCAACTTACAACTGTTACAAGTCTCACTGCTTCTAGTCTGGACTTTTAAACTTTTGAAAGCATTCAACAACAACAACAACAACAACATCTGACCAATCAGTTACAAGTTTTGATAATACCGAAGTATTATTTATTTTAAATATAAATAGTCTGACCATGTTGATAAATCCCAGGCATGCCATGACAAACTCCGTTCCGTTGTAGCATAGCTGCAGTGAGTGTCATTTGAAAAATGTATGGAATTCTACTAACACGGATAAACATGCAGCCAGCAGCATGGGCATTTGAACCCGGTTAGTTAATTTGTAACAAGTCAGCTAACGGGGATGGAGCTCAGTCGTTTCACCCTGCCTTTTACAAGTTCGCGTCAATCTGCACTCATGCCCCATTCACGCCAAGAAGCTGCAGCACTTGCGTTGCTTTCCTGGAATTCTGCAAGATAAATTTTGAAAATAATAGACAATTCCTTGTGGCATCAAAGCCTTGTCTCTTCTTGCTTTTGGCCAATGCATGTGCGGTGGTGGAGATGCAATTTTCTTGCGGCACCCAAACTAAATTTGTTGGAGCAGCCAGCTTCTTGCATTCGTCAAGGTAAAAAATTAAAAATTAAAAAAATTACAAGAGCACAATGGAGCAGCCAACTTCTTGCATACGTCAAGGTAAAAAAATTAAAATAAAATAAAATTACAAGAGCACAATGTAGGTACCAAAAATTTAGTAGGCAAATTCTTTACCATACTCGCGTTAGGTGATTGGTGTGAATGGGCCATCAGTCAAACGTAGTTTGGTCACCCATGAAATCTGTATCTCTTTTCACATTGTTTGCTCAGCCCAAATCACAGCATTTTTCTTCGTTTTTGTGAGCCACTTTACATCTCTTTATTTTTGTTTCAATCTTCTTACAAAAGAAAAACTACACTCAATGAAGACTACACTCCCGTAAGGTTCTTGATACTGTTCTTAAATCGTTTTCACAATTTGGACTTTCAAAAATCATTAAAATTTTAATAGATCAAAAATCATACAAATTCTTAAAAATTTGTCATTGTTGTAATTCTATTTTGAAGTTAATTAGTCAACACATAAGGCAAAATTGAGCAAAACAACTTCTGTTTAGTTATTTAAATTCATTTGTTTGAAAGGACCAAATCTCTTAAATTAAAACTCCATCCTCAAATAATTTTGTGAGCACTATTTTCTATTTTTCACTCTCTCAAACTTGCTCTAAGAATTATTTCTTAAAAATAATTGAATGAGGCATAACAAAAAGTGATTTTACTACATTAAGCCCTCCATAATATGAAAATATTATTGTTTCAACCAATAGACATGTGACAAACCATTTTTGTGACTAAAACATGCTTGCCACCTTGAAGTTAGGGTTTCCCAAACATGTCATAATTATAAAGGGACAACTGAATTAACCCTTTAACGCACGCGCATGCGTTCATATAATGAACAACAAACAAATTGCAACCTTTCTCTTGACTTCATCATGTACAGTTTCTCATCCATGATCCAAATTTCTTTGGTTCTTGTGCTAGTTGACTATCTTTTGTATGGTTTGGATCTTTAAAATGAGATATTGTGATTTTTGGAAAACAACACAACTATTTTTATGTCAAGTTTCATTTTTAGTTCAAAAAGTAAGACTTTAAAGATGATTTTCAAAAATAAGTAGAATCAAATAATGGAAACTTTACCATCTCCTATTGCATGTTAACCCTTACACGTCAAAGTAAGCCCCATGGGCTTATTTAAAAGAGAATAATGAAGAAAAAAAGTTGATTTTCTCAACCAAATCAAGCAAGACTTGGTGCGTTGGAAAGCTATTGAAAAAGCAATCTAGATTCCAAATTTTCGCCTCATTTGAGAGATTTTGGAATCGTTGGTAAGCAATCAAAGTTATCAAATTGAACAAGTTTTGAGGTTGGAGCAGTTGAAGTTCAACAATGCTGCAGTGCTACAGTGTCAGGCAGCAGTGCACTGCAGAGCCATTTTTGCAAAAAAAATATTCTTTTCCGCCAAAAAATTTAGATGCATTCCGGGTTGCCCCGTCCAAGCCCTCTTGACGTTTAAGGGTTAACCCAATTTCATTACAATATTTTCCAATTTTTTTGTTAATTTTGGATGTTTAGTTGAATTTCAAGAGAAAACATAGCAAAATTAATTAAGCTATGCTAATAAAAAAATATGATGAATCCAACCATACATTGACATTTACTGCTTTGCTTTGTGCATCAAATCCATTTTTTTTTCATGTAATATTTTATAAAAGGTCTCTGAAAACGGTGTTGAATCCGGACGTTAACTCCTAAAGGTCCAAAGGGTATTGGACAAAAAACAATGTGTGATAATATGTGCCTTCTATATGTTTGATGAAGTTTGATTCAATAGACAAAATATAGGGCATCATATCTAAAATTATCTGTATAGTCAAACCTCCAAAAATAACTTTAGATAATATTTTAATGAATTTAAAAGCATTGATCTTTGAAAATTTGTATAATTTTCACTTTTAGAGTTCAGAATTCAGCATGATTGGTTAAGTTTGGGTTATCTATTGTAAACTCAAAAAAAAGCAAAAGAAATGATGGAGGGAACATTGTTACTTTCTCCAAATAGAGTCTACACTCATGCTGCCCGACATCCTAAACTAGTGTAAATGGGTAGTCAACCCTTTCTAGCATAGTATGTATCAAAAGCATCCCAAAATTATTTATGAAATTTTTACCACAATATCTTATAGTCACAACTTAATTATATAAACATGGATGAAATCTGTACATTTTCTCATCCGTCATGCATTTTTTACCATACATTATATAGGAAGTTAGCTTCGTGCATGTGAGAACCGATTATAAAGGAGATTATTTGTGAATTTTTTATGCCTCATTTCGTGTTGCAGCGATTCACCAAAAATTTCAAAGATCTTAGTTCAAAAGTGCTTTTAAAAAAGTCAACTCATAAAATTAAGCAATTAGAAAGTCACCAAAAATCACTACACTTGGAGTATTATATTTCAACCCATCACAACAAATTTCATTCATAGATTGTCAATATCTTATTTGCAATTGAATTACAAATGAATTTTGAATTTTAAGTTTCAAAATTTATACAAAAATATTGGTGATTGCAGTCATAGATTTAACCATATGGATAGAGTCTAATATTCACAATGTACAACTTTTGTTTATTCATCAAGATCAAAATATCCCTCTCAATTGTATTTTATGATGCATCTCTGCAAACCTGCCCAATTTGGAGGAGGATACAGACATTTAGGGGTTCATGAAAGACCAATTCCAAGAAAAACTATGTCATTTTAATTGTGTTCTTGCAGTTTGCTAATAATTTATGGTAATTTGAATTCATAATCTCTTTAGTTAGACCTAAATAAATATACAGTCAATCTATACACTTCTAAAAAGATTGTACTTTGAGAAGATTAGGCCTATAATAATTTTCAAAGTGGAACATTTGGAAAAGTGCAAATTACCAAAGAACTAAGTACAGTACATTGACATTTTTGCTTGTAAAAACAAATTAAAACAAAAGTAATAAATTTTATTTGTAAAAACTTTGTCACAATAATTACACACCAAAAAATGGTAATTTTTTTCTTTCGAGTTTAAATCTTTTAACATCCCAATTCAACACTGTTTTTAAAGATTCGTTATAAAATGTTTGATGATGAATAGAAATGGAGTTGATGTACAAAGCAAAGTTATAAATGTCAATGTGAACATAACATTTGTACGGTTGGATTCATCATATTTATTATTTATATTTTTTAATTAATTTTGCATTGTTTTCTCTTGAAATTCAATTTAAAATCCAAAATTAACACAAAAAAATCAAATAACATTTTAATGAAATTGGAATAACATGCAGTACAAGATGGTATGGTTTCCGTTATTTGATTCTACTTATTATGGAAAATCATGTTTGAGGTCTCACTTTTTGAATTAAGGTTGGCGCATCAAAAGGTTAAAGTCTCACTTTTTGAACCATAAATGAAACTTGACATAAACCACTTTTGTTACTTTTCAAAAACTCACATTATCTTATTCTGAAGATCTATATTGTCTAAATGGTAGTCAACTAGTACAAGAATCAAGAGAATTTTGAATGAATAAAAACATCACCATATCATTTCACACTTTAAACTTTAGATTTCAAGTTTTGTGTACTCTATAGCACTCTTGACCTCAAACCAAAAGTGTGATATATTTTAGTGATTTTATTTCTTCTACTAGAGCCTGTTTCAATAAATAAATAAAAAATAATTTTTATTTACTAAATAATTTTTATTTATTTAATTATTTCAGTTTATAATATTCAATGTTAATGTAAATTTGAGTTTATTTATTCTCTAAAAGTCATAAAAATGAACTATGCGTGCGTTGCCTGATGCAAAATAGTTTAAATGTTTTTTTCAATTGACACGAAGTCTCGGGGTGCACTCCCTCTTATATTTTGCTTACACGTGCGTTCGGGACCTATTTATTGGGGGGGGGGTTATTTATCTTGCAAAAAGGATTATAAGGTGATGGTATTTTACATGTAAACATGTTTCACTATTTTAAAATCCCCTATATTACATGTACATTTTTTACAAAATTTACCTACAATGAATATATTGGACCTTATTTTTTATCGCACGTTGTTTTAAAAAAAATTCTCAGTGCCCTCCCCCCGCACCCGAGCACAAAATTAGTTTTCACATGACTCAAATTTGACCAAAATTACTTATAAACATTAGTAACTTCATAATGTAGTTTTATATTACAAGATGTTTACTTGGCTATTTCTTATAATTATGCTCTATATTTTGTGAAAAAACTAACAAGTAACAAAGGATCCATGTCTTCCTTTTGTTTGTAAATTTATTAGTGTATGTATATGTATATGTATATGTATAATATTTAAATTTAAATTTTACGACATTGAACATATTTTTAAAAATTAAAACAAGCTAATCATACCACGTTGATAGCATTTACAATTTTAGCCTTGCAAGTCTACACTCTCAAATTTAGCTAGTTTAACTTATTGAAGTATCAATAATTTTTAGATTTTTTGCTTGATGATATTCAAATTTTGATATTTATAAATTAATGTACAAATAACTAACCATTTTTTAAAAGTTTGATTGTACATCAAATCATTGTGCAAAAGATCCCTTTTAACATCAAAGCTCCTAGGAGACCATTTTGTGGTCGATGCCCATTTTCCCGGGCTCCAAGGTCCAAAGAAGAAACCTTTTTTAAAAATAAAATATAAAATTTTATAGGTAAAATAGTCTTTTTTCCAAACCAAACTGGAATTATGTTCAGTCAATCAAGACTTCACTTAGGGGAATTTTTCAAGGTGAAACACCTCAATATTGAATGGCAACTTCAACACTTTGGGTAGACTTGCCAAAAATTCTAAGCCAATGAGATTTATTGGGCACATCAAAGGAGCTTTTGTTCAACTCCCACGGGTTGCATGCCATGAGTTGTGGGCTCTTTCAATTGGAGGAGAGTTGAAGGGATAATCTAATGTAACCAAAATCTCTTGTTTTCCTTCATACCTTCACCCACTACAAGGTTTTTGAAAAAAATGCTAATTAATTGAACATCTTGTCAAATTAAGTCATGCATCTTGCTAACTACATCATCTTGAGGATAAACAAAAATGGCACATCGTCAACTTACTTTTTTGGGTTTGAGAGCCCATCACAGCAAGGCTGCCTAAATTTTTTCAGAGCTTGAAATTTCAAAATCTCAACTTCATTTGCTATAATCTTAGCATCCGTACAATCAAATATTTTGAAAATTTGAGGGATGATTTATAAGGCCTAGGAGTACAAAATCCTACGAATGGAACGTGGAAATTAGTTTTTGAAAAGCATTCAGAGATTATCAACAAAAATGTCCAAAATGAGGCAATTTTGGGTGAGGGAGCCCTAGCTTGGACATTTAGGGGTTTAGAAAAACTTTTCAAAGTACCGGTAGAAAAGGCTGAAATTATACATCTAATATGACCTTGAAACCCATTTTCATTTAATATTAAAAAACTAACATTAAAATTTTATACATTAGGAATGTAGGGGTAGCATTGCCAAACATTATTCTCATTTGGTTTTACATATTCATTGAGTAATCTTCCTGATATTTAATTCCAAACCACATTCTTGGAATAATTCAATTGTGTGTATATTAAGAATAAACAATGTTGTTATTTCGTAATTTTTGAAATAATGAATAGATTGTTTTTGAATTTTGAGCAATATATAACATTGACAGATAATTTATAATATAGAATTTGAGTTTTAAATCCACTATACGTAAATTTAGCTTTTGAGCAATATATGTATTTTGATATTCATCAAATATCAATGTATTTGAAAAAGATAGAAGTAAAATTTTTGTATGTTTGAATAAACTTTTTTTCCAATCCATACATTCATTTTTTCAAAAAAATCTTATGATGGTCTAAATATTTTTTTAAAAAGCACCCGATATCATCACATATTTGTTTCTACATCACTCTTACTTCTTAGAATAGGATTCTGATTTCAAAGAATCAATAGAGTTATTCGCAAACTGCTCTACCGTTGGGTGAGTGGACCACAGTTTGTGAAAAGAGAGGTTGACATCACAATAAAAGTAGACATGTCAGATGCTGTAAATAAACTAGAGGTCTGAAGTTTCAAGGCACCAAAAACGGTGCTCAAAAACTTCCCAACCTCAGTTTCTATTCTCGTGGATGCTCTTACACATGGGCTTCCTTGGCTTGACACGTATCTACATGGAGTGGGTCTTCCTTGGATCTATTTAACTGAAATAGAAAAACCAGTAACTGACAGCCCCACCAACCAGAGTTCGGGCCAATTTTCGTATTCCAAGGAATTTGCTAAACTGAGGTTCTGAACCCCCATGAGTTTGCGGAAAACTCTAATATTGGAAATGTTTTGGAACTTTAATTTAGATAATTGCACTGACATATCATGATAGAAAAGCAATTTTTATTCAAATTTAAAAAGCTTCCCAATGCTCAAAGTGTAACAGTCTCTAAAACATAAATGCTAATAATAATTTGATTTTATTAGAGTTATTTGTAATGTCGAGAAAAAAATTCACAAGAGGAAAGACAGGGAAGAACTGGTTTTTTAGCTTGAAAGGCAACAAAAGTGAGTGTTGATCCTTTTTTTTTGACCAATCACAATACACTAGGTTGTTAAAGAGATTTGGACCTTGAACCTCCCCAATGCAAGAGAAGCTCTCCCAAACCTAGCTTGAGTTCCCACGGAGGAATCCACACGTACCCCACACCAACCTCATGCTTCGCCAAGGAACAGAGCTTGGTAGCTTATGTGAGTGGGTGCCCAAAAAATCCTACGTCAAATTTGAAAATACCTTGTGGCAGACAAGCTACCTAGTTTTCAATTTATGAAAAACTCTATTCTAACTCAAAAACACCTTTGTACAATATAAAAACCTACATATACAAGTGTCTAGTTCTGACACAAATTTATTAGTTCTGCTAAAGCACTATGTCTCTAAAAGCTATTGTATTATAAAAATAGAATTTATCCTTTTGAAAATATTATTTTAAGCAATATCATGTTTACAAAATATATTGATATAAGAAAAACTATAACTTTTCAACACTATGCAATATCATTTATAACACTCATTTAAGCTTAGCTACTAACGAAGGTTATGTTAAGTGTGTGAAATATAGTGTACATTCTCTTGTGAGACAAGACAAAGTCAATGCAAGCTACTGAATATTAAGTCGACAAGTAAAGTTCATTGTGTATATGAGAATTGAAGTTATAGTTTGTAAAAGAATGCATGAGAACATAGATTTGAATTTTAATCCTAAAAAAAGAAAAATCTACAAAAGCAAAAGATTTTGAAAATGAAGATAAAACTTGTTGAATCTATTTTTGTTGTAGATTGTACCATCTCTTGTACAATGTATACAATAGTTAAAATCAATAAATATTGTAGACAACTTGTTAAATTTTATTGAAAATTATTAGATTTGAGATTATTTTTTTTTGGGAAATTAATATTAGTTATAGAAATTAGCAATGAAAATTTACTCGAAAGAGAAGTCGTGCCTAATTACATGATAATTACAAAAGACGAATTCCCACCACTCAAGTTTTCATTTTGCAGCTATTGCATAAACTCCTGCAATCAACCTTTACTTAGCAATCAAAATATACATGTATATATATATGTCATATTTAACTTATTCTATGTTGGTTTTTAGACAATTCTAATCTCAACATCTTTGAAAAGACCCATTTAGGTGTGTTTTTATAAAGGTTTTTTAAATAAGACATCTTGGATGAAAAATCCATAAAAATGAATGAATGTTTGAACTAAGGATGATGATACATGTACTATATAAAATGTCATATAAACAAGGATTTGGTATCATGTTTGATATGCATATTTGAACTTGAGAATTTTAATATAGTACAAACGATTAATATACTTATGTTTTACATATTTAAAGGGTTTTATAACAAGATTTGACCACCACTCAAATGCACCTTTGTTTAGGTGCCTTTGGTTCTCAATACCATGAATGTACCCAAGAAAAGGAAAATGACCATATGACTTGACGTCCCCAATTGACTTGTATGGCGCTTTTGTGGCGTCAACGTTATTCACTTTCACTGTCCAATGGTTTTGCAATGAGAGGCAAAAGAGGTTCTATGGACACAAAATCTTGGGGACCTTGGTAACAAAAGAAGCCAAAAAATCAAAAGTATTGGAATGAACGATAAGTTTTATGGTTGTATAATCGATGTAATCATAATTCTAAACTCAAATCCATTATTATTATTTTTATTTGGAGTTGTATTTTGGGAGATATAGGACCCTCAAAATCTGAAGAAATGGCCTATTAAAAAGTTAGGGGCCTATATTTGGCAAGCTACAAGCCAGATTCCAAATACTTTTACATATTTGAGGTTGAATTGGTCAAACTAATTTATTAGTGAAGATTTAGAAACAACCCATGAAAGGTTTTTTTTTTTTTTTTTTCCTTCAATTATAATACGTTTTAAAAAAATTCAACCCATTCTCTTTTTGGTGCATTGTCACTCCTCTTGATTCAAATCCGTTCACACCTAGTGAAGGGCCCAATAACTTTAAAATTGCATTTTTTGAAGTGTGAACATGGAAATGTGACCAAGAGCTGTGATCATGGGAAAATTCCATTTTCTTTGGTCACGACTCTTGGTCCCTGATGTAAAACCCTCCAACAACAACAACCTGAAATTCTTTATATATTGTTTGCAAAGTAATTTAAAACGTATTGAAAAAGAACACGTAGAATGTATTACTAAATGATGTATAAAAATGTACATTTCGAATCATATAGAAGTTTGAAAATCATACAAGAAAACCAGCCCAATGTGACTAGGTTTTATGACTACAATAGGGCATAAACCAAAATGTGACTAGCACTGTTTGTAGTCATTTCGACTTAGTCGCTTCGGACAATCTGACTGGGGGTCATCTCGGACACTTCTTGTTCCCAATGCTGCGTTCCCACAGTGTTTTGGGACCTCAAAACGGGACCTGCAGTGGGACTTGGGACCATATGACTCTATATAGTGATACATTTATGACTACACGTAGTCATCTATATGCAAATAGCAACTGATTGGCATGACTATTTTTAGTGAGGTATGAATCAATACATGATAGGTTTTATCACTATGCATAGTAGTGAGATGGTGACTGAATTGAGTCATACATTGAGTTGGGATAATACGACTCTGTAGAGCCACATCGAAGTGACTATACATAGTCTCCAATGCTGAAATCATGAGATGGACATGACTAATTATAGTGAGGTATTAGAGAATATAGCAATGGTTTGATCACTACGTATAGTGATGTGGTTGTGACTGTATTGCATCATACACACACGTGACATAATACGACGCTGTAAAGTCAAATATGCTTCACTACACATAGTCACCCATATCATCTGATGACTGCATGGAGTCCTTGTATACTCGTTTCTATTACTACTGGGAGTCAAATTTCAATATTAAATCGGAAGCATCTGACTAGGACTTGACTGTCAGTAGTCTAATGCAAACGTATGCCATGCAGTCGAATCTTCCATTCTTACGGTGCGTAGTCATAGATTTCAGTTTCAAATTAGGGTGATAATGAGATCTGTTGACTATTACAAGTCAACCGTGCGGTTGTGAGCACTGCGTCACGTCATGCAAATGATTTTCACACATTTCATTGAAATAGAAAATTCGGTGCTGAAACAGGATGCACTGCAACTGGAACTCGATCAGTCTAAATTGCTTGGAAGAAGAACAGATCAATGTCCATGAACTCTGTGGGCTACAGTACAAAGTGCCCTACTGCTTGTTCTACTAAGGTCACGGGTGGATCATCTAGATCTACGGGTGCAAACAAACTGTAGTCGTCAACTAGGCTTTTCTGCACTTCTACAGACACGGTTCCTGCAACTATGGTTTTCCCGTGTAGAGAAGCCCCAGCTACATTCTGCACTTTCCCGAGTGCCACAACTTTATCCTCCTCCCCTTCTTCAAGTCCCTTGAGTCTCACAGAGTCACCCTTCTTGAACTCCGGGTCCTCATTTTCTTGTACAACCTATAATAATAATAAAAACACAAAACAAGGATCAGTAGGGACTAAATTGCTAGTTTGATACAAAGATGTACTTCTCCAAGGCTCATGGCACTTATTCAAATTCTATGACTGTGAAAAGCCACATATTCTAACGACATTACTAATATCAGTTACGTATTCTAACTTCGTGACTGAATCTAGTCAAGCCTGGTCACTCGTTCCATATGAATGACTACAAACAGTCACGAACTTGGCATAATGAATTTCTAAAGAACTAAAGCACAACATTCCAGGAAGTGGCTCACGGCACTTACATGTTCACTTATCGGTGCGTTCATGTTTTTCTTTGAAACTTTGATCTGCAACAAATCATAGCCTAAACAGTCCCTAGAAACACAAATATATCACTATAATCTTTGCCATTACAATTTTGTAACCTCATCCGCCTAATACATAGATAAAACAAATCCATAGAATTATGCAGCCCAAAATCCACGCATGATGTGATTTCACCCTTAGTAGGGGCTGAAAACCTTTACTAACACACACAAATGTATACAATCCTACACTAAGACTCCTTCCACAGCACCTCTGTCCCTCTCTAACTTTCCTAACTAAGTTACAAGTGGACAAAATGAGAGAGAAGGTTCAAAAGCCCCTTAAGAAGGAGCCGCCACCCTAATCTCCTCTGAAACCCTAGCCGCCACCCTATTCCTAGCCGCCACCCTATTCCATAGCTGCAACCCTAATCTACAGTCAATGAAACAGTCATGATGACTAACCAAAGTAAATGAAATAGTCACGATGACTAGAATCTCTTCACTTGATAAAAAATAAAGTGAGTTTATTTTAGATTTGGTAAATTCAGTTTCAACATAAAAGAAGGTTTTTTTGAACTAAGGAGGGGGGGCGGGGGGGATCAGCCTTCAAACAATGTGTTGTATAATGTAGTCATGTTTTTTAAAATGTAGTAAAAAAATGATGTGAAATTTCGTGTGAACTACAATGACGAGTCCGCACAGTGAGGAAAGACCAGTGTTGCACTGCCTAAGCTTGAGTAACAATGGTGAACATCAGGGGTTGATGGCACAGATCATCACAGATGATAATGCAGCAGTGGCGCCTTTGTTATCGGATTCCAAGAAACTTTCTAGCAACGAAATGTAATTTTGCAATCATTACCAATATAAGTAAAGAAAACTATGCACATGACTACAGTATTTTGCAATCACTTTGACATCTCAAAAAAGTACGGAAAGGTGATCAGTAATAGCTCATTTGTCAACATGGGAAACCAATTTTTGGACTCTCTTGCAATTAGTTAGTAATTGTTTGAAGTTGTATTTATAGGTGTTGCTAAAACGCAATTCATTACTAATTTAAGTAAAGGAAACTGTCTAGATGACTATGTTATTTTGCATTTATTACTAATTTAAGTAAAGAAAACTGTCCACATGACTACGTTATTTTGCATTTATTACTAATTTAAGTAAAGAAAACTGTCCACATGACTATGTTATTTTGCAATCACTTCGACGTCTCCAAAAAATATGGGAAGGTGATCAATTATAGCCCAATGTGTCAGCCTGGGAAATCTAAAGCAAAGTTAAGCATACAAGGCATTTTCGTGCATCTGGAAAGTAAGTGGACAGATAGAGCAAGTGCTAATCATGATTTTTGGATGCCCAACCCAATTATTTACTAATTTCTGAAGGTGTATTTAGTAGTGTTTCTAGAATGGTGCCCTAAAATGACATCCTATAATGTTTGCGCGCAGACATGGTAGTGTTGAATAGACAAGCTATTATGTAAGTGAAGATTATGAACCTACTCCTATTTTACAGCACTCACCCATTGAGCCAACTAGTAGAGGACTTCAAAATCATCTGATTGAAATATATGACTACTATTAGTCAGGTTATTTACTACATGACTGCATGTAGTCACCCAAACCAACTCTATTACTACAGTAAGACATACATAAACCATATACCCATACAATCCGACTACATTAGTATGACTACACATAGTAAGCACTCAGAGCATGACTCTGGGAACCGAGCAGGAGAACATATGTCCCGTTCCTGTAGACGTTCCCACCCAGGTCCTCAAAAATATGACTACTTATATGACTAGTCCATGACTGGACCCTCTTAGGACTGATTTTAGACTAAACCAATGACTGAGGTGACTACATAGTCATATGCGCTTAGTCACATCCGGTCACATTGGGCTAGTTTTCTTGTAGTGTATTGAAAAAGAACACGTAGAATGTATTACTAAATGATGTATAAAAATGTACATTTCGAATCATATAGAAGTTTGATGTCTTTACGTCGATTCTTTTGTCATCATCATTATGTTATAGACTAAGACATGTTGGATCCAATGTATATATGCAACAACTTCAAAACAAGACCTTCATCACATGAATTCATTGTAAATTGTAGTAGAAATACTATAGTGTATGTCATATGGACTTTGAGCACTATTTACATAATATTTTCATTCTCGACTTCACCAATTCAAATACAATATTGAATTTGTAAACCCAAAATGATATATTGTACCAAGCCATCAAGGTTAGCAAAAAACAATTATAAAATGAGAAGCCAAAATATTTAGGAAATAATTTTTTGAAAATAAAATAAAATTCTATGGCACTTGAAAAGATAATTCTAAAAAATATTCACCGAATTTTAAAAAACACATTTGCATCATTTCAAAAAATAAATAAATACCAAGTATGAGCTACCAACATTGATGATTGGGTATGGTCTTTGCCTTTACTCCACCTCTACTTGCATCTCCAATTCTTCTTTACAGTACAAAATTTACCATTTTCTGCAAGAATTTTGTAAGATGCAAAAAGAAACACTTTTAAAAAATAATTATATGAATATTATTTTTTCAAAAAAAAATCTATCCTCTATGTTGAAAATGAAAGTTGCAAGGTAGGGTACATCAATTTTTAATTTGGTCATAACTAGTGTTTTCCCCCTTTTTTTTTACCTTTCAAGCTCAATATTAGCTTAATGAGATGGAAATAAACTTATAGGACTATGAAAAGTAAGTAATAATATTCATTCCTTAATCCTTTAGTGCTTAGGTAACCAATAACTGGTCATTAAATCACCAAAAAATGAAATGTTGTAAAATCTATGAACTATCTTAGTTTGGTGTTTGAAATTCAAAAGTGTAACTTTTGGTTATGCAAATGATACAAAAAGAGAATTTGAAGTTTGAATTTCTTAGATATTCAAATACCTATGTACAAAACACCAAAATACTGCAAATACCTCAAAATACAACAAATACTTACAAATACGACATATTTACTATGTGGTATTTCTTGTATTTAAAAGTTTGTTCTCTTGTTCATGTTCCATCAATGTATGTATTCCGATCTTGATCAATGTACCAAATCCTTTCTTATTTTAACGTATAAATTTTGTCTTAAACCGTACATAGATAAGTCACTCTCACTTATAAAATTCACAATAATTATGTATGAGTCCATTCTTGACATGAACGATTGCAATAAAGAGGTGTTGACACAAGTCATTTTTGAACATCTTCACTTTCATTTTTGAAAACTTAACCAAAACTCTATTTAACCTTGAAGTCATACACCCCAAAAAGCTCATTTTTGAATGTGCGTTATACGATGCAAAGACATACTATAATCTTTTAATCCAACAGTCCGATCTGACCAAGATTTAACCAAAACTCGTATCATTAAGCTATGCTTACATTGATACAGTTGAATACTATTACTGGTATTCCTAATTTCAACAAAGAAAGTTTTAAACAAACATTGCCTAAAAAACTATGGTTTCTTCAAAACCTCTCTAAGCACTAAAGGGTTAAAATAAAAACATGATGTTCAATTTTTCAAAATAAGTTGTTAGATTATAGAACAAAGTGCATTTGTAATATTTTTGATGCAGCCACACTTCATTTTTTTTGGACAAATGCACCCTATTTGTAATGTTATATTTGGAATTTAAACTTCATACTTCTTATGTATATAGAATTTCACTTATTGTTCTCCTTTCCGCAATTTCTGGTTTTAAATATTTTTTTATACTATGGTTTTATTTAGTATTCACATCTTTTATCATTTAGGAATTTTAAGCATGTTAAAGAATGTTTGGATAACTTTAGATCATTATAGTTATCTATATAAGATACCACACATAAGCTTTGAGTTGAAATTGTAATTTTTATAAATTAAGCATAATATTCATCGTGGAACTTTCATCAAGTTCATTGTGTTTTTTGTTTAAAAGTGTACTTTCAAAACATCATATTTTTTAATATAAAGTTTAGATTACAAAAGAATGTATCTTTAGATTTTATAAACATCAATCCTATCACTAGTAACAAACATTCACTTAAAAATATCATGAATGCGTTTTAGTATGTTTTAAAAAAGAAAGATTCTGACAACTATGAACCACGTGCATTTGGTGCACGTCCAAAAGTTCGCCAAATTTGGTGCACCCTACCTTGCAACTATTCAAAAAGAGAATCTTCACCAAATTTGACATTTGTTAAAAAGCATTTGGACAATTTTTTAAAAATTATTTAGCATGATGTCTAGGTACAATATTCATGTAAAAACAAATATAACTCATGTA
Organism: Pohlia nutans; assembly: GCA_022496805.1. Classification (NCBI taxonomy): domain Eukaryota; kingdom Viridiplantae; phylum Streptophyta; class Bryopsida; order Bryales; family Mniaceae; genus Pohlia; species Pohlia nutans. The sequence continues at coordinate 22,383,237 of CM040094.1, forward strand.
AAGGGACTCCAATTTCAAATCCAAATTTTGCATGTGCTACTATACCTAGAAAATCAAGCAGCTAGTTGCGTAGTCTGCGTCTTAATGATTTACCCCAAATTTACTTTTATAGCTTGGAGTTACTATCCAACCATGTACCTCTAGAAAGCGAAGGGTTTCCGTAGTCTCTCTCCTTGTGGGGCAGAGAGAATAAACCTAGTATTCACAACAAATTTTGAGTAAAGACGTTTTCAACACTTTTGTTGATGCCCTACCATGAAAGAGACTACAAAAATGCTTTGTTTATTAATAATTACACGGCTCAACAATATAAACAAGCCGTAAAAGTAAATTTAGGGTAAATACTAAAGCACAGACTACGCAACTAGCTACTTGTTTGGGACCGAAGAGGTTAAGAATATTCTTGGGAGTGATGGGGGTAGATCTTCATGCAATTCAGGAGTACCATACTTGGCCATACTCTGCCGTTAGGGTCGGCAATTCATGCCGAATATTATTATTTTTGCCCAAATGTTGTGAATTTTCCTTGAGACTCTCTTTTACACTGAAAAAAAATATACTTTTTCTTTTTCTTTTTCTTTAAAAAAAAATTTCCTAAGCAATTGGGCTCCTCATTCATTAAAAATAATTTGCCAACCGTGACAGCTGGGTATGGTAAATTATAGGACCAACATGACCCCGGATGTTGAGGCCAAAGTGGCAAGCAGCAACGGTAGGCATGCAAGGCAACGCGGAACGGCCGGCCGGCCGGCAGAAAAAAATTCTTGGTGGGAGAAGCATGAATGTAGTAGGAAGTAATTCACAACGGGCATGCATGCTCCGGCGTCATTGCTCATGCCACAGGCACCAACTCCTTACAAGGCTGTCGTCTAAGTTAAGTTACGGGAACGGAAATGATCACCACTGGTGCGGAGAACTGAACAGTGCGTTGTAAAGGCAGAGGGAGAAAGCAAAATCAGGGACGTGCGCCTGTCAGAGATCGAGAACTTGACAAGAACGCAACCCAGCCAGGCAGCAGCTGCAGCTCCATAAGTTAATTCCCACCTGGATCGGAACCTCCATCCAGCCTTGCTGTAACATGTATTGTACGTACACATGACGACACTCATGTGAGCTAGCTAGCTAGCTATTGCTCGCTCATGGACACCAAGCTAGGGAGCATTGTTTTGTCAGAACGGCTAGCTTGCTTGTGCCTGACAGTCAAGCACCTAACCCTAATTTCTCTTCTCCTTCTTCTTCTTCTTCTTCTTCTTCTTCTTCTTCTTCTTCATCTTCTTCTTCTTCTTCTTCTTCTTCTTCTTCTCTTCTTCTTCTTCTTCTTCTTCTCTTCTTCTTCTCTCTTCTTCTTCTTCTTCTTCTTCTTCTTCTTCTTCTTCTTCTTCTTCTTCTTCTTCTTCTTTCTTCTCTTCTCTTCTTCTTCTTCTTCTTCTTCTTCTTTTCTTCTTCTTCTTCTTCTTCTTCTTCTTCTTCTTCTTCTTCTTCTTCTTCTTCTTCTTCTTCTTCTTCTTCTTCTTCTTCTTCTTCTTCTCTTTCTTCTTCTTCTTCTTCTTTCTTCTTCTTCTTCTTCTTCTTCTTCTTCTTCTTCTTCTTCTTCTTCTTCTTCTTCTTCTTCTTCTTCTCTTCTTCTTCTTCTTCTTCTTCTTCTTCTTCTTTCTTCTTTTCTTCTTTTTTTTCATCTTCACTGACATCGCGCACAAGGGAGTGAAAACTCATCGTCATCCCTGAGTATGCAACATTGCACGGATTCATTCGTTAGAAGGATTCTCCGCCACCCTTTGGCCTCACTTTCTTATACCGCATACTAAGTTAGTAAGTTGAGATTTTCAGTGAGACTGCTGACAATCACATCGGCATCAACTGCTCCTTGCCCGGCCTGGAGCACACCCTGGCTTGCAGCAATAATAATAATAAAAAAAAAAAAACAAAAAAAAAACAGTTAACTTTGTAACCCCTGAGAGTGCAAGGAGCCCGGTGGAGCCATGTTTGGTCGATTTTCAGTCAAACGTTGATTATCACATCATTCCTAGTTTCAAATGAAAAATGGTACCAACTTAGAAAATGTGCGGTTGTCTTCGATTTCCTAGTCCAATTTACCATTCTTCAAAATTGCTAAAATTGCGTTCTTTTACAACATTGTAAAGCTCAAAACCCTAAAATTTCAATATGCACTGCAGAAAAATATTTTGTTTGAATTTTATTTATATGAGCTCAAGAAGCATGTCACGTATACCTTGTTGTTCAACACTACTATTTACATTTGTTCTAGAAATTTCATACTATTCTAAGCATTCTTGTAAATACTATGATTTTTACAAGAAAAAAGCTTTAAAAGATCTCATAAAATCTAATTCAATTTAAATAATTACAAAAACAAGCAGGGTAAATTGGATTTATAGTACTTTATATGAAAAAAAAATGTGAAAAATATAATATATTTTAGAATGCAAAGAATTGATGAGGTTTGACCTGGTAATTGTAGTGTGGATGCTTAAAGGTTAATTGTTGAAGAAAACTTACAACTGCAAGGGCATCTTCAACGTAGTTAGAGCATACGAACCTTATCACTGAAATTGCAGTTACTATGAAAATATTGGATCAGAAGAGTTGTTGAAAATTCAAGGTGAGTAAGAAAGCCACTAAATACAAGCATGTTGTAGCGACATCTGAATATGTCCCTCTATAACTAACACTAGTAGCATACATATCGTTTTCGTTTTCTCTTTCATCGGAACAGTGAACAGTGGCTAAATATTATGTTTATATCTATATCATCTTGTGACCAAACCCACTCACCAACAGTGATACGACCCATGTGCCTAGGACGGTTTCATTCCTTTTCCAATTAAAATAAGTGAAAAAACAACACATTTTCTACTAGTGTAATTTAACCCCTAAACGTATGAAGGTGTCTTTAGAATTGACGATTTGAGAAAAATCATCATAAACTATTGAAGGTAAGAGTAGATTGTCAAATGCACACACAAACACATGTAAATGCATAGGAAGAGATATCTTTACTCATGGGAAGCCCTTTTTAAATAGTGTACACTTGGAGGTGCCCTTGACAACCCATATGGGATGTCAGCCCACCTCTTTACTCTTAGAACACTAGAATCAGCTCATACTACTCACACCTAATACACATCATCAAATCCACCTCATTACCTTTGGCAATGAGCAACTTCAGCTCATTCCAACTACTCTGCTTCAACATAAACTAATATTTTGAAGTATAGTTTGGAATTGATATACAAATGGAAGTTTTAGATTGTGAATTTTAGATTCCATACATACGGTTCGATTCATTAATACTTTCACCAATATTTAATTATAAAATTTGAAAGTTAAAATTAAAAATCTCTTCTAAATTCAATTACTATATATATATATATATATATATATATATATATATATATATATATATATACATAATTGAGTAAAATTTGTTGGAATGAACTTGAAATGAGATACTCTTAAATGAAATGATTCTTTGGATTTTTTTGTGTTTCTTAAATCTATGACCTCATTTTTGCAAGGCCACTTCTTTACTACAGTCAATGCAATTTTGGCTTTGTCAACAACTTGACATACTTCTACATTTTTAATTTTAGAAAAATATGTAATCAAGTATGATTAAATCCAACCGTTAGATAGGACAACAAATTGGTGAAGAATCTCCAAAAAATTGAATGACTTTTATCCAAGCATTGATGAGAAGGTAGGGCGGGTTTGAATATGCTAGTCGTCCATTTTATGAACGCCGTGACGTTTAAAGGTTAATCCCTAAGCTCCCAAGAGACCATTTTTTGATTGTTGCCCATTTTTAACACACTGTAAAGAACAAAAAAAAATAAAAAGCTTTTAAAAAATAAAAAGTATTTTAAAATATTAAATTAAGTCTGCTTTTCAACGCAATTTCAATTATATCAATCCAAGTTAAACTCCACTAGGAATTTTTATAGTGAATCACCTCTTAGTGTTATAAAATTTTCTATTTGGAGAAAGTAATGATGTTGCCTCCATCATTTGTTTTGCTTTTTTTATTTTACAACTGGTCAAAAAAATTGAACTAATCGTGCTAAATCATAAACTCTAAAAGTGAAAATTATAATACATACAAATTTTCATAGGTTAATGCTTTTAAATTCATTAAATATATATATATATATATATATATATATATATATATATATTGGAAGTTTGACCGTACAAATAATTTGTAGAGATGATGCCTTGCATATTTGTCTTTTGAACCAAACTTCATCAAACATATAGAAGGCACATATTATAACACATCTATGTTTTGTTCCATAAATACCCCTTGGACTTTTAGGGGTCGACAAAGGGCTTGGTGTACTAGGTTGATGAACAATAATAATCACCCATATACACCGATTGTAATAGATTTACGGATGCATAGCGATTCAAGGGTGTGGAGACGATAGCTTGTGACACCAAGTTTTGAATATGTTATGATAGGGGTCAATGGGTAAATTGAAGTCGGGAGAAGGGTGTGGATGCTCTTACTGCTTCAACTAAGGGGCGCTTTACACTAGGGACCAAGAGCCATGACCAAGGATTTCTAAAATCTGTGATTGGCCAATAAAGTGTTCTTGGTCCCATTTGGCTTTACACTACCTTGAAAAAAGAAGAATGACCACTAACTTTGAGGTCCCCAAAGTATACTAAATTTTCCATAGTGGATAATGTTTTCATGGTCTCCTAGATTATAGTTGAGTCGAAGCAAATACCTTGACTCAACTACAATCTAGGAGACCATGGGGCTCAAAAATCATTGATTGGCTAGTGTTCAATTATTTTAAGAGAAAGGAGGAAGAAGGGGAGTGTAAAAGAAAATTGATGAGGATTTATATTAGAAAATTGAGCTTAAACTTGTCCCGGTCTAAATCCACTTTACACTACAAGGGGTGACCAAGCCACTTAAAATTCAATTTTTGATTTTTCATGGTCACGGCTCTTGGTTCATAGTGTAAAGCGCCCCTAAGTAAACTGACCTTGCAGTGAAAAACTGAAAATACTGAAGTCAAAGGAGTTGGCTGGGGCTTCTAGAAGTACATCATGGTCAAAAAAGATCCTGTAGTAATGAAAACCAATGTGTCATTTGCCATGAGAGTTGTGCCCAATTGTGGTTTAATGTTTGTCTAACTCATGCTTGATAGTTAATAATGGTATTATGTGATTAATGCTGAGAATCTTCCATAACACAAACTTGTACTAACAGGGCACTGGTCTTCCAGATATGATAGTTTGTTAGTTATTGTGATTTGGTGCCAGATGGTTTGACCAACCTGAATACGTATATACCTATATTATTCAATGAGCAGTGTCACAAAGTCATTTAAATCAATGGTCAAGTTCTCATCCATGCAAATTTTCATCCAATAAGATAAAGGTACTATGCTTCAAAATTTCATGTCTTATTGTAATGCACTAAAGTGTGGAATAATCAATGCAAGCATGGTACAACTACATTGCAATGAGCTTTATTGTCTCTGCCCTTCCAAGGGAGAGACTACGGAAACACTTTGTTTTTGAGGAGTTACGCATTTGAACAATAAAAAGAAGCCGTAAAAATAATTTTGGTGTAAATTCTAAGGCAGAGACTTCGCGACTAGCCGCTTGTTGTCTCTGTCCTTCCAGGGGAGAGACTACATAAACGCAAGCTTCGTTTTTGAGGAGTTACGAGAAGTTCCGCACCTGGACAGTAAAAATTAGCCATAAAAATAAATTTGGAGTAAATACTGAGGAAAAGACTACGCAACTAGCCGCTTGTTCATACATACATACATACATAAAAGGTAACTACACTTTAAAGCATCCCCTCACCAACTAAGCCTATTTACTCACAGAAAACTGAAAATATTTTTAGTGGGTCTCAATAGTTAGTTGAAGAGGATTCCAACGCATTTTAGCATGCATTGCTTAACCCCTAACTGCCTAAGCGTTCATTTTTTGAACGATGTACAAATTTCATCCAAAATTTCTCATCCGTCATGCACTTTTTGTAGTGTGTAATTTTTACCGTAGATTCCATGAGAAGTTAGCTTCATGCATATATGATCTGATTAGAAAGGGGATGATTTGTGATTTTTTATGCCTCATTTCAGTTGTAGTGATTCACCCAAAATTTTGAAGATTTCAATGTAAAAGTGCTCTCAAAAAAGTCAAATCATAAAATTAAGCAACCAAAAAATCTCCAAAAATCACTACACTTAGAGTAGAACATTTCAACCAATCACAATGAATTCCATTCGTAGATTGTCGATATCTTAATTGACAAAATAATTTTGAATTTCACGTTTCAAATTTTATACAAAATTATTGGTAATAGCAATCATATATCTAACCGTATGGATAGAATTTAAAAATTTAGAATGTACAACTTTATTCATATATCAAGTTCAAAGTATCCCTCTAGGTTGCATTTCATAATGCATCTTTGCAAAACTGCCGAATTTGGAGAGGGCTCTAGGCATTTAGGGGTTAAACACCATATGAATAAGTTAAGAATTTTCAATGTACTAACTATAAATTGATCATAAAGTGACCCTAAACTTTGATGTTTAGATTGTGCTCATTCTCATTAATAGTAGGGTGTTAAAATTTACTTGTTATAGAAGATTGAGCTAGGGATAAATTTATGAGAAAGGTCACTTTTAGATATAGTTACTTTATAATCACAACATAATCCACTAAACCCTAGGAACTACATATCCAGCTCAATACTCACTCCATATTATTATTACCACATTTCATTTTGTAACCAGAGGTTCAACACAAATGTGATAATGTAAAATTTGTCTTATGGAAGAAACTATCATGAACACTTAACCCTTTAGTGTCCAGGGGTGTTCTGGAGAAACCAGAGTTTTTGGGTGGTTTAAAAACCTCTCTTTATTCAAACTATGGAAACTAATAACAATATTTAACCGTATAAATGTAAGCGTAGCTTAATCAAACAAGTGTCGCTTAAACCTTGGTAAGATTCGACCGTTCAATTGAAAGATTATAGTATGTTTTTGAACCGTATAATGCACACTCAAAAATGAGATTTTGGAGGATGTGCGACTTCAAAGTTAAATAGAATTTGGGTTATATTTTCAAAAATAAAAGTAAAGAGGTTCAGCAATGACCTATGTCAACACCTCTCCATTGCAATCTTTCATGTCAAGAACTGACTCACACATAATTATTGTGAATTTTACAAGTGATAGTGACTTATCCATGTGTGGTTTTGGACAAAAATTATACGTTAAAATATGAAAGGAGTTTGTACATTGATCAAGATCAGAGTAGATATACTAATGGAACATGAACAAGAGAACACAATTCAAAAATAAAAAACAAGATAACAAACTTGCAAACACAAGAAATACCGCGTAGTACATGTGTTGTATTTGTAAGTATTTACTGTATTTTCAAGTATTTGCAATATTTTCATGTTTTGTTCATAGGTATTTTGATAGTTGCACAACTCCAAATTGAATTTTTTTTCCCAGAAGATGACATTAAGAATTTTGCAACTCTGAACCTCAGAGTATTAAACTTGAATCTTTACGGATTTTCCAGAATTCCCTTTTCTGATGACCGAGTGACCACATTATGGTCTCCTGGGCACTAAAGGGTTAATAGGGGTATTATGGGGACCAAAATATTATAGGGACTTACTCTTATCATGTAAAATTATCCCATGATAAAAAATATTATAGTCTGACAATTTAAAAAAAAAATTGTGAATATTTATTTATTAGTATCAAAAATAAATAAATAAAATTATTGTGTGTTTGTACAGCGATGGTAAACATTTATATAGTGTGAAATTAGTATGGGTCTTCCTATATCCCTATTCAATGTAGTAATTAAAATTATAATAGGTAGGACAGTGCGGGAGTCATTCTTACAACCATTCCAACGGCGGAGCAATCGTGGGGAGATAATAATAGTATTAAATAATTTAAATAAAATTTATATTATCAGTGGAGTTATCCTAAAAGTCAAGTGGTGTTTGAGTAAGATACCATATAATTTGATTTAATGTACTCTTATTTGTTCACCATAAATAATTATGAAGTTTGAAAGAGCTTGGCGGTCTTTCACTATTAGGTGTTTAAGAGCTTGGTGGTTTTTAAACCCATGCACAACTAATTTAGCCGTTCAAGAAGACGGCTAAACCTAACAATGAGAGGCCACTAAACTCTTCTACATCTTATAGCTATTTAAAGTGAAAAATAAGAGTATATTAAAGCAAAATACATGGTATTTTGTTCAAGAACAACTTCTCTTTTAGGATAACCCTAATGCCATCTTATTGTGAATTAGGTTTCACAAACCTTGAACTACAACCACACGTACTTTCGTTGCCAAAGGTGTGATGACAAAGAGTCTTGAATGTAAAACATTTTCTGGTCTTTAATCCTTTACCGCCCAGGGTGGTTATGGAGAAACCATTTTTTTTGGGTGATGTTTCTTTAAAACTCTCTCTATTTAAGTTAGGGGTACTATTAATAGTATCCAACCATACGAATGTAAGCATAGCTTAATGAAACAAGTCTCAGTTAAATCTTGGTAAGATCGGACCATTGGATTGGAAGATTATTACGTCTTTGAACCGTATAATGCACACTCAAAATGAGATTTGGGGGGGTGTGTGACTTAAAGGTTAAATAGAATTTGGGTTAAATTTTCAAAAATAAAAGTAAAGATGTTCAACAATGACTTGTGTCAACACCTCTTCATTGCAATCTTTCATGTCAAGAACAGACTCATACATAATTATTCTGAATTTTATAAGTGAGAGTGACTTATCCATGTACGGTTTAGAACAAAATTTATACGTTCAAATAGGAAAGGAGTTGGTACATTGATCAAGATCAGAGTACTGTATACACTAATGGAACATGAATAAGAGAACACAATCCAAAAATAAAAAACAAGATAACAAACTTGCAAACACAAGAAATACCACATAGTACATGTGTTGTGTTTGTAAGTATTTGCTGTATTTTGAGGTATTTGCAGTATTTTGGTGTTTTGCACATAGATATTTGGATAGCCAAGAAAGTCAGATTCCAAATTTTCTTTTTGCATCATCTTGCAAGATCAAAAGTTACACATCTTAACTTCACACATTGGACTAAGATGGTTCACAGTTTTCAGCATTTCATTTTCCAGTGATCTAGTGACCACTTAGTGGTTACTTGGGCACTAAAGGGTTAAGTCACTCCAATTTCTTTTCCCAAAACATCACTCCAAAGTTTTTACTTTGGTGATGTTAAAAATGCTCTTACAAGGTTGAGGTGGTCATGCTCTAAAGGCATCTCCACGGGGCTTTTCTAAAGAGATACCGGAGCAGTAAGAAGGCAATACAGTGGTCACGGTGTATCAAAAAACTGTTCTGCATTGCAACATATACACTCCCTCCGCCCCGTAATAGATCATGATGCTTTTGAAAAAAATCGAAAAATCAAGCAAACTAGAATAATTTTATCAAATCTCTAAAGACAACAAGTTTTTATTTTGGATTAGTTATTTATTAAAGTAATATCGTTTTTTTAGTGTACATGTGGCATGTGCCAACATAGTGATATTTGTTGTTGTGTGTACTCAGATGCAACAAACATATGTTAGCATAGATTTTGGCTAGCGTATATAATATTTGTGATTCACATATGAGCAAAGACAAGCTTTACTGACAAAAAACACTCCATGTGCACTTGTCTTGTGATTTTTCTTTGTTGGAATTTGGAAAACAACATTTTTAAATTAAATAAATGATATTGCATCATTAATTTGGTATGATTATTTTTTGTCTCAAAAGCATCATCTATTATGGAACGGAGGGAGTATTACACATGAAGTAAAACATCATCATTGTGGCAATTCAATCATCCGTGGTTGTCATGTCAAATTTGGAAGATTATTTACGCTATCATGTGGATTATGGAAAATATATCTGCATATTAGATTTTCAGAATAATCCTCAAAATAATCCAACTTGCACACTTGGAGCATAAACGCTCTGTGTGCTAGGATTGACTAAAGGACTCAAAGCATACACTCAGGGATTGAATGGAGATGGGCACACTTAACCCTTAAGCGTGCAAGGACCCCCGTGGGGCCATGTTTGATTGTTTTTTAGTCAAACGCTCATTTTCACTTAGTTCTTGATTTCAAATGAAAATGGTCTCAACTTAGAATGTGTGGGAGTTGTCTTCTACATCTAGTGCTATTTACGGTTCTTCAAAATTGTTATAAAATGCTAAAGCTCACAACCCTAAAATTTCAATATACAATGCACAAAAAGTTTTTCAATTGAATTTCTGTTTATGTAAGCTCAAGAAGCACGCAACCTACACCTTGTTATTCACCACTATTATTTGCATTTTTTCTAAATAGTTAATACTATTTTAGGCATTTTTGTAACTACTATGGCTATTACAAGAGGAAAATTTGAAAAATCTTATTAAATTCATTTTTATTTAAGTAATTATGAAGAATATACTATATGAGAAAATTACCAAAAAATAATAATACATTTTAAAATGTGAGAAACTGATGAGATTTGACCAAATAATTGTAGTGTCGACGCTTAAGGGTTAATCTCTAAGTGACCAATCAATCATTTTCTGGTCACAACCCAAACAACAGTGACTACCTATGGTTAGGTAATGACATTTTTTGACTTTTGATTTTTTGTTGAAGTTGGGAGTAGAGATCAAATTCTAATGTTGTTAAATGCATTTCATTTGCAATATTGAGGTTTACTACAGAATTTCCAAAGACAAACACCTCAACATTGTCGTAGTGTTATAAAAGAAATTATTTTGGGAAAAGTAACGATGTTCTCTAATTTGAAAATTTTGCTTTTAAAATATTTAGAATAGAGTGTTTAGTTTTAACCAGTCATACCAAAGTTCAAATTCTAAAAATAGAATTTTTAATTTTGGTGAATATTAATTGGTAAGTGCTTATAAATTCATTAAATGATTCTTTGATTTTTTTTTTTAGGAAAGTTTGAATATACAGATGATTACCAAACATCATGCTTCTCATTTTTTCTTTTGGACCAACTTCATCACAGTTGCAAAAGTAACATTTTATAACACATCTAGGTTTTGCCCTTACCCCTTCTATCATGTAGGGGTTATTTCATAAATTCATTCAACCCTCTCCAAACTCGGCAGTTTTGCAAAGATGCATTATAAAATGCAACTAAGAGGAATATTTTTGAACTTGATGTATGAATAAATAAAAATAATAATTCATGAATATGCAATTTTTAAAGCTCTCATGCCTCTCTTTAGCGATAGATTGCACTTGGACCAGAACAAATGACTATGCACCAAAAAGAAACTGAACTGGATTTTTAACCCTTAAATGTGCAATGAACTATGTAAATCTATCTTTGATCATTTTTTTTTAGTCAAATGTTGATTTTCACCTAGTTCCCAATTCCAAATTAAAACAGTCCTAACAAAGAAAGTGTGGTGGCTATCTTCTACTTTTTAGTTCAATTTACCATTCTTCAATTTTTTTGAAATAGTGTTTTTTAACAGCACTGTAAAGCTCAAAGCCCTAAATTTCCAATACACATTGGAGAAAATGTTTTTCTATTGAATTTATTATTATGTAAGCTCAAGAAACATGCCACGTACACCATGTGCATTTTTTCAAGAAAAAAAATCATACAATTCTAAGCATTTAAAAAGTTACTCTGATTTTTACAAGATAATCTTTGAAAAATATAACAAAATTCAATTTTATTTTCATATTTATGACAAAATTAAGATGAATTGGTAGAAAAATAATTTATATCATGAAAATATGAAATAAATATAATATAATTTAAAATGTGAAGAACTGATGAGGTTTGATCAGGTAACTATTGTATGGATACTAAAGGGTTAACCCTTTCAGGGGCTGCGTCCAAATATTGGACGCTAAACAGATTTGACTGTTCAAATCTATTATCAATATATTGGAGATTTTTCATCCACCAAAATTTCTCATGATTCTTGTGCAAGTTGACTATCCTTTGTACGGTTTCTATTTTCAAAATAGGTTAATATGATTTTTGGAAAAGCAACAAAAGTGGTTTATGTCAAGTTTCATTTTTAGTTCAAAAAGTGAGACCTTAAAGATGATTTTTCAAAATAAGTAGTATCAAATAATAGAAACCATACCATCTCGTAGTACATGTTATTCCAACTTCATCACAATTTAAAAAAAAATTCACTTGATTCATGATTTTTAATTAATTTTCAAGAGAAAACCTTGAAAAATCAACAAAAATATATTAAAGAAATATATGATAAATCCAACCGTAGAGATGTGATCTTCACATTGACATTTACAACTTTTCTTTGTACAACAACTCCATTTTTGGTTTTCATCAAACATTCTATGACGAATCTTCGAAAACAGTGTTGAACTGGGATGTTAAAGGGTTAATGCATTGTAACCACAATATCTACTCAACTGTTTTAAATTAAATAATCTATAGAAATCCACCATAGCATTAATTTACACACATATTTTGGAATTCAAAAATTGACATTATAAGGTAACTATATCTAAAAGCGACCATTCCCTTAATCCTTTAATGTGCCATTCCTTTGTAGAACAGTCAAACTACACTTAAATACATAGTTCACCTTTCAAGATTTGTTAAAATATATATTTTTTAATATTTTTCATGCATGAAATTGTATGTTTCCTATTGATCCTAAAAAATTGATTTTTCAAATACCAAATGAACTTTTTACAAATTTTTAGATCAAATACTTCAAGAAATTCATATTTATTACAAAAAATCTTCAAAAAATATAAAATTTCTAGAACATGTGTAAAGGACAATGGAGAATCACATGATATATTTTTTGTAGAATTTTTTAATTAAAATTTTAAAATTCAGAAGGTGAACATCCTTTGTAGTGTAATTCAGACCTTGAGCTATATAGCTTGCAATAGAAATAAAATATTCAAATCTTAATATTTATAAGATCCAAAAAGTACAGTGAAAACTAGACTCGATAGACTTCATTTTATCAATTGAAAGCAATAGCAAAAAACTTCATCTTCAAGGTCAAAATTGGCTTTGACCAACAAACATCCACTATTTGACTGCGTGGTCCTTAAAGGGATAAAGCGAGCACAACTCAATTTTCCATAATAAACAAATTCTAACACCCTACTGTTGATGAGAATGTGCACAATCTGAACATCAAAGTTTAGGGTCGCTTTAAGGTCAACCTATAGTCAGCATTTTGAAAGTTCATAACTTATTAATATGGTGTCCAAATAATGCATGCTAAAGTGCGTTGGAATCCTCTTGAACTTGCTATTAAGACCCACTGAAAATATTTTTTGTTTTATGTGTGTAAATAGGCTCAGTTGATAAGGTGAACGCTTTAAGGTATAGTTACCTTATGACCAAAGTTTTAGACCAAGATTTAAAAGCACACATTATTTTTATATGAAAGATGCAATTGAAGGCCGTTCAAAATTGATTTGAAACTTTTAAAATGAATTAATGAATTTGGTGAGAATAAATTGGGATTTGAACATCAACCACAAATAAACATATAAAAATAAAAATAATTAAAAAATAAATACGAAATATTTAAGAACATTTAATAAATAAAAATACCAAACAATCTTAAGAGATATGTGCCTTAACCCCTTTGAGATGTTGGCTTCTGGAGATACGCTCTCTCTTGTTTTGTGTTTGAGGTTATACGGTCAGTGCAATTGATTTTTGACATACCTTCCGAAGGTTGTTCTCACGGTGGATAATTTCTTTGCGAGGGTGAGGAAGTGCTGAACAGTGTCGTGGAAACAGAAGATGATTTGCTGCTGAGGAAAAAATGAGATAAATCAAAAACCGGGGGGAGGGGGGTGCGGTGGGATGCAAAGATGTATATTGTGCTAAATACACACTCAAGTGTATGTAAGGAATCAATAGGGGACAAAAGTACTCCCGGTGAGAACCCATACAACAAAAGCAGCATGAGCATCAGGGGGTTTAGGCACTATAACAAAACATAGCAAAAAAATTTGCACTCAAAATTGATTGTGGTTCATTTTGCCACGTTTCTGTGCATACATACGTAATGGGCTGTTAGCTTCTTTTGCAATTTTTGGCTACAATTTTAGAAAATTACAGTCAGAAATTGCAAAACACGGTAGTTGCATGCATAGTAGGCCTGCACAAAAACGCGGCAAAAAGAACCGCAATCAATTTTGAGTGCGATGTTTTTTACTATGTTTTATTATTGTTAGGCCACAACAACAAGAGCAACATCAACATTAGAGAGAGCTACAAAAGAGAGCAACACCAACATCAAGAAGAGCCACATGATGAGGAGCAACACCAACATCAAGAAGAGCCACATGATGAGGAGCAACACCAACATCAAGGGAAGCTACAATAGAAGGAGCAGCATGTGGGGGAGCCACAACAACATCATCAAAAACAAAGGGCTACAATAAAGCATGCCCAACGAAGAGCTCGGTACGTTGGTTGATCTACACCCTTAGAAACGGTTTTAGGGTCTCTTCAAGACGGGTCTTCAGCTCCTTCGAGCGCCACCCCTCCTGAAGCATTGACTAGAATGTATGTAGGTCGTTGATGGACAACTCTACCATTCGTGTAGTGTGCAATCGCTTGCAAACATCAACCTGCAACATCCATGAAGAAGAAAAATAATAGCATGCAATTTTGTACTTGCGCAACACAAAAGAAATCTTCTTCTTCTTTGATGAAGAGCTGACTCGAGAAAAGCCCCATGATTGCAGCCGTAGCTTATTGTGCAATGCAACTTGGAGTGATGTATACTCTATTTTGGCAAACACAATGTCACACCATTCTTTGCACATAGCTGCAAGACGCACAAGGAGGGTTATGGTGGCAAACTCGTCGACAAGCGCCTGCACCCAATCGTCATCAAAGAAAGTGCCAGCATAGGGCAACATACAGTCCTTCATAATTCTTGCCATGTCCATGGTTTCCAACAATGAAAGCTTCACTCTAAACCCGCAATCAAAATGCTTGGGATTTAAATGACCAAATGGTAGTGTAATCCTAGAAAATCCCCAAGTTTCTTGCAACAAACCCCTACCATGTATAGAGAAACAATAAACTTGATCAACGAAGGCGCCACAAAATTGAAGTAGTTGAAACAATAAGGACACCAAACCCAACCGTGCTATACAACTCCAGTACAAACTATAGCTCACACACACAACCAAACTTGGAGGCAAGTCCTAAAAACCTAACGCTCACACCAAATCTGGCAGCACGAGATACAAACCTTGGTGTGCACACCAAACAAGGAAGTAGGAGCAAGAAATACATGCGCGTGCAACACACGGACGCAGTAGGAGTGACAAACACAGATGCACGGAACAAGAATGGTTGCAGTAGGAGCAACACCTACAAGTGCATACAACAAAAACGGCCGCAACATATTTACGGAAACACACGCGCACACAACAAGAATTGGCATAGGAAGAACAACAAAAATGGCAAAAAAACTCAAACGGACGTATCAGGAGCAACAAACATATGCGTGCAGAAAAAAAATGGGCACCTAACTCCATTCCTTCTTAACACCATTCTTTCTAATCCCATAGAGTTGACAATTAAACAAATCAGGTCAGAATCAGCCTAAGTAATCATTACCAACCGTGTATATTACATTAGTCTAAGGGCCATCACCAGGATATCAAATATAATGCCATCATTATTTAAATAGTGAGGCTACCTACTTCACCCTTATTTCATCTTTAGCAAAGATCACTGGAACATGCACGTGCACTCCATGAGCTGCTTTGGCCTCCCTGTAAATGTTTGTGCCAACACATGCAAATAAAGAAAGATGCTCTCCAACAATAAATTGAACACCTCTCTTATTTTCACACTTATTGTTGACGTAGGATGGACCACCAAAATTTAGTGCAAAGAGGTCTCATATACGCTTACTATCACAAACATAGGACTTTCTAGAGACATCTAGAAGCTTCCACAAATTTTCAAAAGCTTCTAAAAACTTCAATAGTCGTCAAGAACCTTTCGAGAACCAGCCTTGGTCTTTGAAGAATTTCCATAGTCTTCAGGAAGCCTTATCAGAAGCTTCATCAGAAGTTTGTTTAGGTACTAGAAGCTTTTCTAGAAGCATCCCTAAGGTCTTTGTCTACTAGTATATATAGGAGGCAAGACAAAGGACTCGTCAGTCTTGCCTACACCATGCAATTTAGGAGTAATCCTCACTGTTGCCTTGTCTCATATCTTGTTCAGTTATCAATCTAGTTCAATACACTTTCTTGAGATCCACTTTTGTGTACTATTGCACTTTTTGCTCTTAAGTTTTGTATCCCTCACACCTATTGCCATAGATTTTCACTGCTTACGCAAATGGTTTCAAATTTTTGGAGAACCTGTGACCCTACTTCACTTGATTGAGATTTATAGCGACATCTTAGAAGAAGTCCCACGACGTTGACTTTCAAACAAAAGCGTTCATTTTGTTAGCAACCAAAATATTGTTATAAAAGGAGAGTACATCTTTTCTATTAAATTTCTCTACCGCACTGAGTTTCAAACCATGCTGTCTCATTTTCAATTGGACAACCCTCTATTTCATTAGCCACTGCATAGCCCTTTCCTCTCGATATTTTCTAACCATGTTCCAACTATGTGTGGATAATTAATGGGACGACACGTAATCTACCCTCCTACCAGGTTGTGTGTCTCTAGAATCCGGCTTTACATGCGAATAACCTTCACAAATAACCCTCAATGTAGAATCCGTAGCATATACAATATCAGAACAATCATGGCACATGAAATTGGAAAATGGTTCTCCACTTACAAACAACCTTTTACACTCTACATGTCAAGAGCACCTCGTCACAACTATAGTCTCATTGTTTAAAAAAAAATTCAATAGAAGTAGTAGGCTTTAATAACCACATTGCACTAGGCTTTAGATTAGACAACAAATAATCAATTCTATAGTATTTACCCCTATACACATTTATCTTCTTCCAAAACCCCAATACAACAATGAGAGAATGAAGTTCAATTTCTTACCGACTTCTTTGTCTTATGTGGTTATTAAATGTCCACTAGAGTCTACCCTAAACCAACTATGTAAATCTTATTGGTTCCCAATGGTGGATTTGGACCTTATCATTGGTCCTCCACTTTTTCTAGTGGCAAGTGCAACCTTCCTACTCGTGAACTTTTGAGTGGTAGCCATATCTTCACAACACTCTATTGAATGAGTGAGCCTTTCAAGGTGGTTCTCCAAATTGGATTTCAAATTGTTTTTAGGTGGGCACAACATCAACAAATCTCCATCTATCTTGTATCACACCTTATACCAGAATGACTTCAATTGGGAAACCCCAACATCTTCAACAAGCTCAAATGGAGGCTCATCTATTGATACATAGACATTCACACTTTGTTAAATGCTAAGACCCTGCTTCACAAGTCGTTTATACCCAATTAGAGTATAAATTATAGGTACACCATTATTTCCCTCTTTCTTTGTATGATCATTATAAAAAAATTCCTTCCTCTTGCACCATTTTTTAGTGTGCAAAGTAGAGTGCAAATGTTACTTTTTAAAATTGGCAAAAAAAATTTGAATGACAGACTTGGAGTGGTCACGACTTGTACCACCAAACTCCTTGCTACATTCTCCACGATGAATCTCTACGGCCACTACACCATCTTTATCATAAGTTTTCATATTCCCTACATCATCTGAAAAGTCCATATCAGCTAGTTCCCTCGTCAACTTTACAACTGTAGCTTTGTACCTCTTGATGATGTCATCAAATGAGGGTGGATAGCGAAAAATTATTGACCTCATCATCCCTAAACCCTAACCTCACCGCCACAGTTTGCAAAGGCACTCCATCCTCTTTGGACTACTCCACAGGCAAATTGCGACACTCTACTTTTGTTACATGTGCCACAACGTCATTTCTGCCACTATCTCTAACATTGTTAAGGTGCCTTTGCTTGGAGATTCCTCCACCGTCTCCCCACCTTCTTTTGGAATGACGTAGACTTGTTGAAAAATTGGATTCAGCACCTAATTTTTTTTGGGGATACGGCATTGATCATCGATATCCCAAAATTAGAATGGTCAGTCTATGCACAAACCCCCCTCCTTTTATCTAAACACAACCGCAATTCTTTATGAATGTTTGTGCTTTGACAAACAAGTAGTCTGACAAGCATTGACCGCGCGCATTCATCCACCAGCACGTAAAATTTCACCTTGTAATTCGAGGTCATTATCCCTGCACTCGCCACTCTAAAACGGGTGATTGCAAGCTACGATCTACCAAGTGGGGAGTGCAGCTTGTGCAACTAAGGGCCGTGCAACTCATGCACTAGTGTTGTAATGTGCACTTCTCAACTTTCAATTAGATCAAAAATTTCACCATCCCAAATAGGGTTTATGCTAATACTTTCACCTTAGCAATTGTTAAGTTAATTTCAAGACTTTGGGCTTTACTCAACAACCTTTTTTGTTTTTCACCCAGCAAGGGTAATTAGAGCCTTTTTTACATAACATCCTTAGCTAGGTTTTATGAAAAATTCATTTCATATCCCACCTCTGAAATTGAACCATTATTTCATTTCCAAAAAAAAAATCCAAAAAAAATGTTTTAACAGCACGAAAATCTTAAAAAACAAAAACATCACAAAAAAATTAATTAAAAAATAAGTAAGCGTAATACCAAAAATAATAAAATATGGTAGCTTTGTACACACTTGTGGTATGTTGCTATGAATTTTAGAAGTTCAAATTTGACCCCCTTCTAGCATTTCCAATAAAATAGGTGTACTTTTGACAAGCGACACGCTACCAAATCCAAGTGGAAATGCTTAATTTGGATAGAAAGATTGAAATTTTGCAAACTTTATTGTAGTAGACATCTTAACTTTGGAATTCTAGAAACAATGCAATTTGTTTCGTCACAAAATTCCATTTGAATATTTATTGATGGTTTTCCAAAGATTGGGAAAGTGCACCAATTCGTAGACCGCGACAAAAAGCTTGGGTGACCGTAGCTTGCAACCACCGAAACCGCACTTGAACATTGCAAAGCGCAACAAATCGCGCATTCATCCGCCACCGCATAAAATTTTACCTTGTAATTCGAGGTTGTTGTCCTTGCACTTGCCACACTGAAACTGCACCTAATCTATACTAGTAGATTTATACAGGAAAAATTCCATCCCAATATTTATTGATGATTTTTCAAAGATTGGGAAAGTTCACCAATTTGTAGACCGCGACAAAAAGCTTGGGGTGACTGTAGCTTGCAACCACCCTCATAACTTTTGACAATATCTTTTGTATTTTTTTTTGAATTTTTTTCGTCATCTTTTTTTTTTGTAGTAATCGTTTTGGTTCAATTCTTTGTCATTCTAATTAAAAACAATACGTTTTATTTAAAAAAACAAATCATCAAATTTGGTTACCATTTTTTATTGTGTAATAGATATTGTGTACATCTACTTATGAAAAGAAATTGGTAAAATTTTGACCCATTTTGATGATGCTTCATGTAAAAAATAGATTTTTTTATCGGATGTGGTATCCAACTTGAATATGGAGTGCACCCCCCTGACATCTCTATCCTTGAGGCGCCAACGCTATATTTATCATCAAAAATAAACATTATAAAAATAGTATATACTCCGCCATCTATTCTCGTCAAACATGCACCCATTCACGCTACTTTTAGTTAATAGACCACTCACAAACCACCACATACACACTAATAGACAAATAACCTCATGATTGCAATATTTTTAATCAAGATCTACTTAAATATACTTTTGGTGTCCCCTCTCAACTCTCTGTATTTGGCCGCATAGATCATAATTATTTAGAGTGACAGGCCTACTTTACATCAATTTTTGTTGTGGGTGCCACCTTTACTGCATCTTAGGAGTTAACCCTTAAGCATCTACACTACAATTACCCGGTCAAACCTCATTAATTCTTTGGATTTTGAAATACATTATAGTTTTCTGGCATTTTTCTCATATAAGGTATTGTTAAACTGATTTACCTTGATTTTTTCATAACTATTTAAATGGAAATAATTTGTATAAGATTTTTCAAATTCTTTTTCTTGTAAAAATCATAGTAATTTTATAAATATTTAAAATAGTATGATTTTTTCAAAAAATATATAAATATTAATGATGAACCACACAGCGCAGGTGGCATGCTTCTTGAGCTTACATAAAAAATTAAATAGAAACACTTTTTGTGCAGTTTATATTGGAATTTTAGGATTTTCAGCTTTAAAGTTCTTTAAAAAAAATGCAATTTTAAATTTTTTGAAAAATGGTAAATTTGACCAGAAAGTAAAATGTAGCCCCCACACTTTCTTGGTTGGGACCACTTTCATTTGAAATTAGGAACTACGTGGAAAATTAGTGTTTGAGTGAAAAACAACTAAACATGGCCCCACAAGGCTCCTTGCACGCTTAGGGGTTAACTAAAAAATGACAAGTTACAAACTCCTATGTATTGTAGGGACACCATTTGTCCTCACTATAACATTGAGTAGCCTTCATGCTCACTGCCTTTGCTTCATGCACTTTGCTCATAACCTTGAGCCCCCACTTCTCCACTTAGCTACTGATGAATTATTGTTGGGTGTGGGATATTCCACACTATCCGCTGTAGAGCCAAGGCAATGATAGTGCATGATAATGAATGTTATGATCTTTGAACAAATTGTGGTAAAAAACATCAATTCTCCTCGGACACTAAAATGCACCATAAAATACGCCATTTAGTGTAGTGAAGGTAAATGCATGTTCAAGCTCCCTTGGTAATTGAAAGAAAGAATGTACCATACTGGATGAAGTCTTCTATAGGCAAAATGGAAACAAAATCTTTGATAATGGGAGATATGGCCAAGTAAGAGAAACTGTTCATAAATTTAGTAGCCTTCCAACAGGGTGCTTTTTAGTTTTATCCGCCTTTACATATGGAGTGACAAATGATTTGTAATTGTGATTGAGTGAGTGCTTTTAATTACTGTTCACCATGGTTAATTGCTTTTGTTTAACCCCTAAAATTCCTTGACCGTGTTCTTACAAAAAACCATGAAAAACGCAGCATTTGGAAGTTGCAGAAGAAATCATATGTTTTTTAGTTTTTTCATCATTTAACCGTAAGATCTAATACCCAACTTGAATTTTCATGTGAGCACAAAATTTGAGAGCAAAATGACCATCATATTCTTAGATTATAAGGATCAAAGTTGCAAAAGAAGATTTTTTGCGGTTCAATCCAGTGACAAATTTGAACTTTAGAAATTAATATCTTTTTTTAAATGAGTTAAAAATTCTTTGAATGGGTTAAAAATTCATTGAATGGCAAGGCCATGTTAACAATTGAGTTAAGTCTTCAAATATAAAATCTTGTAAGAAAAAAGCTCATATTAATTTTTTCATAAAACAATCACTAGAAGTGAGTACAAAGTGAAAGGAAAAAGAAAATCATTAATAAGTTTGACATGGAATTGTAAAATGTCAATCTCAACGGTGAGAATGTTGTACTTGGAAATCTTCACCTAGTGCCTTTTACTTCATTAAACAATATTGAAAATTGAATTTAGAAATGAGCTTCAAAGTTTTTTTTGTCCAAACTGCCCAAAAAATAGATCTCGTCATAACTTTTATCCCACTACTCAAAATGGGTAGATTTAAAGCTTCATTTGTAGATATAGATCAACCAATCGTGAATCAAAAAAGAAATTTTGAAAAAGAGTAAAAAATAAAAATAAATCTTGTTGCCGGATCTCGCTTCAAAAACTTCAAATGCTTATAACGTTTGCAATACTTATCGGAATGACATGAAACGAAGTGCAACATGTAGAGTGTAGTTTTTGGAAGCTACACTGAAATTTTCATTAAATTTTTTAAAAGTATGAGGTCCCTGGAGGCTGCCCAAAAAGTGGAACGACCATTAACCCCAAAAGTCGCTCATAATTTTAGGGGTTAATGCCACCTACCCTCGTAGCTACTGATGTGATGTGAAATATCCCACATCATTTCATTGGGATGAAATGATGTGCGATATTCAACATAATTTTGTTGGGAAGGTACTAGTTGCAGATGCTACTGATGGTTATGTCATGCATAAGGTGTTCACTGTGTTGGGTTCAAGGTGCCTAATAACATCTCATGTGTAGGTCAACTATTCCAGTAGAAAGAAAACAATATGTCACATCCTGGAAGGACATGATATATCATGTTGTAATGGGAACAGTGGTCCCTAAACCACACCAAATCACCATACATTGCAGCCCAGGGTATTTACTAAAGGCTTTCCTATTAATTACTTTTTGAAAATACTGTACTAAAATTCATCCAATTGAATGATACTTTGGTCCAAATGGATGAAATTTTGACCAAATGGATGAATGTACCCACGTCATTCACTCGATCACAATATATGGTGATTTTAGAATAGAAAATTTTATAACACTAAGACAACGTTGAGTTGATCCACTTTGAAAAGTTATTCCGGATGGAGTTTAACTTGGCTTGCCATAATTCAAATTGCATTGAAAAGTAAACTTGATTTAGTATTTTTAAATTTTTTTAAATTTTTTCCAAATTTTTTTTTTCATTCCAGGCAACCCATTAGATTTGGACAACGACCAGAATATGGTCATTTGAGCGTTTAGGGGTTCAAAGTCACTTGGAAATAGTAGATACGTTAGTGTATATTTGGCATTTGTTGTAAGTAAGAAGCTCCAAATTGGGACTTGAGTAGCGCATTAGAATCATAGCATTTCAACTCTACTTTCAAGTATAAACCATTGGAGGTGAAGAACCATTCTAAATACAACAAAATATTGATGTATTATACTAGTCGGAACAGGCTTTTTGGACCTTTAAGGATTAAATGTCCACCATGACTTAAAGTCATTCAGATTATTAAACCTCAATTTAGTACTTTTCATATTAAGTTTTAGCCAAAATTTCAAAATACAATGCTTAATCAACTTAACTTATTTATATAATGAAGTTGTTCTTTTATGAAATAGTTAATATTGAATGAGGAATACACATCAAAAGATTGCATTCCATCAAAAGTCAACAAACCCTTGACAATATATAAATCTATGAATTTTTATCCAATTATGTTGAATATCTTTTACATCTCTATGAAATTAATTTTTTTATTCATTGAAAGTTAAAACTTCTAATTTTGAACTCATTTCATCATCAGAATTTGAGAAAAAAACCATAAATGATGATAGAAAGCATGATTTTTTAACAAAGTACTTCAAAACAATGAAAAAACAAGAAAATTGGCCCATTAGAGTAGAATTTAACATCTTTGAATTCATTTTTGTATTACCTATAAATAGAAACAAGAAGATTTTTAAAAAAGTGGAAATATAGAGACAAAAATGATGCTCAAAAATGAAAAAAAAGGATGTTAAAAGGTTAACTTAGTTGTGTGGTTTTCCTTTGTAGTATGGTTCCTTTACACTAACAATATTGATACTGATATTTAGTATTAATCATTGAATAGTGTCACACTCTCTACTTGTTATTATCAAACTCTCCAATTATCAAACTCTCCAATTGAAAGAATACTTGCGACTATGTAAACATGTGATTGGACATTTCTACATGTCGAGTTCTAAAACTAGGTTTGTTGGTTACTAATGGAGTATCTCGGGGTTGCAGTAGGCGGTAGAAGTAGAAATTTAGGTGAGAACAAATGTAGGGATCCAAAAAACATTGGGACTAAAAATTATAAATCTACTTTTTATACTAGAGGATATGTGAATTTTAGTAAGTGTGTTCTAAATATATACTATAGAGTGTGGTTTAATGGGATGCATTAGGTGCTAAAATATTTTTAGGATACCCCCTTTTGTTTATTAAATTAGGAAGACAAAGGCGTAATGTATCACATGGAAGAATGATCCGTGTAAAAATGGTTGGAATACGTGGCTGATACGTACAAAAGCTATATCACCCTTGGATTCAATTGTGATCAACGGTGTAGAGCAACTAGGATTTCGGGGTCATCTTGCACCCGGCTCAGCCACCTTGATTGTTGGGTTTTGTTTATCTCCATCCCTCCGCAGCAAGGTCTAAAATCAAGGAGTCTTCAATGTGATGCGTGCAAGAGTTTATAGAAGGGACTCTCTTTGCACATCGAGTTTAGAGATCTGTACACTCGGATTCTGCGCGATTTGATGCGTTTGGCGGTGTTCAGGTGCAGTTTTAGTGTGGCAAGTGCAAGGACAACTACCTCGAATTACAAGGTAAAATTGTATGCGGTGGCGGATGAATGCGCGATTTGTTGCGCTTTGCGATGTTCAAGTGCGGTTTCGGTGGTTGCAAGCTACGGTCACCCAAGCTTTTTGTCGCGGTCTACGAATTGGTGCACTTTCCCAATCTTTGGAAAACCATCAATAAATATTCAGATGGAATTTTGTGACGAAACAAATTGCATTGTTTCTAGAATTCCAAAGTTAAGATGTCTACTACAATAAAGTTTGCAAAATTTCAATCTTTCTATCCAAATTAAGCATTTCCACTTGGATTTGGTAGCGTGTCGCTTGTCAAAAGTACACCTATTTTATTGGAAATGCTAGAAGGGGGTCAAATTTGAACTTCTAAAATTCATAGCAACATACCACAAGTGTGTACAAAGCTACCATATTTTATTATTTTTGGTATTACGCTTACTTATTTTTTAATTAATTTTTTTGTGATGTTTTTGTTTTTTAAGATTTTCGTGCTGTTAAAACATTTTTTTTGGATTTTTTTTTTGGAAATGAAATAATGGTTCAATTTCAGAGGTGGGATATGAAATGAATTTTTCATAAAACCTAGCTAGCGATGTTATGTAAAAAAGGCTCTAATTACCCTTGCTGGGTAAAAAACAAAAAAGGTTGTTGAGTAAAGCCCAAAGTCTTGAAATTAACTTAACAATTGCTAAAGTGAAAGCATTAGCATAAACCTATTTGGGATGGTGAAATTTTTGATCTAATTGAAAGTTGAGAAGTGCACATTACAACGCTAGTGCATGAGTTGCACGGCCCTTAGTTGCACAAGCTGCACCCCCCACTTGGTAGACTGTAGTTTGCAATCATCCATGAACTAGGTAACCTTCGGACCACCGTGAGGCGGCGAGAGGGTTACTAAACGTAACCAACATTGTTTGCGGATGAAAAATCCCGTAACTGCTGCCTTCATAGATGAATCTTGCATGATTATGAACAAATTGTGCTGCTCATGGATGAAACTAGTCCAAACAGACACTTGCGCTCAATCAAAGTTGGTTACATATATGTAGAAAAAATATTATAATTTTTAAAATCACCTATGGCATATAATATAGGGTTGTAAATTTTGATCGCATGTGGTTATAAAACGTAAGGCCCGGGTGTGATCTTTCCTTGTAGAGATGTTTTAAGCATTTACGGTGACTACAATGGTGACCATCTTTTTTTTAACAATTTTGAGGTCTTTTTTGAACTTCCTCTTGTTCAAATTTATTTGTTTTTTGACTAATGCATGTACTGATATTCACTAGTCCTAGTGATATAAAATTTAGTCTTATCTTAATTATATTTTTCACAATACGATCAATTGAACTTGGCATTTTTAAAATTGTGAATCCTTGGTCTTTTAACCCATAAAGGACGAGGTGGACACATTTTGTCCACGAGTAAATTTATTACTTTAACAGCTTATTTGGATTCCATAAGTTTGACTCAATATTAACTAGAGAATTGTGAATGTTCATTATGATTGAGAACATAAAAATCTTTTAAGATTTGCAATTACATTAATCAAACCACGGGGAAAAAAAATTGAAACGTCAACACAGGTGAATTTGAGACATTGTAGTTAGGGAGGTTGATGACTAGGAGGGCTTTTTCATACTAGGACGTCACATTCGATAAAAAAAAAGGTGTACAAGATGTAAATCATGTGCCATTACTACATCATTAATACTATATAAAAAGATAGAATATGTTTAATTTTTTTTAAATGAAATATTTTCTTTAAATCTTGGAATATTTTTATATATTTTGTATCATTTTGAAATATTTTGGAATATTCCAAAATGAATTTGAAATATTTACACATTTTCTGCAATGTAACAATTAATGATGATCACAAACACCGGCTCAATGAGTCATCAACAAGTCACTTCATCCAAACATAAATCTCTGAAAATCAATCATTGTTGTTGCATTTAGTTTTAAAACTTCGTTTTTTGTGAGCACCTAGATAGAATACATCTTTGTATGCTCCTGAAATTTCAAACGCTAAGGTCGAGCCACCTAAAACCGACCAGGTACCTAATGCCAATAATTTCTACACATGACTTTCATTTTAGAACGCACATCTAAGTAGACCATAGATGGCTTATCGTTTTGGTCAACAAACAATAAAGGCTCTATGACATATTTAGATTTGCGTTCTAAAATGAAAGCCATGTGTAGAAATTATCGGCATTAGGTACCTAGTCGGTTTTAGGTGGCTCGACTTTAATCATGGTTTTAGAATTTATGAGAATGTTTGCATTGAATTACTTGTTGATTTTGCTCAATTTTTTTAAAAAACAACTTGTGATCAAACCTTATAATCAAGCAAGTTGCTTTTAAAAATCAAACCTTATAATCAAGCAAATTATATGGTAGATTGTTTTGAAAATTGATGCAGTATACAATCCCATAACTAAGTCGTTTTTTACCTTTAATGATGAAGTTTTCTACATGAACATTGATTAAGAGATACAACGCCTTCTTGAAAGCATCGCGAGAAAGTGATAAAATTTTAAGGATGGTCATGGTTATTTAAGGTTTAAGAGTTAACATTCCTCCTCCACGAATGGCCATTAATTCAAGTAGCACGGACCACATGGTTAAAATTCATTATAATGTTGCCATTCATCATTGGAACACTACATTCAAAAGGCTTACTTGGAATTTTTGTAAAATTTATTTACAAGGATATCATCGTAGTACTATAGTTGGGTTGCCATCCTACAAACAAATATTTAATTTTAAAAAAAAAATAAGGTTTGTTGCCCAAAAATGTTCGTTTGAAAAATAAGGTTCTTCATATTTCTTTATGAGCAAAAAAAAAAGTAATAATGGCCCAAAATGACCCAAAAATGGCCCAAAATAGCTTAGAAATATCAAAATATAGCTAATTGTTTTTTACTATTTTTGTTTTTCGATCCTCATAATTTCCATCTCTTATGTTTTTTTTTTTTGAATTATTTTTGGCGACCCAACTATGGTACTACAATATATCTCCAAAAAGTCAATTAGTGTGTGTGTTGAGAAATAGTCTCATGGACATTTACAGTGGCAACCACAAATAGTTGTACAAGAGGAGTTTTTTTTTTTAAATACTTGCCAAATCTACATGAACTCTCATAAAATAACAAGAACACAACCACAAGCACGTATAGTTGCAACAGGCATAAAACACAAAGTTTTCAATGAAAATATGAATTAGAAAAACACACAATAATTCAAATGTGTAACAAGCCTGTACAATTCTTTATGGTCAAATTGATTTTTATTGCATATCAACTATAGAAAATAAGACTAAAAATTACTAAACACCTTTATAACTCAATGATTCAACTCATAGACACTCACAAACACTACCACCGTGTGTGGCCACCTCTTGCATGGTAGACATCAAGAGCTCTTTGAGGCATAGAGCGTATTAACTTCCTAACAACATCAGGCTCTATACCGTACCAAATTTCTTGGATCTTCTCCCATAAGTCACTTTTACTAGTTGGTTTCCTTTTAGACCTTCTCAGACGACGATCTACTTCATTCCAAAGATGTTCTATTGGATTGAGATCAGGTGATTGTGGAGGGTGTCCAATAAGCTCAAATTTTTGAGCACGCAACCACTCTACAACATAATGTGCAGTATGCTTTGGGTCATTATCATGCTGGAAAATAACCTCATCCTCTTCTAAACCTTGCATCTGTATAGTACCCATAAGTTCCGTCTCTAAAATGTTGCGATATACATATTTATCCATCTTCCCTTCAATTAGGTGAAGCTTGCCAACTCCTTCCCAAGTCATACAACCCCAAACCATTATGTTTCCTCCTCCATGTTTGACTGTAGATTGCACATACTGATCTAAAAGACGATCTCCACTCTTTCTCCAACAATACTGACGTCCATCTGAGCCAAAAAGATTGAATTTAGACTCATCAGAAAAAATGACATGAGCCCAAAACTCCCAATCTGCATGCTTGCACTTCTTTGCCCACTGCAAACGACGTGCTCGATGTTTCTTTGTCAAAAGTGGCTTCTTGGTCTTCACGCATGCTCTCAACCCTTGCCTCCGAAGACTCCTTTTCACCGTATTATCACTCAATTGGAAGCCCTCAGATCGTAACACTCTTCCTATAGCTGCCGCTGTGCTAGTATTTGGATCATTTAATCTCCTCACAATGCCACGGTCACCGCGTTCATCTAGAATTCTAGGTCTACCAGGTGAAGTTTTATCTGTTAGACTCTCTCTCTCACGGAACCTTCGCACTATGTCAGAAGAAGTGCTTCGAGGAATGCCCAATACTGCAGAAATCTGGCCATATGAGTTGCCTCGCTCATACATCTCAAGAACTGCCCTACGTTGATTCTCAGACCTTCTAGGAGCCATAGTGAATCACCAAAGGCCTCTCCAAATCATACAAAAAAAATCCAAAACAAAAAGCCTCACAAGTGCAATTTTAATGAGAAGATAGTGGTGTGTACAACTGATGTGCATATTAAGTTGTACACACCCCTTCACGATTTTTGCATGAATAATTTCTACAAGTGGCAAAGTTTTGGGGAGTCAATGTTAATTAGGTGCCATGTGGTGTATCAATTAATGCTAACCCAAAAAATCTCCTGTAAACCCACTTACTAAGCTATAGTCAACACCTGTTGAAGTGATGGGCCACTGTGCGAAGACTTCTGGTCGCCACTGTAAATCATAAGTTATGTGCAATAGAAAAGCTATATTTGAACACCATGCAAGAGGGTAATGCCAAAGTACAACTTTTCTACTGCATTACTACAAGAGCACGGTACCAAAGGCCAATTTTACTACACGCACCAAAAGACCATAGTGAGGGAAAAATCCCCTAGATCTTCATTTGTGTCCATTACCCAAGTGAACCCTTTGTGCAACTAATGTTGGTATTCCCTTTGTCCTGAAATAAAAAAGCAAACGTGAGATTATGAATACATGAAGAAATCAATTAGGTGAACTATGGCGTCATTGGTTAATAAATGTGATGTACATTACACTCAACGACGTGAGCTCAGGCTCAATAGGCGAGCGGAGTTTATAAGCAAATGGTCATTTTATTACGGAACTATTTTTTATTTTTTTATTCCCACATGTTTTGTATTTTGGAGCAAAGGGAGTAGATTCTTTTCAAATTGCCTTGCACCTAGCTCACTGGCCTACCACAGAGAACTGCAATAACATGTTGATTTCTAATTGTTGAATTTCATCATAAGGTTCTTTAGCCCTTGTAAGTTGTACCTAGGAATGAGAATGGTTACACAATAAATTTTGTGGCAAATTTTGGAATATTGGACATGCCACATAATTCTATACCTAAGAGGAGAGTTAGAAGTCTACAACAGTCCGCCTCAAGAATCACATGTTTTGAATACTTTATGTAAGTTCATGCATCTAGGTGAACCCTTGAAAGGGCTAAAGAACCTTATGATGGTGAAGACACAGTTATCCAAATTTACTGTTACTGAGAGAAACAGTGTCTTCATGGAATTTCATCCACAATAGAGGCTCTGTGCCCTTAGTTACTCTTGCACTTGCAGTGGACAGGCGGGGTTGTTACACTGTACAGTATAAGAGTATACGAAGACAATGATTGCTGCACACCAGAAACAACTCCATAGGAACTCAACTTTTTCTATGAACCAGATATGAAGAGACTGATCGAGGCCGGGAAATTGTCCACAACCAAAAAAAAAAGATCATGTCCGACCAGATCCATCCACTCACTCACAGTGTTGAGCGTCTGACTTGGATACTGAACAAGCAAACGACAGCATCATTGAGAGAGATACCGTTCTCTGGTAGCAGCTCCAGCACCCATAGAGTTCCACGTCAACTTTCCCGTCATCCACATCTTCTTTTTCATGTATGAAAATCAACAAGAAAGAAATATATGACACTTTGTAAAAAAATTGAAGTAAGCATTAAAGGTTTAAAGAGCCCATTCCAACCAATATTCTATGACAATATTCCGTTATATTTGGAATGATTCTACACCTCCTATGGGTTTAAGATCAAAAGTTAAGTTAAAATTCACATCGGTATGGTTTTAATGAACTATGGGGTTCTCAATTTGGATCTTTCTACCCACAACAAATGCCAAAGATACACCAATGTATCTACTATCCCCAAGGAACCTTTAACCTTTGAACGACGTTTTAGGTCCTCAATGAGCGGCCCGGGGATCTTTAAAAGAATATGGATTATATATTTAGGCGGGGCATGGGTGCATGACCAATCACGATAAAGAAACAAGCACGTACATGAGGAATCAATTGGGGACTTGGGCAAGAATCGAATGATCCTTCGTTACCTTTGATTTAGACATTCCGAATAAGCATGTAAGAATTTGTTGTTGCAACTAAGCTGTTAGTCGAAAAAGCTCGGTAGACAAACCACCCAAGGAGATGTATAGTGGAGGTTCTTTGGTTTAAGGAAGGTCAGATAGTCTATTGTAACGTAATTAAGGTCACTTATAAGGTAATTTTCTATTGTAGTTTGATTATTGGGAGAAGTAAAGATAAATTAACCCATTGGATATAGGTATAGGAAACACTCTTTAACCTATCTCTAGTTTCTGTCTATGACTTATGAATGCAACAATACAAATATGCAGTCCCTGTCTTATCCTAGTGTGTTGGCTTATAAACAAAGGCAGCTTTTAGTCTGAAGTGATTACAAAACATATAGCTCAAGGCACAAAAGTGACAATTTCCTGTTGCATTTGCTCAAGGCATAAACTCACAAAGTTTGCTTATAGCATCACTCATTCATCACTCAAGTGTCCAAGTATTGCTTATAGCATTCCTTGTATTGATTTACCCAAGGCTTAACAACACCAGGTTACTGGTTTCAATACTCTTAATTACCTGCACACAAAGCTTTCATCATACACCAAAGACTCATTTGCTTTAAGCCTCACTAATTTATTTATATCAGACGTACAAAAAACACAGATTATTGCTTATAGCACTAACAGACCACTATTAGCTTTAAGCTTTCTTACTTCAACAGGTTATCCCAAATAATTCTCTCTTTCTCAATTGTCTCAACTCTGGAGTTTATAAAATCACTGCGTTTATTATTGCATTCACTCACTCATGCAAATCAGTTATTACTCAAAGGCTCACACTCTGATTACCATCAACTATTGCTTTAAGCAGTTACAGTATCATTAATTACTTCAAAGCTTAATTAATTCATCCCACAGGTTCAACTTATAACTGCACACACTCAAGTTCTAACAACTCAAACAATTGCTTTAAGCAAAACACACGTTTTACAAAAGCTGCTTCAAAGCTACAACAATTGCTGTTGCTCACACTCATCCATACACATCAAATATTACGAAAACATGTGTTCTAATCATACTGAACAGTTGCTTCAAAGCAGTTACAATTACTAAATCAATTGCTCAAAGTTTTAATCAATTCCTTACACAGGATCAACATGAGTACACACATACACAAATCCCAATGACTTAAACAAATGCTTTAAGCATACAACCATTCATAAACACTGCCTCAAAAGCCACCGCAGCTCTCTTAAACAATTGAATACTGGATAGCTTTAAGCCCAGGCAATCACTAACTATTGCTTTAAGGAGACTCCAATTGCTATTAAGCGCACTTAAACAAATTGCTTTAAACACTGAGTTGACAGAATGGCTTTAAGCATTGACCAATTAAATAATTCCTTTCACAGGAAACACAACCACTTGCCCAATCACTGGGACTTAAACACACAAACTGTATGGAAATAATCGCTTCAAGCCTCTTATTACAGAATTATAGTCTTTGCACAGAACTTAACAAAGAAAATTCACACACAATAATTGGAGCCAGATTTCACATCTGCTACTGCTCCAAGCTCAAAAACAACGAGAGAGAAAAAGAGAAAACATAACTCTTTTAATACTAAGCTACAAGCTCAAAGTAACTTCCCAAACCGGTCTAACCAACTTAACTTCCTAACCGTTTAAAACTACTTTGACATTAAAAGTTCTAAAGAAGTTCACACCAAAACTAAAATTAAGGGTAATGAGAACCCTATTTACACAAAAAGAACAAAAATACAAGTGTCCTACTAACTTTCTATGTTTACATAAGCACATGAGATGCCTCATCTTGTTGTGCATTCAATGATTCATGTATGGTGAGGAGTTGAGTGGTGCTCCTGCTATAAGCAAGGTTGCTTGGAAAATGAAGCCCGTGGGACTTGGAAAGACATTCAAAGATTAAGGGTTAATTTGTGCCAAGGCTGCGGCAAGGTTGTGGTAACGGGAGAGAGGGGGAGGGCGGGGGAGATCACCGTCATTCACCCGCAAAGGCAAGGCAAGGCAAGGCAAGAAGCTTTATTTGTTGTTGTTGTGTGTTGAAATGCACATGGTGCAGACATGATGAAGAAGCAAAGCCATATGCAGCCCCTGACTGTCCTCTCGAGAGCATGGCTGCTGGTGTCCTCTGATAACTTGCAGTGTGGCATCCTGCATTTCAAGTCAAGTCTCCTTCATACAACAACAGTGGCCTTATCTCCACTACCAGCATTCTCATATGCTTGCTTTCACCTTCAACAGATACATACATATATAATGGCTGGCCAAGCTGTCATTTATTGTCTCTGCCCCACAAGCCAGGCGAGAGACCACCCAAACACTTCATTTTCACAAGTTAAGTTACACGGGCTGGATGTTCAGTAAAAACAAGCCGTAAAAGTGAATCATTATGGGGTACATACCAAGGTACAGACTATGCTCGTACACCGAAATCACCATATACTGTGGTCCACGGTATTTACGAGACGCTTTACTAATAATTATTTTCAAAATATTATGGTAAAATTCATCCAACTTGAATGAAAGTGTGTTTAAATTGAATGAAAAGTTGTTGACATGGATGAGAATTTGTCTAATTGGATGAATGAACCGGCACTATAACAGAACATGGTAAAAAGAACCGCACTCAAAATTGACTGTGGTTCTCTTTGCCACAATTTTGTGCAGGCCCACTACGCGCACAGTCACTACATTTTGGAATTTCCAACTGCAATTTTTGGAACTTTGGGGCGTGTAATATACCATTTCAAAGGTATTTTCAATGCCTTTTCAACAGTATATTACATGCCCCCAAATTTTAAAAAAATTAGTAAAAAATAGCAAAAGAAGCTAACAACCCACTACATGCCTATACTCAAAAACGTGGCAAAAAGAACCGCAGTCAATTTTGAGTGCGGTTTTCTTTTACCATGTTCTGTTATAGTGCGGCCATGCCATTCACGAACTCATAGTATATGGTGATTTTGATGTAGCTGCTTGTCTTCGTTTCTTTGTTTGTCATGTGCCTTAATTGGTCAGTTGCTCTAAAAATTGTGCATTTTGTACCAATGCAGTATGGCCATCTCTATTTCTTCATATATGGCTATTGTGGCTTTGTGCTGTTGGCCTGGTGTCCCATGTCCAACCATGCTTTTACTATTCATCCATAACATAATTAAATATTTAGCTATTAAATAATTTATTTATAATTCGATTAAAAATTCAAAACCTCACATCGTACACTAGTAGAAACACCGTCCATGTAGACTAGCAAAAAGACCCACACAAAGATCCCACATCACAATATAAACTAATTGTGAGTCTTTTTGGGCAATTTCTCTAGTTTTTCTAAATGGATAGATAGAAAATCCAATCCTCTTTCAAAGCCGGCGTGAATAAAGTATCCGTTTGTTATATCAATGGCTCAATGCCCACAGGATAGAGGACTACTGGATTAGTTTTTCTACTAGAGGTAGATCCAAACGTCACAAAATAACTTTGGTGTATCCCTTTTTATCAAGAGCTTTCTAATTATACCAACCGGGAGGGAGGGGGGTTACTGGGTGAAAATTTTAAAATACATGAGATCAAAATAAGAATATTTTAATCTTTTGGAAATAAAATTTAAAATTTATTTTGATCTACTATAGGGTATTTGAATTACGCAAAACCCATTCACAAGTAAGTATAAGTTTATTATATTATTTAAATTTAGAATATATATATATATATATATATATACATATATATATATATATATACATATATATATATATATATATATATATATACATATATATATATATATATATATATATATATAAAATAAGGATAAGCTATACAGTCTTTGCTTGGAAGGCTAGAATTCTTCTTTGGATGTGCAGTAAACACACAATTCGCTATTTACGCACTTGGCCATATAATCATGCACTTGGTTCTCGGGCGCATAATTTTTTTGGTCTAACTTTTTTTTTTAAAAACGACGATTATTGTCTTTCTTCAATCCTTTACATTGTAAACAAATAATTATTTTAATTATTTTTTATTCTTATCTTTATCTTTTCTTTTATCTTTTCTTTCATCTTTTCTTTTTCAACTTGATTTCTTTCTTGTCTTCTTTCTTGTCTCCCTCTTGTCATTCTTTTGTCTTTCTTCTTGTCTTCCTTTTTGTCTTCCTTGACTTTTTTCTCTTCTACTTTTTCTTCAGTTGTGGCCGCTGAACCCGAAACAATGGGAGCAAACCCAACCCCCAAAAAAAAAAAAAAAAAAAAAGTTTTTTTTTTTTTTTTTTTTTTTTCCGGATTGGCTATAAGGTGCTGCTGAACCCTAAATGGCAGCCGCCAAAGAAAAAAAAAAAAAAAACTTTTCTTTTCTTCTTTTTGGTTGGCCGTGGGGTGCTGCTAAACCCTATACTGTATAGAGAATGAGTGGAATAGTGATGTTTTCACTAATTGATTGTAATTTCCAAGCTCACTCTCCCTAACTTTTGAATTGCCAATCTGCATTTTCATACACCTTAGCAAATTTGTGCTCAATGTAAATATTATAAATAAAAAAGGAATTTGTTAAATAAGGACATTGAAAAATTATAACTACATAAAGGATAAGGAAAAATGAGAGAATTTGAGAATTTACAGAAACATATGGTGGTGAAAATTCTAGGAGAAGAAGAAGAAGAACTCTAGTCCGAGGAGGGGCCGATGTGAATAAATTATCCGTTTGTCCCACCTCAGGACAAAGGACCAATGGGGAAATTCTAGACATACAGATAAATCCCCCCCCCCTCCTATTCCATGATGATACCAAGAACGTAGCCAACATGCACACAGTCCGGGACATCTCAAAGTGACATCAAAACAAACTATCTTTTTTAATGTATAGATAGTATAGTGTGGTTGTCTTGGCCTAGTGTTCTTCGTCATTTAGACATGCTTTTTTTTTTAAATAATAATTTATCCACAATTTAATTTAATTCATAAAAAAAAAATTCATAAAAAATTCGTAATGTTCACACCTTAAGTCAAAAAGTTATGAAACAGCTTTCGTGCACTCTTATTTGTCGGGAGCTTTTTGACGATGCAAGAATGACATCTAAAATTCCTATATTCTAGTTTTCATCATCTAATTCAATTATGGTGCAAAAAATTACTCAAAAACACATAAATCTCACAACATACATCCAAAAGTGACAAATTGACTTTATCGCACCTCTATTTGCTTGGAGTGTTTTGATGGTACCAAGAACACAGCTGGTGGGCAAACAATTAGAGATCTCAGTGCTACATACAAAACAAACAAAAAAAACAAAAAACCAACTAATTACTTTTGTTAACTCCTAAGTGACCGAACGACTATTTAATGGTTACATCGTATTTTTAACACCCTGCTTAGACCAAAAAAAACATTTTCATAAAAATTGAAAATTATTTTCAAATAGAAAATCAAGCCTACTTTTCAATTGAATTTGAATCACGTTAAACTCCACCAAGGAGAATTTTTCAGAGACAAAGACTTCAGTCTTGTCCTAGTGTTACAATATTTACTATTTTTAAAAACTAATTATGTTCTCTTCTTTGAATTTTAAAAAAAAAGTTTAGAACAGAATATCTAGTTTTAACAAATCATAGAAACTTTCAAATTTCAAAATTAAAATTTTGATTTTGGTGAATATTCGATGGTAAATGCTTCTAAGTTCATTAAATCAGTATGTCTTTTTTGTTTGAAAGTTCGACCATAGAGATAATTACCAAACATCATGCTTCTCATTTTCTCTTTTGGACCAAACTTCATCAAAGTTGCAAAAGTAACATTTCATAACACATCTAGGTTTTTCCCTTCACCCCTTTTTGTTATTTAGGGTTAATAGTAAGACTAGTGTGGCCGTGTGCCATTAGCTCAGATGTTCCTCGTGTTCAACATGTCCCCCGTGCTCTCTGTACTCCATGTATTCCCTATACTCCGCTTGTTCCCTATGCTTTTTTATTTTTTTTTATTTTTTTATAAAGTAGTTTATCTAGAATTTGATTTAATTTATGGTGAAATTTTTTGATAAAAAATCCATAACTTTCTCACAATGAGTCCAAAAGCTACAAAACAACTTTGGTGCAGCCTTACTTGCCAAGAGCTTTCCGCCAATGGAATAACGACACCAAAAACTCCTATAGTCCATTTCTCATAATTTAATTCAATTGATAGTGATGAAATTTGTTTAAAAATTCATAACTTTCACATCGTAGATCCAAACGCAACGAAACAAACTTCGTGCACCCTTTCTCCTTAAGAGCTTTACGATGGTACCAAGAACACCGTTGGTGGACATATAATCAGAGAGATCTCAATGTAACGAAACCAAACAAACAATCTTCCTTCCTAAATGTTTGAACATCACAGGGTTTAGTTTCTGAACAACTTCTAG
Source organism: Pohlia nutans (assembly GCA_022496805.1). NCBI lineage: Eukaryota > Viridiplantae > Streptophyta > Bryopsida > Bryales > Mniaceae > Pohlia > Pohlia nutans. Next base: position 22,420,366 of record CM040094.1, read on the forward strand.
ATTCTATGTTCTTATCACTTCTTGGATGAAAATCATTCAATTTTTTGAAGATACTTCATAAAGTTGTTGTCCTATTCAATGGTTGAATTTGTTGTTACTAGAGTAGATATTTTCTAAATTTTACAAATGTGGAAGTATGTCAAGTTGTTGACCAAGCCAAGAGTGCATGATTTTAGTTCAAAAGTGGACAAGTTTGTAAAAAGGAGGTCATAGATTTAAGGAACACAAGAATTTCAAATAACCACTATGTCAAGAGTATCTCTATTCAAATCCATTCTATTAGATTTTATTCAAAAAATACTAATATTTTTTGTAATCAAATTTAGAAGGAATTTTGAGTTTAACTTTTAAGATTTATATCAAAATATTGGTGATGGCATTGTTGAATCTAATCATACAAATGAAATCTAAAATTCAAAATCTACAACTTTTAGTTGAATATCAATTCTAAAATAATCTTCCAAATAGTACTTTATGATGATTTTTCTCAAATCGTCAATTCTGAGAACAGTATGTGGCTTACAGGGTTTAATGTATAGATGTATGAACTTCAAGATTTTTTTATTTGTCGCTAAGTTAAGGTATTGAGACCTTCTTCCATTCCCAACCCCAATGTCCTTAACCCTTTGACGCGCTAGCGCCCATATTCTAAACGTTGGATGATTTCTAACACGTCCTTCACTACGTACGGTGATGTTTTTCATCCATTCAAAATTCTCTTGATTCTTGTGCTACATGACTACTCTAAAGAGTATATTTAGTGTGAGATACACTAATTTACATAAACATGTTGTAAGTTTTTACTGTTGACCAATTTTTTTACCCTCTATATTGGTCAAGATGGGGATCTTTCAATAGTATTGGAATCAATGTCTTTGGTAAAAAAATTTGTCGAGAGTAAAAATCTATAACATTTTCAAATCTTATAATTATCTCACACTAAATATACTATTTAGTGTACCATTTGTATGGTATGGTTTTTCAAAATAAGATATTGTAAAAGATTGAAAAATAACAAAAAAAGGTTTATGTCAAGTTTCATTCTCAATTCAAAAAGTGAGACATTAAACATGATTTTCCAAAATAAGTAGAATCAAATATTGGAAACCATAACTTTTTGTAGTGCATGTTATTCCATTTTTATTACAATATTTGTTAAATTTTTTGTGTTAATTTTGGATTTCATATTGAATTTCTAGAGAAAAATCAGCAAAATTAATTTAAAAATATTAATAAAAAATATGATGAATCCAATCGTACAGATATTATGTTCACATTGACATTTATAACTTTGCTTCGTACATCAAGTCCATTTTTGTTTTTCATCAAACGTCTCATAACGAATCTTTGAAAACAATGGTGAATCAGGACATTAACCCCTAAAGGTCCGCACCTTTTTTCTAAAAGTCAAAGCACTATAGTTTGCATACTTTAAATATCACATTGTATGATTTATAATTTTTCATAGACAGTCATCAACATTATGAAGCTATGACAAAATTTTCAACATGATTGGAAAATAGTTTGAATATTTACAAAATTTATCAAAAATAAATAAAAAATAAAAAATTATCATATAAAAATTAAGGTAAAAATTCAAAATAAATATACTTTTGTCAAATTTAATATGAAAAATTATATTCAATGTAGATAAAAGTAATATTTACAAGGAGTAAAAAATTGAAAGTGAAAAAATTAAAAGAGACCTATGATTGGATCATTTTTAGAAAGCCCTTTGTATTTTGAACACTCAAAATTCAAATTTCTCAACGGTAAAAAAAATTCAAATGAAGTCTATTCTCCAATCCCAATGGTCAAAAGATGTAGATTAACTTAACTTAAACATCTAATGAAACACCAACTACAATAAAACTAAAAACACTTGATTTTTGGGGCGTTTGACCAAAAATCAAGCATAATATGGTTGATTGGGCACTTAGGGGTTAAAGGGTTAAGTTTCATACGTAATGCACGTAAATTGTTTTTGTGAGGTTATGTATCGAAGTTCTCGTGAGAGTTCTTATATCTTTGTCCTCGGTCTGTCTTGTTTCAACACTACACATGGTTAAAATTATAGAATAAAATTTTAAAAACGACATATAATATAATGCCAAATGTCAAGTTGCCATGACTTAATATCTCATCACTTTTACAAAAAAATTAAATATTGGGCATGAGTTGTTGCCCGTGATGGTCAAGTATAGTAATACGGTACGAGTTTTCAATCAGTTTTATTCCCATGCTGAGACCCAAAATGGAAAGAAAAAAAATAGTGATGTAGAAAGAGTTCATAACATTCTTTAGTAGCCCCATTATTCATTGTCGGGAATTAGCATCGTAAGCCAAAATTGTTGTAGGAATTGAAATCTTTTGAAGAATCAAAGTCATTTTTAGTTATAGATGGCTTAACAACTCAACAAACTTTTGTTTTTTTTATAGTTTCTACATGTTCCACATCATCTATTCCATGTTCAAATGTTGATTCTTTACACAAGCAAAAAGGTGTGTTGTAGTACAGTCGGGTACAACATGCGTACAAATTTTTCAATCACTTTTCATTAGAAAGTTCAACAATTTTTAGGAAGCTTTAGCATGCTCAAAAATGAACCAATTTTGAAACCACAAATCGCATAGGAATTGCAATGAAGCGTGCTTCAACTTCATAATAAGTGAAAAAAGAATAATTTGAAATCGTACAACAATTTAGATTTCTTTTATACACTATTTATCATTTTATAGTGAACCTTTGGAAGATAGTCAAAGATTTTTTGCATTTAAGTACAAAATAAATAAGAAATAAATTATATATGTAGTTTAACTCTTAAACGTCAAAGCAAGCCCCACGGGCGTGGTATAAAGGAATAATTGGAGAAAAAAGTTTAATTTCTCAACCAAATCAAGTGAGACTTGTTGCGTTGGAAAGCTACTGAAAAAGCGATCTAGATTCCAAATTTTCGCCTCATTTGAAAGATTGTGGAATCATTCATAATCAATCAAAGTTATCAGTGCCGCAGTGCTACAGTGCTAGCCAGCAGTGCACTGCAGAGCCCTTTTTGCCAATTTTTTTTTTAAAATTAATTAATTAATTAAAAATTTCCCCAAAAAATTTAGATTCCTTCCGGGCTGCCCCATTCAGGCCCTCTTGACGTTTAAGGGTTAACCCCTAACCGCCTAACCATGCATATTTTGCATGATGTACGGATTTGAAGTCCGTTTTCTCATCCATTACGCACTTTTTGGAGTGTGGATTTTTTATTGAAACTTTTATGGGAAGTTAGCTCTGTGCATGTGTGATCCGATTAGAAAAGGGATAATTTGTGAAATTTTTATGCCGCATTTCATGTTGTAGTGTTCCACCCAAAATTTTGAAGATTTTAGTCTAAAAGTGCTCTTGAAAAATTCAACTACTAAAATTAAGCAACCAAAAAATCATAAAACATCATTACACTTAGAGTATTACAAATGGTGGCAACATTAAATAGTAGATAGCATTTTTTTTTAAACCTCAAAAAAAATTTATATTTTTGAATTATATATTTATATATGTAATGATGATAAAATAGACTTTAGTGTGATTCCAATGCAATTTACAATTTGAAATTCCGTTCTGAATTTGAGATTCAACCCAAAATTTTGAAGATTTTAGTTTAACCCCTAAACGTCACAGCGTCCAGAAACTGGATCATGAACGGATTCAAAGTCCTGTAACTTTTTCATGCAATGTGGGATGACTTTCATCCAAGTCACCTTTGCAAGCCTATTAAGTTCTCTACCAATGAGAGTAAATCTCTTGTGATGGGGAGAGGTCCATAATATTGGAGAGGCCTCCAAATGCAAATATGTCAAATTTGTTGGGTAGATTTCATGCATGCAATGGTCCTTTCATGTACACTTATTGTACATTTGAATCATGCTAAAATCTATTTTTCAGGCTAACATCTACTTGCATTCAAAGGATCGGTACGTTAAGGGGTTAAAAGTGCTCTTGAAAAAGTCAACTACTAAAATCAAGCAACCAAAAAATCTTTAAAAATCATTACACTTAGAGTATTACATTTCAACCCATCACAACAAATTTCATTCATATATTGTCAATATCTTATTGGTAATTGAATTACAAAAGAATTTAGAATCCTAAGTTACAAATTATATACAAAAATATTGGTGATTGCAATCATATATTTAACCATATGGATAGAATCTAAAATTCATAATGTACGACTTTTATTCATTCATCAAGTTTAAAATATCCCTCTTAGATGCATTTTATAATGTATTTTTGAAAAGTGCCAAATCTAAAAAGGGTGAGAACGTTTAGGGGTTAGGTGGTGTGGGATCAAGTTCTTTTAACCCTTTAAGGTCCCAATTCAACTCTGTTTTCAAAGATGCACTATAAAATGTTTGATAAAACCCTAAAATGGAGTAGATGTACAAAGAAAACTTGTAGATGTCAATGTGAAGATCACATCTGTACGGTTGGATGCATCATATTTTTTATTAAAAGTTTTTATTTAATTTTGAAAGGTTTTCTTTTGAAATTCAATTAAAAATCCCAAATCAACACAATAAAATTTCAAAAAATTATGATGAAATTGGAATAACATGCCCTACGAGATGGTATGGTTTTCATTATTTGATTCTAACTATTTTGAAAAATCATGTTTGAGGTCTCACTTTTTGAACTAAGAATGAAACTTGACATAAATCGATTGTGCTATTTTTCCAAAAATAATAATAACCTATTTTGAAGATCCAAACCGTTCAAAGAATAGTGAACTTGCACAAGCACCAAGATTAATTTTGGTGGATGAAGATTCTCAAATTTGGATGAGATCCGAACAGGTTGAATCTGTTCGTCGTCCAATATATGGACGACAGCGCGTTGAAGGGTTAAAGCAATTGTGAAGGTTCATTTCTAATATGTACCATTAAATACAAGTTGTAATTTTTACAAATGGTGGGAGCATTAAATGGTAGATAGCATTTTAAAAGAAACCTTAAAAAAAATTGTATATTTTTGAATTATATATGTATATATGTAATGATGATAAAGTAGACTTTAGTGTGATTCCAATGCAATTTACAATTTGAAATTCCGTTCATTTTTGAGCATACATGAACCTTCCAAAGTGCCCACAAACCTGAGCTGGATTCGGAATTTGTAACCATCTTGTACCCGACTGTACTAGCTAAAGAATGTTATGTTTGTTTGTCTGAGTATCAAATTTCAGAATTTGATTTTTGTAAAGCACCTAGTTAGTACTGTGAACTGTGTGAATCATATCTTGTGAAGGACAAGCATCAACCTTGAAATGCAAATACAAAGAGGACAAGGCAGTGCTATGCTCATGTGCCATGAAGACTTGGTCCAGTAACTCCTTCAGATCCCCAACGTTCCCATGTTTGCTACACTTCCCAAAAAACACACTAAGATTTGCTAGGACTCTGGTAGAAACTGAGTTTATTTTTCTAATATTATTTAAAAGAAAGCTAGCAATATTTAACCCTTAACTTCCTAGGCGACTCAAAATAGGTTGCACTATTTTTAGAACTGAAAATATCTTGAGGAAGGAGTGCCCAAATGATTCAAAATTTGGGCCAATTTCGTGTAGAAACGAGTTAGCTATCCAATGGTGTTGTCTGATTTGAAGAAATGCAAATTGTCAATTTTACAAAAATCCACAAGTGCTGGGTGGTCACAAAATTGAGGAAGAAAAGTCAGCTGAAGAGAATGGCCGGTGAATGACGAGCTGTCACAATTCCAGTTGGGCAGGGCAGCTTGTGGGTGGGTGTAGCTACTGAAATGCAAATCTTGCACTTGGATTTCATTTTTTTTCCAATATTCTTTTTCCTACTATGTGTTCTTTTGTGTACTTTCAACCTACCATGTCTGATTTTGCAATGGAAGATCAGATTTGTAGGAAGTTGTAAAATTTCTCTCAAAGTCACAAGTAAACTAGTATAAAGTGGATGTCATGTCAAGGCCTCTTTCTCACTCATTTTTTATCCTAAAAATACAAAACTTGTTGTCATGCGTAGGAAACTTGATTATCTTTAGAATGACAAGACGACACCAACTTTCTAAAATAGTATGTGCCCAAGAGAGTCGGTCAAAGCTCATTTTCAGCAGTGAGAAAACAGTCAATTTCTTGGAGTACCCTTCACTTTTATGTCCCATCCAAACAACCTATAACTTGGATTGACACCAAACTTTGTAAAGATGAAGGTGACTTGCATGTCTACAAGATCTTACGGTTGATTCTGTAAAAAAGTGAACTACATAAGTTTGAGCAACATGTATCCCTAACCGAAAAAGTCAGGGTCCAAAACGTGCTCAAAATGGTTCAGGAAGTTAAGGGTTAACCTAAAACACAGTTGTTCACTTTGTCATTAGAGATTGAAATTGAACTTTTTATTTTTCACAAAATTTCAATAGAGCAAAATTGTTGTAGTTGCCTGGGTAGTAGATTTGGCATTTTAAAGTGTGAGAAACACATCAAACAAAACTTAAAACAAACTTTCATTATTGAGGTAATTCTTAATTGCAACTTTTGATTTAAGGCTACAAGAGTCAAAATTTGTAACTTTTTATCATTCAAGAGAATACAAAGATCATGGTGGTTAGTGCATATGAGAGTGCATACAAGCCAATTCTTCCTATGTAACTTGAATGCAAAGTTTGCTTTTAGACTCTATTTTAGTTTGATTTTGATTTGATTTTGCAAAAAAAATCCTTTGTAAAGTAAAAGAGGGAAATTAAAAAAAAAAATTGGCATGTATATTTAATTATTGCCAAAATTGCTTGAAAACTAAGGCATTGAATTTTGTTCAAATTTCTAAATTTATATAACCAAAAATCATGAAAAAAATTGCCACATCCAAATTCTCTTTTAAACTCCATTTCAAGCATGATTTTTTAATCATATGTGAAGGATTTTTTGATTGAAACTGAAACTTAAAACTATTTTCTTTATTAGTATTTTTTTTCAAATATTTCTAATCATGAAAAATCTATTAAAAGAATTTCTAAAATATTACAAGCTAAATTCTTTTTTTAAATATGACACACCCATGAAGGGAATCATAACATTGCATACAAAAACCATATGAGGATAAAAATAAGGTATCTTTACTCATAGGTAAGTAATAATTTCACAAAATTAGAAGAAAATAATTCATTGAAGTGCAATGGTCATCGTCGAAATAGTCATATTCATTGGCCTTTCAATATTCTTTCAATAGTGTTGATATCCTTTCAATAATAAAAGAATAATACTAGGGCTCCGCTTCTCTCTTCACCGCCCGTGACAAAACAAAAGGTCATGAAATTCATTAAGACGTGAAAGGCTAGCTCTTGGGCTAACTTACTTCACATAATAATCTTTGTAGGCGGGAATGGACCATCCAAGGATGTGAAAGGCTAAGTTACATCATAGAAAGGTTACATCATAAAAAACCCTACCCTACAACTATCAACTCACATACAAACCCTACAACCATTGGAAAGTCGTTAATACCATTTTTTTTAAACCTACGGTCATCATTGGAACTATACTTGAAAATATGTTATCATAAAAAGAAATAAATAAGTTCAAATAAATTCCAAAGGACATAATAGATTATGACTTTCATTGAGTTAACAGTTCTACATATCATATATATAAATTATACGTTTAACTTCAAATAAATATCTTCTTACCTCTAGGTAATAATGAAAAGATTTGTCTCCCGCCCATCTCCCGATTGGTCTCCAAAATCTTTACAAGTTGTCAAATTTTGACTTTTGAAGGTGATTATTTGGGAGTATAAACATACTCTTCCCTGCCTGGCTTTTTATCATTTATTTATTTATTTTTATCCTATGATTACCAATAAAAAAAACACCATGTTCAACCATTTGCCTGTGATGCTGCTATTTGTGTGAAACTAAGGTAGGATGTCCTAAAACCACCAATTTAAGAAATATTGCCTCATTTTAACAAGGTTATTTATGAGAAATCTTTTTCGGTCATTTGGAAGAAGATTTCTCACGGAATGCACAAATTTTTGCAATTTAATTTTCAATATTCAAATTGATACAAATTTTTGAAGTAAAAAGAACTTTGTTACCCAAATCATCTAGGTTTTCCCAATTCTACACCATGTGGTATTAATTCTCACTCATAATGATACCCAAAACCACCAACGATTTCTTTGCAATGCTTGGCATGCCATTGGTCTACTTGAATAGTGAAATTGGTGGTTTTGAGTCTCTGTGGTGGCCCCAAGAAAGCTCTACATGTCATAATTGGGGGTGGTGGTGGTTTTAGGACATCCTACCTTACCTCTTTGGTGCAACCTCAATATTAGGACAAACAAATGTAGGAAGGAATGACAAACACCAGGGCCGGTTTACACTATGGTTAGAGGCCGTCGCAGTCCAAATCCAATTCATGTCGGGAGTCTAAAGTCATGGGTTTGCTCGAAATGTTTAGTAAAACATTCTCTTTGAAGCCTTTGATTATTTTATCAAAAATAAATTAATAAAGCCTCATGAGGGAGAATTCGATTTCCATGCTCAACCAAATCAATGCTCGGGACCTGAAGAGTCTATTGCATTGGCACCAAAACTCATAAAAAGTGCAGTCATACAGGGTTCGACGGACTTCGAGCAAGCTTCGACCATAGTGTGAACTGCCGCTAAGTGACATTCACCTCAAGTTCTCAAAGGGTGAATTTAAGAAAATGTGTGTGTCCAGGACATTCCCACTGGGGCACCTGACCTAATTTCATATGATCTACTGTTTGTTACTCAGTCACCACTGACAGGTGTCAGATTGATTAAAACCCAAGCAAGCAAGGTAGACCAGATTGTTATATGATTGTTGGACTTGTGTGAATTGAGTTCTTGCCTTGAGGGGCCAATTTCATTGACCGTTTCTTGAATGTGGACAATGCCCACACACACGAGTACACTAACTTACGGATCATCATCATCATCACCATCATCAATGGTAAGCATCGGTACTAACTTAGTTAACACTGAGTGGGTACTTCCCGCTACTAACTTAGTATAATATCCTCTGTCAGTCACTGCTGAAGTCAATACACTGAGCTACAATTTTGCTCTCTCACAGATAGAGATCGACTAAGTTAGGAACAGTGAGAGCTCTTGATCAATCTCTGTGGATCCTGGACAAAATTACAAAAGTAAGTTGTGCGAGCGAGGGAGCAAGCATGATTTTAAAGAACTAAGGCGGTTCCAAGTCTGAATCAGTTCTTGCATTGTCATTAATATAATGAACCCACGGACCCATTGTATTTGTACAAAGTCTGGTCTACCTTGCTTGCTTGTTTGTGATAGGGCTGAGCTGGCTGGCTGGCTGGCTGAATCGCATAGTCACACTCTTTTTGATTCATCATCCATGACGGACGAGGGATGTCCTTTACTTCAATTGTGTACACTCAATACGTAGTAAGGAGGTCGCACGTTGCTTGTACCTTTGGATCCCCGAGTGACTATATATGAGCTGCACTTAGAGCCTGGCTCAAATCAGATGTGCAGGTGCAAAATTTTGACTCCTCTAGCTAAGCTAGGTGCCTGGCTGCAATGAGCTACCCGCCGGAGAGACCTCACAGATGTGGTACTAAAAAGTAAACTTGGATGTTAAATTTCAGTGGTACTACTAACACTTACTCCCGGAGTGCACTCTTCAAGTACTGTAATTATACACGTGCGTGCACGACAAGGGTATTATTTAGAACAAGCATGTACAAAATGTATGTATTAGAGACATATTTCAATCAAGCGGAAAGTAGATATACATGGGGCTTGGAGTTTAATTCCTCATTTTTAGCCCATGTGTACATAAGGAAATGTATTTTGAGGCTGTGAGATTTGTACATATATTGCTTAATTTTAGCCAAAAGAAAAATGTATACAAGGGGGGTTTTAGTTAGGGAGATGCACGCACGTGATTCTTGGCTTTATTGAATAATGCACTCCCTGAGCACTTACTACTACAGGTTAACCCCTAAACGTACCAACCCATTGAACATAAGTAGATTCTAGCCTAAAAAGTAGATATCAGCATGGCTAAGATGTACATGAGGTGTACATGAGAAGACAATTGCAAGCATGAAATCTACCCAACAATTTTGACAAACTTGTAGTTAGAGGCCTCTCCAATATTATCAACAGCTCCCCATCACAAGAGATTTATTGTAATTGGTAGTGAATTTAATAGGCTTACAAAGATGATTTGGATGAAAATCATCCAATGTTGAATGAGAAAGTTACGAGGCTGGGAATCTGTTCGTGATCCAGTTTCTGGATGGTGGAATGTTTAATAGGGGTTAAGATACCGTATTCAGATGTTATATTCACGCATTCACTAGATCGATTGGTTGTGAAATCGGACTCTAAGTATGTAGTAAGAGAGAGGACACAATTTTTATATACAACATTACATACATATACACACATCTATATATATATATATATATATATATATATATATATATATATATATATATATATATATATATATATATATATATATCACAGTGACAAAAGGGTTTTACATGTATTCATTCTCTTGGAGCAGCAATAGTATGATTACTTAATTATTGCTTGTGATGCTGCAAGGTATATTACGGTAGTTACATGGTTCGGTGTACCAATTCGATGATCAAAAGAATGTGCTTGCAATGCATATTCAACATTTTTGTCAAAACCACTCTTTTTCAAAACATATTATAATTCATTGGTGATATTTTGAATTAATTTTTTTTAACAAATGGTCAAATTGATGTATAAGAAATCTAAAAATACATGTTTTTTTGGGTTTAAAGGCTTGAATTTAAAAAATATGAATTTGTGAAAGTATGCTTTTGAACAAAAAACATGATGAACATGATGAAGTTCAATGATGAATATTATGCATGATTTCTAATTTTTTTGCAGATTCAACTCAAAGCCAATGTGTAATATGTTATACAAATTACTATAATGATTTTGAATTGATTCAAATCTTCATTTACGTGCTTAAAAACTCTACATTCTAAAAGATGTTTGTATTAAATAAAAGTTCAAAACATAAATATTTTTAAATAAAAAATTGCAGAAAGGAGTACAATAAGTAAAACTCTGTACATGTGCACAAAGAGGTTGAAGGTTAAATTCCAAAAATTGCATTACAAATGGAGTGCATTTGTCAAAAATTGTGGCAACATTAAAAAATTTACAAACGCAAAAGGTTCTCTAATCTAGCAACTTATTTATTTAAATTGAACATCACATTAATATTTTAAGGTAAGAATATTAATTACTTTTCATAGTCCTATGTGTTTATTTTCATTCAATAATCTTATATTGAGCTTGAAAGGTCACAAAAAGGCCAAAAACTACGAACGTGACAAAAAAGTGAAACACTTTAGTGTGCAACTACCCACTACTGGATTGCACATATCATGTCCATGATCTGCTCTTGATATCTATTTACTTAGCTTGAAATGTTGTACTTGAAAAAGAGGTTTACAATTAAAAGACCCCAATCACTGTAGAAATCATTCACTGCTCATAAAAGATATCAAACTGTAACTACACCTAGTAAGACAGTTTGAGGTTTGTTGAACAATTGGAGTAAGAGACTTGTTCATTTTGATTCTAAACTCTGAGTTAGTGTTGTCATATTATATGTGGCAATTAGGTAGGTCAGCATCACAATTCATTGGTGTACTGACTACTGTTTGGAAAACTGATCGAGTAGGACGAGTATAAAATGTTTGTTATTTTGCTGTGAGTTGAGCATTATTATTGAAGTGTAGGGTTTTGAGGATGACAGGCAGCCTCTCCAGGTAGGAAAGGTCTTGCATTTGCTTGCAGTGACTGTCAGTGATGGTGAGGCGTAGCAAATTGCTTAACTTCTTGAAGCAAATCTGTGCAGCTCTGAGATCCCATTCTGGTCACAAACATGCATGCCATAAGCATTATATATGCATCATGTACCTGCCTTGAACTGGACGTTTGCATAGTTTCAGAGCTCCGTTAACCCCTAAATGTACCAATCCTTTGAACAAAAGTAGATTCTAGCCTCAAAAGTAGATATTAGCATGGCTCAAATGTACATGATCGAGGTGAACATGAGATTGAAGACCATTGCAAGCATAAAATCTACCCAACAAATTTGACATACTTGTAGTTGGAGGCCTCTCCAATATTATCAGAAGCTCCCCATCATAAGAGATTTATTGTAATTGGTAAAGAATTTAATAGGCTTTCAAAGATGACTCGGATGAAAATCGTCCGAGGTTGTATGAGAAAGTTACAAGGCTTCGAATCTGTTCGAGATCCAGTTTCTGAACGCTGGGATGTTTCGGGGTTAACCCTGAAGAACCAACCAACCCATTTTGGATCTATGCATGTTCTCAAATTTCCCTTATTCACAATCCCGAAAAACCGTTTATTTCTCATTGACATTGACTTTTTGTTATGTGGATTTATTACTATGGGTGGTTGCAAGCTACGGTCACCCAAGCTTTTTGTCGCGGTCTACGAATTGGTGCACTTTCCCAATCTTTGGAAAATCATCAATAAATATTGAGATGGAATTTTGTGACGAAACAAATTGCATTGTTTTTAAAATTCCAAAGTTAAAGATGTTTACCACAATAAAGTTTGCAAACTTTCAATCCTTCTATCCAAATTAAGCGTTTCTACTTGGATTTGGTAGTGTGTCACTTGTCAAAAGTGCACCTATTTTATGGAAAATGCTAGAAGGGGGTCAAATTTGAACTTCAAATATTTATAGCAACATACCACAAGTGTGTACAAAGCTACCATATTTTATTATTTTTGATATCACGCTTACTTATTTTTTAATTAATTGTTTTGTCATGTTTTGTTTTTTAATATTTTCATGCAGTTAAAAAAAAAAATTGGATTTTTTTTTTGGAAATGAAATAATGGTTCAATTTCAGAGGTGGGATATGAAATGCATTTTTCATAAAACGTAGCTACGGATGCTATGTAAAAAAGGCTTTAATTACCCCTGCTAGGTAAAAAAACAAAAAAAGGCTATTGAGTAAAGCTCAAAGTCTTGAAATTAATTTAACAATTGCTAAGGTGAAAGTATTAGCATAAATCCTATTTGGGATGGTGAAATTTTGATCTAATTGAAAGTTGAGAGGTGCACATTACAACGCTAGTGCATGAGTTGCACGGCCTTTAGGTGCACAAGCTGCACTCTCCACTTGGTAGACCGTATCTTGCAATCACCCCTATATATCTTATGGGAAGTTAGCTTTATGTATATCTAATCCAATTAGAAAGGCCATAGTTTGTGAAATTTTTATGCCTCATTTCATGTTGTAACAAAGTTAACCGAAAAGAAGGCCATGGATACTGCCTTTTTGCCATCCTTCTAATCTCTCTTTTGACCTATAGTTGGGTTGAATAGTGTCCTGTCATAACTTGTCCCCTTGTGGGCCATGGGCTTGGAGCTTCGGTAGGAGGTGTCGGAGTCATTGTTAGGTGTGGAGAATAATGACAGTGGCTTGCTTTATATTGTCTCCTAACTCATCGTGAATTAGTTTTTGGTCAATTTATATTTCCATATGAGGTCAAGAGGAGTTTAAGAGAAGTTTGCTAAAACTTTTCTCTTTGAGCTAACTTTTCGGTTAACTCTAATGTTCCATCCAAAATGTCAAAGATTCTAGTCTAAAAGTGCTCTTGGAAAAGTCAACCTATAAAATTAAGTAACCAAAAAATTCCAAAACTCACTACCCTTAGAGTATTAAATTTCAACCCATCACAACAAATTTCATCCATATATTGTCATTATCTTATTTGTAATTGAATTACAAAAGAATTTTGTATTTCAAGTTTCAAAATTTATACAAAAAAATTGGTGACAAAAATCATAGATCTAACTACCGTAGTAGGAAGGCAGGGTCGGCACTTTGGTGTCGAATAATTAATAAAAGTTCAAAAAGTAGGGATCGGCACTTTCAAAAAGAATTATTAAAATTTCGGCTAGTAATAACTAACATTAAATTTTACTAGCAGCTAAACATTTTCCTTTGTTTTTTGTCTACAATTTTTGTTGACTTTATTTTTGTTGATTTCGACAAAACACTTGATAAATTTATTTACTTTTCCGGCATTTTTTTGGGGAATTATTTTCTGCGGACCCTGCTTTCCTACTACGGTATATGAATAGAACCTAAAGTTTATAATGTACAACTATTATTCATATTATATCAAGTTCAAAACTTCCCTCTTAATTACAATTATAAGACAACTTTGAAATTCTCCAAATTTAGAGAGGAGTGAGGACGTTTAGAGGTTGACCTTTATAATTGTAGAGAATCCCTAGTTTTTTAGGTGATCTCTTTTTCAAACTTTCTCTATTGAAATATGGATACTATTAATAATATCCAACTGTATAAATGTAAGCATAGCTTGATGAAACAAATGTCGGTTAAATCTTGATAAGATTCGATTGTTACATTGAAAGATTATAGTTTGTCTTTGAAATGTATAATAGAGTTGACCCAAAAGTTGGCCTAAAATGAAAAGTTTTGGCAAACTCGTGTAGAATTCCTCTTGAACTCATTGAAATATAAATACACCAAAAACTAGTCTATGACGAGTTGGGAGACAATCTAAAACAACGCACTGTCATTATTCTCCACACCTCGCTATGACTCCCACACCTTCCACCAAAGCTCCAAGCCCATGGCCAACTAGGAGACAATTCAAGACACAACACTATTCAATCCGAGTATAGTTCAATAAAGAGGTTAAAAGTATAGCAAAAAGTGAATTAGATGCGCTTCTTCTTGGCTAAGTCTAATGTAAGGTAGAGGGTCATATTCTGACCGGGTTGTATTTCCGACCCCTACTGGTTGGGGGATGGGTGTCAGAAACCAACCAGCATGGTTTCAGATAGTGTCCAAGAGTGTTCTAATTTCGTCCATGCTTGGAAAAATCAAGAGCTTCTGATTGGTGTAGAAGCACTCTATTTTCAAAATCCAACCTCTCATGAAAATCATGACTCTATGAGCGGTTAATGGTCAGTCTAAGCTTTCAGACTTAAAAAATCATAGAAAATTGTAGAAATGCTCAAAAAATGTTTTTTTTTTGGGGATGCCTTTGCAATAGCTTTGCAGAGCATCCAAAAATTATAAAAAAATTCTTTCACAAGTCTAAGTATGCAAACTTGAAATTCAGTCGGGAATTGGTCCCACTACCTTACACTCACAAATGAGATTTTGGAAGTTGTACGACTTAAAAATTATCCCCTAAACGTCACAGAGTACAATTTTTGTACAACTAACAAATTCAAATCCACCCAATGTTTTCATCACTTCTTGGATGAAGTCATCTAATATTTTGTAAAATACTTCACTAAGTTGTTGTCCTATCTAATGGCTGGATACAGTCATACTTGTTTAAAGTTACAAATGTAAAAGCATGTCAAGTTGTTGACCAAGCCAAAATTGCATTGACTCTAGTTCAAAAGTAGCCTTACAAAAATGAGGTCATAGATTTAAAGAACACAAAAAAATTCAAAGAATCACCACGTTGAAGAGTATCTCATTTCAAACTCATTCTAACAAATTTTACTCAAAAAATCTTAAAGTATTGTTTGTAATTGAATTTAGAAGAAAGTTTTCATTTCAACCTTCAACTTCAATAATTAAATATTCATGATAGTGTTAGTGAATCGAACCATGCGGATGGAATCTAAAATTCAATATCAATTCCAAAATACTTTTCTAAATAGTAGTTTGTGATGATTTTTCTCAATTGTTAATGTCAGTGACAGCGTGGAACACTTAGGAGTTAAATAGAATTTGGGTTCAATTTTCAAAACTGAATGTGAGACTGTTTAGCAATGACATGGGTCAGCACCTTCTCCATTTCAGTGATTCAAGTCAAGAACAGCCGCACATAATTTTTGTAAATTTTACAAGTGAAAACCACTTATCCATCTACAGCTTACGACATACATTGATCAAGATCAGAATACATACACTAATGAAACATGAATTAGAGTAAACAATCCCAAAAAATAAAACTAACATACTTCCAAACACATGAAATACCACATCGTGCATATGTAGTATTTGTAAGCGTTTACTGCATTTTGAGGTATTTGCATAATTTTGGTATCTTGTTTGGATCTCTAAGAAAGTCCGATTCCAAATATATTTTTTTTGGCATCATGTACAAAATCAAAAGTTGCACATCTGAACACCAGACTGAGATGGTTCACAGATTTTACACCATTTCATTTTCTGGTGACCCAGTGACCACTTGTTACCTGGGCACTAAAGGGTTAAGAACAACCAATGGGAAGGTATGGAGTTACCAAGCGGAGCTCCATCACCCCGACTTGTCACGTGGAAATTGCAATAGCAGCAAATTACAACTGTACTCACACCCCTACACAACTTGGACAAAACTGAAAACCAAGCGCAGATCATGTCTTCAGAGGCGATACATGGCCAAGAAGGTATATTACTACAGAATTCCATGCAGTACTGCTCCGAACTGCTCCGAACTGAGTCCCTTGCCAAGGAGATCCTTAACTTGGTGCAACCTGTCACACTGCAAGGGGCACTCAGGGCAACTTCAAAATGTTCTTTGGACGATAGAGTTATCCTTCAACTCAAAAAATTCAACATGTTTCTACTTTCTCAACAGTTCTAATGGAAACATGTTGAAATTTCGACACACTTTGAAAATTGAGTTCAAGGAAAACTCCAATATGGACGACGAACAGATTGCAACCTTTCTCTTGACTACATCCTATAAAGTTTTTCATCCATCCAAATTTCTCTTGGCTCTTGTGCTAGTTAACTATCATTTATACACTATGGATCTTCAAAATAAAATATTGTGATTTTTTGAAAAACAACACAATTGGTTTGTGTCAAGTTACATTCTTAGTTCAAAAAGTGAGACCTTAAACATGATTTTCCAAAATAAGTAGAATCAAATAATGGAAACCATGCCATCTTGTAATAAATGTTATTCCAATTTCATTACAATTTTTTTTTAAAAATTGTGTTAATTTCGGATTTTTAATTGAGTTTCAAGAGAAAACCTTGCAAAAACAATTAAAAAAACATTAAGAATCCAACCGTACAGATGTGATCTTCACATTGACATTTACAACTATGCTTTGTGCATGAACTCCATTTTTATTTTCATCAAACATTTTATACCGAATCTTTACCGAATCTTTGAAAACAGTGTTGAATCTGGACGTTTAAGGGTCGAAGACTGTTCTAGTAAAAAAATGAATGAATAGGACAGAGATATATAATCAGTACATACCCTTGAAGACAGGATTAAGGCGACATATGCTGGAGCCATATTCTTCGTATTCCGCTTTTGTATGACAAGCCTGCAGATGAATAGTCCAGGAATAAATGCTTAGACATCTCGGTAAATAGGAAACAAGTATGCAAAAAAAAAAAAAACCTTCCAATCTAGGATCACCTCACTAGATGTCACTTCCAGAGAAGACTAGGCATGCTAATGAAATGAAAGTTACTTGCAAGAGTCAAGGGTTGAGGAAAGTAAAAGGTGTCAAAATTACATTATAAAAATCTGGAGTAGAAGCCAGGAGAGAGCCTCCAAACCAGACAGCAAAACGTTGCATAGGGTGTCCCACCACATTTACTTCAACTGCCTGAGGCTTTTGATAGATAACCAAGTTCTCAGAAACATATTTTTATAAGCTCTCAGACTAACAATAAATATGCTGCAAGTGACTGCAAATAAGGGTAACGTCTGCAAAGCAGCATTCACGAAGCAAGCAAATGCAGGAGGAGAAACCAAAAAAGGACAAACCCCAAGGTACTAACTGCTGTTGGGGTTCATTTCCTAGTTCAGGAACACCAAAGTCTTAATTGCCATACAAGAGAAAACATTGAAACAAAGGAATTCCTCATAAATAGAGTAGGCTTACTGTATGATCACCCCCTTTTTTGCTCTCTGAACCTGAAGTCCGCGCATCTACACGCTTCTTTATATCTCGTTGCAGTCTTCGCTGAAAATCCTTGAACATTGTGGAACCACCAGAAAGGACTATATTCTGTTGGATGGAGCAAGCAGTAGGTTAACGGCAATTCACAAGACTATTGTAAGTACAATAGTCCTTGAAATTGCATGTAGCATTATAAGGGCATATTATATAATCAAGGTGATAACTTCAGAGAACAAATCACGGATGGAAACGACTATCACAAACAATCACTTTGAGCTGGGAACAAGAACTACGCAGAGTGAAAATAATGTAGATAGAATAAACCTTGTATAAGGCACGACGACTGTCTATAGGAGCTGACTGTATACAATTATCAACCACCTCTGGCAAAGGTGTTGTGAAGTCACTGCTGTAAATCTCTGGTGAGAAGAAAACCTACGCAAGTAACAAATAGAACAGTTGTCAACATTACTAGAGAGTCCATCGTCTCAGATTGATATTTTCATCAGCCACATGATTTCGATACCCACAAAGCAACTTCCATGTTATCGACACAAAAACAGTTCCTCACGTCTGCACATTCCGCTCTTTTCTGCTATTGTTTCATTGCATGCGAATATAGAAAACTCTAAACTTTTGCAAGGGGTTAAGATCAAGACCTCTGGTGCCAAGAATCTCTCGTATCCAATATCACAAGAAAAGGCTGTCCCAGTTTTAGAGTTATTCCCTTTCCACATCTTGATGTATTTGGACGGCTCTTTATCGTGCTTACCAAACTCCTACAACGACAAGCTCAATCATGAGATCGGTTATACCACAAGAGCAGCTGCACTGTCGTTGCCATCTTCTGTTCTAGATAAATCAATCTGTGTCCACTATATCTATGCCTCATCGTTATGGGATATAAATGAACATTACCTTAACAATATCAGCACATGTGTAACAATACATTTCTTTCACCCTCCTGGCCACGTCTAGGGAATCCTCAGGGGGTACAGGTTCACACCGATCCTGGAACAAAATAAGTCAACTAATAAGATGTTTCCAAACCAACACTCGTTTTGTGAGCTTTCAGCTGCTTCCACTGGATACGACATATCAAACAAGATCATATCGGACAGTGAACCTAACACATATTTCGATACACATCATAGGCTTTTGATGAGATTGAGGAAAATAGAGTAGGGATTTGGTTGCTACTCGCATCAACTGCTGAACAAAGTTGGAGAGATCCCGGCCTGCTATAGGAATGGACTTGATGCTGCTGCCAATAACATAGCCATCCGCTACAGGAACAACGTGAGTCATGCCATCCCCAGCATCCACAACCACCCCCGTCATTTCCAACTGCATTCAGCCCCCGACATTTTGTACCCGCAAAGGCACCTACACTTAGCAATGTCCACACTGAAATTTTTACTAATCAAAACGACAAAAGCAGAATAAGTGGATACAAAACAATTTGACCTGAACCCTCAAGTGCATTTTGGTCGTTAATATACAGGCCCACTTCAATATGCTTATCCATCCAAACCTTAGACGACTTCATTGTCACTGAATCGCTAGGAGCTGAACCCTAAACCACAAACTTCTACCTTGGAGGTCGTATAGCCAGCTGCAAGAGCCAATACTGCTTGGGTTGCAATGTACAATCCTGGCACATTGAAGGTTTCGAACATAATTTCTCCCATGTACTCACGATTCTCTGGTGCTGTCAAGGGGCTCTCAGTGAGTAACATGTAATGATCTTCCGGGTCGCATCGCAAATAATTGAAAATGCATTGCTGCCAGAACCTCTCCATTGTATCCCAATTTTCAATCTGCGAAAAATGCAGATGATTGCTATTCAGACACCATGAAGATGACACTTAACGGAACCTGAAATACAAGTCCACAACTATTTCGACCTTGTGTATTATGCAGCGTCATTGGAAGCCCCATTGAGAGCGATGCACATCTGGAAATGTCTACCTGGCCTTGCCGGATGGGATAACTTAGAGTATAAGCACTTGCGTGTTGCTTAGCCAGGGCCTCTTCGCCAATGTAGAAATCTAGGTCAGCCATTACTCCTGCGCTGTGATACGCAGCCGTGCCTGCCTTTGAAGCTGATTGGCCCAAAAATGACTCATTGACTGCCACCACTGTGGGAATGATGAAACAGGGCTCGACATTCCCTGCGAATCCCATCTTCGTGTACCTACAACTTCATCCCATGAGAATCTGCCGGGAAGCATACTCAACGTGCCGGCAAGTAGTCCCAAAGATGACATTTCATGTGATCTTCAAAGATAGTAGTCAGAAGTAGTTATCTAATAATTAATAGACCAGAGCGGTCAATCATGCCAACAAGCTGCATTTCATCGGGTCCAAAGAATGACTTGGAATGGGTTGCAAAACGTTTTGATTCTTCGCACAAAGGGCGACGTAACTCAAACCATGCAATAATCACCAAAAAGCGCGATCTCCCTGCATCGATCACGAAAGGAAAACCTCATCCGAATCCAAAAGACTCGAATTACAAGGAACCAGGTCATCACGCAAAAAGCCGTCGCAAGGAAGCCATGGGACCCTTGAAGAACCGGACGGATGCATTGCACAAAGACATTGGCGAGAAGAGAACCACAAAGTCAATCAGGAGCAGCACAGCAACACAGCTCACAACAGAACTACCAAAACGTTGGTGTTGAATAGTAAAGATTACCCCGTGCCATTATCGATGACAACAGCCGGACGTTGGGTGGCATCCATAGCGATGGCAGAGGAGATATCGTACACGGCGGGAGCAAGCGAAGGAGACAACTGTAAACGCTCCCAAGTTGGCCTTCATCAACCACACCCCACACAGCTCTGATACAGGTCGGCGTATAAGGCAAGAAACCTGTTGGATCCTGTTCACACGAGCCCAAACACGATGTCATTTCACTCAATTCATCCAAATTCCACACGATCGATGCGAGAACTCAGGATCAGGACAGTAGACCATTCGTCGGTACTCGTGCTCTCAAGAGGTCTTGCGTCACAGGGCGGGGAAAAGAAAAGCCCCAAAGCTCATGCCGCACCAGGCCACGCGTCAAGCTCTATAAAACTGACAGGGTTGGAATAGAGATGACATTGAACAAAAGCTATCGATACTTCGTAGGACTGTCCAAACAAACATTCGATGTGGGAGCTCTAAGGACAAGCTGCATATGAGAGGAAAGTAGGTCCAAACATGCTCCGCGAATTGTACATCCCACAAACTTTTTGAACGAATCACGGTTCCTCCGCGCGAGCTACTGTACTGTCCAGGAGCGAAAGACATCTCGCTGGCTCAAGGAGGCACCGACAATTTATATGCCTGACCGAGCATGCCCCCGACAGAGATAATCGTCGGTGGGCATTCTGCACTCAAACGTCTTCTTCACAATAAGAACTATAGAAACAGAACAGATACCCTATGCACAAGGGAATGCCTTGCTCCAAACGCAGCGACTCAGACACCGGAGCTTGAATCGTGTGTCTCTCCAGAATGTAACACCACGGGCCACGTCAGAAAGGAAAAGAAGAGAGCTCTCGCACTCCAAACGGAACAAAGAAACACAAGGACTAGTGATCTTGCAGACGGCAATGGAATCGCGAAGAACCTAACCCTAAAGCAGACAGTCTCGGCAGAGGGGTGGGGGCTCACAGGATCTGCGCGGGAGAAACGAGCAAGAGAGAGAGAGAGATGCGGGCGAAGTGGGAAGATGGGCACGAGTTCGGGAAAGCGGGCGGAGGGCTAGAGCAAGGGGCCAAAACGACGACGACAGAACACAGAGATCATCTGGCAAGTGAGGACGAGAAGAAAAGGAAGGAAGGAAGGGTGGGTGGGGGCACTCACGGATCCTTAACTTCAGTTAGGGCGGCAAATGCGAAGGATGAAGCGCTCGCTCGCTCGCTCGCTCGCAGCGAGAGATCCAAGATCCACTCGAGGATGAGAGCTGCGACGAAGGAAAGGAACTGAAGTGAAGGAAAGGACTGAAGGGCAGGGAACAGAAGAAGAATGAAGACGGACGCGGGTCCGTCATTTCGCTGAATGAGTAAATGAATGTTTGAATGTATCCCCTGGGCATGCATGCATGCATGCCGGCATGCTCATCATCGTCGACCTTACATCTCGGACTATGCCCCCATGGGAATCCGGATGAAACTTCTCATAAGTCTTATACGCTCCACTCCAAAACATGTTTCTCTATCGAATTTTATTTATGTAAGCTCGAAAATCATGCCCCTACAACTTGTTGTTCATCACTACAGTTTACGTTTTTCCTTTAAAAAACCACACTACTGTTTTAAGACTTTTGTAAGTACTATAATTTCTACACCAAATTTTTTTTGGATTTGTTTATAAAACTAATTTTTATTTACATAATTCTGTAAAAATCAACGTACGTATGGTTAACAACAACCTATGTGAGAAAAATACCAAAAAATATAATATACTTTCAAATGTCAGAAATTGATGAGATTTTGATTACGACCTGCTCATATGTATAATCATCTTCTTTTCCCAAATGACGTTACTTCATTCCCTCGAAGTCATGGTATAATCCATCAACTCCATGCGTTACAAAATGATCTCCCATTGTCAATTGAACAAATATAAGTCAAATTTGGAGCTCTTTAACCAAATAACTCTTTAAAACCGTAATATTCTATATTTCTTTCAAATCGCAAAAATTGACAGCAAAATGCAAAATATGCTAAATTTAGTTTTATTTACTTATAAACCATCGAATTCCATATGAAATTTGGATGCCCTTAACCTCTAAAGGCCCTAGCATGGTGTCTGTATTTCAAAATGTAGAAATTTACATCAAATTTGAGCATATAGGGCAAAATTTACTAAATTTAGTAGTTTTGTTTATAAGTCTTCGAACCGAACATGAAATTTGAATGCCCCTAATCTCTAGGGGCCTTAATTAGAGCACGTTTGAACACTTTCAACAAGCAAATTTTTATTTTTGCACTTGGTCAAGCGCAATCACACCAGTACCTAATTGTGCTCTAAAAAAAACTTATCAAAAAAATTGACCAAAAAACATCCATTTTTTTGTTGAAACTTGTAATGTATTACAATAAATCACTAATATTTCATTTTTTCATATTAAAATTTTGAATTTCATTTATTCATAAAATTACACGATTAATCATTTGATAATTATTACATGTTACAAATAAATTAAGACACTATAACACTGCTGCCAAAGTGCATGGGAGAAAACAAGATTTCTTTTTCATATCTTCCTTTTTCTTATTTCTTTTTGTGTGCCAAAAAGTATGTAGGATACAAGGCTCCTTCCTCCATCCTTCAAAACAACATTCAAATACGGAATATCCTCAATCCCTCCGCCACGCCCAAAAAATATCTTTTAATAATTTATTAATTTATTTTATGTTTTCGGGGTAGAGGGTCTACACGCGTGGACCCTCTTTTGTTCGTCCTTTTCTCAAAAGAACATAAATATGTTCTCCCATACACTCATGACCGCCTCATACACTCGAGAAGCGATTGTGAGAGGGTGTGGAATAACACATGCATATTCTCTTGAGGGTTGTAGGATGGAGGCTACAATGTTGTATACCCTCAGCTTCTCTGCCACACCAAAATAATACTAATACTAATAATAATGATCATTTTTCACGTTTTCCGGACCCTTTTCCGATCGTCCTCTCCTTAAAATTATATATATATATATATATATATACATATATATATATATATACATATATATATATATATATATATATATATATATATATATATACATATATATATATATACATATATATATATATATATATATACATATATATATATATATATATATATATATATATATATATATATATTCATGAGGCGTCATGTTCTCTTGAGAGCTAGAAGATGGAGTGTGCACTGCCTCAAAACCGAATACCCTCAGCCCCACCGCCACGCTCACAAAATTAAAAAATGATAGATAATAAATAAAAAAATCTAGGTTTTCTGATAGCGAATCCGTGCGCACACCTTCTTTTGTTTGTTCTCTCCTCAAAGGAACATAAGTATGTTCTCCTATGCTCCCATGGCCGCCTTATATACTTGTGAGGCAGTTATGAAAGGATGTGGAAAAACATATGCATGCTCTCTTCATGTTTGAAGGATGGAGCGTGCGCTCCCGCGTACCCTCAGCCACTATGAAACGCCTATAAATAAATTATAAAAATAAAAAATAAAAACGGAATTTTTTGGGCTGAGGATCCGCGGACCCTCTTTTTTCGATTCCTAAAAATAACATCAATATGTTTTTTCATGCATCCATAGCCGCAAAAGAAAGCAGGGCGGCTATGCATCATTAGCGACTTGCAAAAAGTAAATAGATAGATAGATCGATGTTTTAAGATTTTTTGGTTTTTTTTTTTTGTGCAAGTAGTTGATGGTGCATGGTTTTGCATTTTTTTCGTCCTTTTTTTAGTGCATTTGGAAACCCCATTGGAGTTGACAACGATGTTGTTCATTCTCTCCCTCTCCCTGTCTCCCTTTCTTCTAGAATCATTAGATTTATCATAAAAAAATTGGGTTGTATTTTTGTTTTGTGTAATGTAGATTGGTTTAGATTAGAAAAAGTACACAAAACAACTTTGGAGCCATAATGAGAGCAAGGTTTTATAAAGTTTAAAGGAAAGATTTTGTGTAATTTTTTGCATGTGATACATACCTCACATTTTGATATAGGAAGGCGGGTTATCAAAGGTGAAGTATTGAATAAATATTACACACAAGATGTAGTGACACCCATAAATACATTATGACTATGACTTTCATTTGTTCAAAAACAATTGATCAATAATATTGTAATTGCACACTTTGAAAATTTATAATTAATTTTACAATAGTTTAAAATATATGAAAAAACTTGATTTACATGTGTCTTTTGTCAACTTTTTTCAAAGAAACTATTTAACAATGTTTGAAGCGGTTTGTATTCTTTTCAAATTGACAATTGAGTTCTAGATGGTTACTTTTAGCATTTCCTACCTTAGGAAGGAAAAGCCATAGACTTGTTCCATTAAACATTCTTAAATAAGGTGGCTTTGAAAGGAAAATAATAAATAAAATTATGACTGTAACAAATATTTGAGGCAAACTTGGTGTCCATCCAATTTTATTGCTTACACTATTTTTACCCCGAATGGTCTCAATGGACATATTTTGGACATCTTTGGACTGTTTTCAACTTCAAAAAGATGTAACTATTGCATCTATTATCCAAATTTGGTAAAATTTATTGAGAAAGATGTGTTTACTCTTTTAGTTTGTATGTAAAGATTTTCAAACCAATCCAAGATAACATGAATTTTTTGAATCATCTTATCACAAGAGGTTCAATTTTTTTTCACCAATTGAAAGTGCATTTTGATGACTGCAACTTCGGGGGTGTGTTTCTCCTTCACTTAATGTCTATTTTCTATAAAAGTTGTTGAATTATATTCCCCTTAAAGTCTAAAGATATTATCGTAAAAAATTCAAAATGTTACAAACCATATAGAATCTAATCATGTGATGTTAGCACTTCGAACGTGAGTAAACATTAACAAAACATGATTCTTCCACATTATATTGGAGAGAATACCAAATAAAATGCAATATCCTTTTAAAAGCAATTTATTGTTCGCAAGTGATGTAATAGTTTTTTTAACCCCTAAAGGACTGGGTGGACACATTATGTCCACGAATAATTTCATTACTTTAATAACTTGTTTGGATTCCATAATTTTGACTCAATGTAAACTAGAGAATTGAAATTGTTCGTTACAAGAACACAAAAATCCTTCAAGATTTGCAATTATGTTGACCAATTTATCGGGAAAAAACTAAAACGCCAACGTAGGTGAACTTGGGACAAAGTAGTTGGGGCGGTTGATGACTTGGAGGGCGTTTTCACACTTGGATGTCACATTTGTAAAAAAAAAAAGCGTACAATATGTAAAATATTTTCCATTACTGCATCATTAACACTATATAATAATTATGGAAAATGTTTAAATATATTTAAAACGGAATATTTTCAAAATAATTGGAATCTTTTCTACATATTTTATATTATTTTGGAATAGTTTGAAATATTCCAAATATATATTTGAATTCTCTAAAAACAATTTGCAATGTAAAAGTTAATAACGATCACAAACACCGACTCAACGAGTCACCAACAAGTCACTTCATCTAAACGTAAATCTTTGAGAATCAATCATTGTTGTTGTATTTAGTTTTAGAACACCATTTTTTGTGAGCACCTAGACATAGTACATCTTTGTATGCTCCTAAACTTTCAAATGCTAATCATGGTTTTTAAATTTATTAGAAAGCTTGCAATGAACGACCTGTTGATTTTGTTCAAAATTTTAAGAAATCAACTTACGATCAAATCTTATAATCATGTAATATATACGGTAGATTGTTCTGAAAATTGATGTACATTCTCATGACTAAGTCCTCTTTGAGTTTCAACGGTGAAATTTTCTACATGAATACCAATCAAGAGATACAATTGCCTTTTTGAAAGCATCACAAGAAAGTGATAAAATTTTAGGAATGAGCATGGTCCTTTAGGGGTTAATGGAACATTTTAGGTGAAATTATTCTTTCTCAAAATGCAGAGAACTCCAAAAGGCTTTTAAAACTTGAGATGCTATTGCTACATGTTGAATGAATGCAAATGATCAAATGAAATATCATCTACATCACTCCAACAAAGATTGTTTCCAAGTACATGAAATTTCATCCACATTTTACATATTTCATCAATAATCAAACATTTAAGTGCAAATCGCTTTTTTAAAGCACTTGGTCAAATTTTCCTTTAGTGGAACATGGCATTTTATTGCAAAGTTTCCTGCGCGGCGATTCTGATTTTTTTAATAATAATACCCGTAATTCCCTCTGTACTAGCATAAATCCCGTTGAACACACATGGGCGAAGCAAGGATTCAAACCCATAATCACATAAATGTACAAACTTCACTTCAAATCACAAATCCAATTATGGTTTGTTGTTTTGTTGTGCTTCACGATGGGTGATCACTGTTTGCGTGGAAAAGCTCTAAATCCCCACAAACGTTAATGTAAAAGGACAAAATGTGCTCCCGACTTTGAACGTGTAGGGACACACCTTAAGAAATAAACCCCTTTTCCAAGGGTTTGAATTTCCCAAGGGAATCCCTCTAAATCAAAAATGGGCCATAGGCACAATTTTAACAAAGAAAATTGCCAAAAAAAACCCTAGAGAACCCAAAATAAAAATTCCAAGAAATGGTGTCTACGAATGAACAATGTTTGCATTAACGTTCGGGGATTTAGAGTCGGGGGTTTGTGTGGACGTTGGGGAAAACCCTTCGGGCTTTAAGGTCGAGGCACCTAAAGCCGACCAGGTACCAAAAACCGATCAGGCCTAATTTCTAGATTTTGAAAGGGAAGATGTACCTCATTTGTACATTAGAGCATGTGATCGGTTTTGGGTTCTGAAGTACTTTTCACTTTGAAAAATTGTACAAATTTTAATATTGGGAAATAATTCATGGAAAAATTTGCATTCTCCGCGAAAACTAACTTCCAACCCAGGAAAAATATCACCCTATTAATGGCTGGTCCAAAAATAGTGTAGATAGCTTAAGTGATCAGTTTTAGGTGCCTCGACCTTATTCCCGCAACGCCCGTGCAAAGGGTGATTGAAAGAATCACGAGCAACGGCGCTGCTGACACGCAAGCGGCCACATGTACAACGGTAGTCCACCTAGGCCAAGACGTTCCCGTGAAGTGTGCGCATGACGTTCTCACGAAGGGGAACTTCGTCTCTCTCCTCTCGCCAGGGAGCTCCAGTTCCAGACCCTAATTCCTAATGTTTCCTCTGTTGCTTCCGATCCACTACCCTTCTCGACAGTGAGCGAGCCTCGCCGGGCGCCCCCACTTGTCAGTCCGTAATTCATTTCTATCTGTTCGTTCGTGTGCCCCTTCGTCTCTCTCCCAGGTCAGGTATGGCATGTTGTTTCCTGCCTCTGTCTCTCTTTTTTCGCGCGCCTCTGGTGCACCGGATTGCGGTCCAGGGAATTTGCGAGCGCTTGTTTGTTGTGTCAGCCACGACGGGCTTTGGCTCTGGATCTCGCGACTCTGTCGCCGGGCTTCGTGACTCTGCGTTGATTCCGACTGTTTTTCCCATGGTGTGGTTGCTAGGGTTTGAGGTTTTACGCATCTGAATTGCGCAGCGCTGTTTCTTTTCCCGATTGTTCAGATTTTGATTTTCTTTCTTGGCGGAGCGCGTGGTCTGGCATGGTCTGGGCTAGAGTACGAGATTTTCTGGTCCTTTTTGCGCTTTTGTCGCTGTGCGTTCTGGTTGTCATTGCTTAGTTTATTATTCCGAGGCCAGTTTCTGCTTGCTTGATCCCTTTTGAATCACTCTAGACTTTCTAGTGTTGCGAAATGTTGGCTAGTGCATGCTTTTAATTCTATGCTTCTAGCAGGTTCAGAGGGAATTCGATAGGGTTGCGTTTTGTCGATTTGGACTCTCTGGAGGTCTCGGGTGGATGAGCTGATTGATAATAACTTCATCTCAAATGAGGGAGTTGATACTATTTGCATTACTTAAAGCATTTAAACATCTGTAGGAGTGTGTATAGAGCTTTGGAGAATTTTTTGGGTACAAGAGCCAATCTGTTGAGTTCATATTTTTCCCACTCTATATGAATTTCTTTTGCAATTTTAACGTGGGAGGTAAAAGAGATCAGCAGAGGTGACGGGTTTAGGTCCCTCACGGTTTTGGTATCCTCCACCTTCACGACATCGTCTACTGTGTGGTGCAGGATGAAGTCTGAGACCGGGGTTTGAGCTCTTCAGTGTATTACCAAGCCTTGTTGGTGAGTTGGATCTTCAGCAATAAATAGAGGACCGGAGTTGGCGGTACAAATTTGTTTACTCTGGAGGGGGGTAATTTGTCCGATATGTCACAGCCCGCCGCGACGGTGCCGGCAACGTCGGTGCCTGGATCGCCGTCCAGTGCACCTCCACCATCCCCTGCATCAGCTGCCTCCCCGGTTTTGGGGGAAGCCGTCATCCCATTGGTGAACAAGCTTCAAGACATATTCTCGCAGCTCGGTAGCGCTTCCACTATCGATTTACCGCAGGTGAGTATACTCATTTCTTCTTTGTTTCTAATAATTGCAATCAAATTCGACGGAATTAGCTAGACGTGGCCTTGGGTGAAGTCATGAAGTATGTTGCAATGATTCTGGTTTTGCAGCTACTAATTGAAACTATGGTTTTCCGAGACGGTCTGCAAAGCTTTACAGTGACTTCATGGGCATTCCTCAAGCGTTTAAAGTCGGACGTGATCCAGTATCTCTTGCACATGCAACCTTTGTAAAGCTGTTAAAGCCTTTGTTTTATTTCTGCACTGGGAACTCTACCAATCTACCAAGTCTGTGTCTTGATCGAATTAGGACTCCAAAGATGTTCGGGAATGCAAAGTGTCTAGTTCCTCGATTTCTAGTTGCTATAGGACCCAAGGTGGAGTTCAGAGATCTATGTTTGAAAGTTCAGATCGACTTTTCAGATACTTGTAGAATTTGCGAATATGAGTATATTTGCGAATGAGTTCTCTCGGCATATAATTTTCATCGTATTCTATATTTAATCATCTCAAGAAAGTTGCAATTTGCAGGTAGCAGTGGTTGGGAGCCAAAGCAGTGGAAAATCCAGCGTCTTGGAGGCTCTTGTAGGGCGTGACTTCTTGCCAAGAGGTTCAGATATATGTACTCGACGGCCTCTAGTGCTACAGCTGGTGCAGACCTCACGAAGGCCTGAGGATCGAACTGAATTGGTAGAATGGGGCGAATTTCTACACATCCCAGGTCGGCGCTTTACGGATTTTGCAGCAATCCGTAAAGAGATTCAGGTGAAGTTGGAATATGTCATTTTCCACATTGTAGGGGCTTGGTATGCATATAGGACCACCTAATTTATGCCGTTATTGATTTGGATGCCAAAATCAAACGAAATGTTACGTACAGTCTTGTTGTTCAATAAAAGGTTTTCTACCATTTGGGTTACAGGCTGAGACTGACAGGGAGCTTGGAACGAACAAGGGAATTTCTGAAAAGCAAATTCGGCTGAAGATTTTTTCTCCCAACGTTTTGAACATTACGCTTGTGGATCTACCTGGGATTACCAAGGTGCCTGTTGGCGATCAACCCAATGACATTGAAGCCCGTGTGCGGACTATGATTTTGTCCTATATAAAGCATGAAACTTGCATCATTCTGGCAGTCTCCCCAGCAAATGCAGACTTAGCAAATTCCGATGCTTTGCAAATGGCACGCATTGCCGATCCCGATGGTTCGTTTGCTGTCACCTATTTCTTCTTTAAGATAAATTCTTCTACTGTTAAGAACAATTATGTCTCGGAGTGTGACTATGAGCGCTAAGAATATCGAATGGAGCGAGGACTTGGCAAGAAAATCGATGTTGATTCATATATCTTATATTCTTCTATTGTTGGAAGAAACACATTAGTTTCAGGGTACTACCTCAGATTACATAGGCATGCTTGAAAGGTTAGCTGTAGGCAATTTGTCACTAATATGAACTGTACGATTCTCACTTGCAGGATCTCGAACCATTGGGGTGATCACAAAAGTATGTTGTCTTTGCTCTCTCCCTTTACTTATTCGGTGACAATTGTGTTGCCTTATTGCATTTCTAGTGTATTCGTTGATTTGAAATAGCTCGTTTATTTGATTCTCATTATTATTAAGGTGCATCTTCCATCGAATTACAATGTATTGCTTGCTTTTGTTACAAAAGCAAGCAATAACATCAATGCAGTATCAATATGTCCTCAAGTTCAAATGCTCATATTGGTTGTTTCTATTGTGTAGTTGGATATAATGGACAGAGGAACAGACGCACGAAATTTTCTTCTAGGAAATGTGATTCCATTACGACTTGGCTACATTGGAGTTGTTAACAGGAGTCAAGAGGTACTTCTACTTGCTTGTTGGTTGGAGAATTCTAGTGGATAATGTACTGTATGCCATTTAAAATCTCTAAATTCTAAATCTAACCCTAAAAATCATTCTAAATGCCAATTTTAAGCAAAGATTCAGAGCCGTGGTCTACATTGGGAGATCAACGTTGCAATATTGGAGCATTTTGTCCGATGGTCGGTGAGAATGACATTCAATTAGTTGAAACTATTTGAGCTTATATGTTTCTTATTGCTATCTTTTTATAGGATATCATTGCAAACAAGTCCATTCGAGATGCTCTGGTTTATGAAGAGGGCTTTTTCAGAAGTAAACCTGTAAGTGGACATTGACTCGTTTGTCTTGCAACCACTCGGAGTGTTCACTGGTGCGAGTGAATGAAGTGTTTGATATCTGTTTAGTGCATAGTAGTCTATCTCGCTATTGCGGATTTCAAGAAATTTCATGATCTTCAGTGAGTGTGTTTTCATTTGTTTGCTGTGTTAAGATATTTTTCTGGTTTTGTTCTCTTCTAGGTGTATACGTTTGTCTGCCTGCCACTTCGATCTGAGATTCAATTACGTCTGGGGAATCTATTTATACTTTTACATTGGTTTAGGTAGCTTATGTATATGCACTGGACCGAAGGACAGTGTGCCCTGCAGAGTTGTTGCAAATTCATGCTCGTTGAGTATCTGATACATGGGTTGTTCACAGGTATACCATAATTTGGCTGACAGGTGTGGGGTTCCTCAACTGGCAATAAGACTGAATACGGTACTAGCTTGTTGCTTTATTGTGTTTAGATATACTTGTTTGTTGTATATTCTATGGTATAATCTGATGCTGTTGCCCGTCTGGTCACTCTCAAGCACAAGGATTTAGCTAATTATAGCTCTTTGTCTCAGAAGGAGCGTCTACGATTTTGGTCTGAAATAGTGGACGAGACCTTGTATAGCTTCCCTTTCCGTGGTCTTATTTTTAGTTGTCAAAAGCACATGTATTTGTGTATGCGATTGCGCTCATATTCTTGTTTCTACCATTATCGAATTTTTTGTATCAAAATCCACAATTCTTCTGAGTTTGAGTCTAATTGTTTGCTTTTGTAATGACGGAGTCCATTGATTGCTTTTTTCTCATTAGATGCGCGCTTGAAGCTTTTAATTTTCTGCTGTGATTAACAGATTTTGGTGCAACATATTAAGTCGATACTCCCAGATTTGAAAGCCCGCATCAGTACTCAAATGATCACTCTCCAGAAAGAGCTTGCCAGTTATGGGGAACTCACTGAATCCAAGGTATATTTGAAATTGATCTGAACGGCCCTCACCTTTTGATAATGAATCAATGTTCTGTAGTTATGCTTAAGTGCAGGTAGGTGCTGTTCAAATTTATAACATAATCTTTCTTCTGGTTCCTTTTAAGTGGTAAGATATTAGCTGGGTTCTCTTAACGTTGGTAGGTGTTTTAGATGGTAGTGCGCAAGGGGGGATATGTACCAAAAGCTTATAGCTTTTGCTAGTTGGTGAATTTATTATCTATATTGGAACCTTTGGGTCCTTCACAACGATAAATGCTTTGTGAGACGCATAATTAATTCCGAATTTGAAGAATACAATGTTTAGACTCCAGATTATTCTTTTTGTTTTAGTTTTTTTAATTTGAAGAGTGATTCGAAGTTCTATTTGAACCTGTACGTGCCTATTTGGCCAAAAGGGGCCACTTCCATACTTCCATAATGATACTTATAATTCTTCAAATGAATCACTTTGGTATAGATCTTTTAAGAAGTTGCTATTATCTACCATGTAACTTCAAAGTTGACTTTCTATTGTCAATTCAGGAACTTAGGGTTAAATTTTACATGGAAATATCTGGATCGATTGCCTTGTTTTTTGCTTCAAATAACATATGTAGCAGTGCTGTTAATAGGTTGGTGTTGTATTTTTGTTGAATCTTACGTTAATCCCTTGAAATAGTGTGTTTGGCTTCAATACCGGTATTCTCGTATTTGTTCATTCATGTGCGTCTGGATAATTTCAACTCTAGAGTGGAGGCTGATTAGGAAGATGTTGTGTGGATGTTGTCACAGTCAGGACAAGGAGCATTGCTGCTGAACATTCTTACGAAGTACTCTCATGGTATTTCCTTTTATCTGTTTATGTATTACCCGGCACTTGTAATCCTTCCTTGAAAGACCCAGATAAATATGATGTCATTGTGAATTACTCTTCCAAAGGATATTTTTGAAGACCATGATAAATTAAATGGAGATCACCTCTTTTTTCCATGCAAATATTTCTGTTGGCCTGTGCCTCCTCTATGAATGTTGAGCCGTCAACTCATCTTTGTCGAACGTTTTTGTTCCAGGCTTTCAATCTGTTGTAGATGGAAAGAACGAAGAGATGTCCACTACAGAGCTTGCTGGGGGAGCCCGCATCCATTATATTTTTCAAGCTATTTTTGTGAGAAGTTTGGAGGTAATTTTTATTCCCAAAGAATGTTGATTCAGTTGAAGTAGTCTGGACTATTTGCTAAATACTTAGATGATCTAATGTGGCCACTTTTGTTAATATTTTCGTTATACTTCTACTTAGAAAATATGATTTTTTTTCAACGTGTTATATTAGTCTTTGATGTTCTTAATATCAGATGATAAATGGTTTCAGAATGGGATGCACAAGAGCCTAAGATCTCGTTGCAAATGTCCATAGGCATTTATTCTAGACGACCTTGACATTCGAGAATTCAACATTACCTTGTCGTGTCCTACATGCGTTTCACTAAAAGTACACTTGGCTTATAGCCTCTTACGTGAGTTTCTTGTGCATGGGTTTTATTATTGTTGTCAAATCGGCCATTATTTCTGTTGTTTGCACTGACCACGGCTTGAATCCTTGTCAACGCAGGAGGTAGATCCATGTGATGATTTGAACGACGATGATATACGAACAGCTATTCAAAATGCTACGGGACCCAAAAATGTACTTTTCGTACCTGAGGTATGACTAGTTTCACACAAAATTAAACCTTGAATTGTGTAATTATAGTACAGTCGGGTACAAGATGATTACAAATTCCGAATCCAGCTGAGATTTGTGGGAACTTTGGAAGGTTCGTGTATGCTAAAAAATGAACGGAATTTCAAATTGTAATTTGCATTGGAATCACATTTAAGTCTACTTTATCATCATTACATATAGACATATGTAATTGAAAATCATACAAACTTTTTGATGTTTTCTACATGCTATCTACCATTTAGTGCCGCCACCATTTGTGAAAATAATAACTTGTATTTAATGGTAAATATTAAAAATGAACCTTCACAATTGCTTTGGAGATACTTGATCCCACACCTCTTGAACTACTTGTATGATTTCTTACTTGTTCTTTACCTTAATGCAAAAAAATCTTTGACTATTTTCCACAGGTTCACTATGAAATGATAGATAATGTATAAAAGAAATCCAAATTGTTGTATTATTTTAAATAATTCTTGTTTCACTTATTATGAAGTTGAAGCATGCTTCATTACAATTCCAATGCAATTTTTGGTTTCAAAATCGGTTCATTTGAGAGCATGCTAGAGCTTCCTAAAAATTGTTGAACCTTCTAATGAAACTGATCAAAAAATTCGTATTCATTTTGTACCCAACTGTACAACTCATAAACATTTAATTCGAATAATAATGATTTGTGAATGTATTATACAATCTTTAAAGAAATTTCCTTTGAGTAAATGCATATTTTCTCAGCTCATAGTTTGTTAAGGATGCCTTTCATGAGCAAACAAAGTAACTCTTAAGGATTCATCATGTCTCTAGATTACACTTTCTGCTTTTGTTGAGTTATGCTCACAGTAGTATGTCCATGTTTGTAGTAAGGAAGCTGGTGCCTCAATCATTGTGCTTTTGCCTTTCCAGGTGCCATTTGAGTTGCTAGTTCGTCGGCAGATTGCTCGATTATTGGAGCCCAGTCTACAGTGCGCTCGCTTCATTTATGATGAGCTTGTGAAGGTATTCATATGCAGACTTTCCTGGTTTTAATTCAAAGTTTTGAAGCATATTTATTATGGTAGTAGTTGCAGCATCTTTTGTATTATATGAACTGCAACCGATTGCTAGACGTTTTATCTTTGGTTTCCATCGCAATGTAAACTGGCATATTTGGTTACTTGGACAGACCTACTTTGTCCTGTATGTGTTTAGTGCTTGTGTTTCATGATGAGATCCTTCCTTTTTCATAGGGATATTCATTTGGTGTTGTGGTTATTGCAATATCCAGATTTCACACAGGTGTGAAACTCATGAGCTGCAGCGGTTCCCACAATTACGAAGACGTATTGAGGAAGTGGTAGCAAGTTTCCTGCGTGAAGGTTTATCTCCTGCAGAGACCATGATTGGTCATCTTATTGAAATGGAGGTAGTTGGAACTCCGTTACTGAACTTTCATTGTGGCTGTTGCTGGGATTGCTCAGTCGATTGCTAACTATCTGGTTGTGGTACAAAACTATGATGTTTCTTTGAGTAGTCAAAGATGTAATGTTTCTTTGTGATCTTTCAAGAGGTGTTGAGTTATGCAGAACTGTCTATTCTTCTATATAGCGATAGATGTTAGGAGGAATTTAGTTGAAACTCGACAATATTTCTGAGGCGTCATGAACTTGTCTGATCATATGCTTGCCTTATGGGTGGCTGGTCTATGTGGCAGATGGATTACATCAACACGTCACATCCTGGTTTTATAGGTGGCAGCAAGGCTGTGGAGATTGCATTTAATCAGCAACGGGGTGCGAAGGCATTGGCTTCCAAGGTTACTGTTCATCTATCTTTCCAATCTTATTTTGTTTCAAATTCACATTTGATTGGATGCATTGTAGTGGAAAACGTTATCTTTAGATTCACCGATGAAGCCTACTTCAGTTAACTAGAAACTGAAAAGGTGGTTCTATTGTGTACATGCCTTGACCTTGTCATGTATAGGATATGCATGATTCAGAGCGTCCCCCTTCCTTGCCGGAGAAGCAAGCAAAGGCACGTGCAATTTTGGCTCGAACCAATGCCGCATCACTTGCCTCTCATGAGCAGGTATGTTTCTGGCGAGCTCTATTATTCTTGAAGCTAACTGAAATTTTCTTGTTGTAGAATATAAAAGTGTTGGGAGCATGATGCTCATTGTTTTTGATGTACAGGTTGCACCAAAGCCTTCGGCCATGCCACAGGAGAAGGCTAGTTTTCCCAGTGAGTTTCTAATCCATTTTGTGCCACTTGTCTATGTGTTGGTAACCATATTGAAGAACCTTTCTGAAAGTGCAAACTGCGAAGTTGCAAGTGTGAATTTGATGTCGATATAATAGTCTAATGTATATTTTTTCATATGTGCAGGCAGTTCTGGATCTGGGAGTACCTGGGGTATATCTTCCATATTTTCCAGCAGTGAAACTCGACAGCCGGTGAATGGCAGCAGTAAGGAGCATGTGCCCGTTCGCAGCTATGCTGAACCTGCACAAGGACCATTAGAGTCTTCTTTTTCAAGCATTCAGTTGCGGGAGGTGGGCATCTTTACCTTTTGTGGACTCATTAAGTTCATGTAGTCTTCATAGTTAAGTTGAAACTCTAACTGAGGTTGGTAATTCATGGCTTAGCTAGGAATAATGGGAAACATTGTTGCTGAACACTTCTATTGTATTATATGATGTTTAGTTGTAGATTTTTGACTGCCCACGGTTTTGAATGCCCAACAGCCACCAGCTACTCTTAGAGCGCATGACACTCAAGGCGAGCAGGAGACTGTGGAAATTGCTGTGACTCGACTGCTATTAAAGTCGTACTATGACATTGTGCGGAAGAATATACAAGACTTAGTGCCAAAAGCGATCATGCATTTCTTGGTTTGTCATCGTCTCCTGGTGACTTTTAAGCTGATGACCAATGCCACTTTTATTCAACCTGGACATGTGTTCAATTTTATCGATTTATGATGGCATGTCTGGTTGCTGAGCTTCATTTCTCTCTTTTTGCTGCTCATTTTCTTATCTGAGGTCAGCCATATATGTGTGTGGGTTTTTTACATTGTCACAGTTGTGGAACGTTGCATGCTTAGATCTTTCGTTTGCTTGGTAATACAGGTCAATCACGTGAAAAGGGAACTTCATAGCGTATTCATCAGAAAGTTGTACAGGTGATATTGCAGACTGTGTCCCTGCATTCTGGATTTCAATGTCTAGGTGTTTGTGTATATGTTCATCATTTATTGATTTCCCCTGGTATTCAGTGTTAACTGGAATATAAATCACTATCTTATATCAACGCCTGTCTCGACGGTCAGGGAAAATTTGTTCGAGGAGATGCTTCAGGAAAAGGAGGAGATTGCCGTCAAGAGAAAGCGTTGTAAAGAGATTTTACGAGTTTTGCAGCTAGCCGCCTGGGTATGGAATCTTCTTCCTCTTTCCATTGATCTTGCTGGCTACCGTAATCCTGCTCTTTAGGGCGCTGATAATAGAACTGAAGACCTAAAGTCTATAACTTAAAGCTTTCAGGAAGTCGCGTATGTCCAGTCGCCTTGTTTTTTATTTGCCTGTTGTTTGCGTTGTCTACGGTGTAGCTTACTCTTACTGCAAGAGACGTCCTTGCTGTGCACCCAGGAACCTTTTTTACTGTATCTCAGGCTGCTGGGATTATAATTTATAAACTGCCCAGCACACTTGATATTTCACTGATAGCAGAGGAAAGCCGTGTGGCTGAGAGACTGTTACCGTTTTGGTTGCAGGAATTGGACACCAGTTTTTATTGACTCTGGGAGTCAATTCAACAATTTTGCTACGGGATAGTGTTTCAAGTAATAAACATAGCTTAGATGACGATTTATCATATTGTTGATGACAATCTCTTGTGAACCGCGCTGTTTGGGCACCTTTGGTTAATCTAACGTAGAAAATCTCCTTGGAGCATACCTTAATCATACAGCCTTTCCAAAGATTGGTGTCTGTACTTTAAAGTCTGAAACAGAAATTTGAAAGGCTGTCTGCAAGCCTACTGCATTATCTGTTCGCTTGTTCTACCTATCTTGAGGTTTTTCTAAATGATCGCGTAGGATTTGTTGTGGGTGATTGGTGTATCCGGATTGATTTGGAACCTAGTCTTTGGGCCCTTCACTTGTCGTGTGACGTGCTTTTTGTCAAGGGTATGAGACATGTTGCAAAATATGAGCTTGGATATTTGTGGATGTGTGGGCAGACCTTGGAAGAACTTCCATTGGAGTTTGAGTCAGCATCACGACCGTCTTCGAGCTTCGATTCCACAGGGCTACCCCCTCCTGCCACAAGAGGTAGTGCTATGACTCCAGCGTTGTACGCACTTATCAATGGGGATTATGCCGGAGCTCAATCAGCCTCGGGCTACTTGGGCGCACCAAGAAATTCTAAGTCCAAGAGGTCCTTCAGCGCTGAACATTCTTCTACAAGTGCAAATGGAGGCATGGCCTGATCCGGAATAATAGCTCTGGCATCTGTGAGGGAGGTCGCTGTTAGTTCTGGATAGTGGGTTCTGTTGGAAACAGTGCTTGTGAAGAAGACTCACAGAGAAGAGTCTTCAGAATTCTAGGTGGGGGTTGCATTTGCTTGAATCAAATCATTGTTCCTTGAGGTGGTTCTACAATTTTTTGGGTAAACTAGGTAGGGGGATTAGAGAAGCACTCTTGATGAACTTGTTAGGATGTTCTCGAAGTGTGATTTTTCTTCAAACCTATTCACGCAGTGTTGAAGGGTGGTGTATATGTAGGTTAAGGTTAGGAAACGGTACGATTGGACGCCGAACTTTTGTATGCTGGTTGGTTTGTTCTGATCTTGCGAGCGTGTGAAATTTGTAGCAAATAATGTTCTACGATGCAGTCACTCACAATTATGGAACATTGATGTCCAACTTTAGGTTTCACCTGCAAATAAGTTACAGTAAAATCCATGGGCCAAACATTCTGAATTTTGAGAGCGTGCACCGTAAAGAGAGGCCTTATAGGAGATCTTTCTCTTTGCTCTTTCCTTCTAGTTGATCTTTACTGTGAAAAGTAAGAGGTATTTTAAGTATTACTACTCAATTTTGGAACTAGATTTGGAATTATCATTCAAGAATTTGTCAATGTTATTCCATAAACCACAATCACTTCAATCTCAAAAGTTACAGCAAAATTCTATGGCAAGATAGTTTCATGCATGTGTGATCTAAATGGGGAAGATTTGTTAAATTTTTATGTCTCATTTCATGTTGCAATGATTCATCAAGAAATTTGAAGATTTTAGTCTGAATGTGCTCTTGGAAAAATAAATTCAAAGTTGAGCAACTAAAAAATCTCCAATAATTGCTACACTCCATAATAGATTTCATTCACCAATTGTCTATATTTTATTTGTAATTGAAGTATAAAATATTTTTGGATTTCAAGTTTCAAATTTTATACAAAGATATATGTGATAGCAATTGCAAATCTAATTGTATGGGTAGAATCTAAAATGTACAACTTTTATTCATAAATCAAGTTCAAATATTCCTCTTGGTTGCATTTTATGATGCATCTTTGCAAAACTGCCGAATTCGAAAAGCGGTGAGGATGATTAAGAGTTAAAGATGCAATCAATATCTTTTTATGCTAGAGCCAATTTTAAATTTAATGGCAATACGATAACGTATATTAACATATATGTCAAATTGTTGGATCTTTATTAATATCATGTATATCAACCTAGGTTGTTTTACTGGAAAAGGTGAAATATTCATAAAAATGCATTCCTTACCACTAAATTATGGAATGTGGACAAATGGGTATATTGTATCTGGAAGGCATAATTATAGAAAGAGATGCTCAAATTTGTAGGAAATTGTTTTTTCTATGGTGAGAAAGACAATCTTAGAGAATGGAGTTATCCGTAAAGTCACCTTGATTTGAAGAATCAAGAAAGAATTTTGCTTTATTATACTCTTATTTGTTTACTCCAAATAGTTAGAAGGTGTGGAAGATCGTGGTGGTTTATCATTATTAAGTGTGTAAGAGGTGTGTAAGAGGTGTGTAAGAGCTTGGTGGTCTTCAAAAGTTTTCAAAAGTTTTTTAGCACCAAGAAAGGAGCTAAAAAACATTTGAAAACTTTTGAAGACCACCAAGCTCTTACACACCTAATAATGATAGACCTTCAAAATTTTCCACATCTTTTAATTATTTAAAGTGAACAAATAAGAGTATAATAAAGCAAAATTCTTTCTTGATTCTTCAAATCCAAGGTAAGTTTACGGATAACTCAAACATTCGCATAATTTCAAAAAGTATTTGCATCAATTTGGTACTTTAATTATATATTCAGCAAGAATTGCTGACCCTATCTTTCGAGTGCGGTATACGGCTGAAGCTGAAGGAATTCAATTAGAATGGATTTGTACATTCAAGCTGGTTTTTGGATTAGTATTTCATATCCTGTGACTTCATTTAATTTTACTTGACTGTGTGACTTTGAAGTAGTATGAGCAACCCAACACAAACACTATAAAAGCATTAGAAATGCACACTTTACCTTTGAACAAACCAGAGACACATAGTTCATACCACCACCCACAACAATTCCACTCATTCAAGTCTCCATAATCGAATGCATCTCGGAAAAAGACATAATCACTAACAAAAATACTATACAAACACAAAACAAAATAACCCACATCTACGAAGCAATCGGCAGACATGTCATTACCATTCCAACCACAAGGTTATAATAGCTATTGCAACAATACAACAAATCTATGTTTGACACACAACCTAGTATCACCTACACAATCATTTGAAACCGAAGTCTGTGTCATGACTCTACCAAAGAAATAAATATACAATCCCCAATAAAGACCCACTAAATGTAGTATAACACACACTACCAACCAACATCCTAGACTCCCTGATAACAACATTTAACATCTCTCACACATATTTCTCATCACTAGTACCATAAAATTCTCAATATTTTACTCCCCTTTCATCAGAGATAATATATTTGGATCACTCGGCACCGCTTTTCAATACAAATGAAAAGGAATTGGCTACGCCCATTCACATAATGAAGAAATGTCACAATAAACAATACATTGGGCACGTTTAGTTGCAATAAACGATTTCAACACTATGACAATATTAACAATACCAGCCATTAATTGGTACCAACACTACCGGAGATGGGTACTTTTATGACTGGGAGAATATGACTGGGGATGACAGGCGATTGCCGGCTGTCACATTCTGCGAGGGCAAAATTGTCGGCGGAAGCCAAATTAGACAATGTGATTGGCAGTCATATTTTGCAGTCATATTTGCTAAGTGTACCGTATAAAGTGGGTGGGAGGGACATATATCTTCGTAGGGAACGAGAAGGAACGAGTGGGAACGTTCCTGGGGAACGCACAGTCATATTTGGACGTCACTTTTTCCTCCTAGTCATATTTTGCAGTCACATTTTTCCCTATAGTCGTTTTTTTTTGGGCTGCCCATAATTATAAACACTGCCCGAGACAGTTTACATGTATATTGACCCTCTCAATCACTGTATAGTATGAGAATTTAGGGTATTAATTTTATAGGAAGAATTTGTGTCCAAAATTAAGTAGTTTATCATTTGTTTAGGGTAATTAGGAATTGGCCATCTGCATTATTTTAATATTTGATTAGTAAATTTTTTATTCACACAATTCCATGGTGGAGCGGTTTAGGGTGGAGGTGGGGGTTTACATTGAGAAGGAATGTGTGGCAGAATTATTACGGGTTTTATAATTGTGTCCGTGCCTATATGTAGTGGTTTAGGGCAACTAAC
This sequence comes from Pohlia nutans, assembly GCA_022496805.1. Taxonomy (NCBI): domain Eukaryota; kingdom Viridiplantae; phylum Streptophyta; class Bryopsida; order Bryales; family Mniaceae; genus Pohlia; species Pohlia nutans. The sequence continues at coordinate 22,462,198 of CM040094.1, forward strand.
GTGAGAAGTGTGAAACTTCTCGGTTTAGGGAGGTTGAAATGAATGTGTGCTGCGTGGCCAAGACTTGAGGGTGCTAATTACACAATTTCATGTGAATATATGTATATATTTATATATAGATATGTCCACCGGGTAGAATGTTCACAACTGTATGTGAATGAACAAAGACTCCGTCAATCCTGCTCTGAGTCGCAATAGTCTAAATCATCTACCGATGTGTCATCTTGTCCGAGGCGTTCTAATGCTTTAGCCACCACCTCCGGAGCTACTTCCACTGCATCGCTTAAAATAGGTGTTTGAGGTATGAGATCCGAATCCAAGCCTGTGGCTTCAAGTCCGGAAAAATCACTTGCTCTCCCCAATGATATGCACCGTACTTCATCCATGAGTTGGTGGTTCGAGAATGTCCGAACTCCTCGTGGTTCTTTGGGCATCACAACCTCCCATCCACGCTTGGCCACATCCGGTGCAAAAAAACCCTGTTCAATGTGGAGCGGGAAGGCAAATGACTATGCAAAGTTTGGGATCAACCTCTGGAAGTTTACGGTAGTGAAACTGTAATCATCGCGCTTCATGGTGGCGCCATCTCCTCTCATGTTTGCAACCACCCAGTTGCAATAGAGGACCACCACTTCATACTGTCCATAGTCCACTGAAATGATTTCCTCCACCCACACACGTACTCCAACTTCGCAGCTCGGAGGTTTGTATCCTTGCTACCCGCGCGACAAAGTTGTCGAAAGGTTGCGGCTACCCCCGAGTCCGCGGTTATCAAATGCGTCTCTGCACTCCGCACACGGAGGTGGTTCCCATATGCATACATGGATCAATACGTCTTAGCTACTTGTGATGGAGGTAGCATCAAGGCCCTCACGTCTTGGAGGACCTCCTCGTCCCCATCTTGTATAGCCCGTATCATAGCCTTTGGAAACCATACGTGGAAGTCTTCGTCGCACATCTCCGAAGGGTACACTACCCTAGCCTTGCGCTTCTTGCGCCTATACTCGTGACGCTCTGCTTCCCGACGTGCCATGTCATCCTCGTGTTTCCTGTAAGCAAAAGAGTTCAATATGGTCACTTTCATCTTCACATAATATTCGGGGTTTAGGACGTAGTATATAGCCCAGATTGGCTGCTCGTGGCAACCACTGCATTACCGGGTGCAGATCTAGTGGTCTCACTGGAGGCAGTCACTAACATATCTGGGGGCAGTCACTTATATCACGAGGCCCCGTTTCAAAAGACATTGCCTCCAGTCACGGATATCATTGCCATCGCTGAGGGTAGTCACACTGTGTACAAATTTTTAAACATTTTTAAACATTTTTTAAATAACATATTTTTTATTTTAACATTTCATTTTGTAAAACATTTGTATTTAAAAAAAAATCCAATAAAACATTATTTTTTAGCCCAAACACCGAAACAACTCCTTAGAGGATCAATCATACACAACTAATGATTGCCCTACTCAATCATACACAACTAATGATTGCCCTGCTCAATCATTCACAACTTCTAAATAATGCTCAACATCCAGTTTGAAGAAATATACGTACCAAGTAGGTACATGGGAGAGCTCATCTAGAATATCCGCAAAGTACATCTAGTGCTAAGTGCTGTCGACTTCATTCCCCTGTCTTGCAATGGAGCTTACTTATTGCACATAATTTAACTTACTTCCTACCGTGTGATGTGAACTCACCTCCTACAATCTTCCAATGGTGCCGCGTTGATCACCACGAACTCGTGAATCCATCCTCGAAGGTTTGGTGACAGATAGCGATTGCGCTCGTTGCCTTCGAGGATCTCGTCGTACATCGCTGGGTCTTCTTTATCGTTCCACACTCTTCGAGTAGTAGTCGTATACTCTTGCATATACTCGGTGTAGAACCCCAATGCCTCAACTATAGCATAGCCGCTGGCTATGCTACCTTCTAGTTTATCTCGATTTCGAACGTAGGCTTTGAGTGTCTTCAAATATCTCTCAATAGGGTACATCCATCGTGTATGGACGGGACCACAGATTTCCACTTCCTCTACGAGGTGCAACACCAAGTGGCTCATAATGTTGAAGAATGACGGTGGGAACTCCTTCTCCAACATGCATAATGCGATGACCGCTTCGCTCCTCATATCTTCTATAGCCTTCGGATCTATGGTCTTCGCACATATCCTCCGGAATACTCGGCTCAACATTATTATTGCCGTCTGAACTTCCTTTGCCAATGTAGTGCGTACACACAGCAGCAGCACCTGCTGGAGGAGGACATGGTAGTCATGTGATTTAAGCCCTTTGATTTGCCCATCTGTGTTCACACGCTTCTTCAGCTGCCCGACGTATTTAGATGGGGTTCGCAAGGAACGCAATTGGTCCACAAAGACCTTACGCTCTTCTTTCGTAAGAACGTATGATGACCGAGGTAACATGACGCTGCCGTGTTTTTTTCCGCGTACGGGCCATAGATGTTTCCGTATACCCGCTTCCTTCATATCGAGACGAACTCCTAGTGTGTCCTTCTCTCCGAATATGGTCTTCATAATATTTTCGGCAATGTTTTTTTCACAATGCATGATATCCAACGTGTGTCGGATGAGAAGATCCTGTATAGTTACTCCACAGAGTCACTGTACTGGTATATCTCGACGATCTAGCGGAAGAGGGCTGCGTGAGACTAACTTGGTGACGGTTGTAGTTGTCGCGAAGTTCATGATCATGGAGGCTACTCCATTGATATGAACAAGCCGAATCGGCCAAGCCCGCAACGAGTACCTCCACTCGCGAGGGATGTCTACCTCAGAGTGACTCCGGACTATGTGAATAGCAACGTGAGTGTCTCCAAGTGGTCCATTCGCATCGAGGACAAGATCTGAGCTGACGGCTATGACAAGTTCCGTCCTCAACATGCAAGCCGTCGTCATTGAACAGAGCTACAAACTGAGTATTCCACTGACGTCGAGGAATACCTTCACAATCTGGAACCTCGACGTCGAGTGTGTGCTGTGCCTCAGTTTCGTCGTCCGAGGAGTCGATTCCAGCAATGGACATGCGAGCAGGGTCCATGGCACGAGTACAGGACCGGAAGATACCTGAAAGATTGCAAGCCCGAAAGTTAGAGGATAGAACAATGGAGATGGCTCTCCATATGCTTGAATAGCTCGAGGCGAGCTAAAACACAAGAGGGATTCGGAAGATGTACATACGGAACCGGAGGGATTCGAAAGCAAAAGGGTGGATACTTTTGCAGCCCCGAGCGGAAGGCTATAGTCAATCATCGGATTTTGTTCATGTCAAATCGACCTCATTTGTCTTGACCATGCCTCAATGTAGGTCCGGAAGACCTAAATTGTATCGAACCAGAGCTGTATAGATTCGATCATCATTTCAACTTAGGTCGGATCGAGCTAACTTGATGTGAAGGTTTTCCTCATCCATCCGGTTATACGATGAACGAACGAGGAGAGGTACCTTAGTTGAGGTCGACACGAGCTGAGTTGAAATTTGCAGTGAGAGATATGAGTTACCACTGGGTTTTCAACAGAAGATAACTATCAGGGGTAGTTTAGGTCGAGCCGACTTCAAATGTGGATACAACAAACCCATACGGAAGGGTATCGCTCATACGAGATTTAAGTTTCCTCTCAATTTAGGTCGCCTCGAGCTAAATGGAGGAGAACAGATGGCACGGGATACAATATAGAATGTTTACAGAAAGGAAGGGCTCGATATATTTTAGATCGGTTCGACCTGAAATCGGATTATTACATTTTGTGCCATCTACGGAGTTCAGCTCGACTCGACCTGAATACACCACAAGAATCCAGGAGTTCATGTCTGCAATATTCGATTGATTTAGGTCAAGTCGATCTAAACTCGACGATAAATCTCGCACCAGTACCAGGCTACAATATGGTAAAGTAGGTGAAGTTTAGGTCGAGTCGACCTAAACTGGAGGATCATTCTAGCTCCAGTACAAGGCTAGATGTAGGTAACGTTGGTGCCAATTAGGTCGACTCGACCTAAATTGGTAGATGGCTCTCCCTCGCTTACAAGGCGAGATAATCAAGTCGAGTCGATCTAATATGTCCCGTAATTTACGACGACAATATCGGGAAGCAACGGCATGTACATTCTGCATTTCGAATCGAAGCAACAACAACTGCACTGTGGATTGCAAATGAAAGCTACTCCAAATACAATTGTGGGAAAGAAGGCGCCGTCCGAATGATTACAATAACATAACAGTCTGACGTGCAACTGAAAATGAAACCTATCTAAATCGTGCGCGCTAACCCTAGAAATTGAAGTTTTGGATACGTAGTGATCCCTTACCGGAATATGTCGTGGATACAGCGCCTCTTGACACGATTCTATAGCCTCAGCCCGCAACTACACGCACTCTCCGTAAAAGCCTAAGCAAAAGAAAATCCTCCCTTCAACGATGAGAGAGTACAAGAACCGGTGTGGTGGAGTGCGCGAATGGAGGAGCATGAGCACGCAATGAAACAAGAAAAAGAATATTTCAGTCGCACTTCAAGATTTATAGACAATATAGCGGGAACGGTGTGGCGGGAAGAGGAAGGGAGAATTTGAACCGTCGTTTCTCATCCACTAAAAAATCGCATCGTCCACGAAGTTCGGTGCATTTTACAACTGTGGAGGAAGAAAGCTTACTGAAAATATTCGCGACAATAATAGATTTCTATACAGTACTTGTATACTTCATTCAAATATAGATTCCATACCTATGTAACAAGAACATTGGAAATGGAAAATTCTTTTAAATTAAAAAATAAATAAAATGAAAATTGAAATTTTTTTTTAATAAAAAATAAAAAAATTACGGCATAAAGAAAAAGAGCGGAAAATTCTACAGTGAGACATTGCTCTATATGAAATTGTAGATCATAAAAATAATATTATTCAAAATGCACTTTGTTGGTTTTGTCGAAAGTACAAACGTAGTTGACAATAAAATAACCACCTCGGGTAGGAACCTTCTTGTTAATTTCATATACAGTTTTAGGGTATTTAATCAAGTGCTACGAAGTGATTTTGCATATTCTAGTATTCATAATTTAGTTATGGTATATTCTAAGAATATCCCTAGAATATTCTCTAAGTTATTTTAAAATACCCTATATTACTTCTATAAATTTATAATATTTATCAGAAATGAAAAAAGGACACCCAAGATTTGTTCTCATATAGTTATCAAAATTCTTGACATTCAATCCCCCGAGGTAACCAGTGAACATATCGGTAAACATTATCAGATACTTCTATTTATGACTAAGATTAATTTTGAATAATTATAAAAATGGAAGTTCACCATTTTGACTTCTAGATTCCATCCGTACGGTAGGATTTACTAATTTTATCACCGATATTTAATGGTAAATTTTGAAAGTTAAAATAAAAAATTCAGTCTACATTTGATCATTACAAAATTTTAATGACTCCGTTGAGTAGGACTTTTTAAGAATAATTGTAAAGTAGATATTTCAAAACATGGTCACTTGTAACGATTGTCGTGTTTGAAAAATCTATGACATCATTTTTGCAAGTTCAGCATTGCACTACTATCAATCGAACTCTCAGACACTGGCATAGAGAAGGACTTTAATTACTGAACATTATTTTCATTTGAGATAAAAATTATAAATTTGCAAAAGTAATATAGGGTGTGATAAAACCAATTTACTTAGGAATATAACTAGAATTTATGTGGAATATACGTAGAATATACCCTAAACATACTACAGATAGTAGCATATTCCAATTGTTTCCTATAGCCCCCAAGGCCTTATTCGTTAAAATGAGACAAGTTGTAGTCTCATTTTAATCTCGTCTATATTTAGATGAGAGGAAGGGTTCATTAAATTGAGACATTTCAATAAATTGAGACTTTTAAATGCCAAAATACATTTGAAATTACTATTTTGCGACTTTAGATCATAAAATGGGTTCATTAAATTGAGACATTTCAATAAATTGAGACTTTTAAATGCCAAAACACATTTGAAATTACTATTTTTAGATTCATGGAGTAGGATGCCACAACAATGAACCTTTGAAATATTCCATCTCATTCGAACCTCCATAAAACACAAATTCAAAGTAATAAATACCATTGCCATACAATATGCCGGATGTATCCTTCTACATAAAAGACGTATAGAAAATAATCAGACAATACCAACAGACGTAGTACATTAAAAGAGGGGGGGTAGTGGTGAAAACCACTGCTAGCCACTCTTTCAAATCACTAGCTTAGCTTGTCTCAGGGGATAGGTGGGGCCGGTTGGTTGGTACAACTTTCCTGCCATAATAACTCACTAGCAGCACCAAGCCATGTGTATCACGCCACTGCTCAAACGAGCCCAATAGGTTTCGAACCCGGACCACATAACTGTGATACAACGCTCTTCACCAACCAACCAAAGAACTCATGACTTGGCGATAAAAACGTTCACTAAACATACCTTTATACAAAAAAGAATACATCCATCATTACTTTGGTACTATTACTGTTACTTTGTTTTGGTTACTATAGTGTCCATCCTCGAAAGGGGAGAGTAGTATTGTTCCAATGTCCCTTTGAATGTCCGGTGGGCATCGGGTCATTGACATTATGAACGGACACTCTATTTGCGCCGGCCCATTTTTTGGGTTGGTGTTTCTATCTAATCAACAATCAATACATTGCCAAATTGTTTCAATAAAATCGATAAAGTATATATATTTAAACACCTGAAAATAAGTAAATGCGAAGTGCATTCATCGCCACACCGTACAAATAAGACATCTTACGTACGTATCAACCATTCATCCATCTCAAAAGTCTTGGCCACACCCTAGAACGAGGACAATTTCTATACCTATGACGTTCTCATCCCTCCGAAATAGATGTGTCATCCCCGGAGTCAACCGTAAAAGCTTCCACAGATGCCTTGATGATGTCAATTTGTGGCTTTGGAATTGCAACCCTCGGATCAGAAGTTCCTACTCGCATTCGTGGCTTCCAAGCAGTCATGATACAGTCCGTGCTAGACCACGTTGGGTTTAGGGCTCGATCTTCGCACCACACATTGCCTTTTTTTGTGTCCCATCCATCATATGTTTCCATATTGATGTGTCGCTCTGAAGCAGACGTCCAATATTGAATTTGGATCATATGCAAATGACCTGGATCCGGACTTGGGTTTGTTATTGCTCTAGCAAGCCAGAATGGCCTTGCGTCACCGTCAGCAGGACGGACTGCAACAAAGTATCCTGCAAACGTATCGCGATTGACACGGAATGAAGCGCGTGGACGATCACGTTTACGTCCAACAAATGGTGCATCCTCAGCATCCTCTTCTTGCAATGTGCCGTCCCTCCACATCCGATCAGACTCGTCATGAGTGATCCTTGAACTCGGCCAAAATCCTTGTTGTAATCTTTCACGTGGCTCCAGTGCAACATCGGGAGCAGTTCTAACACTTTTCCAATAATCTTTTAAAGGATCGTTCTTCCGTCTAAATTCTCCGGAGAGATCATCCTCTGCCATTCCGTTCCAGTGTGCAATAAACCCATTCAAACCTCTCTTAATCTCATCAAGTGAACGCATCTTTTGGGGAACTAGAGGAAGGGGATCACCGCTAGGAACTCTTGGACGCCCGTCTTCAGTTTCAGACCACAAGCGAATTCCGTTGCCATGCTCTGGCAACCAGGTCTTGTCCGTACACAAATTCTTGTACTCCATCAAAGGCCATCCACTAGAATCCATATAGAACTTGAATTGCTGGGATTTGGAATAACCCGATAAGAAGTCGCCGCCTGAGCCTAAATAACCATCAACGAAACTCTTGAAATCAGGAACCTCCTCAATAAAATGTGGAATCACAGGGTGTGCTTCACACTCCATGAAGGATTTCATGAGTCTTGGAACTGACGGATAGTTATTAGTCTTCAACCTCTCACTCCATCGGCCGAACATGGCATCAATGTCTTCGTGCGTGTGTCCGACTATGAGGAAGTTGATGTACACTTCGCGGAAAATGCCTTTGTATATGAGGAGTGAACAAAAGGCAAAGACCCATCTATTCTTATTGTCTCCTGAAGCATTATCCAACTGCAACACCAGTACTGGGGGCAAAGATTGCGCCGGGACCAAAACCTCTGGTAGGGGAAGAAGGGAGTCCAAGCAAGACTCCGAACCCTGTAGAACCGCCTTGGTTAATGGTGATTGCGTATCCTCCTCCGAGAACAACTTACGAGAGGAATTCCTCGGTGGTTCTTCAAGATCACGCAAAAGCTTTGCAATTGACCCAATAGTATGGTTGGAATTTGTAGAAAAGATGTCAAGGCCATAGTGCGCATATCGAACATCTCCATGTCCGTGAGCGATCATTCCCGTAACAGCTACAGGCATCCTCATGAAAGAGTCAGTAGCTTTGGTCTTGTGCGAAAAGTGTGGGGACGCCGTCTTGGAGTGATCCATTTTATCATGGATGATGGTTAGCATCCTATCAGGGTCATTTTCGGAAAGGGTACGATTGAAATAGTAAAGTTCCCTATGTGCCCTCTGGGCTCTGAGGTGGTTATCTAATGCCAGGTTCCACTTCTCTTGTGCATATGATAGCGGAGTGCACGCGCTCCGCAACTGCTTGTATTTATCACACAAACCACATCGAGAGAAACTATCTCCACGAGCCTTTGGAGCGTATTCTGGAAAAGAAGCACGCCGAATGTTGCTCAAGCCAGTTGAAGAAATTGGCTGCAAATCAAAAGCAGCATTTGCCTCATTGATGTGTTTCAACTGGTCACTCCAACGAAAAGCAGACGGCAAAACCATTGTCGGGACCTTCTCGCCTGACGGGAGCGTTCTGGATTTGTGAGGCATTTTGTCAGCGTCAGAGACTATTAGCGTTCGAAGTGTGGCAGTAGCTTGGACTGTATGTAGCCGCGGCTTCTTCAACCCCACATTCCCATGCACCTCAGTTTGTTTCTCGCATTTGGCCATATCTCTGTACCTATAAAAGGTAGCCTTTGAAATCCCGTGAATGGTCCACCAGGCCGTGGGACAAACTTCCCTACCTTTCAAGGTTATCCACTCCTTGCCAGCGACATCTTTGTGGATCTGCTTATGCACCTCAAGAAGACACTTCTTCCGAGCATATACTCCATCGTTCACGTGTAGTTGAGTGCGAATGACTTGGATCTGCCCGCGCGGAAAGGGCTGCAAGCAATTTCTCTCGCAACATGTGAGAGTGGAGACTGCAGTGATTGCATCGGGACCTAAGAGAGCCTCTCTCTTGGGGGGGCGGCAGTCTCCACTCTTTCACGAAAAGTGTCATAGGATCAAGAGCCTTTCCGACCTCTGCGATCAAGAGCTTTCATGGCCACCCTATACTTATACGTCTGGTCATGGTCATAGAGACTAACGCCATCTAGAATGACCTGTCTTATGTCCCAGGAGAGAATGGACCACATCCATCCGGACGGAACTTCATCCTCGCATAATGACTCCGTAATTTGGACGGCAACTCGATCATCACCAAGAGGCTTATCGTCGTTGTCAAGAACGACAGACGGATCAACGTTCTGGCACAATGCTTTGGCGATGTCGAAACCTTCATTGTTGCGTAGAATGACTGCTTTAAAATACCATTTCGAACGAGGAATCCCGTCGCATACAACGACGTCTGAAGGTAATACAGGCACATGCTTAGCGAATTCAGTAGGTTCATATGCATCAATTCTGCAAAAAGACAACCTTTGTCAGTATAGGTGAGCGAGAACAAGTAGTGCGGAAATGTAACAAGTATGTGTATCTTCAAATTCCACCCGGCGTGATAACCATATCACTTCAGACATTGAAGCACATATCGTCGCGACGACGATACGAGATCACTCGATATGGTATTTAAGTCTCGCCTTGAGATATGATCACCCAACAATAAGAACATGATTGACTTCAGGCTACACTCAGCATCAAAGGGAATCATCTACCCGACGATAACTACGGGTGATACAGAAATTTATTCTTGCTCGAATAGTAACCGTTTGCGAATAATATTTTTCAGGATTTCGAATATAATACTGATGCACTACGAGAGAATGTCGGGTCAATTAGTAGTTTGAATATATAGTCGGACAGCTAAAATTGCAGAAGGGAATCGATGACCCGACGATATGTATGTACATGCATTTATCGATTCCCGTGAATGTACGAAATTATGGCCAGAGGATCAATCAGAGATTGCGGACACTATTGAGTTATTGAAGAGGTTATCGTGGGGTCGACAATTACATTAAATGATCAGCTATCACGCTTACTCTCATAGTTATCGTTGACCCGACGATAACTCAGAGTAAGACGACAAGTCAATGGTAGTAAACAAGTAATCGTGGGATCGACAATAACATCGAATTATTTCTTATCATTCTTGCACTCACAGCTATCGTCGGGTCGACGATTACTCGAAGGGCCCAGCCTGAAGGAAAGTTCCCTCACATTTATCGTCGACCCGACGATATATGAAACTATAGAAATCGACACGTTCACAGTTATAGTCAGGTAGATGATATATGGATTTTAGACATCGACACAGTCACAGTTATCGTCGGGTCGACGATATACATCGCCTTATCGTCGGGGCGACGATATCCTTCCCCTAATCGTCGGGGCGACGATATTCATCCCCTAATCGTCGGGGCGACGATATCCATCCCCTTATCGTCGGGTCGGCGATATCCATCCCCTTATCGTCGGGTCGACGATATCCATCGCTTCATGGTCATCAGCACGTTCAGTTATCAGTTATCGTCGGGTCGACGATATCCATCGCTTCATGGTCATCAGCACGTTCAGTTATCAGTTGTCGTCGGGTCGACGATAACCTCGTGGAAATAAGTTTAGACACTGTGGCCTACGCGAGATCGTCTTACTGACGACAACTTTAGTAAAAAAGAGTGAAAAATTGACCAAAGCGTTGTCGTCGACCCGACGATTCCATCCCCTTCATATTTTGAAATTGTTCCGGAATATCCGGCATAAATATCGGAAACCGGATGAACACTCTAACCAAGTACAACAGTTACTGATCCCGATGACTCAGTGAATTGTATCTGCAATGTTGAACGTCAAATGATGTGAATGCGATAACTGCAAGAAGGGCGCTAGAAACTACAAAGAGGGGTACCCGAAGGATTCCATCTGCTCGTTGCGAAGAAACCAGTGCTGTGTAGAAGTAGGACCAAAAACCTCGGCGGAGAACGAAGCAAGCATACACCGTGCGGATCTCAGATAAGCAGTAGAGAGTCAAGAAGAAACAAACAGCACGAATGTGCACAAAGAGGTGAATGTCGACGTCGAGACCAAGCACATCCTTTACAAAATTTTGGGCGGGATAAGAAATGGTCAAATGGGGCGCGAATTCTCCATTTCAAATTCTTTGGAATCTTTGGCGCGAATGAACATTGAATGCTGACATTCCCTGCCAGCGCTGGACTGCCGATTTCTATGTGTCTTTTTGACAGATTCCTCATCAAAAGATGCGGGTGTAATAAAGCAGGCCGAAAAGGTCTCGTCCGGATATAGTTTAATTCGACAACGGTGTTATTTTCAGCTTTTCGTCACGGGAATTATGCTTGTGGTTGACTTCTGCATGGGATTCCTTATATTATCTTCACTATTAAAAGCCTTAATTTTACAAATTCGTTGTCCTTCTCCTCGTCCATTCGTTAGAGTTAGGACAGAGGGCTTGAAGTTAGGTTTTAGGGGTCAGAATAGGCTTTAATATGAAAACGGGCATTACTATTCTGGAGATATGGTAGGAGTCAATTTTTGGATTTTAGAGTTTAGATTCTTGACTTTAGGGTTTAGCGATTCTTATTGAACATATACATATATTATATTATATAACTCGAATATATGTATTAAAGTGATATATTGTCTTGGTATGCTACATAGGTAAATTAGTGTTAGATACACTAATTTACACAAACATGTTGTAAGTGTTTACTGTTGACCAATTTTTTTACCCTTTATATTAGTGAAGATGACGATTCCAGGTGCACAATTTCATATGTCAAATGAAGTTTGGTTCAATAAACAAAATGTAGTGCACAACTCTATATATTTTAGGTACATTGAAAATTTTAAATGTAACTTTAATAAAATTTATTAAAGTGTTTATTAGATTTAACCTTTGAAAATATGTATAAATTATAAATTTCACTTTTAGTAATTATGATTAGTATTTAGTATGATTTAAATTTTTACTAGGATTGGTTACATTTGTTTTGTCCACTATAAACTTGAGAAGGCAAATTGAATATTGAAATGTAGATTTGTAGTTTCTCGAAAATAATTTCAAAGGCACTTAACTCTAAGACAATGTTAAATTAGTTTACCTTGGAACAATCTCCGGAGTTTAGCTGAACTCTTTATCATTGACAGAATTGAAAGTGGTCTGAAAAATATATTTGATTTAATATTTTAAAATAATATCACTTACACCTATTTTATTTTATTTTAAATGCAGACAATCTATTAGATTTTGGTAGCGACAGTAACTGAGCCTTATAAGGTTTGTAGGTTTTGACAAGACGATAGGGGCCCTGTGTGAGGTGGATAACCTTCTAAATAAACGAACTTCTCAATGGCTTCATGACTTAGAGTGAATTTGGCCATTTTCATTACAAACCTGTTTAATCATGTCGACTCCTCCACAAGACCCAAGATTATATGTCACAAGACCCGAGTGTATAATTCACACTGTAGCATATAAATAATCATGATTATAAGTGTTAAAAAATATTAATTATGGATTTTTGCTAGTTGTAAAAGATTATGTTACTGAATAAAACATCAATATAATTTCTAATTACATCACAGGTATCAAGTAATTAATGTACAAGGTTTCGATTGTCACTGCATGTCAACATCAGGCTCGTAGTTTTCATTGTCTCTCTATTTAATTTGGTTCATAATTTTCACACAATCTGATGTCGTTGCTGTCATCTTCAATCCAAGTCGCTGCAATGCAGAATTTTATGCCGGATATTAAACTATCTACGTCAGAAGTGACTCTTTTCAGGAGACATATGCAGTGTGAGTCGCTCTTGAGGGTCTCACTGTAGGGAGAGAGGATGTTGAATTTGAAGCCCTATATCTAAAATTCTTGGATCAAAAAGTTCTTGCGTCGTTCCACAAAGACTCACCGGATACAGAAAACGAGTAGTTCATTGTGAACATGAATGTGCACATCACGCAGCATCGATGAACCCCGCAATATAAAGTGACACGCCAGAGGAGTTGCTGCAGCGTGTCTATGCACGTGTTTAGTCGATTGATGTTTACCGGGCTAGCTAACTTTGCAACGAAATTCGGAACAAGCAATGCGAGCTCTGCAAATCTGATCTTACTCAACGTATGTCTACAAGAATGAAATTGCAAATTCTTCAGGCTCTTTCTTTAGGCTTTAAGAAACTTGGAATTCATTTGACAAGCTCGGTGACTAGGCTATTCGAGCAATTGATGTACCGAACGAAGCAGTCATATCAAGCTAATAAACTCAATGGCAAGTGAACTAAGAAGTCATAACGATCATGTGTTCTTAACAGCCATGATTGAGCTCAGCACAGTCAGCAGTCATATCATGTATTAGCAGTTAGTATTTCTATACTTATTAACAATAAGTTTTAGTGCAGGACTTCACTAGGTTTGCATTTATTCTTCATGAATGATGTATCCAGTCTCTTCCACTTCATAATTGAAACGAAGTAAGGGCCACTTCACTTTAGTAAGGGATACTTCTCAGTCTGTCAAATGTCAGTTAACGAGATAGTGGCTTCGTAATCTTATCTAATAGTGAACAAGAAGAGGGGTTGTAATCAAAATACGTTTGATGCTTCTCTACGTCGCTTGGCTTCTACATATCTTTATAACAATGGTGAGCGTACTTGCAGCCCACCGATAAAAATTTCATTAATGTAGTTGTTTAGGGCCGATAGGAGACGCTGTTTTAATTTTCCCCTAGCTTGCCATAAACATTAATTGTATAACATATAGTTGTATATTGAAAGCGAAACTTTAAATGAAATATACATAACGTAAATAATATTGACAATAATCCAAAAGTTTAAAATTACTCAAGATTTGAGACTCATAAAACTATATTTAATTTCCCTAAACTTTATTTAATAGTACTTCTATGTAATTAATTTAAATAATAACTATATTTAATTGATTTAAAGTTTTCTCTATTACATATATTTTATTCACTATAGAATATTATATATTTTACCCACTTATAATTATAACAGCAATATTTTAGTTGATTAATAAATCACTAATGACATTACAACATTAATAATGGAAGTATTTACATTTCATTTGAATGTTATTTACACGTCAAGAATATTAAATCAAATCAACATGAATTTATAAGAGTAACGTCGTCAACTCCTATTGTTTAATGTGAAATGCATTGTCTCGCTGTATAGTTAAACATTTTTTTGATTGTTTATATAGTACTTAATTATGAGAATATTAGTTCGTTTTCATTGTAATAATTGCATATGCTTTAATTTATAAAGAATTACTTAGATCTGTTATAAACTTCAGGTTCGTCTCTTTTAAAGTCTTTACGTTCATTTTTTAAGTACTTTGAACATATAAGCAATTCATATTGTTGTTGATGACATTACCTATAATTTATAACAATCTTAGCTTGACATTAATGTCCTCAAACATTTCTCTTATTTAAACTATTTACACGAAGTAAGAAGTGAAATGGATGTTTATGATAGTAAAGTCACGCAAAAATTGTTATAAAAATCACTAGTTGGTAGAAAATACTAATTACTAGTAGCAGAAAGTGTGACTAGCCGGTTTGTGAGTACAGTACGTTGGCATAACTGCAACTTGATCGGAGCTCACTGGTCTACGAAAGAAACTACGGTATGACGAAAGTCTGTCTCTCCAATGTAAGTTTGGGCTTCTTGATCCTTCTCCTTAGGTAGCCTTAGGTAGACGTCCTAGATTTTGTAGCTGAGCTTCTAGTGATCATCAAGAGCTTCAGAATTGGAGCCTGATGTGTTTATTTTCAATAAGTTGTGAACAAGTTATATGAAGTCTTTCATTTGTTAAGTTTTTCTTTCCGCTTTAGAGCAACACATGCAATGTTCTTCTAGTGATGTACAGTACAGTTTTGAATTGTGTTTTCCACATTATGATCAAATGGACTGTTTGTTGGATTATTTTTGTATCCCCAAGACATAGGCGAAGAAGGAGTCGTCTGAACAAATAGAAGATACGCTTCAAATTACATCTTTGACAAAGTCTTTTAAGAGAAAGTATCAACTTCACGTGAAAATCAGTGAAGAGCAGACATACTCCCTGAACTCTATATCCACGTCCAGCATGCAACTAGCTGGCCAACTCGTGATCCACAAACAGCCAGGTGATGACACTGTAAAGCGTTGCAAAATTAACTTTGGGTAAGATTAGGGTTTCCAGCCTTTTGTTTTCTTGATGTCACTGTGAAAGTATGAACCGGGATATGTTATGTAAGTACGTAGAAGAACTCGTGCAATCAATCTTTTTTTCGTTTTGATTACACTTTGAATTTTTGAATTCCTACTGAACAAGCTATCGTGATTAACTTACATTCCATAGACCTCATTCCTGCATCATGTTTTGATTCTAATTGGACATTGAACATACAATATCTCTAAATTTATCTCTAAATTTAGTATCTATTTTAATATTTATTTAAATGTAGAATCTATTTTAATATCTATTTTAATAGATATTTAAATGTAGTATGTATTTTGATATCTACTTTAATAGATAATTAAATGTAGTATCAATTTTAATACATACTTAACTTTAATAGTCATGCCAATATATATTTAAAATTGGTATGATATAGTATTATGTTCATAGAATCAGTTACCTTGCTGATATGCCGAGCGGAGAGCCTAAATGTAAAAACTAGTTTCAGGTTTTAGATAGTTTAAAATGCGATTTGGTATATCAAGTCCAAAATATTCTTCTACAAGTACTTTAGGATGATTTTTTAAGAATCATTAATTTTTGTAACGCTAAAAAATGTTTAGGAATGAGCTTGGCATTCACATATTTTGTATTTTGTTAAGTTCTAAATGTCCTCACCTTTGTCGAATTTGGACAGTTTCGCAAAGGTGCATATTAAAATGCAACTAACATGAATATTTGAAACTTGATGCATGAATAAAAGTTATACATTTCAAAATTTAGATTCAATTTATACGATAAGATCTATGATTGCCATTTCTAATATTTTTCTATAAATTTTGAAACATAAAATAAAAAAATTATTTTGTAATTAGATTATGAATAAGATATTGACAATATGGGAATGAAATTTTTTATAGTGGCTTATAATGTAGTACAGACTCTAGGTGTAGTGCTTTTTCGAGATTTTTTGGATGCTTGATTTCAATCATGAGTTTCTTTTTTGAAAAACACTTTTATATACTAAAATCTTTAGGATTTTAGGTGAAACACTGCTACACAAATGAGGCATAAATTTTTCAAGAATTGTTTCCCTCTACGATCGGATCACACATACATGAAGCTACCTTCTCATAAAAAAATCAATAAAAACATCACTGTACAAAAAGTGCATGACGAATGAGAAATTGCGGATGAAACTTTTACATCATTCATGCAAAACATGCATGTTGGGCAGTTAGGGTTTAACTCCTAAACATCCCAGCGTCTAAAACCAAAATCATGAACAGATTTCAAGCCCTGAAATTGTCTCGTACAATCTAAAATCAGTATCATCCAAGTCACCTTTTCAAGCATATTAAATATTCTACTAATTAGAGTAAATATATCGTTAAATATTTGCAGCTGCACTTTTCTATATCAATTCCAAATTATTCTTCAGAATTATGAAGATAATATTTAGAATCGTGATGATGATAATAACCTATATTACTTTATGATGATAATATTTAGAATCGTTAATTTTCGTAACACCCGTGAACTTATGTAACTGAACTTGACATGAATTAATTTTGTAGTTTGTTAACCTCTAAATGTCATAGCGTACAAAAATGGATCACAAACACATTTCAATGTATATAATTGTCTTGTACAATCTAAGATGCCTTTTATCTAACTCATATTTGCAAATCTATTAACTTTTCTAGTAATTCCAATAACTCTTTTGTCACAAGGAAATGCAGATAATATTTTTGAGGCTTTCCAATGCAACTGGTCCAAAATTGCTAAGTAGGTTTCATTTCTCCAAAGGTCCTCTCCTGTATACCTCATGTACAGCTCACTCATGCTAATATCTATTCGTGAGGCCAGAATCTACTTCTGTTCAGAAGATAAGTACGATTAACCTTTTGACGCGCCAGCGTCTAGAATCTGCACGCTGGATGATTTCTAAAACGTCTTTCATCATGCACGGTGATGTTTTTCATCCATTCATTTTTTAAATTTATTCTTCTGCTACTTGACCACCAATTGTACGGTACGGATCTTCAAAATAAGATATTCAGAATTTTAGAAAAATAGCAAAAGTGGTTTTTGTCAAGGTTCATTTTTAGTTCAAAAAGTGAGGCCTTAAACGTGATTTTCCATAATAAATAGAATCAAGTAGTGAAAACCATACCATCTTGTAGTGCATGTTATTCCAATTTCATTACAATATTTAAAAAAAATTTAATGTTAATTTTGGATTTTTAATTGAATTTCAAGAGAAAACCTTGAAAAACTAATTAAAAAATATTAATAATAAATATGATGATAACAAACTGTACAGATGTTATCTTCATATTGATATTTATAACTTTGCTTTGAACAACAACTCCATTTTAACGCTTGAAGGATTTAGGGAATAGCAGATACGTTGCCGTATATATAATCTTTGTTTTGAGTAGAAAGTTCCAAATTGAGATCCCAATAGCTTTTAAGACCATGTAGACATGAATTTTAATTTTACTTCTGATACAATACTCATAGGAGGTGTACAACCATTCCACATACAAGGAAATACGGTTGTGTACATTGGCCGGAATGGCCAATTGGACCTTTAAGAGTTAAGATTTCATCAAATATTTTATGACGAATCTTTGAAAACAGTGTTGAATCGGGACGTCAAAGGGTTAAGGGGTTTAGAGTTTTCTCCTCTTCTGGTAAAAGACTATTTTTAGGCTCGGCCCACCCAAGCCTGGGATCCGAGCTTCGGAGGCGTGCGTCGGAGTCGGGCCAGGAGCCGAGCCAATTTTGGGTCCCGAGCCTGCAGGTTCGGCATAGGGTCGGGTGGTCGTCTCCCTCGCCATTGCCCCGGATTTCCAGGGTTTTTCTTCACTTCAGTTTCTGTGCTTGTTGCTGCTCGCCGTGCTTAGTTTCTTGCTGCGCCTGTTGCTGCTCGCGCTGCTTAGATTCTTGCTGCGCTTGATTTTTGTTGCTGCGGCTGTGAGGCTGGGTTCTTTCTTGACGATTCATTTGTTTCTAGCTTGCGGATAGTTTTTCTGGTCGAGGACATGTCTCAGTGCTTACAGTTCTGCTTGCGGATAGTTTAGGTGCTCACTTCTGTGTACATGAAGGCGCGGTTTTGAATTTTGGGTGTGGAGCGCCTTTAGAGGAGGAGTGCATGCGGTTTAGAAGATACAAACTAGAGCGCCTGTAGTTGATACCAGGTAATTCTAACCCTCCCACTTCTGCATCTTCGCATTGCTTCTATATTTTTTGTTATCATTGTTTTGTAGGGTTTTGTCTGGGATATTGTTATCATTGTTTTTGCTTGTACTAGAGGTATTGCACTCATCCTAAACCAGGTAGACTCTAGATTTCTTCAAAATGAGCCGCTGAAATGTCCGTAGTTCGTTGGATGTAGCGAGTCCTGGGAGGGTTTGTCTATTTTTTAGGGTTTAGGGTATTAGAGTTAACAATTTGCAATTTAGATACAAAAATGAAGCTTGCCTTTAGGGGTTTAGTGTTTATAACTGAGCGCCAGGATGCAATTGTTCAGTTGCAGCTTCACAGTGAGTGCATGGGATTGTGCTTGTTGCCCTGTTGACAAGGCTGTGCACTCCCTGACTGATTATCTTTCACAAACACTGACAGGCTTCACCTTATTCGATTATTTTAGTTTTACATTGCATGGTGATGGTTTTGTCTGTTTTAAGGAATTCTTTGTTCAAGTGCAAAGCCAAATCCTGGTTTTAGGGTTTAAGAATTCAGCATGTTCTTATGGGTCTTGTATTGAAGCTTGAGCCACAGGTTTCTTGTATTATTTCTTTCTTGTAAAGCATGCTTTTGAATTGAGTTCCTTGTACTTCTGGGTAAGCTGTAACCGTGCATTCTTAAATACAAGATGGAGAACGAAAACAGTACATAAAGCTTCCAGAATTTCCATTACGAGATTATTAAAACCAAATTAGCAACATGCAGAACATATGAACTTAACAAATAGGCACTAAATTTGTAAATATGACAGTATCCTCGGGTCAACGATTCACCAAGTAATCTGTACAATCAACGTCAAACCAACACACAAAGTTTCGAATATAATCAAACAAATTTCAGAAAATACAGGTCCAGAAACAAATCATGACTCTCATTTCAAGCACAAGAGACCATGAAAAAACACGCTAGGAAAGAACGATACATGAATACCTGAATCGTCGAGTCAACGATACAGAAATCCCCACTCGAAAACACTCCGTAATTCATCAAGTCCACAACTCAATGTGCACAACAAACGCTCAACTCAACCTCAAAATTCGAATTAGAATAGAACCACATTAAAAGAAGCTAATTCAAAAAACTGCGGTCATCGTCGGATTGACGATAACATCTCATGAGTACTTGAGAAATCATAGTTGAATGATAATATCCGCTAAACAAAGAATAACAAAATATATCTATAGGTGACCATTAATATATGTCATGTGATAAAGCCTTAAACAGCCTCCCATACAATTCCAGATAAGGAATGCGAGATTGGATTTGTAAACCAAATTCTTTACGCGTTTAATAGTTCAATCGTCGGGTCGACGATTACTAAAACAGTTCGATATTGATCTCTAACAATAGTCCTCTAACAATTGCTCCTGAACCATGCCACAGATTCTATAGAATGGCAGACGAAGACACTTACGACTACTCCGCCACCGCACCTCACCTTCAACAGTTCGTGTATCCCGTGACGGATGAGCCATTCATCCCCGAAATGCAAGAAAACTACGGGAAGCTCTGGGAGTTTCAAGAACACATCCACAGTTGGAGTTTTGGTGTCAACCGATTCAAGAATTACGTGTTCCTCCTCTACAAAGCTGAAGGAAATACGTTCTACCTCAATTGGAATGTGCAGGAGAAAGTCTCCATCATTGAGAGTCAGCGGGATGATTACGTCGTCATCGTGCTGCGCGCTGTCGATGACGACGAAACAGTCTTGGACCACTGTCACTCAATCGTGATCGATGTCAACAAGAGCCACGGAAAATTCGATCTGGACAACCTCATCGCTTTCCTTGCGGGATCTGACATGTCCAGTCTCAACGAAGACTTTGCTAAACTTGGCTACGTTCCATGGGTAAATGGAACGGCAAAGTCTAACGCCGATCGACTCATGCGAATCTATCAGACACTTGATTACTACGCGATGGAGCACATAGAGCGGAGACCAACCGTCGGGAGAGGCGCAACTCGATCCCAGAGAAATACCTCAACTCCGCGAGCTGAGAGAAAGAATACCGTAGGAGGACCGGGAGGCAGAAAGACCAAGCCAAGCCAGCCAAGAACGTCCAGCAAGAAAAGAGACGCCCCCGATACAGAGGCTGAAGGGTCCACCCGAAAGAGAAAGAGAAGCCTGACAAGTGCGTCTGGAGCTGCAGCGGCTGGTGGAAGTTCAGGTTCGGCACTGACTACAGTCTCAACCGATTCAGACACTTTAGAGAAGATTCCAGATTGGGAGAAGATTGCACAGAATCAGAAGTTGTTCTGGAAAGAGCATGAAGAGCTATTTCTAGATGAAATGGCAGTAAGAACGGTTCACATCGATCAGTGCATTCTGGCGAACGACGAGTATGTCATTCGAACTCTGCAGAGGGACATTCTCGATGACGTGAAAAAGGAGCTAGTTCTGATGATCGACGTAAAGCAGAGGCAAATCGTCTGCTTAACGCCGGTCGACGACAATCATAAACTGCTGAAGAAGCGGCCTGGGACCTGGAAAGAGATCATGAAGGGAAAGTTCATGATCATCAACGGGCAGCATAGCATTTACGCATCGAGAGAGTTACAAAATGGAGGATGCGGTGAGAAACGTCGAGATGAACTCCGCACGTGGGACGCGTACATTGTGTACTCCCGGGATGCGAGTCAACTAAGGAATATCTCGAAGTACTACAACTGCACAAACCATCTGGACCACGCCCAGCCCACATGGGGTAACCAGATGATAAGTTGTAGAAACATCTGGACCAGAAAGTCCAACAAGCGACAAGGAGGAAGCGACGACCAGAAAGAATAACGCCACCTACAACGTCATGTGCTACAAGGTATCCTCCTGTTCCCTCTCATTATCGTCGGGTCGACGATACATGGCGACAACTCCTGATACAGCCGTTCACTTGAATTCTAATGTTTCATCTCTTTGTTGTGCAGGCCTTTACAGATGCTGTGGTGCAGAGATTTCAGAGTATAAATCCGGATTAGGACGGGGCCACGGTGAAGGGCGTGTCGGACCTCAAAAATGAAATCCAAATAATCACCCTTCCGGACCATCTGTGGGCGCATTGGCATAAATTCCTTATCATGCACGCCAACGGGGACTTGATAGATCCGGTAACGTTAGCGTCCTACAGGGATGCAAAGGATGGCAAGAAATGGAAGCCGAAATCTTCCTCTCTGAAGAAGCAGTTCTTCAAATCCTTCGCGTGGTTTACTGATAAGGATTTCGGAGTGGTGGCCCAGCATCTCCTAGGAGATACTCCAGGGCGGCGTGCGCCATATCCAAAAGTCTCAGTCCCGAAGACAAAGATTCTCGTGGCCGGCAACATGTCAGCCGTGGATTGGGCCGAGCGCCGAAAGCGCAAGAAAATTGTGCTGCAGGATATTATGTCCATAAAGCCAACCCTGAAATTCCTCGACAATGGCGGCGACGTCAATCATGAGAAGTGGAGGCCGTGGAAGAAGAGGCACCTCTGGTCGTCTGCAACGTGGGATTTCCTGCTCTCGCATTCGAATAAGGATTACTTCGTGAAGCGGCTCCGCCTCAAAGGATGGCATAAGCGTCCGAAGGACTACACGGCGGCGTTCCCGGAGGTGCTCCACATGTACACGAGGTTCATGACGCTGAAGTACCGTCTTCCGGATCCAGTAGGAGGAGTCCAAATCAGAGGAGTTGACATGAGTGTCAAAGCTCTGGTGACCAGCTCCAGTTACTTCTACACTTCTCGTACAGTGAATCTGGCGGTGCTCGACGCCCGCGCAATTCCCAGGACAAAGCCGACCGAGAATGCAGGCGCAATCGATCCCTTCCTGGAATTCCTCGCGGATACCCTTGAGCCCGACGTAACTGAGCCGAACATTTGGCTGATTATTCTGTCCGGGAAAGAAGACTTCAAAGCTGCATCGACCTTTGCAGAAGACGAGCTCGATGAATATGAGGCTCAGGTACCCACGTACGTTCCGAGCAGAGGAGAGATGCTCAACAACGTGACCAGCAGAAATATTGCCCCAGACGTCATACTTCTCTTTCTATTCAAGAAAGACAACAAATTCGCCAAGGCTGCGCGGAAGTTAGTGACGAAGAAATACACTACTCCGCTACTCTGTGAATATTACAAGGATGCCTCGAAGAACACGGAGGCCAAATGGAGAGTTGACACTACTGAACTCCGCATGGAGTTCTACTTCCAGCTCTTGCACGCCTGCGCAGTTCTAAAGGAGAACGTTCTGGGGATTTATGCGGGGGCGAAGTTCATGTTGGCATCGAAGGTATACGCCATTTCTTATCGTCGGGTCGACGATTATAGTTTAACTGCCATAATTAACGACGTCAATGCTCACCCTTATCCTCGGGTCGACGATACCAGTCGACGGTTGTGATAGAATGACTGATTTCGTTGAAGACTAACCTGTAATGTTTTCTGTGCAGATGTTCAGAGCGTACTACTACGGCTTCGTTGATCGGGCACACGTGAAGGCAGACACGAAAATCGGTAGACTTGCCAGCAAGTTGGATTGGAACGATTTCATGTTCTCGAATTCTCCGTACGCCCTTGGGTACGAGAATCCCGCCTGTCGCAGCCCCGTGATCGTTCACTCCGACTCTCCTCCGTCCCCACCGATGACATTAGTGTCTCCAGCAGACCCTGCTCCCGCTGTTGACTGGCAGACAGAATCCGTGGGTGCGCATGTGTCAACTGATCCAAGCGTTGAGGGGATCGACCAATTCGGCACGAACACACTCCAGATCCGTCTGTGGCTCAACCGAGATCATGTCGATGGCAACCCTGAGCAGGCGATGGAGGAGGAGGGCGACGATACCGGGTTAGAGGGTCGCGAAGATGAGCGGAATCAGGAGAATCCTGCCGAGGCTCGACGGGATCAGCCCTCACAACAGCCTGAGGACAACTATGAGACGAACTCAGAGTATGATAATTGAGTTGTCCAGCAATCACAGCCTTCGGACGATCAAGACACGGGGAATCCTCAGCTGGAGTCGATCCGTGCATCTCCGGAGGATCCAGAGCTCGACCAGGAGATCCAGCAGCTCGTGGAAACCGTTGTGGAGCAGGCTGTAGAGAAGGCCCTGCTCCAAACTGTCGATCAGCAGGCGGAGGAGTCCACGAATCCAGCTGCTGTCGACCTGCAGACCAGGGACGAGGGTGTGGAGCAGGCCGTGGTGACGGTTGTGCCGGAGCGTGGAGAAGAGCGGGCGGCAGTGCAAGACAAACCGCCGGGAGACGACGACGACGATATGACCATTACCCCGGTGGATACGAACCGTCCTCCCAATCCGAAAGACGTTATCTTGGACAGTGATGACGAAAACGATCATAAACGCGATAGTGACGACGACGACATGGAGCCTGGTCAGGACAAGAAAGAGGTCATAGACAAAAAGACTGGGGGGAGGGTCAAGGTGGACAAAGACTGGTTCACTCAACACATGGAAATGCTGGCAAGAAGGGCGGCGAGGGCAAAACAGAAGGAAGAAATTAAGAGGGAACTAGAAGAGTCAAAGAAGGCCACTGCTGCTGCTACTGAGCAGATGAGCAAGCTAGAAAGGCAGCTTCAATTCCTAGTCAAACATTTGAAAGTCCCGCTGGATTTGATTCTGCTTGCTCCTGAGTCGCCCCCATGCGACACACCCCAACCTCTTCTGGCCTCCACCAGCGCCCCCGTTCCTCAGCTCAGGGAACATCATTCGGAGGAGACCCCCGATCGTCGACCCGATGATACGGTTAATGCAATGCCCATTGTCGCCGACCCTTCGCCTCTCCTTCTGTCTGCTAGCGCTCCCGTTGCTCCTGTTGTTGAGCAAGAGCCGGTGGAGACTCTTGATCGTCGACTCGACAATTCGGACGTTTCGGGCTCCTTGGCCCCTCTGGATTGTGTTCCATCCACTCCTCCGTCTCAGGTCGTTAGAATTCCTTCCCCCGAGGGGTCTGCCTTCAAAGTCCGGGTTCCCCAATTGACAGAGGAGGAATTACCCCCTGCGCAAGATCGTCGAGTCGACGATGCTGTTACGCCGGTTGAACAGCCGGCGACTGAGGTCGAGGTTCCTGAATCATTGGTGTGCTCAACCTCTCGCGAGGACCCGTCGGAGTTGCAGTCGCCCTCGCGCATGGAGTTGGATTTGGTGGACTATGAGGTGGGAGAAGAAGACCGCGTGGATGACCACGATACCGAACTTCCGACCGCGTCAGACGTCCCATCGCAGGATCCAGTCGAGCCGGATCAGGTACAGCCCTCCGACCCTTATGATTTTGATTGATTCCAAGTTGCTTGGAGTCTTTCATTTTTGTGTCGGGGTGGGAACGGCTAGAATATATCCTGTAGTAATCGTTTCTCATCTGTATTCATCTTTCTTGACAGGATGTCATCACTGGTCCTTGAATACCTGGCGCTGACGGCCATCCCATCTGTGGCTGCCATCGTTGTACTCTAGTGTATCATAGTGTTCGGAGTAGTTTTGAGTCCAGACTTGAGTACAGACTTATGTTAATTATACGGATGTAATATTTTGACTTTGTAAATAAAGAGTTCGGAAGTTATACATATTTGAGCACGTGTCTAATTGTCTTTGCCTCTCAATGTGCATGTTGCTCAGCTCCCAAAAAATATTTGCGTGCACCGTCCGCTACCAATGGAAGCAGTCTCCAATGGGAGACCGCAGTCGCTTAGGACATCAGATTGCTCCTATCCAGTCTCTGGCTCTCCCATTTCTGCGCTAAAACAGGTAACTCCATCTCTTTGTTGTGATGTTTTGATCAGGTAGAATGCGAGGGTGGCAGAGAGATCGTGCGGAGGACCGTGCCTCCCGTACTACCCCCGCCGCGTAGGAAGTGGCTGAACATTGTCTTCGACTTGAATGGCATTCTCTGTCATACGGCGCAGAAGTCGTCCGGAGAAAAATTTAGCCCGTATCAACTGCAAGACAATGTTCTCAGCCACAGAAATCCCACCATCATCGGTCCCAAGGCTGTCTATGCTAGGCAGAACATAGCTGAATTCCTCCGCGAGGTATCGTCCCTCGCGGACAGGGTTTTAGTTTGGACCTCCATGTTCAAGCGTAACGCTGAACCCATCGCGGGGCACCTCTTTAGGGGTTGTAAGGGGCCGTACGATATTTTGAGCCAGGATCAGTGCTCGAAGATAGAGGTCTCGCCGGGGAGGTTCTTTCAAATCGGCATTGCGGTGCTGTGTATGAAAGTCCTCTCCGAGCACCTGTTCACCAATGTTAGCGGCGACACGTCCTTTTCCCCGGACAATACTCTTCTCATTGACGACTCTCCAGCCAAGAGCATCTGCAATGAGAATGGGAACGCTATATTCCTCCGCACTTGGAACCAACACGAACGGCAGGACGACGTCCTTATGGGGGAGCTGCTGCCGTGGCTGCGCCGTCTTGACTCGAACTGCCAGCCGGGTCAGCTGCGTAGATACGTGGAGGAGAATAGAATCGGCCTGAACCCTTTGCGACCCGGTGACTACCACGTAAAGGACATCATTAACGGCATGAGAGAGTCGTCCAAGAACATGGGGTCCCGATACAGGCTCCCTGGGATAGGCGTAGTCATAGAGGGAGGACATGTTATAGAGTAGACCCTCCGGACGTTGGGTTTTTCTGACGATAATAACGTTCCATTGACTGTACTAATTCCTATTGATTGCGTCTGCTATGTACATTTGTAATTAATATTTTCCATATGTCACCGCGTTTTCACTCCATTTTGCGTTACCATTTGTTATGCCGTCGATGGTCCATGCGTGTTCCCCTTTCTCCATTCCAGGCTGTTTTGGTCTTGTTCTTCGTCCGGTAACGTGGGATTGTGGTATATATCTCTGTACTGCAGAATGGATGCAATCGCGTTGTTGGACCGCGAAATCGGCTTACCAGAAGTTTCCTCTCCGGATCCAAATCCGATGGGGGGAGTTGCGACACGGCTCCGTTTTCAAGACCTTACCTGTTGCGGTCTGCCCAAACCGCTACGTCCGCGGCCATAGACTACTCGAAGGGTGACGTTGAGGCGGGCGTTGTGAACAGCCCCCCGGACCACGGACCCGTCAGGACTCCGGCCAAATCCCCGTCTCCGTTGAAGCGGGCAACGCCGAGTCGAGGGGATTGCTTCTCGCCTGAGCAGCGGACGGACTCCTCGACGAATCGCAAGCTGATCCTCCCCTTCGATGGCGCGCCCGCGCACCCTCGCCTCGATGATGCGATTCCGACTCCGTCTGCTGTTCCTGTTGTTGTCACGGATGGATTGAAGGCCACAGTGGCCTCGGACACTCGAACGAGGACGCTGAGGTCGAAGGCCACTTTTAGCGATACGGTGCTTCTGCTGAGGAATGGGCATCCTCGTCCCGCACAATCTACGGGAGCCAGGCGAGCCCCTTCCGCAGAAGGTCTCATAAAGAAACGTATCCTCATCGAGCCCTCCTGTTCTCTACTGCCCAAATCCACTTCGACCCAACTTCCGCACACAAAGACCCTTGCCCCGACGATGACAAAGCCGCCCCTTCGAGGGTCTAGATCGCATTCCGCGTCTCAGGCCCGGGAAACCACTCGAAGGTCAAAACGAAAAGCCACCGAAGCTTAGAGCCTAAGCGTATTCGATGCCTGGGCGGCTAACTCTAATTCCAACTACAGTGAACGACAAAAGGTT
The DNA here is from genome assembly GCA_022496805.1 of Pohlia nutans. NCBI lineage: Eukaryota > Viridiplantae > Streptophyta > Bryopsida > Bryales > Mniaceae > Pohlia > Pohlia nutans. The sequence continues at coordinate 22,489,598 of CM040094.1, forward strand.
ATCTTGAGAGGACTGGCCAAGCTCAAAGCGGAAGAGGCGGCGAAAGTCGTTTCCGCGAAATCAGTCAAGTAGTGTCTACGCTAGCCTATAAATCCAAATCATATTCGTGATGTCTTTAGCATAAAGATGAGTTTACTATAAATAGATATCGTAAATAGCCGTACATATATTCCTTTGGATCTCACTGCCTCTTGTGGAAGAGATTGCAGCCTAAATTCCACTATTTGTTTTACTTCCATATTAAATTCACTCCGGAGGATTCTACCACAGTATATAGTATTCAGACACACTGTTAAATAAAAGGCGTTCTCTTTTTTGACCAAGTATTCTTATACTTCTAGTCCTGTTTACGAATCACTTTGTCACTTCATGTTATGTATGGATGTTACTGGAGTGCCTTGTTATGTCCATTATATCAAATTCTACACAAATTTTGATCGGTGTTCAATATACGAGCTCAACATATCGTGGGGTTCAACAACTATTTCGTCACTAGAATTTTGTTTCAGTTTTTGAAGGTCTCAAAATGAGCATTTTGTCTCATTTTAACGAATAAGGCCTTGCCCCTATTAAATACCCTTCGTACGTTCATATGTACCCATAATTTACACTAACTAAGTGACTTCCCCGAGTGTATCTATGTATCTTTCAATGACTGTAGTATTAAGCCTGCAAAATAGTATGTCAAAATATAATCCATTTAAATACAAGTCAGGACGCATTCTAGTATTATAGTCAATGAGTTAATGACAAATGATTGTTATTAATATCTACTTGAATGTCGTAAATAATGAGGAGTGTTTTAAATATATAGAAGCAATTAACAATATTGTTCGAGGTATTTCCGTTAAAATTTAATTTAATGTGTTACTTCATTGTGTTATTGAGTTTAAAACGATAATTAATCACATTAATTACAAAATAATGAAATATATTAAATAGATATGTTTTATTAGAGTATTTTTTACGTGTAAATAATATGCAAAATCGCAAATTGCTCTACTTTATGGGGCCTCTATCCTAAATGTCAAGAGATTATGATCCAAAAGCATGATAAGAAGAAATGCACAAGTTGTAAATAATTTTTAATACGCCGAACGCATTAAATTACTCTACCCTAAAACCTAATCGATGAATGATTTATCAAATTAATATGTTAAACTTCATCTGCTCATAACTTCTACGATTCACGTCCAAATATTAAATACAAAATCATTTTAATCTCATCTCCATGGAATCCACTTTATCGAACCAAAATCATTAAAAGCATGTCTAAATTGTAAATACTAAATATTTCATGACTTTCAAATGATACAGCTCTATATCATCCAATAATTTAGAAATTCCGTGAAAATTAACTAAAGACATTATTATTAGAATCACATAGGTCCAAATGATTGTAGGTAAGCTTAAAATAATGATCCGCATATTATAAAACGTTTAAGGTCCGAAACATTTTAAAGCATGTGTCACTGAAATCATCCACATTTAATACGACCATGATTTATTTATAGGATTTGAAATAATTTCATTTATATACATTCACGGTATAGACCCTTTCAATAGCTTTTCAAATAAATATGACACTCTTAAGTTTCAAAATTATTGATGAAGTACGTGTGTGTTACGGATGGATGAATTATTTGAAATCTTAAACTTCATCCGCTCATACCTTCTACGATTCATGTTCGAATTTGAAATACAAAAAAATATTTATTGTGGAAATATTGTGGAAATATGTGGAAATATTTTGATTTTTTTTATAGAAATGGATGACCGGAAGGTAGTCAATTTCCCATCACTTGAATCAGTAGGGAGGGGTGTGTCTTTCAATCCAGCACCACTAATGTGAATGGAGAACCCTCTGAGGGGAAACAGAGGTTAAACGAAACCGGATCAGACAATAACGGTAGACCGGGAGAGAGGAAGATTAGTAGAAGTCCTCCCCGGAAGGATACCGGATCTAGTTGTAACCGGGTCAGTCAGTAGGAGGAGGCCCGGTTTGGTAGGAAAGAGGAATTCAGCTGGTGATAAAGAGAGAGATATCACCAGTCCGGGACCATCTCCGGAAGCTTTCCACTTCACAGAGTCTCCGCGGAACGATAACCCGGAAATCACCTCTACGAGCGCTCTTAATACGAAAAAGTGCGTTCTAGGGGAATATCCGGTATCACGTGCTACGACAGCCCGAATTCGAGTGACAGTCGGATTGGATTGTCGCTTGAATTCGGGCAACAACCCAATAGGATTGTCATTCAAATTCGGGTGACAGTGGACTTGGGTTGTCGCCCGATTTTGAGCGACAATCCAATTGGATTGTCGCCCGAATTTGAGCGACAATCCAATCCGGCTGTTACTCGAATTTGAGCGACAATCCAATTTGACATGCACTCGAATTTGAGCGACGATCCAATCCGACTGTCACTTGAATTCGGGTGACAACCCAATTGGATTGTCTTTGAAATTCGAGCGACAATCGAGTGGACTGTCACCCGAATTCGAGTGACAGCCGGATTGGATTGTCGCTCGAATTCGGGGGACAATCCAATTGGATTGTTGCTCAAATTCTGAATTGGTCTACTCCAATTGTGACCCGAATTCGAGTGACGGTCGGATTGGATTGTCGCTCGAATTCGGGGGACAATCAAATTGGATTGTCGTTCAAATTCGGGCAATAGTCGAATTGGATTGTCGCCCAAATTTGGGTGCAGTGACACAGGAATTGCGATTGACGCTCAAATTTGTCTATGCGTGAAATTCGAGCGTCGCTCAAATTCGGGTGACACTCGAGCGGATTGTCACCCGAATTGGGTGATCCTCGAATACGGCCGGGTGACAGTTAAATTCAGGCAACACTCAAATTTGCTTCTCACTCCAATGTTATTGTCACTCCGATCCGAGCGGCATTCAAGTTCCTAAAACCGCAGTGGCAATTCCACAAACAAAATTTGCAGTTGCGACGCGACAGCAGATCAGGTCGCGAGCTGAAAAGAACAGCAGCTGCTTGTCGCTGTGGTTTTGTTTTACAATCATGGCACACCCTAAACCCAAACATCAGTTTAGAGCAATGCAATAGGAAAGTCGAGCGACTGTCGTTCAAAATCGGGTGCCAACAGGGAAAAAACGAATCGCGAAAAAAGGTGGTCAAAAGTACCGCAATAGGAAAACGAGTGCGGTACTTTTCGACCATGTTTTCTACTAGTGGTGGTCAAATGCAATCAATTCTGCACCACAGCGTGACTCGCGATGCTCACGATACTCCCCCAACCCGATACCCAAGCCCTAAACACCAAGGCATTGTGAGTGAGGAGTATGATCACCAAGAACACGAGTACCAGATTGAACACCAAGAACAGCATCACGAGCTTGATCACCCCAAGCACTATGACGAGCATGATCACTAGGACCAGCCTCATGCGTAAGTAGGACCAGCCTCATTACGAGCAACATGAACCCTAAACCAACATCACGAGCACAAATTACACGATCAAAATGCACCCAACCCAGTATTAGTCGGGGTCGACCCCTGAATCACAGCACCTTCTGACTTGGCTACTCACACCATTGGGTCGCACTTTGTTACTCACACCACTGGACTCGCGATCACCAAGAGGATCACAATAACCAAGAACACCACGAACAGCTTGAACACTAAGCTAGCATCACAAGCTTCATCACCACTCCCAACAACGCCTGACTTGGTTACTCAAACCACACGAGTGACTTTGTTGCTCACACCACAGGACTCGCGTTACTTGCACCCAAGCCCTAAACACCAAGACAACGTGAGTGAGGATCACCAAGATCACCAAGACGAGATTGATAACCAAGACCAGCATCATGAGCTTGACTCCCCCGAGCACCACGACGACCATGGTCAACAGGACCACCCTCATGCGTCTCGAACACGAACACTGGCATCACAAGACAGTTGCACGTATACCAGCATCACGAAATGAACACCAGGACCTTCATCACGAGCACGCATTACAAGTTCAAATTGCACCCAAACCAGCATTGGTCGGGGCCGACCCCTGAATCTAGCCCAAGTCCAGCATTGAAACATAGAGCACTAAGAACACATGTAAGATGCACCCAATCCAGCATGACTGACAAGCATGATCACCAAGCACGCCAGAACTAGCATGAACACCAAGAGCAGCATTAAGACATGTACACCAAGACCAGCATGCGCACAAGCTCCCACCATTACAAGCTTGATCACCACAAGCACCATGGTGACGTGATCACCTAAATCAGCATCACTCGTCACGAACACCGAGACACAAGAGGGCTGAGTTCTTTGTCGCATAAAGAGCACCAAAGCAAGCATAATCACCAAGACCAGCATCACGGAAGCATCATGGATGAGTCAACACTTGCATTACTCACTTGCTTGCAAAACACAAAATTATGAGGGTGGATTACTAACCTGAGACAGAGCCGCTTTACAACGAACTCGCCGTCCTTAACTTTCTCAAACTTCGAGGATTTATGATATGCATCAGGACCACCGAAGTGGGTGTTATATGCCTTGTTCCAAAGGCAAATCCGCCAATTCGCTAGGTAGTCTTCAAAACTATCAACTACCTTGGAAGCATCAACACCACCAGCTAAAGCTAGGTAAGCACCAAGCTCTTTAGTAGCAATCTCTTCAATTCCTGCCCAAAACGATGCACGGTCCAACCACTTCTTTAAAGTGTCCTCACCGGCAGGAGACTTTGGAAACCTCAAATCCGATCGAACAATTGATGGACTATTCCACCATTTGAGCCACCGGATCTTATACTTTGGCTCCACGGCTGCTGTTGCCACCAATTGCAATTTCTCCAAAGTCATCTCGACCTTTGCAGCAACATGTGTACTATAGTGCTCAACAATCTGCATGTCCATAGGAAAAGAACTCATTAGTATCCACAATTCTTTCACCACACATGATTCCAAAGCACCAACTGACTCCGCAACCCACGCACCACAGCATGACTTCCACACTCAACCACCCAAGCATCACTCACATCCTACTAAATCCGTTACTCTCACCTCGTGTTACTGGAGTTATGAAGCCACGCGTTACTCACTTTACTAGCATGACTTAGACACTGACACCACAGGAGGCTCATCGCGTTACCCACATGAGTGGTTACTTGCTTTACTGATACACACACGTAAGCTCGCGTTACTCACACACTACGTCTTGCACTAGACACGCACGACCACTCCCTGATCGAAGGAGCGTGACTCACGTCTGTAGCGCCACACCCATAACCCCTGTTTCTCACACCCTATGACTCGCGATATTCACACCAAGCTATGACTCGCGATATTCACACCACGCTATGACTCGCGTTACTCACACCACGCGTTACTCGTGACTCACACCTTGCGTTACTCGTCACTCAAAGCACACAGCCTGGCTCACGTCTCTCGGACCACGCAGACTGGCTCACGCAACTCGCCCTCGCGCCACACAGCTAATTCGCCACAGAGCCTGACTTGCATTATTCACATTATGGGATGCGCTCACCACACCCTACAGATCGGGTTGATCACGCCAAGCATTACTCTCGCCATACAACCAGACACACAACCTGACCCGAGTGTATTGTTCAAGCTTCGGACTCGACCATTCATTCCAGACCCAAAACTTGCTTGTTTGCCATCCATTCTAACATGCTCACGAGAGCAACAGTCGGACCCGACCATTCATTCTACGTTGCCTTTGCCTCTGTGGCACACACTCAACTACTCGTGTTACTCACACCATGCGATACTCGTTACTCACACCACGCGTAACTCGATACTCACAGCACGCGATACTCGTTTCCACTTGTTACTCACACCACGCATTACTCGATCCTCACACCACGCGATTCTCGATACCACTCGTTACTCACACCACGCGTTACTGGATACTCACACCACGCGTTACTGGATACTCACACCACGCGTTACTGGATACTCACACCACGCGATACTCGTTACCACTCGTTACTCACACCACGCGTTACTCGATACTCACAGTACGCGATACTCGTTACCGCTCGTTACTCACACCACGCGTTACTCCATACTCACACCACCCGTTACTAGTTACTACTCGTTACTCACACCACGCGTTACTCATTACCACTAGTCACTCGACACTCATGTATCTCGGACCACGCATCTTGACTGACGTTACTCGCCCTCGCGCCCAATAGCCTGATTCGATTCACATCATGACTTGGATAATTCACATTATGGGATGCGCGTTGGACACACCCTACTAATCGGGTTTAGGGTTCCACGCATTGGTTTCACCATACAGCCAGACTTACTACCTGACCCGAGTGTCATATTCAAACTTCGGACCCGACCATTCATTCTAGGCCCAAATCTCGCTTGCTTGCCATCCATTCTGTCATGCACACGAGAGCAATAGTCGGACCCGACCATTCATTCTACGTTGCCCTTGCCTCTGTGGCACACACTCAACAACTCGCGTTACTCACACCCTGGGATACTCGCGTTACACACACCATGGGATACTCCCGTTACTCACACCATGCGATACTCGCGTTACACACACCATGGGATACTCGCGTTACTCACACCATGCGATACTCGCGTTACACACACCATGGGATACTCGCGTTACTCACACCCTGTGATAATCGTTAGTCACACCATGCGATACTCGCGTTACTCGCACCACGCGTTACTCGTTACTCACACCATTAGATACTCGCGTTACTCACACCCTGTGATACTCGTTAGTCACACCATGCGATACTCGCACCACGCGTTACTCGTTACTCACACCATTAGATACTCGCGTTACTCACACCCTGTGATACTCGTTAGTCACACCATGCGATACTCGCGTTACTCGCACCACCCGTTACTCGTTACTCACACCATGGGATACTCGATACTCACACCACGCGTTACTCGTTACTACTGGTTACTCACACCACGCGTTACTCGTTACTCACACCATGGGATACTCGCGTTACTCACACCCTGTGATACTCGTTAGTCACACCATGCGATACTCGCGTTACTCACACCACGCGTTACTCATTACCACTAGTCACTCGTTACTCATGTATCTCGGTCCACGCATCTTGACTCAGGTAACTCGCCCTCGCACCCAATAGCCTGATTCGCTTCACAACATGACTTGAATTATTCACATTATGGGATGCGCGTTGCACACACCCTACTAATTGGGTGTAGGGTTCCACGCATTAGTCTCACCATTCAACCAAACTAACTACTTGACCCGAGTGTCATGTTCAAGCTTCGGACCCGACCATTCATTCTAGGCCCAAAACTCGCTTGCTTGCCATCCATTGTCATGCACACGAGAGCAACAGTCGGACCCGACCATTCATTCTACGTTGCCCTTGCCTCTGTGGCACACACCCAACCTCTCACGTTACTCACACCACGTGCTACTGTATACTTAAACAACACGGCCTAACATACAACCTGACATCCACTCAATGGCGTACAGCCGCACAGTTGCCACTCAAATCCACAGCATGTCATCCTGACTCAACCCTAGTCGGACCCGACTATACATTCTAAAATGCCGCACCCACTATGGCACACACTCGCATTACTGGGTACTGAATTCTTACACTCATTACTTGATTCACGAGCATTAAGGCGTCGGACCCGACCACTCAAAAATCTCCCACCCACACCTTGAGAAACCGTCTCTAACCCACAATAGTATGCAGCAAGAAAGTATCAGTCGGACCCGACCAATCAGTTTTGAAGCACCTCTCCTTAGGGTATCTCACTCCTCCCATACTTTAGCATCATTTTGACTCATGGGTCGGACCCGACCACTCAAAAATCTCCCACCCACACCTTGAGAAACCGTCTCTAAACCCACAATAGTATACAGCAAAAAACTATCAGTCGGACCCGATCAATCAGTTCTGATGCACCTCATGTTAGTGTATCTCACTCCTCCCATCCTTCAACATCGATTCTACTCATGAGTCGGACCCGACTATTCAAATGTGTACCACCCGCACCTTGAGAAATCGGCACGTACCCACGACACTTTGCTGCAATAAACTATCAGTCGGACCCGAGCACTCATTATTTGCTTTGCATTACTGGCGTAACTCACGAACTCATGGCTCCAAAACTCTGCCATTTGAAGCATCTGACCCGACGCGACTCCAGGAGCTTAACCATGTGACTCGCACCACCGTCCCTAAACCTACTCTGACATTCGAAGCTTCGGACCCGACCCTTGTTTAATTGCTTCAGCCTGTGACTCGCAGCACTTGCTAGAACCCACGCTCGTGCGCCTCACACGCTCGCATGCCCACAAGACAAGTCTGGCTAGACACCCACACTCAGCCCATACCACGAGTCCCACGATGTGTCCCACTCGAATAATTCGCATGACTCCCAAAATCACGTAGAACTCTAGTACCAAGGTCTTAGGAGAAATCGGACCCGTCCACGAAATTAAGATCTTGAGTACCAAGGAGAGCTCAACGCTCACGCACACAAGAGCAAGATTCATATCCATCATCACAGCACAACAAGCTTCAAAAGCCTAACACGGATCAAGCACCGGACCCGAACCCTTATTCATTACCATCCCAAGCACAGTGTAGCACTCTATCCTCAGTTATTTAAACGACACTCGTCAACTAAATAATTGCAAACGAGTTACCACACTGACATGCTCTAGGAAGCCAACTCCAAGGGATGGATTTGCAACTGCTTGCGCTTTGACAAAATTAGTGAAGAGCTCCTTTTTCTTTTTAGAGATGGCCTTGTTAACATATTTTTGGAGACCAACGTCACTTTGACTGCTGACATCCACTTCCTCCCAATACATCTGCCCAGCCTCGTTAGCAACCTGGACAATCTCATCCTGTAGAATCATGCCAATAGTCAAAACTAGAGCCTTGTATTTATTACATCAAGCTAGAAATAGAGAAATCATGAAGGTAATGACGAATATGACTTACGCTGAAGATGAAGTTGATCATCAAGTCCCTTGTAAGTGGGTACCATGTCTTTATTGATTTTGTTTGGCACGACTTGAATTGCTCTGCAGTAAGCATGGGCTTGAAGTACTCTAGATCATATGATCCATACTTTTGAATTCGGTGAAGAATGTGTACCAAACTAGTCTTCACGTGAGCGGTTTGGTTAGCACTGCACATTTTCCATATAAGTGACCTCAATCCAAATTCATAGAATCAACAAATTAAATATTATGCAAGAAAATTAAACTGTCTATCGAAGTGGTTTCGTGGCTTACGAGTTTATGTTATGCATGGCGCTCAGAATGTCTCCACGACCTCCATCGGTATCGAGCACCACACACTCTAGATTTCCGTTCTTTGTGTACCATTGCTGGTCATTGGCATGAAGAGTTTCGATCACCTCCTTCCACGCCAAAAGTCTATGGTTCCCATCATATACAAAGAACATAGAGCCACTCAAGCATTCGAGGTCAGGATCAGATTTTAGCCTCTGCTCAAATGCTTCGTTCTCTAGGACCCAACATGGGTCCCATTGGTCTTTGACTTCTTCACTTACCATCTGATTCTCCCCTTGGTCATTCGTTATAGACACATACATAGCTGCTGAATTTGGCTTGTAGCCATAGCGAAAAGCACCCATCAGCTTCACTACATCACAACAAAGTGTTGGTCTTACCATTAGCATGTGAACCATACGACAAAGTGGGATTTTGAGGACGGTCTTAGAGTAGGGTTTTTTTCTCATTTTCTCAATGAGCTCGTGCAAGTCTCCATGAATGAGACCAGCATGAACGTTATCCCCTGCCTTTGTAAGGTCAATGAATTGTCTACGCGCTCGCTCTAATGGGGGCAGAGACTCTAAACCACCACTTTGCGTCTCTTGAGTGCCCCCACCGCTTGATAATATCGCAACATCACCAACTGGAGCTTCCAAACTTCCTTCATCACCACCTGCTGGACTGCCACTTTCACCATCTCCGGAACAACCAGGTCCTTCACTCGACTGAGAGTCCCCACTCTCACTGGACTCACTCTGTAGAACGATCTGGCGTCTATCGCCGACAGTCGCTCCATCTGTTACAGCATTGGGTGTTGAATGCACAACCTCCATTTCCATAGCGTCTTCCCGGCTGATCCCTTGATTCTGGGAGTCTCGAACAGTAGTGCTGGACATGGGTCCATGGGCCTTGTTCATCCCAGCATCTCCGGATCTCCCCATCTCAACAATCTGGATAAAATCGTGACTCCATCCCATTAAATCCAAGAACATGCCATATCCATTCAAGTATGATTCTAACTTTTATTCACACAACAGTCTGACTCTAACTGACTCACACTACAGCTTATATTTCTACCAAATTCAATTGCAATCAGGCATGATAGTCGTGGTGAGCATCTCATGAAGCAATCAAGCATCGGACCCGACCACTACTTGGCAGCACTCACATCACACTTGACGCTACTCACACCAAAACCTGAACACAAGTCTCTCATGCCAAAGCCTGACTCTAAGTTACTCACACTGGACCACACCATTGTTATTCACTCCACCTGAATCTAAGCAATTGTCACAAAAACCTGAATCCAAGTATCTCGCGCCACAGTCTGACTCTAAGTTACTCACACTGAATTCACACCATTGTTGCTCACACCACTTGACTCTATGCTACTCACACTATAGCCTAAATCTAATGCACCCACTCCAGATCCATGACCCTAAACTTGCACCCACGTCATATCGAGCATGACACCCTTCTGCCCACAGCATTCAAGCTTCGGAGCCAACATCCTCTTCCTGCTCTCAACAATCAACCTTCGGACCCGACCACTACTTGGCGTTCCTTACAATATAGCTGACTCAAAGTTACTCACATTAAAGCTGACTCGAATTTACTGAGACCAAAGCCTGGTCCTATGATTTGCACACACCCCAACACTGATTCGCGTTGCTCACAACCCAGATTGGCATGCATAACTCACACCATAGCCGAACCACAAGCAATACTCGAGAATCAACAGCAACACAATTATGAGCAACGCAATTACATCATACCTGACTGCTTGGGTCCCTGTGGCTTATTGGGGATCTCACACGTACTGGCAGCACCTGGGCAACTGAATCCTGGAACATGGATCACACCACAGCTGAGTAGGCATACACTCACTATGCCATGACTCGCATAGTTCACACGAACACTATCTCGCGAAACTCATACCATGCCAGGACTCGCGTTGTTCACACCATCACTAGCTCGCGTTAGTCACAACACAGCTGCACTCGCATTACTCACAGCAGACGAATCACGTTACTCACACCACGCGTGGGACCAACAAGCTATCTGACCGGTCGGTTCCGACCCTGATCCTAGCCCAAGTTACGTTCGCCAATTGCCTACTCTAAGTACACCCTTCAGACTTTATTTGCAAAGACTGATTGTACCTGACACACAATTGATTCAATGGGAACTGTGCTCGAAAATTTAAATACATACCAGACAGCTAGGGATGATGTGGGTGGATTGAGAGCTCACTCGTACTGGCAGCACCTGGGCCACTGAAACCTCGGCCACTGAATTCTATATCAATTACATCAGTCAGAAGTGGAAAGATGAAGGTCAAATGTGATGAAGAGCATTTAATGTAGACTTCAGCGCATTCAATTTGCACACAATGATTCTAATGACAAAGATTGCACCTGAATGGACAATCGTGCGAGTGAGGAACGGGTGCAAGTGTGAACCTGACACTCATCAGTTGGAGAATCCAGCAGCTAGGAAACACATAAGCGCGTGAGAGATCAAAACACACGAGGGAACCACGAGTCAAGCATCATCAAGCAAGAACACACGAGCTTAGAACACACGAGCAAGAACGCACCTGGTCGGCCACGAGCGCTGTGAAGGAATGCCACGAGCTCCGCGATGGAGGCAGAAACGACTGCAACACAAGGTCGAGAGGTGGCAGCCTCGGCCATTAGGGTTCAGGGCCTCCACCAAAAATTTGAGACGCTGCCCATTGCCCACGACAGCTGCCCCCCTGCCCTATGCCCACTGGTGCTGCCTCATCCCAAAACCGCTGCCCGTGACCACTGCCCCTAAACCCCTTTGCTAGCCCCATTGCCCAAACATCTATCCTTTGCTCAAAAAATGCCCCTTAAAAATGCAAATGGATGTCTTGGTATCCTTGTGGAAAAAAATGTTTGATAGAAGTGATACGGTGGCGAAAGAGTGTACCTGATTGTCGTAAGGAACACGAAAGTCCACCGATAGGTGCACTTTTGTCTCACAATTCGAATGGGATGGTATACTATCTTCTTGCTCTACTGATGGGCGAGGCACGGTCTCCACTGGAAGTTTGGCAAACTCGGCTGTTAAGGTCTTGATCGTGCCCCTCAAGTTAGCATAACATCTATTCCTACTCTCTGCATTTCTCATCCTAGAACGCCTGAGCTGCTTTGCACTAGAGAAAAGCAGCTTCCCCCTTTTCTTTGTCTTGGCAATAGAAGGTTTCGCACCTTCACATGGTGAGACGTCGTGCATCTGAAACGCAACCTCTTTCACTAGCTACCACTTGCACTTACATTTTGAGAATTCTGATTTCTTTCCATCTTCTTATGCATCATTGTCCCAATCCTCCAATGGTTGCACAACTTGGCACCATGTAATTATTGAGCTCTAATATAGGAATATTGTTAATCTCGTCTTTCACATTTCGGCTCAGATCTATCTACTTCAGCCATGCCAGTTCAACACTGACAGTTGCCCTGTAATTTTACGGCTGGTCCAATAATTCTGGAATGCCGCCAATTTCCCGTTGACCATGCTTCCATTCATCATAACATGGGACTCCAATAAAAGGATCCCTTAACCCATTGTCTCCTCAGTACTATCAAATTACCATCTGCCTCGTCTAGTTGCACGTAGTCTACTCTCATAATGCCTCTCCCCACCCTACTTGATTCGCCAGATATGGTCGTGCTCCGAGCTCATGGCGTGGGTCTCCCACTCACATTTCTTGTAGACTCGGAAGGATATGCTTTAGTGTCGTGTCTGCGTTTGAGTCTCCGGTTTAATTTCCAGGAAGACAGTATTAGTGTTGAGGAAGAGATATTCGATGACCTCACGTTGGAGCGAAGCCACACAGTTGGTCAGTTATCAATTTCTGACGAGAGCAATTGTAGAAGTTGGAGGCTCGCCCCAGGACGGTATAGAGTCTATGGATTGACGGATTCCCAAATGGCTGCATCTACAGAAATACTAACCCCTCGCCGTTCCTCAACTTGCACCGTTCAGAACCCCCTTCCTTCCAATGTAACAGTCAAGGTCGAGCCTGGGTTAGAGAATCCTCATCTTGATAATATTCAACTTGAGACGGGAACTATTACTCCCATCATTACCCTCTCATCAGATGAAGATAGTAGTCCTCCAAAAACCACTCATTTTGTCCCTGCATCGTCTAACCCTCTCGTACAGTCGAAGTCCCCTGCAGTAATGTTTCCAAGTTCTTCTTCCCCACCACCGGGTTCTACTGAGTGCGATAGTGTCGTTACATGTCTGAAGAAGCTTACCCTTATGCCAGGGAAGAAGAATGCACTGAAGAATATCGATTATAGCTCTATTAGACATGAGAGAGTCACGTACTTGCCCTCGACGTTCAACGGAGACGTCATGTTTGAGTTGCCTCCTGCTGAAGCGTCCGCCTCTCGTTCGCAAGCAAAGGCTATGCAAGGAATGGATAAGCGCTACGATGGCCATGTATGGACCAAGACCATTACATCTAACATTACTAATACCATGGATCTCTCATTTCGATTCTCCAGCTGTGTAGGGCACCTGCGATGTGAGAATAAAGAGTGCGACTACCTCAGACGTGAACATCGCATCTATGAAGTGAACGAGACTGAGTTTGATGGATGCACACTGCAAGCATTTGTTGTGGGCCAAGGTCCTCCTACAGGCTCGACCGTGGTGTGCAAGGTGTGTAAGGAACCGCCCTCCTGTCTTGCCACTTGTGAAGCAAAGATCTACTATGTATCCGGCAAGCGTAACAGAACTCGTGTTTGCATCCACCTTGGATCTCACAAGCATCCTGTTAAGGTTGGTGACTATAGGGACACCAAAGTCGAAATCAGCAGTCTAATTGGAGATCAGGTTGAGAAGACTCCACAAGCGACAAAGAGAGCAGTGGTATTAGAGGCAAGCAAGAATCTCATCGGAGGCTACTTGTTGAGGTCCGAGGACGATCCGCCCAAGACGTTGAGCTTTGAGGAACTAGTTCCGGTGCTGGATCGATGCAAAGACATGGCTTCCCCAAATATTCAAAATAAGGTTGTCACCTTCAGGTACTTGAGGAGGTACGGTGTCATGGACATCATCACTAGGTTGCGCGGCCTTAGCAACTGGGCTTTGGTTCAAATGAACATGTTCCCTGGCCAAGGTTCTGAACTGGACAAGGTGTACGTCTTCAAGATGTCTGAAGTGGGCCTCGGTAGTGGGGTGGACCTAGTGAAGCGGATGCAACCCAATGGTGATCTTGAGAACGCATGGTTGATGTTCGATCATGTGAAACCAGTCAAGCAATGGACAACGATGGCTTGCCATGTCTATGACTCCACTTACTGTCGTGTCATGACTATTGCTTGCTGCGACATGTAGTCGGAGGACATTGATGCCCAAATGGTCTTTTGGAAGAATCTCAACGCCGTGATGAAACGACACGGTGTTGACATGCCTAACTTCAAAGGCTTCATGGCAGACAGTGCCCAGGCCAACTGGAACGCTGTCCGGGTTGTCTATGGGTCCGGCAACAAGGAGGAACGTATGGACGACCGTGAGAGGACTTGTCAATTTCACTGGACCCAGTCCATGGTGAAGCATACTGAGAAATACATCGCTGAAGATCTATGGGACCAACACAAGCAGATGTGTCACCAATACATGAAGGCTCAAACAATGGCCGAGGCTGAGAGATCGTATCAAGGACTTAAAGCATGGTGGGTATCCGCCGGGGCTGTAACGGAGTCAGCCTTGAGCAAACTTGAGCTATGGCTGGCATTTTGGCACTTCCGTTATCGCCAATGGGGAGGATTTATGGTCGGGGTGAGTGCACACGTCCTTTGTTGCATGCTCCATGCCCTTACAGTCTACTCATAAGTTGGACCCGACCACCAATTCTGGCTAACTTCTCTTCACATGACTTCTTCAGCTCCATGCCCTTACAGTCTACTCATGAGTCGGATCCGACCACCAATTCTGGCTAACTTCTCTTCACATGACTTCTTCAGCTCCATGCCCTTGCAGTCTACTCATGAGTCGGATCCGACCACCAATTTTGGCTAACTTCTCTTCACATGACTTCTTCTGCTCCATGCCCTTACAGTCTACTCATGAGTTGGATCCGACACCAATTTTGGCTAACTTCTCTTCACATGGCTTTTTCAGATGTTCTTAGAGGACGAACTCGCGGAGATGCCGTCGTGCAATCTTGCAGAGTCTGTCCATAACAAGTGGCTTCAAGCGTCCGGCAACAACGGTGGTGATCTCTATGTTGCTACAGTGGATGACTACATCCGGGCTTTTCTTCAAGTCGTCAATTACTACCAGTATTTGAAGGGCGATGTAGGGGGAACTGGACCAAGCAAACAAGAGCTCAAGCTTCGCATAGCTGAGCGTAGGGCTCAAAAAACAGGTGACCCCAAGGTCCTGAAGGACCCCATGCTCGACATGCCTGGGGCGGACAAGTTCTGTACACGTGATCCTCACATGGCTGGAGAGGAAGTGTTTGGCTCCATGAAGCGCAGGCTGGATTTGCCACTTGGAGCTGATGATGAGTCACACAAGCCGGATAAGGTAAATTTCTCGCATCCTCGTGGTTGTGGCAGAAAAACCAAAGTGCGCATCGCTCACATGTCAGTGATAGCTGAGGAGGATGAAACCAAGGTCCTCGAAGTTGCACCTTCTTCACCCCAAGGCGACGACAAAGTTCCTTCTCCGTGTAGTCAAGGACAGATTCGTCACGTCTCTTGTGTTCAGGAGACGAGAGTTAACGTGAAGGAGTGGCACATTGCTCGGTTGGCAAAGAATTCAGGTAAGTGTTGTTGGGCCCAAAGAGCTGTTACTAAGAAGAAGTGTTCGGAGAGAATCGTAAGGGGTGCTAAACCCACCCCCGCGCCTACGTACACCGGTCTATGGCACAACACTAGGAAGAACTTACAAATGTCGGAGGAGTTCTACTTCTGCTCGGATGATATTAAGAGGTGTGTCAAAGGTTCAAGGCGGAAGTGGGTAGTTCCGTACTCTAGGCAGCAAGAGAGGCCCACCATCCCTGATGTCTGGCCAGTGAAGCTTGGAACAAATCTCAAGCAAAGTGAGATCCTTGCCCTCGAAGCTGCTGGGTTCCAACTACCGCAGAAAGCCCTTGTCTCTCCAAGAAGGTTATTTTCCACAGAGAGGCCTCCCGCAAATCTGGACACCATGCCCGTACCTGCAGACGCGGATAGGTATCCAGGAAAAAGAGAAGGGAAGATCATCAAGCGAATTACTGGCCGCCCAAATCCGCAGCAGTGGCTGGCTTTGGGCTCTTCTGAGTCCCTCAAAGCTCGACTCCATGCTGTGACAATGATTCCTCACCCTGGCCATGGCTGCATCATCGCTCTAGACTCGGGAACGCTACCAGATGTGAAGCAGTATCAGATCACAATAAGCTCCCTACCAGGCTGCAGCTGCCCTGCATTCAAGAAGACAATGACAAAGCTCCGTGGGAATCGCCAATTCTCATATTGCAAGCATTTGTACTTCATCTTCTTGAAGGTCTGCCATTTCGATCCCTGGGTTGACATGTTCATCCACGCGCCAACGTTCACCTTCAACGAAGTCAAACTGGTCCTTGAAAGTGGGATCTTGACTCACCCTTTCGCTGAGAAGTAGGAGTCACTATAGAAGTATCCCATAGTACATTCAATGGAGTCCAATGACCTACCATTTATGTTTCAGGCTTATCTGAAGATTACAGCAATATAAAGTTTCTTCTATCTATTATTATATCAAAAAAATTTGTCACATGTTAAAGTTTTGTATTTACTGCATCAACTTCCAAACAAGTGTATGTGTTCACTCACAGCTTTGAGGACACCCTAAACCGAAAATTGATGGAATATGCAATAAACCCGGAAATAAAAAAATCATGTGGTTGAAAGAAAAGTGTAAATCAAATGCCATTTTACCACGTTTCAGCCCACGGTCATAGGTCAATATTATTTTCTATAAATATACGAATATTCGAATATTCTATTAATAAACGAATATTCCATAGAATATTCGAATATTCTGAAAAATTCTTCTAAAATTAGTTAAAATCTATTTATAAATTATGTTCCCAAATTTGTGCTCTTCGCTCGCTTTTTTTCTGCTCTCCGCTCTCCGCTCTCCGCTCACCGCTCGCATAGTAGACACGTCCATCTGCTTATTAATCTATTAGCGTACTGCGTACATTCAGAAATTGAGAATTTTAATTTCTTAAATTCAGGTCCACACATAGTTATGTTGTACAGATTTTAGAATTGTTTCTTCATGTTCATGGAGCTGCTGTTTTGGGCGGTGGTTCAAGTTGCTGCAGTGATTTGTGTGCTTGATTTTCATAACAAACAAGAGACCAGTCTATTTGCTTTGAATCGATGATTTTGGATTCAGAAATTCAATATTGTTGATTGGCAAATTGAGAGCTTTTTTTGGATTCTATGCGTAGTGGTGCATAGATTTATGGTGCATGATTTTTGATGCATGGCCGTTTCTAGTTGCTACAGCAAGTTGCGTGGTATTTAAATTCAGTTCACTAATGAAGAAAAGGTTGCAATTTTCAGATTGTTCAATTCAGCCATCGGAGCAGTTGTTTGTAACTATTGTAATGATACTCCACGAGAGAAGGTCAGTTCTCTACTCAATGTTTCATTCTTTTTTCTTTTTCATTCTTCTGTATGCTGAGTTCTATTGTGTACATGCTTGTTTAGTGTGGTAGTTTTAGTTTTGTTTTTACCTGCATGTGACAATGGGCTGTTTAGCTCGATGTCAATTTAGATCGATGCCAGTTTAGCTCGACCCGAACTAATTACACAGCGAAACTATTGCCAGAACCGGTAGTTTAGGTCGATCCGACCTAAAATTTACCAGTAAATGCGACATATTAAATCGAATCGACCGAAATTGCTGTCCATTCAAGTCGACCCGACCTAAAATATCATTTCATATAATGAATACAAAGAGAACCTAGAGAAAATAATAAAGAATAAGGAGTCTTCCCATCCAGCAAATCAGGTCGAGTCGACCTAAATCCGCAATTATAGGTCATAGTTGTCGAAATCTGCAGTAGAAAGTCTTGCACATGCAAATGTACCATGTGCTAATTCAGATAGAATCGGCCTAAATTACCCTAAACGTCACTAGAATCGCAATCCATTTAGGTCGACCCGACCTAAATTTCTATAACTCATGGTCAATAGAAAGAAAACCTAGAAGATAACATAAGCTAGAAGCACTAAACCAGTCCAGAAGATCAGGTCGAATCAATCTAAATCCGTTATTATGTATCGGATTTGCTAAATTCTAGAGTAGAAAGTCTAGCACATAAGAAGGTTCCGTCTGTAAATTCAGATCAAGACGACCTAAGATACCCCAATTGCAATAAAATTCTACTCCATTCAGGTCGACCCGACCTAAATTACCATATCATATAATCAATTCATATCAGTAATCAATTTGAAAAAGACATATTTAGATCGAGTCGACCTAAGTGGCCCCAAATGTCCTGCGTCACGGCCAGGACGAAGAGCTCAGAATTCCACAGAATCCCATTCAACCTCTATCATAGGCACCACAAAATATATTCGTAACTCCTTTATCACCGAAGTCCTTGACTATAATTTATATTTAGGTCGGATCAACCTAAAGAGTCCTACTTAAAGAACTGTATCATACGATACATATGAAGCGTACTACAACTAGGCAACATTCAGGCCGGTCTAAACTTCAGCTCGTCCCGAGCTAAACTCTGATATAAGACTGATCGAAATAGACGTCGAAGTTTCTAACCAATGGTACTCATGCATGATAAAATTGGTATTTGATATCTGTGTCGCACACTTTAGCTCGTACCGAGCTAATTTTTTGTCTGTTCGCGCTGTGAACAGAATGGCAACAGAGAGGAAGACACCAAAGGAACATCAAACGCCAAAGCTCGAGCTCTACTACGAGAGGGCAGCTCATCAGCCACACGCGGATGATGACCATTCTGGCGACGACCTGGCGAACTTTGGGGAGTTCTGGGACATGAAAGACCAGGACTTGCAGGAGTACTGGAGCCTACACATGATAGGGAATACACGAGACATTTGCTTCACAACGAAGGCCAAGAATGTGCCGGCCTTCATGCTTCTTTCATACAACGAGAAGATCAAAGACATCAGCGCGGCTGAAGGATCCAAGATATTGATTCATTGCGTCACAACGAGAACGGACTGTGATAAGAAGCAGCAGTACAACTTCACGCTCACCTTCGACTCGGCTGTGATCCCATTCAACATCACCCCCCTACTACACTCTCTTGAAACGACCGAGTTCAGTGGGTGCATCAAGGAGCTGGAGGACGATTATGACAATAAATACTTCCAGAGCAGCAACGGTCAGCCGCAACTTGAGGCAGGGCTCTGCTTAAAAGTCCGCAAGCTCATCCAGAATTTCAAAGTCTTGAAGGCAAAGGTGGAATCGCATCAGAAATCGATGGCACCTGTAAACGTGTCCCTCGATAACCGGAGCCAGGGAGGGAATGCGGGATCCATGGGCAACTTCTCGCCAACTGCAAGACCGCAACACAGTCAAGGCAAACGCAAGCCCAGCATGCCTTTGACACCTTCTGGAGCACTATGCCAAAGCAACCTCGCCTCATCCTCAAAAAAGAGGCAACCTGTAGAGAAGTCGACGCCTGAGGCTGTCAACGAGGATAGCTTGGCGTCCGTTGTGACGGAGTTACTCGAGTCCCTGGTCGGCAACAACAAACCCGACTACGCGCGCTCGGCAGAAGCGTACAGGACGTTCTGGACGTCTTGCACTGACGCGTTCATGTTCGACGTCGACGATAAAAAATCAATCCCCATCGAACAGCTAATCGATGCGCCTCCACACATGAACATCAAAAGTTAAGAGCCGGAACATGCAAAAAAGATCATGACCTTCCTTCTCAGCATGCCAGATAGGAGCACGAAGCAGACTCTGTGCGTAATGCCTGTCGACCAGGCCACTAAACCGGCTAGCTGGGACGCCATCAAAAATGGAAAGTTCTGGCTGATCAATAGGCAGCACAGCGTCAAAGCCAGTTACATGATGCGCGATGAAGGGATTGACGAGAAAGACCTCAAAGACTTCGCGTCATGGAACTGCTTTGTCATGTGGACGGAGAATAACGAAAAACTTCGTCAAATTTCCGCCTACTACAACCGCGTTAACCACTTCGGCGCCATCAAGCCGTCATGGGAGACAAACATATTGGGAGCGCGGCAAGTATGGCTAAATCTTGACCGCCCCAAGAATCCAAAAGAACTCAAAGATGTGGGAACAGCGTATCAAGCCTCCAGGACGAGGGAGGCCGAAAAAAACAAAGCAAAATTCAAGGTAATATTCAGATCGAGTCGACTTAAAACGCTTCGTAGTCTATCCCTATAGAGTAGATCCGAAACGATTTTAAGTTAGGTCGACTTGACCTAATACGCTCGATCTGTACCCTGCCTCGCCTACTACCTGCCATCGGCCATCCATGCGCTCCACGAACATTTGTTTGTTTAGATCGAATCGACCTTAAATCACTGAATAATAGCTAACGGTGTACATACCCCCTGCAGGAGTTTCAAGCTGCTATGAGGCTGCGGTTCTCGATGCTGGACGTGGCGCAGGCTTAGAGAGACGCAAAGAAAAGTAATGCCGAAGCGTTACTCGACATCCACAATGAGCTGAAATTGATCACTGCGCCGGACGACGTGTTTGCTCTTTGGAGCGGAGTGATCTCAAGCGCAGGTGCCGGCGAGCTTCATGACCCGGATAGTGATGGGAAGTTCAAAGAAAAGAACAACTGGAATCCCGAGAGTGGGAATCTCACGCGCGAATTCTTCAAGTGGTTGGGGAATTTAACCTACGAGGACCTCGCGAAATTGGCTAAACATATCCTTCATCGCGATAACCCCAAGTGGACCATAGACTACCTGAAAGTCACAGTTAAGGCAATATCCTCGGTTCTAGACAGGTGCTATTCTACCAAGGAATAGGTGGAGAGGAGGAAGCGGAAGCACCCTGTGAAACGGGAATTGCACAATATCGATCATTCTCTCGGGCTCTTCAATCCGGCGGGGGAATTAGTGCCCGAGAAGTGGAGGCAGTTCAAGAAGGACTACAACGTCACAACGACGACCATGAATGTCCTCCTCGAGCAGCCGGGAGAGCACTACTTCAAGGAGGCTAAGCAGGTGAGGAGCAAAAATAAGAAGACCGCGGACATCTCACCTCACGCGCACAAATTCTTCAAAGGTTTCCTGGAAAAACGAAAAGAATTCGTGAAGCCGTCTGGTAAGGCTCAGTACCGGCCATACGACCCGAAGGAAAACATCCACTCCGAGTGGGCGGACGGCGTCTGGACAGAGGACGAGGCCAAATTCTTGAGATTGGAGGTCATCGACTTCAGGTACCTCCCCGGGGTGGAGCAGAAACAGAAGTCATGTACGGGGATGCCGTACTTTTACGAGTTCATGACCTCTCTGAAAGGAGAGGTGAACCGGACTTCGATCAAGTGCCTGCTTGGCTCTTTATCTGCGCCGACATGGAGGAGATGCACCAGGCTGTTCATTTTCCGGAGGGCAACGATGTCCTCCACAAATACAAGAAAAAGTTTGCCACCTACCTACCTTCATCGACTTCAGGTACCTCCCCGGGGTGGAGCAGAAACAGAAGTCATGTACGGGGATGCCGTACTTTTACGAGTTCATGACCTCTCTGAAAGGAGAGGTGAACCGGACTTCGATCAAGTGCCTGCTTGGCTCTTTATCTGCGCCGACATGGAGGAGATGCACCAGGCTGTTCATTTTCCGGAGGGCGACGATGTCCTCCACAAATACAAGAAAAAGTTTGCCACCTACCTACCTTCATCGACTTCAGGTACCTCCCCGGGGTGGAGCAGAAACAGAAGTCATGTACGGGGATGCCGTACTTTTACGAGTTCATGACCTCTCTGAAAGGAGAGGTGAACCGGACTTCGATCAAGTGCCTGCTTGGCTCTTTATCTGCGCCGACATGGAGGAGATGCACCAGGCTGTTCATTTTCCGGAGGGCGACGATGTCCTCCACAAATACAAGAAAAAGTTTGCCACCTACCTTCCAGCTAAGAACGAGAGTCTGTACGATTTGCCGGCAAATTCTTAGAAGGCGCGAGCAAAAGTGGAGCTCCTCTTCTTGCAAAACCCCAAATTACCAATAGTGCGGATGATCCTTGACGAATTCAAGGCACCAGACACTACGGTATATACGAAGCCTCGGGCGTACGATGAGCTGCAGTACCACCTGTGCAGGGGAGAACTCAGAATGGAGTTCTACTTGGCGCTCATGAAGCTGTTTACGACAGCGGGGTCGAATATCTTCTCCGTCTACGTGGGATCCAAGATCACTTGTGCTGCTGTGGTACGTAGCGCATGACTCGATCTTCAGCTCGGGTCGACCTAAACATTTGTAGTGTTAGCTCGGGTCGACCTAAACCTGCTGCCAACAGTCCTTCTATGTAGGTTCAGATCGGGTCGACCTATTCCGCTGTAGGATTAGCTCCCAAACCCTAATCCTGTGTACATTCAGGTCGCATCGACCTAAAACCCTGTTGTGTTAGCTCGAGCCAACCTAAACTCCTGTCGTGTTAGCTCGAGTTGACCTAACCTTCACAGTTTCCCCCTCTTCAGCTCGTTTCGACCTGAAACTACCTCCTCTATGGTTGCCTGTCTCTCCGTCATGGTTGAAACCTGCCTGTCCGTCAAAGTTTAGGTCGAGTCGATCTAAGTCTTTCTTGCTGCTCCATTGCATCGACCTCTAACTCAGTTCATGACTGTCGTGTTATTGTGCAGATGTGTTGAGTGAACAGCTATGTTGTTGGTCCCAATACGAGTACAGAATGGTGGACTCTAATCGCACACGACGCCTTGCAGCTGGACAAGGCGGACTTCCTCGAGGACGGATATGTAGTGAAGGTTGGAGGGAATCAGAGTAGCCCTGCTGCAAGAGCAGGGCCCTCCCGATTGAAGAGGAAGTCAAAAGTTGAGGATGATGATGAATCCTCCACCTCGTCCTCCAATGACGACGAGGACGAGGACGAGGACGAGGATTATCAAGTTCCTCCGGAGACCCCCGGTACTTCATCCGCGTCCTCTGGCCGGCAGTGTGGAACTCCTTCCTCCGAGCGGAAGTCCAAGAGGAAGAAACGTGACTCTTCCAACAAAGACATTTTGAAGTCGTTGGTTACCACGGTTCAAGTTCTTACTACTCAGACGGCGGAAACGAGATCAAACCAGGCCGACTTCCAGAAGTACCTCATGGTTTGCAGCAGCAGCAGAATAATTTTCAGCTGACAATGCAGGCGATGATGGAACGACTTCCGCAACCTCAACCTGTCGCCATAATGCCCCCGCCGCCGTTGCCTTCTGCACCTCTACTGATGACTAATCATCCGTCGGGGTCAATATCTAGTGACGACTCCGCTCCACCGGCGCAGTCGTCTGTCCTTGCATCTCCTCCGCCTCCACTATCGTACTCGCCTGTCGCTGCGCCTCCTCCGCCTCCACCATCGTCCCCGCCTGTCGCTGCGCCGCCCCCGCCTCCACCCGCTCCTGCATCTGCTCCTTCCACTTCGCCGGCTCCGCGGCAAGTGTCATCAAGCGCTACCGGTGCCGACAGTCTGGGATTCAGCGAACCTACTGGCAGTGCAAATGCGGACTCTGCCGTATCGCCCGACACTGACGTTGCAGCAGGTGGTTCCCAATAATCACTCGATGTCATTTGTATAGTTTTAGCTCGACTCGAATTGATTTGTATCATATTTTTTTGTAGGTTCTTTGTATAGACGGCTGTAATACTTAGGATCTTTAACTGCTGGTTGAGAAGACAATTTTGGACATTTTTCCATCGACGTTTTTTGTACTTACAATTTTTGGACCTTATTTTAATTTACATACTCCTCACTCGGGAATTTATGTTCATCTATTGTCATCGCAGGCTCCACCCGTGCCCACACTGTGCCTCATGTTCAATTGCCTCATGCTCTTCGCCCACTCCCACAACCTAGTCGAGACAGTCAGTCCTTGGAGCCCGCTCTCGCCTCGCACGGAGTCCCTTTTTCTCGTGTAGACCCTCCGTCCTCTCAAACACTTGTGTATGCGCGTAGACTGCAGGGGATGCGCAATTGGGTGAGGGTACACGTACTTCGGCCTCCCCTCCTCTTAACGTCGTGAGCGCAACACCTTCCACAACCGCGCCTGTGGTCAGTGCGAAGTCAATCCAGACCTCCGGCCTTCAGGTGCGTTCCATACGTTTCGTAGTGATCGTTTTTTTCTTTTTTTTTGGTCTTCGCACTCGCCTCGATCGTTTACCGTTTTCATTACGATGTCGTCCAAAATGTGTCAGTTCAGGATCGTAACTGGCTGCACATTTGTCTGTCCGTTGTCACCAGGGATCCGGTCCTCCTCTTTCTCGTGGAGGTTCCTCGGAGGCGGTCATTCGGTCGTCCCAGCTTAGGCCGCCGAAAAAATGGCTCAATGTCGTCCTGGAGCTGAATGGAATTCTCTGCGTCTGTGAGGATTTGAAATCCCAGACTACGCGTAAGCCTTTTAACGACTACTCGGTGCCGCACTCAGCCGTTACCCCGGCTGTAGTGGGGCCCAAAGCAGTCTATGTGCGTCCACTATGCTACTCGTTCCTCCGGGAGCTGACTATGATTGCGGACGTTACCGTCTGGAGCTCCATGAAGAAGTCTACCACTGACTCGGTAGTGCAGTATTTGTTCCGCGACATCCAACTCCCTTCCCTTGTGCTTGGCCAGGTCTCGTGCGACACCCTCAAGTGTAGGGATAGGCACGGCAGGGTGTCCACCTTCAAAGTGTCTGGCATTGATAAAGACTTGTTCCTTAAGAATCTGGACAAGCTGTTCACAGACCACGGTGGCAGATTCACGTCTGCAAACACCATTGTAGTGGACGACAGCCCCAATAAGCACATTTTGAATGAGCCCCAAAATGTAGTCCTCCCCGACTCTTGGTCCTACGTCGGGGCCGGTGCGCGCGATCATTTTTTCATTGATGTTCTCCTTCTATGGTTTCGGCGTCTACATCGCAATCCTGGCCCAGGGTTGTTATCTTTCCGCAGGAACGATAATATTGGGCGGCGTATGCTCTGCGACAAGCTCGACCCTCGGCTGTACAACCTCCTCATGGAGGCTGTACGCGCATCTCGTAGTCTGCCTAGTTCCTAGTTCATTGTACTGTACTATAGCTAGAAGCCCTTCTCTTAGTGATGTAGCCGTATTATACTACTCGGTTCGATCTTTGGTGGCTGTATGCTATACTCAGTAGAGGAAACTTCTTCTGCTCGGCAACTACGGTCCAGTCAACCATGGACTTTTCCACCAAGCCAATTCAACATAGTGTAGTCGACAGCCTCCCTAACGGTGGTACCCGTCCTGTGCCCAAGTCCTCACCTTCTCCTTTGCGGTCACGAGAACCCGCTACTTCTCGTCGCTCGCGTCCACCGTCTGATAGGGTGCTTCAGAGAAAGCTTTATGAAGACGTCGCACACCCAGTTAATTCTCTTGAGGTAGGAATACTTTCTTTCCCCGCACCATTATTTCGCTTAGACGGTCTTGCCTTGCGATTTACTTGATGTAGATTCCCTTGTACTTGCAAGGTTCCGACATGCCCAAACCATGCAAGTCCTCTGCTACTTTAAATGCTGTCCAAAAGATCCCTGCGATGCTGTCATCAGACCCGCCTTGTCTAACCCAAGCCCGTGTTGATGTGCCTCCTCATGCGCCCTTGCGTACTCGTCTCCCTTCAGTGAATGCGGGTCTTCAAAAGACTCAATCGCATGACAAATTTAGACGGAGATCCGCTCCGATTCGGGATGAGAGGGAGGAATTGATGTTGGCGCAACAAAGGCGTGAGATTGCGCAACGGCAATTGTCGATGTATTACTTCGATAGTCGTGGTCATGTGATGTTGAAGGCAGTAGTTGAACTTCAGTTGAAGGCCGAAGCTGAACTGAAGAGTCGATCACAACCCTAGATCCGCTAGGCATTCTATTTGTGATTACTATAGAGACTTATAAAAATATGTGGAGCTTATGTTTTTATACAAGATTTTATGCTTCGCTCATTCTTTTTCCTAGCATTATGAGACATTATCAAAATTGGATTATCGTCCTGCAATACAAACATCCAAAAAATGTATATTCGTTTTATACTTACTATAAATAGATGTCACTTTTGTAATCTTTTATTGCACACTTCTATTAAATGTACTCTATTTGATCTTCACTGTGTCCATCTTCTATTGTTTCAACCTATATTTCGAATGGTTAGTGGTTCAATTTGGGTTTATTTTAGACTTTTTGAACTCTCATTATTCTGGAATCCTCTCATTTTAATGAATATAATGTTATAGCCAAGAACTCTATAAAAGCTATGTAATTGTAGTTAAAAAAAATTCTAAATCCCTAAAAAGAAATCCTATCTATTTTTCAAATTTCAAATTGCCAATGAGACTTTCTTTAGAAATTGAAGATGTGTTGTGACCTTGTGCTTATGCCAAGTGTGGAGAATGATCCCACTGACTAGTCGTGGTCTTTGCGTAGCATGCAATGCCTTGCAGATTTTTGTGCTGCTCCTTGCTTTCGCCATCCCAACACCACCTCACTCCACCAATTTCTTGCATTTGTACCATTTATAATAGGGAGTGTCATATCTCTTTCTTCCCATTCTCAATCTTAAGAGAATAAGTAAGTGGCACTTTCTCCTTGAATTATAGAGGACCCATTAGGGGTTGTCATACCTTCTTTTGTGAATCAAACTTCACTGAAGATTGAAAAGATATGGAGAAAAAAGTGGAGCCAATAGGGGCCTTTTCCATGAAGAAGGTGCAATTCCCCATTTTTGACATGTGGAGAATGAGAACGGGGAATGAGATTTACGGCGACCATCGAAACGAGCATCGAAAATCACGAAGCTACGATCCTATCCAGCGACAATAAGAGTGAAAACAGAAGTGAAGGTGAAAAGGAAAAGCTTCACATACACAACCATTCTTCACATCCTTTTTTCATCCTTGGAGGAGAAGAAAGAACTTCTCAATCTTCATGCTACGTCCTCATTCTCTAAAGATTGAGAATGGAGAGAAAAAGGGGTGACAACCCCTCATTCTTTGAAGATTGAGATGTTTCATTCTTCACCTTTGAAGGTGAAGAATAGACGTGAAGATTGAAAAAAACACCTTTGAAAATTGGAAGTAGTATTCTCATGGGCTGTTTATTTTGGAACATAGAAATTACCATATGTCACTTTTTGGTTTGGCACTTTAAGTCCCAAAATGTAATTTCCACTTAGGATTCACTTGGATTTCAACCAATGTAGAAACAACACCTGGCATAATTCTTGAAAATTTGAATTATTTTTTGCCAAACCTAAAAGTGAAATACAATAGTATTTTAGGTAAAGTCAATATAATAATTTAGTCTACATTCTTTCACACTAACTCAAAAAGTTTGATTTTCATTCCACTCTCATTCAACTCTCATGCAACTCTCATTCAACTTCATCTATTTTCACTCATTTGTGTTTAGTTTCATTCAATTTTGTCTATTGTCATTTAATCTTCATCCACTATCATCCACTTTGCATTCAAATTTTATTTGTAAATTTATACTAATTAGAGCCCATTCATCCAAATTTCTGTGAGGGGATCTTACTATTCAAACAGTAGCACTAATTGAATCAATTCGTATAGTGTACACATGCATTGGATTAAGTTTTGAAGATTGTAGATTAAAAACCTGTACACATAAGATCTTCATATGTTATTGGAATTATTCTACAATGGTTTACAAATATATATTTTATTCATTTATTTATATGTTTGAAAAGACACTGGAGTAGTAACAATTCAATTCATGTTGTAACCATTAATTTGAAAGCTCCTTCTAACCTGAACATAATTTATTTCTCTTTTATGAGTATATAATCATTTTTATTCACAAAAGAATAATTTTTTTTATTTCTTTATAAATGAATATATCCTCGTTATTCAAATTCAAATGGTAGCATATAAAGAAAAAAATCAACTCAAATATTTGTATACATATAGTTTAGTAATAAAAATTCAATTCATATGAAGTTAGTATAAATTAAAGTATGTTTTTGGTTCAAAAGCATTCAATCTAGATTACTTTGACAATTTTAGTAAACTATAAAAAAAAAGTTCAAAAAAAGTTTAAGGTTTTTTCTTCATAGATAGAAGTGCAAAACAAAATCATTTCAAAAATAAAAACATGTTTAAATTTATACAAAATTGCTACTTTAAAGTCATTGATATGTTTTAAAAATCTTAGTTAAAAACCTAGTTAATTTTTAAACAAGGAAAATATAACATTCACTTAGATATATTATATCAATATTCTCATTATAATCTTTTAGAAATGCATTACTGATTTTTTCAAAATGCATAATTGAGGTGTATATAAAATTAGTTTAGACTGTTTTTAAATATTTCAAGCAATATGTTCTTTTTGTCACTCATAGATATTAATCCCCTTGAATTTGTGATAAGAAAATAAGCTAATACTAATTTGGAAATTAATATGATGGTTGCCTATAAAGAAGATTTGATCCAAATTTATTTAATGTTTAAGGTCTTATGTTTCACACAACTATTACATAAAATGTGTTTAAAAAATCACGTGGTAAATGAAATAATTTTACCCAATTTTTTTTCAATTTACCACGATAGAAATTTATTTTTTTATTGTTATTTTTAATTTTTATTCTTGAATTTTATTTTTAATCTTTACAACTCAATCATTTTCAAGATTTTTTGAATTACAAAAGTTGATAAATGAATTATAGAATTTGATGAAAGGAAATCCTCATTTTGATAGCATTGCCACCTCATTTCAAGCCAAACATATCATAATTAGAAAGACCATCATTCTAAGTATAAATTTGGATACAATGTTGAAAGCATAGAAATGACAAAACCCCAACAAAAATAGCCACCAGAAAAGCACATGTAAATGGGCATTTGTATTATACGGTCACTAACTACTCTTGGTGAACTAACTACATTTTAGTGCACATTTGTGCACTTTGAGCATTTTGTATAAAAAGTTAACTTTCAAACCAATTTGAAAATTATGTAGCAATGGTTCAATGAAAAATGAGTGAACCAACTTCTAAATTTATGTACATATTATCCAAAAATGAAACTTTGGAATTTTTAAATAATTTTATGCTAAAGATTTTGAGTATCAAAACTCCGTTTTAATAATAATTTTACTATTTTATGATAAAACTTTGAATGTAAATATATTTCATATTTTATTTTGTATTTAAAAATTTGAAAAATAAGCCAACCTGCATAAATTTCATTCTCAATTACATTCAGAAAAGAAATCCATCATAAAAGCTTATTATAAATAGAGAAACATTAATCCCTCCTAAAAATAACAATTTTTAAAATTTGGAAATTTAATCAATTCAAAAAAAAATGGAAGATATTTTTCTTCACATATTTAAACACAAGAAAAATTCATAGCCATCCACAATCCTCCGTTTTCCTCCTCTTTTAGAATTTAGAGTACATATTAAAGCCCTAAGCAATATACACGTGCCTTTTCACATTGTCTCACGAAAAAATAAAATCTACTATATAAAGCATACCGTAACACCATAGCAGGTTCGCCACCTGGCGAACGAATGTTTATTTTTTTGGAAAAATAAGGTTCGCCTCTCGAAAATTGAATTTCTCAATTTTCGTTTTTAGCAAAAAATCAGTAAAAATGACCTTAAATAGCTTAGAAATAACAAAATATTTCAAAAACTAATTTATTCTATTTTCTTTTTTCTGTCTTCAAAATTTTCTAATTTTTACGTTTTTTATTTTTAGAATTATTTTAGGATGAACCTGCTATGGTACTACGGTAGTAGTGCATGCATGCATGTTCTTTACGACAATTGTCACCAAAACAATTGCGTTGGAGTCATGCACGAGGTCATGCATGGGCCATTGATTATATAATACATAGTGATGCACGTGCATGCTCTTGACGATGGTTTCACCGCCGGAACAATAGTGTTGGGCTCGACACAAACCAACCTAGTTTATATATATATACATATATATATATATATGTATATATATATATATATATATATATATATATATATATATATATATGTGTGTATGTGTGTGTGTGTGTGTGTATATATTCCAAAAATATATATTAAATTTTTTGTTTGAACTTTAATAGTTATCACTTGTATGTATGTACTGTACATATGTATATGTATATATGAATGTATTTAATTTTACCACTTACACATAGTAAATTATTCAAAACTTACACATTCATTGATTTTAAAATAAATAAAAATGAAAATAAGAATATTTGGTAGATTTTGTAATATACAAAGAATTCTTTAACGATGATTAGGGTTTTTTTTTTTTGCTTTTTTTGCTTTTTTGGCTTTTTTTGGCTTTTTTCAGTCCATTGTTGTATGATCAATGTTGTGACTAATAGATTACTCACATCTATTCTTCAAATGTTAAGTATGCATTCAAAATGTGTTTAATTGTTGGAATTGTTTGTGAACTGGTAGAATTAATTGGTAAGCATTTGTGTCATTTTAGTTTATTATATTTAAGATTGCAATCATTTAGTGTTTAAGAATGATTTTGGTGTCTTTTTCTTACCTTCAAAGCATAACAATCAAAGAGCATGAAGTGTATTGAGATTATAATTGAAAAATGGTTAAAATGTTAACAATAATGTTACATTATCTTAGCACAATGTTGTATTCAATTTGTCTTAAAACAAGATGTATTCAACGTTTAAATTAAAAATAAAGACATTAATTCCTAATACTAATGATCCAAGCATTAATAACTACAAATGTCAAAGTATTTTTTATAGCATTTACAATTAGTTTTATAGTTATACAAAAGCAATCATAATTTTATACAGTTCACCATTATTAATAAAAACATATTCTTGTAAATGATTTTATGAGACTTATAAGACATGGAATATAATTTAATCAAATGTACCTTCAACTTCAAATGGTTAAATTAAAAAACATCTAAATCCTATTTGATGCAATGTCAACTCTTTTTTTTTCATAATCAAACTTTTCTAATTGCAAGTAAGAAGCTCCAAGTTTTCTTAATTTCTTCTTAGCTTATTACTTATGGATACTTAGCAGGAAATAGATACTATCTATTTATCATCATTGATTTTATATATTCAAAATTATAACTAAGTAGAAAAAAATTCTATTCAAGATAGACTTTTTATTATAAAAAAAATAGAGTTCTAAGTTTCCCCATTTTAATTACTTTTAACACCGCTTTTAACATTGGAAGATGAAAAATTAACATTTTGGAAGATAAACTCATTGGGGTTTAAGAAGAATTATTTATAAAAGATCTATGTTTAAGCAAGAATTATACATATATTAGCTTTTTTTGGCTTACTCTAATAAAGGGATTAATGATTATGAGGAATTTTGCTTATCATGATAGTAGATCAAATGAATGAGGTTATTTGCTAATGGTGAATAAAAAGTTTGGATTGCATGCAAGTGTTGATAAATACATCATCTACAATTGCAAAAATTAGAATGAAGCTTCTATGTTGTTAATTATTGGTTTCAAAGTTTAATTTTTTTATAAATGAGTTTTTTTTATAAAAATTGAAAATTGCAAAGTTATTAAAGTATTGTATTCATAATAATATGGACTTGCCAATAACTTAATTAGAAATATTGCATATATTGTCACAATGTCGGCGTTTGGTAAAGTTGCAATAAAAGAAACAAAGGCTGAGTGTGAGGCTCGTGAAAAAGAAAAGAGAGAAGGAACTCCTCCACCTGCCATGCTTCCTATTGGAGCAGGAAAATTAGAAAAAGCATTGCCAGCTACTCGTTTGCTCGAGAAGCGGCGTCTTTTGCACTTGGTGCACGAAGAACTAGAACGCTAGAAAATAGAATTTGCACAGTATGTTAATCATTTAAAGAATTTGAACATATATTTTATGCTAAAATTTTAGTGTGTGTATATATATAAATGTTTTAATTACTAAAAATAAAATTATCATATTTTAACAAATTTATTATGTTTCGGATAAAAGAAACACAATCATTAGTATCTTTTTTTTATTGTAAGTGCTTGAATTTGATTTGTTTGGGATTGGATGACGGATTCAAGAAAGAAAGGAAGAAATTTTACAAAAGCGAGAAGATGCGTTGCGTGATAAAGATATCAAGTTGCAAGAATCACTCATTGGTTTTTCACGGTTTTTACAGGTTTCGGTTTTTGCCTTCAACCACAATGTTTAAATGATTGAATTCTTACCTTTAAGCACAATATTCTTCAACACACAAATGATTGTGTAAAACAACTATATTGTTATGGCATCAAACGTTGCTTGTACGATGCGTTTAGTATTATAACTTTTGAAATAATGAGTCAATGTAGCCAAACTTAAAGATGGATGTTGCATTTCTAATTTTAGTTTATTTTATTTTATTTTTGAAAGTTTTTTACTATTTAGAATGCAATTTTGCTAATTTATCACATTTTTGGTTTTATGGTTTCTACTACTTTCAACTATCGAAAATTAATAATCTAGAAGTCACCTTTTTCAAACTATATTATTCATATATTCATTTATATATATATATATATATATATATATATATATATATATATATATATAGAAAAGGAAAAATAAAAATAGTATATATCTTGTTCTCCACAAGGGTGCAAACAAGGCTTGTAATCCACAAGCATAGTTGTGGACTTTGAAAATCATTTATTCACAATTTCTTTGTCAAAATCTCTTATTTGAAATTATTACTAATGGACAATTTTTACTCATTTAAAATTTTTAGATTTTTTTTAATGATTTAAATGTTGTTGAATTTATTTTATTGAGATTTTTCACTTTCTTAGTTCTCATACTTGGAAAGTTTTCCTTGACTTGGTTTTTCTAGGGTATAATCTTTATACATTCTAAGTCATTGTACAGTCATGTTTTAAGAGGAGTAAAAGGCATTTCAATGAATGTGACATTGAATTTCTTTGTGCATTTTGTAATAGGAAAATTCTATCAAGAAAAAACGAGCTGAGAAAAAATCAGCAGATGAAATTCGTATTCGCCTAGAAAAGGTATAGCTCAAAAAAATTGCAATATAAAGCATAAAGCCCAATAATAGTAGAAACTATTTTAGTATAAATAAACAATGCAATTATTGATTTTATAATTATAAAAATTAAATAAATTCATAATTGCATAAAAAAAGAAGACAAAGGAGTTGTCTCATGATAGACATGAGAATGTAGTGATGATTCTTATTAATTTCTTTAGAATAATCAAATTTCAATTAAATAGAATTAAAAACTACTACATTAGTATTGCAACAAGTTTGATACAAGTACATTAATCTATTAGGTACATTCTAACAGTTAGTATACTTTTCCAAATTGGCAGGAACAAGAAATCATACAAACGGAGGAGGCTTTATTGAAGTTAAAAGAACGTCGAAGTGTAACATTAGCCAACTTGGATCGGTTGATGATGTATCAAAAATATTTAGAAGTGGTGGTTGAAAAGGCCACTCAATATCATGAAATCAATGATCTCATACTCAGGTTTTTATTGACTGGTTTATTTTTTTCTAATTTATTTTGGCATTAGATGATATTTTTGATTAATGAACAATCTAATAGCAATGGTTTTTTTTTCGTATTAGTTTTTTGCATTACCAAAAATGTATTATGCAAGTATTTCAAATCTTAAGATTTTCCACATACTCTAGTTTTAGCTCAAAACTATTCTAGACAACAATCGAATTGTAAAGTTACCAAGTAATCCTTTGTCAATGCAATTGAACATTTGATGAAAACTAGATAAAATATTATGATGTGCTCATGTGATGTCTACCAATGACTATAGTCTATTCAACCATGGTTTTATTTTGAGCAAAAACTCCTTTGAATTTATGTAGAAGCCAAAGACATACTTTTCAAGAAAATAAATTGACATAATTCTCACATTATACAGAAAGTAAAAAAGACTATTAATAGGGTCCATTTTCTATCAAAGATATTAATACTAGTTTCGTTTTACCATTTCGGAATTTTTTGTTCATTTATGCCAATTTAAAGAAGAATGAAGGAAAAAGAAATTTAATTTTTAATTTTCTCTACTTTGTTGAATTTTGGTTTTGAAAAATACTTTTGAATCATGATGATTATAAATTTATGTTTCATTCTTATTATGATTTACATTAGAGCTTTATCCATACACTTAACTTTTAATATTAAAAAAAATCATAGTATTATTAGAAATTCAATTTAATTAGCAATTAATTAAAGTCATTTATTAAAATTCATAACCATTAAGCTCAAATATCTTAATAATTATGAAATTAATTATTTTCAACTATAGGATTTATAGGATTAATATTTTTTTTCCTTATTTACATATTCCAATCCAATTTAGGATTCAAATTTGAAATCCAATTGTATTCAATTTTGGTCCAATTTAAAATGCAATGTGATTGTTTTATTGAATGCAGTTGTATTTTTCCGAAAACCCTCTTAAGGGAAAAATGATTGAAAATGAAGTTTCTACAAGCCATAATATGTCCTTTAACTCAAAGTATTGAGTTCACATCAAACACTTGTTTCGTTAAAAGTGCACATAGCCATGTGTACTATTTTTTAGTGGTATATGCACTGCATTTCTTTTTATTAAAAAGAAGAAGGGGGTGGGAACAAACCCACCCCCTTTAAAATCTGCGCTACATTTTTTTTAATTTTAAGGAGGCGGTGGGAACATACCCACCCCCCTTTAAAGTTTGCACTACATTAATTTTTGATGTGACGTACATTAAGTTTTGGCACTTTATAGGTAAAATATGACGGCACTTTTTTCAAATGTAGAAAATTTCAGCATGTGCTCTTTTTATATGGCATGACTGTGCACTTTTAACAAATAGTGTCATCAATCAATTGAAGGCCAAAAAAAATATTGTCTTTGTGAATTTTTAAGAATTCAATGTACACTTTTGGATCAAATTTTGTGAGTAATAGCTTGTTGGAAAAACCATCTTCACTCAAATTTTAACAAGATATTAATCATCTTCTGAGGTGCAATGATTTGAATTTATAGCAAGGTTTATAGTGATTGAACATTGAAAGTGTGTTGACTTTGACTTTTTGAGAGTAGGAATATGAATAAAGAGCAAAGATGATAGAAGACAAGGGTCTAGCCAATAGGGTGTTCTTCAAATGATAACATTTTATTGGGACACAAATTGATCCTAAGAATTATCATTGGTCTAGGAGAAATGAATAGAATACTTTGGTGAGCTAAGACCAAGATTATTTGGTGCAACAAAATGTCACTTTATTCTAACATATTGTGGTCCCAACCAAGGTCTCAAATTTCAATTTTTAATACAATCTTTAAGCCCAATTCCAAAATCTTTAAGCCTAGTTTCATTTCTTTATCAAAATGCACCATAGTATTGATAAAGTTTCTTGTTGACAAGATGTACATCTATTGTAGCCATGAACGTACGGTATGACCAAAAGAATCCAAAACTTACTCTATGTATACAATGTAGTAGAATTCACCTTTCTCTACAATATTCTACTGTTGATGGCAATCAAAAACATAATATTAAAAGCTTACAATTATTTTGGAGAGGATGAATATGGCACTCCCTGTAAAATCAAGTCTAATCTATAACGTGAAATGTGGTTAACTCCTAAAGGACCAAAAAATCCAAATTGGGCCTAATGTTTTTTCCTTGCAAATTTAAGCAGGTCCTATGTAGACTTCTTTTTGTCCAAATCTATTTTTTTCTTGACCAACTCATGCAATGTTCTTCACGTATTCCAATAACATAAAATTTTGTTCCATATTAATTTTTAATTTTTTCACAATATGATCAATTGAATTGGTCATTTTAAAAACATAAATCCTCGGTTCTTTAGGGGTTAAGATGGGCGGTAGCAAGAATAAAAGGAGGCTTTGATAGACTCTTGTTATTGTTGAGTACAGTGTATAAGAAGATTGAATATCATAATATTCTTTAGCAATTATTGCAGCACACCCTTTTGCTTGTGCAAAGAATCAACATTTAAACAAGGATTTGATGATGTGAAACATGTGGAAACTATTAAAAAAAACAAAAGGTTGTTGAGTTGCCATGCCATCTTTAGCTGAAGTTGGCTTTTGTTCTCTATAAAATTATGATTCATACAACAATTCTGGTCTACGATGTTGACTCCCAGTGGCAAACAGTGGAACTGCTAAAAAAAACGTTATGAGAATGTTGTGAATGAGAAAAATAATGTGAAATAATAACAATAACAATAATAATAATAATAATAATAATAATAATAATAATAATAATAATAATTGGTTAGGTGAGTTAATGAGTAAGTTGAATTGGTTGGGATTGGGTTTGACAGGCATGCCACGCTGGCTGCAAGCCGCGAGGATCTGAAACTGCAGCTTGCAGAGTGCTCAGATGAGAATGATATGCTGAGAACAGAGCTTCAAAACTATATGAAGTCCACCACCATTGAGGTCATGACCCTCAACAATGATGTGAGTGTGACCAAGCAATTGGTCGAACAAAAAAAAGTCGAAACTGCTCAACTGCAGCTTCAAATCGACCGCATGCTCCAAATGGCTGCTGCAAGGACTCTAGCTCGGAGCCAGGTAACTGTGGCTTCATCCTTCCATTACAAACCTACATAAGGTAACGGGTGCTATTTCCGACTGGGTTCTATTTCCGACCCCTACTGGTTGGGGGATGGGTGTCAGAAACCAGCCAGCATGGTTTTTGATAGTGTCCAAGAGTGTTCTAATTTCGTCCATGCTTGGAATAATCAAGAGCTTCTGATTGGTGTAGAAGCACTCTATTTTCAGAATCCAACCTCTCATGAAAACCATGACTCTATGAGCGGTTAATGGTCACTCTAAACTTTCAAACTTAAAAAATCATAGAAAATTGTAGAAATGCTCAAAAAATGTTTTTTTTTTGGGAATGCCTTTGCAATAGCTTTGCAGAGCATCCAAAAATTATAAAAAATTTCTTTCACAAGTCTAAGTATGCAAATCTGAAATTCAGTCGGAAATAGAACCCGTTACCTTAACATTCAGTAACATGCACTGTCCCTGCCTTGCCTTCCCTTGGCTCTACTGTACACTAGATGGTGTGGAATATTCCACACCCAATAGTACTAAATCAGTAGCTAAGTGGACAAGTGGAGGCTCAAGGTCATGAGCAGAGTGCATGAAGGAAAGGCACTCGGCATGAAGGCTACTGAATGTTATGCATGTACTCCCTCTGTCTAGAAATACATGTCGTATTTAGAAAAAAAAGGTTCAACTTAACGATGTCCTTGTCAAAAAAAAGCCATCTCAATACTCAAAAAGTGAACATGATGTTG
Source organism: Pohlia nutans (assembly GCA_022496805.1). Classification (NCBI taxonomy): domain Eukaryota; kingdom Viridiplantae; phylum Streptophyta; class Bryopsida; order Bryales; family Mniaceae; genus Pohlia; species Pohlia nutans. Next base: position 22,527,404 of record CM040094.1, read on the forward strand.
ATAATGTTACCTCTCAAAAGACTGGCTTTTTGTGAAAAAGAATTCATGATAAAACCCATCTGGATTCTAAAAAGCCATGATTTCTAAATTGCAACTCATAAAACTTGAATTTTGAGTTGCAATTTAAAATTGTGAAAATTTGTGATAAAACCCAATTGAAAATCTTATGAGTTGCAAAATGGTTCACCTCGTTTGAAGTGGATAGGGCTCACGTTTGAAGTATAATGTAGAAGACATTTGTTTACCAACAAAAAAGAGGATAATTTTTCTCGAATAGAGGTGTAAGTTATTGTACCCACATAGCAAGTTCATACAAAAATCACGTGTATTTTTTTTTTTAAATTTTAAATTGTCAAATTGTCAAAATCTATTTTGCTATGTGTCAGATTGTTATTGGTTGTAACCCACAAATTATTCTAGGTGGTGTCAAGATGATTTACCACACTTCTTCAAACCTGCTATGTAGATATAGTATGTTATTTCTGAGCAAACTTTTAGTTTGATCATTTTTCCAGTGTGGTTTATGATAAATCCGATGGACTTCTAGATTGAGAAAGATGTGGGATATTGTAGATTTGTATGGCAGCAGAGAATTTATTTTTTCGCATTGATAAGGTTTCAGTGATTAGCCGACCATCGCAAGACAATCCTTTGAAGAACCTTGATATGGTTGCCGACTTTATTACGGATCTTAACCATATCCAAAAGATTTATAAAGGAACCATGGTTAGGATTCCTACTCCAAAAGGTGGATAATCGCCTTCATATGTGTTGTTTCTTAAAGCTCATCTAAATGATAAAAGTATTCTTCAAAAGAAAAGCTAACGAAAGAGTGGCTATGAGATAGTGAAGACTCAACTTTAATGTCATTTAGATAGTGCTATAATTCAAATGGTATTTTAAATGATATTTGATCACAATATTCACAATGGTGTTCAATATTCATATTTAAAGTGGCACATTTGACTATCTTTAAAAAGTAGTATGGTTGTTTAACTTACAATCACATTTGACAAAAATATTATCATATGGAACATTATTAAATCTCACCTAACAAAATGGTTTTGCTTTGAGGTTTAAATCTTTGGTTTTTGTGAGTTATCAATTGTTACAACGTCCAATAGTGTTCAATATCTTTAAATTGTTATACCAAATAGGTATATAGAAACTCCAATCTTCTTTTGAGACTAGCATGAATAAAGTGTCCATTTGATCTGCAATTGTTATGCCACAATCACTAGGGTGACTCTCTTTGAATGTTACCTTTTTTCTATGATTTTGTTGGGTTCGTTGAAATACAATTTGTCAAATCATAGCACCAAATTTTAATGATTTTCCAGTTTTTTTATTAGGCAATAAACATCAAATTTACAAGATTGTTGAAACATTTTACTTTACTAGAGTTATCTGTAAAGTCAAGCAAAAAATTCTATGAGAGGAAGACATGGCAAAATTGGATTTTTAGCTTAGAGAAAATGAGTTTTAGCCCTTTTTTTTCGACCAATCAGTTGCGTTGTCAGAGAAATTCAAACTTTGAACCTCACCAATGCAAGAGAAGCTCCCCCGAACCTAACTTGAGTTCCCACAAAAGAATATGCACGTACCCCCCACACCAACCCCATGCTCCCCCAACGGAAGGAGCAATGTTTGGGATACTTTTTGAGCCAATCAATCAATGTCCTTTATTTTCCAAAAGCAACTGGTTTTTTTAGAATATATCCCATATATTTCGTTTAAGAATACTAAATATAACTAATTTTTAGTCATTTAGTCCGGTATTTTGCCTCTGTTCTTGAGATTCAATCAACTATTTCCAAAGCTTAGGGCCGCTTCACACTATGGCCGAAGGTTGAGAGGCCGTTGGTTTCCACCAATCAAATTGCAATAAACCATGGTCACGGCCTCTCGACCCTTCACACTAGAGGCCAAAGTCCAAAGGCCGTGGACCTTCAAAATGCTTACATGGCAACACTTTTTGACCAAGGTGACGGCCTCTTGAGAGGAAGTTTGGGTCCTACATTCTGCAAGACCCGTCACTATGGTCGAGAGGCCGTCGATTCCTTTTCATAAAAAATGAAAACTATATTTTATGCCTATTTTCAGTAGATTTCTTTGGACTCAACAAAGTTTGGACTCTCAATCCCACGGCCTCTCGACTTGGACGGCCACAGTGTGAAGCGGCCCTATATCGGTTGACTTGTAACTAACCGCCGGTTCTTCCCGGACAATGGGAAGGAGCTTGGTGGCTTGTGTGAGTGGGTGTCAAAAAAATTCTAAATCAAGATTGAAAACACCCTGAAAACACCCTGTGACAGACAGACTACCTGGTTAAGACTTTACGCACTTTACGGATAACTCTACTATAGACAAAATATTCCATCTATGGTACCATTGGATAAGGTTCAAGAATATTATATCAGAAGATCACGGCCTCTCAATGAATTAAGTCATGAATTACCCAACATACAGAGTGAAATGCTTCTCTAAAACGTTAACCTTTCAGCCATTCTTGGATGTGGTGGGTATGTTGGCAATCATGACCAAAAATGGCATATGGGAAGGCCCCAAAAATTAGCTTGGTAAACACAGCCTAAATACTACAAACTCCCAAGATTAGCAGCGAAGAAAAGATGCGGCAGGTTGATGTCATGTAGGGCCAATACGAACAGCGAAAACCAAAACAAATCTTCTATCTTCCTTAAAAACAAATGAACACCATTTGACAAGAGAGGTCAAATCTTCCGAATGTAGGATGGGGTCTAACCTTCTCCTTTTCTGCAAATGTCTCATCCAGTACCGAGCTGTTCCTACAAAAGTTGGATAGTCTCGTAGACACTGCAAGCACAAAGTACTAAAGTAGACCGACTGAAATAGTTCATCCTACCTTACAGCAGAAGAAGAATGTGAAAATGGTCCAACCACGCATGCCAAAACAAAAGTGTCTACAGTGTGCTCTAGTAAACATCAGGCATTAGAGCAACAAATGACATTAATTTTTTCTGCAAATGAAGCCACTCTGAAGCTGATATGGCTCTAACCTGCGCACATTTCTTCCTTCCCAGCCTAAGCAAAAGCAAGTTTTGATCGATCCGGAATTCCTGCAAACAAAGAAAGCCACTCACAGTCAGGTCGGTTGGCAGGTCTATATATTTCTTCCCTTCCTGCATACTCCTGTCCCATAATAAGCTTCCTCAACCCTCAAAATAGAAAAATTAACTAGTCCAATGGTGTGGACCTGGGACCCTAGCCAGTAGGAGTAGTAGTTTGAGCAAATGGGAAGCTTGTTAGAGGAAGAATAGTGAGCTTATTATGGGACAGAGAGTACATCTGTAAAGTTGGCTACAGCAAAGTCATTGCATGTGCTCTTCAACAGTCACAGGAATTGAGGAACGGAAAGATCTTCTGGAGAGGACGTACCAGCATGAGGAAGAGTTGAACTGCAACTCTTAGTCACGAAGAGCAATTCATTTGCACAGTGAAGCCGGAACACCCTGCAGCAGCTCATCCAGGAGACCACAATGCAAAAGCTGCCTCACTACAGAATGGAACACAATAGCACATAAAAGAACTGTGTCAACAAACACCACGGCGCTCCTGGTGACAGTTCACGAGTAATCTAACACAGAGGACTTGTACGTGGTAAAAGATTCGTGTAAGTTCTACTATTGAAACCAATATGGTGTACAAAACATACATAGAACTTCTTATCTCTAAATCAAAAATCAAATCAAGGACAAGACTTGGAAAGAAATGTACACAATTGCTGACTTGGATGATTCGAGCTACACCAGCAAACTAAGATGTATCTCACATGGACCTCACTACATAATGCAACACAATAGTACAGAAAAGAACTTTGTCAACTGACACCACGGCGCTTCCAGTGGACAGTTCACGAGTAATCTGACACAGATGACTTGTACGTGGTAAAAGATTCATGTTCTACTATTGAAAACAATATAGTGTACAAAACATATGTCGAACTTCTTATCTCTAAATCCCAAATCAAATCAAGGACAAAATTTGGAAAGAAATTTACACAGCTGTTGCCTTGGATGGTTCAAGCTAAGATGTATCTCACATGGACAGGATATATCACCTCAATGAAGACAGAAACCTAAAACCTAACCCAACAGCGGGTGCATTCGCCTGCGCAATCGCCGCCGCAATCGATGTTGTAGCCAAGCACTTGAGGGTTGCGCATCAACACATTCTTGAGGTTTTTCCCTGCAATTCCCCAGGTGCCATCCAGCGTGCCCAAGCTGTACTGAATCTCCTTGTGTGTAAGCCCCATGACCTCGGGGAATTTGGTCACGAGGGCCGCCATGTCCACGCCCAGGCTCTGCATCAACGCCAAGCTGGCGGACACACTGTCCGGGTCCGGCACGCTGGCCTGCTTCTCCTCGCCCCAGTAATCGGAGTAGCACCTGCGATTTTTTTTCATTTTTTCAAGGGAGTTCTTTTAGCGATTTGAAAATTGAAACTTGAAAAATAGAAAGCATTTTTGGGCAATTTACAATTTATTTTTGTACTACAAATACATAGCTTTCTATAGAATTGTGGGCTATACATACTAATGATAAGGGAACATACTCTATTTTTTTACCCAATTTTTTCTATAGCAATATAGCAAGCCCATTTTTCAAATAGCAAGTTGACGATCAATATAGCCACCAAAAATAATATAAAGAAATAAAACACTGAGTAGCACCAGCCGAAGGACTTGGCCAGGATGTCGTCGGCTTCATCGCCACTAAACCCGAGCTCCTCCACGAACTGGCGAGACCTCTTCCACTGCTCTTGCTGCGTTGCATCAAATTTCTCAGTGAAATGAATTGCCGTGCCCGCTTTGCATGCCACTCTCAGCGGCCGAGCCCTGAACCGCAAAACATCCTGAAATCCTGAAATCCTTTGGGAGCCGTAGTGCATTCCACCCATCATGTGAGTCGCTGCTGCTGCTTCCATTCTATCACACAACACACAAGAGATTGCATTCAGGTAACTCAAACCTGCAGAATTAGGATTTCTGATTGAAGCTGATCTTATTAAGGCATCAGCGAAACCAAAAGTTGACCTCCGTAACTAGGTGACGGGAAAACGGAACATTCTCAATCTCCGGTTGTAACAATTTGAGCATTGAAAACAGAACAATCAAAATCGTAGAAGGTGAAAAATTGGGAGAACGAGAATGGTGTAATGAAGGGGACAGCAATCATACGGTGATCGGTGGCTTTGGGAGCCGTAGAGCATTCCACTCAACATGTGAGTTGCTGCTGCTTCCATTCTATCACACAACATAGAAGAGAATTGCATTCAGGTAACTCAAACCTGCATCGTTAAGGTTTTCTGATTGAAACTGATCTTCCTAGGGTATCCAGCGAAATCAACAGTTGACCTCCCTAACGAGGGGACGGGAAAACGGACCATTCTCATTCTCCGGTTGTAAGAATTGGAACGTTGTTCAATTAGAGAAAACAGAGCAAAACGCCGCAATTGAAAAATTATTGTGAGAACAATGAAGGGGGAGGGCAATCATACAACATAGAACGCTCTTCAGAGAATTACTCAAACTTGCAGAATGAGGGTTTCCTGATTGAAACGGATCTGATTAGGGTATCCAGCGAAATCAACAGTTGACCTCTCGAACTGAACTAGGGTACGGGAAAACGGAACAGTTTCATTCTCCGGTTGTAACAACTGGAGCGCTGAAAACAGAGCAACCAAAAACGCGGAAATTGAGATCGAGAAAAAGTGGGAGAAAAAGTAAAAGAAGGAAGGGGGATGGCAATCATACGTACGGTGAAATCTCGGTGGCCTGAAAGAAATTACGTGTGGATTACGACCGAAACCTCGACGAGAGGATGGCAGAGGAATTGTTAGACCAGTCCTCGAGCTGCAACTTGAGAATCCTCGAGTAGAGGAAACACACAAGGATGCACAAACTGGACATTTACAGAAAGCTAGCTAGCGGAGAATTCAAGGGAGGAATTGATGGGCTCAAATTGAAGGAGCGTGCCTGAGAAGAGCAACTGGGTAACCACATATTCAAATGCTTGATTGCCAAGGATAAAAATCACTAAGTTAACTTAAGTTCAGTGAAATCAATTCATTGCGGTGGTCGGTCGAAGACTGTGGTCCAAGCTAGGGACGCAATCTGGCAGCCACATACCACGTTCCACGCGATAAAGGAACAGCGAGTAGCGTTCGGTGACCTCGATTCGTAGATTTCCAACTTCGCCGCATCTATGCTTGTCATAGAATCCATTGAGGAAGTCCTGCACAAGAACAATGGGAAACTGCCCTAACTTATTCTGGGAAATTAGGTTTGGTGTCTGCGTTCGGGTAAATCTAATACAGTGTTAACCCTTTCAGATCCCGATTCCACACTGTTTTCATAGATTCATTTTAAAATGGTTGATGAAAAACGGAAATGGAGTTCATGTATAAAACAAAGTTGTAAATGTCAATGTGAAGATAACATCTATATGGTTTGATTCATCATATTTATTATTAATATTTTTTAATTAATTTTGCAAGGTTTTCTCTTGAAATTCAATTAAAAATCCAAAATAAATACAAAAAATCAAAAAATATTGTAATGAAATTGGAATATCATGCACTACAAGATGGTATGGTTTCCATTATTTGATTCTACATATTATGAAAAATCATGTTTAAGGTCTCACTTCTTGAACTAAGATTGAAACTTGACATAAACCACTTTTATAATTTTTCAAAAATTCACATTATATTACTTTGAAGATCCATACCGTACAAATGGTAGTCAACTAGCACAAGAATCAAGAAAATTTTGAATGGATGAAAAACAGCACTGTGTGTCCACTCTTCAAATCACCGCTCTCCGTTCTTACGCTCTGTGTTCTATGCTCACACGGTAGCGTCGTTGGGGAACAGAACCCACAACCTCTTCATTGGGGGCCATGAGCCCTAACCACCATGCCAAGGCTTATGGTGCCTACCGCTCGTCCGTTGTCGCACCCTCGAGCTCAAGCTGCTTTGTGTCTAGCAGCTAGAGCATCCTTTCGCCTCCCTTCAATGTCCGTAGTTGCTGCGATCGGTTCGCTATGCTACACGAACTTCTTCATGTGCTTGAAGAGGTCCAACTCGTACGGAGTGTGCAGGTGTTTTATCCCATTTGCAAATTTTTCCTAACTCCAAGTCGAATGCCCAAAGTATCCTCAATTCCAAACCTGACACATGGAGGATGTCTGCAATTCCTTCAATAAATTGATATACAAAGTGAGATTACCAACCCGAAAGCCACCAAGAAACAAGGGCTGAGTGCACGAGGTATCTCTACAATGCTAAGTGAATATCACAAACCGCAAAACTTCATTGTTCTCCCACGCTTGTAACTTAGGCTCTGGAGAGTTGTGACAATGTCGTGCAATGCAATCATTAGAAGCTTTCGTAAACGATTGGCTGCAAGTTGTAATAACCGATGGAAAGATTAGATTGATAGTGATTGCACTCTCTAACAAGGTATCATACTAGTGTTATAACTCAAGATTTGGTTTGAGGTGATTGCTTGAACTGGTGCAGTGTTTCTACTTCACGAGCAACATTTGTCGCACCACCAATTGCTCCTCTTGCACATCTCAGCACTTGCTTGATGTTGCACCTTTGGTCATTCTTATTGTCTTAGATTAAAACATCTACTTTGCCACCCTTCACCACGTAAAATTATGAGTTAATGACGTGGAGGTAGGAGAGATGTGAGGCTCACAGACGACGGACAAGTGGGATCTTGAAATCGAGAGCGTGGGAAATCATCAGTAGGCGGCCCTCCTCTCTAACTCCTGCTCAAAGTTGGGACACCGCCGCTCCGGCCGGCCGAGGGGGTAGGGAGGAAGGCGGGTAGGGTGCCCAACAGAGGATGGAGGGAACGGCCTTTGGGGAACGGAGCCCCACTCCCGCCTCCGAGCATCCTCCTCGCAGCTGCAGCTGGCGTGATCTCCGACCCCGCTCGTGCCTCCTCTAGCAGCTCCTCTGCAACCTCTGCAACCTTACAGCTTTTCCCCAACCTCTGAAACCTCACACCCACAACCACCCAAATGGAATAAAGAATGCACTCAAAGCATCTCTGTGTGCATCAAGTGCTCATATTTTCAAACATCTCATTCCTTCGATCCAACGCTCAAAGTTAATGGAATAATCGAGCTTACGTAATTCTCACAAATTTATGTCGTGAGGATTAAATATTCATATGCTATTGAATTGCCTTTGTAATGTGCGATCCGATCCGAACAACTTGTTCCACCAAATTTTGGCACAAATGAAATTGGTGTTTGACTCCAAACGGTGTTTGACTGCAAACGTCGTACACCCTGAAGCTTACTTCCTTCATGATGGATACAAGCATAGGTGATGAACAAGAACTGATCCTCTAATAGCTTATGGTTGTACTTCCAAAGAGAGATTTTCTCAAAGATATTTTTCGAAGGACAACAATTTCTGCTAAGGATAGCGTTTTCTACTCAGAACAGGAACGTCTCCTTTTTTGATCTCCTCTTTCAGGATTCTCGCTTGTAAGAATTTCCCTCGCGTGAATGTATATCAGTTTGTGTTCACAATTTAATTGAAATGCAGTCGGAGCAACTACACACCGGTGTTTTAGTGCAAGGAGCAGACATGCGGCGGAGGGACAAAATCACAAAAATCATCTTCGTGAAAAAGACAACTCGCCTCCTATCTGTGAAGTCCTAGATTTCACGCTTCTTCGACCGCAACAATGCGACAACAGCTTCTTAAACTTTTCTTAAAATTTTGATTCATTTAGAAGGAGCTGGGAGGAGGCACAAGCAAGTTATTTTTGTTTGGGTGGTGTGGGTGGATGAAGCTATAAGGTTTTGGAGGTTGCGGAGGAGCTGCGAGATGAGGCACGAGCGGGGTCGAAGACCATGCGAGCGGCAGCTGCGAGGAGGATGCGCAAAGGCGGGAGTGGGGCTCCGTTCTCCAAAGGCCGTTCCCTCCATCACCCTCTTGGAGGGCCCGTCCGCGCTGCCTTCCTCACTGCCTCCTCGGCCGGGCATAGCGGTGCTGTCCCAACTCTAGGCATGAGTTAGGGACGAGGGAGGGCGGCCCTTTTTGTTCCCCTGTGAGCCAACCCATCCGCCCCCACCCTACCCCTCGGTCGAGTGGCGCGGTGCTGCCCCAGAAGTGAGTGGGAGTTAGGGATGAGGCACCAAGATGTACAATGATGAGTCGTACTATCAGTTGTAAAATGAGCATAGGGTTGATTCGGAAGAATGAGGGGTTTATCTCTTGTAATGTTGCTAGTAAAAGTTGTTATATGACTGGGGAAATCTAAGGGCGGTTACATATAGGGACGAAAGACCAAACTTTCCAAAAGACCAAACTATGGTGAAGGGCCAAGCTATAGAGTTGAAAAAAAAAAAAATTAACCCCTAGTAACCCAAGAGACCATTTTTAGGTTTTTAAGTAAAACTTCATGGAACAAATGTTTACTGAGAAAGTTATCAAATGTAATTTACAAATCTTCATTTAAGTGTGTAGTAAATTGTTTTTCTTAAACCTCATATCGCAAATAGGGCAAGACTTTATTCATGTAGAGATTTGAGGTTAGTATGAGGCGCAATTAACCTAACGTATTGGCAATCCATGCGCAATTTTTCTTGAAAATTGGATCTTTCCATTTTTAAACAAGATTTGGTGCACTCACTCTAAATTTTGATAATGTGGTGTTTTCAATGAGGGATTTCACCTACGTCCCAATTTCAGAATTTTTTTTTATTGAGAAATGTCTCACGTTTATTTACATGCACTTCTAATGATGGTATTTTCAATTTCTAATTTTAAATTAGTCCAAAGATAGGTTTTGGTTTGGAGGGAGCTTTTGAGTGTTGCATTGGTGATGCTCTAACATCTTGCACCTGTCAATGATTCAGTGGCAAGGAGTGTTCAACCGCTAAGGATACAAGGCCTGATTTCATCACTTCACCCTTAAAGCCGCATACTTTCAATGCAAGCCAAGATTTTTCACTTTGTAATGTATTTTAAGGAGTGTAATTGTGGGATCTAGTACCTAACTTGTACATAAGCTCTACCCTCGGGGCGTAAGGTCGGCAACGGTAATAACGGTGCCTGTGTTTTGTTCAACACATTTAGCTCTCTGGTGATATCATTGGCAGCGGTGAGTATACCGTGTAAAGTTTTGACACCGCGGATGACAATTCCTAGTTGTATCCATGGTAGTAGTCCTTTCTTAAACCATTCGCACAGGTAGTCTTCCTCTGGTTGTTGGCTAAGTTTGTCTGCCAGCTGTTTGAACTTGTCATAGAATCTATCTACGGTTCTTCTTTTCCTTGAGTTATGTTACCCAAAACTCTAAGTATCTCAGAACTAGTCTTGAGTTTGCGGAACTTTTGAAAGAAACTTCGTTCCATTTCCTCCCAACTTGGGTTTACATGTTCAGACTCAAAATCTATGTACGAGTTGATGTGATTTCCTTGGACTGTGGTTCCAAAGATATTTTGTAGATCTACTGAATTGATGACACCATTTATACGAGCTATGACTTTGAACCGTCTAATGTCCCAATTTGGGTCTCCAAGTTCGTCAAAGACTGGGTATGGTATTTTTGGAAGTTTGGTTTGTGGTTCTGGGTTGCCTGTGCTTCGTGATGAGGCAGCAGTATGATTTCCTTGAGGCAACGTGGTCGACCTAATTTCTAGTACTGGTGCCTGTGATATTTGGGGTGTCGTAGGCAATGCTTCGTGAGTGCCGGCGCCTTGGAGATTTTGGTATTGAATACTGAGTACCTCCAACTTTGCATTTGTTGCATCGTTTTTTGCGGCAAGATCCGTCATTTGTTGTTTCATCCATTGTAGAAAATCTTTTGTGGTGTCTAGGTTGTCTGGTTGTATGGTATCGTCTGGTTCTACATTTTTCTCTGCTACGCTTTTCGGGAAACTTAGTAGTGTGAGCGCAGAGCGGAGAGCAGAGTTTGGAGAGCGCAGATTTTCATTTTTTAAAATCATTTTTAGTAGGAAAAATGCCTATGACCGTGGACATTGGGTTATTTTTAGGGTTATTTTTAAAGAAAAGGACCCCAAATCCGTGGAAATGGGTAGAATTTTCAAAATCCTAGTTCAAAACAAATTAATGGATTTTCAATGATTTTCCACGGTATTACTTACAAAAATCAATAGATTTTTTTTTTGTATGGTTTACATCCAAATTAGGGCTGACGTCATCATTAAAAATCATGAAAAGTGCGAATAAAATAAGGGCTCTTGTGAACACCGATGTAAATAAATTAACACAAAAAACTTCATATAAAATCCAAATCAAACCAAAACATAAGGAGCTCAAGTCTCCACAATGAAGAGGCCTAATCAAGGGCTAGGACTCCTGTCAACATCACTATCCTCGCCTTGTTTAGCCTCTATATCCATAAATCGGTATACCCCCTGTTAGTCTGGGTAATTGTATGGAGATGACTGAGACCAGTCTTAGGCCAGCAGGGCTGCCTAATCAAGGAAGACAAGGGGAAAAGGCAGAAGTTAAGAAGTCAAGTTGAGTTAGTCAGTGATTAGTTTAAGATGTGTGTGCCCCAACTTCCAAGACGTACCTAGGTTCCCCAAGAGAGTATACAATAATGTATACAACTTATACGCTGGATTTCCGTTGGTATACAGTCTTGGACTTCCTTGGCGTACTTGGACTCCTTGCGAGTTAGACAAAGTCAGAGAAAGTGGTGTGATACCTGAGATAGTCTGTGAGTAACTAAACTCAGTAAGGCTCAGTTCCTAGATGTCCTTGGAGTCCTTGGATAACGAGAGTTTTGAAGACAGAAAGACAGAGTATAAGTGAGGTTATGCCTGAAGACGGAGCTCAGAGCAACGACAACTTGGTACGAGGAATAGTCAGAGTATAGCCGGTCTATCTAAGTACTTGTGTTAGTGTTAGTTAAGCAGGGAAGAACATGTTTTCCCAGCCTCCCAAGTTAGATAGCATTGAGGTGACAATGAGTAGTGAAGACAGAACCGTAGAGACAGAGAATGTAAGAGCGTATGTTTATTCCAAGGATGTAATAACACACGTATACAGTATAAAGACTAAGTCCACAGAACTATGTTAAACAGAGGAATTGAACCCATGTATTACATAAACTTTCAACCATGGAATCCAGGTTTAACATGGAATAAGCAAGGAATGACTTCTTGGTACATCAAAATCAGAGCATAACTAAATGCTCATAAGTCTCAAAAACCAAGAGTGTCTCCTCACTATCGTACACAACTTTTATACTTAAACCTGGTCCGTAATCTAAGGCAAACACTGCCAGTTCCACCGTCTTCTATCTCCTTGTCCTTCGTGGCGGCCGTGTGTCTTGGTCCGGTAACACCCCCCTATCAAACTTCTGCATGCGACGAGAGGGTGGTGAAGCTGCAACCGCTTGCTGATGGGCAACCTCAGCAGCATACGATGGCAATTCGAATTCCCTTGGAAGGCTTCCAAAGAAGCTCGGACGGAGAACACAGATCGGGCTCGCCTGTGGAACTCTGGAAACAAGAATATAAGAGGATACATAAGCATTAGTAAAGAAAGAGAAGAAGATGAACAATGGTGTGCCAAGTGAAAAAACCGACTTACTTACAGTTCTTCTGGCGTCGTACGAGCTTCTAAGCACGATCCTCAGAATGAGAGTCTTCGAGGTGAACAGTAGGCTTTGGTAAAGGCACGGGATCCCGCATGGGGCGAAGGATGACCTCAAAGATTTTCGTGTCCGCCTCCAACGCCACAATGTGGCGCTCACCTTCACAACACGCACTAATGGAAGCACCTAGAAGAAACAAAATGAATGAGCGAAACAAAACCACTAGAACTGCAAGAAATGAAGAACAAAGACAATTATGCAAGGGAGGTAATAGAGAAACCTGTGGCTGCGTGCCAATCCAAGACAATGTCGTGCCTTTGGGTGAGAGTGTGGATGATGATGCTCAAAAATTCCTTGTGCTTCTCCCGAGCCCCTCTCCATGTCACAGTGCCATCCTTGAAGAGTTGGGTGTCCTCATCTGTGAAGTTGTGAAGAAGGGAATCCTTCTCAAGTGAGAAGCCCAACTTTGAAAACTCCGTGGCCTCATACACGGTGAGAGAGGCGCCAAGGGGCACAAGCACCTTGATAAAAAAGCGCTTAGTCTGCACAAAAAAAACCACATACTTACTGACAAAGGGAGGAGATTGAAACTTGAAGAGAAATTGGGTGAGAAGAAAAAAAACTTACAAACATATTTGGATCTTGAGCGGAGATAAAGTGAAGGTCATTTACACCCCACCAATCCCTTGCCACACTCCATTTAGCCTCTTTGCACCAACTGCGAAGTTTTTTGTGCACCTTGGGATCATCGCCATATATGATCACAAGAATACCATTGTCATAGAGATGATCTTCAGCAAATGTGAAGAGATCATCCATGTAGAACTCACCACGGCGGTTCCACACAGGGATATCGGAGGTGGAGCTAGAAATAGCGGGCATATGGAGGTTCTCTGGAACATCTGCAAGGATGAGGTCGATGCCAGAGTGGGACTTGGGCTTCCTTGTGTTGGAGCGAGAGCGGCCGCCTCCAACCTGGAAAGAAAAATAATAATTATCAAACAAGGAAGAGGAACGTTCGTAGAAAACAAATTGGAACAATGCAAAAGGAGATAACTCTTATCTTGACAAGGAACTCTTCAATTCAGAGGAAGGCTTCGTGGGGGGTCTTGGTCTTATTGAAATGCTCCATGAGGTCCCCATGTAAACATTCTCAATCAGAGTGTACGTCGAAGTACCCTCTGCGAAAGTAACACTCGTAGCCGCAGCAAGAGCCTTTCTCTAGCGAGTAAAGGCGGGGGCAGTGGCTGCGCTATGAGAAGGTGCAGGGAGAACTGAGGGACTACCAACAACGGTGGGAGTAGGGGCAGCCGATGCCAGTACTGCAGCCTTTGTAGCAGAACGGGTAGTGATAGTACCTTGCGAAGCCATGATTCAAATTGGATTGGAAAGTAGACTTGATTACCTATTTGAAAATATTTTTTAATTTCTATAAAAATGTTTTCTCTATTGTTAACCGAATATTAGTGGATATTCCCTTAGGCTAAGAGTAGGCTAGTCTATACCCGGCAGGAATAGACCCAGCAGGAGACACGTGGCAGTACAGGCTGGTACAGACTGGTCGACCCGACTTTTCCGGTCGACCAGTCTGACACACTGTCAGACTAGTCTCCTATATGTACCTTCACTCTCTTCGAAAGAGTTGTTGCTATACCATTTGTACATCTTTTTGGCAGCCTCAGTTGTACTTCATTCTTGTCTTAAGCTCTTCTTGTGCGCACTAGTATGTTAGACTACTGCTGTTAGACTATTGCTGCTTCCTGCCCTTGAATCATTCCTTGTGGTTGTATTTTGGATAGTTGCAGTAGTCTGTGGGTATGCAGGAGTCGACTTACTAGCATACTAGTGCTTTCCTTTAGCCGACAGTTCATTCTTCATAGTAGAGATCTCTTACTACTCCTCTCAATCTCTAGAAACTAGTCGATAGTGGAATAGTGAGGGGCGCAGCAGCTTCATTCGTTTAAGGTCGGTTCCTAGAAAAACCCCCTTAACATTTGGCGACCATGCAAAGTTCAGCTCAGACGCTAGTCTTTCTGTTGGGCTAGTCAGATCCAGATCTAGATCTAGATCCAGATCCAAATCCTGGTCGATCCAGATCTAGATCCTAGTCGATCCTATCACCTATCACTAAAGCGCTATACGTCCCTAGGAAACAGCAGCCATCTGCTTCCTACACGAAAATCACAAGTCTTGAGAAAAATCCAGAGCCCGAGTAGCCGAAAAGTGCCTCGGAGATCAGTCTGTGTAACAGTCGACCAGGGTAGTCAACAGTCGATAAAGGCTACTGACCAAGAATCTGTAGGAGCAGTCTGTGAACAAGGCTTACGGTGCCACAGAGCAACCGACTAGGCCAGCACAAAAGACTAGCCAAACGGATCTCAGAGCCCGACCTACCTAGCAGAAGTCGGATCTAAATCCCAGATCCAGATCTAGATCCGATAACTGCCAAGTCGATAGTATGGAACGACCGCGTACACGCGCTACCGGTTCTCCTTTAGCAGTCGAAGTAACTGCCGACCAGCTCTCTAACCCACGTTTTCATAGAGAATGGCGAAATTTACAGTCGGAGATCGTTCCACCGACAGTAGTCCATGAGACTACCACGGGAATAGATCCCCGACCAACATACGAGATTCGGAGGCAAGTCGCAGCATCGACTTCTACCGACCCATCTTTACAGCACTACATGGAGTTCACGCAGGGAAGGATGAATACCCCGGAAGGCACCATTTTTCACGAAACTTCGGTACCAATGGGACGCGGCATCCCAGACATGCCAATCCGACCCCTGGCGATTCTACCAACCATGTACACCACGAATCATCAGACCCGCCCAACAGTGGCGTTTCAGACAAGGTCAAACCCGACTTCTCCACGAAGGCTCCTGGACGACCCGCTCGACTTACCGGAACGACCTTCCAGTGCGCATCAACGACTAGTAAGGTACGCTACCGAACCTCCCATCATTTCATATCAACGACAGTTAGAAATAGACCAACTACGTCGTAATAGGGATGAATTGGACTCCCAACTGGCCGATCTTTTATCTAGCCAGAACCTGACACCTGAGCAACAACACTCGGAATCGCAACCAGGTCGACCGGACCAGTCGCCTACATTTCGCCAGGAACCCAGTTCTCCTGGTCAAATGAATAGTCGACCCAGATCACCAGGTACCGACAACCCATACTCGACCGGCATAGACGACTTTGATAATGACTTAGTCGATAGGATCAGACAGATCTATCACTCCAACCAACCAGTCGACCAAGTTGTTACTCGACCCAGTCTCCCGAATATTTGCACTCATATTCATGAGCCGAATATTCTATACATAGATCAGCCGAGGGTAACCCACACTACAACACCCAGAGTGTCGACCCCTCGGACTAGTCTACCACCTAGTTACCCAACTCAACCAGCGATAGGCATTCCTATAATGCAACCTATCAATCAACCATCGTTTTCACAGACGCATAATAGGCCCATGCCACAAAACCCATACAACCGACCGGTAGCCTCCCAGCCACCAGCCCTACCGACTGTGACCCAGTACCAACCCACCGTACCTATGTGTACATCTTGCGGCGACTATGGTCACCTTCTCGACCAATGTGCACTATACAACCCTCAGTCGATAGGCTATTCGGCACCTGCAGCTCAGACGCAGCAGCAGCCTCCCTACCCAGCAGCTACACTCCCGACTCGGACGACTGCTCGGAAACCGGTAGCGATGCCTACCTACAAGGAAGGCAAGTGTGCCATTACGCATGTCCATCGATTCCTCAATGCCCTTACGTTGAAACCGACTCGACTATTACTATAGCGTTGTTCGGAAATTCCCTAGTCGATGCTGCTAACTATAATTGGTTCTCGACTCAACGGACGTCATACCCACACCAAAACTTACATGAAATCCTCGATGCCTTCAAACATTGCTACCAGGATATCGACAATGATGACCAGGCATACCTACGTTTCCGCAGTATGAAACAGGATGCCAAAGAGTCGGTTGACGATTACTATGAACGGATGATGAAACTAGCCAGCCAGTTTGAGGTCCTTCCGGCTGATAATTTCCTACTAAGCAATTTCCGAGCTGGTTTGCTGAAGTATCTGCAGGTAGCCACAGTCGGACTACCAAGATCGACACTAGCCCAGGCCAAGAAATCGGCTAAGCTTGCAGAAAGCGGACTACCTAAGGAACCCGACTCGACTACTACCGAGCGGCCCGAGACTACAAAACGCGCATTTTGCAACCGATGCAAGAAGCCAAGCCATTTCGAACGCGACTGCTGGCTCAATCCGGAGAGCGAGATCGGAAAAAGGCGCGCGGCGGCTAATAGGACAGCGCCAGTAGCAGCAGCAATACCAGTGTCAACTACCGCGGAATCAAGGAGTCGACCACCGCGAGATAGCACACCACGACGGATATTCCCTTGCTCTCTGTGCAAAACATTGGACCACCCGACACACTTGTGTCCCCTATTGAAGGATTCGAAGGTCGTCCAATTCCTTAATCAGCAGATCGAGACCAAGCCCAACACATCGTCAGTGGTCATTGAAGAACTACCGAACACCTCGGTTGGTGTCCTAACGGTCGCAGCAATTACCAGAAGCCAGTCGACTACCGACCAACCGACCCCTGACAAAACCACAGAGAAGACCGACTGGACTGCCCAAGAACAACTACGTGATCAAATGATGCAGGAAGTTCGTCAACTCCAAGCCGAGTTGGAAAACACCACATCCACTAAAGACCCAAAGTCGACTGAGGACTCACCCTCACTCGACTGGGACGTGGAGGCATTACCGCAACAAACGATCACCCTTCAAGACGACCGAGACCAACCGACTCCGGCCACAGTCGACCAAGGCAGCATCGCATTCGGCGCCGTCCAGCAGCAGATCCTCGATCAACTCCAAGACTGCAAATTACAGGTTTCCATCCGTGACTTACTACAGTTATCACCGACCCTCACCAAACTGGTTAGGGATCGACTGACGCATTCAGACCCAGAGTCGACTCAAGCGTTACCCTACTCGACTTCAGAGGAGGTGACGATCGCTGCTGCAGCAGTCATCGACAAACACATGCCAGTCATCACAGTATCAATCGGTAAAAACATGGTCGACGACGTTCTAATCGATGGCGGCTCCGGCGTCAATGTGATCACCGAAGATGAACGCCGACGGTTGGGACTAGCCAAACCGTCACCCGCACCATTCAACCTCAAGATGGCTAATGGCACCATAGCACGACCCAAAGGATTGATCAGGGATGTCAAAATTCACATTCATGGCATCCCCTACATAGTCACGCTTATAGTCATCGACTGCTCGACAGTCCAGTCAGACTACCGGTTATTACTCGGTCGACCCTGGCTTCGACATGCCAAAGTCATACACGACTGGGGCAACAATGAAGTGCAGATCATGGGAAATGGCACAGTCAAGACCGTCAAGATAAATCGACAGTTAGGATACGAGGCGGTTACACCACATGCGCTAGTCTGTTACAACTTCGCGGAAGGAATCACCGATGAAGAGGAGGAAATTTTGATGGCCTCCGACCCGACCCTCCACACAATGGGCACAATCGACTGGAACCTCCTAGCTACCGAGTCGACAGTCGACCAGTCTGGAACGGAACCGACTTCGAAGGCCAGTATCCCTGGGCACCAAGGGATTCAACATAGACCAGGAACAATGTTGGTCGACGAGACACCTATACAAGACAAGCTGCGATTCATGGACATTGCCCATTGGAATCACAATGAGGAGGATCGACTCGACCATGTCAACGTCGGTACCTCTACCGACCCCAAGCTATTGAAGCTCAACGCGAATTTGAGCCCTAGTCTCACAGCTAGCGCAGAATCCCTGTTTAAGGAATACATCGACATTTTCGCCTTCTCTTACGAAGATCTGCGACGAATACCGGAACACATAGCGACTCATCGGATCGAGCTCGACCCGACCATCTCCCCCAGTCACCAAGCAAGATACCGGATGAACCCGAATTATGCACAAGCAGTAAAAGACGACCTGGAACGACTTCTAAAAGCAGGATTCATCGCACCAGTCGACCAGGCGACATGGCTATCCCCTATAGTCGTGGTCCCTAAAAAGAATGGGAAACTACGGATATGCGTAGATTTCCGTCGACTTAATGCAGCAACCAAGAAAGACCCCTATCCCCTTCCATTCACGGACGAGGTACTCGACGCAGTCATAGGCTATGAAGCCTACTCCTTCATCGACTGTTTCTCAGGCTACCACCAGGTACGGATCGACCCGACCGACCGCCCCAAAACAGCGTTCATTACCGAATGGGGCGCGTATGTATGGGTCGTGATGCCGTTTGGATTGAAGAACGCCCCGCCGACCTACCAGCGCATCGTCAACCAGATCTTCAAAGAGTACCTGGGCGACTTCATGAAGCTATTCCTGGACGATTTCAGTGTCTACAGCGACATCGACTCCCACCTACCGAAGCTCAGACTAGTCTTCGACCGATGTCGACAGTACGGGGTAAGCCTCAATCCAGAAAAATGTATATTCTATGTTCCTTCTGGTGTAATTTTGGGCTACATTGTAGGACGGGAAGGCAAGTTTCCGGATCCAAAGAAAATCCAGGCCTTAGTCGACATGCCATCACCAAAGGACGTCAAAGCCATTCAGACGTTCAACGGACTAGCCCAGTTCAACCGATGCTTCATCAAAAATTATGCTGCCATCATGGAACCCATCACCAAGCTGACCAGGAAAGGCGAACCGTTCGATTGGACACCAGCGTGCGCAACAGCATATCAGACCATCAAGGATCGATACCAGACTGCACCAATCCTGATCGGAGTCGACTGGTCACTCGACTTCCACATACACACAGACGCATCCGACATAGCAGTCGGGGCGATGCTAGCACAGAACCCGACTGGCAACATCGACCAGCCGATAGCCTACGCTTCTCGACTACTCAACAAAGCAGAGAAGAACTATACAACAACCGAGAAGGAAGCTCTCGCAATGGTGTACGCCATCAACAAATTCCGCCATTACCTCCTAGGTAATAAGTTCGTCTTCTATGTCGACCACCTGGCGCTCCAGTACTTGATCAACAAACCTCAGGTATCAGGTCGACTGGCACGCTGGCTACTACTGTTTCTTGAAGTCGACTTCACTGTGGTTTATAAACCAGGCAAAACACATGGAGTAGCCGACGCACTATCAAGAAATGAAGGGGCCGAGCCAGCCATAGGCATCCCCGCCCAAACAGTCGACGCACAACTCTTTTCCACCGAACCCGACTGGCTACACCCGATAGTCGACTACTTGACTACCGGGACTTTTCCAACCCATATGACGAAGGAGGCCCGCAAACGAATCGCTCACAAAGCCATTCCGTACCAAGTACTCGACGGACAACTGTACCGACTCGGCAAGGACCACCAGCTCCGACTAGTCCTGACCGGCAGTCAGCCGACAACAATCCTCCAAGAATTACACAAAGGCAACGCGGGAGGACATTTTTCTCATGACATCACTGTTCGGAAAATACTAGACGCAGGCTACTGGTGGCCGACTCTACACCAAGACGCTGTACAGTACTGCCAGTCGTGTCATGAATGCCAACTGACAGGCGGACTACCCAAGACAGTCTCCTCGAAGCTCGTCACCCAACTACCCGCAGAACCGTTTATGAAATGGGGACTCGACTTCATAGGCCCCGTCAAGAAGACCCGACATACAGCCTGTCGATACATTTTGGTGGCTACCGACTATGCCACCAAATGGGTCGAGGCTAGAGCTCTCCGAGGAAACACCGCCAGGGAGACCGCGCAGTTCCTATACGAGGCAATCCTCACCCGGTTTGGATGTCCACTCCACCTAGTAAGCGACCAAGGTACCCATTTTATCAATAGCACGGTGCACACTCTCACCGAGCATTTCTTACTCCGACACACGACTTCAACGACATACTATCCACAAGGCAACGGCCAAGCCGAGTCGACCAACAAGGTCATAGTCCGAATGCTCCAAAAGCTAGTCAACGAGAATCGAACCGACTGGGACTTACAGCTCCACACGGTCCTATTTGCTTACCGAACGGCATACAAAGTTAGCACAGGCCACACACCTTTCCAATTGGTATATGGTCTGACGCCATTGATGCCAACCGAATACATCATCCCGACCCAACGGTCGACATCGACTACCGACTTCACTCCCAGGCGAGTCCTAGCAGCCCGAGCCGCCGAACCTGAGAAGTTAGACGAGACCCGACTGACAGCAGCCACCCACCACGGCGCACAACAGTGGAACCGAGCCGAGTGGACCCACACCCAAGGTCAGTCGACTCGATACAATGTAGGCGACTACGTCCTATGGCACCCGAAAGGGAAAAATGTCCATACCGGTAAACTTCGTAGCAAATGGTTCGGTCCATATCGTGTCCAGTATACCCTCCCCAACAACACTGTCCTCCTAGTCAGCATCCAACACTTTGACCCCGACCCGGTAGTAGTCAACGTCAACAAACTCAAAGCCTACCGAGTTCTAGGCGAGCTACCTCCAACCGACCTGGCTAGCCCACTCACTAGCAAATCAGAGATTAGGTCAACACTAGAACAGAACGAAGATGAGCCCAACCGACAGAAACGGAACCGACCCGACCTAGTTACCGTGGGTCGACTCGACTGGTGGACCCGACTGGTCAACCCGACCGGTCAAACCCTAGACGAGCCGCCATATTTATGGCCGCTGCCCTCACCTATCTCCTCAGTTTTGAATGCAAGGCCCATAGGGCAGGTATTTAGCACCATGGCCGCACCTCTTCTTCCTCCTCGTGCCTCCTCGCCATTAGCTTCCTCTCCACCCGACCCACAGGCCGCGCGCCTTCTATCTCCCATTTCTCAATCTCCTCCTTCCTTCCCTTCTCCTCCGGCCGACCGCCACTCCGCGGCTCTCGCCTTATGCATTCTTAGCAAGCGATTTAGACTGTCACGAGTAGAACGGCGACGAGTAGTGAAGCGACCCCGTAGCCCAACTGTGCGAGAGATAATCGAGAGTAGATTGAGTAGGAAACGACCGCGCCCATCGCCACTGCAGCCGACTGTGTGCGAGCCGACTTCGGGACTACGCCGACCTTTCTCTTGTCTCCTTGTGCGCAGATTTACAGCCGACCGATCGATGGCGAAAGGCAAGTTGACTGATCGCGGCGTCCGACGCCTTTGGTCCTCCGCACCACCGAGTTACGAAATTCCAATCCGCACTAGGGAGGGACTCTACAAAACCCTCGCCTTTCAGTCGATGCGGCCGATGCGAGAATGGCGCGAGTACGCAGCTGAACACACCACCGAGGCCGACTTCATCAAGGCAATCGGCGTTTCAGACTTTGTAGCACTCGACTGGGACAACCCTCAACGCGCGCCACGCATGGAGCTGATCGAGGAGTTCGTCAACGCTGCGGTAGTCGACCTCCCCAACAAGTCGATCACCGCGCGAGTCCGCACACATACAGTCACAGTCGACCCGACTGTGATTCACGAGGTTCTCAAACTGCCATTTGGCATTACTATCGAGCCAATCGACCCTGAGGAGTTCCCACCGGGTCGGTTAGAAGAATATTCTGCAGCCGGCAGGACTGCCGAGGGCTACAGCATCTGCCACTGCAAACCCGAACACCACAGGCGACTGACGGCATTCATCCAAGGCCTCGGGTTCAAACGCAAGACGACCTACATCAGCAAGGAAATGCTCGACGTAGTCTGCACAGTCGAGGCCCTCATCGACCGCGACATGCAATGGGACTGGGCGACATGGATGTTCAACTCGATCGCCATCGACATCAAGGCGATGCAGACCACGAAGACCACGATCTGCCCTTCAGCCGAGGTATTAGACTTCCTTCTTGAGTCTTATTTTCCTAGCACTGACGAAGAATATGCACACCAAACAGTCGCCCAGCAGAACACCAAAGACCGACGTCGACAGTCGGAGAACTCGGAAAATAATTCCCGAGGACCCGACTACATCGTTTTCCAAGGCGGGCTGGGAGCCGACCGCACCTCGAAGGACCATGTTCGGCCGCCCCGACCAGTCGACCAGGGACAAACATCGACTGCTCGACCCCCTAGTCGACAAACTACACCCGACCCAGTAGCACCGACAGCCACTACCGGGAGCCAACCGAACACAGAACGAAGAGAGACGCGCTCCTCACTCGCACGCAAGCGGGACCAAGAGCGACTAGAGAAACGTGCCAAACAAGGTAAACTCACACCCTTGAGTCAGTTTGGACCTCGACAGGTCGACCTAACTTCATCCGACAGTGAGGCCCAGTCGACTCCTCCACCAACGCCAAAAGAGACTCCCATCCCGGACACACCTCCGCCTTCTCTATCCGACTTCGCGCCGCTCAACCTCGAAGCGGCATATGGAGCGGCACCAACCGGCGAATTTCGCCAGCCACCACCCGTCTCCCCCACGACTCGACCGCCGCCATCACCTGGGGCCAATCGACCCGCACCCAACTCACCAACATCACGAGCTACAACACTAGCAATGCATTGGCGCCAGCGCTTGGAGGACGTCCAAGGAGCAGTAGGCCGACTCGAGGATGTCGGCTCCCGAGTGAACCTCCTCTTGTTCGAGGCGGTTCAAGCAAAAACCACCCTTCAAGCCGAGCTCGACCGCCACCGATTGGAGAGTAGTAGACTGACCAAGGACTCGACAACATACAAGCAACAGGTCGACAACCTCACCCTCGAACTGGCAAGACTCCGTACTACCCTCACCACCGTCACGGAGGCGAAGAGTCAGACCGACAACCGATTGACCCAGCTAGAAGCCGACCTCCACAGCAGTCGACAGCAGGAATTGACACACCACAGTGAGCTCATGGTAGCACGAAACGAACTTGGGGCGGCACGAGCCGAGGTAGCATCAACCCAGCTCAGTTTTCAGCAAGCTTGGAGGGAGATAGTCGACTCCAACAACCGACTCGACCTACTACTCCAAGACAACGAGGAAAAGTCCCGCCAATTCGCAAGTCGGGAGCTGCAGTTACACAAACTTCGAGCGCGCAAGTACCGACTCCAACTCAAGGCAAGAAATCGTATCAAAGTTCTCAAGCACACCCTCAGCACCGACCGCCACCAGCTCAACATGTACCGCAGGCAGCTCGACCAACTTCAGCTCGACCACCCGGACTTGGAGATTCCAGCAGTCGACGAAGACGAAGAGGAAGATACGAGCCACCTCGAACCCGACCATTCGCTCTGGGAGAACCAGTCAACTGACGAAGACGAGGTCCTGACTACCGACGTCAAGATAAGTGAGGACGACGACGAAGACGACAGCGAGTCGACCAATGAAGACGAAGACCGCGATCAGCAACAACAAGATCAGCAGCCACCGACCGTCAACTTTCCAGACAACGTGCAACAGCCGCCAGCCACTCCACACCCTCCACAGCAGCAGCAGGATGAGCAGACCCTAGCACCCGACCAGGTGATGACAGCACCTACACTATCGGTCGACAACACCCCAGTCGACTTACCAGTAATCTCTTCACCACACTCTCCGGGTTTCGACTTCTCAGGAATGCCTCCCGGTATCCGCTCGCCAGGCATGACCTAGGACTCTAGCGACGTCCATGACTGATGACTCGACCTCAGCTGGGTCGATTACTCGACCGTGGGTAATTTTGTCATTTCTCATGAACAATTTTCCTAGTCACCGACCGGGGTAGTCTAAAGTCCACAGGAGTGTACTTAGCTCAGAGGGAGGGTAATGTTAACCGAATATTAGTGGATATTCCCTTAGGCTAAGAGTAGGCTAGTCTATACCCGGCAGGAATAGACCCAGCAGGAGACACGTGGCAGTACAGGCTGGTACAGACTGGTCGACCCGACTTTTCCGGTCGACCAGTCTGACACACTGTCAGACTAGTCTCCTATATGTACCTTCACTCTCTTCGAAAGAGTTGTTGCTATACCATTTGTACATCTTTTTGGCAGCCTCAGTTGTACTTCATTCTTGTCTTAAGCTCTTCTTGTGCGCACTAGTATGTTAGACTACTGCTGTTAGACTACTGCTGCTTCCTGCCCTTGAATCATTCCTTGTGGTTGTATTTTGGATAGTTGCAGTAGTCTGTGGGTATGCAGGAGTCGACTTACTAGCATACTAGTGCTTTCTTTTAGCCGACAGTTCATTCTTCATAGTAGAGATCTCTTACTACTCCTCTCAATCTCTAGAAACTAGTCGATAGTGGAATAGTGAGGGGCGCAGCAGCTTCATTCGTTTAAGGTCGGTTCCTAGAAAAACCCTCTTAACATCTATTTCGGGCAGCTTGTAAAAAAAGGGCAGAGACCATAAAATAGTTGATTCATCACTTCACGGTTAATAGGCTTTACAAGGCGACTTGGATGAAAATCATCATAAGTTGTATGAGAAAGTTAGAAGGCTTCAAATATGTCCATGATCCAGTTTCTAAACGCAAAAACGTGTAATGGTCATTAAAAAAAGAATTAAAAATGGTAAACGAGAGTAAGACAAAACATAAAAGAATGTAAAACTAGAAATAGTTAAAAATATGAAAGTAGGGAAATGGTGAAGGAATGAAAGAACTAGAATGATCAAGGAATATATAAAACTACATGGTGCTTAATCCCATGGATTACGTGGGATTCACCACCATAGACTTTGGTCTTTCGAAACTCTCCATAAAGGCTAATCCCACGGATCCGTGGGATTGGCCAGCACGGAGTTTATCTCTACACAAAACTCCATGTTCGCTTAACCCATGGATTCCGTGAGATTGGCCAGCACTGAGCTCCTCTCTACACAAAACTCCATCGTGGCTAATCCCATGGATTCCGTGGGATTGGCCACCATAGAGTTTGGTCTTGAGAAACTCTCTATAATGGCTAATCCCACAGATCCGTGGCATAGGGTAGCACTGAGTTCCTCTCTACACAAAACTCCATGGTGGCCAATCCCATCGATTCCGTGGAATTCCGCACCATAGAGTTTGGTCTTGAGAAACTATCTACAATGGCTACTCCCACGGATCCCTCAGATTAGCCAGCATGGAGTTCCTCTCTACATTAAACTCCACGGTAGCTAATCCCAGGGATTCCGTGGGATTGACCACCAGGGACTCTCTCTCTACACTAAACTCCATGGTAGCTAATCCCATGGATTCCGTGGGATTGACCAGCATGAACTTTCTCTCTACACTAAACTCCATGGTAGCTAATCCCAGGGATTCCGTGGGATTGGCCACCATGGACTCTCTCTTTACACAAAACTCCATGGTAGCTAATCCCGTGGATTCCGTGGGATTGGCCACCATGAACTTTCTGCCTACACTAAACTCCATGGTAGCTAACTCCAGGGATTCCGTGGGATTAGCCACCATGGACTTTCTCTCTACACTAAACTCCATAGTAGCTAATCCAAGGGATTCCGTGGGATTGGCGACCATGAAAATTCTCTCTACACCAAACTACATGGTAGCTAATCCCGTGGAGTCCGTGGGATTGGCCACCATGGACTTTCTCTCTACACAAAACTCCACGGTAGCTAATCCCATGGATTCCGTGGGATTGGCCACCATGGACTTTCTCTCTACACAAAACTCCATGGCAGCTAATCCCGTGGATTCCGCGGGATTGGCCACCATGAACTTTCTGCCTACACTAAACTCCAGGGTAGCTAATCCCAGAGATTCCGTGGGATTGGCCACCATGGACTTTCTCTCTACACAAAACTCCATAGTAGCTAACTCCACGGATTCCGTGGGATTGGCCACCATGGACAGTCTCTCTACACTAAACTCCATGGAATCTAATCCCATGGATTCCGTGCGATTAACCACCATGGACTTTCTCTCTACACAAATCTCCATGGTAGCTAATCCCGTGGATTTCGTGCGATTGGCCACCATGGACTTTCTCTCTACACTAAACTCCATAGTAGCCAATCCCGTGGATTCCGTCGGATTGGCCACCATGGACTTTCTCTCTACACTAAACTCCATGGTAGCTAATCCCGTGGATTCCGTGGGATTGGCCACCATGGACTTTCTCTCTACACTAAACTCCACGGTAGCTAATCCCATGGATTCCGTGGGATTGGCCACCATGGACTTTCTGTCTACACTAAACTCCATGGTAGCTAATCCCGTGGATTCCGTGAGATTGGCCACAATGAACTTTCTGCCTACACAAAACTCCATGGTAGCTAACTCCAGGGATTTCGTTGGGATTGGCCACCATGGACTTTCTCTCTACACTAAACTCCATAGTAGCTAATCCCAGGGATTCCGTGGGATTGGCGACCATGAAAATTCTCTCTACACCAAACTACATGGTAGCTAATCCCGTGGAGTCCGTGGGATTGGCCACCATGGACTTTCTCTCTACACAAAACTCCACGGTAGCTAATCCCATGGATTCCGTGGGATTGGCCACCATGGACTTTCTCTCTACACAAAACTCCATGGTAGCTAATCCCGTGGATTCCGCGGGATTGGCCACCATGAACTTTCTGCCTACACTAAACTCCAGGGTAGCTAATCCCAGAGATTCCGTGGGATTGGCCACCATGGACTTTCTCTCTACACTAAACTCCATAGTAGCTAATCCCAGGGATTCCGTGGGATTGGCGACCATGAAAATTCTCTCTACACCAAACTACATGGTAGTTAATCCCGTGGAGTCCGTGGGATTGGCCACCATGGACTTTCTCTCTACACAAAACTCCACGGTAGCTAATCCCATGGATTCCGTGGGATTGGCCACCATGGACTTTCTCTCTACACAAAACTCCATGGTAGCTAATCCCGTGGATTCCGCGGGATTGGCCACCATGAACTTTCTGCCTACACTAAACTCCAGGGTAGCTAATCCCAGAGATTCCGTGGGATTGGCCACCATGGACTTTCTCTCTACACTAAACTCCATAGTAGCTAATCCCAGGGATTCCGTGGGATTGGCCACCATGAACATTCTCTCTACACAAAACTCCATGGTAGCTAATCCCAGGGAGTCCGTGGGATTGGCCACCATGGACTTTCTCTCTACACAAAACTCCATGTTAGTTAATCCCAGGGATTCCGTGCGATTAACCACCATGGACTTTCTCTCTACACAAATCTCCATGGTAGCTAATCCCGTGGATTTCGTGCGATTGGCCACCATGGACTTTCTCTCTACACTAAACTCCATAGTAGCCAATCCCGTGGATTCCGTCGGATTGGCCACCATGGACTTTCTCTCTACACTAAACTCCGAGGTAGCTAATCCCGTGGATTCCGTGGGATTGGCCACCATGGACTTTCTCTCTACACTAAACTCCACGGTAGCTAATCCCATGGATTCCGTAGGATTGGCCACCATGGACTTTCTGTCTACACTAAACTCCATGGTAGCTAATCCCGTGGATTCCGTGAGATTGGACACAATGAACTTTCTGCCTACACAAAACTCCATGGTAGCTAACTCCAGGGATTCCGTTAGATTGGCCACCATGGACTTTCTCTCTACACTAAACTCCATAGTAGCTAATCCCAGGGATTGCGTGGGATTGGCTACCATGAACATTCTCTCTATAAAAAACTCCATGGTAGCTAATCCCAGGGATTCCGTGGGATTGGCCACCATGGACTTTCTGTCTACACAAAACTCCATGTTAGTTAATCCCGTGGATTCCGTGGAATTGGCCACCATGGACTATCTGTCTTCACTAAACTCCAGGCTAGCGAATCCCAGGGATTCCGTGGGATTGGCCACCATGGACTTTCTCTCTACACTAAACTCCACGGTAGCTAATCCCATGGATTCCGTGAGATTGGCCACCATGGACTTTCTGTCTACACTAAACTCCATGGTAGCTAATCCTGAGGAATCCGTGGGATTGGCCACCATGGACTTTCTCTCTACACTACACTCCTGTGTAGCTAATCCCAGGGATTCCGTGGGATTGGCCACCATGGACTTTCTCTCTACACTAAACTCCATGGTAGCTAATCCCGAGGAAACCGTGGGATTGGCCACCATGGACTTTCTCACTACACTAAACTCCAGTGTAGCTAATCCCAGGGATTCCGTGGGATTGGCCACCATGGACTTTCTCTCTACACAAAACTCCATGGTACCTAATCCAGTGGATTCCGTGGGATTGGCCACCATGGACTTTCTCTCTATACTAAACTCCATGGTACCTAATCCCAGGGATTCCGTGGGATTGGCCTCCATGGACTTTCTCTCTACACTAAACTCCAGGGTAGCTAATCCCATGGATTCCGTGGGATTGGCCACCATGGACTTTCTCTCCACACAAAACTCCATGGTAGCTAATCCCGAGGAAACCGTGGGATTGGCCAACATGGACTTTCTCTCTACACTAAACTCCATGGTAGCTAATCCTGAGGAATCCGTGGGATTGGCCACCATGGACTTTCTCTCTACACTACACTCCTGTGTAGCTAATCCCGAGGAAACCGTGGGATTGGCCACCATGGACTTTCTCACTACACTAAACTCCAGTGTAGCAAATCCCAGGGATTCCGTGGGATTGGCCACCATGGACTTTCTCTCTACTTAAACTCCACGGTAGCTAATCCCATGGATTCCGTGGGATTGGCCACTGTGACTTTCTCTCTACTTAAACTCCACGGTAGCTAATCCTTGGGATTCCGTGGGATTGGCCACCATGGACTTTCTATCTACACAAAACTCCATGGTAGCTAATCCCGAGGACACCGTGGGATTGGCCACCGTGGGATTGGCCACCATGGACTTTCTCTCTACACTAAACTCCAGTGTAGCAAATCCCAGGGATTCCGTGGGATTGGCCACCATGGACTTTCTCTCTACTTAAACTCCACGGTAGCTAATCCCAGGGATTCCGTGGGATTGGCCACCATGGACTTTCTCTCTACACAAAACTCCATGGTACCTAATCTAGTGGTTTCCGTGGGATTGGCCACCATGGACTTTCTCTCTACACTAAACTCCACGGTACCTAATCCCAGGGATTCCGTGGGATTGGCCTCCATGGACTTTCTCTCTACACTAAACTCCAGGGTAGCTAATCCCATGGATTCCGTGGGATTGGCCACCATGGACTTTCTCTCTACACAAAACTCCATGGTAGCTAATCCCGAGGAAACCGTGGGATTGGCCAACATGGACTTTCTCTCTACACTAAACTCCAGTGTAGCTCATCCCACGGATTCCGTGGAATTGGCCACCATGGACTTTCTCTCTACACTAAACTCCAGGGTACCTAATCCTAGGGATTCCGTGGGATTGGCCGCCATGGACTTTCTCTCTACACTAAACTCCACGGTAGCTAATCCCATGGATTCCATGGGATTGGCCACCATGGACTTTCTGTCTACAATAAACTATATGGTAGCTAATCCCGAGGAATCCGTGGGATTGGCCACCATGGACTTTCTCTCTACACAAAACTCCCAGGTAGCTAATCCAGTGGATTCCGTGGGATTGGCCACCATGGACTTTCTCTCTACACTAAACTGTAGGGTAGCTAATCCCAGGGATTCCGTGGGATTGGCCACCATTGACTTTCTCTGTACACAAAACTCCATTTTAGCTTTTCCCGTGGATTCCGTGGGATTGGCCACCATGGACTTTCTCTCTACACTAAACTCCATAGTAGCTGATCCCAGATATTCCGTGGGATTGGCCACCATGGACTTTCTCTCTACACTAAACTCAATGGTAGCTAATCCCAGGGATTCCGTGGGATTGGCCACCATGGACTTTCTCTCTACACTAAATTCCATGGTAGCTAATCCCATGGATTCCGTGGGATTGGCCACCATGGACTTTCTGTCTACACTAAACTCCATGGTAGCTAATCCCGTGGATTCCGTGGGATTGGCCACGATGGACTTTCTCTCCACACTAAACTCCACGGTAGATTATCCCATGAATTCCGTGGGATTGGCCACCATGGACTTTCTGTCTTCACTAAACTCCAGGGTTGCTGATCCCAGGGATTTTGTGGGATTGGCCACCATGGACTTTCTCTCTACACTAAACTCCAGTGTAGCTAATCCCAGGGATTCCGTGGGATTGGCCACCATGGACTTTCTCTCTACACTAAACTCCATGGTAGCTAATCCCGAGGAAACCTTGGGATTGGCCACCATGGACTTTCTCTCTACACTAAACTCCAGTGTAGCGAATCCCAGGGATTCCGTGGGATTGGCCACCATGGACTTTCTCTCTACTTAAACTCCACAGTAGCTAATCCCAGGGATTCCGTGGGATTGGCCACCATGGACTTTCTCTCTACACAAAACTCCATGGTACCTAATCCAGTGGATTCCGTGGGATTGGCCACCATGGACTTTCTCTCTACACAAAACTCCATCGTACCTAATCTTGTGGATTCCGTGGGATTGGCCACCATGGACTTTCTCTCTACACTAAACTCCAGGGTACCTAATCCCAGGGATTCCGTGGGATTGGCCACCATGGACTTTCTCTCTACACTAAACTCCAGGGTAGCTACTCCCATGGATTCCGTGGGATTGGCCACCATGGACTTTCTCTCTACACAAAACTCCATGGTAGCTAATCCCGAGGAAACCGTGGGATTGGCCAACATGGAGTTTCTCTCTACACTAAACTCCAGTGTAGCTAATCCCACCGATTCCGTGGAATTGGCCACCATGGACTTTCTCTCTACACTAAACTCCTGGGTACCTAATCCTAGGGATTCCGTGGGATTGGCCACCATGGACTTTCTCTCTACACTAAACTCCACGGTAGCTAATCCCATGGATTCCGTGGGATTGGCCACCATGGACTTTCTGTCTACACTAAACTCCATGGTAGCTAATCCTGAGGAATCTGTGGGATTGGCCACCATGGACTTCCTCTCTACACTAAACTCCAGGGTACCTAATCCCAGGGATTCCGTGGGATTGGCCACCATGGACTATCTCTCTACTTAAACTCCACGGTAGCTAATCCGAGGGATTCCGTGGGATTGGCCACCATGGACTTTCTCTCTACACAAAACTCCATGGTACCTAATCCAGTGGATTCCGTGGGATTGGCCACCATGGACTTTCTCTCTACACTAAACTCCAGTGTAGCTAATCCCACTGATTCCGTGGAATTGGCCACCATGGACTTTCTCTCTACACTAAACTCCAGGGTACCTAATCCTATGGATTCCGTGGGATTGGCCACCATGGACTTTCTCTCTACACTAAACTCCACGGTAGCTAATCCCATGGATTCCGTGGGATTGGCCACCATGGACTTTCTGTCTACACTGAACTCCATGGTAGCTAATCCTGAGGAATCTGTGGGATTGGCCACCATGGACTTTCTCTCTACACTAAACTCCAGGGTACCTAATCCCAGGGATTCCGTGGGATTGGCCACTATGGACTTTCTCTCTACACTAAACTCCACGGTAGCAAATCCCATGGATTCCGTGGGTTTGGCCACCATGGACTTTCTCTCTACACTAAACTCCATGGTAGCTAATCCCGAGGAAACCGTGGGATTGGCCACTATGGACTTTCTCTCTACACTAAACTCCAGTGTAGCTAATCCCAGGGATTCCGTGGGATTGGCCACCATGAACTTTCTCTCTACACTAAACTCCATGGTAGCTTATCCCGAGGAAACCGTGGGATTGGCCACCATGGACTTTCTCTTTACACTAAACTCCAGTGTAGCGAATCCCAGGGATTCCGTGGGATTGGCCACCATGGACTTTCTCTCTACTTAAACTCCACGGTAGCTAATCCCAGGGATTCCGTGGGATTGTCCACCATGGACTTTCTCTCTACACAAAACTCCAAGGTAGCTAATCCAGTGGATTCCGTGGGATTCGCCACCATGGACTTTCTCTCTATACTAAACTGTAGGGTAGCTAATCCCAGGGATTCCGTGGGATTGGCCACCATGGACTTTCTCTCTACACTAAACTCCATGGTAGCTAATCCCAGGGATTGCATGGGATTGGCTTCCATGGACTTTCTCTCTACACAAAACTCCATGGTAGCTAATCCCGTGGATCCCGTGGGATTGGCCACCGTGGACTTTCTGTCTACACTAAACTGTAGGGTAGCTAATCCCAGGGATTCTGTGGGATTGGCCACCATGGACTTTCTCTCTACACAAAACTCCATTTTAGCTTATCCCGTGGATTCCGTGGGATTGGCCACCATGGACTTTCTCTCTACACTAAACTCCATAGTAGCTGATCCCAGATATTCCGTGGGATTGGCCACCATGGACTTTCTCTCTACACTAAACTCCACGGTAGCTAATCCCATGGATTCCGTGGGATAGGCCACCATGGACTTTCTGTCTACACTAAACTCCATGGTAGCTAATCCCGTGGATTCCGTGGGATTGGCCACGATGGACTTTCTCTCCACACTAAACTCCACGTTAGATTATCCCATGAATGACGTGGGATTGGCCACCATGGACTTTCTGTCTTCACTAAACTCCAGGGTAGCTGATCCCTGGGATTCTGTGGGATTGGCCACCATGGACTTTCTCTCTACACTAAAGTCCAGTGTAGCTAATCCCAGGGATTCCGTGGGATTGGCCACCATGGACTTTTTCTCTACACTAAACTCCATGGTAGCTAATCCCGAGGAAACCCTGGGATTGGCCACCATGGACTTTCTCTCTACACTAAACTCCAGTGTAGCGAATCCCAGGGATTCCGGTGGATTGGCCACCATGGACTTTCTCTCTACTTAAACTCCACGGTAGCTAATCCGAGGGATTCCGTGGGATTGGCCACCATGGACTTTCTCTCTACACAAAACTCCATGGTACCTAATCCAGTGGATTCCGTGGGATTGGCCACCATGGACTTTCTCTCTACACTAAACTCCAGGGTACCTAATCCCAGGGATTCCGTGGGATAGGCCACCATGGACTTTCTCTCTACACTAAACTCCACGGTAGCTAATCCCATGGATTCCGTGGGTTGGCCACCATGGACTTTCTGTCTACACTAAACTCCATGGTAGCTAATCCTGAGGAATCAGTGGGATTGGCCACCATGGATTTTCTCTCTACACTAAACTCCACGGTAGCAAATCCCATGGATTCCGTGGGTTTGGCCACCATGGACATTCTCTCTACACTAAACTCTATGGTAGCTAATCCCGAGGAAACCGTGGGATTGGCCACTATGGACTTTCTCTCTACACTAAACTCCAGTATAGCTAATCCCATGGATTCCGTGGGATTGGCCACTGTGACTTTCTCTCTACTTAAACTCCACGGTAGCTAATCCTTGGGATTCCGTGGGATTGGCCACCATGGACTTTCTATCTACACAAAACTCCATGGTAGCTAATCCCGAGGAAACCGTGGGATTGGCCACCGTGGGATTGGCCACCATGGACTTTCTTTCTACACTAAACTCCAGTGTAGCGAATCCCAGGGATTCCGTGGGATTGGCCACCATGGACTTTCTCTCTACACTAAACTCCACGGTAGCTAATCCCGAGGAAACCGTGGGATTGGCCACCATGGACTTTCTCTCTACACTAAACTCCAGTGTAGCTAATCCCAGGGATTCCGTGGGATTGGCCACTATGGACTTTCTCTCTACTTAAACTCCACGGTAGCTAATCCCAGGGATTCCGTGGGATTGGCCACCATGGACTTTCTCTCTACACTAAACTCCAGGGTAGCTTATCCCATGGTTTCCGTGGGATTGGCCACCATGGACTTTCTCTCTACACAAAACTCCATGGTAGCTAATCCCTAGGAAACCGTGGGATTGGGCACCATGGACTTTCTCTCTTCACTAAACTCCAGTGTAGCTAATCCCACGGATTCCGTGGGATTGGCCACCATGGAATTTCTCTCTACACTAAACTCCAGGGTAGCTAATCTCAGGGATTCCGTGGGATTGGCCACCATGGATTTTCTCTCTACACAAAACTCCATGGTAGCTAATCCAATGGATTCCGTGCGATTGGCCACCATGGACTTTCTCTCTACACTAAACTCCAGGGTACCTAATCCCAGGGATTCCGTGGGATTGGCCGCCATGGACTTTCTCTCTACACTAAACTCCACGGTAGCTAATCCCATGGATTCCGTGGGATTGGCCACCATGGACTTTCTGTCTACACTAAACTCTATGGTAGCTAATCCCGAGGAATGCGTGGGATTGGCCACCATGGACTTTCTCTCTACACTAAACTCCATGGTAGCTAATCCCAGGGATTCCGTGGGATTGGCCACCATGGACTTTCTCTCTACACAAAACTCCAAGGTAGCTAATCCATTGAATTCCGTGGGATTGGCCACCATGGACTTTCTCTCTACACTAAACTCCAGGGTACCTAATCCCAGGGATTCCGTGGGATTGGCCACCATGGACTTTCTCTCTACACTAAACTCCATGGTAGCTAATCCCAGGGATTCCATGGGATTGGCCACCATGGACTTTCTCTCTACACTAAACTCCATGGTAGCTAATCCCGAGGATCCCGTGGGATTGGCCACCATTGACTTTCTCTCTACACTTAACTCCAGGGTACTTAATTCCAGAGATTCCGTGGGATTGGCCACCATGAACTTTTTCTCTACACTAAACTCGACGGTAGCTTATCCCATGGATTCCTTGGGATTGGCCACCATGGACTTTCTCTCTACACTAAACTCCATGGTAGCTAATCCCGAGGAATCCGTGAGATTGGCCACCATGGACTTTCTCTCTACACTAAACTCCAGGGTAGCTAATTCCGGGGATTCCGTGGGATTGGCCACCATGGACTTTCTCTCTACACTAAACTCCACTGTATCTAATCCCATGGATTCCGTGGGATTGGCCACCATGGACTTTCTGTCTACACTAAACTCCATGGTAGCTAATCCCGTAGATTCCGTGAGATTGGCCACCATGAACTTTCTGCCTACACAAAACTCCATGGTAGCTAACTCCAGGGATTCCGTGGGATTGGCGACCATGAACATTCTCTCTACACAAAACTCCATGGTGGCTAATCCCGTGGATTCCGTGGGATTGGCCACCATGGACTTTCACTCTCCATTAAACTCCAGGGTAGCTAATCCCAGGGATTCCGTGGGATTGGCCACCATGGACTTTCTCTCTACACTAAACTCCACGGTAGCTAATCCTATGGATTCCGTGGGATTTGCCACCATGGACTTTCTGTCTACAGTAAACTCCAGGGTACCTAATCTCGAGGAATCCGTGGGATTGGCCACCATGGACTTTCTCTCTACACTAAACTCCATGGTAGCTAATCCCAGGGATTCCGTGGGATTGGCCACCATGGACTTTCTCTTTACAGTTAACTCCAGGGTACCTAATCCCAGAGATTCCGTGGGATTGTCCACCATGGACTTTCTCTCTACACTAAACTCGACGGTAGCTAATCCCATGGATTCCGTGGGATTGGCCACCATGGACTTTCTCTCTACACTAAACTCCATAGTAGCTAATCCCGAGGAATCCGTGGGATTGGCCTCCATGGACTTTCTCTCTACACTAAACTCCAGGGTAGCTAATCCCGGGGATTCCGTGGGATTGGCCACCATGGACTTTCTCTCTACACTAAACTCCAGGGTAGCTAATCCCGGGGATTCCGTGCGATTGGCCTCCATGGACTTTCTGTCTACACTAAACTCCACTGTAGCTAATCCCATGGATTCCGTGGGATTGGCCACCATGGACTTTCTCTCTACACTAAACTCCATGGTAGCTAATCCCGTAGATTCCGTGAGATTGGCCACCATGAACTTTCTGCCTACACAAAACTCCATGGTAGCTAACTCCTAGGATTCCGTGGGATTGGCCACCATGGACTTTCTCTCTACACTATACTTTATGGAATCTAATCCCATGGATTCCGTGCGATTGGCCACTACGGACTTTCTCTCTACACAAAACTCCATGGTAGCTCATCCCGTGGATTTCGTGCGATTGGCCACCATGGACTTTCTCTCTACACTAAACTCCATAATAGCTTATCCCAGGGATTCCGTGGGATTGGCGACCATGAACATTCTCTGTACACAAAACTTCATGGTAACTAATCCCGTGAATTCCGTGGGATTGGCCACCATGGACTTTCTCTCTACACAAAACTCCATGGTAGCTAATCCCGTGGATTCCGTGGGATTGGCCACCATGGACTTTCTGTCTACACTAAACTCCAGGGTAGCTAATCTCAGGGATTCCGTGGGATTGGCCAAAATGGACTTTCTCTCTACTCAAAACTCCATGGTAGCTAAACTCGTGGATTTCGTGGGATAGGTCACCATGGACATTCTCTCTCCATTAAACTCCATGGTAGCTAATCCCATGGATTCCGTGGGATTGGCCACCATGGACTTTCTCTCTACACTAAACTCCATGGTAGCTTATCCCGAGGAATCCGTGGGATTGGCCACCATGGACTTTCTCTCTACACTAAACTCCAGGGTAGCTAATCCCGTGGATTCCGTGGGATTGGCCACCATGGACTTTTTCTCTACACTAAACTCCAAAGTAGCTAATCCCATGGATTCTGTGGGATTGGCGACAATGGACTTTCTCTCTACACATAACTCCATGGTAGCTTATCCCTTGGATTCCGTGGGATTGGCCACCATGGACTTTCTCTCTACACTAAACTACATGGTAGCTAATCCCGTGGATTCCGTGAGATTGGCCACCATGGACGTTCTCTCTACACTAAACTCCATGGTAGCTAATCCCGTGGATTCCGTGGGATTGGCCACCATGGACTTTCTCTCTACACAAAACTCCAGGGTAGCTAATCCCAGGGATTCCGTGGGATTGGCCACCATGGACTTTCTCGCTACACTATGTTCCATGGTAGCTAATCCCCTGGATTCCGTGGGATTGGCCACCATGGACTTTCTCTCTACACTAAGCTCCAGGGTAGCTAATCCCACGGATTCCGTGGGATTGGCCACCATGGACTTTCTCTCTACACTAAACTCCTTGGTAGCTAGTCCCAGGGATTCCGTGGGATTGGCCACCATGGACTTTCTCTCTACACAAAACTCCATGGTAGCTAATCCCAGGAATTCGGTGGGATTGGCCACCATGGACTTTCTCCCTACACTAAGTTCCATGGTAGCTTATCCCGTGGATTCTGTGGGATTGGCCACCATGGACTTTCTGTCTACTCTAAACTCCAGGGTAGCTTATCCCAGGGATTCCGTGGGATTGGCCACCATGGACTTTCTCTCTACACTAAACTCCATGGTAGCTAATCCCGTGGATTCCGTGGGATTGGCCACCATGGACTTTCTCTCTACACTAAACTCCATGGTAGCTAATCCCGTGGATTCCGTGGGATTGGCCACCATGGACTTTCTCTCTACACAAAAGTCCATAGTAGCTTATCCCGTGGATTCCGTGAGATTGGCCACCATGGACTTTCTCTGTACTCTAAACTCGAGGGTAGCTAATCCTGTGGATTCCGTGGGATTGGCCACCATGGGCTTTTTGTCTTCACTAAACTCCAGAGTAGCTAATTCCAGGGATTCCGTGGGATTGGCCACCATGGACTTTCTCTCTACACAAAACTCCATAGTAGCTAATCCCGTGGATTCCGTGGGATTGGTCACCATGGACTTTCTCTCTACACTATATTCCATGGTAGCTAATCCTGTGGATTCCGTGGGATTGGCCACCATGTACTTTCTCTCTACACTAAACTCCATAGTAGCTAATCCCGTGGATTCCGTGGGATTGGTCACCATGGACTTTCTCTCTACACTATACTCCATGGTAGCTAATCCCATGGATTCCGTGGGATAGGCCACCATGGACTTTCTCTCTACACTAAACTCCGTCGTAGCTAATCCCGTGGATTCCGTGGGATTGGCCACCATGGACTTTCTCTCTACACTTAACTCCATGGTAGCTAATCCCGTGGATTCCGTGGGATTGGCCACCATTGACTTTCTCTCTACACTAAACTCCATGGTAGCTAATCCCAGGGTTTCCGTGGGATTGGCCACCATGGACTTTCTCTCTACCCTAAACTCCATGGTAGCTAATCCGAGGAATTCCATGGGATTGGCCACCATGGACTTTCTCTCTACACTAAACTCCATGGTAGCTAATCCCGTGGATTCCGTGGGATTGGCCACCATGGACTTTCTCTCTACACTAAACTCCATGGTAGCTAATCCGAGGGATTCCGTGGGATTGGCCACCATGGACTTTCTCTCTACACTAAACTCCATGGTAGCTAATCCCGTGGATTCCGCTGGATTGGCCACCATGGACTTTCTCTCTACGCAATTCTCCATGGTAGCTCATCGCATGGAATCCGTGGGATTGGCCTATATGTAGTTTTGTGTTGGAAAAAAATCTATAGTGGCTAAGCCCACGGATCCGTGGAGTTAGCGCATGAGATTTTGTGTTGAAGGGAACACCTTGGTGGTTAATCCCATGGATCGGGGGGGATCGCCAGCGTGGAGTTTGCTGTAGAAGTAGACCCCATGGTGGCGTATTCCACGCATCGATGGAGTTGGCCAGTGTGGATTTTTCTGTAGAATAAAAGTCTATGGTGTATAATTCTAGGTATTCGTGGGGTTGGCCATCATGGAGTTTTGTGTTGCGACAGGATGCATGGTCGCTCCATACATGGGTTTTAACAATGTTAATCCAAATGGTGTTAGACTTACAATTTCCACAATTTCTTGTGTTCGGTTTGGTGTCTCCATTTCCTGGCGCTCAATCATTGTTGCAGAACTCTTCGACGCC
The DNA here is from genome assembly GCA_022496805.1 of Pohlia nutans. Classification (NCBI taxonomy): domain Eukaryota; kingdom Viridiplantae; phylum Streptophyta; class Bryopsida; order Bryales; family Mniaceae; genus Pohlia; species Pohlia nutans. The sequence goes on from CM040094.1 coordinate 22,566,846, forward strand.
TTGTTTGCGTCTTCCGCTACGACTATTGAATCAAGATGCTGCGATCGAAGCTTACGCCTCCCTCTCCAACTTCCTCTTTCTTCCTCGTCTTCACTCTCGCTCAAATTTGCTGGAGTCCCTTTTCCTTCAATGCTCGGCGCTCCTTCGTGAGCTTCTTATTCTTCTGCTTTGAGTTCGTGAAGTTTGTTTTCTCTCGCTTCTTCCTTTTTTTCACTGGTTCAGTCTTCTTTGCGACGACAGTCTTCTTAGACAGCTCTTTATTCTTCGCTGGTTTAGTCACACTTACTATCTCCTTCCTCCCCGGTTCAGTTGCACTCAATGTCCTCTTCCTTGTTTCCTTCATGTGTGCTTCTCAATGCCTCTCTTTAGACTTAATTTCTGCACTCTAACACCACAACTCCCTCCACACTCTAGTAGACCGTCGTCTCTTAACTTGCCAAGTCCATAAGACTCGTGTCTTAGGGTTTCACCTGCTAACTACCCAATGCGAAAGTGCGCAAGCGAACTACCCATGGCCGATAGTGCGCAAGCCAACTGGAACTCCGTGCGTATCGTCTACGGGTCCGGGGATCCCAAGGTTATAATGGAGGGCCGCAAGAGGACGTGCTTCTTCCATTGGAAGCAATCATTGGAGAAGCACACCAAACAATATATCAAGCACGATTTGCAGGAACAACACAAGCATCTCTGCCTCCAGTATCGCAACGCCTCGTCAATGCTAGACGTAGAGACACGATATTGTGCCATCAAAGCTTGGTGGAGCTCATCAAATTGTACCTCCGACGATGGATTGCTACATCTTGATCTCTGGCTTGCGTTTTGGCATTTCCGATATCTTCAGTGGGGTGGCTTCATGGAACTGGTTAGTCTTTTGCTTCCCTAGTCTTGTAAGTTCTTCACTTCTTTGATATATTTAGATTTTCACACTTCTCTATTTTCTTTGAACAAGAGGATCGCATGTCGGAGTCGGACTTTGCTCAAATGCCCTCGTGCAATCTTGCCGAGTCCGTCCACAACAAGTAGCTTCAAGCGTCAGGCAACTTGGGTGGCGATTTGTATGTTGCCACCGTGGATGACTACATCCGAGCATTCTTGCAAGTGGTGGCCTACTATCAATTCCTCAAGGGGGGCAATGGTGGCGACGGTTCTAGCAAGGAGGAATTGAAACCTGTAGCGCCCAACGACGTGCCGAGCGCACCAGTGATCCTACTGTGCTGCAGAAGGTCTTCTTGGACATGCCCGGAGGCGAGGAATTCTCCACTCGCAATCCACACCTCGAGGGCGCCGAGGTATTTGGATCGCAGAAGCATAGGCCCGATACTCCCATTGGTGCAGATGATGAGACACACCACCCCGACACCATCAACGTTTCTCGCACCCGTCCCGGTAAGAGACTCACTAGATCTAATCCCGTAATTCTACCTACAATTGTCGAAGAGTCTTTCCCAAATGTGCAAGAAGTTCAAGCGCCTCCACCGTCCGGGCTTGATTTCCGCTGAGTCACCACTGTTCAAGAGACCAAGGTTGACGAGTTGCTTTGGCATATAGCCCGTCTCCCTTACAATTCCGGCAAGTCTTGTTGGGCCATGCATGCGGGTACTAGGAAGAAATGCACGGCAAAGCTCGTCACCAACAATCGGAGTGTCCCTTACCCGGCATACTTTGGAGTCTGGGATTTTTACACAATGCAAAATCGAAAACCTATGAAGTTCTTTTTTTGTCCAGACGACATCGAGCGTTGTGTGAAGGGATTCCGTCGCAAGTGGGTTGTTCTATTTTCAGACACCCAAGGTAAGCCCCCAATTCCTCCCGTGTGGCCTGTTATGGTTGGTACTAGACTCACTCGCTCGGAGATCATGGCCCTTGAGAATGCAGGATTCCAACTTCCTTCTAAGGAGCGCGTCACTCTCACTCGACTATTCAACAACTCTGCTCACCCACTCGACTTGTCAAGAGTTTGAATTCCCGACAACCCTGACTACATTCCTCCCACGAGGAAATCCAAGGCTACTCGACGCTCTGGCACTGGACCCTCGATAAAACACAAGCAGAATGTTGGATCTGCTCGAGCCATGCACGGAACCGTTTTGAAGTTGACCATGATCCCCCACCCAGGATTCGGTTGTGTTATCCTGTTGCAGTCCAAACCTCCTCCTACAGTTGCCATTACCAAGTGACGGTGAGCTCTCACCCATAGTGTACTTGCGCGGCCTTCAAAGATACAATTATCAAGTTCGGGAGCAGGCGCAATTCCTATCTGAATTGTAAGCATTTGTACTACATATTTGTTAAGGTTTCTAACTTAGATCCTGAAGTTAACCTGTTCATACAAGCCCAAACCTTTAGTTTCAACGAGGTCAAGTTCATCCTTGAAGGTGGCCTTTTGACACATTCTACCACCTAGACTTGTTCCCGGCTTAGGAATACTTTGTCCCTAATGGACGTAGTTGTTTGTTGACCACGTGTGTACTTGCTCTATCACTCATAAAAATACAAATATGTACTTCTACACTCTACAAATAATACAAACCATATTCAATGATCAATCTTTATTCTTGTCCAATCATTGCAGTACAATAATTCTTGCATGTCTCTCACACCGTCCAACTCTAGACTTCCCGCTTTTTAACTACGCCTCCGACGTCCCCAGCTCCTTGAAGCACTTGCTGCATGTTCCCCGTTTGATTTAGGCGTGCTTACTAGATTGGGCCGAAGTAAATCTACATAGCTAAAGGTTCGGTCCTTCATCCGTTCTCCCAATGGCAAGGGATGTGGTGATAACCCTCGCATGCTCTCACAGAATGACAATGGCTGTGAAGAATCCACTGCCTCCGTGACCTCTTCTTGCTTGTGAACCGTGTTGTCCTCATCCTCCACCTCTTCTCTTTCCTCCACTGCATCTACTTCTCTTGCCACCACATCTTCCTTCCTCAATTTGTCCGCAGATCGTTGCCGCTCGTCCTGCTCTACCCTCCACTTCCAAGCTTGCGTGGATTGTGAGAAGAGTGCCATCACATATTCATGACAATATTGTTCTGCAGCACTTTTCTCATTCCTCTCACATTCCGGCAATGGATTAAATGGAATATGGGGATCTTCTAAACTTACTATCTCCTCATCCCATCCTAGGCCATCAAACATGTATCTCTCATCTCCCATCGCAGACTACTTGTCTACATTCTTGTTGTGTTTGAGTGTAAGGACGTCCTTATATATTGAGACGTGACAACTTTGTCTACCACAATGAATTATTGCTACTGTCCAAGTTGTAGGAATCAAATCAACAAGTAGCTAGAACAAAGACAAAATTGATGAGATAAGAATGCCACAACTACGTGCTTCGTGTTTTGTGCCTTGTCCTTTTATTCACTTAGTCTTCAATAGCATCAATCTTGTTCACTCATTGAAACCTTTCTTGACTTCTTCATTTGCTTTGATTTTATACTTAACGTTTATTTCTCAATTATCTATTTATGTGTCTATTTAAAGTAATTAAATTCAATCAAAAGTGTACCAAAAAAAAAGTGGTTGTTTTTTGTGGACCTCATTTCCACGGTAATGGGTCAAAAAAATACTATTATTAACATGAATCTCGAATATTCTTTGGAATATTCGAATCTTTCAAAAAATTAGCTTAAAATTACTAAAAATATTTCTATTTTTAATTGCTGCCCGCTCTACGCTCTCCAAATTTGCGCTCTCTGCTCTCCGCTCTCCGCTCTGCGCTCACATAGAAGTGTCGTCCTACGCTTTTCCGCGGCAGCATGTTGATAACATAGATCTATTTCTTTTGAAATAGCTTTTCTGAACATCAGCGTTCCATCCCCAGCATGGTCGCCAAAATGTTAGCCAGGTTACAGTAGGAAATGTTCGGAACAGATAGTGGTTGATTGGGCAGCTTAGGTGACGTGGTTGTGGAGTTTTAGGGAGAGGTCAAGGTAACTATAGAGAGTGCAGTTGGCCTTGGTATCCAAGTCTGTTACTTGAAGACTGACTTAAGATACAAAAGTCATTCCGATCTCCAAGGTGAAGACGTCGTCTGGGTATGACAGCCTTGACATCCGTGGTTTAGACTTTGGGTACTTTAGGTAACCACACAACGTGGAATCTTGGGGATGCAAACACCGATGCGATAAGGCCTTGCTGCCTTAAATCGTCATCAGTGCGTTAACACCTTAAGTCGGCTTGGTCGTTCAAGACGTCCAAACAATCCTAGATGTGTAACAGCGAGGGGGAGTAGTATCAAGAATCAGGTGATGACAGTAACGAGAAGCAAGAATACTCAGAAGGGAAAGCAACATCAATCATAGAAGCATTCAGTGAGCGCACAAAGAAGGTAGAAAGAAGCAGTGAGCCAGTCGACCATGGTTTCCGTGTTGAGTCCAAAAAACACAGTACAACGCTTTGAACGAGGTTCCGAAGCACCAAAGCTAAAACTCAAAAGTGAAAGACTGCTACTCTTTGTTTTCTACTTCCTTATATACCAAGTCGGCCGATAACCTTGCAGCGCCCTGACCTCCAATTGTTGCTCTGTGGCCGTTCCTGACTGCCGTGGCGTTATCCAAGTAACAAGGGTGCTCCGTAGCAGGCCCCCATACTGAAGGCCAATTGAACAGGCACGATTGGAGTATCCGTTTGGGTGAAAGTATAAATACCAGAACTTTGATGTGTTCTGGGTCAAATCGTGAGAGATGGCTGGCCTACGAATTACAAAAAACCCTATTTACTTTCCATCGTGTTTGTTTTGTAACATATATGTATCTTAAGAAGATCAGTAGAAGAAGGTTTTTGAGCTGAAGAGATGCTATGTCAAAATTTTCAAATTTTCAGATGGTAGAGTCGTTGCTAAAGTAAGAACTGAAGTAAGAACCGAGGTTACAGGGAAATAAGATCTGGAACATCGCTGTGGTGATCGTGCTATGTTTGCATGGGCAGGTTCTGAAAGACATCACTAGCCTAACGCATTGATTCGTTCACAAGTAAGTCCGAACAATACTGTAAACAAGCATGTCATGACCAGCGCCTGCATGCGAGGACTGAACCCTCAAGGATCTGGTGTTCTGGTTTGATTGGGCCATGCCGTGCCACTAGCCAAGCGTGCAATTACGACATTGCAAGTAGATTTCAATTACAAAAAAAGGCAAACGTGCTGATTCATGAAGAAATCTAACAAACCTTCTAAAACGCAACAACAACCAAAGCAATTCCATGCTCCATAGCGTCTATTTACAAGTGTTGGTTCTTTCCAAGTAACATTTAGTATGTGTAAATACTCTTTATAAATGATAGAGAAAGTACACAGGTAACCAGTTCACAGCTCTTTACTGCAAAAGTATGTTACCCTAAACCAGAAATAAGTCCCCTTGTGATGAAAGCCTAGGAGATTATGCTCGCAGAAAGTTTGACCACAAGTCCTTAAATCTGCACACGTCCATTCTTGAAAGGCACAAATGATGGAAAACTCGGTACTTCTGTAGTTATCTCCCTAGGCAAAAACTTTGATCACACTCCTACTACTGATTTGGCTTTGTTTGCCACCTGTCCCGGTTCCAACGCTCCAAAGAATGAGATGTAAACTCTCAAGAGTAAAGCGTGCAAAAAGTCTTCTCCATTAATATGGGTGAGTCGATAAAATATCCAACCGTCAATTTTCATGTGCCCCTTGTACTGCCAAATAGTCTTGCAAAGAAGAAAAAATGACAAAATCTCACCGAGTCTGTCTCTAACTTGAGCTTGGATGTGCAAAACAGACTCTGCTTCAATACTGGTTATGGAGGTGAAGCTGTGCTGGATTGTCCGGAAGTGAACGGGACCAGACAAAGTAGAAATGCTTGAACACAAGCAAACAAATATCATGATACTTCCGTGGAGGAAGCGCTCTTGAAATGTCAGTTCAAACTTGATTTAACCATGTTAATCAAGAAAGAAGGAAATGTGGCAATTTAGGGCAATCAGGGAGAAAATGTCTTCGTGCTGAAGGCAAAGCTCGTTCAACGGAACCTACTACATTATGGTGATCTAACATGCTCAAAAAAGTCTACAATACTTGTCGACTAAGAACCCTTAAACTAAATTGCTTCTAATACATCATGGCTTCTGTCAGTACGATACACTGACTCTAAACCCTATTTCTATCAATCGAAGGACAAATTTGCGAAAATTAAATACCCTAAACCATTCCTCTAATGATTGGTTTACTAGAATCCTGCTTTTGCAGTGACCGTGATGTGAGGCCAAGCTCTAGCCAAAGAATGAGAAAACCAATATGTTGTTGCTTGAGCTGTAGCAATTATGCCTTAGGAGGCAGAGGAGAATCCTGTCAGAAGCTCATACAAGAATGATAGTTCCATCGTTAAGTCGGAGGGACGTCCAAGATGCCCACTTCTCCATCAGAACGTGTGAAAAGCATCACTGAGAAGGAGAGAAGTAACAGAGGATAATTGCAAAGAGCCCAAAAAACTGCTTGAAAACACAAATGGCACCCAAATTCACCCTTAAGACTCACAATGAATCAGAGAACGAGGCAAAACCCAAAACCTTCACAAATTGCACCCTAAACCCCCTGAAATTGCAGAATCGGTCAAAAAAGCACAAGGTGCACCTAAAAATCCAACATTTGATTGGGGAGGAATCAGCAGTCGAGCCTTAAACCAATGGAGAGAGGATGAAAAAGCGCACGCAATGGAGCCAAGAAATTAGAGAATCGGGCAAGAATTGCACAAGATATGGGTCGCCGGAGTTGGCCGCAACATGCAAAAACAACGTCCAAACAATGGGCTGTAGAAAATGATTGGTCAAGAATTAGGGGATGGCAATTACATTTTTGGATTCAGAGCAAGAAAATCAGTCAAGATAGGCTCAAGAAATTCCCCGGTCGGCCAAAATTTGTAAACTTTACGTGCATTCGCAAAGGCGGGTTACACCGCTGTTTCCCTTTGTATTGGGGGTGTGTCCAAAAACACCGAATGCACTGCATTCCTGTCTCGTCTACCTATAGACGTTGTCACTGCCTACCTCTACGGCGATTTGGACACAAAGTTGCATATCAAACCTCCACCAGAGTTTCTGCCAAGCCTACCGCCAGCCCAACCAGGACATTTCCATAGGCTACGCATCTATAAGGCACTCCATGGCTTGAAACAAGCCGGAAGGGCGTGGTACCACCACCTGAAATCCTACTTGATTTCTAATAGCTTCCAAAGTCATCATGCCCTCCCTTGCATCTTCGTTTTGAAAGACGATAAGCAATTTGTGATTCTTGTTGTTAATGTCGATGATTTGAACTCCATCGGGACACCCGCATTGAGCAAGCATATTGAACTCATACTAACTAAACAGTTTGAGATGAAACTGTTAGAAAAACATCATATTGCCTTGGACTCCGGATCAAACACCTTGCAGATGGAAGTATGCTCCTTCATCAGCAAACTTATGCTCGCAAGCTTGTGAAGATGTTCAACATGGAGAATGCAAATGCAATATCAACACCCATGATCCGGAGGAGCAAGACTGACGATGATCCATATCGTCATGCTGAGCTCGAGGACGAGGAGTTGGACAAGCCCAAGAATCTGGCAGCCGTTGGCGCCCTCCTCTGTCGTAACTCGTGGACCAAGATATTCCCCAGAAGTGTACTTTTTGACGTTTAGAAAGGCACTTTAGAGGTGATATCCGGGTTATCGTTCCGCGGAGATTCTGTGAAGTGAGAAGCGTTAGGAATTCTCTCCGGTTAGCAGCAAATGACTCCTTCCTTCGTTATTTTCTTCTTCCCTACCGGGTTACGCTCTCCAACCCCCGGTCTTATCAGATCCGGTTGTAGTCCGGATCCGGTTTGACTGAGGTTTAACTATTCTGGCATTATAACTCCGGTTGCATTATTCTTTCTTTCAAAGATTTAGTTTAACCTCTGTGTATGCACCAGAGGGTTCCTCCCCGTACTACTTTGTGAGTGCGGGATTAGTTCACTCCTTCCAAACTGATTTATGTGATTGGAAGATTCACAGGTTCGACTCCGTTTCCTAAAAATGGCTTTTCCCTTACAAACACCCTCAACTTGCGGTCATCCCGATCGGTTAGCAGGTCACTCAGGGGTTGTCCGGGTCACCTTCTCCTCATACTACAACGACTTGCTAAATAGAAACACCCACCCCAGGGATTCAGATCAAGTATCCTATAGTGACCCGGGTTAATTGCTACTCCAGTGATGGGTTGTACGCTGCTCACTCCCCGGACTTTAGACACCTCAACCGGACTACTTGTTCTGCGCCGAGGAGAGTACCCTCTCTCCCCTACTCAGTCTATACCCCGGATCTTGGTGGCAAAACTCCCCTACTAGTGAACTCAAAAGCGCCCGTTTCACATATGGGACTCGATGATACAGATTCAACCTAGCAAACCCAACTCAGAGTGAAATGAAGTGACTCCGGTAGCAAGGGACTTCTCACAAAACATCCTCGTATCAAGATAGTACAAAGACACACGATTCACAAAGAAGTAGTTGTAGAATCTTGATTAGAATGAGATAAGCGAGAAAGACCCTAGGAACATCAACGATTCCTAGATAAATACAACAAACTCCCGAATATCTCTCAGATCCGGAAATCCCGAGATCCAAGATATCCGGAGGATAGACCTGCCCGCGTGGCAGACTAACCTCCATTCCATCTTTCTACACAAGATCCTACACCCCAACTCTAAATCATACCTATTGCCTATCTACCCCACCATCTAATCCTAGGCGTGCCTGTTAACCGTAAATTAGGAATATCGGTAGATCTACCGATCTGACTTTTACCTGGGTAATTTTCCAAGTTACCCCAGTAGGTAGATCTAGAAAACACTTTTTTACCGATCTGACCTAACAGTCAGATCTGGTTGTACTATGGTATATAAGCAATGGAGCCAACCTCATTGGCACGCCACATTCTTCCCAGATAATTGATTCCTTGTTAGACGTTTTCCTTTCCGATTTATATGCCTACCGAGTAAATTTCTGAGTGATTGTTATATGTCTTGATCAGTTTTATCTCCTCGGTTTCCTGATTACCGATCTGGTTTTGAGCTTTTCTTTCATGCTAATTATGTTCCATTTCCAATCCTTGGTAGCAATTACTTCTCCCGGTACTGATTACCGAGTAGGGTCATATCAGGGAGAGCTACCAGTGCCCTTTTGGCTGGTGGAGAGCAGCCGGATGCTCTTACCCGGGTTCAATCCTCTTACCTTACCCCAGAAGACTCGGCCTCCATCTCCACTGGACCCTGGTTATTGTCAACTGAGGGTTCAGCTTCTCTAGTTCCGGATCGCACTGGTGCAGTGTCACCGGACTGGATCTGCATCCCGTCCTCGGGATCCAGTATGACTGTCTTCTCCGAGTCTCTCGGTGTATCCTCCCAATCCTCCCGTTGTACAGTTGGTTCCCCGGCTTCCGGGACCTCCACCATCTCCTCCTCGAGTAGTGTCGGGATTTCTACCTGTACAGGAACGTCCACTTCCACCGGATCTACTGCTTTGGCAAGTCCTTCACTTCCCACCGAGGCTTCTGCCTCTACTTTATCTGGAGTTCTCTCCCAATCCGGAGTTCGGGTTGCCCTCCCGTGTGGCTCCTCTCCGACCTGTGGTGTCAACTCCTCGAGTGCCCGTTCTGCCGGGGCATCCAGACTTAAACGGGAGCTCCTTCCTAGCGGGTTGGGCTGCATGGCTCTCCTGGATGAGTCCAACCGGGTCAATGCCTATAGGATGAACACATTCACCCCGGAGAATCTTTCTGCCTCGTCTGTAGTCCGGAGTCTCTGTGGGATTGGAAAGGCCTCCAACAGGTTACTTCTCAGGATCTCTTGCCCTTCCTGTTCCTTCGGAGGTGGTAGATCTAACTTGGCCACCAATTCCCGGAATTGCTGTAGCGCTCCCTCCACCACTGCCGCATATCTCCGGACCAACACGGTGACCCGGGTAGCCCCTTCCCTTAAGAATTTTTTTCATTTTTTACAAGTGTATTTCCCTGAAGACACGCAAAATCTTGTAAACAGGAATTTTGTTCCAATTCCTTGGCTGCTTGAAAGATCCTAATGAACTTCTTTTTTTTAATCAAACCTAAGGGCTACCAATGGGCTTTAGCCTCCATACACCTCTCCATATCCAACCAAGTTGATCAACTTTATATACAATTATGAATGTAACTAGATATTGAAAAACATATATATGATCATATATCTTATGCCATAATACATATTTGATGAGGCCTCTGCATGGATTGAGATTACGTGTGTTAGATAAGTGGAGTTGAGCTGGTTTCTAGGAATATACGGACATCTTATGTCAGCCCGACACTATAAGAAAACTTGGTAAAAAATGATCTCTAGTGAATTCAGCTACGGTTCGTTTGACTTCATTTCGTTGCGGTCCCTAAACGACTACAACGATTGTTGTTTGCAATTTTCCAGCCTTAATATTTGAAAAGGAATTTGAAAAATTCCAATGATATATTACACTTTCAAATTCCTTTCCAAAAATTGAGGCCGCAAAATTGCAAAATACAGTCGCTGCGGTCGTTTAGGGAGTAGGGACTGCAACGGAATGAAGTTAAACGAACCGCAACTAAATTCAGGTGCGGTTTGTTTTACCAAGTTTTATTATATCGAGAGCTTATTGAAGCCCCATTCACTTGATCAAATTTCTTCAATAAACTTTGGGTTGTGGGATACTCGTCATGATGGACTCACTCTACTAGTATTGTCGTCACGTGCTCCTTGCGGGCATGATGTGTGCAAAATTGTCTTGTTGATGCTCATAATGGGACTTGGGGTATTGGTGTAGACCCTAGGCTGTGGTGAAGTGGCCCGGGTGCATGTCGTGGTGAAATTGTCTATAGTTGTACAAATTCAAAATCACGGACTTAATCAATAGGTTGGGGTGGAGAGGGGTTTATTAATAAGAACGACTTAATCAAAAATAAATAAAATTCTTCATGTACAAAAACGCATGCATGATCTACAACAAAATATCAAGACTTTGATCAAGAGGTTGGGATGAAAGTGAGTTCTCAGGACCAAGACCACATTTACGGTGTAACACCTTGATTTAGAGATCACCTAAATTACTCGTTTAAAAATTGAAACAACTAAAAAAAATTCACATCATAGTGATAGACAACTTGATCAAAGGGGGAACCATGAATGCACCTTCGGAGCCGAGACCCCATATAAGCCCCGCCTTTCTTGATCTGAGATCTAGGAATCACCCAAATTGATAGTTTAAAAAAAAATTAAAAAATTAAAAAAAATTCTACATGTAAAAATTACTCTCTATGATATTGTGCCAGAAAAAATTGAATTTTTTTTTCACATGTATTGTTAAACATATCCAAAGTTTGCAGTGAAAAACTGCGAATTAACAACCATCACGGTTTTGTCAAAAACTTAAAATTCTAGATCTATAAAAAATAATGCATGATTTAAAATAAAAGACCAAGACCTTGATCAAGAGATTGGGGTGAAAGTAGGATCTCGGGTTAGAGATCACAATTACGGCGTGACTCCTTGATCTAGTGATCATTTAATTGATTGTTTATAAATTTTTTAATAATTGAAAAATAAAAGTTTTGCACATCGTAATGATAGGCAACTTGATCAAGGGGGGTCACCATGGATAGACCCTCGGGGCCGAGACCTCATATGAGCCCTACCTTTGTTGATCTAAATTCTAGAGATCACCCAAATTGATCGTCAAAATAAAATAATTTCCAAATTTTTTGAAATGTTTTCTACATGTACAAAATACTCTCCATGTTACAATGCAAAAAAGAATTTGAAAAAAAAAAAGTTTTTCACATCGCTAAAAATATTCAAAGTCTGCAGTGAAAAAAACTGCCAACTAACAACTATTACAATTTCGTCAAAAAATTAAAATTCTAGATATATAAAAAATAATGTATGATTTAAAATAAAAGACCAAGACCTTGATGAAGAGGTTGGGGTGAAATTAGGGTCTCGGGTCCGAGACCACATCTACAGCGTAACACCTTGATCTAATGATCATTTAATTGCTTGTTTATAAACTTTTAATAATTGAAAACAAAAAGTTTTGCACATCGTGATGATAGGCAACTTGATCAAGGGGGGTCACCATGGATAGACCCTCGGGGCCGAGACCTCATATGAGCCCTACCTTTGTTGATCTAAATTCTAAAGATCACCCAAATTGATTGTTAAAATAAAACAATTTCCAAATTTTTTGAAATTTTTTCTACATATACAAAATACTCTCTATGTTATAATGCAAAACAAAAATTAAAAAAAAAAAGTTTTTCACATCGCTAAAAATATCCAAAGTCTGCAGTGAAAAAAACTGCCAACCAACAACTATTACAATTTCGTCAAAAAATTAAAATTCTAGATATATAAAAAATAATGTATGATGGTTGGTGGTTGTGCTCGTGGTCTCGTCATGGACATGAATTTGGTCAAGAGATCAAGTACCAGCACCTTCGGAGGGCTCTCAGGGCCGACATCCAACTCTCAAGACACTAATCTGATCAAGTTTTCTAAATGTGCCAGTCTGGTCATGACCGTTCTCGTGATTCCATGCTCGTGGTCTCTTTAGGGCCGTGTTTGTGGTCTTGTGTTGACTGTTTTAGTGGTTTTGTGATCAAGCCTTATGACCGGGGGAAAGCCGTCGGGGCCGACGTCCAAGTTTAAGGTCAAAGGTTTGATCAAAATAGTTTGTGCTTAGCTTGTGGTCTTGTTATTGATAGCTGTCCTCTCTGGTCTCGTGACGGCAGTGCCCTTGATCTCGTGATCAAGCCTTATGACCGAGGGAAGGCCGTCGGGGCCGACACCCAAGTTTAAGGTCAAAGGTTTGATCAAAAAAGTTTGTGCTTAGCTTGAAGTCTTGTTATTGATAGTTGTCCTCTCTAGTCTCGTGACGGCAGTGCCCTTGATCTCGTGATCAAGCCTTATGACCAAGGGAAGGCCGTCGGGGCCGACACCCAAGTTTAAGGTCAAAGGTTTGATCAAAAATGTTCGTGCCTAGCTCGTGGTCTCGTTATTGATGGCCGTCCTCTCTAGTCTCGTGATGATAGTGCCCTTAGTCTCGTGATGAAGCCTTCTTCCCTTTGGATAGCCCTCGGGGCCGACACCTAAGTTTAAGGTCAAAGGTTTGATAGGGAGGACTAGTCTGGTAACGCAGTGCCCTTAGTTTTGTGATCAAGCCGTACTTGTGATGCCGTGCTGGCCGTGCTCATGGTGTTGTGTTGGTCGTGGCCGTGGTCTTGATATAGCCGTGCTCATGGTCTCGTGGTGGCCGTGTTCGTAGTTTCGTGACAGCAATTCCCTTAGTCTCATGATCAATCCTTATTCTCTCGGGATAACCCTCAGGCCCAACACCCATATCTAAAGTCACAAATTTGATCAACTATTTTGTGCTGTGGTGATGGGCTCAGTTCGTGGTCTCATTATCTTGATGGCCGTGCTCGTGGTATTGTGACGGCAGTGCCCTTGGTATCCTCATAAACGTGCTCGTCATGTCGTCTTGGCCGAGATCATGGTGGCGTGTTGGCCATAGCCTTGGTCTAGTAATGGCCGTATTTGTGGTCTCAAGTTGACCATGCACATGTTTTGTGATGGCCGTGCTCGTGGTCTCGCGATCAAGCCCTACTACCTTAGAATAGCTCTCGGGCCCAACACTCAACTCTTAGGGCACTCTATTGATAAACTACCTTGTGTTCTTCTGATGGTTTGTAATCGTGGTCTCGTTCTTGTGATGGCCTGGCTCGTGACAATCGCATTGCCAGACTCATGATGGCCGAGCTTGTGATCTCGTGTTGACTTTGATTTTTGTGTTGACATACTCAAATACTCTGGCTTGTGGTCTTCTGTTGACCATGCTCATGGTCTCGTGCTCAAGCCCCAACACCTTGGAATTGCTCTCGGGGCTGATCCAAACTCTTGATCCATTTGAACGATCATCAAGTTCAAAGTCTCCTGATCGCCTGTACTCGTTGGCCGGTACTCGTGAGGGCCAGTGCTCGTTGACTCGTAACGGCAGTGCCCATGGTCTTGTCATAGCTGAGCTCATGGCCTTGTAATGGCCGTGCTCATGGTGTCGCGTTGGCTTTGTTCTCCGACTCGTGTTAACCGTGATCGTGTGTTGTGATGGCCGTGCTAGGGTGTCGTGATAGCAGTGCTCATGGTATCGTGATTAAGCCCCAGTACCTTAGGATCGCTCTCAAGGCCGACAACATACTCCATTGCAAACCCTGTAATTGGAGATGATTTTCTCAAGGAGGTGTGAGTACATCTCATTTCTTTCACATAGATGCTAATTGATATCATCTTATTGTTGCAGATTGAGACACATTGGACAACAAATTCCACACCCGAATCAACTTTGGAGAAGCTCCAACTCATTGCTACATCAAATGTAGCTCTTGTTCATAACGTCAAATAGAATAAACTATTTAACTCTTTCATTGCGACCCGCAAAGCTTCTTGATTCCTTTCTAAACTTATGAGCAAAGAAAAATTGGGCACTTTCCTTATCAAGGCATGCTGGTGGGCTGGGGTATGTAATTCATGAATCATTTAATTTGGTTGAGCATACGTGCATTGGATCTTGATTATTTGTGATGTTTGGTTTCTAAAATATTTGCAATCGTTCTTTTAAAATTTTACTAATTAATTTTGATGAGTATACTTCACACCTTACAGATGGAAGAAAATGCAGTAGAATCCTTTGAAGACATTGTTCGTGCTGTCAATATTTGCATTTCCATGGATTCTTCTCTTGAGCCACTTTCGTTGAGTGCATTCATAGAAGAGTGGCGAATCCGCCTTTGGGACCATGTATTTCTGACATACTTTAAAGGCCACGATCATTTCAAGAAGTCTGAGGGTTTTTCAGCATTCAAGGGGTCAGACCTTGCAGTAAAGCGTGTTATATTTAGCTGCGTTTTCAAACTCATTATGTTTCTAAGCCATGAATCTAAATTATCAATTGAACTCCAATGCATTCGATTGATGTTGTACAATGAATTTAAATTTGAATTCCCAATTGAATATATGTTAGCCAATAGACTCAAAGTTTATAAAGTGAACCAATAGTTTATTTCAAGATTTGTCAAATGGATCGTGTTGTGAATTGAATGCAAGTTTAGAATAAGTAAGATATCAAGAGAATCCACATGTAAATTGAGTATAATTATCTTTGTGATATTGGTAGCTCCTCCTTGTAAGAACCTACTCGGTAATCAGTACCGGAGGGGTTGGTAGCTACCGAGGGAAAGGAGTTTAAAGGGAATTCGCTATAGAATACTCAAAACTAGGTCGATAATCACAAACCGAGGGAAGATAGATTGATCAGAGCATACAAGTACAAACAGAAAGCTACTCGGTAGGCATAAAATCAGAAGAGAATACTTCAAGCAAGAAATCAGTTATCTGGCAAAATGTGGCGTCCCAATGAGTTTGGCTCTATTGCTTTTGTACCACAGTACAACCAGATCTAACAGTTAGGTCAGATCAGTAAAAAAATGTTTCCTAGATCTACCTGCTAAAGTAACTTGGAAAATTACCGGGGTAAAACTCAGACCGGTAGACCTACCGGTAACTCCTAATTTACGGTTAACAGATATAGAACCAAGTTTATCAATTCAATTAATATTTTTTCCATGTGCTTTGCAATTGTATATTCAACTAATATTGGAATTTTGTAGATATTTCAAGTACGAGCTGCTTTCCAAGAAGGCAATTGCCAAAGAAGATCTCCATGTCTTCCTCAACAATTGATTGGATCGATCATCATGTTCTTGTATGTTATCGCCGTCTCAACTTCGGACATGGACTACAAAACACTTGAACTCCGGTGCTTGGTATCTTGATTGCAGCACATTGTTCACGCCAATTCAAGAGATGGAGCTCAAGCGAAATCGAGAGGCTGCTGCTATTGGTAAAGATGACCAGTTGATGAACAAAGAGGTGCCATGGCGAGGATCTCAAGAGAAATCGCCGTTGTTTATGCAGATGTTGATTGAGACATGTTCTTTTCCAGACGACGTGGTGTTGGATTGTACTACCGCAACTGGTTAGTATTCAATATCGTTGTAATTGAAATGTTTCATTATTTCTCATAGTACTTTGTTTACATTTGTCTACTTTCTCTCATTATGTGATTGATGTTGCAGGCCCCTCTATCCATGCTAGTCTCAATGTGAACCGCTGCATCGCGGCGCTAGAGGAGGACAAGGCTATATTTGAGGCAGTCATTGCACCTCTTATTCAACCCCCAATGACGCGTAGGCCTCGCCAGCCCAGGGTTGTCGTGGGCTTGGATGATATGGACGATGAAGACATTGTAGTGGAACGGATTGTGAAGAAATCTCGATTCAGTAAGTAAGTCGATTTATGTTTAATTTATTTGTTTTGCATTAATTAATGGAGTTCTTTGCTCATGGTTTATGTTTTAGTATTTCTAATAGTGTGGTTTTTCTTGCTTTCAGATGCGGTGGACTAAGTGCTCGAGTTAACCAACCTTTCTTCTCTAATCTTGAATGCCATATTTAACTATTTCTGGACTATTCATTGAATTCTGGACTATGTGGAGTCCAGACAAAGCAAAGGAAAATGAAAGGGCCTTAGTAAAACCATGCCCCACTGTAATGAATAATGTATGATGTTAACGGGATTTATCTCCTCCCAGTCAGTTGTCAATTCAGTAGCACCAGAGGCTAGTCTACTCGGTAGTCGACCCGGTAGCCGACCTGGTAGTCGGCTCGGTAACCGTCCTGGTAGTCGACTAGGTAACCGGCCTGGTAGTCGACTTGGTAACCGGCCTGGTAGTCGACTAGGTAACCGGCCTGGTAGTCGACTAGGTAACCGGCCTGGTAGTCGACTAGGTAACCGGCCTGGTAGTCGACTAGGTAACCGGCCTAGTAGTCGACTAGGTAACCGGCCTGGTAGTCGACTAGGTAACCGGCCTGGTAGTCGACTAGGTAATCGACCTGGTAGTCGACTAGGTAACCGACCCGGTAGTCGACTCGGTAGCCACGAGTCGGTAGCCAGATCCAGATCCAGATCCAGATCTAGATCTAGATCCAGATCTTGGATCTTTCCATTGTATCTTCTTCTTATATAAGTGAGACCTCCTGGTGTGAGAACACATGGAGTTTGTGAGTGTTTTTCAATGTAGTCTTTTGGTGTCAATCTTCTCTACCGGTAGGTAGAGGTCTTCTAGATCAGCACCTTTTTCCCCCTCTACCATTTGGCGACCATCTAGTGTTTCGTACTCTAATCTCTTGTTTGTAATGTGATTCTTGTTGCAATGTGATGTTTCTTGTGCTCTTTCTTATCATCTTGGATCTATAGGTTGTTGTTTTGGAAGATTGGTAGCTCTTCAAAAGAGATCTAGATCTAGAGCGACACTCTTGAAGATTTTAGTGAAAGTTTGATGCTCTGATGAACTTAGATGAGGTGAGCCATAGAAGCAAGATACCAAAAAGCTAAGAGAAAGAGCCAAATCTGAAGAACTAAAACTAAAGTGTAGAAATGTTGTGACTCTAGTCTATTTTAGAGCCATAGTCTGCTCTACCAACTCTGTCTAGTACAGTCCAGTACAGTCTGTCACTACCGATTTTTTCCAACCACTACCGATCCAAGTGTTCAAATGTTTTTCCCTAGTAGAAGTATATAAGTTTGCAGATTTCTATTGAAGTTAAAGAGTTGGAGGAGAAAACACCGGATGGAGATTTCCCCAAGGCTAGTCGACTCGGTAGTCGACCCGGTAGTCTACTAGGTAGTCGACCCGGTAGTCGCCTAGGTAGTCGACCCGGCAACACCTGATGGAGAGTAACTGCAAGCTGGAGGTCAATCGTTCGGACGGCCCTAAAGTAACTACCTACTGAACCCGGTACTTCCAGTGGTGAAGTGACTACCATCAGAAGGAGCATAGGACTCCCATTGGACTCATGAAGAACCCAGAAGGAGTAACCGAGTCAGATTTAGAGGGGTGAATACCGAATGGCGAGGATGCTTTCAAGTGGCAGCAAGACTTTTGAAGGAAGGTTCCCAACAAGAAATTCTACCAAATGGCGGCCACTTTTGACTTATTGTAGAATTTGTAAGCTAATGTCTTAGTTGTGTATGGCGTTTACGAGGGCGTAACGCCTTTGGAGGGAGGATGATGTTAACGGGATTTATCTCCTCCCAGTCAGTAGTCAATTCAGTAGCACCAGAGGCTAGTCTACTCGGTAGTCGACCCGGTAGCCGACCTGGTAGTCGGCTCGGTAACCGTCCTGGTAGTCGACTAGGTAACCGGCCTGGTAGTCGACTAGGTAACCGGCCTGGTAGTCGACTCAGTAGCCACGAGTCGGTAGCCAGATCCAGATCCAGATCCAGATCTTGGATCTTTCCATTGTATCTTCTTCTTATATAAGTGAGACCTCCTGGTGTGAGAACACATGGAGTTTGTGAGTGTTTTTCAATGTAGTCTTTTGGTGTCAATCTTCTCTACCGGTAGGTAGAGGTCTTCTAGATCAGCACCTTTTTCCCCCTCTACCATATGATTTGAATGTTTGGATCAGGAGATCTCCCGATATAGTACTATTCCGACAGAACAAATGTCATCTTTTAATTGCATGAGTGAAAATGTATGGACAAAGTAATGTAATGAATACTGTATGATTTGAATGTTTGGATCAGGAGATCTCCCGATATAGTGCGTTCCGGAAGAACAACAGTCATCTCATAGTTGCATGAGTGAAAATGTATGGACAAACTAAGTAATATAACAATACAAATAACACACATAGACCGAAGAAACAAGAAGAAAAAGAGTTATCGACGAAGGGAGATGGTGAAATAGTCATTTACATTACAAAAATGAGTTACATGAAGAAGAGGTATTGTCATGAAAGTCATTCGACTGAACGGTCCATCAAAGTGCCACTAATACGTCTAGTACACATGGCCACGAGATTGTATCTGACGAACTGTATGTAATGTCTATTGCTCTACCCTACTGGTGTACCATTGCCTAAGTGATCTCCTACATAATTTCCCATCTATAGGTGTGTTCTGGAGGAACTCAGTAACGGAGTCATAATGAACCAAATCCATAATGAATGGAAGTAAGGCTATGCAGACGTCTGGTATGACGTTTCGCGGATTAGGTAGGTGCATTTCACCCTTCCAAGGAATCGGGAAATAGCAAGTATGATTTCCATTCATTACATTCTTCCATTCACAATCATCAACAATGAGAACATTACCCGGTTTGCAAAACCTACAAGTTTTAGTACCCATTGTAAGTCGCTACAGCAACTTCTGAAAGAATGGATAAGGCTTCTGTCGAACACACTTGTCCTGACCATACACAAAAAGCAACTGCGATCTAAGCTCCATTGGAAGTAGATGCGCTAAGACAAGGTCCAAGCGGGATGGGGGCATACATGACCATATTCCGACGTGGAATACTTCCAAAAGCATTCGAAAGAAAGGACGAATTCCGGGACGGCAAATGACATTCGCCAAGTCCAGCAACGGCGGGCTGAATCCTTTATAATCCTCGAAGCACAGAACGCCATTCACTGAGAGCACTATCGCCTTCTGCACAGTTGAAATACAAATATCAGTACATTTTTACAGAGACAAAACATCGGGGGATCTTCCGATGTTTGTAAACGACGAATTTCCTAACATAGTTCATCGGGGGATATCTCGATGGTGCCACCCTACGCCATGGCACACAGAGGTCGTCACAATTGAACTAAAAATGTATTACCACAGCAAAGCGAGTCAACAACAAAAAAAATTCAAAGTTCCAAAACTCCACTGAATTCACAAAGACAATTGTAATCCCAGAGGAACTCCGTAATTGAATTTGCTATCAAAGATGAGCATGCTATAGCTTGATTACATAGTCATGAGAGAGAAAAGTACATTGGACAATAAAGAACTCTGAATAAAATGAGATGTCGAAAATCCAAAGTCATTTGAACTATACTGCAACGCCCCTCAAAATCTAAACTGCCAAGTCCGACATTCGGTCCACTGGTAACTGACCACCCGGAAGCGGGGCCCGTTTCACATACTCTGTGACAACTTCGCTTGATCTGAATAGACCCTCCAGCCACGGTTGCAGGTGCATGGTAATAAACCTATCCCCATCATCACCGGACCAGGTCGGGGGGTGGACAGCGCTATGAACATCGTTGAGAAGGTTCTTCTGTGGACTATCATCCACTAGTAGGACATCCTCAACGGACTCCAATCCCAACAACTTAGCGAAGACATTAAGGTTCTTCAGAAAGAACGGCTTGTGTGGATTTGACGACTCCACGTATGACGAACGAGTGCAATCGCTTTGGCTAAGAACCTGCACACCCTCTCGCTTCAAGGAGGTACCCTGAAGAACAACATCGACCACTCGAGAAATATTCTTGTCGGCGATGCTGGTCCAAAAGGATACCAGTGCTTGAGAAGAAAGCCAGTCCAGGAAAGCAGAGCAGCCAGGTCTTAGCTTTACAGAGCGCTCTCTGCCCGCTACATACACCCCCCGGTAAATGAGAACCCCATTTAAGTCTAGTACAACCGAATACCTTCGAAGGGGTACCTTTCCGATCACCTTTTCTGGAATGGAGGATGGGAGACGGGGCCCTGAAAAATCCAACAAAAATATAGGTATGATCAGAACTCTGCATCGGGGGATCTCTCGATACAGATGTGCAATGAATTCCTCAAGCGCCTACGGCGGACAGTATACGTACTAAACACTTCCAATCTGAGGACATGTACATTTTCTGAGGGTAAAACAAGTCTGTGGATATACATATGACTCCTACACAAATATAGTCTGTCTAGATACCTTTCGCACGGGCGTCCAAATTCGAATCTTGGACAACCGAAGAATTGCGATCGGGGTGGACAATTACAGCGAAGTTCACGTCCTTAGACATCGGCATCTGGTAAAGGTTTTATTTCAAAATTATTAGTGAATGGGATGCTACCAACATAGTCCTTGTAAACGAACTCCTGAGCCTGTCTAACTGCTTCAAGATGCTTAGCGCTGCGAGAGGGTGGTTGGTAATTCCTTTGCTAGAACATGTGTTCCCTTACCTGATCTCTGATACTAACACTATGGCAGGAAGTTTTTGTTCCCGCTACAGGGCCTTTTCCCTTAACCTTCCTCTCAGTGCCCTCCTTCACTCTCGTTCCGGTGCTAGGCCCTTCCTTACCCTTGCTTCGTGTGATCGGGGGGCCCGATGCAGTTCCCAAGGGAAGGGCCGGCTCAAGGGACCGTTGCAACTGCTTCAACCCCTTTTGCAACACTAGCTTCTCTACATCCCGGCGG
This sequence comes from Pohlia nutans, assembly GCA_022496805.1. Classification (NCBI taxonomy): domain Eukaryota; kingdom Viridiplantae; phylum Streptophyta; class Bryopsida; order Bryales; family Mniaceae; genus Pohlia; species Pohlia nutans. The sequence continues at coordinate 22,588,183 of CM040094.1, forward strand.
TGACCAGATTTCAAGTCCTCCACGACTGGATCAAGCTCAGTGGATACCTCCATCATTGCCTTGTCGGGGAGCCCTTCATATATATCAATGTCCGGGTCCTCTTCTTCCGGGTCACAGTCCGCTGTCTTCTTCTCCGGGCTGAACGCATCCAAATCCTGCAAAGTGTCGTCAACAACTTCTTCGTTCATGCCGGGTACCTTCATAAGCGACTGACGGGTCTCTTCGGGAAATATACTCTGAGGCGGGGGGCTGGATGGGATGACAATAGGAAGGATCGGAAAAATGTCAGCAGCGCCCTTGTCAGTGACGAGGGGATCCAGTGGATCAGCTGGATTGGCTTCTAACATCGGGATATCTCCCGATGATGGGATGCTCCGTGCTTGCTGAGGATCACCTACTCCTCTCTCAGTCTCACCCTCTTCAAGACGAGGAAACCCTTCCGGGTCCGTAGCATCCCGCTTCGGCCCCTCCGCATCTCCGTCCGCTTCCGCAGGAACTCGTGCTTGTTCCGCAGCATCCTTTTGCGGAACCGTCGAATGCAGTTCGACATTCATGGGATATTTGTGCAGCTCCTCAGCATCCTGTCCCCTTTGTCCCGCGCCACCTTCAGGATCCTGAGCCTCTGGCTGATGAGATGGCGTTGCGTCCTCCATCGGGGGATCCCCCGATGATATTTTCATGTCCACCAAGGACCAGGCTAGGTCCTTGGTGTTGCCTGACATGGCGGCCTGATCGCTTCGTGGCGTGGAGGAGTCCCCAACGTGAGATTGGTCAATCGTGGGATCCCCCGACATAGCACCACCATAGACGTCTAGGAGGTGCAGCAGTCCCTGCAATATGAGGGCAGTACATCATTATCGGTATGAAAAGCTGCAGCCCAGAAGAATATGGATTGGAGTAAAATGGTACAAGAATATTACAATGTGTTGGAAATTAACCCGATGAGCAGTGCTAAAGCTCTACCGAGGTTCTAGGTACTAGCTAGTCTTTGGAACCTACCGAAGCGGTATCCTCAACAACCTCCATTTGTTTCTCTCGCTCAAGAGCCTCCGAATCTTGCATTGCTGGAGATGTATCGTTGATAGAGTCTTCTGGCACAGACGGCGGATCCAGCGTCTCCTCAGAGTCGGACTCAGCATCCAGAGAGCGTTCCCCGCCTTGTTCTGTGTCATCCTGACCACCTTCCTCACCACCCTCTTCGCGGGTGCCCTCACTATCTCTGTCAGTACCATCCTCCCGACCTCCGAGTAGTAAGACGTCTGGGGGAACTGAATCCTTGTACAGTATGTCCCAAATCTGCTTCGACGTTCTCTGAGCCAGATCCTTCTCATCTTCAGAGAAGACAAGTTCGAGGACCATGGTCTGGTTTTCCTGTAGACATGCAGACGGTAAGTCGAAAGTGATGTAATGCGAACAGCACACTCTAATTAATTGGAAAGTTCAATATCATGGCGAATGCTTCAGAAGTGTAAGAGAGCCTGGTGTAAACTGCCAGGTCCATCGGGGGATCCCTCGATGATTTGAAACCGCCTTACCATCATTCTAAACAAGACCGGTCCATCGAGGGATCCCACGATGGCCTCTTATTCTTACAGAGTCCAAGGGGTGCAGACAGCAAACTTACAAGTCCAAGGTGGGTGAAGTGAGCCCCGCCGTTGACATTTACAAGTACCATATTCTCTTTGAGGTGCGGCTCGAAGAGAGTACAAAGCGCGGCCAGCTTTATCGTTGGTCGACCACTTCGTTTCCATTGCTGGATATTTTCCGTAATGTCCTTGGCCAGGTACACTACGTCCATGGCAGTCTTCCCACTAAAATAATCCCGGAAGTTGAGCTGCATCGACTGCGTCGCCAAATATCCGAAGCAGAAAATTATGTACACGACGTAGGAAGTACCAACAACGGGGTCGGGAAATCCGTCCTCGCGGGAGGGAACGTAGTGGACCACATGCCAGTTCCACACCTTCTGCTTTGATGTCCGCAGGCGGGATTCCATGTGCGATACTATAGCATGGAATCCTGCCGCGTCTGTGAAGAGCACTGCCCCTGAGCGAGCAAAGAGTGACCCGTTTCGTTCACTGCCCTCCAGAGGTTCAAATATATGATTCATCTTGCTCTCGTCCAGCACCTCTGCTTTCACTGGCATTTCGTCCTTTGCATCAAACAGGAAGTAGAAGAACAGGTGTGTTTTCCCCCCTCTTCTCCATTGAAACACATCTTCACTTCCTATCAGGCCAGCAATGTCGGGCCTAAGCCTGTCCAATACTACGCACTTGTACTTCCTCGCAAACTTGCTCTGAATGTCCGATGCAACCTCTGCTTGCTTCGTTGCGTATATGTGTGCGTCCCACATCACCTTGACCATGTCAGGTAAGTCCTTCGGATCAGACGTCTTGTTCAGGTTCCTGTTCCGGTCGTCCAACCACTTCTTTCCCACAGTCGATGCATACGCCTTATCCAGCCAGCTCTCCAGCTCCGCACGAGTGATGGACTTCTCCTTGGCAAAGTCCTCCCAGTCCTTTGCAGAATACATAACGTATGTGCTCTTACGGCTTGGAAGCTCCCACTTCAGAAAGTGGTTCATCAACTCGTTCTTCATCAGCCTGACCAGTCGCTCCCTGGTTCCTGCTGCATGAAGAGACGGTAATCTTGCCACTTTATCACCTTTGGTGGCCTTGGAGCCCTTCACAGAGATTTCTTTTCTCTCCACAAGGTCAACAAGGTAGTTGATATCCTCTGAGCGCAAGCCGTATAGCGCTTTCAAGTCATGCTGGAGAAATGGCTTGCGCTTCAGGTCATAGTTCTTCTGCACATTCCCTTGCGCATCTGGCAGCTTCCCCTTAATGTACTCCTTTTCAATCTCCACCCATCGGTCGACTGCGCTGTCTTCCTCAGTAAAGAGAAGGGGAATCTTGCAGTCCTTTAGCTGTGAGTCCTTCACGTTCGTGAAGATCGATGCGAGAGCAGGAACAAAGTCCTGCATACGAGACACAGAAAAGGTGTTAGTAGCGCTCCCAAGTGAGCTTGTTGTCATCGGGAGATCTCCCGATGGTAGTAAATTCATGGGAAGTTCTCAGAGGCCAGAGCGAAGTCCATGGGGAGGGAATGCAGTCTTACCAGGAATTCCTGAGGGTGCTGGCGTCCTTGTGCAGATGGCTTGGGACAATTCATCTCTTTCCACTTGATTCGGGCATTCAGCACCTGCATCATGAAGGTGTGCTCCTTTTGCGGGCCAGCCATATCCTGGTTTAGTACGCGCGAGAGAAGCAGAAGCTTGATGTGGTCAGTCTTGGGCGCCCACACTGGAATGATGGAGAACGCGGACGCCTTGGCTTTGTCAGCTTCATCAATTTCGCCACTCTCGACGAGATTTCTGTAGCACTGAACCGTATGCTGACCCCCAATAATGTAGAAGTTTGTAGAGCTTTTAATTTGATGCCCCTCAGGAGGACTTGTGAAGAACTCTATAGTTTTTTATCTCCATACGGGCCCTTCTTCAGTGGGAGTGCAGTAATTTCTCTATCTGTTCCACTGTACCGCGGAGCAATGCGCGTCTGGTTCGTCAAGGCTTTTAACCTGTCCTCAATAAGTCCGCGGTAGACGCAGGTACCTGGAGGGGCCCTGTGCAGCTTTGAGTAGTGCACAGTGATTTCTTTATCCTTGTCATCCTTCAGCTTCTCGTGGCCCCACTTGAACAGGGGTTCGAATGCCTCGCTATACAAGTTTTTCATCTCAGTCTGCTTGGACTTGTCAAGCTTCTCAATATCCGATGCTGACATTATCACACACTGCTGAAGGGTAAGTTTCTCATCAGCCTTGCCTTTTTTGGGCTTTCCCGCGACAGGCACACCAATTTCCCCGTCAGTGTCCAAGGCGGATTTTCGTTTTGTGCCTCTCTTCTTGGGAGGAGCGGGGTCAGTCGGAGCCTGCGCTGGACTTGGAGCAGCAGGTGCAGAATCAGCGCGCGCCTCCTCGATTTGGTCCCACTGCGACTGCAGATGTTGAGGAGTCCAGAGCGTCCTGTCCTCCGGGAAGAACATGTATCCTCTCGCAGTGAGGGATTCACACTGTTCCAGGCTAAGTTTGCACAGGTCCAGGATCAGTCCATACGTCATAATTCGCTCGGACTTTGGGAGCCTCTCCTCCACCACCATAATAGTTGTCTCGTTGTCGAAGCCTTGAAGTTCGACGACACTTAGGCCAATCGGCGAGTGGATCCGCTTGTCCTTAGAGAGGTGGGGGACAATGACGGCCGTGCTTCCTGCCATATCCTTCCATGACATGGCCCATGTGGTGACCTTCTGGTCGCAGCGGAAAATTGCGCTCGGCTTCGATTCACCATGGAAAATGAAACCATGGATCCAACTATCAATAAATGGGTACAGCTTCACGGGTCGGTGGTCACTTGGTGGTTCCTCGATTTGCTCATTTCTGTAGAACGAACGACCAGAAACCAATGTTGGTCAAATTCATCCTCCAAAGCCATAAACAATATAACAACGGGGATCATCGGGAGATCTCCCGATGACTTTGATACAGTCAATCGCACGAGGGGCTGTGCATAGAGCGTACTCTACAACAACTATCTACAAGGACCACGAAATTTGCAGAGGGAGGGAAGGGGCTATGAAATCATCGAGAGATCCCTCGATGGACCTGGCACTTTCCACGGGAAGGGAAGGGGGTACCAACGCATCGAGGGATCCCCCGACGGACCCGCAAAGTTTCAGAGGGAGGGAAGGGGCTCTGAAGTCATCGAGAGATCCCCCGATGGACCTGGCACTTCAGACAAGATGGGAAGGAGGTACCAAAGCATTGAGAGATCTCTCGATGGTCCTAGAAACTTGCAGAGGGAGGGAAGGGTCTGAGTCCATCATCGAGAGATCTCTCGATGAGCCTGGCACTTTCCACAGGAAGGGAAGGGGGTACTGACGCATCGAGGGTCCCCCGATGGACCCGGAAATGTGCACAGGAATGGAAGGGGCTTCGAAGTCATCGAGAGATCCCCCGATGGACCAGGCACTTTCCACAGGAAGGGATGGGGGTACCAACGCATCGAGGGATCCCCCGATGCAATTAGCACTATCCGTACGGTTCAAGATGCACGGGTTTAGGGTTTAAATTTTACGCTTTATGATCTACGGTTTGGGGTGTAGGGTTTACGGTCTAGGGTTTAGGTTTCACGGTTTATGGTTTACGGTTTATGTTTCAAGTTTCAAGATTAGGGTTTAGGGTTTATATTTATGGTTTACGGTTTAGGTTTTCCGTTATCCTAGATGTGGATACCCTTCATTTGTTACACTGTAACGTCCTTAATCTGAGCACTCAAACTTCCTCACCTTTCACTACGACAGGGATTATATGCATTCCACAAAACTACTGCAATTCCAAATCATTGCATGAAATATTTCAATAGGTATAGAATTCCTGGGTAAGTGAGACTTACGGGTCTTCCCAGATTCTTGCGGTCGTGGGCGCTCTCGATGAAGTGGCTGCCATTGCTGTCAAGAACTCTGCACAGCGTCCGAAAACTGCAGAGGAAATTGAAAACATTGAGGCGGAGGGAAGTGTACAGAAGGAACTGAAACAGACTCCAACAATGCACTAACTTATCACAGGACATACAAACAGGGTAATCTAACAATGCGATTGCGCGCATTAGACTTACTAACTGCATCACGCATTAGACTTACAAAGCAAGAATATTGCAACAAAGCAGGGTAATCAAAACAAGTACGTGTAGACAAGCTTGTTGTGCAAGAAGCAATTTGATTATGCGCACAGACAGCGCAGAAGGAGTTCAAGCATAATGCAACAAAGCTAGAAACGAAACAAAACTGCAACCCTAAACCGCAAGAATTTAGGGTTCAATGCAAGAATTGTTCATCGCTCGTGAAGGCAAAATACAACTGCATTGGACTTACAAGAGAATGGAAGAGTCTGGGCCGCCGTACAGCACCTCCCGCACCTCCCGAAACTGAACTCCGCGTCGGTACTTCCCACCAATTGCGCACACTTTTGAAACGCAGACAATTACAAAGACGCGCAGGACATCGAGGGCAAGAAATCGACAAAATCGGGGTGCATGCAGGATGGAAGATGAGGGAGAAAAGTTATGCACAAGTGGACTGATGGGTAGAGACTGCGGGAGACTGGGGAGATTCGCAAAACGACGTTGGAAAAAACAGGGTGTTGAAAAGTAATTCAGGAAAACAAGCACGGTAATGATGAGCCGAATTTCAGATGATCCGGTACTCCTAGTACTATTATAAAAAAATATGAGTATTAGCACGTACTTCATGGAGTCACCTTGAAATGCACCACAATGCATGAGTGCATGCAGGCATGCACTAACCCCTAAAGGACGGACCTATTACCATGGAATTTCCATGGAATTAGAATAGCATGGGTGTAACTAATTATGAAGATCACCCCGGTAGAATTGTTTTTACCATGACCGTAAAAGTAGCAAAAATAACCATCCCATGGTAATGGATATTCAACTTGCGACCATCATAAAATAATATAAATCTTAGATTTTTCCAAAACTCAAAATGTAGTAGAAATGAGATCTTGTGAAATTTATATTGCTAGCTATGCTCAAATTCATAACACATCATTTTAATGGTTGAAATTGAGTTTTGGTAGAAAGATACTCAACATTTAACCCTTTAGTGCCTAGGGTACTGTAGCAGACAGCTCTGGATTTTAGTGGGTTTTTCCACTGTGGTTGAGACTACCAAAAATAGAATGGGTTAAATTAGAAAGTCACCGTACAATTCTATTCTCAACTCGAGAGCACACATTTTATTAAAATTTGAGAATCATCCGATGGTGGGATCGGAAGATTATAGTATGTATTTGAACTGTATAATGCACGCTCAAAAACGAGATTTTGGGGGGTGTGTGATGTTAAGGGGGTTTTTCTAGGAACCGACCTTAAACGAATAAAGCTACTCTAACCAAGACTATTCCGCTCTAGACTAGTTTCTAGAGATTGAGAGGAGTAGTAAGAGGTTCCTACTATGAAGAATGAACTGTTGGCTAAGGAAAAGCACCAGTATGCTAGTAAGTCGACTCCTGCATACCCACAGACTACTGCAACTACTCGAGATACAATCACAAGGAATGATTCAAGAGCAGGAAACAGCAGTAGTCTGACAGCAGTAGTCTAACATACTAGTACGCACAAGAAGAGCTTAAGACAAAAATGTAGTACAAATGAGGCTGCCAGAAAGATGTACAAATGGTATAGCAACAACTCTCTCGAAGAGAGTGAAGGTACATATAGGAGACTAGTCTGACAGTGTGTCAGACTGGTCGACCGGAAAAGTCGGGTCGACCAGTCTGTACCAGCCTGTACTGCCACGTGTCTCCTGCTGGGTCTATTCCTGCCGGGTATAGACTAGCCTACTCTTAGCCTAAGGGAATATCAACTAATATTTGGTTAACATTACCCTCCCTCTGAGCTAAGTACACTCCTGTGGACTTTAGACTACCCCGGTCGGTGACTAGGAAAATTTGTTCACGAGGAATGACAAACTTACCCGCGGTCAAGTAATCGACCCAGCTGAGGTCGAGTCATCAGTTGTGGACGTCGCTAGAGTCCTGGGTCATGCCTGGCGAGCGAATATCGGAAGGCATTCCTGAGAAGTCGAACCCCAGAGAGTGTGGTGAAGAGATGACCGGTAAGTCGACTGAGGTGTTGTCGACCGATGGTGTCGGTGCTGTCATCATCTGGTCGGGTGCTAGGGTCTGCTGATCCTGCTGTTGCTGTGGAGAAGGAGGGTGTGGAGTGGCTGGCTGCTGTTGCACCGTGTCTTGAATGTTGACTGGCGGTGGCTGTAGGTCTTGTTGCTGCTGATCGCGGTCTTCGTCTTCATTGGTCGACTCGCTGTCGTCTTCGTCTTCGTCCTCACTTAACTTGACGTCGGTAGTCAAGACCTCGTCTTCGTCAGTCGACTGGTTCTCCCAGAGCGAATGGTCGGGTTCGAGGTGGCTCGTATCTTCCTCTTCGTCTTCGTCGACTGCTGGAATCTCCAAGTCTGGGTGGTCGAGCTGAAGTTGGTCGAGTTGCCTGCGGTACATGTTGAGTTGGTTGCGGTCGGTGCTGAGGGTGTGCTTGAGAACCTTGATACGATTTCTTGCCTTGAGTCGGAGTCGGTACTTGCGCGCTCGAAGCTTGTGTAACTGCAGCTCCCGACTTGTGAACTGGCGGGACTTTTCCTCGTTGTCCTGGAGTAGTAGGTCGAGTCGGTTATTGGAGTCGACTATCTCTCTCCGAGCTTGCTGAAGACTGAGCTGGGTTGTTGCTACCTCGGTTCGTGCCGCTCCAAGTTCGTTTTGTGCTACCACGAGCTCGCTCTGGTGTTTCTGTTCCTGCTGTCGACTGCTGTGGAGGTCGGCTTCTAGTTGGGTCAATCTGTTGTCGGTCTGATTCTTCGCCTCTGTGACGGTGGTGAGAGTAGTACGGAGTCTTGCCAGTTCGATGGTGAGGTTGTCGACCTGTTGCTTGTATGTTGTGGAGTCCTTGGTCAGTCGACTGCTCTCCAATCGGTGGCGGTCGAGCTCGGTTTGAAGTGTGGTTTTTGCTTGAACCGCCTCGAACAAGAGGAGGTTCACTCGGGAGCCGACATCCTCGAGTCGACCTACTGCTCTTTGGACGTCCTCCAAGCGCTGGCGCCAATGCATTGCTAGTGTCGTAGCTCGTGATGTTGGTGAGTCGGATGCGGGTCGATTGACCCCAGGTGATGGCGGCGGTCGAGTCGTGGGGGAGACGGGTGGTGGCACTATAAGATACCCCTGTTTTTTGTCATGTCTTCGGCACGACGTGGAGACATGGTGTAAGAGATCGTGTAGCATGGCGAATTCTAGGAACATCTTACCATGTCTTCAACAACGCGTAGACATCCGTGGATGTCTATCAAATTTCGGAGGCTGAAAGGTGTGACACGTCGGCGCCACGGCAACGCCACATCAGCGGCAAAAGGACGGGCAGTGCCACGTCGGGATGGAATTCATCCTCCCCGTGGGTGACGTGGAAGAAAACGTGGTCCCGCCACTTTCCGACGTGGCGGCGGGAAAATCCGACGTGGACCCGGGAAATTCTGACGTGTCACCCGGGAAAATCTGACGTGGCATGCCACGTCAGCAGATGCCCGTGTGTCTTTCATTTCCGCCACATATTGCCCTAGACGTCTCCCGGGACATGACTGTGTTTCAATAGACATTCGCGCATAGACGCGGACGTGTCCTGCGAGAGCTCCGCGACGACATCGTTCTGTCTTTGAGGACGTTCACGATGACATGCGCCTTCTTATTCAAGACGTGGCAATTTGTTTAGCTTCTCATGGCAGATGTCCTGCGAGACATCATTCTGCAATCGTGCTAATGTTCTCCACGACGTCTTACATAACATCCATTGCGGTGACGTGGATGTTTTTGGAAGACATCATCATGATAAGAGAGTCGTCCCAGAGAACATCCCGAGGTCATCTCATACGTGTCACGGAAGACATCATCGTATTCGCAAAGACGTGGTCTGTAATATGTTGCGTCATTTATGAACATGTTCTAAAAGACATGAGCATAGACATCCTTCAGTCGACCTAGAAAACATCCTGACGTCTTGTAGCATGTGCTGTGAGATACAGCCGCGCTAATTGTAGACGTCTCACGAAGCATGGTCACGTCATTCGGCAATCGTGCCCATGCTCTCGAAGACGGCTTAGAGAACATGCACTGCGTCACGAATTTCGTTTCTGGAAGACATCATCGTGATAAGAGAGTCGTCCCACCTAACATCCCCAGATCTCGTAACACGTGTCACGGAAGACATCATCGTCATCACAAAGGCGTTCCCTCAAACATCTTATACAAGACAGAATCATCATCACATAGTCGACCCATAAAACATGCTGACGTACTTTACCGCGTTTTGTGAAAGACAGCTGCCGCTATATGTAGACGTCGCACGCCGTATATTCACGTCACCAGTCGAACATGCACCGAGTCATCCTTCGCGACCACCCCAACATCCCCACGTCATGATCAACATGCACAACAATACATCTCCCGTAACATGCACTAGTCTCGGTGAGCATCCATACGTCACATTGCAGAGCAGTTGTACTGTACCATGGGAGTGATGCCTACTAGTCACAAATACGTACTCGCATTGCATATGCATAAAATGTTTCAACTGCACAGTTTGATTGTGATAACTATTCAGTCCGTGACATAAATTGGCGCTGAGTCCACATCTACAGGTCCGTCCACCACACATCGCTCTACTATGCATCCACTAGCTGCGCACGCTCCAATGTCATCGGTTGCTTTCGGTGCTCCCAAAATTATCAGTACTCTCCTCGGCGCTTGTCTGAGACTGCACATGAACATATGCCAACAACCATTGCGGTTAAGCAAGGCCCACGACAATGGCCGTAAACTACGGAAATCCTCATACTTGGGACGTTCTACATATGCATGGAATGTTGTACACGTGCCTGACAGCTGGACCCTCATCCAATACGATAAACAACGTTCTATACGTCTCCCAGCAAATACTTCAAGCTACATCACAGGTTAAGACATCTCCTGGGATGTTCTATGAAACAAGCGGCTACGCTGCTGGAGTCGCGACAGCGTCTGAACTGACGTCTGCAAAGACGTCGTGCCCATAGTCTAACAAGTACCGTTGCGTTCAGTCCGGGTTGTTGTGGCTCACCTGCGTCTCATTTGTGGTGCATGTTCATTTCTTCTTGGTCGCCTCCGCTCTTGTTGACGTGCCACGCTGCACTTGTGCAATGACATCATGTCATGGACTCTTTCTATGCAATGTCCCAGTATACTATGAATGAGAATCTAAAAACCACTTAGACATTGCATAATTTGCCGTATTCAACGCAAATCACTGAATTTCAGACATTCACGGGAAGCATACATGCACGTCCAAACATGACAGTGGATCATTATTTCCCAACCTTCTCAGTCGCACTCTCCGGTTTTGACAGGCCCGCTTGCTTCGTGGAATCAACCTTGGTCGTTTTGGATGCCCCCGTCGGCTTCGTTGTGTCGCGACTCCCAGCTTTAGACAATCCTGCAGGCTTCGGAGTCTTCGCAGGTGCCTTTGTTACGCTGTCGGGCTTAGTACTGCGCCTGACACTAGCTGTGGAACCCCCGAGTGTGTCGACAACCTTCTGCACTTACAGTTCAGCGGTACTACTTGTAATGCACGCATTCACAGTAGACATTGAAGTATGGTATGCACACCAAAGACTCATGACCTCCCCTCTCCACCCACATCATCAAATTCAGTCTAACTCCCCTACTTGTCATGACGCAAGCTTTGAATCACGCACATTACAACTTCAGTTCCATACACTTCACACTCATGACAATGACAAGGAAAACATACATCGCATGCAAAAATACACCATGCTCAATTGCCTAGACAGAGTTACAAAAAACATCGCAGTGTTCCAAAACATGTCTGTGCGATGTCTCCACAAACGCGGGGATGTTTCGGCAGACATCCGTGCGCTTCCTGAGTCGTTCTGCAGATGTCATCCACAACGTGGTTACGCCTTACTGTTCCAGCATATCTACCCTCAACTCTTTACCTGCTTGGTCTGGACCATTGTGTTCGCGTTGTCACTGCAGCCAGTATCAGAAAGAACTGCCGGAACCACGTATAGGTCGCACGAGAAGACAGTGAACATCTCCGGTAACATCCGGCTGCGTTCGTGACGACATCAATGCGCATTATGAAACATCCTCACGTTGTCTAAGACATTCACTAACGTCACCTACTATGTTCAAGACGCTAGTGGAAACAGATGGATGTTTATAGAGGCATTTTCAATCACATCAACGTCTACTCAAGAGATCTTTACACATATGGCAAACAACATACAGCAAGCTCTACTGTACATACATACATTGCATAAATTGTGACGCACCTGCTTCGCTACCCGCAGCCTCTCGGAGTGCGGCCATCTGTGTTGATAGTGTGCCCTTCCCCTTGGATACTTTGCGCATCTGCTCCGACTTTTCTCTGGACTCTCCAGTCGGCAGTCGCCCTCTTTGCCACAAAAAATTTCCATTTCTTGTCGATTATATCGGGTGGCCTCTGTTGTATTTGGTCGATCAGTCCGTCGAGCCTGAACCGTCTGTTGGTTAGCGTCTTGTTGACTTGAACGGAAATCCACCTCGGGTCTACTGTCTTCCGGCCGTTCTCCCCCCTCACCTCCCATCCTGCGAATTCACGCATCACGCATGCACTAGAGTCATTCACGGCAAAGAAATAGTAAAAATAAAAAAAAAGACGCAGTGACAGGGTAGAAGCACACGAAATGCGACGTGGATGTTGTAATTGAGACGTCCCCTTGTCAGAGGGGACGTTTCCATGTACATCCTCACATGTCTCATAAGACATCCTTAGACGTCTCCATAAACATCCGTTAACGTCCAAGAGGATATCTGCAAATCACTTTCAAGACATGGAGAATCATGTGTATGGAATGTCAAATCATAACGTTTATATGTGATAGGCAGCAGCAGAAAATGAGATTAGCATGTCATTTGTTTCAATTCTGCACTACGGCTTGGGAGTTTGTGGCACAAATAAGAAGAGTGTACCTGCCCACACGCGCTTCAAGAATCTTTCCTTCGCCGGCTGAATATGCTTGGGACATTTTTTACATGGATCGAAGTCCCTCGAGAGCAACCGCAAGTCATTCTCAAACGCCAACACCAATGCCCGTATGGGTGGCCATTTTGGTCCACAATCAGCAATTTCTTGTCCCAATCCCGCTCTATGGTACCGCTGAGACGGAGGCGGTGTCTCCCCCATCTTCCGTGTCCTCATTTAGGGTTATCTCTGTCCTCTTCGTCCGGCTCATCGTCGTCCTCCTGCTTGGAGTGATTGCCATACCCTTGGCTGTACAACAAAAAACCTTGCCTAATTACATGTTAATATCACGTACCATAGCATTCCAGAGTACATGTTGATGTAGCAACCCCTTCCACAGCAACCCACGACATAGTACATCATAGCATTTCAGAACATGGCAACTCAGATTATGATGTTGCACTTGCATCATGGAAACGGATCATGGACCTGATACAGCTCATTCACACGCGCAATGGTTCTCGGATGTCCGGTGAGACGTCTCTATGTTTCATGGAACGTCCCCCTCACGTGTATGACGTCTGCAACATAGTCACCTTACTCAATGATCAACAAAGCCCATTCTCACAGATGAATCATTCCAAGACACTTGCGACATTCTATTGTTCGCCTTCGTACATAAGAAAGCTATATGCAACAAAATTACGTCTGGCAGGGGGCGTCTCACGAGACGTGAGCATGTCTTCTACCATGTTTCCAGGGATGTTTGGCTAGACGTAACTATGTCATCTTCCGTGTTGCTAGGGACTACTGCCTAGATGTAACCATATCTAATGCAGTGTTGCCATGGACGTCTGGCTAGATGCAACCATGTCCTAATCCGTATTCTAGGGAAGCACTGGCACATAATCGTGTTCAAAAATTCCACAAATGCTTGCAATGGCTCACTGTCCTGATCACATTCTTCATCACCATGTTTCGGTGGAAAACAGGGTTGTAGAATTAGGAGCTCAAGCGCAGACATCCAGCCCAAACATCTGTGGTGACATCTCTGCTGACATCTTTGGTGCCATGCCCGATGACATCTCTGGTAACATTGCTAATGACATCTCTAGTGACATCTATGATGTAAATATATGGTGCATGCTACGAACATGAAGGCCATACCTGCATACACCCGCTTGAAAAACCGCCAATTTGCAAGTCGCGACTGCCCTTCCCAGTTGTGTCTAGGATTCAAGTCTTTAGCGCTGCATATACTAGCATACTACAAGTCTTAGGGTTTCTTCCACAACAACACCTTCTTCATAGTGTCATACAAGATGCCTTTGAAATCCACTAGCACCAGTTTCTTCATCAAATTTCCCCCCCCCCCTCCGTCCTTGACCTCGCCGGCGTTGCCGCCATGCTTCCAAAGCCACGTAGCATTAGGGTTTCTACAACTACTATTTTCTATTCTCTCTCTATAACTAGTTGTAGAGATGGGTATCTAAAACTACAACTACTATTCTCCACACCCATCTCTACAACTACTATTCTCTTACTATAGTTTACAATCATTCTAAAAATAGATGGCAACACTTTTCAAAACCTCTACACTCTAAATTCTAACTTCTTGGAGAAATGAAAACGAAAATGAGCTTGGTGCAACCTCTAAATCCTCTTAAAGGTCTCATGACCTAACTCTGAGTGCGGCAGCTAACCCTAGCTGCCTCTGTTCATCCAGTGAACTGGATGACACTCATCCCAGTAGATGATCACAGTGACGTCATGGACATCATCTTAGACATCTTCATGGACATCATCTTAGACATCTTTATAGACATCATCTTAGACATCTTTATAGACATCATCTTAGACATCTTTATGGACGTCATCTTAGACATCTTCATAGATAGCTGGATGTCATCCTTGATATCCTTCCAAACATTCCAATGTTGGCAATTGACTGTAATTTTTGAATTTATATTGCACTCAGATAAACTTAAAGACTTCATATTACTAAAACGTCTTGCTTTTCTTAAAAAGTTTTACTTGTCTAAGAATTTGTTAAAATGTTCTTTTACAAGATTCTAATCAAATAAAATCTGATACAAGCACAATTTTATTTTTAGACAAATAAAACATCTTACACTTGCGTCTAAATGCTTATAAGTATATTAAGAAATATGAAGTTTTTGACGGTACCTAATTTATTTTTTAAAAAACACTGTAATAAACATGATGAAAGTTGAATGATGAGTATGGGTGTTTGCATGGTATGGTTCATCAACTTCTTTATCAAAGTGCAAAACTTTGCTCTTCTTTTTGATCTTTGAGAACTTCATAAATAGAAATTGATGGTAGAAATTTAAAAATTTTGAACTACTACAACTAAATGATGTCTTATACAGTTATACCAATGCCAAAAAAAGAGGTAAAAATTAACAAACTTGCAGTCCAAATTGGTATTTGTGTAAAACATCAGTGCCTTGTTGTAGTGCTCAAGTGCACACAAAAATTATGAAAGAGAACGTCAGGTCCCTCCTATGAGCACCTTCAAATTTATGCACGTGCACATGGCCCTGTTCATATATATGATTGAGTCACAGTAGGAGACGCATCCGCGTCACGGGTGATGTCCATTGGGACATCGTCCAGAACATGACGGCGTTGTCAGGGATGTTTCGGCATGCAGAGCTCATGTCTTTGGGGATGTCAGCACGGACGTGCAACTGTCTCAGAGGAGACGTGCGCAGTCTCAGCTGCTGCAGGCGTTTACCATGCCTGTCCATAGTCTAACAACAGAGGTGGGTGTGGTGTCCAAGGAATACATAACCGCAAAGGGACGCCGATGGGAAGAACGAGAGGCGTTTCGAGTGCAGTCGCGACGTCGTCGACCTGGTAGAGCAGTGTCGTACCCTCCCGAACTCAGCGATTTACCATGCTTTGCTGATTGGCTAAAGGAACGTGTGCTGGAAGCGGAAGAGGCTGGTGTTCGACTCGACGAGGACATCATACAGTAGTCATGTCCTCCTGAGCATTATGCAACCTCCCATCGGCAAATGCACGCATTCGGTATGCATTTGCGTGTTCGGACGGCCGAGGGGGGCCTCGTCACTCGAGACTCGTGTGTATTGGCCGCCTAAACACAGCAACTGCGTTGGGGGATTCGCAATGGGAGGCCCATTGACCATACCGCTGAGCATGTGGGGTACATCGAGGAAATACTCGAGTTGGATTATTGTAATCACTGCACCACGGTGTTGCTATGCGATTGGGTGAAACACTCACGGGATGTGCGAGTTCCCAGCATAGAACGTGACAAGTACAGATTCAACGTGGCAAATTTCAACCACATGGATAATAGAGTACATTAGGATTCGTTTGCATTCCCATTGCATTGTCAGCAGGTTTTTTTCTCCGATGACCCCACGAGAAGCGGGTGGAAGATCATTTGCTGAACAGACGTCAGAGGTAGGCGTACATCACTTCTTGCTCGAAATCCGGTGCCCGATGGAATCATTGTCGGTAACGACGATGACTTCGAAGGCTCGCAACCACAAATTCGGGAAACGGATCCAATTCGAACAGCAGCTCCAACGGGAGGGAGCTTTGTTACAGCCGCAACAGAAACAAACAACCGGGCTCAAATCGAAGAGGACTAGCGATTGATGACCTTCGTATTGCTTGTACCACCGTTCTGTAGCGCTGCATTCCATGATCCTACGCGAACACTCTTGTACTCCTTGTGTTTGCGAATATATGTACATATGAATATTGTAATTGTAGGCTTTATAGAGGGCAATGCCTCTGCAGTATTTACTGAACCAATGTCTGAAACAGTGACTGAAATAGAGCAGTGAATGGAAGATGGACGTCCGCAAGGACATCCCCGTGGACGTTTTTGCTAGCATTCCCAGGTATCGGATGAGGCGCACGACGACTTCACGAATGTTTAGAGAGACACTGATGTAAACGTGTACAGAACCACCCAGACGTCTTGGACCACGCCATATCCCTATACTACGGAAGACATCCACACGTTCTGGTGGACGGTGTCCACAATGACTGGTGTTGTGACTTCTTAGACGGTGCTACGTCCTCCCCTACGTCGTACGACGTCGTCGACCGTCTCACAGTGGACGTCTCTGCAAAGACGCCGTATAGCAGGACAGATGTATGCGGCGATGTCTAATGGTACATCGCCGTGAACATCCTAAAAGACAATGATGAAGACGCGGGCATGTCTGTTACGGATCTCATCGGTGACACATCACGAACAACGTGCAAATGTCCGCCGGGATGTTCCAGCCGACGTTCGGAGCGCGACATTGGACATGACCGCGGAGACACCGCGCACATCGAGTGAGACGTTCGTGCAATACCAGGTCCCTGATGTCGCGCCCGATGTCTTCACGGGTGTTTACAGAGACACTCGTGACAACGTCTGTAGAAGCATCCCGTACGTCTTAGAGCACGCCATACTGCTATGTTCCGCAAGACATCCCAAAAGTTTTAGTGGACATTGTCCAGAATGTCCGTTTCTTTGTCTTCCGTCACAGTGCCATGACATCCATGACGTCTGAAGACGTCTTTGACTGTGTCACAGTGGACATATCCGCCAAGATGCCCTTCTGCGTGACGGATGTATGCGGCCATGACTGATGGGACATCTCTATGGACATCGTCGTAGACAATTATGAAGACGCGGACGCGTCTGAAACAGATGTCATCACTGAGACATAGCGAATAACGTGCAAATGTCTGTCGGGATGTTGCAGCCCACGTTCGGAGCGCGACATCACAGATGACCGCAGAGACAACGCGCACATCGAGTGAGACGTTCTGTGCAATCCCTGGCCACTGATGTCGCGCCCGATGTCTTGACGGGTGTTTAGAGAGACATTCGTCAGGACGTCTGAAGAAGCATCCCGGACGTCTTACACCACGCCATTTGCCTCTGTTGCGGAAGACGATTCCGATTGTTTCGGTAGACGTTGTCCACAATGTCCGGTTCTGTGACTGTTGTCACGGCGCGATGTTATCCTTGACGTGTGTAGATGTCCTAGACCGTGTCGCAGTGGACGTCTCCGCCAAGACGCTGTACTGCGTGACGGATGTATGCGGCCATGTCTGATGGATCATGCTCATGGACATCCTAGAAGACATTGATGAAGATGCGGGCGCGTCTCATACAGATGTCTAAGCCGACACAACACGAACAACGTTCAAATGTCCGTCGGGATGTTGCAGCCCACGTTCGGAGCGCGACATCACAGATGACTGCGGAGACACCGCGCACATCGATTGAGACGTTCCGTGCAATACCAAGTCACTAATGTCGCGCCCGATGTCTGCAGGGGTGTTTAGAGAGACACCCATCATGACGTCTGAAGAAGCATGTCGGGCGTCTTAGACAACGCGATTTTGGTATGTTGCGGAAGACGATTCCGAATGTTTCGGTGGACGTTGTTCACAATGTCCGGTTCTCTGACTCCTGTCACGGTGCCATGTCATACTTCACGTTTGTAGATGTCCTCCACTGTGTCGCACTGGACGTCTCCGCCAAGACGCCATACTGCGTGACGGATGTATGCGGCCATGTCTGATAGGACATCTCCATGGACATCGTCGAAGACAGTGATGAAGACGCAGGCGCGTCTGTTACAAATGTCATCGCTGACACATCATGAACAACGTGCCAATGTCCGTCGGGATGTTGCAGCCCACGTTCGGAGCGCGACATCACAGATGACGGCGGAGACACCTTGCACATCAAGTGAGACGTTCCGTGCAATCCCAGGTATCTTATGTCGCGCTCGATGTTGTTAGTGTTGTTTAGAGAGACACCCGTATTGACGTCTGCAGAAGCATCCCGTACGTCTTAAACCGCGCCATATTGCTATGTTCCGGAAGACGACACCGAATGTTTAGGTGGATGTTCTCCACAATGTCCCATTTGGTGACTTCTGGGACGTTGGCATGCCATATCCGATGTCTTTTGACGTCGTATACCGTGACCCGGTGGACGTCTTTGCCAAGACGCCCTACTGCATGACGGATGTATGCGGCGTTGTCTCATGGAACATCCCCTTGGACATCCTAGAAGACAATGATGGACACGTCGGCCCGTCTCTCAGGCATGTCTTCGCGGACATGTTGTGAACAGCATGCGGAGGTACCCGGGATGTCCCAGCTGACGTTCAAAGCGCGACATCACGGGCAACTCCTCAAACGTCTTGGATGTCAGCGCAGACAAAGTCTAGGTGAACTGAAACATCCGTGGGAGGACGTTGTATCTCATGTCGCCAACTATGTCTCAATGGATGTTTATGTAGACATCCGCTACGACGTGCTCAGAAGTATCCCGCATGTTTTATAGGATCACGAGGCTCCAATGTTTCGGGAGACGTGTAGCTGTTTCATGGGACGCTATTTGTGACGTCTCCGACCGTGACTTATGTGCTTCTGCGATGTCTTCCAGGACGTCGACTATGTCAGCAGTCACTGTTGCACAGTAAATGATAATGGGATGTACCATGGGACATTGCAGTTCACCACCTTAGACATCGTTGCGCTTCGAGGACGTCGTTGCGGACGTCCCAATGGATGTCCACAAAAACATCCCCACGTCATCGAAGTCATCGTGAATCAGATGTCTTGCAGACGATGGCCTAAACACAGTATGTCGTGGCAGCTCGTCCAACGTGGATTTTTCCGTGCCATGTAGATTAAGTTCTGTAAATTAGGAAATTCCAAAATATATCCACGTGTATTTTCTACCATAAATGTTGAAAAATCCTCCTATATTATAAAAAGCTATTTTTGTCCGACGTGGATTTTTAATATTATTATACTAATAAATTATAATATTTTTAATATTTTAATATTAAAAATCAATTTTTATATATAATTTATATTACATAATATGAAATTTATTAAAATATTATTATTTTAATATTATTATATTCTTATGATATTGTTATAATATTATAATATTATAAATTACAATTATTTTAAAGTATGGACGAATCAGAAATATTGCGAGTACAAGATATCGAATATAAAATCACTATTCCAAATTATGTGGTGATTTTAAATAAAAGAATATTGGACAAAAAGGAAATAGAATTTAATAGTGTGAACCAATTTTTTTTTCCGCTCTTGCAAACCGCTGCCCATTATGCTGAATTTTTTACATCGGGTAGCATTTCACCTTGCATTCCAGTAAATTTCAAACACTTACCCTTGGTGAAACCGGAATCCTTTGCCACCGTGGCAAACTTGCGTCTTTTCGAATGTCTTGCGGCATGTCTTCAGAAACGCGCAGATGCACGCAAACATCTACGCGTGTTTTCCGAAACACGCAACTCGCCGAACCATCTAATCCCAAAATTATCTTCAACAACGTAGAGACATCCCTCTGTTGTGCGAGACATCCACACCAATGGGAAAGACATGACAGGGATGTCTCCCTGTCTTCCGAAGACATGACAAAAAACGCGGGTTTCTTATAGTGTGGCTGGCGAAATTCGCCGGTTGGTGCCGCTCCATATGCTGCTTCGAGGTTGAGCGGCGCGAAGTCGGATAGAGAAGGCGGAGGTGTGTCCGGGATGGGAGTCTCTTTTGGCGTTGGTGGTGGAGTCAACTAGGCCTCACTGTCAGATGAAGTCAGGTCGACCTGTCGAGGTACAAACTGACTCAAGTGTGTGAGTTTACCTCGTTTGGCACGTTTCTCTAGTCGCTCCTGGTCCCGCTTGCGTGCGAGTGAGGAGCGCGTCTCTCTTCGTTCTGTGGTCGGTTGGCTCCCGGTAGTGGCTGTCGGTGCTACTGGATCGGGTGTAGTTTGTCGACTAGGGGGTCGAGCAGTCGATGTTTGGCCCTGGTCGACTGGTCGGGGCGGCCGAACATGGTCCTTCGAGGTGCGGTCGGCTCCCAGCCCGCCTTGGAACACGATGTAGTCGGGTCCTCGGGAGTTGTTTTCTGAGTTCTCCGACTGTCGACGTCGGTCTTTGGTGTTCTGCTGGGCGACTGTTTGGTGTGCATATTCTTCGTCAGTGCTAGGAAAATAAGACTCGAGAAGGAAGTCTAATACCTCGGCTGAAGGGCAGATCGTGGTCTTCGTGGTCTGCATCGCCTTGATGTCGATGGCGATCGAGTTGAACATCCATGTCGCCCAGTGCCATTGCATGTCGCGGTCGATGGGGGCCTCGACTGTGCATACTACGTCGAGCATTTCCTTGCTGATGTAGGTCGTCTTGCGTTTGAACCCGAGGCCTTGAATGAATGCCGTCAGTCTCTTGTGGTGTTCGGGTTTGCAGTGGCAGATGCTGTAGCCCTCGGCAGTCCTGCCGGCTGCACAATATTCTTCTATCCGACCCGGTGGGAACTCCTCAGGGTCGATTGGCTGGATAGTAATGCCAAATGGCAGTTTGAGAACCTCGTGAATCACAGTCGGGTCGACTGTGACTGTATGTGTGCGGACTCGCGCGGTGATCGACTTGTTGGGGAGGTCAACTACCGCAGCGTTGACGAACTCCTCAATCAGCTCCATGCGTGGCGCGCGTTGAGGGTTGTCCCAGTCGAGTGCTACAAAGTCTGAAACGCCGATCGCCTTGATGAAGTTGGCCTCGGTGGTGTGTTCAGCGGCGTACTCGCGCCATTCCCGCATCGGCCGCATCGACTGAAAGGCGAGGGTTTTGTAGAGTCCCTCCCTAGTGCGGATCGGAATTTCGTAACTCGGTGGTGCGGAGGACCAAAGGCGTCGTTGGCCGCGATCAGTCGACTTGCCTTTCGCCATCGGTCGATCGGCTGCAAATCTGCGCACAAGAAGACAAGAGAAAGGCCGGCGTAGTCCCGAAGTCGGCTCGCACACAGTCGGTTGCAGCGGCGATGGGCGTGGTCGTTTCCTACTCAATCTACTCTCGATTATCTCTCGCACAGTCGGGCTACGGGGTCGCTTGACTACTCATCGCCGTTCTACTCGTGATACTCTAAATTGTTTGCTAAGAATGCATAAGGCGAGGGCCGCGGAGTGGCGGTCGGTCGGAGGAGAAGGAAAGGAGGGAAGAGAGTGAGAAATGGGAGATAGAAGGCGCGCGGTCTGTGGTTCGGGTGGGGAGGAAGCTAATGGCGAGGAGGCACGAGGAGGAAGAAGAGGTACGGCCATGGTGCTAAATACTTGCCCTATGGGCCTTGCATTCAAAACTGAGAAGATAGGTGAGGGCGGCGGCCATAAATATGGCGGCTCTTATAGGGTTTGACCGGTCGGGTTGACCAGTCGGGTCGACCAGTCGAGTCGACCCACGGTAACTAGGTCGGATCGGGTCCGTTGCTCTCGGTTGTGCTCATCTTTGTTCTGTTCGAGTGTTGACCTAATCTCTGATTTGCTAGTGAGTGGGCTAGCCAAGTCGGTTGGAGGTTGCTCGCCTAGAACTCGGTAGGGTTTGAGTTTGTTGACGTTGACTACTACCGGGTCGGGGTCAAAGTGTTGGATGCTGACTAGTAGGACAGTGTTGTTGGGGAGGGTATACTGGACACGATATGGACCGAACCATTTGCTACGAAGTTTACTGGTATGGACATTTTTCCCTTTCGGGTGCCATAGGACGTAGTCGCCTACATTGTATCGAGTCAACTGACCTTGGGTGTGGGCCCACTGGGCTCGGTTCCACTGTTGTTCGCCGTGGTGGGTGGCTGCTGTCAGTCGAGTCTCGTCTAACTTCTCGAGTTCGGCGGCTCGGGCTGCTAGTACTCGCCTGGGAGTGAAGTCGGTAGTCGATGTCGACCGTTGGGTCAGGATGATGTATTTGGTTGGCATCAACGGCGTCAGACCATACACCAATTGGAAAGGTGTGTGGCCTGTGCTAACTTTGTATGCCGTTCGGTAAGCAAACAGGACCGTGTGGAGCTGTAAGTCCCAGTCGGTTCGATTCTCGTTGACTAGCTTTTGGAGCATTCAGACTATGACCTTGTTGGTCGACTCGGCTTGGCCGTTGCCATGCGGATAGTATGTCGTTGAAGTCGTGTGTCGGAGTAAGAAATTCTCGGTGAGAGTGTGCATCGTGCTATTGATAAAATGGGTACCTTGGTCGCTTACTAGGTGGAGTAGACATCCAAACCGGGTGAGAATTGCCTCGTACAGGAACTGCGCGGTCTCCCTGGCGGTGTTTCCTCGGAGAGCTCTAGCCTCGACTCATTTGGTGGCATAATCGGTAGCCACCAAAATGTATCGACAAGCTGTATGTCGGGTCTTTTTGACGGGGCCTATGAAGTCGAGTCCCCATTTCATAAACGGTTCTGCGGGTAGTTGGGTGACGAGCTTCCAGGAGACTGTTTTGGGTAGTCCGCCAGTCTTCTGGCATTCATGACACGATTGGCAGTACTGGACAGCATCTTGGTGTAGAGTCGGCCACCAGTAGCCTGCATCTAGTATTTTTCAGACAGTGATGTCATGAGAAAAATGTCCTCCCGCGTTGCCTTTGTGTAATTCTTGGAGGATTGTTGTTGGCTGACTGCCGGTCAGGACTAGTCGGAGCTGGTGGTCCTTGCCGAGTCGGTACAGTTGTCCGTCGAGTACTTGGTACGGAATGGCTTTGTGAGCGATTCGTTTGCGGGCCTCCTTCGTCATGTGGGTTGGAAAAGTCCCGGTAGTCAAGTAGTCGACTATCGGGTGTAGCTAGTCGGGTTCGGTGGAAAAGAGTTGTGCGTCGACTGTCTGGGCGGGGATGCCTATGGCTGGCTCGGCCCCTTCATTTCTTGATAGTGCGTCGGCTACTCCATGTGTTTTGCCTGGTTTATAAACCACAGTGAAGTCGAATTCAAGAAACAGTAGTAGCCAGCGTGCCAGTCGACCCGATACCTGAGGTTTGTTGATCAAGTACTGGAGCGCCAGGTGGTCGACATAGAAGACGAACTTATTACCTAGGAGGTAATGGCGGAATTTGTTGATGGCGTACACCATTGCGAGGGCTTCCTTCTCGGTTGTTGTATAGTTCTTCTCTGCTTTGTTGAGTAGTCGAGAAGCGTAGGCTATCGGCTGGTCGATGTTGCCGGTCGGGTTCTGTGCTAGCATCGCCCCGACTGCTATGTCGGATGCGTCTGTGTGTATGTGGAAGTCGAGTGACCAGTCGACTCCGATCAGGATTGGTGCAGTCTGGTATCGATCCTTGATGGTCTGGTATGCTGCTGCGCATGCCGGCGTCCAGTCGAACGGTTCGCCTTTCCTGGTCAGCTTGGTGATGGGTTCCATGATGGCAGCATAATTTTTGATGAAGCATCGGTTGAACTGGGCTAGTCCATTGAACGTCTGAATGGCTTTGACGTCCTTTGGTGATGGCATGTCGACTAGGGCCTGAATTTTCTTTGGATCCGGAAACTTGCCTTCCCGTCCTACAATGTAGCCCAAAATTACACCAGAAGGAACATAGAATATACATTTTTCTGGATTGAGACATGGTCAAGTCGATCCTCCTCATTGTGATTCCAATGGGCAATGTCCATGAATCGCAGCTTGTCTTGTATTGGTGTCTCGTCTACCAACATTGTTCCTGGTGTATGTTGAATACCTTGGTGCCCAGGGGTACTGGCCGTCGGAGTCGGTTCCGTTCCAGACTGGTCGACTGTCGACTCGGTAGCTATGAGGTTCCAGTCGATTGTGCCCATTGTGTGGAGGGTCGGGTCGAAGGCCATCAAAATTTCCTCCTCTTCGTCGGTGATTCCTTCCGCGAAGTTGTAACAGACTAGCGCATGTGGTGTAACCGTCTCGTATCCTAACTGGCGATTTATCTTGACTGTCTTGACTGTGCCATTGCCCATGATCTGCACTTCATTGTTGCCCCAGTCGTGTATGACTTTGGCATGTCGAAGCCAGGGTCGACCGAGTAATAACCGGTAGTCTGACTGGACTGTGGAACAGTCGATGACTATAAGTGTGACTATGTAGGGGATGCCATGGATGTGAATTTTGACATCCCTGATCAATCCTTTGGGTCGTGCTATGGTGCCATTAGCCATCTTGAGGTTGAATGGTGCGCGTGACGGCTTCGCTAGTCCCAACCGTCGGCGTTCATCTTCGGTGATCACATTGACGCCGGAGCCGCCATCGATTAGAACGTCGTCGACCATCTTTTTACCGACTGATACTGTGATGACTGGCATGTGTTTGTCGATGACTGCTGCAGCGGCGATCGTCACCTCTTTCGTAGTCGAGTAGGGTAACACTGGAGTCGACTCCGGCTCTGAATGCGTCAGTCGATCCCTAACCAGTTTGGTGAGGGTCGGTGATAACTGTAGTAAGTCACGGATGGAAACCTGCAATTTGCAGTCTTGGAGTTGCTCGAGGATCTGCTGCTGGACGGCGCCGAATGCGATGCTGCCTTGGTCGACTGTGGCCGGAGTCGGTTGGTCTCGGTTATCTTGAAGGGTGATCGTTTGTTGCGGTAATGCCTCCACGTCCCAGTCGAGTGAGGGTGAGTCCTCAGTCGACTTTGGGTCTTTAGTGGATGTGGTGTTTTCCAACTCGGCTTGGAGTTGACGAACTTCCTGCATCATTTGATCACGTAGTAGTTCTTGGGCAGTCCAGTCGGTCTGCTCTGCAGTTTGGTCAAGAGTTGGCTGGTCGGTAGTCGACTGGCTTCTGGTAATCGCTGCGACTGTTAGGACACCAACCGTAGTGTTCGGTAGTTCTTCAATGACTACTGACGACGTGTGGGGCTTGGTCTCGATCTGCTGATTAAGGAATTGGACGACCTTCGGATCCTTCAGTATGGGACACAAGTGTGTCGGGTGGTCCAATGTTTTGCACAGAGAGCAAGGGAATATCCGTCGTGGTGTGCTATCTCGCGGTGGTCGACTCCTTGATTCGGCGGTAGTCGACACCGGTGTTGCTGCTGCTACTGGCGCTGTCATATTAGCCGCCGCGCGCCTTTTTCCGATCTCGCTCTCCGGGTTGAGCCAGCAATCGCGTTCGAAATGGCCTGGCTTCTTGCATCGGTTGCAAAATGCTCGTTTTGTAGTCTCGGGCCGCTCGGTAGTAGTCGAGTCGGGTTCCTTCGATAGTCCGCTTTCTGCAAGCTTAGCCGATTTCTTGGCCTGGGCTAGTGTCGATCTTGGTAGTCTGACTGTGGCTACCTGCAGATACTTCAGCAAACCAACTCGGAAATTGCTTAGTAGGAAATTATCAGCCGGAAGGATCTCAAACTGGCTGGCTAGTTTCATCATCCGTTCATAGTAATCGTCAACCGACTCTTTGGCATCCTGTTTCATACTGCGGAAACGTAGGTAAGCCTGGTCATCATTGTCGATATCCTGGTAGCGATGTTTGAAGGCATCGAGAATTTCATGTAAGTTTTGGTGTGGGTATGACGTCCGTTGAGTCGAGAACCAATTATAGTTAGCAGCATCGACTAGGGAATTTCCGAACAACGCTATGGTAATAGTCGAGTCGGTTTCGCCATTCAACGTAAGGGCATTGAGAAATCGATGGACATGAGTAATGGCACACTTGCCTTCCTTGTAGGTAGGCATCGCTACTGGTTTCCTGGCAGTCGTCCGAGTCGGGAGTGTAGCTGCTGGGTAGGGAGGCTGCTGCTGCGTCTGAGCTGCAGGTGCCGAATAGCCTATCGACCGAGGGTTGTATAGTGCACATTGGTCGAGAAGATGACCATAGTCGCCACAAGATGTACACATAGGTACGGTGGGTTGGTACTGGGTCACAGTCGGTAGGGCTGGTGGCTAGGAGGCTACCGGTCGGTTGTATGGGTTTTGTGGCATGGGCCTATTATGCGTCTGTGAAAACGATGGTTGATTGATAGGTTGCATTATAGGAATGCCTATCGCTGGTTGAGTTGGGTAACTAGGTAGTAGACTAGTCTGAGGGGTCGACACTCTGGGTGTTGTAGTGTGGGTTACCCTCGGCTGATCTATGTGTAGAATATTCGGCTCATGAATATGAGTGCAAATATTCGGGAGACTGGGTCGAGTAACAACTTGGTCGACTGGTTGGTTGGAGTGATAGATCTGTCTGATCCTATCGACTAAGTCATTATCAAAGTCGTCTATGCCGGTCGAGTATGGGTTGTCGGTACCTGGTGATCTGGGTCGACTATTCATTTGACCAGGAGAACTGGGTTCCTGGCGAAATGTAGGCGACTGGTCCGGTCGACCTGGTTGCGATTCCGAGTGTTGTTGCTCAGGTGTCGGGTTCTGGCTAGATAAAAGATCGGCCAGTTGGGAGTCCAATTCATCCCTATTACGACGTAGTTGGTCTATTTCTAACTGTCGTTGATATGAAATGATGGGAGGTTCGGTAGCGTACCTTACTAGTCGTTGATGCGCACTGGAAGGTCGTTCCGGTAAGTCGAGCGGGTCGTCCAGGAGCCTTCGTGGAGAAGTCGGGTTCGACCTTGTCTGAAACGCCACTGTCGGGCGGGTCTGATGATTCGTGGTGTACATGGTTGGTAGAATCGCCAGGGGTCGGATTGGCATGTCTGGGATGCCGCGTCCCATTGGTACCGAAGTTTCGTGAAAAATGGTGCCTTCCGGGGTATTCATCCTTCCCTGCGTGAACTCCATGTAGTGCTGTAAAGATGGGTCGGTAGAAGTCGATGCTGCGACTTGCCTCCGAATCTCGTATGTTGGTCGGGGATCTATTCCCGTGGTAGTCTCATGGACTACTGTCGGTGGAACGATCTCCGACTGTAAATTTTGCCATTCTCTATGAAAACATGGGTTAGAGAGCTGGTCGGCAGTTACTTCGACTGCTAAAGGAGAACCGGTAGCGCGTGTACGCGGTCGTTCCATACTATCGACTTGGCAGTTATCGGATCTAGATCTGGATCTGGGATTTAGATCCGACTTCTGCTAGGTAGGTCGGGCTCTGAGATCCGTTTGGCTAGTCTTTTGTGCTGGTCTAGTCGGTTGCTTTGTGGCACCGTAAGCCTTGTTCACAGACTGCTCCTACAGATTCTTGGTCAGTAGCCTTTATCGACTGTTGACTACCCTGGTCGACTGTTACACAGACTGATCTCCGAGGCGCTTTTCGGCTACTCGGGCTCTGGATTTTTCTCAAGACTTGTGATTTTCGTGTAGGAAGCAGATGGCTGCTGTTTCCTAGGGACGTATAGCGCTTTAGTGATAGGTGATAGGATCGACTAGGATCTAGATCTGGATCGACCAGGATTTGGATCTGGATCTAGATCTAGATCTGGATCTGACTAGCCCAACAGAAAGACTAGCGTCTGAGCTGAACTTTGCATGGTCGCCAAATGTTAAGGGGGTTTTTCTAGGAACCGACCTTAAACGAATAAAGCTACTCTAACCAAGACTATTCCGCTCTAGACTAGTTTCTAGGGATTGAGAGGAGTAGTAAGAGGTTCCTACTATGAAGAATGAACTGTCGGCTAAGGAAAAGCACCAGTATGCTAGTAAGTCGACTCCTGCATACCCACAGACTACTGCAACTACCCGAGATACAACCACAAGGAATGATTCAAGAGCAGGAAACAGCAGTAGTCTGACAGCAGTAGTCTAACATACTAGTACGCACAAAAAGAGCTTAAGACAAAAATGTAGTACAAATGAGGCTGCCAGAAAGATGTACAAATGGTATAGCAACAACTCTCTCGAAGAGAGTGAAGGTACATATAGGAGACTAGTCTGACAGTGTGTCAGACTGGTCGACCGGAAAAGTCGGGTCGACCAGTCTGTACCAGCCTGTACTGCCACGTGTCTCCTGCTGGGTCTATTCCTGCCGGGTATAGACTAGCCTACTCTTAGCCTAAGGGAATATCAACTAATATTCGGTTAACATGTGACTTCAAAGTTAAATAGAATTTGAGGTAAATTTTCAAAAGTAAAAGCAAAGACGTTCAGCTATGCCCTATGTCAACACCTCTCCGTTACAATCTTTCATATCAAAAAAAGACTCACACATAATTATTGTGAGATTTATAAGTGAAAGTGACTTGTCCATGTACGGTTTAGGACAAAATTTTATACGTTGAAAATAGACAGGAGTGGGTACATTAGTCAAGATCGGATTACACACACTAATGGAAGATGAAGAAGAGAACAGAATCCAAAAAAATAAAACAAGATAACAAACTTCCAAACACAAGAAATACTACACAATACATATGTTGTATTTGTAAGTATTTACTGTATTTTCAAGTATTTGCAGTATTTTTGCTTTCTGTTGATAGGTATTTTGATAGTTGTACAATTCCAAATTGATAATTTCTTTTTCTGGAAGGTGCGTAATGTATGTGCACAAATCTAAACTTCAGAACTGAAGTTCCAATTCTTCACGGATTCTCTGTTATTTTCATTTCCGACGTTGCAGTCACCATAATCTGGCTTGCTAGGCACTAAAGGGTTAAAACACACTACATCACGGTGCATTCTTACTATTCAATTGCCAATTGAGATCCAATATTGAGACCTTGTACATGCAAAAAACACTGAATTAGGAATTTTTGCACTTGGCCAAGTGCATTGTCCGATGGCCATAATGGTGCAAAATTTGCACTATTTTGAAATTTTGCTCCCCTAAAATTATATATATTTTCATTTTCAAAAGAGCAACAAGACATTCACTCATATCAAATTTGCCATGTATTAAAAGAAAATCAAACATAATGTGCAATATTTTTTATTACTATCCAATAGAAAATCAAAACAAAACACTTCATTTCATATATAAATGAAGGCACGGACTACAAAGTAAAAAAATATTGCACTATCATACTATACCAAAGGGTTCCGCCTAGCATAATTTCCCAATCTGTACTACCGCTCCATTTTCGGCCTCAATCCACCATTCGTGTTCTTTCCATTGGTTGAGAGTCTTAAGTGCTATAACTGTATAAAGAAAACAAATCAGCACACAATTAATACATGAAGTCCTTCAATTATATTGAAAATTGACATTCATTCAAGATTAATAGAATAAATGGGAAAAACATAAATAGAACAAATTATCACATTCTGTATCACAATTATCACACTCTATAATTTTCATCTTACTACAATGGGGTTTATGATCAATTGGCCCATAATGTATGTTCAATAGGCAAAATCTGCTAAATTTAACAATTTATGACTCTAAATCTCTGAACTCAACATGAAGGCCTAAACCTCTAAAGGCCCTAATGAGGATTTTGTCTTTGCAATTACGGAAATCTACAACAAATAGGAGCATTTATGGAAAAATATACTAAATTAAGCATCTTATGACTATAAATTTGGAAAATCAATAAGAAACCTGGGTGCCCATGACCTCTAGAGACCCTAACAAATTATTTTTCTTTTAAATTGCGGAAATCTAGAAATCAAATTTGAACAATTTTGGCAAAATTTTCTAAATTTAGAAACTTGAGACTTTAACATTTGGAACCCATCATGAAATTTGGCTGCATTTAACCTCAAGGGACCCTAACGAGTTTTTTGTCTTTTGAATTGCGGAAAATTACATCAAATTTGACCATTTATAACACAATTTTCTAAATTTAGAAAAATGTAACTTTAAATTTGGGAACCCAACATGAAATTAAGGTGCCCCTAACCTCAAAGAGTCCTATCAATTTTTTTCTTTTGAGTTGGGCAAATCTTCATCAAATTTGAGAAGTTATAACAAAATTTTCTAAATTTAGCAATTTTTCATTACAAATCTTAAAACCCAACATGAAATTTGGATTCCCCTAATCTTTACGAGTCCTAACAAATTTTTTGTCTATCAAATTTTGCAAATTTACATCAAATTTGATAAGTTGTGGCAAAATTTGCTAAATTTAGCAATTTACTGCTATAAATTTCGGAACCCACCATGAAATTTGGATTCCCCTAACCTCTACAAATCCTAACGAATTTTTTGTCTATCGAATCGTGCAAATTCATATTAAATTTGAGAAGCTATGGCAAATTTTACTAAATTTAGCAACTTTTCATGATAAATTTCGGAACCCAACATGAAATTTGGATTCCTTTAATCTCTACGAGTTCTAGCAAATTTTTTGTCTTTTTAATTTTGCAAATTTACATTAGATTTGAGAAATTATGAAAAAAAATTGCTAAATTTAACAACTTTTATTTATAAATCTTAGAACCCAACATGAAATTTGGGCGCTCCTAACCTTTAGGGGCCCTAACAAATTTTTTGATTAAAATTTAAGCAATTCATGAGAAAATTGAACTAAATATGCTAAATTTAGCAGTTGATGCCTAATTGTGGGATCCAAATGTGTTGTTCAAAATGCAATTGTACATAACTACGTGCATTTAAAAATAAAATAAAATGATTCGAGGTGAAAACAATACGAAATTCTAAAATTAATGCCTACCTTTATTTGTTATTCGTAATGATGTTATGCGTAATGATGTTCGCTCTAACCTCGTTGGGTTTAAATTTTTCCTTCTAGTTGAATTAATCGTTCTTCAAAATTGATAAAATGTGTCTTTTACAACGCTTTAGAGCTGAAACCCCTAAAATTCCAATATACTTTGAAGAAAAGATTTTTCTATCAAAATTCTTTTTATGTAAGTTCAAGAAGCATGCCATCATTACTTTGTTGTTCATCACTATTATTTACATTTTTTACTAAACAATTCATACTATTCTAAGATGTTTTGTAATTACTAAGATTTTCTTTTTTAAATACTTTGGAAAACCAAATAAAATTTGTCTTTATATGACTATTTATGTGAAATTCAAGGTAAATTGGTTAAACAATACCTTATATGAGAAAAATACTAGAAAACTATAATATGAAGAATTGATAAGGTTTGACCACGTAATCATAGTGAAGACACTTAATCCCCAAATGCATGAGGGATATTACCAAAACATAGATGTGTTATAATATATACCTTCCATATGTTTGAATGATGAAGTTTGGTACAATAGATAAAACGTAGGGCATCATCTCTACAAAGTACCTGTACGGTCAAACCTCCAAAAATAAATTTTAATATTTGTTTTAAAGAATTTTAATGCAGTAACCTTTGAAAATTTGTATAAACTGTAATTTTGATTTTTAGAGTTTAAAATTTAGCCTAATTGGTTAAAATTGGTTTATCTATTGTAAACTTCAAACAGAAATGACGGGGGAACATCATTACTTTCTTCAAATCGCAAATTTTATAACACTAAGACATTGTTGAGGTGATTCACTTTGAAAGAGGCCTTTATGAGCGCAAGACATTTGGAGAATGTGAGGGACTGGAAATTGCTTATTACACCTCATCTTCTAACGGGGGGGCAATACACTCACCGGTATACCGGTAACATTCTTACACCACATGAGATTTTATATGGAGAATGGTATGCACTCGTACAACACATACAACACAAGCATTTCATCAAGGACGCATGGGAGCCAACTAAGGTCCATTTTCGAAGCTATATGGTGAGGGACACGAATGGGATATCAAAGACGCAGCTATATTTTCATGGGAAAATGCACCGATAAGAACAAGGGGTGGACTTGTACATGAGAACAATTTTCCAGTGCATGGCGATCTGATGGAGGCGAAGATCAAATTTTCAACAAAAGCAAAACTGCAATTGATAGAGTATATTGCACTTCAATTGGAAGAGATGGACAACGAACGTTTGCAGAATGACCTTGATGCATATTAATAGGTTTAGTACGGTGTATGAGATGCATGGTATAATGAGCTGCATTAGGTAGCAGCAACAACGACGCTAGCATGTGAGCCTAGAACGGTGAGCCTAAGAGCTGTGAGCAGGAACTTTGTGAGCCTAGAGCATGAAATTTTCCAAATTTAGAAAATATACTATTTATAGTAAAAAATGCGTCCTATTACCGTGGGACCCTATTACCGTACTTTAGTTTTATTATGGATAAATTTCACTTTTTTCATGTTTACTTCCCTGAATGCGCACAAAATTCCGAAGAAAGTGTTTCATTTTACTTGCTTTGCTGATTTAGGGACCCTACGGAAACTTTTGTTTCTTGATCAAGCTTGAGTGCCATCAATTGGGTCTCGGGCCCGAGACCCATACCCACACCTAATCAGGTTGATCAAAGTTATATGGAGTATGGACGTTGCTGATCAGAACTTTTTTATAATAAAACGTTTTTTTTTTTTTTTTTTTTTTTTCCAGAGTCATAGCGTGACTTTAGAATGACCTCATGCATCATTACAAAATTCTACATCGCCCAAGCTCTAGGGTTGCCATGAGTCTACGTAGTAGGCTATAATTCATAGATCAACTTTCTAATTCTAAACTGTTGTTTTGATGATTTCAGCAGCTTCAAGAATCTTCTTTGTTTCGTCGAAGCTAAGGGTAGGGGCATGCATGAACTTGTCATTATCAAAGTCTAGTTTGCAAAAGAACCGAAATACGTAATAGATGTGCTTGCAGTTGACATAAGCACCACGCTTGCCAACACTTGAACCGTTCATGCTAACAAAGTGTGGGCAAGTGCACGATGGAAAGTTAGACAATGTGACGTTGTAAACTTTCTGATCTGGCTCCACTCCAGACTGCATTGTGATGACTGCACCAAGTCCAGGATATGGAATGATCTTCACCGCTTGGATAATAGCCTTGACGTTCCTTGCACTCTCCCATTGGTTGCGATGGGCCTCACACGGAGCTTTAGGACTTTGCCGAACGGTCTTGCCGCCTCGGATAGAAGGAACTTTATCTGCACGAGCCGGTTGAGGATAATTCCAGACCACGGGTTCAAATATCTTGGAGGTCGTAAAGAGGCGACGAGGTGACATGGCGGTTTTAGCTTGCAATCGAAATCCTGCCTCTTCTAATTCCATAATTTCTGAACGTGTGAGGTCCGTCCCCACGAGAACGGGCCAAATGTCAGGGATGTTGGGTCGCGTTAGTACGTGTCCACGCTTGGGTCCCATAACACATCGAGCAATTTGATCAGGACAAAACCAGAAATCTTCGGTTTTGTGTCGAGCTCCTCTGAACGTTGGAACTTGCCTCTCACCTTTGTACGTGGGAGCAGCGGTAGCCTTACCACCCTTGGCAATGACCATCTTGCACCTGATGTTTGTTTGGGCTTGAACAGTGTGGCACTTGTTCTTCGCCTTGTGCGAAATTCTTGCAATGTGCCACTCGTGAACGTTGCAGTCGGTTTCTTGCACGTGCGTGACGTGTGGCATTGGAGAAGTAACCTCAGGAATCGGTTGAAGTTGCACTCTTGCAGAAGCGGATCTTGTTTGGACTCGAGGATGTGAGAAGTTTACTTTGTCTGGGCGATGCGAATCACCCTCCGATCCAATTGGGAGGTCGAGCTTCCTTTTCACCGATCCAAAGAGCTCCTCCCCTTCTAAATGAGGGACTCGTGTACAAACGTCCTCTGCTCCCGGCATTTCGCTGAGGGCTTGGGCAATCTTCTTTCCATCAAGCGATGCCATTGCCCGCTTAAGTTTCAAGTCATGCTTTGAGGGGCCCTTCCCAGAAGCACCTCCACATAGATAAGAGCGGTAGTTTGTCATTTGTATAAAGGCACGAATCCAGTCGTCACAAGTAGCCACAAACAAGTCCGTGCCTCGTTTCCCAGACGCTTGAAGCCACTTATTGTGAACTGTCTCCGAGAGGTTGCAGGTCGGAATCTTAGCAAGTTCGTCAGGGGTAAGGTCCTGTAACACATTTCAACAAGGGAGAATGGTAAGTGAATGGGGTAGAAATAGAATAGCGATAAATAAGTGCAAATGAAATGAGAGTTCAGCATTAGTCTCACCGTCTCCATGAACCCTCCCCATTGGCGATAACGAAAGTGCCAAAATGCTAACCAATCTTCGAGTTCTCTAATAGAATCTTCATCAGCTGCACCAGACGAATACCACCAGGCCTTCAATTGCAAGTACATTTGATCTGCTTCTGCCATGGTTATAGCATCCTTGTATTGTCGACAAAGCCGAATATGTTGTGCTTGGAACGCCTTGGCAATGTGCTTCTCTGTATGCTTGTGCATGGAAGTAGCCCAATGGAAAAGGCAGGTTCGTTCGCGGTCCACCATAGGAACTTTGGGGTCACCCAAACCATACACAATTCGTATAGCATTGAAATTGGCTTGAGCGCTGTCGCACATGAATCCTTTGAAATTTGGATTGGGCACACCATTGTCTTTCATGACGTTATTCAAGCAATTCCAAAATATCATCTGGCCTTCCGTGCCCTCGGTTTGCATATTACACACTGCAATAGTCATCACTTTGCAGTATTTTGAATCATATACATGGCATGCTAGAGTTGTCCACGGCTTCACCCTCTTCACGTGATCAAACATCACAAAGCAATGTTCGAGATTGCCTCCGGGTTGCATCCGTCGCACAAGATCAACGCCGCTGCCAGGACCGTCAACGAGCATTTTGAATAAGTATACTTTGTCTTTGCCTTGTCCAGGGAACACGCTGTCGTGAATGAACTCGATCTTTGCATGACTCTTCATGGTAAGAATTTGGTCTATCTCGCGAACACCTTTCAGCTTATCGCGATATGTGGCAATGATGTTGCGAACACTGGGGGAACTGAGGAGCTGGAATTTATCCATAACTTTTTCTAGAGCCTCTTCGCGGAGCATCTCCTTGGGGCCGTTCCCGTCGTGAATGAGGAACGTCTCCAAAAATTCTTTGCTTGCAGCCAGTGCAATGGCAGAGTTCTTTGCCGAAGGAGTCTTGGCGACCTCTTGAGCGATCAACTCCGCCACAGTCTCCAAAGTCTCCCTGCATTGTCCTTCAGCTACCGGGTGTTTGTGATTTCCTAAATGGATGCATGCTCGCGACATGTCGCCAGCGCTGACCACGTAATAGATACGAGCTGCACAAAAATCAATGCATGTAGGGGGCTTCTTGCAAACTTTGCAAACTAGAGAAGAATCAGCAGGGGGATCTTGACATACACCAAAAGGAAGTGTAGTGGTTCCATACCACTCCGTCTCGTTCACCTTTGAAGTCCTCGCAAAGTAATCACACTCCTTGTTTTTGCAAGCCAAATGCCCTACGCAGCTCGACCTTTTGAACTTCAAACCTAGGTTGTTGTGGATATTAGACGTCAATGTGCGACACCATGCGTGACCGTCATAGTGTTTGTCCATTCCCTCCATAGACGAATTAGCACTTCCACGACAAGGTGGCAATTCAAACACGACGTTTCCATCGAACTTGGTGGGAAGGAATTTGACTTTGTGATACTCGATAGCATCAAAATCTATTTGAGCTAATTCGTTACGACAACGTGGAACACTGGACAGCTTTCTAAGGCACTGCATCACGCTTAAACACTCTGAAGATACTGGAACTACTGGAGGAAGAGACCAAGATGACGAGGTAGGAGTATTGGCTGGAGTGCGAGTTCCAGAGGGAGTATTAGATGAAGAGGGAAATGAGACTAATTTACTTGGATGTTGACATGCACGTGAGGTTGAGCGAGTATCTCCATCAGACTCAGAAGTCAAATCAATTAATGGTTCGACTGGCTCCTACTTGACATTGCGAAGTTTGAGCATGATGTCAGTCACAGAACGTCCTTGGTCTGAAGATTGATGACTATCGGCACGTGAAAGAGGAAGTTGAACAGTAGAACCATCTGACATGGGTGCAAGGATCTCAGTGGAGGCAGCTACTGTCTCAGGAGCTAAACCATACGCTCTATATTGCCCAGGATGGAGAAGCCAGTAAAATCCTTCCTTATCACTACACTTTGACTTCAAGACTGCCTCCTTGATGAATCCATAGTTGGCTAAGACCTCTTCTTCTAACATGATAGAAGACTCACAAAAACCAAAACGAATATGCAAGAGATGGGCAGGCACTCGGACAAAACCTTCTTCACCAATCGGCACCTTCAAAGGGACATCATGACCTGCAGCAAGGATGTTGGCCATGGAAAGTAGGCAGTGGACTGATGTGAATCTAATAGAACTAATATGCGTAATACATAGAGGACAATACAAATGGGGAAGTGAGATGCAAATGAAGCCATTTGCATTGAAGATATATACAACACTACAGGGAATTAGGAATCACAATAATTCAAGGTACAACAAGGCTACATGGGTCTTTGACGGCGCTTTAGTCTAAACTTGACGCACAACGTGGCTGTCAAGAGGAAATAAAAAATGTAAGGTGGAAAGACTGGCAAGAGCTTTATTAATGTACAATAAATAATTAGTACGTGATTGATTGGCATTGGTATATGCTGTGCAAATGTATTATTGGATAAGCGTCGATGTTTGTCATCCACGACTAAACATATAATGTACAGTGCCATTAAAAAAATGTATAAAACGAGAGTGACCTCATTATGACGGTAGTTCACAATCAATCATCTCGGAAGTAGTCTTTATTCCATACATCCATTGTTGTACATACATCACTGGATGAAGGCACAATTAGTGCATATCCACATCAAACGATTCTAACATGGATGCATATGATATTCCTCTGCACGACCTAGTGCTGTTCCATTACGTCCCAAAATGGAGGTTTTGCTGCATCGTCAAAAAAATCTTCTACTGCATCTGCGATCTCTTTTGGCACAATTCTTATGTCGTCGCACTCAATATTGCATGGGTCAGGAAGGCCGAGCATGTGGCAGACTTTATGACACCACATAAGACGCCATACTAAGGGATGTCTTGGCTTGTCACCCCATATTCCGCAAGGAACATCGTATTGGTCAAGAATGTCTTTGTCCAGCAGAATGATTGCCATGTCAATTAACCGATTCTCACAACTGGGAAACCCGGACATCCAAAGTTCAATCGCTCCTTGGACAGACTCAATAGGGTATGCCATTTGAACCTTGCGGCCGTGCATGATGTAGTGAGGGAAGTCTTCGACATCACGACGCCATAATGGTCCCCATATCGCCTCGTTTGAATCCATAGGCGATCCCTGCGCGTATGTCAAGTACACAACAAAGAACTCAAATGTATGAAGACACCATCAATTCAAGTGGCTTGAAATTCCACCACATGGTGTCATGTTATGTAGTCGTTCAGAGGTGCGTAAACCAAAATTATAACATGATGCTTTCATCATGTCAGTTGTCATCCGTCACATCCATATGGAGAGGGTTAGCCGCAGAAGTGGCTGTTAGCAATTTAGAATTGGCGTGCAAAGGAAAATATTATGATGAGAGGATTAGTAAATTATGTTAGTCAACAGTGGAGATTCAATGGCCAGGATGTCTCACATGATCATAGTAAGGGCTCTGACAATGAGATTGGATTTTATTGTGAAGTGAATGACGGCGCTCACAGACTATATTATAGAAAATAACCCATCAATATCTAATCCATTTATCATGCCTTGGTGTCAATGGAGGATAAAGATAAATTAAAGCATTTAGTTGTGTTTGATGCTACAAACTCGCGATTTCAAATTTGAAAAACGTTCATTACCTACTATTAGATGGTGTGCCGGGAATGGTATTTAAGAGCACATCTCCAAGCCTTGGCAAACCAAATGAGATGTAGTTTCTCCATGTAATGGAGTTTTGTGATTTCTATATGTTGTTGGGATGTTTACACTTGTTCCAGTAGATAAGTTGGCATTCCAATATAGTGGCATATCCATTAGTCAAATGCTTGACGAAAACTGTCATCTCCAGTCTGAGGGACCTAGTGTACAAAAGAAGAAGAAGAAAAGAGGCCGATTGATGTTTTCAAGTAAACGAGCACTCGAGCGTTCAAAGATGAGGCCTCCAAAACTAAAGTCTCAGGTATATGATGTTCAGGGTTCCATGCCCATGAGTATAGATTTTGGAGATGACGATGTAGCAGACTTGGGATGTTCTCAAAATGTCATGACATACAGCGACATGATAGACCAGGGGGAATCAGAGCAAGACATCATAAGCGACGAAGATGAGGGGTGCCAAAATGTAAGTAGTACATTGAACAAGCTCTATTCTCACTGCATTTTGTATTGATGAGTCATTAGTCAAAACAAAGTGGTCTTAAATGTTAGTGTCACATGGTGATTAATTGGTCATACGTGTAAGTGGACTTTAAATGATGAGGTGGACTCTACCAGTGATTGTGACGCTTGACATCTATTTTGATATGCGTTTAGCGCCGTGGGAATAGCCTCGGCCCCGACGGCCCAATACTTAACCATGGCTTTGATCTAAAATACAGACAAATGTCGAGACATCGAATCTTATATCAGTGACATCCCCATTTATATTCCCTCTGGAATGCTTATGTCTAGGGTTTTCAGCCTCCTAGTTTTTGGAAAATTAGTGAGGATATTTGCGAGGGAAATTAGTGCAAAATTAGCGAGGGAAATTAGTGAAAAATTAGCGAGGAAAATTAGTGTAAAAGTAGAGAGGATTTTTTAATACTAGCAGAGGATACTCGAATTTTAGGTTGTACAGTAGCTTAGGGTGTAGGGTTTCGGCTAGGCTATTAGAGGCAACCCGTTTAGGGTTTCATTGCCACTCGTGAGCGGAGCTTCGCACGGTGAGACTCTGCGCCTCTGAGCTTTGTAATGATGCGCTTCTTGCTTGCATGCGCGATCACTGCGTTAGTTACTCATGAAACCGTGATGTGCACAGGGGAAAGGGTACTCGCACGTTGGAGTTGCGCCATTGAAGATCGCGATGAGGACGACGAGGCAGAACTTGCAGCCCATCGGTGATGAACGAACCCCTGCACGGCCGACGCCGGTGGCCAGAAATCGCGAGGTAGGTTTTCCAAAACCCTCAAACTCATGTCTAAATTTCGTGCGCGTTTCGTGCGCGTTTCGTGCGCGTTTCTAAATTTCGTGCACATTGGTCTTTCTACATCTTTGTGCGCGTTTTGAAATACTCTCCATGTGCGTACAAAAAACCTCCTCAAGCGTGCTGATATCCCCTTCGAAACTGGTCCTCATGATTCTCAAGCGCGTGAATGTGGTGTCGTATGTGCTCAACTGTGTGCTTAGGGGCTATGCGTACTTACGCCGTGGTGCTCAAAATTGCGTGCTGATTCTAGTGTTTTTGGGTGCTCGAACGCGTGATCTAGTGCTGCTCGTCACGGCTCATGTCGTCATTGTTCTATCTTAACCTTGACAATCTGCTTTGTTCAAATGTTCTGTTCATCATCTTGATTAACCATGTGGACATGAAACGGCTTGTTGTCGTGTTAATGTGCTCGTAATCATTTGGGATTTGTTGTTCATTTGAAATGGGGTAATCCTCCATCTGCCGGGTGCGTAATAGTCCCAACCCTCGTACGCGCAATAGACACGTTTGTGGGTGGGCGTGATTGCCACCTTGGCAATGCTCTGCCGATCAAACCCCCCCACCGTGGATAAGCCCTCGGGGCCGATGCTCTATATCCTCCACTTCGCTTTGATCAACATGTGGTCTAGGCTTGTGTGTTCCTCGTCATGACTCGACCTTAGGTGGTGCTCGTCACGGCGTTGATTGTAGTGATCATCTGAGCCTTTGTGGTTGTGCTCGCTTTGACGTTGGAGACAGTGCTCGTTTAGGGTGCTATAGTTGTAGTGATAGTGCGCATGGTGCTCGATCTAAATGTTGTCATGATACTTGTGGGGCTCCAAGTGTAACAGCTGGTCGTGGTGATGGTTGAGATGGCCGTTTTGGCACTTGATCTTGTTGATCAAACCTCTGTGCCATGGATTGCCCTTCGGGACCGATGGTCTAATTTTACCAACGCACATTGATCAACAAAGATGGTCGTCATGGGCGTATTAGTGCCAGGGGTGTTGTCAAGAGGGAGTCGTCACGGCCGCCGTGGTGGTTCACGAGTTTGACGTTGTGGCGGTACTGATCAAACCAGAGTACCATATGATAACCCTCGGGACCGATGGTCTAATTTTACCAACGCACATTGATCAACAACGATGGTCGTCATGGCCGTATTAGTGCCAGGGGTGTTGTCAAGGGGGGGTCGTCACGGCCGCCGTGGTGGTTCACGAGTTTGACGTTGTGGCGGTACTGATCAAACCACAGTACCAAAGGATAACCCTCGGGACCGATGGTCTAAACATACAACCACACATTGATCACGAAGTTTGGATTCTAGGACTATCCTCGTGATGATTCTTGCCATGGTGCCGGTCGTAAGTGGCAGCATTTCCCCAAAATGTCTAATCAGGGTCTAAGTTTTGCGTATCGTATCTAGGATTTGATGCTCCCTGTACTAAGTGCAAATTTTGGAGAATTGAAAGACGGTTAGAGAGATTGTTAAGTGTAGATTCCGTGCCTATGACGGTCACGCTAGTGGTCCAGGGTGGCGTTCCCAATTACTGTGTCGAGGGCGCCGATGATCAACTCCTGCCACCGACGGTAGCCCCTCGGTACCGATGATCTTCTCTAGCCGCATGCCTGTGATCACGACGTGCGAGACTGGGTACTGCCGAGATGACGTTCGCGAAGGTGTCCTGGAGAAACGTGTCTTGGCATCGTGCAGGTACAGCGTCGTGAGGGTGCTCGTCACGGCGTCGTGGCGGAGCTCGTCACGGCGTCGTGAGGGTGCTCGTCACAGCGTCGTGATGGAGCTCGTCACGGCGTCGTGATGGAGCTCGTCACGGCGTGGTGGCGGAGCTCGTCACGGCGTCGTGAGGGTGCTCGTCACGGCGTCGTGATGGAGCTCGTCACGGCGTGGTGGCGGAGCTTGTCACGGCGTCGTGAGGGTGCTCGTCACGGCGTCGTGATGGAGCTCGTCACGGCGTGGTGGCGGAGCTCGTCACGGCGTCGTGATGGAGCTCGTCACGGCATGGTGGCGGAGCTCGTCACGGCGTCGTGAGGGTGCTCGTCACAGCGTTGTGAGGGTGCTCGTCACGGCGTCGTGATGGTGCTCGTCACGGCTTCGTGGCGGTACTCGTCACGGCGTCGTGGCTGTACTTGTTACGGCGTCAAGGCATGACGCGTCACGAAGTCGTGATTGTCACTGTCACGGCGTCTTGGCGGTGTTCGTCATTGCATCGTGGTGGAACTCGGCACGTTATGACAACGTGGTGGTGCTCAGTCCGTAGCTCCAGTAATGAATGGCTAGTTCCGACGGTAGCCCCTCGGTGCCGATTGTTTAAACTCGGAACAACCCCTTGATGAAGTCGAGCAGTGTGCTAACGTTGTGGAGCTTGTCAAATATGGTATGGCCCTCGTGATCGTGCTGGTATCGCTTGTTAAGGAATGCTCGACGCGCAGTTCATGGCGTTGTAGTGGAACCCGTCATGGCATCGTGGCGGTAATTGTTACGTTGTCGTGGTAGTACTCGTAACGGCGTCACGGCGTCTCGACTTCGTGGTTGTGCTCGTGCCCATTGCTTCAGTGATCAACTGCTAGAACCGACGGTAGCCCCTCGGTGCCGATTGTCTAAACTCGGAACAACCCCTTGATTAAGTCGAGCAGTGTGCTGCCGTGGTGGAGCTTGTCAAATATGGTATGGCCCTCGTGATCGTGCTGGTATCGCGTGTTAAGGAATGCTCGACGTGCAGTTCATGGCGTTGTGGTGGAACTTGTCATGGCATCGTGGCGGTGATTGTTACGTTGTCGTGGTAGTACTCGTAACGGCGTCACGGCGTCTCGACTTCGTGGTTGTGCTCGTGCCCATTGCTTCAGTGATCAACTGCTAGAACCGACGGTAGCCCCTCGGTGCCGATTGTCTAAACTCGGAACAACCCCTTGATTAAGTCGAGCAGTGTGCTGCCGTGGTGGAGCTTGTCAAATATGGTATGGCCCTCGTGATCGTGCTGGTATCGCGTGTTAAGGAATGCTCGACGTGCAGTTCATGGCGTTGTGGTGGAACTTGTCATGGCATCGTGGCGGTGATTGTTACGTTGTCGTGGTAGTACTCGTAACGGCGTCACGGCGTCTCGACTTCGTGGTTGTGCTCGTGCCCATTGCTTCAGTGATCAATTGCTTGAACCGAAGGTAGCCCCTTGGTGCCGATTGTCCAAACTCGCTACAGCTCCTTGATCAAAACGAGCGTTCTGATTTGTTTGAGGGAGCTCGTCATGGATGTTGAAAATTTGGCCAAGTGTTTGGCCAAGTAGGACTATGGAATTCTGGCTGAGTGTTGAAGCCTTCGTTGTGGAGCTCGTCACGGCTCTGTGGTGGATCTCGTCATGTTGTCGTGATGGTGCTCGCAGCGGCGTCGTGGCAGTACGCGTCACGGCGTTGTGGTGGGACCGTCACAGCGTCACGGTTACGAAAGGCATTGTGGTGTTGTGCTGCTTGTGCCCTTGGTGCAGAGGTGCTTGTCATGGCGTCGTGGTTGTGCGCGTCACGGCGTGGTGATGGCGTTGGTAATAAGGGACATTTGGTGCACGTTTAGTGGTACTATTTCTGAATTGGTAGTTCTCGTGCCCGCTGGTCACGTGTTCTCGTGGTGTTCGTGAAGTTCACAAGGGTAAACCTGGTGCTCTTTGTGACCGATAGTTTTGGTGCTATGGTGCTCTTCGTCACCCAGTGTTATACTAGTAATGAAGTACTTTGTGTATGCTCGGTGCTCATCCTTGTGAATTCGATACTGCCTTCACGTTGATGTTCATTATAGTCAATGTAGCTGAGTTGCTAATCACGGTTCTCATCGTGCTCACCATTGTCTTATTTCAACTGTTTTGGCTATCAATGATTGTGCTCGTTACGTTGGTATCACTTGTATTGCTTGTATTACCAGTTGTTTGTGTTCGTGACGGTCTTGATGGTGCACGTCACGGTTTTGTAAGTGCGTGGCGTGTTAATGTTAGTGCTAGGGTTGGTGCTTGTGTAAGTCCTGGTTTCGTTGATTTTTGATGTTTTTGGTTTATGTTATTCATAGTGTATTTGTTTTCGTGTAAAGGATATCTCACAAACTCCTGAGCAGTTGGCGGTGGAGGATAGCCCTGGTCCTCAACCCTCTTTAGGTGGTGGAGATGAAGACGCCACGGATCATGATGCTGAGGAGGTTGAAGATGATGAAGCAGCGTTGGGGGCAAGCGAAGATGTTATACGGAGCCGCCAGAAGTTAAATGCTGTGGCTACAATTGCCAACCTCCGACTCCAACCGGTGCATATTTCTCGGCATCACATTCCATTGTGTAGAATGGTTGTGATGCCGATGGTGAGACCTACTCTCTCATGTGATTTGACAAAACTCGAGGAGGAGTTTGTGCATGGCTATAGAGATGGTGTAGCTGTTTTCTATGTGTCTGTTACCAATGAACAAGGTGATATTCAAGAGGTCACTCAAGAGGACAAGGAGAACTGGGGGCCATTGTGGGATGAAGAGAATGAGAAATTCAACAAATACCTTCGTGGTATTCCAGGGTTGCAACAGTATGTTAATCTGATGTTCTTCGTGTGTGATGGGAACCACCGTAGAATAGCTTGGATGAACCACATTGAGAGACTGCATAAGAATGAGCCCTCATGGCACTACTCGGTTGATGCTATCATTCTTGACACTAAAGGGCGGATTAGTCTTGTCATGCAAGTTATGCATGACATCAATAAGTGAGTATTTTCTCACACAACAATCACTTGATTCATGTTCTCTATATATTGTATTATGATTTGTGTTTATATGATCATATGTCGCATTTTCTTACTTAATGTTTCATTAGAATCATATACTATTTAATTGTAATAATTTTCTCTTTTATCGTATTCAAATTCTCTTTCATTCTATTCATATTCTCTTTCATTGTATTGATTTAGACACACAGAGGATTCACACGTCAAGACTAGTCTAGTTCACACGTTGTTCAAGGTTAAAAAGTATGGCGTAATGCCGTTGGAGATGTTCAATGAACTCCTCTCTCCCGTAGAGATATTGAAATGTCAAATGAACAATTCAAGGCGTTCATGGTACCATTTGACTGTTGAGTTGTTCACGGCCTTCATATTTCGGGTACATGCTTTACTTTTGTTATCAATTTTATCTTTAACATTTTACAAACGTGGATGAGTATGATTAATACTGATTGTTTTGCAATTGATTGTGCATGTTTAGCATGAGATTGCTGTTGCTGCTGATCTAGCTGCTCGACTTCATCGTGAACAAACACATCCTGATGATATATCTGGTGGGAGTATTGCTGCCGCTATGCGTGCAGCAATTAAAGAGAAGACGGCCAAAATGAGCGTCAAGCTTGGGAAATTGGCTGCCGTTGCAAACCCTGCAATTGGGGATGAGTTTCTCAAGGAGGTATCAATCCATTTAATTTTTCTTTTGTTTAAATGATATGGAAATTCAAGCA
Source organism: Pohlia nutans (assembly GCA_022496805.1). NCBI lineage: Eukaryota > Viridiplantae > Streptophyta > Bryopsida > Bryales > Mniaceae > Pohlia > Pohlia nutans. The sequence goes on from CM040094.1 coordinate 22,632,983, forward strand.
CGATGCTAATTGCCATGATATGAACGTTGCAGATTGAGAGACATTGGACGTTGAACTCCACCCCCGAGTTAACATTGGAGAAACTTCAACTCATTGCTACTTCTAATGTAGCTCCCATTCATAAGGTTAAATGGTTAAAACTGTTCAACTCATCTGTGGCAACCCGTGAAGCATCTCGTTTCCCTCCCAAGCCCTTGAATGAAGAGAAGTTGGGAATGTTTCTTGTCAAGGCTTGTTGGTGGGCTGGGGTATGATATTCATACACCATTTAATCTACTTAAATTGATGTGTTCTAATTATCGTTCATGATTCATAATTTGAGTTCTAGTTAAGTTTGCGATCAAATGTTTACAAGGTCACTAATTAATGTTCATGAATATACTTCACAAAATTGCAGATTGAAGAGAAGGCAGTAGAGTACTTTGATGATATTGTTCGTGCTAATAACATTACCATCTCCATGGATTCTCCTCTTGAGCCTCTATCGTTGAGTGCTTTCATAGAGGAGTGGCGGATTCGACTCTGGGACCATGCCTTTCTAACTTACTTCAAGGGGCATGATCATTTCAAGAAATCTGAGGACTTCTCCACCTTCAAGGGGTCTGACATTGCTGTGAAACGTGTAATCTTCAGGTGTGCTTGAAACACTTACTAAATTGTTTTTTTAGGTTTCTAATTTATGAAGTGAAATCTAAAACTTATTATTGAGTTGTCTATTGAGTATCAATACGAATTTGATTTCCAATTGAATGAGTTTTATCAATTGACACGGAGTTGTTTAATGCAATGTGAATTGTATTTCATGATTCTCATATCAAGTCAATGTATGATTGTTGTTTGAATATTTAACTAACATTGAAATGTTGTAGATATTTCAAGTTTGAGCTTCTTCCCAAGAAGGCCATCACCAAAGAAGATCTCCCTATCTTCCTCAACACTTGGTTGGATCGTTCTTCAGACGCTTGTATGTTATCACCGGCACAGCTGCGTACGTGGACTACTGCGCATTTGAATTCTGGCGCTTGGTACCTGGATTGCAGCACATCTTTCACGCCAATTCAGGAAATGGAGCTTAAGCGAAATCGGGAGGCCGCGGCAATTGCAGCTGAAGACATCATTGAGCTTGCAGATGTAGAGGATGACGAAGCCAGAGAGAAGGTAGTGAAGAAACGGGAGGAGTCCGATCGTAAGAAGGCACAGAAGGTAAAGGACGCTGCCGAGAAGGCCGCATTAAGGGAGAAGGAAAGGATTGAGAAGGCGGCAGAGAAGGCAGCAGAGAAGGAGAAAGGGAAGAAAAAGACCGTTGAACCTGCGAAGAACGAGAAGGAAGCTGCAGGTGCCTCTTCTACGGTGGACGGTGGTTCTCAGTTACAATCGACTCCTATCCGAGGTACTAAGCATGATTCTCCCTATGATTTTCTCTCTCAAGGGCCAGTGATGGTTGACCTTGGACGAGTGGAGGACTTCACCAATGATGAGTTCATAGTGAACACATCATTGGGCCAGATTCTTGGAGCTGGAATTGGTCCATTGCCCCCGGTTTATGACGACTTGAAGGCATTTATGAAGAAAGTAAGTGTTTTTTTTTTAGTTTGTGCAATTCTGATTTAAAATATTTTCTACAATCAATGTAATTAATAATATGAGCTCTTGCAAGTAAATTCATTGATTACTATGTTTGTGTATAATTTGTTCCATTATGATTTGAAATGTGTTCATGTATAATTCAATCAAAGTGTTTAAATCCTAAACTTTGCTTTAGAAACTACGATTGTTGAGTGATATGTTTGTATTTCAATTGTTTTTTTTGGAATGTGTTCATGCATAAATCAATCAGTGTGTTTAAATCCTAAACTGTGCTTTTGTAACTAACTTCATTGATTGTATTCTTTGTCTTCTAGCACAAGAATGACAAGTCCCGGGCGCATAAAGGTTCCTTGAATTCCAGGGGATTAGTGGACCTCATGATCGTGGATATGCCTGAGGGTCTGCCAGTCCCTGGCGTATCCAATCCTGCCTCCACCGTTCCCAATTGGAACCAGGAACCTCGAGAATTCTTGCAACCAGTTTTCGATTTTGCAGATCAACACCTGCAGGATGATGGTGCTCTTATTATTATTTACCCTTTTCGATCAGCTACAAAATCGAAGATCTTGGGTTACTGCAAGAGCTATGGATTCGAGGTGAAGAAGGACTGGTGGGGAATGAAATGTCTTCACCTGACATCCCCTACCAATCCGTTGTTGACGGTGAGTTTGTTTATAAAGCTAATGTTGACATTGATTTTCTTTGAAGTGCTTTATATATGTTTTCCTAAACTTATGTAAGTGTTTTTCTTTTGCAGACCAATCGCTTTGGCATTTGCTTGGCGATCAGGGTTAAGGGTACTTGGAATCCATCCTCTTTTGCATTCCAGCCAGTCCCTGCGCTTCTTCGTAACGGAGTAGATGTTGCACGTGACGACATCCTCCAGAACTACATGGGTAAGGATGACTAGTTGATGAACGGGGAGGTGCCATGGCGAGGACCGCGAGAGAAATCTACCTTGTTCATGCAGATGCTGATCGAGACATGTTCTTTTCCAGGCGACGTGGTGTTGGATTGCACTACCGCGACTGGTTAGTAATTCTATCTCATTCTAAATGATATGTTTCAATTTTTGTCATTGTACATTGATTACAGTTGTTTACTATCTCTCATTTATTTTGTCTACATTTGTATACTATCTTTCAATTTTTGTCCTTGTAGTTTGTTTACATTTGTCTACTTTGTGATTGTTTTTCCAGGCGCCTCTATCCACGCTTGCCGCAATGTGGACCGCCACATCGCAGCGCTAGAGGAGGACAAGGCTATATTTGATGCGGTCCTTGCTCCTCTCATTCAACCCGCTGTGACACGTATGCCTCGCCAACCGAGGGTTGTTATTGGCTTGGATGACATGGACGATGAGGACATTGTAGCGGAGCCGATTGTGAAGAAATCCCGATTCAGTAAGTAAGTCGGTTTATGTTGTTGTTTTGCATTATTATTTGTAGTTCTTTGCTCGTGGTTTATTTTTCAGTATTTCTAATACTATGGTTTTTATTGCTTGCAGATGCGGCGGACTAAGTGCTCCAATTCACCGACCTTTCTTCTCTAATCCCGAGTTTTTTCCTAGTCCTCCTAAACCCTTCACACTGCCCTCTTATGCAGAAGGAATTGCAAGACAGTTTGCAGAGCAGTGTATTTCTGATCGTAGTCCACGCCCCGTGTTTGTTTCTGCTCGTGTTTTAGACTTTGTTGATCAGGAGGCAGTTGAGTCTGATGGCGAGGCATCCGGTAGTGATTGTAGTGGCATAGAGGGGTCTATGTCTGGATCTTCTAGTCCCACGGCTTCATTTAAGGCTTCGCCATAGCTCTATACTCTTGAGTATTGTGACTATTATATGTTATTTGACACAGATGTTTTTGTTGGATTGTAGTGAGACTAAAAGGGCCACTACCACTTTATTTGCATTCGTTGTCCATCTTCATTTTTGAATGGTTTCACTCTTATTCAACCACTCTAACTCAATTCTATGTGCTTTTATAAATTCTTGTAGATTGGGTTTCTTGATACAAACATTGAGAATTGAAAACATAATCTAAAACTACTCATATTTTGGTCTTTAAACCCTAAACCCCTAAACACTAAACTCACAAAAATTAAATCAATTAAATGTCTTAAGATTTGAGAAATTCTAACACATTGAATTTCTTTATAAAACTGTTGACTCCACATTAGAATGTTACATGCATTTTCATTATCACTACATTTCACACATTTATCACTTTTGCCTGACTAATTTTTTGGACATACAATTTGTCTAAAACCGCACACATGTTTTCCCTAAACCATTTAAACCGATAGAAAATAATGCCTAAATCCCAAAGCCCACGGTCATAGGTCCACCAAAAAAATTTGGAAAAAAACTGAAAAATTCTGTGGGCTCTCAGGCTCACAGGCTCCCGGGCTCACGCTCCCAGGCTCACATGCTAGCACGCCCGGCGACCAGACCAGTGCCGGTACCGGCAGCACTTGCTTCATCAAGGGTTCAAGAATATCATGCGGCAGTACTCATGCGGTAGTACGCATGCACGATTCAAGATCGTGCGACAGTATTCAAGATTCGAGATTCAAGATTCAAGATCGTGCGGCATTATTCAAGATTCGAGCAAATTCAAGATTCGAGATTCGAGCAAATTGAGCTGACTTAGACAAGATTTGAGGAGCGAGAATCCCGGATCTGAGAAGGCAAACTCCCGGATTGATTCCAGTGAATTTGAGGTCTGAATTCGAGGCATACTCCGCTCCTAAAATCAACTACAGACCTAAACTCCTAAAACAGAAAGGAAAGGAACGGAAAGCAATGAAATCCAACCGGACCTTTAGGGGAAAGAAGGTCGCGCTCGCTCATCTCCCCTGCCTCATTCATTTCGCCACCAATGCTACAGCCTATATTCACATTCACAAACAAACAACAAAAGTGAGCCACAAGCATCGGTGAGCCGCATCAGAAATTGCTTCTGCACGATCTCCATCCAACCTCATCACATTCCATGAAATCGCCTAAAACCGCAAATGCACAAACCGGATTCAAATTTGAAACCACCAGCCTGGGCAAGAATAAAAACAAAATGGAGGACTACTTCAGAATCAAGTGCCGGTACCGGCAGTACCCTAGCAACGTATCAACTGACAAGCGAGAACTGCAAGAGACAACTAGAACTAAGCAAAGTCAACACTTCTGTGTACATTCCGTGTACATGTGCGAAAGAGTCAACACTGCCGTGTACATGTTCGAAATAGTCGGTTTTAGTAATGCTTCCTTCACAACCAACGTCACCTGCCAGTGCTTGGAAAATGTTTTACAAACCACTGGGGATACTGAACCTGTATTGGGGATGATCGTGATGTTGATGATCGGTATATTAGGACTCATAGTTTGAAATTTCAAAAATCTGGGTTAAATAAAAGTAAAGGAAAAGGCACCGTCAAGCCAACTTGACTTTCTCTGCCCCAATCAGCCTAAAAGCACAGAAGACAGCTACGTTAATTTCTTCCTTTTCTCTGGACAAACGAAAGCAAACTTTCATTGCAAGGAACCGACAAAGAGAAGAACAATTTTGAATTCCATCCCTTTTATGAGCTAGGGAGAGCGTGCCACAATTGCCTTTAAGGTGGTTACCCCATTTCCAACTGAATAAGAAATACGGATATGAGACACTGATATTATTTAGTATTTTTTTTTTTAGAGTTAGGCAAGAAGAAATAGATTTCAACACAAGTTCAAACATAATTTTTGGATGAAGAATGAATTAGTTATAAATTTCCAAAGTTGAAGCATGACACATCCCATTCACGGCACATAGGTAGAGTTGTTTCTGTCTAAAGAAAATTTGTACTGCATACACTAAAGATGCTTAAACCAACAACAACAAATTCATAACCACACTTACATATACTAGAACCAACAAGAGAGAATCCAATATCAAGAGTCCTGCCCGCCTGCCTACCTCGATTTTAATGAGATATTGGGCTCTGAATTTGGAACATTCTATTTACAAAAGATGTCAAATATACGCCAAGGTAATGCTGGCCAAGGTAATGCTAATGCTAATGAATACAAGGGAACCCAAAATTGCAGTGCCGGTACCGGCAGTGCAAAATCACAAGCAAAACTTAGAACACAAGGGAATCCAAAATTGCAGTGCCAGTACCGGCAGTGAAAAAACACTAGCAAAACTTAGAACACAAGGGACCCCAAAATTGCAGTGCCGGTACCGGCAGTGCAAAAACACTAGCAAAACTTAGAACACAAAGGAACCCAAAATTGCAGTGCCGGTACCGGCAGTGCAAAATCACAAGCAAAACTAAGAACACAAAGGAATCCAAAATTGCAGTGTCGGTACCGGCAGTGCAAAAAGGCAAGCAAAACTTAGAACACAAGGGAACCCAAAATTGCAGTGCCGGTACCGGCAGCGCAAAATCACAAGCAAAACTTAGAACACAAGTGAACCCAAAATTGCAGTGCCGGTACCGGCAGTCCAAAAAGGCAAGCAAAACTTGAATACAAGGGGACCCAAATATGACGAGATTGAGAATTCTCAAGTTCGATTCAGCAGGAGTTTCTTTTCGATGTAGCGACTGCAATTTTTGGAATCTCGGACCGTGTAATATACCGTTGGAAAGGTCTTGAGAATACCGTTCCAATGGTATATTATGCGCCCTTGAAATTGTGAAAAAGGACTGCCGGTACCGGCAGTCCTTTTTGGGGTCTCGAAGCGGCCGTGACGAGATTGAAATTTTCTGAAGTTTGATTCTGCTGAAGTTTCTTTTCAGTGTAGCGACTGCAATTTTTGGACTCTCGGAGCGTGTAATATACCGTTGGAAAGGTCTTGAGAGTACTGTTCCAATGGTATATTATGCGCCCTTGAAATTGTGAAAAAAGGATTGCCGGTACCGGGAGTCCTTTTGGGGGTCTCGATGCGGCCATGACGAGATTGAAATTTTCTGAAGTTTGATTCTGCTGAAGTTTCTTTTCGGTGTAGCGACTGCAATTTTTGGAATCTTGGAGCGTGTAATGTACCGTTGGACAGGTTTTGAGAGTACCTTTCCAATGGTATATAATGCGCCCTTGAAATTGTGAAAAAGGACTGCCGGTACCGGCAGTCCTTTTTAGGGTCTCGAAGTGGCTATGTCAAGATTGAGAATTCTCAAGTTCGATTCTGCGGGAGTTTCTTTTCGATGTAGCGACTGCAATTTTTGGAATCTCGGACCGTGTTATATACCATTGGAAAGGTCTTGAGAATACCGTTCCAATGGTATATTATGCGCCCTAGAAATTGTGGAAAAGGACTGCCGGTACCGGCAGTCCTTTTTGGGGTCTCGAAGCGGCCGTGACGAGATTGAAATTTTCTGAAGTTTGATTCTGCTGAAGTTTCTTTTCAGTGTAGCGACTGCAATTTTTGGACTCTCGGAGCGTGTAATATACCGTGGGAAAGGTCTTGAGAATACCGTTCCAATGGTATATTATGCGCCCTTGAAATTGTGGAAAAGGACTGTGGAGATGCATCAATCCCAATGCCGAATAAAGAAGGAACTTGTCTCTTCCATTGGGTGCAATCATTGGAGATGCACACGAAGGCTGACATCAGAGCTGACCTCCAAGACCAACATCGCATGCTCTGCAAGCAATACAGGAACTCCTCAACGCAAGCGGATGCAGATTCTAGGTACCTGGCTATCCGAGCTTGGTGGCTGTCCTCAAGAGCTACAACAGAAGATGGATTGAGACGTTTCGACCTATGGCTTGCGTTCTGGCATTTTTGATACCGCCAATGGGGAGGCTTCATGCAGTTGGTGAGCTCCTAAACCCTAAATCCGAAACCCTAAGTCTCTGCCATTGCTTATTCTCCTCTCTTCACCTACAAACTCTAAAGGTGCACTACTTTCTATATACCAGGACCTCACTGAGGACGAGTTGGCTGAAATGTCCTCCTGCAACTTAGCGGGAAGTATCCACAACAAATGGAAACAACAGTCTGGTGATTGAGGGTCAGATCTTTTTGTCGATAATGTGGATGACTTTGTCCGATCGTTCATGCAGAGCGTCGCGTACTACAAATACCTCAAGGGGGATAGAGCTGGAACCGGGACTACCAAAGAAGAACTGAAACTTCGGATTGCATAGAAGTCTACAGAGCGCACGGGGAACTCAAAATCTCTACACAAAGCATTAGCAAAAATGCCGGGTGCTGAGGAGTTCTGCACTCGAACGCCTCAACTCGAAGGAGAGGAAGTCTTCTTGTCGTTGAAGCGGAAAGCAGACGTTCCCATCGGCTCGGAGTTTGACTCTCACCGACCTGATATGATCAGCATCTCGCGTCCTCGAGTCCAGACCAGGTCTGCAAAGAACAACGTCCTAAACCTCAATGCTTCTCCTGTAGAGCTGGCAGACTCTCTCCAAGCATTAGAGAAATTAGATGTGCCAGTGCAGGTACCAGAGCCCACCCCAGCGGCAGCCCTAAACCACGTTACTTCCGTGCAAGAAACGGCTTGCGATGAGAGTCGGTGGCACATAGCTAGGCTGCCAAAAACATCTGCGAAGGCTTGTTTCGCGCAGCAGGCTGTCACTAAGAAGAAGTGCATCGCTCGAATCGTACAAGACGAAAAATCTACCGCTGCTCCTATGTACACGGGCTTGATGGACAACTACATGAAAAATCGCAAGGACCGCATGCAATTTTTCTTCTGCAACGACGACATTGAGAGGTGTGTCAAAGGAACCCGCAGAAAGTGGGTTATGTCTTGCCCGGAGGTCCCAGAGATCTGGCCCGTCAAGAACGGCACTAACCTAACACGCAAGGAGATACTTGTCTTAGAAAATGCTGGCTTTCGACTTCCACAGCGGGAGGTCATATCGCCGCGAAGGCTCTTCCAAGACCACCCTCTCCCGGTTGACTTATCATCCTATGCAACTCCTGCATTCCCTGATGAAGTTCCCAAGCGACGGCACGGCAAAAATGTTCGCTGCAACAAGAAGAGCCCATCCATCAAGCAAGCCAACAACTGTGCCAGTGCTGGAGCATACAAAGGTCACATAAAGAAGGTGGACATGGTTCCCGTCCCTGCCCTAGGTTGCATTGTCACGTTGGATTCTGGCACGCCTTCGACAATTCAGCAGTACGATCTCACAATTTCCCAGTTTCCAGACTGCTCCTACCCTTATTTCAAGGAGATGCTGACTAAGGCAAAGGGAGGCCGCAGTCAATGGGCTCACTGCAAACATTTGTATTTTGTCTTCACGGTCATTTGTGGGTTTGATGCTGATGTAGATGCCTTCATACATGCACCCACTCTTAGCTTCAACGAAGTTAAGCTAGTTCTCGAGAATGGGTTGTTGACTCATCCAACATCTTAGGGTACTTCAATGTTTCTAGTTCCATTTTTGACATGTTCACTCTCCAAATCAATGAAATTGTAGTGAGACTAAAAGGGCCACTACTGCAGTTCTCAAAATCATGTTCTATTCTTTACCCTAAACTCTGGAATTTCTTCTATTTTGTACCCTTAACCATAGCTGGTCTATATCATCAATTTGCTACTCAGTTCAAATAATATTGATGTAGAAAATCTATACCTAAACCTACTGATTGGTCCATAACAAGGGTGTAATAAATTAAATTTTCATTTTACCCTAAAACTGCGGAATTGGGTCCAATTACCACGGTTTTAGGCACAAAGTGTGCCTTTCATGTGCCTTGAACATTTTCCACTGACCCAATTCTACGGTTATAGGTACCAAATATTCCACAGTCATAGGTCCAAAAATTTACTAAAAATAACCGAATATTTGAATATTTGCTAAATATAGTATCGTTGACCACGGTTGACCTGAAATTCTTGCTCGTAATCTCACATTTCTCCGCTCACTGCTCACCGCTCCCCGCTCCCCGCGCGCATACTATCCTCGTCCCCTCCTCTGCTGGTTGCTTCCCCTTCACCAATCGTTCCTGTGGAACTTCCGGGGCAGGGTCCTCATCCATGAATCCGGAATCTGCTTCAGGTTGTCCCTGTGGCGATACTGGAGTGGGACCTATCTCCTTCTCTGGCCTGGACTCCACCACCGGGGTCACCTGAGGTTGCTCTTGGGTGGAACCTCCTCCCTGATTCCTCACCGGCTTCTTCCGGGTCAGTTTCGGCTGCGGAGAATCCTCCTCCTCTTCCGGATCCTCCCTCCTCTTCGTTCTCAGCTCCTGCTGCAACCTTGCCTCCCCCGGTTGGTCTGTTTCCGGGTCCTTCTTCCTCTGCTGCTCATTTTGATGCAGCCGGGTGTCACCCTGTTGGCCCCTCTCGGACCGGTCTTCTCTCCTCTTCGTCCTCTGCTCCGAGTCAGCGCTGGCCCCTCCCGGTTGACTCCTCTCCGGGCGGTCTTCCTTGTCCTTCCTGCGCTCCTCTCCCCGGATCCTACTCCTGTCAGATGGGGAGGTTGGTGGAGCCATTCTCCTTTCACCCGGTCGTGACGACGACCTGGGTCGGCTGGTCCCTGTTCCTCCACCCGGAAGAGCTACCCTCCTCTTGGTCGGGCTCTTCAGCCCCGGAATGGGCATTTCCTCCAACCTCTTCCGTTCTTCCTCCGTGAGGCACCCATGTCTCTCGTACAGGTGGTGGAGAAATGGGGCCAACGGACACCCCTTCTTACTGTCCAGGTTCACTGCCCACTTCTGCGTATTCCGGTGTAGCAGGATTGCCCAGGTGATCCTTCTCCCCCGGAGCAGAGCGGAGTAGATGCCCCGTGCCAGCGTTACGGTGAGGGTGGTGGGCTTCTCCGGATTGAGGATGGGCACCACATACTGGAGCAGCCGTTGCTCCCGGGGTATAATGTAGTCCGCCACCTTGAACCCGTCGTGGTCCGAAATGTGGGTGAATCGCGCCTTCACCCAATTCGAGTCGCCCTTGCCTCCCGGTTCCAGATCTACGCTCGTGTCCGGGAAGCCGTATAGCTCCCTCCACATCTCCCGGGTCCAGCTCCCATATTTCGCCCGGATGGTCGTCCGGAAGGCGCTCAACATAGACCCGCCCTCAATTTCCTCTAGCATCCGGGAATCCCGCACATCCCACACTCTCCCAAAGAGCCCCGCGCACCCCATCTTCTCGAGGTCCTTCATCAATTCGTCCAAGTCCCCCTCGTGCGGCGGGATGTCCGGATAGATGCGCTTCTCCGTAATCTTCGTTCCGGCTTCCCTCCGCGCCATGGCTGCAGACTCCGGACGCACTTCTTTACTCCCCTGAGAATGGCGCAGCTCCTTCTCCGGTAAACTGCGCTCCTCGCGCTCCGGACGCTCCCCTTTTCGCCTCCGTAGTGTGCGCCTGACCTCCCGGAGTCCCCGCGCCTCTCTTCCTGGCTGCGCACCTACTCCCCTCCGTAAATTCCGCCCGAAATGGCGGCGCTCACTGTCCTGGTGCTCGCCTCTCCCAAATTCTAACCTCGCGCTACTGTTTCTCCCCGGGTGCTCAATTTCCCTCACTCCCGGGTGCTCAAAATCCTCACACACCGGCCGCTCACTGCTCCCTCTCTTTGGGTGCGAAATGAAAACCCTAATGCTCTCCGGAGGTGCAAAAACGGGTGTGCACGGAGGGCTGGAGGAACCGGAAAGGAATGAACAATGAGCCGCCCAGTTTAAGGCGGCCCAGTTCAACTCCCGGATCGTGGCCGGGCTCGGCAGAGGCCCGTTCCCCGACCCTTGGTTTCCCATCCGGTCTCCTGTCCGGTCCGCCGCCATTCTCAGATTCCGTAGTAAACACTTAAGGCGCGCGTGAGAGCACCACTCTCTCCAAATAAATAAAGAGACCACTAGGAACGCCATTTCTCCCATTTATGGCAGCTGGGGTTACCTTTTACTGCCCTGCAAACCCGAACTGTCCGTTTTTTGAATAAACGAGGTTTGACAGGAGTCTGCCGATGGTGAAGCCAGTGTCAATCTAAAATCGGTGGTGGATGATGGCATGGGTGGACTTAGCATTGATGAGGCGGAGAACGCATTCCCAGTGAAAGAGAAGCTTGATTCCATCTCAATAATACAGGACCTGCGTTTTAAGCCTATCACATCGTCTCGCTTAAAAGTTCCACTTTGTAGAATGATTCCATTGCCCTTATGTTAAGGGGGTTTTTCTAGGAACCGACCTTAAACGAATGAAGCTATTGCGCCCCTCACTATTCCACTATCGACTAGTTTCTAGAGATTGAGAGGAGTAGTAAGAGATCTCTACTATGAAGAATGAACTGTCGGCTAAAGGAAAGCACTAGTATGCTAGTAAGTCGACTCATGCATACCCACAGACTACTGCAACTATCCAAAATACAACCACAAGGAATGATTCAAGGGCAGGAAGCAGCAGTAGTCTAACAGCAGTAGTCTAACATACTAGTGCGCACAAGAAGAGCTTAAGACAAGAATGAAGTACAACTGAGGCTGCCAAAAAGATGTACAAATGGTATAGCAACAACTCTTTCGAAGAGAGTGAAGGTACATATAGGAGACTAGTCTGACAGTGTGTCAGACTGGTCGACCGGAAAAGTCGGATCGACCAGTCTGTACCAGCCTGTACTGCCACGTGTCTCCTGCTGGGTCTATTCCTGCCGGGTATAGACTAGCCTACTCTTAGCCTAAGGGAATATCCACTAATATTCGGTTAACATTACCCTCCCTCTGAGCTAAGTACACTCCTGTGGACTTTAGACTACCCCGGTCGGTGACTAGGAAAATTGTTCATGAGAAATGACAAAATTACCCACGGTCGAGTAATCGACCCAGCTGAGGTCGAGTCATCAGTCATGGACGTCGCTAGATTCCTGGGTCATGCCTGGCGAGCGGATACCGGGAGGCATTCCTGAGAAGTCGAACCCCAGGGAGTGTGGTGAAGAGATAACCGGTAAGTCGACTGAGGTATTGTCGACCGATGGTGTAGATGCTGTCATCACCTGGTCGGGTGCTAGGGTCTGCTCATCCTGCTGCTGCTGTGGAGGGTGTGGAGTGGCTGGCGGCTGTTGCACGTTGTCTGGAAGGTTGACGGTCGGTGGCTGCTGATCTTGTTGTTGCTGATCGCGGTCTTCGTCTTCATTGGTCGACTCGCTGTCGTCTTCGTCGTCGTCCTCACTTAACTTGACGTCTGTAGTCAGGACCTCGTCTTCGTCAGTCGACTGGTTCTCCCAGAGCGAATGGTCGGGTTTGAGGTGGCTCGTATCTTCCTCTTCGTCTTCGTCGACTGCTGGAATCTCCAAGTCCGGGTGGTCGAGCTGAAGTTGGTCGAGCTGCCTGCGGTACATGTTGAGCTGGTGGCGGTCGGTGCTGAGGGTGTGCTTGAGAACTTTGATACGATTTCTTGCCTTGAGTCGGAGTCGGTACTTGCGCGCTCGAAGTTTGTGTAACTGCAGCTCCCGACTTGCGAATTGGCGGGACTTTTCCTCGTTGTCTTGGAGTAGTAGGTCGAGTCGGTTGTTGGAGTCGACTATCTCCCTCCGAGCTTGCTGAAGACTGAGCTGGGTTGATGCTACCTCGGCTCGTGCCGCCCCAAGTTCGTTTCGTGCTACCATGAGCTCACTGTGGTGTGTCTGTTCCTGCTGTCGACTGCTGTGGAGGTCGGCTTCTAGCTGGATCAATCTGTTGTCGGTCTGACTCTTCGCCTCCGTGACGGTGGTGAGGGTAGTACGGAGTCTTGCCAGTTCGAGGGTGAGGTTGTTGACCTGTTGCTTGTATGTTGTCGAGTCCTTGGTCAGTCTACTACTCTCCAATCGGTGGCGGTCGAGCTCGGCTTGAAGGGTGGTTTTTGCTTGAACCGCCTCGAACAAGAGGAGGTTCACTCTGGAGCCGACATCCTCGAGTCGGCCAACTGCTCCTTGGACGTCCTCCAAGCGCTGGCGCCAATGCATTGCTAGTGTTGTAGCTCGTGATGTTGGTGAGTTGGGTGCGGGTCAATTGGCCCCAGGTGATGGCGGCGGTCGAGTCGTGGGGGAGACGGGTGGTGGCTGGCGAAATTCGCCGGTTGGTGCCGCTCCATATGCCGCTTCGAGGTTGAGCGGCGCGAAGTCGGATAGAGAAGGCGGAGGTGTGTCCGGGATGGGAGTCTCTTTTGGCGTTGGTGGAGGAGTCGACTGGGCTTCACTGTCGGATGAAGTTAGGTCGACCTGTCGAGGTCCAAACTGACTCAAGGGTGTGAGTTTACCTCGTTTGGCACGTTTCTCTAGTCGCTCCTGGTCCCGCTTGCGTGCGAGTGAGGAGCGCGTCTCTCTTCGTTCTGTGTTCGGTTGGCTCCCGGTAGTGGCTGTCGGTGCTACTGGGTCGGGTGTAGTTTGTCGACTAGGGGGTCGAGCAGTCGATGTTTGGCCCTGGTCGACTGGTCGGGGCGGCCGAACATGGTCCTTCGAGGTGCGGTCGGCTCCCAGCCCGCCTTGGAAAACGATGTAGTCGGGTCCTTGGGAGTTGTTTTCCGAGTTCTCCGACTGTCGACGTCGGTCTTTGGTGGGACGAGGATAGTGTGCGCGCGGGGAGCGGGGAGCGGTGAGCAGTGAGCGGAGAAATGTGGGATTACGAGCAATAATTTTAGGTCAACCTTAGTCAACGACACTATAATTAGCTATTATTGGAATATTTGTCTATTTTAGTAAATTTTTGGACCTATGACCGTGGAAGATTTGGTACCTATTACCGTGGTTTAGGGTCAGGGTTTAGGGATAAAGGCACATTAAAGGCACACTTTGTCTCTATAACCGTGGTAATTAGGGTTTAATTCGGGGTTTAGGGTAGAAAGAGATTGTTATATGAGCGTCTTATTCGGGGCCAATCCACTCGTTTGGGGATAATTATTTGAAATGCATAGCAAGTTTAGCGTTTAGACCAGTCTGGGTACAAGATAGAAAAAATTCCAGAGTTTAGGCTTTAGGGTTTCGTAAATAATACAACATGATTTTCAAATCTGCTGTAGTGGCCCTTTTAGTCTCACTACAACTTCATTGATTTGGAGAGTGAACATGTCAACAATGGAACCAACAACATTTTGTATCCTAGGGTGTTGGATAAGTCAACAATCTGCTCTCAAGAACTAGCTAAACCCTTGAAGCTAAAAGTGGGTGCATGTATGAAGGCATCTACATCAGCATCAAACCCACAAACGACCATGAAGACAAAATAGAGATGTTTGCAGTGAGCCCATTGGTTGCGTCCTCTTTTTGCCTTGGTCACCGTCTCCTTGAAATAAGGGCAGGAGCAGTCTGGAAACTGGGAAATTGTGAGAAGGTACTGTTGATTTGTCGGAGGCGTGCCCGAATCCAACGTGACGATGCAACCCAAGGCAGGGACTGGAACCATGTCCACCTTCCTTATGCAACCCTTGAATGCTGCAGCGCTAGCACAGTTGTTGGCTTGCTTGATGGATGGGCTCTTCTTGTTGCGGCGGACATTCTTGCCATGACGTCGCTTGGGAACTTCAGCAGGGAAAGCTGGAGTTACATATGTTGACAAGTCGACGGGGAGAGGGTGGTCTTGGAAGAGCCTTCGCGGCGATATGACCTCGCGCTGTGGAAGTCGAAAGCCAGCGTTTTCTAGGGCAAGTATCTCCTTCCGTGTTAGGTTAGTACCGTTCTTGACGGGCCAGATGTCGGGGACCTCAGGGCGGGACATAACCCACTTTCTGCGAGTTCCTTTGACACACCTCTCGATGTCGTCGTTGCAGAAGAAGAATTGCACGCGCTCCTTGCGATTCTTCTTGTAGCTGTCCATCATGCCCGTGTACGTAGGAGCAGCGGTAGATTTCCCGTCTTGTATGATTCGAGCGATGCACTTCTTCTTAGTCACAGCCTGCTGCGCAAAACAAGCCTTCGCACATGGGGCTTTTAGCCTAGCTATGTGCCATTGACTCTCGTCGCAAGCCGTTTCTTGCACGGAAGTAACGTGGTGTAGAGCTGCTGCTGGGGTTGCATCTTGAACCTGCACTGGTACATCAGACTTCTCTAGTTCTTGGAGAGAGACTGATAGCTCTACAGGAGAAGCATTTAGGTTTAGGGCGTTGTTCCTTGCACACCTAGTCTGGACTCGAGGACGAGAGATGCTGATCTTGTCAGGTCTATGAGAGTCATACTCCGAACCGATGGGAACGTCTGCTTTTTGCTTCAACGACAAGAAGACTTCTTCTCCTTCGAGTTGAGGCTTTCGAGTGCAAAACTCCTCCGCTCCAGGCATCTTCGCTAAAGCATCGTGTAGGGATTTTGAGTTCCCCGTGCGCTCTGTAGACTTCTGTGCAATCCGGAGTTTCAGTTCTTCTTTGGTAGGGCCAGTTCCGGCTCTATCCCCCTTGAGGTATTGATAGTACGCGACGCTCTGCATGAAGGATCGGACGAAGTCATCCACAGTAGCGACAAACAAGTCTGACCCTCGATCACCAGATTGCTGTTTCCATTTGTTGTGGATACTTTCGGCTAAGTTGCAAGAGGGCATTTCGGCCAACTCGTCCTCAGTGAGGTCCTATTATATAAAAAGCAATGCACATTTAGAGTTAGGGTTGTAGAGAGGAGAACAAGCAATGGCATGGACTTAGGGTTATAGTTTAGGGTTTTGGAGCTTACAAGTTGCATGAAGCCTCCCCACTGGCGGTATCGAAAATGCCAGAAGGCTAGCCATAGGTCGAGACGCCTCAATCCATCTTCAGTAGTAGCTCCGGAGGAGTGCCACCAAGCTCGGATACCAAGATAGCGGGAATCTGCCTCCGCTTGCGTCGAGGCGTTCTTGTATTGCTTGCAGAGCATGCGATGTTGGTCTTGGAGGTCAGCTCTGATGTCAGCCTTCGTGTGCTTCTCCAATGACTGCACCCAATGGAAGAGACATGTTCGCTCTTTACTAGGCATTGGGATTGAAGCATCTCCACTCCCGTACACAATGCGTACAGCATTCCAGTTTGCTTGCGCGTTGTCTGCCATGAAGCCCTTGAAGTTTGGATCTTGAAGTCCGTGGCGAGCGACGACGGCATTGAGATTCTTCCAAACGACCATTTGAGCTGCAACGTCTTCCGACTGCATATCGCACAACGCAATGGTCATAACACGGCAATAAGTGGGGTCGTAAACATGGCAGCCCATATTTGTCCACTGTTTCACCCTCTTCACATGATCGAACATGAGCCATGCGTTCTGCAGGTCTCCACCAGGCTGCATTCGCTTCACAAGGTCAACTCCGCTACCGGGACCAATTTCTGACATTTTGAAGACGAAGACCTTGTCCGACTCCAATCCTTGACCAGGGAACTTGTTCTCCTGGACAAATGGCCAGTTGCTGGAGCCGCGGAGCTTGGTGATGCTATCCATGATACCGAACTTTCGGAAGTACTTAAAGCCCGTCACCTTGTTGCGAATGTTGGGGGAGGTCAACTCCTTGCATCTGTCAAAGAGCGGCAGGAGGTCATCGAGTTCAAGAGTTTTTGATTCCGCTCCTTCGACTGCCACAAGCATATCCCCTACCATCTCCTTTGTTGCTTCTAGGACAATCGTAGACTTCGTTGCAGAAGGAGTTCGGTGCACGTGCTCTTCCACCAAACTCTCGCCTTTGGCAATATCGTCTCGGTAAGCCCCGACCTTGACAGGGTGGTCGTGAGTTCCAAAATGAACACAAGCTCGAGTCATGCTGTTTTTTCCTAGGACGTAATATATTTTTGCATCGCAGGTTGCAAGACAAGAGGGAGGAACTTTACAGCATTTGCAAACAAGGGTGGAGCCCTTGAGAGGATTAGTTCCCACGTCAAAAACAAATGAGGATACGCCATCCCATTCAGTTTCGTTAACAGCAGTCGTGCGGTGAACGCGGGTTAGAAAATCGCAGTAGACATTTTCACATCGTAAATGACCATAACAATAGGAGGTGCGGAATATCATCCCAAAATCATTGGCAATGTTGGACGTGTGAGTACGAGTCCACACATGCCCATCATAGTGTTTGTCCATGCCACGGAGTTGCTTCGCTCTGTTGGATCCTGAAGAGGATCCCAAGGGAGGGAACTCAAAGATGACATCGCCATTGTACTGGGGTGGCAAGAACTCGACTCGTTTGACAGAGGTAGAGTTGTAGTCAAATTTTTTGAATATATTCCTAGAACCCTTCCTAGCACATAGCAATTTCAGGCACTCTACGACACTTTGTTTTGGTGACAGAGAAGACGGTGTAGGCTGCTTACTAGTGGATGGAGAACTGCCTGCAGAAGTTTGTGGATTAGGCTGAGAAGGAGGAAGGTGGGGATCGTGTTCTACATTCTCTGGGACGTCATCATCACTAAGTTCATAGATTGTATCTAAACCTGGCTCAATTTTCACTCGGCCTGGCATGGTGGTTTGCACAGTGCAAGTGGATGACTCCCTTGGAGTCAAGAGTTCGGTAGATGCACCTATAAGGCAATCGGATAGACCGTAAGCTCTATACCTACTTGCCTTAAGTAACCACACTCTTCCATCTTCAGTAGTGGTTGGGAGCTGCCTAACGGTGTGCGTAAGCAAACCAGATTCAGCATCGAATACCTCTTCGTCAATGTGCACCGTTGCTGCGAGAAATTGAAACGTTAGACTAAGACTGAATGCAGAAACAACTGCTACTCCATTGTCCCCTAGTGGGAAGGAAGTAGGGACGCCTGCTCCTTCTACACAAACGACTGCCATGCTCTACTCTTGGGGAAGTGTAAATTCAAGACATTCAATGCAATCCGGAATGAGAGTGAGCATCTGGGAAATTAGCACTTAAATCTACATGTGTGTTTCTGGATCTCTATACCCTAAACCTAGATGTCCGTTTCTGTAGATAGATATAATTGTAGGATGCAGCTGTTGCCTTCGGAAAACCACTGTGATTGGAAGTAGCCGTCCAAACTCTGACAGATATCTAAAAACATTTGCACAGAAGCTGCACGAGGAGCACGATGGCAAGTTGATACTAAAGTCTGCACTCAAGATGAGACTCTCTTAAAGAATGAATGATTCTTACCTCAATATTAGGCGCTCGTATATTTGAATTCCCTGTGTTAGTCTAACGCACCCTAAACCAAGCTGACATGTTCTAATCATTCTGTCAATAGTAATTATTCAAAACAAAAGTTAGAAATGGCTAGTGCCGGTTCAAAGCTGTTAACTGCATGAACGATGGGAGTTATTCATTATGCATAGAGGAGCCCAGAAGAGAAGACGAAAGAGTAGTCTCAGGTTTAGTAGTAGAAAGCAACTGATGCGAAGCAAGATGAAGTTGAGGACTGGAAGTACTCAAGAACCTGCAGAGGTGGACACGCAAAGAGTTTTGGATTATGGCAACATTGTGTCTGAGCGGGAGCTGGAGACAATTGTAGAGACAAACTTTGAGACGCCCAGACAACAGCCTCCACAACAAAGCGATCAACCAGACATCTGTGAGGACGAGGAAAGTGATTTGGAGGAAGAGTCGCATGATGTCGAGGTAATATTGTGTTGTTTATGTAAGCAGTCGGAGCTATCATTTTGCGTCTTACAGTAAACTCCAATGACACTAAGTTTTGTATGCTATCTATGGACCATTTTTTTAAGAGAACAATGTTTACTATCGATTAGCGCCTCGACGACTACATTGTCCAAAAATCATAATATATATATATTTTTTGGCCCCTGGACTTTATCCTAGCCTTTACATTTCAGCCCCTGGCCTAGCCTGAGTCTTCAAGTTCTAGAACACCGGCTTGCTTGCCATTGAAACCATGGCGTTGGTCCTCGTGAGGTGGGCCCTAGCCCTCTTAGGGTTTTCGAGTCGCCCTCGTCTATTGCACTGACCCATGGCAGTGCTCACTTGGGCTTGTCCATATGAGCTTTCCACGGCTGGTTGCTCCTGGCCCTTGCCGACTGCTACACATCTGTATCCAGGCCCTCGTCTCCATCTTCTGGGTCTCGATCTTCTCGTGTTTTCCGCAGCGTTTGTTTGTCTCTCTCCTCAACAATCAGTATCCTCACTGCCGTATACACGCTCAGGGTTTGCTCTCTTCCCTCAACACTAGAAGTACACCTCCTCTACATTCAATGCTTTTGATTAATTACTTAGAAGAACACCGCCCATTGATTGATAAACTAGTTGGTACTAGTGTCTCAGCATTTTGTATATTGTATTCAACAGATGGAGAGCGCACCAAAAGGTGATGGTGAAGGGAATGAGGAAAATGCTGGTGGACAAATTCAGGAGGACTCAGTCATGGAGGAATTGGAGACGGGGGCCTCAGTGGAGAATGAGATCACGGCCATCGGTACTCAGCGTGTGCAACCAGGTATGGATGCTCACCCATCTGCATGACTGCAAAATGCCCTTAGACTACGTGTTTTTTTTTCTAGAACTCGCTGACCTTAAGTCTGAAAGCCCTAAACCTAACCAAACCTTTAGCACGGCTGACTCTAAGCATCATTTCATGCACCCTAACTCAAAGACAGTGGATAGTGGGTTGTGAACTTGCTTTCTCGATGACGCTAAGGCTGAGACTTAGGCATAAAGCTGTCTTGTAATCCCAACCTTGACCTGGGTTGTGAACTTGCTTTGAGGAAGAGGCTGAGGCTTGAGTCAAAGGCTGAGGCTTGAGACTGTTTCCTAGCCTCAAGAAATTCAGTGTAAGCTCTCAAAGTAATCTAATCACTCTGTAAGCCCTGGCTAGACCCAGACGGTGCCGGCCTCCATTTGAAGGTCATTTTCTGATTTTTTGTAATACTGAACTTGGGCATTTTGTGTGAGCTCTGAAAGCAATCTAATCACTCTGTAAGCCCTGGCTAGACCCAGCCGGTGCCAGCCTCCATTTGAAGGTCATTTTCTGATTTTTTGTAACACTGAACTTGGACATTTTGTGTGAGCTCTCAAAGTAATCTAAACTCAGTGCAAGCCCTGGCTAGACCAAGCCGGTACCGGCCTCTATTTTGGAGGTCATTTTTTGACTTTTTGTAACACTAAACTTGGGCATTTTGTGTGAGCTCTCAAAGTAATCTAATCACTCTGTAAGCCCTGGCTAGACCCAGCCGGTGCCGGCCTCCATTTGAAGGTCCTTTTTTGATTTTTTGTAACACTGAACTTGGGCATTTTGTGTGAGCTCTCTAAGTAATCTAATCACTCTGTAAGCCCTGGCTAGACCCAGCCGGTGCCGGCCTCCATTTGAAGGTCATTTCTTGATTTTTTGTAACACTGAACTTGGGCATTTTGTGTGAGCTCTCAAAGTAATCTAATCACTCTGTAAGCCCTGGCTAGACCCAGCCGGTGCCGGCCTCCATTTGAAGGTCATTTTCTGATTTTTTGTAACACTGAACTTGGGCATTTTGTGTGAGCTCTCAAAGATATCTTATCCCTGTGGAAGCCCTGTCCTTACCCAGCCGGTGCCGGCCTCTATTTTGGAGGTCATTTTCTGATTTTTTGTAATACTAAACTTGGGTATTTTGTGTGAGCTCTCAAAGTAATCTAATCACTCTGTAAGCCCTGGCTAGACCCAGCCGGTGCAGGCCTCTATTTGAAGGTCATTTTCTGATTTTTTGTAACACTGAACTTGGGCTTTTTGTGTGAGCTCTCAAAGTTATCTTATCCCTGTGGAAGCCCTGTTCTTACCCAGCCGGTGCCGGCCTCTATTTTGGAGGTCATTTTCTGATTTTTTGTAACACTACACTTGGGCATTTTGTGTGAGCTCTCAAAGTAATCTAATCACTCTGTAAGCCCTGGCTAGACCCAGCCGGTGCCAGCCTCCATTTGAAGGTCATTTTCTGATTTTTTGTAATACTAAACTTGGGCTTTTTGTGTGAGCTCTGAAAGCAATCTAATCACTCTGTAAGCCCTGGCTAGACCCAGCCGGTGCCGGCCTCCATTTGAAGGTCATTTTCTGATTTTTTGTAACACTGAACTTGGGCATTTTGTGTGAGCTCTCAAAGTTATCTTATCCCTGTGGAAGCCCTGTCCTTACCCAGCCGGTGCCGGCCTCTATTTTGGAGGTCATTTTCTGATTTTTTGTAATACTAAACTTGGGCTTTTTGTGTGAGCTCTGAAAGCAAACTAATCACTCTTTAAGCCCTGGCTAGACCCAGCCGGTGCCGGCCTCCATTTGAAGGTCATTTTCTGATTTTTTGTAACACAGAACTTGGGCATTTTGTGTGAGCTCTCAAAGTAATCTAATCACTCTGTAAGCTTTGGCTAGACCCAGCCGGTGCAGGCCTCTATTTTGAAGGTCATTTTCTGATTTTTTGTAACACTGAACTTGGGCATTTTGTGTGAGCTCTCAAAGTTATCTTATCCCTGTGGACGCCCTGTCCTTACCCAGCCGGTGCCGGCCTCTATTTTGGAGGTCATTTTCTGATTTTTTGTAACACAGAACTTGGGCATTTTGTGTGAGCTCTCAAAGTAATCTAATCACTCTGTAAGCCCTGGCTAGACCCAGCCGGTGCCGGCCTCAATTTTGGAGGTCATTTTTTGGTTTTTTTCACACTAAACTTGGGCATTTTGTGTGAGCTCTCAAAGTAATCTAAACTCAGTGGAAGCCCTGGATAGACCCAGCCGGTACCGGCCTCTATTTTGGAGGTCATTTTTTGACTTTTTGTAACACTAAACTTGGGCATTTTGTGTGAGCTCTCAAAGTAATCTAATCACTCTGTAAGCCCTAGCTAGACCCAACCGGTGCCGGCCTCTATTTTGGAGGTCTTGTTTTGATTTTTTGTAACACTAAACTTGGGCATTTTGTGTGAGCTCTCAAAGTTATCTTATCCCTGTGGAAGCCCTGTCCTTACCCAGCCGGTGCCGGCTTCTGTTTTGGAGGTCATTTTTTATTTTATTTAAACACTAGAGTGCTGGAACTTCAATATGTCAGAGCCCAACTTATATTGAACCATGGAGTTTATTTTGATCTCAATGAAGTTGGCGATGAAAACTTTGATTTGTCTCAGAGCTAAGGATTTAGGGTTTAGTACTCAATGGGTAGTGGTTACAGCTTTGAACGAAGTGTTAAGATGCAACGATCTTGTTTCTCTTGTGAGGAAATTTCTCAATATTGTATGTACACTACGGTTTTCATGCCGATTAATTATGGACCTACGCGGTTTAGTGTGTCATGCTGGTCTTTTCATGGTGGTTTAGTGGGAGTATTGTGTATTGTAGATCACACGTGGTATGGATTCAATGGGGATTTTGTGTAAGAGGTTACATATTGAATACATGTGGATTTCGTGTAAGGAAGATCATACGTGGTATGGAATAATTGGGGATTTCGTGTACCATAATTCACACGTTTTATTAATTCAATGGCGATTTTGTGTACTAGAGATTACACGTGATATTGATTCAATGTGGATATCGTGTACCATAGATTACACGTGGTATTGAGTTCATATGTAGTCAGTGCTCAAATGCTAACATCGTTTTGGTGTGTATAGATCAATCTCCATTGGATACAGAGGGTGAAATTCAAGAAAATGAAGGAGGAGACCTTGAAGGTGCTAATCTATCATGATGATTCACATTGCCTGTTTATTATTTACCTTTGAAGTACTAAATTTTGGATCTTCATTATTTTGAAGGTGAGTCTGGCAACCTTGGTGATCACGTTGACCTTGGTGATCCCGTTGACCTTGGTGACCGTACGCAAGATGGGCGGTTGAGTGAGAGGGACGTTCATTCACAGCTAAACTCTATTCTCTTGAATGAGACCCCTAATACACGATCTCGAATTGAACGACTGCGGTTCCAACCTCGTCACAAGTCCCGCTTGCTAATTCCTCTCTGTAGAATGGTATGTCTTCCTGTTGTGAGACCTTTTCTCAAAAACGATGTCATGAAGCTGGCATCCCATTTTATCAAAAATGGATACATGGAAGGTAACGGTGTATTCTATGTGGCCATTGAGGACAACGATGGTAAGACCAATGATGTCACTCCAGAAATTAAATCATCTTGGAGTCACCATTGGGTTCGTGTCAACGATGATTTTGAATCCATGCTTGCTGCAGATCCCATCCTCAATGTGTTCTGTGGGAAGATGTTCCATGTTTGGGATGGAAACCATAGAGTCCAGGCTTGGATGCCAATCATAAATCAGGACCATTCAAATGATCTTGGATGGCATTACTCAGTTGATAGCATCATCCTGGAGGTGAAAGGAGATGTACCCACGATGCTCACTGCTCTACACGAAGTCAATTGGTACGATTTCTATTACTGATTAACTTTGCTTTTATGTAGTTTTTGTGTATGATTTCATAACTAGACTAATTCAAATGTAATTGATTTAACAGGAGAAATGAAAAGTCTCATGTGACTTCCAACCTTGTGCATAAACTCTATCGAGTTCGAACCATTGGGGCTCAACCTCTCTCATATTTTAAATCATTGGTGCCACATGAGGACCTTCGACTCTCTGATCAGAAACAGAAGGGTGACAAGAGCCAGACATGGTTTTCATTGACTGTTGATTCTCTCAGTGCTCTTCTCAATCAGGTATAACCGTCACTTAACTGTTGAAGTTTGTGTATAATGTTGGCAATTAGTTCTTTCATAATGTTTGTTTAATTGTTGTCTTCCTATTGCAGCAAGAGATTGGAGAAGCAACCGCCGTTGCTCAGAGGAGATTTTATGAGAGATATCCTAATCCAGAAGATTGGACTGCTAAGAGACTTGAGGAAATGGTGCACAAGGCTGTGAAGAAAACCAAAGTTCATTACAAGGGTGAGTTGAAGAAGATGCTGCCTGTTGCTGATCCCAGCAATACCATACCTTTTCTTGAGGAAGTGAAGTATCACTATGAGTCTCATGATGAAGATCCTGAGATGAAGCTTGAGAAGCTTTGGATGCTTGGCACCAGCGTTATGGATCCTATAATGAAGGTTCTTTGGCTTGAACGTTGGAATCAGCCTGCAAAACTCCGAGTGCAACTCAGGTTTCCTAAACCTAACTTTAGTGATGACACCTTCTTGATCTGGCTTCACAAAGCTACTTGGTGGTCCCAGGTATATTCCAAGTTTTCTCTACCAAGTTCTTCATGTTTTCTATCAGTGCTCCCACAATTTGACATTGGATTCTTATATCACATTGTTATTATTTCATTACATCTTTCTCAAATGTTACAATTTTTGCAGTTGACCATGGAAGCTGGTGTCATTTTCGACTGCATTGTTCGAGATCAAAAGGTCACCATCGATTACCACCCAGACGGTAGAGACCCAATACCCACCATCTATGATTACATTGAGGAAATGCAAATTTCACTCTGGGACACTGCTTTCTACAGAGAATTTGCTGTTGATAAAGGCATCCACAAGAACAATACGGTTGACAAGCAATATCTGTTCAAACCTGCATTGCACCGTGTCTTGTACCGATACTTTAAGTATATTTTGTTTTCGGCAAAGGCCATGTCTAGGTCCCCTCCATTATTTGTGAACTATCTTGATGAAGAAAGTGATGAGTTCATGCTCACAGAAGGGCTTATGAAGCAGTGGGATATTGTGCACTGGGACCGCTGTGGGTGGTACTTAGATTGTCCACTTACCAAGCCTCCTTCATTTGACATTGCCCTGCGAGACTTCCTCGAGCCTAGTCTGATTGGAACAAGTACACAGAAGGACACAGCAACGCCTGAGAAGGAAGCTGCTTCGACGCAGAAAGCAACCGCGACATCCAAGCGTGGTTCAAAACACAAGGCTGATGCTGTTGAGACTTCTGCACCAACGGCTGCAGTTCCATCTACTCCCACTGTGGCCAATACCGCAGCACCACCACCACCACAAAGTCGACCTCCACCGGTGGAGACCCCAACAGTGACAGTAGCGGAGCCTGCAACGAAGAGGGTGAAGTTGTCCAATGCAGGCCCTTCTACTCCAACGGTGTTCCTTTCTCCTCCGAAACGAGCACCCATGTTGAGCAAGCCCGGTGTTAGTGTTGCAGAGTACACTTCTCTTGACCTTCTTGTCAACGATTCTCTCTTGCGAATGGCAGATGAAAAGAAGAAAACCCGTCAATTCTGCCCAGAGTATAATCAGATCGTGGAGTTTTTGAAGAAGGTAAAAACTACTTCTATATTTTTTGGTCTATTGTTTGCCAATTGTTATTAGTTTGTGTATTGTAGTCTCAATATTTGATTCTCTATGTTATAATGAGATAGTGGAGTTATTGAAGAATGTGAACACTACATTTTGTTTTTGATTCATTGTTTGCCAATTGGTATTAGTTAGTGGATCGTAGTCTCAATATTTAATTCTCCATGTTTCTTCATTGTAACACAGGTTTCTGGCTCTAGACAGCTATTCTTTGACGGTAAGGCTGTACAGAAACCGGGGGTTGATCTACTTATTGCAGAGTATCCAGATGGCTTGAGGGTCCCCGGTGTTTCAGACCCTCCATCTCAGGTTCCTAATTGGAATGAGAGTCTTGAGGGTTTTTTGAAGGTCACCATGGGATTTGCGTATGCTTATCTCCATGACGATGGTGCATTTATCCTTTTTTACCCTGACAGTCCCATTGTCAAAAAAGAAGTAATGTCCTATTTTAAAAACTATAAGATGAAAGTAGTTGATGAGTGGACAATCATCAACTACCTCCATCTAGCGAATCCGCTCCATCCATCTAAAAATGTGAGCTCCTCTAACTTTTAAACTTTCTTCAAATTGTATTTCTAGGACATGTTATGTAATATGACACCGTATGTATTAATATTGAGTGTTTTTTGGTAGACTTTGAAGTTCAAGGCGGTTCTTCTTGCCCGTGATGTTCCCATTACTGTTGCCCGGCAGCCTCCACCTCTAGTTATTGTAAAAGACCCGTCCATTCCGCAGGTCGACCTAGCGTGCGATGACGTTCTTTTCAACGCTGTGACTCTAGAGTCACAACTGTTGAGGAAGGATACAGGGACACCATGGCGTGGTCCCAAAGAGAAGTCAGAGATGTTGATGAAACTGTTTGTGTATGGTTTAACTCCAGAGAACGGTATCGTAGCAGACCTAACGGCATCCACAGGTAATTTCATTCTCCTTCATTGAATGCTAGAATCAATATCATGTGACCTTAAACCCTTTGTTTCTAATAAACCTTTTCTACTCTATTGTGCAGGTGCGTCTATCCGTACAGCACGGGCTTGCAACCGTCATATTGTCGCACTTGAAAGCGACTCAAAGCTATTTGCTGAGGTCTTGAAGCCCCTCATTGCTCCTCAGACCCGTACAGCGCCACCTGAGACCGCTCACATCAACCTTCCTGATTCTGATGATGAGACCGTTCCTGACGAGCCCCTTGACTGTCCATGTGATTAAGTTTCAATGTTTATTTAATGCACCTTGCAAATACTAGTTAGTACATCTTCATCTAAATACGTTTTCTAATACTTTTACACTTCTCTTGTTTGCAGTTTGACAAGGACTAGACCACTACGGCGGCGCCGTTTTAACCTTAGAAAGTCCTTGCAGAGTTTGGTCAGCCCTGATAGTTCCCCTCAAGGACTTCCAGTGTACGTAGAAGCATTGGCAACGGCATTTGCCAATGCTAGTCCTAGCCCTAGTGGTTCTTCATGCTATTCTACACCGCGTCGACATTATGATCCTCGTGTGCTTTCATATGTCGATGTGAGTGCTATTGAATCTGATACAGATTCACTTTGATTGTACGGTTTGAGTATTTATTTATTTCCACATCATTTCTTGATTCTATAACGAGTTTGAATGCATTTCTGTTAGATTCAGGAACAAGCAATTGTTGTAACTAGAAGCTACTAAATTCCACTAAAACCCTAAAAATACACCCTAAATTCCACGGCTATAGGTACTTTTCACAAATCAATGTTTCATAAATACTCACCAATTACACCTAAATCCGCGGTAATAGGAGGTCCTTTAAAATCCAACAACCCGAAATTTTTCCAAAAATCTCTGCTCACTGCTCACTGCTCACTGCTCACTGCTCACGTAATAGCTTTTCCCGTCTTTGGTGTTCTGCTGGGCGACTGTTTGGTGTGCATATTCTTTGTCAGTGCTAGGAAAATAAGACTCAAGAAGGAAGTCTAATACCTCGGCTGAAGGGCAGATCGTGGTCTTCGTGGTCTGCATCGCCTTGATGTCGATGGCGATAAAGTTGAACATCCATGTCGCCCAGTCCCATTGCATGTCGCGGTCGATCAGGGCCTCGACTGTGCAGACTACGTCGAGCATTTCCTTGCTGATGTAGGTCGTCTTGCGTTTGAACCCGAGGCCTTGAATGAATGTCGTCAGTCGCCTGTGGTGTTCGGGTTTGCAGTGGCAGATGCTGTAGCCCTCGGCAGTCCTGCCGGCTGCAGAATATTCTTCTAACCGACCCGGTGGGAACTCCTCAGGGTCGATTGGCTCGATAGTAATGCCAAATGGCAGTTTGAGAACCTCGTGAATCACAGTCGAGTCGACTGTGACTGTATGTGTGCGGACTCGCGCGGTGATCGACTTGTTGGGGAGGTCGACTACCGCAGCGTTGACGAACTCCTCGATCAGCTCCATGCGTGGTGCGCGTTGAGGGTTGTCCCAGTCGAGTGCTACAAAGTCTGAAACGCCGATTGCCTTGATGAAGTCGGCCTCGGTCTTGTGTTCAGCTGCGTACTCGCGCCATTCTCGCATCGGCCGCATCGACTGAAGGCGAGGGTTTTGTAGAGTCCCTCCCTAGTGCGGATTGGAATTTCGTAACTCGGTGGTGCGGAGGACCAAAGGCGTCGGACGCCGCGATCAGTCAACTTGCCTTTCGCCATCGATCGGTCGGCTGTAAATCTGCGCACAAGGAGACAAGAGAAAGGTCGGCGTAGTCCCGAAGTCGGCTCGCACACAGTCGCCTGCAGTGGCGATGGGCGCGGTCGTTTCCTACTCAATCTACTCTCGATTATCTCTCGCACAGTCGGGCTACGGGGTCGCTTCACTACTCGTCGCCGTTCTGCTCGTGACAGTCTAAATCGCTTGCTAAGAATGCATAAGGCGAGAGCCGCGGAGTGGCGGTCGGTCGGAGGAGAAGGGAAGGAAGGAGGAGATTGAGAAATGGGAGATAGAAGGCGCGCGGCCTGTGGGTCGGGTGGAGAGGAAGCTAATGGCGAGGAGGCACGAGGAGGAAGAAGAGGTGCGGCCATGGTGCTAAATACCTGCCCTATGGGCCTTGCATTCAAAACTGAGGAGATAGGTGAGGGCGGCGGCCATAAATATGGCGGCTCGTCTAGGGTTTGACCGGTCGGGTTGACCAGTCGGGTCCACCAGTCGAGTCAACCCACGGTAACTAAGTCGGGTCGGTTCCGTTTCTGTCGGTTGGGCTCATCTTCGTTCTGTTCTAGTGTTGACCTAATCTCTGATTTGCTAGTGAGTGGGCTAGCCAAGTCGGTTGGAGGTTGCTCGCCTAGAACTCGGTAGGGTTTGAGTTTGTTGACGTTGACTACTACCGGGTCGGGGTCAAAGTGTTGGATGCTGACTAGTAGGACAGTGTTGTTGGGGAGGGTATACTGGACACGATATGGACCGAACCATTTGCTACGAAGTTTACCGGTATGGACATTTTTCCCTTTCGGGTGCCATAGGACGTAGTCGCCTACATTGTATCGAGTCGACTGACCTTGGGTGTGGGTCCACTCGGCTCGGTTCCACTGTTGTGCGCCGTGGTGGGTGGCTGCTGTCAGTCGGGTCTCGTCTAACTTCTCGAGTTCGGCGGCTCGGGCTGCTAGGACTCGCCTGGGAGTGAAGTCGGTAGTCGATGTCGACCGTTGGGTCAGGATGATGTATTCGGTTGGCATCAACGGCGTCAGACCATACACCAATTGGAAAGGTGTGTGGCTTGTGCTAACTTTGTATGCCGTTCGGTAAGCAAATAGGACCGTGTGGAGCTGTAAGTCCCAGTCGGTTCGATTCTCGTTGACTAGCTTTTGGAGCATTCGGACTATGACCTTGTTGGTCGACTCGGCTTGGCCGTTGCCTTGTGGATAGTATGTCGTTGAAGTCGTGTGTCGGAGTAAAAAATGCTCGGTGAGAGTGTGCACCGTGCTATTGATAAAATGGGTACCTTGGTCGCTTACTAGGTGGAGTGGACATCCAAACCGGGTGAGGATTGCCTCGTATAGGAACTGCGCGGTCTCCCTGGCGGTGTTTCCTCGGAGAGCTCTAGCCTCGACCCATTTGGTGGCATAGTCGGTAGCCACCAAAATGTATCGACAGGCTGTATGTCGGGTCTTCTTGACGGGGCCTATGAAGTCGAGTCCCCATTTCATAAACGGTTCTGCGGGTAGTTGGGTGACGAGCTTCGAGGAGACTGTCTTGGGTAGTCCGCCTGTCAGTTGGCATTCATGACACGACTGGCAGTACTGTACAGCGTCTTGGTGTAGAGTCGGCCACCAGTAGCCTGCGTCTAGTATTTTCCGAACAGTGATGTCATGAGAAAAATGTCCTCCCGCGTTGCCTTTGTGTAATTCTTGGAGGATTGTTGTCGGCTGACTGCCGGTCAGGACTAGTCGGAGCTGGTGGTCCTTGCCGAGTCGGTACAGTTGTCCGTCGAGTACTTGGTACGGAATGGCTTTGTGAGCGATTCGTTTGCGGGCCTCCTTCGTCATATGGGTTGGAAAAGTCCCGGTAGTCAAGTAGTCGACTATCGGGTGTAGCCAGTCGGGTTCGGTGGAAAAGAGTTGTGCGTCGACTGTTTGGGCGGGGATGCCTATGGCTGGCTCGGCCCCTTCATTTCTTGATAGTGCGTCGGCTACTCCATGTGTTTTGCCTGGTTTATAAACCACAGTGAAGTCGACTTCAAGAAACAGTAGTAGCCAGCGTGCCAGTCGACCTGATACCTGAGGTTTGTTGATCAAGTACTGGAGCGCCAGGTGGTCGACATAGAAGACGAACTTATTACCTAGGAGGTAATGGCGGAATTTGTTGATGGCGTACACCATTGCGAGAGCTTCCTTCTCGGTTGTTGTATAGTTCTTCTCTGCTTTGTTGAGTAGTCGAGAAGCGTAGGCTATCGGCTGGTCGATGTTGCCAGTCGGGTTCTGTGCTAGCATCGCCCCGACTGCTATGTCGGATGCGTCTGTGTGTATGTGGAAGTCGAGTGACCAGTCGACTCCGATCAGGATTGGTGCAGTCTGGTATCGATCCTTGATGGTCTGATATGCTGTTGCGCACGCTGGTGTCCAATCGAACGGTTCGCCTTTCCTGGTCAGCTTGGTGATGGGTTCCATGATGGCAGCATAATTTTTGATGAAGCATCGGTTGAACTGGGCTAGTCCGTTGAACGTCTGAATGGCTTTGACGTCCTTTGGTGATGGCATGTCGACTAAGGCCTGGATTTTCTTTGGATCCGGAAACTTGCCTTCCCGTCCTACAATGTAGCCCAAAATTACACCAGAAGGAACATAGAATATACATTTTTCTGGATTGAGGCTTACCCCGTACTGTCGACATCGGTCGAAGACTAGTCTGAGCTTCGGTAGGTGGGAGTCGATGTCGCTGTAGACACTGAAATCGTCCAGGAATAGCTTCATGAAGTCGCCCAGGTACTCTTTGAAGATCTGGTTGACGATGCGCTGGTAGGTCGGCGGGGCGTTCTTCAATCCAAACGGCATCACGACCCATACATACGCGCCCCATTCGGTAATGAACGCTGTTTTGGGGCGGTCGGTCGGGTTGATCCGTACCTGGTGGTAGCCTGAGAAACAGTCGATGAAGGAGTAGGCTTCATAGCCTATGACTGCGTCGAGTACCTCGTCCGTGAATGGAAGGGGGTACGGGTCTTTCTTGGTTGCTGCATTACGTCGACGGAAATCTACGCATCTCCGTAGTTTCCCATTCTTTTTGGGGACCACGACTATAGGGGATAGCCATGTCGCCTGGTCGACTGGTGCGATGAATCCTGCTTTTAGAAGTCGTTCCAGGTCGTCTTTTACTGCTTGTGCATAATTCGGGTTCATCCGGTATCTTGCTTGGTGACTGGGGGAGATGGACGGGTCGAGCTCGATCCGATGAGTCGCTATGTGTTCCGGTATTCGTCGCAGATCTTCGTAAGAGAAGGCGAAAATGTCGATGTATTCCTTAAACAGGGATTCTGCGCTAGCTGTGAGACTAGGGCTCAAATTCGCGTTGAGCTTCAATAGCTTGGGGTCGGTAGAGGTACCGACGTTGACATGGTCGAGTCGATCCTCCTCATTGTGATTCCAATGGGCAATGTCCATGAATCGCAGCTTGTCTTGTATAGGTGTCTCGTCGACCAACATTGTTCCTGGTCTATGTTGAATCCCTTGGTGCCCAGGGATACTGGCCGTCGAAGTCGGTTCCGTTCCAGACTGGTCGACTGTCGACTTGGTAGCTAGGAGGTTCCAGTCGATTGTGCCCATTGTGTGGAGGGTCGGGTCGGAGGCCATCAAAATTTCCTCCTCTTCATCGGTGATTCCTTCCGCGAAGTTGTAACAGACTAGCGCATGTGGTGTAACCGCCTCGTATCCTAACTGTCGATTTATCTTGACGGTCTTGACTGTGCCATTTCCCATGATCTGCACTTCATTGTTGCCCCAGTCGTGTATGACTTTGGCATGTCGAAGCCAGGGTCGACCGAGTAATAACCGGTAGTCTGACTGGACTGTCGAGCAGTCGATGACTATAAGCGTGACTATGTAGGGGATGCCATGAATGTGAATTTTGACATCCCTGATCAATCCTTTGGGTCGTGCTATGGTGCCATTAGCCATCTTGAGGTTGAATGGTGCGCGTGACGGTTTGGCTAGTCCCAACCGTCGGCGTTCATCTTCGGTGATCACATTGACGCCGGAGCCGCCATCGATTAGAACGTCGTCGACCATGTTTTTACCGACTGATACTGTGATGACTGGCATGTGTTTGTCGATGACTGCTGCAGCAGCAATCGTCACCTCCTCTGAAGTCGAGTAGGGTAACGCTTGAGTCGACTCTGGGTCTGAATGCGTCAGTCGATCCCTAACCAGTTTGGTGAGGGTCGGTGATAACTGTAGTAAGTCACGGATGGAAACCTGTAATTTGCAGTCTTGGAGTTGATCGAGGATCTGCTGCTGGACGGCGCCGAATGCGATGCTGCCTTGGTCGACTGTGGCCGGAGTCGGTTGGTCTCGGTCGTCTTGAAGGGTGATCGTTTGTTGCGGTAATGCCTCCGCGTCCCAATCGAGTGAGGACGAGTCCTCAGTCGTCTTTGGGTCTTTAGTGGAAGTGGTTGTTTCCAACTCGGCTTGGAGTTGACGAACTTCCTGCATCATTTGATCACGTAGTTGTTCTTGGGCAGTCCAGTCGATCTGCTCTGTGGTTTTGTCAGGGGTCGGTTGGTTGGTAGTCGACTGGCTTCTGGTAATTGCTGCGACCGTTAGGACACCAACCGAGGTGTTCGGTAGTTCTTCAATGACCACTGACGATGTGTTGGGCTTGGTCTCTATGTGTTGATTAAGGAATTGGACGACCTTCGGATCCTTCAGTAGGGGACACAAGTGTGTCGGGTGGTCCAATGTTTTGCACAGAGAGCAAGGGAATATCCGTCATGGTGTGCTTTCTCGCGGTGGTCGACTCCTTGATTCCGCGGTAGTTGACACTGGTGTTGCTGCTGCTACTGGCGCTGTCCTATTAGCCGCCGCGCGCCTTTTTCCGATCTCGCTCTCCGGATTGAGCCAGCAGTCGCGTTCGAAATGGCCTGGCTTCTTGCATCGGTTGCAAAATGCGCGTTTTGTAGTCTCGGGCCGCTCGGTAGTAGTCGAGTCGGGTTCCTTAGGTAGTCCGCTTTCTGCAAGCTTAGCCGATTTCTTGGCCTGGGCTAGTGTCGATCTTGGTAGTCCGACTGTGGCTACCTGCAGATACTTCAGCAAACCAGCTCGGAAATTGCTTAGTAGGAAATTATCAGCCGGAAGGACCTCAAACTGGCTGGCTAGTTTCATCATCCGTTCATAGTAATCGTCAACCGACTCTTTGGCATCCTGTTTCATACTGCGGAAACGTAGGTATGCCTGGTCATCATTGTCGATATCCTGGTAGCGATGTTTGAAGGCATCGAGAATTTCATGTAAGTTTTGGTGTGGGTATGACGTCCGTTGAGTCGAGAACCAATTATAGTTAGCAGCATCGACTAGGGAATTTCCGAACAACGCTATAGTAATAGTCGAGTCGGTTTCGCCATTCAACGTAAGGGCATTGAGGAATCGATGGACATGCGTAATGGCACACTTGCCTTCCTTGTAGGTAGGCATTGCTACCGGTTTCCGAGCAGTCGTCCGACTCGGGAGTGTAGCTGCTGGGTAGGGAGGCTGCTGCTGCGTCTGAGCTGCAGGTGCCGAATAGCCTATCGACCGAGGGTTGTATAGGGCACATTGATCGAGAAGATGACCATAGTCGCCACAAGATGTACACATAGGTACGGTGGGTTGGTACTGGGTCACAGTCGGTAGGGCTGGTGGCTGGGAGGCTACCGGTCGGTTGTATGGGTTTTGTGGCATGGGCCTATTATGCGTCTGTGAAAACGATGGCTGATTGATAGGTTGCATCATAGGAATGCCTATTGCTGGTTGAGTTTCGTAGCCAGGTGGTAGACTAGTCCGGGGGGTCGACACTCTGGGGGTTGTAGTGTGAGTTACCCTTGGCTGATCTATGTATAGAATATTCGGCTCATGAATGTGAGTGCGAATATTCGGGAGACTGGGTCGAGTAACAACTTGGTCGACTGGTTGGTTGGAGTGATAGATCTGTCTGATCCTATCGACTAAGTCATTATCAAAGTCGTCTATTCCGGTCGAGTATGGGTTGTCGGTACCTGGTGATCTGGGTCGACTATTCATTTGACCAGGAGAACTGGGTTCCTGGCGAAATGTAGGCGACTGGTCCGGTCGACCTGGTTGCGATTCCGAGTGTTGTTGCTCAGGTGTCGGGTTCTGGCTAGATAAAAGATCGGCCAGTTGGGAGTCCAATTCATCCCTATTACGACGTAGTTGGTCTATTTCTAACTGTCGTTGATATGAAATGATGGGAGGTTCGGTAGTGTACCTTACTAGTCGTTGATGCGCACTGGAAGGTCGTTCCGGTAAGTCGAGCGGGTCGTCCAGGAGCCTTCGTGGAGAAGTCGGGTTCGACCTTGTCTGAAACGCCACTGTCGGGCGGGTCTGATGATTCGTGGTGTACATTGTCGGTAGAATCGCCAGGGGTCGGATTGGCATGTCTGGGATGCCGCGTCCCATTGGTACCGAAGTTTCGTGAAAAATGGTGCCTTCCGGGGTATTCATCCTTCCCTGCCTGAACTCCATGTAGTGCTGTAAAGATGGGTCGGTAGAAGTCGATGCTGCGACTTGCCTCCGAATCTCGTATGTTGGTCGGGGATCTATTCCCGTGGTAGTCTCATGGACTACTGTCGGTGGAACGATCTCCGACTGTAAATTTTGCCATTCTCTATGAAAACATGGGTTAGAGAGCTGGTCGGCAGTTACTTCGACTGCTAAAGGAGAACCGGTAGCGCGTGTACGCGGTCGTTCCATACTATCGACTTGGCAGTTATCGGATCTAGATCTGGATCTGGGATTTAGATCCGACTTCTGCTAGGTAGGTCGAGCTCTGAGATCCGTTTGGCTAGTCTTTTGTGCTGGTCTAGTTGGTTGCTTTGTGGCACCGTAAGCCTTGTTCACAGACTGCTCCTACAGATTCTTGGTCAGTAGCCTTTATCGACTGTTGACTACCCTGGTCGACTGTTACACAGACTGATCTCCGAGGCACTTTTCGGCTACTCGGGCTCTGGATTTTTCTCAAGACTTGTGATTTTCGTGTAGGAAGCAGATGGCTGCTGTTTCCTAGGGACGTATAGCGCTTTAGTGATAGGTGATAGGATCGACTAGGATCTAGATCTGGATCGACCAGGATTTGGATCTGGATCTAGATCTAGATCTGGATCTGACTAGCCCAACAGAAAGACTAGCGTCTGAGCTGAACTTTGCATGGTCGCCAAATGTTAAGGGGGTTTTTCTAGGAACCGACCTTAAACGAATAAAGCTACTCTAACCAAGACTATTCCGCTCTAGACTAGTTTCTAGAGATTGAGAGGAGTAGTAAGAGGTTCCTACTATGAAGAATGAACTGTCGGCTAAGGAAAAGCACCAGTATGCTAGTAAGTCGACTCCTGCATACCCACAGACTACTGCAACTACCCGAGATACAACCACAAGGAATGATTCAAGAGCAGGAAACAGCAGTAGTCTGACAGCAGTAGTCTAACATACTAGTACGCACAAGAAGAGCTTAAGACAAAAATGTAGTACAAATGAGGCTGCCAGAAAGATGTACAAATGGTATAGCAACAACTCTCTCGAAGAGAGTGAAGGTACATATAGGAGACTAGTCTGACAGTGTGTCAGACTGGTCGACCGGAAAAGTCGGGTCGACCAGTCTGTACCAGCCTGTACTGCCACGTGTCTCCTGCTGGGTCTATTCCTGCCGGGTATAGACTAGCCTACTCTTAGCCTAAGGGAATATCCACTAATATTCGGTTAACACCTTAGTTCGTCCAATTTTGCACTCTGATGTGAAACGTTGAGAGGCCGAGTTCGTGCATGGCTATCGTGAAGGGGACCGGGTCTTTTATGTGTCTCTTACTGATGACTCTGGGAAGTCTCAGCAGGTGACAGAAGAGCTGATGGGCACGTGGGAGTTGCATTGGTCATGTCTCTCCGGTTATATGTTTTATATTTGGGATGGGAACCATAGGTTTCAAGCATGGAATACGTACATTACCCGTTTGCATTCAAAAGAGGCCGACTGGCATTTCTCTGTTGACTCCATAATCCTTGCTTCCAAGGGCAGTACGGGCATTCTCATGAATGCAATAAATGACATTAACAGGTAACTAGTTTGAAATATCAATTATCAAGTTTATTCAAATGACTTGTTTCCGAACTTCTAATATGTGGCTTCTTCTTCAGGTCGACCAAGAATGCCTATGTCAAAACAAACCTCGTTCATAAACTGCACCGCATAAATATTTATGGGGTTTTGAAATTGTCAGATTTCAAAGACTTACTCACAACTGAGGAGTACAACGCCTGTGAGACTAGACCGAAACCATATCCATGGTATCCACTGACATCGGGAGTCTTCATAAAGTTACTGAATCGAGTAAGATAATTATTGACACCCAAACTTCATGTTGATGTGTTTGCTAGTTTTTCTTTTCACACCTAATCCATGGCTTGCATTGTATAGCAAGAGGTGTCGGCTGCTGCGGATGAGGCAGCAAGGTTGTACTTGGAGAAGACAGAGAGGCCAAAACGTTCTGCTCGTGGCATACACGATGCAATGAATAGTGCCTCTGAAGCTAAAGTCAAGTCCTTCCGATCTGAGTTTGACAAAATGATCACCGTCGCCAATCCCAAGCACGGCCTTCAGTTCCTTGAAGCGGTAAGAGCATTTATTTGGAGTGGTTTAATATGCTTTTGAATACAGTGAATGAGTCCTTCTTACTTGAAATGCAGATTTATTACCACTGGAGTAACTTCGAGAAGCCGGAGATGTCTTTAGAAAAGCTACAGAAGATTTCATCGACAGTCGTGGAACCCGAGTATAAAGTGAGGTGGTTGAATTGGTGGAATTCGGGGGAGTTGAACTGTGTCGCACTTCGATTTCCAGCAGTTGGTGTGACAGACGAGAAACTTGAAGCTTTGTTGACAAAGGCTGCTTTCTGGGCCGAGGTAATGTAGTTGTATTGATTACGAAATTTCTCATTATCATCTTTGTCTAATCCTTAAAGGAGTTTGTCTAGGATCCTCTTTTCCTATGTTACTAATCTGTTTAATTTATAAACTTGTAGTTGGAGTACGCAACCGTCAAGGCAGTGAATGAGACAATGAAATCGGAGCAGATCGTGGTTGATTGGAAAGGGAGAGAGGATGTAGACGAAGTTGAAGAATACATTGAAAAATTCCGCATTATATTGTGGGATCACGCATTCTATTTCTTGTTCCGAAAGACAGGTGGATACTCTCGGTCCAAAACGTTTGAGTCACAGGACGAAACTCGAATTGCGATGCAGCGACTTCTATATCGGTAAATTTTGGATTTCTATCCTATTTTGCTATCATCTCATTTAAATGCATGCACAGTTGACGTTGGCAGTTCTGGCACGTGCCTCCATTGCCATCCTTGGTACAGAGGATATATCTGTGAATGTGTTTCAAAATTGTGACTTCTAGTCTCTGTAGAATGTCTAGACCATTGCCGGGCGATTTTCTTCTTTCTTTCTAACTTTAAGTTTCCCCTTGTATTAGATATTTCAAGAGGGAGCTCCTTCATAAAAAAGCAATCGAGAAGAAGTCGTTTCCAAAATTATTTGGAGCTTGGTTGGAGAAGACACTAAAGGATACGTTTATGTTTACACCTGGTCAGGCACGTGCTTACAATTCTGCTGAGCTCACCGCTTGTCCTTGGTACTTGGAATGCTCGAAGAAGTTTGCCCCTAGCGAGGAGCAAGATGAGAAGGCTGCCCAAGCCCCCCCAACCCAAGTGCCCGAGGAGGACTCTGATGATGACGTTAGTGAAGACAGCGTTGTTGACGTCGAAACAAAGAAGACATCCAAGAAGGGCAACGACACTAAAAGCGCTAAGGACACCAAGGAGCCCAAGAAAACCAAGGAGACCAAGAAATCGACGGAGGCCAAGGACAACAAGGGAAG
The DNA here is from genome assembly GCA_022496805.1 of Pohlia nutans. Classification (NCBI taxonomy): domain Eukaryota; kingdom Viridiplantae; phylum Streptophyta; class Bryopsida; order Bryales; family Mniaceae; genus Pohlia; species Pohlia nutans. The sequence goes on from CM040094.1 coordinate 22,671,171, forward strand.
TACCTCAAAAGAGAAGGGCAAGGATGCAGCTGTTGTTGTCGTTGGTGCTGCACAGAAAGTTTCTGTGGCGACCGTAAATACTGGGATGTTGAGTACTCCAACACATTGTCCTACGGATTTACTGTCAGTGTCCACTGAGATTTTTGCTTCATCACAGCTCTATGCGCAGACGGCTAAACGCAGTGACACACATGGGATTGATAGCAAGGTCCTCCTCTTGAAGACTTCTATTCACACCATCATGGAGTACATGGTCAAAAAGCATCAACCGTCGCCTGAGTTCTCGCAACTGTTGATGTTTGCAAAAAAGGTATGGCCCAAGAATTGCATTCACTTTGCTTTAAGTCCACGTAATCAATATTAGTTCATGAGCCATTGCACGATCTAAATTTCTTTCATTGTCTCTTGTTGCCTTTTGCCTTAGGTGGGTCTTCCTCAACAACGACGGCTTGGCGGTGTGCCCAAGAAAGACGCTTGCCTTGATCTTATCATGGCCGATATGCCCGATGGGCTTCCAATCCCTGATATGGATTCATCTGTCCCGACGTGGAATTTATTACGCGATGAATGGCCGGAGCCTATTTTTGAGGTGGCCCGTGACACGCTACAAGACGATGGGGCCATTATGCTATTCCACCCTGATATTCCAGAGGTCCGGCTTGCTACAGATGCTCTCGCAGAAGCTTACGGGTTTACGGCGTTGTATGATTGGTGGGGCGTCAATGAGATGCTCATCAAATCATACAAAGGCAATAATCGCACGGTACTACTTGTTACCCTTTTTATCTTTCAAATCTCTCCCCTCTACTTCATTCATTTTATATCTCTAATCGTTATTGAATTGCATTCACTACAAGAAAACCAGCCCAATGTCACCGGATGTGACTAAGCGCATATGACTATGTAGTCACCTCAGTCATTGGTTTAGTCTAAAATCAGTCCTAAGAGGGTCCAGTCATGGACTAGTCATATAAGTAGTCATATTTTTGAGGACCTGGGTGGGAACGTCTACGGGAACGGGACATATGTTCTCCTGCCCGGTTCCCAGAGTCATGCTCTGAGTGCTTACTATGTGTAGTCGGATTGTATGGGTATATGGTTTATGTATGTCTTAGTGTAGTAATAAAGTTGGTTTGGGTGACTACATGAAGTCATGTAGTAAATAACCTGACTAATAGTAGTCATATATTTCAATCAGATGATTTTGAAGTCCTCTACTAGTTGGCTGACTTGGCTCAATGGGTGAGTGCTGTAAAATAGGAGTAGGTCCATAATCTTCACTTACATAATAGCTTGTCTATTCAACACTACCATGTCTGCGCGCAAACATTATAGGATGTCATTTTAGGGCACCATTCTAGAAACACTACTAAATACACCTCCAAAAATTAGTAAGTAATTGGGTTGGGCGTCCAAAATCATGATTCCACTTGCTCTATCTTTCCACTTGCGATCCAGATGCACGAAATTGCCTTGTATGCTTAACTTTGCTACAGATTTCCCATGCTCACAAAAAAGCCGTTATTGATCACCTTCCCATACTTTTTTGAGATGTCAAAGTGATTGCAAAATAACGTAGTCATGTGGACAGTTTTCTTTACTGGAATTAGTAATGACTGCGATATAACATAGTCATCGACACAGTTTCTTTTACTTATATTGGTAATGAATTGCATTTTAGTAACACCTATAAATACAACCTCAAAAATTAGTAACTAATTGCACGAGAGTCCAAAAATCATGATTAGCACTTGCTCTATCTGTCCACATACTTTCCAGATGCACAAAAATGCCTTGTATGCTTAACTTTGCTTTAGATTTCCCAGGCTGACACATTGGGCTATAATTGATCACCTTCCCATATTTTTTGGAGACGTCAAAGTGATTGCAAAATAACGTAGTCATGTGGACAGTTTTCTTTACTTAAATTAGTAATGAATGCAAAATAACATAGTCATCTAGACAGTTTCCTTTACTTAAATTAGTAATGAATTGCGTTTTAGCAACACCTATAAATACAACTTCAAACAATTACTAACTAATTGCAAGAGAGTCCAAAAATTGGTTTCCCATGTTGACAAATGAGCTATTACTGATCACCTTTCCGTACTTTTTTGAGATATCAAAGTGATTGCAAAATACTGTAGTCATGTGCATAGTTTTCTTTACTTATATTGGTAATGATTGCAAAATTACATTTCGTTGCTAGAAAGTTCACATTGTTTGAAGGCTGATCCCCCCGCCCCCCCTCCTTAGCTCAAAAAAACCTTCTTTTATGTTGAAACTGAATTTACCAAATCTGAAATAAACTCACTTTATTTTTTATCAAGTGAAGAGATTCTAGTCATCATGACTATTTCATTTACTCTAGTTAGTCATCATGACTGTTTCATTGACTGTAGATTAGGGTCGCAGCTATGGAATAGGGTGGCAGCTAGGAATAGGGTGGCGGCTAGGGTTTCAGAGGAGATTAGGGTGGCGGCTCCTTCTTAAGGGGCTTTTGAACCTTCTCTCTCATTTTGTCCACTTGTAACTTGGTTAGGAAAGTTAGAGAGGGGCAAAGGTGCTGTGGAAGGAGTCTTAGTGTAGGATTGTATACATTTGTGTGTGTTAGTAAAGGTTTTCAGCCCCTACTATGGGTGAAATCACATCATGCGTGGATTTTGGGCTGCATAATTCTATGGATTTGTTTGATCTATGTATTAGGCGGATCAGGTTACAAAATTGTTGTGCCTTAGTTCTTTAGAAATTCATTATGCCAAGTTCGTGACTGTTTGTAGTCATTCATATGGAACGAGTGACCAGGCTTGACTAGATTCAGTCACGAAGTTAGAATACGTGACTGATATTAGTAATGACGTTAGAATATGTGACTTCTCACAGTCATAGAATTTGAATAAGTGCCATGAGCCTTGGAGAAGTACATCTTTGTATCAAAGCAGCAATTTAGTCCCTACTGATCCTTGTTTTGTATTTTTTTTATTATTATAGGTTGTACAAGAAGGTGAGGACCCGGAGTTCAAGAAGGGTGACCCTGTGAGACTCAAGGGAATTGAAGAAGGGGAGGAGGATAAAGTTGTGGCACTCGGGAAAGTGCAGAATGTAGCTGGGGCTTCTCTACACGGGAAAACCATAATTGCAGGAATCGTGTCTGTAGAAGTGCAGAAAAGTCTAGATGACGACTATAGTTTATTTGCACCCGTAGATCTAGTTTCAGCACCCGTAGATCTAGTTGCAGTGCATCCTGTTTCAGCACCGAATTTTCTATTTCAATGAAATGTGTGAAAATCATTTGCATGACCTGACGCAGTGCTCACAACCGCATGGTTGACTTGTAATAGTCAACAGATCTCATTATCACCCTAATCTGAAACTGAAATCTATGACTACACACCGTAAGAATGGCAGATTCGACTGCATGGCATACATTTGCATTAGACTACGGACAGTCAAGTCCTAGTCAGATGCTTCCGATTTAATATTGAAATTTGACTCCCAGTAGTGAAAGAAACGAGTATACAAGGACTCCATGCAGTCATCAGATGATATGGGTGACTATGTGTAGTGAAGAATATTTGACTTTACAGCGTCGTATTATCTCACGTGTGTGTATGATGCAATACAGTCACAACCACATCACTATACGTAGTGATCAAACCATTGCTATATTCTCTAATACCTCACTATAATTAGTCATGTCCATCTCATGATTTCAACATTGGAGACTATATATAGTCACTTCGATGTGGCTCTACAGAGTCGTATTCTCCCAACTCAATGTATGACTCAATTCAGTCACCATCTCACTACTATGCGTAGTGATAAAACCTGTCATGTATTGACTCATACCTCACTAAAAATAGTCATGCCAATCAGTCGCTATTTGCATATAGATGACTACGTGTAGTCATAAATGTATGACTATATAGAGTCATATGGTCCCAAGTCCCACTACAGGTCCCGTTTTGAGGTCCCAAAACACTGTGGGAACGCAGCATTGGGAACAAGAAGTGTCCGATATGACCCCCAGTCAGATTGTCCGAAGCGACTAAGTCGAAATGACTACAAACAGTGCTAGTCACAATTTGGTTTATGCCCTATTGTAGTCATAAAACCTAGTCACATTGGGCTGGTTTTCTTGTAGTGATTATTGACTTGCAGACTAAGCGGTTTTGGATTGTCCTCTATGTCAAAGAGTCGTACCAGGATGAGGCTCTTCAGAGCAACTTCTCCATTGAAGTTAACGGAGACCTCAGTAATCTGGGCACTGACATTGTGGAGGAAGGTGTCCTTCACAACTACACTACCCCAAACACTGCCTTGAAGAATGGTGAGAAATTGTGGAGAGGAGCTCGTGAGAAGTGCCCTGTACTTGTGCAACTCCTTATTGAGAGTTTCTCCAAACCTGGGGATGTAGTGCTCGACTGCAATGCTTCAACTGGAACAATCGTCACTTCATTTTTGTTTCAATCTTTGTTTTATACATTAAACTTCTTCAACTTGCAGTGGTTCTCAAGCGTCCTATTTTTTTGTTTCAAGGGGCCAGCATTCATGCCTGTCGTCAAAGTGGGCGCCACCTCATAGCTCTTGAGTCCGACGCCGATATCTTTAAGGCCGTCCTTATTCCACTATGCGCTTCCGCTTCCCCGGAAGACTCTGTGGGGAAAAAACGTAAAGAACTTGCATCCACAGCGAAGTCCCCATTGGGAAGACCCTTGAAGAAGATTCCGAAGAACCGCATATGTACGTAAGTCTATGCCCATTAATATTTGCCTTTGTTTATGTTAGAGTTTCTTCATTATACGAAATCAACATTTGAGCATTGTTTTCTCATTTTGCAGGTTGGTAGACCTTTTTGTTAGTCCTCCAAGTCCATTGTCCTTACCATGTTACATCGAGGCAATGGCCATCGATCTTGCGGAGTTAAATACCCCTGAGCGAGTCCCTCATTCTCCTCGATACGACCCTAAAGTCCGTAGATTCATTGACTATGAGGCAGAGGAGTCTATTGATGCTACTAGCAGTGGTAGCACTGAGAGCGGTTTAAGTGCTAGTTCTACAGACGCACCACCAGTGTGTGCCAACAGCTTAAACTGTGTTTCGAAGCCTTAACTATATTCATTTTATGCTTTAGTTTCTTTCATGTGGGGAGACTACAAGGACCAATACTCATCATTTACAAACCTTCTCTACACTGATTTTGGCCTCTTTTCCCGATATTTCTAGTGTTGTTGAAATTCTTTTAGTTTTTTTAAGATTTTCCAAGCTGCCATTAGGAATATCATTGAACTTCACAAGTTTTCTGTGAAGGGGAAAAAGGTTCCTTGGTACCAAGGAACCCTTTCGACCCTCCAAATTTTTGTGGAATTTCAAACATAAAATAACAATGAGGCAATATCTTGCAATAACTACTATGACCAAGATTAGAAAAACTTAGAGATTACTAGTGCAATCATTCAACATTCATAAATTCCATCCATCTACATTCATCCATTTTATTTGTCCATCCATCTACATTCAAAAATTCATTTGTTCATCCATCCTCTTTCATTTCAAGCCCTCAAAAACTTCATTTCCACGGATCAAGATCCCCCTTTTTGGCTACTAATAACTATTTAATCAACCACGGATATAGGCGTCTTAAACAATTTACACACACTAAACCACCGGAATTCCGTGGTCATAGGTTACTGCATCCAAAAATATAATCCCTCACTACTCACTGCTCCCCGCTCACCGCTCACCGCTCGCATTCTAGCATTCCTGCGGTTCCGATCTTGAATGCGGTTCGGTAGGCGAAGAGGACCGTTGGTAATTGCCGGTCCCAGTCTGTTCGGTTTGTATTCACCTGTTTTTGGAGAAGTTGGACGATCACCTTGTTTGTGGATTCGGCCTGCCCATTTCCCTGTGGGTAATAGGTGGTAGATGTCGTGTGTCAAAGCAGAAAGTGTTCCATAAGGTCGTGGATGACCAGGTTGTTGAAATGTACACCTTGATCACTAACAAAATGCAAAGGGCATCCAAAACGAGTGAGAATATGATCGTATAAAAACTTAGTTGTGTCACGGGCGGTGTTGTCTCGGAGGGCAATTGCTTCCACCCACTTGGTAGCGTAGTTGGTGTTAAGGAGGTTTTCTACGGACCGACCTTAAACGAATGAGGCTACTTCGCACAAGACTATTCCATTCTAGACTAGTTTCTAGAGATTGAGAGGAATAGTAAGAGGTTTCTACTAAGAAAAACGTACTGTCGCCTAAGGAAAAGCACTAGTATGCTAGTAAGTCGGCTCCTGCATACCCACAGACTACTGCAACTCACCAAGATACAACCACAAAGAGTGATACAAGAGCAGGATACAGCAGTAGTCTAACAGCAGTAGTCTAACATACTAGTGCGCACAAGAAGAGTTTAAGACAAGAACGAAGTACAACTGAGGCTGCCAAGAAGATGTACAAATGGTATAGCAACACCCCTCTCAAAGAGAGTGAAGGTACATACAAGAGATTGGTCTGACAGTGTGTCAGACTGGTCGACCGGAAAAGTCGAGTCGACCAGTCTGTACCAGCCTGTACTGTCGGGTATCGCCTGTCGGGTCTATACCTGCCGGGTATAGACTAGCTACTCTTAGCCTAATGAGATTGAGACGCTGGGATCCTACCCAGCCCGGTGGCACCAAACGTTGGCCATCATCTGGTCACGATATTTCAAGAAATCTCGCGATCGATTCAGAGCGGCCAGGGTTTGGCGATGTGGCGCCACCTTTGGAAGACTTAGCCATCACGCGAGTGGCCTAGTGCTACCCACGCCTCATGAAGTGTCTAAACGATTTCATTGTACTCCGCGGATGTTGAGTGAATTATGAACGTCGTTGTGATATTTTTTGAGCCAATGTGTGATGTGAGATGAAGTAGAGGGGTCGTGGGCAGACTCGCACCACCCTTGAGGTGACGGCAGTGCGAGAATTCTCACGCCATGATGCGAGCCCGCCAGTGGGTGTGGGGTTCGTGATTCGAGTCCTGGGGTGGCACGAGAAGGCCCTCGGGGCCGAGGCCTATTTGGAGGGGCGCGGGTTTGGAGTTGGTGGCGCCACGTCACGCGCCCTTTGCCGTGACGCGAGTGGCCCACTCACACCCTGGCTCCCAATACGGCCAAACATTTTTCTTTTTGCTCACCCTCAGTGTTTGATTCAACTTCATGGTGTTTGTCAAAATTTCCATAATGCGTGTTGTGAGGGTAGAATGGGGAGAGAATGGGCAGGCTTGCACCACCCTTGAGGTGACGGCAGTGCGAGAATTCTCACGCCATGATGCGAGCCCGCCAGTGGGTGTGGGGTTCGTGATTCGAGTCCTGGGGTGGCACGAGAAGGCCCTCGGGGCCGAGGCCTATTTAGAGGAGCCCGGGTTTGGAGTTGGTGGCGCCACGTCACGCGCCCTTCGCCGTGACGCGAGTGGCCCACTCGCACCCTGGCTCCCAATACGGCCATGAATTTTTCTTTTTGCTCACCCTCAGTGTTTGATTCAACTTCATGGTGTTTGTCAAAATTTCCATAATGCGTGTTGTGAGGGTAGAATGGGGAGAGAATGGGGCAGGCTCGCACCACCCTTGAGGTGACGGCAGTGCGAGAATTCTCACGCCATGATGCGAGCCCGCCAGTGGGTGTGGGGTTTGTGATTCGAGTCCTGGGGTGGCACGAGAAGGCCCTCGGGGCCGAGGCCTATTTGGAGGGGCGCGGGTTTGGAGTTGGTGGCGCCACGTCACGCGCCCTTCGCCGTGACGCGAGTGGCCCACTCGCACCCTGGCTCCCAATACGGCCATGAATTTTTATATTTTCTCACCCTCAGTGTTTGATTCAACTTCATGGTGTTTGTCAAAATTTCCATCATGCGTGTTGTGAGGGTAGAATGGGGAGAGAATGGGCAGGCTTGCACCACCCTTGAGGTGACGGCAGTGCGAGAATTCTCACGCCATGATGCGAGCCCGCCAGTGGGTGTGGGGTTCGTGATTCGAGTTCTTGGGGGGAACGAGTGAGCCCTCGGGGCGGAGGCCTTTATGGAGGAGCCCGGGTTTGGAGTTGGTGGCGCCACGTCACGCGCCCTTTGCCGTGACGCGAGTGGCCCTGTCGCGCCCTGGCACCCCATACGGCCAAATTGTTTTCTCGTTGTTCTGGCTCGGACTTTCAAGTGGTGACGGCATGCGAGATTAGAAATCGCCATGATGCCAGCCATCCATGATGCGAGCATGCTCTTGCTGTTCTTGGGCTCGAGTATAGGGGAGGCAGGCTGGCTATGTCTCAATCTTGCACCCGTTAAGGCCACTTCATAGTCAAACTTCCTTGCCCTCATGAGTGTGCTTGGAGGTAGATTTGTTCGTTATATTGTACTTTATAGGAGGTCTGTGTGTATAATGGGGAGCCCTCGGGGCCGACGCCTATTTCGTTGTGCAAGGGTGTGGTGTTGGTGGCGCCGCGTCATGTGCCCTTTGCCGTGACGTGAGTGGCCCAGCCCCTCACTGGCACCTCAATGGGTCTAGATAGTTTCACTCTGCTTTGCCCAAAGAGTAAGAGTCATGGTCGTGGGCTTCTTCTCGTTTTTCTTCATAGGTGTCGCGTGGTGAGAATTGGATAACTTGGGCAGGCTCGCACCACCACTGTGGTTACGGCGTTGCGAGAAATTGCACTGTATGATGCGAGCCAGCGGCATGTACCCATGTTCGTGTTTCGAACGAGTTATGGGGAGGCACGAGTGAGCTTTCGGGGCCGAGGCCTATTTGGAGGTGGCAGGGTTTGGCGTTGGTGGCGCCAAGTCACGCGCCCTTTGCTGTGACGCGAGTGGCCCACTCACACTCTAGCACCCCTTATAGGCCTTCTTTTTTTACTCTGCTTCGCCAACAGGAGTGTGATTGAAAGTCAATGTGTTCGTCTTGTTGTACTTTATGGGAGGTCTGTAGTTAGAATGGGTAGCCGTCGGGGCCAATGCCATTTTTGACGAGCCAGGGTGTGGCGTTGGTGGCGCCGCGATATGAGCCCTTCGCCGTGACGCGAGTGGTCCAGCCCCTCTCTGGCACCTCAAATGGCCTACATTGTTTCACTGTACTTCGCCCAAAGATTGTGAGGCAGGGTCGTGGTTTCGTCTCGATTTCCTTTTCGACTGTTGTGTGGTAATCATCAGGAGTACTTGGGCAGGCTCGCACCACCCTGGTGGTGACGGCACGCGATGAAATGCGCGCAATGATGCGAGCCTGCCACATGTGCTGGTGTTCGTGTTTTGAGTCCTAGGGAGGCACAAGTGAGTCCTCTGGGCCGAGGCCTTTATGGAGGAGCCAGGGTCTGGCGCCACGTCACGCGCCCATCGCCGTGACGCGAGTGGCCCAAACTCACCGTAGCCCCTCAAATAGCCTACTTTGTTTAACTGTGATTTTCCCGAAGAGTGTGAGAGATGGTCGTGGGTTTTCTCTCGTTTTCCATCATGGGTATTGTGTGGTGAGAATGAGGAGTACTTGGACAGGCTCGCATCACGCGGGTGGTGACGGCATCATGGGTGCTGTGTGATGAAATGGGAAGGCATTTGGCGGGCTTGCAGCCCTGTTGTGGTGATGGCATTAGCAAGAAAGCACGTCCCATGATGCGAGCGAGTCTAGTCAATGGTGTTCGTTGTATAGATTTTATGGGAGATTATAAATTAGCCCTCGGGGCCGAAACCTATTTCAATGGATGAGGGTTTAGGCTGGGTTTGAGTGGACAGGCCATCGGCGGGCTCATGCTACCGGCTCTTGCACAGCCACGCCTTGTCATCGAGCTCTCTTACGTGATCCTTGTGTGGTCTGATCAAGGCTCCTTATTCTACGTGCTCATCTCATAACGTTGTCCTCTTGATGGACTGTGGGTTATTTGTTTTAGGGATGTAGAATGCACTCGGATCAATCAATAACGCAGTGTACCCTACGTGTACCTAACATCCTAATTTTTGTTGTTGGTCATTGTTTTTTTTTTTTTTTTGTAGGATCCATTGACGCCGCAGAGTTATTCAGATGATGCAGAGGACGAAACGGATACTCCTCAACCAGCAATTGGTGTGGATGGAGATGATGACGACGACGATAGTCCTATCATTCAGTCCGTGGATGGAGCGAATGAAGATGACATTCGACGCTCTCAAAAGATGAACACTGTCGCTGCACTTGCAGCCCTTCGTTTGCAACCAGCCAACATTTCACGACACATGATCCCTCTTTGCCGACTTGTTGTCATGCCTATGGTAAGGCCTACCTTGCAATGTGACCTTGTCAAACTCGAGCAAGAATTTGTGCATGGCTACCGCGAAGGCGCATGTGTTTTTTATGTTTCCCTTACAAACGAGCAAGGTATTGGGGAGCATGTCACATCCAAGCATCGAAGTGAGTGGGGACCCATTTGGCAGTCTGAGAGCGATAAATTTGATGAGTATCTCGATTCCCAGGACTCACTGCGGTTCATGAAAGGTAAAATGTTCTTTATTTGTGATGGTAATCACCGCCGCATTGCCTGGATGAATCACATCACGAGGCTGTATAGTAATGTTCAGTCATGGCATTACTCGGTGGACAGCATCATATTGGAAACAAAAGGACGAATTGGTGTTCTCATGAACGTGATGAACGATATTAACAAGTGAGTGTCCCTTTTCTTCTCAAGTTGTTTTTATTGTATTTGATGGTGTTCACGTATGCTTTCTAACCACGAGTTTCCATTTGATGTAGGCAAACTGAGTTTTCTCATGTGAAAACTAATTTGGTTCATCAGCTATACCAAGTTCGAAAGTTTGGCACCATGCCCTTAGATCATTTCTCTGAGCTCCTGAGTCGGGAAGAAATGGAGAGGTGTATAAATGCTGCAAAGAGATCGTAGTATTCTTTGCAAGCTGATGTCTTCACAGCTCTTATGTTTCGGGTATAATGCTCACCCCTATCTAGTAATTCACTTGTATATGTGTAAGTTAATGAATTTGTGGATATGCAATGATTGTGTATGATATGTTTCTAATAGAGGATTGTTTACAGCAAGAGATTGCCGCTGCTGGTGATGCGGCGGTGCTTGTGTACCGAGAAGAGACTAAACCGGAAGATGTAACACGGGAAGGCATTGCTGCTGCTATGAAGATCGGAATCAAAGATAAAACCACGAAGTTGATGGTGAAGTTGGGGAAGATGACCGCTGTGGCCAATCCAGCTCATGAACCAGAGCTTCTAGAGGAGGTAATAATTTAACATTATCCTTATTCATTCACAATCTTGCATAGTTATGTGGAGAATTATTCACTATTGTTGTGTTTGCAGATTGAGAGGCACTGGAGTTTGAATGCTTTGCAGCAAGAGCTGACTCTAGAGAAACTTCAGTTAGTTGCAACGACATCAGTCTATCCTCATCACAAAGTGCGATGGTTGAAATGGTGGAATTCTTCTGTGCACATGAGGCAAGCGGTTCGATTTCCTTTGAAGCCTGTTAATGAGGAACGCCTTAATTCCTTCATAGTGAGGGCTGCATAGTGGGCAGGGGTGAGTGATATTTGCCTCAACTTTGCTTCATTCTATTAAAGTTGTATCTTAGTTTTCATTATTTACTAATTTGTTGTATTAATGAATTGACTCTTGTGTGCTAGATCGAGGATGCAGCAGTCGAGTTGTTTGATACCATCGTGAGCAAAGACAACATCTCTTTAAACATGAGTGCCCCAGAAGAGCCCAAGACTATTGCACAATTCATTGAGTCGTGGCGAGTGAAGCTGTGGGACAAGGGATTTGTGATGGTTTTCAAAGGAGCGGACCACTTTAAGAAATCTGACTCTTTCAAAGACTTCAAGGGTAGTGATCTTGTGGTCAAACGCGTGGTCTACCGGTATGTATCTTTAGAATTAAATTGATAATGTTGTATACTTTTCTATTGTATAAGGGTTCATTATATCTCACGAAATGAAGTGATACTTGAACCATACTTTATTTCTACAGGTATTTCAAGCACGAGCTTCTTGCGAAGAAGGCCATTGCAAAGGCTGATCTGCCCGTGTATCTTGAGAGTTGGATGGATCGCAATTCCGAGTTATGCATGTTTTCTCAGCCACAACTGAAGACATGGACAAGCACGCATCTCAAGGGGGTCGAGTGGTACTTGGACTGTGTGCTGGGATATGTGCATGCAGATGAAAAGGATCTCAAATCCTCAGCTGAGACTACCAATAAACCAGCCCTTTTATATGGTGAGTAAGAGAATCTGGACAAAGAAGCGCAGCGTAAACTCATTGCCAAGGTTGAAGCTGAAGACAAGAAGAAGGCGATGAAGATTACTCAGCATGAAGAGAAGGTAGCCGCCCGAGAGCAAGCCAAGATCGATAAACAGGCTGAGAAGATTGCCAAGAAGGAGGAGAAGAAGAAGAATCCAAAGGCAGAGGAGGTTCCTAAGCCATCAGCATCTAGTGTTGTTGATGCAGAATCTCAGCAGCAGAGCCAGGAGCAGCGGGGTACTAAGAGGGATTCCGGGTATTTGGAGCTATCGCAGGACAAGGCATTTTGTGGCCAAATTCGTGATGTGGTGGATTTAGGAGATGACCACGAGATCGATGAGTTGGTCTTGAACACTTCACTTGCAGCTGCTCTTCCACAAAATGAAGATGACCCTCTTCCAATGGTGTTTGAGGAGATTCAAAGGTTTTTGAATGAGGTATGATGCTTGCATACTTCTTACACTCTTCATACTTCAATATTTATTGTTTGGTTTTAGGTGGGTTCTTTAGTTCACTCACTTTTGTAAGTTTTTTTTTATGCAGCACAAAGCGGACCGCCCGAGAGTATTCAAAGGAGAGTCTTGCAGGGATCCATGCGTGGATTTGATTCTTGTGGACATGCCCGAGAACCTACCGGTTCCCACCATTTCCGATCCACCAGGACAAATTCCACCATGGAATGTAGCTGAGGACGATTGGCTTGATCCGATTTTTGATTTTGCAGACAACCACTTGGTTGATGATGGCGCTATCATCATTGTCCATCCATATAGGCAGTCAACTAAGGCTAACATCCTTGGTTACGGTAAAGCAACGGGCTTTACGTTATTCAAAGATTGGACTTGCATGAATAGGCTCCATTTGGCATCACCAGTCAACCATCTCAAAACGGTAATCCTCATTCACTAACTACTTTGTAAATATTCATATAGGTTTTCTGTTACTATTAACTAACTTTTTTGGTTCTATATGTTGCAGACTCAGCGTTTTGGTGTATATCTATTGGTTCGTGAGTTACTTCAGAGTGCTCCTGCACGGTTTGCATTCCGATCTATTCCATCTCTCGAAGCTCTTGGATTAGATGTGGGTACTGATGACATGTTGCAGAATTTCACCACCAAGGCCTCTCAAAAAATGAATGGACAAAAGCATTGGCGAGGCCCTCGTGAGAAGGATAGCCAGTTCATTCAGATGTTAATTGAGGCTTCATCTCGCCCCAGTGAACTTGTCTTGGATTGCACCGCTATGACAGGTGTATATTTCAAATATCCCCTCTCTATATTACTTGGATTTTATTTCTTCTTACATTATATTCTTTCTATTTGTTTTAATTTCTCCTTTGCTTTCTCGTGCTAATTGTTCTATCTTTTTTGGTTCTATGCATTTGTGTAGGTGCGTCATTGTTGGCATGCCGCCGCTTACAACGACACATTGTGGCACTCGAAGAGGACCAAGAGCTATTCGATGGGCTGCTCTTGTCTATGCAACGTGTCCGTAAACCCGAACCCGCGGCAGTCGTGGCATCATCATCTGCATCAGATGATCCAGACGCAGTTCCATCAGCGGTCGTTCGAGTGTTGAAGAAATCTCGATTCAGTAAGTAAGTTTGAATTTAATCATTGCAATTGATAATTTTTTTGATGAATTTTTATCACTTTGGTCTCATGTATATATTGTACCTTGTGCAGAAAAATGAAGACCACAAATTCTACCGTGCAGAGGCCCTTTTTTGCAAGACCGGAGTTTGTAGAGAGCCCAACTAAACCTTTTCACTTGCCTTGCTACATTGAGCCTGTAGCACAAGCTCTTGCAGTTAAGGGTATTAGGGATCACATTCCAAAGCCAAAGGTGTTGAATTCTGACGCACTTGTATACTTTGATGTTGAGGCTGAGGAGTCTGATTGTGATGGTATTAGTTCACCGAACGCCTCTACATCTAGCTCTTGCTCAAGGTCCACCGACACCGGTGATTCTAGTGATGATTTAGAGGAACATTGATGTTCACTCCACATATTTGTACTACTTTCTATATGGTATTTGTAGTGAGACTAAAAGGGCCACTACTTTGAGTTTTTTATATGTGTGTTGTACTATGGATTGCCAAACTTTTGTATTCTCCAACCTCATTGAACTCTTCACACTTTTCTGCATGTTATAATTTGTTTATTTTCAATCTATAAAGCCTTGACACCAAGACCCTACAATTTCCCTAATCCATTTGCCTAGATGTAGTCTGTGACATAAATACATTTTACGTTACAGTTCAAAAACACCCTAATTCCATCTGAATTGTACTTCACATCGCTAACCCATTAATTCTCCAAGGTCATTCAATTGTTACCTCTTTTGTTCATATTTAACTTTTCTATGTTCAATCTCAGAGCCCTTGACACTAATCCCCTGAAATTTTCCTAAATCATTTGCATAAATGTATTATGTTAAATAATTACATTTTACATTAGAGTTCTAATCAAGCCCAAATCCCCTTAATACTGAATCCACGGTTATAGGTCCCTTACAGAAAAAAACGAAAAAATTTTGAAAATTTTCTAGGCTCTCAGGCTCTCAGGCCCTCAGGCTCTCTTCTCTAGGCTCACATCCTAGCATTCCCGGCTTGGTGACTAGGCGAGATGGTCGGGTCGAGCTCGATCCGATGAGTCGCTTTGTGTTCCGGTATGCCTCGCAGATCTTCGTAAGAGAAGGCGAAAATGTCGATGTATTCCTTAAACAGGGATTCTGCGCTAGCTGTGAGACTAGGGCTCAAATTCGCGTTCAGCTTCAATAGCTTGGGGTCGGTAGAGGTACCGACGTTGACATGGTCGAGTCGATCCTCCTCATTGTGATTCCAATGGGCAATGTCCATGAATCGCAGCTTGTCGTGTATTGGTGTCTCGTCTACCAACATTGTTCCTGGTCTATGTTGAATACCTTGGTGCCCAGGGGTACTGGCCGTCGGAGTCGGTTCCGTTCCAGATTGGTCGACTGTCGACTCGGTAGCTATGAGGTTCCAGTCGATTGTGCCCATGGTGTGGAGGGTCGGGTCGAAGGCCATCAAAATTTCCTCCTCTTCGTCGGTGATTCCTTCCGCGAAGTTGTAACAGACTAGCGCATGTGGTGTAACCGTCTCGTATCCTAACTGGCGACTTATCTTGACTGTCTTGACTGTGCCATTGCCCATGATCTGCACTTCATTGTTGCCCCAGTCGTGTATGACTTTGGCATGTCGAAGCCAGGGTCGACCGAGTAATAACCGGTAGTCTGACTGGACTGTGGAACAGTCGATGACTATAAGTGTGACTATGTAGGGGATGCCATGGATGTGAATTTTGACATCCCTGATCAATCCTTTGGGTCGTGCTATGGTGCCATTAGCCATCTTGAGGTTGAATGGTGCGGGTGACGGCTTCGCTAGTCCCAACCGTCGGCGTTCATCTTCGGTGATCACATTGACGCCGGAACCGCCATCGATTAGAACGTCGTCGACCATCTTTTTACCGACTGATACTGTGATGACTGGCATGTGTTTGTCGATGACTGCTGCAGCGGCGATCATCACCTCTTTTGTAGTCGAGTAGGGTAACACCGGAGTCGACTCTGGCTCTGAATGCGTCAGTCGATCCCTAACCAGTTTGGTGAGGGTCGGTGATAACTGTAGTAAGTCACGGATGGAAACCTGTAATTTGCAGTCTTGGAGTTGCTCGAGGATCTGCTGCTGGACGGCGCCGAATGCGATGCTGCCTTGGTCGACTGTGGCCGGAGTCGGTTGGTCTCGGTTATCTTGAAGGGTGATCGTTTGTTGCGGTAATGCCTCCGCGTCCCAGTCGAGTGAGGGTGAGTCCTCAGTCGACTTTGGGTCTTTAGTGGATGTGGTGTTTTCCAACTCGGCTTGGAGTTGACGAACTTCCTGCATCATTTGATCACGTAGTAGTTCTTGGGCAGTCCAGTCGGTCTGCTCTGCGGTTTGGTCAGGAGTCGGCTGGTCGGTAGTCGACTGGCTTCTGGTAATTGCTGCGACTGTTAGGACACCAACCGTAGTGTTCGGTAGTTCTTCAATGACTACTGACGACGTGTGGGGCTTGGTCTCGATCTGCTGATTAAGGAATTGGACGACCTTCGGATCCTTCAGTATGAGACACAAGTGTGTCGGGTGGTCCAATGTTTTGCACAGAGAGCAAGGGAATATCCGTCGTGGTGTGCTATTATTGAGGTAATTGATGCAACGTAGTATTGCTAGAAGCCAAAGACGTACGGGTGCTAAATAATGGTGTGTGGGAGGAGAGGTTAGGCATGGGCTGATCTCTAGAGTGTCCTTGTGATGAGTTATCCCATATGGTTTGTCCATGGTGACCTCCTAGTGTACACTACTTAAGGTGGAAGGCCTTTGAGTAAAGATTATCTCTTTCTACGCATTCCTTGTGTTTGTGTGTGTGCCTTGTGCAATCTTCTCTACCTTCAATAGGTTATGGGCCCACTCATGTGTGTTTCATGAGTATTAGATTGCATTTGTGCAAGTATTTTGAGGTCGGTGCGCAACGGGCGGTTTTGGAGCATTGTTGGAGGTTTTGGAGCTTGTTGAAGCGTTGGTGTTTCTTGGAGGTGTGGATGGGCTGAAGTTACATGTTGGAGCACTCTCTTTGGTCAATTTCTTCCCTTGATCTCCTTCTTTTCTTTCTTCTATCTCTTCGTTGCGAGTGGAACTTCGTTTGGTTCAATTGTGAGCATTTGAGTAAATGCAAGTGATTTGTGAGGTGTGAAGGCTCTCGTGGAGGGTCTACCATCTGATCCTAGTGATTAGGCACTTGCTTTGAGGTGTTGCATGTGTTTCATGCTCTTGGGGTGCTCAAATTTTCATTTGGAGCTAGTTTGTGCACAAAGGTGCGGTTTTGAGCAATTTCAATGCGATTGGGGTTTTGAGGGACTTGTGTGAGTTCATGTGCATTGAGTGAGTGCTCTTGAAGGACACAAAGGTGTCATTGACGTGCATTGAGTGTTTGGGGACACTAAGGCGTCGTATTGAAGCATTTGGAGTTGTTTTGAGCTCCATTGAGTGATTGAGGGGTTTTGGTGAGCCTCTTTGCATTTTTGGGTGAGGGTTCTCACATTTGAGTGTTGGGAGGCGTGTGTGGAGCACAAAAGTGCTGATCTAGTGTTTGGGGTTGTTTTAAACCCATTGGGTGCACAAAGGTGCAATATCAAAGCAAAAAAAAAAATCACAAAAAAAAACAAAGTTGTGTGTTTGAGTTTGAGGTTTCATTTGTGTGGGGAGGCATACGTAAGTGAGGATCATGGCATCTTTTGAGGGTGAGGGTCCCAAGGTCGTGGACAAGTTCGATGGGGTGAATTTCCACTTGTGGAAGTTCAAAATGGAGATGGTGATGGCCGAGAAGGAGTTGTGGGAGATTGTCGAGGGTAGTGAGGAACCTCCTTTCTCTTCTACGGATCCTAGGATCATGCAAGCGTACACGAGGAGGGAGAAGAAGGCATTTGCCATTTTGGCACTCAACCTCGCGGATTCGCAACTTGCGCACATTCGTTCGTGCAAGACACCCGCGGAAGCATGGTCCAAACTTTGCAACATTCACGAAGCGAAAACATTGGCCAACATTTTGTTTTTGAGGCGCAAGTTCTTCACCATCAAGATGGGTGAAGAAGATGACATGTTGGCGCACATCAACAAGGTCAAAGCTCTCGCGGATCAACTCAACGGTTGCGAAGTGTCGGTTACGGATGGTGACATCGTGATGACACTTTTGGAGAGCCTTCCATCATCATACGAGTATCTCATCGTGGCGATGGAGTCAAGACCCATTACGGAGCTCACATTGGACTATGTGACCTCACGGTTGTTGCACGAGCTTTCGCGGCGAAAGGAGAACGAGTCTCGAGAAGATGGAGCGGCACTCGTGGCGAAGCAATCCAAGAATGGAGGCGGTGGGAGCTCAAGCGACAAGGTGTGCTTCTATTGTGGTAAGAAGGGCCACATTGCCAAATTTTGCTTCAAACGCAAGAGGGATGAGAAAGGGGAGAGTGCAAACAACACTAAAACTCGTGACGATGATGAGTACGCATTTACGGCTAGATATGAGGCAAGCATGAGCGATGGCATCGAGGGTGATGCAAGCATGAGTGATGGTATCGAGGGTGATGCAAGCATGAGTGATTGGATTGAGGTTGGTGATGAGTATGCAAACATGGCAAGCAATGTATCGTGCAATGGTAGTACGAGTGATTGGATTGTTGATTCGGGGGCTACAAGCCACATGTCACCACATAAAACTTGTTTTCATTCGTATGCTCTCATTAATCCAAGGAGAGTGATTTTGGGAGATGATACGGTGCTTGAGGCCGTTGGCAAGGGCCAAATTGTTGTAGACACCGAGGTGAGGGGTCGTGTGAAGACAATCACTATCCAAGATGTCCTCCACGTTCCCAAATTAACGGCAAATTTACTATCGGTGAGGCAATTAGTGGCAAAGCACTTGAGGGTTGAGTTTAGTGATAAGGGGTGTTATGTGTTGTCACCGAGTCGAGATGAGGTGGCCATCATTGAAGAACACGAGGGCTTGTACCACATCAAGTTCTCCAAGGTGCATTCGAAGGAATCGGCGGCGTTGGCGCATTCAAACTTGAAGGACGACAAGTTGGCGTTGTGGCATCGTCGACTTGGCCATTTGAACATCAAGAGTGTGAAGACACTACGCGGCATGGTAAGCGGTATGGACCTTCATCAATTGAAAGTGGATGCTTCTACATTCACGTGTGAAGGTTGCATTGAAGGCAAGCAACAACGGTTGCCATTTGTGGGTGAAGGGGCGACACGGGCCACAAAAGTTTTGGAGATCGTGCATTCGGATGTGTGTGGCCCCATGAAGACCACATCGATGGGAGGTTGCAAGTACTTTGTGACCTTCATCGATGATTTTTCAAGGAAGATATGGCTCTACCCTATCAAAGCCAAGAGTGAGTGCTTTGAGAAGTTCAAGGAGTTCAAGACATTGGTGGAGAACCAATCCGAGTTGAAGATCAAGGTGTTTCGGTCGGACAATGGCGGCGAGTACATGTCCAAGAAATTTGACGAGCTTTTGAAGAATGAAGGCATCGCACGCCAAACTTCGGCCCCGTACACGCCTCAACAAAATGGAGTTGCGGAGCGCGCAAATCGCACCATTGTAGAGATGGCGAGGAGCATGTTGCACGCTCAAAACTTGAAGTTGGACCTTTGGGCGGAAGCGGTGGTGAATGCGGTATACACACGCAATCGGTGTCCAACAAGCGCGGTTGAAGGCATGACGCCGGAGCAAGCGTGGAGTGGGAGGCAACCATGTGTTGCACACATGCGCATCTTCGGATGCATTGCATATGCGAAGGTTCCTGACGAACGGAGGACGAAACTCGAGGCTAAGGCCTTGAAATGTGTGTTTCTTGGGTATTGTGAAGGTACCAAGGCGTATAGACTCATGTCGGTGGACACGAGGAAGATCATTCGGTCACGTGATGTGACATTTTGTGAGGAGTCTACGATGGAGGCTCCTTTGGAGGTTGGTCCAAGTGGGAGTAGTGGAGACGTTTTGGTGGACACACCCTCCAAGTCTCCTAGTGTTGTTGATGTAGGTGATGATGACGGTGATGACGAAGCTGGCGACACGGAGGTTGTTGAAGCGCCATCGAGCTCAAAGGCCAAGAATGGCGCAAAGGGCACGCAAGAGGAGCAAGTTTCTTCAAGCGAGCGGCGGTACCCCGAGAGATCGCGCAAGCCACCTGGAGAATGGTGGAAGAACCACATCTTCCCTCAAGTGGAGGACGAGCATGCGAATGTGGCATTATCGGATGGTCCATTGACCATTCGAGAAGCCATGCAAGGTGAGGATGCGGTCAAGTGGGAGCGCGCCATGCAAGAGGAGTACGACTCTCTAATTGCTAATGGTACGTGGCAATTAACTCCCATTCCAAAGGATCGCAACCCCATTGGTTGCAAATGGGTGTTTCGGACAAAGAGAGATGTTTCGGGTATTGTTGTGCGTCACAAGGCAAGATTAGTAGCCAAGGGGTTCGCGCAAGTGCATGGGGTGGACTTTCACGAGACATTTGCTCCCGTGGCCAAGTTCACCACCATTCGATGCATTCTTGCCATTGGAGCGGCCTTGGACTTGGAGATGCATCAAATGGATGTGAAGACCGCATTTTTGAATGGCGATTTGGAGGAGGATATCTACATGGTGCAACCTGAGGGGTTTGTGCAACAAGGTAAAGAGCACCTTGTTTGTAAGTTGCAAAAATCATTGTATGGGTTGAAACAATCTCCAAGAGCGTGGTACCAAAAGATTGACACGTTCTTGCTTGCACACGGGTTTACTAGGAGCATTGCGGATCATAGTCTCTACTTCATGCAAGAGGGGCAAAATGTGGTGATTGTGATCATATATGTTGATGATTTGATCATTCTTGCAAGCCTCATGAGTTTAATGAATGCATTAAAAGGCATGCTTGAGAGAGAGTACGAGATGAGTGATCTTGGAGAATTGCACTTTTGTCTTGGTGTTGAGTTTGTGCGTGATAGGGCTACACGCACTATCACCATGAGTCAAGGCAAGTATGTGATGGACGTGCTCAAGAGATTCGGGATGGAGGATTGTAAGCCCGTGGCAACACCATTGGATGCAAACTCCAAGCTCGTCAAGCTTTCGGAGGAGGAGTATGCGATGGAGGCTAAATCGATGGCGGAGGTGCCATACAAGCAAGCGGTGGGGTCGTTGATGTATGCGATGATTGCGACACGGCCCGACCTTGCGTATCCAATTAGCGTGGTGAGTCAACACATGGCGAGACCGGGCTCGATGCATTGGATGACGGTCAAGAGGATCATGCGTTATTTGAGGGGCACAAGCGATGTGAAGTTGTGTCTTGGAGGCAAAGACATTGTGTTGAGCGGCTATTGTGACGCGGACTACGCGGGAGACACGAGCGATCGAAGATCGACAACGGGCTACATGTTCAAGGTCGGATCGGGAGCGGTGTCGTGGAATAGCAAGCGGCAACAAACCACGGCGACATCAACGGTGGAGGCCGAGTACATGGCTACGAGCCATGCCACGAAGGAGGCCATTTGGTTGAGGCAACTAATGGTGGATGTGGGTTGCACACAAGGTGAGGCTACAACGATTATGTGTGACAACCAAGGGTGCATTTCACTTGCAAAGAACCCTACACATCATTCACGCACGAAGCACATTGATGTGCAATACCACTTCATTCGGGAGAAGTTGGAATTGGGAGTTATACATTTGGAGTATTGCCCAACGGAGCACATGGTGGCGGATGTGCTCACAAAGGGTCTTTGTAGAGACCGACACCAACGATTAGTAATAGCATTTGGACTTAGAGGCTTTGGCTCTACGCAAAGTGGGAGTATTGAGGTAATTGATGCAACGTAGTATTGCTAGAAGCCAAAGACGTACGGGTGCTAAATAATGGTGTGTGGGAGGAGAGGTTAGGCATGGGCTGATCTCTAGAGTGTCCTTGTGATGAGTTATCCCATATGGTTTGTCCATGGTGACCTCCTAGTGTACACTACTTAAGGTGGAAGGCCTTTGAGTAAAGATTATCTCTTTCTACGCATTCCTTGTGTTTGTGTGTGTGCCTTGTGCAATCTTCTCTACCTTCAATAGCTATCTCGCGGTGGTCGACTCCTTGATTCGGCGGTAGTCGACACCGGTGTTGCTGCTGCTACTGGCGCTGTCCTATTAGCCGCCGCGCGCCTTTTTCCGGTCTCGCTCTCCGGGTTGAGCCAGCAATCGCGTTCGAAATGGCCTGGCTTCTTGCATCGGTTGCAAAATGCTCGTTTTGTAGTCTCGGGCCGCTCGGTAGTAGTCGAGTCGGGTTCCTTCGGTAGTCCGCTTTCTGCAAGCTTAGCCGATTTCTTGGCCTGGGCTAGTGTCGATCTTGGTAGTCCGACTGTGGCTACCTGCAGATACTTCAGCAAACCAGCTCGGAAATTGCTTAGTAGGAAATTATCAGCCGGAAGGACCTCAAACTGGCTGGCTAGTTTCATCATCCGTTCATAGTAATCGTCAACCGACTCTTTGGCATCCTGTTTCATACTGCGGAAACGTAGGTATGCCTGGTCATCATTGTCGATATCCTGGTAGCGATGTTTGAAGGCATCGAGAATTTCATGTAAGTTTTGGTGTGGGTATGACGTCCGTTGAGTCGAGAACCAATTATAGTTAGCAGCATCAACTAGGGAATTTCCGAACAACGCTATGGTAATAGTCGAGTCGGTTTCGCCATTCAACGTAAGGGCATTGAGAAATCGATGGACATGAGAAATGGCACACTTGCCTTCCTTGTAGGTAGGCATCGCTACCGGTTTCCGAGCAGTCGTCCGACTCGGGAGTGTAGCTGCTGGGTAGGGAGGCTGCTGCTGCGTCTGAGCTGGTGGTGCCGAATAGCCTATCGACCGAGGGTTGTATAGTGCACATTGGTTGAAAAGATGACCATAGTCGCCACAAGATGTACACATAGGTACGGTGGGCTGGTACTGGGTCACAGTCGGTAGGACTGGTGGCTGGGAGGCTACCGGTCGGTTGTATGGGTTTTGTGGCATGGGCCTATTATGCGTCTGTGAAAACGATGGCTGATTGATAGGTTGCATCATAGGAATGCCTATTGCTGGTTGAGTTTCGTAGCCAGGTGGTAGACTAGTCCGGGGGGTCGACACTCTGGGGGTTGTAGTGTGAGTTACCCTTGGCTGATCTATGTATAGAATATTCGGCTCATGAATGTGAGTGCGAATATTCGGGAGACTGGGTCGAGTAACAACTTGGTCGACTGGTTGGTTGGAGTGATAGATCTGTCTGATCCTATCGACTAAGTCATTATCAAAGTCGTCTATTCCGGTCGAGTATGGGTTGTCGGTACCTGGTGATCCGGGTCGACTATTCATTTGACTAGGAGAACTGGGTTCCTGGCGAAATGTAGGCGACTGGTCCGGTCGACCTGGTTGCGATTCCGAGTGTTGTTGCTCAGGTGTCGGGTTCTGGCTAGATAAAAGATCGGCCAGTTGGGAGTCCAATTCATCCCTATTACGACGTAGTTGGTCTATTTCTAACTGTCGTTGATATGAAATGATGGGAGGTTCGGTAGCGTACCTTACTAGTCGTTGATGCGCACTGGAAGGTCGTTCCGGTAAGTCGAGCGGGTCGTCCAGGAGCCTTCGTGGAGAAGTCGGGTTCGACCTTGTCTGAAACGCCACTGTCGGGCGGGTCTGATGATTCGTGGTGTACAAGGTCGGTAGAATCGCCAGGGGTCGGGTTGGCATATTTGGGATGCCGCGTCCCATTGGTACCGAAGTTTCGTGAAAAATGGTGCCTTCCGGGGTATTCATCCTTCCCTGCGTGAACTCCATGTAGTGTTGTAAAGATGGGTCGGTAGAAGTCGATGCTGCGACTTGCCTCCGAATCTCGTATGTTGGTCGGGGATCTATTCCCGTGGTAGTCTCATGGACTACTGTCGGTGGAACGATCTCCGACTGTAAATTTCGCCATTCTCTATGAAAGCGTGGGTTAGAGAGCTGGTCGGCAGTTACTTTGACTGCTAAGGGAGAATCGGTAGCTCGTGTACGCTCGTTCCATACTAGCGACGCGGCAGTTATCGGATCTAGATCTGGATCTGGGATTTAGATCCGACTTCTGCTAGGTAGGTCGGGCTCTGAGATCCGTTTGGCTAGTCTTTTGTGCTGGCCTAGTCGGTTGCTCTGTGGCACCGTAAGCCTTGTTCACAGACTGCTCCTACAGATTCTTGGTCAGTAGCTTTTATCGACTGTTGACTACCCCGGTCGACTGTTACACAGACTGATCTCCGAGGCACTTTTCGGCTACTCGGGCTCTGGATTTTTCCGAAGGTATGCGATTTTCGTGTAGGAAGCAGATGGCTGCTGTTTCCTAGGGACGTATAGCGCCTTGGCGATAGGTGATAGGATCGACTAGGATCTAGATCTGGATCGACCAGGATTTGAATCTGGATCTAGATCTAGATCTGGATCTGACTAGCCCAACAGAAAGACTAGCGTCTGAGCTGAACTTTGCATGGTCGCCAAATGTTAAGGGGGTTTTCTAGGATCCGACCTTAAACGAATGAAGCTCCTCTAACCAAGACTATTCCGCTCTAGACTAGTTTCTAGAGATTGAGAGGAGTAGTAAGAGGTTCCTACTATGAAGAATGAACTGTCGGCTAAGGAAAAGCACCAGTATGCTAGTAAGTCGACTCCTGCATACCCACAGACTACTGCAACTAACCAAAATACAACCACAAGGAATGATTCAAGAGCAGGAAACAGCAGTAGTCCGACAGCAGTAGTCTAACATACTAGTACGCACAAGAAGATGAGGCTGCCAGAAAGATGTACAAATGGTATAGCAACAACTCTCTCGAAGAGAGTGAAGGTACATATAGGAGACTAGTCTGACAATGTGTCAGACTGGTCGACCGGAAAAGTCGGGTCGACCAGTCTGTACCAGCCTGTACTGCCACGTGTCTCCTGCTGGGTCTATACCTGCCGGGTATAGACTAGCCTACTCTTTGAGGATGGAATTCTCCTTGTCTAGTGCGTCGCCCCTCTCCTTGTTGTTGGCCAATTCGAGCTCCAAATTGGCGACTTGGATGCGGCTCGACGTGAGCTTCAGATGCAACTTGGTGAAGCCGAGCAAAACATGGCGAACTTGCGCATCCAAGTCGCCAATTTGGAGCTCGAATTGGCCAACAACAAGGAGAGGGGCGACGCACTAGACAAGGAGAATTCCATCCTCAAAGAGCGAGTCGACGCACTTGACAAGGAGAATTCCATTGTCAGAGCGCGAGTCCAAACCTTCTAGATCCTAAACGATCAGTAGTTGGCGAGGTGCAAGGACTTGGCAAATGAACGTGAGTTCGCACAGGAAGGGCAGTCGTCGCAACCTCAGTTTGCCATGGTGTCCGCGGAAGTTGCACGTCTGCAAGCAGAGCGTGTGAAGACAGAGAATGCGAATGCGAATTTTGAGGCCAACAAAGTCCGCACAATACAAGAGGCAGTGCGCGTCACAGTCACCGATGTATACAAACACCTCAGAGACATGCCCAAGGCCACGGCACATCCAACCGAAGAGTTCATTGACCGATGCTGTGACGATGCCATTGAGAGCTTGGGCCTGCAAGAATCAGACTTTGACTAGGACGATGAAGACGTGCCTTTGCATCAGATCTTGCAACCCGAGAGTGAGGCAAAAGCAGGAATCCGGGAAGAGACACCCCCAAACACACTACCAGCGCCAACCACAACTTCCATGGTAACACCAGTCCCAGTGACGACACCAATCACACCCGGAGCTCCAAGCGACCCCCAATCTGCTTCTGCTACCCAAAGTGCTGCCCAGGACGCTGCCCAAGGTGTCACCCAAGGTGCTGCCCAAGACGCTGCCCAATCGGAGGAGATGCCTCAATCCTCACCACCCCAGCCTCCACAGAACACGGTACAGCATCCTTCCAAAACTTTTCAAGAGCATAAGACTGCTTTGGCACAAATAGAGTCCAATAACAATGTGGAGGTGCAGTCTGACGATATTGAGGGTGATGAGGACTTTGCTATCGCCATAGAAGAAACCTTGAAGTATTTTAATGAGAACCCGGATTTGGGTGCCCGTTACTCCAATCCCGATGCAATTGTTAAGGGGTGTCTATGTTGTAATAAAAACCTGGCCAAGAGCGTGTTTGATGTATATCAACATTGTGCAACTGAAAAGACAAAACACGTCCTGATGCATAGGGGTGTTGCTGCAGCCATAAAAGCCCTTTATGGCGACCAAGATCCACCACGTAGCCAAGCTGCACAGAGACCCCGCGAAGAAACCCGACCAAATCGGTCATCATCTGCCAGTCGCGCCAGAAACAGGGGTTAGATCAGTTAGTGACCCAGGGAGCGAGCATGGACCCTGTATACAATTTTGTTAATACCACAATGTTTTTTTTCTTAGTGACCAAGGGAACGAGCATGGACCCTTTATACAATTTTGTTAATACCACAATGTTTTTTTCTTCTCCATACAAACTCTGTTGTATAAAATCTGCTTCTTGTTCATGTATTACATGCTTGCAAATTGTATGCTTGTTAAGAGATGGATTCACCATGGACATTGGACACCGTGGGCAGTTAGTGATTCAGGGATTCACCATGGACCATGGACACCGTGGGCAGTCAGGGAGCCACCACATTCCAAGGTTGGATGGGTATGATGCATGGATGTGTTGTCCTCTTTGATGTTCCTTGTTTTCCATGCAAACTCTGTTGTATACACCTTGCTGAGACTTGTACATGTATTGCATGCTTGGAATTTGCATGCTTGCAAATTGTATGCTTGTTAAGAGATGGATTCACCATGGACCTTGGACACCGTGGGCAGTTAGTGATTCAGGGATTCACCATGGACCATGGACACCGTGGGCAGTCAGGGAGCCACCACATTCCAAGGTTGGATGGGTATGATGCATGGATGTGTTGTCCTCTTTGATGTTCCTTGTTTTCCATGCGAACTCTGTTGTATACACCTTGCTCAGACTTGTACATGTATTGCATGCTTGGAATTTGCATGCAAGTCCCCTGACTACCAAGGTCTCCACTATATCTGTGCCCAACACAAAGTCATTCCTAGGGCAACCAAAGCCCGAAAGATAAACCCTTATCGGCAACCAAGGTCTCGAATTTTTTTTTTTTAAATTGTAAAAACCAAAGGGGAGCTAAGAAATATGACAAAAATTAGACCCTAAACCCCTAAAGTTATTTTTGGAAATGTACCACATCTAAAATACTATTTTTAGGGGGGGTAAAACCTAAATTTAGACGCCTTTTTAGCCCCAAAAACCTAGATCTAGTAAATAAATTCTTCGAAATTTACTGGATAAATGTGAATTTTCTGCTCTCCGCTCTCCTATTTCTGCTCTCCGCTCGCACACGAGCATTCCCCGCTGCCTCTCTAGCTTGCTCATCTGCTCAGTAGCAGCAGCAGTGGCCTTCTTTGATTCTTCTAGTTCCCTCTTAATTTCTTCCTTCTGTTTTGCCCTCGCCGCCCTTCTTGCCAGCATTTCCATGTGTTGAGTGAACCAGTCTTTGTCCACCTTGACCCTCCCCCCAGTCTTTTTGTCTATGACCTCTTTCTTGTCCTGACCAGGCTCCATGTCGTCGTCGTCACTATCGCGTTTATGATCGTTTTCGTCATCACTGTCCAAGATAATGACGTCTTTCGGATTGGGAGGACGATTTGTATCCACCGGGGTAATGGTCATATCGTCGTCGTCGTCTCCTGGCGGTTTGTCTTGCACTGCCCCCTGCTCTTCTCCAGGCTCCGGCACAACCGTCTCCGCGGCCTGCTCCACGCCCTCGTCCCTGGTCTGCAGGCCGACAGCAGCTGGATTCGTGGACTCCTCCGCCTGCTAATCGACAGTTTGGAGCAGGGCCTCCTCGACAGCCTGCTCCACAACGGTTTCCACGAGATGCTGGATGTCCTGGTCGAGCTCTGGATCCTCCGGAGAATCACGGATTGTCTCCAGCTGCGGATTCCCCGTGTCTTGATCGTCTGAAGGTTGTGATTGCTAGACAACTCGATTATTATACTCTGAGTCCGTCTCATAGTTGTCCTCAGGTTGTTGAGAGGGCTGATCCCGTCGAGCCTCGGCAGGATTCTCCTGATTCAGCTCATCTTCGCGACCCTCTAACCCGGTATCGTCGCCCTCCTCCTCCATCGCCTGCTCAGGGTTGCCCTCGACATGATCTCGGTTGAGCCACAGACGGATCTGGAGTGTGTTCGTGCCGAATTGGTCGATCCCCTCAACGCTCGGATCAGTTGACACATGCGCACCCACGGATTCTGTCTGCCAGTCAACAGCGGGAGCAGGGTCTACTAGAGACACTAATGTCATCGGTGGGGACGGAGGAGAGTCGGAGTGAACGATCACGGGGCTGCGACAGGCGGGAATCTCGTACCCAAGGGCGTACGGAGAATTCGAGAACATGAAATCGTTCCGATCCAACTTGCTGGCAAGTCTACCGATTTTTGTGTCTGCCTTCACGTGTGCCCGATCAACGAAGCCGTAGTAGTACGCTCCGAACATCTGCGCAGAAATCATTACAGGTTAGTCTTCAACAAAATCAATCATTCTACAACAACCGATCGACTGGTATCGTCGACCCGAGGATAAGGGTGAGCACTGACGTCGTAAATTATGGCAGTTAAACTATAATCGTCAACCCGACGATAAGAAATGGCGTATACCTTCGATGCCAACATGAACTTCGCCCCCGCATAAATCCCCAGAACGTTCTCCTTTGGAACAGCGCAGGCGTGCAAGAGCTGGAAGTAGAACTCCATGCGGAGTTCAGTAGTGTCAACTCTCCATTTGGCCTCCGTGTTCTTCGAGGCATCCTTGTAATATTCACAGAGTAGCGGAGTAGTGTATTTCTTCGTCACTATCTTCCGCGCAGCCTTGGCGAATTCGTTGTCTTTCTTGAATAGAAAGAGAAGTATGACGTCTGGGGCAATATTTCTGCTGGTCACGTTGTTGAGCATCTCCCCTCTGCTCGGAACGTACGTGGATACCTGAGCCTCATATTCATCGAGCTCGTCTTCTGCAAAGGTCGATGCGGCTTTGAAGTCTTCTTTCCCGGACAGAATAATCAGCCAAATGTTCGGCTCAGTTACGTCGGGCTCAAGGGTATCCGCGAGGAATTCCAGGAAGGGATCGATTGCGCCTGCATTCTCGGTCGGCTTTGTCCTAGGAATTGCGCGGGCGTCGAGCACCGCCAGATTCACTGTACGAGAAGTGTAGGAGTAACTGGAGCTGGTCACCAGAGCTTTGACACTCATGTCAACTCCTCTGATTTGGACTCCTCCTGCTGGATCCGGAAGACGGTACTTCAGCGTCATGAACCTCGTGTACATGTCGAGCACCTCCGGGAACGCCGCCGTGTAGTCCTTCGGACGCTTATGCCATCCTTTGAGGCGGAGCCGCTTCACGAAGTAATCCTTATTCGGATGCGAGAGCAGGAAATCCCAAGTTGCAAACGACCACAGGTGCCTCTTCTTCCACGGCCTCCACTTCTCATGATTGACGTCGCCGCCATTGTCGAGGAATTTCAGGGTTGGCTTTATGGACATAATATCCTGCAGCACAATTTTCTTGCGCTTTCGGCGCTCGGCCCAATCCGCGGCTGACATGTTGCTGGCCACGAGAATCTTTGTCTTCGGGACTGAGACTTTTGGATATGGCGCACGTCGCCCTGGAGTATCTCCTAGGAGATGCTGGGCCACCACTCCGAAGTCCTTATCAGTGAACCACGCGAAGGATTTGAAGAACTGCTTCTTCAGAGAGGATGACTTCGGCTTCCATTTCTTGCCATCCTTTGCATCCCTGTAGGGCGCTAACGTTACCGGATCTATCAAGTCCCCGTTGGCGTGCATGATAAGGAATTTATGCCAATGCGCCCACAGATGGTCCGGAAGGGTGATGATTTAAATTTCATTTTTGAGGTCCGACACGCCTTTCACCGTGGCCCCGTCCTTATCCGGATTTATACTCTGAAATCTCTGTACCACAGCATCTGTAAAGGCCTGCACAACAAAGAAATGAAACATTAGAATTCAAGTGAACGGCTGTATCAGGAGCTGTCGCGATGTATCGTCGACCCGACGATAATGAGAGGGAACAGGAGGATACCTTGTAGCGGATGACGTTGTAGGTGGTGTTATTCTTTCTGGTCGTCGCTTCCTCCTTGTCGCTTGTTGGACTTTCTGGTCCAGATGTTTCTACAACTTATCATCTGGTTACCCCATGTGGGCTGGGCGTGGTCTAGATGGTTTGTGCAGTTGTAGTACTTCGAGATATTCCTTAGTTGACTCGCATCCCGGGAGTACACAATGTACGCGTCCCACATGCGCAGTTCATCTCGACGTTTCTCACCGCATCCTCCATTTTGTAACTCTCTCGATGCGTAAATGCTATGCTGCCCGTTGATGATCATGAACTTTCCCTTCATGATCTCTTCCCAGGTCCCAGGCCGCTTCTTCAGCAGTTTATGATTGTCGTCGACCGGCGTTAAGCAGACGATTTGCCTCTGCTTTACGTCGATCATCAGAACTAGCTCCTTTTTCACGTCATCGAGAATGTCCCTCTGCAGAGTTCGAATGACATACTCGTCGTTCGCCAGAATGCACTGATCGATGTGAACCGTTCTTACTGCCATTTCATCTAGAAATAGCTCTTCATGCTCTGTCCAGAACAATTTTTGATTCTGTGCAATCTTCTCCCAATCTCGAATCTTCTCTAAAGTGTCTGAATCGGTTGAGACTGTAGTCAGTGCCGAACCTGAACTTCCACCAGCCGCTGCAGCTCCAGACGCACTTGTCAGGCTTCTCTTTCTCTTTCTCTTTTGGGTGGACCCTTCAGCCTCTGTATCGGGGGCGTCTCTTTTCTTGCTGGACGTTCTTGGCTGGCTTGGCTTGGTCTTTCTGCCTCCCGGTCCTCCTACGGTATTCTTTCTCTCAGCTCGCGGAGTTGAGGTATTTCTCTGGGATCGATTTGCGCCTCTCCCGACGGTTGGTCTCCGCTCTACGTGCTCCATCGCGTAGTGATCGAGTGTCTGATAGATTCACATGAGTCGATCGGCGTTAGACTTTGCCGTTCCATTTACCCATGGGACGTAGCCAAGTTTAGCAAAGTCTTCGTTGAGACTGGACATGTCAGATCCCGCAAGGAAAGCGATGAGGTTGTCCAGATCGAATTTTCCGTGGCTCTTGTTGACATCGATCACGATTGAGTGACAGTGGTCCAAGACTGTTTCGTCGTCATCGACAGCGCGCAGCACAATGACGACGTAGTCATCTCGCTGACTCTCAATGATGGAGACTTTCTCCTGCACATTCCAATTCAGGTAGAACGTATTTCCTTCAGCTTTGTAGCGGAGGAACACGTAATTCTTGAATCGGTTGACACCAAAACTCCAGCTGTGGATGTGTTCTTGAAACTCCCAGAGCTTCCCGTAGTTTTCTTGCATTTCGGGGATGAATGGCTCATCCGTCACGGGATACACGAACGGTTGAAGGTGAGGTGCGGTGGCGGAGTAGTCGTATGTGTCTTCGTCTGCCATTCTATACAATCTGTGGCATGGTTCAGGAGCAATTGTAAGAGGTCAATTTGTATGAACAATATTGAATCTTCCTAGTAATCATCGACTCGACAATAGCACTACCGTTTGCGTAAAGCATTGGCTTTACAAATCCAATCTCGTATTCCTTGTTTGGAGTTATATAGGTGGTTGTTTAAGGCTTGGTCACATGACATATATGAATGGTCACCTGTAGATTTATTTTGTTATTCTTTGTTTAGTCCACGGATATTATCTCAATCTATGTCTTTTCACGTATTCATGAGATGTCATCGTTGACCCGAGGATGACCGCAGTTTTTTGAATCAGCTCATTTTATTCGTGGTTCTATTCTAATTCTTATTTTATAAGTGGTTTTATTCTAATTCTATCCGTTTGTTGCGATTGTCCTTCACCGGATTTCTGAACATTGAGTCGTGGACCCGACGAATCACGGAGTGTTTTCGAGTAGGGATTTCTGTATCGTCGACTCGACGATTCAGTTATCCATGTATCATTCTTTCTTAGCGTGTTCATTTATGGTGCTTGAAATGAGCATCATGATATGTTTCTGGACCTGTATTTTCTGATATTTGTTTTTATGTATTGGAAATTTTTTGTGTTGGTTTGACGTTGATTATGCAGATTTCATGGTTAATCGTCGACCCGAGGATACTGTCTTTTTTATAAGTGCAGGGCCTATTTGTTATGTTCATTTTGCCTGCATGTTGCTAATTTGGTGTTAATAATCTCGTATTCGAAATGTTGGATGCTCTATGTAGTGTTAATGTTCTCCATCTTGTATTTGTGTGTATCGTCGGGTCGACGATATAGCAGAGTGCACCACATTTATCATCGACCCGACGATATGAGTTACTTAATATCAGTGCTAGGTGATTTTTTTAGTAATGTATTGGTTTTGAACGGACTTGAATCTGCAGGTTCTACTACATGTATCGTCGAGTCGACGATACAGGAACTCGGAATGTACAAAACCCTAATTCATGAACCAAAAGGAGTTACGTTGTTACCTTGTATTTGAAGCTGGGCTTGGTGTACTTGCGCTTGAAGATGATAGAAATAGAAGAATTGAGTCCAATATTCAGTTGCCATGGGTAGAATGCACGGTTACAGCTTACCCAGAAGTACAAGGAACTAAATTCGATTAAATGCTTTACAAGTAAGAAATAATACAAGAAACCCGTGGCTCAACCTTCAATATAAGAACCATAAGAACATGTTGAATTCTTAAACCCTAAAACCAGGCTTTGGCTTTGTACGTGAACAAAGAATTCCAATAAACAGACAAAACCCTAGAGAACCCTTTCCAGCATACAAAACCTTAACCAAGCTAAATTATAGACAAAACAAGTACACCAATGCAAATACTAGAACATCCAGTACTAGCAAACAAGACCCTAAAGCTATGAAGCAAGCTGCACAATCCTAGCCATGCAATGTAAAACTAAAATAATCTAATAAGGTGAAGCCTGTCAATGTTTGTGAAAGACAATCACTCAGGGAGTGCACAGCCTTGTCAACAGGGCAACAAGCACAATCCCATGCACTACATGTGAAGCTGCAACTGAACAATTGACAAACCCTCCCAGGACTCACTACATCCAACGAAACATGGATATATTAGAATTGCACACGCACAGAAAGAAGAAGGTTGGAGTACCTCAATCACAGGCACTCCAGCTTGATATTCTTCAACCGCATGCGCTCCAGCTGAACTTCAGCTCCACACCCAGGTATCAAAATCTCGCCCTTCTGTACTGAGAGCCCTAATTCTAACAATGAACTACTGCAGCAGTAGCCAGCAAGGAGACGTGAACTCGAGAAGAGCGCTGTGAGGAGCTAGAACGTGAGGAGCTAGAACTCAAGAGGAGCTACAACGAGAAGGAGCAGCCGCAGCGAGCACGCAGGAGAGGAGAAACATGAAGTGAAGAAAACCCTGGAATTGCGGGGGATTGGCGAGGGAGACGACCTCCCAAACCTACGCCGAAGCTGGAGGCTCAGCTCCGGAACGGCTCGGCTCGCAGGCTCGGCACCGACGCACGCCTCCGAAGCTCGGCATCGGTAATCGACTCGGAGGCTCGGCACTGACGCACGCCTCCAAAGCTGGGCTCCCAGGCTTGGGTTGCCCGAGCCTAAAATTACACCCTAAACCCGTGAACCTTTGACGTCCCGATTCAACACTGTTCTCAAAAATTCGTCAGAAAATAGAGAAAACCGAAAAGAAGAGAGGTTGCAACAGGAGTCCAACATGAGTCTTGGCATTAAAAATATGATCCACTGTCACATATTCTCAGTGAATAGTAACTTGGTCTCCAATTAAATAGCAAATGAGGGTTGGGGGAACGTGTTCACAATTGAGGGTCCCGCAGCCAAGACATTGTCAGGTGTTTGCTTTAGAGTATTTAGAAACTCAACTTAGTCTCAGATTTGCACATATACTCTGCTCAACACGAGTTTTGAGCTGAGTTTCCTCTTTGAGAGCTTCTTTTCGGTTAACTCTAATATTTGATAAAATCTTAAAATGGAGTTGTTGTTTAAAGCAAAGTTATAAATATCAGTGTGAAGATAACATCTGTACGGTTGGATTCATCACATTTATTATTAATAATTTTTAATTAGTTTTACAAGGTTTTCTCTTGAAATTCAATTAAAAATCCAAGAGTAACATTAAAAATTCAATTAAAAATCCAAGATTAACATTAAAAATAGTGTAATGAAATTGGAATAACATGCACTACAAGATGATATGGTTTTCACTATGTGATTCTACTTATTATGGAAAATCATGTTTAAGGCCTCACTTTTTGAACTAAGAATGAAACTTGACAAAAACCACTTTTGCTATTTTTCTAAAATTCTGAATATCTTATTTTGAAGATCCGTACCGTACAAATGGTGGTCAAGTACCAGAAGAATTAAAAACAAAATTGAATGGATGAAAAACATCACCGTGCATGATGAAAGACGCTTTAGAAATCATCCAGCGTCCAGAATCTGGATGTTGGCGCGTCAAAAGGTTAATCATACAGATCTTTTGAACAGAAGTACTAGATTCTAGCCTCACAAATAGATATTAGCATGAGTGAGTTGTACGTGAGGTATAGAGGAGAGGACCTTTGCAAGAATGAAACCTACTTAGCAATTTTCGATCAGTTGCATTGGAAAGCCTTAGTAATATTATCTGCATTTCCTTGTGACAAAAGAGTTATTGGAATTAGTACTAGAAAAGTTAATAGATTTGCAAATATGAGTTAGATAAAAGGCATCCTAGATTGTACAAGACAATTATATACATTGAAATGTGTTTGTGATCCATTTTTGTACGCTATGACATTTAGAGGTTAACAAACTACAAAATTAATTCATGTCAAGTTCAGTTACATAAGTTCACGGGTGTTACGAAAATTAACGATTCTAAATATTATCATCATAAAGTAATATAGGTTATTATCATCATCACGATTGTAAATATTATCTTCATATTTTGAAGAATATTTTGGAATTGATATAGAAAAGTGCAGCTGCAAATATTTAACGATATATTTACTCTAATTAGTAGAAGATTTAATGTGCTTGAAAAGGTGACTTGGATGATGCTGATTTTAGATTGTACGAGACAATTTCAAGGCTTGAAATCTGTTCATGATTTTCATTTTAGACGCTGGGATGTTTAGGAGTTAACTCCTAACTGCCCAACTATGCATGTTTTGCATGATGTAAAAGTTTCATCTGCAATTTCTCATTCTTCATGCACTTTTTGTACAGTGATGTTTTTATTGATTTTTTAATGGGAAGGTAGCTTCATGTATGTGTGATCCGATCGTAGAGGGAAATAATTCTTGAAAAATTTATGCCTCATTTGTGTAGTAGTGTTTCACCTAAAATTCTAAAGATTTTAGTATATAAAAGTGTTTTTCAAAAAAGAAACTCATGATTGAAATCAAACATCCAAAAAATCTCAAAAAATCACTACACCTAGAGTCTGTACTACATTATAAGCCACTACAAAAAATTTCATCCCCATATTGTCAATATCTTATCCATAATCTAATCACAAAATAATTTTTTTATTTTATGTTCCAAAAATTATAGAAAAATATTAGTAATAGCAATCATAGATCTTACCATATAAATTGAATCTAAATTTTGAAATGTATAACTTTTATTCATGCATCAAGTTTCAAATATTCATGTTACTTGTATTTTAATATGCATCTTTGCGAAACTGCCCAAATTTGACAAAGGTGAGGATATTTAGGGGTTAACAAAATACAAAATATGTGAATGTCAAGCTCATTCCTAAACGTTTCTCAGTGTTACGAAAATTAACGATTCTTAAAAAATCATCCTAAAGTACTTGTAGAAGAATATTTTGGACTTGATATACCAAATCGCAGCTTAAACTATCTAAAACCTAAAACCTGCTTTCCCATTTCGGCTCTCCGCTCAGCTTATCAGCAAGGTAACTGATCCTATGAACATAATACTATATCATGCCAGATTTAAATATATATTGGCATGACTATTAAAGTTAAGTATCTATTAAAATTGATACTACATATAATTTTCTATTAAAATAGATACTAAATTGTAGTATCTATCAAAATAGATTCTAAATTTAATTATATATTAAAATAGATATTAAAATAGATATTAAAATAGATACTACATTTAAATATCTATTAACATAGATATTAAAATAGATACTACATGAAATAAATATTAAAATAGATACTAAAGTTAAGTATCTATTAAAATAGATATTAAATTTAGAGACACTGTATGATCAATGTCCAATTAGAATCAAAACATGATGTAGGAATGAGGTCTATGGAATGTAAGGTAATCACGATAGCTTGTTCAGTAGGAATTCAAAAATTCAAAGTCTAATCAAAAAGAAAAAAAAGTTTGATCGCACGAGTTCTTCTACGTACTTACATAACATATCCCGGTTCACACTTTCACAGTGACATCAAGAAAATAAAAGGCTAGAAGCCCTAATCTTACCCAAAGTTAATTTTGCAACGTTTTACAGTGTCATCACCTGGCTGTTTGTGAATCACGAGTTGGTCACCTAGTTGCATGCTAGACGTGGATACAGAGTTCGCAGAGTATGTCTGCTCTTCACTGATTTTCACGTGAAGTTGATACTTTCTCTTAGAAGACTCTGTCAGAGATGTAATTTGAAGCCTATCTTCCATTTGTTCAGACGACTCCATCTCCGTCTATGTCTTGCGGATCCAAAAAAAAATCTAAGACACAGTCCAATTGATCATAATATGGAAAACACAATTCAAAATTGTACTATACATCACTAGAAGAACATTGCATGTGTGGCTCTAAAACGGAAAGAAAATTAAACAAGTGAAAAGACCGCATATAACCTGCTCACAACTTCTTAAAAATAAACACATCAGGTTCCAATTCTGATGATCACTAGAAGCTTAGCTACAGACTCCAAGACGTCTACCTAGAGAGAAAGATCAAGAAGCCCAAACTTACATCGGAGAGGCAGACTTTCGTCATACTGTAGTCTCTTTCGCAGACCAGTGAGCTCCGATCAGGTTGCAGTTAAGCCAACGTACTGTACTCACAAACCGGCAAGTCACTCTTTTTGCTACTAGTAATTAGTATTTTCTACCAAGTGAACTAGTGACTTTCATAACAATTTTTGCGTGACTTTACTATCATAATCATCCATTTCACTTCTTACTTCGTGTAAGTAGTTTAAATAAGAGAAATGTTTGAGAACATTGATGTCAAGCAAAAATTAATATAAATTATAGGTAATGTCATCAACAACAATATGAATTGTTTATATGTTCAGAGTATTTAAAAAATGAACGTAAAGACTTTAAAAGAGAGGAACCTGATGTTTATAACAGATCTAAGTAATTGTTTATATTACAATGAAAACGAATTAATATTCTTATAATTAAGTACTATATAAATATTCAAAAAATGTTTAACTATACAGCGAGACAATGCATTTCACATTAAACAATACGAGTTGACGATGTTACTCTTATAAGTTCATATTGATTTGATTTAATATTTTTAACCTGTAAATAACATTCAAATGAAATGTAATTACTGCCATTATTAATGTTGTAATGACATTAGTGATTATTAATGAATTACAATGTTGCTGTTATAATTATAAATGGGTAAAATATATAATATTGTATAGTCAATAAAATATATAATATTATATAGTCAATAAAATATATGTAATAGAGAAAACTTACAATTAATTCAATATAGTTATTATTTAAATTAATTACATAGAAGTACTATTAAATATAGTTTAGGGAAATTAAATATAGTTTTATGAGCCTCAAATCTTGAGTAATTTTAAACCTTTGTATTATCATCAATATTTTTTACGTTATGTATGTCTCATTTAAAGTTTCGCTTTCAATATACAACTATATGTTATACAATAAATGTTTCTGGCAAGCTAGGGCAAAATTAAAACATCAACGCTTATTGGTCTTTAACAACTACATTAATAAAATCCTTATCGGTGGGCTGCAAGTACGCTCACCATGGTTATAAAGATATGTAGAAGCCAAGCGACGTAGAGAAGCATCAAAGAGATTTTGATTACAACCCTCTCGTTGTTCACTATTACATAAAATAACGAGGTCATCATCTCTTTAACTGACATTTGACAGACTGAAAAGTATTCATTACTAAAGTAAAATGGCCCTTACTTCGTTTCAACTATAAAGTGGAAGAGACTGGATACACCATTCATGAAGAATAAATTCAAACCTAGTGAAGTCCTGCACTACAACATAATGTTAATAAGTATAGAAATACTAACTGCTAATACATGATATGACTGCTGACTGTGCTGAGTTCAATCACAGCTGTTGAGATCACTTGATCGTTATGACTATTTAGTTCACTTACCATTGAGTTTACTAGCTTGAAATGACTGCTTAATTCTGTACCTCAACTACTCGAATAGCCCAGTTACCGAGCTTGTTAAATGAATTCCAGGTTTCTTAAAGCCTGAAAAAAGAGCCTGGAGAATTGCAATTTCATTCTAGTAGGCATACGTTAAGTAGGATCAGATTTGCATAGCTCGCATTGCTTGTTCCGAATTTTGTTGAAAAGTTAGCTAGCCCATCAAAGATCAGTTCGACTAAACACGTGCAAAGACACGCTGCAGCAACTCCTCTTGCGTGTCACTCTATATTGCGGGATTCATCAATGATGCGTGATGTGCACATTCATGTTCACAGTGAGCTACTCGTTTCTTATATCCGGTGAGTCTTTGTCGAACGACGTAAGAGCTTTTTGATCCAAGAATTTTAGATGTAGGGCTCCAAGTTCAACATCCTCCATCCCTACAATGAGACCCTCAAGAGCGACTCACACTGCATATGCCTCCTGAAAAGAGTCACTTGTAACGTTGATAGTTTAATATCCAGCATAAAATCTTTTATTGCAGCGACTTGGACTGAAGATGACAGTAGGGGCATCAGACTGTGTAAAAACTATGAACCAAATTAAATAGAGAGACAATGAAAATTATGAGCCCTGATGTTGACATGAAGTGACAATCAAAGCCTTCTACATGAATTACCTAATACCTGTGATGTAATTAGAAATTTTATTGATATTTTATGTAATAACACAATCTTTTACAAATAGCAAAAATCCATAATTAATATTTCTTAACACTTATAATCATCATTATTTATATGCTACAGTGTGAATTTTACACTCGGGTCTTGTGACCTATAATCTTGGGTCTTGTGGAGGAATCGACATGATTAAACACGTTTGTAATGAAAATGGCCAAATTTCCTCTAAGTCATGAAGCCATTGAGAAGTTCGTTTATTTAGAAGGTTATCCACCTCACACAAGGCCCTTATCGTCTTGTCAAAACCTACAAACCTCATAACGCTCAGTTATTGTCGCTATCAAAATGTAATAGATTGTCTGAATTTAAAAAAATAAAAATAAATGTAAGTGATATTATTTTAAAATATTAAATCGAATGTATTTTTCAAACCACTTTCAATTCTCTCAATGATAAAGAGTTCACCTAAACTCAGGAGATTGTTCCAAGGTAAACTAATTTAACATTGTCTTAGAGTTAATTGACTTTGAAATTATTTTCGAGAAACTACTAATCTACCTTTTAATATTCAACTTGTCTTCTTCAAGTTTATAGTGGACAAAACAAATGTTATCAATCATAGTAAAAATTTAAATCATACTAAATACTAATCATTATTACTAAAAGTAAAAATTATAATTTATACAAATTTTCAAAGGTTAAATCTAATAAACAGTTTAATAGATTTTCTTAAAGTTACATTTTAAAGTTTCAATGTAACGAAAATATGTAGAATTGTGCACTACATTTTGTTTATTAAATCAAACTTCATTTGAAATATGAAATTCTGCACCTGGATTCATCATCTTCACTAATATAAAGGGTAAAAAAATTGGTCAACAGTAAACACTTAAAACATGTTTGTGTAAATTAGTGCATCTAACACTAATTTACCTATGTAGCATACCAAGACAATATATCACTTTAATACATATATTCGAGTTATATAATATAATATATGTATATGTTCAATGAGAATCTCTAAACCCTAAAGTCAAGAATCTAAACTCTAAAATCCAAAAATTGACTCCTACCATATCTCCTGAATAGTAATGTCCGTTTTCATGCTAAAGACTATTCTGACCCCTAAAACCTAACTTCATGCCCTCTGCTCTAACTCTAACGAATGGACGCGGAGAAGGTCAACGAATTTGTGAAATTAAGGCTTTAAATAGTGAAGATAATATATGGAATCCCATGCAGAAGTCAATCAAAAGCATAATTCACGTGACGAAAAGCTGAAAATAACACCGTTGCCGAATTAAACTATATCCGGACAAGACCTTTTCGGTCTGCTTTATTACACCCGCATCTTTTGGTGAAGAATCTGTCAAAAAGACATACAGAAATCGGCAGTCCAGCGCTGGCAGGGAATGTCAGCATTCAATGTTCATTCGCGCCAAAGATTCCAATGAATTTGAAATGTAGAATTCGCGCCCCATTTCTTTTCCCGCCCAAACTTTCCTGAAGGATGTGTTTGGTCTCGACGTCGACATTCTCTTCTTTTTGCACATTATTGTTGCTAGGTTCTTCTTGACTTTCTACTGCTCATCTCAGATCCGCACGGTGTATGCTTGCTCTGTGTTTGCCAAGGTTTTTGGTCCTACTTCTACACAGCGCTGGTTTCTTCGCAAGGAATGGATGGAATCCTTCGGGTACCCCTCCTTGTAGTTTTTAGCGCCCTACTTGCAGTTATCACATTCACATCATTTGATGTTCATGATTGCTAATACAATTCACTGAGCTATCGGGATCAGTTGCTGTTGTACTTCGTTAGAGTGTCTATCCGGTTTCCGATATTTATGCCGGAAATTCCGGAACACTTTCAAAATATGAAGGGGATGGAATCGTCGAATCGACGATAACACTTCGGTCAATTTGCAACTCTTATTTACTAAGACTGTCGTCAGTTAGATGATCTCGCGTGGGCCACAGTGTCTAAACTAATTTCCTCGAGGATATCGTCGACCCGATGATAACTGACAACTGAACGTGGTAATGACGATAAGGGGATGCATATCGTCGACCCGACGATAAGGGGATGCATATCGTCGACCCGACGATAAGGGGATGCATATCGTCGACCCGACGATAAGGGGATGCATATCGTCGACCCGACGATAAGGAAATGCATATCGTCGACCCGACGATAAGGAAATGCATATCGTTGACTCGACGATAAGGGGATGCATATCGTCGACCCTTCGATAAGGAAATGCATATCGTCGACCCAACGATAAGGGGA
This sequence comes from Pohlia nutans, assembly GCA_022496805.1. Lineage (NCBI taxonomy): Eukaryota > Viridiplantae > Streptophyta > Bryopsida > Bryales > Mniaceae > Pohlia > Pohlia nutans. The sequence continues at coordinate 22,712,487 of CM040094.1, forward strand.
TGCATATCGTCGACCCGACGATAACTGTGACCGTGTCGATATCTAAACTTCCATATAACGTCGACTTGAGGATAAATGTGTCCGTTCCGATCTCAAGAGTTTCAAATATCCTCGGGTCGACGATAATCGTGAAATAACTTTCCTTCAGGCTGTGCCCTGCGTGTAATCGACCCAACGATAATATTGATAGAATAGTTGTACTGTATCGGAATGTCATTGTTATCGTCGGTCCAACTGTAACGTAGATTTTATACTTAACTAGCTGTGCAACATGTTATCGTCGGGTCAACGATTGCTGCACACGTAAGCATGATAAGAAATAATTCAATGTTATCGTCGACCCCACGATAACATGTCCACTACCATTAACTTGTCGTCTTCCTCTGTGTAATCGTCGGGTCAACGATAACCCTGCCAGTAAGCGTGATAGCTGAACATTTAATGTAATCGTCGACCCAACGATAGCCTAATTAGTATCACAATAATATCCGCTATCAGTGGTATATCCTCTGGCCATAATCTAGTGCATTCACGGAAATCGATGGATACCCGTATAGACATATCGTCGGGTCAACGATTCCCTTCTGCATGTTATCTGTCCAACGATATATTCAAACTACTAATTGACCCGACATGCTCTCGTAGTGCGTCAGTATTATATTCGAAATTCTGAATATTATTTTCCGCAGACGGTGATTATTTGAGCAAAAATAAATTTCTGTATCACCCGTAGTTATCGTCCGGTAGATGATTCCCTTTAATGCTGAGTGTGGCCTAATGACGATCATGTTTTTATTGTTGGGTGATCATATCTCAAGGCGAGACTTAAATTCCATATCGAGTAATCTCGTATCGTCGACGCGACGATAGGTGCTTTAGTGTCTCAAGAGATATTGTTATCACGTCGGGTGGAATTTGAAGATACACATACTTGTTAGGTTTCCGCACTACTGGTTCTCGCTCACCTGTACTGACAAAGGTTGTCTTTTTGCAGAATTGATGCTCATGAACCTACTGAATTCGCTAAGCATGTGCCTGTATTACCTTCGGACGTCGTTGTATGCGACGGGATTCCTCGTTCGAAATGGTATTTTAAAGCAGTCATTCTACGCAACAATGAAGGTTTTGACGTCGCCAAAGCATTGTGCCAGAATGTTGATCCGACTGTCGTTCTCGACAATGTCGACAAGCCTCTTGGTGATGATCGAGTTGCCGTCCAAATTGCGGAGTCTTTATGCGAGGATGAAGTTCCGTCCGGATGGATGTGGTCCATTCTCTCCTGGGACATAAGACAGGTCATCCTAGATGGCGTTAGTCTCTATGACCATGACCAGACGTATAAGTATAGGGTGGCCATGAAAGCTCTTGATCGTAGAGGTCGGAAAGGCGTACGTTCCTATGACACCTTTCGTGAGAGAGTGGAGACTGCCGCCTCCCCCAAGAAAGAAGCTCTCTTAGCTCCCGAAGCAATCACTGCAGTCTCCACTCTCACATGTTGCAAGAGAAATTGCTTGCAGCCCTTTCCGCGCGGGCAGATCCAAGTCATTCGCACTCAACTACACGTGAACGATGGAGTATATGCTCGGAAGAAGTGTCTTCTTGAGGTGCATAGGCAGATCCACAAAGATGTTGCTGGCAAGGAGTGGATAACCTTGAAAGGTAGGGAAGTTTGTCCCACGGCTTGGTGGACCATTCACGGGATTTCAAAGGCTACCTTTTATAGGTACAGAGATATGGCCAAATGCGAGAAACAAGCTGAGGTGCATGGGAATGTGGGGTTGAAGAAGCCGCGGCTACATATAGTCCAAGCTACTGCCACACTTCGAACGCTAATAGTCTCTGACGCTGACAAAATGCCTCACAAATCCAGAACGCTCCCGTCAGGCGAGAAGGTCCCGGCAATGGTTTTGCCGTCTACTTTTCGTTGAAGTGACCAGTTGAAACACATCAATGAGGCAAATGCTGCTTTTGATTTGCAGTCAATTTCTTCAACTGGCTTGAGCAACATTCGGCGTGCTTCTTTTCCAGAATACGCTCCAAAGGCTCGTGGAGATAGTTTCTCTCGATGTGGTTTGTGTGATAAATACAAGCAGTTGCGGAGCGTGTGCACTCCGCTATTATATGCACAAGAGAAGTGGAACCTGGCATTAGATAACCACCTCAGAGCCCAGAGGGCACATAGGGAACTTTACTATTTCAATCGTACCCTTTCCGAAAATGACCCTGATAGGATGCTAACCATCATCCATGATAAAATGGATCACTCCAAGACGGCGTCCCCACACTTTTCGCACAAGACCAAAGCTACTGACTCTTTCATGAGGATGCCTGTAGCTGTTACGGGAATGATCGCTCACGGACATGGAGATGTTCGATATGCGCACTATGGCATGACATCTTTCCTACAAATTCCAACCATACTATTGGGTCAATTGCAAAGCTTTTGCGTGATCTTGAAGAACCACCGAGGAATTCCTCTCGTAAGCTGTTCTCGGAGGAGGATACGCAATCACCATTAACCAAGGCGGTTCTACAGGGTTCGGAGTCTTGCTTGGACTCCCTTCTTCCCCTACCAGAGGTTTTGGTCCCGGCGCAATCTTTGCCCCCAGTACTGGTGTTGCAGTTGGATAATGCTTCAGGAGACAATAAGAATAGATGGGTCTTTGCCTTTTGTTCACTCCTCATATACAAAGGCATTTTCCGCGAAGTGTACATCAACTTCCTCATAGTCGGACACACGCACGAAGACATTGATGCCATGTTTGGCCGATGGAGTGAGAGGTTGAAGACTAATAACTATCCGACAGTTCCAAGACTCATGAAATCCTTCATGGAGTGTGAAGCACACCCTGTGATTCCACATTTTATTGAGGAGGTTCCTGATTTCAAGAGTTTCGTTGATGGTTATTTAGGCTCAGGCGGCGACTTCTTATCGGGTTATTCCAAATCCCAGCAATTCAAGTTCTATATGGATTCTAGTGGATGGCCTTTGATGGAGTACAAGAATTTGTGTACGGACAAGACCTGGTTGCCAGAGCATGGCAACGGAATTCGCTTGTGGTCTGAAACTGAAGACGGGCGTCCAAGAGTTCCTAGCGGTGATCCCCTTCCTCTAGTTCCCCAAAAGATGCGTTCACTTGATGAGATTAAGAGAGGTTTGAATGGGTTTATTGCACACTGGAACGGAATGGCAGAGGATGATCTCTCCGGAGAATTTAGACGGAAGAACGATCCTTTAAAAGATTATTGGAAAGGTGTTAGAACTGCTCCCGATGTTGCACTGGAGCCACGTGAAAGATTACAACAAGGATTTTGGCCGAGTTCAAGGATCACTCATGACGAGTCTGATCGGATGTGGAGGGATGGCACATTGCAAGAAGAGGATGCTGAGGATGCACCATTTGTTGGACGTAAACGTGATCGTCCACGCGCTTCATTCCGTGTCAATCGCGATACGTTTGCAGGATACTTTGTTGCAGTCCGTCCTGCTGACGGTGACGCAAGGCCATTCTGGCTTGCTAGAGCAATAACAAACCCAAGTCCGGATCCAGGTCATTTGCATATGATCCAAATTCAATATTGGACGTCTGCTTCAGAGCGACACATCAATATGGAAACATATGATGGATGGGACACAAAAAAAGGCAATGTGTGGTGCGAAGATCGAGCCCTAAACCCAACGTGGTCTAGCACGGACTGTATCATGACTGCTTGGAAGCCACGAATGCGAGTAGGAACTTCTGATCCGAGGGTTGCAATTCCAAAGCCACAAATTGACATCATCAAGGCATCTGTGGAAGCTTTTACGGTTGACTCCGGGGATGACACATCTATTTCGGAGGGACGAGAACGTCATAGGTATAGAAATTGTCCTCGTTCTAGGGTGTGGCCAAGACTTTTGAGATGGATGAATGGTTGATACGTACGTAAGATGTCTTATTTGTACGGTGTGGCGATGAATGCACTTCGCATTTACTTATTTTCAGGTGTTTAAATATATATACTTTATCGATTTTATTGAAACAATTTGGCAATGTATTGATTATTGATTAGATAGAAACACCAACCCAAAAAATGGGCCGGCGCAAATAGAGTGTCCGTTCATAATGTCAATGACCCGATGCCCACCGGACATTCAAAGGGACATTGGAACAATACTACTCTCCCCTTTCGAGGATGGACACTATAGTAACCAAAACAAAGTAACAGTAATAGTACCAAAGTAATGATGGATGTATTCTTTTTTGTATAAAGGTATGTTTAGTGAACGTTTTTATCGCCAAGTCATGAGTTCTTTGGTTGGTTGGTGAAGAGCGTTGTATCACAGTTATGTGGTCCGGGTTCGAAACCTATTAGGCTCGTTTGAGCAGTGGCGTGATACACATGGCTTGGTGCTGCTAGTGAGTTATTATGGCAGGAAAGTTGTACCAACCAACCGGCCCCACCTATCCCCTGAGACAAGCTAAGCTAGTGATTTGAAAGAGTGGCTAGCAGTGGTTTTCACCACTACCCCCCCTCTTTTAATGTACTACGTCTGTTGGTATTGTCTGATTATTTTCTATACTTCTTTTATGTAGAAGGATAGATCCGACTTATTGTATGGCAATGGTATTTATTACTTTAAATTTGTGTTTTATGGAGGTTCGAATGAGATGGAATATTTCAAAGGTTCATTGTTGTGGCATCCTACTCCATGAATCTAAAAATAGTAATTTCAAATGTGTTTTGGCATTTAAAAGTCTCAATTTATTGAAATGTCTCAATTTAATGAACCCATTTTATGATCTAAAGTCGCAAAATAGTAATTTCAAATGTATTTTGGCATTTAAAAGTCTCAATTTATTGAAATGTCTCAATTTAATGAACCCTTCCTCTCGTCTAAATATAGACGGGATTAAAATGAGACTACAACTTGTCTCATTTTAACGAATAAGGCCTTTTTCATGTTGCGATACGTCAACATATCTTGAGAAGACGCCAAGTCTGCTACATCGTTGTCACCAAAGTCTAAAGTCATGGGCGTGCATTCATGAGCATCCTTCACTCGTGACTTGAGTTTAGGAGGTCTCATCTTTGACCGCTCCAGCGCACGCTTGCTTGAGAACATTAAACGACCTCTTTTCTTTTTTTTCTTCTGTCCACTAGGTCCCTCAGACTGAAGATGACTATTTCTTTCAAGCATCTGCCTATTAGAATTACCAATATAATAAAGCGCCTAAGTTTATACTACAATAAGTACAAATACGTATAGCACCAAATATTATTGTCAACGTGACTTATGTTTAGACCATCTCATCCTCGAACGCTCACGTTTCCGTCTGCTAGAATATAGCAGCCTCCCTCCTCCCTTGCTCTTCTTCTGTCCAATAGCACTCTCAGAGACATTAGAACATGTCTCAACTAAGATCTGCATAGCCTATAGTCCGACTCAATATTTTGATGACAACAGAAACCTCGCACTATGCTATTTATGCTCTACTCCCAACAGCCCGCCAAAACTCTATAAATTGTATAACTAAAACAGCTTTCTATATTTTCAGTTCAACGCGTTTTCTTAACAACCTACTTCCTCGGTGTCAGTTGTCACTAACTTGGCGTTGATGCGTGCCTTTACTGACTACGGAATTGGTGACTATAGCATGCGATTCACGTTCTCAAAGTTTTGACTCCGCCGTCTTTGATCGTACTATATAATGTAGTCTGTATTTAAGCCATGTAGGTTATACCGTGGAAGTCCTGTCAGTTGTCAGTAATATACTTTGAATACAACGCTTGCATCAAAATTGAAGAACCCAACTACGCTAGTATATCTGCACGGTCTAATTCCATGAACTCATCTTCTACACTCGTTAGTATTTTTGCTCCCTCTCGATACTCCTTTGGCACTCTTACTCTAGCAACAGTTATGGATACTTCAGAAGTATGCTGCGCACAGGAAGTTATCAAGTTAGATAAATTTGGGAGACAATGGAAGCGAAAGAAAGCGGACTACCCCGTAGTGTCGAGGAATGGCCGTTTGGTGCAGATGTCCAATCCCGTCAACAGCTTGGAGGGGGCAGTGGAATTATGGATGGGCGAATTCCCAAACTGTCAAGACTTCAACATCGACCTCGCAAACATCCTGCTAGACAAAGCTGTTCTTCGGTGCTACCGCGTCCCATGTGGAATTTGGGACTCCTACCCTCGACATCCTCTTGTTTGGAGGCTCATGTGGTCTCATTATGTTTGCCAATTGTTGGGACTTCCCGATCCTTGCAACCTCGAAAGCGAGGGTGTTCCAATTGTGCCAGAAGAAATTGCCAATGTCGTCCAAGACTTCTTCGACGATGAAGCCAAGCCTCCGTTTTGGGGTTCCGTTTCAAACATAATGCCTATCTAATCCCTGGGCCATCGTAAAGACTTCCGAGCTACCTTTCTAGAAGCTGCAGCTTAAATTTTTATGATTAGAATCAAAATACCCTTGTACTGAATATAAAGATTTAGAATATAGATTACTTAGCCGTATCCAGGATTATTATATGTTTTATCACTATGATAATATTACACGGGTGCCATAGAAGCTTCGTCTATGCTACATATATATTAGTCCTAAACAAAGCTGCACTTTCATAATGAGTATTGGGTTTTGGAAACAATAAAAATAAAACTAAACAACAAATTCTTCACTTGAGTATTGTATGACTTTATGTGGTATGACTCAGCCAACTCCGATTTAGATTCCTCCCTGTCTCTTTACATCCATTCATGAACTTTGAACTGCGAGCTGATGCATGTGGCACACTACATTTTTTCTAATTTAATACGCGAGCGCCGTATAGCACTCTGACATTGTTTAGATTAGTCAGTCACATAAACTCAATTTGATGCTAGTTGCAGGGCGGCTCCAATCTTAGACCTATCTCACAGTCTTCTTTTTACTTTCTACTGCTACTATGACTATACTCACTCTATAGCAAACGATATGATGTTATATACTCAATCAAATTCAATGCACCTCACAATTCATTTTCCTATGTCTTCATTGTAGTGTTGTTTCTTGTGATTAAACCAACAGTATCTTTGAACCCAGATCTCTTCCATGGCCAGCATTTCCGTAAGAGGTGACGAGGTCCCGCTAGTTCTACCTATAGGTGAGATTGGCTATGTCAAAGTCACCTCGAACCTTCTCTACATTAGGTTCGGTCTAGCAGAAAGCTCCATCATGGTCAAAGAAGAGGTCCTCGAGAAGTATGGAATAGTCAAAGAGGCCATTTTACAGTCTAGATGTGAAGACGACGAGGGTTTCTACTGGCTCCTCCATCCGGGTCAGTACAAAGCATACGGTCTTACCCCGCAGCAACTGGCTGCATCTACTGAAATTATAGCCCCTGCCTCCGATACTTCCACTGTAGAGTTGCCTCACGCACGTCGTGATAGGAGGCAATTTGCAGATCCAACTCGTTCCGTTGCAGATATTATGGTCAATCTTCGTAATGTGAAACGTGAGACTTTAGACCCCATCATTGAGTTGTCCAGTGAATCTGAAGGGGAAACACCATCACGACCCTCTCAATGTCCAAACTTGAATGAACCAGCTCCTTTTGTTGCGACTCAGCCTGCTGTCCGCACCCTCGCCAATACTCCATCTTCCTCCTCATTCTCCCTCCCTCCTCTTTATCCTATTAGTTCACAGGAATGTCCTAGTGTTATGCAATGTTTGCGAAAGCTGTCTAGTGTTCCTGGCTCTCGTACTGAACTTGCTCAAATAGATTTTGATCGCATCGAATATCATAAGGTGCAGTTCCTTCCCTCGCAGTTTGACGGGGATGTAGTCTTTGAATTGCCTCCGATTTGTGGACGTGTGCACTCTTCCGGAGCCCGGAGCATGGAGGGAATGGACAAGCGTTATGATGGCCACACGTGGTGCCGGACCACGACGTCTAACATCCACAACAGCTTCGGTTTGAAGTTTAGGAGGTCAACTTGTGTTGGCCACTTGCGTTGTGACAATGAAGACTGTGACTATCTTGCTAGAACGTCTAAGAAGAATGAGACACAGTGGACAGGTACAACTAACTTCCCTTCACTATTCGTCAAAACCCTCCTCCAGATTCTTCTATTGTATGTAAAGTCTGCAAGAAAGCCCCATCGTGTCGCGACTCTTGCACAGCGCGAGTGTATTACGTGCTCAACGTCAACGACAAGTCTCGTGCATGTATCCATTTGGGCTTTCATCGTCATCCGGTCGCCGAAGGACAGTGCAGGGAGTCGATGGAGACCATCACCGGCTTGATCGCATCGGAGGTGGCGAAGACTCCCACCGCCAAAAACTCGGCCATCGCTCTTGCGGCTAGTAAGGAGTTCCTTGAGACGTTTCTTGTCCATAGTGGGCCTGGCCCAAAACAGATGCTGCAAGGACAAGAATTGGACAAGGTGATGGACAAGTTTCGCATGCTCAGCTCTCCGAGCGTTAGAAACATGATCGCCACCTTTCGCGCACAGGGCAAAGGCAAAGGCGAGATCGATCAAATTCTAGAGATGAAGCGGCATGCGAAGATTGAGTTCATACACGACAGTGTATTCCCGGGCCAAGGCCAAGAAAAGGTATATCTCTTCAAGATGCTCGTTCATGGCCCTGGGAGTGGTGTCGACCTCGTCAGAAGAATGCAACCCGGGGGAGACCTCCAGAATTGCTTCGTCATGTTTGATCACGTCAAGAGAGTGAAGCCATGGACCACCATCGCTTGCCATGTTTACGACTCCACCTACTGCAAGGTGATGACCATCGCTGTGTGCGATATGCAAACTGAAGGCACTGAGGGACAGCTTATATTTTGGCGTTGCCTAAACAAAGTAGTGGACAATAACGGCGTACCAAACCCAAACTTCAAAGGATTCATGTGCGATAGCGCCCAAACAAACTTCAATGCAGTTCGCATTGTCTACGGCTCAGGCAATCCATCCGTACCTATGGTAGACCGCGAAAGAACTTGTCTGTTCCACTGGGCAACAAGTATGCACAAGCACACTGAGAAGCTAATCGCCAAGAACTTCCAAAATCAACACATCAGGCTTTACAAGCAATATAAAGACTCTCGAACAATGGACGAAGCTAATAGGATGTACCTTGAACTGAGAGCATGGTGGATTTCTTCTGGTGCTGCTTCAGAGGATGCGATTCGGGAGCTGGAGGACTGGCTGGCGTTTTGGCATTTTCGCTATCGTCAATGGGGCGGTTTCATGGAAACGGTAAAATATCAATACCTCTATTTCATTTTATGTGCGTGTTTGGAATATGTTGTGGTCCCTTGGAGTACATGGTCCTTCCCCTGATGTTGTCTGTAATTTGACAAGGTCAAGTGCTGAACCATCGGGCCTGACTTTTGCTTGGATACCTCCCACTACAGAATATTTCTGATCAACAGAGGGAGCCTAGAAAGTAGCCCTCGGCCCCGACGGCACTCTTTCCATGAAAACAGTTGATCTAATTTTTTAGAAATTACAGGAAAAAAACAGAAATTTGAATTTTTTTTGCACTCCAACGTCATTATTATATTCATCACCCTGACGTAATTAGTAATACATGTTTAGGTACTGGTGAAGTCCATGTTATCATGGGGAATAATATAAATTGTGTGATGCAATTTCTGCAGAATCTTACTGCAGATGAACTCGCAGACATCCCCACCTGCAACCTTGCAGAGACCGTTCACAACAAGTGGATGCAAGCCTCAGGGAAGCGAGGCTCGGACCTCTTTGTCGCCACCACCGATGATTGGGCCCGTGCATTCATGCAGATGACCAACTATAGAACATTTCTATGTGGAGGTCCGTCTGGAACTGGTCCGTCAAAGCACGATCTAAAACTGAAGAGGGCTATGGCATCCCATGACGGCAAGAAGATCGCCGATGCAATTAACAACATGCCTGGGGCTGCAGAGATTTCTACTCGAGTTCCACACTTGGAAGGAGAAGAGGTGTTCGGCTCGGTCAAGAGGAAGCTCGACATGCCAGTGGGTTGTGAGGGAGATTCTCATCGCCCGGACAAGGTGAACTTCTCGCATCCACGTGTCCAAACACGATCAGCCGCTGCTCGAATGAACTCGGAGGAATCACCAAGATCTACTTCCCCGGTTCCATTCACAACTAGGGTGTTGGAGACTGACTGTGACACCTCGAAATGGCACATTGCAAGGATATCACACAAGTCCAGAAAGCGCTCTCACGCAGTGCAAGCGGGGAATGGCAACAAGTGTAAGATGTTGATTGCGAAGGGCGGCAAGGCTACAGCTGCTCCAACCTACCGAGGCACTAGGACGGAGTACAAAGGGACTAAACCTCAGACGGATGATTTCTGGTTCTGTCCTGACCAAATCGCACGATGTGTCATGGGTCCGAAGCGCTTCTTTGTCATAGATCGCCCGGAAATCCCAGAAGTGTGGCCCGTCCTCTCTGGTACAAACCTCACGCGTTCGGAGATCCTAGAACTCCAGGAGGCCGGGTTTCGTCTTCAGTCCACAACAGCCCTTTCGCCTCGACGCCTCTTTACGAAGTCTAAGGTGTTTGAGCCGGTGCTCTGGACTCACCCAAGGCCATTGCATGTTGACAGAGTCCCATCATCTCGAAACGGCAAGAACGTGCGTCGGAACACGAAGGCTCCAACGGAAGCTCACCGCAATCAATGGGAGAGTGCCCGAACCGTTAAGGCGAATATTCTCCATGTCAACCTACTCCCCTATCCCGGGCTTGGTGCCACATCGTGCTCTAGTCTGGGGTGGAGCCTGATGATAAGTCGTACAATATCACATTGTGCAATTTTCCGTCATGTACGTGCCCCCATTACGCGAGCATGAACTCTGCAGCTGTTGGGAGGCGTGGCCAGTACGTCAACTGCAAACACCTCTACTATATCTTTCGATTCTTTTGCAAGTTGGACTATAAAGTTGGCACGTACATCCATGCCCCTACTCTCAGCTTGGATGAGGTTAAAAAGATTCTTGTGGCTGCTGGGATCATCAAGACTGAGGAATGAGGACCAATCGGTGTTGAGACGGGGAGACTAGAACCAGAATCAATAGCTTACTACTTTGACTAGCTGATGCCCTATTTCGAATTGGTTGAAGTAATTGCATGATGAGTTTGACCAGTAGAACTATGTATTACAAAACAAGAAAAAAAGAAAATACTACATATAGATCCACATGTTCTCTTTCCGTTCTTTGTCTCTTTTCAAGAAGCTTACCGGATGGGGTTGAATTTCACCTATGTACTCTATAACTTTCCATTTACGTACCCTAAACCTTTAACATTAAACTACACTAAGTACTAACCCACGGTTATAGGTCCAGCGGTCATAGGGTGCAACAATTTACTATTATTAGTAATAAATCTAACAATAGTAATTTATTTTCTAAAATTAGAGTCATTTTCTAAATTCAGATGCATCCTAGGCTTTAGGCTCTTCAAATCCCCGCTCTCCGCTCTTGGGCTCTCCTCCGTAGGCTCGTACGCTAGCGTCGTTGACTTTAAACTATGTCGACTTCTAAACCACGGTCATAGGCCACGCGGTCATAGAATATAAAATTTACTTTATCTAGTAAAATTTCAAAAATTAGCAAATGTCTTCGAATTCTTTGAATTTTTTTTTGCTGTTTTCCGCTTTCTGAACTGTAGGCTCTCCAAATTTTAGCTCCTAGGCTCTCTACTCTAGGCTTATAGGCTAGCGTCATTGCCCTAAACTCTAAACCCTAAACCCTAAATCCCCTAAAATTCCAATGCCCTAAACCCTAGATCCTAAAATCCAAACCCGAGACCCTAAACTCTAAATCGTAAAATTCCAAATCCAAAAACTCTTAATCCTAAACTTTAGACCCTCGAGCCCTGAACCCTGTGTCCCAATTACACATGTAGGATGAAGTCCTCCATCCATGTTCATGAACTTTGAATATCAGAAAGTGGCTTATTGTCATCGTTTCTCTTCCCCCCAGAACCACGCAACGTTCTCCCAAACATTTATTTTTCGCTTCCTCGATGTTGCATTGGCATTGGAACTTCTCTTTCTCTTGTACAGCTCTATAGTGATGCCTCTTGAACTCGTTTGTTCACCTTCGAATCCTTGTTGCTTTTGAACTTCTCCGTTTCTCTCTTTCGATGAGGAGAACTGTTGGTTTTGTGTTGGCATTGTGGGAGATATGATGATTGCGTTTCTAAAGTTCCGTAGGTTTTTCACTATATTCGCGAGGCCGGTTGGGTGGCATCAAGATTTCTTCATGTTATTACTCGCAATTTCAAGTGTGGTGATTGTAGTGTGGAATGGTCACAACAGTGGACATGGAAGTTGGATGTTAGAAACCTTGAATGTAAGTATTGCTCTCCATTTTAGCCTCACGCTAGCGTCGCTATTTAAATCGTAATGAAATTATGTCAATAAAAATTTCACAATATCTTTTGAAAGGATCGAGACTTTGTGGATGTGAATATACTACGATGCACTCTTAAAGAACACTAATTTAGTTGTGTTTGATTTTTATAAGACAATAAAATAGTAGATTTAGCAAATAAAGCAACTATACTCTTTATTGAAATCAATGTAATTTGGATTCATCACTGATGTAGATGATAACCAACAAGTACATGAGTGCCAACTTTTTAGCACTTGCTATTTCTGAAGTACAAGTATTTAACTTCCAATTACTGTAGTACTATTTTGGAGTACTATCATCTACAGTACAAATACTAAATGCACTGAAGTGCGTAGTAGTATGATCAACTCTAGTCTCCATTCATATTGATCAAATTCAAGATTTCTCACCCTCATGCAAAGCTCCCAATTTCACCACTGTGCCTCACTAAGTGTACACTTTCATTGCATTCAATGCAGAGTGACATAGGAAAACAAGAAGCAGGACTCCAGGGCACAGATTAAGGAGCTAGAACAATATTGGATTTGCCCCTTGCTTTGTTGAATACGATAATACACTACTCAAGACTAATACATGGTACCTCTGGTTATCAAGCATAACATTTCCAAGTTAGGGTTCAAATGGTTAGGGTTTAAGCAACTTAAAGTTGAAACACCTCTTCTCCTTAGTATAGCTCCTTCCGAAAAGACAAGAAAAAAAACTACACCATACAATGAGCAAGCTCTGCTCAAAGAACCATTTCAATTTCCACTATATGTTATTTCTCAAAGGAATAAACTTCCATTTTGTTCATAAACAACCAACAAACCCGAAAAACCAACTGTAGAAAATAAACATAAACAAAAACAAAACTATCTCATTCAATAATCATTGAGACAATTAATTGCGAACCAACCGATACTATTTGATAAAGACACGAAGTTCAAAACTCCAAGAACATGCAAAGATAAAACGAATGGCAAACCATGTAACTAATACCAATGGCGCACTTTCTAGCGTCTTGCACATCTCCCGACAACTTTCAGTCTCAAAACTTCCAACTCCGTTACCAATAATCACCACAAGAGCAGACGCCATCTTTGAAGTGGTGAAAGCGATTGGCATCCCTGGCCACAATCTCCTGTCCAGTCACCTTAGAGATGAACTTGCTTGCTGTATGGCAATCTGAACACACCCGAAGATTCTTGTATACACGAATTGGCTTTTCAAGAGGCGTGTGCATCATTCCATAAGCAATAGCTAGCTTTTCACTGTGAGAGCAAAGAGCATGTTCTTTGTCCTCCTCATCAATATTGCGCAAGACAAGCCGAGTATCGGGAATGTAACCTTCAGCCCTTAACTTTTTGGTCAAGTTATCCAGCACAGCATAGATCTGCTTTGCTTCTGGGTGAGAGGTATCTCCTACAACGAAGCGATGAATCTTGTTATTAATCTCAATCCAGCTAATCCCTGGTTCCTTGCGAATACCTCTTTCCTGCATCATACACCGTATTGATGACACCTGATCCCACTGGCCAGCGGCAGCATAGATGTTGGAGAGGAGCACGTATGGACCGGCACCCTCCGGTTCCAACTTAAGAACCTCTTTAGCAGCAAGTTCGCCCAACTCCACATTACCATGACTTCTACAAGCACCAAGCAAAGCTCCCCAAGTAGCTGCACCTGCTTCAACTGGCATGTTATCAATAAAGAGCTTTGCTTCCTCTAAGTTTCCTGCCCGCCCAAGAAGATCCACCATGCAACCATAATGAATCACAGTAGGTTCCATGCCATAATCCTGCATCATAACCTGAAAGAGCCAACGGCCTTCATCAACAAGGCCTGCCTGACTACAGGCCGACAACACTGCCACAAATGAATAATCATTAGGCTTCACACCATCAGCAATCAGTCTTCTAAAGACTTCCAGGGCTTCGTGTCCACGTCCATGGTCTGCAAGTCCACCAATCATCACGTTCCATGTGATGACATCACGTTCCTCCATCCTGTCAAAAACTCGTACAGCATCATCGATGCTGCCACTCTTTGCATACATGTGAATAATCGCATTAGCTACACGCAAATCCAACTCCAATCCATCTGCCAGGATATGGCTGTGCACGTCCTTCACCCACTCTAATGCACCTGCACTTGCACATGCATTCAAAATGCTCACATACGTGATTGCGTTTGGTACACAGCCCTCTCTTCGCATTCGAAGGAAACATTCATATGCCTCATGCCCACGTCCATGGTCTGCAAGTCCACCAATCATAACGTTCCATGTGATGACATCACGTTCCTCCATTCTGTCAAAAACTCGTACAGCATCATCGATGCTGCCACTCTTTGCATACATGTGAAGAATCGCATTAGCTACACGCAAATCCGACTCCAATCCATCTGCCAGGATATGGCTGTGCACGTCCTTCACCCACTCTAACGCACCCGCACTTGCACATGCATTCAAAATGCTCACATACGTGATTGTGTCTGGTACACAGCCCTCTCTTCGCATTCGAAGGAAACATTCATATGCCTCATGCCCACGTCCATGGTCTGCAAGTCCACCAATCATAACGTTCCATGTGATGACATCATGCTCCTCCATTCTGTCAAAAACTCGTACAGCATCATCGATGCTGCCACTCTTTGCATACATGTGAATAATCGCATTAGCTACACGCAAATCCAACTCCAATCCATCTGCCAGGATATGGCTGTGCACGTCCTTCACCCACTCTAACGCACCCGCACTTGCACATGCATTCAAAATGCTCACATACGTGATTGTGTCTGGTACACAGCCCTCTCTTCGCATTCGAAGGAAACATTCATATGCCTCATGCCCACGTCCATGGTCTGCAAGTCCACCAATCATAACGTTCCATGTGATGACATCACGTTCCTCCATTCTGTCAAAAACTCGTACAGCATCATCGATGCTGCCACTCTTTGCATACATGTGAACGAGCGCACTGGCCAAGCGCAAATCCGACTCCAATCCATCTGCCAGGATATGGCTGTGCATGTCCTTCACCCACTCTAACGCACCCGCACTTGCACATGCATTCAAAATGCTCACATACGTGATTGTGTCTGGTACACAGCCCTCTCTTCGCATTCGAAGGAAACATTCATATGCCTCATGCCCACGTCCATGGTCTGCAAGTCCACCAATCATAACGTTCCATGTGATGACATCATGCTCCTCCATTCTGTCAAAAACTCGTACAGCATCATCGATGCTGCCACTCTTTGCATACATGTGAATAATCGCATTAGCTACACGCAAATCCGACTCCATTCCATCTGCCAGGATATGGCTGTGCACGTCCTTCACCCACTCTAACGCACCCGCACTTGCACATGCATTCAAAATGCTCACATACGTGATTGCGTTTGGTACACAGCCCTCTCTTCGCATTCGAAGGAAACATTCATATGCCTCATGCCCCCGTCCATGGTCTGCAAGTCCACCAATCATAACGTTCCATGTGATGACATCATGCTCCTCCATTCTGTCAAACACCAGTCGCGCATCATCGATACTGCCACTCTTCGCATACATGTGAACAAGCGCAGTCCCTACACGCACATCTGATTCAAGGTCATCGTGTCTGATGAGCGCATGAAGCTCTTTACCCCATTTCAAAGCTGCTGGACTAGCAAATGCCTTCAGGATGCTCGAGTAAGTAACTTCATTTGGCTGCACACCTTCTTGGCACATTTGATTGAAAACTTCCAGTGCATCTTTAGCACAATTGTGCTGAGCATAACCTCCAACCATGATGGTCCAACTATAAACATTCTTGTTCAGAAGTTTATCAAACACTTGGCGTGCATCTTGCAGCCTCCCACATCTGATGTACACACTCAAAAGGTTGTTCGCCACATATTCATTTTGCTCCATTCCACTCTTGATGATGCAGTCATGAGCCTGCTTGGCCGCCATAAGGTCTTTCTGCTTCAAGCACCGCTTCAAAACTTCAACAAACATGTACGAGTCTATAGTAATGCCTTGTTGGAGTAGATTCTCCATAACAGCAAGCGCTTCGCTCGTGGTACTTGTGCTCCAAATGTGCTTACTCCCAACAGCATGAGAATGAGATGTGCCCTGAGAGACGAATTTGAGTCTTGCCTTCACCCAAGTTGGATTTTTCCAGCCATCTAGCCACAGCGCTTCTCTTTTCACCTTATGTTTGAAGTCAGGTGATCTGGGGTTCCTCTGTAGGCACCACAACCCACCATCAAATATGCAACATGTGACGCATATTTAAGCCCGGTTAATCTGCACCCAACACTCAACAATCAAGGACAACATTTTTTTCAACACTCCAGTGATCAGACTCCACTCCAAAGTACACAAAGCTTATCTGATCCAAGGCTTACATCCACTGTCTAGCATCAACCCACTGGCAGTCCTGGGATACCTTGTCATCTCTGTTGTCCCACCACTGGGAAGGATCCGCAAAGTACTCTTCCCAAAGTTCTTCAGTCCGCTCCGCTTTGTCTGAGGCAAGTGCAACACACTTCATGTCAGTCACGTTCTCTCCGGGGAAGACAAATCCCATCCACCTCATTCCACGAGAGCGTGTCACACACCTGGAGCTTCGGCACGCGTGGATGATCTTCTCCAAACCGATGATGTCCATAAACACCTAATTTGTCCACTACGTCCTCCATGAGGACACAAGAGCACGGATAACAAAGGGTAGACAGGCCATGGAGACTTGAACAGTGTGTTCGCACGCACATCCTGCTCACAAAAAGCCCAACAGTTTTTCAAAAAGCACACTAGTAGCAGAGCTCAAGCACACCTTCCTATCAATACTGGGGTCAGGGTTCGGGGTTCAGTCGACCAAGTTCACGTGCTGCTACTTTGGGGAAAATGTAACAACCTAGATATCAAGCATTGCCTTCCGAGCAAGTGCTCACCCGTGATCACCACCTTAATTGTACACAAACCCGTGATCACCACCTTAATTGTACACAAGGCAATTTAATCAAGAAGCTGACTGACAAATCTTTCTTTCCGCCCGCAAAGGTGTATATCCAACATAAGAAATGAGCCTCATCTTGATGCTCCGACGGTCTTTAGGGCTCGCTAAGAATTTGAAAGAATCCTCAACTTTCAACCTGAAGGCGCGACCGGAAAGAGGCCAAACCTGGAGTTGTGGAACAGCTTTATGCACAAGGTTGATCCGTTGCCAGTTTCCACAGGCGCCTCTTATTCGAAAAGAACGTCCACCAGCTTTGGATGCATGTCTTTGCTGACGAGTTGAAATAGAAGGAGGCCCCAAATATTTTGTAGAATACGAGGTGCTCGCGGTGATGGCATCAAGCGCCCACGCTGCCCGCCAGTCTGAAACCACAACTGAATGCATTTCGTTTTTCTGAAGAAACAAATCGTCAAGCGTGAGAATCCACTAGATTGGGCATCGACGTTCTACCCGAAGAGCGTACTGCAAAAAGAACACAATCACCAATTCGATAATTAGCTAAAGACAACATAAACCAGCTGTACTACTTTGAGTTGCCTCAACAGAAACAACCAGTCAATTCAAAATCCGTTTGGTGATTACTTGCAAACGCCACTGACAAACCTGCAACAGGGTATGATCCAAAACACCATTCAGCTCTTACCAGCAATTCAAAAATACCGACACTGTAGCCTTAGCGCGAGAATCTGATCATTGGAAACGGAAGTCCAGAGAAATGAATTAGCAACGTCACCAGCAAAGTCGACAAAAAACAAACCCTATCTCTCTACACGTTCACGACCGCTTACACCGCTTGCAAGAAGCGCAAAGTTCACTGCCACACGAAACTGACACTCTCAACTAGATTACGTCTCATCATGAACCCTAAAAACACCAGAAACTCCCCACCAGGCAAAGCCATTCGTTGCCATTTCTACAAATTCCAATCCACACCTTCTCCTCAACAACCACCTTAAAGCATCAAACCCCTCGCTTTCTCGCATTCAATTCCTCGCTGTCTCGCACCATAGAGTGCTCCTCTGAACCCTGTGGAAAGAAAAGCATCTGAATCAATAGTCTACACAGTGACCACCAAGTGACCGATGTGAGGTCTAATTCTGAACCTTTAATTGGAGCTTGTAGTTCCAAGAGGAAATGGGCAACACGTAACTACCCCCTGGAAATAAACGTTTAAGGTTTGGAAGACTCTCCCTTCGTGGAATGATTTGAAGCATTGTAGCTTCGTATAGGCTCACAGGGAATTCCCTGTGAGCCTACACAAAACTGCCGAGTCTGCCCGAGTCTGCCCAGGGTTTTATTTCCAGGGGGCTAGTTACGCCGGGTGAGGCCCCCATCGTTGGGACTCCCGGCCAGCTCGTGCCCCTCCCTCGTCGGGCTCCCGCCGTCCTCGGGTCGGGTCCCTCACAGGCCGGGAGTCCCTCCGATGGGGGCCTCCCCCTTTACCAAAGGAGACGCGTACACCCTTAGAACTTGCAGAAAAGACCCCAGCTCACTTCCACGCTGCATAGTAAACTGCATGTAGAACAATCACTGAATCATGAGAGAAACTCTGGTCCCAAGGGCCAGCGTGAATGAAGAGTCTGTTTGGGGAAGTGCTGCTAACTGGGTCACATACCATCTTTAGACATTACCACCTCTGGATAGAAAGAACGGAAACGCATCGCATATAGTGTGTTTGGACACACCGGGCTTACAAAGGGTTACATAGGTGTAACTCTGCCTTTGGGAATGCACGCGAGAAATCCAAATATTGTCTGATTTCGGAATTTCTTGAGCCCATCTGAGCTGATTTTTTATTGCGGTTCCATCGGCATGGGTCTTGTCCTCCAATCCACCACCAATCGATTTCTACATCCATACTCCCAGGTGTTGTTTTTATTGAAGATAGGAGATGAAAGCACAAGGCACACACAAACACAAGGAATGCGTAGAAAGAGATGATCTTTACTCAAAGGCCTTCCACCTTAAGTAGTGTACACTAGGAGGTCACCATGGCGAACCATATGGGATAACTCATCACATGGACACTCTAGAGATCAGCTCATGCCTAACCCCTCCTCCCATATACCATTATTTAGCACCCCAACCTCTTTGACTTCTAGCAATACTATCGTACATCAATTACCTCCCACTTTGCGTAGAGCCAAAGCCTCTAAGTCCAAATGCTATAACCAATTTTTGGTGTCGGTCTTTACAAATACCCTTCGTGAGCACATCCGCCAACATGTGCTCCGTTGGACAATAATGCAACCCTATAACTTCCAATTCCAACTTCTCCCAAATGAAGTGGTATTAACATCAATGTGCTTCGTGCGTGAATGATGTGTAGGGTTCTTTGCAAGTGAAATGCACCTTTGGTTGTCACGCATGATCGTTGTAGCTTCACCTTGTTTGCAACCCACATCTGCCATTAGTTGCCTCAACTAAATGGCCTCCTTCGTGCCGTGGCTCGTAGCGATGTACTCGGCTTCCACCGTTGATGTCGTCGTGGTTTGTTGCCGCTTGCTATTCCACGATACTGCTTCCGATCCGATTTTGAACATGTAGCCCGCTGTCGATCTTCGATTGCTCGTGTCTCCCGCGTAGTCCGCATCGCAATAGCCGTTCAACACAATGTCTTTGCCGCCAAGACACAACTTGACATCGCTTGTGCCCCTCAAGTACCGCATGATCCTCTTGACCGCCATCCAATGCATTGATTCCAGTCTTGCCATGTGTTGACTCACCATGCTAATTGGATACGCAAGGTCGGGCCGTGTCGCAATCATCCCATACATCAACGACCCCACCACTTGCTTGTATGGCACTTCCGCCATCGATTTGGCCTCCGCCACATACTCCTCCTCCGAAAGCTTGACGAGCTTGAAGTTTGCATCCAATGGTGTTGCCACGGCCTTACAATCCTCCATCCCGAATCTCTTGAGCACGTCCATCACATACTTGCCTTGACTCATGGTGATAGTGCATGTAGCCCTTTCTCTCACTAGCTCAATACCAAGACAAAAATGCAACTCTTCAAGATCACTCATCTCGTACTCTCTCTCAAACATGGCTTTTAGTGCCTTCATTGAACTTATGAGACTTGGAAGAATGATCAAATCATTAACATATATGATCACAATCACCACATGTTGTTCCTCTTGCATGAAGTAGAGACTATGATCCGCAATGCTCCTAGTAAACCCGTGTGCAAGGAGAAACATGTCAATCTTTTAATACCACGCTCTTGGAGATTGTTTCAACCCATACAATGATTTTTGCAACTTACAAACAAGGTGCTCATTTTTTTTAAATGTGCCCCAGGAATTAGAAATGGGAGCATCGTAGCGGTTTTTGAACAAAACAGTCCCGGTCCTTCATGAACGAACCCTCCGAGGACCAAGAAGCATGAATTGGGTCTCATGTTTTGATTTTCACAATTTTGACTTGGTTCAATGTGGATTTCCGTTTTTCTGGTGTTTTTTTATTTTTTTACCAACACATACAAGATAATGTTCTTTGTTGATTCATGTAATATTAAATTTGGAATTAAAAAAATCCAATATAATCAATTGAATTTCTCACTAAAAATCCACAAATCCTTGGTCTTTTAGAGATGTATTGTTTAGGAGTATGTTCATTCGAGGATCCGTGTATACTACTTTTACAAATGTTTTCAAATGGGTTGTCATGAAATGTTTTTCAATGTGAAGGATTTAAATCATTTTCACCTTTCATCTTTGGAGGGTTGGTATGAGATTTGAATGATAAATGAGAGGGCTGGACCGTGGACAAAAAAAGGCAAATATCCTTTCACCTTTAAAGGACCAAGAGGACACGTTGTGTCAAATAATAATTTCATTACTTTAGTAACTTATTTGGATTCCATAATTTTGACTCGACGTTAAGTACAGAATAGTAAACGTTCGTTATGAAAACACAAAAATCCTGCAAGATTTGCAATTATGTTGATTGATCATCCGGGAAAAAACTAAAACCTCAACGGGCAATTGAACTTGGGACATGGTAGTTAGGGAGGTTGATGACTTGGATGGCGCTTTCACACTAGGACGTCCCATTTGTCCAAAAAAAAGTGTACAATATATAAGACATCTGCCGTTACTGCATCATTAACACTATATAATAATTACGGAAAATGGTTAAATATATTTAGAGTGGAATATTTTCTAAACCTTTGGAATGTTTTCTACATACTTTATATTATTTTGGAGTATTCCAAAAATATTTTTGAAATCTCTATACATTTTATACAAGCCGTAACAATTAATAATGACTCGAATAATGATCACAAACACCAGCTCCATGAGTCACCGACAAGTCACTTCACCCGAATCTAAATCTTTTGGAATTAATCATTGTTGTTTTATTTAGTTTTAGAACACCATTTTTTGTGAGCACTTAGACACGATACATCTTTGTATGCTCATGAAATTTTAAACTCTAATCATGGTTCTAGAATTTATAAGAATGGTTGTTGTCGATAAAGCCTTTGTTGATTTTGCTCAAAAATGTCATAAAACAACTCATAATCCACCCTTGTAATCATGTGATATATAGTAGATTACTTTGAAAATTGATACATAGTCTGACGACTGAGTCACATTTTAGCTTTGACGTTGAAGTTTCTACGTGAATACCAATTGAGAGATACAAGTGCGTTCTTGAAAGCATCATGAGAAGTGATAAAATTTTAGGAATGAACATGGTCTTTTAGGGGTGAACCTCTCAAGAAACAAGGGTTCATGGTTTTGAAAAGCCAAATTGAATTGATCATATTGTGAGAAATATAATTAAGATGAAATTAATTTTATGCTCAAGGGTTGGTACAAAGACCCTTTCATCTTTGAAGCTATGGGATAAGTTTTCAAAAATGAAAATCTGGACCCCAAAATAAAGACGCATACCCTTTAACCCTAATGAACTCGTAATTTGGGCTCTTTGGTCCTGTAGGATTGATTTTATTTATACTCTTTCAACTTTCATCAATATTCATTAATTAAAATAAACCTTCAGATCCACTTGGCAAACCGTCTGCTTGCATGAGTGAGTGCTCGCTTGGCAACGCGTGCTCGGCATCGTTCGTTCGGGCTTGCCCGGGTGTTACTTGATATCGATGCGGGCGATGTATGTAGATGGAGATCAGAGCCACAGGGAACCCTGACAATTTGACCCCGGGGGCTAAACTTGGGTGGGGGGGCAAAAATGAGGGATTTTACCCCGGGGCAGTTTTTTTTTTGGCCCCCACGCACGACTTTTCTTGGCTGCCATCCACTGAACACATAATCAACTTGGTTTCTAGTGTAATATAAAAATTACGAGAGAAGTACTAAACAGTTTTACAAGAATTCTAATGTGACAAACTCATCTATGCTGGCCAAGAGGCGCAATTGACTAGTGTTTTTGTTGCTTTTTAATAAAAAGAATGTTTTCATTCTCTACACAAATGCTACCCGATCA
Organism: Pohlia nutans; assembly: GCA_022496805.1. Lineage (NCBI taxonomy): Eukaryota > Viridiplantae > Streptophyta > Bryopsida > Bryales > Mniaceae > Pohlia > Pohlia nutans. Next base: position 22,735,327 of record CM040094.1, read on the forward strand.
TAGCTCCCCCCATTCCTCGATTCCTTCATTTGGTTGTGAGTTGTTCCACAGCTGTTTAATTTAGGCATACTTACTAAATTTAGCCTTGCTTTTTCATCACCTTCCTAAGCACCGATCCATTTCAAATTTGGTTGAGAAAATCCGCTTTTTTCTCCACTATTTGCTCGTAAATAAGCCCATCGGGCTTGCTTTGACGTTTAAATGTTGCATACGTGAACCAATTTGAAAGGAGGGTAATTTGTGAAATTTTTATGCCTCATTTCATGTTGCTCTGATCCACCAAAAAATTATTAAGATCTTAGTGAAAAAGTGCTCTTGAAAAAATAAATTTGTAAAATTAAGCAACCAAAAAATTCCAAAAATCATTACATTGAAATCATCATATACTGTGGGTGGGTTAATGGCTTAGATACATTCATCCATTTTAGCAAGCTTTCCTGCACTTGGAACAAATTTGCACCTAATTTGGATGAATTTTACCACAATATTCCGAAAAAGAATTATTAGTATAACCTCTTGTAAATAATTCAGTGCTTGAAAATTCAGAGTGAAGTCCAGGAGCAAGACTGAACAGAACAAACATGGAACTAGCATGACGTGTGATAACATCACAAACGCCAGAAAGTGCTAGAACATGATCACAAATGAACACAACCTCGAGGAATAATACAATCATAAAAATATAAGAATACGGACATCAACAGGACACTGCATACTAACAAGTACGATATCTCGAGCAAAAACACAAGAAACATGGAAAATCATACATTGAAAAGGATGTTATATAATGGTTCAGCGAGGTCAAATCTGATATTGCTACACCGAAATCACCAACTTAAAAATCGTTGCGTAAGCATTAAACATTGTCATATATATAGAATCTCATAATTGAAGAAATTTTTATACATTGTAGAGATCGATTAGTTGCAAGGGCTTTCTACATCAACCAAGTCTTCTATTAAAATGCCTTCTCTAGGCAAGTATATTGTTCCATATTTTGGTATATATATACATATATTCTTAGCAATGACCATACCCATTACAAGCAACCTCATGCCTCCAAAGGGTTGCCAAATTGCCATGCAAATTGCCATCATTGCCCAATTTAAAAAAAATTAATTTCTTTGCATAGAGTGCTGAGATTTCTTGTAATGAATATATGATTTAGGAATTTTTATTGTATTTTGGCAATATGTTACACACTTCTCGTTGGCCAATTAAGTGACGATATGAGGCACTTTTAGAGCAATAATACTTCTAGTGATGATTTTTTTAGTTAGATATGGTTTAAGCCTTGCCACATATGGGGTCCATTTGTTGACTTTTGAACAAAGTGAGGTTTTTCTTGTGCCTCAATCATGACACTTTTACATTTTTTGGGTTGAAATTGTAACATAATATTTTAATACATAGCCCATTTTTAATAAAAATTTCGAGATTTTTGTTCTTTTGTAACATTCACTAGCCATTTGAAGTGGACCATAGAAAAATAAAAAAATCCAAACTGCTCTTTACATGAGAAGACGCCAAGTAGACTAGTAGGTATCATATGAAAAATAGCAAATGGATCAAAGATATCTCCATCTTGAAAGGTCAATGTTACGTGAAATGTACACCACATATAGATGTGGGCACAAGAGAAGCCACGCTTCCACTGTTACGTGAAATGTACAAAAGATATAGATGTGGGCACAAGAGAAGCCACGCTTCCACTGTTACGTGAAATGTACAAAAGATATAGATGTGGGCACGAGAGAAACCACGGCACTTCCATCGTGTCAAATGTACACAGGCATAGATGTGGGTGCGAGAGAAACCAAAGCAGTTGCTTTCCTCGCGTTTCAGGGTTTAGGGTTTAAGGGGGTTTCCGCCTTCACCTCCATCAAGTCCATCACCTCGATGGTTTCCAGATCCGTTTCCTCGACCTAGAGATTGTTGCAAGAGAAGGTCATGATGCTCCAGAGGCGAGGAGCTCACTCAATTCTGAAAGCAATCGATGTTGCGTCGGGGCGCGGAAGATTCACTTCCACCTCATCGCAATTGTTGCCGGACTACGATGGAGGTCTAGCAGCAATCCCTCGCCGTAGCATTTGGGCCCCTCGCCATTGTTTTTCGGCTTCCGTGCTCGCGCCGGAGGTTCCTCAGGCGTGGCGCAAGTTCCCAGCAAGCGGGCACGTCGTCTAGGAAGAAGTGGCGGTGGGGAATGGGAAGGTGAGCTTCGAGACGGGCAAGCTGGCGCAGTTCGCAGCCGGCGCGGTGGTAGTCGGAGTGGGCGAGACGAAAGTGATGGTCACCGTGGTGGCCAATCACAAGTTGGACCCTAAACCCAAAATTTCTAGAAACAATTCTTTTGAATTCCTGTCAGCATTTCCGGTGGAGAGCATTAGAGGAGATCTTTTACATTGGTCGATTACGAAACAACGATTATTCCTTTGTTAATTACTAACATTACGAATGAATTTAAACAAGAAAATATCACAAAGAACACATTCTTATGAGTTCTGTGATTTGTTGGAACAGTGGTTGAGGGATCGTTCCAGTTAAAAGACCTAAAAGATGGAGAGCGTATTCAATTTGCCAGCAGCTCGGTTGAACAGGTAGCAATCTCTGTCTGTCATCGGAGACTCATTTTTTTAACCCCTCAAAGACCAAGAAGCCCAAATCGGGCCTCATGTTTGTTATAGCAGTTTTGAATAGGTCCTATGTAAACTTCCTTTTATTCAAATTTCTTTGTATTTTGAAAACACATGCAATGTTCTTCACTGATTCCAGTGATATAAAATCTGGTCCTATCTGAATTCTATTTTTCAGAATACGGTCGATTGAATTTTTCATTTGGAGCTATGAATCCTTGGTCCTCTGGGGTTAAAACTCTATAATTTGTGTATTTGACTCCATCTCTACGCATTTGTGTAGACAGCAATATTCTTACATCTCCAATCGATCGCAGATACACGAGACAAAAAACAGTACATATATTGGCACTGTTGACGTGTCGACTGCGGATCTGTTAGCTGTAAATGGATTTCCGCACGTAGTTGACAATGAGCTAGGCAGCATAAATCCCCGGACGATGCATGCATCTGATGTTCCCGTAAATGCCACAGCAATTCACATCACCTCTAAAAGCATCGATGCCGACATTTTCGATCAAAAAGGAGTGCGTTTTTCTACTTGTGATTAGTAAGCATTCATTTCTTGTTTGAGAGTTTCTACAGTCGTTTCTAAAATCTTAGACTACAAGCAGAGACGTCGTTCTTCACTGTGGAAGAATCTGTTCGTTGTCACTTTTCATTGTACACTGTGTACACTGTACGCGCTTGTCCTACTTGACGAATCGCACTCACCAAGTCCAATAAAAAAATTGGTGAGTGCGTAGTGGCGCCGTTTGACTCACAGAAGGAGTGAAAAGCGATGCATTCTCCTTGTAGTGTAAAGGGTCTTTGTCAGTCAGAATTTCACCTACCTCCGTCAGCACTCAGCAGTTTGCTAACTTCTAGTGGAAGTTTACTTGATTTATGTTTTCCGTCCCATGTGGTCAAATGATTAGCCGACAGATTAGCATCATCGGTGATTGTTCAAACTGGATACGTTCTGCAACGATGCGCTTACTATTGGGATCTGAATTGTGCGACAGGTTGGTCTTTGCTTAGATGAGCAGACGTTGAAGCAAGCTTTGCGCTTGTTCAAAGTGGGCAAGTCCTTGCTTACTGCCAATATTGACAGCATAGGAACTGGAGTACACGGTATGACTTTTGATCTATTACAGTCATTTGAGGGATCTGCATTTCCGGTTTCAGTGTTAGAAGGGTGTAAAAAGGGACAAAACTATGTAGTTTTAGCCCCGGCAAAAATGTTTGGGACCCCTGTGTATGTACAAATGCAAACGGTACACCAGAAAGTGCCTAGGAAACTCGTTTTTGGGACTTTAAAAAATGGGTTCTGTACTCTAAATCTCGAGAGAGTAAATAATTGGTTGAATGGATGTGCGCAAAAAGTATTGCGGTTCCGTCGGTCCGGATCACCTCCTCTGAGCTACAACGAATCGATTTCTGCATCCCTAGTGCAGCAACGACGCTACCGTGCGAGCGTAGAATGGAGAGCGTAAGAGCGGAGAGCGTTGATTTGGAGAGCGGAGAGCATACAATCTTAATAAATTAAAGTTTAGACGATATTTTTAGATAAAATAATACTAAAAATAGGGTTTTTACTATTTATAGTAAATTTTTGTGACCTATGACCGCTGCCCAGAAGACCGTGTGTTTGCAGCAAATAATGTAAAATTTGCAGTCAATCTGGAAAACGATGGGCAAAACAGTATAAATGGATATAATTGGTCTAACATATAGTAGAATTTTATTTAAGTATTTTTGCGAACAAATGATGAATCTGTTAAAATAAGTAGGCAATAACTCCAATCAACCACAACTTATACTGTTGTACTCTGTAATAGAGATTTGGGATTCTACTATCCCCCTAGACAGCAAAACAACCCCAGCAGTCCATTAACCAGTCTTCGGTTTGGGGTTCCTGGGCCACGATAAAACATGGCATCTGGCACTAAGGAATCTTGATAATCCCAGCAGCTACGAGAATCTGCTGGACCTCGTCCATGCTTAGAGTGGGGGCATGGATGAAAGTGTCCACTTTGTAGTCTAGCTTGCAAAGGAAGCGAAAGACATAGTAAAGGTGCTTGCAGTTGACGTACATACCACGCCTTCCAATTGCAGAAGAAGTCATGCTGTGATAATGCGGGCATGTACAAGCTGGAAAATTGCAGAGAGTGATGTTGTAAGTGTTCGTAGTCGGCTCGACTCCAGATTGTAGGACAACGATCGCTCCTAGACCCGGATACGGAAGGAGGTTCACTCCGACAATTGTTGCCTTGACGTTGCGGGCGCTCTCCCATTGGTTTCTGTGAGCTTCTCCGGGCGCTTTGGGGTTGCGGCGCACGCTCTTGCCGCTCCGAATGGTGGGGACACGATCAGAATTCGGAGGTTTCGGATGAGTCCACAATACCGCCTCAAAGAGCTTAGATCCTGCGAAGAGGTGCCGTGGCGAGAGCGGAGTAGTAGATTGAAGGTGGAAACCAGCCTCTTGGAGCTCCAAGATCTCGTGACGGGACAGATCCTCGGGGGGTGCACTGTACTAAACATGTACGAGTATACGTGAATGCACAGAAGGGGTATTAATTTGAACACTACCGTATTACGTATACATACAATAAACATATTTAGAACTGAAAATATTCACGTATACTTACACTAAACATATATTTAAAACGAAATACATCTGTATACAAAGGTATTTTAGACATATAGCCTCTCGTATATAGGGGGTTTTTAGAAGGGGTCATGAACGCACGTGATTCTCAAACATAATGTAGAGTGCACCCCCTGAGGACAGATCGGTCCCAGTTAGGACTGGCCAAACATGAGGGATCTCCGGACGCGTTATAACAAACCCACGTTTAGGACCCATTACGCACCTTGCAATTTGGTCCGGACAGAACCAGAAGTCTTCTGTGTCGCTTCCCTCAGCGCGAAACTTTTGTTTGAGGCCTCTGTAGGTAGGAGCTGCAGTTGCTTTGCCTCCCCTGACGATGAGCATCTGGCACTTCGAATTGTTATTTGCCTGTACTGCATGACATCGTTTCTTGGACTTCTGCGTTATCCTCGCAATGTGCCATTTGGTCACATCGCAGTCTGTTTCCAAAACGTGTGACGTGAAGGGCACAAGAGCTTCAGAATCAAGTGTCTCCTGTGCAGTTTGGCGGGCAGCAGCTGAACGAGTCTGGACACGCGGGTGCGAGAAGTTTACCTTGTCTGGACGATGGGAGTCACCTTCTGAACCAATAGGCATGTCCAACTTCCTCTTCGTGGAACCAAAAACCTCCTCGCCCTCTAGATGCGGTTCACGGTTGCAGAAATCTTCACCCCCGGGCATTTCAGCAAGTGCATTAGCTATCTTCTTTCCATCCTGTGATTGCAAAGCTCGCTTAAGTTTCAAGTCATGTTTAGAAGGTCCTTTTCTAGACGCCCCACCACACAAGTATGAACGATAGTTGGTCATTTGCATGAAGGCGCGAGCCCAGTCGTCGGTGGTTGCTACGAAGAGGTCAGATCCGCGATTGCCTGAAGACTGCAGCCATCTATTGTGAACAATTTCTGCCAGATTGCAAGTTGGGATGTCCGCGAGTTCTTCTGGAGTAAGGTTCTGGACAGAAAAGAGGAAGACAAACATCAGAGAGAATAAACACAATATAAATCCTATGCCAAGATCACACGGTATTGAGATAGTCGTAGCCAAAGGAAAAGTAGAATGTGAGAGTTGAAGACAATAGAAGGCCATACCGTTTCCATAAATCCTCCCCACTGGCGATAGCGGAAATGCCAAAAGGCCAACCAATCCTCTAGTTCCCGGATTGCATCTTCAGTTGCAGCTCCTGAAGAATACCACCAAGCCCGAAGCTTTTGATACATCAAATCCGCCTCAGCCATCAAGGTAGCATCCTTGTACTCTCTGCACAACCTGATGTGCTGGTTCCGAAAGCTTTTTGCAATTAGCTTCTCCGTATGCTTGTGCATGCTAGTAGACCAGTGAAACAAGCACGTCCTCTCCCGGTCCACCATAACCACGGATGGGTCTCCAGATCCATAAACAATGCGTACCGCATTGAAATTAGCTTGTGCACTATCGCACATGAATCCTTTGAAATTAGGGTCAGGAACACCATTTCTAGCCATCACTTTGTTTAGGCATTTCCAGAAAATGACTTGGCCATCCGTACCTTCGGTCTGCATGTCACAAACGGCAATTGTCATGACTGTGCAGTACGTAGAATCGTAGACGTGACAAGCCAGTGTTGTCCAAGGCTTTACTCGCTTCACGTGGTCGAACATAATGAAGCAATTCTGAAGGTCTCCTCCCGGCTGCATTCGGCGCACGAGGTCAACTCCACTACCGGGACCGTCTACAAGCATCTTGAACAGGTACACTTTGTCTTGTCCTTGGCCAGGGAAGATGCTGTCGTGGATGTACTCCATCTTTGCCACCTTCTTCATTTCCAGAATCCTGTCAATTTCGCCTTTACCTTTGGCTCGGGGAGGTCACTCCCTTGTATATTTTGTATACACGTGCGATAATGACCTATTTATTTGGGGGGTTATTTTAGCAAAAAAATTTAGCAAAAAATATTATTAGGTGATGGTATTTTACATATAAAAAGCCTGAGAATATTATATGTGATGGTATTTTACATGTAAACATGTTTCACTTTTTTAAAATCCCCTATTTTACATGTACATTTTTTACAAAATTTATCTACAATGAATATATTGGACCCTATTTTTTATCGCACGTTGTTTCTAAAATTTTCGCCAGTGAACCCCCCGAGACCTTTGGCAGATGCGCGGAAGGATGCAATGATGTTTCGAACGTTTGGAGAGCTGAGCATGCGGAACTTGTCCATGACCTCATCCAATTCCGCCCCGCGAAGCATTTCCTTTGGACCCGGTCCAGCATGGACTAAGAAGGTATCCATGAACTCCTTCCCTGCTGCTAATGCAATAGCAGAGTTCTTTGCCGTTGGTGTCTTCTGAACTTCTGACGCAATCAAGCCCGTGATAGTCTCCATAGATTCTCGGCACTGGCCAATTGCTACGGGGTGGCGATGGTGTCCTAAATGGATGCATGCTCTCGACCTATCTACAACATTGAGCACATAATAGATACGTGCGGGGCACAAAGCAAAACAAGATGGAACCGATTTGCAGACCCTGCAAACTAGAGACGAATCTGACTGCGGGCCAAGACCTACATAGAATGGGTTTATGGATGTACCCGTCCATTCAGTCTCGTTCTTCTTAGAAGTGCGTTTTAGATAATCACAAACGGTGTTTTCACAACAGAGATGGCCCACGCACGCTGACCTTCTGAACTTAAGCCCCAAATTATTGTTAATATTAGAAGTGAGAGTGCGCGTCCAAGCATGACCATCATACCGTTTGTCCATTCCTTCCATGCTCTTGGCACTCGAGGAATGAACACTCACTCTACACGCAGGCAATTCAAAAACAACATCCCCATCAAATGTGGGCGGCAGGAACTGAACCTTTTGATATTCAATGGCGTCGAAATCAATCTGGGCCAATTCGTTCCGACAACCAGGAATGCCATGCATTTGTTTCAGACATTGCATGATACTGAGAGAATCAGAAGAAGCAAGATAGAGAGGAGGACGGGACAAAGAGGAGGAAGATGGACTTGTACATGGTGTGCGATAAGTGGACTGATGAGGAAGCGGGAATGGATTCAATGTCTTCCCCTCGTTAGATCTACACAGGGCAGGTGTCTCTCCTTCTGATTCGCTAGAGAGTTCTACAATCGCAGGGAGATGCTCTTGTTTCACTTTGCGAAGCTTAAGCATGATCTCGGCAGCGGATCGAGTAGTATGGGGGGTTTGAGAACACTGCGTGGCAAGAACCGGAGCTTCTACAGTAGAAGTATCAGAGTTGTTAACTAGGATCTCGGTGGAGGCCTCTAATTGAGACGGTGTCATACCATACGCTCTATACTGACCAGGGTGAAGGAGCCAGTAATAGCCATCGCGATCCTCACATCTAGCCTGCAGGACAGCCTCTTTCACTATTCCGTAATTCTCTAAAACTTCTTCAATCAGCATGGTAGAGGTTTCTGCGATTCCAAAACGGATGGTGAGGAGATTGGCGGGGACCTTCACAAAACCCTCATCACCTATGGGAACAACTAGAGGGACTTCATCACCTTCGAAATGAATCGAAGCCATACTGCACTGTATGGGATGTTTGTACTGTCACGGAAAGAAGTGAGAAGGAAATGAGAGTTCTTGTATTTATTCTCTCATCAGGGACAATGATGTTAAAAGCAACTGTTGACCATTTTGACGTACTAGTAAAGTAATTGTTTTTTGAATTATATCGCAGGATCAAGTAAACGTGGACGTTGAAGGACCGAATTTCAAAGACGGCGGCCATAGTATACTTAAAAAACATTTGTGACAGGTAAGGTGATGCTAATGTATTGCTGGAATGGCCAAAATAGTACGCTGTCTGAAAATGATGGCTGCATGAACATTGTGGAAGCTAATGCACTGACAGTTAAGCATCGTGTTGAGAAAGTTGGTAGCCTGTACTGAAGCCATAATGAACCAAGAATGAAGCTTGATACTTAATTGATCTTTATAATCTATAAATGGTGAACATTTTTAAAGATACTACGTAAACAAAAATGACAACATCACAAAATGTGTGGACGGCAGAGGCAAAATGGAGGCTACATTCATGCACGTAGCAAGCAATGCCTAAATTAATAACATGGAATAGAGTAGTTTGAAATCTACATTATAGCTCCCTATATATATGCTCCAAATATTCCTTATGCTAAAGATTGCTACTGACAACGTCAATTGGGTTGTACGAGTTGCCTCCAGAGAACGCTACGTCTAAATTACTCCTTGCACCGGGGAGGAACTAAAAGACTCGCCGTCATCAGATTCTGAGTTGCTCGTGGCGTCAAGAATGGAATCCCAAAACGGAGGTTGGGGATCGTCATCGAAGTGCTCTTGGACAGCATCAAAGATGGCTTGGGGAACGATTTGAACGTCCTGGCACTGGATATTGCACGGATCGGAAGTCCAAGCATGTCGCAAACATAATGACACCATATCAACGTCCACAAAACAGGAGGCCGAGGATAGAAATCCCAAATTCCACACGGGATATCATGTCGTCCAAGAACCCCTTTTTCCAAGCGCAGGATGGAGATGTCGACGCGCCAGTCATCAGAACACTGCATCTCGCTCATCCACATTTCGATTGCCCCCTGCAAAGTGTCAACACGGTATCTCATTTGGACGAACCTATCATTCTTCCACAGCATAGGATAGTCATCGATGCTTCGAGCCGACCCGAGTCTCCAGGTGAATTCCTCAAACCCGCGAGGAGTATGACCTTCCATCACAAGATTAAAGATATTGGGCAGAAACTCAAGCGAACATTTGAGAAGTGAAAGCGAAGCGACAAGAACTTTGTTCCGGAGTTGATAAATCTCTAGCAAGGTATTATATAAAGATCAGTGGCATTTTCTATAAAGTGGACGAATGGAAAATTGTGTAGGACTAATGAATGCAATCGGAGAGTTCATGAAATGCGAAGATAGCCAACAGTGACATGGTTTAAACAAATCAAACAATTTCTGTGGACATAATTAGGTGAAACACTTGATTGGATATTCAGAATTAGAAATTTTCAAAATTCATGATATCTTAAAGACGACTGTGGACAACTAAATGAGAAGACAATGTCAGAGTGATTGAACTATAAAGACCTTGGATATAAATTTGAAACTTCGGCTGACAACTTATTATAGTTTGGGAGCCCGCCGGCAAGCCTTCAATAGCTGTCAGCGAAATTCGGGGAGACGACTGCGATAGACTTGATGAAGGTGAGGATGGATGAACGGACAGTTGTAGAGTCTGGACACATCGTTGAAATATTCTTAGCGACTCTTTCAAGACACTGAGTGAGTGGGGTTGATCAATTCATTTGTGAATCACAGTTTCTCCTAGAACGTTTTGTTTGCTATGATAGAGCAACTTTTAGTTCTGATTGTAGTGTGGAGGGCTGATGCCGGTAGAGAATGTTGCGATGAAGATCTTAGTGCTGGAGTTGTAGAATTGCATGAAGTAATGTGGGCTGCTAGTAATTAAGTCTTAGAGTTATGATGTGTTTATGCAAGTATAGGACAGATGCAACGTGAAGATCGTGTTAGAGAGCAAAAGAGTCAGAATGTGCAAAATAGGAAAAGAAAGAAACCAAAGGTTGTATACTCAAGTAGGAAGGAGATAGAGGCAAGCCGAATGAGGCAAACAAGGACAAGATCAAGGGTAGCTGAAGTAGATTGTGCGGTCCCAATGTCGTAGCACGTGATACCGGATATTCCCCTAGAACGCGCTTTTTCGTATTAAGAGCACTCGTAGAGGTGATTTCCGGGTTATCGTTCCGCAGAGATTCTGTGAAGTGGAAAGCTTCCGGAGATGGTCCCGGACTGGTGATCTCACTCTCTCTATCACCAGCTGAATTCCTCTTTCCTACCAAACCGGGTCTCCTCCCACTGACTGACCCGGTTTACAACTAGATCCGGTTTTCGTCCGAGTTGGGAATTTATCCAACCGTACTCTGTCCGGTCTATCAAGACAACTCAAACCGGTTTATATTTAACCTCTATTTTCCTTCAGAGGGTTCTCCATTCACATTAGTGGTGCTGGATTGAAAGACACACCCCTCCCTACTGATTCAAGTGATGGGAAATTCACTACCTTCCGGTTATCCTAACAAAACTCCTCAATCTGGGTAATTCCCGTACTGCACTTCAGCTGCAGATTCATCCCAAACCCACAGCCGGTCACTTAAGTGCAACCCGGGTTTCCCCCTTCTAAAGATTACTACAACGACTTGATAACCGGGATGGACCTGTATCCGGGGTATCCGGAATTGGTTGGACTCCTAATTTGTTTGTTTTACTCTGATCCTTCCGGCTCTCCTTATCACCTGGTCTACCCAAGTACTGGCACCTCAACCGGACTACCCGTCCAGGAGTTCTGAAAGAACCGGAGTACCCCCTCCTATTCACTCAGCCATTAATCCGGATTATACCTGGTAACCGAGCACGAAACAACCCACCTTCAAACAATCTCTGAGTTTTCCCAATACCCAGACTCTTAACTGGATCTACAACAGAACCCGGTTACTCTAGCCATTCCGGACTCATCTGTCACATGATCTACCCAGGTGTTGGCACCTCAACCGGACTACCCGTCCAGGAGTTCTGAGAGAACTGGAGTACCCCCTCCTATCCTCTCAGCCACTAATCCGGATCACACCTTGCGACTGAGCATGAAACGACTAGATCCACAACAGAATCCTATCAACCCTTCCGGTTGCCAAGGGACTAATTGGACCACGATCTCAAGTAGCAACCACACACACACACACACACACACTGGTCTGTAGAAGAGTATGCCTATGATCATTTACAAAGAGAAAATGGTACACAAAAAGACCCCAGGAATGAAGAACATCCCTGGATAAAAAGAAAACACAAAGCCGACCAGATCCGGGAAACCCGCAGATCCGGAAAAACCGGGGGACTACCCCACGATTTAATTCTCATCCTACGCTGCAACCTAAAATCAAAATCCTAAAAACTAACTCCCAAACAGAGTCCTACCCTACTGCTCAAAAAGTCCCGTTCCAAACAGCCGGACCCACGAAGACCGGGCCACTGATTCCGGGCCTCCGATGACTTCTGGGCAGCCACTGGTCCTCCGGCGGCTACTCTTCCTAATCTTCCGGACTTCCTACCACGATTGGATCAGCTGGCCTGTCTCCCCGAATTCCGCGCCCCGCCGACTGTCCCTCATGTTGCTTTTCCGCCCTGTCCGGGTGGACATCCATTGCCTCCATACCTTCGCTCAGATCCCGGACTTCTTCTGGGCTTACTCCTGCGGGTCGGGCCATGTGGATGGGTTCCACATCCAACACAGTCCGGGAGGTAGGTCCCTCCTGTTCCGACTCCTCCTCCGAAGAGCTCTCCCGGATGCATTCCGCCAAAACCCGGAACTCCACCAAAAACGCTTCTACCTTGTCCGAGTACTCCCGCACTACATTCTTCATCCGAGCTGCTCCCTCCAATCCCGGTTGAAGGACCCACTCGTCATACAACCGGGCCTTCGTTTGGGCCTCCCCATTCGATTGGAACAATCCGGATAGCCTGGAGACACACTGCCGGCTTGTCTCTGCTACACTCCGGATGGTATCCTCTTGCTCCCGGATCTGCCGCTCCTTCTGCTGTACGTGGGCCTCCATCTTGTTAATGTAGGCTACCTTTCGTTGCAGCTCCTCCTCAAATCCCTTCAAGAGAGCCGCCGATTCGCTCTCTGCCTCCCGGATGCCCTGCAGTTGTCCGGTTAGCTCGTTTTCCCTCTCCCTGCTCCGGATGAGTTTCCTCTGGAGCTTCCTTATTCGCGCCGGATACTCCAGAATGTCGTTCGTCCGGAGAAGGGTCCCTGTCTCCCGGAGAGCAGCGAACAGGGGGTTGTACTGTTCCGTAACCAAGTCCAGTGCCACCCGTGTCTGCAGTAACATGTCCTCCATCCGGAGCGGTTCTCTTCGTTCCGCTGGCACATTTCCGGATGGTCCTGCCTCTTGGACCGGTTCTGTTCCTGCTGGCCTTTGTTGCTCCTGTTCCCCCTCATCTCCCGTTTCCTCTTCGTCCTCCCCTGCTTCCTTGGGACGTTTGTTGAGTGGGGTTACCTTCCTCCGGACCGGTCCCTTCTTCTTTCCAGGTGTGGTATCCGGTCCTTCCGGTTCCTCCTCTCCTTCAGCCGGGAGGACTAACTTCCTCTTCCGTCCCTGGGGTCGTGGCTGAGACGGACCTCCCTCCTGACCTGTCCGGTTTTCTTCTTCCGTGCGCTCCTGTGGAGCCGCCGGAGTATAATCCTCCTCCATTGGTCCGGGTCCCTCTACCGGTTGCTCCTGGGGCTGGGGTGGAGAAGGCCTTGTCTCCTCCTCTGGCCTGGGTTCCTCGATCTGATCCCCCCGAGGTTGTGTCCGGGAAGGACCGCCTACCTCCGTTTGAGGAATTGCCTCTCGGCCTCCCACCGGCTTCTTCCGGGTTAGCTTCGGCTGTGGAGAATCCTCCTCCTCATCCGGACTCCCCTTTTGGTCTCTTGTTCTTTGCTCCGGCTGATGTCTCGCTCCACCCGGTCGTTCTAGTTCCGGGTTCCTTTTCCCTTCTTGCCGCTCCTCCTGCTGCGGCCTGGTGCCACCCGGTCGGCCTCCCTCCGGGCGGTCTTCTCTCCTCTTGGTCCTGGTCTCCGGATTGGGGCTGGAATCATCTGGTGGCCTTCTTACCGGTTGGTCTTCCTTCTCCTTCTGGAGCTCCTCTTCCCTGACTCTGCTCCTATCCGGTTGGGCTGCAGGTGGAGCCATCCTTTTCTCCTCCGGTCGGGACAACGAGCCGGTTCTGCTGGTCCCCGCTCCTTCTCCCGGAAGTGCCTTCTTCCTCTTGGCCGGACTTCTCACCCCCGGAATCGGAACTACCTCCAACTTCTTCTTCTCCCCGGCCGTGAGGCACCCATGTTTCTCGTACAAGTGATAGAGAAATGGGGCTAACGGGCATCCCTTCTTGTTGTCGAGGTTGCCTGCCCACTTCTGCGTGTTCCGGTGGATCAAGATCGCCCAGTTGATCCGTTTCTTCCGGAGAAGGGCGGAGTAGATTCCCCGGGCCAGCGTCACAGTGAGGGTGGTGGGCTTCTCCGGACTGAGGATGGGTACTATGTACTGGAGCAGCCTTTGCTCCCGGGGCAGTATGCAATCCGCCACCTTGAATCCGTCCTTGTCCGAGAGATGACTAAACCGCATCTTCACCCAGTCTGTGTCGCCCTTGCCTCCCGGTTCCAGGTCCTCGTTGGTGTCCGGGAAGTCGTACAGTTCCCGCCACATCTCCCGGGTCCAACTGCCATACTTCGCCCGGATGGTCGTCCGGAAGGCGTTCACCATTGCCCCGCCCTCGATTTCCTCCAGCATCCGGGAGTCCTGCACATCCCACACTCTCCCAAACAATCCCAAACACCCCATCTTCTGGAGGTCCTGCATTAGCTCGTCGAAGTCTTGCTCGTGCTAAGGAATCTCCGGGCAGATGCGTTTCTCCGGAATCTTGGCCCCGGCTTCCCTGCGTGCCATAGCTGCGGACTCCGGGCGGGCTTCTTCACTCCTCCGGATGTGACGTAGCTTCTTCTCCGGATGCGCCTTCTCTCTCCTCGGTAAACCTCGCGCCTCGCGCTCCGGGTGCTTCCCTTTCCGCTTCCGGGGTGTTCTTCTAACCTCCCGGAGACCCCGCGACCCTTTTCCTGACTGCGCACTTCCTTTCTTCCTCAAACTCCGCCGGAAATGGCGGTGCGCGCTGTCCGGAGGCTCGCCTACTTCGAACTCTAACCTTGCGTCACTATCTATCACCGGGTATTCAGTTTCCCTCACTCCCGGGTTCTCAGAATCGGCACAATACGGTCGCTCAACGCTCTCTTCTTCCGGTCCCACACTATCAATTCTACGGCTATCCGGAAGCTCGAAATTCTGTTGACGCGGACAACTGGAACTGTAGAGAGTGAATGAACAGTGGGTCGCCCAATTTAGAGCGGCCCACTTCAATGCTCGGACCGTGACCGGGTCCATCGAAGACCCGTCCTCTCCTATCCGGTCTCCCATCCGGTTCCCCACCGGAACTTGCTGTCAGTCTAGTCCTGTAATAATTCCCCTAGGCTGCGCCCGGATGGTACTCTCTTTCTAAATAAATAACTGGACCATTATGGCCACTATTCCTCTTATTTATGGAGGAAAGACTACTCCTAGTTGCCCTAGAAACCCTAACTAGCCGCATTTGGTAAAACGAGGTTTGATACCCAAAGGCCATCCAATTTTGTGCCGTCGACATGGTGGAATTTGCAAGCGATATCAGAAGCGAAAACGAGAATGCACTGAACACTGCAGGAGCGCCTTCAACTGAGACACTGAATTCCAAAATCGACAGCGAACTCCACGTAAGTGAATTTTTATTTCATCTCATTTACGCAAAGAACTATTGGATGCAAGGATTCTAAAGTTTAAATAGACTATTCTTATAATATTGTTTTAAGGCATATGTAGATGCAGAGAAATCACACTGGGGTACCAATTATTCTTACGTCCCACCCATCCACAGAGGGACCTTCTCCAGAATACAATTTTCACGCTGGGCTCTCTACGGTACGCTCGCCGTTACTATGGAAATCCTGGTTAGTTTATTCCGCTCTGCGTAGTGACATGCTTAAACTCAGCGGGTGGTCTTTTCCAATGAGAGTTTGATGCGTGACTTAAAATCCTTCGAGTCATGGCGCGAGCTTGGATTCACGAAAACTTCCCCATTATTTCTTTAAGTCCCGGCGTGTACAGGGACTTAGAAATTCTGGACCTGCATCGGAACTCGCTCGCACTTCGGGCGACGTGCAACTCCGTACTTTGACAAACACATTGTGAGCACCTGATCGCACTTTGACGAGTTCTCCAGGCAGCTCGAGTTCTCCAGCAAGCACGAGTTCTCCAGGCACGAGTTGACGAACACAGCTCGAGTTCTCCAGTCAGCACGAGTTCTCCAATCAGCCCTCATTGTGAGCACCTGATCCGCCCCAGCCAGCACATTGCGAGCACCTAATTTGTCTCCACAATGTAAGCACATGATCCGCCCAGCTCGCCCGAATTCACCGCCACGCTCCCCCGATTTTGTGGACACCTCCCCCAATGTCGCCGCCACGTCGTCCCAGGATCTGCCCCACGCCGCCACGCTCCCGAATTCTCCGCCATGTCCCGGTGCTGCATCCCCTTTCGCCGACCTTATCCCGCCACGTCCCTCCACGATCTGCGCCCTCCCCCCGCCGCCTCACTGCCACACCCCCTCGCTGTGGATCTTAATTTCCATCCCCTGATCTCCTCGAGGATCTCTCCCGCCACGCCATTGGCTCCAAAAAATTTCCAAATCCACAGCAAGCCCAAAATAGCGTTGCACGAAACGCAATATCAATAGTGCCTTGAGTTTGTGGATAGCCAGTGTGCCCATATTTCTCAAATGTAAGTCCACCGCCGCGCGTGTAGTGTTTGTGAGGACTCGTGGTGAATGAAAACTCGTGTTGATGAACTCGTGGTCCATGAGAACTCGTGAGTTGTAGCGTCATTGTGAATGTGTGGGCGCTCGAAGTCCATGAGCAAGTCATGCTAGCTTGAGAGTGTTGTGGGAAAAACAGTGGGGAGTAATGTGGGGAGTGTTGTGGCGCGGCACGTCCGGGGCGTGAAGGCGTGGGGAGTGTTGTGGCGCGGCGCGTCCGGGGCGTGGGAAAAATAGTGGGGAGTGCTCTGGCGCGGCGCGTCCGGGGCGTGACGGCGTGGCGCGCGCGTCCGTCACAGCAAGGCCTGGCGCGGCGCGTCCGTCGCGGCGTGGCGTGGCCCGGCGCGTCCGTCACGGCGTCGCGAGGCAAGTGGTACGGGGAGTGTGGCAGTCGTGGCAGTGGGAGTCTGGGGAGTGTGAAAGTCGTGGCAGTCTGGGGAGTGTGGGAGTACGGGCGCTCTGGAGAGTGTGGGAGTCATGGCAGTGGGAGTCCCATTCCATAGCCAGTGGGAGATGAGTTCTGTGAGTTTGGGAGTCACGACTCATGGCAAATACTAGTATTGTCCCAGGATTGGGAGTTTATGTCAAAGCATTCCAAATTATAACTTTTGTTATTTGATGATGTAGTGCGCGAAAATGGTGAGTGGCGATGGAGCACCCGTGTCGGGCATGTCGGGGGGACCACCTGGACGCACAGCGCGTGCAACAAGCTCCAGCGGCGCGAAAGCAATGCGTCGCAGTAAGCGCAATGCAGCGCAAAGTGGCTAGGTAGGCTCCCATCAACCATCATACTCAGTTTGAAATATTAACAGGGATTTAAGAAAATCAAGAAGAAAACATGAAAACCCGGGGGGCCCCAAGGGGGGCGTCGCCGGCGACGCCCCCCCTGGGGCCCCTCGGGTTTTCATGTTTTCTGCTAAAAAAACTTGACGCCACGGCGTCACGCCGTGGCGCCATGGCGCGAAAACTCGAGGGGCCCCAAGGGAGGCGTCGCCGGCGACGCCCCCACCGGGGCCCCTCGGGTTTTCAAGTTATCTCTCTGAAAACTTTCTTTCAGAGAGTTTTCTGAGAAAAAAACTTGAAAACCCAGGGAGCCCCATGGGGGGGGGGTCGCCGGCGACGCCCCCCTTGGGGCCCCTCGGGTTTTCAAGTTTTCAGCTAGAAAACTTGACGCCAAAGCGTCACGGCGTCACACCGTGGCGCCATGGCGCGAAAACCCGAGGAGTCCCAGGGGGGGGCGTCGCCGGCAACGCCCTCTTTGGGGCCTCTCGGGTTTTCAAGTTTTCTGCTAGAATACTTGACGCCACGGCGTCACGGCGTCACACCGTGGCGCCATGGCGAGAAAACCCGAGGGGTCCCTGGGTGGGCGTCGCCGGCGTCGCCCCCCCTTGGGACTGCTCGGGCTTTCAAGTTTTCTCTCTGAAAACTTTCTCTCAAAGAGTTTTCTGAGAAGAAAACTTGAAAACCAAGGGAGCCCCAGGGGGGCGACGCCGGCGACGCCCCCCCCGGGGCCCCCGGGTTTTCAATTTCTCTATTAGAAAACTTGACGCCACGGCGTCACGGCGTCACGCCGTGGCGCCATGGCGCGAAAACTCGAGGGGCCCGAGGGGGGGCGTCGCCGGCGACGCCCCCCCTGGGGCCCCCGGGTTTTCAATTTCTCTATTAGAAAACTTGACGCCACGGCGTCACGGCGTCACGCCGTGGCGCCATGGCGCGAAAACTCGAGGGGCCCGAGGGGGGGCGTCGCCAGCGACGCCCCCCCCCGGGGCCCCTCGGGTTTTCAAGTTTACGGCTAGAAAACTTGAAGCCACGGCGTCACGGTGTCACGCCGTGGCGCCTTGGCGCGAAAACCCGAGGGGTCCCAGATTGGGCTTCGCCGGCGACGCCCCCCCCCGGGGCCCCTCGGGTTTTCAAATTTTCTGCTAGAAAACTTGACGCTACGGCGTCACGGCGTCACGCCGTGGCGCCATGGCGCTAAAACCCGAGGGGTCCCAGGGGTGGCGTCGCCGGCGACTCCCCCCCTGGGGCCCCTCGGGTTTTCAAGTTTTCTCTCAGAAAACTTTCTGAGAGAAAGTTTTCTGAGATGAAAACTTGAAAACCCAGGGGGGGCGTCGCCGGCGACGCCCCCTTAATGGCCCCCCCGGTTTTCAAGTTTTCTAAGAGAAAACTTGATTCCACGGCGTCACGGCGTCACGCCCTGGCGCCATGGCGCGAATACCCGAGGGGTCCCAGGGGGGGCGTCGCCGGCGACGCCCCGCCTGGGGCCCCTCGGGTTTTCAAGTTTTCTCCTAGAAAACTTAACGCCACGGCTTCACGGTGTCACGCCGTGGCGCCATGGCGTGAAGACCCGAGGGGTCCCAGGGGGGGCAACGCCCCCCTGGGGCCCCTCGGGTTTTCAAGTTTTCTGCTAGAAAACTTGACGCTACGGCGTCACGGTGTCACGCCGTGGCGCCATGGCGCGAAAACCCGAGGGTTCCCAGGGGGGGCGTCGCCAGCGACGCCCCCCCCGGGGCCCCTCGGGTTTTCAAGTTTTCTCTCAAAAAATTTTCTGAGAGAAAGTTTCCAGAGACGAAAACTTGGAAACCGAGGGGGCCCCAAAGGGGGCGTCGCCGGCGACGCCCCCCGTGGGGCCCCCTGGGTTTTCAAGTTTTCTAAGAGAAAACTTGACGCCACGGCGTCACGGCGTCACGCCGTGGCGCTGTGGCGCGAAAACCCGAGGGGCTCTGGGGGGGGGCGTCGCCAGCGACGCCCCCCTGGGGCCCTCCGGCTTTTCAAGTTTTCTCATAGAAACTTTCTCTTAGAAAATGATTTCTAGGAATACTTCTCGGTTTCTTCGCAGAAATGGTTTAATGTTTGTTTCATATGTCTCTGTTTAAATATGTCTGTGTTTGGATTTGTGTGTTTTCACAGAATATCGTTGCTGAGACCCAAGATGTCGTGCATGATCAGGAGATGCCTCAGACTCCGCTGTTATCTCCCGTTCTGGAGGTATTCATTCTCTTGTTTGCATTGTTGTGTTTTGAGTTTTGTTATTTCTACGGTATTAGAGTTCTTCATGAGTATATGTTTATAATTCTGTTTGTTATCATTGCAATAGGACTGTGCTATGAAGAATGCAGCATTCCAGGTGGAGATTATCGATCTGAGCTCTGATGATAGTGCAGATCATCTTTACTGTATCTTTGAGCACCCTGTCATCGATCTCGATAGTTTTGATGATTTTTGGTCTACGCGTCTTCTAGTGCCTGAGTCATTGTCTCCTCTTCTCCGCTCTCTGTCTTCTCCGGATTCTTCTTCTGATGATAGTGTCTCTCCTCCGCTATCACTCCCCGTTTCCCCATTAGGATTCTGTCCCACCTCCTCCGATGAATTTGTTCCCTCCTCTCCCCCGCTGTGTGCTCCTATTTCTTCCACTGCCTTCACTCCTACTTGCCCTCGGGATTCTGTTTCGTCTTTCCCTCCCGAGTATTTTCCCCCCTATTCGCCTGAGTGTGTTCCCTACTCTCCGCCGGAGTTTGTCCCCTCTTCTCCGCCGGAGTACGTCCCCTCTTCTTCGCCGGAGTACGATCCCTCTTCTACTCCCGATTATGTTCCCTCTTCTCCTCCACAGTATGTTCCCTCTTCTCCGCCGGAGTATGTTCCTACTTCTCCCGCGGAGAATGTCCCAGTTGTTTTATCTGCTCCTTCTGAGTGTATCCCTGTCATTCGAGTTCAGTCAGTCCCTACAGTGTCTCCCCTATTGCTTCTTCAGGACTCTATTCTTCCATTCTCACGTTATCCGCTACTCGGAGTTGACAGTTGTGGCCAGCGAGGGCGTCGGGCTTTCTCACGTGGACGGCGCATTTGTAGACGCTTAGCCTAGCTATATGTATACACATTTGCCATGAGCAAATCCTTGTTACTTCTTCATTCTTCATATATTTTTTATTCTATGTTTGCAGAATGCACATACTTCATTTGTCGTTGTATCTGACACTGACGATCCTCACCCAACTCTCAGAGAATCGGATGGTGATAATAGCGACGACGAGGACCATGATACTACTAATTTGACAACTGTTCAGCTTCGAGCGATCAACACGTTGAATTCGGTGACAACGATTGAACAGCTTCGTCTTCTGCCAATCGAGGACTCTCGAATTCTGATTCCCCTTTGTCGAATGACTATCATGCCGATTGTGAGACCGACTTTGTCATGTGATTTGACGTTACTTGAAGCTGATTTTGTACATGGATACCGCGAAGGAGCAGCCGTTTTCTACTTGTCCACGACTGATGAGCACGGCGTTATCCATACCTTCTCTGATGAAGAAAAGCAAACTTGGAATGCGCACTGGAGAGCTGCGGATGCCCGCTTTGAGGAATTCCTGCGGACCAAGCTGTCCCTTCAACATCTCAGCAACGCCAAGTTTTTTGTATGTGATGGCAACCACCGTCTGCAAGCTTGGATGAAAGTCATCTCTCGCGACCACCCGCTAGAGATGAAATGGCATTACTTTGTTGACGCCATTGTTTTGGATACAAAAGGGCGTATTGGAGAGGTTATGCAGGTTATGCACGAAGTTTAACAAGTTAGTATATCTAAAACCAACTCTAGTGCTATTTTGTTATATCAGTTTGCCATTTACAACAAATTCTAAGTCCAATATCTGTTGATGTTACAGATCAACAGAGAACTCACATGTGAAGACGAACTTGGTACACGATCTGTATCAAGTTCGTAAGTATGGAATGATGACAATGGAGCAGTTGAAAGGTATTATCAGTCCCGCTGAGTACGAACGTGCCAAGGCCTATGTTCCTCAATCGTGGTTTACTCTTCCGGCTGATACTTTAACCACTCTTATATTTCGTGTGAGTCAATCTATCCAACTATTCCCATTGTATCCTTCCTCTCAATTTATTTGTATTTAGTCATTCATTTAGTGACTTTCATTTGTGGTGCAGCATGACATTGCCAAGGCTGGCGATGCCGAGCTTCGAAAGTACTGTGAACACACCCTTGACAAAGACATCACAGAGGATGGCATGAGGGATGCCATGTTGAGGGGCGTCAAAGACAAGACGGAGAAGTTGAAGGTCAAACTGCGCAAAATGACTGCAGTTGCAAATCCTCTGTATGGAGACAAATTCCTGCACGAGGTATTTACTTTTTATTTCTTTCATTGTTGCATTTACTTTAATAATGCTCAATCCTAATAATTGCGAATTCTGCAGATCGAAAGACACTACGCTCGGAATTCCCTCGAACCTGACATGCAACTTGACAAGCTGCAAGCCATTGCGACTTCTATCGCAAGCCCGGATAGCAAGGTTCAGTGGTTGATGTGGTGGAACAGTTCAGAACAAACTCGGGCTGCGAGAAAGTTCCCCGCCAAAACCACCAAGGACATACTGAGTAATTGGCTAGACAAGGCTTGCTGGTATGCAGGGGTGAGTCTATATGCACTCCCTCTGCCTGTTGATTTTGGAAATTCAATCTTTCTTGTGCTAATTCTCTTCACATTGATCACCGCAGTTCATGGACGCGGCTATCGACACCTATAGGACCATCGCAGAGAAAGATGGGCTTGTGATTGATTACGAGGTTGCAGATAAAATTGACGTGTACCTCGAGATTTGGAGAATGAAGCTCTGGGACATTGGCTTCCCAGATGTCTTCAAGAGAAACGGCTTCAAAAAGGACAACGACTTCGCCAAACACGCGGATTCAACTTCCTTAGTCAATCGTGTCATATACTGGTTCATTTACGAAATATCCTTCAACTCCATTACTTTTATTTACTTTGAATTACTTCATTGATTTCATGTATTTGATCATTACCTTTTCTTATGCAGGTACTTCATGTTTGAGCTGGTACTGAAAAAGGCTATCACAAAGGATGCTGTACCCTCTTTCTTGGCGACATGGAGTGATCTCTTTAGTGACACTTGTATGTTCAGCCCTCATCAGATGAAGATGTGGACATCGTCTCATCTCCGTAGCGCTGGGTGGTACTTGGAGTGCGGTGTCAACGCCGTACCAGACGTGGAACGGGCACTTTTTGACTACGCGGAGAATGCGAAGGAAATCATCCTCCTTGACACTGTCGACGGGTCCATGGACGAGGCCGTGAAAGCCAAAGTGATTGCAAAGATACAGGCTCAAGATCTCAAGAAGAAGGAGCAGATGGCGGCCACTGCTGAGAAATGACTTGCTAAAGAAGAAGCAAAACGGATAAAAGAGGCCGAGAAGAAACAAGCAAAGAATGAGAAGACAAAATTGAAACGAGCGGAGAAGAACAAGGTTGGCATCACAAACGACTCGACGGTGGTGGATGAGGCTCAAAGCAATCGGGCACCAGAGGACGCTGGCAAAACTTTGAAAGTACCCGTGATCTCGTCTACACACGAACGACTCACCCAAGGACCCGTTGTTGATGAAGTTGCATCAGCCTCTCACGCTACAAACGATGAGTTCTTTCTGAATTTGTCCTTCTCATCACTCTTGCCAGAGGACAACCCGCCGCTTCCTGCCTTCAAAGACCTTGTGGCATTTTTGGAGAAGGTACCCTAAACCCTTCAACATTTCCTTCTTCTCCTGTCAACTTAAATTTCGTTGCATAAATCATCCCCGTGTCCTCTAACTCAACCACCTCTATATCTTAAATTTTGTTGCAGCATCGTGGAGATCGGGATCGAGTGTTTAAGGGTCGCCGTAATGCGAAAGCCACCGTTGACCTGATGTTGGTGGACTACCCGGAGAATCTGCGCGTCCCGTCTGTATCGGACCCCTCCCACGACATACCACGTTGGAACAAGTTGGATCCTGCTACTTTGGATGCCATATTTGACTTCGCAGATCATCACATTCATGATGGTGGGGCGATGGTCGTCATCCACCCTTACGACGTGGTGGTGAAGTCTTCTGTACTCGGGTATGCGAAGAGTTACGGGTTCATGGAGAGGAAAAACTGGGTTTGCATAAATCGCTTGCACTTGTGTCATCCGAGTAAGAAGGATTTGACGGTACGTTTTGCTTAGACCTTTATCTCAACTTGTCCATGCCAGATAAATCATTCCATAAAACCCTAAACCTTATGTGTTTCTTCCTTTGATTGTCTTCTGATGTCACAGACGCAAAGATTCGGTGCCTACCTTCTGGTGAGATCGGAGGATTCTTCCTTCGAGTTCAATCCGGTGTCGTCCATGAACGAGTTTGGAGTGGACCCCGGTTCGGACAAGTGGCTGCAAAACTACACTACCAAAATTGACCAAGCTATGAACGGCTCCAAGCCCTGGCGTGGACCCCGAGAGAAGAGTAAAGGCTTTTGGCAAGTTCTAATTGAGGCTTGTTCCAAGCCCGGAGACATTGTTCTAGACTGCCACGCCATGACTGGTGAATCCCTAAACCCTTACTAGCTTTGAAGTTTTTACATTTAATCAACGAAGTTCTATCTATCTATTCATAGTACTTGTTTTCATAGACATTGTATGTGTATTCCAGGCGCTTCCATTCATGCTTGCAGGAATGTCAATCGCCACATTGTGGCTTTAGAGGAAGACAAGGCCATCTTTGATGTTCTCATCGCTCCTTTGGCGCGTGCGAAGGCTACCCTACCATCGCCACAACCTTCCGGATCGAAGCGTTCTCAGGACCCAGACAATATGGAGGTCGTACCATCGCAGGTCAAGAGAAGAAAAACGAGTAAGTAAGTCTGTTTTAATTCCCGTTTTAATTCAAATTCCCTAGCTCTTTGATTCTGAACTCATTTCAGGAAGCTAAATGTACTAATGTTATCCATATGTGTTATAGCTTCTCAATTGGAATGAGCCCTCCTCGACACAAGCCATTTTTTGCTGCCCGGATGTTCTTTCCAAGTCCTCCGAAACCATTTGAGCTCCCGGTGTACGTGGAGCCACTAGCTAGGGCATTTACAGAGAATAGCGTGGATGACGTGGACATGACTGAGGGAGTACCTGATACCGGCGTTTCACAGTACTTGGACTTAGAGGCTGCGGAGTCATCTCGCACCCATAGTTCTAGCTCTTTTTCTAGAACATCCTCTTCTACACATGAGGACTCCTGTGATGACTCCTCGTAGTGTAATGTACTTTGCATTCCTATGTTATTTTATGATCGGTAGTGAGACTGAAACGTCCACTTCACTTTGGTTCTCGTAGCAGTATTATATTTTCACATCACTGTCTTCTGTGGTCGTTGATGCATTCACGAATTGATATACCCTTTCTACAACATTCACCTACATCACGACTGAGCTCACCCCTGAACCCTAAACACTGATCTAAAATTCAACCTAAGTTTGCATGGATACAACATTTATGACCCTAAATCCCTCAATCCCTATTCCTGATGGTCCCACGGGCATAGATCCTCGTCCCACGGTCATAGGTTCTTTTCTGAACTGCCAGAAAAAAATCTCAAAAAATCCTACGCTCTCCGGTCTCCGCTCTCTGCTCTTGTGCTCACATACTAGCACCCCCGCTGGTGCAGGTGCTTTTAGGAGACTGCTGCGACGTTTGCGGAGCCGTGTCTGATGTATGGCTATATTGCCCGAAAGTGAAGGATATCAGCCCCGACCCTGTTTCCCGTTGTCGTCGTTTTGAGTGGAGCCGTGTCTGATGTATGGCTATACTGCCCAAAAGTGAAGGATATCAACCCCGACCCTGTTCCCCCTTGTCGTCGTTTTGAGTGGACCCTAAGACGTGACGGGCTTCGGGTCCTACCGGACCCTCCGCCCTTGAATGGTCAAACCCTTCTCGCTCCGCTCGATGGGTTTGACGAGCCTACGGGTGAAAGCCTGGTGTATGGCTCATCTTCTGGTCGGAAATGTGTACGTTCCCCGAGGTGGAGTTACCTTGGTGTAACTTCTTCCGAAAGAGCGATGGATCCGCCGATGCAAGTCCCCTTGCCAGGGGTGTGACCCGATGACTGTAGAATACTGCTTCCACGCATCCATTTAGCCTGTAAACCTCTCGAGATTCAGAGTACCGAACCCACTTTTTAAAGTCCGTACCCATCCACTGGTTTTCACTCCTTTTCTCGATATAAAAGTTGGTGTCTTTTTAATTATATTTTTTACGATACGATGAATTAAATTTGTTCTTTTCCAACCATGAATCTTTGGTCCTTTGGGGTTAAAGGCTATTCGTCTTTATTATGGTCCTTTGGGTCTGGATTTTCATTTTTGAAAACTTATCTCATGGCTTTAAAGATCAAAGGGTCTTCCTGCAAAATCTTACCCATAAGATTTGATGGATTCTTCTCATTACTGTGAATGTTGGTGAAACTCGGCCATGTAGAACTTAGCAGCACATTAATCTTATCTTCGTCGTTACAAATGACTCCCACTCCTGCCAAACGATCCATCCATGATCTAAATTTGGCTATGGCACTTGCCCTACCCTCCGTCTCGTCCACTTTGAAGGACCGAAACTCCTTTAGGAGAAGTCTTTCTGAATGCATATCGACCTTTAGTGGATGTGACTAAGTTCATCCCATGCTTCTTTCGCGGAGTTACGTTGAATGATCAGATGAAGTGGCTCGTCTGAGAGATAAAAGGCAATCGTAGAGAGGGCTGTTTGATCACGTTCTGACCACTTATTCATACTGCTACCAATCACAGTGCCCACATTGGCTCCCCCTTCTCCACTTTCTCCTTGGACGATTCCGATTGCTGTGTCGCTTGCAGTGGTACTTGGAATTGGTTCTTCACGTGTCCGATTCCCAACTTCCACAACCCATCCCTCTTCCGGAGATAGATCGTCCTCCATTTCCATGAATTGAATCCCTGACCACCGAACTTGTCCGAGAAACTAGTTCCACTGCTAGAACTGGCCGTACTGACTTGCCGCCGTCCACGCAGGTAACAACTTTGAGAGTGTGGGGGCCGATCCCAGGTTGAACTGTGAATTCAAATCAAAGCCCGATTAACTTCTCAACTCTCTCCTCTGATCGACCTTGCTGTGATACCATGTTAAATTAAGAAACATGATGTGCACAAAAGGTAAACGATGTTTATTATGGGACTTCCCACCCGACCATAGAAGTGAGATCTTGTCCGATGGACCATGGTTGTCCGATAGACCATGGATCGAATTACGAATGAATTTTGAGTTTCGAATTTTATTCAAACACGTTTGTGGTGGCAATCGTATATCTAACCCTGTACGTAGAATATGAAATTCATAATGTCCCACTTTTATTTATACGTCGAATCCCAAATGACCCTCTTCGTTGCATTTTCAAAATACGCCTTCGCAGAATTGCTGAATTTGGAGAGGGCTTCAGGGAGGTCTCTTATATTTGTTCTTTTTTTTGGTACACCTTTACAACTTTTTCCGGTGAAATCAAAATCCACGTGGAGTCCGGGTGAAAACCAGGACTATGGAAGACGATAAAATTGCAAGGATATGCATTTCCGAAGAACACCGGGAGAAACACGAGTGTATCTCCTTTTGTCAAAGGTGTGACGCTGTTTCTTATACTTGGCACTTCCTGCGTTCGTGTCGATGGGGCCTGTCAAACCTCGTTTTATTCAAAAACGGGCAGTTAGGGTTTTTAGGGCAGTAAAGGGTAGCCCCAACTGCCATAAATGGGAGAAGTAGTGTTCATGATGGCCTTTTTATTTACTGGGAGAAAGTGGCGCTCTCGTGCGCACTTAAGTGTTCGCTACGGAACTAAGGATGGCGGCCGACCGGATGGGAAACCGGATGGAGAACCAGCTATCGGAGGACGGGCCTTGGACGGACCCAGCCACAATCCGGGATTTGAATTGGGCCACCTTAAATTGGGCGGCTCACTATTCATTCCTCCCCGGTTCCTCCAGCCCTCCTCGCACACACGCATTTGTATTTCTGGATAGTGATAGGGTTTGCATTGCACGTCCGGAGGGTGAAAGCAGTGAGCGACCGGCAGTTGAAGAGAGAGCGAATCCGGGGGTTAGGGAAATTGAGCGCCCGGGAAGAGAAGTCAGTACGAGGTCGGAGCTGGAGAAGGACGAACACCCGGAGAGTGAGCGCCAGGAAATTAGGCGGAGTTTACGGGAAGGAGTGAGTGCGCATCCGGGGAGTGGAAAGAGAGGACTCCAGGAGGTCAGGCGCACATTACGGGAGAGAGAGAGAGCGCACTCAGAGAGAGTGACGCGCCACTCCCGTAGGAGTACAGAAGCACACCCGGACGCAGCAGCTATGGCGCGAAGGGAAGGCCGATCGAAGATTACGGAGAAGAGGATACTCCCGGAGATTCCGATGCACGCGGGAGACTTCGAGGAACTGCTCAAGGACCTCAAGACAATTGGGTGCTCGGGTTTGTTTGGCAGGGTGTGGGATGTGCAGGACGCCAACATGCTGGCGGAAATGGAAGGCGGAGCAATGGAGGCTGCCTTCTGGTCGAGCATCCGGGCGAAGTATGGGAATTGGACCCGGGAGCATTGGCGCACCACATACGACTTTCCGGATACGACTGAGGATTTGGAACTGGGAGGCAAGGGCGACACGGATTGGGTGAAGGAGCGTTTCAGCTACCTCTCGGATCACGATGGATTCAAGGTGACGGATTGCCTGAATCCCCGGGAGCAGCGGCTGCTCGAGTACGTGGTGCCCATCCTCAACCCTGAGAAGCCCACCACCCTCACGGTCACACTGGCGAGGGGGATCCTATCCGCGTTGCACCGCCGGAAGCAGATCAACTGGGCGTACTTAGTTCATCGGAACACCCAGAAGATGGCCCGGAATCTCGGAAACAAGAAGGGATGTGCGCTGGCTCCATTCGTCTACCACCTGTATGAGAAGAACGGGTGCATTACGAGCAAGGAGAGGAGGAGGTTGGAGAATCCTCCTGTTCCGGGAGAACGGAGCCCGGCCAAGCGGAAGGCAGCACATCCGGGAGGAGAAGCGGTGACCAGCCGGCCAAGACCTGCACTGCAACCGGTGGAGAGGGAGATGGCTCAACTGGAGAGAAGGGGGCCGCCAAGGACACCGCGACCGAACAAGGACAGCGTCCGGGAAGAACGGACGAAGAGAAGAGAGGACCACCCGGAGGTAGGCCGACACGGAGGAAGGACCCGAAAGAAGATCCAGCGGAGAAGGAATCACCGCAACCGAAGTTGACCCGGAAGAAAAGGCAGGATCCGGCAGCAGGATCTAAACCGGATGAGAGGAGTCCTTTCCAAAGGCGCTTCCAGGAGCAGCAGGACCGGAAGAGGAAGTTGATCCTCACGCCCGAAGACGAGGAAGATCCGGACATCCAGGAGATCCTTCCTCGTAAGAAGAAGGGTCAGGCCCGGAGGAAGACTACTCCCTTGAACAACCGGGGGGCTAGTTTTGAGGAGACAGCAGGTGGAGAGGACGACGAGGAAGAGCCCAGAGAAGAGGAAGACAGGGCATAGGAACCAGTCAAGAGAGAGGAGCCAGTCCGAGAAGCAGGACCATCTGGAGAGGCACAGGAGGCTCCACTCGCGGGAGGGGACATTCTCCTGGCGACCCAAGTAGCCCTGGATGTGGTAGGTGAGAAATTCCAACCCCTGTTTGCTGCACTAAAGGAGGTAGGAAATCTCCTCCGGAGCAAGGACATGATGGAGTACCCGGGGCTGATCCGGAAGCTTGAGCAGAAGCTCCATAAGAGACAAAGGAAGGTAAATGAGGCGGCCATCCTTGTGTTGGACCAGAAGGATCAGCTGCGCCGGAAGTCGGAGTACATCCAGAAGATGGAGGCCCATCTCCGGAAGGCGGATCAGCACATTCAAAGACAAGGGAAGACCATACGAGGCCTGGAGGAGACTAACCGGCAGTGCATCACGAAGGTGGTGCAGCTATTTCAACCCGGAGGTGAGGTACAGATAAAGGCCCGGTTGTATGATCAAAAGATCACCCAGCCGAGGTTGGAGGGAGCAGCCCGGATGAAGAACGTGGTTCGGGACTACTCCAACAAGGTGGAGGAGGCATTGGTAGAGTTCCGGTCATTGGCGGAGCAAATGGCAGGAGTTAGTCCTCCCACTTCTGAACCGGAAGAGAAGGAGGCTAACATCCGGGGTGAGAAGGTAAGCTCCGGAGAGCAATTGCAGGGTGTTGTCGTGGTGTCTGCAGGGGCACCACAACCAGGAGTGTTGAACCGGGCGAGGAGGACAGGGAGTCCAACACCGGAGCACACCCTCGGGCCCGTGTTGGATGTGGAGCCGGTCCACACGGTAAAACCCGGAGAAGTCAGTGGTAGCTCTCCCTGATATGACCCTACTCAGTAATCAGTACCGGGAGAAGTAATTGCTACCAAGGATTGGAAATGGAACATAATCAGCATGAAAGAAAAGCTCAAAACCAGATTGGTAATCAGGAAACCGAGGAGATAAAACTGATCAAGACATATAACAATCACTCAGAAATTTACTCGGTAGGCATATAAATCGGAAAGGAAAACGTCTAACAAGAAATCAATTATCTGGGAAGAATGTGGCGTGCCAATGAGGTTGGCTCCATTGCTTATATACCATAGTACAACCAGATCTGACTGTTAGGTCAGATCGGTAAAAAAGTGTTTTCTAGATCTACCTACTGGGGTAACTTGGAAAATTACCCAGGTAAAAGTCAGATCGGTAGATCTACCGATATTCCTAATTTACGGTTAACAGTCAGCCCCTCGGACTTCCTGAATTTGGAGGAAGACGTGGAAGCGATGGGTGCTCAGCCGGTCAGTGAGGAGGGACAAGAGGGTGGGCCAGAAGGTCACCCCGACTGTCAACCGGGAGGATCACAAAGGGGCGAACTAACCGAGGAGCAACAAGTGGAGCGAGGAGAGCCAGAGGATGAGCCGGCTGTTCCAGGCGATGGAGAGCCCGGAAGATCAGGAGGGGCAGCCAACGGAGAATGAGCCGCTGCCCGGGACCACTGGGCGTCCGGGATTAGTGGTCCGGATTTAGTGGATCTGACCGCTTGGAGTAGGTCCTTTTTGAGTAAGTAGAGTAGAAGATTTCGTGTGTTAAGTTTTTAGGATTTGCAATTAATGCTAGTAGCGGTTTAGGATAGACGTTGAACGGTGGGGAAGCTCCCTGGATTTCCGGATCCCGGGAATGTAGGATCTGCGGATTTCCCGGATCTGGGCGTTTGGGGTTGGCTTCTTATCCAAGGATGCTTGTCATTCTTGGGGTCTTTTTGTGCATCACTGTTCCGTGTGAATGAGTAGAGACGCATGTTCTTTTCTCAAACCTTGTGTGTGTGTGTGTTTGCTTGTGTTGTCGCCCGGAACAGCGACTCAATTAGTCCCTTGGTAACCGGGTAGATTAGCTGGGCTCTGGTGCAAAAGTCAGTTAAGAGACCGGGTAGAAGAATTGGAAGAACTAGGTCCGGTTGAATATGTTGTTTTCTGTGTCCGGTTGCAGGAGATAATCCGGGTTAGTGGCTGAGTGAGCAGGAGGGGATACTCCGGTTCTCTCAGAACTCCTGGACGGGTAGTTCGGTAGAGGTGCCAACATCCGGGTTGAACTTGTGATTGCAAGACACGGGAAAGCCAAAGTAAAACGGGTCGAGAGAAATTCCATCTCTTCCGGACACCCCGGGTACTGTCTATTCCGGTTAGCGAGTCGTTGTAGTATTTTGAGAGAAGAAAGTTGCAGGAGATAATCCGGGTTAGTGGCTCAGTGAGCAGGAGGGGGTACTCCGGTTCTCTCAGAACTCCTGGACGGGTAGTTCGGTAGAGGTGCCAGCACCCGGGTTGATCCTGTAATTGCAATATTTCGGAGATAAGGGGAAAACCGGGTTGCGCTTGAGTGACCGGCTGTGGGTTTGGGATAAATCCATAGTTAAAGAGCAATACGGAAAGTACCTGGGTCAGGGAGTTGAGTTGGGACAAGTAGGAAGTAGTGAGTCCCCGGTCATGTAAAACAGTAGGGGAGGGTGTGACTTTAAATCCAGCACCCTTAAAAATGCAAATGGAGAACCCTCCGAGGGAAAACAGAGGCTAAATTAAACCGGATTAAGTGGTTGGGATAGACCAGATAGAGTCAGGTTGGTTAAGTTTCCAACCCGGACAAAAACCAGATCTAGACATAGTCGGATCAGTCAGTAGGGAAGATTCGGTTTTAGTAAGGAAAAAGGGAATTAATTGGTGGCTGGAAGAGATCCGTCACCAATCCGGGGCAGTTTCCGGAAACTTCCCACTTCAGAGAAGCTCCGCGGAACGATAACCCGGAAATCACCTTTACGAGCATTCTTAATACGAAAAAGTGCGCTCTAGGGGAGTATCCGGTACCACGTGTTACGACAAGGCCTCTTGACGATATCCCCGACACATATGGATGAAAAATAATTATATATTTATATATATGTATGGGTATATGTATCCGAGTGTCATCTTTTCGCGTGATTGTCATTTTTCCATTCCATTATATTTGTTCCTTTTTTTAGTTCCAGCTGTAAAGTGCAGCCTCGTGAAATCGAAGTCCATGTGACTGTAGAGTGAAGGTGAAAACCTGGCCTACGGGAGTCGACGAAATTGCAAACTCCTGCATCTCTGAAGGAAGAGAAACGCTCGTGTATCTGCTTTTATGAAAGGTGTGAGGGTGTTTCTTACGGTCCGTGAGTTCGTGTGTTCTTGTGGATAGGGCCTCCACATGATGTCACTATAACATGTGGGTGCATCTGTATATATATACATATCTTTGGAATACTTCTTGGTTTTGGACTCGATTAGATTTGTTCCCTTTGTAGGTGCAACTTTACCACCCTGTCCACTGAAATCGAAGTTGATGTGGAGTCGTGGTGAAAACCTGCACTACCGATGACGATGAAATTGCAAAGACGTGCATTTCTGAAGGAGGAGAAACAAATGGGTGAATATATATATATATATGCATATATCTATACAAATATATGTGTATGTATATCCGAGTGCGATCCGACTACAGGGGAATCTCTCTCGATTAGGTGATTGTTACGGTCGCAACCGGTTGCTCGCCTCATCAAGTAAATGAGATCGACTCTCCACTCTCGACACACGCTCCAATTAATGTGATTGATTACGCACTTCTTATCAAAACACGCCGAAATTCTCGATACGATTCTATCTTCCATATTGTTTCGCGATTCGATTCGCTCCATTCGGTCCACACAACCGACGAACGCCGTTTCACATTCACAGAATTTAATAACTCCACTCAACTTTGATTATCGACCAAGACTTATTGATGTGAACTCGCTACGATGAACCGATTCTCCATATTCTACGCTATGAGGATGCCGCCTGCGATTCTCCGGGCTACCCGACTTTCTTGCTATGGTGTTCGCAAAAAAACTCTTCTTCGTTGACCCGAAAACTGTGCTTGCAAAATCTCTGCTCCCCAGGGCCGCCCTCGTCCTATGCCGGGTCCGCGCGAACCTGTTCGCGTCTGAAATTTGTATGTACCACATGGCTTTGTGAACGTCATGGTGATCCTTTGTGAGTGCCCCGTACGTCGCTGAGAAATTGTAGCTCTTCGTCTTCGCCTTCCTCCTCCCCTCCTTCCGTTGGATCTCGCTCTTGTCCCTTCAGTTTCTCTTCCAGCTCCTCGTTGATATTGCCCAACTGCCTGATCTGGGATTCCAGTTTCGAGATGCGCTCCTCCCTCGACTGCAATTTCTCCTGCAGTGTTGAATCTCTCACGGGTTTTGTAGATTGTGGAGCGACTCCGGTCTCGACCGCCGGTTTCTGCAATCTCGCCTCCAGCTCCCGCACCTGATCTCCTAACTCATTCAAACGTTTCTGCCACCCTGCCGTCTCGGCTGACAATTCGTGACGCTGTGTGATCAAACCGTTCATTGTCTTCAGTTGCTCCGCGATTGATCGCTCTAGACTCTTCCTCTCCTGGTCCCATTCCTCTTCCATTCTGTTCCGCACGGCTGCCTCCTTCTCCAACCGTGAAACATCCTTCTCCCATGATTCCTTCGTCTCCTTGTCCTTCTTCTGCAGTGTTTCCCCCTTCTCCTGCAACTGTTTGTTCTTGGCCGCGGCTTGCTTCGCTTGTGTTTGCAGCCGCCCGTTCTTGAGCTTCAGCTGCTTCAGTTCCGCTTCCGGCGCTTCCTCGTCTCTCAACTCCTCCAAATACTCGCGCAGTCGCTGGAGCCCTGCCCTCAGTCTTCGCTTCGCTGACCCCGGGACCGTGGTTTTAGGGTGTGCCGTCCCGGTCTGTCTCCCCTCGCCCATCTCTCCCCGCTTCTTGGATGCCCCGGGCGGATGTGCCGATGCCGTCTCCTCTCGTGATACTCGTCCGGGACGACGTACCGGTGCCGCGCTGCGCTGCTTCTGCGGTGCCGGTGTCCCGTGGCCCTTGTCCTTCTCCGTTGACGGCTGCTTCAGCACGTGACAGATGATTGCTGAAACGTATGAGCCGCACAGTAACGATGTCACCTTCCCCGTCCGCAGCTTCTTGTCCACTTCCGCGTGAATCCGCGTCGCCACGAATGCTGCCCAGTTGAACACCGCATCTTGAGAGCCGTCGGACAAAGCAACCGGGTCGCCATGTATGTGGAATATCTTCCCAGCACCAACCTCCGTTGCGAGAAACGCATCCACTCCATCAGCTCGGGTGTGGACGCGTCTGCCGTCTTCCATCCTTGCGTTTTCTCCAGTGCATGCTCGCCCGACCTGAAATAATTGCCCGGTACAAAATCGGCCGCTACGTCTGCCGATTCCACCGCCGTGTCTCCGCTCGGTAACCCCAATGCCGCCGATACGGTGGTTTCGTCGATGGCTATGGTGCGACCCTTTACTTCGCTGTGTGTGTCGTTGGGATCGTACCTGTGCAGAAACTCCTCTACCAAATCGTTGTGGAACTCCGGTAGGCTTTGTGAAAAACGGAGGAACCTGTACATGTGCGCAAACCTGAACTGTTTGCGCAGTTCTGGCGTCCGACAGATCTGCAACTTCAGCGCCTCCGCCGGAGCAAGATTACAGAGCGCCATGTCGGGATATTCTGTCGGTCCCTTCGGTTTCTGTCTACGAGTCGGAGCCGTCTGCGTCGGTTTACGCTTTGGTCCCATGATGTAAAATTTGTGGACCACGCCCAGTCGCTCGCGCGATCGATTTGTACGGCACCGCTCACGCCTTCCTGAGATCGAGACGCTCTCTCTCACCCCGACGGCAAAACCTACACAGACTTGAAACTGGGAGAGCCCCCCTCCTGAACGGCCTCGCCCTGACGTGGACCTCATCCGGACAACTGCCTGTCGTGGCCACCTCTTAGCCGTTGTTGACTGCAGTTCATATTTTTATTTTATGTCTCCGTCGTTTCCGTTCCTGCTAGTCCACCCGTGTACGGAGCCGAATCCGCGTCGAATCTTCCCACTGAAATGACCCGTTCGGGTACCGTTCCACCGCTCCGAACGGACCCTGCCGACGGAATTGAAATCCACCCGAGAACACCCTCGACCGATTATTGTTTAGGAAAACCCGGTCGTCCGTTTGAAATTCTCTTGTTCTTGACTTACTATCGTGACGGCTTTCCTTCTCATTTAAATTTCCTGCATTGTTCGAATTGCCTGAGCTCAAGTTTCCTCCCACTTTTGTGACTCCGTACATCGATATTGCAGAGATTCCATATCTCCATGGCGATCTCGTATGTTCAGAGGGGTACAAAACCTTTTGGAGGGAACACACTTCCCCCGAACATGTATTCTTGAAGGTGGAGTAACACCGGTGTCACATTTTTGAGAGAAGGTGTGCTGGTGTACCCTTGCGGCCCTACCATGTTCCCATCACTCCAGTTTGTTGGTCATTTTAAAAAGAAAGTGAATTATAATCATAAACCGTAAACGTGGGAGGGTGCTCATAGAAATGAGGGTTTGAGAAAAATCATCATTGAGTTATACGTCGAAGAATATGATGGAATTGATGTACGGATGGCAGTTGTAGAATTGGAATTTCATGTTCCATCCGTATGGTTCAAATCACCATTACTAACACCACTATTTTATCATACAATCTCAAAAGTGAAATTTAAATATTCCATATAAATTTGAATACAAACTGATTCATTGGAGTTTCTGTGCAGAATGATGAATGTATAAATTATTCAAACTCTGTATTATATCATGTGAGTCTAGATTGGATGTTATCTCTCGTGGCCCATTGCCCTTCACCTGTTCACTTGCGACGGGCTGATGTATCTGTCCATGCGTAACCCCCGTTAACCATTCATTCACTGGGATTTTGTTCCGTTGCAACGCATCCGTAGATACTGGAGTGTCGTAGCACGTGATACCGGATATTCCCCTAGAGCGCACTTTTTCGTATTAAGAATGCTCGTAGAGGTGATTTCCGGGTTATCGTTCCGCGGAGACTCTGTGAAGTGGGAAGTTTCCGGGGACTGATCCGGATTGGTGACTACTCTCCTCCGGTCACCAATTAACTCCCTTTTTCTCTACTCAAACCGGATCTTCCCTACTGACTAATACGATTATGGATAGATCCGGTATCTGTCGGGATTGGGAGTTTAGCCAATCCTTCTCCACCCGGTCTATCCTAACCTTTTAATCCGGTTTCCCTTTAACCTCTGTTTTTCCTCAGAGGGTTCTCCATTTGCATTTTTAAGGATGTTGGATTTAAAGCTACACCCTCCCCTATTGATTTCCGTGACAGGGGTTTCACAACTTCCGGATTATCCAAACTCACTTCCTACTCCGGGTACTTTCCGTATTACCCTTCAACTGTGGGTTTATCCCAAACCCCCAGCCGGTCACACAAGAGCAATCCGGTTTTCCCCTTAAAAATACTACAACGACTTGCTAACCAGGGTGGACAGTATCTAGGGTGTCCGGAAGAGATGGAATTCCTCACGACCCGTTTTACTCTGGCTTCCCCGTACCCTGCAATTACAAGATCTACCCGGATGCTGGCACCTCTACCAGACTACCCGTCCAGGAGTTCTGAGAGAACCGGAGTACCCCCTCCTGCTCACTCAGCCACTAATCCAGAGTATTTCCTGCAACCAGTCCCGGAAAACCCTGCATTCAAACGCTCCTAATTCTCCCAAATCTTCTACCCAGACTCTGCACTGACTCTTACACCAGAACCCGACTAATCCACCCGGTTACCAAGGGACTAATTGAGACACTGTTCCGGGCAATACCATAAGCAAACACACATGTGCACATACACACACACACACACAGTTGGTGGAAAGAACATGCGCCTCTACTCATTTACACGGAACAATAGTACACAAAAAGACCCCCAAGAATGACAAGCATTCCTGGATAAGAAGCTGCCCCAAACGCCCAGATCCGGGAAATCCGCAGATCCTACATTCCCGGGATCTGGAAATCCGGGGAGCTTCCTCCACGGCTCAGTTCCTATCCTAAGCCGCCACTAACATTAAAGTCCTAAAAAGCCTATACACAAAAAGTCTTCTAATCTACCTACTCAAAAAGTCCTACTCTACACGACCAGATCCACTAAATCCGGACCACTAATCCGAGACCCCTAGCGGTCCCCGGGCAGCGGCTCATCCTCCGTTGGCTGCCCCTCCTGGTATCAAACCTCGTTTGACCTAGAAGTAGAGAGTTAGGGTTTTAGAGTAGCTAGGAGTAGCCCAAATCTCCATAAATGAGTGTGGGAGTGACCATAATGGCACATTTAGTTATTTATGTAGAGGAGGCACTCACGCGAGTGGTAGAGTTATTGCTAGGGGCCGGTTTTGACGATAGGTGTCCGGATTGGACACGGTTTCCGGATTGGAAACCGGGTAGAGGATGGACGGGTCAGGAATGGACCCGGCCACCTTTCACGCCTTGAAATGGGCGGCTTTAATTAGGGCGGTTCACTGTTCATTTTCACATAGTGTTTCCAGTCCACCCCTGCACCAGAGTTTCGTGTTTCCGGATGTTGTGAGAGAGCAGGGAGAGCGACCGGGTGGTGAACAAGTGTTCCGGAAGCTTAGGCGGAGCGCGCGAAACCGAGGGAAGGAAGTTTTGGAGCCAGCAGCGATGGGACGGAAGGACGATTGGAGGCTCGGGCTGCCGGTTCCGGATAAGTTGGTACGCCCGGTTGCTCCGACCGATGCGGACCACAGGGAATAGTTGCGGAAGGATTTGCGCAAAATGGGTTGCGAAGAATTTCTGTATCTACCCTCGGAGATCCACAGTGATACCTTGTTGCAAGAGTTAGGCGGAAAACCTGTACCGGCGGAATTCCGGAACAGCGAAATCCGGGGACAGTGGAAGAAGTGGACCTTGGAACAATGGCGCGTGACATACAACTTCCCCGACAGCCCGTTGGGATATGACAAGACCAAGCAGGATTACAAATGGTTGAAGGAAAGGTTTTCTCAACCGATCTGTCGTAGCACGTGATACCGGATATTCCCCTAGAACGCGCTTTTTTGTATTAAGAGCGCTCGTAGAGGTGATTTGCGGGTTATCGTTCCGCATGGATTCTGTGAAGTGGAAAGCTTCCGGAGATGGTCCCGGACTGGTGATCTCACTCTCTCTATCACCAGCTGAATTCCTCTTTCGTACCAAACCGGGTCTCCTCCCACTGACTGACCCGGTTACAACTAGATCCGGTTTTCGTCCGAGTTGGGAATTTATCCAACCGTACTCTGTCCGGTCTATCAAGACAACTCAAACCGGTTTATATTTAACCTCTGTTTTCCTTCAGAGGGTTCTCCATTCACATTAGTGGTGCTGGATTGAAAGACACACCCCTCCCTACTGATTCAAGTGATGGGAAATTCACTACCTTCCGGTTATCTTAACAAAAACTCCTAAATCCGGGTACTTACCGTACTACCCTTTCAACTGCTAGTTTTATCCAACCGGCAGCCGTGTCACACAAGAGCAATCCGGTTTCCCCTTTCTCCCACTTACTACAACGACTTACTAACCGGACTAGTCAGTATCCGGGGAATCCGAAACTAGGATTTCAGGAATCCTCGCGCCCTATTTTACTCCCGTGATCTCGTACTTCCCCTCGCCTGGACCTTCCTAGTGCTGGCACCTCAACCGGACTACCCGTCCAGGAGTTCTGAGCAACCCGGAGTACCCCCTCCTGCCTACACAGCCACTAACCCGGATTACCTAGCGTAAGGAACTTAGAGACCACTCTTTCAAACAGTCCTCAAATCACCCAAAAACCACATTCAGACGTCACACCCGAATCCCTCGAGAACCCGGACTACCTACCCGGTTACCAAGGGACTCTTGACTGCTGTACCCTTCCACAAACAACCCCACAGCACATACACAAATTTCGGATAGTGCTCTACAGCAGTTTGATTTCAGGGAAACAGTAATACAAGAAGACCCCAAGAATGCCAAGCATTCCTGGGCAAGTAGTGGCCCTCGGCCACCGAACCGGATTTCCCGCCCAGATCCTACAAACCCGTGATCCGGAAATCAAGGGAAATCTCATCCAAAAGATCTCCATCATATCCTACTCCAAAAACGCCTAACCTACCATGACAAGGTCCTATTCACAAGCGGGCTTAGTCTACCTAGCCTAATGCCTACTCCCTAGCCTGATCCGGTTCACACCGCACTCCGGATCCTATTGGTCTTCATATTCCTCCGGTTCACTGACCCTGTCACCCTCCGAGCTCCCGTCCTCCTCCTGGTTGGATTCCGGAGAAGAATCCTCCTTCTTCTTGGACCGGCGCTCCCGAACTTCCTCCTGATCACTTTCCTCCTCGGACTCCGGTTGACTCCCATCCGGTTTGTCCTCCTGGGTCTCGTGTTCCTCCGGTTTGCCCGCGTCCACTTCGCATTCCTCTGGCCCACCGGCATCCGTCCTGTCTTCCTGGCCACCGACATCAGGCTGGCCGTCTACCTCCTGGTCTTCCCCGGGTTGAATCCGATTCCTGCCAAATCAGCAGCCTGGTCTGCCAAATTAGCCAGACTGGCCTCCGATAGGTCCCCTCCGGTACTGGCACCCGGATTTCCCCGTGGCATACTCACCACCGGACTCGCACCTGGTCTTGAAGTCTGTTCCGGAGTGGATTGGCCTCCAGCCATCATCCTATCCATCTCCCCCATCCTGGGTGCATCCTGCGATACACGGAACGCGGCCAACAAATCACTACTGGCTAAGGGTGCATTCATACCTCTCGGATTTGCCACCCTCTCATCCGGTTCGGACCCGGATGGAAATCTTGCTTGATGCTCCGCCAGCAGTTTCCGGAATTCCACCAATCCTGCCTCGACCCTTGCGGCGTACTTCTTTACCACGTTCGTCACTCGGGCGGCGTCGTCTAATCCGGCTTCGTCCATCCTTTCCCGGTACAACCGGGTCTCTGTCTGGGCCTCCCCATCCGGTCTGAACAGTGACGTGAGGAGCTGGTAAGTGGGCAACTCCTGCTCCTTCAGAGTCTGGATCTCATCCTGTTGCCTTACCAATGCCAAGCTCCTTTCCAAAGCTTCCCTCCGGAGCTTGTCTACTTCCTTCCTCATTCTCTGGACGATCTCCGGGTACCTCTCCACTTGTGTACTCTGGATGACACGCCCGACTTCCTTCATCGAAGTGCAGATGGTGCGGCATTTACCTTCCATCGTTTCTAAGGCTTCCCGGACTGGTTGGAAGAAGTCCTCCTTCGATTCTGCATTCCGGGGAGCTCGCTCATAAGTCCGGGTCTCCTCCGGATACTCCTCTTCGTCCCGCACCGGTTTCGATTCTCGCACCCTCTTGGTTTTCACCCGGACGGTATTCTGTCGTCCGCTCGACTCCGGTTTCCTCTTCCTCTGGCTATCCACCGGTGTCACCTTCCTGTGTCTCTTCCTCGGAGGAATCCTAACTCCGGTCACAATCGTGTCCTGGTCCCCATCCTCTTTCTCTTCTTCTTCCTCCTCTTCCGGAGTCCCCCTCCGGTGTCTCTTCACCTGCCCTCGAGATGGTGTCTCCTGGTCCGGTTCCTCCTCCGGTTCCGATTCGTCTGGAGTCTCCTGGAGTTTCTTGAGTTGGCCTCGGGTGCGCGCCCTGAAATGGCCTGTCCTCACCGGTGTCTTCTGACCCGGTCCCTCCTCTTCTGCTCGGGTCTCAGAGGGCTCCGGTTGGCCTTCCTCTATATCCGGAGTGACCGCTGCTTCGTCCGCTCTTCTTCCTTCCTGCTCTTCCCGTTCTTCTTCGTCCGGGCTGTCCTCGTCCTCGCTCTCATCCGGACTCCCTTCCCGGACCCTTGGCGGCGTCCGGTCCATGATCCTCCGGCTGTTCTCCCATTGCTCTCTCTCCTTGGCCTGGAGACATCCGTGCTTGTCATACAAGTGAAACAGAAAAGGGGTTAGAGGACATCCCTTCTTGTTCCGAGTTTGCGCGCTTCCCGTTCCACCACCTCGTCCGCAATGAGTCCCCATCCGGTCTTTCGGGTTTTGAAGTAGGCCCCGTAAATGGTCCTCGTTAGCTTGATCGTGCAGGTGGTGGGTTTGTCCGGGCTCAAAATAGGCACCAGAAACCGCAGCAGGCGCCTCTCCCGGTCGTCTATGCAATCCTGCACCCGGAATCCGTTCTTCTCTGAGACCGGTTGAGAAAACCTTTCCTTCAACCATTCGTAATCCTGCTTGGTCTTGTCGTATCCCAACAGGCTGTCGGGGAAGTTGTTTGTCACGCGCCAGTGTTCCGAAGTCCACTTCTTCCACTGTCCCCGGATTTCGCTGTCCCGGAATTCCGCCGGTACAGGTTTTCCACCTAACTCCTGCAACATGGTATCACTGTGGAGTTCCCACGGTAGGTACAGAAATTCCTCACAACCCATTTTGCGCAAATCCTTCCGCAGCTGCTCCCTGTGGCCCGCATCGGTCGGAGCAACCGGGCGTACCAACTTATCCGGAACCGGCAGCCCGAGCCTCCAATCGTCCTTCCGTTCCATCGCTGCTGGCTCCAAAACTTCCTTCCCTTGGTTTCGCGCGCTCCGCCTAAGCTCCCGGAACACTTGTTCGCCACCCGGTCGCTCTCCCTGCTCTCTCACAACATCCGGAAACACGAAACTCTGGTGCAGGGGTGGACTGGAAACACTATGCGAAAATGAATAGTGAACCGCCCTAATTAAAGCCGCCCATTTCAAGGCGTGAAATGTGGCCGGGTCCATTCCTGACCCGTCTATCCTCTACCCGGTTTCCAATCCGGAAACCGTGTCCAATCCGGACACCTATCGTCAAAACCGGACCCTAGCAATAATTCTACCACGCGTGTGAGTGCCTCCTCTACATAAATAACTAAATGTGCCATTATGGTCACTCCCACTCATTTATGGAGATTCGGACTACTCCTAGCTACTCTAAAACCCTAACTCTCTCCTTCTAGGTTAATCGAGGTTTGACATTACCCCTTTTTCAAATGTGAGCGTCCCCGCGAACACTCATATTTCAAATTCATTCTTCCGAGGAGCTTTCCCTGGAATCTCCTCTTTCTGAAATGGAATCCTCTTCGGATTTGGATTCTGGATAATACTTCTTCACCCGAGATCCATTTACCCGGGTGTCCATCCATTTTCCTTCTAGATTCCGAGCTGGAGTGATCCGTTTGGAAAAGTTTCCGTAACTTTGTAGGGTCCCATCCACCGGGTGTGTAACTTACCCGGAAAATTCTGGTGGCGGCTATCATACAGCAACACCAATCCTCCTTTCCGGATTCCATGGTCCGCCGGTAGTCGATCATCGAAGGACTCCTTCCGGCTGGCTTGGATCCACCGGTTTCGCTCGAGTGCTTCGACTCGAACTTCCTCTAAATCCTCAATGGCCAGCAACCGGAGTGTAGGGTCCTCTACTCTGACCCCCAACCGGGCTGCCATTGTCCTGTAGGTCTCCACTGTTAACTCAATCCCGTGTACTGCCTCCTGACCGAAAACCATAAAATACGACGTCTTTCCGGTCGTCGTCTTCTCCGAGGTGTTGTATGCATGTATAGCCGACGCAAGTTTTCGGTCCCAGTCCGTCTTGTGAGCCGAAACCATCTTGTTTAAGATTTTACCCACAATCCCGTTGGCTCTCTCCGTCAGCCCATTGGCCTTTGGGTTCTAGGGCGTGGTCTTCCGGTGCTTGATGGCGTACTTGGTCGTGATGTCCACAATGACATCATTCAGAAAGTGCTTACCCCGGTCACTCACCAGTTCCAAGGGGTACCCAAACCTCATCATAATTTCCTCAAACAGGAATCCGGCTGCAGTCCGGGCGTCATTTTTCCGGGTCGCCCGGGCTTCCACCCACTTGGTTGCATAATCTGTAGCCAGGATGATGTATCTCTTCCTTCCGGAACTGATTGGTGTTATCGGTCCTACAAAATCGATACCCCATTTCACAAAAGGGGCCAATGGTACTATCGGAGTTAGTGGCCAATGATTTCTGAATCGGGGTGCTCCAGTTCTTTGGCACTGGTCACAGCTCCGGATGAACTTCCTCACATCCCGGATAATAAATGGCCACCAGTACCCGGCGCTCTTAATCCGGTTCACCGTGCTCATGGTAGCCAAATGTCCTCCTGAATCTCCCGCATGAAGGGCCTCCATCACCCCCTTTCGCTCTCCGGGTTCCAGACAGCGCCTGATCCTATCGTCCGCGCCCATCCGGAACAAAACTCCGGACACCAACGTGTAAGGAGCCACCTTGTACTGGAACACGCTCTTCTCTTCCCTGTCTATCCCTTCCTGGTATCTCCTCGTCATCAGGTACTCGATGATGTCCCTGAACTCTGATGACTGTGGATTTCCCACCTGGAATACCCCTACTTCCAAGGGCGTTTCCTCTTCCGGAAACTCGTCCGGAAACTGAGAGGAGATGTCTTCCACTGCCGCTAAACCTCGCATCCGGGAAAGGTAGTCCGCGTTGGAGTTTGCTTTTCCCGGTTTCACTACGACTTCGTAGTTGAACTCCTGCAGCAGCAATACCCATCGGGCGATCCTTCCGGACAGATCCGGTTTATTTACAAGGTATTTTAATGAATCGTGATCCGTATGAAAAATCACCTTGTACCTTTATAAATAATGCCGGAAGTTCTTGCAAGAATAAACCACCGCCAACGCCTCTCGCTCAGTGGTGGTGTAATTGCGTTCCGCAGAACTCATCTGCCGGGTCGCGTAGTAAACTGGGTTCTCCCTCTGCTGATCATCGAAGTGCCACAGAATCGCTCCGAGGCACCATCCGGATGCATCGATGGTCACATGAAATTCCTTTGTCCAAACCGGGGGTGACAGAACCGGAGCACAAACTAACTGTTTCTTCAAATCTTCAAATGCCGCCTGTCGCTCGGCTGTCCATCGGAATTCTTCTGCTTTCTTCAGAAGCTCCGTCAGCAGCATGGCCCTCCGGGCGTAGTTCTCGATGAACCTCCGGTAGTACCCTACACATCCCAGAAATCCCCTAACCTCCCGGACATTCCGAGGGGCCAGCAGAGCTAGGATCACGATTACCTTGTCAATGTCGACCTGCAGGCCCTTCTCACTGACCACGTGTCCCAGCAGCAATCCGGATTCCATTCCAAAGAAGCATTTTCCGGGATGCAGCTTCAAGTTCGTCTCCCGGCATCTTTGGAAGGTCTTCCGGAGATGCTCCAGATGCTCTTTCCGGTTTCCAAATACGGCGAAGTCATCAATAAAGACTTCCAGAAAATGGCGAAGGAAATCTTTAAAGATGTCCATCATTAACCGCTGTAAAGTTCCCGGGGCGTTGCATAACCCGAAGGGCATCCGGTTGAAGGCGAACGTTCCCCACTCGGTTGTGAACGTCGTCTTCAATTGGTCGTTCTCCCGGATAGACACTTGGTTGTATCCGGAAAAGCCGTCCAAGAAACTGTACAATTCTTGTCCCGCCACATGGTCCAAGATGATATCCGTGAATGGCAGCGGGAAGTAGTCTTTCTTCGTGGCTGCGTTGAGTTTCCGGAAATCCTGGCAGACTCGGATCTTCACCTTTCCGTCTGCTCCGGTTTTCTTAGGCACCACTACTATCGGTGACACCCACTCGGAGTTGTTAACCGGATAGATGAATCCGGCCTCCAGCAACCGGTCAATCTCTTCTTTCACCATCAGAGAGTACCTCGGGTTCAGCCGGTACTGTCGCTGTCGAACCGGAGTAGCACCATCTACTAAATCTATCTGGTGTTCCCCTAGTTCAGCCGGGATCCCTCGCAGATCCGTGGGGGCCCATGCAAAGACGTCCGCGTAACTGGCTAGCAACCGTCCGTACTCCTTCTTTTCTTCCGGACTCATTGTTTTTCCTATGAAAAACTTCTTTCCGGTCCCTACCTCCAACTCCTCAAAGTCCTTAGGGGATACCACCCCCTTGATCTTCTCCGGCTCC
Source organism: Pohlia nutans (assembly GCA_022496805.1). NCBI lineage: Eukaryota > Viridiplantae > Streptophyta > Bryopsida > Bryales > Mniaceae > Pohlia > Pohlia nutans. Next base: position 22,780,303 of record CM040094.1, read on the forward strand.
TGTTCTTCCGGATACAGGGGTACTTGGCTCCACGACACCGTATTTGTCCCTGTCATCCGTGATGGCTGTCCGACCGGATCGGTGATCTGCCGTCGCACCCATTTTTCCGAAAGTGACACGCAGGATTCTCCTAATGAGCGATCCTCCGCTTGCGGATTCTCCGTCCTGGGAATTTCCGGTGCAAGGATTTCCCCTTCCTCCTCTACATCAGCCGGAAACTCAAAATCCTTTTCTATCAGACTAGCGAACTCCTCCTCCAGGTAGCTAGTCTGGGCGTCGGAGTCTTCCAGATCTGACCAATCCGTGGTGTATCCGTCCGTCTGGCTAGTCTCTCCTTCGTGTGCGAGATGTCGCCAAGGAATCCGGAATGGGGGTTTCCCCACCCGAAATTCCTTCTTTCCCCAATCTACCACTACTTTAGCCAGATATAGCCAAGGTCGACCAAGCAATATCCGGAAGGGTCGCCCTGACTCTACCCGGATAATCACGTAGTTGAGTAAGTACGTGTGAATGCCAATTCGGGAAGGGACTTGGGATAATAGTCCCACTGGAACTACTCGAGATTGGTCTGCCATCCGGAGTACCATTTTCGTGTCTTCCAGGGAGGTGTATCCTAAATCAAAAGCCGTATCTTCCAGCATGAGGTTTACCCCGGATCCTCCATCAACCGGAATACGGTGAATGCTACAACCGTCTACTTCCACCGTAATTTCCGGGGCACCATAGTCTTCCACCTTTGCGAAATTCACCGCCACCCTCGGAAGCTTGTATCTCTTCTTCCGTCGCTGGATCCAGGCTTCCCAGATCACCTTCTGGTAGTTGACATTATCATGCAAAAGTTGACCAATGGTCACGTTGGCTTTCTGGTCCTTAATGTCCTGCAAAATATAGTACTCATCTACCCGGATCTTGGGATCCGGTTGGAAAATAACCGGTTGATCATCAAACCGGACTTTCCGCAGACTCGGGGTGTCACCCGGGTCTACTAATTGCAGCCTGACTTCTTAGCTAATATCTCTATCTATTCTACTTGGTTCTACCCCTTTTTCTAACTCTACTGTGGGTACAGCACCTACAGGAACTCGGGCAGTGACAGGTGAGTCACTCTCCGAATCCGGTTCCTTTCTAGATTTCCGGCTACTCCGGCTATTCTTCTTCCTACGTCTAGAGTTAGTACTGACCATTTCTTTGGTGGAGCTACGGGTCGCCACCTTATTCACCGCAATGTCCTCCCTTCCCGGTAGCCCCACCCCACCCTGTCATTTTTCCGGATTTTCCACTCCGTACGTGTGTCCGTAGTTGAGTCCGGTCTGTTCTCGGGGTGGTACTTCCACCGTTTTGAACAGCACTCGCGGTTGAGGTGGTTCCGGACACTGAGTCATAGTGTGCCCGTACTTGCCACAGTTCTGGCAGGGTAGCTGTAACATCCCGCCCTGTTGTGAAGACGGCAGTAGGCAGCTGTTGGCGTAATGTCCTGGTCCTCCACACTTGTAGCAGTAGATTACGCGCTCTGCGTATCCGGTTAGCTGATTCTGAGGTAGGGACCGGAAAGAAGTTTTTTATAGGAAAAACAATGAGTCCGGAAGAAAAGAAGGAGTACGGACGGTTGCTAGCCAGTTACGCGGACGTCTTTGCATGGGCCCCCACGGATCTGCGAGGGATCCCGGCTGAACTAGGGGAACACCAGATAGATTTAGTAGATGGTGCTACTCCGGTTCGACAGCGACAGTACCGGCTGAACCCGAGGTACTCTCTGATGGTGAAAGAAGAGATTGACCGGTTGCTGGAGGCCGGATTCATCTATCCGGTTAACAACTCCGAGTGGGTGTCACCGATAGTAGTGGTGCCTAAGAAAACCGGAGCAGACGGAAAGGTGAAGATCCGAGTCTGCCAGGATTTCCGGAAACTCAACGCAGCCACGAAGAAAGACTACTTCCCGCTGCCATTCACGGATATCATCTTGGACCATGTGGCGGGACAAGAATTGTACAGTTTCTTGGACGGCTTTTCCGGATACAACCAAGTGTCTATCCGGGAGAACGACCAATTGAAGACGACGTTCACAACCGAGTGGGGAACGTTCGCCTTCAACCGGATGCCCTTCGGGTTATGCAACGCCCCGGGAACTTTACAGCGGTTAATGATGGACATCTTTAAAGATTTCCTTCGCCATTTTCTGGAAGTCTTTATTGATGACTTCGCCGTATTTGGAAACCGGAAAGAGCATCTGGAGCATCTCCGGAAGACCTTCCAAAGATGCCGGGAGACGAACTTGAAGCTGCATCCCGGAAAATGCTTCTTTGGAATGGAATCCGGATTGCTGCTGGGACACGTGGTCAGTGAGAAGGGCCTGCAGGTCGACATTGACAAGGTAATCGTGATCCTAGCTCTGCTGGCCCCTCGGAATGTCCGGGAGGTTAGGGGATTTCTGGGATGTGTAGGGTACTACCGGAGGTTCATCGAGAACTACGCCCGGAGGGCCATGCTGCTGACGGAGCTTCTGAAGAAAGCAGAAGAATTCCGATGGACAGCCGAGCGACAGGCGGCATTTGAAGATTTGAAGAAACAGTTAGTTTGTGCTCCGGTTCTGTCACCCCCGGTTTGGACAAAGGAATTTCATGTGACCATCGATGCATCCGGATGGTGCCTCGGAGCGATTCTGTGGCACTTCGATGATCAGCAGAGGGAGAACCCAGTTTACTACGCGACCCGGCAGATGAGTTCTGCGGAACGCAATTACACCACCACTGAGCGAGAGGCGTTGGCGGTGGTTTATTCTTGCAAGAACTTCCGGCATTATTTATAAAGGTACAAGGTGATTTTTCATACGGATCACGATTCATTAAAATACCTTGTAAATAAACCGGATCTGTCCGGAAGGATCGCCCGATGGGTATTGCTGCTGCAGGAGTTCAACTACGAAGTCGTAGTGAAACCGGGAAAAGCAAACTCCAACGCGGACTACCTTTCCCGGATGCGAGGTTTAGCGGCAGTGGAAGACATCTCCTCTCAGTTTCCGGACGAGTTTCCGGAAGAGGAAACGCCCTTGGAAGTAGGGGTATTCCAGGTGGGAAATCCACAGTCATCAGAGTTCAGGGACATCATCGAGTACCTGATGACGAGGAGATACCAGGAAGGGATAGACAGGGAAGAGAAGAGCGTGTTCCAGTACAAGGTGGCTCCTTACACGTTGGTGTCCGGAGTTTTGTTCCGGATGGGCGCGGACGATAGGATCAGGCGCTGTCTGGAACCCGGAGAGCGAAAGGGGGTGATGGAGGCCCTTCATGCGGGAGATTCAGGGGGACATTTGGCTACCATGAATCATTGGCCACTAACTCCGATAGTACCATTGGCCCCTTTTGTGAAATGGGGTATCGATTTTGTAGGACCGATAATACCAATCAGTTCCGGAAGGAAGAGATACATCATCCTGGCTACAGATTATGCAACCAAGTGGGTGGAAGCCCGGGCGACCCGGAAAAATGACGCCCGGACTGCAGCCGGATTCCTGTTTGAGGAAATTATGATGAGGTTTGGGTACCCCTTGGAACTGGTGAGTGACCGGGGTAAGCACTTTCTGAATGATGTCATTGTGGACATCACGACCAAGTACGCCATCAAGCACCGGAAGACCACGCTCTATAACCCGAAGGCCAATGAGCTGACAGAAAGATCCAACCGGATTGTGGGGAAAATCTTAAACAAGATGGTTTCGGCGCACAAGACGGACTGGGACCGGAAACTTGCGTCAGCAATACATGCATACAACACATCGGAGAAGACGACGACCGGAAAGACGCCATATTTTATGGTTTTCGGTCAGGAGGCAGTACACGGGATTGAGTTAACAGTGGAGACCTACCGGATAATGGCAGCCCGGCTGGAAGTCAGAGTAGAGGACCCTACGCTCCGGTTGCTAGCCATTGAGGATTTAGAAGAAGGTCGAGCTGAGGCACTCGAGCGAAACCGGTGGATCCAAGCCAGCCGGAAGGAGTCCTTCGATGATCGACTACCTGCGGACCATGGAATCCGGAAAGGAGGATTGGTGTTGCTATATGATAGCCGCCACCAGAATTTTCCGGGTAAGTTACACACCCGGTGGATGGGACCCTACAGAGTTACGGATCTTTTCCAACGGATTACTCCAGCTTGAGGATCTAGAAGGAAAATGGATGGACACTTGGGTAAATGGATCTCGTGTGAAGAGGTATCATCCAGAATCCATATCCGAAGAAGATTCCGGTTTAGAAGGAGGAGATTCAGGGGAAAGCTCCTCGGAAGAATGAGTTTTTGAAATATGAGTGTTCGCGGGGACGCTCACATTTGAAAAAGGGGTAATGTCAAACCTCGTTTGACCTAGAAGTAGAGAGTTAGGATTTTAGAGTAGCTAGGAGTAGCCCAAAACTCCATAAATGAGTGTGGGAGTGACCATAATGGCACATTTAGTTATTTATGTAGAGGAGGCACTCACGCGAGTGGTAGAATTATTGCTAGGGGCCGATTTTGACGATAGGTGTTCGGATTGGACACGGTTTCCGGATTGGAAACCAGGTAGAGGATGGACGGGTCAGGAATGGACCCGGCCACCTTTCACGCCTTGAAATGGGCGGCTTTAATTAGGGCGGTTCACTGTTCATTTTCACATAGTGTTTCCAGTCCACCCCTGCACCAGAGTTTCGTGTTTCCGGATGTTGTGAGAGATCAGGGAGAGCGACCGGGTGGTGAACAAGTGTTCCGGAAGCTTAGGCGGAGCGCGCGAAACCAAGGGAAGGAAGTTTTGGAGCCAGCAGCGATGGAACGGAAGGACGATTGGAGGCTCGGGCTGCCGGTTCCGGATAAGTTGGTACGCCCGGTTGCTCCGACCGATGCGGACCACAGGGGACAGTTGCGGAAGGATTTGCGCAAAATGGGTTGTGAAGAATTTCTGTATCTACCCTCGGAGCTCCACAGTGATATCTTGTTGCAGGAGTTAGGCGGAAAACCTGTACCGGCGGAATTCCGGAACAGCGAAATCCGGGGACAGTGGAAGAAGTGGACCTCGGAACAATGGCGCGTGACATACAACTTCCCCGACAGCCCGTTTGGATATGACAAGACCAAGCAGGATTACGAATGGTTGAAGGAAAGGTTTTCTCAACCGGTCTTAGAGAAAAACGGATTCCGGGTGCAGGATTGCATTGACGACCGGGAGAGGCGCCTGCTGCGGTTTCTGGTGCCTATTCTGAGCCCGGACAAACCCACCACCTGCACGATCAAGTCAACGAAGACCATCTACGGGTCCTACTTCAAAACCCAGAAGACCGGATGGGGACTCATTATGGACGAGTTGGTGGAATGGGAAGCGCGCAAACTCGGAAGCAAGAAGGGATGTCCTCTAACCCCTTTCCTGTTTCACTTGTATGACAAGCATGGATGTCTCCAGGCCAAGGAGAGAGAGCAATGGGAGAACAGCCGGAGGATCATGGACCGGAGGCCGCCAAGGGTCCGAGAAGGGAGTCCGGATGAGAGCGAGGACGAGGACAGCCCGGACGAAGAAGAACGGGAAGAGCAGGAAGGAAGAAGAGCGGACGAAGCAGCGGTCACTCCGGATATAGAGGAAGGCCAACCGGAGCCCTTGGAGACCCGAGCAGAAGGGGAGGAACCGGGTCAGAAGACACCAGTGAGGACGGGCCATTTCAGGGCGCGCACCCGAGGCCAACTCAAGAAACTCCAGGAGACTCCAGATGAACCGGAGTCCGAGGAGGAAAGTGATCAGGAGGAAGTTCGGGAGCGCCGGTCCAAGAAGAAGGAAGATGCTTCTCCGGAATTCAATCAGGAAGAGGACGGGAGCTCGGAGGGTGACAGGGTCAGTGAACCGGAGGAGCGTGAAGATCAGTACGATCCGGAGTGCAGTGTGAACCGGATCAGGCTAGGGAGTAGGCTTTTATCTAGGTAGTCTAGCTCGTGTGTGAATGGGACTTTTTTTTGGTAGGTTAGGCGTTTTTCCAGTAGGATAGGATTGAGATCTTTTGGATGAGATTTCCCTTGATTTCCGGATCACGGGTTTGTAGGATCTGGGCGGGAAATCCGGTTTGGTGGCTGAGGGCCACTACTTGCCCAGGAATGCTTGGCATTCTTGGGGTCTTCTTGTATTACTGTTTTCTTGAAAGCAAACTGCTGTAGAGCATTATCCAAAATTTGTATGTGCTGTGGGGTTGTTTGTGGAAGGATACAGTAGTCAAGAGTCCCTTAGTAACCGGGTAGGCCGTCCGGGTTCCCGAGTGATTTGGGTGCGAAGTCTGAATATGGTTTTTGGGTGATTTGAGGACTGTTTGAAAGAGTGATTTCTAAGTTCCGGACGCTAGGTAATTCGGGTTAGTGGCTGAGCAGGAAGGAGGGGGTACTTCGGGTTGCTCAGAACTCCTGGACGGGTAGTCCGGTTGAGGTGCCAGCACTCGGAAGGTCCAGGCGAGGAGAAATGCGGAATCACAAGAGTAAAACAGGGCACTAGAATTCCTGAATATTAGTTTTGGATTCCCCAGATAACGTCTATTCCGGTTAATAAGTCGTTGTAGTAATTGGGGGAAAGGGGAAACCGGATTGCACTTGCGTGACGCGGCTGTGGGTTTGGGATGAATCTGCAGCTGAAGTGCAGTACGGGAATTACCCGGGATTAGGAGTTTTTTATAAGATAACCGGAAGGTAGTGAATTTCCCATCACTTGAATCAGTAGGGAAGGGTGTGTCTTTCAATCTAGCACCACTAATGTGAATGGAGAACCCTCTGAGGGGAAACAGAGGTTAAACGAAACCGGATCAGATAATAACGGTAGACCGGGAGAGAGGAAGATTAGTAGAAGTCCTCCCCGGAAGGATACCGGATCTAGTTGTAACCGGGTCAGTCAGTAGGAGAAGACCCGGTTTGGTAAGAAAGAGGAATTCAGCTGGTGATAAAGAGAGAGAGATCTCCAGTCTTGGACCATCTCCGGAAACTTCCCACTTCACAGAATCTCTGCGGAACGATAACCCGGAAATCACCTCTACGAGCGCTCTTAATACGAAAAAGTGCGTTCTAGGGGAATATCCGGTATCACGTGCTACGACACTTGGACTTCCGGGCTGTCCACCATGATTGGATCCGTGGACTGAGCTCCTCGTAGTTCGTGCCCAGTCGGCTGCTCCACCTGTCGTCCTCCGGTTGGCTCGCCTACTTGCGTACCTCCCGACTGGCTACCCGGGTGACCTCCTGGCCCACCCTGTTGCCTTTCCATCCTGTCCGGCTGAACGTCCATCGCCTCCATTTCTTCCGAGAGGTTCCGGACTTCTACAGGGCCCACTTCGGCCGGTCGGACCATGTGGATTGGCTCCACATCCAACTTTATCCGGGAGATGTGTTCCTGCGTTGAGCTCCCCTTCCGCATCAACCGGTCGATTTCACCCTCCTGAGGAGTATCTGCAGACATATCGAACATCCCCTGCAGTCCCTCCCTAGACCCTACTTTATCGCCCCGGTTGGCGGTCTCCTCCTGACCCGGTTCTTCATCGGAAGAGCTCCCCCTCATGTGTTCTGCCAGTTCCCGGAACTCCATCAAATAGGCCTCCACCTTCTCCGAATACTCCCGGACCACGTTCTTCATCCGGGCTGCTCCTTCCAATCCCGGCTGACCTACCTTCTCATCATAGAGCCGGGCTTTCATCCGTGCCTCCCCATCCGGGTGGAACAACCCCGACAGTTTGGTGATGCACTGCCGACTTGTTTCCCTATCCTCCGGATGGTCTCCTCCTGTTCCCGGATCTGTAACTCGTTCTTCTGCACTTGGGCCTCCATTTTCTTGATGTACGCCACCTTCCGTTGCAGCTCCTCCTTCAAACCTTTCAAGAGAGCGACGGATTCGCTCTCATCCTCCTGGAGATTCTGCAGTTGTCCGGCCAACTTGCTCTCCTTCTCCCTGCTCCGGATCAGCTTCCTCTGAAGCTTCCGGATCCGTGCCGGATACTCCAGAGCGTCCTCTGTTCAGAGGAGAGTTCCTGTCTCCCGGAGTGCGGCGAACATGGGAGTGTACTGCTCCGTCACCATGTCCAGGGCAATCCGGGTCTGCAGGAGTATGTTCTCCGCCCGAATTGGGGCCTCCCCTTCCTCCTGTTCACCTCCATGTAGACCTTCCTCCTGTACCGGTTCTTCCTCCAACGGTGCTTCCTGCCTCTAGTCGTCCTCTTCTCATGTTTCCTCCCCGTCGTCCCCTCCCTCCTTGGGACGCTTGTTGAGCGGGGTTGTCTTCTTCCGGACGGGTCCTTTGTCCTTCCTAGGGGAGGTCTCCGGACCCTCCGGCTCCTCCTCTTCAATCAAGACCAACTTCCTCTTCAGGCCCGGAAGTCGCACTTGGGACGTACCTACCTCCTCTGCTGGTTGCTTCCCCTTCACCAATCGTTCCTGTGGGACTTTCGGGGCAGGGTCCTCATCCATAAATCCGGAATCTGCTTCAGGTTGTCCCTGTGGCGATGTTGGAGTGGGGCCTGTCTCCTTCTCTGGCCTGGACTCCACCACCGGGGTCACCTGAGGTTGCTCTTGGGTGGAACCTCCTCCTTGATTCCTCACCGGCTTCTTCCGGGTCAGTTTCGGCTGCGGAGAATCCTCCTCTTCTTCCGGATCCTCCCTCCTCTTCGTTCTCAGTTCCTGCTGCAACCTTGCCTCCCCCGGTTGGTCTGTTTCCGGGTCCTTCCTCCTCGCTGCTCATCTTGACGCAGCCGGGTGTCACCCTGTTGGCCCCTCTCGGACCGGTCTTCTCTCCTCTTCGTCCTCTGCTCCGAGTCAGCGCTGGCCCCTCCCGGTTGACTCCTCTCCGGGCGGTCTTCCTTGTCCTTCCTGCGCTCCTCTCCCCGGCTCCTACTCATGTCCGGTTGGGAGGTTGGTGGAGCCATTCTCCTTTCACCCGGTCGTGACGACGACGACCCGGGTCGGTTGGTCCCTGTTCCTCCACCCGGAAGAGCTACCCTCCCTTTGGTCGGACTCGTCAGCCCCGGAATGGGCATTTCTTCCAACCTCTTCTGTTCTTCCTCCGTGAGGCACCCATGTCTCTCGTACAGGTGGTGGAGAAATGGGGCCAGCGAACACCCCTTTTTACTGTCCAGGTTCACCGCCCACAACGGCGTATTCCGGTGTAGCAGGATTGCCCACTTGATCCTTTGCCCCCGGAGCAGAGCGGAGTAAATGCCCTGGGCCAGCGTTACGGTGAGGGTGGTGGGCTTCTCCGGATTGATGGGCACCACATACTGGAGCAGCCGTTGCTCCCGGGGTATAATACAGTCCGCCACCTTGAACCCGTCGTGGTCCGAAATGTGGGTGAATCGCGCCTTCACCCAATCCGAGTCGCCCTTGCCTCCTGGTTCCAGATCTATGCTTGTGTCCGGGAAGCCGTATAGCTCCCTCCACATCTCCCGGGTCCAGCTCCCATATTTCGCCCGGATGGTCGTCCGGAAGGCGCTCAACATAGACCCGCCCTCAATTTCCTCCAGCATTCGTGAATCCTGCACATCCCACACTCTCCCAAAGAGCCCCGCGCACCCCATCTTCTCGAGGTCCTTCATCAACTCGTCCAAGTCCCCCTCGTGCGGCGGGATGTCCGGACAGATGCGCTTCTCCGTAATCTTCGTTCCGGCTCCCCTCCGCGCCATGGCTGCAGACTTCGGATGCACTTCCTTACTCCCCTGAGAATGGCGCAGCTCCTTCTCCAGTAAACTGCGCTCCTCGCGCTCCTGTTTCTCCCCGGGCGCTCAATTTTCCTCACTCCCCGGGTGCTCAAAATCCTCACACACCGGCCACTCACTGCTCCCTCTCTTCGGGTGCAAAATGGGAACCCTAACGCTCTCCGGAGGTGCAAAAACGGGTGCGCACAGAGGGCTGGAGGAACCGGAAAGGAATGAACAGTGAGCCGCCCAGTTTAAGGCGGCCCAGTTCAACTCCTGGATCGTGGCCGGGCCCGGGAGAGGCCCGTTCCCCGACCCTCGGTTTTACATCCAGTCGCCTGTCCGGTCCGCCGCCATTCTCAGATTCCGTAGTAAATCCTTAAGGCGCGCGCGAGAGCACCACTCTCTCCAAATAAATAAAGAGACCACTAGGAACGCCATTTCTCCCATTTATGGCAGCTGGGGTTACTTTTTACTGCTCTACAAACCCTAACTGTCCGTTTTTTGATTAAACGAGGTTTGACATGGAGCATGAGTTTCTGCCGACTTGGTATTATCTGTTACAGGATTGTTACTGGATTGTTCGCGGCATTCTTACTGCACCGTTGGTGGAATCTTAACAGCAATCAGAATCTATATCTCCGCTATGGATGTTATCATTGGATCGGCTATTTTGAGAACTTCATGCTTACGGTAAACTTGACCTCCAGTTTGTAAGGCTTCCACTTGATGTACTGGTGACTCTTGTGATGGTGGTTTGGCCTATGTACTGGAATAAACCTACAGGGCTTGTCAAACCTCGTGTAACCTAGAAGGAGAGAGTTAGGGTTTTAGAGTAGCTAGGAGTAGTCCGAATCTCCATAAATGAGTGGGAGTGACCATAATGGCACATTTAGTTATTTATGTAGAGGAGGCACTCACACGCGTGGTAGAATTATTGCTAGGGTCCGGTTTTGACGATAGGTGTCCGGATTGGACACGGTTTCCGGATTGGAAACCGGGTAGAGGATGGACGGGTCAGGAATGGACCCGGCCACATTTCACGCCTTGAAATGGGCGGCTTTAATTAGGGCGGTTCACTATTCATTTTCGCATAGTGTTTCCAGTCCACCCCTGCACCAGAGTTTTGTGTTTCCGGATGTTGTGAGAGAGCAGGGAGAGCGACCGGGTGGCGAACAAGTGTTCCGGGAGCTTAGGCGGAGCGCGCGAAACCAAGGGAAGGAAGTTTTGGAGCCAGCAGCGATGGAACGGAAGGACGATTGGAGGCTCGGGCTGCCGGTTCCGGATAAGTTGGTACGCCCGGTTGCTCCGACCGATGCGGGCCACAGGGAGCAGCTGCGGAAGGATTTGCGCAAAATGGGTTGTGAGGAATTTCTGTACCTACCGTGGGAACTCCACAGTGATACCATGTTGCAGGAGTTAGGTGGAAAACCTGTACCGGCGGAATTCCGGGACAGCGAAATCCGGGGACAGTGGAAGAAGTGGACTTCGGAACACTGGCGCGTGACAAACAACTTCCCCGACAGCCTGTTGGGATACGACAAGACCAAGCAGGATTACGAATGGTTGAAGGAAAGGTTTTCTCAACCGGTCTCAGAGAAGAACGGATTCCGGGTGCAGGATTGCATAGACGACCGGGAGAGGCGCCTGCTGCGGTTTCTGGTGCCTATTTTGAGCCCGGACAAACCCACCACCTGCACGATCAAGCTAACGAGGACCATTTACGGGGCCTACTTCAAAACCCGAAAGACCGGATGGGGACTCATTGCGGACGAGGTGGTGGAACGGGAAGCGCGCAAACTCGGAACAAGAAGGGATGTCCTCTAACCCCTTTTCTGTTTCACTTGTATGACAAGCACGGATGTCTCCAGGCCAAGGAGAGAGAGCAATGGGAGAACAGCCGGAGGATCATGGACCGGACGCCGCCAAGGGTCCGGGAAGGGAGTCCGGATGAGAGCGAGGACGAGGACAGCCCGGACGAAGAAGAACGGGAAGAGCAGGAAGGAAGAAGAGCGGACGAAGCAGCGGTCACTCCGGATATAGAGGAAGGCCAACCGGAGCCCTCTGAGACCCGAGCAGAAGAGGAGGGACCGGGTCAGAAGACACCGGTGAGGACAGGCCATTTCAGGGCGCGCACCCGAGGCCAACTCAAGAAACTCCAGGAGACTCCAGACGAATCGGAACCGGAGGAGGAACCGGACCAGGAGACACCATCTCGAGGGCAGGTGAAGAGACACCGGAGGGGGACTCCGGAAGAGGAGGAAGAAGAAGAGAAAGAGGATGGGGACCAGGACACGATTGTGACCGGAGTTAGGATTCCTCCGAGGAAGAGACACAGGAAGGTGACACCGGTGGATAGCCAGAGGAAGAGGAAACCGGAGTCGAGCGGACGACAGAATACCGTCCGGGTGAAAACCAAGAGGGTGCGAGAATCGAAACCGGTGCGGGACGAAGAGGAGTATCCGGAGGAGACCCGGACTTACGAGCGAGCTCCCCGGAATGCAGAATCGGAGGAGGACTTCTTCCAACCAGTCCGGGAAGCCTTAGAGACGATGGAAGGTAAATGCCGCACCATCTGCACTTCAATGAAGGAAGTCGGGCGTGTCATCCAGAGTACACAGGTGGAGAGGTACCCGGAGATCGTCCAGAGAATGAGGAAGGAAGTAGACAAGCTCCGGAGGGAAGCTTTGGAAAGGAGCTTGGCATTGGTAAGGCAACAGGATGAGATCCAGACTCTGAAGGAGCAGGAGTTGCCCACTTACCAGCTCCTCACGTCACTGTTCAGACCGGATGGGGAGGCCCAGACAGAGACCCGGTTGTACCGGGAAAGGATGGACGAAGCCGGATTAGACGACGCCGCCCGAGTGACGAACGTGGTAAAGAAGTACGCCGCAAGGGTCGAGGCAGGATTGGTGGAATTCCGGAAACTGTTGGCGGAGCGTCAAGCGAGATTTCCATCCGGGTCCGAACCGGATGAGAGGGTGGCAAATCCGAGAGGTATGAATGCACCCTTAGCCAGTAGTGATTTGTTGGCCGCGTTCCGTGTATCGCAGGATGCACCCAGGATGGGGGAGATGGATAGGATGATGGCTGGAGGCCAATCCACTCCGGAACAGACTTCAAGACCAGCCGTGAGTCCGGTGGTGAGTATGCCACGGGGAAATCCGGGTGCCAGTACCGGAGGGGACCTATCGGAGGCCAGTCTGGCTAATTTGGCAGACCAGGCTGCTGATTTGGCAGGAATCGGAACCAACCCGGGCAGGAAGTTAGGACCCGGGGAAGACCAGGAGGTAGACGGCCAGCCTGATGGCGGTGGCCAGGAAGACAGGACGGATGCCGGTGGGCCAGAGGAATGCGAAGTGGACGCGGGCAAACCGGAGGAACACGAGACCCAGGAGGACGAACCGGATGGGAGTCAACCGGAGTCCGAGGAGGAAAGTGATCAGGAGGAAGTTCGGGAGCGCCGGTCCAAGAAGAAGGAGGATTCTTCTCCGGAATCCAACCAGGAGGAGGACGGGAGCTCGGAGGGTGACAGGGTCAGTGAACCGGAGGAATATGAAGACCAATAGGATCCGGAGTGCGGTGTGAACCGGATCAGGCTAGGGAGTAGGCATTAGGCTAGGTAGACTAAGCCCGCTTGTGAATAGGACCTTGTCATGGTAGGTTAGGCGTTTTTGGAGTAGGATATGATGGAGATCTTTTGGATGAGATTTCCCTTGATTTCCGGATCACGGGTTTGTAGGATCTGGGCGGGAAATCCGGTTCGGTGGCCGAGGGCCACTACTTGCCCAGGAATGCTTGGCATTCTTGGGGTCTTCTTGTATTACTGTTTCCCTGAAATCAAACTGCTGTAGAGCACTATCCGAAATTTGTGTATGTGCTGTGGGGTTGTTTGTGGAAGGGTACAGCAGTCAAGAGTCCCTTGGTAACCGGGTAGGTAGTCCGGGTTCTCGAGGGATTCGGGTGTGACGTCTGAATGTGGTTTTTGGGTGATTTGAGGACTGTTTGAAAGAGTGGTCTCTAAGTTCCTTACGCTAGGTAATCCGGGTTAGTGGCTGTGTAGGCAGGAGGGGGTACTCCGGGTTGCTCAGAACTCCTGGACGGGTAGTCCGGTTGAGGTGCCAGCACTAGGAAGGTCCAGGCGAGGGGAAGTACGAGATCACGGGAGTAAAATAGGGCGCGAGGATTCCTGAAATCCTAGTTTCGGATTCCCCGGATACTGACTAGTCCGGTTAGTAAGTCGTTGTAGTAAGTGGGAGAAAGGGGAAACCGGATTGCTCTTGTGTGACACGGCTGCCGGTTGGATAAAACTAGCAGTTAAAAGGGTAGTACGGTAAGTACCCGGATTTAGGAGTTTTTGTTAAGATAACCGGAAGGTAGTGAATTTCCCATCACTTGAATCAGTAGGGAGGGGTGTGTCTTTCAATCCAGCACCACTAATGTGAATGGAGAACCCTCTGAAGGAAAACAGAGGTTAAATATAAACCGGTTTGAGTTGTCTTGATAGACCGGACAGAGTACGGTTGGATAAATTCCCAACTCGGACAAAAACCGGATCTAGTTGTAACCGGGTCAGTCAATGGGAGGAGACCCGGTTTGGTACGAAAGAGGAATTCAGCTGGTGATAGAGAGAGTGAGATTACCAGTCCGGGACCATCTCCGGAAGCTTTCCACTTCACAGAATCCCTGCGGAACGATAACCCGCAAATCACCTCTACGAGCGCTCTTAATACGAAAAAGCGCGTTCTAGGGGAATATCCGGTATCACGTGCTACGACAGGGCTGGTTGACATGCGTGATTGCAGTTATCTTGATTCGTCCGACGAACTTGTGGTTTGGAAAATCTCGGTTCTACGGTTGTCATACGTGTGATTTTGCAGTGGACCCGTAGTGCGGGTACGATTAGAAACTCTGCGCGCATGACCATGGCAAGGTGGTCCAACCGTTCATGGAATACGAATGCGTGCCTCGATTACTCAGAAAATTGGACCCACGTGAACATTGTCATCCCAACCGGTTCTGAAAACTCTCTTCCGTTCCGGCACTCTATTTCGCTATGCGGAACTGTGGATTACCGTTGTATCTGATTGCTAAATCAATGTGCAGGTTTGAGATCGTTCCACGAGAGATTCGCTGGGCAAGAAAACTACACTGTACATTCACAAAATATCTAGACTGTACATTCAGAAAATTGATATCTACAGTGTACGTTCAGAAAATTGATATCTACACGGCTATCTACATTAAGAGGATCCGGGCAGAACAACCGCCTCAGGATTGTTCTCCCCTGTTTCTGGAGCTCTGTCTGTCGATTATTCGTGGGCCCCAATTAATTGCTCCTGCAACTGTGCATTGATTTCTCCTAGTTGTCGAAGCTGAGATTCTAACTGCGACACGCGGGCATCTCGCAACGTTAATTTCTCCCGCAACTCCAAATGCGGCCCTGGTAACGCATATGGATCGTCTGCATCCTTCGCAGTCGCTTGCGTCTGCAATTTCGCTTCCCACTCCTTCACCTGGGCCTCCAATACTTGCACCCGTGCCTGTGCTTCTACGAGGTCGGCCGTCAGCTGCACCATCTGACTCGTGAGCGTGTCCACGGTCTTCGCGTGATCCGCCGAAGTACGCTCCCAGGACTGTTTTTCTGTCTCCCAGGTTAGCAACAACTGCTGCTTGGCCTCCATCTCCGTTGCCAAGGTCGTGAGCTTCTTGAGATCTTCGTCCCACGATGCCTTAGTCTCCGCGTACTTCTTCTGTAATGCCTCCAATTCCCCCTGGGTCCGATTGGACGTGTCCACCGCTTGCTTGACTTGGACCTGCAGCTGCCCATTCGCAAGCTGCACTCGTCTTAATTCTTCGTCCGATGATGCGTCGTCGGGTAGTTGTTTCAAATACTCGGCTAACTGGTCCAGTACTGCTTGAAAATTTTGCTTCACGGTTCCTCTGACCACGGATTGAAAATGGACTCCCGTTATGCCTTTCCCCTTACACGTACTAGTCCCCGGGGCTGCATCCGTCGCCCTGGGGGATGGTCGGGGTGGATCCGTGGCCGTGTCCTCCGAAGATGTCGTGCTACGAGGAACCGTCGGAGAATTCCCGGGAGGGACTGCTGGAGTGGCTGCCGTCGGAACGGCAACGGGAGCTGGTGTTGGCACGCTGCTCGGGCTCTTGGATATGGAACTCCCCTTGCTGTGTTCCGGCTCCGTGTCTGGTTGCATCAGGGTATGGCGAACGATGATGGAAATGTAAGATGCGCAGAGCAACGATGTGACCTTACTCGTTCCCAACTTGGTGTCGATTTCGGCATAGATCCTGGTCGCCACAAAAGCTGCCCAATTGAACACCATCCCCTGCAGGCTCAGAATCCCCGGATACAACCAACGGGTGGCCACGTGAGTGACGTGTCGGATCATCACCAACCTCCGCGGCGCGAACCCGAACCACTCCACCAACTCCGGCGTCTAGGCATCTTCCGTATTCCAACCCTGTTTCTTGTCCAATGCGGCCTCTCCGGACTTGAAATATGTATCTGCTTTGAAGTCGGCCGCAATTGCTCCCGATCCGACGCCCATGTCCCCCACTGGTAACGATAACGCGGCCGCGACTGTGATCTCGTTGATGTCGACGATGCGCCCCCGCACTTCGCTGTGCCCGTCGTTGGGGTCGTAGTGCGTCAAATATTCCTGCACCAAGTCGGCGTGGAACTCCGGAAGATTCTGGGACAACTCTAAGAATGGATGCAGTTGTGTCGACGTGAACTCCATCTGCATGGCGGCCGTCCAGCACACCTGCAACTTCAGCGGCTCGAATAGAAGGACGACGCAAATCTCTAACTTAGGGTATTGTACTGCTTCCTTCGTTCTGCGGACGGGCTCGGTCGTTGTTGCCTTGCGCTTGCTCATTCTGGAAAATCACGCGACAAACTAGGGCGACCCTAAATCGCTCACAGAACAGCGTTAAAAGAATATGAAATTCACGAAGCGCCCTCACACATTCGACAGACCCACACACAGACAAAATACTAAGGGGGGAGGAAATTGGCACTCGATCACGTGACAGCGTTCAAGGAATATGGAATCCACGAAGCGCGCTCACACATTCCACAGACGCACACGCAGACAGAAAACTCAGGCCGAAGGAAACTCGCACAGGCCCCCTCCTCAATCCTCTCTTACCCTAACTCAGACCTCGATTAGACTAGACTACTAGGCGTAATCATGAGAAAACCTAGCCTGCCGGCAATACTGTCTCGCCATCATTGCTGATTTAAAGAGTTTCATTACTGGGATCGTTGTCGATGCAGTTTTAAGAAGCTGATCGTGATGACTTTCGCACCACCCTTTTGCACTTACTAATGGTGACGCTGTTGTCGCTGGTTCGATTTATTTCACAAACATCTTTTATTCCGAAGGATGTAGTCCATTAATCCATACATATACAATGAACGGGTCTGGTAATTTGTTGTCGGGCTCATTCCACCGTGTTAGGAGAGCTCGGGCTCAAATGGGTCTGGAAGCCGTCTCTTAAAGCTGCCCAATTTGGAAATTGTCCAAGTGGTATGCGATTATACCATTCAAGCGCTGTATCTTTTGTTGTGGCTGGCAACCGTCCAGACCAAATGTAGAACGGAGTTTTTGCGAACGGAATTTATCGGTTAAATCGGCTGTTTTACCAGATTATTGGACGTAGTACGGATGGAGGAAGAATGGAAGACATTTCAGTGATGGGAGAAGTCCGTACGAACAACCAGCTCATAATTCATGATAAAGTACGGGGATGGAGAGACCAGGAACGGAGTTGCATAGGACGGAGTTAGTTCAGTACCATAGCCGCAGTTCCTAGTACAGGCCAGCATGGGACGGTCAGTTCTGTTCAGAGTAGATGTTCCGTAGAGTTGTGTGGCGGTTGAACAGGGCAGAATTGTAGAGGTGGGCCTGTAAGTTGTGAAAGCATAAAAAGGTTGAGGGACGAGACACTTGTTGCGAACACCATCCAGAAGAGTTGGGAAGCGAGGGGAGTGACGAGCATTCTCTTAATTTTTTTAGATTTTTAGTTAAGAAACATCGAAAAAAGTGTATGTATCAAAGTGATAATTGAAATATTACGAGTATTATCAAAAGCAATCTGTGTGTGTAAAGTTGTGTCAGTGTGTGTACATTAATTGGGATTCGAGTGAAATTGAATTGAGTTTGTTTGAATATCTAAATTGTAGAAGGAATCGAATTGAATTGTGAGAGATAATTGAAATGGAACTGAGAGTGTGTTCAACTTGGGAAGGAATTGAGAAGGAAGAGAACTAAACTAGAATTGAGTGATAGAAACTGAAAGTAAGAGATAGTTTAAGATTGAATTAAACTTGAGGGAATAATGAAGTGAGTTGCAGAGAGTAAGCTACCTGAAGTTAAGATTAATTGGAACGTCTGTACCTAGTTGAATCAGCATTCAGCATTTCAGTGGCAAGCAACTGACTGTGACCCAATTCCCTACTTGTTCGTTAGCATTTCCCTTGTGGTTCGATCCTGAATTATCTTCTTTGATTTAGCCATCAATAACAACGACTGAATTTGACATAGAAAATGGAGGAGATGGCGATTCATATGGCTAAAGACAAGGAAAAACGGCCTACGCAGACCAATTTCCGACCAAATGTTTGGTGTTCAAATTGTGGTCGCCACGGACATGCGGATAGTGAATGCCCGTCTCCACAGCATATCAAAATACCATGTCAGAAATGTAAACATTATACAGAAAAGTAATAATATTTATTGAAAACTCTGGCAATAGGCAAATTAACTGGAGAAATCAAGACAATAACAACCGAGGTGCTCAACCATCAACGCTGCAACCTACTGGTCATCCGGGATCTTTTACTCATGCAACGTGGGATTAGCCAAGTAGGTATATTCCCGATGACAGTCCAATTTTTCCGAATCATAGAATAAACGGACCACCTGCATGTCACCGTTGCAGTCAAATGGGCCATTATGCGCGCGATTGCACCACGGATGGTTTTGCCCCAATTTGTGGAAATTGTAAATAATATGGGCATCTGACTCACGAATGTAACGCTTTGTTTAACATAAATAATAAAGATCGACAGATACAGGTGGGCAAATCAGTCGTAGAGTCAAATCAAATCGATGAGATAAAGAACTTACTGCCAGAACGGAATGAGCCGACTGAAGTAAGCATACCAGTACCAACGGGAACCAAACCCGTTTCGTCTACTGGATGAATGAAGATCCATTCCGTACCTACGGAAGTTTATCAAATGTACGGAGAAAAGCAAGAGGCCAGTACATCGTGGAATCGCGGCAGACAAGAGTGGACGCAAAGAACATCCCGTGACAAATCAACAAAAAAAGATTAAAGGGCCGTTGGGTATATCTTCGGATTGGGACTATTACGATGTAGGTATATCTTCAAAAACCTGGACAGCAGAAAACCTGACATAACATTGAAACAGTTGCTTGCGATATCCCCTGACTGCTAGTCAACGCTGCCGTGCAAAAGAAATTTGTGAGGTGTCACTAAATCGAGATCCAGGAGAGCCAATGATTGACGTAATGATTGACGTAATGATTGATGGGGTACTGATACCGGGTGTTCAAGTAGATGGCGGTTCCAGTGAGAATCTTATGACGGAGGACACAATGGAAATGTTGGGAGTAATTTGGCGGCTACCAACATCCCTCACTTTACGAATGGCAGATCATGGTCGAGTAAAGCCACGGGGATTAATTAAACTTCTGATCTGAATATCAAGTAATGAATATCAAATATTATTAACGATAATTTCAGGACCTGCATTCTACACAAATTTTGTGGTATTCAAGTTACCGTCTTCATCAATGTCGAATCCAATTTCATTCGGCCGACCGTGGTTGTTTATAGCTAAAGCCAGGACTGACTGGGAAAATGGCACTTTAACAATTGGACAAGGAAGTGATAAGATCGTTATCCGAATGTATCCAGTCAAGTATCATGCAGAATCACAGAATCCAAATAACTTCTGATTATGAAGGATAGTCCGATTTCACGGAGGATGAAACGTACGAAGTGGATAATGAAGTAACGGGACAAGTCCGTTCTATGAAAACGGAGATCTTCTATCCATGTGGTGGTATTGGGGAATATGTGATTAACCAAGATTATACCATAAACTCCGATCATGCAATAGCAAACTGGATGAATAATTATGATGTTTGTAACGTTAGTACAGCAGAACGTGAATTGGAAGATTCAAATATATCCGATTATATGCATGGACCGGATCCCCATGTCAAATTAAAATGGACTCAGCGTACGGAGCCCTTGCACAAGGAAATCGATGTGGGAAACGGAAGCGTTCAGCAAACATTTCAAATTTATAATGGAATAGAAAGGGCTGAGTTGGACAGATGAGTTAGTTTCTTCGGTAAATACAAATCAAACTTTGCATGGACTTATGCGGACCTCCAAGGTATACCCGGAAACTTGGAGGAACATCATATAACATTGGAGGACGGAGCTAGACCAATCAGGCATAGACAGTATCGCTTAAATCCTAAGTATTCACTGATGGTAGAGTACGAATTCGATAAATTATTAGACGTCGGATTCAGTTTTCCAGTTTCGAACAGGAATTGGGTTTCACCGATTGTAATGGTACCCAAGAGGAACGGGGAAATTCGCCTATGTAAGAATTTTCGGAAATTGAGTGCAGTAAAGAAGAAGGACCATTTTCCTCTTCCGTTCCCGGATAGTATATCTGATGCAGTTGCAGGCCTTGAATGTTATTCATTCTTGGATGGCTTTTCAGGATATAATCAAGTGCATATTGGTGAAGAAGATAATCAGTGAAAACCACCTGTACAACGGATTGTTGAACGTTTGCATACAACGTTATGCCGTTTGGATTGTGTAGTGCTCCAGCCTCCTCTCAACGGATAATGACCCAAGCTTCTCAATGAAAATATTAAAGAATTTCCGTGGAAATATTTTTGGTTGATTTTAGCGTGTTCAGTTAACGGAGTGATCATTTAGACTGGTTGGAGAAATGTTGTAAGTAATGCGATGAATTTGGAATTTCATTAAACTCGGACGAGTGTCATTCTGGCGTTCCGTTTGGAAAACTATTGGGTCATATAGTTTCCGCGGCAGGAATAGCAACGGCTCCAGACAAGATTAAAGTAAATCTTGATTTACCGATTCCTGAAACTCTCTCTCGAGTATGAGGATTTATGAGCCATACAAGTTATTACAGAATACTTGTATATTTATTCGCTCAACTTCGTTTACCATTCTCACATTTCCTGAATGAAAACGACGAGGGAATTAGCCGAGAATGGACATCAGCATGTACTGGACCGTCCGAAGGACACGAACAAAAATTGGTAACTGCTCCAATTTTGATCGCACCAGTCTGGTCTGAATCATTTCAGGAATATTTTGGTGCATCCAATGTTGCCTTAGAGGCTTTTTTAAGTCAAAAGAATGCCAAGGGATTTGATCGACCGATTTTTTATGCCAGTCGTCAGTTGGTGGCAGATAAACGGAACTGTTCCGTTGCGGAGCGGGAATCAATTGGTATGATATACTCCGTTCAAGAATGCCGCCATTATCTTCTGGGATACAATTCTGCTTTCCATGTCGATCATGATGCACTTAAGTACATGATTAATAAACCTCAACTCATGGGACGTATTGCAAGACGGGTATTATTATTGCATAGATTTAATTTTTCGATTCAAAATTGTCTGAGAAAGAAACATGGAAATGCGGATCATTTAACGAGATTAAGTGATGAATTGGGTACGGAACCGATCCAACATGCACTACCGGATGCACAACTGTTTGAACTGAATGTTATGACGCATGGATATGAAGATATAATTCAATATCTGAGTTCAAATTTAATTCCGTTGGAATACCGTGAAGCACAGAAGAGAGCCTTGGTACGGAAGAGTGCTCCGTATACGATGACTGGGTCTGTTTTATATAGAACGGGAAAGGCTGGCATTCTCCGTAGGTGCATTTTGCGTAGTGAAGTGTTCTCGATTTTGGAAAAAGGTCATGGAGACGCTTGTGCGGGACATTTTGTGGGTGATAGTACAGCACGGAAAGCATGTCGTGCCGGTTATTGGTGGCCTTCAATGTTGACGGATGCTCATGGATTTACTCGTCGTTGTGATCCGTGTCAACGGCTTGGCACACCGACTCAAGTTCAAATCCACTGAATCCGATTTCAGCGCATATACCATTGGAGAAATGGGGAATCGGCTTCGTGGGACACATTGCACCACCATCAAGAAATGGGCAGAAGAGATATATATTGGTCTCAACGAAATATGTCACAACATGGGCAGGGGCTGAGGCAGTACAATAAGATGATGCCAAGATTGTGGCTATGTTATTATATGAGAAGATAATTACCCGATTCGGATGCCCCAAAGAATGAAACAATTGAGGCTTTCACCGAGAAGTGTGAAATTAAACACAAGAAATGTACTCCGTATCATCCTCAACATCATGGACAAACATAGCTAACTAACGGAGTTTTGTGTAAGATATTGATTAAGACAATTTTGGGCTCTAGAACGAACTGGGATGAAAAGTAATTTGCATCATTGTGGGCGTATAGAACCGCATATAGAGTAACTGTCAATTCCACCCCATTTCAATTTGTATATGGCCTTGAGCCATACTGCTGATTGAACTGGAAATAAAAAGCTGAAGGATTGCCGTGTTAGCAAGGCTCGGCGATCCAGAATCATTACAACATCGATTAACGGAACTGGAGAAGTTGGATGAAACTTGCGCGGATGCGGTTTTGAATATGGAATCCATCCTGAAAAGGAGGAAGAGTTATTACGAGAGTAAATTAAAACTTCAGGAATTCAAAACAAATGGTTGGGGACTATTACATGATAATCCATTCATTAAATTTCCTGGGACATTTCAGTTCCGTTGGCTTGGCCCGTAGAGAGTGGTCGAAGGGTTCAAGAATCAGTCCAGTTGGAAGATTTCGCGGGTGTTCAATTCCGTACGCGGGTGAATGGCCATCGTTTGAAATTGTATAAACATTTTAAATTACTCTCATAAATGACGGTCGTGGATGGATTGACGGCTGCTCTTTATGATGACTACCTACGATTAGGTCTAGTTAGGGTAGCTGGGAGTCAAGAAGGGGGCTGTCTTTCACGTCACCCTCATTTTCCGCAGTGCCTGTTGTTGTGGCGTGTACGCAGCATTGTGTCTGTTTGAGTGGAAGAAGGAAATCGAGAGAGCGCTTTGGTATTGTGAGGGAGATTGAGCAATTTAGAGGTTGTGCGAGGGTTTACAATGTCGGGGGCGCGAAAATCGCCGACGACCAGTACGGTGCGTAAACCTAAGCCGAAGGAAACAGCGGAATATCCGCGTTTACAATTGTGTGTGGTGACGCCGCTCGATGAGTTGAAATTGAATCATTGTTGGACGCCTGCTCATCAGAAAGATTTTACAACGGCACAGTTGTATGGGTTTCTGCGGTGGTCGCAGAATTTACCGCCATTTCAGAGTGAGTTGGCCGAGGAATTTGTGAAGAACTATGATCCCATTGATGGGCATAGCGAGGTGCAAGGTCGGGTGATAGTGATCGATGATGTGACAGTGCACCATGCTTCGGGGGTGCTAGTATGTGAGCACAAGAGCGGAGAGCGGAGAGCGTAGGATTTTTTGAGATTTTTTTCTGGCAGTTAAGAAAAGAACCTATGACCGTGGGAAGAGGGTCTATGACCGTGGGACCATCAGGAATAGGGATTGAGGGATTTAGGGTCATAAATGTTGTATCCATGCAAACTTAGGTTGAATTTTAGATCAGTGTTTAGGGTTCAGGGGTGAGCTCAGTCGTGATGTAGGTGAATGTTGTAGAAAGGGTATATCAATTCGTGAATGCATCAGCGACCACAAAAGACAGTGATGTGAAAATATAATGCTGCTATGAGAACCAAAGTGTAGTGGTCATTTCAGTCTCACTACCAATCATAAAATAATATAGGAATGAAAAGTACATTACACTACGAGGAGTCATCAGAGGAGTCCTCATGTGTAGAAGAGGATGTTCTAGAAAAAGAGCTAGAACTATGGGTGCGAGATGACTCCGCAGCCTCTAAGTCCAAGTACTGTGAAACGCCGGTATCAGGTACTCCCTCAGTCATGTCCACGTCATCCACGCTATTCTCTGTAAATGCCCTAGCTAGTGGCTCCACGTACACCGGGAGCTCAAATGGTTTCGGAGGACTTGGAAAGAACATCCGGGCAGCAAAAAATGGCTTGTGTCGAGGAGGGCTCATTCCAATTGAGAAGCTATAACACATATGGATAACATTAGTACATTTAGCTTCCTGAAATGAGTTCAGAATCAAAGAGCTAGGGAATTTGAATTAAAACGGGAATTAAAACAGACTTACTTACTCGTTTTTCTTCTCTTGACCTGCGATGGTACGACCTCCATATTGTCTGGGTCCTGAGAACGCTTCGATCCGGAAGGTTGTGGCGATGGTAGGGTAGCCTTCGCACGCGCCAAAGGAGCGATGAGAACATCAAAGATGGCCTTGTCTTCCTCTAAAGCCACAATGTGGCGATTGACATTCCTGCAAGCATGAATAGAAGCGCCTGGAATACACATACAATGTCTATGAAAACAAGTACTATGAATAGATAGATAGAACTTCGTTGATTAAATGTAAAAACTTCAAAGCTAGTAAGGGTTTAGGGATTCACCAGTCATGGCGTGGCAGTCTAGAACAATGTCTCCGGGCTTGGAACAAGCCTCAATTAGAACTTGCCAAAAGCCTTTGCTCTTCTCTCGGGGTCCACGCCAGGGCTTGGAGCCGTTCATAGCTTGGTCAATTTTGGTGGTGTAGTTTTGCAGCCACTCGTCCGAACCGGGGTCCACTCCGAACTCGTTCATGGACGACACCGGATTGAACTCGAAGGAAGAATCCTCCGATCTCACCAGAAGGTAGGCACCGAATCTTTGCGTCTATGACATCAGAAGACAATCAAAGGAAGAAACACATAAGGTTTAGGGTTTTATGGAATGATTTATCTGGCATGGACAAGTTGAGATAAAGGTCTAAGCAAAACGTACCGTCAAATCCTTCTTACTCGGATGACACAAGTGCAAGCGATTTATGCAAACCCAGTTTTTCCTCTCCATCAACCCGTAACTCTTCGCATACTTGAGTACAGAAGACTTCACCACCAAGTCGTAAGGGTGGATGACGACCATCGCCCCACCGTCATGAATGTGATGATCTGCGAAGTCAAATATGGCTTCCAAAGTAGCAGGATCCAACTTTTTCCAACGTGGTATGTCGTGGGAGGGGTCCGATACAGTCGGGACGCGCAGATTCTCTGGGTAGTCCACCAACATCAGGTCAACGGTGGCTTTCGCATTACGGCGACCCTTAAACACTCGATCCCGATCTCCACGATGCTGCAACAAAATTTAAGATATAGAGGTGGTTGAGTTAGAGAACACGGGGATGATTTATGCAACGAAATTTAAGTTGACAGGAGAAGAAAGAAATGGGTTTAAGGGTTTAGGGTACCTTCTCCAAAAATGCCACAAGGTCTTTGAAGGCAGGAAGTGGCGGGTTGTCCTCTGGCAAGAGTGATGAGAAGGACAAATTCAAAAAGAACTCATCGTTTGTAGCGTGAAAGGCTGATGCAACTTCATCAACAACGGCTCCTTGGGTGAGTCCTTCCTGTGTAGACGAGGGTTTAGGGTTTAGGGTTTAGGGTTTAGGGTTTAGGGGTTTAGGGTTTAGTGTTTAGGGTTACATGGGTTTTCTTAGGAAAGTCCATTTTCTCGGATGAGGTTGGGATTTTGTCTACCCCCCCATTTTCGAGGGCTGCAATTCCAATGGTGCAATAAAATTCCTAACAAGTATCACCGTTTGTGAGATATGGAATGTTTGACTTTAGAGGTTAAAGTGTTGACTTTTCAGGTTTTGTAGAATTTTGAAATTTTGATTTGACCTACCCCCCCATTTTTGACGTCTACGAATTCAATGGTGTAGTGAAAATGGTCATCCGACGTTGGGATTGGAAGATATGGATGTTTTGGGGTTGTGGTTTAGGATTTGTTATGGTTTTGTGTAGACTTTGAATATGGGGATTGTGAGTGTACCTTACCCCCCATTTTCAATGGCTACGATTCCGGTGGCGTAATTGTTTTTTTCCTTGATCCTCACCGATTGGAAGATATAGATGATTTGACTTTAAACCGTGTGTTGACTTTCGGGTTTATTGTGTATACTTCATTTGTATATAACTTTTGCATAAAGTATCCAAACGAAATTTATTATATAGTTTTAGAAATGGCAAGAGCTAACAATGAGAGTGGTGGAATGTTCAATGTTGAAAAAAATAAAAATTAGACACACTATATATAACCGCAGCAGAGAGAAGATTTCAGAAATGCTCTTTATTTTATAAGAAGTAGCAATAGCATACTTGATACTACATCTATTTCTCGTTTATTACAGCATTTCTTTTTTCTTTTGTTTTTTTATATGTTTATTTATTTATTTTTATTTATTTATTTATTTATTTATTTATTCTATAGTAGTATAGCATGACGGAAATATAAGCTAAACTACTATAGTATGAAATAATCTACTCTGAATCAGACAATTCTACCACTGGTGGTTTAGCGATTACAAATTCGCGCCAATGTTTGCCCGTGTCTCGAGACATTTTGATAAAATAACGAGTTGCTCCCACACGATCAGTATATATGCCGTCTTTGCGCCAATATCGATTATTGAGTTGCTTCAGCATCAAACCTGGTCTAGTCCGATCTTTCACTTTGTGATGAACAAACCACTTCGCATTGTTGAGAAAATCTGAAATCAACGGACGGTCTTGCGGATCGTCTAGCTCCCATCCGTCGTACTGATACTTTGCATCTTCTCGTAACAGTTGTTGTTGTGCTTCGGCAGCGTGCCAGAGTCGCGCTTGTCGAAGTTGACGCTGCATGTACATGCCACTCCATCCGAATGCTTGACGAGCCATAGTGAGCGCGGTTTGAATACGAACTGTTGGCATCGAAGCATCTGCCCCCACCACCGATTGTGCAAACGCGTCTTTAGGGTTACATGGGTTTTCTTAGGAAAGTCCATTTTCTCGGATGAGGTTGGGATTTTGTCTACACCCCCATTTTCGAGGGCTGCAATTCCAACGGTGCAATAAAATTCCTAACAAGTATTACCGTTTGTGAGATAAATGGTTTAGGGTTTAGGGTTTAGGGTTAGGGTTTAGGGTTACATGGGTTTTCTTAGGAAAGTCCATTTTCTCGGATGAGGTTGGAATTTTGTCTACCCCCCCATTTTCGAGGGCTGCAATTCCAACGGTGCAATAAAATTCCTAACAAGTATTACCGTTTGTGAGATAAATGGTTTAGGGTTTAGGGTTTAGGGTTAGGGTTTAGGGTTACATGGGTTTTCTTAGGAAAGTCCATTTTCTCGGACGAGGTTGGGATTTTGTGTACCCCCCCATTTTCGAGGGCTGTGATTCCAACGATGCAATAAAATTCCTAACAAGTATCACCGTTTGTGAGATATGGAATGTTTGACTTTAGAGGTTAAAGTGTTGACTTTTCAGGTTTTGTGGTATTTTGAAATTTTGATTTGACCTATAGCTAGACGGAACAGGAATGCAGTGCATTCGGTGTTTCTGGACACACCTCCAATACAAAGGGATACACCGGTGTAACCGCCTTTGAGAATGCACGTAAATTTTTCAAATTTTGCCCGATTTCCGATTTTCTTGAGCCTATCTTGCGTATTTTTCAATTGCAAATCCATTGGTATAAGTCTCGTCTCCTAAATCACCACCAATCAGTTTGTGCATCCAGATTTGAGACGCTGTTTTCAAGACTGCTGCGACCTTTGGGGAGCCGTATTTTATGCAATTCTCATTCGATTCCATAAATTTTTGTACCCATTGTGTGTGCTTTTTCAATACGAATCTACGGGTGTATTGTTTGTTGTCTAATTCTTCCCGAGGCAAATGTTGGATTTTGGGGGGTTCCGGGTGTTTTGAAGTGTTTTAGGGTGGTTTAGGGTACATTGTGGATTGTATTATCTCAAATGCAATGAAAGTCAACTTACAAGGAGCAATTGTGGTTTAGGGTCGAAGCACAACAAGTTAATTTGTATGTTTTTGTGGATTTAGAGCTTTAGAACAGGAGTTCTTTGCAGGTCTCCAGGACACTTGGGTAGTGCACAACAATGCAAGGATTTTCTACTCATTGTTATCTTTCAGTATGTTTGATTCCCCTCTGAAGTTTTTCAATGTGTATTTTGGGGTGTTTGTATGGTGTAGGGTGCACTAACTGCTCTTGGTGTACCGACTATACATTGCTGCACATTTGTGCACCGTGGCCATGTAGTTCAAAGAGCTAACTTTCAAACCAATTTAGAAATCATGTAGCAATGATTCAATGAAAATTGGATGAAGCCAACTTCTAGATTTATGTACAGTCCGGTACAACATGCTTACGAATTTTTCAATCAGTTTTCATTAGAAAGTTCAATATTTCTTAGGAAGCTCTAGCATGCTCAAAAATGAACCGATTTTGAAACCACAAATTGCATTGGAATTGCAATGAAGCGTGCTTCAACTTCATAATAAGTGAAAAAGGAATTATTTAAAATAAGACAACAATTTGGATTTCTTTTATGCACTATCTGTCATTTCATAGTGAACCTGTGGAAGATAGTCAAAGATTTTTTGCATTAAGGTAAAGAACAAGTAAGAAACCATACAATTAGTTCAAGTGGTGTGGGATCAAGTATCTCTAAAGCAATTGTGAAGGTTCATTTTTAATATGTACCATTAAATACAAGTTGTAATTTTCACAAATGGTAGTTGCACTAAATGGTAGATAGTATATAGAAAACATCAAATTTTTCGTATGATTTTCAATTACATGTGTGTATTTGTAATGATGATAAAGTAGACTTTAGTGTGATTCCAATGCAAATTAAAATTTGAAATTCCGTTCATTTTTGAGCATACAGGGGCCTTCCAAAGTTCCCACAAATCTCAACTGGATCCAAAATTCGTAACCATCTTGTACCCGACTGTACACCCTAACCAAAATTAAATGTACACCAAAAGAAAGCAAACATAATGGATGTAGAAAAATAAATAATATATACTTGAATGTGCAATGATGCATAATAATTATACGTGCTTGTTGAATAATAAAAAATATATGTGAATATATGTATATAGATATGTATGTACGTATGTATATGTATGCATTTATATATATATATATATATATATGTGAATGTGAATGTAGAAAACGAAAGAATGTAGATGAATGCAAAAA
Organism: Pohlia nutans; assembly: GCA_022496805.1. Taxonomy (NCBI): domain Eukaryota; kingdom Viridiplantae; phylum Streptophyta; class Bryopsida; order Bryales; family Mniaceae; genus Pohlia; species Pohlia nutans. Next base: position 22,809,334 of record CM040094.1, read on the forward strand.
AGAAATAATATAGTTGGATGCAAAAAAAATAAAAAACATATACAACAAAAGTAGGAGATACAAAACATTGTAGGCAGAAAATGACTGCAAGAAGTAAGGAGACGTTGAATTTTTTTTTTTTTTAAAAACACAATTTCTTCTTGTAGAAAATAAAATATTTCTAGTGATAGCAGGGTTTGTAAGTAGAAGATGAAATGAGAACCCAAGTAGCAACTAGAGATTATAAAAGGAAGTTCAATGTAAAAAAGAACCTGAGAAATCAAAAGTAGGATAAGGTACTAAACAATTTAGGATCTAGAAGAAGAAATTAATATAACAAAGCCAAGAAGAAATAGAGATAGGTAAATAGAGATCCAAAAGTTGCAAGTCAATGAACAAATAATAAATTAATAAATTAATAATAATAATAATATAGTTTACAATAAACTATGAAATGGATATTCTATATCACTAAATGTTTTGCCCTTATTTTAAGCCCACATCACATGTAAAACTTTACCTAAATTATAAGAAAGTTGATGATAATTTGTATACCATTCTTGTACAACAACATCCCTGTGTCTCTTTCAAATTTGCATTGTTCTTTGTTCTGTAAGTTACTATTTAATTTTCCATAAGAAATCCCATGGATTGGATTGATGGGAATGCACTACAGGTTCAAGGGTACAAGGTCACACCTTTCTCAAATGAGTTACACCAGTGTCGCTCCATCATGAATGCACGTAATTGCAATTGCATTTTTGCCTATAAGCTACAGTGATGTAAATGCACTACAAAGTAGGGGTACACTGTCACACCTTTTCTCAAATGCATTTCACAAGTGTAACACGTCATTTAGAGGTGCATATATTTTGCAGTGCGGTTTCATCTACAACCCGGGTTTTCACCTTGAGTTCCCTTATGCATTCACCTTCACTACACTCACCTCGACTTTGATTTCATCCTCACGATGTTTTGCAAATACATGTATTACATAACAAACACGACAGTCGTCAAAAAACACTCAACAAATGTGAATGTTATAATAATATATTTATGTATTAAGAAGATAACATGTGGCACTGCAGAAACAATACATGAATGCAGAAATATTAATCCATGAAAATCATACGTTCATAGAGTCATAAAGAGATTTCAACATGACATCATATGCAAAATTCTACATTCGTACATAATAAAATTACATAAGACAATGCACAATGCTCATATACCAGCCCTAAACATTAGTACGTACAACTCTTCTCAAAGTTAACTACAATCATTCATTGTTCTTCAAGTTAGCATTTCATCATCCCTAAATAACCTACAGGCTACAGTGATGGGTTTAGGGTAGAATTGTTCCATTACACTGTCACACCTTCACAAACACAAGTTTTTTGGAATTGTGTTTTCTCCTAAAAGTTGAATGCCCAAATTAATGGGAATGCACTGTAGGCATAGCAAATCATAGTCACACCTAGTGTCAGAGGTGTCACAATGGTGTAACTATCCCTTAGTTCGCCAAACCAGTTACACCATTGTAACTGTCCTACGAATGCACGTGTTTTGTCATAACATTTTCACGTATTGGGTGGGTTTTTGCCAACAGGCCAAAGTCAAATGAACGTAGTTTAATCGTAGGAACACACGGCCACACCTTTTCTCACAAGAGTTACACCGGTGTGGTAGTTTGTCAAACCTCGTTTTACCGAAAGCGGCTAGTTAGGGTTTCTAGGGCAACTAGGAGTAGTCTTTCCGCCATAAATAGGAGAAGTAATGGCCATAACGGCCCAGTTATTTATTTAGAGAGAGAGTACCATCCGGGTGCACCATAGAGGAATTATTACAAGACTAGACCGACAGCAGATTCCGGTGGGAAACCGGATGGGAGACCAAATAGGTGAGGACGGGTCTCCGATGGACCCGGCCACGGTCCGAGCATTGAAGTGGGCCGCTCTAAATTGGGCGACCCACTGTTCATTCAGTCTCTACCGCTCCAGTTGTCCGCGCCAGCAGAATTTCGAGCTTCCGGATAGCCGTAGAATTGATAGTGTGGGACCGGAAGTAGAAAGCAATGAGCGACCGTATTGTGCACATTCTGAGCGTCCAGGAGTGAGAGAAACTGAACACCCGGTGAGAAACAGCGACGCAAGGTTAGAATTTGAAATAGGCGAGCCCCCGGACAGTGCGCACCGCCATTTCCGGCGGAGTTTGAGGAAGAAAGGAAGTGCGCATGTCGTAGCACGTGATACCGGATATTCCCCTAGAGCGCACTTTTTCGTATTAAGAATGCTCTTAGAGGTGATTTCCGGGTTATCGTTCCGCGGAGATTCTGTGAAGTGGGAAGTTTCCGGAGACTGATCCGGATTGGTGACTACTCTCCTCCGGTCACCAATTAACCCCCTCTTTCTCTACTCAAAACCGGATCTTTCCCACTGACTGACCCGATTATGGATAGATCCGGTTTCTGTCTAGGTTAGGAGTTTGGCCAACCCTACTCTACCCGATCTATCCTACCCTTTTAATCCGGTTTCCCTTTAACCTCTATTTTCCTTCAGAGGGTTCTCCACTTATATTTTTAAGGATGCTGGATTTAAAGCTACACCCTCCCCTACTGATTTCCGTGACAAGGGTTTCACAACTTCCGGTTTATCCAAAATCACTTCCTACTCTGGGTGCTTTCCGGATTTATCCCAAACCCCCAGCCGGTCACACAAGAGTAACCCGGATTCCCCCTTGAAAATACTACAACGACTTGCTAACCGGGGTGGACAGTATCTAGGGTGTCCGGAAGAGATGGAATTCCTCACGACCCGTTTTACTCTGGCTTCCCCGTACCCTGCAATTACAAACTCTACCCGGATGCTGGCACCTCTACCGGACTACCCGTCCAGGAGTTCTGAGAGAACCGGAGTACCCCCTCCTACCCACTCAGCCACTAATCCAGAGTATTACCTGCAACCAGTCCCGGAGAACCCTACATTCAAACGCTCCTAATTCTCCCAAATCTTCTACCCGGGCTCTGAACTGACTCGTACACCAGAACCCGACTAATCCTTCCGGTTACCAAGGGACTAATTGAGACATTGTTCCGAGTAATACCACGAGCAAACACACATGCACTCATACACACACACACACACAGTTGGTGGAAAGAACATGCGCCTCTACTCATTTACACGGAACAATAGTACACAAAAAAGACACCCAAGAATGACAAGCATTCCTGGATAAGAAGCCGCCCCAAACGCCCAGATCCGGGAAATCCGCAGATCCTACATTCCCGGGATCCGGAAATCCGAGGAGCTTCCTCCACGGCTCAGTTCCTATCCTCAGCCGTCACTAACATTAAAGTCCTAAAAAGCCTATACACAAAAAGTCTTCTAATCTACCTACTCAAAAAGGTCCCATTTTACAAGACCAGATCCACTAAATCCGGACCACTAATCCTGGACCTCCGGCGGTCCCGGGCAGCGGCTCATCCTCCATTGGCTGCCCCTCCTGGATTTCCGGGCTGTCCACCACGATTGGATCTGTGGGCCGAGCTCCTCGTGTTTCGTGCCCGGCCGGCGGATCCACCTGTCGTCCTCCGGTTGGCTTGCCTGCTTGCGTACCTCCCGACTGGCTACCCGGGTGACCTCCTGGCCCACCCTGTTGCCTTTCCACCCTATCCGACTGAACATCCATCGCCTCCATTTCTTCCGAGAGGTTCCGGACTTCTACAGGGCTCACTCCGGCCGGTCGGACCATGTGGATTGGCTCCACATCCAACCGTACCCGGGAGGTGTGCTCCTGCGTTGAGCTCCCCTTTCGCATCAACCGGTCGATTTCACCCTCCTGAGGAGCATCTGCAGACACATTGAACATCCCCTGCAGTCCCTCCCCGGACCCTACTCTATCACCCCGGTTGACTGTCTCCTCCCGGCCCGGTTCTTCATCAGAAAAGTTCCCCCTCATGTGCTCCGCCAGCTCCCGGAACTCCATCAGGTAGGCCTCCACCTTCTCTGAATATTCCCGGACCACGTTCTTCATCCGGGCTGCTCCTTCCAATCCCGGCTGACCCACCTTCTCGTCATACAGCCGGGCTTTCATCTGTGCCTCCCCATCCGAGTGGAACAACCCCGACAGTTTGGTGATGCACTGCTGGCTTGTCTTCCCTATCCTCCGGATGGTCTCCTCCTGTTCCCGGATCTGCAACTCGTTCTTCTGCACTTGGGCCTCCATTCTCTTGATGTACGCCGCCTTCCGTTGCAGTTCCTCCTTCAAACCTTTCAAGAGAGCGACGGATTCGCTCTCGTCCTCCTGAAGACTCTGCAGTTGTCCAGCCAACTTGCTCTCCTTCTCCCTGCTCCGGATCAGCTTCCTCTGAAGCTTCCGGATCCGTGCTGGATACTCCAGAGCATCCTCCGTTCGGAGGAGAGTTCCTGTCTCCCGGAGTGCGGCGAACATGGGAGTGTACTGCTCCGTCACCATGTCCAAGGCAATCCGGGTCTGCAGGATTATGTGCTCCGCCCGTAGTGGGGGCTCCCCCTCCTCTTGTACACCTCCGGGTGGACCTTCCTCCTGCACCGGTTCTTCCTCCAACGGTGGTTCCTGCCTCCGGTCGTCCTCTTCCCCTGTTTCCTCCCCGTCGTCCCCTACCTCCTTGGGACGCTTGTTGAGCGGGGTTGTCTTCTTCCGGACGGGTCCTTTGTCCTTCCTAGGGGTGGTCTCCGGTCCCGCCGGCTCCTCTTCTTCAATGAGGACCAGCTTCCTCTTCATGCCCGGAAGTCGCACTTGAGACGTACCGGCCTCCTCCTCTGGTTGCTTCCCCTTCCTTAATCGTTCTTGTGGATCTTCCGGGGCAGGGTCTTCATTCATGAACCCGGAATCCGCTTCCGGTCGTTCCTGGGGCGGTGCTGTCTCCTTCTCTGGCCCGGACTCCACCACCGGGGTCACCTGAGGTTGCTCTTGGGTGGAGCTTCCTCCCTGACTCCGCACCGGCTTCTTCCGGGTCAGTTTTGGCTGTGGAGAATCCTTCACTTCTTCCGGATCCTCCCTCCTCTTCGTTCTCAGCTCCCGCTGCAACCTTGCCTCCCCCGGTTGATCCGTCTCCGGGTCCTTCCTCCTCTGCTGCTCCTCTTGACGCAGCCGGGTGTCACCCTGTTGGCCCCTCTCGGGCCGGTCTTCCTTCCTTTTCGTCCTCAGCTCCGAGCTAGCGCTGACCCCTCCGGGTTGATCCCTCTCCGGGCGATCTTCATTCCCCTTCCTGCGCTCCTCTTCTCGGATCTTGCTCCTGTCCGGTTGGGATGTTGGGGGCGCCATTCTCCTTTCATCCGGTCGTGACGACGACCCGGGTTTCCTGGTACCCGGTCCTTCACCCGGAAGAACTATCCTCCTCTTGGTCGGGCTCTTCAGCCCCGGAATGGGCGTTTCCTCCAACCTCCTCCGTTCCTTCTCCGTGAGACACCCATGCCTCTCGTACAGATGGTGGAGAAATGGGGCCAACGGACAACCCTTCTTATTGTCCAGGTTCACTGCCCACTTCTGCGTGTTCCGGTGTAGTAAGATCGCCCAGTTGATCTTTCTCCCCCGGAGTAGCGCGGAGTAGATGCCCCGGGCCAGCGTTACGGTGAGGGTGGTGGGCTTCTCCGGATTGAGGATGGGCACCACATACTGGAGCAACCGTTGCTCCCGGGGTATGATGCAATCCGCCACCTTGAACCCGTCGTGTCCGGAGATGTGGGTGAATCGCGCCTTCACCCAATCCGAGTCGCCCTTGCCTCTCGGTTCCAAATCTATGTTCGTGTCCGGGAAGCCGTATAACTCCCTCCACATCTCCTGGGTCCAGCTCCCATACTTCGTCCGGAAGGCGCTCAGCATCGACCCGCCCTCAATTTCCTCCAGCATCCTTGCATCCTGCACATCCCACACTCTCCCAAAGAGCCCCGCGCACCCCATCTTCTCGAGGTCCTTCATCAACTCGTGCAAGTCCCCTTCGTGTGGCGGGATGTCCGGACAGATGCGCTTCTCCGTAATCTTCATTCCGGTTCCCCTCCGCGCCATGGCTGTGGACTCCGGACGCGCTTCCTTACTCTCCCGAGAATGGCGCAGCTCCTTCTCCGGCAAACTGCTCCCCTCGCACTCCGGACGCCTCTCCTTTCGCCTCCGTAGCGTGCGCCTGACCTCCCGGAGTCCCCGCGCCTCTCTTCCCGGCTGCGCACCTACTCCTCTCCGTAAATTCCGCCGGAAATGGCGACTCTCGCTGTCCGGGTGCTCGTCTCTCTCAAATTCTAACCTTGCGCTACTGTTTCTCCCCGGGCGCTCAATTTCCCTCACTCCCGGGTGCTCCAAATCCTCACACACCGGCCGCTCACTGCTCTTTCTCTTCGGGTGCGAAATGGGAACTCTAGCGCTCTCCGGAGGTGCAAAAAGGGGTGCGCACGGAGGGCGGAAGGAACCGGGAAGGAATGAACACTGAGCCGCCCAGTTTAAGGCGGCCCAGTTCAGTTCCCGGATCGTGGCCGGGCCCGTCAGAGGCCCGTTCCCCGACCCCCAGTTTCCCATCCGGTCTCCTGTCCGGTCCGCCGCCATTCCCAGATTCCGTAATGAACACTTAAGACGCACGTGAGAGCACCACTCTCTCCAAATAAATAAAGAGGTCACTAGGAACACCATTTCTCCCATTTATGGCGGATGGGGTTACCTTTTTCTGCCCTACAAACCCTAACTGCCCGTTTTTGAATAAACGAGGTTTGACAGCGCAGCCAGGGAAAGGGTCGCGGGGTCCCCGGGAGGTTAGAAGAACACCACGGAAGCGGAAAGGGAAGCGCCCGGAGCAGGAGGCACGAGGTTTACCGAGGAAAGAGAGGGCGCATCCGGAGAAGGAGCTGCGCCACATCCGGAGGAGTGAAGAATTCCGCTTGGAGTCCGCAGCCATGGCACGCAGGGAAGCCGGGGCCAAGATTCCGGAGAAACGTATCTGCCCGGACATCCCGCAACACAAACAAGACTTTGACGAGCTAATGTAGGACCTCCAGAAGATAGGGTGTTTGGGATTGTTTGGGAGAGTGTGGGATGTGCAGGACTCCCGGATGCTGGAGGAAATCGAAGGCGGGCCGATGGTGACCGCCTTCCGGACAACCATCCGAGCGAAGTATGGTAGTTGGACCCGGGAGATGTAGCGGGAACCGTACGACTTCCCAGACACCAACGAGGACCTGGAACCGGGAGGCAAGGGTGACACGGACTGGGTGAAGATGCGGTTCAGTCATCTCTCGGACAAGGAAGGATTCAAGGTGGCAGATTGTATACTGCCCCGGGAGCAACGGCTGCTCCAGTACGTAGTGCCCATCTTCAGTCCGGAGAAGCCCACCACCCTCACTGTGACGCTGGCCCGGGGTATCTACTCCGCCCTTCTCCGGAAGAAACGGATCAACTGGGCGATCATGATCCACCGGAACACGCAGAAGTGGGCGGGTAACCTCGACAACAAGAAGGGATGCCCGTTAGCCCCATTTCTCTACCACTTGTACGAGAAACATGGGTGTCTCATGGCAAGGGAGAAGAAGAAGTTGGAGGTAGTGCCTATTCCGGGGGTGAGAAGCCCGGCCAAGAAGAAGACGGCGCTTTCGGGAGGAGGCGCGGGGACCAACTGACCCGGTTTGTCGTCCCGACCGAAGGAAGGAAGGATGGCTCCACCTGCAACCCAACCGGATAGGAGCAGAGTCCGGGGAAAGGAGCGCCGGAAGGAGAAGGAAGACCAACCGGTAAGGAGGCCACCGGGCAATTCCAGTCCCAATCCGGAGAACATGACCAAGTTGAGAGAGGACCGCCCGGAGGGAGGCCGACCGGGTGGCGCCAGGCCGCAACAGGAGGAGCGGCAAGAAAGGAGAAAGGACCCGGGGCTAGAACGACCGGGTGGAGCGAGACCTCCGCTGGAGCAGAGAACAAAGCCGAGGGGGCATCCGGATGAGGAGGAAGATTCTCCACAGCCGAAGCTAACCCGGAAGAAGCCGGCGAGAGGACAAGAGGCAACTCCTCAACCGGAGGTAGGCTGTTAACCGAATATTAGTTGATATTCCCTTAGGCTAAGAGTAGGCTAGTCTATACCTGGCAGGAATAGACCCAGCAGGAGACACGTGGCAGTACAGGCTGGTACAGACTGGTCGACCCGACTTTTCCGGTCGACCAGTCTGACACACTGTCAGACTAGTCTCCTATATGTACCTTCACTCTCTTCGAGAGAGTTGTTGCTATACCATTTGTACATCTTTTTGGCAGCCTCATTTGTACTTCATTTTTGTCTTAAGCTCTTCTTGTGCACACTAGTATGTTAGACTACTGCTGTTAGACTACTGCTGTTTCCTGCTCTTGAATCATTCCTTGTGGTTGTATCTTGGTTAGTTGCAGTAGTCTGTGGGTTTGCAGGAGTCGACTTACTAGTATTCTGGTGCTTTTCCTTATCCGACAATCCATTCTTCTTAGTAGAAACCTCTTACTACTCCCCTCAATCTCTAGAAACTAGTCTAGAGTGGAATAGTCTTGGGCGGTGTAGCTTCATTCGTTTAAGGGCGGTTCCTAGAAAAACCCCCCTTAACATTTGGCGACCATGCAAAGTTCAGGTCAGACGCTAGTCTTTCTGTTGGGCTAGTCAGATCCAGATCTAGATCTAGATCCAAATCCAAATCCTGGTCGATCCAGATCTAGATCCTAGTGGATCCTATCACCTATCACTAAAGCGCTATACGTCCCTAGGAAACAGCAGCCATCTGCTTCCTACACGAAAATCACAAGTCTTGAGAAAAATCCAGAGCCCGAGTAGCCGAAAAGCGCCTCGGAGATCATTCTGTGTAACAGTCGACCAAGGTAGTCAACAGTCGATAAATGCTACTGACCAAGAATCTGTAGGAGCAGTCTGTGACCAAGGCTTACGGTGCCACAGAGCAACCGACTACGCCAGCACAAAAGACTAGCCAAACGGATCTCAGAGCCCGACCTACCTAGCAGAGTCGGATCTAAATCCCAGATCCAGATCTAGATCCGATAACTGCCGCGTCGCTAGTATGGAACAACTACGTACACGAGCTACCGGTTCTCCCTTAGCAGTCGAAGTAACTGCCGACCAGCTCTCTAACCCACGTTTTCATAGAGAATGGCGAAATTTACAGTTGGAGATCGTTCCACCGACAGTAGTCCATGAGACTACCACGGGAATAGATCCCCGACCAACATACGAGATTCGGAGGCAAGTCGCAGCATCGACTTCTACCGACCCGTCTTTACAACACTACATGGAGTTCACACAGGGAAGGATGAATACCCCGGAAGGCACCATTTTTCACGAAACTTCGGTACCAATGGGACGCGGCATCCCAGACATGCCAATCCGACCCCTGGCGATTCTACCAACCATGTACACCACGAATCATCAGACCCGCCCGACTGTGGCGTTTCAGACAAGGTCGAACCCGACTTCTCCCCGAAGGATCCTGGACGACCCGCTCGACTTACCGGAACGACCTTCCAATGCCCATCAACGACTAGTAAGGTACGCTACCGAACCTCCCATCATTTCATATCAACGACAGTTAGAAATTGACCAACTACGTCGTGATAGGGATGAATTGGACTCCCAACTGGCTGATCTTTTATCCAGCCAGAACCCGACATCTGAGCAACTACACTCGGAATCGCAACCAGGTCGACCGGACCAGTCGCCTACATTTCGCCAGGAACCCAATTCTCCTGGTCAAATGAATAGTCGACCCGGATCACCAGGTACCGACAACCCATACTCGACCGGCATAGACGACTTTGATAATGACCTAGTCGATAGGATCAGACAGATCTATCACTCTAACCAACCAGTCGACCAAGTTGTTACTCGACCCAGTCTCCCGAATATCCGCACTCATATTCATGAGCCGAATATTCTATACATAGATCAACCGAGGGTAACCCACACTACAATCCCCAGAGTGTCGACCCCTCGGACTAGTCTACCACCTGGTTACCAAACTCAACCAGCGATAGGCATTCCTATGATGCAACCTATCAATCAACCATCGTTTTCACAGACGCATAATAGGCCCATGCCACAAAACCCATACAACCGACCGGTAGGCTCCCAGCCACCAGTCCTACCGACTGTGACCCAGTACCAACCCACCGTACCTATGTGTACATCTTGCGGCGACTATGGTCACCTTCTCGACCAATGTGCACTATACAACCCTCGGTCGATAGGCTATTCGGTACCTGCAGCTCAGACGCAGCAGCAGCCTCCCTACCCAGCAGCTACACTCCCGACTCGGACGACTGCTCGGAAACCGGTAGCGATGCCTACCTACAAGGAAGGCAAGTGTGCCATTACGCATGTCCATCGATTTCTCAATGCCCTTACGTTGAATGGCGAAACCAACTCGACTATTACTATAGCGTTATTCGGAAATTCCCTAGTCGATGCTGCTAACTATAATTGGTTCTCGACTCAACGAACAACATACCCACACCAAAACTTACATGAAATCCTGGATGCCTTCAAACACCGCTACCAGGATATCGACAATGATGACCAGGCTTACCTACGTTTCCGTAGTATGAAACAGGATGCCAAAGAGTCGGTTGACGATTACTACGAACGGATGATGAAACTAGCCAGCCAGTTTGAGGTCCTTCCGGCTGATAATTTCCTACTAAGCAATTTCCGAGCTGGTTTGTTGAAGTATCTGCAGGTAGCCACAGTCGGACTACCAAGATCGACACTAGCCCAAGCCAAGAAATCGGCTAAGCTTGCAGAAAGCGGACTACCTAAGGAACCCGAATCGACTACTACCGAGCGGCCCGAGACTACAAAACGCGCATTTTGCAACCGATGCAAGAAGCCAGGCCATTTCGAACGCGATTGCTGGCTCAATCCGGAGAGCGAGATCGGAAAAAGGCGCGCGGCGGCTAATAGGACAGCGCCAGTAGCAGCAGCAACACCATTGTCGATTACCGCCGAATCAAGGAGTCGACCACCCCGAGATAGCACACCACGACGGATATTCCCATGCTCTCTGTGCAAAACATTGGACCACCCGACACACTTGTGTCCCCTACTGAAGGATCCGAAGGTCGTCCAATTCCTTAATCAGCAGATCGAGGCCAAGCCCAACACGTCGTCAGTAGTCATTGAAGAACTACCGAACACCTCGGTTGGTGTCCTAACAGTCGCAGCGATTACCAGAAGCCAGTCGACTACCGACCAGCCGACTCCTGACCAAACCACAGAGAAGACCGACTGGACTGCCCAAGAACTACTACGTGATCAAATGATGCAGGAAGTTCGTCAACTCCAAGCCGAGTTGGAAACAACAACTTCCACTAAAGACCCAAAGTCGACTGAGGACTCACCGTCACTCGACTGGGACGCGGAGGCATTACCGCAACAAACGATCACCCTTCAAGACAACCGAGACCAACCGACTCCGGCCACAGTCAACCAAGGCAGCATCGCATTCGGCGCCGTCCAGCAGCAGATCCTCAATCCACTCCAAGACTGCAAATTGCAGGATTCCATCCGTGACTTACTACAGTTATCACCGACCCTCACCAAACTGGTTAGGGATCGACTGAGGCATTCAGACCCAGAGTCGACTCAAGCGTTACCCTACTCGACTATAGAGGAGGTGACGATCGCCGCTCGTCGAAGTCTTGCTCGTGCTGAGGAATCTCCGGGCAGATGCATTTCTCCGGAATCTTGGCCCCGGCTTCCCTGCGTGCCATGGCTGCGGACTCCGGGCGGAATTCTTCACTCCTCCGGACGTGGCGCAGCTCCTTCTCCGGATGCGTCCTTTCTTTCCTTCGTAAACCTCGCGCCTCCCGCTCCGGACGCTTCCCTTTCCGCTTCCGTGGTGTTCTTCTAACCTCCCGGAGACCCCGCGACCCTCTTCCTGGCTGCGCACTTCCTTTCTTCCTCAAACTCCGCCGGAAATGGCGGTGCGCGCTGTCCGGATGCTCGCTTACTCCAAAATTCTAACCTCGCGTCGCTGTTTCTCACCGGGTGTTCAGTTTCCCTTACTCCCGGACGCTCAGAATCTGCACAAGACAATCGCCCGATGCTCTCTTCTTCCGGTTCCACACTATCAACTCTACTGCTATCCAGAAGCTCAAAGTTCTGCTGGCGCGGACAACTGGAACTGTAGAGAGTGAATGAACAGTGGGTCGCCCAATTTAGAGCGGCCCACTTCAATGCTCGGACCGTGGCCGGGTCCATCAGAGACCCGTCCTCACTTATCCGGTCTCCCATAGGGTTTCCCACCGGAATCTGCTGTCGGTCTAGTCCTGTAGTAATCCCTTTAGGCTGCGCACGGATGCTACTCTCTTTCCAAATAAATAACTGGGCCGTTAAGGCCATCACTTCTCTTATTTATGGCGAAAAGATTACTCCTAGCTGCCCTAGAAACCCTAACTAGCCGCTTTTGGGAAAAAGGAGGTTTGACATTACCCCTTTTTCAACTGTGAGCGCCCCCGCGAACACTTAATCTTACAAAACTTACCCCGGGGAGAATCATTGATCGGATGTTTCGCCCCTCGATCCAGTCTTCTTTGTAAGATCTGAGATCCACGTCAGATCCAGATTCCGCTTGGATCTACCCACTGTTATCTATTCTTGGTACTAATATTTCTACCTATCCTACCCCTTTTTCTAACTCTACTAGGGGTGCGGATTCCACCAAGATCCGGACGGTCTGTTGTGCTATACTTCCGCATCAGGTACCTTGGAGACCCTCTTGTTACCTTTGTTACCTTTGTTACCTACTCCTAAAACTAATACTGACCTCTTTTCTTGGTGGAACTTCAGGTCACGCTTTTGTTCATCGTAACCTCCTCCGGTAGCTCCATCTGACATCGTCATTTCTCCGGATTCTCCACTCCAGCTGTACGGCTATAGTTGAATCCGTTCGGCGCCACCACTGGTTCGTGGATGCTATTGATCCGGACACTGGATTCTTACGGTACTTTTGTCTCGTCCGGGTCTGACCACCTTGGATTCGTGAATCATTCCATACTTCAGTCCCGGTTCGTCTTCTGAGTTCCCGGTTTCTCCAACTCAGAATACTTCTTCTACCGGCTTCGATGGTGATTCTAATTTTTCCGATCACTCCTCTTGAATGCCTTTCGGAGTGGCTGATCCGAATTTCCATTTCTGAATCCGGGTGGGTGCAAACTTCCGGTCGAAACCCCAGACCTTGGTGCCCTACAACCGAAGTGACGATCCCCTCCAGTCAAGTGGTGTAGGAAGTCGCTTCCTCCGGAAATTTAAACTCCCTTGCCAATGCGGTTGGTCCACCACTGGCGCTCGCTTTCTTCCGTGTGGATCGCGTAATCCTCCTCGCGTCCGTTTCACCCGATTCCTTGAGGCATGAAGCAGATCCGGTATCCCTCGGCTGCTTCCCCTCTTTCCTCTGGACTCGCACTTGCGACTTCCACAGGTAGGACCTCTTCTAGTGAAACCGGTTCACAGATCAGCCTCCGCGCCTTCCGCACTTCAGATCCGGTATATCTCTTTCGTTCCCAGCTTTAGAATCCCCGGCAGCGGCGCCAAAATCTTTGTGCATGTCGTAGCACGTGATACCGGATATTCCCCTAGAGCGCACTTTTTCGTATTAAGAGCGCTCGTAGAGGTGATTTCCGGGTTATCGTTCCGCGGAGACTCTGTGAAGTGGAAAGCTTCCGGAGATGGTCCCGGACTGGTGATCTCTCTCTCTTTGTCACCAGCTGAATTCCTCTTTCTTACCAAACCGGGCCCCCCTCCTACTGACTAACCCAGTTACAACTAGATCCAGTATCCTTCCGGGGAGGACTTCTACTAAACTTCCTCTCTCCCGGTCTACCGTTATTATCTGATCCGGTTTCGTTTAACCTCTGTTTTCCCTCAGAGGGTTCTCCATTCACATTAGTGGTGCTGGATTGAAAGACACACCCCTCCCTACTGATTCAAGTGATGGGAAATTCACTACCTTCCGGTTATCCTAACAAAACTCCTCAATCTGGGTAATTCCCGTACTGCACTTCAGCTGCAGATTCATCCCAAACCCACAGCCGGTCACTTAAGTGCAACCTGGGTTTCCCCCTTCTAAAGATTACTACAACGACTTGATAACCGTGATGGACCCTTATCCGGGGTATCCGGAATTGGTTGGACTCCTAATTTGTTCGTTTTACTCTGATCCTTCCGGCTCTCCTTATCACCTGGTCTACCCAGGTACTGGCACCTCAACCGGACTACCCGTCCAGGAGTTCAAAGAGAACCGGAGTACCCCCTCCTATTCACTCAGCCATTAATCCGGATTATACCTTGTAACCGAGCACGAAACAACCCACCTTCAAACAATCTCTGAGTTTTCCCAATACCCAGACTCTTAACTGGATCTACAACAGAACCCGGTTACTCTAGCCATTTCGGACTCATCTGTCACATGATCTACCCAGGTGTTGGCACCTCAACCGGACTACCCGTCCAGGAGTTCTGAGAGAACTGGAGTACCCCCTCCTATCCCCTCCGCCACTAACCCGGATCACACCTTGCAACCGAGCACGAAACAACTAGATCCACAACAGAATCCTATCAACCCTTCCGGTTGCCAAGGGACTAATTGGACCACGATCTCAATCAGCAACCACACACACACACACACACAAACACTCCGGTCCGTAGAAGAGTATGCCTATGATCATTTACAAAGAGAAAATGGTACACAAAAAGACCCCAGGAATGAAGAACATCCCTGGATAAAAAGAAAACACAAAGCCGACCAGATCCGGGAAACCCGCAGATCCGGAAAAACCGGGGGACTACCCCACCATTTAGTTCTCTTCCTACGCTGCAACTAACGTTAGAATCCTAAGAAAACAACTCCCAATCGGAGCCCTACCCTACCGCTCAAAAAGTCCCGTTCCAAACAGCCGGATCCACAAAGACCGGGCCACTGATTCCGGGCCTCCGATGACTCCTGGGCAGCCACTGGTCCTCCGGCGGCTACTCTTCCTCCTCTTCCGGACTTTCTACCACGATTGGATCAGCTAGCCTATCTCCCCGAATTCCGCGCCCCGCCGACTGTCCCTCCTGTTGCTTTTCCGCCCTGTCCGGGTGGACATCCATTGCCTCCATACCTTCGCTCAAATCCCGGACTTCTTCTGGGCTTACTCCCGCGGGTCGGGCCATGTGGATAGGTTCCACATCCACCACGGTCCGGGAGGTAGGTCCCTCCTGTTCCGACTCCTCCTCCGAAGAACTCTCCCGGATGCATTCCGCCAAGACCCGGAACTCCACCAAAAACGCTTCTACCTTGTCCGAGTACTCCCGGACTACATTCTTCATCCGAGCTGCTCCCTCCAATCCCGGTTGAAGGACCCGCTCGTCGTACAACCGGGCCTTCGTTTGGGCCTCCCCATTCGATTGGAACAATCCGGATAGCTTGGAGACACACTGCCGGCTTGTCTCTGCTACACTCCGGATGGTATCCTCTTGCTCCCGGATCTGCAACTCCTTCTGCTGTACGTGGGCCTCCATCTTGTTAATGTAGGCTACCTTTCGTTGGAGCTCCTCCTCAAATCCCTTCAAGAGAGCCGCCGATTCGCTCTCTGCCTCCCGGATGCCCTGCAGTTGTCCGGTTAGCTCGTTCTCCCTCTCCTTGCTACGGATGAGTATCCTCTGGAGCTTCCTAATTCGCGCTGGATACTCCAGAATGTTGTTCGTCCGGAGAAGGGTCCCTGTCTCCCGGAGAGCAGCGAACAGGGGGTTGTACTGCTCCGTAACCAGGTCCAGTGCCACCCGTGTCTGCAGTAACATGTCCTCCATCCGGAGCGGTTCTCTTCGTTCCGCTGGCACATATCCGGATGGTCCTGCCTCCTGGACCGGTTCTGCTCCTGCTGGCATTTCCTGCTCCTGTTCCCCCTCATCTCCCGTTTCCTTTTCGTCCTCCCCTGCTTCCTTGGGACGTTTGTTGAGTGGGGTCACCTTCCTCCGGACCGGTCCCTTCTTCTTTCCAGGTGTGGTATCCGGTCCTTCCGGTTCTTCCTCTCCTTCAGCCGGGAGGACTAACTTCCTCTTCCGTCCCTGGGGTCGCGGCTGAGACGGACCTCCCTCCTGGTCTGTCCGGTTATCTTCTTCCATACGTTCCTGTGGAGCCGCCGGGGTAGAATCCTCCTCCATTGGTCCGGGTACCTCTACCGGTTGCTCCTGGGGTTGGGATGGAGAAGGCTATTGAGGTAATTGATGTACGGTAGTATTGCTAGGAGCCAAAGAGGTTCGGGTGCTAAATAATGGTGTGTGGGAAGAGGGGTTAGGCATGGGCTGATCTCTAGAGTGTCCTTGTCATGAGTTATCCCATATGGTTTGTCCATGGTGACCCCCTAGTGTACACTACTTAAGGTGGAGGCCTTTGAGTAAAGATCATCTCTTTCTACGCATTCCTTGTGTGTGTGTGTGTGCCTTGTGCTCTCATCTCTTACCTTCAATAGGTTATGGGCCCACTCATGTGTGTTGCATGAGTCTTTGATTGCATTGAGGCAATTAGTTCGAGGTCGTTGCGGAAGGGGTTGATTTGGAGCTTTTGGGAGCATTTTGGAGCGTTTTGGAGGAGTCTTCTCTCTTGGAGGTGTGCTCGGGCTGAAGTTACACGTGGGAGCACTCTTCTTGGTCGATCTCTTCCTTTGGATTTCCAAGTTTTTCATTCCAAGCCTCTTTTGTAAGTGGAACGTCGTTTCGTTCAATTTGATGCACTTGTGGTCATACAAGTGATTTGTGAGGTGTTGAGGCTCTAAGGGAGGGTCTATGGTCTGATCTAAGTGATTGGGCACTTGCATTGAGGTGTTGCATGTGTTTCATAGCCTTGGAGTGCTCAAATTTTCATTTGGGATTACTTTATGCACTTGGGCGCACAAAGGTGCGGTTTTGAGCAATTTCAATGCATTTAGGGTTTCAAGGCGCTTATGTGAGTCCATGAGCATTGATATAGTGCTATTGAGGGACACAAAGGTGTTGATTACGTGCATTGAGTGATTGGGAACACTAAGGTGTTGATTTGGGTCAATCGGAGTAGTGGGAGCTCCATTGAGTGATTTGAGGTGTTTTGGTTAACATCTTTGCAATTTGGGTGAGCTACCTTCGCATTTGAGTGTTGGAAGGTGTGTGTGGAGCACAAAGGTGCTGATTTGTTGTTTAGGGTTGAACTAGAGGCATCAGAAGCACAAAGGTGCTACTTTCTATCAAAAAATCATAAAAAACGAGTGTGGTTATTGAGTTTGAGGATTTAATTGAGTGAGGAGGCATTCGTGAGTAAGGATCATGGCATCTTATGAGGGTGAGGGTCCCAAAGTGGTGGACAAGTTCGATGGCGTGAATTTCCACTTGTGGAAGTTCAAAATGGAGATGGTCATGGCGGAGAAGGAGTTGTGGGACATTGTCGATGGTAGTGAGGAGCCCCTTCAATCTACTACCGACCCGGGCGTGATGCAAGCATATTTAAGGCGCGAGAAGAAGGCATTTGCCATCTTGGCTCTCAATCTTTCGGATTCCCAACTCGCGCACATTCGTTCGTGCAAGACACCCCGCGAGGCATGGGCCAAGCTTTGCAACATTCACGAAGCAAAGAGTTTGGCCAACATATTGTTTTTACGGCGCAAGTTCTTCACCATCAAGATGGAGGAAGAAGACGACATGTTGGCGCACATCAACAAAGTCAAGGCACTCGCGGATCAACTCAACGGTGCGGACGTGACCATTTCCGATGGGGATGTTTTGATGACCCTTTTGGAAAGCCTACCACCATCGTACGAGTATCTCGTCGTGGCCATGGAGTCAAGGCCCATTTCGGAGCTCACATTGGACTATGTGACCTCGCGGTTGTTGCACGAGCTCTCGCGGCGAAAGGAGAATGAGTCTCGTGGAGATAGTGCGGCTCTCATGGCAAAGCAATCCAAGAATGGAGGCGGTGGGAGCTCTAGCGATAAGGTGTGCTTCTATTGCGGTAAGAAGGGCCACATTGCCAAGTTTTGTTACAAACGCAAGAGGGATGAGAAGGGGGAGAGTGCAAAGAACACTAAAACTCGTGATGATGATGATGAGTATGCATTTACTACGCGGTATGTCTCTTGGGATGCAAGCATGAGTGATGGCAAAGACGAGTATGCAATGATGGCAAGCAATGTATCGTGCAATGGTAGTACGAGTGATTGGATTGTTGATTCGGGGGCTACAAGCCACATGTCACCGCATAAAACTTGTTTTCATTCGTATGCTCTCATTAACCCAAAGAGGGTGATTTTGGGAGATGATACGGTGCCTGAGGCCATTGGCAAAGGCCAACTTGTTGTAGACACCGAGGTGAGGGGTCGTGTGAAGACAATCACTATCCAAAATGTCCTCCACGTTCCCAAATTAACGGCAAATTTACTATCGGTGCGGCAATTAGTGGCAAAGCACTTGAGGGTTGAGTTTAGTGATAAGGGGTGTTATGTGTTGTCACCGAGTCGAGATGAGGTGGCCATCATTGAAGAACACGAGGGCTTGTACCACATCAACTTCTCGAAGGTGCATTCTAAGGAATCGGCGGCGTTGGCGCATTCAAACTTGAAGGACGACAAGTTGGTGTTGTGGCATCGTCGACTCGGCCATTTGAACATCAAGAGTGTGAAGACACTACGCGGCATGGTAAGTGGCATGGACCTTCATCAATTGAAAGTGGATGCTTCTACATTCACTTGTGAAGGTTGCATTGAAGGCAAGCAACAACGGTTGCCATTTGCGGGTGAAGCGGCGACTCGGGCCACGAAGGTTTTGGAGATCGTGCATTCGGAAGTGTGTGGCCCAATGAAGACCACGTCGATGGGAGGTTGCAAGTACTTTGTGACCTTCATCGATGACTTTTCAAGGAAGATTTGGCTCTACCCAATCAAGGCCAAGAGTGAGTGCTTCGACAAGTTCAAGGAGTTCAAGACATTGGTGGAGAACCAATCCGAGATGAAGATCAAGGTGTTTCGATCGGACAATGGCGGCGAGTACATGTCCAAGAAGTTTGACGAGCTATTGAAGAAAGAAGGCATCGCACGCCAAACTTCGGCCCCGTACACGCCTCAACAAATTGGAGTTGCGGAGCGCGCAAATCGCACCATTGTAGAGATGGCAAGGAGCATGTTGCACGCTCAAAACTTGAAGTTGAACCTTTGGGCGGAAGCGGTGGTGAATGCGGTGTACACTCGCAATCGGTGTCCAACAAGCGCGGTTGAAGGCATGACACCGGAGCAAGCGTGGAGTGGGAGGCAACCATGTGTTGCACACATGCGCATCTTTGGATGCATTGCATACGCAAAGGTTCCCGACGAACGGAGGACTAAACTCGAGGCTAAGGCCTTAAAATGTGTGTTTCTTGGGTATTGTGAAGGTACCAAGGCGTATAGACTCATGTCGGTGGACACGAGGAAGATCATTCGGTCACGTGATGTGACGTTTTGTGAGGAGTCTACGATGGAGGCTCCTTTGGAGGTTGGTCCAAGTGGGAGTAGTGGAGACGTGTTGGTGGACACACCCTCCAAGTCCCCTAGTGTTGTTGATGTAGGTGATGAGGACGGTGATGACGAAGATGGTGACACGGAGGTTGTTGAAGCGCCATCAAGCTCAAAGGCCAAGAATGGCGCAAAGGACGCGGAAGAGGAGCAAATTTCTTCAAGCGAGCGGCGGTACCCCGAGAGATTGCGCAAGCCACCTGGAGAATGGTGGAAGAATCACATCTTCCCTCAAGATGATGACGAGCATGCGAATGTGGCATTATCGGATGGTCCATTGACCATTCGTGAAGCCATGCAAGGTGAGGATGCGGTCAAGTGGGAGCGCGCTATGCAAGAGGAGTACGACTCTCTAATTGCTAATGGTACGTGGCAATTAACTCCCATTCCAAAGGATCGCAACCCCATTGGCTGCAAATGGGTGTTTCGAACAAAGAGGGATGTTTCGGGTAATGTGGTGCATCACAAGGCAAGACTAGTAGCCAAGGGGTTCGCGCAAGTGCATGGGGTAGACTTTCACGAGACGTTTGCTCTTGTGGCCAAGTTCACCACCATTCGATGCATTCTTGCGATTGGAGCGGCCATGGACTTGGAAATGCATCAAATGGATGTGAAAACCGCATTTTTAAATGGCGATTTGGAGGAGGACATCTACATGGTGCAACCCGAGGGCTTTGTGCAACAAGGTAATGAGCACCTTGTTTGTAAGTTGCAAAAAATCATTGTATAAGTTGAAACAATCTCCAAGAGCGTGGTACCAAAAGATTGACACGTTCTTGCTTGCACACGGGTTTACTAGGAGCATTGCGGATCATAGTCTCTACTTCATGCAAGAGGGACAACATGTGGTGATTGTGATCATATATGTTGATGATTTGATCATTCTTGCAAGCCTCATGAATTCAATGAATGCATTAAAAGGCATGCTTGAGAGAGAGTACGAGATGAGTGATCTTGGAGAATTGCACTTTTGTCTTGGTGTTGAGTTTGTGCGAGACAGGGCTACACGCACTATCACCATGAGTCAAGGCAAGTATGTGATGGCCGTACTCAAGAGATTCGGGATGGAGGATTGTAAGCCCGTGGCAACACTATTGGATGCAAACTCCAAGCTCGTCAAGCTTTTAGAGGAAGAGTATGCGGCGGAGGCCAAATCCATAGCGGAGGTGCCATACAAGCAAGCGGTGGGATCGTTGATGTATACGATGATTGCGACACGGCCCGACCTCGCGTATCCAATTAGCGTAGTGAGTCAACACATGGCGAGACCGGGCTCAATGCATTGGATGGCGGTCAAGAGGATCATGCGCTACTTGAAGGGCACAAGCGATGTCAAGTTGTGTCTTGGCAGCAAAGACATTGTGTTAAGCAGCTATTGCGACGCGGACTACGCGGGAGACACGAGCAATCGAAGATCGACAACGGGCTACATGTTCAAGGTCGGATCGGGAGCAGTATCGTGGAATAGCAAGCGGCAACAAACCACGACGACATCAACGGTGGAGGCCGAGTACATGGCTACGAGCCATGCCACGAAGGAGGCCATTTGGTTGAGGCAACTAATGGTGGATGTGGGTTGCACACAAGGTGAGGCTACAACGATCATGTATGACAACCAAGGGTGCATTTCACTTGCAAAGAACCCTACACATCATTCACGCACGAAGCACATTGATGTGCAATACCACTTCATTCGGGAGAAGTTGGAATTGGGAGTTATACGGTTGGAGTATTGTCCAACGGAGCACATGGTGGCGGATGTGCTCACAAAGGGTCTTTGTAGAGACCGACACCAACGATTAGTAATAGCATTTGGACTTAGAGGCTTTGGCTCTACGCAAAGTGGGAGTATTGAGGTAATTGATGTACGGTAGTATTGCTAGGAGCCAAAGAGGTTCGGGTGCTAAATAATGGTGTGTGGGAAGAGGGGTTAGACATGGGCTGATCTCTAGAGTGTCCTTGTGATGAGTTATCCCATATGGTTTGTCCATGGTGACCCCCTAGTGTACACTACTTAAGGTGGAGGCCTTTGAGTAAAGATCATCTCTTTCTACGCATTCCTTGTGTGTGTGTGTGTGCCTTGTGCTCTCATCTCTTACCTTCAATAAAGGCCTCGTCTCCTCCCCTAGCCTGGACTCCTCGACCGGATCCACCCGAGGTTGTGTCTGGGAAGGACCGCCCATCTCCGGTTGAGGAACTGCCTCTTGTCCTCTCGCCGGCTTCTTCCGGGTTAGCTTCGGCTGTGGAGAATCCTCCTCCTCATCCGGATTCCCCTCCCGGGCCTTTGTTCTCTGCTCCGGCTGATGTCTCGCTCCGCCTGGTCGTTCTAGTCCCGGGTTCCTTCTCCCTTCCTGCCGCTCCTCCAGTTGCGGCCCGGTGCCACCCGGTCGGCCTCCCTCCTGGCGGTCTTCTCTCCACTTGGTCCTGGTCTCCAGATTGGGGCTGGAATCGCCCAGTGGCCTTCTTACCGGTTGGTCTTCCTTCTCCTTCCGGAGCTCCTCTCCCCGGACTCTGCTCCTATCCGGTTGGGCTGCAGGTGGAGCCATCCTTCTTTCCTCCGGTCGGGACGACGAGCCGGTTCTGCTGGTCCCCGCTCCTTCTCCCGGAAGCGCCTTCTTCTTCTTGGCCGGACTTCTCACCCCCGGAATAGGAACTACCTCCAACTTCTTCTTCTCCCCGGCCGTGAGGCACCCATGTTTCTCGTACAAGTAATAGAGAAATGGGGCTAACGGGCATCCCTTCTTGTTGTCGAGGTTGCCCGCCCACTTCTGCGTGTTCTGGTGGATCAGGATCGCCCAGTTGATCCGTTTCTTTCCGAAAAGGGCGGAGTAGATACCCCGGGCCAGCGTCACGGTGAGGGTGGTGGGTTTCTCCGGACTGAGGATGGGCACTATGTACTGGAGCAGCCGTTGCTCCCGGGGCAGTATGCAATCCGCCACCTTGAATCCGTCCTTGTCGGAGAGATGACTGAACCGCATCTTCACCCAGTCTGTGTCGCCCTTGCCTCCCGGTTTCAGGTCCTCGTTGGTGTTCGGGAAGTCGTACAGTTCCCGCCACATCTCCCGGGTCCAACTGCCATACTTCGCCCGGATGGTCGTCCGGAAGGCGTTCACCATTGCCCCGCCCTCGATTTCCTCCAGCATCCGGGAGTCCTTCACATCCCACACTCTCCCAAACAATCCCAAACACCCCATCTTCTGGAGGTCCTGCATTAGCTCGTCGAAGTCTTGCTCGTGCTGAGGAATCTCCGGGCAGATGCATTTCTCCGGAATCTTGGCCCCGGCTTCCCTGCGTGCCATGGCTGCGGACTCCGGGCGGAATTCTTCACTCCTCCGGACGTGGCGCAGCTCCTTCTCCGGATGCGTCCTTTCTTTCCTTCGTAAACCTCGCGCCTCCCGCTCCGGACGCTTCCCTTTCCGCTTCCGTGGTGTTCTTCTAACCTCCCGGAGACCCCGCGACCCTCTTCCTGGCTGCGCACTTCCTTTCTTCCTCAAACTCCGCCGAAAATGGCAGTGCGCGCTGTCCGGATGCTCGCTTACTCCAAATTCTAACCTCGCGTCGCTGTTTCTCACCGGGTGTTCAGTTTCCCTTACTCCCGGACGCTCAGAATCTGCACAAGACAATCGCCCGATGCTCTCTTCTTCCGGTTCCACACTATCAACTCTACTGCTATCCGGAAGCTCAAAGTTCTGCTGGAGCGGACAACTGGAACTGTAGAGAGTGAATGAACAGTGAGTCGCCCACTTTAGAGCGGCCCACTTCAATGCTCGGACCGTGGCCGGGTCCATCGGAGACCCGTCCTCACTTATCCGGTCTCCCATCCGGTTTCCCACCGGAATCTGCTGTTGGTCTAGTCCTGTAGTAATCCCTCTAGGCTGCGCACGGATGCTACTCTCTTTCCAAATAAATAACTGGGCCGTTAAGGCCATCACTTCTCTTATTTAAGGCGAAAAGATTACTCCTAGCTGCCCTACAAACCCTAACTAGCCGCTTTTGGGAAAACGAGGTTTGACATCGACAGTCGACCAGTCTGGAACAGAACTGACTACGACAGCCAGTACCCCTGGGCACCAAGGTATTCAACATAGACCAGGAACAATGTTGGTAGACGAGACACCAATACAAGACAAGCTGCGATTCATGGACATTGCCCATTGGAATCACAATCAGGAGGATCGACTCGACCATGTCAACTTAGGTACCTCTACCGACCCCAAGCTGTTGAAGCTGAACGCGAATTTGAGCCCTAGTCTCAGAGCTAGCGCAGAGTCCCTGTTTAAGGAATACATCGACATTTCGCCTTCTCTTACGAAGATCTGCGAGGTATACCGAAACACATAGCGACTCATCGGATCGAGCTCGACCCGACCATCTCTCCTAGTCACCAAGCAAGATACCGGATGAACCCGAACTATGCACAAGCAGTAAAGGACGACCTAGAACGACTTCTCAAAGCACGATTCATCGCACCAGTCGACCAGGCGACATGGCTATCCCCAATAGTCGTGGTCCCCAAAAAGAATGGGAAACTACGGATATGCGTAGATTTCCGTCGACTTAATGCAACAACCAAGAAAGACCCGTACCCCCTTCCGTTCACGGACGAGGTACTCGACGCAGTCATAGGCTATGAAGCCTACTCCTTCATCGACTGTTTCTCAGGCTACCACCAGGTACGGATCGACCCGACCGACCGCCCCAAAACATTGTTCATTACCGAATGGGGCGCGTATGTATAGGTCGTGATGCCGTTCGGATTGAAGAACGCCCCGCCTACCTACCAACGCATCGTCAACCAGATCTTCAAAGAATACCTGGGCGACTTCATGAAGCTATTCCTAGACGATTTCAGTGTCTACAGCGACATCGACTCCCACCTACCGAAGCTCAGACTAGTCTTCGACCGATGTCGACAGTACGGGGTAAGCCTCAATCTAGAAAAGTGTATATTCTATGTTCCTTCTGGTGTAATTTTGGGCTACATTGTAGGACGGGAAGGCAAGTTTCTGGATCCAAAGAAAATCCAGGCCCTAGTCGACATGCCATCACCAAAGGACGTCAAAGCCATTCAGACGTTCAACGGCCTAGCCCAGTTCAACCGATGCTTCATCAAAAATTATGCTGCCATCATGGAACCCATCACCAAACTGACCAGGAAAGGCGAACCATTCGACTGGACGCCGGCGTGCGCAACCGCATATCAGACCATCAAGAATCGATACCAGACTGCACCAATCCTGATCGGAGTCGACTGGTCACTCGACTTCCACATACACACAGATGCATCCGACATAGCAGTCGGGGCGATGCTAGCACAGAACCCGACCGGCAACATCGACCAGCCGATAGCCTACGCTTCTCGACTACTCAACAAAGCAGAGAAGAACTATACAACAACCAAGAAGGAAGCCCTCGCGATAGTGTACGCCATCAACAAATTCCACCATTACCTCCTAGTTAATAAGTTCGTCTTCTATGTCGACCACCTGGCGCTCCAGTACTTGATCAACAAACCTCAGGTATCAGGTCGACTGGCACGCTGGCTACTACTGTTTCTTGAATTCGACTTCACTGTGGTTTATAAACCAGGCAAAACACATGGAGTAGCCGACGCACTATCAAGAAATGAAGGGGCCGAGCCAGCCATAGGCATACCCGACCAGACAGTCGACGCACAACTCTTTTCCACCGAACCCGACTGGCTACACCCGATAGTCGACTACTTGACTACCGGGACTTTTCCAACCCACATGACGAAGGAGGCTCGCAAGCAAATCGCTCACAAAGCCATTCCGTACCAAGTACTCGACGGACAACTGTACCGACTCGGCAAGGACCACCAGCTCCGACTAGTCCTGACCGGTAGACAGCCGACAACAATCCTCCAAGAATTACACAAAGGCAACGCGGGAGGACATTTTTCTCATGACATCACTGTCCGAAAAATACTAGACGCAGGCTACTGGTGGCCGACTCTATATCAAGACGCTGTCCAGTACTGCCAGTCGTGTTATGAATGCCAGATGACAGGCGGACTACCCAAGACAGTCTCCTCGAAGCTCGTCACCCAACTACCCGCAGAAATGGGGACTCGACTTCATAGGCCCCGTCAAGAAGACCCGACATACAGCCTGTCGATACATTTTGGTGGCTACCGACTATGCCACCAAATGGGTCGAGGCTAGAGCTCTCCGAGGAAACACCGCCAGGGAGACCGCGCAGTTCCTATACGAGGCAATCCTCACCCGGTTTGGATGTCCACTCCACCTAGTAAGCGACCAAGGTACCCATTTTATCAACAGCACGGTGCACACTCTCACCGAGCATTTTTTACTCCGACACACGACTTCAACGACATACTATCCGCAAGGCAACGGCCAAGCCGAGTCGACCAACAAGGTCATAGTCCGAATGCTCCAAAAGCTAGTCAACGAGAATCGAACCGACTGGGACTTACAGCTCCACACGGTCCTATTTGCTTACCGAACGGCATACAAAGTTGGGACAGGCCACACACCTTTCCAATTGGTGTATGGTCTGACGCTGTTGATGCCAACCGAATACATCATCCCGACCCAACGATTGACATCGACTACCGACTTCACTCCCAGGCGAGTACTAGCAGCCCGAGCCGCCGAACTCGAGAAGTTAGACGAGACCCGACTGACAGCAGCCACCCACCACGGCGCACAACAGTGGAACCGAGCACAGTGGGCCCAGACCCAAGGCCAGTCGACTCTATACAATGTAGGAGACTACGTCCTCTGGCACCCGAAAGGGACAAATGTCCATACCGGTAAACTTCGTAGCAAATGGTTCGGTCCGTATCGTGTCCAGTATACCCTCCCCAACAACACTGTCCTCCTAGTCAGCATTCAACACTTTGACCCCAACCCGGTAGTAGTCAACATCAACAAACTCAAACCCTACCG
This sequence comes from Pohlia nutans, assembly GCA_022496805.1. Classification (NCBI taxonomy): domain Eukaryota; kingdom Viridiplantae; phylum Streptophyta; class Bryopsida; order Bryales; family Mniaceae; genus Pohlia; species Pohlia nutans. Next base: position 22,835,775 of record CM040094.1, read on the forward strand.
AGTTCTAGGTGATCAACCTCCAATCGAATTGACTAGCCCACTCATTAGCAAATCAGAGATAAGGTCAACACTGGAGCAGAACGAAGATGAGCCTACCCGACAGCAACGGACCCGACCCGACCTAGTTACCGTGGGTCGACTCGACTGGTCAACCCGACCAGTCAAACCCTAGAAGAGCCGCCATATTTATGGCCGCCGCCCTCACCTATCTTCTCAGTTTTGAATGCAAGGCCCATAGGGCAGGTATTTAGCACCATGGCCGCACCCCTTCTTCCTCCTCTTGCTTCCTCGCCATTAGCTTCCTCTCCAGCCCACCCACCGGCCGCGCGCCTCCTATCTCCCATTGCTCACTCTTCCCCCTCCTTCCCTTCTCCTCCGGCCGACCGCCACTCCGCGGCTCTTGCCTTATGCATTCTTAGCAAGCGATTTAGACCATCACGAGTAGAACGGCGACGAGTAGTCAAGCAACCCCGTAGCCCGACTGTGCGAGAGATTATCGAGAGTAGATTGAGTAGGAAACGACCGCGCCCATCGCCACTGCAGCCGACTGTGTGCGAGCCGACTTCGGGACTACGCCGGCCTTTCTCTTGTCTCCTTGTGCGCAGATTTGCAGCCGACCGATCGATGGCGAAAGGCAAGTCGACTGATCGCGGCCCCCGACGCCTCTGGTCCTCCGCACCACCGAGTTACGAAATTCCGATCCGCACTAGGGAGGGACTCTACAAAACCCTCGCCTTTCAGTCGATGCGGCCGATCCGGGAATGGCGCGAGTATGCCGCTGAACACACGACCGAGGCCGACTTCATCAAGGCGATCGGCGTTTCCGACTTTCTAGCACTCGACTGGGACAACCCTCAACGCGCACCACGCATGGAGTTGATTGAGGAGTTCGTCAACGCTGCGGTAGTCGACCTCCCCAACAAGTCGATCACCACGCGAGTCCGCACACATACAGTCACAGTCGACCCGACTGTGATTCACAAGGTTCTCAAACTACCGTTTGGCATTACTATCCAGGCAATCGACCCTGCGGAGTACCCACCGGGTCGGTTAGAAGAATATTCTGCAGCCGGCAAGACTGCTGAGGGCTACAGCATCTGCCACTGCAAACCCGAACACCACAGGCGACTGACGGCATTCATTCAAGGCCTCGGGTTCAAACACAAGACGACCTACATCAGCAAGGAAATGCTCGACGTAGTGTGCACGGTCGAGGCCCTGATCGACCGCGCCATGCAATGGGACTGGGCGACATGGATGTTCAACTCGATCGCCATCGACATCAAAGCGATGCAGACCACGAAGACCACGATCTGCCCTTCAGCCGACGTATTGGACTTCCTTCTTGAGTCTTATTTTCCTAGCACGGACGAGGAGTATGCACATCAAACAGTTGCCCAGCAGAACACCAAAGACCGACGTCGACAGTCGGAGAACTCGAAAAACAGCTCCCGAAGACCCGACTACATCGTTTTTCAAGGCGGGCTTGGAGCCGACCGCACCTCGAAGGACCATGTTCGGCCGCCCTGACCAGTCGACCTGGGCCAAACATCGACTGCTCGACCCCCTAGTCGACAAACCACACCCGACCCAGTAGCACCGACAGCCACTACCGGGAGCCAACCGACCACAGAACGAAGAGAGACACGCTCCTCACTCGCACGGAAGCGGGACCAGGAGCGACTAGAGAAGCGTGCCAAACGAGGTAAACTCACACCCTTGAGTCAGTTTGTACCTCGACATGTCGACCTGACTTCATCCGACAGCGAGGCCCAGTCGACTCCACCACCAACGCCAAGTGAGACTCCCATCCCAGACACACCTCCGCCTTCTCTATCCGACTTCGCGCCGCTCAACCTCGAAGCAGCATATGGAGCGGCACCAACCGGCGAATTTCGCCAGCCACCACCCGTCTCCCCCACGACTCGACCGCCGCCATCACCTGGGGTCAATCGACCCGCACCGGACTCCCCAACATCACGAGCCACGACACTAGCAATGCATTGGCGCCAGCGCCTGGAGGACGTCCAAGGAGCAGTAGGTCGACTCGAGGATGTTGGCTCCCGAGTGAACCTCCTATCGTTCGAGGCGGTTCAAGCAAAAACCACCCTTCAAGCCGAGCTCGACCGCCACCGATTGGAGAGTAGTCGACTGACCAAGGACTCCACAACATACAAGCAACAGGTCGACAACCTCACCAACGAACTGGCAACACTCCGTACTACTCTCACCACCGTCACGAAGGAAAAGAGTCAGACCGACAACAGATTGACCCAGCTAGAAGCCGACCTCCACAGCAGTCGACAGCAGGAACAGAAACACCAGAGCGAGCTCGTGGTAGCACGAAACGAACTTGGAGCGGCACGAGCCGAGGTAGCAGCAATCCAGCTCAGTCTTCAGCAAGCTCGGAGGGAGATAGTCGACTCCAATAACCGACTCGACCTACTACTCCAGGACAACGAGGAAAAGTCCCGACAATTCGCAAGTCGGGAGCTGCAGTTACACAAACTTCGAGCGCGCAAGTACCGACTCCGACTCAACGCAAGAAACCGTATCAAGGTTCTCAAGCACACCCTCAGCACCGACCGCCACCAGCTCAACATGTACCGCAAGCAACTCAACCAACTTCAGCTCGACCACCCGGACTTGGAGATTCCAGCAGTCGACGAAGACAAAGAGAAGGATACGAGCCACCTCGAAGTCGGGAGTTGCAGTCATTATCGCACGTGTATACAAAATATACAAGCGAGTGACCTCCCCGAGGGTACATTGTCACACCTTCACTCAAAAAAGTGACACCGGTGTTACTCCACCTTCAAGAATGCGTGTTTTTGGGAATTGTGTTCTCTCCTAAAGGTTCTGTACCCATATTAATGGGAATGCACTAAAGGTGTAGGCAGTTATTGGATCATACCTCTTGCTTGGGGACTTGCATTGGTGTAACTGTCGCTTTTCAAACAGAAGTTACACCAATGTAACTCCAACTCCAGGTATGTGTATATTTTTTACCACAATTTCAGCCATACACTAGGTTTTCACCTATAGGCGAGGTTCATGGGAATGCACAGTTAGAGATGTAGGTGCACACCATCACACCTTGTCTCAAAGGAGTTACAATAGTGCTACTCCACCTTCACGAATGCAGGAATTTTGAACTCTATTTCCTCTTGCACACCAAATGCGAGATTCACGGGAATACATTATTAATAGATGTTTAGGGTACATTGTCACACCTTTTCTCAAGGGTTTAGGGTGGTGTAACTATGCCTTTGAGAATGCACGTCAATCGGGCGTCCGTCTTTGAATTTCAATTGGATTCTTCTGTTTAGGGTAGAACTGCCTGAGTGGGTATCACGGTTTGGCGGTGTTGTTGGAGGCGTAGATGTGAAAGTTGTAGTTGAGGTTCTTCCAATGTAAAATCCGGTCGGTGCTGGGGTTCGAGAGCCGCGAGGAGTTCTTGGTCTGTGGCATCCTCCGGTATAAGTTGTTGGAGTCGTTCTTCGAGTGCGTCTGATTGGAGATATGCTTGCCAGCGAAAATGTTCTCTTTCGGCGGATGTCGGTACTGGGTCGGTACCGATGTTGGGCGGTATGGGTATTCCTGATACAGATGACGGTCGTTGCCGTGCTGATGAAAGCGGGTGTCGGGCGGTTTGATTTTTGCGCGGGTTTGGTAATTCGTCTGGCGTTAACAATTGGTTACGTGGTGCCAAACGATGTGTGGCCGTCGATGGGACCCGGTGCTGTGGGTAGGCCATGAGTTCCCGTACACTCTGGTGAAACTGTGTTTGTGAGCTTGCCAACGCGGTGAGATCCAGTTCCGGGGGTGGTCCCGCCGATCGAGTGTGGGGTCGGGACATGGTGAAGCTGTAAATCCGTAGAACAGATCTGTCTACGCTTAGCAAAACCGAAAATACTGACTCGGTAGTGTACTGAGCCCAGCTATTTAGTGAGTTTTGTAAGAGAGGGATCTGGATCTACCAATCTTAATTGCAGGAATAGTCAAGTAGTTTCCCGTGTTCTATAATGTAATAAGTATTAATACCAGAGACGGTTTGTAACTGGTCTAATAGAAGGAATTTTTTGCTAAGATTCAAAGATTCGTAACACTAGATGGTCGCCAAATGGTAAGTCCTCTTTCCTACTCGGTAGTTAGTACTGAATTACCGAGGTGAGAGGAGTACCAAATACTGAATCAGTCAAGAACCTAGGTAGCTCAGTAGAAGTACTCGATCCTAACTACCGAGGAGTCTTTCCTGCAAACAGTCTATAAGATCGGACACACATATCGAAGAAGAATCACTCGAATCAGAGAATGAAAGGACACTCAATGTTAAACACAAGAAAATCTGTATTGGAAAAAGTAGAGTGTGCCAAAGGAGTCTAGCTTCCTTGTTTATATACATGTAAAACCCGATCTAACTAGTAACGGTCAGATCGGTAAAAAAGTCTTCCCAGATCTACTTTCTGGGGTAAATCGGAAAATTACCGAGGTAGTAAAAAACCCAGACCGGTAATATCGGGAAGTACTAATTTAGTGTTAACAACTGACCTCATGCGTTCGGAGATCCTAGAACTCCAAGAGGCCGAGTTTCATCTTCAATCCACTAGTACAGCCTTTTCGCTTTGTTGCCTCTTTACAACGTCTAAGATGTTCAAACCAGTGTTGTGGACTCATCCGAGCCCATTGCATGCCGATAGGATTTCATCCTCCCGAAATGGCAAAAACGTGCGTCGAAACAACAAGGCTCCCATGGAAGCTCACCGCAATCAATGGGAGAGTGCAAGAAATGTGAAGGCCAATATTCTCCGCAGCAACCTCCTCCTCTACCCCGGCCTTGGCGCCATCATCGTGCTCCACTCTAGGGTAGAGCTTGACGAACATTTATTTTGTACAATGTCACATTGTGCAATTTCCCATCTTGTACATGCCCGCATTACGCTAGCATCAACTCATCAGTTGTTGGGAAGCGTGGCCAGTACGTCAATTGCAAGCACCTTTACTATATTTTTCGGTTTTTTTGCAAGCTAGACTATAAAGTCGATACGTACATCCATGCTCCTACTCTTAGCTTGGATGCAGTTTAAAAAATTCTTGTCGCTGCCGAGATCATCAAGACCGAGGATTGAAGAATGAATCACAATTGGAGTTTAGAGGGGGAGAGTAGAACTAGAAACAATAGCATCCTATTGTAAATTGCTGCAAGACCAGTATTTTTAATTGGTTCAAGTACTTGCTCGCCAAGTTTTGCTACTATGACTATGTATTAGAAAAAAGAAAACAATATAATCCTACATATAGATCCAATTGTCCTCCCTTCCTTCTTTGTCTCTTTTCAAGAGGTTCTCATGTTGGGATTCAATTTCACTCTATGTAGCTCAAAATTTCCCAATTTGTTTTTGGTTGACTATAAACATTATACTCTACTAACTACTAATCCACGGTCATACATCCAGCGGTCATAGGGACCAAATTTTACTATATAAAGAAAAAAATCTAAAAATAGTGTCTACTTTTAAATTTAGCTAGATTCTAGGCTCTAGGCTCTCCAAATCCCTGCTCTCCGCTCTTGGGCTCTCCATTCTAGGCTCGCACGCTAGCGTCGTTGAATTGTGGCACGTACCATATCTTTGTTAACTGTGACTATTTGATGGCTTAGTATTGCTACTCTGAATGTTTATTAAAAATTCCAAATAATATAATTCTAGATTTGGGTCCAATAAAGCACTTCTATGGCTTCATTGTCACACATGGGCAGATTTTAACTTTGGAATTCAATTTCATTCTAAGTGGCGTAAAAGTTGTCAACCTATTCAAAATGACCCCAAACTTTAAACTATGTCGACTTCTAAACCACGGTCATAGGTCACGCCATCACAGGATATAAAATTTACTTTATCTAGTAAAATTTCAAAAATTAGCAAATGTCTTTGAATTTTTTGAATTTTTTTTTGCTTTTTTCCGCTTTCTGAACTGTAGGCTCTCCAAATTTCAGCTCCTACGCTCTCTACTCTAGGCTTACACGCTAGCGTCATTGCCCTCAACTCTAAACCCTAAACCCTAAATCCCCTAAAATTCCAATGCCTTAAACCCTAGACCCTAAAATCCAAACCCGAGACCCTAAAGTCTAAACCGTAAAATTCCAAATCCAAAAACTCTTAATCCTAAACTTTGGACCCTCGAGCCCCGAACCTCGTGCCCCAATTACGGATGCAGGATGAAGTCCTCCATCCACGTTCATGAACTTTGAATATCAGAAAGTGGCTTAAGGTCATCGTTTCTCTTCCCGCCAAAACCACGCAACGTTCTCCCAAACATTTATTTTTCGCTTCCTCGATGTTGCATTGGCATTGGAACTTCTTTTCTCTTGTATAGCTCTGTAGTGATGCCTCTTGAACTCGTTTGTTCACCTTCGAATCCTTGTTGCTTTTGAACTTCTCCGTTTCTCTCTTTCGATGAGGAGAACTGTTGGTTCTGTGTTGGCATTGTGGGAGATATGATGATTGCGTTTCTAAGGGTCCGTAGGTTTTTCACTATATTCGCGAGGCGGGTTGGGTGGCATCAAGATTTCTTCATGTTATTACTCGCAATTTCATATGTGGTGATTGTAGTGTGGAATGGTCGCAACAGAGGACATGGAAGTTGGATGTTAGAAACCTTGAATGTAAGTATTGCTCTCCATTTTGCCTCACATTAGCGTCGCTACTTAAATTGTAATGAAATTACGTCAATAAAAATTTCACAATATCTTTTGAATGGATCCAGACTTTGTGGATGTGAGTATACTACGATGCACGCTTAAAGAACACTAATTTAGTTGTATTTGATTTTTATAAGACAATAAAATAGTAGATTTAGCAAATAAAGAAAATATACTCTTTATTGAATGAAATTTGGATTCATTACTGATGTAGATGATAACCAACAAGTACATGAGTGCCAACTTTTTAGCACTTGCTATTTTTGAAGTACAGGTATATAACTTCCAATTACTATAGTATAGGATTTTGGAGTACTATCATCTACAGTACAAGTAGTGAATGCACTGAAGTGTGTAGTAGTATGATCATCTCTAGTCTCCATTCATATTGATCAAAAACAAGATTTCTCACCCTCATGCATAGCTCCCAATTTCACCACTCTGCCTCACTAAGTGTACACTTTCATTGCATTCAATGCAGAGTGACCTAGGAAAACAAGAAGCGGGACTCCAAGGCACAGATTAAGGAGCTGGAACAATATTGGATTTGCCCCTTGCTTTGTTGAATACGATAATACACTACTCAAGACTAGTACATGGTACCTCTGGTTATCAAGCATAACATTTCCAAGTTAGGGTTCAAAGGTTTAGCGTTTAAGCAACTTAAAGTTGGAGAACCTCTTCTCCTTTGAATAGCTCCTTCCGAAAAGACAAGAAAAAAAACACACCATACAATCAGCAAGCTCTGCTCAAAGAACCATTTCAATTTCCAGTATATGTTATTTCTCAAAGGAATAAACTTCCAACCAACAAACCCGAAAAACCAACTGTAGAAAATAAACATAAACAAAAACAAAACTATCTCATTCAATAATCATTGAGACAATTAATTGCGAACCAACCGATACTATTTAATAAAGAAACTCCAAGAACATGCAAAGATAAAACGGATGGCTAACCACGTAACTAATACCAATGGCGCACTTTCTAGCATCTTGCACATCTCCCGACAACTTTCAGTCTCAAAATTTCCAACCCCGTTACCAATAATCACCACAAGAGCAGACGCCATCTTTGAAGTGGTGAAAGCGATTGGCATCCCTGGCCACAATCTCCTGTCCAGTCACCTTAGAGATGAACTTGGTTGCTGTATGGCAATCTGAACACACCCGAAGATTCTTGTATACACGAATTGGCTTTTCCAGAGGCGTGTGCATCATGCCATAAGCAATAGCTAGCTTTTCACTGTGAGAGCAAAGAGCAAGTTCTTTGTCCTCCTCATCAATATTGCGCAAGACAAGCCGAGTATCGGGAATGTAACCTTCAGCCCTTAACTTTTTGGTCAAGTTATCCAGCACAGCATAGATCTGCTTTGCTTCTGGGTGAGAGGTATCTCCTACAACAAAGCGATGAATCTTGTTATTAATCTCAATCCAGCTAATCCCTGGTTCCTTGCGAATACATATTTCCTGCATCATACACCGTATTGATGACACCTGATCCCACTGGCCAGCGGCAGCATAGATGTTGGAGAGGACCACATATGGAGCGGCACCCTCCGGTTCCAACTTAAGAACCTCTTTAGCAGCAAGTTCGCCCAACTCCATATTACCATGACTTCTACAAGCACCAAGCAAAGCACCCCAAGTAGCTGCATCTGCTTCAACTGGCATGTTATCAATAAAGAGCTTTGCTTCCTCTAAGATTCCTGCCCGCCCAAGAAGATCCACCATGCAACCATAATGAATCACAGTAGGTTCCATGCCATAATCCTGCATCATAACCCGAAAGAGCCGACGGCCTTCATCAACAAGGCCTGCATGACTACAGGCCGACAACACTGCCACAAATGAGTAATCGTCAGGTTTCACACCATCAGCAATCAGTCTTCTAAAGACTTCCAGGGCTTCGTGTCCACGTCCATGGTCTGCAAGTCCACCAATCATCACGTTCCATGTGATGACATCACGTTCCTCCATTCTGTCAAAAACTCGTACAGCATCATCGATGCTGCCACTCTTTGCATACATGTGAATAATCGCATTAGCTACACGCAAATCCAACTCCAATCCATCTGCCAGGATATGGCTGTGCACGTCCTTCACCCACTCTAATGCACCTGCACTTGCACATGCATTCAAAATGCTCACATACGTGATTGCGTTTGGTACACAGCCCTCTCTTCGCATTCGAAGGAAACATACATATGCCTCATGCCCACGTCCATGGTCTGCAAGTCCACCAATCATAACGTTCCATGTGATGACATCACGTTCCTCCATTCTGTCAAAAACTCGTACAGCATCATCGATGCTGCCACTCTTTGCATACATGTGAAGAATCGCATTAGCTACACGCAAATCCGACTCCAATCCATTTGCCAGGATATGGCTGTGCACGTCCTTCACCCACTCTAACGCACCCGCACTTGCACATGCATTCAAAATGCTCACATACGTGATTGTGTCTGGTACACAGCCCTCTCTTCGCATTCGAAGGAAACATTCATATGCCTCATGCCCACGTCCATGGTCTGCAAGTCCACCAATCATAACGTTCCATGTGATGACATCATGCTCCTCCATTCTGTCAAAAACTCGTACAGCATCATCGATGCTGCCACTCTTTGCATACATGTGAATAATCGCATTAGCTACACGCAAATCCAACTCCAATCCATCTGCCAGGATATGGCTGTGCACGTCCTTCACCCACTCTAACGCACCCGCACTTGCACATGCATTCAAAATGCTCACATACGTGATTGCGTTTGGTACACAGCCCTCCCTTCGCATTTGAACGAAACATTCATATGCTTCATGCCCACGTCCATGGTCTGCAAGTCCACCAATCATCACATTCCATGTGACCACATCACGTTCCTCCATTCTGTCAAAAACTCGTACAGCATCATCGATGCTGCCACTCTTTGCATACATGTGAATAATCGCAATAGCTACACGCAAATCCGACTCCAATCCATCTGCCAGGATATGGCTGTGCACGTCCTTCACCCACTCCAGAGCACCCGCACTTGCACATGCATTCAAAATGCTCACATACGTGATTGCGTTTGGTACACAGCCCTCCCTTCGCATTTGAAGGAAACATTCATATGCTTCATGCCCACGTCCATGCGCTGCAAGTCCACCAATCATCACGCTCCATGTCACCACATCACGTTCCTCCATTCTGTCAAAAACTCGTACAGCATCATCGATGCTGCCACTTTTTGCATACATATGAATAATCGCATTAGCTACACGCAAATCCGACTCCAATCCATCTGCCAGGATATGGCTGTGCACGTCCTTCACCCACTCCAGAGCACCCGCACTTGCACATGCATTCAAAATGCTCACATACGTGATTGCGTCTGCTACACAGCCCTCTCTTCGCATTCGAAGGAAACATTCATATGCCTCACACCCGCGTCCATGGTCTGCAAGTCCACCAATCATCACATTCCATGTGACCACATCACGTTCCTCCATTCTGTCAAAAATTCGTACAGCATCATCGATGCTGCCACTCTTTGCATACATGTGAACGAGCGCACTAGCCACGCGCAAATCCGACTCCAATCCATCTGCCAGGATATGGCTGTGGACGTCCTGCACCCACTCTAAAGCACCCGCCATTGCACATGCATTCAAAATGCTCACATACGTGATTGAGTCTGGTACACAGCCCTCTCTTCGCATTCGAAGGAAACATTCATATGCCTCATGCCCACGTCCATGGTCTGCAAGTCCACCAATCATCACGTTCCATGTGATGACATCACGTTCCTCCATTCTGTCAAAAACTCGTACAGCGTCATCGATGCTGCCACTCTTTGCATACATGTGAACGAGCGCACTGGCCAAGCGCAAATCCGACTCCAATCCATCTGCCAGGATATGGCTGTGCACGTCCTTCACCCACTCTAACGCACCCGCACTTGCACATGCATTCAAAATGCTCACATACGTGATTGCGTTTGGTACACAGCCCTCCCTTCGCATTTGAACGAAACATTCATATGCTTCATGCCCACGTCCATGGTCTGCAAGTCCACCAATCATCACATTCCATGTGACCACATCACGTTCCTCCATTCTGTCAAAAATTCGTACAGCATCATCGATGCTGCCACTCTTTGCATACATGTGAACGAGCGCACTAGCCACGCGCAAATCCGACTCCAATCCATCTGCCAGGATATGGCTGTGGACGTCCTGCACCCACTCTAAAGCACCCGCCATTGCACATGCATTCAAAATGCTCACATACGTGATTGAGTCTGGTACACAGCCCTCTCTTCGCATTTGAAGGAAACATTCATAGGCCTCACGCCCACGTCCATGGTCTGCAAGTCCACCAATCATCACGTTCCATGTGACCACATCACGTTCCTCCATTCTGTCAAAAATTCGTACAGCATCATCGATGCTGCCACTCTTTGCATACATGTGAACGAGCACACTAGCCACACGCAAATCCGACTCCAATCCATCTGCCAGGATATGGCTGTGGACGTCCTTCACCCACTCTAAAGCACCCGCACTTGCACATGCATTCAAAATGCTCACATACGTGATTGAGTCTGGTACACAGCCCTCTCTTCGCATTCGAAGGAAACATTCATATGCCTCATGCCCACGTCCATGGTCTGCAAGTCCACCAATCATCACGCTCCATGTGACCACATCACGTTCCTCCATTCTGTCAAAAACTCGTATGGCATCATCAATGCTGCCACTCTTTGCATACATTCGAAGAAGCGCAGTCCCTACACGCACATCTGATTCAAGGCCATCGTGTCTGATGAGGGCATGAAGCTCTTTACCCCATTTCAAAGCTGCTGGACTGGCAAATGCCTTCAGGATGCTCACGTAAGTAACTTCATTTGGCTGCACACCTTCTTGGCACATTTGATTGAAAACTTCCAGTGCATCTTTAGCACAATTGTGCTGAGCATAACCTCCAACCATGATGGTCCAACTATAAACATTCTTGTTCAGAAGTTTATCAAACACTTGGCGTGCATCCTGCAGCCTCCCACATCTGATGTACACACTCAAAAGGTTGTTCGCCACATATACATTTTGCTCCATTCCACTCTTGATGATGCAGTCATGAGCCTGCTTGGCCGCCATAAGGTCTTTCTGCTTCAAGCAGCGCTTCAAAACTTCAACAAACATGGACGAGTCTATGGTGATGCCTTGTTGGAGTAGATTCTCCATAACAGCAAGCGCTTCGCTCGTGGTACTTGTGCTCCAAATGTGCTTACTACCAACAGCATGAGAATGAGATGTGCCCTGAGTGACCGATTTGAGTCTTGCCTTCACCCAAGTTGGATTTTTCCAGCCATCTAGCCACAGCGCTTCTCTTTTCACCTTATGTTTGAAGTCAGGTGATCTGGGGTTCCTCTGTAGGCACCACAACCCACCATCAAATATGCAACATGTGACGCATATTTAAGCCCGGTTAATCTGCACCCAACACTCAACAATCAAGGACAACATTTTTTTCAACACTCCAGTGATCAGACTCCACTCCAAAATACACAAAGCACAATACCTATGCTTGCCTAGTGCCCACATCCTTTGTACAACTAAGAAATATCCACCTCACGTGTCTGATCCAAGGCTCACATCCACTTTCTAGCATCAACCCACTGGCAGTCCTGGGATACCTTGTCAACTCTGTTGTCCCACCACTGGGAAGGATCCGCAAAGTACTCTTCCCAAAGTTCTTCAGTCCGCTCAGCTTTGTCTGAGGCAAGTGCAACACACTTCATGTCAGTCACGTTCTCTCCGGGGAAGACAAATCCCATCCACCTCATTCCACGAGAGCCTGTCACACACCTGGAGCTTCGGCACGCGTGGATGATCTTCTCCAAACCGATGATGTCGATAAACACCTAATTTGTCCACTACGTCCTCCATGAGGGCACAAGAGCACGGATAACAAAGGGTAGACAGGCCATGGAGACTTGAACAGTGTGCTCGCACGCACATCCTGCTCACAAAAAGCCCAACAGTTTTTCAAAAAGCACACTAGTAGCAGAGCTCAAGCACACCTTCCTATCAATACTGGGGTCAGGGTTCGGGGTTCAGTCGACCAAGTTCACGTGCTGCTACTTTGGGGAAAATGTAACAACCTAGATATCAAGCATTGCCTTCCGAGCAAGTGCTCACCCGTGATCACCACCTTAATTGTACACAAGGCAATTTAATCAAGAAGCTGACTGACAAATCTTTCTTTCCGCCCGCAAAGGTGTGTATCCAACATAAGAAATGAGCCTCATCTGGATGCTCCGACGGTCTTTATGGCTCGCTAAGAATTTGAAAGAATCCTCAACTTTCAACCTGAAGGCGCGACCGGAAAGAGGCCAAACCTGGAGTTGTGGAACAGCTTTTTGCACAAGGTTGATCCGTTGCCAGTTTCCACAGGCGCCTCTTATTCGAAAAGAACGTCCACAAGCTTTGGCTGCATGTCTTTGCTGACGAGTTGAAATAGAAGGAGGCCCCAAATATTTTGTAGAATACGAGGTGCTCGCGGTGATGGCATCAAGCGCCCACGCTGCCCGCCAGTCTGAAACCACAACTGAATGCATTTCGTTTTTCTGAAGAAACAAATCGTCAAGCGTGAGAATCCAGTACATTGGGCATCGACGTTCTACCCGAAGAGCGTACTGCAAAAAGAACACAATCACCAATTCGATAATTAGCTAAAGACAACATAAACCAGCTGTACTACTCTGAGTTGCCTTCTACAGAAACAACCAGTCAATTCAAAATCCGTTTGGTGATGACTTGCAAACGCCACTGACAAACCTGCAACAGGGTATGATCCAAAACACCATTCAGCTCTTACCAGCAATTCAAAAATACCGACACTGTAGCTTTAGCGCGAGAATCTGATCATTGGAAACGGAAGTCCAGAGAAATGAATCAGCAACGTCACCAGCAAAGTCGACAAAAACAAACCCTATCTCTCTACACGTTCACGACCGCTTACACCGCTTGCAAGAAGCGCAAAGTTCACTGCCACACGAAACTGACACTCTCGACTAGATTACGTCTCATCATGAACCCTAAAAACACCAGAAACTCCCCACCAGGCAAAGCCATTCGTTGCCATTTCTACAAATTCCAATCCACACCTTCTCCTCAACAACCACCTTAAAGCATCAAACCCCTCGCTTTCTCGCATTCAATTCCTCGTGTCTCGCACCATAGAGTGCTCCTCTGAACCCTGTGGAAAGAAAAGCATCTGAATCAATAGTCTACACAGCGACCACCAAGTGAGCCGATGTGAGGTCTAATTCTGAACCTTTAACCCTTTAACCCCTAAACGTCCTCACCTATGTCCAATTTAGGCAGTTTGCAAAGATGCATTATAAAATGCAATTAATATGAATATTTAGAACTTGATGTATGAATGAAAGTTATACATTTTGAATTTTAGATTCTATCTATACGGTTAGATCTATGATTGCTATCACTAATCTTTTTTTATAAATTTTGAAACATAAAATAAAAAATTATTTTGTAATTCAATTACGAATAAGATATTGACAATATGTGGATGAAATTTGTTGTGATGGGTTATAATGTAGTACTTTAGGTGTAGTGATTTTTGGAGATTTTTTGGGTGCTTGATTTTAATAGTTTTTTTCTTCAAGAATACTTTTAGACCAAAATCTTCAAGATTTTCGGTGAAACACTACAACACAAAATGAGGCATAATTTTTTCAAAAATTATTTCCTTTTCGATCGAATCACGCATACATGAAGCTAACTTCCCATAAAAAAATTCAGTAAAAAAATCACACCACAAAAAGTGCATGACGGATGAGAAAATACGGATGAAATCTGTACATCAGGCCAAAAACGCCTGCTTGGGCAGTTAGGGGTTAAGGACCGTGCATCCAAATAGTGGATGATTGTTGGTCAAAGCCAATTTTGACCTTGAAGATGACGTTTTTTGCTATTGCTCTCAATTGAGAAAATGAAGTTTATCAAGTCTAGTTTTCACTTCACTTTTCGGATCTTATAAATTTCAAGTATCGAATATTTTATAACTGTTGCAAGCTAGGTAGCTCAAGGTTTGAATTGCACTGCATAGGATGTTCACCTTTCGAATTTTAAAATTAAAATTCAAAAATTCTACAAAAACATATTATGTGATTCTCCATTGTCATTTGCACATGCTCTAGAAATTTTATATTTTTTGAAGATTTTTTGTAATTAATATGAATTTCTTGAAGTATTTGACTTAAAATTTGTAAAAAATCTATTTTGTATCAAAAAAATCAGAAAATTTTAGGACTAATAGGAAACATACAATTTCATGCATGAAAAATATCAAAAAATATATTTGATCAATTCTTGAAAGCTAAACTTTGTATAAAAGTGTACTTTGACTATTCTGCAAAGGATTGGGACGTTAAAGGGTTAATTCGAGCTTGTAGTCCCAAGAGGAAGTGAGAACACCAAAGGAGATGCGTACACATGGTCTATTCTCCTGAAATTTTCAAAACCGGATACATAATCAAAACTTGGTATTGCCACACATTTACAATTACTCAATATGCACACCAAGTCCTCTAGCAGTCGACTACTAATTTGTATAAAATCGACTAGGGCTTCGCTGCTCTTCGCATTACCAGTGACGATTGATGTCTTATGATACATTTGTACATATATAGGAAGAAATTGGTATATATGATATTATATAATACATATAATAGTGGTACGTATATGTTTGTGTAATGAAAATATACATAATCTTATTATATGTAGATAAGTATACTTTTTATTTAAAGATGGTTTATATATATTGTGGAAGTAATATCAATATATATTAATCCATTATATTTTGTTGTGGAAGTGGTATTATTTTTTATTGTGTGATGCAGGAATGAATAATTGTATGTCACAAAAGCATTGAATCATAGCGAGTTAGTTAGTAAATATAGGTCGTCTGGTCTGTGGAAGTGGTATGATATGTAGGCATGCAGGGTTGTTCATCGTGTCGTGTCGGAGAGAAATCCCGACACAATGTCGTGTCATGCCGGCATGATGTCATGTCGGCATTATGCCGGATCGTGTCGGGATCATGCCGGCCTGTTTTTTTACCGGGTAATTTTTTTTCACTTTTACCACGTATGTCGACACTTCAGTATTTGACGTAGACTACTTGATGACGTGGACTTCTGGTGAAATGAAGGTCCTTCAGTAAAGTCAGATGGTTTTACCCATCATCCCCACCCGACTCCCCACTGCCCGTCTGCCCTCGCCGACGGCCCCCGGTCCGACTGCCCCCTCCGTCTGCCGTGGCAGTCGGCTTGAGGCAGTCGGGAGTTGAAAATGTGCATTTGGAAGTTGAAAGGGGTAGTTAAGTAAAAACAGTTGGAAGTTGAAAAGGGGCAGTCGGACCAAGGCAGAGGCAGTCGGACAAAGGCAGACGCAGTCGGACAAAGGCAGACGCAGTCGGACAAAGGCAGAGGCAGTCGGACAAAGGTAGAGAGGCAGTCGGACAAAGGCAGACGCAGTCGGACAAAGGCAGTCGGGAGTTGAAAGGGGACATTTGAAAGTTGGAAAGGGTAGACATGGTGAAAGTAGTCGAGAAATAAAAGGAGGCATTCGCTTGGAGGTTGGAGGCAGTCGGTTGGTTAGAAGCAACGAAAGGTAGTCGAGAGTTGAAAGGGGAATTGGTAAAATCAATTGAGAAGGCGGTTGGGAGTTGTCATAATATCATTTGGGCTAAAGAATGTTTAGAATTGAAAAGGAACAATCGGATTAGAGGCTCAAAAGTTGAAAGGCAAGTTAAAAGTTGAAACGCAAATTAAGAGTTGAAAGTAGTCAATTTAAACACACAATCGGGCAAAGAAACATTTAGGAGTCAAAGGGAGACAATCATACAAGAAGCACTTGAAGGAAGTGAGCTAGAAGTTGGGAATTGAAAGGAGCAACGAGGTTGAAGGAAATCTGGAGTTAAATGGGAGAGTAGGGCTAAAGTCAATTGGAAGTTGAAAGGGGCAATTGGATTAAAAGGAGTCCAAACTTGAAAGGAGGAGTAGGACTAGAAGCAAGTCAAGAGTTGAAAAGTAGTTGGTCAAGAGCTACGAGTTGAAGGGAAACAGTAATGCTAAAAGTAGTTTAAGAGTTGAGGAGTTCAAGGGGCATTGAGGTTAGGAGTTGGGACTTGAAAGGGCTAAAGGAGTTAAATAGAAGTATGCATAGTTCCAATTGGGGTACCCCTCTTTTTACATGACAAATAGGTGAATTTTGCTTCCTAACTTCCAAATTTTATTGAATTTTTTCATTTCAATTGACTAAAATTATTATTTTTTAAATAAAAAAATCATTCACACCTCGATGAAATTAAATACTTCAATTCAAGTTCAACCATTTAATTGAATACATAACTTTTCATATTTTTATGCTTGTTGGAATATGATTCCTAAAAATCTAAAATGAACATTTGTATCTAAAATTTGTACCAAAATGACATCATTTGATATTTTAAATAATTTTTTTGAATGTTTATTGGTAGATAGGACAAACATTGATCTTTAAACATAAAATCTCTTTTAAAATGTTCAAAACTCTTCAATCTTGACATGAATTTTTTCTTAAGTACTTCATGAGTGTAGGAAATCAAAACCACATTTGGTAGATTCAATTTCTATTTTTTCTTATTAATAAGAACATAATCAAAGTTGCTATAAGGGCTCATTTAAGAGTTAAAACTGTCTTTTCGAGTACCCCGAGTAGAAATATGCCCGGGTATGGCAATAGGGAATTAAAACAAGCAATTGGGCTAAAGGAAGTTCAAACTTCAAAGGGGAATATGACTAAAGACATTGGTAGTTGAAAGAAGGGCAGTCGGGAGTTAAAAGGGGGCAGTTGGGTTAGGGGCAGTCGGACAAGAGGTAGTCACGAGTTGAATAGGGAATTGAAAAGGGAGTTCAACAATGAAACTATAGACTTTGAGCTTTTAATGTTTTTCTCAGACTATATTAATGATGGATTGACTTAACTTTTGTTTTTTGTCACTTCCAAAATAAGCCCCGTTCGGGGACACGCGAAGGGAAACACTACTCATACAAAGGTGGATTCTTGGTTTTGAGCCCAACAGCTCCCTGAGGGAGCAGTCCGACTAGAGGCAGTCGGGAGTTGAAAGGGGGCATTCGGGTTAGGGGCAGTCGGGAGTTGAAAGGGGCAGTCGGACTAGAGGCAGTCAGGAGTTGAATAGGGAATTGAAAAGAGAGTTCAACAATGAAAGTATATACCTAGAGCTTTTAATGTTTTTGTCAGACTACATTAATGATGGATTGACTTAACTTTTGTTTTTTGTCACTTCCAAAATAAGCCCCGTTTGGGGACACACGAAGGGAAATACTACTCATACAATGGTGGATTCTTGGTTTTGAACCCAACAGCTCCCTGAGGGGGCAGTCGGACTAGAGGCAGTCGGGAGTTGAAAGGGGGCAGTCGGGAGTTGAAAGGGGCAGTCGGACTAGAGGTAGTCACGAGTTGAATAGGGATTTGAAAAGGGAGTTCAACAATGAAACTATATACCTAGAGCTTTTAATGTTTTTGTTAGACTATATTAATGATGGATTGACTTAACTTTTGTTTTTTGTCACTTCTAAAATAAGCCCCGTTCGGGGACACACGAAGGGAAACACTACTCATACAAAGGTGGATTCTTGGTTTTGAGCCCAATAGCTCCCTGACTGCCCATCCGATTGCCGTTCCCGATTGCCCCCACCCCCCGACTGCCTCCAACTGCCCCATTTCGCCGACGACCTAGCATCCGAACAAATGTTTTGAATTCAAAAACCACAAATCCATCTCCATACCACATCTCTCCACTCCAACCTTGCTCAAGAGACACGTCAGAATAGAATATCACGTGTAGAATGAAGAATTTTAAATCCATAATCACATTGAACAAAAAACTATATACCCAAAGCTTTTAATTTTTAAGTTAGACTGGATTAATGATGAATTGACTTAATATTTGTTTTTTGTCACTTCCGTAATACGCCTTGTCAAGGGGCACGTAAAGGGAAACACTACCCAAAGAAAGTTGGATTCTTGGTTTTTGGGCCCAACAACTCTCCGTCTGTCACTCCCGACTACCCCTGCCACTCCCGATTGCCCCTGCCACTCCCGACTGCCCCGGCTGCCTAGCGTCCGTACATCACCACTTAGAAAACCAAAAGTCCCACTTCATGCAATATCTCTCCATAGAGCATCCTAGAAGGCATATTATATAATCTATTAAGCTTTGGATATAATTATATCAATTTCTAATATAAAACACATGTGTCATATCATTCGGATGATGTTAGAACATCGTGGAAGGCATATTATATAATCTATTAAGCTACGGATATAATTATATGCTCGTGTCTAATATGAAACACATGTCACATATCATTTGGATGATGGTAGAACATCGTGGAAGGCATATTATGTATTATATTAAGCTATGGGTATAGTTTTATGTCCATGTCTAATATAAAACACATGTGGCATATCATTTGGATGATGGTAGAACATCGTGGAAGGCATATTTTATAATAAAGTAAGCTTTGGATATAATTATATATTTATATGCCCATTTTCTAATATAGAACACATGTCGTATATCATTTGGATGATGGTAGAACATCGTGGATTGCATATAATATAATGTATTAAGCTACGGATATAATTATATGCTCGTGTCTAATATAAAACACATGTCACATATCATTTGGATAATGGTAGAACATCGTAGAACGCATATTATATAATCTATTTAGCTATGGGTATAGTTTTATGCCCATGTCTAGTATGAAACACATGTGTCATATCATTTGGATGATGGTAGAACATCGTGGAAGGCATATTCCATAATATAGTAAGCTTTGGATATAACTATATATTTATATGCCCATTTTCTAATATAGAACACATGTCGCATGTCATTTGGATGATGCTAGAACATCGTGGAACGCATATTTTACAATATTGTAAGCTCAAGATATAGTTATATGTCCAGTTCTAATATAGAACACATGTCGCATATCATTTGGATGATGGTAGAACATCGTGGAACGCATATAATATAATCTATTAAGGTACGGATATAATTATATGCTCGTGTCTAATATAGAACACATGTCGCATATCATTTGGATGATGGTAGAACATCGTGGAAGGCATATTATGTAATATATTAAGCTATGGGTATAGTTTTATGCCCCTGTCTAATATAAAACACATGTGGCATATCATTTCGATGATGGTAGAACATCGTGGAAGGCATATTCTATAATATAGTAAGCTTTGGATATAATTATATATTTATATGTCCATTTTCTAATATAGAACACATGTCGCATGTCATTTGGATGATGGTAGAACATCGTGGAACGCATATTATGTAGTTTATTAAACTCTGGATATAATTACATGCCCATTTCGAATATAAAACACATGTCGCATATCATTTGGATGATGGTAGAACATCGTGGAACGCATATTATATAATCTTTCAAGCTATGGATGTAATTATATGCCCCATAATATACATCTATGGTATATATATGTATATATATGTATGTGTTTTTATATCATATATGCATACAGATCATATTGGAATGATGCTCATACATCACCCACGACATTTTATATATATGATTTTGGGCTTTGTATATTAGGATATGCATTTATATCATATGATGAACATATTTTATAAAATTTGGATGATGCCCACACCTTGTCATAGGCATTTGACATATAACTATGGGCTTTTCTAGTAAGAGATGTTTTTATATAAGTATAAGAAACACATGTGTCATAATATTTTGATGATGCTCATTCATCACCCATGGCGTTTAATAGTTAACTATGGTCTTTCTGTACTGTTATATGGCATTGTATTATATAAAACACATGTTTCATATTATTTTGATAATGCCTATACATCTCCATTAGCATTTTATATATTACTATAGGCTATGTATATATGTAATACGTATATGCATTTATGTTTTATGAAACATATATATACATATATATATGTATATATGTATATATATATATATATATATGTATATCATATTATTTGGATGATGTCCACTTATCAACTATCACATTTTACATATAACTATGGCCATTGTATATTTTAATATATGAGTTCATATTACATAAAACATTTATCTCAAGTTAACAGGATGATGCCCACACATCATTAATCACATTTTAAATATAACTATAGCATTTGTGTATATTACAACATGCCTTTACATCATATGAGACACATGTGTCGTATTATTTGAATGATGTCTACATATCACTCATGGCATTTATATATAACTATGGCCTTTATATATAATTATATGTTTTTATATGATATAAACACACAAGTCGTAATATTTGAATAGTACCTACACATCAATCATAGAATTTTTTATATTTCACTATGGCATCTCCACGTGATCATATGCTTTTATATGATATGACACATATGTATCGTATTATTTGGATGATGTCCATACATCACTCATGGCAATTTTATATAACTATGACCTTTCTATATAATTATATGCCTTTATATGATATGATCACACAAGTCATATTATTTGAATGGTGCTCATATATCTTTTATGGCATTTTAGATTTAATTGTGGCCTTTACATATGTGTATGCCTTTATATCATTTGAAAAACACGTGACATATTATTTGAATGATTCCAAACATTATTTGTAGCGTTTAATATATAACTCTAGCCTTTGTTTATTCTTATATAGCCTCATATTTAATGAAATTCATATGTAATACAATTGTATTTGGATGATGCCCATATATCACCTATGGCATGCAATATATAACTACGGTCTCTATATACAATGTGTACAATGTATAATAGTATGTGCCTTTATTAACTGCCTCTATCATATTGTTTAGATGATGCCTATACATCTCTCATATCATTTTATATACAACTATGGGCTTTATATATTATTGTATGTCTTCATATCATATTAAACAACTATATCATACTATTTGATTAATGCCCATATAGCCATATAGCATTATATATGTATATATGTATGTACACATATACATACATACATGTATGTATATACATACACATATACAAATGGCATATGTATGTTAGTATACACCTTTCTATCATAAGAAACACATGCCATATATTTGGATGATGCCACACATCACCCACAAAATTTCATGTATAAACATGAGCTTTTTATATTAGTGTATGCCTTTATATTATATGAAAAACATGTCTCATATTATTTGAATGGTGCCTACATATCATCCTCGGCATTTTACAAATAAACATGTTCTTAGTATCCTTTTATATGCCTTTATATCATATCAAATACATGTCTTGTATCATTTGAATGATACTTGTATATCTTTTATGACATTTTATATATAACTAAGGACTATGTATATTAGTATATACTCTTACATCATATCAAACATATGTGCCATATTATTCAAATGATGTCATGTCACGAGTAACCCATGGTATCTTATTACTATAGTATTTGTGTATTAGTACATGTCTTTCTTTTATTTGAATCACGTATTTCACATAATTTGAATGATGTCTACACTTCACCCATGTCATTAATTTTATAAGTAACAATGACCTATTTATTTTAAGTTCCTAAACGTTTCTCATGTTGTTATTCTACTTGAAGTTACAATTATTTTTAAGATATGTTTGAGGGTTTAGGGCTAAAAATGGGCATATAACTATATCCAGGGCTTAATAGATTATATTATACACCTTCCACGATATTAAACCATCATCCGACTCTTATGCCACATGTGTCTTATATTAGACATAGACATATAATTATCTCCAAAGATTAATAAACTATATAATATGCCTTTTACGATGTTATAACGTCATCCAAATGATATGCGACATG
The DNA here is from genome assembly GCA_022496805.1 of Pohlia nutans. Lineage (NCBI taxonomy): Eukaryota > Viridiplantae > Streptophyta > Bryopsida > Bryales > Mniaceae > Pohlia > Pohlia nutans. Next base: position 22,858,440 of record CM040094.1, read on the forward strand.
TTTTTTATATTAGAATTATATTCAACGCTTAATAGTTTATATAATATGCCTTTCATAATGTTTTACCATTATCTAAATGATATGTGACATGTGTTCTATATTAGAACTGGACATATAATTATATCCAAAGCTTGATAGATAATAGAAAATGCCTTCCACAAGGTTCTACCATCATCCAAATGATATGCCATAAATGTTTTATATTAGACATGGGCATAAAACTATACCCATAGCTTAATAGATTACATAATATGCCTTCCACGATGTTCTACCATCATCCAAATGATATGTGACATGTGTTTTATATTAGACACGAGCATATAATTATATCCGTAACGTAATAGATTATATAATATGCCTTCCACGATGTTCTACCATCATCCAAATGATATGACACATGTGTTTTATATTAGAAATTGATATAATTATATCCAAAGCTTAATAGATTATATAATATGCCTTCTAGGATGCTCTATGGAGAGATATTGTATGAAGAGGGACTTTTGGTTTTCTAATTGGTGATGTACGGATGCTAGGCAGTCGGGGCAGTCGAGAGTGGCAGGGGCAGTCGGGAGTGGCAGAGGCAGTCGGGAGTGGCAGACGGAGAGTTGTTGGGTCCAAAACCAAGAATCCAACTTTCTTTGGGTAGTGTTTCCCTTTACGTGCCCCTTGACAAGGCGTATTACGGAAGTGACAAAAAACAAATATTAAGTCAATTCATCATTAATCCAGTCTAACTTAAAAATTAAAAGCTTTGGGTATATAGTTTTTTGTTCAATGTGATTATGGATTTAAAATTCTTCATTCTACACTTGATATTCTATTTTGAAGTGTCTCTTGAACAAGGTTGGAGTAGAGAGATGTGGTATGGAGATGGATTTGTGGTTTTTGAATTCAAAACATTTGTTCGGATGCTAGGCAGTCGGCGAAATGGGGCAGCTGGAATTGGGCAGTCGGGTGGGGTAGTTCAAGATTACATTACAAGGGCGAAGGGCAGATGGAGGCAGTCGGGGGGTGGGGGCAGTCGGGAGCGGCAGTCGGATGGGCAGTCAGGGAGCTATTGGGCTCAAAACCAAGAATCCACCTTTGTATGAGTAGTGTTTCCCTTCGTGTGTCCCCAAACGGGGCTTATTTTGGAAGTGACAATAAACAAGAGTTAAATCAATCCATCATTAATGTAGTTTGACCAAAACATTAAAAGCTCTAGGTATATACTTTCATTGTTGAACTCCCTTTTCAATTCCCTATTCAACTTGTGACTACCTCTAGTCCGACTGCCCCTTTCAACTCCCAACTGTCCCTAACCCGAATGCGCCCTTTCAACTCCCGACTGCCTCTAGTCCGACTGCCCCCTCAGGGAGCTGTTGGGCTCAAAACCAAGAATCCACCTTTGTATGAGTAGTGTTTCCCTTCGTGTGTCCCCGAATGGGGCTTATTTTGGAAGTGACAAAAAACAAAAGTTAAGTCAATCCATCATTAATGTAGTCTGACAAAAAAATTAAAAGCTCTAGGTATATAGTTTCATTGTTGAACTCCCTTTTCAAATCCCTATTCAACTCCTGACTGCCTCTAGTCCGACTGCCCCTTTCAACTCCCGACTGCCCCTAACCCGAATGCCCCCTTTCAACTCCCGACTGCCTCTAGTCCGACTGCCCCCTCATGGAGCTGTTGGGCTCAAAACCAAGAATCCACCTTTGTATGAGTAGTGTTTCCTTCGTGTGTCTCCGGACGGGGCTTATTTTGGAAGTGACAAAAAACAAAAGTTAAGTCAATCCATCATTAATGTAGTCTGACACAAACATTAAAAGCTCTAGGTATATAGTTTCATTGTTGAACTCCCTTTTCAATTCCCTATTCAACTCCTGACTGCCTCTAGTCCGACTGCCCCTTTGAACTCCCGACTGCCCCCTTTGAACTCCTGACTGCCTCTAATCCGACTACCCCCTTTGAAGTTTGAACTCCCGATTGCCTCTAAGCCGACTACCCCCTTTCAACTCCCGATTGCCTATAGTCTGACTGCCCCTTTTCAACTCCCGGTTGTCTGTAGTCAGTAGTAGTCTGTAGTCTGACTGTAGTCCATAGGTTTCATATGATATAAATTCATATTATAAATTTATAATGTGAGAGAGCAATGTTTACATAGAAATTCTAAAGACATGAAGAGTTTTTTGAAGAGTAGCTTTGATATCCTTTGTGATGTTTAATGTGCAACGTTGTGAAGTTTATCAAATTTTTGTTTCTAATTCGAATAAGATTCATCCTTAAAATTTAGCGTAGTTGATTGATACAATTTTTTTTTAAATGGGAATAAAAACTAGATTTCCTACATGGAGTGGAGATTTATAGACTCTTGAAAGTTAAGTGTCATCCAAGTACTGTATGAGTAGCTTTAATGTAACAATGTAGTGCATGTATATATTCTTGATATATTTTACATTTTAATATAAAAAGAGCATCCTAGGAATCTAGATTTTCTCTACAAAGCATAGATGAAAGCATAGTGAAGTGAATCAACATTGATCCCCATGAGGAAGCAACAATGCACGGTCGAAAAATTCATTAAAATTTTATTTTTTGTAAAACCTTTTTTTGCTAATAAAATGAAAGACGTGATGTTTAACAAAGCTTGACAAAGAGTATTGAAAATTTCATCTTCAATAATTATTTATGTATATTGTAATGACATTGAAGTAGTCTAAATTGAAAAAGTAATTTTGAAAGAAATTGAATAGTTCATATAAATGAAGTTGAAAATGCATTAAATATATATTTTTCAAGATCTTTTTGTTTGGAGCCCTCAAATACACAATGGACTTAAAGAATATAAAATTCACCTTGATATTAAATATGATTTAGTTCATCAAATTTGCTCCCAAAATTGAATATGGACATCATTTTTGAGTTCTAGTTTTAGTAATTTTTTTAAATGATTCTTACTTTGAAACTTTGGATTCAATCACTTATAAGAACAACATAGGGCGCCATGAAATTAGAACCAATAGAAAAGAAAATTTGATACTCTTTTATAGCCGCTTTGACCAAAACATTGTAATTTGAACTTGGTTGATCAACTTTTTTGTACACAATATCATGCTTTCATCCGCATGTTAATCCCTAATTGCGCCAACGTTCATTTTAAATTTTTTTTGGAGTACTTTCACCTTTGGAGAGTTGTAACTTTTGCATATAGTGTTAGGTTTTAATGAAATTTTGGAAAACCCCCCTCATGATGTCTAGGTTCTATGTTAGAAACTTTGTATTAATCCAAGATGTATTAAAATTATGGGAATCATTTGGAAACACAGGTTTTAATTTAGGACAAATATTGTGAATTATAAAGACTAGAATTTCAAGGGCTTGTTTCTTCCTCATTCAATGTCTGTTTCTATTAAAATTGTAGCATTGGATTTTCTTTGAAGTCTAGTTACTACAGTAAAATTATCATTTCAGCCCAAGTTGTTCTAATTGCTTGTAAGTCATTTAATGCACATGTCTCTTTTGGACACTTTTTGCTTTATGGATCAAGTGGGTTACTTTTAGGGCTATTTTAGGATAAATCAATTTTTTTCCAAAAGATTTTTTTGGGTACTAATGTATTTATATGATGATTTTGAACCACTTTGTAGTTTAAATTTTTCCATTTGAGGATTTTTGAGATTAAATATCTTTAAAGTATTTCTAGGAAAATTTCATCATCCTCTTTCAAAACTAAAATATGATGATCTTGCAATTGATGTGGCCAAATGACTCCGAATCTAATCCACGCAATCTGCAACATGTATACTACAAGATTGTACGGTTGAGACTTCCATATATCACTTCAATTTTTATCTATGGCACATCAAAAGCAATAATATTTTTTTCACTAATTTTTTTTCAATCCTGTAGGGGTTAAAGTAGCAAAATTGCTAAACTCTCTCTAGAAAAAAAGAAATTTTAGTGAAGGTTGTTGAGGTAATGAGAGCCTTTTTTAGGAGGATTTAATAATAGAGGTTTAGTTAAAATCAAGCATGATTGTGACTATGGTAACAAGGACCAAGGCCCATGTCAAATTAATCAAACTGAACATTTTCATGGTTGCTCAAACAAAACATTATTTGAAGTGATTAATGCAATAATTATTTGTGTCAGAAAAATTCAACCAAACAATCTACAAATAATGTGGTAAACAATTGGACTAGAGGCACTTAAGAGTTGGGAGTTGAAAAGGGAGTTTAAGCTAAAAATAATCGGGAGTTGAAAAGGGGCAATTGAGAGTTGAAGGGAAAAAATGGGCTAGAAGTATAGTTGAAGGGGAGCAGTCGAAGGCATTTAGCTAAAGGCAATCGGAGTTGAAAAGTGATAGTTGGTTAGAGGTAGTCACTTTGAAAATTTGTATCAATTTGAATATTGGGAATTAAATTGCGAAAATTTGTGCATTAGTTCAAAGACACATAGAGGCCGTTGGGAGTTGAAGGGACAATTGGAATATGAGGAGTCCGAGAAATTAGATTAGAAGCATTGGGGAGTTGAAAAAAGGCAGTCGGGCTAGAGGCAGTCGGGATAGGTAGATAGGGCAGTCGGACTAGGCGGTCGGGAGTTGAAAAGGCAATTGAATAATAATAAAGAATAAAAACAAGAGGCAGTCGGACTAGGCAGTCGGGGCAGTCGGACTAGGCGGTCGGGAGTTGAAAAGGCAATTGAATAATAATAAAGGGTAAAAACTAGAGGCAGTCGGGGCAGTCGGACTAGGTGGTCGGGAGTTGAAAAGACAATTGAATAATAATAAAGGGTAAAAACTAGAGGCAGTCAGGGCAGTCGGACTAGGCGGTCGGAAGTTGAAAAGGCAATTGAATAATAATAAAGGGTAAAAACTAGAAGGCAGATGGGGAGGGGCAGACGGGGAGGGGCAGTCGGAGAGGGCAGACGGGATGATGGGCAGACAGGGAGGGGCAGTCGGAGAGGGGCAGACGGGGAGGGGCAGACGGGATGAAGTGCAGACGGGTTGAGGCAGTCGGAGAGGGGCCGTTGGATTGGGGCAGTCGACAGGGGCGGATGGATCTAGGCCGTAGGATTGAAGCAGTCGGCACGAGCGGGGGCAGTCAGGAGGTATGGCAGTCGGAGGGCAGGGGCAGTCCGGAGTGAGGCAAGCGGACTGAGGGTAAAAAAATTACCCGGGACCACATAGCCACGTAGGACACGACTTCCAAGGGGTCCTACGTGGACATGCCACATGTGCTGCTTAAGCCACGTATAGCTTGCAAGGTGGCACAAAGGTAACTGTTTTAACCCTACCTGGTGAAAAGACTAGCTCCAGTCTAGGTTGACCCTACCTGCAATCTAGGTTGACCCTATCGTGTCGTGCCGGAGGGGTCCGACACGACATGATGGGCATGACACGACATGACACGACATGACCGACATGATGAACAACCCTGTAGGCATGTGGAGGTCATTTGGTCTGTGTATTTGTGTATTTGCACCATCTCAAACAATTCTTCTTGTTCATTGTCTTCTTCAAGAAGTTCCCCTTCTTCCGCATTGAAATCCTTTGTCTGAGTCCTCTCATCTCTCTCTTTTGCGAGTAACACTAGCAGTAAAGACTTGCTTGAATTGTCCAACCATTGACTTGATTTGCTCTGCATCTAGCAACAGCTCAACAATCTACACACCTCAACAATCTGCACACCTGAAATGGTAAAATGAAAACCATATAATCAAGAGATGTCACAACATGCTTTCACATTTTGATTGTTTGAGTCAGTATGTACCCTGGATACACTCGTTTAGAGAATCCAACATACTGGAACAAATTTCGGTTTTAGGCTCCTGCAATGAAAGTAAATAAGAATTCACGGCGTTATTCTCTATGACCACAATGATTATTTATGACTATCATGCATGGGACTTGGAACAGTAACGCTTGAGAGTCCTTGCATTTCTAGCCACACTTGCATTTTAAGCTCTCTGAAGTTGGCACTAACCTGACACAGCTGCTTTCCGAACCTCCTCATGGCACCAAAATCGGAGCAACCTGAGGCCTCACGAGACCACAACAAACACGAAAATATCAAGGTTGCTTTCTGATCTTCAAGAACAAGTCTGACAGGGTACATATGCGCCTGCAACCAGGCCCGGTGCAGGATTCCAACGGAATTCAACCGTTCAGAAAGATTCAGAAAATCTGTATTAGTTCAAAGTCTAGTTCAACGTCTAGTTCTGTATCATCCTTATCAAAATTTCAACTCAGTTTACATCAAATGACTGGTCTCCTCCCCTCAATATGGCAGCCGCTCCAAAACACTGGTGCGGATGCCGTTTTTCTTGTCCCCAATAGTGATTGTCTCCACGCTGAAAAAGAACTAGTTAGTGTCAGAACATGCACAGCCAACTGTTATCTTACAAGACATGTGCTTATCTGCTGTCCAAATGCCATAATACAGATATGATCTGCCCAGTTCGCAGTTTTAGAAGTTTCAAGAATGTGCTCTACTTTGTAATTCAATGTAAATTCTCGTTTGAGCAAACTAAAATGGCACGAATTGCAATAGAAGGCTCCTGAAGGAGAGCAACTCGGTTCAGATTGTGACCTTAAGGAACCAATGCAGGGAACCTACAAGCGAACCAGCAATGGCCATCAGAGTGAGGAACCGGAAATCAAAGATAGCTTGCACAAAAAGTGATTCATCTCATCAGAATACGAAACCCTAGCATGGATACAAAAGCTAACGAAATATAACAACAGCAAGAGAAGTTTTCATCATACGGATTCTCACATCAAATTAACAAACTACTTGCAAATAAAACAACCACATCACTCGTATAAGAGTTCTAATGTATGTAGAGAGTTACCAGAGTCAGATCGCTGCCGGTGAGCGCGGCACTTCTTCCGGCCCACAACCTCGGACGTCTCATTCCTGCCTCGTGCTACTCAGAGAAAAGCCAGAAAAAGCCGCTAATTAGCCACACAAACGAGATCAGCCAGGAACATTAGAGTCTCTGAAACACTTGCCAGCTCAAGTGAGGGTTTGAACAAAAAGGGTTTGAAAACGAACGGAACGAGGCACGGCAACAATTATCAATCAGTGAAGAAAGGATGTACCAAAAGCAGCTTGTGCTAACCAATCTCCCGGCTGGTACGCCATGGCTGCGGGTGCCAATCCGGTAAAGGAATTGGGAAAGTTGAGTAAGTTGCTGCGAGAGTGGAGAGGACCCCAACAATGATCTTTAATATAGAGGTTGCCAGCAGCAGGATCGGGGAGACTGGCGTCTGAGATATATAAAATGAGACCACAAACGTAAAAATTAGGGTTTTTGTAAACACACGGGGGTCTGCTATTCAACATACCTCCCTCAGTCATACAAGAATGTTCCTTGCAATTTTACAAATCAATGACTACTGTGCACAAGAAGGGAACCAACTTTCTTATAATATGAAGTACATTTTTCTTACAACCATTCGAGTGTGTGGGGAAGGGAAAATGTGCGTCTAATGGCATGTCAACAAAGTTGTCCCTGCAAAATTCCTTGCAACAAATTTCTCTTTCATTTGTATGAGAAAAGAAAAAGTTGTGCAAAGAATTCACCTCAGATGCAAAGCTAAGTAAGGACTGTCTTCTCGCATGCGGTTGATGAGCGTGCCCGCCAACTGGTGAATGGGCTCAGCGTATTTCAGAGCGCGGTAATTCACCCGGCACCTGAGCTGCTGAATGTAGTCTGGCAGATCGTTGTTTGCCAACCTTGAATCAGCGTGAGTGAAATACAGCACCTTACTCTCCTTTAATAACGGCACCAATTCCTTCTCGTAGTAAGGTGCCTGTTTGGATGATAAGGAACTCGTCAGGGGAAGAGATTATCACAAGACGCAAACTTGTCAAAGGCTTGCAAGAGAAATGCGGACGCCAGCAGCAGCACGAGCACACTACTCGAGGGTCTCTTCGCCATCGCTGCCACGCGACGAGAAGACCCTGCCAAACGAAGAGGGTGCTAGGCCAAAACGCCGAAACGGGCGCTCCCGATTTGGGCTTGTATGCGGACTGAGAATGTGAACAGTCTGTGAACCGTTGGAACTGTCGTGGAGATAGTTGGAACGGTCATGCAGACGAAACGAAATTTTGTCACCATGACCAATTCCATGGAATTGTCCTGACAACGAACGTACCATTCAATGAAGGCTAAACCAGCTCCGACTTTCGTCGTCACTGGAATTTCCCGATGGGCGCTTCCTTCCACCTGTGCTGATGAAAAAAAATTTAATTGTCTAGTGTACAATAGATTATGGTGGAAGCGGCCTAGTCAACATAATAATCTACAACTAAAGTCTTTGTGGTGTCCGAATCTTCAACTCGATGCGCCCTACGAAGAGACTCAATTTTCCTGTATAGACCGGGCACCATTTCATTCAAAAATGACGCTCACATCCACTAATCAGAAACAACTTCAATGCAATAATACGACAGTACATTGATTTTGTTTGTCCTTGCTGCTCAATAACATCACATTCCTGCGATTACCAGTAGGCGTGGTCAGCATTTCACGACTTTCTTGAATAAAGCATACAACATCTAGCAGAACTTTTAAATCATCGAGGGAAATCTGTTCCTATGTGGCCGGAATACAGTCTTGTACGGGACCTTTAGAAATCTCCACCTCATGGTCCAAAATTTCTCGTGCTAATGCAATCGAGGTTGTTTGATGGGTTATGTGCGTGGAAGAGGAGTCTGTGAACTCACCCGCACTCACTACTTGACTCATACGAATTGCCTCCTCCAACTTCAATTCCCTCAGCCTTGCTTCCTCACGGACCTTCTGCAACTCCAACTTCAATATCTTGTTTTGCATTTCCAGCTCTCGGCTCGCTCGCACTGCAGCTTGATTCACGGTCAACTTCTTCTTCAAGATGGTCTCCAGTTGTATTCTCAAAGGTCTTCTTTGAGAGACCTTCTGCTCTGATCCGTCGGTTGACTCCACGTCTTTGGGACCATTTGACAGGTCGGACTCCACATCGGATGGGAAATTTAACAAGGATGCTTTGTACGCATTATCATCAGAGCCGCTGTCAATCTCGATGGGTTATCCTTATTAGAAGGCACGGAGACCTCCGTGACCTCCTTCTTTACGATCAACAGAGATGGAATGGCAAGGACTTGTGGTAGAGGCACAGTAGAAGCCTCAGAAGTCGAACCCGGAACCACAGCAAGCACAAGTCTCTCATCTGCAGCAGTGTCGTTTTCGATGGTAACTAGTGGGCAATTGACCACTGGCACTAGAGAGGGAGTGAACTCCAACATGTCTTCTGTCTCAGCGGCCGTTGATGAATCATGGATTTCCACAAGGGCCATGCGTGCATCGTCCACACCTTGTGAAAGAAAACTCTTTTGGGGAACGGAGACTTCCTCAATGGTTGCCAGTGGGCAATTGACCACTGGCACTACATAAGAAGTGCAGACCAAGACGACATCTGTTGCAGGTGAAGGAGGTGTTTCATAGATATGCACTGGGGCTATGCGTGCCTTGTGCACTCGAACTCCATGCGAAACCGCGAACTGTTGGGCGGAATTAACCTCTGCGCAATTGCCCGCTGCTCCGGAATCAGTTTCCAGTCCATCCTCGATGTCTGCTAGAGGTGCACTCTCATCATGATGGATTTCCAAATCACTGTAAAATTCATAGGCAGGGATATTGTCTTCACTATCCACATCTCAAACACCTTTATTCTCAGATAAATTCTCTCATACGGTGGGCAATTGACTACTGGAATTTTGTCACTACCACTAGTCAGCTCTTTAGGTGGAGGCACATTGCATTGAAGAACCAAATCGAGGTCAGGTTCGGCGACACCATGAACAGAGTCGCTGTCGACTCCGTCGCACGCATCCACTGGCAACTTCTTTTGCTTAACATTGACCAGTGGGCAATTGACTATTGGCGGTTGTGCATCACATCGAGGCTCTCCAAGTGTAAGTGGCAAGAGTTTGCGGACCCTCGAATCTGAAGGGGGAGGAGGCCCAAGTGTAAGGTCCTCAACATATTCCCCAATAAAGGCCATTGCTTCGTTCATATTCCTAGAATGAACAACCGGGCTCAAGGGTTGAGGCGAACCATGATCGCCACTTGCTTACAAGGGAGGGCTGCACGGAGTTAGGGGTACTGGAGTACAGTGCTCTATAGTTTGCGCTGGTGCATCCCCTGGAGGCGAAAAGTGATAGGGATTCTCGACGTCCATGTCATTGCCTCTTGCCAAGGCCTCTACATCTTTTGCTTTGGTCAGAGTCTCGGCCCTCGTCTCAATGGCGTCGTCTCCAATGCTCGCTGCAGCTGCAACTGTTGGGCCCGTGGCATCATTCATTCCCTCTTCATTATCAAACTGCAAGGCAGTTCCGGAAGGCTCATCCGCGTCGCTGTCCTGGGACGATAGAAACCGTTTGCGTTTCCTTACAGAATTTGGCCACTCCCCTTCGGTCCCTGCGCCTTAATCACTACGGTCACCGTCACGGTCGTCGCCAGATTCTACGCCGCTTGCGCCAGATACCACGTCCTCTATGTTTATAACAGTCTTACTCCGGTCTGCACATTTCTTGGACTGGAGTTCCCGCCGCTGGACACCCAAACTATGTGGTTCTTCAGATGGCCCACTAGGCTTCAATGAAAACCACGAGCCATATTTCTTTGGCTCATCCAATGTGTGCAAGGACGTGTGAAAGATGTGCTCAAAATTCTAGAGTTGGCAGCCGAGTTGGTGACTGCTAACCAACACTCGGAAGTTATCCTCCGGTATACCCACGGTGACGGGTCGGAGATCAAACATCTGCACATCACCTTAGAAGGTTAGCAATTGTCAATAATGGTGAGATTCAGTGGCTGATAACTGTAGACGATGCCAGTGGTCAATTGACTACTGGCAAGAGCAAACGAGCGTACCATGGCCGCGATCATGCACTTCAGCCCGACAGCCACACATAGCACAGTTCGTGGGTCTTTGGTCTCATGATCAATGTGTGGAAGTTGCATGAGGAAATGCATGTACACCTCCATCTTAAGTTCGTCGTCAAGCAAGTCGACCTCCCTTACAGATCCCACACGCTTTGTCGACTCCGATGCACGAACTTCATTCTTCCAATTTATAGCATTTGCCATCTCAGGATTCCAGAAGTAGAAGATGGTGACACCTTTACCTTTTTTCATGATTTGGGAGGAGAAGAAGTATGTCTCTACTGCCGCTGGCACATATCGGCTCTCCATATGCGAATACCCCTTCAAATGCCCATCCACCGCCTGAAGGGTCTCATTCTCATTTGTGCAATGGCGAATTACCAGCCAATGCTGTGGCCACCTGCCATAGCGGCTCCGGTTCAGCATCTTGGAAAGAATGAACTCGTAACACCGATCAATACTCAGATCGTCGCGCTCTAGCCATCACTCGATTGCACGCAAATCCATGATGGCCGCATCAAAATTAAGATCTTCCGAATTAACAATGCACTATGCAGAAGGGTCGGTTAAATTCATCATCGTGCCGGGTACAAGATGACGCGTTGGAAATTTTGCAAATCTTAAGAGTGTCCCGTCTGCCAGGATCTTGCTCAGTACCGAAGTTATGTTGGAGTTCAAGACGTGCTCTTTCTCCAAAATTCTCTCCATCTCCGCCAAGAATGCATCCAAGGGGGGCTCTTGCGCTCTTCTAGGATTGTCGCTTACTTTCAAGGACCTCAACAAGAAGAGTTTTGTCGCTCGCTTGATGAACTCGTCCATGTGGGCTGAGTTGAACCCATGCTTGCGTTTGAATTTGCCCCAAGTCACTCGATCTACGTCGTCGTTGACCCAGATACTCTTGGGCGACTTCTTATTGAGCCAACGCATGATGGAATTTTTCACCTTTTTTCTGTCCGTCCAGTCCTTCAAGCTACAGCAGTGTTTGCTTCTCGGCCGAGTATTCCCCAAATACACTTTGGGAACTGCATTGTCTTCCTTCAGTAGCTCCCCTTTGACTGTCAAGCCGGCAGTAATTTTCTGCACCAGTTCGAGGAGTGAGTTAGTTCCTAAGCCACGCAAACACTTGAATGCGAATGCCTTGGTCAGTTTTCGAACCCACTTGTCTTTGCAGTCGACCTTCATTTTTCTTCCAGTGTCGGAGTTCATGAGGTCGCCTGTCTCATACCACTCAAATGCGTTGTGGATGCCATTGTATAAGTCATCCGATCCACAAATGACCAAGAACTCACCCTGGTACTCCATGGCGGTCTTGTTGGCATTCTTGAAAGTCATAGCGTTCAAAGTCTCCACTGCTTTTTCTTGAAATTCCTGCAAAACTCCATCGTGCCAGTAGTCAATTGACCACTGGTTCAAGTGACATGCAATCTGATAATGAAAAGTTGAGATGAATAGATGGCACAATGCTAGTATTCAATTGTACTATGCCAGCGCACCTTGAAGATCTTCCTCGCTTCAGACCTTGGTTTGCCGGGGTTCTTTGGATATCTCGGCAATACTTCACGTGTAGAAGATACTCCGGCGAATCCCACTTGTGTTGATTGGTGTTATTTGTGCGCCGTGACAGCTCTGACAGCAACATCTTATTCTCGGTCTACACGAAGTCACATTGCCAAGTCTTGTACGTTTTCTGGCGCTCGGGATCAACGCAATCAAGAGCCAACAGTTTCTTTGCAGCCGCCACAGAATGTTGCCCATTGATAATGTAAAATTCTCCATCTTTTACATTATCGAAGTAGCATGGCTTCTTGTCTACCTTGGGCATGAGAGTCAAGGTCTGCTTGGGCGGGTGTATCCCAGTCAAATAAATCTCAAACAGATTCTTGCAACATGTTTCATGGAATGGGCGGTACTTAAATTCTATTGGTGCATTGATCATCTGATCCACGTCGATCTCTTTCGTGAAGTCTTGCCCCCATATGTACATTGGCGCACATCTGTTCTTAAATTGCTTTAGCTCTTCTCGACAGTCGTCAAAGTCTATGTCCTTCCCCTCCGCCGTTTTCACTGGGTGCTGATATTGACGTTCCTTCTGTCATCTTTTAGATTCATTTGGCTGGCTGTAGTAAGTGTTGCCGATGCGTTGGATTCTTTCTCCAAGTTCTCGATTGGTATCTGAATCGCATCCTCGAGAACTAGCGTACCGGAGAACCTCACTGTCGTCGTCTGCTTTCGCCGACATTTGGCTGGTCGAGGCGATCCTGCAACCATGTCTTCCTCATCGTTGCCAGTGGTCAATTGACTACCGGCAACGGAGCCAATTACTTTGGGGTTGTTGTCACCCTCGCCAACTTCATGGAGTTCCGCACCCTCCGAACTGACCACGTTCGGCTCTCACTACTAGAAACTCCCTCTAGGAGCTACGGCAAAAAAACCACGTCACTGAAAATGAACTACGTTTTGGTGTGTAGGCCTGAAATCTTGCTACTTTGTGTTCAAAGCCACGTCAGAGCAACGTTTGGCGTTCCCAGTTCTATTCCCGTGTGAAGGAGAGAGTACCCCAATGTCGAGGAGAGAGTTCCCTATTTTTAGTTTCGACACGTTGTCATAACGAGTGTCCAATTTTGAGAATAATCTTCAATAGTAAATCCAAATTCAACGTTCATACGTCTGAATTTACACATGGTGTAACCAAATCAAAGAGTAAACAAGAGAAGTTACTAGAAATGGATCTTGTATTCGTTTCAAGCATAAAAACATGCTGGTGCTCACAATGAAAAACATGCTGGTGTTGCATTCTACGGTTTAGTCTACTCTGTATAAGCACAACTTGAACCTAAGAGCAGAGATCTCCTGAGTTTTAAACATCTGATAAAAAATCTGGAAAAAAAAACTAGTCTCCATGCTCGGCCTCTTTGTAGCAGTTCACTCCGAGATCTTGACCACGATGAATAAGAAGTCCAAGGTCTCCAATGAATGTATCCTGCTCCAAACACAGTACAAGTAAGTTAGTGATGCTGAGAATACCGTGGATCATATTTATGGGACCAAGTCTTGAAACGACCAGGGGCGGTTCTATACTGGTCTTCACTCATACAATGCACGAGGTGCAGTTGATGCTGGAACATCTCCTCAGAGTCATCCACAAACTGTACCCAGAACTTGGAGAGAAGGCGGAGATTCAGGAGTGTCTCTACTTGCCCCAAGCGGTCTCTACCTTCAAACAAAAGTGGCCAGACACTTCCTAAGAACACATCAATCGGAATTTTGGGAATCAATTCTGCCATTTCTCCTAATCCGATACCATCTATGGGATTTTCAAGAGAAAAAATTGTTGAGGACACTTGCAGAATCTTAATTCTCTTCATGATCTAAAGTAGGTTTAGTTCATCACTATGTGCACCCTCTATTCTGTACTTGCGTGACAAGGCTCCTGATTTCAAAAGGCGGACACTACTGTAATAGTGTAATACAAACAATACGGAAATTAAAAAATGGACTTAGCCCTGCATCTACACCCCTGTGCATGAATATAACACCTTCTTGCAAACCCTAGCCTTATGTAAAAAGAAGGCAAACGGTAATTGCCAATTTCATGAAAAAACAGAGTGCAATTAGGGTTTAGGGTCCGTTGCAACAAAGTGTTCAGTGATTTACCGTTGTGTGGCCGAAATGCTAATCCCGCTACTAGCACGCAGCATAGGGTCCTGATTCTTCCTCGAATTCTCCGTCACTTTCCAGCTCCTGCACCTCGTTTGCCTCCAAATCAGGCAGGTTTAAGCCAAAGTGCCAAGAGCGCGGCGCTTCTTGCTCGTCGTCATCTGATTCAAGGATGTCGTTGCCTAAGAAACTACCCGGCTCCTCGTTACCAGCTTCTTCACTGTCGCTTTCACCCTCGCTGTCGACTTCGTCTTCACCTGCCGCATCGTCCGCTTCTACCGAAATGAGGGTTTCACCGCGGCGTGTTGCCGTTGAATCCTCCTCTGCAAGAACGTCTGGCTGCTCCGGCACTTCGTCTTCTTCAGATTCCCCGTCATACTCGCGCTCGCGTTTGTAGAAAACACGCTTCGACCGCGTGTTTACGTGGACTACTAATTTCCACCCTCGGTTGATGCTATCCTCCACGTAAAACACCTGTGAGACATCTTTTGGAAAAACCAAAGGTTCATCTGTAACGGATGACTCTGACATAAACCTTCCTACCTTTATGCGTACCACTCCACATTCATCTTTCACTAGAGTACCAGATGACCCCCGTCGAATAATGGAATTATACCACTTACCCTTGATCAAAACCGTGTCGAAACTGTCAAAGTGGACTCTTATTATACTATCCACATATCCAACGTACTCTGTACCTTCTCCATCCTCGTCGTACATGGATGAAATGCCACAGTCAAAGGTAGTTTTTTTTATGCATATCTCTGTCCATAATCCGGAAGTGGCGCCCATAAGCCCACATAGCAGAAAAAAATTCAGCCTTTACTGTTGGGCCTATGGCAATGTCAAATGCCATTTGTGATATCTTCTCCCCCTTGCTTTGTGCTGCTTGTAAAGCTGGTAAAGCCCAGTCCTTGAAACTCGGTAAATTGGGATTCTTGTTCTTTTCGGTGGCGTACCTTCAAGTGCCACATAGAAATGATTACCATGTTAGTTCAAAACATTAAAATTTCAAATTGCAAAGAATAACAATATTCAAAATAAAAAGGGAAAAAAAATGAACATTCATTACATGTGTAGTACAATCATTACCTGTTCCGCCATGATTCTAAGGCCGGGGAGTTCTTCAAAAGGAATCTATGCACTTGTTCTCTTAAAATAGGCTTTAGAACTTGCTCGGACTTCATTTTGGGCAAAACAATTCCAGACAACCGCACATCCTCTTCCGATTCCCATAACCGTGGTGCCTTGGTGTAAAGACGTTGTACAAACTCTGTGATATAAAACATAGCCTCTGAGACTATGTATCCTTCTGCCATGCTGCCCTCTGGACAGGCCTTTTGCCTGACAAATCCTTTCAAGGTTTTCATGTATCTTTCCAAGAAGTACATCCAACGGGCTGAGACTGGGCCCGCAAGTTCCACCTCTTCAACAAGGTGCACAATTAAGTGGAATTGTATATCAAAAATGGAGGGTGGCAGATGTAATTCCATTAAACACAAGAGCTCTGCCGCTTCCACCTTTTTATCCATGATCTCTATCTTCCTAATTTCCTTAGAGCAAATCCACTTGAACAAAGACCCCAATCGATAAACAATGTTATGGATCTCTTTGGTTAAAGTGCCCCGTATAGCTAGTGGAAGTAGATCGTGCAAAAGGTTGTGATAATCGTGGGTTTTCATCCCTACAATTTTGCGATCACTAAATTTAGAAGAAAAAGATGAACCATACCCGGTAGGGGTTCGAGTGGATGTGATGGTGTGTATGACCGAGTCGTACTCGTCGGTTGTCCAAATCCACGGGGCCTTGGCATACTTGTACTTAAGATTGCCCTTGTTGTCCCGTCCATCTTCATGTGGGTGCAAATCTGGACGCATGCCATTCTCTTTGAATGCATTTCGCACTCCAATGCTATTTGCCTTTGTACCTTTACAGTTAGAAAAGGTTTTAAAAAGGGCAGCGCAGACATTTTTTTCGATGTGCATTGGATCCAGTAAATGTGGAATAGGAAGGTCCTGCATGGGCCCAGTGCAAGTCTGTTATTAAGCTTACTGTAATGAGTGCAAAGGATGATGGCCAGCACATGCATGAACATCTTGAATATACTTGTGAATATATTGACATGACTACTATCTTGGGAGTATACTATATCTGGATCACCTTTCTAACAGCTGTAATTGATAGGTGCTTCACACAATGTTAGCTTTCAGGGTAATAAGGTTATTGGAGGTATTGGAATTAAATAATAGAGTTTAGAATTATTTCATTAATATTTAGAAGTGTAATGTAATAAACTTCCAAATATTCCATTAACCCGTTAAGGTCATCATTCAACACTAGTTTCAAAGATTTGTTAAAAAATTCTAGGTAAAAATAAAAATGGACTTCATGTACTGAACACCGTTGTAAATTTCAATGTGAAGATAACATTTGTACGGTTGGATTTATCATGTGTATTATTAATAGTTTATAATTAATTTTGAAAGTGTTACGTGTGAATTTCAATTTAATCCTAAGTGACATAGGGGGTAAGGGCAAAACATAAATGTGTTATAAAAAATTACTTTTTCAACTTTGATGAAGTTTGGTCCAAAAGACAAAATGAGGAGCTAGATGTTTAGTAATTTTCCATACGGTCAGAGTTAAAAAAAAAAAAAAAAAACTATCATCTCATAATGAATTTAGAAGCATTTAACTTCAAACATTTATAAGAATTACACATTTTATTTTTAGAATTTGTAATTTTGTATGCGTTCATAAAACTAGACATTAATTTCTAAAATTAGAAATTGTAAGTTTTTCAACGGATAGAACATCATTACTTTCCCCAAATGGTAAGTTTTATAACAGTAGACAATGAAGAAGTGTTTGTCTTTGAAAATTTCTCCTGGTGGAGTTACTTCGGATTAACATGATTCAAATTTGCTTGGAAAGTAGACTTGATTACCTATTTTACAATATTTATATTTTCTATAAAAATGTTTTTGATATTTCGGGCAGCCCATAATGAACCGTATTTTTCTAAAAATATTATATATTCGTTGGTGGGCTGGCGATCCCGCTGTACTATGGCAGGGCTCAGCAAGGTTCATACTCTACCAATCCAGGAGGGTTCATACTCCAGCATGGTTCTTATTCCAAAGCCTGAGTAATTGACTCTAGGCATGGTACAAGAGCACATCAAGTACTATATACATTTTCTGCACAATATTCTTTTAATACATAGAAGCAACCCTGGAGTGTCCCTGAATGCTTCATTGACTCTCATTGGAACGTTTAGGGTTTAGGGGTTTAGGGTTTAGGGTTTAGGGTTTAGGGTTACATGTGTGTCCTAGGGGTTTTCTATGTCCCTAAATATGAGGAATTTAGGGGAGGTTAATATATCATTGGATTCGTAATGTTGCAGGGATTCCAAAAACCCCAAGTTTTTTGAAAAATTCTTAGTTATGTGGAGACCCTGATCTTACCCTATTATACCCTGTCTTGCCCTAATTATACCCTGTCTTGCCCTAATTATACCCTGTCTTGCCCTATTATACCATGTCTGGCCCTAATTAGCCCTAATCAATTTCCCACAAGGGCTGCTGCCATTGACCACACAAGCGCTGCTGCTTTTGACCACACAAGCTTTCATATTGAATCTGTTCCTGTAGGCAAACACTCACGCTACAAAGAAAGGAGTGTACTCGGTCGGAAACAATATCTAGACAATAAAATGCCAACAAAGATATATATCATCAAGATAGTGCTGTGTGGACAAAGGCTATTTAATGGGAAATATTACAGAGTTGGATGCTGACAGGAGTACCAAAGACTACCTGATCAGAAACTGCTTCTGGGACGACAGGAATCCTTTGTGTAACATGAGGACGTGCATGCTTGCGAAGAAATGAGATGACCTGGAAAAGAAAAAGACGTGATCATTCAGCAGAACGAACCAAGTAAGTGGTCAAAAGCTAGAACACATGGTCACATAAGACCAACACAACCATTATTAGAAATCCTTGCAAAGCCAATCGTTATTTCAGATTGATATACTAATGATCTCAAAATTACCTGGTCTGCTGAAATTCCACTTCCCAGAGCATTGTTGACACTCTCTTTGGTGAGTGCTGCTACAACCAAATTCGGCAACTGGTACTCCAACCTTCAACACAGACGGCCATACATTAGGTCCAGTAATATTTCATACGTCCAAAATATTGAAAGAGCCTACAGAACTACTTCCCAGATCTTCTGTTCTGAGCGTTGCCTGTGAATACGGAACTTCTCAGTATTGAAGTGCAAGCTACGAAGAAGGCTCTACTCTAAGCAACCGCAGACTCTTATCTCTATTCTCTACTTCATAGTACAGTATGCGTGTAATGGGAGCTACTACTTTTAATCTCCCGAATGATGATTGTACATTGGCATGATTTCTCACCTAGATCGAAAGCCGTCCTTCATTGTCCTGCATTCACAAATAAATAAAAGTAAGACCCAAGCCTTTAAAATGACCATATCGTGAAAAACATAATTATATCACCGAGTCAGTGAAGAACATTGTGTGTGGTTTAGGGTCAAAAAATAAATAAGATTAGACAAAAGAAAATTCTCTTATGCCCTACTCAAATCTAATTTTGGTATCATTCTAATAGAGCAGACCTTGACACAAAATGGCAAATGGTGAAATCCGACTTACTGTGCAATGCGAAGAACGCTGCGGCGCATAGTAGCAAAATGTACAGTTCACAAGGCGTACGGCTTTACCCCTCCACCTGTACCATACTGAGAAATGCTGTAAGGACTTGGAGGAGGTGGGGAACTCGTGGTACTGTTTGTGCCTTTTTTCGTCGGTTTAAGGGTGCAATACAACCAATGCAATCGATATACTCTACACATGAACATAATGGAACCAATAGAATTGACATAATTGCTTGAAAGACACTCATACAGAAAGTGCAGGTAATCCAACAAGAATGCGGCCAAAAAGAATGATAGCATACCTGTGGGACAAAAAGTGATGGCATAATTGGCTCCTTTGCAAGTGAAAGTGCTGGTGGCGTCGTCATATGCATAGCTGTGTGCCGTGGGGCATGCAGCCTTGAACGCATTCGAGTATTGAGTAGCAGGACACGTCGAGGGTGACCCATATGCCCCTGTACAGCAATAGTGAGGTGTCGCAAATTCATCGCATGCGCTCTTGCAACCGATCACTGTGCCTCCTGAAAGCAACTGCACAAACATCCACAATCAGGAAAGTCCCAAGTACCCTACCTCGTGGTCAGTTTCGACATAAATTAATTCATTTTGTCTGAAGCGTGCCACACGTCATCTTGTGATCGATTTAGGGTGACGTGGACCTCCCAAAACCTGATGTGGAAATTAGATTTCGACACAATACTGTCCGAATCTGACCCCCACATATGGTATTACAGTTGAATATTGAATCGGTAAATACGAAGCTCAATTTAAATCCCGTCACTAATCAATATAGAATGAAGACAATACTCACAATGCACTGGGACATGGTAATATCAAATCCATGTCTCTTTGAATCTGGATTTCAATGGTGACACGAATGTCCCTAGATTTATGTCAATATCGAATCAAAACACGCTCAACCGATTGACGCTAGAAAGCTCACGGGTACTACTACCACGGGTACAATCATGATCAACAAGAGCCCATGAACTCGGAAGAACTAACCACCAAAGCAAGTGAAACGAGAAGAGTTCTGTAGAAGAGTTTTCGGTCCAAGTTCGTGAGTCAAGAAGAGGGCAGCGGTTTAAGGGTTTAGGGTTTAGGGTTTAGGGTATTTAGGGTTTAGGGTTTTAGGGTTTAGGGTTTAGGGGTTTAGGGTTTAGGGTTACATGGGTTTTCTTAGGAAAGTCCATTTTCTCGGATGAGGTTGGGATTTTGTCTATCCCCCCATTTTCGAGGGCTGCAATTCCAACGGTGCAATAAAATTCCTAACAAGTATCACCGTTTGTGAGATATGGAATGTTTGACTTTAGAGGTTAAAGTGTTGACTTTTCAGGTTTTGTAGTATTTTGAAATTTTGATTTGACCTACCCCCCCCCATTTTTGACGTCTACGAATTCAATGGTGTAGTGAAAATGGTCATCCGACGTTGGGATTGGAAGATATGGATGTTTTGGGGTTGTGGTTTAGGGTTTGTTATGGTTTTGTGTAGACTTTGAATATGGGGATTGTGAGTGTACCTTACCCCCCATTTTCGATGGCTACGATTCCGGTGGCGTAATTGTTTTTTCCTAGATCCTCACCGATTGGAAGATATAGATGAATTGACTTTAAACCGTGTGTTGACTTTCGGGTTTATTGTGTATACTTCATTTGTATATAACTTTTGCATAAAGTATCCAAACGAAATTTATTATATAGTTTTAGAAATGGCAAGAGCTAACAATGAGAGTGGTGGAATGTTCAATGTTGAAAAAAATAAAAATTAGACACACTATATATAACCGCAGCAGAGAGAAGATTTCAGAAATGCTCTTTATTTTATAAGAAGTAGCAATAGCATACTTGATACTACATCTATTTCTCGTTTACTACAGCATTTTTTAAATTTTTTTTGGTTTTTTATATGTTTATTTATTTATTTATATTTATTTATTTGTTTATTTTTTCTATAGTAGTATAGCATAACGGAAATATAAGCTAAACTACTATAGTATGAAATAATCTACTCTGAATCAGACAATTCTACCACCGGTGGTTTAGCGATTACAAATTCGCGCCAATGTTTGCCCGTGTCTCGAGACATTTTGATAAAATAACGAGCTGCTCCCACACGATCAGTATATACGCCGTCTTTGCGCCAATATCGATTATTGAGTTGCTTCAGCATCAAACCTGGTCTAGTCCGATCTTTCACTTTGTGATGAACAAACCACTTCGCATTGTTGAGAAAATCTGAAATCAACGGACGGTCTTGCGGATCGTCTAGCTCCCATCCGTCGTACTGATACTTTGCATCTTCTCGTAACAGTTGTTGTTGTGCTTCGGCAGCGTGCCAGAGTCGCGCTTGTCGAAGTTGACGCTGCATGTACATGCCACTCCATCCGAATGCTTGACGAGCTATAGTGAGCGCGGTTTGAATACGAACTGTTGGCATCGAAGCATCTGCCCCTACCACCGATTGTGCAAACGCGTCTTTAGGGTTACATGGGTTTTCTTAGGAAAGTCCATTTTCTCGGATGAGGTTGGGATTTTGTCTACCCCCCCATTTTCGAGGGCTGCAATTCCAACAGTGCAATAAAATTCCTAACAAGTATTACCGTTTGTGAGATAAATGGTTTAGGGTTTAGGGTTTAGGGTTAGGGTTTAGGGTTACATGGGTTTTCTTAGGAAAGTCCATTTTCTCGGACGAGGTTGGGATTTTGTGTACCCCCCCATTTTCGAGGGCTGTGATTCCAACGATGCAATAAAATTCCTAACAAGTATCACCGTTTGTGAGATATGGAATGTTTGACTTTAGAGGTTAAAGTGTTGACTTTTCAGGTTTTGTGGTATTTTGAAATTTTGATTTGACCTATAGCTAGACGGAACAGGAATGCAGTGCATTCGGTGTTTCTGGACACACCTCCAATACAAAGGGATACACCGGTGTAACCGCCTTTGAGAATGCACGTAAATTTTTCAAATTTTGCCCGATTTCCGATTTTCTTGAGCCTATCTTGCGTATTTTTCAATTGCAAATCCATTGGTATAAGTCTCGTCTCCTAAATCACCACCAATCAGTTTGTGCATCCAGATTTGAGACGCTGTTTTCAAGACTGCTGCGACCTTTGGGGAGCCGTATTTTATGCAATTCTCATTCGATTCCATAAATTTTTGTACCCATTGTGTGTGCTTTTTCAATACGAATCTACGGGTGTATTGTTTGTTGTCTAATTCTTCCCGAGGCAAATGTTGGATTTTGGGGGGTTCCGGGTGTTTTGAAGTGTTTTAGGGTGGTTTAGGGTACATTGTGGATTGTATTATCTCAAATGCAATGAAAGTCAACTTACAAGGAGCAATTGTGGTTTAGGGTCGAAGCACAACAAGTTAATTTGCATGTTTTTGTGGATTTAGAGCTTTAGAACAGGAGTTCTTTGCAGGTCTCCAGGACACTTGGGTAGTTGGGTAGTGCACAAGTGCACAACAATGCAAGGATTTTCTACTCATTGTAATCTTTCAGTATGTTTGATTCCCCTCTGAAGTTTTTCAATGTGTATTTTGGGGTGTTTGTATGGTGTAGGGTGCACTAACTGCTCTTGGTGTACCGACTACACATTGCTGCACATTTGTGCACCGTGGCCATGTAGTTCAAAGAGCTAACTTTCAAACCAATTTAGAAATCATGTAGCAATGATTCAATGAAAATTGGATGAAGCCAACTTCTAGATTTATGTACAGTCCGGTACAACATGCTTACGAATTTTTCAATCAGTTTTCATTAGAAAGTTCAATATTTCTTAGGAAGCTCTAGCATGCTCAAAAATGAACCGATTTTGAAACCACAAATTGCATTGGAATTGCAATGAAGCGTGCTTCAACTTCATAATAAGTGAAAAAGGAATTATTTAAAATAAGACAACAATTTGGATTTCTTTTATGCACTATCTGTCATTTCATAGTGAACCTGTGGAAGATAGTCAAAGATTTTTTGCATTAAGGTAAAGAACAAGTAAGAAACCATACAATTAGTTCAAGTGGTGTGGGATCAAGTATCTCTAAAGCAATTGTGAAGGTTCATTTTTAATATGTACCATTAAATACAAGTTGTAATTTTCACAAATGGTAGTTGCACTAAATGGTAGATAGTATATAGAAAACATCAGATTTTTCGTATGATTTTCAATTACATGTGTGTATTTGTAATGATGATAAAGTAGACTTTAGTGTGATTCCAATGCAAATTAAAATTTGAAATTCCGTTCATTTTTGAGCATACAGGGGCCTTCCAAAGTTCCCACAAATCTCAACTGGATCCAAAATTCGTAACCATCTTGTACCCGACTGTACACCCTAACCAAAATTAAATGTACACCAAAAGAAAGCAAACATAATGGATGTAGAAAAATAAATAATATATACTTGAATGTGCAATGATGCATAATAATTATACGTGCTTGTTGAATAATAAAAAATATATGTGAATATATGTATATAGATATGTATGTACGTATGTATATAGATATGTATGTACGTATGTATATATGCATCATTTATCTATATATGTGTGTGAATGTGAATGTAGAAAACGAAAGAATATAGATGAATGCAAAAAAAATAAAAAACATATACAACAAAAGTAGGAGATACAAAACATCGTAGGCAGAAAATGACTGCAAGAAGTAAGGAGACGTTGAAATTCTTTTTTTTTTAAAAACACAATTTCTTCTTGTAGAAAATAAAATATTTCTAGTGATAGCAGGGTTTGTAAGTAGAAGATGAAATGAGAACCCAAGTAGCAACTAGAGATTATAAAAGGAAGTTCAATGTAAAAAAGAACCTGAGAAATCAAAAGTAGGATAAGGTACTAAACAATTTAGGATCTAGAAGAAGAAATTAATATAACAAAGCCAAGAAGAAATAGAGATAGGTAAATAGAGATCCAAAAGTTGCAAGTCAATGAACAAATAATAAATTAATAAATTAATAATAATAATAATATAGTTTACAATAAACTATGAAATGGATATTCTATATCACTAAATGTTTTGCCCTTATTTTAAGCCCACATCACATGTAAAACTTTACCTAAATTATAAGAAAGTTGATGATAATTTGTATACCATTCTTGTACAACAACATCCCTGTGTCTCTTTCAAATTTGCATTGTTCTTTGTTCTGTAAGTTACTATTTAATTTTCCATAAGAAATCCCATGGATTGGATTGATGGGAATGCACTACAGGTTCAAGGGTACAAGGTCACACCTTTCTCAAATGAGTTACACCAGTGTCGCTCCATCATGAATGCACGTAATTGCAATTGCATTTTTGCCTATAAGCTACAGTGATGTAAATGCACTACAAAGTAGGGGTACACTGTCACACCTTTTCTCAAATGCATTTCACAAGTGTAACACGTCATTTAGAGGTGCATATATTTTGCAGTGCGGTTTCATCTACAACCCGGGTTTTCACCTTGAGTTCCCTTATGCATTCACCTTCACTACACTCACCTCGACTTTGATTTCATCCTCACGATGTTTTGCAAATACATGTATTACATAACAAACACGACAGTCGTCAAAAAACACTCAACAAATGTGAATGTTATAATAATATATTTATGTATTAAGAAGATAACATGTGGCACTGCAGAAACAATACATGAATGCAGAAATATTAATCCATGAAAATCATACGTTCATAGAGTCATAAAGAGATTTCAACATGACATCATATGCAAAATTCTACATTCGTACATAATAAAATTACATAAGACAATGCACAATGCTCATATACCAGCCCTAAACATTAGTACGTACAACTCTTCTCAAAGTTAACTACAATCATTCATTGTTCTTCAAGTTAGCATTTCATCATCCCTAAATAACCTACAGGCTACAGTGATGGGTTTAGGGTAGAATTGTTCCATTACACTGTCACACCTTCACAAACACAAGTTTTTTGGAATTGTGTTTTCTCCTAAAAGTTGAATGCCCAAATTAATGGGAATGCACTGTAGGCATAGCAAATCATAGTCACACCTAGTGTCAGAGGTGTCACAATGGTGTAACTATCCCTTAGTTCGCCAAACCAGTTACACCATTGTAACTGTCCTACGAATGCACGTGTTTTGTCATAACATTTTCACGTATTGGGTGGGTTTTTGCCAACAGGCCAAAGTCAAATGAACGTAGTTTAATCGTAGGAACACACGGCCACACCTTTTCTCACAAGAGTTACACCGGTGTGGTAGTTTGTCAAACCTCGTTTTACCGAAAGCGGCTAGTTAGGGTTTCTAGGGCAACTAGGAGTAGTCTTTCCGCCATAAATAGGAGAAGTAATGGCCATAACGGCCCAGTTATTTATTTAGAGAGAGAGTACCATCCGGGTGCACCATAGAGGAATTATTACAAGACTAGACCGACAGCAGATTCCGGTGGGAAACCGGATGGGAGACCAAATAGGTGAGGACGGGTCTCCGATGGACCCGGCCACGGTCCGAGCATTGAAGTGGGCCGCTCTAAATTGGGCGACCCACTGTTCATTCAGTCTCTACCGCTCCAGTTGTCCGCGCCAGCAGAATTTCGAGCTTCCGGATAGCCGTAGAATTGATAGTGTGGGACCGGAAGTAGAAAGCAATGAGCGACCGTATTGTGCACATTCTGAGCGTCCAGGAGTGAGAGAAACTGAACACCCGGTGAGAAACAGCGACGCAAGGTTAGAATTTGAAATAGGCGAGCCCCCGGACAGTGCGCACCGCCATTTCCGGCGGAGTTTGAGGAAGAAAGGAAGTACGCAGCCAGGGAAAGGGTCGCGGGGTCTCCGGGAGGTTAGAAGAACACCACGGAAGCGGAAAGGGAAGCGCCCGGAGCGGGAGGCACGAGGTTTACCGAGGAAAGAGAGGGCGCATCCGGAGAAGGAGTTGCGCCACATCCGGAGGAGTGAAGAATTCCGCTTGGAGTCCGCAGCCATGGCACGCAGGGAAGCCGGGGCCAAGATTCCGGAGAAACGTATCTGCCCGGACATCCCGCAACACAAACAAGACTTTGACGAGCTAATGTAGGACCTCCAGAAGATGGGGTGTTTGGGATTGTTTGGGAGAGTGTGGGATGTGCAGGACTCCCGGATGCTGGAGGAAATCGAAGGCGGGCCGATGGTGAACGCCTTCCGGACAACCATCCGAGCGAAGTATGGTAGTTGGACCCGGGAGATGTGGCGGGAACCGTACGACTTCCCGGACACCAACGAGGACCTGGAACCGGGAGGCAAGGGCGACACGGACTGGGTGAAGATGCGGTTCAGTCATCTCTCGGACAAGGACGGATTCAAGGTGGCAGATTGTATACTGCCCCGGGAGCAACGGCTGCTCCAGTACGTAGTGCCCATCCTCAGTCCGGAGAAGCCCACCACCCTCACTGTGACGCTGGCCCGGGGTATCTACTCCGCCCTTCTCCGGAAGAAACGGATCAACTGGGCGATCATGATCCACCGGAACACGCAGAAGTGGGCGGGTAACCTCGACAACAAGAAGGGATGCCCGTTAGCCCCATTTCTCTACCACTTGTACGAGAAACATGGGTGCCTCACGGCAAGGGAGAAGAAGAAGTTGGAGGTAGTGCCTATTCCGGGGGTGAGAAGCCCGGCCAAGAAGAAGATGGCGCTTCCGGGAGGAGGAGCGGGGACTAGCAGACCCGGTTTGTCGTCCCGACTGAAGGAAGGAAGGATGGCTCCACCTGCAACCCAACCGGATAGGAGCAGAGTCCGGGGAGAGGAGCGCCGGAAGGAGAAGGAAGACCAACCGGTAAGGAGGCCACCGGGCGATTCCAGTCCCAATCCGGAGAACATGACCAAGTGGAGAGAGGACCGCCCGGAGGGAGGCCGACCGGGTGGCGCCAGGCCGCAACAAGAGGAGCGGCAGGAAAGGAGAAAGGACCCGGGGCTAGAACGACCGGGTGGAGCGAGACCTCCGCTGGAGCAGAGAACAAAGCCGAGGGGGCATCCGGATGAGGAGGAAGATTCTCCACAGCCGAAGCTAACCCGGAAGAAGCCGGCGAGAGGACAAGAGGCAACTCCTCAACCGGAGGTAGGCGGTCCTTCCCAGACACAACCTCGGGTGGATCCGATCGAGGAGTCCAGGCCAGAGGAGGAGACAAGGCCTTCTCCACCCCAGCCCCAGGAGCAACCGGTAGAGGGACCCGGACCAATGGACGAGGATTTTACCCCGGCGGCTCCACAGGAACGTATGGAAGAAGAGAATCGGACAGACTGGGTGGGAGGTCCGTCTCAGCCGCGGTCTCAGGGAGGGAAGAGGAAGTTAGTCCTCCTGGTTGAAGGGGAGGAAGAACCGGAAGGACCGGATACCACACCTGGAAAGAAGAAGGGGCCGGCCCGGAAGAAGGTGACTCTACTCAACAAATGTCCCAAGGAAGCAGGGGAGGACGAAGAGGAAACCGGAGATGAGGGGAACCAGGAGCAGGGAATGCCAGCGGGAGCAGAACCGGTCCAGGAGGCAGGCCCATCCGGGAATGTGCCAGCGAAACGAAGAGAACCGCTCCGGATGGAGGACATGTTACTGCAGACACGAGTGGCACTGGACATGGTTACGGAGCAGTACAACCCCATGTTCGCTGCTCTCCAGGAGACAGGGACCCTTCTCCGGACGAACGACGCTCTGGAGTATCCGGCGCGGATTCGGAAGCTCCAGAGGAAACTCATCCGGAGCAGGGAAAGGGAGAATGAGCTAACTGGACAACTGCAGGGTATCCGGGAGGCAGAGAGCGAATCGGCGGCTCTCTTGAAGGGATTTGAGGAGGAGCTGCAACGAAAGGTAGCCTACATTAACAAGATGGAGGCCCACGTACAGAGGAAGGAGTTGCAGATCCGGGAGCAAGAGGATACCATCCGGAGGGTAGCAGAGACAAGCCGGCAGTGCGTCTCCAAGCTATCCGGGTTGTTTCAATCGAATGGGGAGGCACAAACGAAGGCCCGGTTGTACGACGAGCGGGTACTTCAACCGGGATTGGAGGGAGCAGCCTGGATGAAGAATGTAGTCCGGGAGTACTCGGACAAGGTAGAAGCATATTTGGTGGAGTTCCGGGTACTGGCGGAATACATCTGGGAGAGCTCTTCGGAGGAGGAGTCGGATCAGGGGGAACCTACCTCCCGGACCGTGGTGGATGTGGAGCCAATCCACATGGTCCGACCCGCGGGAGTAAGCTTAGAAGAAGTTCGGGATTTGAGCGAAGGTATGGAGGCAATGGATGTCCACCCGGACAGGGCGGAAAAGCAACATGAGGGACAGCTGGCGGGGCGCGGAACTCGGGGAGATAGGCTGGTGGATTCAATCTTGGTGGGGAGCCCGGAAGATGAGGAATAGCAGCCGCAAGTAGGCCAGTAGCTGCCCGGAATCATCGGAGTCCCGGAATCGGTGGCCCGGACTTAGTGGATCCGGCCGCTTTGAACGGGCCCCTTTTTGAGTAAGTAGGGTAGGACTCTGTTTGGGAGTTAGTTGTTTTTAGGATTCTAATATTAGTTGCAGTGTAGGAAGAGAACTAAATCGTGGAGTTGCCCCCCCCCCCGGTTTTTTCGGATCTGCGGGTTTCCCGGATCTGGTCGGCTTTGTGTTTTCTTTTTATCCAGGGATGTTCTTCATTCCTGGAGTCTTCTTTTGTGTACCATTTTCTCTTTGTAAATGATCATAAGCATATTCTTCTACGGACCGGAGCGGTTGTGTGTGTGTGTGTGTGTGGTTGTTGATTGAGATCGTGGTCCAATTAAGTCCCTTGGTAACCGGAATAGTTGATCGGACTTTGTTGTAGATCTAGTTGTTCCGCACTTGGTTTCAAGGTGTAATCCGGGTTAGTGGCTGAGTGGGTAGGAGGGGGTACTCCAGTCCTCTCAGAACTCCTGGACGGGTAGTCCGGTTGAGGTGCCAGCTCCTGGGTAGATCTTGTAACAGAAAGGTACGGAATAGCTAGAGTAACTGGGTTCTGTTGTAGATCCAGTTAAGAGTCTGGGTATTGGACAAACTCAGAGATTGTTTGAAGGTGGGTTGTTCTGCGCTCGGTTGCAAGGTATAATCCGGGTTAGTGGCTGAGTGGATAGGAGGGGGTACTCCGGTTCTTTCAGAACTCCTGGACGGGTAGTCCGGTTGAGGTACCAGCACCTGGGTAGACCATGTGATAAGGAGAGCCGGGATGATCAGAGTAAAATGAACTGTTAGGAGTCGAACCGATTCCGGATACCCCGGGTAAATGTCCATCCCGGTTATCAAGTCGTTGTAGTAAGTTTTAGAAGGGGGAAAACCGGGTTGCGCTTAAGTGACCAGCTGTGGGTTTGGGATGAATCTGCAGTTGAAGTGCAGTACGGGAATTACCCGGATTGAGGAGCGGAGTTAGGATAACCGGAAGGTAGTGAAGTTCCCATCACTTGAATCAGCAGGAAGGGTGTGCCTTTAAATCCAGCACCGCTAAATGTAAATGGAGAACCCTCTGAAGGAAAACAGAGGTTAATGTAAACCGGTTTGAGTTGTTTGGATAGACCGGACAGAGTAGGGTTGGATAAATTCCCAACTCGGACGAAAACCGGATCTAGTCGTAACCGGGTCAGTCAGTAGGAGAAGGCCCGGTTTGGTAGGAAAGAGGAATTCAGCTGGTGACAGAGAGAGAGAGATCACCAGTCCGGGACCATCTCCGGAAACTTCCCACTTCACAGAATCTCCGCGGAACGATAACCCGGAAATCACTTCTACGAGCGTTCTTAATACGAAAAAGTGCGTTCTAGGGGAACATCCGGTATCACGTGCTACGACATAGTTCTTTCAGGAATGCACGTAATCTTTTCTTGTTTTTCACCTCCACACCAGGTTTTCACCTTCCCATGCTTTTTCAACTTCACTTCCCTTTCTCATCGACTCCATTTGCACCTTCATTGCGTTTTGAAAAATACATGTATTACAAAACAACATGATGGATGCAAATATATAAATAATACACAAGAATGTTGAATAAGAAATAATACACAAGAATGTTGAAATAATACATTTACATATTCATAAAATAATATGCGTGAATGTAGAAACAATACGTGAATGTGGATACATCTACAGTACCTCACAAAACTGTTCCAATGCTGTAAATATCTTCTTTTGGTTGACTGTGGATGCTACATGGCAATTGCAAATGCCCATGTGGCATTGCAATAAGCTTCTAATCTACGTTAGGAAGCCACATGTAAAAACCAATGACATGCATGACTATCTATACGTGACAATTGTAGGGTTCAAAGCCATCTGATTCCCTGGAACAGTTTTGTGAGTGCACTCTTCCAAAACTAAATGTTTACAAAAGCTTGTCAATCTTGATGGACCTTCAACTCTTTGTTGTAGAACTTTGTTCCAGTGTGTGTATAGACCATTTTCCTACAGTTTTTTGTACTTTGTTGTTCTTGCTTCCAAGTAGAAAAGATGGTGTCTGCATTATCTTCTCAAAAAAAGTCAGACGTTCTTTCTATGTTGCAAAGAGGGTGCACTATAAGAGAAGTGTCAAGGAGTTTGCATGTGGGTGTTGGAACTGTGCAGAGGCTCCGACAAAAGTGTGTTTTCAATGTAGAATCATCACATGGAGGTAGACCAAGAAAGATGACTCCTGCAATGGAATGGTCTTGTGTATTGAATATGACTAGAGGTAAGCTTAGTACTGCAGTAGAGGCTACAAAAAATGTGCAAGAGGCATTTGGGATGCAAGTGTGTGTTGAAACAGTGAGACGTGTTTTACGTAGAGGTGGTTTACAATCACAAGTGAAGCAGAAAAAACCACGTCTTTCAGTCAAGAATATCAAAGCACGTTTAGACTTTGCATGAGCCCATCTAGATTGGACTATAGATGATTGGAGTCGTGTCATTTTCTCTGATGAGTCTAAAATCAACTTATTCTGCTCTGATGGAATCTCTTGGTGTTGGAGTCGTGATCCACATGAGTTGTCAACACGCACTGTTACAGAGACAGTAAAGCATGGTGGTGGTGGAATCATGATTTGGGGTAGTATGACCATTTATGGGCCAGGACTAGTGTACAAAGTTGAAGGCCGCCTCAATCAACATGGATATCGTCAGATTTTAGAGCAGACAATAGATGGTACAATTAGAAAATATGGATTAGATGCTACACAAGTCATTTTTCAGCAAGATAATGCTTCCGTTCACACCACAAAAATGATGCAAGAATGGTTTTCAAGGCAAAGTTTTAGTCTTCTAACGTGGCCTGCCCAATCCCCTGATTTAAATCCAATAGAACATCTATGGGCCATCCTCAAAAGGAGATTGAATCAATATGATTCACCTCCAAAAGGAATGATAGAATTATGGGAACGTGTAGTACAAGTCTTCTCTTCTATTACTGCACATGATTGTAGAAGACTTATAGAAAGTATGCCCAAAAGGATTGAAGCTGTAATAGCTTCAAAAGGAAGATGGACAAAGTATTAGCTAGTTTACTTAGAGCACTCACAAAACTGTACCAATGTATATACTAGTTTTTAACTTTCATTTTTCCTTCAATGATATTTGATTTAGTTAGATTTTTTTTACAAATGTGTACTAGATTGGATGTAATATATGCCTCAAACTACTACTTGAAAGTTTGGACATCCATTTATCTTACACATACTTTTGAATCTAGAAGTTCCAATCATTGGAACAGTTTTGTGAGGTACTGTATCATTGGAAATAACACACATACAATCATGAATATATTTCCACACAACATCACATGTAAAATTGCACATTTGTCCGTAATAAAATTACACAAGACAATGCGTGTCGCTCATATACCATCCCTATACATAAGTATGTGTAACTCTCCTTGAAACCGTGATCATTCATTGTTCTTTAATCCACAACCACCACAACATTTTCAGAAATTCAAATGCTAATTGTTTCCAACCCACCCTACATTCCCATCACTTGTTGGATGAAAGTCATCCATTTCTTTTGAGATACTTCATCAAGTCGTCGCCCTATGCAATGGTTGGATTTAGTGTCACCAAAGTGCATATTTTTCTAGAATCACAGGTGTAGAGGCATGTCAAGGCGTTGATCAAACCCAAATTGCATTGATGGACTTTAATTCTAGAGTAGCCTTGCAAAAAGGAGGTCATACATTGAAGATTTAGGACAGAAAACCCTAGGGAATCACCACATTCTAAAAGAGTATCTCATTCCAAATCCATCAGCCTACAAATTTCATTCAAAAAACGTTAATTTCTAGTTTGTATTCAAATTTATAAGGAATTTTTAATTTTGGCTTTCAAAATTTAAGAAAAAACATTGGTAATGGTTTAGGTCAATTGAACCACACGGATGGATGTTAACCGAATATTAGAAGATATTCCCTTAGGCTAAGAGTAGGCTAGTCTATACCCGGCAGGAATAGACCCAGCAGGAGACACGTGGCAGTACAGGCTGGTACAGACTGGTCGACCCGACTTTTCCGGTCGACCAGTCTGACACACTGTCAGACTAGTCTCCTATATGTACCTTCACTCTCTTCGAAAGAGTTGTTGCTATACCATTTGTACATCTTTTTGGCAGCCTCAGTTGTACTTCATTCTTGTCTTAAGCTCTTCTTGTGCGCACTATTATGTTAGACTACTGCTGTTAGACTATTGCTGCTTCCTGCCCTTGAATCATTCCTTGTGGTTGTATTTTGGATAGTTCCAGTAGTCTCTGGATATGCAGGAGTCGACTTACTAGCATACTAGTGCTTTCCTTTAGCCGACAGTTCATTCTTCATAGTAGAGATCTCTTACTACTCCTCTCAATCTCTAGAAACTAGTCGATAGTGGAATAGTGAGGGGCGCAGCAGCTTCATTCGTTTAAGGTCGGTTCCTAGAAAAACCCCCTTAACATTTGGCGACCATGCAAAGTTCAGCTCAGACGCTAGTCTTTCTGTTGGGCTAGTCAGATCCAGATCTAGATCTAGATCCAGATCCAAATCCTGGTCGATCCAGATCTAGATCCTAGTCGATCCTATCACCTATCACTAAAGCGCTATACGTCCCTAGGAAACAGCAGCCATCTGCTTCCTACACGAAAATCACAAGTCTTGAGAAAAATCCAGAGCCCGAGTAGCCGAAAAGCGCCTCGGAGATCAGTCTGTGTAACAGTCGACCAAGGTAGTCAATAGTCGATAAAGGCTACTGACCAAGAATTTGTAGGAGCAGTCTGTGAACAAGGCTTACGGTGCCACAGAGCAACCGACTAGGCCAGCACAAAAGACTAGCCAAACGGATCTCAGAGCCCGACCTACGTAGCAGAAGTCGGATCTAAATCCCAGATCCAGATCTAGATCCGATAACTGCCAAGTCGATAGTATGGAACGACCGCGTACACGCGCTACCGGTTCTCCTTTAGCAGTCGAAGTAACTGCCGACCAGCTCTCTAACCCACGTTTTCATAGAGAATGGCGAAATTTACAGTCGGAGATCGTTCCACCGACAGTAGTCCATGAGACTACCACGGGAATAGATCCCCGACCAACATACGAGATTCGGAGGCAAGTCGCAGCATCGACTTCTACCAACCCATCTTTACAGCACTACATGGAGTTCACGCAGGGAAGGATGAATACCCCGGAAGGCACCATTTTTCACGAAACTTCGGTACCAATGGGACGCGGCATCCCAGACATGCCAATCTGACCCCTGGTGATTCTACCAACCATGTACACCACGAATCATCAGACCCGCCCGACAGTGGCGTTTCAGACAAGGTCGAACCCGACTTCTCCATGAAGGCTCCTGGACGACCCGCTCGACTTACCGGAACGACCTTCCAGTGCGCATCAACGACTAGTAAGGTACGCTACCGAACCTCCCATCATTTCATATCAACGACAGTTAGAAATAGACCAACTACGTCGTAATAGGGATGAATTGGACTCCCAACTGGCCGATCTTTTATCTAGCCAGAACCCGACACCTGAGCAACAACACTCGGAATCGCAACCAGGTCGACCGGACCAGTCGCCTACATTTCGCCAGGAACCCAGTTCTCCTAGTCAAATGAATAGTCGACTCGGATCACCAAGTACCGACAACCCATACTCGACCGGCATAGACGACTTTGATAATGACTTAGTCGATAGAATCAGACAGATCTATCACTCCAACCAACCAGTCGACCAAGTTGTTACTCGACCCAGTCTCCCGAATATTCGCACTCATATTCATGAGCCGAATATTCTATACATAGATCAGCCGAGGGTAACCCACACTACAACACCCAGAGTGTTGACCCCTCGGACTAGTCTACCACCTAGTTACCCAACTCAACCAGCGATAGGCATTCCTATAATGCAACCTATCAATCAACCATCGTTTTCACAGACGCATAATAGGCCCATGCCACAAAACCCATACAACCGACCGGTAGCCTCCCAGCCACCAGCCCTACCGACTGTGACCCAGTACCAACCCACCGTACCTATGTGTACATCTTGTGGCGACTATAGTCATCTTCTCGACCAATGTGCACTATACAACCCTCGGGCGATAGGCTATTCGGTACCTGCAGCTCAGACGCAGCAGCAGCCTCCCTACCCAGCAGCTACACTCCCGACTCGGACGACTGCTCGGAAACCGGTAGCGATGCCTACCTACAAGGAAGGCAAGTGTGCCATTTCTCATGTCCATCGATTCCTCAATGCCCTTACGTTGAATGGCGAAACCGACTCGACTATTACTATAGCGTTGTTCGGAAATTCCCTAGTCGATGCTGCTAACTATAATTGGTTCTCGACTCAACGGACGTCATACCCACACCAAAACTTACATGAAATCCTCGATGCCTTCAAACATCGCTACCAGGATATCGACAATGATGACCAGGCTTACCTACGTTTCCGTAGTATGAAACAGGATGCCAAAGAGTCGGTTGACGATTACTATGAACGGATGATGAAACTAGCCAGCCAGTTTGAGGTCCTTCCGGCTGATAATTTCCTACTAAGCAATTTCCGAGCTGGTTTGCTGAAGTATCTGCAGGTAGCCACAGTCGGACTACCAAGATCGACACTAGCCCAGGCCAAGAAATCGGCTAAGCTTGCAGAAAGCGGACTACCTAAGGAACCCGAATCGACTACTACCGAGCGGCCCGAGACTACAAAACGCGCATTTTGCAACCGATGCAAGAAGCCAGGCCATTTCGAACGCGACTGCTGGCTCAATCCGGAGAGCGAGATCGGGAAAAGGCGCGCGGCGGCTAATAGGACAGCGCCAGTAGCAGCAGCAACACCAGTGTCAACTACCGCGGAATCAAGGAATCGACCACCGCGAGATAGCACACCACGACGGATATTCCCTTGCTCTCTGTGCAAAACATTGGACCACCCGACACACTTGTGTCCCCTATTGAAGGATTCGAAGGTCGTCCAATTCCTTAATCAGCAGATCGAGACCAAGCCCAACACATCGTCAGTGGTCATTGAAGAACTACCGAACACCTCGGTTGGTGTCCTAACGGTCGCAGCAATTACCAGAAGCCAGTCGACTACCGACCAACCGACCCCTGACAAAACCACAGAGAAGACCGACTGGACTGCCCAAGAACAACTACGTGATCAAATGATGCAGGAAGTTTGTCAACTCCAAGCCGAGTTGGAAACAACCACTTCCACTAAAGACCCAAAGACGACTGAGGACTCGTCCTCACTCGACTGGGACGCGGAGGCATTACCGCAACAAACGATCACCCTTCAAGACGACCGAGACCAACCGACTCCGGCCACAGTCGACCAAGGCAGCATCGCATTCGGCGCCATCCAGCAGCAGATCCTCGATCAACTCCAAGACTGCAAATTACAGGTTTCCATCCGTGACTTACTACAGTTATCACCGACCCTCACCAAACTGGTTAGGGATCGACTGACGCATTCAGACCCAGAGTCGACTCAAGCGTTACCCTACTCGACTTCAGAGGAGGTGACGATCGCTGCTGCAGCAGTCATCGACAAACACATGCCAGTCATCACAGTATCAATCGGTAAAAACATGGTCGACGACGTTCTAATCGATGGCGGCTCCGGCGTCAATGTGATCACCGAAGATGAACGCCGACGGTTGGGACTAGCCAAACCGTCACCCGCACCATTCAACCTCAAGATGGCTAATGGCACCATAGCACGACCCAAAGGATTGATCAGGGATGTCAAAATTCACATTCATGGCATCCCCTACATAGTCACGCTTATAGTCATCGACTGCTCGACAGTCCAGTCAGACTACCGGTTATTACTCGGTCGACCCTGGCTTCGACATGCCAAAGTCATACACGACTGGGGCAACAATGAAGTGCAGATCATGGGAAATGGCACAGTCAAGACCGTCAAGATAAATCGACAGTTAGGATACGAGGCGGTTACACCACATGCGCTAGTCTGTTACAACTTCGCGGAAGGAATCACCGATGAAGAGGAGGAAATTTTGATGGCCTCCGACCCGACCCTCCACACAATGGGCACAATCGACTGGAACCTCCTAGCTACCGAGTCGACAGTCGACCAGTCTGGAACGGAACCGACTTCGACGGCCAGTATCCCTGGGCACCAAGGGATTCAACATAGACCAGGAACAATGTTGGTCGACGAGACACCTATACAAGACAAGCTGCGATTCATGGACATTGCCCATTGGAATCACAATGAGGAGGATCGACTCGACCATGTCAACGTCGGTACCTCTACCGACCCCAAGCTGTTGAAGCTCAACGCGAATTTGAGCCCTAGTCTCAGAGCTAGCGCGGAATCCCTGTTTAAGGAATACATCGACATTTTCGCCTTCTCTTACGAAGATCTGCGAGGCATACCGGAACACATAGCGACTCATCGGATCGAGCTCGACCCGACCATCTCTCCCAGTCACCAAGCAAGATACCGGATGAACCCGAATTATGCACAAGCAGTAAAAGACGACCTGGAACGACTTCTAAAAGCAGGATTCATCGCACCAGTCGACCAGGCAACATGGCTATCCCCTATAGTCGTGGTCCCCAAAAAGAATGGGAAACTACGGATATGCGTAGATTTCCGTCGACGTAATGCAGCAACCAAGAAAGACCCGTACCCCCTCCCATTCACGGACGAGGTACTCGACGCAGTCATAGGCTATGAAGCCTACTCCTTCATCGACTGTTTCTCAGGCTACCACCAGGTACGGATCGACCCGACCGACCGCCCCAAAACAGCGTTCATTACCGAATGGGGCGCGTATGTATGGGTCGTGATGCCGTTTGGATTGAAGAACGCCCCGCCGACCTACCAGCGCATCGTCAACCAGATCTTCAAAGAGTACCTGGGCGACTTCATGAAGCTATTCCTGAACGATTTCAGTGTCTACAGCGACATCGACTCCCACCTACCGAAGCTCAGACTAGTCTTCGACCGATGTCGACAGTACGGGGTAAGCCTCAATCCAGAAAAATGTATATTCTATGTTCCTTCTGGTGTAATTTTGGGCTACATTGTAGGACGGGAAGGCAAGTTTCCGGATCCAAAGAAAATCCAGGCCTTAGTCGACATGCCATCACTAAAGGACGTCAAAGCCATTCAGACGTTCAACGGACTAGCCCAGTTCAACCGATGCTTCATAAAAAATTATGCTGCCATCATGGAACCCATCACCAAGCTGACCAGGAAAGGCGAACCGTTCGACTGGACACCAGCGTGCGCAATAGCATATCAGACCATCAAGGATCGATACCAGACTGCACCAATCCTGATCGGAGTCGACTGGTCACTCGACTTCCACATACACACAGACGCATCCGACATAGCAGTCGGGGCGATGCTAGCACAGAACCCGACCGGCAACATCGACCAGCCGATAGCCTACGCTTCTCGACTACTCAACAAAGCAGAGAAGAACTATACAACAACCGAGAAGGAAGCCCTCGCAATGGTGTACGCCATCAACAAATTCCGCTATTACCTCCTAGGTAATAAGTTCGTCTTCTATGTCGACCACCTGGCGCTCCAGTACTTGATCAACAAACCTCAGGTATCAGGTCGACTGGCACGCTGGCTACTACTGTTTCTTGAATTCGACTTCACTGTGGTTTATAAACCAGGCAAAACACATGGAGTAGCCGACGCACTATCAAGAAATGAAGGGGCCGAGCCAGCCATAGGCATACCCGACCAGACAGTCGACGCACAACTCTTTTCCACCGAACCCGACTGGCTACACCCGATAGTCGACTACTTGACTACCGGGACTTTTCCAACCCACATGACGAAGGAGGCCCGCAAGCGAATCGCTCACAAAGCCATTCCGTACCAAGTACTCGACGGACAACTGTACCGACTCGGCAAGGACCACCAGCTCCGACTAGTCCTGACCGGCAGTCAGCCGACAACAATCCTCCAAGAATTACACAAAGGCAACGCGGGAGGACATTTTTCTCATGACATCACTGTCCGGAAAATACTAGACGCAGGCTACTGGTGGCCGACTCTACACCAAGACGTTGTACAGTACTGCCAGTCGTGTCATGAATGCCAGCTGACAGGCGGACTACCCAAGACAGTCTCCTCGAAGCTCGTCACCCAACTACCCGCAGAACCGTTTATGAAATGGGGACTCGACTTCATAGGCCCCGTCAAGAAGACCCGACATACAGCCTATCGATACATTTTGGTGGCTACCGACTATGCCACCAAATGAGTCGAGGCTAGAGCTCTCCGAGGAAACACCGCCAGGGAGACCGCGCAGTTCCTATACGAGGCAATCCTCACCCGGTTTGGATGTCCACTCCACCTAGTAAGCGACCAAGGCACCCATTTTATCAAAATCACGGTGCACACTCTCACCAAGCATTTCTTACTCCGACACACGACTTCAACGACATACTATCCGCATGGCAACGGCCAAGCCGAGTCGACCAACAAGGTCATAGTCCGAATGCTCAAAAAGCTAGTCAACGAGAATCGAACCGACTGGGACTTACAGCTCCACACGGTCCTATTTGCTTACCGAACGGCATACAAAGTTAGCACAGGCCACACACCTTTCCAATTGGTATATGGTCTGACGCCATTGATGCCAACCGAATACATCATCCCGACCCAACGGTCGACATCGACTACCGACTTCACTCCCAGGCGAGTCCTAGCAGCCCGAGCCGCCGAACTTGAGAAGTTAGACGAGACCCGACTGACAGCAGCCACCCACCACGGCGCACAACAGTGGAACCGAGCCCAGTGGACCCACACCCAAGGTCAGTCGACTCGATACAATGTAGGCGACTACGTCCTATAGCACCCGAAATGGAAAAATGTCCATACCGGTAAACTTCGTAGCAAATGGTTCGGTCCATATCGTGTCCAGTATACCCTCCCCAACAACACTGTCCTCCTAGTCAGCATCCAACACTTTGACCCCGACCCGGTAGTAGTCAACGTCAACAAACTCAAAGCCTACCGAGTTCTAGGCGAGCTACCTCCAACCGACCTGGCTAGCCCACTCACTAGCAAATCAGAGATTAGGTCAACACTCGAACAGAACGAAGATGAGCCCAACCGACAGAAACGGAACCGACCCGACCTAGTTACCGTGGGTCGACTCGACTGGTCGACCCGACTGGTCAACCCGACCGGTCAACCCGACCGGTCAAACCCTAGACGAGCCGCCATATTTATGGCCGCCGCCCTCACCTATCTCCTCAGTTTTGAATGCAAGGCCCATAGGGCAGGTATTTAGCACCATGGCCGCACCTCTTCTTCCTCCTCGTGCCTCCTCGCCATTAGCTTCCTCTCCACCCGACCCACAGGCCGCGCGCCTTCTATCTCCCATTTCTCAATCTCCTCCTTCCTTCCCTTCTCCTCCGGCCGACCGCCACTCCGCGGCTCTCGCCTTATGCATTCTTTGCAAGCGATTTAGACTGTCACGAGTAGAACGGCGACGAGTAGTGAAGCGACCCCGTAGCCCGACTGTGCGAGAGATAATCGAGAGTAGATTGAGTAGGAAACGACCGCGCCCATCGCCACTGCAGCCGACTGTATGCGAGCCGACTTCGGGACTACGCCGACCTTTCTCTTGTCTCCTTGTGCGCAGATTTACAGCCGACCGATCGATGGCGAAAGGCAAGTTGACTGATCGCGGCGTGCGACGCCTTTGGTCCTCCGCACCACCGAGTTACGAAATTCCGATCCGCACTAGGGAGGGACTCTACAAAACCCTCGCCTTTCAGTCGATGCGGCCGATGCGAGAATGGCGCGAGTACGCAGCTGAACACAAGACCGAGGCCGACTTCATCAAGGCAATCGGCGTTTCAGACTTTGTAGCACTCGACTGGGACAACCCTCAACGCGCGCCACGCATGGAGCTGATCGAGGAGTTCGTCAACGCTGCGGTAGTCGACCTCCCCAACAAGTCGATCACCGCGCGAGTCCGCACACATACAGTCACAGTCGACCCGACTGTGATTCACGAGGTTCTCAAACTGCCATTTGGCATTACTATCGAGCCAATCGACCCTGAGGAGTTCCCACCGGGTCGGTTAGAAGAATATTCTGCAGCCGGCAGGACTGCCGAGGGCTACACCATCTGCCACTGCAAACCCGAACACCACAGGCGACTGACGGCATTCATCCAAGGCCTCGGGTTCAAACGCAAGACGACCTACATCAGCAAGGAAATGCTCGACGTAGTCTGCACAGTCGAGGCCCTCATCGACCGCGACATGCAATGGGACTGGGCGACATGGATGTTCAACTCTATCGCCATCGACATCAAGGCGATGCAGACCACGAAGACCACGATCTGCCCTTCAGCCGAGGTATTAGACTTCCTTCTTGAGTCTTATTTTCCTAGCACTGACGAAGAATATGCACACCAAACAGTCGCCCAGCAGAACACCAAAGACCGACGTCGACAGTCGGAGAACTCGGAAAACAGCTCCCGAGGACCCGACTACATCGTTTTCCAAGGCGGGCTGGGAGCCGACCGCACCTCAAAGGACCATGTTCGGCCGCCCCGACCAGTCGACCAGGGCCAAACATCGACTGCTCGACCCTCTAGTCGACAAACTACACCCGACCCAGTAGCACCGACAGCCACTACCGGGAGCCAACCGAACACAGAACGAAGAGAGACGCGCTCCTCACTCGCACGCAAGCGGGACCAGGAGCGACTAGAGAAACGTGCCAAACGAGGTAAACTCACACCCTTGAGTCAATTTGGACCTCGACAGGTCGACCTAACTTCATCCGACAGTAATGCCCAGTCGACTCCTCCACCAACGCCAAAAGAGACTCCCATCCCGGACACACCTCCGCCTTCTCTATCCGACTTCGCGCCGCTCAACCTCGAAGCGGCATATGGAGCGGCACCAACCAGCGAATTTCGCCAGCCACCACCCGTCTCCCCCACGACTCGACCGCCGCCATCACCTGGGGCCAATCGACCCGCACCCAACTCACCAACATCACGAGCTACAACACTAGCAATGCATTGGCGCCAGCGCTTGGAGGACGTCCAAGGAGCAGTAGGCCGACTCGAGGATGTCGGCTCCCGAGTGAACCTCCTCTTGTTCGAGGCGGTTCAAGCAAAAACCACCCTTCAAGCCGAGCTCGACCGCCACCGATTGGAGAGTAGTCGACTGACCAAGGACTCCACAACATACAAGCAACAGGTCGACAACCTCACCATCGAACTGGCAAGACTCCGTACTACTCTCACCACCGTCACGGAGGCGAAGAGTCAGACCGACAACAGATTGACCCAGCTAGAAGCCGACCTCCACAGCAGTCGACAGCAGGAACAGACACACCAGAGTGAGCTCATGGTAGCACGAAACGAACTTGGGGCGGCACGAGCCGAGGTAGCATCAACCCAGCTCAGTCTTCAGCAAGCTCGGAGGGAGATAGTCGACTCCAACAACCGACTCGACCTACTACTCCAAGACAACGAGGAAAAGTCCCGCCAATTCGCAAGTCGGGAGCTGCAGTTACACAAACTTTGAGCGCGCAAGTACCGACTCCGACTCAAGGCAAGAAATCGTATCAAAGTTCTCAAGCACACCCTCAGCACCGACCGCCACCAGCTCAACATTTACCGCAGGCAGCTCGACCAACTTCAGCTCGACCACCCGGACTTGGAGATTCCAGCAGTCGACGAAGACGAAGAGGAAGATACGAGCCACCTCGAACCCGACCATTCGCTCTGGGAGAACCAGTCGACTGACGAAGACGAGGTCCTGACTACCGACGTCAAGTTAAGTGAGGACGACGACGAAGACGACAGCAAGTCGACCAATGAAGACGAAGACCGCGATCAGCAACAACAAGATCAGCAGCCACCGACCGTCAACCTTCCAGACAACGTGCAACAGCCGCCAGCCACTCCACACCCTCCACAGCAGCAGCAGGATGAGCAGACCCTAGCACCCGACCAGGTGATGACAGCATCTACACCATCGGTCGACAATACCTCAGTCGACTTACCGGTTATCTCTTCACCACACTCTCTGGGGTTCGACTTCTCAGGAATGCCTCCCGGTATCCGCTCGCCAGGCATGACCCAGGACTCTAGCGACGTCCATGACTGATGACTCGACCTCAGCTGGGTCGATTACTCGACCGTGGGTAATTTTGTCATTTCTCATGAACAATTTTCCTAGTCACCGACCGGGGTAGTCTAAAGTCCACAGGAGTGTACTTAGCTCAGAGGGAGGGTAATGTTAACCGAATATTAGTGGATATTCCCTTAGGCTAAGAGTAGGCTAGTCTATACCCGGCAGGAATAGACCCAGCAGGAGACACGTGGCAGTACAGGCTGGTACAGACTGGTCGACCCGACTTTTCCGGTCGACCAGTCTGACACACTGTCAGACTAGTCTCCTATATGTACCTTCACTCTCTTCGAGAGAGTTGTTGCTATACCATTTGTACATCTTTTTGGCAGCCTCAGTTGTACTTCATTCTTGTCTTAAGCTCTTCTTGTGCGCACTAGTATGTTAGACTACTGCTGTTAGACTACTGCTGCTTCCTGCCCTTGAATCATTCCTTGTGGTTGTATTTTGGATAGTTGCAGTAGTCTGTGGGTATGCAGGAGTCGACTTACTAGCATACTAGTGCTTTCCTTTAGCCGACAGTTCATTCTTCATAGTAGAGATCTCTTACTACTCCTCTCAATCTCTAGAAACTAGTCGATAGTGGAATAGTGAGGGGCGCAGTAGCTTCATTCGTTTAAGGTCGGTTCCTAGAAAAACCCCCTTA
Organism: Pohlia nutans; assembly: GCA_022496805.1. Taxonomy (NCBI): domain Eukaryota; kingdom Viridiplantae; phylum Streptophyta; class Bryopsida; order Bryales; family Mniaceae; genus Pohlia; species Pohlia nutans. The sequence goes on from CM040094.1 coordinate 22,901,943, forward strand.
ACAATGGAACATGAAATTTTAAATCTACAACTGTCATACATATATCAATCCCAAAATATTCTTCCAAATAGTACATAACCCCTAAGTGCCTAGAAGGTTGGGCAATACCTAAATATATCGTAAAATGAGGCCTCTTTAACTTTATTGAGCTTCAACTCCAAAGAGCACATGTAAGACATCATGATTAGAAGACATCCATTTGGTTGAATGTTAAATGAAATGCCTAAATATTTTTCAAATGAATTTACAAGAAAAAACTTTAAAAATTCACTAAAATCACAATCTTAACACTCTCATCTTGTCAGTGATTCATTATGATTGGTTGAAATCATTATGCTCCAGCAATGGTTCAGTTGTTCACATAAGTTTTATTATAGTTCGATAGAGGTATCTTGAGATCTCTTTGTACGCAATCAAAAGATAAATTTATAGGTTAAAATATTGCATATTTTTCAAAAGATGATTCAATGTTGTACGTTATGCACTTTTGGCCAATGGTTCCAACATTCACAAAGACAATGAGTATTTTTTTTATTTTTCACGTAATTAAAACGATAATCTCTTTTAAAATCAAACTTAAACATATTTTGACACTGTTACGAAATCCAACCGTATGGATGTCATGGAAAAGTCATCATCTACAACTTTCATTTGTATGTCAACCTCAAAGAATGGATCTATTGCGCATTTTATAAACCAAAACTTTGGAAAATGACAATGCCTCTTTGACATATTTCCCTTCACAACCTCTCCAATAATTATGCAATTATTACAGCATATGAGTCAAATTTCAATCTTTGAGAAAACTTGTTTCAAATCCAAAAAGATATTAAATAAATAAATAATTCAGCTCCTGTTATGTTGCCAACAATAGCAATTCACCAATATTCGTCACTTGGGCGCTTAAGGGTTGATGATGATTTTTCTCAAACAATCAATCCTAGGAACACCCTCTGACGTTTATGGTTTAGGTACATATTTCATTTTCTGTTTAAAAAACCTACAAACTGGAGTGATGGAAATGTAGGAGGGCTGTAGGGGTACATTCTCGTGGGGTTCACTGGCGAAAATCTTAGAAACAACGTGCGATAAAAAATAGGGTCCAATATATTCATTGTAGATAAATTTTGTAAAAAATGTACATGTAAAATAGGGGATTTTAAAAAAAGTGAAACATGTTTACATGTAAAATACCATCACATATAATCTTCTCAGGCTTTTTACATGTAAAATACCATCACCTAATAATATTTTTTGCTAAATTTTTTTGCTAAAATAACCCCCCAAATAAATAGGTCATTATCGCACGTGTATACAAAATATACAAGCGAGTGACCTCCCCGAGGGTACATTGTCACACCTTCACTCAATAAAGTGACACCGGTGTTACTCCACCTTCAAGAATGCGTGTTTTTGGGAATTGTGTTCTCTCCTAAAGGTTCTGTACCCATATTAATGGGAATGCACTAAAGGTGTAGGCAGTTATTGGATCATACCTCTTGCTTGGGGACTTGCATTGGTGTAACTGTCGCTTTTCAAACAGAAGTTACACCAATGTAACTCCAACTCCAGGTATGTGTATATTTTTTACCACAATTTCAGCCATACCCTAGGTTTTCACCTATAGGCGAGGTTCATGGGAATGCACAATTAGAGATGTAGGTGCACACCATCACACCTTGTCTCAAAGGAGCTACAATAGTGCTACTCCACCTTCACGAATGCAGGAATTTTGAACTCTATTTCCTCTTGCACACCAAATGCGAGATTCACGGGAATACATTATTAATAGGTGTTTAGGGTACATTGTCACACCTTTTCTCAAGGGTTTAGGGTGGTGTAACTATGCCTTTGAGAATGCACGTCAATCGGGCGTCCGTCTTTGAATTTCAATTGGATTCTTCTGTTTAGGGTAGAACTGCCTGAGTGGGTATCACGGTTTGGCGGTGTTGTTGGAGGCGTAGATGTGAAAGTTGTAGTTGAGGTTCTTCCAATGTAAAATCCGGTCGGTGCTGGGATTCGAGAGCCGCGAGGAGTTCTTGGTCGGTGGCATCCTCCGGTATAAGTTGTTGGAGTCGTTCTTCGAGTGCGTCTGATTGGAGATATGCTTGCCAGCGAAAATGTTCTCTTTCGGCGGATGTCGGTACTGGGTCGGTACCGATGTTGGGCAGTATGGGTATTCCTGATACAGATGACGGTTGTTGCCGTGCTGATGAAAGCGGGTGTCGGGCGGTTTGATTTTTGCGCGGGTTTGGTAATTCGTCTGGCGTTAACAATTGGTTACGTGGTGCCAAACGATGTGTGGCCGTCGATGGGACCCGGTGCTGTGGGTAGGCCATGAGTTCCCGTACACTCTGGTGAAACTGTGTTTGTGAGCTTGCCAACGCGGTGAGATCCAGTTCCGGGGGTGGTCCCGCCGATCGAGTGTGGGGTCGGGACATGGTGAAGCTGTAAATCCGCAGAACAGATCTGTCTACGCTTAGCAAAACCGAAAATACTGACTCGGTAGTGTACTGAGCCCAGCTATTTAGTGAGTTTTGTAAGAGAGGGATCTGGATCTACCAATCTTAATTGCAGGAATAGTCAAGTAGTTTCCCGTGTTCTATAATGTAATAAGTATTAATACCAGAGACGGTTTGTAACTGGTCTAATAGAAGGAATTTTTTGCTAAGATTCAAAGATTCGTAACACTAGATGGTCGCCAAATGGTAAGTCCTCTTTCCTACTCGGTAGTTAGTACTGAATTACCGAGGTGAGAGGAGTACCAAATACTAAATCAGTCAAGAACCTAGGTAGCTCAGTAGAAGTACTCGATCCTAACTACCGAGGAGTCTTTCCTGCAAACAGTCTATAAGATCGGACACACATATCGAAGAAGAATCACTCGAATCAGAGAATGAAAGGACACTCAATGTTAAACACAAGAAAATCTGTATTGGAAAAAGTAGAGTGTGCCAAAGGAGTCTGGCTTCCTTGTTTATATACATGTAAAACCCGATCTAACTAGTAACGGTCAGATCGGTAAAAAAGTCTTCCCAGATCTACTTTCTGGGGTAAATCGGAAAATTACCGAGGTAGTAAAAAACCCAGACCGGTAATATCGGGAAGTACTAATTTAGTGTTAACAACTGACCTCATGCGTTCGGAGATCCTAGAACTCCAAGAGGCCGAGTTTCATCTTCAATCCACTAGTACAGCCTTTTCGCTTTGTTGCCTCTTTACAACGTCTAAGATGTTCAAACCAGTGTTGTGGACTCATCCGAGCCCATTGCATGCCGATAGGATTTCATCCTCCCGAAATGGCAAAAACGTGCGTCGAAACAACAAGGCTCCCATGGAAGCTCACCGCAATCAATGGGAGAGTGCAAGAAATGTGAAGGCCAATATTCTCCGCAGCAACCTCCTCCTCTACCCCGGCCTTGGCGCCATCATCGTGCTCCACTCTAGGGTAGAGCTTGACGAACATTTATTTTGTACAATGTCACATTGTGCAATTTCCCATCTTGTACATGCCCGCATTACACTAGCATCAACTCATCAGTTGTTGGGAAGCGTGGTCAGTACGTCAATTGCAAGCACCTTTACTATATTTTTCGGTTTTTTTGCAAGCTAGACTATAAAGTTGATACGTACATCCATGCTCCTACTCTTAGCTTGGATGCAGTTTAAAAAATTCTTGTCGCTGCCGAGATCATCAAGACCGAGGATTGAAGAATGAATCACAATTGGAGTTTAGAGGGGGAGAGTAGAACTAGAAACAATAGCATCCTATTGTAAATTGCTGCAAGACCAGTATTTTTAATTGGTTCAAGTACTTGCTCGCCAAGTTTTGCTACTATGACTATGTATTAGAAAAAAGAAAACAATATAATCCTACATATAGATCCAATTGTCCTCCCTTCCTTCTTTGTCTCTTTTCAAGAGGTTCTCATGTTGGGATTCAATTTCACTCTATGTAGCTCAAAATTTCCCAATTTGTTTTTGGTTGACTATAAACATTCTGTTGTACTAACTATGCCATATTTAACTATTTCTAGACTATTCATTGAATTCTGGACTATGTGGAGTCCAGACTAGCAAAGGAAAATGAAAGGGCCTTAGTAAAACCATGCCCCACTGTAATGAATAATGTATGATTTGAATGTTTGGATCAGGAGATCTCCCGATATAATGCTGTTCCGACAGAACAAATGTCATCTTTTAATTGCATGAGAGAAAATGTATGGACAAAGTAATGTAATGAATACTGTATGATTTGAATGTTTGGATCAGGAGATCTCCCGATATAGTGCGTTCCGGAAGAACAACAGTCATCTCATAGTTGCATGAGTGAAAATGTATGGACAAACTAAGTAATATAACAATACAAATAACACACATAGACCGAAGAAACAAGAAGAAAAAGAGTTATCGACGAAGGGAGATGGTGAAATAGTCATTTACATTACAAAAATGAGTTACATGAAGAAGAGGTATTGTCATGAAAGTCATTCGACTGAACGGTCCATCAAAGTGCCACTAATACGTCCAGTACACATGGCCACGAGATTGTAACTGACGAACTGTATGTAATGTCTATTGCTCTACCCTACTGGTGTACCATTGCCTAAGTGATCTCCTACATAATTTCCCATCTATAGGTGTGTTCTGGAGGAACTCAGTAACGGAGTCATAATGAACCAAATCCATAATGAATGGAAGTAAGGCTGTGCAGACATCTGGTATGACGTTTCGCGGATTAGGTAGGTACATTTCACCCTTCCAAGGAATCGGGAAATAGCAGGTATGATTTCCATTCATTACATTCTTCCATTCACAATCATCAACAATGAGAACATTACCCGGTTTGCAAAACCTACGAGTTTTAGTACCCATTGTAAGTCGCTGCAGCAACTTCTGGAAGAATGGATAAGGCTTCTGTCGAACACACTTGTCCTGACCATACACAAAAAGCAACTGCGATCTAAGCTCCATTGGGAGTAGATGCGCTAAGACAAGGTCCAAGCGGGATGGGGGCATTCATGACCATATTCCGACGTGGAATACTTCCAAAAGCATTCGAAAGAAAGGACGAATTCCGGGACGGCAAATGACATTCGCCAAGTCCAGCAACGGCGGGCTAAATCCTTTATAATCCTCGAAGCACAGAACGCCATTCACTGAGAGCACTATCGCCTTCTACACAGTTGAAATACAAATATCAGTACATTTTTACAGAGACAAAACATCGGGGGATCTTCCGATGTTTGTAAACGACGAATTTCCTAACATAGTTCATCGGGGGATATCTCGATGGTGCCACCCTACGCCATGGCACACAGAGGTCGTCACAATTGAACTAAAAATGTATTACCACAGCAAAGCGAATCAACAACAAAACAAATTCAAAGTTCCAAAACTCCACTGAATTCACAAAGACAATTGTAATCCCAGAGGAACTCCGTAATTGAATTTGCTATCAAAGATGAGCATGCTACAGCTTGATTACATAGTCGTGAGAGAGAAAAGTACATTGGACAATAAAGAACTCTGAATAAAATGAGATGTCGAAAATCCAAAGTCATTTGAACTATACTGCAACGCCCCTCAAAATCTGAACTGCCAAGTCCGACATTCGGTCCACTGGTAACTGACCACCCGGAAGCGGGGCCCGTTTTACATACTCTGTGACAACTTCGCTTGATCTGAATAGACCCTCCAGCCACGGTTGCAGGTGCATGGTAATAAACCTATCCCCATCATCACCGGACCAGGTCGGGGGGTGGACAGCGCTATGAACATCGTTGAGAAGGTTCTTCTGTGGACTATCATCCACTAGTAGGACATCCTCAACGGACTCCAATCCCAGCAACTTAGCGAAGACATTAAGGTTCTTCAGAAAGAACGGCTTGTGTGGATTTGACGACTCCACGTATGACGAACGAGTGCAATCGCTTTGGCTAAGAACCTGCACACCTTCTCGCTTCAAGGAGGTACCCTGAAGAACAACATCGACCACTCGAGAAATATTCTTGTCGGCGATGCTGGTCCAATAGGATACCAGTGCTTGAGAAGAAAGCCAGTCCAGGAAAGCAGAGCAGCCAGGTCTTAGCTTTACAGAGCGCTCTCTGCCCGCTACATACACCCCCCGGTAAATGAGAACCCCATTTAAGTCTAGTACAACCGAATACCTTCGAAGGGGTACCTTTCCGATCACCTTTTCTGGAATGGAGGATGGGAGACGGGGCCCTGAAAAATCCAACAAAAATATAGGTATGATCAGAACTCTGCATCGGGGGATCTCTCGATACAGATGTGCAATGAATTCCTCAAGCGCCTACGGCGGACAGTATACGTACTAAACACTTCCAATCTGAGGACATGTACATTTTCTGAGGGTAAAACAAGTCTGTGGATATACATATGACTCCTACACAAATATAGTCTGTCTAGATACCTTTCGCACGGGCGTCCAAATTCGAATCTTGGACAACCGAAGAATTGCGATCGGGGTGGACAATTACAGCGAAGTTCACGTCCTTAGACATTGGCATCTGGTAAAGGTTTTATTTCAAAATTATTAGTGAATGGGATGCTACCAACATAGTCCTTGTAAACGAACTCATGAGCCTGTCTAACTGCTTCAAGATGCTTAGCGCTGCGAGAGGGTGGTTGGTAATTCCTTTGCTGGAACATGTGTTCCCTTACCTGATCTCTGATACTAACACTATGGCAGGAAGTTTTTGTTCCCGCTACAGTGCCTTTTCCCTTAACCTTCCTCTCAGTGCCCTCCTTCACTCTCGTTCCGGTGCTAGGCCCTTCCTTACCCTTGCTTCGTGTGATCGGGGGGCCCGATGCAGTTCCCAAGGGAAGGGCCGGCTCAAGGGACCGTTGCAACTGCTTCAACCCCTTTTGCAACACTAGCTTCTCTACATCCCGGCGGTGACCAGATTTCAAGTCCTCCACGACTGGATCAAGCTCAGTGGATACCTCCGTCATTGCCTTGTCGGGGAGCCCTTCATATATATCAATGTCCGGGTCCTCTTCTTCCGGGTCACAGTCCGCTGTCTTCTTCTCCGGGCTGAACGCATCCAAATCCTGCAAAGTGTCGTCAACAACTTCTTTGTTCATGCCGGGTACCTTCATAAGCAACTGACGGGTCTCTTCGGGAAATATACTCTGAGGCGGGGGGCTGGATGGGATCACAATAGGAAGGATCGGAAAAATGTCAGCAGCGCCCTTGTCAGTGACGAGGGGATCCAGTGGATCAGCTGGATTGGCTTCTAACATCGGGATATCTCCCGATGATGGGATGCTCCGTGCTTGCTGAGGATCACCTACTCCTCTCTCAGTCTCACCCTCTTCAAGACGAGGAAACCCTTCCGGGTCCGTAGCATCCCGCTTCGGCCCCTCCGCATCTCCGTCCGCTTCCGCAGGAACTCGTGCTTGTTCCGCAGCATCCTTTTGCGAAACCGTCGAATGCAGTTCGACATTCATGGGATATTTGTGCAGCTCCTCAGCATCCTGTCCCCTTTGTCCCGCGCCACCTTCAGGATCCTGAGCCTCTGGCTGATGAGATGGCGTTGCGTCCTCCATCGGGGGATCCCCCGATGATATTTTCATGTCCACCAAGGACCAGGCTAGGTCCTTGGTGTTGCCTGACATGGCGGCCTGATCGCTTCGTGGAGTGGAGGAGTCCCCAACGTGAGATTGGTCAATCGTGGGATCCCCCGACATAGTACCACCATAGACGTCTAGGGCGTGCAGCAGTCCCTGCAATATGAGGGCAGTACATTATTATCGGTATGAAAAGCTGCAGCCCAGGAGAATATGGATTGGAGTAAAATGGTACAAGAATATTACAATGTGTTGGAAATTAACCCAATGCGCAGTGCTAAAGCTCTACCGAGGTTCTAGGTCCTAGCTAGTCTTTGGAACCTACCGAAGCGGTATCCTCAACAACCTCCATTTGTTTCTCCCTCTCAAGAGCCTCCGAATCTTGCCCTGCTGGAGATGTATCGTTGATAGAGTCTACTGGCACAGACGGCGGATCCGGCGTGTCCTCAGAGTCGGACTCAGCATCCAGAGAGCGTTCCCGGCCATGTTCTGTGTCATCCTGACCACCTTCCTCACCACCCTCTTCGCGGGCGCCCTCACTATCTCTGTCAGTACCATCCTCCCCACCTCCGAGTAGCAAGACGTCTGGGGAAACTGAATCCTTGTACAGTATGTCCTACATCAGCTTTGACGTTCTCTGAGCCAGATCCTTCTCATCTTCAGAGAAGACAAGTTCGAGGACCATGGTCTGGTTTTCCTGTAGACATGCAGACGGTAAGTCGAAAGTGATGTAATGCGAACAGCACACTCTAATTAATTGGAAAGTTCAATATCATGGCGAATGCTTCAGAAGTGTAAGAGAGCCTGGTGTAAACTGCCAGGTCCATCGGGGGATCCCTTGATGATTTGAAACCGCCTTACCATCATTCTAAACAAGACCGGTCCATCGAGGGATCCCACGATGGCCTCTTATTCTTACAGAGTCCAAGGGGTGCAGACAGCAAACTTACAAGTCCAAGGTGGGTGAAGTGAGCCCCGCCGTTGACATTTACAAGTACCATATTCTCTTTGAGGTGCGGCTCGAAGAGAGTACAAAGCGCGGCCAGCTTTATCGTTGGTCGACCACTTCGTTTCCATTGCTGGATATTTTCCGTAATGTCCTTGGCCAGGTACACTACGTCCATGGCAGTCTTCCCACTAAAATAATCCCGGAAGTTGAGCTGCATCGACTGCGTCGCCAAATATCCGAAGCAGAAAATTATGTACACGACGTAGGAAGTACCAACAACGGGGTCGGGAAATCCGTCCTCGCGGGAGGGAACGTAGTGGACCACATGCCAGTTCCACACCTTCTGCTTTGATGTCCGCAGGCGGGATTCCATGTGCGATACTATAGCATGGAATCCTGCCGCGTCTGTGAAGAGCACTGCCCCTGAGCGAGCAAAGAGTGACCCGTTTCGTTCACTGCCCTCCAGAGGTTCAAATATATGATTCATCTTGCTCTCGTCCAGCACCTCTGCTTTCACTGGCATTTCGTCCTTTGCATCAAACAGGAAGTAGAAGAACAGGTGTGTTTTCCCCCCTCTTCTCCATTGAAACACATCTTCACTTCCTATCAGGCCAGCAATGTCGGGCCTAAGCCTGTCCAATACTACGCACTTGTACTTCCTCGCAAACTTGCTCTGAATGTCCGATGCAACCTCTGCTTGCTTCGTTGCGTATATGTGTGCGTCCCACATCACCTTGACCATGTCAGGTAAGTCCTTCGGATCAGACGTCTTGTTCAGGTTCCTGTTCCGGTCGTCCAACCACTTCTTTCCCACAGTCGATGCATACGCCTTATCCAGCCAGCTCTCCAGCTCCGCACGAGTGATGGACTTCTCCTTGGCAAAGTCCTCCCAGTCCTTTGCAGAATACATAACGTATGTGCTCTTACGGCTTGGAAGCTCCCACTTCAGAAAGTGGTTCATCAACTCGTTCTTCATCAGCCTGACCAGTCGCTCCCTGGTTCCTGCTGCATGAAGAGACGGTAATCTTGCCACTTTATCACCTTTGGTGGCCTTGGAGCCCTTCACAGAGATTTCTTTTCTCTCCACAAGGTCAACAAGGTAGTTGATATCCTCTGAGCGCAAGCCGTATAGCGCTTTCAAGTCATGCTGGAGAAATGGCTTGCGCTTCAGGTCATAGTTCTTCTGCACATTCCCTTGCGCATCTGGCAGCTTCCCCTTAATGTACTCCTTTTCAATCTCCACCCATCGGTCGACTGCGCTGTCTTCCTCAGTAAAGAGAAGGGGAATCTTGCAGTCCTTTAGCTGTGAGTCCTTCACGTTCGTGAAGATCGATGCGAGAGCAGGAACAAAGTCCTGCATACGAGACACAGAAAAGGTGTTAGTAGCGCTCCCAAGTGAGCTTGTTGTCATCGGGAGATCTCCCGATGGTAGTAAATTCATGGGAAGTTCTCAGAGGCCAGAGCGAAGTCCATGGGGAGGGAATGCAGTCTTACCAGGAATTCCTGAGGGTGCTGGCGTCCTTGTGCAGATGGCTTGGGACAATTCATCTCTTTCCACTTGATTCGGGCATTCAACACCTGCATCATGAAGGTGTGCTCCTTTTGCGGGCCAGCCATATCCTGGTTTAGTACGCGCGAGAGAAGCAGAAGCTTGATGTGGTCAGTCTTGGGCGCCCACACTGGAATGATGGAGAACGCGGACGCCTTGGCTTTGTCAGCTTCATCAATTTCGCCACTCTCGACGAGATTTCTGTAGCACTGAACCGTATGCTGACCCCCAATAATGTAGAAGTTTGTAGAGCTTTTAATTTGATGCCCCTCAGGAGGACTTGTGAAGAACTCTATAGTTTTTTATCTCCATACGGGCCCTTCTTCAGTGGGAGTGCAGTAATTTCTCTATCTGTTCCACTGTACCGCGGAGCAATGCGCGTCTGGTTTGTCAAGGCTTTTAACCTGTCCTCAATAAGTCCGCGGTAGACGCAGGTACCTGGAGGGGCCCTGTGCAGCTTTGAGTAGTGCACAGTGATTTCTTTATCCTTGTCATCCTTCAGCTTCTCGTGGCCCCACTTGTACAGGGGTTCGAATGCCTCGCTATACAAGTTTTTCATCTCAGTCTGCTTGGACTTGTCGAGCTTCTCAATATCAGACGCTGACATTGTCACACACTGCTGAAGGGTAAGTTTCTCATCAGCCTTGCCTTTTTTGGGCTTTCCCGCGACAGGCACACCAATTTCCCCGTCAGTGTCGAAGGCGGATTTTCGTTTTGTGCCTCTCTTCTTGGGAGGAGCGGGGTCAGTCGGAGCCTGCGCTGGACTTGGAGCAGCAGGTGCAGAATCAGCGCGCGCCTCCTCGATTTGGTCCCACTGCGACTGCAGATGTTGAGGAGTCCAGAGCGTCCTGTCCTCCGGGAAGAACATGTATCCTCTCGCAGTGAGGGATTCACACTGTTCCAGGCTAAGTTTGCACAGGTCCAGGATCAGTCCATACGTCATAATTCGCTCGGACTTTGGGAGCCTCTCCTCCACTACCATAATAGCTGTCTCGTTGTCGAAGCCTTGAAGTTCGACGACACTTAGGCCAATCGGCGAGTGGATCCGCTTGTCCTTAGAGAGGTGGGGGACAATGACGGCCGTGCTTCCTGCCATATCCTTCCATGACATGGCCCATGTGGTGACCTTCTGGTTGCAGCGGAAAATTGCGCTCGGCTTCGATTCACCATGGAAAATGAAACCATGGATCCAACTATCAATAAATGGGTACAGCTTCACGGGTCGGTGGTCACTTGGTGGTTCCTCGATTTGCTCATTTCTGTAGAACGAACGACCAGAAACCAATGTTGGTCAAATTCATCCTCCAAAGCCATAAACAATATAACAACGGGGATCATCGGGAGATCTCCCGATGACTTTGATACAGTCAATCGCACGAGGGGCTGTGCATAGAGCGTACTCTACAACAACTATCTACAAGGACCACGAAATTTGCAGAGGGAGGGAAGAGGCTATGAAATCATCGAGAGATCCCCCGATGGACCTGGCACTTTCCACAGGAAGGGAAGGGGGTACCAACGCATCGAGGGATCCCCCGACGGACCCGCAAAGTTTCAGAGGGAGGGTAGGGGCTCTGAAGTCATCGAGAGATCCCCCGATGGACCTGGCACTTCAGACAAGATGGGAAGGAGGTACCAAAGCATCGAGAGATCTCTCGATGGTCCTAGAAACCTTCAGAGGGAGGGATGGGTCTGAGTCCGTCATCGAGAGATCTCTCGATGAGCCTGGCACTTTCCACAGGAAGGGAAGGGGGTACTGACGCATCGAGGGTCCCCCGATGGACCCGGAAATGTGCACAGGAATGGAAGGGGCTTCGAAGTCATCGAGAGATCCCCCGATGGACCAGGCACTTTCCACAGGAAGGGATGGGGGTACCAACGCATCGAGGGATCCCCCGATGCAATTAGCACTATCCGTACGGTTCAAGATGCACGGGTTTAGGGTTTAAATTTTACGCTTTATGATCTACGGTTTGGGGTGTAGGGTTTACGGTCTAGGGTTTAGGTTTCACGGTTTATGGTTTACGGTTTATGTTTCAAGTTTCAAGATTAGGGTTTAGGGTTTATATTTATGGTTTACGGTTTAGGTTTTCCGTTATCCTAGATGTGGATACCCTTCATTTGTTACACTGTAACGTCCTTAATCTGAGCACTCAAACTTCCTCACCTTTCACTACGACAGGGATTATATGCATTCCACAAAACTACTGCAATTCCAAATCATTGCATGAAATATTTCAATAGGTATAGAATTCCTGGGTAAGTGAGATTTACGGGTCTTCCCAGATTCTTGCGGTCGTGGGCGCTCTCGATGAAGTGGCTGCCATTGTTGTCAAAAACTCTGCACAGCGTCCGAAAACTGCAGAGGAAATTGAAAACATTGAGGCGGAGGGAAGTGTACAGAAGGAACTGAAACAGACTCCAACAATGCACTAACTTATCACAGAACATACAAACAGGGTAATCTAACAATGCGATTGCGCGCATTAGACTTACTAACTGCATCACGCATTAGACTTACAAAGCAAGAATATTGCAACAAAGCAGGGTAATCAAAACAAGTACGTGTAGACAAGCTTGTTGTGCAAGAAGCAATTTGATTATGCGCACAGACAGCGCAGAAGGAGTTCAAGCATAATGCAACAAAGCTAGAAACGAAACAAAACTGCAACCCTAAACCGCAAGAATTTAGGGTTCAATGCAAGAATTGTTCATCGCTCGTGAAGGCAAAATACAACTGCATTGGACTTACAAGAGAATGGAAGAGTCTGGGCCGCCGTACAGCACCTCCCGCACCTCCCGAAACTGAACTCCGCGTCGGTACTTCCCACCAATTGCGCACACTTTTGAAACGCAGACAATTACAAAAACGCGCAGGACATCGAGGGCAAGAAAACGACAAAATCGGGGCGCATGCAGGATGGAAGATGAGGGAGAAAAGTTATGCACAAGTGGACTGACGGGTAGAGACTGCGGGAGACTGGGGAGATTCGCAAAAGGACGTTGGAAAAACCAGGGTGGTGAAAAGTAATTCAGGAAAACAAGCACGGTAATGATGAGCCGAATTTCAGATGATCCGGTACTCCTAGTACCATTATGAAAAAATATGAGTATTAGCACGTACTTCATGGAGTCACCTTGAAGTGCACCACAATGCATGAGTGCATGCAGTCATGCACTAACCCCTAAAGGACGGACCTATTACCATGGAATTTCCATGGAATTAGAATAGCATGGGTGTAACTAATTATGAAGATCACCCCGGTAGAATTGTTTTTACCATGACCGTAAAAGTAGCAAAAATAACCATCCCATGGTAATGGATATTCAACTTGCGACTATCATAAAATAATATAAATCTTAGATTTTTCCAAAACTCAAAATGTAGTAGAAATGAGATCTAGTGAAATTTATATTGCTAGCTATGCTCAAATTCATAACACATCATTTTAATGGTTGAAATTGAGTTTTGGTAGAAAGATACTCAACATTTAACCCTTTAGTGCCTAGGGTACTGTAGCAGACAACTCTGGATTTCAGTGGGTTTTTCCACTGTGGTTGAGACTACCAAAAATAGAATGGGTTAAATTAGAAAGTAACCGTACAATTCTATTCTCAACTCGAGAGCACACATTTTATTAAAATTTGAGAATCATCCGATGGTGGGATCGGAAGATTATAGTATGTATTTGAACTGTATAATGCACGCTCAAAAACGAGATTTTAGGGGGTGTGTGACTTCAAAGTTAAATAGAATTTGAGGTAAATTTTCAAAAATAAAAGCAAAGACATTCAGCTATGCCCTATGTCAACACCTCTCCGTTGCAATCTTTCATATCAAAAAAAGACTCACACATAATTATTGTGAGATTTATAAGTGAAAGTGACTTGTCCATGTACGGTTTAGGACAAAATTTTATACGTTGAAAATAGACAGGAGTGGGTACATTAGTCAAGATCGGATTACACACACTAATGGAAGATGAAGAAGAGAACACAATCCAAAAAAATAAAACAAGATAACAAACTTCCAAACACAAGAAATACTACACAATACATATGTTGTATTTGTAAGTATTTACTGTATTTTCAAGTATTTGCAGTATTTTGCGTTCTGTTGATAGGTATTTTGATAGTTGTACAATTTCAAATTTCAAATTTCTTTTTCTGGAAGGTGCGTAATGTATGTGCACAAATCTGAACTTCAGAACTGAAGTTCCAATTCTTCACGGATTCTCTGTTATTTTCATTTCCGACGTTGCAGTCACCATAATCTGGCTTGCTAGGCACTAAAGGGTTAAAACACACTACATCACGGTGCATTCTTACTATTCAATTGCCAATTGAGATCCAATATTGAGACCTTGTACATGCAAAAAACACTGAATTAGGAATTTTTGCACTTGGCCAAGTGCATTGTCCGATGGCCACAATGGTGCAAAATTTGCACTATTTTGAAATTTTGCTCCCCTAAAATTATATATATTTTCATTTTCAAAAGAGCAACAAGACATTCACTCATATCAAATTTGCCATGTATTAAAAGAAAATCAAACATAATGTGCAATATTTTTTATTACTATCCAATAGAAAATCAAAACAAAACACTTCATTTCATATATAAATGAAGGCACGGACTACAAAGTAAAAAAATATTGCACTATCATACTATACCAAAGGGTTCCGCCTAGCATAATTTCCCAATCTGTACTACCGCTCCATTTTCGGCCTCAATCCACCATTCGTGTTCTTTCCATTGGTTGAGAGTCTTAAGTGCTATAACTGTATAAAGAAAACAAATCAGCACACAATTAATACATGAACTCCTTCAATTATATTGAAAATTGACATTCATTCAAGATTAATAGAATAAATGGGAAAAACATAAATAGAACAAATTATCACATTCTGTATCACAATTATCACACTCTATAATTTTCATCTTACTACAATGGGGTTTATGATCAATTGGCCCATAATGTATGTTCAATAGGCAAAATCTGCTAAATTTAACAATTTATGACTCTAAATCTCTGAACTCAACATGAAGGCCTTAAACCTCTAAAGGCCCTAATGAGGATTTTGTCTTTGCAATTACGGAAATCTACAACAAATAGGAGCATTTATGGCAAAATATACTAAATTAAGCATCTTATGACTATAAATTTGGAAAATCAATAAGAAACCTGGGTGCCCATGACCTCTAGAGACCCTAACAAATTATTTTTCTTTTAAATTGCGGAAATCTAGAAATCAAATTTGAACAATTTTGGCAAAATTTTCTAAATTTAGAAACTTGAGACTTTAACATTTGGAACCCATCATGAAATTTGGCTGCATTTAACCTCAAGGGACCCTAACGAGTTTTTTGTCTTTTGAATTGCGGAAAATTACATCAAATTTGACCATTTATAACACAATTTTCTAAATTTAGAAAAATGTAACTTTAAATTTGGGAACCCAACATGAAATTAAGGTGCCCCTAACCTCAAAGAGTCCTATCAATTTTTTTCTTTTGAGTTGGGCAAATCTTCATCAAATTTGAGAAGTTATAACAAAATTTTCTAAATTTAGCAATTTTTCATTACAAATCTTAAAACCCAACATGAAATTTGGATTCCCCTAATCTTTACAAGTCCTAACGAATTTTTTGTCTATCAAATTTTGCAAATTTACATCAAATTTGATAAGTTGTGGCAAAATTTGCTAAATTTAGCAATTTACTGCTATAAATTTCGGAACCCACCATGAAATTTGGATTCCCCTAACCTCTACGAATCCTAACGAATTTTTTGTCTATCGAATCGTGCAAATTCATATTAAATTTGAGAAGCTATGGCAAATTTTACTAAATTTAGCAACTTTTCATGATAAATTTCGGAACCCAACATGAAATTTGGATTCCTTTAACCTCTACGAGTTCTAGCAAATTTTTTGTCTTTTTAATTTTGCAAATTTACATTAGATTTGAGAAATTATGAAAAAAAATTGCTAAATTTAACAACTTTTATTTATAAATCTTAGAACCCAACATGAAATTTGGGCGCTCCTAACCTTTAGGGGCCCTAACAAATTTTTTGATTAAAATTTAAGCAATTCATGAGAAAATTGAACTAAATATGCTAAATTTAGCAGCTGATGCCTAATTGTGGGATCCAAATGTGTTGTTCAAAATGCAATTGTACATAACTACGTGCATTTAAAAATAAAATAAAATGATTCGAGGTGAAAACAATACGAAATTCTAAAATTAATGCCTACCTTTATTTGTTATTCGTAATGATGTTATGCGTAATGATGTTCGCTCTAACCTCGTTGGGTTTAAATTTTTCCTTCTAGTTGAATTAATCGTTCTTCAAAATTGATAAAATGTGTCTTTTACAACGCTTTAGAGCTGAAACCCCTAAAATTCCAATATACTTTGAAGAAAAGATTTTTCTATCAAAATTCTTTTTATGTAAGTTCAAGAAGCATGCCATCATTACTTTGTTGTTCATCACTATTATTTACGTTTTTTACTAAACAATTCATACTATTCTAAGATGTTTTGTAATTACTAAGATTTTCTTTTTTAAATACTTTGGAAAACCAAATAAAATTTGTCTTTATATGACTATTTATGTGAAATTCAAGGTAAATTGGTTAAACAATGCCTTATATGAGAAAAATACTAGAAAACTATAATATGAAGAATTGATAAGGTTTGACCACGTAATCATAGTGAAGACATTTAATCCCCAAATGCATGAGGGATATTACCAAAACATAGATGTGTTATAATATATACCTTCCATATGTTTGATGAAGTTTGGTACAATAGATAAAACGTAGGGCATCATCTCTACAAAGTACCTGTACGGTCAAACCTCCAAAAATAAATTTTAATATTTTTTTTAAAGAAATTTAATGCATTAACCTTTTCAAATTTGTATAAACTGTAATTTTGATTTTTAGAATTTAAAATTTAGCCTAATTGGTTAAAATTGGTTTATCTATTGTAAACTTCTATCTATTAATTGGTTAAAATTGGTTTATCTATTGTATATTGCACTTCAATTGGAAGAGATTGACAACAAACGTTTGCAGAATGACCTTGATGCATATTAATAGGTTTAGTACGGTGTATGAGATGCATGGTATAATGAGCTGCATTAGGTAGCAGCAATAGCCGTATAGTATAGCGCAATGTGTATTATTTGGTTCATTGTGTATGGGTGATTTGAATGACTTGATATTTAGGTAGAAAATGTTCATAACTTTGTATTCATTTTGACTACCCCCCTTAATACATTGTTTTGGAATAAATGAAGTACCACTACAACATTTTAAAATGCATGTGTGAAAGAAAGAATTTGATTAAAACGTTATATATAGAAAGAATTTGATGAAAATTAGTTATGAAGTACTATTGATTTACATATAAACCCCAAACATATATATTACTATAAAATCTTATGATGAATATTACTATAAGATCCTATGATGAATAAAACTAAAAAATCTTATGATGAATATTACTTCTGATAAATGATTAATGAAAGAATCTGAATCATTTGGTTCATTTGTGAACTCAAGTCATTGCAATCAAATTTTTTTAGAATTTCTAAAAATAAAAAAACTAAAGTCGGTGTTAATCGAATGTGATAGAAAAATAATAAGTCAAACTCTACAATAGAATAACTTCACATTTTCACACGAGTTTCTATACCAAATGAATGTAAATATATCTCTAGCTGAAACAACTGTAGAATATGCCTTTCGCGATGTACTACCATCATCCAAATGATATTACGCATGTGAATTATATTATAAACTGCCATATAAATATATCTCTAGCTCAAACAACTATAGAATATGCCTTTCATGATGTACTACCATCATCCAAATGATATTACGCATGTAAATTATATTACAAACTGCCATATAAATCTATCTCGAGGTGAAACAACTATAGAATATGCCTTTCACGATGTACTACCAGCATCCAAATGATATTACGCATGTGAATTATATTATAAACTGCCATATAAATATATCTCTAGATGAAACAACTGAAGAATATGCATTTCATGATGTACCACCATCATCCAAATGATATTACGAATGTGAATTATATTATAAACTGCCATATAAATCTATCTCGAGGTGAAACAACTATAGAATATGCCTTTCACGATGTACTACCATCATCCAAATGATATTACGCATGTGAATTATATTATAACCTGCCATATAAATACATCTCTAGCTGTAAGAACTATAGAATATTCATTTTGGGATGTACCACCATCATCCAAATGATATTACGCATGTGAATTATACTATAAACTGCCATATAAATCTATCTCGAGGTGAAACAACTATAGATTATGCCTTTCACGATGTACTACCATCATCCAAATGATATTATGCATGTGAATTATATTATAAACTGCCATTTAAATCTATCTCGAGGTGACACGACTATAGAATATGCATTTCACGATGTACTACCATCATCCAAATGATATTACGCATGTAAATTATATTATAAACTGCCATATAAATATATCTCGAGCTGAAACAACTATAGAATATGCCTTTCTCGATGTACT
Source organism: Pohlia nutans (assembly GCA_022496805.1). Taxonomy (NCBI): domain Eukaryota; kingdom Viridiplantae; phylum Streptophyta; class Bryopsida; order Bryales; family Mniaceae; genus Pohlia; species Pohlia nutans. Next base: position 22,920,631 of record CM040094.1, read on the forward strand.
ACCATCATCCAAATGATATTCCGCATGTGAATTATATTATAAACTGCCATATAAGTCTATCTCGAGGTGAAACAACTATAGAATATGCCTTTCACGATGTACTACCATCATCCAAATGATATTACGCATGTGAATTATATTATAAACTGCCATATAAATATATCTCGAGCTGAAACAACTATAGAATATGCCTTTCTCGATGTACTACCATCATCCAAATGATATTACGCATGTGAATTATATTATAAACTGCCATATAAATCTATCTCGAGGTGAAACAACTATAGAATATGCTTTTCACGATGTACTACCATCGTCCAAATGATATTACGCATGTGAATTATATTATAAACTGCCATATAAATATATCTCGAGGTGAAACAACTATAGAATATGACTTTCACGATGTACTACCATCATCCAAATGATATTACGCATGTGAATTATATTATAAACTGCCATATAAATCTATCTCGAAGTGAAACAACTATAGAATATGCCTTTCACGATGTACTACCATCATCCAAATGATATTACGCATGTAAATTATATTATAAACTGCCATATAAATCTATCTCGAGGTGAAACAACTATAGAATATGCCTTTCACGATGTACTACCATCATCCAAATGATATTACGCATGTGAATTATATTATAAACTGCCATATAAATCTATCTCGAGGTGAAACAACTATAGAATATGCCTTTCACGATGTACTACCATCATCCAAATGATATTACGCATGTTAATTATATTATAAACTACCATATAAATATATCTCTAGCTGAAACAACTATAGAATATGCATTTAATGATGTACTACCATCATCCAAATGATATTAAGCATGCGAATTATATTATAAACTGCCATATAAATCTATCTCGAGGTGAAACAACTATAGAATATGACTTTCACGATGTACTACCATCATCCAAATGATATTACGCATGTGAATTATATTATAAACTACCATATAAATATATCTCTAGCTGAAAAAACTATAGAATATGCATTTAATGATGTACTACCATCATCCAAATGATATTACGCATGCGAATTATATTATAAACTGCCATATAAATCTATCTCGAGGTGAAACAACTATAGAATATGCCTTTCACGATGTACTACCATCATCCAAATGATATTACGCATGTAAATTATATTACAAACTGCCATATAAATCTATCTCGAGGTGAAACAACTATAGAATATGCCTTTCACGATGTACTACCATCATCCAAATGATATTACGCATGCGAATTATATTATAAACTGCCATATAAATCTATCTCGAGGTGAAACAACTATAGAATATGCCTTTCACGATGTACTACCATCATCCAAATGATATTACGCATGTAAATTATATTACAAACTGCCATATAAATCTATCTCGAGGTGAAACAACTATAGAATATGCCTTTCACGATGTACTACCAGCATCCAAATGATATTACGCATGTGAATTATATTATAAACTGCCATATAAATATATCTCTAGATGAAACAACTGAAGAATATGCATTTCATGATGTACCACCATCATCCAAATGATATTACGAATGTGAATTATATTATAAACTGCCATATAAATCTATCTCGAGGTGAAACAACTATAGAATATGCCTTTCACGATGTACTACCATCATCCAAATGATATTACGCATGTGAATTATATTATAACCTGCCATATAAATACATCTCTAGCTGTAAGAACTATAGAATATTCATTTTGGGATGTACCACCATCATCCAAATGATATTACGCATGTGAATTATACTATAAACTGCCATATAAATCTATCTCGAGGTGAAACAACTATAGATTATGCCTTTCACGATGTACTACCATCATCCAAATGATATTATGCATGTGAATTATATTATAAACTGCCATTTAAATCTATCTCGAGGTGACACGACTATAGAATATGCATTTCACGATGTACTACCATCATCCAAATGATATTACGCATGTAAATTATATTATAAACTGCCATATAAATATATCTCGAGCTGAAACAACTATAGAATATGCCTTTCTCGATGTACTACCATCATCCAAATGATATTCCGCATGTGAATTATATTATAAACTGCCATATAAGTCTATCTCGAGGTGAAACAACTATAGAATATGCCTTTCACGATGTACTACCATCATCCAAATGATATTACGCATGTGAATTATATTATAAACTGCCATATAAATATATCTCGAGCTGAAACAACTATAGAATATGCCTTTCTCGATGTACTACCATCATCCAAATGATATTACGCATGTGAATTATATTATAAACTGCCATATAAATCTATCTCGAGGTGAAACAACTATAGAATATGCTTTTCACGATGTACTACCATCGTCCAAATGATATTACGCATGTGAATTATATTATAAACTGCCATATAAATATATCTCGAGGTGAAACAACTATAGAATATGACTTTCACGATGTACTACCATCATCCAAATGATATTACGCATGTGAATTATATTATAAACTGCCATATAAATCTATCTCGAAGTGAAACAACTATAGAATATGCCTTTCACGATGTACTACCATCATCCAAATGATATTACGCATGTAAATTATATTATAAACTGCCATATAAATCTATCTCGAGGTGAAACAACTATAGAATATGCCTTTCACGATGTACTACCATCATCCAAATGATATTACGCATGTGAATTATATTATAAACTGCCATATAAATCTATCTCGAGGTGAAACAACTATAGAATATGCCTTTCACGATGTACTACCATCATCCAAATGATATTACGCATGTTAATTATATTATAAACTACCATATAAATATATCTCTAGCTGAAACAACTATAGAATATGCATTTAATGATGTACTACCATCATCCAAATGATATTAAGCATGCGAATTATATTATAAACTGCCATATAAATCTATCTCGAGGTGAAACAACTATAGAATATGACTTTCACGATGTACTACCATCATCCAAATGATATTACGCATGTGAATTATATTATAAACTACCATATAAATATATCTCTAGCTGAAAAAACTATAGAATATGCATTTAATGATGTACTACCATCATCCAAATGATATTACGCATGCGAATTATATTATAAACTGCCATATAAATCTATCTCGAGGTGAAACAACTATAGAATATGCCTTTCACGATGTACTACCATCATCCAAATGATATTACGCATGTAAATTATATTACAAACTGCCATATAAATCTATCTCGAGGTGAAACAACTATAGAATATGCCTTTCACGATGTACTACCATCATCCAAATGATATTACGCATGCGAATTATATTATAAACTGCCATATAAATCTATCTCGAGGTGAAACAACTATAGAATATGCCTTTCACGATGTACTACCATCATCCAAATGATATTACGCATGTAAATTATATTACAAACTGCCATATAAATCTATCTCGAGGTGAAACAACTATAGAATATGCCTTTCACGATGTACTACCAGCATCCAAATGATATTACGCATGTGAATTATATTATAAACTGCCATATAAATATATCTCTAGATGAAACAACTGAAGAATATGCATTTCATGATGTACCACCATCATCCAAATGATATTACGAATGTGAATTATATTATAAACTGCCATATAAATCTATCTCGAGGTGAAACAACTATAGAATATGCCTTTCACGATGTACTACCATCATCCAAATGATATTACGCATGTGAATTATATTATAACCTGCCATATAAATACATCTCTAGCTGTAAGAACTATAGAATATTCATTTTGGGATGTACCACCATCATCCAAATGATATTACGCATGTGAATTATACTATAAACTGCCATATAAATCTATCTCGAGGTGAAACAACTATAGATTATGCCTTTCACGATGTACTACCATCATCCAAATGATATTATGCATGTGAATTATATTATAAATTGCCATATAAATAAATCTCGAGCTGAAACAACTATAGAATATGCCTTTCTCGATGTACTACCATCATCCAAATGATATTCCGCATGTGAATTATATTATAAACTGCCATATAAGTCTATCTCGAGGTGAAACAACTATAGAATATGCCTTTCACGATGTACTACCATCATCCAAATGATATTACGCATGTGAATTATATTATAAACTGCCATATAAATATATCTCGAGCTGAAACAACTATAGAATATGCCTTTCTCGATGTACTACCATCATCCAAATGATATTACGCATGTGAATTATATTATAAACTGCCATATAAATCTATCTCGAGGTGAAACAACTATAGAATATGCTTTTCACGATGTACTACCATCGTCCAAATGATATTACGCATGTGAATTATATTATAAACTGCCATATAAATATATCTCGAGGTGAAACAACTATAGAATATGACTTTCACGATGTACTACCATCATCCAAATGATATTACGCATGTGAATTATATTATAAACTGCCATATAAATATATCTCGAGCTGAAACAACTATAGAATATGCCTTTCTCGATGTACTACCATCATCCAAATGATATTACGCATGTGAATTATATTATAAACTGCCATATAAATCTATCTCGAGGTGAAACAACTATAGAATATGCCTTTCATGATGTACTACCATCATCCAAATGATATTACGCAAGTGAATTATATTATAAACTGCCATAAAAATATATCTCGAGGTGAAACAACTATAGAATATGCATTTCATGCTGTACTACCATCATCCAAATGAGAGTACGTTTGTGAAGTATATTATAAACTGCCATATAAATCTATCTCGAGGTGAAACAACTATAGAATATGCCTTTCACGATGTACTACCATCATCCAAATGATATTACGCATGTGAATTATATTACATAATGCCATATAAATATATCTCTACCTGAAACAACTATAGAATATGCATTTCATGCTGTACTACCACCATCCAAATGATATTACGCATGTGAATTATATTATAAACTGCCATATAAATATATCTCGAGGTGAAACAACTACAGAATATGCCTTTCACGATGTACTACCATCATCCAAATGATATTACGCATGTGAATTATATTATAACCTGCCATATAAATACATCTCTAGCTGAAACAACTATAGAATATGCATTTCAGGATGTACTACCATCATCCAAATGATATTCCGCATGTGAATTATATTATAAACTGCCATATAAATCTATCTCGAGGTGAAACAACTATAGAATATGCCTTTCACGAAGTACTACCATCATCCAAATGATATTACGCATCTGAATTATATTATAAACTGCCATATAAATCTATCTCGAGGTGAAAAAACTATAGAATATGCCTTTTACGATGTACTACCATCATACAAATGATATTACGCATGTGAATTATATTATAAACTGCCATATAAATCTATCTCGAGGTGAAACAACTATAGAATATGCCTTTCACGATGTACTACCATCATCGAAATGATATTACGCATGTGATTTACATTATAAACTGCCATATAAATCTATCTCGAGGTGAAACAACTATAGAATATGCCTTTCACGATGTACTACCATCATCCAAATGATATTACGGATGTGAATTATATTATAACCTGCCATATAAATACATCTCTAGCTGAAACAACTATAGAATATGCATTTCAAGATGTACTACCATCATCCAAATGATATTCCGCATGTGAATTATATTATAAACTGCAATATAAATCTATCTCGAGGTGAAACAACTATAGAATATGCCTTTCACGATGTACTACCATCATCCAAATGATATTACGCATGTGAATTATATTATAAACTGCCATATAAATCTATCTCGAGGTGAAACAACTATAGAATATGCCTTTTACGATGTACTACCATCATCCAAATGTTATTACGCATGCGAATTATATTATAAACTGCCATATAAATATATCTCGAGCTGAAACAACTATAGAATATGCCTTTCATGCTGTACTACCATCATCCAAATGAGAGTACGTTTGTGAAGTATATTATAAACTGCCATATAAATCTATCTCGAGGTGAAACAACTATAGAATATGCCTTTCACGATGTAGTACCATCATCCAAATGATATTACGCATGTGAATTATATTATAAATTGCCATATAAATAAATCTCGAAGTGAAACAACTATAGAATATGCCTTTCACGATGTACTACCATCATCCAAATGATATTACGCATGTGAATTATATTATAAACTTCCAAATAAATATATCTCTAGCTGAAACAACTATAGAATATGCATTTCATGATGTACTACCATCATCCAAATGATATTACGCATGTGAATTATATTATAAACTGCCATATAAATATATCTCTAGATGAAACAACTGTAGAATATGCATTTCATGATGTACCAGCATCATCCAAATGATATTACGTATGTGAATTATATTATAAACTGCCTTATAAATCTATCTCGAGGTAAAACAACTATAGAATATGCCTTTCACGATGTACTACCATCATCCAAATGATATTACGCATGTGAATTATATTATAAACTTCCAAATAAATATATCTCTAGCTGAAACAACTATAGAATATGCATTTCATGATGTACTACCATCATCCAAATGATATTACGCATGTGAATTATATTAAAAACTGCCATAAAAATCTATCTCTAGCTCAAACAACTATAGAATATGCATTTCAGGATGTACTACCATCATCCAAATGATATTACGCATGTGAATTATATTATAAACTGCCATATAAATCTATCTCGAGGTGAAACAACTATAGAATATGCCTTTCACGATGTACTACCATCATCCAAATGATATTACGCATGTGAATTATATTATAAACTGCCATATAAATATATCTATAGCTCAAACAACTATAGAATATGCCTTTCACGATGTACTACCATCATCCAAATGATATTACGCATGTGAATTATATTATAACCTGCCATATAAATACATCTCTAGCTGTAACAACTATAGAATATTCATTTTGGGATGTACCACCATCATCCAAATGATATTACGCATGTGAATTATACTATAAACTGCCATATAAATCTATCTCGAGGTGAAACAACTATAGATTATGCCTTTCACGATGTACTACCATCATCCAAATGATATTATGCATGTGAATTATATTATAAACTGCCATTTAAATCTATCTCGAGGTGAAACAACTATAGAATATGCATTTCACGATGTACTACCATCATCCAAATGATATTACGCATGTAAATTATATTATAAACTGCCATATAAATATATCTCGAGCTGAAACAACTATAGAATATGCCTTTCTCGATGTACTACCATCATCCAAATGATATTCCGCATGTGAATTATATTATAAACTGCCATATAAGTCTATCTCGAGGTGAAACAACTATAGAATATGCCTTTCACGATGTACTACCATCATCCAAATGATATTACGCATGTGAATTATATTATAAACTGCCATATAAATATATCTCGAGCTGAAACAACTATAGAATATGCCTTTCTCGATGTACTACCATCATCCAAATGATATTACGCATGTGAATTATATTATAAACTGCCATATAAATCTATCTCGAGGTGAAACAACTATAGAATATGCTTTTCACGATGTACTACCATCGTCCAAATGATATTACGCATGTGAATTATATTATAAACTGCCATATAAATATATCTCGAGCTGAAACAACTATAGAATATGACTTTCACGATGTACTACCATCATCCAAATGATATTACGCATGTGAATTATATTATAAACTGCCATATAAATCTATCTCGAGGTGAAACAACTATAGAATATGCCTTTCATGATGTACTACCATCATCCAAATGATATTACGCAAGTGAATTATATTATAAACTGCCATAAAAATATATCTCGAGGTGAAACAACTATAGAATATGCATTTCATGCTGTACTACCATCATCCAAATGAGAGTACGTTTGTGAAGTATATTATAAACTGCCATATAAATCTATCTCGAGGTGAAACAACTATAGAATATGCCTTTCACGATGTACTACCATCATCCAAATGATATTACGCATGTGAATTATATTACATAATGCTATATAAATATATCTCTACCTGAAACAACTATAGAATATGCATTTCATGCTGTACTACCACCATCCAAATGATATTACGCATCTGAATTATATTATAAACTGCCATATAAATATATCTCGAGGTGAAACAACTACAGAATATGCCTTTCACGATGTACTACCATCATCCAAATGATATTACGCATGTGAATTATATTATAACCTGCGATATAAATACATCTCTAGCTGAAACAACTATAGAATATGCATTTCAGGATGTACTACCATCATCCAAATGATATTCCGCATGTGAATTATATTATAAACTGCCATATAAATCTATCTCGAGGTGAAACAACTATAGAATATGCCTTTCACGAAGTACTACCATCATCCAAATGATATTACGCATCTGAATTATATAATAAACTGCCATATAAATCTATCTCGAGGTGAAAAAACTATAGAATATGCCTTTTACGATGTACTACCATCATACAAATGATATTACGCATGTGAATTATATTATAAACTGCCATATAAATCTATCTCGAGGTGAAACAACTATAGAATATGCCTTTCACGATGTACTACCATCATCGAAATGATATTACGCATGTGATTTACATTATAAACTGCCATATAAATCTATCTCGAGGTGAAACAACTATAGAATATGCCTTTCACGATGTACTACCATCATCCAAATGATATTACGGATGTGAATTTTATTATAACCTGCCATATAAATACATCTCTAGCTGAAACAACTATAGAATATGCATTTCAGGATGTACTACCATCATCCAAATGATATTCCGCATGTGAATTATATTATAAACTGCAATATAAATCTATCTCGAGGTGAAACAACTATAGAACATGCCTTTCACGATGTACTACCATCATCCAAATGATATTACGCATGTGAATTATATTATAAACTGCCATATAAATCTATCTCGAGGTGAAACAACTATAGAATATGCCTTTTACGATGTACTACCATCATCCAAATGTTATTACGCATGCGAATTATATTATAAACTGCCATATAAATATATCTCGAGCTGAAACAACTATAGAATATGCCTTTCATGCTGTACTACCATCATCCAAATGATATTCCGCATGTGAATTATATTATAAACTGCAATATAAATCTATCTCGAGGTGAAACAACTATAGAATATGCCTTTCACGATGTACTACCATCATCCAAATGATATTACGCATGTGAATTATATTATAAATTGCCATATAAATAAATCTCGAGGTGAAACAACTATAGAATATGCCTTTCACGATGTACTACCATCATCCAAATGATATTACGCATGTGAATTATATTATAAACTTCCAAATAAATATATCTCTAGCTGAAACAACTATAGAATATGCATTTCATGATGTACTACCATCATCCAAATGATAGTACGCATGTGAGTTATATTATAAACTGCCATATAAATATATCTCTAGATGAAACAACTGTAGAATATGCATTTCATGATGTACCAGCATCATCCAAATGATATTACGTATGTGAATTATATTATAAACTGCCATATAAATCTATCTCTAGCTCAAACAACTATAGAATATGACTTTCACGATGTACTACCATCATCCAAATGATATTACGCATGTGAATTATATTAAAAACTGCCATATAAATCTATCTCTAGCTCAAACAACTATAGAATATGACTTTCACGATGTACTACCATCATCCAAATGATATTACGCATGTGAATTATATTACAAACTGCCATATAAATCTATCTCGAGGTGAAACAACTATAGAATATGCCTTTCACGAAGTACTACCATCATCCAAATGATATTACGCATCTGAATTATATTATAAACTGCCATATAAATCTATCTCGAGGTGAAAAAACTATAGAATATGCCTTTTACGATGTACTACCATCATACAAATGATATTACGCATGTGAATTATATTATAAACTGCCATATAAATCTATCTCGAGGTGAAACAACTATAGAATATGCCTTTCACGATGTACTACCATCATCCAAATGATATTACGCATGTGAATTATATTATAAACTGCCATATAAATCTATCTCTAGCTCAAACAACTATAGAATATGACTTTCACGATGTACTACCATCACCCAAATGATATTACGCATGTGAATTATATTATAAACTGCCATATAAATCTATCTCGAGGTAAAACAACTATAGAATATGCCTTTCACTATGTACTACCATCATCCAAATGATATTACGCATGTGAATTATATTAAAAACTGCCATATAAATCTATCTCTAGCTCAAACAACTATAGAATATGACTTTCACGATGTACTACCATCATCCAAATGATATTACGCATGTGAATTATATTATAAACTGCCATATAAATCTATCTCGAGGTGAAACAACTATAGAATATGCCTTTCACGATGTACTACCATCATCCAAATGATATTACGCATGTGAATTATATTATAAACTGCCATATAAATATATCTATAGCTCAAACAACTATAGAATATGCCTTTCACGATGTACTACCATCATCCAAATGATATTACGCATGTGAATTATATTATAAACTGCCATATAAATCTATCTCGAGGTGAAACAACTATAGAATATGCCTTTCACGATGTACTACCATCATCCAAATGATATTACGCATGTGAATTATATTATAAACTGCCATATAAATCTATCTCGAGGTGAAAAAACTATAGAATATGCCTTTTACGATGTACTACCATCATACAAATGATATTACGCATGTGAATAATATTATAAACTGCCATATAAATCTATCTCGAGGTGAAACAACTATAGAATATGCCTTTCACGATGTACTACCATCATCGAAATGATATTACGCATGTGATTTACATTATAAACTGCCATATAAATCTATCTCGAGGTGAAACAACTATAGAATATGCCTTTCACGATGTACTACCATCATCCAAATGATATTACGGATGTGAATTATATTATAACCTGCCATATAAATACATCTCTAGCTGAAACAACTATAGAATAGGCATTTCAGGATGTACTACCATCATCCAAATGATATTCCGCATCTGAATTATATTATAAACCGCAATATAAATCTATCTCGAGGTGAAACAACTATAGAATATGCCTTTCACGATGTACTACCATCATCCAAATGATATTACGCATGGGAATTATATTATAAACTGCCATATAAATCTATCTCGAGGTGAAACAACTATAGAATATGCCTTTCACGATGTACTACCATTATCCAAATGTTATTACGCATGCGAATTATATTATAAACTGCCATATAAATATATCTCGAGTTGAAACAACTATAGAATATGCCTTTCATGCTGTACTACCATCATCCAAATGATATTACGCATGTGAATTATATTATAAACTGCCATATAAATCTATCTCGAGGTGAATCAACTATAGAATATGCCTTTCACGATGTACTACCATCATCCAAATGATATTACGCATGTGAATTATATTACATAATGCTATATAAATATATCTATACCTGAAACAACTATAGAATATGCATTTCATGCTGTACTACCACCATCCAAATGATATTACGCATCTGAATTATATTATAAACTGCCATATAAATATATCTCGAGGTTAAACAACTACAGAATATGCCTTTCACGATGTACTACCATCATCCAAATGATATTACGCATGTGAATTATATTATAACCTGCGATATAAATACATCTCTAGCTGAAACAACTATAGAATATGCATTTCAGGATGTACTACCATCATCCAAATGATATTCCGCATGTGAATTATATTATAAACTGCCATATAAATCTATCTCGAGGTGAAACAACTAGAGAATATGCCTTTCACGAAGTACTACCATCATCCAAATGATATTACTCATCTGAATTATATTATAAACTGCCATATAAATCTATCTCGAGGTGAAAAAACTATAGAATATGCCTTTTACGATGTACTACCATCATACAAATGATATTACGAATGTGAATTATATTATAAACTGCCATATAAATCTATCTCGAGGTGAAACAACTATAGAATATGCCTTTCACGATGTACTACCATCATCGAAATGATATTACGCATGTGATTTACATTATAAACTGCCATATAAATCTATCTCGAGGCGAAACAACTATAGAATATGCCTTTCACGATGTACTACCATCATCCAAATGATATTACGGATGTGAATTATATTATAACCTGCCATATAAATACATCTCTAGCTGAAACAACTATAGAATATGCATTTCAGGATGTACTACCATCATCCAAATGATATTCCGCATGTGAATTATATTATAAACTGCAATATAAATCTATCTCGAGGTGAAACAACTATAGAACATGCCTTTCACGATGTACTACCATCATCCAAATGATATTACGCATGTGAATTATATTATAAACTGCCATATAAATCTATCTCGAGGTGAAACAACTGTAGAATATGCCTTTTACGATGTACTACCATCATCCAAATGTTATTACGCATGCGAATTATATTATAAACTGCCATATAAATATATCTCGAGCTGAAACAACTATAGAATATGCCTTTCATGCTGTACTACCATCATCCAAATGATATTCCGCATGTGAATTATATTATAAACTGCAATATAAATCTATCTCGAGGTGAAACAACTATAGAATATGCCTTTCACGATGTACTACCATCATCCAAATGATATTACGCATGTGAATTATATTATAAATTGCCATATAAATAAATCTCGAGGTGAAACAACTATAGAATATGCCTTTCACGATGTACTACCATCATCCAAATGATATTACGCATGTGAATTATATTATAAACTTCCAAATAAATATATCTCTAGCTGAAACAACTATAGAATATGCATTTCATGATGTACTACCATCATCCAAATGATAGTACGCATGTGAGTTATATTATAAACTGCCATATAAATATATCTCTAGATGAAACAACTGTAGAATATGCATTTCATGATGTACCAGCATCATCCAAATGATATTACGTATGTGAATTATATTATAAACTGCCATATAAATCTATCTCTAGCTCAAACAACTATAGAATATGACTTTCACGATGTACTACCATCATCCAAATGATATTACGCATGTGAATTATATTAAAAACTGCCATATAAATCTATCTCTAGCTCAAACAACTATAGAATATGACTTTCACGATGTACTACCATCATCCAAATGATATTACGCATGTGAATTATATTATAAACTGCCATATAAATCTATCTCGAGGTAAAACAACTATAGAATATGCCTTTCACTATGTACTACCATCATCCAAATGATATTACGCATGTGAATTATATTAAAAACTGCCATATAAATCTATCTCTAGCTCAAACAACTATAGAATATGACTTTCACGATGTACTACCATCATCCAAATGATATTACGCATGTGAATTATATTATAAACTGCCATATAAGTCTATCTCGAGGTGAAACAACTATAGAATATGCCTTTCACGATGTACTACCATCATCCAAATGATATTACGCATGTGAATTATATTATAAACTGCCATATAAATATATCTATAGCTCAAACAACTATAGAATATGCCTTTCACGATGTACTACCATCATCCAAATGATATTACGCATGTGAATTATATTATAAACTGCCATATAAATCTATCTCGAGGTGAAACAACTATAGAATATGCCTTTCACGATGTACTACCATCATCCAAATGATATTACGCATGTGAATTATATTATAAACTGCCATATAAATCTATCTCGAGGTGAAAAAACAATAGAATATGCCTTTTACGATGTACTACCATCATACAAATGATATTACGCATGTGAATAATATTATAAACTGCCATATAAATCTATCTCGAGGTGAAACAACTATAGAATATGCCTTTCACGATGTACTACCATCATCGAAATGATATTACGCATGTGATTTACATTATAAACTGCCATATAAATCTATCTCGAGGTGAAACAACTATAGAATATGCCTTTCACGATGTACTACCATCATCCAAATGATATTACGCATGTGAATTATATTAAAAACTGCCATATAAATCTATCTCTAGCTCAAACAACTATAGAATATGACTTTCACGATGTACTACCATCATCCAAATGATATTACGCATGTGAATTATATTATAAACTGCCATATAAATCTATCTCGAGGTAAAACAACTATAGAATATGCCTTTCACTATGTACTACCATCATCCAAATGATATTACGCATGTGAATTATATTAAAAACTGCCATATAAATCTATCTCTAGCTCAAACAACTATAGAATATGACTTTCACGATGTACTACCATCATCCAAATGATATTACGCATGTGAATTATATTATAAACTGCCATATAAGTCTATCTCGAGGTGAAACAACTATAGAATATGCCTTTCACGATGTACTACCATCATCCAAATGATATTACGCATGTGAATTATATTATAAACTGCCATATAAATATATCTATAGCTCAAACAACTATAGAATATGCCTTTCACGATGTACTACCATCATCCAAATGATATTACGCATGTGAATTATATTATAAACTGCCATATAAATCTATCTCGAGGTGAAACAACTATAGAATATGCCTTTCACGATGTACTACCATCATCCAAATGATATTACGCATGTGAATTATATTATAAACTGCCATATAAATCTATCTCGAGGTGAAAAAACTATAGAATATGCCTTTTACGATGTACTACCATCATACAAATGATATTACGCATGTGAATAATATTATAAACTGCCATATAAATCTATCTCGAGGTGAAACAACTATAGAATATGCCTTTCACGATGTACTACCATCATCGAAATGATATTACGCATGTGATTTACATTATAAACTGCCATATAAATCTATCTCGAGGTGAAACAACTATAGAATATGCCTTTCACGATGTACTACCATCATCCAAATGATATTACGGATGTGAATTATATTATAACCTGCCATATAAATACATCTCTAGCTGAAACAACTATAGAATATGCATTTCAGGATGTACTACCATCATCCAAATGATATTCCGCATCTGAATTATATTATAAACCGCAATATAAATCTATCTCGAGGTGAAACAACTATAGAATATGCATTTCACGATGTACTACCATCATCCAAATGATATTACGCATGGGAATTATATTATAAACTGCCATATAAATCTATCTCGAGGTGAAACAACTATAGAATATGCCTTTCACGATGTACTACCATTATCCAAATGTTATTACGCATGCGAATTATATTATAAACTGCCATATAAATATATCTCGAGTTGAAACAACTATAGAATATGCCTTTCATGCTGTACTACCATCATCCAAATGATATTACGCATGTGAATTATATTATAAACTGCCATATAAATCTATCTCGAGGTGAATCAACTATAGAATATGCCTTTCACGATGTACTACCATCATCCAAATGATATTACGCATGTGAATTATATTACATAATGCTATATAAATATATCTCTACCTGAAACAACTATAGAATATGCATTTCATGCTGTACTACCACCATCCAAATGATATTACGCATCTGAATTATATTATAAACTGCCATATAAATATATCTCGAGGTGAAACAACTACAGAATATGCCTTTCACGATGTACTACCATCATCCAAATGATATTACGCATGTGAATTATATTATAACCTGCGATATAAATACATCTCTAGCTGAAACAACTATAGAATATGCATTTCAGGATGTACTACCATCATCCAAATGATATTCCGCATGTGAATTATATTATAAACTGCCATATAAATCTATCTCGAGGTGAAACAACTAGAGAATATGCCTTTCACGAAGTACTACCATCATCCAAATGATATTACTCATCTGAATTATATTATAAACTGCCATATAAATCTATCTCGAGGTGAAAAAACTATAGAATATGCCTTTTACGATGTACTACCATCATACAAATGATATTACGCATGTGAATTATATTATAAACTGCCATATAAATCTATCTCGAGGTGAAACAACTATAGAATATGCCTTTCACGATGTACTACCATCATCGAAATGATATTACGCATGTGATTTACATTATAAACTGCCATATAAATCTATCTCGAGGTGAAACAACTATAGAATATGCCTTTCACGATGTACTACCATCATCCAAATGATATTACGGATGTGAATTATATTATAACCTGCCATATAAATACATCTCTAGCTGAAACAACTATAGAATATGCATTTCAGGATGTACTACCATCATCCAAATGATATTCCGCATGTGAATTATATTATAAACTGCAATATAAATCTATCTCGAGGTGAAACAACTATAGAACATGCCTTTCACGATGTACTACCATCATCCAAATGATATTACGCATGTGAATTATATTATAAACTGCCATATAAATCTATCTCGAGGTGAAACAACTATAGAATATGCCTTTTACGATGTACTACCATCATCCAAATGTTATTACGCATGCGAATTATATTATAAACTGCCATATAAATATATCTCGAGCTGAAACAACTATAGAATATGCCTTTCATGCTGTACTACCATCATCCAAATGATATTCCGCATGTGAATTATATTATAAACTGCAATATAAATCTATCTCGAGGTGAAACAACTATAGAATATGCCTTTCACGATGTACTACCATCATCCAAATGATATTACGCATGTGAATTATATTATAAATTGCCATATAAATAAATCTCGAGGTGAAACAACTATAGAATATGCCTTTCACGATGTACTACCATCATCCAAATGATATTACGCATGTGAATTATATTATAAACTTCCAAATAAATATATCTCTAGCTGAAACAACTATAGAATATGCATTTCATGATGTACTACCATCATCCAAATGATAGTACGCATGTGAGTTATATTATAAACTGCCATATAAATATATCTCTAGATGAAACAACTGTAGAATATGCATTTCATGATGTACCAGCATCATCCAAATGATATTACGTATGTGAATTATATTATAAACTGCCATATAAATCTATCTCTAGCTCAAACAACTATAGAATATGACTTTCACGATGTACTACCATCATCCAAATGATATTACGCATGTGAATTATATTAAAAACTGCCATATAAATCTATCTCTAGCTCAAACAACTATAGAATATGACTTTCACGATGTACTACCATCATCCAAATGATATTACGCATGTGAATTATATTATAAACTGCCATATAAATCTATCTCGAGGTGAAACAACTATAGAATATGCCTTTCACGATGTACTACCATCATCCAAATGATATTACGCATGTGAATTATATTATAAACTGCCATATAAATATATCTATAGCTCAAACAACTATAGAATATGACTTTCACGATGTACTACCATCATCCAAATGATATTACGCATGTGAATTATATTATAAACTGCCATATAAATCTATCTCGAGGTGAAACAACTATAGAATATGCCTTTCACGATGTACTACCATCATCCAAATGATATTACGCATGTGAATTATATTAAAAACTGCCATATAAATCTATCTCTAGCTCAAACAACTATAGAATATGACTTTCACGATGTACTACCATCATCCAAATGATATTACGCATGTGAATTATATTATAAACTGCCATATAAATCTATCTCGAGGTAAAACAACTATAGAATATGCCTTTCACTATGTACTACCATCATCCAAATGATATTACGCATGTGAATTATATTAAAAACTGCCATATAAATCTATCTCTAGCTCAAACAACTATAGAATATGACTTTCACGATGTACTACCATCATCCAAATGATATTACGCATGTGAATTATATTATAAACTGCCATATAAGTCTATCTCGAGGTGAAACAACTATAGAATATGCCTTTCACGATGTACTACCATCATCCAAATGATATTACGCATGTGAATTATATTATAAACTGCCATATAAATATATCTATAGCTCAAACAACTATAGAATATGCCTTTCACGATGTACTACCATCATCCAAATGATATTACGCATGTGAATTATATTATAAACTGCCATATAAATCTATCTCGAGGTGAAACAACTATAGAATATGCCTTTCACGATGTACTACCATCATCCAAATGATATTACGCATGTGAATTATATTATAAACTGCCATATAAATCTATCTCGAGGTGAAAAAACTATAGAATATGCCTTTTACGATGTACTACCATCATACAAATGATATTACGCATGTGAATAATATTATAAACTGCCATATAAATCTATCTCGAGGTGAAACAACTATAGAATATGCCTTTCACGATGTACTACCATCATCGAAATGATATTACGCATGTGATTTACATTATAAACTGCCATATAAATCTATCTCGAGGTGAAACAACTATAGAATATGCCTTTCACGATGTACTACCATCATCCAAATGATATTACGGATGTGAATTATATTATAACCTGCCATATAAATACATCTCTAGCTGAAACAACTATAGAATATGCATTTCAGGATGTACTACCATCATCCAAATGATATTCCGCATCTGAATTATATTATAAACCGCAATATAAATCTATCTCGAGGTGAAACAACTATAGAATATGCCTTTCACGATGTACTACCATCATCCAAATGATATTACGCATGGGAATTATATTATAAACTGCCATATAAATCTATCTCGAGGTGAAACAACTATAGAATATGCCTTTCACGATGTACTACCATTATCCAAATGTTATTACGCATGCGAATTATATTATAAACTGCCATATAAATATATCTCGAGTTGAAACAACTATAGAATATGCCTTTCATGCTGTACTACCATCATCCAAATGATATTACGCATGTGAATTATATTATAAACTGCCATATAAATCTATCTCGAGGTGAATCAACTATAGAATATGCCTTTCACGATGTACTACCATCATCCAAATGATATTACGCATGTGAATTATATTACATAATGCTATATAAATATATCTCTACCTGAAACAACTATAGAATATGCATTTCATGCTGTACTACCACCATCCAAATGATATTACGCATCTGAATTATATTATAAACTGCCATATAAATATATCTCGAGGTGAAACAACTACAGAATATGCCTTTCACGATGTACTACCATCATCCAAATGATATTACGCATGTGAATTATATTATAACCTGCGATATAAATACATCTCTAGCTGAAACAACTATAGAATATGCATTTCAGGATGTACTACCATCATCCAAATGATATTCCGCATGTGAATTATATTATAAACTGCCATATAAATCTATCTCGAGGTGAAACAACTAGAGAATATGCCTTTCACGAAGTACTACCATCATCCAAATGATATTACTCATCTGAATTATATTATAAACTGCCATATAAATCTATCTCGAGGTGAAAAAACTATAGAATATGCCTTTTACGATGTACTACCATCATACAAATGATATTACGCATGTGAATTATATTATAAACTGCCATATAAATCTATCTCGAGGTGAAACAACTATAGAATATGCCTTTCACGATGTACTACCATCATCGAAATGATATTACGCATGTGATTTACATTATAAACTGCCATATAAATCTATCTCGAGGTGAAACAACTATAGAATATGCCTTTCACGATGTACTACCATCATCCAAATGATATTACGGATGTGAATTATATTATAACCTGCCATATAAATACATCTCTAGCTGAAACAACTATAGAATATGCATTTCAGGATGTACTACCATCATCCAAATGATATTACGCATGTGAATTATATTATAAACTGCCATATAAATCTATCTCGAGGTGAAACAACTATAGAATATGCCTTTTACGATGTACTACCATCATCCAAATGTTATTACGCATGCGAATTATATTATAAACTGCCATATAAATATATCTCGAGCTGAAACAACTATAGAATATGCCTTTCATGCTGTACTACCATCATCCAAATGATATTCCGCATGTGAATTATATTATAAACTGCAATATAAATCTATCTCGAGGTGAAACAACTATAGAATATGCCTTTCACGATGTACTACCATCATCCAAATGATATTACGCATGTGAATTATATTATAAATTGCCATATAAATAAATCTCGAGGTGAAACAACTATAGAATATGCCTTTCACGATGTACTACCATCATCCAAATGATATTACGCATGTGAATTATATTATAAACTTCCAAATAAATATATCTCTAGCTGAAACAACTATAGAATATGCATTTCATGATGTACTACCATCATCCAAATGATAGTACGCATGTGAGTTATATTATAAACTGCCATATAAATATATCTCTAGATGAAACAACTGTAGAATATGCATTTCATGATGTACCAGCATCATCCAAATGATATTACGTATGTGAATTATATTATAAACTGCCATATAAATCTATCTCGAGGTAAAACAACTATAGAATATGCCTTTCACTATGTACTACCATCATCCAAATGATATTACGCATGTGAATTATATTAAAAACTGCCATATAAATCTATCTCTAGCTCAAACAACTATAGAATATGACTTTCACGATGTACTACCATCATCCAAATGATATTACGCATGTGAATTATATTATAAACTGCCATATAAATCTATCTCGAGGTGAAACAACTATAGAATATGCCTTTCACGATGTACTACCATCATCCAAATGATATTACGCATGTGAATTATATTATAAACTGCCATATAAATATATCTATAGCTCAAACAACTATAGAATATGCCTTTCACGATGTACTACCATCATCCAAATGATATTACGCATGTGAATTATATTATAAACTGCCATATAAATCTATCTCGAGGTGAAACAACTATAGAATATGCATTTCACGATGTACTACCATCATCCAAATGATATTACGCATGTGAATTATATTATAAACTGCCATATAAATCTATCTCGAGGTGAAAAAACTATAGAATATGCCTTTTACGATGTACTACCATCATACAAATGATATTACGCATGTGAATTATATTATAAACTGCCATATAAATCTATCTCGAGGTGAAACAACTATAGAATATGCCTTTCACGATGTACTACCATCATCGAAATGATATTACGCATGTGATTTACATTATAAACTGCCATATAAATCTATCTCGAGGTGAAACAACTATAGAATATGCCTTTCACGATGTACTACCATCATCCAAATGATATTACGGATGTGAATTATATTATAACCTGCCATATAAATACATCTCTAGCTGAAACAACTATAGAATATGCATTTCAGGATGTACTACCATTATCCAAATGATATTCCGCATCTGAATTATATTATAAACCGCAATATAAATCTATCTCGAGGTGAAACAACTATAGAATATGCCTTTCACGAAGTACTACCATCATCCAAATGATATTACGCATGGGAATTATATTATAAACTGCCATATAAATCTATCTCGAGGTGAAACAACTATAGAATATGCCTTTCACGATGTACTACCATTATCCAAATGTTATTACGCATGCGAATTATATTATAAACTGCCATATAAATATATCTCGAGTTGAAACAACTATAGAATATGCCTTTCATGCTGTACTACCATCATCCAAATGATATTACGCATGTGAATTATATTATAAACTGCCATATAAATCTATCTCGAGGTGAATCAACTATAGAATATGCCTTTCACGATGTACTACCATCATCCAAATGATATTACGCATGTGAATTATATTACATAATGCTATATAAATATATCTCTACCTGAAACAACTATAGAATATGCATTTCATGCTGTACTACCACCATCCAAATGATATTACGCATGTGAATTATATTATAAACTGCCATATAAATCTATCTCGAGGTGAATCAACTATAGAATATGCCTTTCACGATGTACTACCATCATCCAAATGATATTACGCATGTGAATTATATTACATAATGCTATATAAATATATCTCTACCTGAAACAACTATAGAATATGCATTTCATGCTGTACTACCACCATCCAAATGATATTACGCATGTGAATTATATTATAAACTGCCATATAAATCTATCTCGAGGTGAAACAACTACAGAATATGCCTTTCACGATGTACTACCATCATCCAAATGATATTACGCATGTGAATTATATTATAACCTGCGATATAAATACATCTCTAGCTGAAACAACTATAGAATATGCATTTCAGGATGTACTACCATCATCCAAATGATATTCCGCATGTGAATTATATTATAAACTGCCATATAAATCTATCTCGAGGTGAAACAACTATAGAATATGCCTTTCACGAAGTACTACCATCATCCAAATGATATTACTCATCTGAATTATATTATAAACTGCCATATAAATCTATCTCGAGGTGAAAAAACTATAGAATATGCCTTTTACGATGTACTACCATCATACAAATGATATTACGCATGTGAATTATATTATAAACTGCCATATAAATCTATCTCGAGGTGAAACAACTATAGAATATGCCTTTCACGATGTACTACCATCATCGAAATGATATTACGCATGTGATTTACATTATAAACTGCCATATAAATCTATCTCGAGGTGAAACAACTATAGAATATGCCTTTCACGATGTACTACCATCATCCAAATGATATTACGGATGTGAATTATATTATAACCTGCCATATAAATACATCTCTAGCTGAAACAACTATAGAATATGCATTTCAGGATGTACTACCATCATCCAAATGATATTTCGCATGTGAATTATATTATAAACTGCAATATAAATCTATCTCGAGGTGAAACAACTATAGAACATGCCTTTCACGATGTACTACCATCATCCAAATGATATTACGCATGGGAATTATATTATAAAATGCCATATAAATAAATCTCGAAGTGAAACAACTATAGAATATGCCTTTCACGATGTACTACCATCATCCAAATGATATTACGCATGTGAATTATATTATAAACTTCCAAATAAATATATCTCTAGCTGAAACAACTATAGAATATGCATTTCATGATGTACTACCATCATCCAAATGATAGTACGCATGTGAGTTATATTATAAACTGCCATATAAATATATCTCTAGATGAAACAACTGTAGAATATGCATTTCATGATGTACCAGCATCATCCAAATGATATTACGTATGTGAATTATATTATAAACTGCCATATAAATCTATCTCGAGGTAAAACAACTATAGAATATGCCTTTCACTATGTACTACCATCATCCAAATGATATTACGCATGTGAATTATATTAAAAACTGCCATATAAATCTATCTCTAGCGCAAACAACTATAGAATATGACTTTCACGATGTACTACCATCATCCAAATGATATTACGCATGTGAATTATATTATAAACTGCCATATAAATCTATCTCGAGGTGAAACAACTATAGAATATGCCTTTCACGATGTACTACCATCATCCAAATGATATTACGCATGTGAATTATATTATAAACTGCCATATAAATATATCTATAGCTCAAACAACTATAGAATATGCCTTTCACGATGTACTACCATCATCCAAATGATATTACGCATGTGAATTATATTATAAACTGCCATATAAATCTATCTCGAGGTGAAACAACTATAGAATATGCATTTCACGATGTACTACCATCATCCAAATGATATTACGCATGTGAATTATATTATAAACTGCCATATAAATCTATCTCGAGGTGAAAAAACTATAGAATATGCCTTTTACGATGTACTACCATCATACAAATGATATTACGCATGTGAATTATATTATAAACTGCCATATAAATCTATCTCGAGGTGAAACAACTATAGAATATGCCTTTCACGATGTACTACCATCATCGAAATGATATTACGCATGTGATTTACATTATAAACTGCCATATAAATCTATCTCGAGGTGAAACAACTATAGAATATGCCTTTCACGATGTACTACCATCATCCAAATGATATTACGGATGTGAATTATATTATAACCTGCCATATAAATACATCTCTAGCTGAAACAACTATAGAATATGCATTTCAGGATGTACTACCATTATCCAAATGATATTCCGCATCTGAATTATATTATAAACCGCAATATAAATCTATCTCGAGGTGAAACAACTATAGAATATGCCTTTCACGAAGTACTACCATCATCCAAATGATATTACGCATGGGAATTATATTATAAACTGCCATATAAATCTATCTCGAGGTGAAACAACTATAGAATATGCCTTTCACGATGTACTACCATTATCCAAATGTTATTACGCATGCGAATTATATTATAAACTGCCATATAAATATATCTCGAGTTGAAACAACTATAGAATATGCCTTTCATGCTGTACTACCATCATCCAAATGATATTACGCATGTGAATTATATTATAAACTGCCATATAAATCTATCTCGAGGTGAATCAACTATAGAATATGCCTTTCACGATGTACTACCATCATCCAAATGATATTACGCATGTGAATTATATTACATAATGCTATATAAATATATCTCTACCTGAAACAACTATAGAATATGCATTTCATGCTGTACTACCACCATCCAAATGATATTACGCATGTGAATTATATTATAAACTGCCATATAAATCTATCTCGAGGTGAATCAACTATAGAATATGCCTTTCACGATGTACTACCATCATCCAAATGATATTACGCATGTGAATTATATTACATAATGCTATATAAATATATCTCTACCTGAAACAACTATAGAATATGCATTTCATGCTGTACTACCACCATCCAAATGATATTACGCATGTGAATTATATTATAAACTGCCATATAAATCTATCTCGAGGTGAAACAACTACAGAATATGCCTTTCACGATGTACTACCATCATCCAAATGATATTACGCATGTGAATTATATTATAACCTGCGATATAAATACATCTCTAGCTGAAACAACTATAGAATATGCATTTCAGGATGTACTACCATCATCCAAATGATATTCCGCATGTGAATTATATTATAAACTGCCATATAAATCTATCTCGAGGTGAAACAACTATAGAATATGCCTTTCACGAAGTACTACCATCATCCAAATGATATTACTCATCTGAATTATATTATAAACTGCCATATAAATCTATCTCGAGGTGAAAAAACTATAGAATATGCCTTTTACGATGTACTACCATCATACAAATGATATTACGCATGTGAATTATATTATAAACTGCCATATAAATCTATCTCGAGGTGAAACAACTATAGAATATGCCTTTCACGATGTACTACCATCATCGAAATGATATTACGCATGTGATTTACATTATAAACTGCCATATAAATCTATCTCGAGGTGAAACAACTATAGAATATGCCTTTCACGATGTACTACCATCATCCAAATGATATTACGGATGTGAATTATATTATAACCTGCCATATAAATACATCTCTAGCTGAAACAACTATAGAATATGCATTTCAGGATGTACTACCATCATCCAAATGATATTTCGCATGTGAATTATATTATAAACTGCAATATAAATCTATCTCGAGGTGAAACAACTATAGAACATGCCTTTCACGATGTACTACCATCATCCAAATGATATTACGCATGGGAATTATATTATAAAATGCCATATAAATAAATCTCGAAGTGAAACAACTATAGAATATGCCTTTCACGATGTACTACCATCATCCAAATGATATTACGCATGTGAATTATATTATAAACTTCCAAATAAATATATCTCTAGCTGAAACAACTATAGAATATGCATTTCATGATGTACTACCATCATCCAAATGATAGTACGCATGTGAATTATATTATAAACTGCCATATAAATATATCTCTAGATGAAACAACTGTAGAATATGCATTTCATGATATACCAGCATCATCCAAATGATATTACGTATGTGAATTATATTATAAACTGCCTTATAAATCTATCTCGAGGTAAAACAACTATAGAATATGCCTTTCACTATGTACTACCATCATCCAAATGATATTACGCATGTGAATTATATTAAAAACTGCCATAAAAATCTATCTCTAGCTCAAACAACTATAGAATATGCATTTCAGGATGTACTACCATCATCCAAATGATATTACGCATGTGAATTATATTATAAACTGCCATATAAATCTATCTCGAGGTGAAACAACTATAGAATATGCCTTTCACGATGTAGTACCATCATCCAAATGATATTACGCATGTGAATTATATTATAAACTGCCATATAAATATATCTATAGCTCAAACAACTATAGAATATGCCTTTCACGATGTACTACCATCATCCAAATGATATTACGCATGTGAATTATATTATAACCTGCCATATAAATACATCTCTAGCTGTAACAACTATAGAATATTCATTTTGGGATGTACCACCATCATCCAAATGATATTACGCATGTGAATTATACTATAAACTGCCATATAAATCTATCTCGAGGTGAAACAACTATAGATTATGCCTTTCACGATGTACTACCATCATCCAAATGATATTATGCATGTGAATTATATTATAAACTGCCATTTAAATCTATCTCGAGGTGAAACGACTATAGAATATGCATTTCACGATGTACTACCATCATCCAAATGATATTACGCATGTAAATTATATTATAAACTGCCATATAAATATATCTCGAGCTGAAACAACTATAGAATATGCCTTTCTCGATGTACTACCATCATCCAAATGATATTCCGCATGTGAATTATATTATAAACTGCCATATAAGTCTATCTCGAGGTGAAACAACTATAGAATATGCCTTTCACGATGTACTACCATCATCCAAATGATATTACGCATGTGAATTATATTATAAACTGCCATATAAATATATCTCGAGCTGAAACAACTATAGAATATGCCTTTCTCGATGTACTACCATCATCCAAATGATATTACGCATGTGAATTATATTATAAACTGCCATATAAATCTATCTCGAGGTGAAACAACTATAGAATATGCTTTTCACGATGTACTACCATCGTCCAAATGATATTACGCATGTGAATTATATTATAAACTGCCATATAAATATATCTCGAGCTGAAACAACTATAGAATATGACTTTCACGATGTACTACCATCATCCAAATGATATTACGCATGTGAATTATATTATAAACTGCCATATAAATATATCTCGAGCTGAACCAACTATAGAATATGCCTTTCTCGATGTACTACCATCATCCAAATGATATTACGCATGTGAATTATATTATAAACTGCCATATAAATCTATCTCGAGGTGAAACAACTATAGAATATGCCTTTCATGATGTACTACCATCATCCAAATGATATTACGCAAGTGAATTATATTATAAACTGCCATAAAAATATATCTCGAGGTGAAACAACTATAGAATATGCATTTCATGCTGTACTACCATCATCCAAATGAGAGTACGTTTGTGAAGTATATTATAAACTGCCATATAAATCTATCTCGAGGTGAAACAACTATAGAATATGCCTTTCACGATGTACTACCATCATCCAAATGATATTACGCATGTGAATTATATTACATAATGCTATATAAATATATCTCTACCTGAAACAACTATAGAATATGCATTTCATGCTGTACTACCACCATCCAAATGATATTACGCATGTGAATTATATTATAAACTGCCATATAAATCTATCTCGAGGTGAAACAACTACAGAATATGCCTTTCACGATGTACTACCATCATCCAAATGATATTACGCATCTGAATTATATTATAAACTGCCATATAAATCTATCTCGAGGTGAAAAAACTATAGAATATGCCTTTTACGATGTACTACCATCATACAAATGATATTACGCATGTGAATTATATTATAAACTGCCATATAAATCTATCTCGAGGTGAAACAACTATAGAATATGCCTTTCACGATGTACTACCATCATCGAAATGATATTACGCATGTGATTTACATTATAAACTGCCATATAAATCTATCTCGAGGTGAAACAACTATAGAATATGCCTTTCACGATGTACTACCATCATCCAAATGATATTACGCATGTGAATTATATTATAAATTGCCATATAAATAAATCTCGAGGTGAAACAACTATAGAATATGCCTTTCACGATGTACTACCATCATCCAAATGATATTACGCATGTGAATTATATTATAAACTTCCAAATAAATATATCTCTAGCTGAAACAACTATAGAATATGCCTTTCACGATGTACTACCATCATCGAAATGATATTACGCATGTGATTTACATTATAAACTGCCATATAAATCTATCTCGAGGTGAAACAACTATAGAATATGCCTTTCACGATGTACTACCATCATCGAAATGATATTACGCATGTGATTTACATTATAAACTGCCATATAAATCTATCTCGAGGTGAAACAACTATAGAATATGCCTTTCACGATGTACTACCATCATCCAAATGATATTACGCATGTGAATTTTATTATAACCTGCCATATAAATACATCTCTAGCTGAAACAACTATAGAATATGCATTTCAGGATGTACTACCATCATCCAAATGATATTCCGGATGTGAATTATATTATAAACTGCAATATAAATCTATCTCGAGGTGAAACAACTATAGAACATGCCTTTCACGATGTACTACCATCATCCAAATGATATTACGCATGTGAATTATATTATAAACTGCCATATAAATCTATCTCGAGGTGAAACAACTATAGAATATGCCTTTTACGATGTACTACCATCATCCAAATGTTATTACGCATGCGAATTATATTATAAACTGCCATATAAATATATCTCGAGCTGAAACAACTATAGAATATGCCTTTCATGCTGTACTACCATCATCCAAATGATATTCCGCATGTGAATTATATTATAAACTGCAATATAAATCTATCTCGAGGTGAAACAACTATAGAATATGCCTTTCACGATGTACTACCATCATCCAAATGATATTACGCATGTGAATTATATTATAAATTGCCATATAAATAAATCTCGAGGTGAAACAACTATAGAATATGCCTTTCACGATGTACTACCATCATCCAAATGATATTACGCATGTGAATTATATTATAAACTTCCAAATAAATATATCTCTAGCTGAAACAACTATCGAATATGCATTTCATGATGTACTACCATCATCCAAATGATAGTACGCATGTGAGTTATATTATAAACTGCCATATAAATATATCTCTAGATGAAACAACTGTAGAATATGCATTTCAT
Organism: Pohlia nutans; assembly: GCA_022496805.1. NCBI lineage: Eukaryota > Viridiplantae > Streptophyta > Bryopsida > Bryales > Mniaceae > Pohlia > Pohlia nutans. The sequence continues at coordinate 22,950,081 of CM040094.1, forward strand.
GATGTACCAGCATCATCCAAATGATATTACGTATGTGAATTATATTATAAACTGCCATATAAATCTATCTCGAGGTAAAACAACTATAGAATATGCCTTTCACTATGTACTACCATCATCCAAATGATATTACGCATGTGAATTATATTAAAAACTGCCATATAAATCTATCTCTAGCTCAAACAACTATAGAATATGACTTTCACGATGTACTACCATCATCCAAATGATATTACGCATGTGAATTATATTATAAACTGCCATATAAATCTATCTCGAGGTGAAACAACTATAGAATATGCCTTTCACGATGTACTACCATCATCCAAATGATATTACGCATGTGAATTATATTATAAACTGCCATATAAATATATCTATAGCTCAAACAACTATAGAATATGCCTTTCACGATGTACTACCATCATCCAAATGATATTACGCATGTGAATTATATTATAAACTGCCATATAAATCTATCTCGAGGTGAAACAACTATAGAATATGCCTTTCACGATGTACTACCATCATCCAAATGATATTACGCATGTGAATTATATTATAAACTGCCATATAAATCTATCTCGAGGTGAAAAAAGTATAGAATATGCCTTTTACGATGTACTACCATCATACAAATGATATTACGCATGTGAATAATATTATAAACTGCCATATAAATCTATCTCGAGGTGAAACAACTATAGAATATGCCTTTCACGATGTACTACCATCATCGAAATGATATTACGCATGTGATTTACATTATAAACTGCCATATAAATCTATCTCGAGGTGAAACAACTATAGAATATGCCTTTCACGATGTACTACCATCATCCAAATGATATTACGGATGTGAATTATATTATAACCTGCCATATAAATACATCTCTAGCTGAAACAACTATAGAATATGCATTTCAGGATGTACTACCATCATCCAAATGATATTCCGCATCTGAATTATATTATAAACCGCAATATAAATCTATCTCGAGGTGAAACAACTATAGAATATGCCTTTCACGATGTACTACCATCATCCAAATGATATTACGCATGGGAATTATATTATAAACTGCCATATAAATCTATCTCGAGGTGAAACAACTATAGAATATGCCTTTCACGATGTACTACCATTATCCAAATGTTATTACGCATGCGAATTATATTATAAACTGCCATATAAATATATCTCGAGTTGAAACAACTATAGAATATGCCTTTCATGCTGTACTACCATCATCCAAATGATATTACGCATGTGAATTATATTATAAACTGCCATATAAATCTATCTCGAGGTGAATCAACTATAGAATATGCCTTTCACGATGTACTACCATCATCCAAATGATATTACGCATGTGAATTATATTACATAATGCTATATAAATATATCTCTACCTGAAACAACTATAGAATATGCATTTCATGCTGTACGACCACCATCAAAATGATATTACGCATGTGAATTATATTATAAACTGCCATATAAATATATCTCGAGGTGAAACAACTACAGAATATGCCTTTCACGATGTACTACCATCATCCAAATGATATTACGCATGTGAATTATATTATAACCTGCGATATAAATACATCTCTAGCTGAAACAACTATAGAATATGCATTTCAGGATGTACTACCATCATCCAAATGATATTCCGCATGTGAATTATATTATAAACTGCCATATAAATCTATCTCGAGGTGAAACAACTATAGAATATGCCTTTCACGAAGTACTACCATCATCCAAATGATATTACTCATCTGAATTATATTATAAACTGCCATATAAATCTATCTCGAGGTGAAAAAACTATAGAATATGCCTTTTACGATGTACTACCATCATACAAATGATATTACGCATGTGAATTATATTATAAACTGCCATATAAATCTATCTCGAGGTGAAACAACTATAGAATATGCCTTTCACGATGTACTACCATCATCGAAATGATATTACGCATGTGATTTACATTATAAACTGCCATATAAATCTATCTCGAGGTGAAACAACTATAGAATATGCCTTTCACGATGTACTACCATCATCCAAATGATATTACGGATGTGAATTATATTATAACCTGCCATATAAATACATCTCTAGCTGAAACAACTATAGAATATGCATTTCAAGATGTACTACCATCATCCAAATGATATTCCGCATGTGAATTATATTATAAACTGCAATATAAATCTATCTCGAGGTGAAACAACTATAGAATATGCCTTTCACGATGTACTACCATCATCCAAGTGATATTACGGATGTGAATTATATTATAAACTGCCATATAAATCTATCTCGAGGTGAAACAACTATAGAATATGCCTTTTACGATGTACTACCATCATCCAAATGTTATTACGCATGCGAATTATATTATAAACTGCCATATAAATATATCTCGAGCTGAAACAACTATAGAATATGCCTTTCATGCTGTACTACCATCATCCAAATGATATTCCGCATGTGAATTATATTATAAACTGCAATATAAATCTATCTCGAGGTGAAACAACTATAGAATATGCCTTTCACTATGTACTACCATCATCCAAATGATATTACGCATGTGAATTATATTAAAAACTGCCATATAAATCTATCTCTAGCTCAAACAACTATAGAATATGCCTTTCACGATGTACTACCATCATCCAAATGATATTACGCATGTGAATTATATTATAAACTGCCATATAAATCTATCTCGAGGTGAAACAACTATAGAATATGCCTTTCACGATGTACTACCATCATCGAAATGATATTACGCATGTGGTTTACATTATAAACTGCCATATAAATCTATCTCGAGGTGAAACAACTATAGAATATGCCTTTCACGATGTACTACCATCATCCAAATGATATTACGCATGTGAATTATATTATAAACTGCCATATAAATCTATCTCGAGGTGAAACAACTATAGAATATGCCTTTCACGATGTACTACCATCATCCAAATGATATTACGCATGTGAATTATATTATAAACTGCCATATAAATCTATCTCGAGGTGAAAAAACTATAGAATATGCCTTTTACGATGTACTACCATCATACAAATGATATTACGCATGTGAATTATATTATAAACTGCCATATAAATCTATCTCGAGGTGAAACAACTATAGAATATGCCTTTCACGATGTACTACCATCATCGAAATGATATTACGCATGTGATTTACATTATAAACTGCCATATAAATCTATCTCGAGGTGAAACAACTATAGAATATGCCTTTCACGATGTACTACCATCATCCAAATGATATTACGCATGTGAATTATATTATAAACTGCCATATAAATCTATCTCGAGGTGAAACAACTATAGAATATGCCTTTCACGATGTACTACCATCATCCAAATGATATTACGCATGTGAATTATATTATAAACTGCCATATAAATCTATCTCGAGGTGAAAAAACTATAGAATATGCCTTTTACGATGTACTACCATCATACAAATGATATTACGCATGTGAATTATATTATAAACTGCCATATAAATCTATCTCGAGGTGAAACAACTATAGAATATGCCTTTCACGATGTACTACCATCATCGAAATGATATTACGCATGTGATTTACATTATAAACTGCCATATAAATCTATCTCGAGGTGAAACAACTATAGAATATGCCTTTCACGATGTACTACCATCATCCAAATGATATTACGCATGTGAATTATATTATAAACTGCCATATAAATCTATCTCGAGGTGAAAAAACTATAGAATATGCCTTTTACGATGTACTACCATCATACAAATGATATTACGCATGTGAATTATATTATAAACTGCCATATAAATCTATCTCGAGGTGAAACAACTATAGAATATGCCTTTCACGATGTACTACCATAATCGAAATGATATTACGCATGTGATTTACATTATAAACTGCCATATAAATCTATCTCGAGGTGAAACAACTATAGAATATGCCTTTCACGATGTACTACCATCATCCAAATGATATTACGGATGTGAATTATATTATAACCTGCCATATAAATACATCTCTAGCTGAAACAACTATAGAATATGCATTTCAGGATGTACTACCATTATCCAAATGATATTCCGCATCTGAATTATATTATAAACCGCAATATAAATCTATCTCGAGGTGAAACAACTATAGAATATGCCTTTCACGATGTACTACCATCATCCAAATGATATTACGCATGGGAATTATATTATAAACTGCCATATAAATCTATCTCGAGGTGAAACAACTATAGAATATGCCTTTCACGATGTACTACCATTATCCAAATGTTATTACGCATGCGAATTATATTATAAATTGCCATATAAATATATCTCGAGTTGAAACAACTATAGAATATGCCTTTCATGCTGTACTACCATCATCCAAATGATATTACGCATGTGAATTATATTATAAACTGCCATATAAATCTATCTCGAGGTGAATCAACTATAGAATATGCCTTTCACGATGTACTACCATCATCCAAATGATATTACGCATGTGAATTATATTACATAATGCTATATAAATATATCTCTACCTGAAACAACTATAGAATATGCATTTCATGCTGTACTACCACCATCCAAATGATATTACGCATGTGAATTATATTATAAACTGCCATATAAATATATCTCGAGGTGAAACAACTACAGAATATGCCTTTCACGATGTACTACCATCATCCAAATGATATTACGCATGTGAATTATATTATAACCTGCGATATAAATACATCTCTAGCTGAAACAACTATAGAATATGCATTTCAGGATGTACTACCATCATCCAAATGATATTACGCATGTGAATTATATTATAAACTGCCATATAAATCTATCTCGAGGTGAAACAACTATAGAATATGCCTTTCACGATGTACTACCATCATCCAAATGATATTACGCATGTGAATTATATTATAAACTGCCATATAAATCTATCTCGAGGTGAAAAAACTATAGAATATGCCTTTTACGATGTACTACCATCATACAAATGATATTACGCATGTGAATTATATTATAAACTGCCATATAAATCTATCTCGAGGTGAAACAACTATAGAATATGCCTTTCACGATGTACTACCATCATCGAAATGATATTACGCATGTGATTTACATTATAAACTGCCATATAAATCTATCTCGAGGTGAAACAACTATAGAATATGCCTTTCACGATGTACTACCATCATCCAAATGATATTACGCATGTGAATTATATTATAAACTGCCATATAAATCTATCTCGAGGTGAAACAACTATAGAATATGCCTTTCACGATGTACTACCATCATCCAAATGATATTACGCATGTGAATTATATTATAAACTGCCATATAAATCTATCTCGAGGTGAAAAAACTATAGAATATGCCTTTTACGATGTACTACCATCATACAAATGATATTACGCATGTGAATTATATTATAAACTGCCATATAAATCTATCTCGAGGTGAAACAACTATAGAATATGCCTTTCACGATGTACTACCATCATCGAAATGATATTACGCATGTGATTTACATTATAAACTGCCATATAAATCTATCTCGAGGTGAAACAACTATAGAATATGCCTTTCACGATGTACTACCATCATCCAAATGATATTACGCATGTGAATTATATTATAAACTGCCATATAAATCTATCTCGAGGTGAAAAAACTATAGAATATGCCTTTTACGATGTACTACCATCATACAAATGATATTACGCATGTGAATTATATTATAAACTGCCATATAAATCTATCTCGAGGTGAAACAACTATAGAATATGCCTTTCACGATGTACTACCATAATCGAAATGATATTACGCATGTGATTTACATTATAAACTGCCATATAAATCTATCTCGAGGTGAAACAACTATAGAATATGCCTTTCACGATGTACTACCATCATCCAAATGATATTACGGATGTGAATTATATTATAACCTGCCATATAAATACATCTCTAGCTGAAACAACTATAGAATATGCATTTCAGGATGTACTACCATTATCCAAATGATATTCCGCATCTGAATTATATTATAAACCGCAATATAAATCTATCTCGAGGTGAAACAACTATAGAATATGCCTTTCACGATGTACTACCATCATCCAAATGATATTACGCATGGGAATTATATTATAAATTGCCATATAAATATATCTCGAGTTGAAACAACTATAGAATATGCCTTTCATGCTGTACTACCATCATCCAAATGATATTACGCATGTGAATTATATTATAAACTGCCATATAAATCTATCTCGAGGTGAATCAACTATAGAATATGCCTTTCACGATGTACTACCATCATCCAAATGATATTACGCATGTGAATTATATTACATAATGCTATATAAATATATCTCTACCTGAAACAACTATAGAATATGCATTTCATGCTGTACTACCACCATCCAAATGATATTACGCATGTGAATTATATTATAAACTGCCATATAAATATATCTCGAGGTGAAACAACTACAGAATATGCCTTTCACGATGTACTACCATCATCCAAATGATATTACGCATGTGAATTATATTATAACCTGCGATATAAATACATCTCTAGCTGAAACAACTATAGAATATGCATTTCAGGATGTACTACCATCATCCAAATGATATTCCGCATGTGAATTATATTATAAACTGCCATATAAATCTATCTCGAGGTGAAACAACTATAGAATATGCCTTTCACGAAGTACTACCATCATCCAAATGATATTACTCATCTGAATTATATTATAAACTGCCATATAAATCTATCTCGAGGTGAAAAAACTATAGAATATGCCTTTTACGATGTACTACCATCATACAAATGATATTACGCATGTGAATTATATTATAAACTGCCATATAAATCTATCTCGAGGTGAAACAACTATAGAATATGCCTTTCACGATGTACTACCATCATCGAAATGATATTACGCATGTGATTTACATTATAAACTGCCATATAAATCTATCTCGAGGTGAAACAACTATAGAATATGCCTTTCACGATGTACTACCATCATCCAAATGATATTACGGCTGTGAATTATATTATAACCTGCCATATAAATACATCTCTAGCTGAAACAACTATAGAATATGCATTTCAGGATGTACTACCATCATCCAAATGATATTCCGCATGTGAATTATATTATAAACTGCCATATAAATCTATCTCGAGGTGAAACAACTATAGAATATGCCTTTCACGAAGTACTACCATCATCCAAATGATATTACTCATCTGAATTATATTATAAACTGCCATATAAATCTATCTCGAGGTGAAAAAACTATAGAATATGCCTTTCACGATGTACTACCATCATCCAAATGATATTACGCATGTGAATTATATTATAACCTGCCATATAAATACATCTCTAGCTGAAACAACTATAGAATATGCATTTCAGGATGTACTACCATCATCCAAATGATATTCCGCATGTGAATTATATTATAAACTGCAATATAAATCTATCTCGAGGTGAAACAACTATAGAACATGCCTTTCACGATGTACTACCATCATCCAAATGATATTACGCATGTGAATTATATTATAAACTGCCATATAAATCTATCTCGAGGTGAAACAACTATAGAATATGCCTTTTACGATGTACTACCATCATCCAAATGTTATTACGCATGCGAATTATATTATAAACTGCCATATAAATATATCTCGAGCTGAAACAACTATAGAATATGCCTTTCATGCTGTACTACCATCATCCAAATGATATTCCGCATGTGAATTATATTATAAACTGCAATATAAATCTATCTCGAGGTGAAACAACTATAGAATATGCCTTTCACGATGTAGTACCATCATCCAAATGATATTACGCATGTGAATTATATTATAAATTGCCATATAAATAAATCTCGAGGTGAAACAACTATAGAATATGCCTTTCACGATGTACTACCATCATCCAAAAGATATTACGCATGTGAATTATATTATAAACTGCCATATAAATCTATCTCTAGCTCAAACAACTATAGAATATGACTTTCACGATGTACTACCATCATCGAAATGATATTACGCATGTGATTTACATTATAAACTGCCATATAAATCTATCTCGAGGTGAAACAACTATAGAATATGCCTTTTACGATGTACTACCATCATACAAATGATATTACGCATGTGAATTATATTATAAACTGCCATATAAATCTATCTCGAGGTGAAACAACTATAGAATATGCCTTTCACGATGTACTACCATCATCGAAATGATATTACGCATGTGATTTACATTATAAACTGCCATATAAATCTATCTCGAGGTGAAACAACTATAGAATATGCCTTTCACGATGTACTACCATCATCCAAATGATATTACGCATGTGAATTATATTATAAACTGCCATATAAATCTATCTCGAGGTGAAACAACTATAGAATATGCCTTTCACGATGTACTACCATCATCCAAATGATATTACGCATGTGAATTATATTATAAACTGCCATATAAATCTATCTCGAGGTGAAAAAACTATAGAATATGCCTTTTACGATGTACTACCATCATACAAATGATATTACGCATGTGAATTATATTATAAACTGCCATATAAATCTATCTCGAGGTGAAACAACTATAGAATATGCCTTTCACGATGTACTACCATCATCGAAATGATATTACGCATGTGATTTACATTATAAACTGCCATATAAATCTATCTCGAGGTGAAACAACTATAGAATATGCCTTTCACGATGTACTACCATCATCCAAATGATATTACGCATGTGATTTATATTATAAACTGCCATATAAATCTATCTCGAGGTGAAAAAACTATAGAATATGCCTTTTACGATGTACTACCATCATACAAATGATATTACGCATGTGAATTATATTATAAACTGCCATATAAATCTATCTCGAGGTGAAACAACTATAGAATATGCCTTTCACGATGTACTACCATAATCGAAATGATATTACGCATGTGATTTACATTATAAACTGCCATATAAATCTATCTCGAGGTGAAACAACTATAGAATATGCCTTTCACGATGTACTACCATCATCCAAATGATATTACGGATGTGAATTATATTATAACCTGCCATATAAATACATCTCTAGCTGAAACAACTATAGAATATGCATTTCAGGATGTACTACCATTATCCAAATGATATTCCGCATCTGAATTATATTATAAACCGCAATATAAATCTATCTCGAGGTGAAACAACTATAGAATATGCCTTTCACGATGTACTACCATCATCCAAATGATATTACGCATGGGAATTATATTATAAATTGCCATATAAATATATCTCGAGTTGAAACAACTATAGAATATGCCTTTCATGCTGTACTACCATCATCCAAATGATATTACGCATGTGAATTATATTATAAACTGCCATATAAATCTATCTCGAGGTGAATCAACTATAGAATATGCCTTTCACGATGTACTACCATCATCCAAATGATATTACGCATGTGAATTATATTACATAATGCTATATAAATATATCTCTACCTGAAACAACTATAGAATATGCATTTCATGCTGTACTACCACCATCCAAATGATATTACGCATGTGAATTATATTATAAACTGCCATATAAATATATCTCGAGGTGAAACAACTACAGAATATGCCTTTCACGATGTACTACCATCATCCAAATGATATTACGCATGTGAATTATATTATAACCTGCGATATAAATACATCTCTAGCTGAAACAACTATAGAATATGCATTTCAGGATGTACTACCATCATCCAAATGATATTCCGCATGTGAATTATATTATAAACTGCCATATAAATCTATCTCGAGGTGAAACAACTATAGAATATGCCTTTCACGAAGTACTACCATCATCCAAATGATATTACTCATCTGAATTATATTATAAACTGCCATATAAATCTATCTCGAGGTGAAAAAACTATAGAATATGCCTTTTACGATGTACTACCATCATACAAATGATATTACGCATGTGAATTATATTATAAACTGCCATATAAATCTATCTCGAGGTGAAACAACTATAGAATATGCCTTTCACGATGTACTACCATCATCGAAATGATATTACGCATGTGATTTACATTATAAACTGCCATATAAATCTATCTCGAGGTGAAACAACTATAGAATATGCCTTTCACGATGTACTACCATCATCCAAATGATATTACGGCTGTGAATTATATTATAACCTGCCATATAAATACATCTCTAGCTGAAACAACTATAGAATATGCATTTCAGGATGTACTACCATCATCCAAATGATATTCCGCATGTGAATTATATTATAAACTGCCATATAAATCTATCTCGAGGTGAAACAACTATAGAATATGCCTTTCACGAAGTACTACCATCATCCAAATGATATTACTCATCTGAATTATATTATAAACTGCCATATAAATCTATCTCGAGGTGAAAAAACTATAGAATATGCCTTTCACGATGTACTACCATCATCCAAATGATATTACGCATGTGAATTATATTATAACCTGCCATATAAATACATCTCTAGCTGAAACAACTATAGAATATGCATTTCAGGATGTACTACCATCATCCAAATGATATTCCGCATGTGAATTATATTATAAACTGCAATATAAATCTATCTCGAGGTGAAACAACTATAGAACATGCCTTTCACGATGTACTACCATCATCCAAATGATATTACGCATGTGAATTATATTATAAACTGCCATATAAATCTATCTCGAGGTGAAACAACTATAGAATATGCCTTTTACGATGTACTACCATCATCCAAATGTTATTACGCATGCGAATTATATTATAAACTGCCATATAAATATATCTCGAGCTGAAACAACTATAGAATATGCCTTTCATGCTGTACTACCATCATCCAAATGATATTCCGCATGTGAATTATATTATAAACTGCAATATAAATCTATCTCGAGGTGAAACAACTATAGAATATGCCTTTCACGATGTACTACCATCATCCAAATGATATTACGCATGTGAATTATATTATAAACTGCCATATAAATATATCTCTAGATGAAACAACTGTAGAATATGCATTTCATGATGTACCAGCATCATCCAAATGATATTACGTATGTGAATTATATTATAAACTGCCATATAAATCTATCTCTAGCTCAAACAACTATAGAATATGACTTTCACGATGTACTACCATCATCCAAATGATATTACGCATGTGAATTATATTAAAAACTGCCATATAAATCTATCTCTAGCTCAAACAACTATAGAATATGACTTTCACGATGTACTACCATCATCCAAATGATATTACGCATGTGAATTATATTATAAACTGCAATATAAATCTATCTCGAGGTGAAACAACTATAGAATATGCCTTTCACGATGTACTACCATCATCCAAATGATATTACGCATGTGAATTATATTATAAACTGCCATATAAATATATCTATAGCTCAAACAACTATAGAATATGCCTTTCACGATATACTACCATCATCCAAATGATATTACGCATGTGAATTATATTATAAACTGCCATATAAATCTATCTCGAGGTGAAACAACTATAGAATATGCCTTTCACGATGTACTACCATCATCCAAATGATATTACGCATGTGAATTATATTATAAACTGCCATATAAATCTATCTCGAGGTGAAAAAACTATAGAATATGCCTTTTACGATGTACTACCATCATACAAATGATATTACGCATGTGAATTATATTATAAACTGCCATATAAATCTATCTCGAGGTGAAACAACTATAGAATATGCCTTTCACGATGTACTACCATCATCGAAATGATATTACGCATGTGATTTACATTATAAACTGCCATATAAATCTATCTCGAGGTGAAACAACTATAGAATATGCCTTTCACGATGTACTACCATCATCCAAATGATATTACGGATGTGAATTATATTATAACCTGCCATATAAATACATCTCTAGCTGAAACAACTATAGAATATGCATTTCAGGATGTACTACCATCATCCAAATGATATTCCGCATCTGAATTATATTATAAACCGCAATATAAATCTATCTCGAGGTGAAACAACTATAGAATATGCCTTTCACGATGTACTACCATCATCCAAATGATATTACGCATGGGAATTATATTATAAACTGCCATATAAATCTATCTCGAGGTGAAACAACTATAGAATATGCCTTTCACGATGTAGTACCATTATCCAAATGTTATTACGCATGCGAATTATATTATAAACTGCCATATAAATATATCTCGAGTTGAAACAACTATAGAATATGCCTTTCATTGTGTACTACCATCATCCAAATGATATTACGCATGTGAATTATATTATAAACTGCCATATAAATCTATCTCGAGGTGAATCAACTATAGAATATGCCTTTCACGATGTAGTACCATCATCCAAATGATATTACGCATGTGAATTATATTATAAATTGCCATTTAAATAAATCTCGAGGTGAAACAACTATAGAATATGCCTTTCACGATGTACTACCATCATCCAAATGATATTACGCATGTGAATTATATTATAAACTTCCAAATAAATATATCTCGAGCTGAAACAACTATAGAATATGCATTTCATGATGTACTACCATCATCCAAATGATAGTACACATGTGAATTATATTATAAACTGCCATATAAATGTATCTCTAGATGAAACAACTGTAGAATATGCATTTCATGATGTACCAGCATCATCCAAATGATATTACGTATGTGAATTATATTATAAACTGCCATATAAATCTATCTCGAGGTGAAACAACTATAGAATATGCCTTTCACGATGTACTACCATCATACAAATGATATTACGCATGTGAATTATATTATAAACTGCCATATAAATATATCTCTAGCTCAAACAACTATAGAATATGCCTTTCACGATGTACTACCATCATCCAAATGATATTACGCATGTGAATTATATTATAAACTGCCATATAAATCTATCTCGAGGTGAAACAACTATAGAATATGCCTTTCACGATGTACTACCATCATCCAAATGATATTACGCATGTGAATTATATTATAAACTGCCATATAAATATATCTATAGCTCAAACAACTATAGAATATGCCTTTCACGATGTACTACCATCATCCAAATGATATTACGCATGTGAATTATATTATAAACTGCCATATAAATCTATCTCGAGGTGAAACAACTATAGAATATGCCTTTCACGATGTACTACCATCATCCAAATGATATTACGCATGTGAATTATATTATAAAGTGCCATATAAATCTATCTCGAGGTGAAAAAACTATAGAATATGCCTTTTACGATGTACTACCATCATACAAATGATATTACGCATGTGAATTATATTATAAACTGCCATATAAATCTATCTCGAGGTGAAACAACTATAGAATATGCCTTTCACGATGTACTACCATCATCGAAATGATATTACGCATGTGATTTACATTATAAACTGCCATATAAATCTATCTCGAGGTGAAACAACTATAGAATATGCCTTTCACGATGTACTACCATCATCCAAATGATATTACGGATGTGAATTATATTATAACCTGCCATATAAATACATCTCTAGCTGAAACAACTATAGAATATGCATTTCAAGATGTACTACCATCATCCAAATGATATTCCGCATGTGAATTATATTATAAACTGCAATATAAATCTATCTCGAGGTGAAACAACTATAGAATATGCCTTTCACGATGTACTACCATCATCCAAGTGATATTACGGATGTGAATTATATTATAAACTGCCATATAAATCTATCTCGAGGTGAAACAACTATAGAATATGCCTTTTACGATGTACTACCATCATCCAAATGATATTACGCATGTGAATTATATTATAAATTGCCATATAAATAAATCTCGAGGTGAAACAACTATAGAATATGCCTTTCACGATGTACTACCATCATCCAAATGATATTACGCATGTGAATTATATTATAAACTTCCAAATAAATATATCTCTAGCTGAAACAACTATAGAATATGCATTTCATGATGTACTACCATCATCCAAATGATAGTACGCATGTGAGTTATATTATAAACTGCCATATAAATATATCTCTAGATGAAACAACTGTAGAATATGCATTTCATGATGTACCAGCATCATCCAAATGATATTACGTATGTGAATTATATTATAAACTGCCATATAAATCTATCTCGAGGTAAAACAACTATAGAATATGCCTTTCACTATGTACTACCATCATCCAAATGATATTACGCATGTGAATTATATTAAAAACTGCCATATAAATCTATCTCTAGCTCAAACAACTATAGAATATGCCTTTCACGATGTACTACCATCATCCAAATGATATTACGCATGTGAATTATATTATAAACTGCCATATAAATCTATCTCGAGGTGAAACAACTATAGAATATGCCTTTCACGATGTACTACCATCATCGAAATGATATTACGCATGTGATTTACATTATAAACTGCCATATAAATCTATCTCGAGGTGAAACAACTATAGAATATGCCTTTCACGATGTACTACCATCATCCAAATGATATTACGCATGTGAATTATATTATAAACTGCCATATAAATCTATCTCGAGGTGAAACAACTATAGAATATGCCTTTCACGATGTACTACCATCATCCAAATGATATTACGCATGTGAATTATATTATAAACTGCCATATAAATCTATCTCGAGGTGAAAAAACTATAGAATATGCCTTTTACGATGTACTACCATCATACAAATGATATTACGCATGTGAATTATATTATAAACTGCCATATAAATCTATCTCGAGGTGAAACAACTATAGAATATGCCTTTCACGATGTACTACCATCATCGAAATGATATTACGCATGTGATTTACATTATAAACTGCCATATAAATCTATCTCGAGGTGAAACAACTATAGAATATGCCTTTCACGATGTACTACCATCATCCAAATGATATTACGCATGTGAATTATATTATAAACTGCCATATAAATCTATCTCGAGGTGAAAAAACTATAGAATATGCCTTTCACGATGTACTACCATCATACAAATGATATTACGCATGTGAATTATATTATAAACTGCCATATAAATCTATCTCGAGGTGAAACAACTATAGAATATGCCTTTCACGATGTACTACCATAATCGAAATGATATTACGCATGTGATTTACATTATAAACTGCCATATAAATCTATCTCGAGGTGAAACAACTATAGAATATGCCTTTCACGATGTACTACCATCATCCAAATGATATTACGGATGTGAATTATATTATAACCTGCCATATAAATACATCTCTAGCTGAAACAACTATAGAATATGCATTTCAGGATGTACTACCATTATCCAAATGATATTCCGCATCTGAATTATATTATAAACCGCAATATAAATCTATCTCGAGGTGAAACAACTATAGAATATGCCTTTCACGATGTACTACCATCATCCAAATGATATTACACATGGGAATTATATTATAAACTGCCATATAAATCTATCTCGAGGTGAAACAACTATAGAATATGCCTTTCACGATGTACTACCATTATCCAAATGTTATTACGCATGCGAATTATATTATAAATTGCCATATAAATATATCTCGAGTTGAAACAACTATAGAATATGCCTTTCATGCTGTACTACCATCATCCAAATGATATTACGCATGTGAATTATATTATAAACTGCCATATAAATCTATCTCGAGGTGAATCAACTATAGAATATGCCTTTCACGATGTACTACCATCATCCAAATGATATTACGCATGTGAATTATATTACATAATGCTATATAAATATATCTCTACCTGAAACAACTATAGAATATGCATTTCATGCTGTACTACCACCATCCAAATGATATTACGCATGTGAATTATATTATAAACTGCCATATAAATATATCTCGAGGTGAAACAACTACAGAATATGCCTTTCACGATGTACTACCATCATCCAAATGATATTACGGATGTGAATTATATTATAACCTGCGATATAAATACATCTCTAGCTGAAACAACTATAGAATATGCATTTCAGGATGTACTACCATCATCCAAATGATATTCCGCATGTGAATTATATTATAAACTGCCATATAAATCTATCTCGAGGTGAAACAACTATAGAATATGCCTTTCACGAAGTACTACCATCATCCAAATGATATTACTCATCTGAATTATATTATAAACTGCCATATAAATCTATCTCGAGGTGAAAAAACTATAGAATATGCCTTTTACGATGTACTACCATCATACAAATGATATTACGCATGTGAATTATATTATAAACTGCCATATAAATCTATCTCGAGGTGAAACAACTATAGAATATGCCTTTCACGATGTACTACCATCATCGAAATGATATTACGCATGTGATTTACATTATAAACTGCCATATAAATCTATCTCGAGGTGAAACAACTATAGAATATGCCTTTCACGATGTACTACCATCATCCAAATGATATTACGGCTGTGAATTATATTATAACCTGCCATATAAATACATCTCTAGCTGAAACAACTATAGAATATGCATTTCAGGATGTACTACCATCATCCAAATGATATTCCGCATCTGAATTATATTATAAACCGCAATATAAATCTATCTCGAGGTGAAACAACTATAGAATATGCCTTTCACGATGTACTACCATCATCCAAATGATATTACGCATGGGAATTATATTATAAACTGCCATATAAATCTATCTCGAGGTGAATCAACTATAGAATATGCCTTTCACGATGTACTACCATCATCCAAATGATATTACGCATGTGAATTATATTACATAATGCTATATAAATATATCTCTACCTGAAACAACTATAGAATATGCATTTCATGCTGTACGACCACCATCCAAATGATATTACGCATGTGAATTATATTATAAACTGCCATATAAATATATCTCGAGGTGAAACAACTACAGAATATGCCTTTCACGATGTACTACCATCATCCAAATGATATTACGCATGTGAATTATATTATAACCTGCGATATAAATACATCTCTAGCTGAAACAACTATAGAATATGCATTTCAGGATGTACTACCATCATCCAAATGATATTCCGCATGTGAATTATATTATAAACTGCCATATAAATCTATCTCGAGGTGAAACAACTATAGAATATGCCTTTCACGAAGTACTACCATCATCCAAATGATATTACTCATCTGAATTATATTATAAACTGCCATATAAATCTATCTCGAGGTGAAAAAACTATAGAATATGCCTTTCACGATGTACTACCATCATCCAAATGATATTACGCATGTGAATTATATTATAACCTGCCATATAAATACATCTCTAGCTGAAACAACTATAGAATATGCATTTCAGGATGTACTACCATCATCCAAATGATATTCCGCATGTGAATTATATTATAAACTGCAATATAAATCTATCTCGAGGTGAAACAACTATAGAACATGCCTTTCACGATGTACTACCATCATCCAAATGATATTACGCATGTGAATTATATTATAAACTGCCATATAAATCTATCTCGAGGTGAAACAACTATAGAATATGCCTTTTACGATGTACTACCATCATCCAAATGTTATTACGCATGCGAATTATATTATAAACTGCCATATAAATATATCTCGAGCTGAAACAACTATAGAATATGCCTTTCATGCTGTACTACCATCATCCAAATGATATTCCGCATGTGAATTATATTATAAACTGCAATATAAATCTATCTCGAGGTGAAACAACTATAGAATATGCCTTTCACGATGTAGTACCATCATCCAAATGATATTACGCATGTGAATTATATTATAAATTGCCATATAAATAAATCTCGAGGTGAAACAACTATAGAATATGCCTTTCACGATGTACTACCATCATCCAAAAGATATTACGCATGTGAATTATATTATAAACTGCCATATAAATCTATCTCTAGCTCAAACAACTATAGAATATGACTTTCACGATGTACTACCATCATCCAAATGATATTACGCATGTGAATTATATTATAAACTGCCATATAAATCTATCTCGAGGTGAAACAACTATAGAATATGCCTTTCACGATGTACTACCATCATCCAAATGATATTACGCATGTGAATTATATTATAAACTGCCATATAAATATATCTCTAGATGAAACAACTGTAGAATATGCATTTCATGATGTACCAGCATCATCCAAGTGATATTACGTATGTGAATTATATTATAAACTGCCATATAAATCTATCTCGAGGTGAAAAAACTATAGAATATGCCTTTTACGATGTACTACCATCATACAAATGATATTACGCATGTGAATTATATTATAAACTGCCATATAAATCTATCTCGAGGTGAAACAACTATAGAATATGCCTTTCACGATGTACTACCATAATCGAAATGATATTACGCATGTGATTTACATTATAAACTGCCATATAAATCTATCTCGAGGTGAAACAACTATAGAATATGCCTTTCACGATGTACTACCATCATCCAAATGATATTACGGATGTGAATTATATTATAACCTGCCATATAAATACATCTCTAGCTGAAACAACTATAGAATATGCATTTCAGGATGTACTACCATTATCCAAATGATATTCCGCATCTGAATTATATTATAAACCGCAATATAAATCTATCTCGAGGTGAAACAACTATAGAATATGCCTTTCACGATGTACTACCATCATCCAAATGATATTACGCATGGGAATTATATTATAAATTGCCATATAAATATATCTCGAGTTGAAACAACTATAGAATATGCCTTTCATGCTGTACTACCATCATCCAAATGATATTACGCATGTGAATTATATTATAAACTGCCATATAAATCTATCTCGAGGTGAATCAACTATAGAATATGCCTTTCACGATGTACTACCATCATCCAAATGATATTACGCATGTGAATTATATTACATAATGCTATATAAATATATCTCTACCTGAAACAACTATAGAATATGCATTTCATGCTGTACTACCACCATCCAAATGATATTACGCATGTGAATTATATTATAAACTGCCATATAAATATATCTCGAGGTGAAACAACTACAGAATATGCCTTTCACGATGTACTACCATCATCCAAATGATATTACGCATGTGAATTATATTATAACCTGCGATATAAATACATCTCTAGCTGAAACAACTATAGAATATGCATTTCAGGATGTACTACCATCATCCAAATGATATTCCGCATGTGAATTATATTATAAACTGCCATATAAATCTATCTCGAGGTGAAACAACTATAGAATATGCCTTTCACGAAGTACTACCATCATCCAAATGATATTACTCATCTGAATTATATTATAAACTGCCATATAAATCTATCTCGAGGTGAAAAAACTATAGAATATGCCTTTTACGATGTACTACCATCATACAAATGATATTACGCATGTGAATTATATTATAAACTGCCATATAAATCTATCTCGAGGTGAAACAACTATAGAATATGCCTTTCACGATGTACTACCATCATCGAAATGATATTACGCATGTGATTTACATTATAAACTGCCATATAAATCTATCTCGAGGTGAAACAACTATAGAATATGCCTTTCACGATGTACTACCATCATCCAAATGATATTACGGCTGTGAATTATATTATAACCTGCCATATAAATACATCTCTAGCTGAAACAACTATAGAATATGCATTTCAGGATGTACTACCATCATCCAAATGATATTCCGCATGTGAATTATATTATAAACTGCCATATAAATCTATCTCGAGGTGAAACAACTATAGAATATGCCTTTCACGAAGTACTACCATCATCCAAATGATATTACTCATCTGAATTATATTATAAACTGCCATATAAATCTATCTCGAGGTGAAAAAACTATAGAATATGCCTTTCACGATGTACTACCATCATCCAAATGATATTACGCATGTGAATTATATTATAACCTGCCATATAAATACATCTCTAGCTGAAACAACTATAGAATATGCATTTCAGGATGTACTACCATCATCCAAATGATATTCCGCATGTGAATTATATTATAAACTGCAATATAAATCTATCTCGAGGTGAAACAACTATAGAACATGCCTTTCACGATGTACTACCATCATCCAAATGATATTACGCATGTGAATTATATTATAAACTGCCATATAAATCTATCTCGAGGTGAAACAACTATAGAATATGCCTTTTACGATGTACTACCATCATCCAAATGTTATTACGCATGCGAATTATATTATAAACTGCCATATAAATATATCTCGAGCTGAAACAACTATAGAATATGCCTTTCATGCTGTACTACCATCATCCAAATGATATTCCGCATGTGAATTATATTATAAACTGCAATATAAATCTATCTCGAGGTGAAACAACTATAGAATATGCCTTTCACGATGTACTACCATCATCCAAATGATATTACGCATGTGAATTATATTATAAACTGCCATATAAATATATCTCTAGATGAAACAACTGTAGAATATGCATTTCATGATGTACCAGCATCATCCAAATGATATTACGTATGTGAATTATATTATAAACTGCCATATAAATCTATCTCTAGCTCAAACAACTATAGAATATGACTTTCACGATGTACTACCATCATCCAAATGATATTACGCATGTGAATTATATTAAAAACTGCCATATAAATCTATCTCTAGCTCAAACAACTATAGAATATGACTTTCACGATGTACTACCATCATCCAAATGATATTACGCATGTGAATTATATTATAAACTGCAATATAAATCTATCTCGAGGTGAAACAACTATAGAATATGCCTTTCACGATGTACTACCATCATCCAAATGATATTACGCATGTGAATTATATTATAAACTGCCATATAAATATATCTATAGCTCAAACAACTATAGAATATGCCTTTCACGATATACTACCATCATCCAAATGATATTACGCATGTGAATTATATTATAAACTGCCATATAAATCTATCTCGAGGTGAAACAACTATAGAATATGCCTTTCACGATGTACTACCATCATCCAAATGATATTACGCATGTGAATTATATTATAAACTGCCATATAAATCTATCTCGAGGTGAAAAAACTATAGAATATGCCTTTTACGATGTACTACCATCATACAAATGATATTACGCATGTGAATTATATTATAAACTGCCATATAAATCTATCTCGAGGTGAAACAACTATAGAATATGCCTTTCACGATGTACTACCATCATCGAAATGATATTACGCATGTGATTTACATTATAAACTGCCATATAAATCTATCTCGAGGTGAAACAACTATAGAATATGCCTTTCACGATGTACTACCATCATCCAAATGATATTACGGATGTGAATTATATTATAACCTGCCATATAAATACATCTCTAGCTGAAACAACTATAGAATATGCATTTCAGGATGTACTACCATCATCCAAATGATATTCCGCATCTGAATTATATTATAAACCGCAATATAAATCTATCTCGAGGTGAAACAACTATAGAATATGCCTTTCACGATGTACTACCATCATCCAAATGATATTACGCATGGGAATTATATTATAAACTGCCATATAAATCTATCTCGAGGTGAAACAACTATAGAATATGCCTTTCACGATGTAGTACCATTATCCAAATGTTATTACGCATGCGAATTATATTATAAACTGCCATATAAATATATCTCGAGTTGAAACAACTATAGAATATGCCTTTCATTGTGTACTACCATCATCCAAATGATATTACGCATGTGAATTATATTATAAACTGCCATATAAATCTATCTCGAGGTGAATCAACTATAGAATATGCCTTTCACGATGTAGTACCATCATCCAAATGATATTACGCATGTGAATTATATTATAAATTGCCATTTAAATAAATCTCGAGGTGAAACAACTATAGAATATGCCTTTCACGATGTACTACCATCATCCAAATGATATTACGCATGTGAATTATATTATAAACTTCCAAATAAATATATCTCGAGCTGAAACAACTATAGAATATGCATTTCATGATGTACTACCATCATCCAAATGATAGTACACATGTGAATTATATTATAAACTGCCATATAAATGTATCTCTAGATGAAACAACTGTAGAATATGCATTTCATGATGTACCAGCATCATCCAAATGATATTACGTATGTGAATTATATTATAAACTGCCATATAAATCTATCTCGAGGTGAAACAACTATAGAATATGCCTTTCACGATGTACTACCATCATACAAATGATATTACGCATGTGAATTATATTATAAACTGCCATATAAATATATCTCTAGCTCAAACAACTATAGAATATGCCTTTCACGATGTACTACCATCATCCAAATGATATTACGCATGTGAATTATATTATAAACTGCCATATAAATCTATCTCGAGGTGAAACAACTATAGAATATGCCTTTCACGATGTACTACCATCATCCAAATGATATTACGCATGTGAATTATATTATAAACTGCCATATAAATATATCTATAGCTCAAACAACTATAGAATATGCCTTTCACGATGTACTACCATCATCCAAATGATATTACGCATGTGAATTATATTATAAACTGCCATATAAATCTATCTCGAGGTGAAACAACTATAGAATATGCCTTTCACGATGTACTACCATCATCCAAATGATATTACGCATGTGAATTATATTATAAAGTGCCATATAAATCTATCTCGAGGTGAAAAAACTATAGAATATGCCTTTTACGATGTACTACCATCATACAAATGATATTACGCATGTGAATTATATTATAAACTGCCATATAAATCTATCTCGAGGTGAAACAACTATAGAATATGCCTTTCACGATGTACTACCATCATCGAAATGATATTACGCATGTGATTTACATTATAAACTGCCATATAAATCTATCTCGAGGTGAAACAACTATAGAATATGCCTTTCACGATGTACTACCATCATCCAAATGATATTACGGATGTGAATTATATTATAACCTGCCATATAAATACATCTCTAGCTGAAACAACTATAGAATATGCATTTCAAGATGTACTACCATCATCCAAATGATATTCCGCATGTGAATTATATTATAAACTGCAATATAAATCTATCTCGAGGTGAAACAACTATAGAATATGCCTTTCACGATGTACTACCATCATCCAAGTGATATTACGGATGTGAATTATATTATAAACTGCCATATAAATCTATCTCGAGGTGAAACAACTATAGAATATGCCTTTTACGATGTACTACCATCATCCAAATGATATTACGCATGTGAATTATATTATAAATTGCCATATAAATAAATCTCGAGGTGAAACAACTATAGAATATGCCTTTCACGATGTACTACCATCATCCAAATGATATTACGCATGTGAATTATATTATAAACTTCCAAATAAATATATCTCTAGCTGAAACAACTATAGAATATGCATTTCATGATGTACTACCATCATCCAAATGATAGTACGCATGTGAGTTATATTATAAACTGCCATATAAATATATCTCTAGATGAAACAACTGTAGAATATGCATTTCATGATGTACCAGCATCATCCAAATGATATTACGTATGTGAATTATATTATAAACTGCCATATAAATCTATCTCGAGGTAAAACAACTATAGAATATGCCTTTCACTATGTACTACCATCATCCAAATGATATTACGCATGTGAATTATATTAAAAACTGCCATATAAATCTATCTCTAGCTCAAACAACTATAGAATATGCCTTTCACGATGTACTACCATCATCCAAATGATATTACGCATGTGAATTATATTATAAACTGCCATATAAATCTATCTCGAGGTGAAACAACTATAGAATATGCCTTTCACGATGTACTACCATCATCGAAATGATATTACGCATGTGATTTACATTATAAACTGCCATATAAATCTATCTCGAGGTGAAACAACTATAGAATATGCCTTTCACGATGTACTACCATCATCCAAATGATATTACGCATGTGAATTATATTATAAACTGCCATATAAATCTATCTCGAGGTGAAACAACTATAGAATATGCCTTTCACGATGTACTACCATCATCCAAATGATATTACGCATGTGAATTATATTATAAACTGCCATATAAATCTATCTCGAGGTGAAAAAACTATAGAATATGCCTTTTACGATGTACTACCATCATACAAATGATATTACGCATGTGAATTATATTATAAACTGCCATATAAATCTATCTCGAGGTGAAACAACTATAGAATATGCCTTTCACGATGTACTACCATCATCGAAATGATATTACGCATGTGATTTACATTATAAACTGCCATATAAATCTATCTCGAGGTGAAACAACTATAGAATATGCCTTTCACGATGTACTACCATCATCCAAATGATATTACGCATGTGAATTATATTATAAACTGCCATATAAATCTATCTCGAGGTGAAAAAACTATAGAATATGCCTTTCACGATGTACTACCATCATACAAATGATATTACGCATGTGAATTATATTATAAACTGCCATATAAATCTATCTCGAGGTGAAACAACTATAGAATATGCCTTTCACGATGTACTACCATAATCGAAATGATATTACGCATGTGATTTACATTATAAACTGCCATATAAATCTATCTCGAGGTGAAACAACTATAGAATATGCCTTTCACGATGTACTACCATCATCCAAATGATATTACGGATGTGAATTATATTATAACCTGCCATATAAATACATCTCTAGCTGAAACAACTATAGAATATGCATTTCAGGATGTACTACCATTATCCAAATGATATTCCGCATCTGAATTATATTATAAACCGCAATATAAATCTATCTCGAGGTGAAACAACTATAGAATATGCCTTTCACGATGTACTACCATCATCCAAATGATATTACACATGGGAATTATATTATAAACTGCCATATAAATCTATCTCGAGGTGAAACAACTATAGAATATGCCTTTCACGATGTACTACCATTATCCAAATGTTATTACGCATGCGAATTATATTATAAATTGCCATATAAATATATCTCGAGTTGAAACAACTATAGAATATGCCTTTCATGCTGTACTACCATCATCCAAATGATATTACGCATGTGAATTATATTATAAACTGCCATATAAATCTATCTCGAGGTGAATCAACTATAGAATATGCCTTTCACGATGTACTACCATCATCCAAATGATATTACGCATGTGAATTATATTACATAATGCTATATAAATATATCTCTACCTGAAACAACTATAGAATATGCATTTCATGCTGTACTACCACCATCCAAATGATATTACGCATGTGAATTATATTATAAACTGCCATATAAATATATCTCGAGGTGAAACAACTACAGAATATGCCTTTCACGATGTACTACCATCATCCAAATGATATTACGGATGTGAATTATATTATAACCTGCGATATAAATACATCTCTAGCTGAAACAACTATAGAATATGCATTTCAGGATGTACTACCATCATCCAAATGATATTCCGCATGTGAATTATATTATAAACTGCCATATAAATCTATCTCGAGGTGAAACAACTATAGAATATGCCTTTCACGAAGTACTACCATCATCCAAATGATATTACTCATCTGAATTATATTATAAACTGCCATATAAATCTATCTCGAGGTGAAAAAACTATAGAATATGCCTTTTACGATGTACTACCATCATACAAATGATATTACGCATGTGAATTATATTATAAACTGCCATATAAATCTATCTCGAGGTGAAACAACTATAGAATATGCCTTTCACGATGTACTACCATCATCGAAATGATATTACGCATGTGATTTACATTATAAACTGCCATATAAATCTATCTCGAGGTGAAACAACTATAGAATATGCCTTTCACGATGTACTACCATCATCCAAATGATATTACGGCTGTGAATTATATTATAACCTGCCATATAAATACATCTCTAGCTGAAACAACTATAGAATATGCATTTCAGGATGTACTACCATCATCCAAATGATATTCCGCATCTGAATTATATTATAAACCGCAATATAAATCTATCTCGAGGTGAAACAACTATAGAATATGCCTTTCACGATGTACTACCATCATCCAAATGATATTACGCATGGGAATTATATTATAAACTGCCATATAAATCTATCTCGAGGTGAATCAACTATAGAATATGCCTTTCACGATGTACTACCATCATCCAAATGATATTACGCATGTGAATTATATTACATAATGCTATATAAATATATCTCTACCTGAAACAACTATAGAATATGCATTTCATGCTGTACGACCACCATCCAAATGATATTACGCATGTGAATTATATTATAAACTGCCATATAAATATATCTCGAGGTGAAACAACTACAGAATATGCCTTTCACGATGTACTACCATCATCCAAATGATATTACGCATGTGAATTATATTATAACCTGCGATATAAATACATCTCTAGCTGAAACAACTATAGAATATGCATTTCAGGATGTACTACCATCATCCAAATGATATTCCGCATGTGAATTATATTATAAACTGCCATATAAATCTATCTCGAGGTGAAACAACTATAGAATATGCCTTTCACGAAGTACTACCATCATCCAAATGATATTACTCATCTGAATTATATTATAAACTGCCATATAAATCTATCTCGAGGTGAAAAAACTATAGAATATGCCTTTCACGATGTACTACCATCATCCAAATGATATTACGCATGTGAATTATATTATAACCTGCCATATAAATACATCTCTAGCTGAAACAACTATAGAATATGCATTTCAGGATGTACTACCATCATCCAAATGATATTCCGCATGTGAATTATATTATAAACTGCAATATAAATCTATCTCGAGGTGAAACAACTATAGAACATGCCTTTCACGATGTACTACCATCATCCAAATGATATTACGCATGTGAATTATATTATAAACTGCCATATAAATCTATCTCGAGGTGAAACAACTATAGAATATGCCTTTTACGATGTACTACCATCATCCAAATGTTATTACGCATGCGAATTATATTATAAACTGCCATATAAATATATCTCGAGCTGAAACAACTATAGAATATGCCTTTCATGCTGTACTACCATCATCCAAATGATATTCCGCATGTGAATTATATTATAAACTGCAATATAAATCTATCTCGAGGTGAAACAACTATAGAATATGCCTTTCACGATGTAGTACCATCATCCAAATGATATTACGCATGTGAATTATATTATAAATTGCCATATAAATAAATCTCGAGGTGAAACAACTATAGAATATGCCTTTCACGATGTACTACCATCATCCAAAAGATATTACGCATGTGAATTATATTATAAACTGCCATATAAATCTATCTCTAGCTCAAACAACTATAGAATATGACTTTCACGATGTACTACCATCATCCAAATGATATTACGCATGTGAATTATATTATAAACTGCCATATAAATCTATCTCGAGGTGAAACAACTATAGAATATGCCTTTCACGATGTACTACCATCATCCAAATGATATTACGCATGTGAATTATATTATAAACTGCCATATAAATATATCTCTAGATGAAACAACTGTAGAATATGCATTTCATGATGTACCAGCATCATCCAAATGATATTACGTATGTGAATTATATTATAAACTGCCATATAAATCTATCTCTAGCTCAAACAACTATAGAATATGACTTTCACGATGTACTACCATCATCCAAATGATATTACGCATGTGAATTATATTAAAAACTGCCATATAAATCTATCTCTAGCTCAAACAACTATAGAATATGACTTTCACGATGTACTACCATCATCCAAATGATATTACGCATGTGAATTATATTATAAACTGCCATATAAATCTATCTCGAGGTGAAACAACTATAGAATATGCCTTTCACGATGTACTACCATCATCCAAATGATATTACGCATGTGAATTATATTATAAACTGCCATATAAATATATCTATAGCTCAAACAACTATAGAATATGCCTTTCACGATGTACTACCATCATCCAAATGATATTACGCATGTGAATTATATTATAAACTGCCATATAAATCTATCTCGAGGTGAAACAACTATAGAATATGCCTTTCACGATGTACTACCATCATCCAAATGATATTACGCATGTGAATTATATTATAAACTGCCATATAAATCTATCTCGAGGTGAAAAAACTATAGAATATGCCTTTTACGATGTACTACCATCATACAAATGATATTACGCATGTGAATTATATTATAAACTGCCATATAAATCTATCTCGAGGTGAAACAACTATAGAATATGCCTTTCACGATGTACTACCATCATCGAAATGATATTACGCATGTGATTTACATTATAAACTGCCATATAAATCTATCTCGAGGTGAAACAACTATAGAATATGCCTTTCACGATGTACTACCATCATCCAAATGATATTACGGATGTGAATTATATTATAACCTGCCATATAAATACATCTCTAGCTGAAACAACTATAGAATATGCATTTCAGGATGTACTACCATCATCCAAATGATATTCCGCATCTGAATTATATTATAAACCGCAATATAAATCTATCTCGAGGTGAAACAACTATAGAATATGCCTTTCACGATGTACTACCATCATCCAAATGATATTACGCATGGGAATTATATTATAAACTGCCATATAAATCTATCTCGAGGTGAAACAACTATAGAATATGCCTTTCACGATGTACTACCATTATCCAAATGTTATTACGCATGCGAATTATATTATAAACTGCCATATAAATATATCTCGAGTTGAAACAACTATAGAATATGCCTTTCATTGTGTACTACCATCATCCAAATGATATTACGCATGTGAATTATATTATAAACTGCCATATAAATCTATCTCGAGGTGAATCAACTATAGAATATGCCTTTCACGATGTAGTACCATCATCCAAATGATATTACGCATGTGAATTATATTATAAATTGCCATTTAAATAAATCTCGAGGTGAAACAACTATAGAATATGCCTTTCACGATGTACTACCATCATCCAAATGATATTACGCATGTGAATTATATTATAAACTTCCAAATAAATATATCTCGAGCTGAAACAACTATAGAATATGCATTTCATGATGTACTACCATCATCCAAATGATAGTACACATGTGAATTATATTATAAACTGCCATATAAATGTATCTCTAGATGAAACAACTGTAGAATATGCATTTCATGATGTACCAGCATCATCCAAATGATATTACGTATGTGAATTATATTATAAACTGCCATATAAATCTATCTCGAGGTGAAACAACTATAGAATATGCCTTTCACGATGTACTACCATCATCCAAATGATATTACGCATGTGAATTATATTATAAACTGCCATATAAATATATCTCTAGCTCAAACAACTATAGAATATGCCTTTCACGATGTACTACCATCATCCAAATGATATTACGCATGTGAATTATATTATAAACTGCCATATAAATCTATCTCGAGGTGAAACAACTATAGAATATGCCTTTCACGATGTACTACCATCATCGAAATGATATTACGCATGTGATTTACATTATAAACTGCCATATAAATCTATCTCGAGCTGAAACAACTATAGAATATGCCATTCATGCTGTACTACCATCATCCAAATGATATTACGCATGTGAATTATATTATAAACTGCCATATAAATCTATCTCGAGGTGAATCAACTATAGAATATGCCTTTCACGATGTACTACCATCATCCAAATGATATTACGTATGTGAAATATATTATAACCTGCCATATAAATACATCTCTAGCTAAAACAACTATAGAATATGCATTTCAGGATGTACTACCATCATCCAAATGATATTCCGCATGTGAATTATATTATAAACTGCAATATAAATCTATCTCGAGGTGAAACAACTATAGAATATGCCTTTCACGATGTACTACCATCATCCAAATGATATTACGCATGTGAATTATATTATAAACTGCCATATAAATCTATCTCGAGGTGAAACAACTATAGAATATGCCTTTCACGATGTACTACCATTATCCAAATGTTATTACGCATGCGAATTATATTATAAACTGCCATATAAATATATCTCGAGCTGAAACAACTATAGAATATGCCATTCATGCTGTACTACCATCATCCAAATGATATTACGCATGTGAATTATATTATAAACTGCCATATAAATCTATCTCGAGGTGAATCAACTATAGAATATGCCTTTCACGATGTAGTACCATCATCCAAATGATATTACGCATGTGAATTATATTATAAATTGCCATATAAATAAATCTCGAGGTGAAACAACTATAGAATATGCCTTACACGATGTACTACCATCATCCAAATGATAGTACGCATGTGAATTATATTATAAACTGCCATATAAATATATCTCTAGATGAAACAGCTGTAGAATATGCATTTCATGATGTACCAGCATCGTCCAAATGATATTACGTATGTGAATTATATTATAATCTGCCATATAAATCTATCTCGAGGTGAAACAACTATAGAATATGCCTTTCACTATGAACTACCATCATCCAAATGATATTACGCATGTGAATTATATTAAAAATTGCCATATAAATCTATCTCGAGGTGAAACAACTATAGAATATGCCTTTCACGATGTACTACCATCATCCAAATGATATTACGCATGTGAATTATATTATAAACTGCCATATAAATATATCTCTAGCTCAAACAACTATAGAATATGCCTTTCACGATGTACTACCATCATCCAAATGATATTACGCATGTGAATTATATTATAAACTGCCATATAAATCTATCTCGAGGTGAAAAAACTATAGAATATGCCTTTTACGATGTACTACCATCATACAAATGATATTACGCATGGAAATTATATTATAAACTGCCATCTAAATCTATCTCGAGGTGAAACAACTATAGAATATGCCTTTCACGATGTACTACCATCATCGAAATGATATTACGCATGTGATTTACATTATAAACTGCCATATAAATCTATCTCGAGGTGAAACAACTATAGAATATGCCTTTCACGATGTACTACCATCATCCAAATGATATTACGGATGTGAATTATATTATAACCTGCCATATAAATACATCTCTACCTGAAACAACTATAGAATATGCATTTCAGGATGTACTACCATCATCCAAATGATATTCCGCATGTGAATTATATTATAAACTGCAATATAAATCTATCTCTAGCTGAAACAACTATAGAATATGCATTTCATGATGTACTACCATCATCCAAATGATAGTACGCATGTGAATTATATTATAAACTGCCATATAAATATATCTCTAGATGAAACAACTGTAGAATATGCATTTCATGATGTACCAGCATCATCCAAATGATATTACGTATGTGAATTATATTATAAACTGCCATATAAATCTATCTCGAGGTAAAACAACTATAGAATATGCCTTTCACTATGTACTACCATCATCCAAATGATATTACGCATGTGAATTATATTAAAAACTGCCATATAAATCTATCTCTAGCTCAAACAACTATAGAATATGACTTTCACGATGTACTACCATCATCCAAATGATATTACGCATGTGAATTATATTATAAACTGCCATATAAATCTATCTCGAGGTGAAACAACTATAGAATATGCCTTTCACGATGTACTACCATAATCCAAATGATATTACGCATGTGAATTATATTATAAACTGCCATATAAATATATCTCTAGCTCAAACAACTATAGAATATGCCTTTGACGATGTACTACCATCATCCAAATGATATTACGCATGTGAATTATATTATAAACTGCCATATAAATCTATCTCGAGGTGAAGCAACTATAGAATATGCTTTTCACGATGTACTACCATCGTCCAAATGATATTACGCATGTGAATTATATTATAAACTGCCATATAAATATATCTCGAGCTGAAACAACTATAGAATATGACTTTCACGATGTACTACCATCATCCAAATGATATTACGCATGTGAATTATATTATAAACTGCCATATAAATCTATCTCGAGGTGAAACAACTATAGAATATGCCTTTCACGATGTACTACCATCATCCAAATGATATTACGCATGTGAATTATATTATAAACTGCCATATAAATATATCTCGAGCTGAAACAACTATAGAATATGCCTTTCTCGATGTACTACCATCATCCAAATGATATTACGCATGTGAATTATATTATAAACTGCCATATAAATCTATCTCGAGGTGAAACAACTATAGAATATGCCTTTCACGATGTACTACCATCATCGAAATGATATTACGCATGTGATTTACATTATAAACTGCCATATAAATCTATCTCGAGGTGAAACAACTATAGAATATGCCTTTCACGATGTACTACCATCATCCAAGTGATATTACGGATGTGAATTATATTATAACCTGCCATATAAATACATCTCTAGCTGAAACAACTATAGAATATGCATTTCAGGATGTACTACCATCATCCAAATGATATTCCGCATGTGAATTATATTATAAACTGCAATATAAATCTATCTCGAGGTGAAACAACTATAGAATATGCCTTTCACGATGTACTACCATCATCCAAATGATATTACGCATGTGAATTATATTATAAACTGCCATATAAATCTATCTCGAGGTGAAACAACTATAGAATATGCCTTTTACGATGTACTACCATCATCCAAATGTTATTACGCATGCGAATTATATTATAATCTGCCATATAAATATATCTCGAGCTGAAACAACTATAGAATATGCCTTTCATGCTGTACTACCATCATCCAAATGATATTCCGCATGTGAATTATATTATAAACTGCAATATAAATCTATCTCGAGGTGAAACAACTATAGAATATGCCTTTCACGATGTAGTACCATCATCCAAATGATATTACGCATGTGAATTATATTATAAATCGCCATATAAATAAATCTCGAGGTGAAACAACTATAGAATATGCCTTTCACGATGTACTACCATCATCCAAATGATATTACGCATGTGAATTATATTATAAACTTCCAAATAAATATATCTCTAGCTGAAACAACTATAAAATATGCATTTCATGATGTACTACCATCATCCAAATGATAGTACGCATGTGAATTATATTATAAACTGCCATATAAATATATCTCTAGATGAAACAACTGTAGAATATGCATTTCATGATGTACCAGCATCATCCAAATGATATTACGTATGTGAATTATATTATAAACTGCCATATAAATCTATCTCGAGGTAAAACAACTATAGAATATGCCTTTCACTATGTACTACCATCATCCAAATGATATTACGCATGTGAATTATATTAAAAACTGCCATATAAATCTATCTCTAGCTCAAACAACTATAGAATATGACTTTCACGATGTACTACCTTCATCCAAATGATATTACGCATGTGAATTATATTATAACCTGCCATATAAATACATCTCTAACTGAAACAACTATAGAATATGCCTTTCACGATGTACTACCATCATCCAAATGATATTACGCATGTGAATTATATTATAAACTGCCATATAAATATATCTCTAGCTCAAACAACTATAGAATATGCCTTTCACGATGTACTACCATCATCCAAATGATATTACGCATGTGAATTATATTATAAACTGCCATATAAATCTATCTCGAGGTGAAACAACTATAGAATATGCCTTTCACGATGTACTACCATCATCCAAATGATATTACGCATGTGAATTATATTATAAACTGCCATATAAATCTATCTCGAGGTGAATCAACTATAGAATATGCCTTTTACGATGTACTACCATCATACAAATGATATTACGCATGTGAATTATATTATAAACTGCCATATAAATCTATCTCGAGGTGAAACAACTATAGAATATGCCTTTCACGATGTACTACCATCATCGAAATGATATTACGCATGTGATTTACATTATAAACTGCCATATAAATCTATCTCGAGGTGAAACAACTATAGAATATGCCTTTCACGATGTACTACCATCATCCAAATGATATTACGTATGTGAATTATATTATAACCTGCCATATAAATACATCTCTAGCTAAAACAACTATAGAATATGCATTTCAGGATGTACTACCATCATCCAAATGATATTCCGCATGTGAATTATATTATAAACTGCAATATAAATCTATCTCGAGGTGAAACAACTATAGAATATGCCTTTCACGATGTACTACCATCATCCAAATGATATTACGCATGTGAATTATATTATAAACTGCCATATAAATCTATCTCGAGGTGAAACAACTATAGAATATGCCTTTCACGATGTACTACCATTATCCAAATGTTATTACGCATGCGAATTATATTATAAACTGCCATATAAATATATCTCGAGCTGAAACAACTATAGAATATGCCATTCATGCTGTACTACCATCATCCAAATGATATTACGCATGTGAATTATATTATAAACTGCCATATAAATCTATCTCGAGGTGAATCAACTATAGAATATGCCTTTCACGATGTAGTACCATCATCCAAATGATATTACGCATGTGAATTATATTATAAATTGCCATATAAATAAATCTCGAGGTGAAACAACTATAGAATATGCCTTACACGATGTACTACCATCATCCAAATGATAGTACGCATGTGAATTATATTATAAACTGCCATATAAATATATCTCTAGATGAAACAGCTGTAGAATATGCATTTCATGATGTACCAGCATCGTCCAAATGATATTACGTATGTGAATTATATTATAAACTGCCATATAAATCTATCTCGAGGTGAAACAACTATAGAATATGCCTTTCACTATGAACTACCATCATCCAAATGATATTACGCATGTGAATTATATTAAAAATTGCCATATAAATCTATCTCGAGGTGAAACAACTATAGAATATGCCTTTCACGATGTACTACCATCATCCAAATGATATTACGCATGTGAATTATATTATAAACTGCCATATAAATATATCTCTAGCTCAAACAACTATAGAATATGCCTTTCACGATGTACTACCATCATCCAAATGATATTACGCATGTGAATTATATTATAAACTGCCATATAAATCTATCTCGAGGTGAAAAAACTATAGAATATGCCTTTTACGATGTACTACCATCATACAAATGATATTACGCATGGAAATTATATTATAAACTGCCATCTAAATCTATCTCGAGGTGAAACAACTATAGAATATGCCTTTCACGATGTACTACCATCATCGAAATGATATTACGCATGTGATTTACATTATAAACTGCCATATAAATCTATCTCGAGGTGAAACAACTATAGAATATGCCTTTCACGATGTACTACCATCATCCAAATGATATTACGGATGTGAATTATATTATAACCTGCCATATAAATACATCTCTACCTGAAACAACTATAGAATATGCATTTCAGGATGTACTACCATCATCCAAATGATATTCCGCATGTGAATTATATTATAAACTGCAATATAAATCTATCTCTAGCTGAAACAACTATAGAATATGCATTTCATGATGTACTACCATCATCCAAATGATAGTACGCATGTGAATTATATTATAAACTGCCATATAAATATATCTCTAGATGAAACAACTGTAGAATATGCATTTCATGATGTACCAGCATCATCCAAATGATATTACGTATGTGAATTATATTATAAACTGCCATATAAATCTATCTCGAGGTAAAACAACTATAGAATATGCCCTTCACTATGTACTACCATCATCCAAATGATATTACGCATGTGAATTATATTAAAAACTGCCATATAAATCTATCTCTAGCTCAAACAACTATAGAATATGACTTTCACGATGTACTACCATCATCCAAATGATATTACGCATGTGAATTATATTATAAACTGCCATATAAATCTATCTCGAGGTGAAACAACTATAGAATATGCCTTTCACGATGTACTACCATAATCCAAATGATATTACGCATGTGAATTATATTATAAACTGCCATATAAATATATCTCTAGCTCAAACAACTATAGAATATGCCTTTGACGATGTACTACCATCATCCAAATGATATTACGCATGTGAATTATATTATAAACTGCCATATAAATCTATCTCGAGGTGAAACAACTATAGAATATGCCTTTCACGATGTACTACCATCATCCAAATGATATTACGCATGTGAATTATATTATAAACTGCCATATAAATCTATCTCGAGGTGAATCAACTATAGAATATGCCTTTCACGATGTAGTACCATCATCCAAATGATATTACGCATGTGAATTATATTATAAATTGCCATATAAATAAATCTCGAGGTGAAACAACTATAGAATATGCCTTTCACGATGTACTACCATCATCCAAATGATATTACGCATGTGAATTATATTATAAACTTCCAAATAAATATATCTCTAGCTGAAACAACTATAGAATATGCATTTCATGATGTACTACCATCATCCAAATGATAGTACGCATGTGAATTATATTATAAACTGCCATATAAATATATCTCTAGATGAAACAACTGTAGAATATGCATTTCATGATGTACCAGCATCATCCAAGTGATATTACGTATGTGAATTATATTATAAACTGCCATATAAATCTATCTCGAGGTGAAACAACTATAGAATATGCCTTTCACGATGTACTACCATCATCCAAATGATATTACGCATGTGAATTATATTATAAGCTGCCATATAAATCTATCTCGAGGTGAAAAAACTTTAGAATATGCCTTTTACGATGTACTACTTTCATACAAATGATATTACGCATGTAAATTATATTATAAACTGCCATCTAAATCTATCTCGAGGTGAAACAACTATAGAATATGCCTTTCACGATGTACTACCATCATCCAAATGATATTACGCATGTGATTTACATTATAAACTGCCATATAAATCTATCTCGAGGTGAAACAACTATAGAATATGCCTTTCACGATGTACTACCATCATCCAAATGATATTACGGATGTGAATTATATTATAACGTGCCATATAAATACATCTCTAACTGAAACAACTATAGAATATGCATTTCAGGATGTACTACCATTATCCAAATGATATTCCGCATGTGAATTATATTATAAACTGCAATATAAATCTATCTCGAGGTGAAACAACTATAGAATATGCCTTTTACAATGTACTACGATCATCCAAAAGATATTACGCATGTGAATTATGTTATAAACTGCCATATAAATCTATCTCGAGGTGAAACAACTATAGAATATGCCTTTCACGATGAACTACCATCATCCAAATGATATTACGCATGTGAATAATATGATAAACTGCCATGAAAATCTATCTCGTGGTGAAACAACTATAGAATATGCCTTTCACGATGTACTACCATCGTCCAAATGATATTACGCATGTGAATTATATTATAAACTGCCATATAAATATATCTCGAGCTGTAACAACTATAGAATATGCCTTTCTCGATGTACTACCATCATCCAAATGATATTACGCATGTGAATTATATTATAAACTGCCATATAAATCTATCTCGAGGTGAAACAACTATAGAATATGCTTTTCACGATGTACTACCATCGTCCAAATGATATTACGCATGTGAATTATATTATAAACTGCCATATAAATCTATCTCGAGGTGAAAAAACTATAGAATATGCCTTTCACGATGTACTACCATCATCCAAATGATATTACGCAGTGAATTATATTATAAACTGCCATATAAATATATCTCGAGCTGAAACAACTATAGAATATGCCTTTCTCGATGTACTACCATCATCCAAATGATATTACGCATGTGATTAATATTATAAACTGCCATATAAATCTATCTCGAGGTGAAACAACTATAGAATATGCTTTTCACGATGTACTACCATCGTCTAAATGATATTACGCATGTGAATTATATTATAAACTGCCATATAAATATATCTCGAGCTGAAACAACTATAGAATATGACTTTCACGATGTACTACCATCATCCAAATGATATTACGCATGTGAATTATATTATAAACTGCCATATAAATCTATCTCGAGGTGAAACAACTATAGAATATCCCTTTCACGATGTACTACCATCATCCAAATGATATTACGCATGTGAATTATATTATAAACTGCCATATAAATATATCTCGAGCTGAAACAACTATAGAATATCCCTTTCTCGATGTACTACCATCATCCAAATGCTATTACTCATGTGAATTATATTATAAACTGCCATATAAGTCTATCTCGAGGTGAAACAACTAAAGAATATGCCTTTCACGCTGTACTACCATCATCCAAATGATATTTCGCATGTGAATTATATTATAAACTGCCATATAAATATATCTCGAGCTGAAACAACTATAGAATATGCCTTTCACGATGTACTACCATCATCCAAATGATATTACGCATGTGAATTATATTATAAACTGCCATATAAATATATCTCGAGCTGAAACAACTATAGAATATGCCTTTCACGATGTACTACCATCATCCAAATGATATTACGCATGTGAATTATATTATAAACTGCCATATAAATCTATCTCGAGGTGAATCAACTATAGAATATGCCTTTTACGATGTGCTACCATCATACAAATGATATTACGCATGTGAATTATATTATAAACTGCCATATAAATCTATCTCGAGGTGAAACAACTATAGAATATGCCTTTCACGATGTACTACCATCATCGAAATGATATTACGCATGTGATTTACATTATAAACTGCCATATAAATCTATCTCGAGGTGAAACAACTATAGAATATGCCTTTCACGATGTACTACCATCATCCAAATGATATTACGTATGTGAATTATATTATAACCTGCCATATAAATACATCTCTAGCTAAAACAACTATAGAATATGCATTTCAGGATGTACTACCATCATCCAAATGATATTCCGCATGTGAATTATATTATAAACTGCAATATAAATCTATCTCGAGGTGAAACAACTATAGAATATGCCTTTCACGATGTACTACCATCATCCAAATGATATTACGCATGTGAATTATATTATAAACTGCCATATAAATCTATCTCGAGGTGAAACAACTATAGAATATGCCTTTCACGATGTACTACCATTATCCAAATGTTATTACGCATGCGAATTATATTATAAACTGCCATATAAATATATCTCGAGCTGAAACAACTATAGAATATGCCATTCATGCTGTACTACCATCATCCAAATGATATTACGCATGTGAATTATATTATAAACTGCCATATAAATCTATCTCGAGGTGAATCAACTATAGAATATGCCTTTCACGATGTAGTACCATCATCCAAATGATATTACGCATGTGAATTATAATATAAATTGCCATATAAATAAATCTCGAGGTGAAACAACTATAGAATATGCCTTACACGATGTACTACCATCATCCAAATGATAGTACGCATGTGAATTATATTATAAACTGCCATATAAATATATCTCTAGATGAAACAGCTGTAGAATATGCATTTCATGATGTACCAGCATCGTCCAAATGATATTACGTATGTGAATTATATTATAAACTGCCATATAAATCTATCTCGAGGTGAAACAACTATAGAATATGCCTTTCACGATGTACTACCATCATCCAAATGATATTACGCATGTGAATTATATTATAAACTGCCATATAAATATATCTCTAGCTCAAACAACTATAGAATATGCCTTTCACGATGTACTACCATCATCCAAATGATATTACGCATGTGAATTATATTATAAACTGCCATATAAATCTATCTCGAGGTGAAAAAACTATAGAATATGCCTTTTACGATGTACTACCATCATACAAATGATATTACGCATGGAAATTATATTATAAACTGCCATCTAAATCTATCTCGAGGTGAAACAACTATAGAATATGCCTTTCACGATGTACTACCATCATCGAAATGATATTACGCATGTGATTTAC
This sequence comes from Pohlia nutans, assembly GCA_022496805.1. NCBI lineage: Eukaryota > Viridiplantae > Streptophyta > Bryopsida > Bryales > Mniaceae > Pohlia > Pohlia nutans. The sequence continues at coordinate 22,990,602 of CM040094.1, forward strand.
ATTATAAACTGCCATATAAATCTATCTCGAGGTGAAACAACTATAGAATATGCCTTTCACGATGTACTACCATCATCCAAATGATATTACGGATGTGAATTATATTATAACCTGCCATATAAATACATCTCTACCTGAAACAACTATAGAATATGCATTTCAGGATGTACTACCATCATCCAAATGATATTCCGCATGTGAATTATATTATAAACTGCAATATAAATCTATCTCTAGCTGAAACAACTATAGAATATGCATTTCATGATGTACTACCATCATCCAAATGATAGTACGCATGTGAATTATATTATAAACTGCCATATAAATATATCTCTAGATGAAACAACTGTAGAATATGCATTTCATGATGTACCAGCATCATCCAAATGATATTACGTATGTGAATTATATTATAAACTGCCATATAAATCTATCTCGAGGTAAAACAACTATAGAATATGCCTTTCACTATGTACTACCATCATCCAAATGATATTACGCATGTGAATTATATTAAAAACTGCCATATAAATCTATCTCTAGCTCAAACAACTATAGAATATCCCTTTCTCGATGTACTACCATCATCCAAATGATATTACGCATGTGAATTATATTAAAAACTGCCATATAAATCTATCTCTAGCTCAAACAACTATAGAATATGACTTTCACGATGTACTACCATCATCCAAATGATATTACGCATGTGAATTATATTATAAACTGCCATATAAATCTATCTCGAGGTGAAACAACTATAGAATATGCCTTTCACGATGTACTACCATAATCCAAATGATATTACGCATGTGAATTATATTATAAACTGCCATATAAATATATCTCTAGCTCAAACAACTATAGAATATGCCTTTGACGATGTACTACCATCATCCAAATGATATTACGCATGTGAATTATATTATAAACTGCCATATAAATCTATCTCGAGGTGAAACAACTATAGAATATGCCTTTCACGATGTACTACCATCATCCAAATGATATTACGCATGTGAATTATATTATAAACTGCCATATAAATCTATCTCGAGGTGAATCAACTATAGAATATGCCTTTCACGATGTAGTACCATCATCCAAATGATATTACGCATGTGAATTATATTATAAATTGCCATATAAATAAATCTCGAGGTGAAACAACTATAGAATATGCCTTTCACGATGTACTACCATCATCCAAATGATATTACGCATGTGAATTATATTATAAACTTCCAAATAAATATATCTCTAGCTGAAACAACTATAGAATATGCATTTCATGATGTACTACCATCATCCAAATGATAGTACGCATGTGAATTATATTATAAACTGCCATATAAATATATCTCTAGATGAAACAACTGTAGAATATGCATTTCATGATGTACCAGCATCATCCAAGTGATATTACGTATGTGAATTATATTATAAACTGCCATATAAATCTATCTCGAGGTGAAACAACTATAGAATATGCCTTTCACGATGTACTACCATCATCCAAATGATATTACGCATGTGAATTATATTATAAACTGCCATATAAATCTATCTCGAGGTGAAAAAACTTTAGAATATGCCTTTTACGATGTACTACTTTCATACAAATGATATTACGCATATAAATTATATTATAAACTGCCATCTAAATCTATCTCGAGGTGAAACAACTATAGAATATGCCTTTCACGATGTACTACCATCATCCAAATGATATTACGCATGTGATTTACATTATAAACTGCCATATAAATCTATCTCGAGGTGAAACAACTATAGAATATGCCTTTCACGATGTACTACCATCATCCAAATGATATTACGGATGTGAATTATATTATAACGTGCCATATAAATACATCTCTAACTGAAACAACTATAGAATATGCATTTCAGGATGTACTACCATTATCCAAATGATATTCCGCATGTGAATTATATTATAAACTGCAATATAAATCTATCTCGAGGTGAAACAACTATAGAATATGCCTTTTACAATGTACTACGATCATCCAAAAGATATTACGCATGTGAATTATGTTATAAACTGCCATATAAATCTATCTCGAGGTGAAACAACTATAGAATATGCCTTTCACGATGAACTACCATCATCCAAATGATATTACGCATGTGAATAATATGATAAACTGCCATGAAAATCTATCTCGTGGTGAAACAACTATAGAATATGCCTTTCACGATGTACTACCATCGTCCAAATGATATTACGCATGTGAATTATATTATAAACTGCCATATAAATATATCTCGAGCTGAAACAACTATAGAATATGACTTTCACGATGTACTACCATCATCCAAATGATATTACGCATGTGAATTATATTATAAACTGCCATATAAATCTATCTCGAGGTGAATCAACTATAGAATATGCCTTTCACGATGTAGTACCATCATCCAAATGATATTACGCATGTGAATTATATTATAAATTGCCATATAAATAAATCTCGAGGTGAAACAACTATAGAATATGCCTTTCACGATGTACTACCATCATCCAAATGATATTACGCATGTGAATTATATTATAAACTTCCATATAAATAAATCTCGAGGTGAAACAACTATAGAATATGCCTTTCACGATGTACTACCATCATCCAAATGATATTCCGCATGTGAATTATATTATAAACTGCAATATAAATCTATCTCGAGGTGAAACAACTATAGAATATGCCTTTCACGATGTACTACCATCATCCAAATGATATTCCGCATGTGAATTATATTATAAACTGCAATATAAATCTATCTCGAGGTGAAACAACTATAGAATATGCCTTTTACAATGTACTACGATCATCCAAAAGATATTACGCATGTGAATTATGTTATAAACTGCCATATAAATCTATCTCGAGGTGAAACAACTATAGAATATGCCTTTCACGATGAACTACCATCATCCAAATGATATTACGCATGTGAATAATATGATAAACTGCCATGAAAATCTATCTCGTGGTGAAACAACTATAGAATATGCCTTTCACGATGTACTACCATCGTCCAAATGATATTACGCATGTGAATTATATTATAAACTGCCATATAAATATATCTCTAGCTCAAACAACTATAGAATATGCCTTTGACGATGTACTACCATCATCCAAATGATATTACGCATGTGAATTATATTATAAACTGCCATATAAATCTATCTCGAGGTGAAACAACTATAGAATATGCCTTTCACGATGTACTACCATCATCCAAATGATATTACGCATGTGAATTATATTATAAACTGCCATATAAATCTATCTCGAGCTGAATCAACTATAGAATATGCCTTTCACGATGTAGTACCATCATCCAAATGATATTACGCATGTGAATTATATTATAAATTGCCATATAAATAAATCTCGAGGTGAAACAACTATAGAATATGCCTTTCACGATGTACTACCATCATCCAAATGATATTACGCATGTGAATTATATTATAAACTTCCAAATAAATATATCTCTAGCTGAAACAACTATAGAATATGCATTTCATGATGTACTACCATCATCCAAATGATAGTACGCATGTGAATTATATTATAAACTGCCATATAAATATATCTCTAGATGAAACAACTGTAGAATATGCATTTCATGATGTACCAGCATCATCCAAGTGATATTACGTATGTGAATTATATTATAAACTGCCATATAAATCTATCTCGAGGTGAAACAACTATAGAATATGCCTTTCACGATGTACTACCATCATCCAAATGATATTACGCATGTGAATTATATTATAAGCTGCCATATAAATCTATCTCGAGGTGAAAAAACTTTAGAATATGCCTTTTACGATGTACTACTTTCATACAAATGATATTACGCATGTAAATTATATTATAAACTGCCATCTAAATCTATCTCGAGGTGAAACAACTATAGAATATGCCTTTCACGATGTACTACCATCATCCAAATGATATTACGCATGTGATTTACATTATAAACTGCCATATAAATCTATCTCGAGGTGAAACAACTATAGAATATGCCTTTCACGATGTACTACCATCATCCAAATGATATTACGGATGTGAATTATATTATAACGTGCCATATAAATACATCTCTAACTGAAACAACTATAGAATATGCATTTCAGGATGTACTACCATTATCCAAATGATATTCCGCATGTGAATTATATTATAAACTGCAATATAAATCTATCTCGAGGTGAAACAACTATAGAATATGCCTTTTACAATGTACTACGATCATCCAAAAGATATTACGCATGTGAATTATGTTATAAACTGCCATATAAATCTATCTCGAGGTGAAACAACTATAGAATATGCCTTTCACGATGAACTACCATCATCCAAATGATATTACGCATGTGAATAATATGATAAACTGCCATGAAAATCTATCTCGTGGTGAAACAACTATAGAATATGCCTTTCACGATGTACTACCATCGTCCAAATGATATTACGCATGTGAATTATATTATAAACTGCCATATAAATATATCTCGAGCTGTAACAACTATAGAATATGCCTTTCTCGATGTACTACCATCATCCAAATGATATTACGCATGTGAATTATATTATAAACTGCCATATAAATCTATCTCGAGGTGAAACAACTATAGAATATGCTTTTCACGATGTACTACCATCGTCCAAATGATATTACGCATGTGAATTATATTATAAACTGCCATATAAATCTATCTCGAGGTGAAAAAACTATAGAATATGCCTTTCACGATGTACTACCATCATCCAAATGATATTACGCAGTGAATTATATTATAAACTGCCATATAAATATATCTCGAGCTGAAACAACTATAGAATATGCCTTTCTCGATGTACTACCATCATCCAAATGATATTACGCATGTGATTAATATTATAAACTGCCATATAAATCTATCTCGAGGTGAAACAACTATAGAATATGCTTTTCACGATGTACTACCATCGTCCAAATGATATTACGCATGTGAATTATATTATAAACTGCCATATAAATATATCTCGAGCTGAAACAACTATAGAATATGACTTTCACGATGTACTACCATCATCCAAATGATATTACGCATGTGAATTATATTATAAACTGCCATATAAATCTATCTCGAGGTGAAACAACTATAGAATATCCCTTTCACGATGTACTACCATCATCCAAATGATATTACGCATGTGAATTATATTATAAACTGCCATATAAATATATCTCGAGCTGAAACAACTATAGAATATCCCTTTCTCGATGTACTACCATCATCCAAATGCTATTACTCATGTGAATTATATTATAAACTGCCATATAAGTCTATCTCGAGGTGAAACAACTAAAGAATATGCCTTTCACGCTGTACTACCATCATCCAAATGATATTTCGCATGTGAATTATATTATAAACTGCCATATAAATATATCTCGAGCTGAAACAACTATAGAATATGCCTTTCACGATGTACTACCATCATCCAAATGATATTACGCATGTGAATTATATTATAAACTGCCATATAAATATATCTCGAGCTGAAACAACTATAGAATATGCCTTTCACGATGTACTACCATCATCCAAATGATATTACGCATGTGAATTATATTATAAACTGCCATATAAATCTATCTCAAGGTGAATCAACTATAGAATATGCCTTTTACGATGTACTACCATCATCCAAATGATATTACGCATGTGAATTATATTATAAACTGCCATATAAATCTATCTCGAGGTGAAAAAACTATAGAATATGCCTTTTACGATGTACTACCATCATACAAATGATATTACGCATGGAAATTATATTATAAACTGCCATCTAAATCTATCTCGAGGTGAAACAACTATAGAATATGCCTTTCACGATGTACTACCATCATCGAAATGATATTACGCATGTGATTTACATTATAAACTGCCATATAAATCTATCTCGAGGTGAAACAACTATAGAATATGCCTTTCACGATGTACTACCATCATCCAAATGATATTACGGATGTGAATTATATTATAACCTGCCATATAAATACATCTCTACCTGAAACAACTATAGAATATGCATTTCAGGATGTACTACCATCATCCAAATGATATTCCGCATGTGAATTATATTATAAACTGCAATATAAATCTATCTCTAGCTGAAACAACTATAGAATATGCATTTCATGATGTACTACCATCATCCAAATGATAGTACGCATGTGAATTATATTATAAACTGCCATATAAATATATCTCTAGATGAAACAACTGTAGAATATGCATTTCATGATGTACCAGCATCATCCAAATGATATTACGTATGTGAATTATATTATAAACTGCCATATAAATCTATCTCGAGGTAAAACAACTATAGAATATGCCTTTCACTATGTACTACCATCATCCAAATGATATTACGCATGTGAATTATATTAAAAACTGCCATATAAATCTATCTCTAGCTCAAACAACTATAGAATATCCCTTTCTCGATGTACTACCATCATCCAAATGATATTACGCATGTGAATTATATTAAAAACTGCCATATAAATCTATCTCTAGCTCAAACAACTATAGAATATGACTTTCACGATGTACTACCATCATCCAAATGATATTACGCATGTGAATTATATTATAAACTGCCATATAAATCTATCTCGAGGTGAAACAACTATAGAATATGCCTTTCACGATGTACTACCATAATCCAAATGATATTACGCATGTGAATTATATTATAAACTGCCATATAAATATATCTCTAGCTCAAACAACTATAGAATATGCCTTTGACGATGTACTACCATCATCCAAATGATATTACGCATGTGAATTATATTATAAACTGCCATATAAATCTATCTCGAGGTGAAACAACTATAGAATATGCCTTTCACGATGTACTACCATCATCCAAATGATATTACGCATGTGAATTATATTATAAACTGCCATATAAATCTATCTCGAGGTGAATCAACTATAGAATATGCCTTTCACGATGTAGTACCATCATCCAAATGATATTACGCATGTGAATTATATTATAAATTGCCATATAAATAAATCTCGAGGTGAAACAACTATAGAATATGCCTTTCACGATGTACTACCATCATCCAAATGATATTATGCATGTGAATTATATTATAAACTTCCAAATAAATATATCTCTAGCTGAAACAACTATAGAATATGCATTTCATGATGTACTACCATCATCCAAATGATAGTACGCATGTGAATTATATTATAAACTGCCATATAAATATATCTCTAGATGAAACAACTGTAGAATATGCATTTCATGATGTACCAGCATCATCCAAGTGATATTACGTATGTGAATTATATTATAAACTGCCATATAAATCTATCTCGAGGTGAAACAACTATAGAATATGCCTTTCACGATGTACTACCATCATCCAAATGATATTACGCATGTGAATTATATTATAAACTGCCATATAAATCTATCTCGAGGTGAAAAAACTTTAGAATATGCCTTTTACGATGTACTACTTTCATACAAATGATATTACGCATATAAATTATATTATAAACTGCCATCTAAATCTATCTCGAGGTGAAACAACTATAGAATATGCCTTTCACGATGTACTACCATCATCCAAATGATATTACGCATGTGATTTACATTATAAACTGCCATATAAATCTATCTCGAGGTGAAACAACTATAGAATATGCCTTTCACGATGTACTACCATCATCCAAATGATATTACGGATGTGAATTATATTATAACGTGCCATATAAATACATCTCTAACTGAAACAACTATAGAATATGCATTTCAGGATGTACTACCATTATCCAAATGATATTCCGCATGTGAATTATATTATAAACTGCAATATAAATCTATCTCGAGGTGAAACAACTATAGAATATGCCTTTTACAATGTACTACGATCATCCAAAAGATATTACGCATGTGAATTATGTTATAAACTGCCATATAAATCTATCTCGAGGTGAAACAACTATAGAATATGCCTTTCACGATGAACTACCATCATCCAAATGATATTACGCATGTGAATAATATGATAAACTGCCATGAAAATCTATCTCGTGGTGAAACAACTATAGAATATGCCTTTCACGATGTACTACCATCGTCCAAATGATATTACGCATGTGAATTATATTATAAACTGCCATATAAATATATCTCGAGCTGTAACAACTATAGAATATGCCTTTCTCGATGTACTACCATCATCCAAATGATATTACGCATGTGAATTATATTATAAACTGCCATATAAATCTATCTCGAGGTGAAACAACTATAGAATATGCTTTTCACGATGTACTACCATCGTCCAAATGATATTACGCATGTGAATTATATTATAAACTGCCATATAACTCTATCTCGAGGTGAAAAAACTATAGAATATGCCTTTCACGATGTACTACCATCATCCAAATGATATTACGCAGTGAATTATATTATAAACTGCCATATAAATATATCTCGAGCTGAAACAACTATAGAATATGCCTTTCTCGATGTACTACCATCATCCAAATGATATTACGCATGTGATTAATATTATAAACTGCCATATAAATCTATCTCGAGGTGAAATAACTATAGAATATGCTTTTCACGATGTACTACCATCGTCCAAATGATATTACGCATGTGAATTATATTATAAACTGCCATATAAATATATCTCGAGCTGAAACAACTATAGAATATGACTTTCACGATGTACTACCATCATCCAAATGATATTACGCATGTGAATTATATTATAAACTGCCATATAAATCTATCTCGAGGTGAAACAACTATAGAATATCCCTTTCACGATGTACTACCATCATCCAAATGATATTACGCATGTGAATTATATTATAAACTGCCATATAAATATATCTCGAGCTGAAACAACTATAGAATATGCCTTTCACGATGTACTACCATCATCCAAATGATATTACGCATGTGAATTATATTATAAACTGCCATATAAATATACCTCTAGCTGAAACAACTATAGAATATGCCTTTGACGATGTACTACCATCATCCAAATGATATTACGCATGTGAATTATATTATAAACTGCCATATAAATCTATCTCGAGCTGAAACAACTATAGAATATGCCTTTCACGATGTACTACCATCATCCAAATGATATTACGCATGTGAATTATATTATAAACTGCCATATAAATCTATCTCGAGGTGAATCAACTATAGAATATGCCTTTCACGATGTAGTACCATCATCCAAATGATATTACGCATGTGAATTATATTATAAATTGCCATATAAATAAATCTCGAGGTGAAACAACTATAGAATATGCCTTTCACGATGTACTACCATCATCCAAATGATATTACGCATGTGAATTATATTATAAACTTCCAAATAAATATATCTCTAGCTGAAACAACTATAGAATATGCATTTCATGATGTACTACCATCATCCAAATGATAGTACGCATGTGAATTATATTATAAACTGCCATATAAATATATCTCTAGATGAAACAACTGTAGAATATGCATTTCATGATGTACCAGCATCATCCAAGTGATATTACGTATGTGAATTATATTATAAACTGCCATATAAATCTATCTCGAGGTGAAACAACTATAGAATATGCCTTTCACGATGTACTACCATCATCCAAATGATATTACGCTTGGGAATTATATTATAAACTGCCATATAAATCTATCTCGAGGTGAAAAAACTTTAGAATATGCCTTTCACGATGTAGTACCATCATCCAAATGATATTACGCATGTGAATTATATTATAAATTGCCATATAAATAAATCTCGAGGTGAAAAAACTTTAGAATATGCCTTTTACGATGTACTACTTTCATACAAATGATATTACGCATGTAAATTATATTATAAACTGCCATCTAAATCTATCTCGAGGTGAAACAACTATAGAATATGCCTTTCACGATGTACTACCATCATCCAAATGATATTACGCATGTGATTTACATTATAAACTGCCATATAAATCTATCTCGAGGTGAAACAACTATAGAATATGCCTTTCACGATGTACTACCATCATCCAAATGATATTACGGATGTGAATTATATTATAACGTGCCATATAAATACATCTCTAACTGAAACAACTATAGAATATGCATTTCAGGATGTACTACCATTATCCAAATGATATTCCGCATGTGAATTATATTATAAACTGCAATATAAATCTATCTCGAGGTGAAACAACTATAGAATATGCCTTTTACAATGTACTACGATCATCCAAAAGATATTACGCATGTGAATTATGTTATAAACTGCCATATAAATCTATCTCGAGGTGAAACAACTATAGAATATGCCTTTCACGATGAACTACCATCATCCAAATGATATTACGCATGTGAATAATATGATAAACTGCCATGAAAATCTATCTCGTGGTGAAACAACTATAGAATATGCCTTTCACGATGTACTACCATCGTCCAAATGATATTACGCATGTGAATTATATTATAAACTGCCATATAAATATATCTCGAGCTGTAACAACTATAGAATATGCCTTTCTCGATGTACTACCATCATCCAAATGATATTACGCATGTGAATTATATTATAAACTGCCATATAAATCTATCTCGAGGTGAAACAACTATAGAATATGCTTTTCACGATGTACTACCATCGTCCAAATGATATTACGCATGTGAATTATATTATAAACTGCCATATAAATCTATCTCGAGGTGAAAAAACTATAGAATATGCCTTTCACGATGTACTACCATCATCCAAATGATATTACGCAGTGAATTATATTATAAACTGCCATATAAATATATCTCGAGCTGAAACAACTATAGAATATGCCTTTCTCGATGTACTACCATCATCCAAATGATATTACGCATGTGATTAATATTATAAACTGCCATATAAATCTATCTCGAGGTGAAACAACTATAGAATATGCTTTTCACGATGTACTACCATCGTCCAAATGATATTACGCATGTGAATTATATTATAAACTGCCATATAAATATATCTCGAGCTGAAACAACTATAGAATATGACTTTCACGATGTACTACCATCATCCAAATGATATTACGCATGTGAATTATATTATAAACTGCCATATAAATCTATCTCGAGGTGAAACAACTATAGAATATCCCTTTCACGATGTACTACCATCATCCAAATGATATTACGCATGTGAATTATATTATAAACTGCCATATAAATATATCTCGAGCTGAAACAACTATAGAATATCCCTTTCTCGATGTACTACCATCATCCAAATGCTATTACTCATGTGAATTATATTATAAACTGCCATATAAGTCTATCTCGAGGTGAAACAACTAAAGAATATGCCTTTCACGCTGTACTACCATCATCCAAATGATATTTCGCATGTGAATTATATTATAAACTGCCATATAAATATATCTCGAGCTGAAACAACTATAGAATATGCCTTTCACGATGTAGTACCATCATCCAAATGATATTACGCATGTGAATTATATTATAAATTGCCATATAAATAAATCTCGAGGTGAAACAACTATAGAATATGCCTTACACGATGTACTACCATCATCCAAATGATAGTACGCATGTGAATTATATTATAAACTGCCATATAAATATATCTCTAGATGAAACAGCTGTAGAATATGCATTTCATGATGTACCAGCATCGTCCAAATGATATTACGTATGTGAATTATATTATAAACTGCCATATAAATCTATCTCGAGGTGAAACAACTATAGAATATGCCTTTCACTATGAACTACCATCATCCAAATGATATTACGCATGTGAATTATATTAAAAATTGCCATATAAATCTATCTCGAGGTGAAACAACTATAGAATATGCCTTTCACGATGTACTACCATCATCCAAATGATATTACGCATGTGAATTATATTATAAACTGCCATATAAATATATCTCTAGCTCAAACAACTATAGAATATGCCTTTCACGATGTACTACCATCATCCAAATGATATTACGCATGTGAATTATATTATAAACTGCCATATAAATCTATCTCGAGGTGAAAAAACTATAGAATATGCCTTTTACGATGTACTACCATCATACAAATGATATTACGCATGGAAATTATATTATAAACTGCCATCTAAATCTATCTCGAGGTGAAACAACTATAGAATATGCCTTTCACGATGTACTACCATCATCGAAATGATATTACGCATGTGATTTACATTATAAACTGCCATATAAATCTATCTCGAGGTGAAACAACTATAGAATAGGCCTTTCACGATGTACTATCATCATCCAAATGATATTACGGATGTGAATTATATTATAACCTGCCATATAAATACATCTCTACCTGAAACAACTATAGAATATGCATTTCAGGATGTACTACCATCATCCAAATGATATTCCGCATGTGAATTATATTATAAACTGCAATATAAATTTATCTCTAGCTGAAACAACTATAGAATATGCATTTCATGATGTACTACCATCATCCAAATGATAGTACGCATGTGAATTATATTATAAACTGCCATATAAATATATCTCTAGATGAAACAACTGTAGAATATGCATTTCATGATGTACCAGCATCATCCAAATGATATTACGCATGTGAATTATATTATAAACTGCCATATAAATCTATCTCGAGGTGAAACAACTATAGAATATGCTTTTCACGATGTACTACCATCGTCCAAATGATATTACGCATGTGAATTATATTATAAACTGCCATATAAATCTATCTCGAGGTGAAAAAACTATAGAATATGCCTTTCACGATGTACTACCATCATCCAAATGATATTACGCAGTGAATTATATTATAAACTGCCATATAAATATATCTCGAGCTGAAACAACTATAGAATATGACTTTCACGATGTACTACCATCATCCAAATGATATTACGCATGTGAATTATATTATAAACTGCCATATAAATCTATCTCGAGGTGAAACAACTATAGAATATGCCTTTCACGATGTACTACCATAATCCAAATGATATTACGCATGTGAATTATATTATAAACTGCCATATAAATATATCTCTAGCTCAAACAACTATAGAATATGCCTTTGACGATGTACTACCATCATCCAAATGATATTACGCATGTGAATTATATTATAAACTGCCATATAAATCTATCTCGAGGTGAAACAACTATAGAATATGCCTTTCACGATGTACTACCATCATCCAAATGATATTACGCATGTGAATTATATTATAAACTGCCATATAAATCTATCTCGAGGTGAATCAACTATAGAATATGCCTTTCACGATGTAGTACCATCATCCAAATGATATTACGCATGTGAATTATATTATAAATTGCCATATAAATAAATCTCGAGGTGAAACAACTATAGAATATGCCTTTCACGATGTACTACCATCATCCAAATGATATTACGCATGTGAATTATATTATAAACTTCCAAATAAATATATCTCTAGCTGAAACAACTATAGAATATGCATTTCATGATGTACTACCATCATCCAAATGATAGTACGCATGTGAATTATATTATAAACTGCCATATAAATATATCTCTAGATGAAACAACTGTAGAATATGCATTTCATGATGTACCAGCATCATCCAAGTGATATTACGTATGTGAATTATATTATAAACTGCCATATAAATCTATCTCGAGGTGAAACAACTATAGAATATGCCTTTCACGATGTACTACCATCATCCAAATGATATTACGCATGTGAATTATATTATAAACTGCCATATAAATCTATCTCGAGGTGAAAAAACTATAGAATATGCCTTTTACGATGTACTACCATCATACAAATGATATTACGCATGGAAATTATATTATAAACTGCCATCTAAATCTATCTCGAGGTGAAACAACTATAGAATATGCCTTTCACGATGTACTACCATCATCGAAATGATATTACGCATGTGATTTACAGTATAAACTGCCATATAAATCTATCTCGAGGTGAAACAACTATAGAATAGGCCTTTCACGATGTACTACCATCATCCAAATGATATTACGGATGTGAATTATATTATAACCTGCCATATAAATACATCTCTACCTGAAACAACTATAGAATATGCATTTCAGGATGTACTACCATCATCCAAATGATATTCCGCATGTGAATTATATTATAAACTGCAATATAAATCTATCTCTAGCTGAAACAACTATAGAATATGCATTTCATGATGTACTACCATCATCCAAATGATAGTACGCATGTGAATTATATTATAAACTGCCATATAAATATATCTCTAGATGAAACAACTGTAGAATATGCATTTCATGATGTACCAGCATCATCCAAATGATATTACGCATGTGAATTATATTAAAAACTGCCATATAAATCTATCTCTAGCTCAAACAACTATAGAATATGACTTTCACGATGTACTACCATCATCCAAATGATATTACGCATGTGAATTATATTATAAACTGCCATATAAATCTATCTCGAGGTGAAACAACTATAGAATATGCCTTTCACGATGTACTACCATAATCCAAATGATATTACGCATGTGAATTATATTATAAACTGCCATATAAATATATCTCTAGCTCAAACAACTATAGAATATGCCTTTGACGATGTACTACCATCATCCAAATGATATTACGCATGTGAATTATATTATAAACTGCCATATAAATCTATCTCGAGGTGAAACAACTATAGAATATGCCTTTCACGATGTACTACCATCATCCAAATGATATTACGCATGTGAATTATATTATAAACTGCCATATAAATCTATCTCGAGGTGAATCAACTATAGAATATGCCTTTCACGATGTAGTACCATCATCCAAATGATATTACGCATGTGAATTATATTATAAATTGCCATATAAATAAATCTCGAGGTGAAAAAACTTTAGAATATGCCTTTTACGATGTACTACTTTCATACAAATGATATTACGCATGTAAATTATATTATAAACTGCAATCTAAATCTATCTCGAGGTGAAACAACTATAGAATATGCCTTTCACGATGTACTACCATCATCCAAATGATATTACGCATGTGATTTACATTATAAACTGCCATATAAATCTATCTCGAGGTGAAACAACTATAGAATATGCCTTTCACGATGTACTACCATCATCCAAATGATATTACGGATGTGAATTATATTATAACGTGCCATATAAATACATCTCTAACTGAAACAACTATAGAATATGCATTTCAGGATGTACTACCATTATCCAAATGATATTCCGCATGTGAATTATATTATAAACTGCAATATAAATCTATCTCGAGGTGAAACAACTATAGAATATGCCTTTTACAATGTACTACGATCATCCAAAAGATATTACGCATGTGAATTATGTTATAAACTGCCATATAAATCTATCTCGAGGTGAAACAACTATAGAATATGCCTTTCACGATGAACTACCATCATCCAAATGATATTACACATGTGAATAATATGATAAACTGCCATGAAAATCTATCTCGTGGTGAAACAACTATAGAATATGCCTTTCACGATGTACTACCATCGTCCAAATGATATTACGCATGTGAATTATATTATAAACTGCCATATAAATATATCTCGAGCTGTAACAACTATAGAATATGCCTTTCTCGATGTACTACCATCATCCAAATGATATTACGCATGTGAATTATATTATAAACTGCCATATAAATCTATCTCGAGGTGAAACAACTATAGAATATGCTTTTCACGATGTACTACCATCGTCCAAATGATATTACGCATGTGAATTATATTATAAACTGCCATATAAATCTATCTCGAGGTGAAAAAACTATAGAATATGCCTTTCACGATGTACTACCATCATCCAAATGATATTACGCAGTGAATTATATTATAAACTGCCATATAAATATATCTCGAGCTGAAACAACTATAGAATATGCCTTTCTCGATGTACTACCATCATCCAAATGATATTACGCATGTGATTAATATTATAAACTGCCATATAAATCTATCTCGAGGTGAAACAACTATAGAATATGCTTTTCACGATGTACTACCATCGTCCAAATGATATTACGCATGTGAATTATATTATAAACTGCCATATAAATATATCTCGAGCTGAAACAACTATAGAATATGACTTTCACGATGTACTACCATCATCCAAATGATATTACGCATGTGAATTATATTATAAACTGCCATATAAATCTATCTCGAGGTGAAACAACTATAGAATATCCCTTTCACGATGTACTACCATCATCCAAATGATATTACGCATGTGAATTATATTATAAACTGCCATATAAATATATCTCGAGCTGAAACAACTATAGAATATCCCTTTCTCGATGTACTACCATCATCCAAATGCTATTACTCATGTGAATTATATTATAAACTGCCATATAAGTCTATCTCGAGGTGAAACAACTAAAGAATATGCCTTTCACGCTGTACTACCATCATCCAAATGATATTTCGCATGTGAATTATATTATAAACTGCCATATAAATATATCTCGAGCTGAAACAACTATAGAATATGCCTTTCACGATGTACTACCATCATCCAAATGATATTACGCATGTGAATTATATTATAAACTGCCATATAAATATATCTCGAGCTGAAACAACTATAGAATATCCCTTTCTCGATGTACTACCATCATCCAAATGCTATTACGCATGTGAATTATATTATAAACTGCCATATAAGTCTATCTCGAGGTGAAACAACTATAGAATATGCCTTTCACGATGTACTACCATCATCGAAATGATATTACGCATGTGATTTACATTATAAACTGCCATATAAATCTATCTCGAGGTGAAACAACTATAGAATATGCCTTTCACGATGTACTACCATCATCCAAATGATATTACGGATGTGAATTATATTATAACCTGCCATATAAATACATCTCTAACTGAAACAACTATAGAATATGCATTTCAGGATGTACTACCATCATCCAAATGATATTCCGCATGTGAATTAAATTATAAACTGCAATATAAATTTATCTCGAGGTGAAACAACTATAGAATATGCCTTTTACAATGTACTACCATCATCCAAAAGATATTACGCATGTGAATTATGTTATAAACTGCCATATAAATCTATCTCAAGGTGAAACAACTATAGAATATGCCTTTCACGATGAACTACCATCATCCAAATGATATTACGCATGTGAATAATATGATAAACTGCCATGAAAATCTATCTCGAGGTGAAACAACTATAGAATATGCCTTTCACGATGTACTACCATCGTCCAAATGATATTACGCATGTGAATTATATTATAAACTGCCATATAAATATATCTCGAGCTGAAACAACTATAGAATATGCCTTTCTCGATGTACTACCATCATCCAAATGATATTACGCATGTGAATTATATTATAAACTGCCATATAAATCTATCTCGAGGTGAAACAACTATAGAATATGCTTTTCACGATGTACTACCATCGTCCAAATGATATGACGCATGTGAATTATATTATAAACTGCCATATAAATCTATCTCGAGGTGAAACAACTATAGAATATGCCTTTCACGATGTACTACCATCATCCAAATGATATTACGCATGTGAATTATATTATAAACTGCCATATAAATATATCTCGAGCTGAAACAACTATAGAATATGCCTTTCTCGATGTACTACCATCATCCAAATGATATTACGCATGTGATTAATATTATAAACTGCCATATAAATCTATCTCGAGGTGAAACAACTATAGAATATGCTTTTCACGATGTACTACCATCGTCCAAATGATATTACGCATGTGAATTATATTATAAACTGCCATATAAATATATCTCGAGCTGAAACAACTATAGAATATGACTTTCACGATGTACTACCATCATCCAAATGATATTACGCATGTGAATTATATTATAAACTGCCATATAAATCTATCTCGAGGTGAAACAACTATAGAATATCCCTTTCACGATGTACTACCATCATCCAAATGATATTACGCATGTGAATTATATTATAAACTGCCATATAAATATATCTCGAGCTGAAACAACTATAGAATATGCCTTTCACGATGTACTACCATCATCCAAATGATATTACGCATGTGAATTATATTATAAACTGCCATATAAATATACCTCTAGCTCAAACAACTATAGAATATGCCTTACACGATGTACTACCATCATCCAAATGATATTACGCATGTGAATTATATTATAAACTGCCATATAAATCTATCTCGAGGTGAAACAACTATAGAATATGCCTTTCACGATGTACTACCATCATCGAAATGATATTTCGCATGTGATTTACATTTTAAACTGCCATATAAATCTATCTCGAGGTGAAACAACTATAGAATATGCCTTTCACGATGTACTACCATCATCCAAATGATATTACGCATGTGAATTATATTATAAACTTCCAAATAAATATATCTCTAGCTGAAACAACTATAGAATATGCATTTCATGATGTATTACCATCATCCAAATGATAGTAAGCATGTGAATTATATTATAAACTGCCATATAAATATATCTCTAGATGAAACAACTGTAGAATATGCATTTCATGATGTACCAGCATCATCCAAGTGATATTACGTATGTGAATTATATTATAAACTGCCATATAAATCTATCTCGAGGTGAAACAACTATAGAATATGCCTTTCACGATGTACTACCATCATCCAAATGATATTACGCATGTGAATTATATTATAAACTGCCATATAAATATATCTCTAGCTCAAACAACTATAGAATATGCCTTTCACGATGTACTACCATCATCCAAATGATATTACGCATGTGAATTATATTATAAACTGCCATATAAATCTA
This sequence comes from Pohlia nutans, assembly GCA_022496805.1. Taxonomy (NCBI): domain Eukaryota; kingdom Viridiplantae; phylum Streptophyta; class Bryopsida; order Bryales; family Mniaceae; genus Pohlia; species Pohlia nutans. Next base: position 23,009,676 of record CM040094.1, read on the forward strand.
TCTCGAGGTGAAAAAACTATAGAATATGCTTTTTACGATGTACTACCATCATACAAATGATATTACGCATGTAAATTATATTATAAACTGCCATCTAAATCTATCTCGAGGTGAAACAACTATAGAATATGCCTTTCACGATGTACTACCATCATCGAAATGATATTACGCATGTGATTTACATTATAAACTGCCATATAAATCTATCTCGAGGTGAAACAACTATAGAATATGCCTTTCACGATGTACTACCATCATCCAAATGATATTACGGATGTGAATTATATTATAACCTGCCATATAAATACATCTCTAACTGAAACAACTATAGAATATGCATTTCAGGATGTACTACCATCATCCAAATGATATTCCGCATGTGAATTAAATTATAAACTGCAATATAAATTTATCTCGAGGTGAAACAACTATAGAATATGCCTTTTACAATGTACTACCATCATCCAAAAGATATTACGCATGTGAATTATGTTATAAACTGCCATATAAATCTATCTCAAGGTGAAACAACTTTAGAATATGCCTTTCACGATGAACTACCATCATCCAAATGATATTACGCATGTGAATAATATGATAAACTGCCATGAAAATCTATCTCGAGGTGAAACAACTATAGAATATGCCTTTCACGATGTACTACCATCGTCCAAATGATATTACGCATGTGAATTATATTATAAACTGCCATATAAATATATCTCGAGCTGAAACAACTATAGAATATGCCTTTCTCGATGTACTACCATCCTCCAAATGATATTACGCATGTGAATTATATTATAAACTGCCATATAAATCTATCTCGAGGTGAAACAACTATAGAATATGCTTTTCACGATGTACTACCATCGTCCAAATGATATTACGCATGTGAATTATATTATAAACTGCCATATAAATCTATCTCGAGGTGAAACAACTATAGAATATGCCTTTCACGATGTACTACCATCATCCAAATGATATTACGCATGTGAATTATATTATAAACTGCCATATAAATATATCTCGAGCTGAAACAACTATAGAATATGACTTTCACGATGTACTACCATCGTCCAAATGATATTACGCATGTGAATTATATTATAAACTGCCATATAAATATATCTCGAGCTGAAACAACTATAGAATATGCCTTTCACGATGTACTACCATCATCCAAATGATATTACGCATGTGAATTATATTATAAACTGCCATATAAATATACCTCTAGCTCAAACAACTATAGAATATGCCTTACACGATGTACTACCATCATCCAAATGATATTACGCATGTGAATTATATTATAAACTGCCATATAAATATATCTCGAGCTGAAACAACTATAGAATATGCCTTTCACGATGTACTACCATCATCCAAATGATATTACGCATGTGAATTATATTATAAACTGCCATATAAATATACCTCTAGCTCAAACAACTATAGAATATGCCTTACACGATGTACTACCATCATCCAAATGATATTACGCATGTGAATTATATTATAAACTGCCATATAAATATATCTCGAGCTGAAACAACTATAGAATATGCCTTTCTCGATGTACTACCATCATCCAAATGATATTACGCATGTGATTAATATTATAAACTGCCATATAAATCTATCTCGAGGTGAAACAACTATAGAATATGCTTTTCACGATGTACTACCATCGTCCAAATGATATTACGCATGTGAATTATATTATAAACTGCCATATAAATATATCTCGAGCTGAAACAACTATAGAATATGACTTTCACGATGTACTACCATCATCCAAATGATATTACGCATGTGAATTATATTATAAACTGCCATATAAATCTATCTCGAGGTGAAACAACTATAGAATATCCCTTTCACGATGTACTACCATCATCCAAATGATATTACGCATGTGAATTATATTATAAACTGCCATATAAATATATCTCGAGCTGAAACAACTATAGAATATGCCTTTCACGATGTACTACCATCATCCAAATGATATTACGCATGTGAATTATATTATAAACTGCCATATAAATATACCTCTAGCTCAAACAACTATAGAATATGCCTTACACGATGTACTACCATCATCCAAATGATATTACGCATGTGAATTATATTATAAACTGCCATATAAATCTATCTCGAGGTGAAACAACTATAGAATATGCCTTTCACGATGTACTACCATCATCGAAATGATATTACGCATGTGATTTACATTTTAAACTGCCATATAAATCTATCTCGAGGTGAAACAACTATAGAATATGCCTTTCACGATGTACTACCATCATCCAAGTGATATTACGGATGTGAATTATATTATAACCTGCCATATAAATACATCTCTAGCTGAAACAACTATAGAATATGCCTTCCACGATGTACTACTATTATCCAAATGATATTACGCATGTGAATTATATTATAAACTGCCATATAAATCTATCTCGAGGTGAAACAACTATAGAATATGCCTTTCACGATGTACTACCATTATCCAAATGTTATTACGCATGCGAATTATATTCTAAACAGCCATATAAATATATCTCGAGCTGAAACAACTATAGAATATGCCTTTCATGCTGTACTACCATCATCCAAATGATATTACGCATGTGAATTATATTATAAACTGCCATATAAATCTATCTCTAGCTGAAACAACTATAGAATATGCCTTTCACGATGTACTACTATTATCCAAATGATATTACGCATGTGAATTATATTATAAACTGCCATATAAATCTATCTCGAGGTGAAACAACTATAGAATATGCCTTTCACGATGTACTACCATCATCCAAATGATATTACGCATGTGAATTATATTATAAACTTCCAAATAAATATATCTCTAGCTGAAACAACTATAGAATATGCATTTCATGATGTACTACCATCATCCAAATGATAGTACGCATGTGAATTATATTATAAACTGCCATATAAATATATCTCTAGATAAAACAACTGTAGAATATGCCTTTCACTATGTACTACCATCATCCAAATGATATTACGCATGTGAATTATATTAAAAATTGCCATATAAATCTATCTCGAGGTGAAACAACTATAGAATATGCCTTTCACGATGTACTACCATCATCCAAATGATATTACGCATGTGAATTATATTATAAACTGCCATATAAATATATCTCTAGCTCAAACAACTATAGAATATGCCTTTCACGATGTACTACCATCATCCAAATGATATTACGCATCTGAATTATATTATAAACTGCCATATAAATCTATCTCGAGGTGAAAAAACTATAGAATATGCCTTTTACGATGTACTACCATCATACAAATGATATTACGCATGTAAATTATATTATAAACTGCCATATAAATCTATCTCGAGGTGAAACAACTATAGAATATGCCTTTCACGATGTACTACCATCATCGAAATGATATTACGCATGTGATTTACATTATAAACTGCCATATAAATCTATCTTGAGGTGAAACAACTATAGAATATGCCTTTCACGATGTACTACCATCATCCAAATGATATTACGGATGTGAATTATATTATAACCTGCCATATAAATACATCTCTAGCTGAAACAACTATAGAATATGCATTTCAGGATGTACTACCATCATCCAAATGATATTACGCATGTGAATTATATTATAAACTGCCATATAAATATATCTCGAGCTGAAACAACTATAGAATATGCCTTTCACGATGTACTACCATCATCCAAGTGATATTACGCATGTGAATTATATTATAAACTACCATATAAATATATCTCGAGCTGAAACAACCATAGAATATGCCTTTCTCGATGTACTACCATCATCCAAATGATATTACGCATGTGAATTATATTATAAACTGCAATATAAATCTATCTCGAGGTGAAACAACTATAGAATATGACTTTCACGATGTACTACCATCATCCAAATGATATTACGCATGTGAATTATATTATAAACTGCCATATAAATATATCTCGAGCTGAAACAACTATAGAATATGCCTTTCTCGATGAACTACCATCATCCAAATGATATTACGCATGTGAATTATATTATAAACTACCATATAAATCTATCTCGAGGTGAAACAACTATAGAATATGCTTTTCATGATGTACTACCATCATCCAAATGATATTAAGCATGTGAATTAAATTAGATACTGACATATAAATACATCTCTAGCAGAAACAACTATAGAATATCTATTTCATGATGTACTACCATCATCCAAATGATATTACGCATGTGAATTATATTATAAACTGCCATATAAATATATCTCGAGCTGAAACAACTATAGAATATGCCTTTCTCGATGTACTACCATCATCCAAATGATATTACGCATGTGAATTATATTATAAACTGCCATATAAATCTATCTTGAGATGAAACAACTATAGAATATGCCTTTCACGATGTACTATCATCATCCAAATGATATTATGCATATGAATTATATTATAAACTGCCATATAAATATATCTCTAGCTTAAACAACTATAGAATATGCCTTTCACGATGTACTTCCATCATCCAAGTGATATTACGCATGTGAATTATATTATAACTTGCCATATAAATCTATCTTGAGATGAAACAACTATAGAATATGCCTTTCACGATGTACTATCATCATCCAAATGATATTACGCATGTGAATTATATTATAAACTGCCATATAAATATATCTCTAGCTGAAACAACTATAGAATATGCCTCTCACGATGTACTACCATCATCCAAATGATATTACGCATGTGAACTATATTATAAACTGCCATATAAATATATCTCTAGCTGAAACAACTATAGAATATGCCTTTTACAATGTACTACCATAATCCAAATCATATTACGCATGTGAATTATATTATAAACTTCCATATAAATATACCTCGAGGTGAAACAACTATAGAATATGCCTTTCAGGATGTACTACCATCATTCAAATGATATTACGCATGTCAATTATATTATAAACTGCCATATAAATATATCTCTACCTGAAACAACTAAAGAATATGTCTTTCACGATGTACTACCATCATCCAAATGATATTACGCATGTGAATTATATTATAAACTGCCATATAAATATATCTCTAGGTGAAACAACTATAGAATATGCGTTTTACGATGTACTACCATCATCCAAATGATATTACGCATTTGAATTATATTATAAACTGCCATATAAATATATCTCGAGGTGAAACAACTATAGAATATGCCTTTCACGATGTACTACGATCATCCAAATGATATTACGCCCGTGAATTATATTATAAGTTGCCATATAAATACATCTCTAGCTGAAACAACTATAGAATATGCATTTCATGATGTACTACCATCATCCAAATGATATTACGCATTTGAATTATATTATAAACTGCCATATAAATATATCTCTAGCTGAAACAACTATAGAATATGCCTTTCACGATGTACCTTCATCATCCAAATGATATTACGCATGTGAATTATATTATAAGCTGCAATATAAATACATCTCTAGCTGAAACAACTATAGAATATGCATTTCATGATGTACTATCATCATCCAAATGATGTTATGCATATGAATTATATTATAAACTGCTAAATAATTATATCTCTAGGTGAAACAACTATAGAATATGCATTTCACGATGTACTACCATCATCCAAACGATACTACGCATGTGAATTATATTTTAAACTGCCATATAAATATATCTCAAGGTGAAACAACTACAGAATATGCCTTTCACGATGTACTACCATCATCCAAATGATATTACGCATGTGAATTATATTTTAAACTGCCATATAAATCTATCTCAAGGTGAAACAACTAAAGAATATGCCTTTCACGATAAACTACCATCATCCAAATCATATTACGCATGTGAATTATATTATAAACTGCCATATAAATATATCTCGAGGTGAAACAACTATAGAATATGCCTTTCACGATGTATTACCATCATCCAAATGATATTACGCCTGTGAATTATATTATAAGCTGCCATATAAATACATCTCTAGCTGAAACAACTATAGAATATGTATTCATGATGTACTGCCATCATCCAAATGATATTACGCATGTGAATTATATTATAAACTGCCATATACATATATCTCAAGGTGAAACAACTATAGAATATGCCTTTCACGATGTACTACCATCATCCAAATCATATTACGCATGTGAATTATATTATAAACTGCCATATAAATATACCTCGAGGTGAAACAACTATAGAATATGCCTTTCAGGATGTACTACCATCATTCAAATGATATTACGCATGTCAATTATATTATAAACTGCCATATAAATATATCTCTACCTGAAACAACTAAAGAATATGTCTTTCACGATGTACTACCATCATCCAAATGATATTACGCATGTGAATTATATTATAAACTGCCATATAAATACATCTCTAGCTGAAACAACTATAGAATATGCATTTCATGATGTTCTATCATCATCCAAATGATATTATGCATATGAATTATATTATAAATTGCCATATAAATATATCTCTAGCTGAAACAACTATAGAATATGCCTTTCACGATGTACTACTATCATCCAAATGATATTACGCATGTGAATTATATTATAACCTGCCATATAAATCTATCTTGAGATGAAACAACTATAGAATATGCCTTTCACGATGTACTATCATCATCCAAATGATATTATGCATATGAATTATATTATAAACTACCATATAAATATATCTCGAGGTGAAACAACTATAGAATATGCCTTTCACGATGTACTACCATCATCCAAATGATATTAGGCCAGTGAATTATATTATAAACTGCCATGTAAATATATCTCTAGCTAAAGCAACTATAGAATATGCATTTCATGATGTACTACTTTCATCCAAATGATATTACGCGTGTGAATTATATTACATACTGCCTTATAAATATATCTCTACCTGAAACAACTATAGAATATGCCTTTTACGATGTACTACCATCATCCAAATCATATTACGCATGTGAATTATATTATAAACTGCCATATAAATATATCTCGAGGTGAAACAACTATAGAATATGCATTTCATGCTTTATTACCATCATCCAAATGATATTACGCATATGAATTTTATTACATTCTGCCATATAAATATATCTCGAGGTGAAACAACTATAGAATATGCCTTTCACGATGTACTACCATCATCCAAATGATATTATGCATGTGAATTATATTATAAACTGCCATATAAATATATCTCTAGGTAAAACAACTATAGAATATGCATTTTACGATGTACTACCATCATCCAAATGATATTACGCATGTGAATTATATTTTAAACTGCCATATAAATATATCTCAAGGTGAAACAACTATAGAATATGCCTTTCACGATGTACTACCATCATCCAAATGATATTACGCCTGTGAATTATATTATAAACTGCCATATAAATATATCTCGAGGTGAAACAACTATAGAATATGCATTTTACGATGTACTACCATCATCTAAATGATATTACGCATGTGAATTATATTATAAACTGCCATATAAATATATCTCTAGCTGAAACAACTATAGAATATGCCTTTCACGATGTACTTCCATCATCCAAATGATATTACGCAAGTGAATTATATTATAAACTGCCATATAAATGTATCTCAAGGTGAAACAACTATAGAATATGCCTTTCACGATGTACTACCATCATCCAAATGATATTACGCCTGTGAATTATATTATAAGTTGCCATATAAATACATCTCTAGCTGAAACAACTATAGAATATGCATTTCATGATGTACTACCATCATCCAAATGATAGTACGCATGTGAATTATATTATAAACTGCCATATAACTATATCTCTAGATGAAACAACTGTAGAATATGCATGTCACTATGTACTACCATCATCCAAATGATATTACGCATGTGAATTATATTAAAAATTGCCATATAAATCTATCTCGAGGTGAAACAACTATAGAATATGCCTTTCACGATGTACTACCATCATCCAAATGATATTACGCATGTGAATTATATTATAAACTGCCATATAAATATATCTCTAGCTGAAACAACTATAGAATATGCCTTTCACGATGTACTACCATCATCCAAATGATATTACGCATGTGAATTATATTATAAACTGCCATATAAATATATCTCTAACTGAAACAACTATAGAATATGCCTTTCACGATGTACTACCATCATCCAAATGATATTACGCATGTGAATTATATTATAAACTGCCATATAAATATATCTGTAGGTGAAACAACTATAAAATATGCCTTTTACGATGTACTACCATCATCCAAATGATATTACGCATGTGAATTATATTTAAAACTGCCATATAAATCTATCTCGAGGTGAAACAACTATAGAATATGCCTTTCACGATGTACTACCATCATCCAAATGATATGACGCATGTGAATTATATTATAAACTGCCATATAAATATATCTCTAGCTCAAACAACTATAGAATATGCCTTTCACGATGTACTACCATCATCCAAATGCTATTACGCATGTGAATTATATTATAAACTGCCATATAAATCTATCTCGAGGTGAAACAACTATAGAATATGCCTTTCACGATGTACTACCATCATCCAAATGATATTACGCATGTGAATTATATTATAAACTGCCATATAAATATATCTCTAGCTCAAACAACTATAGAATATGCCTTTCACGATGTACTACCATCATCCAAATGATATTACGCATGTGAATTATATTAGAAACTGCCATATAAATCTATCTCGAGGTGAAACAACTATAGAATATGCCTTTCACGATGTACTACCATCATCCAAATGATATTACGCATGTGAATTATATTATAAACTGCCATATAAATCTATCTCGAGGTGAAAAAACTATAGAATATGCCTTTTACGATGTACTACCATCATACAAATGATATTACGCATGTGAATTATATTATAAACTGCCATATAAATCTATCTCGAGCTGAAACAACTATAGAATATGCCTTTCACGATGTTCTACCAGCATCGAAATGATATTACGCATGTGAATTATATTATAAACTGCCATATAAATATATCTCTAGCTCAAACAACTATAGAATATGCCTCTCACGATGTACTACCATCATCCAAATGATATTACGGATGTGAATTATATTATAACCTGCCATATAAATATATCTCTAGCTGAAACAACTATAGAATATGCATTTCAGGATGTACTACCATCATCCAAATGATATTCCGCATGTGAATTATATTATAAACTGCAATATAAATCTATCTCGAGGTGAAACAACTATAGAATATGCCTTTCACGATGTACTACCATTATCCAAATGATATTACGCATGTGAATTATATTATAAACTGCCATATAAATCTATCTCGAGGTGAAACAACTATAGAATATGCCTTTCAGGATGTACTACCATCATCCAAATGTTATTACGCATGCGAATTATATTATAAACTGCCATATAAATATATCTCGAGCTGAAACAACTATAGAATATGCCTTTCATGCTGTACTACCATCATCCAAATGATATTACGCCTGTGAATTATATTATAAACTGCCATATAAATCTATCTCGAGGTGAATCAACTATAGAATATGCCTTTCACGATGTAGTACCATCATCCAAATGATATTACGCATGTGAATTATATTATAAACTGCCATATAAATATATCTCTAGATGAAACAACTGTAGAATATGCATTTCACTATGTACTACCATCATCCAAATGATATTACGCATGTGAATTATATTAAAAATTGCCATATAAATCTATCTCGAGGTGAAACAACTATAGAATATGCCTTTCACGATGTACTACCATCATCCAAATGATATTACGCATGTGAATTATATTATAAACTGCCATATAAATATATCTCTAGCTCAAACAACTATAGAATATGCCTTTCACGATGTACTACCATCATCCAAATGATATTACGCATGTGAATTATATTATAAACTGCCATATAAATCTATCTCGAGGTGAAAAAACTATAGAATATGCCTTTTACGATGTACTACCATCATACAAATGATATTACGCATGTAAATTATATTATAAACTGCCATATAAATCTATCTCGAGGTGAAACAACTATAGAATATGCCTTTCACGATGTACTACCATCATCGAAATGATATTACGCATGTGATTTACAGTATAAACTGCCATATAAATCTATCTCGAGGTGAAACAACTATAGAATATGCCTTTCACGATGTACTACCATCATCCAAATGATATTACGCATGTCAATTATATTATAAACTGCCATATAAATCTATCTCTAGCTGAAGCAACTATAGAATATGCATTTCAGGACGTACTACCATCATCCAAATGATATTCCGCATGTGAATTATATTATAAACTGCAATATAAATCTATCTCGAGGTGAAACAACTATAGAATATGCCTTTTACAATGTACTACCATCATCCAAAAGATATTACGCATGTGAATTATGTTATAAACTGTCATATAAATCTATCTCGAGGTGAAACAACTATAGAATATGCCTTTCACGATGAACTACCATCATCCAAATGATATTACGCATGTGAATAATATGATAAACTGCCATGAAAATCTATCTTGAGGTGAAACAACTATAGAATATGCCTTTCACGATGTACTACCATCGTCCAAATGATATTACGCATGTGAATTATATTATAAACTGCCATATAAATATATCTCGAGGTGAAACAACTATAGAATATGCCTTTCTCGATGTACTTCCATCATCCAAATGATATTACGCATGTGAATTATATTATAAACTGCCATATAAGTCTATCTCGAGGTGAAACAACTATAGAATATGCCTTTCACGATGTACTACCATCATCCAAATGATATTACGCATGTGAATTATATTATAAACTGCCATATAAATATATCTCGAGCTGAAACAACTTTAGAATATGCCTTTCTCGATGTACTACCATCATCCAAATGATATTACGCATGTGAATTATATTATAAACTGCCATATAAATCTATCTCGAGGTGAAACAACTATAGAATATGCTTTTCACGATGTACTACCATCGTCCAAATGATATTACGCAAGTGAATTATATTATAAACTGCCATATAAATATATCTCGAGCTGAAACAACTATAGAATATGACTTTCACGATGTACTACCATCATCCAAATGATATTACGCATGTGAATTATGTTATAAACTGCCATATAAATCTATCTCGAGGTGAAACAACTATAGAATATGCCTTTCACAATGTACTACTATCATCCAAATGATATTACGCATGTGAATTATATTATAAACTGCCATATAAATATATCTCGAGCTGAAACAACTATAGAATATGCCTTTCTCGATGTACTACCATCATCGAAATGATATTACGCATGTGAATTATATTATAAACTGCCATATAAATATATCTCGAGCTGAAACAACTATAGAATATGCCTTTCTCGATGTACTACCATCATCCAAATGATATTACGCATGTGAATTATATTATAAACTGCCATATAAATCTATCTCGAGGTGAAACAACTATAGAATATGCCTTTTACGATGTACTACCATCATCCAAATGATATTACGCATGTGAGTTATATTACATAATGCCATATAAATATATCTCTACCTGAAACAACTATAGAATATGCATTTCATGCTGTACTACCACCATCCAAATGATATTACGCATGTGAATTATATTATAAACTGCCATATAAATATATCTCGAGATGAAACAACTACAGAATATGCCTTTCACGATGTACTACCATCATCCAAATGATATTACGCATGTGAATTATATTATAAACTGCCATATAAATACATCTCTAGCTGAAACAACTATAGAATATGCATTTCAGGATGTACTACCATCATCCAAATGATATTACACATGTGAATCATATTATAAACTGCCATATAAATCTATCTAGAGGTGAAACAACTATAGAATATGCCTTTCACGAAGTACTACCATCATCCAAATGATATTACGCATGTGAATTATATTATAAACTGCCATATAAATCTATCTTGAGGTGAAAAAACTATAGAATATGCCTTTTACGATGTACTACCATCATACAAATGATATTACGCATGTGAATTATATTATAAACTGCCATATAAATCTATCTCGAGGTGAAACAACTATAGAATATGCCTTTCACGATGTACTACCATCATCGAAATGATATTACGCATGTGATTTACATTATAAACTGCCATATAAATCTATCTCGAGGTGAAACAACTATAGAATATGCCTTTCACGATGTACTACCATCATCCAAATGATATTACGGATGTGAATTATATTATAACCTACCATATAAATACATCTCTAGCTGAAACAACTATAGAATATGCATTTCAGGATGTACTACCATCATCCAAATGATATTACGCATGTGAATTATATTATAAATTGCCATTTAAATCTATCTCGAGGTGAATCAACTATAGAATATGCCTTTCACGATGTAGTACCATCATCCAAATGATATTACGCATGTGAATTATATTATAAATTGCCATATAAATAAATCTCGAGGTGAAACAACTATAGAATATGCCTTTCACGATGTACTACCATCATCCAAATGATATTACGCATGTGAATTGTATTATAAACTGCCATATAAATATATCTCTAGCTCAAACAACTATAGAATATGCCTTTTACGATGTACTACCATCATCCAAATGATATTACGCATGTCAATTATATTATAAACTGCCATATAAATCTATCTCTAGCTGAAGCAACTATAGAATATGCATGTCATGATTGACTACCTTCATCCAAATGATATTACGCATGTGAATTATATTATAAACTGCCATATAAATATATCTCTAGCTCAAACAACTATAGAATATGCCTTTCACGATTTACTACCATCATCCAAATGATATTACGCATGTGAATTATATTATAAACTGCCATATAAATATATCTCGAGGTGAAACAACTATAGAATATGCCTTTCACGATGTACTACCATCATCCAAATGATATTACGCATGTGAATTATATTATAACCTGCCATATAAATACATCTCTAGCTCAAACAACTATAGAATATGCATTTCAGGATGTACTACCATCATCCAAATGATATTACGCATGTGAATTATATTATAAACTGCCATATAAATCTATCTCGAGGTGAAACAACTATAGAATATGCCTTTCAGGATGTACTACCATCATCCAAATGTTATTACGCATGCGAATTATATTATAAACTGCCATATAAATATATCTCGAGCTGAAACAACTATAGAATATGCCTTTCATGCTGTACTACCATCATCCAAATGATATTACGCCTGTGAATTATATTATAAACTGCCATATAAATCTATCTCGAGGTGAATCAACTATAGAATATGCCTTTCACGATGTAGTACCATCATCCAAATGATATTACGCATGTGAATTATATTTTAAACTGCCATATAAATATATCTCAAGGTGAAACAACTATAGAATATGCCTTTCACGATGTACTACCATCATCCAAATGATATTACGCATGTGAATTATATTTTAAACTGCCATATAAATCTATCTCGAGGTGAAACAACTATAGAATATGCTTTTCACGATGTACTACCATCGTCCAAATGATATTACGCATGTGAATTATATTATAAACTGCCATATAAATATATCTCGAGCTGAAACAACTATAGAATATGACTTTCACGATGTACTACCATCATCCAAATGATATTACGCATGTGAATTATATTATAAACTGCCATATAAATCTATCTCGAGGTGAAACAACTATAGAATATCCCTTTCACGATGTACTACCATCATCCAAATGATATTACGCATGTGAATTATATTATAAACTGCCATGTAAATATATCTCGAGCTGAAACAACTATAGAATATGCCTTTCACGATGTACTACCATCATCCAAATGATATTACGCATGTGAATTATATTATAAACTGCCATATAAATATACCTCTAGCTCAAACAACTATAGAATATGCCTTACACGATGTACTACCATCATCCAAATGATATTACGCATGTGAATTATATTATAAACTGCCATATAAATCTATCTCGAGGTGAAACAACTATAGAATATGCCTTTCACGATGTACTACCATCATCGAAATGATATTACGCATGTGATTTACATTTTAAACTGCCATATAAATCTATCTCGAGGTGAAACAACTATAGAATATGCCTTTCACGATGTACTACCATCATCCAAGTGATATTACGGATGTGAATTATATTATAACCTGCCATATAAATACATCTCTAGCTGAAACAACTATAGAATATGCCTTCCACGATGTACTACTATTATCCAAATGATATTACGCATGTGAATTATATTATAAACTGCCATATAAATCTATCTCGAGGTGAAACAACTATAGAATATGCCTTTCACGATGTACTACCATTATCCAAATGTTATTACGCATGCGAATTATATTCTAAACAGCCATATAAATATATCTCGAGCTGAAACAACTATAGAATATGCCTTTCATGCTGTACTACCATCATCCAAATGATATTACGCATGTGAATTATATTATAAACTGCCATATAAATCTATCTCTAGCTGAAACAACTATAGAATATGCCTTTCACGATGTACTACTATTATCCAAATGATATTACGCATGTGAATTATATTATAAACTGCCATATAAATCTATCTCGAGGTGAAACAACTATAGAATATGCCTTTCACGATGTACTATTATCATCCAAATGATATTACGCATGTGAATTATATTATAAACTTCCAAATAAATATATCTCTAGCTGAAACAACTATAGAATATGCATTTCATGATGTACTACCATCATCCAAATGATAGTACGCATGTGAATTATATTATAAACTGCCATATAAATATATCTCTAGATAAAACAACTGTAGAATATGCCTTTCACTATGTACTACCATCATCCAAATGATATTACGCATGTGAATTATATTAAAAATTGCCATATAAATCTATCTCGAGGTGAAACAACTATAGAATATGCCTTTCACGATGTACTACCATCATCCAAATGATATTACGCATGTGAATTATATTATAAACTGCCATATAAATATATCTCTAGCTCAAACAACTATAGAATATGCCTTTCACGATGTACTACCATCATCCAAATGATATTACGCATCTGAATTATATTATAAACTGCCATATAAATCTATCTCGAGGTGAAAAAACTATAGAATATGCCTTTTACGATGTACTACCATCATACAAATGATATTACGCATGTAAATTATATTATAAACTGCCATATAAATCTATCTCGAGGTGAAACAACTATAGAATATGCCTTTCACGATGTACTACCATCATCGAAATGATATTACGCATGTGATTTACATTATAAACTGCCATATAAATCTATCTTGAGGTGAAACAACTATAGAATATGCCTTTCACGATGTACTACCATCATCCAAATGATATTACGGATGTGAATTATATTATAACCTGCCATATAAATACATCTCTAGCTGAAACAACTATAGAATATGCATTTCAGGATGTACTACCATCATCCAAATGATATTACGCATGTGAATTATATTATAAACTGCCATATAAATATATCTCGAGCTGAAACAACTATAGAATATGCCTTTCACGATGTACTACCATCATCCAAGTGATATTACGCATGTGAATTATATTATAAACTACCATATAAATATATCTCGAGCTGAAACAACCATAGAATATGCCTTTCTCGATGTACTACCATCATCCAAATGATATTACGCATGTGAATTATATTATAAACTGCAATATAAATCTATCTCGAGGTGAAACAACTATAGAATATGACTTTCACGATGTACTACCATCATCCAAATGATATTACGCATGTGAATTATATTATAAACTGCCATATAAATATATCTCGAGCTGAAACAACTATAGAATATGCCTTTCTCGATGAACTACCATCATCCAAATGATATTACGCATGTGAATTATATTATAAACTACCATATAAATCTATCTCGAGGTGAAACAACTATAGAATATGCTTTTCATGATGTACTACCATCATCCAAATGATATTAAGCATGTGAATTAAATTAGATACTGACATATAAATACATCTCTAGCAGAAACAACTATAGAATATCTATTTCATGATGTACTACCATCATCCAAATGATATTACGCATGTGAATTATATTATAAACTGCCATATAAATATATCTCGAGCTGAAACAACTATAGAATATGCCTTTCTCGATGTACTACCATCATCCAAATGATATTACGCATGTGAATTATATTATAAACTGCCATATAAATCTATCTTGAGATGAAACAACTATAGAATATGCCTTTCACGATGTACTATCATCATCCAAATGATATTATGCATATGAATTATATTATAAACTGCCATATAAATATATCTCTAGCTTAAACAACTATAGAATATGCCTTTCACGATGTACTTCCATCATCCAAGTGATATTACGCATGTGAATTATATTATAACTTGCCATATAAATCTATCTTGAGATGAAACAACTATAGAATATGCCTTTCACGATGTACTATCATCATCCAAATGATATTACGCATGTGAATTATATTATAAACTGCCATATAAATATATCTCTAGCTGAAACAACTATAGAATATGCCTCTCACGATGTACTACCATCATCCAAATGATATTACGCATGTGAACTATATTATAAACTGCCATATAAATATATCTCTAGCTGAAACAACTATAGAATATGCCTTTTACAATGTACTACCATAATCCAAATCATATTACGCATGTGAATTATATTATAAACTTCCATATAAATATACCTCGAGGTGAAACAACTATAGAATATGCCTTTCAGGATGTACTACCATCATTCAAATGATATTACGCATGTCAATTATATTATAAACTGCCATATAAATATATCTCTACCTGAAACAACTAAAGAATATGTCTTTCACGATGTACTACCATCATCCAAATGATATTACGCATGTGAATTATATTATAAACTGCCATATAAATATATCTCTAGGTGAAACAACTATAGAATATGCGTTTTACGATGTACTACCATCATCCAAATGATATTACGCATTTGAATTATATTATAAACTGCCATATAAATATATCTCGAGGTGAAACAACTATAGAATATGCCTTTCACGATGTACTACGATCATCCAAATGATATTACGCCCGTGAATTATATTATAAGTTGCCATATAAATACATCTCTAGCTGAAACAACTATAGAATATGCATTTCATGATGTACTACCATCATCCAAATGATATTACGCATTTGAATTATATTATAAACTGCCATATAAATATATCTCTAGCTGAAACAACTATAGAATATGCCTTTCACGATGTACCTTCATCATCCAAATGATATTACGCATGTGAATTATATTATAAGCTGCAATATAAATACATCTCTAGCTGAAACAACTATAGAATATGCATTTCATGATGTACTATCATCATCCAAATGATGTTATGCATATGAATTATATTATAAACTGCTAAATAATTATATCTCTAGGTGAAACAACTATAGAATATGCATTTCACGATGTACTACCATCATCCAAACGATACTACGCATGTGAATTATATTTTAAACTGCCATATAAATATATCTCAAGGTGAAACAACTACAGAATATGCCTTTCACGATGTACTACCATCATCCAAATGATATTACGCATGTGAATTATATTTTAAACTGCCATATAAATCTATCTCAAGGTGAAACAACTAAAGAATATGCCTTTCACGATAAACTACCATCATCCAAATCATATTACGCATGTGAATTATATTATAAACTGCCATATAAATATATCTCGAGGTGAAACAACTATAGAATATGCCTTTCACGATGTATTACCATCATCCAAATGATATTACGCCTGTGAATTATATTATAAGCTGCCATATAAATACATCTCTAGCTGAAACAACTATAGAATATGTATTCATGATGTACTGCCATCATCCAAATGATATTACGCATGTGAATTATATTATAAACTGCCATATACATATATCTCAAGGTGAAACAACTATAGAATATGCCTTTCACGATGTACTACCATCATCCAAATCATATTACGCATGTGAATTATATTATAAACTGCCATATAAATATACCTCGAGGTGAAACAACTATAGAATATGCCTTTCAGGATGTACTACCATCATTCAAATGATATTACGCATGTCAATTATATTATAAACTGCCATATAAATATATCTCTACCTGAAACAACTAAAGAATATGTCTTTCACGATGTACTACCATCATCCAAATGATATTACGCATGTGAATTATATTATAAACTGCCATATAAATACATCTCTAGCTGAAACAACTATAGAATATGCATTTCATGATGTTCTATCATCATCCAAATGATATTATGCATATGAATTATATTATAAATTGCCATATAAATATATCTCTAGCTGAAACAACTATAGAATATGCCTTTCACGATGTACTACTATCATCCAAATGATATTACGCATGTGAATTATATTATAACCTGCCATATAAATCTATCTTGAGATGAAACAACTATAGAATATGCCTTTCACGATGTACTATCATCATCCAAATGATATTATGCATATGAATTATATTATAAACTACCATATAAATATATCTCGAGGTGAAACAACTATAGAATATGCCTTTCACGATGTACTACCATCATCCAAATGATATTAGGCCAGTGAATTATATTATAAACTGCCATGTAAATATATCTCTAGCTAAAGCAACTATAGAATATGCATTTCATGATGTACTACTTTCATCCAAATGATATTACGCGTGTGAATTATATTACATACTGCCTTATAAATATATCTCTACCTGAAACAACTATAGAATATGCCTTTTACGATGTACTACCATCATCCAAATCATATTACGCATGTGAATTATATTATAAACTGCCATATAAATATATCTCGAGGTGAAACAACTATAGAATATGCATTTCATGCTTTATTACCATCATCCAAATGATATTACGCATATGAATTTTATTACATTCTGCCATATAAATATATCTCGAGGTGAAACAACTATAGAATATGCCTTTCACGATGTACTACCATCATCCAAATGATATTATGCATGTGAATTATATTATAAACTGCCATATAAATATATCTCTAGGTAAAACAACTATAGAATATGCATTTTACGATGTACTACCATCATCCAAATGATATTACGCATGTGAATTATATTTTAAACTGCCATATAAATATATCTCAAGGTGAAACAACTATAGAATATGCCTTTCACGATGTACTACCATCATCCAAATGATATTACGCCTGTGAATTATATTATAAACTGCCATATAAATATATCTCGAGGTGAAACAACTATAGAATATGCATTTTACGATGTACTACCATCATCTAAATGATATTACGCATGTGAATTATATTATAAACTGCCATATAAATATATCTCTAGCTGAAACAACTATAGAATATGCCTTTCACGATGTACTTCCATCATCCAAATGATATTACGCAAGTGAATTATATTATAAACTGCCATATAAATGTATCTCAAGGTGAAACAACTATAGAATATGCCTTTCACGATGTACTACCATCATCCAAATGATATTACGCCTGTGAATTATATTATAAGTTGCCATATAAATACATCTCTAGCTGAAACAACTATAGAATATGCATTTCATGATGTACTACCATCATCCAAATGATAGTACGCATGTGAATTATATTATAAACTGCCATATAACTATATCTCTAGATGAAACAACTGTAGAATATGCATGTCACTATGTACTACCATCATCCAAATGATATTACGCATGTGAATTATATTAAAAATTGCCATATAAATCTATCTCGAGGTGAAACAACTATAGAATATGCCTTTCACGATGTACTACCATCATCCAAATGATATTACGCATGTGAATTATATTATAAACTGCCATATAAATATATCTCTAGCTGAAACAACTATAGAATATGCCTTTCACGATGTACTACCATCATCCAAATGATATTACGCATGTGAATTATATTATAAACTGCCATATAAATATATCTCTAACTGAAACAACTATAGAATATGCCTTTCACGATGTACTACCATCATCCAAATGATATTACGCATGTGAATTATATTATAAACTGCCATATAAATATATCTGTAGGTGAAACAACTATAAAATATGCCTTTTACGATGTACTACCATCATCCAAATGATATTACGCATGTGAATTATATTTAAAACTGCCATATAAATCTATCTCGAGGTGAAACAACTATAGAATATGCCTTTCACGATGTACTACCATCATCCAAATGATATGACGCATGTGAATTATATTATAAACTGCCATATAAATATATCTCTAGCTCAAACAACTATAGAATATGCCTTTCACGATGTACTACCATCATCCAAATGCTATTACGCATGTGAATTATATTATAAACTGCCATATAAATCTATCTCGAGGTGAAACAACTATAGAATATGCCTTTCACGATGTACTACCATCATCCAAATGATATTACGCATGTGAATTATATTATAAACTGCCATATAAATATATCTCTAGCTCAAACAACTATAGAATATGCCTTTCACGATGTACTACCATCATCCAAATGATATTACGCATGTGAATTATATTAGAAACTGCCATATAAATCTATCTCGAGGTGAAACAACTATAGAATATGCCTTTCACGATGTACTACCATCATCCAAATGATATTACGCATGTGAATTATATTATAAACTGCCATATAAATCTATCTCGAGGTGAAAAAACTATAGAATATGCCTTTTACGATGTACTACCATCATACAAATGATATTACGCATGTGAATTATATTATAAACTGCCATATAAATCTATCTCGAGCTGAAACAACTATAGAATATGCCTTTCACGATGTTCTACCAGCATCGAAATGATATTACGCATGTGAATTATATTATAAACTGCCATATAAATATATCTCTAGCTCAAACAACTATAGAATATGCCTCTCACGATGTACTACCATCATCCAAATGATATTACGGATGTGAATTATATTATAACCTGCCATATAAATATATCTCTAGCTGAAACAACTATAGAATATGCATTTCAGGATGTACTACCATCATCCAAATGATATTCCGCATGTGAATTATATTATAAACTGCAATATAAATCTATCTCGAGGTGAAACAACTATAGAATATGCCTTTCACGATGTACTACCATTATCCAAATGATATTACGCATGTGAATTATATTATAAACTGCCATATAAATCTATCTCGAGGTGAAACAACTATAGAATATGCCTTTCAGGATGTACTACCATCATCCAAATGTTATTACGCATGCGAATTATATTATAAACTGCCATATAAATATATCTCGAGCTGAAACAACTATAGAATATGCCTTTCATGCTGTACTACCATCATCCAAATGATATTACGCCTGTGAATTATATTATAAACTGCCATATAAATCTATCTCGAGGTGAATCAACTATAGAATATGCCTTTCACGATGTAGTACCATCATCCAAATGATATTACGCATGTGAATTATATTATAAACTGCCATATAAATATATCTCTAGATGAAACAACTGTAGAATATGCATTTCACTATGTACTACCATCATCCAAATGATATTACGCATGTGAATTATATTAAAAATTGCCATATAAATCTATCTCGAGGTGAAACAACTATAGAATATGCCTTTCACGATGTACTACCATCATCCAAATGATATTACGCATGTGAATTATATTATAAACTGCCATATAAATATATCTCTAGCTCAAACAACTATAGAATATGCCTTTCACGATGTACTACCATCATCCAAATGATATTACGCATGTGAATTATATTATAAACTGCCATATAAATCTATCTCGAGGTGAAAAAACTATAGAATATGCCTTTTACGATGTACTACCATCATACAAATGATATTACGCATGTAAATTATATTATAAACTGCCATATAAATCTATCTCGAGGTGAAACAACTATAGAATATGCCTTTCACGATGTACTACCATCATCGAAATGATATTACGCATGTGATTTACAGTATAAACTGCCATATAAATCTATCTCGAGGTGAAACAACTATAGAATATGCCTTTCACGATGTACTACCATCATCCAAATGATATTACGCATGTCAATTATATTATAAACTGCCATATAAATCTATCTCTAGCTGAAGCAACTATAGAATATGCATTTCAGGACGTACTACCATCATCCAAATGATATTCCGCATGTGAATTATATTATAAACTGCAATATAAATCTATCTCGAGGTGAAACAACTATAGAATATGCCTTTTACAATGTACTACCATCATCCAAAAGATATTACGCATGTGAATTATGTTATAAACTGTCATATAAATCTATCTCGAGGTGAAACAACTATAGAATATGCCTTTCACGATGAACTACCATCATCCAAATGATATTACGCATGTGAATAATATGATAAACTGCCATGAAAATCTATCTTGAGGTGAAACAACTATAGAATATGCCTTTCACGATGTACTACCATCGTCCAAATGATATTACGCATGTGAATTATATTATAAACTGCCATATAAATATATCTCGAGGTGAAACAACTATAGAATATGCCTTTCTCGATGTACTTCCATCATCCAAATGATATTACGCATGTGAATTATATTATAAACTGCCATATAAGTCTATCTCGAGGTGAAACAACTATAGAATATGCCTTTCACGATGTACTACCATCATCCAAATGATATTACGCATGTGAATTATATTATAAACTGCCATATAAATATATCTCGAGCTGAAACAACTTTAGAATATGCCTTTCTCGATGTACTACCATCATCCAAATGATATTACGCATGTGAATTATATTATAAACTGCCATATAAATCTATCTCGAGGTGAAACAACTATAGAATATGCTTTTCACGATGTACTACCATCGTCCAAATGATATTACGCAAGTGAATTATATTATAAACTGCCATATAAATATATCTCGAGCTGAAACAACTATAGAATATGACTTTCACGATGTACTACCATCATCCAAATGATATTACGCATGTGAATTATGTTATAAACTGCCATATAAATCTATCTCGAGGTGAAACAACTATAGAATATGCCTTTCACAATGTACTACTATCATCCAAATGATATTACGCATGTGAATTATATTATAAACTGCCATATAAATATATCTCGAGCTGAAACAACTATAGAATATGCCTTTCTCGATGTACTACCATCATCGAAATGATATTACGCATGTGAATTATATTATAAACTGCCATATAAATATATCTCGAGCTGAAACAACTATAGAATATGCCTTTCTCGATGTACTACCATCATCCAAATGATATTACGCATGTGAATTATATTATAAACTGCCATATAAATCTATCTCGAGGTGAAACAACTATAGAATATGCCTTTTACGATGTACTACCATCATCCAAATGATATTACGCATGTGAGTTATATTACATAATGCCATATAAATATATCTCTACCTGAAACAACTATAGAATATGCATTTCATGCTGTACTACCACCATCCAAATGATATTACGCATGTGAATTATATTATAAACTGCCATATAAATATATCTCGAGATGAAACAACTACAGAATATGCCTTTCACGATGTACTACCATCATCCAAATGATATTACGCATGTGAATTATATTATAAACTGCCATATAAATACATCTCTAGCTGAAACAACTATAGAATATGCATTTCAGGATGTACTACCATCATCCAAATGATATTACACATGTGAATCATATTATAAACTGCCATATAAATCTATCTAGAGGTGAAACAACTATAGAATATGCCTTTCACGAAGTACTACCATCATCCAAATGATATTACGCATGTGAATTATATTATAAACTGCCATATAAATCTATCTTGAGGTGAAAAAACTATAGAATATGCCTTTTACGATGTACTACCATCATACAAATGATATTACGCATGTGAATTATATTATAAACTGCCATATAAATCTATCTCGAGGTGAAACAACTATAGAATATGCCTTTCACGATGTACTACCATCATCGAAATGATATTACGCATGTGATTTACATTATAAACTGCCATATAAATCTATCTCGAGGTGAAACAACTATAGAATATGCCTTTCACGATGTACTACCATCATCCAAATGATATTACGGATGTGAATTATATTATAACCTACCATATAAATACATCTCTAGCTGAAACAACTATAGAATATGCATTTCAGGATGTACTACCATCATCCAAATGATATTACGCATGTGAATTATATTATAAATTGCCATATAAATCTATCTCGAGGTGAATCAACTATAGAATATGCCTTTCACGATGTAGTACCATCATCCAAATGATATTACGCATGTGAATTATATTATAAATTGCCATATAAATAAATCTCGAGGTGAAACAACTATAGAATATGCCTTTCACGATGTACTACCATCATCCAAATGATATTACGCATGTGAATTGTATTATAAACTGCCATATAAATATATCTCTAGCTCAAACAACTATAGAATATGCCTTTTACGATGTACTACCATCATCCAAATGATATTACGCATGTCAATTATATTATAAACTGCCATATAAATCTATCTCTAGCTGAAGCAACTATAGAATATGCATGTCATGATTGACTACCTTCATCCAAATGATATTACGCATGTGAATTATATTATAAACTGCCATATAAATATATCTCTAGCTCAAACAACTATAGAATATGCCTTTCACGATTTACTACCATCATCCAAATGATATTACGCATGTGAATTATATTATAAACTGCCATATAAATATATCTCGAGGTGAAACAACTATAGAATATGCCTTTCACGATGTACTACCATCATCCAAATGATATTACGCATGTGAATTATATTATAACCTGCCATATAAATACATCTCTAGCTCAAACAACTATAGAATATGCATTTCAGGATGTACTACCATCATCCAAATGATATTACGCATGTGAATTATATTATAAACTGCCATATAAATATATCTCGAGGTGAAACAACTATAGAATATGCATTTCATGCTTTATTACCATCATCCAAATGATATTACGCATATGAATTTTATTACATACTGCCATATAAATATATCTCGAGGTGAAACAACTATAGAATATGCCTTTCACGATGTACTACCATCATCCAAATGATATTATGCATGTGAATTATATTATAAACTGCCATATAAATATATCTCTAGGTGAAACAACTATAGAATATGCATTTTACAATGTACTACCATCATCCAAATGATATTACGCATGTGAATTATATTTTAAACTGCCATATAAATATATCTCAAGGTGAAACAACTATAGAATATGCCTTTCACGATGTACTACCATCATCCAAATGATATTAAGCCTGTGAATTATATTATAAACTGCCATACAAATATATCTCCAGGTGAAACAACTATAGAATATGCATTTTACGATGTACTACCATCATCTAAATGATATTACGCATGTGAATTATATTATAAACTGCCATATAAATATATCTCTAGCTGAAACAACTATAGAATATGCATTTCAGGATGTACTACCATCATCCAAATGATATTCCGCATGTGAATTATATTATAAACTGCAATATAAATCTATCTCGAGGTGAAACAACTATAGAATATGCCTTTCACGATGTACTACCATTATCCAAATGATATTACGCATGTGAATTATATTATAAACTGCCATATAAATCTATCTCGAGGTGAAACAACTATAGAATATGCCTTTCAGGATGTACTACCATCATCCAAATGTTATTACGCATGCGAATTATATTATAAACTGCCATATAAATATATCTCGAGCTGAAACAACTATAGAATATGCCTTTCATGCTGTACTACCATCATCCAAATGATATTACGCCTGTGAATTATATTATAAACTGCCATATAAATCTATCTCGAGGTGAATCAACTATAGAATATGCCTTTCACGAAGTACTACCATCATCCAAATGATATTGCGCATGTGAATTATATTATAAACTGCCATATAAATATATCTCTAGGTGAAACAACTATAGAATATGCATTTCACGATGTACTACCATCATCCAAATGATACTACGCATGTGAATTATATTTTAAACTGCCATATAAATATATCTCAAGGTGAAACAACTATAGAATATGCCTTTCACGATGTACTACCATCATCCAAATGATATTACGCATGTGAATTATATTTTAAACTGCCATATAAATCTATCTCAAGGTGAAACAACTAAAGAATATGCCTTTCACGATGTACTACCATCATCCAAATCATATTACGCATGTGAATTATATTATAAACTGCCATATAAATATACCTCGAGGTGAAACAACTATAGAATATGCCTTTCAGGATGTACTACCATCATTCAAATGATATTACGCATGTCAATTATATTATAAACTGCCATATAAATATATCTCTAGCTGAAACAACTATAGAATATGCCTTTCACGATGTACTACTATCATCCAAATGATATTACGCATGTGAATTATATTATAACCTGCCATATAAATCTATCTTGAGATGAAACAACTATAGAATATGCCTTTCACGATGTACTATCATCATCCAAATGATATTATGCATATGAATTATATTATAAACTGCCATATAAATATATCTCTAGCTGAAACAACTATAGAATATGCCTTTCACGATGTACTACCATCATCCAAATGATATTACTCATGTGAATTATATTATAACTTGCCATATAAATCTATCTTGAGATGAAACAACTATAGAATATGCCTTTCACGATGTACTATCATCATCCAAATGATATTACGCATGTGAATTATATTATAAACTGCCATATAAATATATCTCTAGCTGAAACAACTATAGAATATGCCTTTCACGATGTACTACCATCATCCAAATGATATTACGCATGTGAACTATATTACAAAACTGCCATATAAATATATCTCTAGCTGAAACAACTATAGAATATGCCTTTTACAATGTACTACCATCATCCAAATCATATTACGCATGTGAATTATATTATAAACTGCCATATAAATATATCTCTACTTGAAACAACTATAGAATATGCATTTTTTGATGTACTACCATCATCCAAATCATATTACGCATGTGAATTATATTATGAACTGCCATATAAATACATCTCTAGCTGAAACAACTATAGAATATGCATTTCATGATGTACTACCATCATCCAAAAAATATTACGCATGTGATTTATATTATAAACTGCCATATAAATATATCTCTAGGTGAAACAACTATAGAATATGCATTTTACGATGTACTACGATCATCCAAATGATATTACGCATGTGAATTATATTTTAATCTGCCATATAAATATATCTCAAGGTGAAACAACTATAGAATATGCCTTTCACGATGTACTACCATCATCCAAATGATATTACGCCTGTGAATTATATTATAAACTGCCATATAAATATATCTCGAGGTGAAACAACTATAGAATATGCATTTTACGATGTACTACCATCATCTAAATGATATTACGCATGTGAATTATATTATAAACTGCCATATAAATATATCTCTAGCTGAAACAACTATAGAATATGCCTTTCACGATGTACTTCCATCATCCAAATGATATTACGCATTTGAATTATATTATAAACTGCCATATAAATATATCTCGAGGTGAAACAACTATAGAATATGCCTTTCACGATGTACTACCATCATCCAAATGATATTACGCCTGTGAATTATATTATAAGTTGCCATATAAATACATCTCTAGCTGAAACAACTATAGAATATGCATTTCATGATGTACTACCATCATCCAAATGATATTACGCATTTGAATTATATTATAAACTGCCATATAAATCTATCCCAAGGTGAAACAACTATAGAATATGCCTTTCACGATGTACTACCATCATCCAAATCATATTACGCCTGTGAATTATATTATAAGCTGCCATATAAATACATCTCTAGCTGAAACAACTATAGAATATGCATTTCTTGATGTACTATCATCATCCAAATGATGTTATGCATATGAATTATATTATAAACTGCTATATGAATATATCTCTAGCTGAAACAACTATAGAATATGCATTTCAGGATGTACTACCATCATCCAGATGATATTCCGCATGTGAATTATATTATAAACTGCAATATAAATCTATCTCGAGGTGAAACAACTATAGAATATGCCTTTCACGATGTACTACCATCATCCAAATGATATTACGCATGTGAATTATATTTTAAACTGCCATATAAATATATCTCAAGGTGAAACAACTATAGAATATGCCTTTCACGATGTACTACCATCATCCAAATGATATTACGCATGTGGATTATATTATAAACTGCCATATAAATTTATCTCGAGGTGAAACAACTATAGAATATTCATTTCACGATGTACTACTTTCATCCAAATGATATTACGCATGTGAATTATATTACATACTGCCTTATATATATATCTCTACCTGAAACAACTATAGAATATGCCTTTTACGATGTACTACCATCATCCAAATCATATTACGCATGTGAATTATATTATAAACTGCCATATAAATATATCTCTAGGTGAAACAACTATAGAATATGCATTTCATGATGTACTTTCATCTTCCAAATGATATTACGCATGTGAATTATATTATAAACTGCTGTATAAATATATCTCGAGGTGAAACAACTATAGAATATGCCTTTCACGATGTACTACCATCATCCAAATGATATTACGCATGTGAATTATATTAGATGCTGCCATATAAATATATCTCTAGCTGAAACAACTATAGAATATGCATTTCATGATGTACTACCATCATCTAAATGATATTACGTATGTGTTTTATATTAGATACTGCGATATGAATAAATCGCCAGCTCAAGCAACTATAGAATATGCCTTTCAGGATGTAGTAACATCATCGGAATGATATTACGCACGTGTTTTATATTAGATTCTGCCATATAAATATATCCGGAGCTCAAATAAGCCGTAAACTTTGAACCCTAAACCCTAAACCCTAAACCCTAAACCCCAAACCCTATGTTTTGTCACGCCACCTAGTGATATATATACTTTTAGTTATTTTTAAATTCTCAATTTCTATTTAAAAGTTATTTTATTTTGAGAAATTGTGACATATCCTTTTCTAGTGAGTATATGCCTCTTAAAAAGGTTCTTTACCTAGTTAATCCTACCCATCCCATGGGAATTAACTAGACATTGAGTGAAAGCTTTTAGTGAACACAATTTCCTGGAATTTTGGACCCACCTTCCCACCCGTAATTTAATTTGCCTTAGATAGTCTAAGGATTATCATTAACTAGTTTGCCAGATGATGTTACTTATCAACTGGCATAACAGTTGAAGTACTTTTTACAGTAGTGGATAATTACCAATGGCTTGTAAAAGTGTCTGTTACCACCCAAGTTAGTACCATATCATATAGTACTAACTATGTACTATATGACTTTGGCCATGATCCAGTGCAAGATGTGACATGCCTTGTCACCTAACTCACCTACCATGTCATCTGATCTGGGAGATGATTTATTGGAAGTTCATGTTTGCTTTGATGTGCTGGCCATTGTTGCCCTAAGAGATGATTTAGTGGTTCAAAAATCATGTGTTGACCACTACTGCCTTGGGAGATGTGCTGACCAATGCTATGGGAGTAGTGGAAGATGAGTCACGGTGTTGGCCAGTAACTTACTTCATGCTTGGAAGTCCCTGGCCAGTAACTTACTCCATGCCTGGAAGTCACTGGAGATAATTAACTTCCTGCATGTCCTGGGAGACCTTGGGAAATGATTAACTTAGCATGCCCTGGGAGACCCTGGAAGATGATGCATTTGTTCAATACCCTAGCCTGCTCATATAGCTTACTACCTTGGCTTGCTCATTAATGATGGCCCTTGCCAACTCAACTGATTTGGTCCCATCAACCAGTGATTTGCCCACTTAAACTGGCTTTGACCAAAATCACATTGCTTGACTTGTAAGGTGTGAGAGAAATTACAAATAGTTAATACTGGCACTAGTTTTACACAGTCTTCTCGTGTGTTTAATACTACAAGTGGAGTGTAGTTTGGAAGGTGTGGTGTGGCCCAGGATATTTTGTGATGGCGTCAACTCAGGTTTACTTTTACTGGTGGTTTGTGGGATTGTTGTTTGCTAATTTGCTAAAAACACGTCTTGTGAGTACTTTTGGTTTTATTTATTGTGATTGCTATAACACCTTGTTGTGGGCTGAAGACACCTTGTCTACGACTAACACCTCATTTTTATGTGTGGTTTGTCATGGGGACAGGTGAGGTCCACAACCTCTTTGAATATCTCCTTCAAAGTTACTCATTCCAAGAAGTGTCAACAATCAGTACATAGGCTTTTACCATGTTATGTAGCCCTTAATTAGCTTGGGTTTACAATGACTTTTGATATTCTTACTAGCAATGTGAAATATTTTTACCTTGATTGCACATACTTGTTGACTCATTTATACAAATAGTACTCCATTTATGTGTTTGACAAACAAGCTTCCTATTGGATTTTTTATGGTAAATATGTTTGGTGAAATAAGCTCTTAACTTACAAGCACTTCATTTTGCTTTATAGCGAGATTTACTTGTATGGTGAAAATTGGAACACAAAGTGCCTACCTTTACTTTTAGACTGTTGTACATTGGAATTGGTTTGAAATGCCCTGTAAAGGGATGTCCCACCCACCCACCATGGGATCCTGAACTTGAACCCTGAACCTTGAAGCTCGAAATCAAGATAGCACATTTTAAGTTGGAGTACTCCCATGAAGAGTGTGGAAACATAAATATGTTTGTATTGGAAGAATATTAGGTAGAAGTTATTGTTATTCAGTACAAATTTAGTGTTCCTATGGAATTTCAAGATGTAAATATTGTATACGTTGTACTTATATTACGTGGTACATGAGTCTAA
Organism: Pohlia nutans; assembly: GCA_022496805.1. Classification (NCBI taxonomy): domain Eukaryota; kingdom Viridiplantae; phylum Streptophyta; class Bryopsida; order Bryales; family Mniaceae; genus Pohlia; species Pohlia nutans. The sequence goes on from CM040094.1 coordinate 23,041,011, forward strand.
TAGATCATGCCATGAAGTGGCTAGAGGTGTAACAGATTTTGACCTGTCGTACTTCTTGGTCCTTCTTAGAGAGTGACGGAGGTACAGTAGTGGACCAGCATGATGACATGGTAACTCCTACAGAAGTAGGGGGGACAGAACAAAAGGAGCTACATCATGATATGGAAACTACTGTTAGAAAGTACAGATGGACAGCAGCATCATGATATGTATGTTGGAGTCGAATTCAAATTTGAAAGGCTCGATCTTGTTTCCCCCTTCTGAATTGGCGGGGATTCTCCGTTTGAATTCTCTGCTGGACCACCATCTCTGGATCATTCAAATGAATTCAGAGTAGCCTCTCAATTCATAGTTTCATTAGCGCGTTTGAGAGCTCTTTCCTGCAACATTGCATGTCATTGGCGGTCTGAAGGGTTGAGGGGGCGGACAAGGGATTGAGGTGGCGGAGCAGGCTTTGAGGAGGCGGAGAAAGCACCGGACGAGGTGTTTAAAGCGGTCGAATACAATCACAGGGAGCACAGGTATTTCGGTCTATCCTTGGAAGATCTTTTGCCAATTGGGTCTGTCCGCATGAGCAGCGTCCCAGGTTCTATCTCCCATTTATGTTACATGTGATGATCGGGACGTCCAAGTGCGGGGTTTGTACCCCTGTTGTACGGTCTGGCCACTTCCTTCGTCGCACCGAGTAGAATTCTTCATGCAGTTCTCCGCGGGTTATGTAGAATTTTCAGAGTTAGAGTGGAATTTGTAGTTCAGAATGTGTCTTGCATGTTGGTCGAATGTAATGCATGTATGTAATGACGTCTTCTTTGGGTGATTGTGCAGTACGGACAGTAATTGTGCTGTACGGACCGGTGTGGCGAGGTGGAGGCTGCTATCAGGACCCAACTAACCCGAGTGGCGACTGGAGTATCGGGAGATCCCCCGATGATTATGCGGCAGGAGTGCTCTCCCTGACTCTGGGATTGTACAGTACTACAGTTGGATGAGTTCAGCACTGAGCCTGAGCAGTGGATATCTCACATCGAGAGATCCCACGATATTATAGAATTCGGAGCAGTATCTATAGGCTGCGTCGTAAACCGTGGTCCCTGCAGGGGTTGTAACGCCGCTTGAGGTATCGGGAGATCTCCCGATGTATATGTGGCTGGAGTGCTCACTCTGAGTCTCGGACTGTAGAGTTAGAGGTGTTCAACAGTGCGCCTACTCGCTTGATATCTAACATCGAGAGATCCCTCGATCTTATAGAATTTCGACCACTTTCAGGGATTAGGTACAAGAGTGGTCCCTGAACGGGCTGGACATCGGGAGATCTCCCGATACTGATTTGGATCTTTTTAGAATGGACTCTGGCACTGACAGTGATGGTCCCCAGATGCCGTTTATGGGACCATCCAGTTACGACTTCTCTCAGCAATCAACTGCTCGCTCAGATGAGCTTCGACCCGGGCAATCTGTGAAGCTTGTCGTCCCCCGTTTCGGAGATGTTGGATTCGGATCTGTTGTCGAGGTTCATCCTTCTGGGCAGTGGCTTGGAGTTAGCATTCCACCTGGCTATGCGGAATTTATTCTTGTGCGACCATCAAGCATCGTGTCGGACGCAGAGAACCTCTTCCTCGAACCTCGCCAGAGAGGCTGCAGCGTTTTGAGGGATGCTTTGAATCGAACAGTCCTCTGGACAGCTGGTGATGCGATGGCATTGTTGCAGGATCCTCCCATGGACGATGTTGAATACGTTCGTCCAGAATCCTGGATTGGACTTGAAGTTCAGCGGCTGGACCTTGTAGGTGTGGTTTTAGCCTCGGGGAGAGTGTTCTGCTCTGAACCTGAGGAGTATTTTCGAGACGGAAGATTGGGCGAGGGATACATTGGAGTGACGATCCTTGATGTCTTTGTCGGGGACACTGATGCCATAATGAGTAATGAGCGTTGGTTGATATCTGAATGCAAATTCCCAAACGGCCCTTCTCTTCGGTCAACAGAGGACCACTTCTCCCGCATCCCCAGGGATGTAGATCCGCAAGAGCACCTTGGAGGCAGACGGAAGGCACCTTACCGGTTTATAGTGCGGAGACCGAAAGCGTATGAGAAACTTCCGCAGAACATTACGAAGACAGCGGATGCTGAAGTGAGGAAGGTTAGCTCCGAGAGGTGCTGCTCGAAGCATTGCTGTCAGACATTTCCACAGGGGCTCACACTAATAGTGCGTCAGAAATTCTATTCGAAATCCTTTGAGGAAAGGCGGGAATATGGGATTGCTGCGGGTGGACAGATGCATTCAGTCGATGGCGACCATAGGAGGAAGTACTTGACGCTGCATGGTTTGGAAGTTTGCGCGACTGCGTGGTATCTTATTCACGGAGTTCCAAAGACGACTTTTCATAGCTATGTCCAAAGATATAACGAAGGGGTTGTCTCAACAGCGCATGGAAACAAGGGCTACAAGCGACCGCGGATTGGAACAGTTCAAGTCATGGGTACTATTGCTGCTATTGTCGAGGAGAATGCAGATCAGATGCCCCACCAAATGCGAGGAATCGGACATGGAAGAGTGGATACTTTGAAATATCTTCCTGCAGGCAACAACTGGAAGCGAGTGATGGCCGACGCCAATGAGGTACGAGTCATTGTTTCGCGTATCAGTTGCATCGGGAGATCTCCCGATAGATGTTACTCTCGTATTGACAGTCACTTCTCTGTCTTTGCACTCTACCTACGTCATGCAATATATAACTCTCTTTTCCCTCTACGGTGGTTTCTCATAATTTGTCGAGTAATACTTGGAGATTGTTCGTTTGCGTTCGTCGCTTTCTTTGCCTCACAACTGATAGGACGTTCCGGTGCATTGCAGACAAATGTTTCATTAGGTCTGCCTATAGTGAGCCAGTCTACAATTAGTAGGATTAGAAAGGACCTCTTCAGCAATATCGCAATCAAGCCTGTTGGAAGTTCTTTTGCGAAATGCTCAACTTGTGACCAGCTTCAAGAATTCATTCTGAAGTCACCTAACGGAAGTCCGGAATATGTTGAATTCGTGAAGCAACGGGAGGAGCACCTTGCTCACCAACAATCTTGTCGTCGTCTGTATGGTGCATGGCGCGAAGAATCAAAGCGCAATCCCAGTGAGATTCTGTGCATTATTCATGACAAGATGGATACTGCAAAAACCGCCCTTCCGCGGATGCGGGTTACAACAAAGGCTACTCAAGGTTTGGGCCAACTTCCTATGAACGTAACAGGTATGGTTTCACATGGGCACGGGGATGGCGCCTATGCACATTATTGTCCTCAGTGTTGGCCAGGAGATTCTAATGCCACAATATCATCGTTGGCAAGGCTGTTCCGTCGACTGGAAGGCCCCTCAATTCGGGAGTCTGGGAAACTATTTGAGTACCCGCCTCAGAACTCTCTGTTCGAGGCATTGTTGAGGGGGAAGTCTAGGTGCCTTGATATTTTACCGCGTACTGAAGGTATTGATCTCCAACGGTCTAAACCTTTACCGAGGAAGTTATACCTTCAATTGGATAACTCCGCCAAAGATAACAAGAACAAGTATCTCATGGCGTTTCTGTCCTTGCTGACTGCACGGGGTGTTTTCAAGGAAATTCAGGCTGGATTTCTATTAGTTGGTCATACGCATGAAGATATTGACGCTTATTTTAGCCATTTGTCAAAGGCATTGAAAAGCAAGAATACGTTTGTTCTTGCGGACCTAATGAAGGCCTTCATGCAGTCCCAAGAGTTGTCATTCCTGCCCGAGTTTATTCAAGAGGTTGCAGACTTCAAGTCTTTCATTCATGGCTATCAAAGCAGTGGTGCAGCTCGCCTTATTGGACTTGGAGAGATGCACCTCTTCAAGTTCTATGTGGACGATGATGGTTGGCCGGTTATGAGGTACAAGAAATCAGCCGTCGATGCACAATGGCTACCCCTCAACAGACCCCCTATTCGATTGTGGGTTGCAAACATGGATGGTGGCCCAAAACTTCCTCAGGGCTCACCAAAGCCGGTTCCATTCAAGCCTATGTGGGGAAGTGAGGTTCCTAAATCTACTGGGAATCAAGTGAAGGCGAGAGAGATTGCTACCAAAGCTACTGAAAACAAGAAATTTATGAAGTTGGGACTCCAAAAGTATATTGAGTACTGGAGAAATGGAATGGCCAAATGCGAGGGTTTTGGAGCAGCATTTGGGCCTTACGTTGACTACTGGACTCGTTTGTTGTCTGAGCTTGATAAGCCTCTGCCAGTGACACCTCCTGAATTGTTGGAGGGTTTCTGGCCACGCCATGATTGGAGGGTCCTTCAAGACGAAGTACCGCGCCCAAGATGTTTACCCTTCTTACTCGAGGATGTGACTCCTGAGGATGAGGAACCAGAGCCGTATTGTGGCCCAGCAAACGAAGCTCCACAGATTCCTTTCAATCCTTGGCGTGACATTCGGCCTGGCAGCTGGGTTCTTTTGAGACCTGAAGATCCACTCATTTGTCCTGTATGGCAAGGAAGAGTAGCGAGTACTGTATGCAGAGAGGAAGGAGATGTAAACCTTGGGAAATTTCTAATTCAGTTTTGGGAACCCAATAACGCGGAGAGAGACCTTGTATTGAAATACCGTAATTGTTGGTCTGCAAAGTGGGTAGTAGAGAGGCGCGCTCCGGAGTGGGTCAGTGTTGATGCAGTGGTGTATGCAAATTGGTCGAAAATCATGGATCCGAGGAGTAGAACCATTCCTAAGAAAGCCATGGAATCTGCGTTAGCAAACTTATAGAGAGCAAACTTATTAGATCCATGATCTTCTATGCCACTTAGGTACGACATCGGGAGATCCCTCGATGATTACGTCTGAGTTTCATGTCTTGCTGATCTTCTGTTAATGACATCGAAGTCATCCATGGCTGAACGATTCTTAGTCTTCCGTGTAATATCTGCCTTCCTCATGTCAATAATATTTGTTTCTGTATGTGTTTCGAATCTGCTTCCCAATCTAATATGGCGGTCATGTTTGATATTGGGGGCATCCCGTGCAGGGTTGTCACTTCGGACGTCTTTGGAGGAAATCGCGTCCGGTTTGACGTCGGGACGTCCGGACGCCAGCGTCCGCTGGGTAAACTGTGATTTACTTTATCCGCTGCCATTTTTACCCTGCGAACGGCTTAGCGAACGGCTTAGCGGACAGCGTGGCGGACGGCCTGGCGCCCGTCTGTCCGGACGGCTCGACGGACGGAGTTTGATGGCGGACGGCAGAGCGGACGGCCTGGCGGACGGCGGGACGGACGACCGGGCGGGCGGACGGCACGCGGACAACTAGAGGACGGCCAGGCCGGTTTAGGGGTTCTCAAGGACTAAACCCTGAACACTTCAGGCCGTTCTAGGGTGATTGTAATGGTGGAAAATATAAATTAAAATCTCATTAAGTCACTGGAGCCTCATTGTAATAAAAATATAGCGACCTTGTTTAGGGTTATAGCCACTCTCGTTCCAACAACATAAAACATAAAATAGTGTCATATATTATATTTCGCAGGTAAACAAACATTCAATAAAGGGAACGTCAACAAAATATTGCCATCTATTCATGTACGTCATACATATCACAACAGAAATATATACTTATAAAATCTATCTCCTGTCCAAACAACTACAATTACTGAATACTAGAATATCTTATAAAAAAAACTCTACGAAAATACATAAATGCTATTGAGTTTTCAATCTGCCTTGTAATCAGAATCTCCTTTCACCTCTGCTCCGCTACTGTCCTCTGCATCATATGACTCGTCGTCACTGTGAGAGTAATACTCGTTTTCCTTTCTCTCCTTCTTTACTGGTTGGATACTCTTCATTTTCCATGTGGATCCACTTGCGTCAAGGGGTGTTTTAACTCGTCCTGGCTTTGGCGGAGAAGCAGCAAATGGTTGCATGAGCCTTTTTCGTTTAGCGCTGCCGTTTCCTATTGCGCCAAATTTCTCTCCACTCGATGATATATGTTTCGGGCCCACAAGTGTCTCCTTCACCGTCATCTTCTGCATTGGCCGTTGATTGTGCCTTGGGGGCACACCTGATGGCTTCTTTATTATAGCTACTGATAAAGGCAAATTTCCGTCGCTTTCCGAATCTCCATCCGATTCTCTCACACGTTTATTCACCGCTTTGGAAAGGGATACCAATCCCGTTGAAGATGCAAGTGGAACTCGGGGTGTTGGTGTTTTAGAATTATCAAATAAGACTCTAGATGCAAGGGCGGTCCTCTGCATCTGGTCCTCAAGACGGGGTCCACGAGGAGAATCTCTCTCTCCAAACTTCAACGGACTCTTACTGATTGGACCAAAATCTTCCTCTATGCCTTTCCATTTGGAGTGGCCATTGTTCACCGTTGTGGCCTTTCGTCCAGGAGAAAGCTCCAACTCAGAATCTTTGGGGTCCTTCAAAACACCCTCCTGCACGGTGTCAATCCTTGTGCCACCATCTTCACCACGTTTGTCCCCCTCTTCTTCACCCAACGCCGGAATTGAATTGTCCTCTTCTCTGACATTCACACCGGTATCGTCGGCATTTGATGCTTGCACGTGATTGCCCTCCTCTCCATCCTCAGCAAACTCGTATACATCGTGGCTTGATCGACCAGATCTTGCTGGAGAGGAATCCGGCCTTCGTGGAGAGAGTTGATCACTCCAATCGTCAAGAGGCACATCAGCCCAGCGATCATTGTCTGATGCATGATTACCCACCCAATCGCCTTCATCATCTCCATCCGATTCTTCTGAAGCGGAATCCGAATCCTCTGATGATACATTTTCGTCGTACCACTTCTTCTCATCCTTTCTCTTAGCCTTTGCGAGGAGCTTTGAATTTGTGTACACGTACACTAAATCTTCAGCCCTCTTTTGTTGGAGGCGATTCCGAGACCTGTTGTGCACGAAAGAATAACTACTCCAATTGCGTTCGCATGATGACGATGACACGGTTTGGGCTAGGATTCTCCGTGCTATTGGTGCGATGAGCTTTCCGCATGCCCCTTCAAAATCCCACCATGCATGAGGCGAACACTTCTGTTGTTTCGGATCCAACATATTGTGGAATGGCGGTTCCTTGTGACGGAATGCCAAAAACTCTAGCACCACATCCGGATATGTTTCTGGAGAACATAATTTCCCAAGCACACGCTTGCATGCTGTGATGGCATCTAAATCGTCTGCGAGTTCCTTATCGTGTAGCAAATACGGATTCAAAAGTGCATCCGCATCGTGTAAATCCGTTCTGACCAATGCCCATCGGTCGCGGAAGTGCTTCTCCACATCAATGCTTTCTCCACCGTCCAATGGAAAGAACTCATCCTTCACCCTTTCAATGTGTTTCTCCACATTGTGAAAGATGTGTCGAATTTTGCCCATACCAGGTTCCCCACTGTCAAAATCCCGCAGTGCATACATCAACGGTGCAACCACCTCCTGAAAGTTAGTGCATCTTTGCCAAAAGTGATCATCCAGTATATACCTTCTCACATCTCGAGAGATAGTGCGCGCTTTGATCCCCCCCCGCTTGTCTCGGAGTGTGACGACATAGGACGTCCACTGTTCGTCCACAACGGACTGCTCTAAGGCCTGTCTGACCTCGAGTAATTGATCCACCATCATGAAATTTGATCCAAATCTAGTTTTCCCTGCCAATACTAGGCTGAACTTCTTCTCGTGCTTTCGAAATACTGCAAGAGGTATGTGTCTCTTCTTTATAAACGTCACGATCGTCCGGGCCTTCTTCAACACGTGAGCTATCCAGTTTGCCTTCGCGATGTCCCCCAATAACAGGTTCATTGCGTGAACAGCACATCCTTGGAAGTATATGTGGTCATATTTGTTCGTCACGAGATCCGCTGCTGCCTTCATGACAGATGCGTTGTCCGTTGCAATTTGCACCACGTTCTGCGATCCAACGCCTTCAATGAACTTCTCTATGATGGTCGCTTGGTACGTTGCTGTCTTCGAATGTCCCGAAGTGTCTACCGATCCAAGAAAGTGTTCTCCTACCGTAGACACTATCATGCAATTGAATAATGGTTGGTTTGTGCACGAGCTCCATCCATCAAATGTCAACGTGGCTCCAAACTTGCGAATGCTATCTGCCATTTTACCTTCCAAGACCACCCCTAGCTCATTCTTGGCCTGCATCAACAGTTTCTTCCGTAAGTCATTGTAAGAGGGTGGTGTGTATGGTCCCCGAAAAGCAGAAGTCCTCCGTACGGCCTCTTTGAAAGTTGAATTCCGTGCTATCGCAAAAGGGATATTCGCCTCGTAAAAGAACCTTGCCCACATCTTGTCTAACTCCCTTCGTTTGTCTTCCTGAAAACCCTCTGATATTCCTGCTTGTCGCAATGGACGGGCGGCCCTGCCAGCTGCACTGTCACGTTCCGTGGATGGTGGTCTGCTCGCGGTAGTTTCATTTGTATTAGAACCTGACCTCTGATTTGGAATCTCTTGTAGTCCATCGCGTGACTCTCGATCTAGCGATTGCGGTGTGCAAAGCTCCATCATGTCCATATTTCCCGCTCTCGGAGTGCGACATTCATCGGATAGATCTGGATTTGGACGCTTAGGAGGATCTCCTCTGCAATTAAGAAAGAGCCCTTTAATCTGCGGTGTGAGTCTCTTGCATATACCGACGCCAGTGTCACGGTTTCCTGATGCGTTCCGGTATCCAAGGTGACTCAACATCCTCGCCGCCTTCCTTGCAAAAAGTGCTGCACATAGTAAGCACTTCACTTTTCCGGGGGCTATATCCACATACCAATCTTCCCAATCGCTGGGCATCTTGAAAGGTTCAAGCGGGTTTAGGTTCCGCTACCCAATAGTTCTAAGTGACGGCGTGCAGTACCTCGTGATCGCGCGACGAAAAAATGTATCCTGTATGTAAAATACAGTAGTTGTCAAATTCCGAACGGAATTTGACAACCGCGCATTCAAACTCGGTAATGGTCAAGCAAGGGATACCAAAAGGTTGCCCACAGCCCTTGACAACTGGTGAGTTCGAATGAACTCACCAAAACAAAACCTTCATGCTTTATACTACCATCTGCCGCACTAGCCGTTGGACAGCCTGGCTGGTCCGTTCTGCCGTCCGCTGTGCCGTCCGATATGCCGTCCGATCGATTCGGGCTGGATCGGACGCACTGGAGGGACGGTCCGGATCGGCCGGGGTGGATCGGACGGGCTGCACCGGATGCGCTGGATCGGACGGCCTGGATCGGACGGCAGAATCGGACGGCAGGATTGGACGCGATGCATCGGACGCACCAAGACAGCGGACGCCTTAGGGTTTTGCTTTAGGGTTTACGGTCCGCCGCCGCCACCCCATCGGACGACGATGATCGGACGGGCAGCACGCTCCGGACGACAGATCGGATGGCAGGCCCGGTTCGGACGGGCGGACGGGCTGGTTCGGGCGGACGGCAGTATAGAAGGCCCGTCCGGCCCCATTTCCTCTCACTTCTCACTCCTAAATCAGGTTGCTGGCAATTCCCTTTGTGGACTTCCTGGCCTTATTTACTACAGGGGTGAGAGGTCATATGCTTATTGTGACCAATCACCGGTTGGTCACAATAAGCATCTTACACACTTTATTCATATCTTCGCGGTATTTTCACACGGACGGGTCACTCACATTATCGCGGTTTTCTTACACAGACGGTTCTTACACATTTTCGCGGGGTTTTTACGCAAACGGTTGATTCACATTATCGCGGGATTACCTCACGGTTTAGGGTACACGATCGATTCACCTCGTCGCGGCATTCTGTCTCGGTAATTGCACACGGTGCATTCACACATCGCTAAGCAATGGCCGATGACCAACGTGAGGGTCACGTTCCGAATGCTAATGCTGGGCCTAGGAGGAACAAGCCTAAAGGGGCCCCGCATGCGATCGATTACGCCGTATTGGACGACCCAACTATTCTAGCCGCACCACGATGGGAAGAAGTTAAGGACGAATATTGGTCTGCCACGGATTGCAGAAATTATGTCAAACTGTCCCACATTGGTAAACTGTGGCCGAGGGATCAATTACCAATGATGGCAAGAACCTTTACTGCCAAACCAAACTTGTGCAAAGATGATCATTTCCTTCACCGAGCGGAAGAGGTATGGAGGGCATTGTTTGGAGGTCGTTCGAAGTCAAAGGGAACATTCAACTACAACACACTGGCAATGGTCTATGTGGAATTAAGGTTGGAGCGCAAGGTGGATTGGAGTACATACCCTGCAATTAAATCGATGCCAATTCAGTTGGCAGACGGGCAGCGAGATATTCCTGATTTGTATGATCCAGCATCTACAAGCACAAAAGAGATGTTGGTCTCTTTAAAGAAACCGGGCACGTCAACTACAAGCAGCTCAGGTCGAGACACTCGAGTGGAAGTCAAACCAAAGACCGCTAAATTACCAGTACTGCCTATGGCCGCTTTGGACAATTTGGATGCAAGTGTGGAAACCGAAGTCAATGCTGAACGGGAAGAAATAGAAGTCAAAGTTGAATGGGACTTAGAAGACAAAGTCGAAGATATTGCAACTTCTCCGTCTCGATCGGTACCGTGCAAGGAGGGCAAGGAACTGTTGCCGCATAACCCATCCACGCTAATTCAGGGAACTACGGAATCAAAGGGGAAACAGAAGTTGAGGTCCGATACAATTACCACGGAGGACCGCCAAGAAAAGTATAACTTTGGAACGGACTGGGCGGTTCGGGTGGAAAAGGGCGGTCCAAGCAATCCAAGTTCCTCAACTCCAAGCGAGAAACGCGCATGTCCGGATGACACGGATACACTAATTCGGGATCCAAATGGACGTTGGGGAAATTGCGGGACTTGTGAGGCAAAGAGAATGCCTATTGAGGATCTAATGATTTCGTACGGGCAATTGGCGGAGAAAGTTCCCAAGGTGGGTGAAATTGCAGAAGCAGAGCAGTGGGAACTGTCCGACGAGTTCCCCGACTTGAAAAGTGATCTAGGTTCATTGAAACTTCTTTCGAAGAACGTGTACGTGAACTTGGTAAAAGCCATGGACGTAACAACTTTCCTTCGTACAATCGCACCACAGCTCGCTAGAGATGTCCAATCAATTGAGAAAAAATTGGGCCGTTGGGGGCCAGTCATCGAAAAGGCGAAGCGTGTTGATGAGCTCACGAAGAGACTAAAAGAAACAACGGAATGTGCAAGGGGATTTGAGCGCTTGGCGAGAGAAACCATAAAGCAACTGCAGTCGACCATCATAAAGAACCATTTGAAGACCCTGCATCTCCAGATGATGAATTGGCAGTTGATAGAAGAAGTAGAGAAGCTGCGAGAAGAAACTACAAAGAAAGAAGCATTACCTCAAGAATCTCACGTCCCTTCGGAGCAGCTCGCTATTCCGTTGAATGCCAACACTTCGAACGCAGCAGTACTTGAAGAAACTCTTACCCCATCGGACCAGTTGTCTCTTCCATTGGATGCGCAGGTTTTGGACGGAGTAGTACTTGAAGAAACTCTTTCCCCATCAGACCAATTGTCTCTTCCATTTGATGCCCATACTTCGGACGAGACAGTGGTTGAAGATACTCTCCCTCCATCGCACCAGTTGCCCTTTCCTTTGGATGTCCAAACTTCAGACGAAACAGTGGTTAAAGATATTGTACCGCCATCGGAGCAGTTGCCCCTTCCTTTGGATGCCCAAACCTCCGACGGTGACCTCCACAATGAACAGAATCCTTCGAATTCGCTAGAGCGGCCAGGTGTAGCGGAGGTATTCGTGGCGGTTGATAGGATGCAGGAAGAACCTTGGAAAAGGCCACCAACCGAAGCCGGTGAAGCCAGTAACCGTGAGATCGAGACGTTGAGACAACGATTGCATCAAGCAGAGATTGACAGGGATATAGCGAGGTGTGAATTACTTTTCTGGAAAAGTGACAAGGAGATGGCCATACCACCTCGTGAGCAAAGCCTGCCTTGGTTGAGTTATGTCCATCAATTAAAGGATGTGGATGAATTGGTCGCGCGTGAGTTGTATTTGATGTTCCAGTACGAGGAGAAAAAAAGTGGGAATCTCTCTTGTATGCTAGGAAGTTTGAGGAGGGTGCAAGAATTATTTGATCGACAAGCCGCGCTGCCTGGAGCACGTACATTGACTACGTTTACCATGTGGGGTGATGTTGACGTGATGATGACACGGGCACATGGGATTTGTGGTTCTCTGGAAACAAACAACATGGATTGGGCTTCGGCGATCGAAGAAGGGTGGATGCCATATAACGTGTTTTCCTCGCATTTGTTGGAGAAGGAGAAGACGGTGGTTCATACATGTAATCCAGCTCCCGACTTTCTGAAAGAGACATGTTGCTTGTGTCAATATGGGTTTGGTCCAGAAGGAGCGATCCAACTAGGACAATGTCAGCATACCTTTCATATTAAGTGCGTTGCGGAACATTGCTTACGACGCTCTTGGTGTCCCCTGTGCAATGCTCCTATACATGTCAGATTCTACGAAATGATGGGCCTTCGCGCCTTTATGCCATCTGGTCATGAATACAACCAGTGGAACCTTCCTCTGGACCAAAAACCGAAGAAGTTTCTAAATTACAAAAACTGGGGTCAACCATTGGTATGGGATGTTAACTTCGACTGCCATCACTTGTACCATTTGCACGCAGAAGGGTCTCAGGTAGAAGATTTTATGGACAAGGACGAACTTTTCTGGATGACCCGAGATTACGAGATCGAAGTGCGAGCACGTGCAATTGTGAACGAGGCGGACCGGGAGGTGTTTTGCCGCAACTTTGGGGGACATTGGAGCGTACATCACAAAAAGTTCTTCCGATTCCCAAAGAATGAAGTAAAAAAGAGAGATGATAACACGTGGTACGAGGCGTCCGGTCCCGTCTTAGGAGAACAACACGGAACGTATGACCGTACGTTGATTGGCAGAGCTCTGGTCCTTTCAAAGTTGGAAGAGGCGGCTAGGCTTCGTGCCACAACGACCGAGGACATGTTCATTGATGAGGAGAATTCCTATGCGGATGTTGCAGGTGCATTTGATAGGAGGATCAATGACGTCATCGAAATGTGGCGACGTCATATGTTGACATCGAACTGGTCAACGACATTTGGGGAAACTGAGCAAACTGTAACTCTTGTTGTCGGTCGTGTGGAGAAGTACATGGAGGTTTTTAAGGCAAGAGAGGTGGATATGGATCGTTTTCGCAAGGGGAAACGAAAGGCCGACGAGGATGACAATTGGGAACCATCTCAAGACAACGTTGAAAAGAAGCTTGCGATAGATTCAGAGGTTCAGGCAGGCGGTACAATCACTCATGACAGTCAGCGTAGACGTACTCGTTCGATGAATATTGATATTGCATGACTGTTTTTTAGCCATTTGGCTACTATATGAATATATATATAACTCTATTCACGTTTCCATTCTTGTTGACTTCCATGTAGAATACTTTTTCCACACTCGGTTTTCTTTCACTTCTCTATTTATATTTTTTACAAAACTCATAATAATAGAGAATTTGCATGACAATTTTTTCATTTCAAGGACTCCCACAAATGCAATTTATTTTTTATCGTGTTATAATTTGAAAAAAGAAACTGGGACAGCAGTGTAGGCATTTAGAGGTTTACCTAGTCAAAGTAGCTGATCAGAAGACGTAATGAAGGAAAGACTCTTCCTCCAAGCCAATTTTTTTTTTCCACTGCCGCCGTCCGATGCCTGCCGTCCGCTTCTGGCCGTCCGCTGCTCGCCGTCCGCTCCGGGGCCCAAAATGCCGTCCGCTTCACGGTGTCCGATCCGCCGTCCGATACAGCCGTCCGATTCGTCCGTTCGGACCGCCGATAGTCAGATTTCATGACGTTGTTCAACTCAACTACTTCCCAGAACGGATTAAATGCCATGACGAATCCAATGATCGTGATTAAGTGAGCCAAAGACTCCTATTAACCCCTAAACGTTCGAACCCTTTTCAGATTTGGCCGTTTTTCAGAAATGCATTATAAAATGCAACTAAGAGGGATATTTTCAACTGGATGAATGAATAAAAGTTGTACATCATGAATGTTAGATTCTATCCATACGGTTGGATTTGCAATGGCTATCACCAATTTTTGTGTATTAATTTTCAAACTTCAAATTTAGAGCTCTTTTGGAATATGATTACGAATAAGATATTGGCAATCTAATAATGAAATTTTTGTGATGGGTTGAAATGTAATGCTTTAAGTGTAGTGATTTTTGGAGATTTTTTGGTTACTTAATTTTAGTACTTCACTTTCTCAAGAGCACTTTTAGACTAAAATCTTCGAAATTTTGGGTGCAACACTACAACATGACATGAGGCATAAAAATTTCACAAATCATCCCCTCTCTAATCGGATCACACATGCACAAAGCTAACTTCCCATAAAAGTTTAAGTAAAAGATCCACACTGCAAAAAGTGCATGATGGATGAAAAATCGGAGTTCAAATCCGTACATCATGCAAATTATGCATGATTGGGCCGTTAGGGGTTAACCCTTTGAGGACAACGCAACATGTTGGTATGGTGAAATCGATCACAGGATTTGCATATTTGAAATATCACATTGGGTGATTTATAATTTTGCATTCCTAGTCATTAGCAATATGAAGGTATAATAAAAGTTTCAACATGATTGGAAGATATTTTGAATATTTACAAATTTTATTATGTAAACACGACAAAATTTCAAAATAAATATACTTTTGTCAAATTTAATATCAAGTTTTTTATTTAAGGTAGATAAAAGTTACATTTACATATAGTAAAGGTATGAAAGCAAAAGATATAAAAGAGTCCTATGATTCGAGCATTATTAGAAAGCCCTTTGTATTTAGGACACTCCAATTTCAAATTTCTCAACGTTGGAATAACTTCAATAGATTTTCTACTTTCCAATCCCAACGGTCAAAAGATGTATCATAACTTAACTTAAACATCTAACGAAAACTCCAACTACATAAAAGCTAAAACGCTAGATTTTAAGGACGTTGGACCAAAAATCAAGCATAATATGGTTGATTGGGCACTTAGGTTACACATATGAATTTTAGATTCAATCCATACTTTAAGATCAACGGTTACGAATACCAATTTAGTGGTATGAATATAAAATGACTTGGGATTCAAAAAGAAGTGAATTTCAATGGTTGAGATCATATATGAATAGTCACTAAGGGAAGTCATTTTAACAAATGTTGCCACACAACAATATAACATGCATCACTTCTTGTTAGAAGTCCCAAAATGTAAATCCACCAACCTTTTACACAATAAACAATAACATGGCACCAAGATCGTTCCATTTTGGAACTATTTCATTTTTGCTGATAACAAATTTCAGAGGATATTACGGGCTCCATTATTCAAAGAAGATGATTCATACATTCGCACATGCGTACACAATATATTTATATTCTGTTCATATAAATTTATGTATACATAAAAATACATGTGCATATATACGTATATATATATATATATATATATATATATATATATATATATATAGATGGATGTGTCGACCATTTATAGATGTACATATTAATATAAACCCTAAACATGCATGCACATACGCATACAATAAGATTTATTTATATGTATGTAAATATAAAGGTACATACATGTGTATTCAATATGTTCAACTATAATTTAATTTCATATATACTATTCATATGAACATGCATACAATAGGTTCAAATCTAATTTAATTTCAAGTTTTCCCCTCTAACTAGGTTTGTAAAATATAAATTGTTACATATATTGTGTGATAATTTGTTTATGAAAATTGACGTGGTCTTTCCCTCTTAAATTATGTTTGTGAATTCATTGAATGAAGTCACTCTAGTAGGTTCGAAGTAATGTATGCATAAAAAATTGCTAACTCTTATGGAATTCAAATTGGAACGCAATGCTTCATTCTATTGCCTTTACATTTGAATATTTTGCCTATTTATTCAATTGGAAAGTAATTACAAGTCAAGTCATGAAATTGACCAAAAGTGAGAGGGAGAATGAACAAAGGAAGAAAGGGAGAAGGGTAAGGTGGGGGGGGGGGGGGGGGGGGGGGGGGGCGGGGGCGGAGTTAGTTAACAATGGAGAGGTAAGAGACATCATGAAAGAGGATTGGAGAATAGACTTCATTTGTAGATTTTCCACCGTCGAGAAATTAAAATTTTGAGTGTCCAAAATACAAAGGGATTTCTAAACATGCTCATATCATAGGTCTCTTTTAATTTCTTCATTTTCAGTATTTTACTCCTTGTAAATATGACTTTTATGTACCTTAAATATAATTTTTGATATTAAATTTGACAAAACTATATGTATTTTGAAATTTTCCCTTGTTTACATAATAAAAATTGTAAATATTCAAAATATTTTCGAATCATTTTGAAAATTTTGCCATACCTTCATAATTTTAATGACTCTCTATGAAAAATCATAAATCATACAATTTGATATTTCAAGTATGAAAATTATAGTGCTTTGACTTTATCAAAAGAGGTGAGGACCTTTAGCGGTTAACCCTTTGACGCTCGCCTTCATATTCTAAATATTGGATGGTTGCTCATGCGTACATCCATCACATACGGCGACTTCGTACAATAATTAAAATTTGTGATTGTCCATGGTCCATTAAAATATGAATTCCTTCAACTATTTAACCTGCATAATTTTAAAAAGTTCATTTTCTATTAGAAAATACATAACACTTTAGGACTAATTAGATACATACAAAGTCGTGCGTGTGTAAACTTTAATTAAAAAAATAAACCAATCCGAAAGGTAAAATTTATATAAAAGTGTATATTGATCGTTGTGAAAGGCAACATTAAACCAACATTAACCCCAAAATGCCGAATCAACCATATTATGCTTGTTTTTTGATCAAACGCCCCAAAAATCAAGTGTTTTAACTTTATTGTAGTTGGTCTTATCATTAGATGTTTAAGTTAAGTTATGATACATCTTTTGACCGTTGGGATTGGAGAATAGACTTCATTTGAAGATATTTCACCGTCGTGAAATTTGAATTTTGAGTGTTCAAAATGCAAAGGGATTACTAAAGATGCTTCTATCATATGTCTCTATTAATTTCTTCACTTTCAGTCTTTTACTCCTTGTAAATATAACTTTTATGTACCTTAAATATAATTTTTGATATTAAATTTGACAAAACTATATTTATTTTGAATTTTTCCCTTCTTTACATAATAAAATTTGTAAATATTCAAAATATTTTCGAATCATGTTGAAAATTTTGCCATACCTTCATATTGTTAATGACTGTTTGTGAAAAAATATAAATCATACAATGTGATATTTGAAGTATGCAAATTATAGTGCTTCGACTTTTAGAAAAGAGGTGAGGACCTTTAGGGGTTAAGATAGATAGAAGTAGTTTGATCGATCACAGGATTTCTCCGCCAATGCCTAACGTTTACAATTTCCTTGATAACAAATAAGATCCTATTTTGTGATTTTTCCATAGAATATTATTCATCCAATCGCACATGTGTACACAATATATTTATATCGTGGATATGTAAATCTATATAAACATAGAAATACACGAGCATAAATATATACATACACACATATGTATGTATGGATATATGTATGTATGTATATGTAAATATGTGGGTGGATATTTGTATGTACATATACATGGAAGCACTTACGAATATACATGCACTACAAACATGTCTTCCACGATATTGCACCATCATGAAAATGGCATGCCACATGTGTTTTATATTACCAATTGGCATATATTATTATTCCAAGCTTACTAGAGATGATAATATGCCTTGCACGACGTTCTACCATCATGTATACTTGCATGCACATATGCACACACATACACGGTAACTTATGGAATTCGAAGTGGAATTCATACTTTGAATATTTCGCTTCTTTATTCAATTGGTAAGTAATTACAAGTCAAGTCATGAAATTGACCAAAAGTGGGAGGGAGAATGCACAAAGGAGGAAAGGGAGAAGGGCAAGGTGGGGGGGGGGGGGAGTTAGCTAACAATGGAGAGGTAAGAGCCATCATGAAAGAGGTGGGACGGACCGCTCTCCTAGAAGTGAAGCACTACAAGAATTCAATGCGAAGCACAATAAATGTTGGAACATTCTTTGACCGTACTCAAAATAGTCCTCGAAGTCCGCGAGGATTCTTGAAGTGCGTGTAGACCCAAGGAGTTGGGCTGGAGGAGGAGGAAGGGAGAGAAACACCAAAATTCAATACTTTGGAGAAACCCCCTGGGCTGCTCACGCACGCCGTCCGATCTTGCCGTCCGATGCCTGCCGTCCGCACTGCCGTCCGATCCAGCGTCCGCTCCGCCGTCCGATGCGGCGTCCGCTCTGCCGTCCGATGGATCGAGCGCGCCTGTCCGTCCGATCAATCCGTCCGGCCGGCGTGGTCCGTCCGATATGGGGACCCGGCGCGGGCCGTCCGATTTGGCCACGCGATCGTGCGCCCCTGTCCGTCCGATTCGAGGGTCGAAACGTACGCGCGGACAGCGGCCGTCGGATGAGAATGTCCGCACGCACGCCGTCCGATGGATCTGGTACGGTCCGATCGAGGCCGTCCGATCGGGCAGGCGTCCGCTGTACGCTTCGTCCGCCCTAGGCGGACAGTATAAATGGCGGACGGCTTTCTTCGTCCGCTCAGAGAGGCGGTGGGCATGGTGAACGTTCGCGTGCACCTGCATCGACTCTGTCACGTGTTTTTTGAGTCACTGCGTCACGCTGTACGCACGTTTGACTTTATTTGAGGACGTCTGCACCACGTTGCGCTTCTACCTTCCACGCGGTTTCTTGGCGTTGCTTTGACTTCCCACGATGTCCCAGCGAAGCAGCAGTAGTAGGAGATCTTCACAAGGGACTCCTCAAGTTATAAATTGGGATCAAGTCGATGACCCCAATTGTGTTGCGGAGCCGGGATGGGACACGGAGCCGGCGAGAACCTGGACTTTAAAAATATGCAAAGAGTACGTGAAGATGACGCATTTAGCCAAGATTTGGCCACGAGCTCAAATGATAGTGTCTGGCCCTCGTTGGGAAGGCCCAACTACGACGTGCCAGAGCAACCATTTTCGACAACGGTATTGGGAGGTGCACGATTTCGTGGGGTTGCCTAACTCCAAACCAACCATCATGAAATATGGCCTAATGTCAATGGTTTGGGCTGAGATTGTACTGCACAAGGATGTGGATTGGAGTACGGTGAATGGAAAAAACGTTGAACGTTTGAATTGTTCACAAAACTTTATTGCCACCAATTGGACTGGACTGAGTGATTGTGTGCCGCAATGGTCTAATCGTACAGCGCATGCGACAAACGTTGATGTTCCTGATGACGACACCTCGCAATGGGAAGTACGTCCACGCAATACATATCGGGAACGCGACGTTGAGAACTATCCCGTGACGTTCGGAACTGCTCCTCAACATGGCTATGAAAATTATCATGGAACTTCAGATCCAGTAGGCAGGGGATATCAGAGGGGAGCTAGCCATGGCTACGATGATAATGCATACGCGGTACACCATGATGAACGGGTTCCATATCCGGACAGATACAGTACTCCACGAGCATATTCTCCTGAGAGGACCCACAACGATTTTGGACATCATGGGTTTCAAAGCCATACTCCTATTTATTCTGGCCCCGGCGAAAGCTCAGGAAGCGGTGCACCCGTGAGTTTTGGTAGGGATATGTATAGTGCTGCAGACGGCCCCCCTGACGGATATGCTTCTGGGCCATCCAGTCAGTACCATCGAGATGATGAGTATGAAAGAGATCTTCAAGAAGCAATAAGACGGAGCGAAGAAGAAGAGAATGAAAGGCGGCTGATAGAGCAACGCTTTTATGAGCAACAGTGGGACACGGAACGTGGAACATTTCGGGGACATCCGCGATATTAGGCGGATTTAACAGGACTATCCATGCTCAAGTGGAAGTTGAAACCTAGCCTAGACCGTAGAATCCAATGTCTTGAATTTTGCTTTGTATAGACCAAGACATGTCCTTAGTTTGAATTTTGTTTGGATGCTACAAACTTTGGATATATTGTAGGCTTCTAGCGCTAATGCTCTAGGCTTATAAAGTATGTATGGCTCATTGTGTGAACATTATTGGCATAAATATTTATATATATATAAATATATAATCTAATCGCGAAGAGTGAACTGGTCATGAGTACATAACGCACCGTTATTTCCATTAACAAGAGATCGAGTTCATGACTTACAAAAAGATATATAAATTGGTTTGGTGTCGCCTTGACTTTTATTGCAGACGTTACATACCTGATTGAAAACAATATGAGTTTAGTTCAAATGCAATGGAGGGGCTAGAAGCTTATCTTAGAACTTGGTTGTGCACAGCACAGTTGACTTTCCAAGAAGGACTCCCATCACATTCTCATTTCCTACTCCTTTTATAATTACCTTGTGCAAGGAAAACCTCCTTCACGAATGAAGTTATTCATGAAAAACATCTTGTCTCACTATCTTGAGAAGTCCATGGCGGCGAACGAACCACCAAAAGTGCACTTTATTGAACCCCTCTTTATGTTAGGTCCTTGCTACACACTTTCCACTTGAATTAAGTGGCTTCCCGTATTTACTTTTGGCCGAGTACTTTCTTTGAACCGTCTTCATCATCGAACAACCTCATGAGCTTCTGTGCTTCAAGTGCAGTTCGGCAACATCAGATCTCACAGAAACGCAATCGTGAAGATCGTAACGAACACCTTTGAAGTGCATACTCTCGCAACTTGAGATCCAGCCAGTCTAAACCCTAAACTTCACTCCCGATTGAAACACTTGAGATGATATTGCCTATTCGCCCCCAGCTTTGTGGATGCATGCTTTGCTTTTTCTAGAAACAGATGAGCATGCAATTTATTAAGTCACTCATAAGCAAGATAAACACACGTAGTTTGCGAAGAGGTAAGCTAGTCTCGCACACACTCACCTTCGAAAGGCTCTACTAGAAAAATATAAGCATTCTAGGGTTTCTAAGGCTTTTGTAGCATGCGGCGTTAAGATGAGGTGACAACCAAACTCCAAGAGCCATGCCGCAAGATTGACAGTTGAATACCTTCCTCATAGAGTTCATCAAAGTCTTAGTGGTGCCTAGTCCTCCCTCATGCGGTATGATTGTATCATAGTACTACATTCTAATCTGACTTTAGACACCGTGTCCGGTGACACCCTAAACCCTACTAGTGTTAGTATCATATTGAGAATTTGGAACGATACATAGAACATTGCCCTATGTAGTCAAAGGCTGTAGTCCTATGGTAGGGTGTCGTACTGTAGGACTATCATGGTGCATGAGGGAGGACTAGGCACCAATAAGGCTTGGATGAAGTCTACGAGGAAGGTATTCAAGTGTCGATCTTGCGGCATGGCACTTGGAATGAGGTTGTCACAAGGGCAACAAGGCAATACCCTCTCCTGCGTTTCAATCGAGATTAGAGTTGACGTTAGGCAAAGTGGATCTCAAGCTACGATAGCATGCACTTCAAAGGTGTGCGTTCCGATCTTCACGATTGTGGTTTTGTGAGATCTGGTATTGCTGAACAGCACTTAACCCCTAAGTGACCGATCAACCATTTTATGGTCGCTGCCCTTTTTTTACGGGCTGCCCGAGATGAAAAAAAAACTTTTTTAGAAAATAAAAAATATTTTCAAATAGGAAATCAAGTCTACTTTCCAACCCAATTTGAATCATGCCAATCGGAGTTAAACTCCATCAAGGAGAAATTTTCAACGACAAACACCTCAACATTGTCCTAGTGTTACAAAACTTACTATTTCGGGAAAGTAATGATGTTCCCTCCTTCTAAAATTTTGCTTTTTTGAACTTTAGAATAGAATGTCTAGTTTCAACCAATCATACCAAATTTCAAATTCTAAGAATAATTTTTTTAATTCTGGTGAATATTCAACGATAAATGCTTCTAAATTTGTTTAATGAGTATCTAAAACATTTTTTGAAAGTTTGACCGTACGAATAATTATTAAACATCGTGCTTCTCATTTTCTCTTTTGGACCAAACTTCATCGAAGTTGTAGAAGCAACATTTTATAACACATTTAGGTTTTGCCCTTACCCCTCTGTCATTTAGGGGTTAAGCAGAGAAGCTCGTGAGGTTGTTTGATGATGAAGAGGGTTTGAAGAAAGTGCTGGGCCAAAGGTATGTATGGGAAGCCACATGATTCAAGTGGGGAGTATGTAACGTGGAACTAAAATGAAGAGGGGTTGAAGAATGTGCACTTTCGGTAGTTCGATTGTCCTATTGAACTTCTTACTATAGCGAAGCAAGATTTTTTTTCAGAAATAACCCTATTCGTGATGGACGTTTTCATTGTACAAGGTAGTTATGGAAGGGGAGGAAATGAGAATGCGGTGGGAGTCCTTCTTGGAAAGGCCTTTGTGCTATGCACCACCAAGTCATAGGATCAGCTCAGACCCTCCAAATTGCATTAAAGGTAAAGTGAACTCATTTTGTAGTCAACCATGTATAGAAGGTCCGATAAAAAAATGGAGAGAACACCAACGAAATTGATATATCTTTTAATGAGATACGAACTTAATCAATGACCAATGGAAATAACGCTTGATTAGGTACTTAACGAGGTTTACAATTTGCGAGACGGATTTTTCAATATTACCTTGAGTTATTGCAGGGTGCGGATTTTTCAAAACAAAGGGCATGGTCGTTAAATATTTAGTACCTATGGTCACTTAGTGGCGGACCAGGCCGTGTATCACATCAGTGATCACACGTGCTCGAGTAATCTCGAACTTTGGTCTCAAAGTCCTGACATATAGTCATAATTTACCCCTAAGTGCCGAACCATGCATATTGTGCAAGATGTACAGATTTCATCCGTATTTTCTCATCCGTCATACACTTTTTGTGGTGAGAGTTTTGTACTGATTTATTTATGGGAAGTTAGCTTCATGTATGTGTGATTCGATTGAAAAGGAACTAATGTTTGAAAAAATTATGCCTCATTTTGTGTTGCAGTGTGTCACCGAAAATGTTCAAGATCTTGGTCCAAAAGTGATATTGGAAAAAAAAAACTATTAAAATGAAGCATCCGAAAAAACTCCAAAAATCACTACACCTAAAGTACTACATTATAACCCATCACAAAAAATTTCATCCACATATTCTCTATATCGTATTCGTAATTGAATTACAAAATAATTTTGTATTTTATGTTTCAAATTTTATAGAAAAAGATTATTCATAGCAATCATAGATCTAACCGTATAGATAGAATCTACAAAAAAAAATGTATAACTTTTATTCATACATCAAGTTCCAAATATTCGTGTTAGTTGCATTTTATAATGCATCTTTGCGAAACTGTGTAAACTGGACATAGGTGAGGATTCTAGGGGTTAACCAACAAGACCGTGGGATTTGATGATCATGCGCATTGAATATTTGATAGTATTCTAAAACAAAGATAATTTGGTTAATGTGTCCGGTCCGGTCTGCCGTCCGATCTGCGGGCCGTCCGATCTACGGTCCATCTCGCCGTCCGATCTGCTGGCCGTCCGATCTGGCGGACTGCGCGACCCGTCCGATCGCCGACAGCCGGTCGATCGGACGACGTGTGTCCGATCGGGTGGCGGACGGTGCGGGCCGTCCGATCGGGTGTCTGACCTAATCGGACAGCACGTCCGCCTATAAAGCCGTCCGACCAGAGCGGACGGCTCACTTTTTCCTCCCTACTCACATTATTGTGAGAGTAGTTACGGGTTGCTGTTGGCAGGGTTATCCCATCCTCTGGCTCGTCACTCGGGGAGGAAGAAGTCAACGTTGCAGGGGGGTATATTTTGCCAATTTTTTAAACGATTCCGGAGCTCCGTCACCATGCCGAAGGGAAAAAAGCATAAGATAGGTAAGACGACGGAACAAAAATCTCTTGAAGACAGCCCTTACATGCCGTCGAATGTGTGTAAGAAGTTTCTCCAGCAGTTCACGGTGGATTTTTACCGAAACAACACGCTTATGGCGTTGGAGAGTAAGTTTGTTCGGTACAAAGAGCAGAGTGTGCAAAAATTTCAAGACGACATGGCGAATAATATGTTGCAGGCTCTTCGGGATGGAATTTGGTACCGGGAGATGGAAAAGCGTGATTTCTCAAAGTGGTTGGAGTGGAGGGTGAAAGATTCTTTGTGGAATATCGAGGGAGTATTAACCAAGTATGGGAAGGACCACAAGCTGCTTGAGGACAATACGTATATTGAGGAAGTGATGAAGAAAGCAGACACCTTTGCGAAGTTGATGAAACCATGGAGCTTTGGACGCCAGCGCAATCAAAATATCGGTTGGTGGAGACACGTTGCTGGTGGATCCGAGGAGTTAATGAAGAATAAGTTGGTCCACGCATTGCCTGCTACGGCCAATGTCATTGAAGTGGAGCACACATCACTCAAGGGTGCATATGCTACGGTGAAGAGGGTTCGAATTGAAGGAGCCCCAGGGTTTGAACCTTATTGGGAGTTTGCGGCAAAGCTTTCCAAACAGTGGAAGACAAGACCGGATCTTGCAAAATTGGAACACCAAAATGAAACGATGGCCGTTTGAATTGACCATCCAGGTATTATACGATATGTGGCTATTAATCTTTCGAAATACGAGGGTTATGCATATTGGTGGAATGGTGGGACATTGCGACAGATGCTGAATTTAGACAACACGTACGGAGACGATATCTACGCGCGTACGTTGCATACAACTATGTCAGCAGACGATGTCGTCAAAGCAAGTTATCTGAGGCTGTTCCGTAAAAAAAGAACGGAGTTGGCGTGGGCATTGGTGATTATCATGATGGAGGTACACATGACCGACAACCTGCACAATGATTTATCTCCTGATAATATCCTTTTTCATTTCCCTGCGGACGAGACGTGTGTATACATCGGGGTATGTGACTGGGGCATGTTATCCTTTGCGAGTGAGCCGATGAAGTCACTATATGGGTTCAACAGTACAGAGGAAATGGAGAAGGATCTTGCAGATCGGTACTGGGTGGATCCTACGATTGCTTATGTACGTAAGCCAGATGCAGATGTGGAGATATGCCCGCTAGTGACGAAGGTAACTGAGGCATATGGAGTTGCAAAACTTGCGTTGCGCATCAACAAGGGCAACATGTCGGAGGATTACTGGAAGTTGCAGACGCCTGGGGAAACTTCAGTTGTTTATAGACAACAGGAGTTGGCAGATGTGTTCGAGAGCTATTTGAATCGATTGTGCAGCCCGGATCGAGGAAATATTGGAGGTTTAACTCATTTAGTGACACGTTTTAGGATGACGTACCGTTGGCCAGTACCGTTCGAGCATTTTAGACATGTGTATTAGGCAAAACATAGTGATATAGTTCTTCTTGTTTTAGAGTAGTAGTAACGGTATTGAATTGTTCTATGGCTATTGTTGTGTGCTTATGTATAGAACACGTGGACTTCTGTCGGACTATCAGTAAAACATTTTCCTTGTTGACATTTACGGAAAAAAGAATTCCATATGTTTTATTGTTTTTGGGATTTTGCTATCTCTATATTCATTGATATTTGTGGGTTTTGCAGCCATCAGTCCCGAGACTCCAATTTGGAATTTGTTTGCACACATGGGTACCTAACGTTATTAAAATTTAGAAACACCCTCGATTTTCTTTAATATTTTGGAAAATAGTTCTTCCATGTGTTATTGGAATTTTGCTAACTCTATGGTTTTTGACTATGATTTGCAATCGGTGGATTTGTGTTCACCGTTGGGATTGGAGAATAGACTTAATTTGAAGATTTTCCGCCGTCGACAAATTTGAATGTTGGGTGTCCATTGTCCAAAATACAGAAGTATTTCTAAAGATGCTCGTATCATAGGTCTCTTTTAATTTCTTCACTTTCAGGTTTTTACTCCTTGTAAATATAACGTTGCCGTAAACCTTAAATATAAGTTTTGATAAACTCATTGACAAAAATATATTTAACCCTTTACCGCGCCGGCGTCCAGATTCTGGACGCCGGATGAATTTCAGCAGCTCAATTTCTGTGGTACCAGATGTTTTTTCATCCATTTTTTATTTTTTTTCATTCTTCTGCTAGTTGAATACCATTTGCACGGTATGGATCTTCCAAATAGGATAATGTGAATTTTTGAATATTTACAAAAGTGATTAATGTCAAGTTTCAAACTTTCAATCTTAGTTCAAAAAAAAAGAGTGACCTTAAATATGATTTTCCATAGTAAGTAGAATCAAATAATGGAAACCATACCTTCTTGTAGTGCATGTCATTCTAATTTCATTACAATATTTTTAAATTTTTTTGTGTTAATTTTGGATTTTTAATCGAATTTCAAGAGAAAACCTTGCAAAATTACTTTAAAAATATTAATAATAAATATGATGAATCCAACCGTACGGATGTTATCTACACATTGACATTTACAACTTTGTTTTGTACATCAACTCCATTTTCGTTTTTCATCAACCATTTTATAACAAATGTTTGAAAACAATGTTGAATCGGGACGTTAAAGGGTTAATTTGAATATTTCCCTTATTTGAATAATAAAATTTGTAAATATTCAAAATATCTTCAAATCATTTTGAAAATTGTGATCGGACGTCCACTGCACCGTCCGATCGGGCACGTTCTCAGTCGTCCGATCTTGGAGCCGTCCGATCGCGCCGTCCTGCCGTCCGACCCAATCATCCGTCCGATCCCGCCGTCTGCCATTCTAATCCCACTCGCCCGTCCGATTGGGCACATTCTCAATCGTCCGATCGGGCAGCCGCTCGCCCGTCCGATCGAGCACCCAAACCCTCGTCCGACCCGTAGATGGAGACACCAAATTCATAGATTTCTTCGATTTCAGTGAATTATAATCTGCCCAGCACGAGGATGGGACTAAAGATCTCGTAGATTGCGTCGTAAACCTTAAACAACCGTCCGCCGTCCGGATAAACATTGCAAAGGGATTTTACCTCGCCGTCGGACATGGGCGTCCGACCTGTCCGCCGTCCGATCTGTCCGCTGTCCGACCTGCCCGCCGTCCGACCTAGCAAAAACCGCCGTCCGACCTGTCCAGTCGTCCGATCGCACCGTCCGCCGTTCGAACGCCGTCCGCTGAGGTGAAACCCCCGTCCGCTGTAGTAAAACCGCCGTCCGCTGTGGGTTTTTCAAAGTCACCGGACGCTGGGATGGAAACGTCTACGTCCAGCGGACATCCGGACGCGAACGTCCGCGTCCCATCGTCCGAACAACCCTGATCCACTGACAAATACTTCTGAGCCCATATGCCTTCTACTCTTTCGTTTGTCGCTCGCCATGTGATATCTCGTTCATGTTTGATATCGCGGGATCCCCCGATGAATACTTCTGAGCCCACATCTCTTCTAATCTTTTGTATTACCCTAAACCGAACGTACGTATATCTCGGTCAAGTTTGCTTTCGGGGATCCCGTGTCTGCAAAGTGGGTAGTAGAGAAGCGCGCTCCGGAGTGGGTCAGTGTTGATGCAGTGGTGTATGCAACTTGGTCGAAAATCATGGATCCGAGGAGTAGAACCATTCCTAAGAAAGCCATGGAATCTGCGTTAGCAAACTTATAGAGAGCTAACTTATTTGATCCATGATCTTCTATGCCACTTAGGTACGACATCGGGAGATCCCTCGATGATTACGTCTGAGTTTCCTGTCTTGCTGATCTTCTGTTAATGACATCGAAGTCATCCATGGCTGAACGATTCTTAGTCTTCCGTGTAATATCTACCTTCTTCATGTCAATGATATTTGTTTCTGTATGTGTTTCGAATCTGCTTCCCAATCTAATATGGCGGTCATGTTTGATATTAGAGGCATCCCGTGACAAATACTTCTGAGCCCACATGCCTTCTACTTTTTTGTATGTCGCTCGTCATGTGATATCTCGTTCAAGTTTGATATCGCGGGATCCTCCGATGAATACTTCTGAGCCCACATCTCTTCTAATCTTTTGTATTACCCTAAACCGAACGTACGTATATCTCGGTCAAGTTTGCTTTCGGGGATCCCGTGTCTGCAAAGTGGGTAGTAGAGAAGCGCGCTCCGGAGTGGGTCAGTGTTGATGCAGTGGTGTATGCAACTTGGTCGAAAATCATGGATCCGAGGAGTAGAACCATTCCTAAGAAAGCCATGGAATCTGCGTTAGCAAACTTATAGAGAGCTAACTTATTTGATCCATGATCTTCTATGCCACTTAGGTACGACATCGGGAGATCCCTCGATGATTACGTATGAGTTTCCTGTCTTGCTGATCTTCTGTTAATGACATCGAAGTCATCCATGGCTGAACGATTCTTAGTCTTCCGTGTAATATCTACCTTCTTCATGTCAATGATATTTGTTTCTGTATGTGTTTCGAATATGCTTCCCAATCTAATATGGCGGTCATGTTTGATATTGGGGGCATCCCGTGACAAATACTTCTGAGCCCACATGCCTTCTACTTTTGTGTATGTCGCTCGTCATGTGATATCTCGTTCAAGTTTGATATCGCGGGATCCCCCGATGAATACTTCTGAGCCCACATCTCTTCTAATCTTTTGTATTACCCTAAACCGAACGTACGTATATCTCGGTCAAGTTTGGTTTCGGGGATCCCGTGTCTGCAAAGTGGGTAGTAGAGAAGCGCGCTCCGGAGTGGGTCAGTGTTGATGCAGTGGTGTATGCAACTTGGTCGAAAATCATGGATCCGAGGAGTAGAACCATTCCTAAGAAAGCCATGGAATCTGCGTTAGCAAACTTATAGAGAGCTAACTTATTTGATCCATGATCTTCTATGCCACTTAGGTACGACATCGGGAGATCCCTCGATGATTACGTCTGAGTTTCCTGTCTTGCTGATCTTCTGTTAATGACATCGAAGTCATCCATGGCTGAACGATTCTTAGTCTTCCGTGTAATATCTACCTTCCTCATGTCAATGATATTTGTTTCTGTATGGGTTTCGAATCTGTTTCCCAATCTAATATGGCGGTCATGTTTGATATTGGGG
Source organism: Pohlia nutans (assembly GCA_022496805.1). Classification (NCBI taxonomy): domain Eukaryota; kingdom Viridiplantae; phylum Streptophyta; class Bryopsida; order Bryales; family Mniaceae; genus Pohlia; species Pohlia nutans. Next base: position 23,070,136 of record CM040094.1, read on the forward strand.
GCATCCCGTGACAAATACTTCTGAGCCCACATGCCTTCTACTCTTTTGTATGTCGCTCGCCATGTGATATCTCGTTCAAGTTTGATATCGCGGGATCCCCCGATGAATACTTCTGAGCCCACATCTCTTCTAATCTTTTGTATTACCCTAAACCGAACGTACGTATATCTCGGTCAAGTTTGCTTTCGGGGATCCCGTGTCTGCAAAGTGGGTAGTAGAGAAGCGCGCTCCGGAGTGGGTCAGTGTTGATGCAGTGGTGTATGCAACTTGGTCGAAAATCATGGATCCGAGGAGTAGAACCATTCCTAAGAAAGCCATGGAATCTGCGTTAGCAAACTTATAGAGAGCTAACTTATTTGATCCATGATCTTCTATGCCACTTAGGTACGACATCGGGAGATCCCTCGATGATTACGTCTGAGTTTCCTGTCTTGCTGATCTTCTGTTAATGACATCGAAGTCATCCATGGCTGAACGATTCTTAGTCTTCCGTGTAATATCTACCTTCCTCATGTCAATGATATTTGTTTCTGTATGTGTTTCGAATATGCTTCCCAATCTAATATGGCGGTCATGTTTGATATTGGGGGCATCCCGTGACAAATACTTCTGAGCCCACATGCCTTCTACTTTTTTGTATGTCGCTCGTCATGTGATATCTCGTTCAAGTTTGATATCGCGGGATCCCCCGATGAATACTTCTGAGCCCACATCTCTTCTAATCTTTTGTATTACCCTAAACCGAACGTACGTATATCTCGGTCAAGTTTGGTTTCGGGGATCCCGTGTCTGCAAAGTGGGTAGTAGAGAAGCGCGCTCCGGAGTGGGTCAGTGTTGATGCAGTGGTGTATGCAACTTGGTCGAAAATCATGGATCCGAGGAGTAGAACCATTCCTAAGAAAGCCATGGAATCTGCGTTAGCAAACTTATAGAGAGCTAACTTATTTGATCCATGATCTTCTATGCCACTTAGGTACGACATCGGGAGATCCCTCGATGATTACGTCTGAGTTTCCTGTCTTGCTGATCTTCTGTTAATGACATCGAAGTCATCCATGGCTGAACGATTCTTAGTCTTCCGTGTAATATCTACCTTCCTCATGTCAATGATATTTGTTTCTGTATGGGTTTCGAATATGCTTCCCAATCTAATATGGCGGTCATGTTTGATATTGGGGGCATCCAGTGACAAACACTTCTGAGCCCACATGCCTTCTACTTTTTTGTATGTCGCTCGCCATGTGATATCTCGTTCAAGTTTGATATCGCGGGATCCCCCGATGAATACTTCTGAGCCCACATCTCTTCTAATCTTTTGTATTACCCTAAACCGAACGTACGTATATCTCGGTCAAGTTTGCTTTCGGGGATCCCGTGTCTGCAAAGTGGGTAGTAGAGAAGCGCGCTCCGGAGTGGGTCAGTGTTGATGCAGTGGTGTATGCAACTTGGTCGAAAATCATGGATCCGAGGAGTAGAACCATTCCTAAGAAAGCCATGGAATCTGCGTTAGCAAACTTATAGAGAGCTAACTTATTTGATCCATGATCTTCTATGCCACTTAGGTACGACATCGGGAGATCCCTCGATGATTACGTCTGAGTTTCCTGTCTTGCTGATCTTCTGTTAATGACATCGAAGTCATCCATGGCTGAACGATTCTTAGTCTTCCGTGTAATATCTACCTTCTTCATGTCAATGATATTTGTTTCTGTATGTGTTTCGAATCTGCTTCCCAATCTAATATGGCGGTCATGTTTGATATTAGGGGCATCCCGTGACAAATACTTCTGAGCCCACATGCCTTCTACTTTTTTGTATGTCGCTCGTCATGTGATATCTCGTTCAAGTTTGATATCGCGGGATCCTCTGATGAATACTTTTGAGCCCACATCTCTTCTAATCTTTTGTATTACCCTAAACCGAACGTACGTATATCTCGGTCAAGTTTGGTTTCGGGGATCCCGTGTCTGCAAAGTGGGTAGTAGAGAAGCACGCTCCGGAGTGGGTCAGTGTTGATGCAGTGGTGTATGCAACTTGGTCGAAAATCATGGATCCGAGGAGTAGAACCATTCCTAAGAAAGCCATGGAATCTGCGTTAGCAAACTTATAGAGAGCTAACTTATTTGATCCATGATCTTCTATGCCACTTAGGTACGACATCGGGAGATCCCTCGATGATTACGTCTGAGTTTCCTGTCTTGCTGATCTTCTGTTAATGACATCGAAGTCATCCATGGCTGAACGATTCTTAGTCTTCCGTGTAATATCTACCTTCCTCATGTCAATGATATTTGTTTCTGTATGGGTTTCGAATATGCTTCCCAATCTAATATGGCGGTCATGTTTGATATTGGGGGCATCCCGTGACAAATACTTCTGAGCCCACATGCCTTCTACTTTTTTGTATGTCGCTCGCCATGTGATATCTCGTTCAAGTTTGATATCGCGGGATCCCCCGATGAATACTTCTGAGCCCACATCTCTTCTAATCTTTTGTATTACCCTAAACCGAACGTACGTATATCTCGGTCAAGTTTGGTTTCGGGGATCCCGTGTCTGCAAAGTGGGTAGTAGAGAAGCGCGCTCCGGAGTGGGTCAGTGTTGATGCAGTGGTGTATGCAACTTGGTCGAAAATCATGGATCCGAGGAGTAGAACCATTCCTAAGAAAGCCATGGAATCTGCGTTAGCAAACTTATAGAGAGCTAACTTATTTGATCCATGATCTTCTATGCCACTTAGGTACGACATCGGGAGATCCCTCGATGATTACGTCTGAGTTTCCTGTCTTGCTGATCTTCTGTTAATGACATCGAAGTCATCCATGGCTGAACGATTCTTAGTCTTCCGTGTAATATCTACCTTCCTCATGTCAATGATATTTGTTTCTGTATGTGTTTCGAATATGCTTCCCAATCTAATATGGCGGTCATGTTTGATATTGGGGGCATCCCGTGACAAATACTTCTGAGCCCACATGCCTTCTACTTTTTTGTATGTCGCTCGCCATGTGATATCTCGTTCAAGTTTGATATCGCGGGATCCCCCGATGAATACTTCTGAGCCCACATCTCTTCTAATCTTTTGTATTACCCTAAACCGAACGTACGTATATCTCGGTCAAGTTTGGTTTCGGGGATCCCGTGTCTGCAAAGTGGGTAGTAGAGAAGCGCGCTCCGGAGTGGGTCAGTGTTGATGCAGTGGTGTATGCAACTTGGTCGAAAATCATGGATCCGAGGAGTAGAACCATTCCTAAGAAAGCCATGGAATCTGCGTTAGCAAACTTATAGAGAGCTAACTTATTTGATCCATGATCTTCTATGCCACTTAGGTACGACATCGGGAGATCCCTCGATGATTACGTCTGAGTTTCCTGTCTTGCTGATCTTCTGTTAATGACATCGAAGTCATCCATGGCTGAACGATTCTTAGTCTTCCGTGTAATATCTACCTTCCTCATGTCAATGATATTTGTTTCTGTATGTGTTTCGAATATGCTTCCCAATCTAATATGGCGGTCATGTTTGATATTGGGGGCATCCCGTGACAAATACTTCTGAGCCCACATGCCTTCTACTTTTTTGTATGTCGCTCGCCATGTGATATCTCGTTCAAGTTTGATATCGCGGGATCCGCCGATGAATACTTCTGAGCCCACATCTCTTCTAATCTTATGTATTACCCTAAACCGAACGTACGTATATCTCGGTCAAGTTTGGTTTCGGGGATCCCGTGTCTGCAAAGTGGGTAGTAGAGAAGCGCGCTCCGGAGTGGGTCAGTGTTGATGCAGTGGTGTATGCAACTTGGTCGAAAATCATGGATCCGAGGAGTAGAACCATTCCTAAGAAAGCCATGGAATCTGCGTTAGCAAACTTATAGAGAGCTAACTTATTTGATCCATGATCTTCTATGCCACTTAGGTACGACATCGGGAGATCCCTCGATGATTACGTCTGAGTTTCCTGTCTTGCTGATCTTCTGTTAATGACATCGAAGTCATCCATGGCTGAACGATTCTTAGTCTTCCGTGTAATATCTACCTTCCTCATGTCAATGATATTTGTTTCTGTATGTGTTTCGAATATGCTTCCCAATCTAATATGGCGGTCATGTTTGATATTGGGGGCATCCCGTGACAAATACTTCTGAGCCCACATGCCTTCTACTTTTTTGTATGTCGCTCGCCATGTGATATCTCGTTCAAGTTTGATATCGCGGGATCCCCCGATGAATACTTCTGAGCCCACATCTCTTCTAATCTTTTGTATTACCCTAAACCGAACGTACGTATATCTCGGTCAAGTTTGCTTTCGGGGATCCCGTGTCTGCAAAGTGGGTAGTAGAGAAGCGCGCTCCGGAGTGGGTCAGTGTTGATGCAGTGGTGTATGCAACTTGGTCGAAAATCATGGATCCGAGGAGTAGAACCATTCCTAAGAAAGCCATGGAATCTGCGTTAGCAAACTTATAGAGAGCTAACTTATTTGATCCATGATCTTCTATGCCACTTAGGTACGACATCGGGAGATCCCTCGATGATTACGTCTGAGTTTCCTGTCTTGCTGATCTTCTGTTAATGACATCGAAGTCATCCATGGCTGAACGATTCTTAGTCTTCCGTGTAATATCTACCTTCTTCATGTCAATGATATTTGTTTCTGTATGTGTTTCGAATCTGCTTCCCAATCTAATATGGCGGTCATGTTTGATATTAGGGGCATCCCGTGACAAATACTTCTGAGCCCACATGCCTTCTACTTTTTTATATGTCGCTCGTCATGTGATATCTCGTTCAAGTTTGATATCGCGGGATCCCCCGATGAATACTTCTGAGCCCACATCTCTTCTAATCTTATGTATTACCCTAAACCGAACGTACGTATATCTCGGTCAAGTTTGGTTTCGGGGATCCCGTGTCTGCAAAGTGGGTAGTAGAGAAGCGCGCTCCGGAGTGGGTCAGTGTTGATGCAGTGGTGTATGCAACTTGGTCGAAAATCATGGATCCGAGGAGTAGAACCATTCCTAAGAAAGCCATGGAATCTGCGTTAGCAAACTTATAGAGAGCTAACTTATTTGATCCCATGATCTTCTATGCCACTTAGGTACGACATCGGGAGATCCCTCGATGATTACGTCTGAGTTTCCTGTCTTGCTGATCTTCTGTTAATGACATCGAAGTCATCCATGGCTGAACGATTCTTAGTCTTCCGTGTAATATCTACCTTCCTCATGTCAATGATATTTGTTTCTGTATGTGTTTCGAATATGCTTCCCAATCTAATATGGCGGTCATGTTTGATATTGGGGGCATCCCGTGACAAATACTTCTGAGCCCACATGCCTTCTACTTTTTTGTATGTCGCTCGCCATGTGATATCTCGTTCAAGTTTGATATCGCGGGATCCCCCGATGAATACTTCTGAGCCCACATCTCTTCTAATCTTTTGTATTACCCTAAACCGAACGTACGTATATCTCGGTCAAGTTTGGTTTCGGGGATCCCGTGTCTGCAAAGTGGGTAGTAGAGAAGCGCGCTCCGGAGTGGGTCAGTGTTGATGCAGTGGTGTATGCAACTTGGTCGAAAATCATGGATCCGAGGAGTAGAACCATTCCTAAGAAAGCCATGGAATCTGCGTTAGCAAACTTATAGAGAGCTAACTTATTTGATCCATGATCTTCTATGCCACTTAGGTACGACATCGGGAGATCCCTCGATGATTACGTCTGAGTTTCCTGTCTTGCTGATCTTCTGTTAATGACATCGAAGTCATCCATGGCTGAACGATTCTTAGTCTTCCGTGTAATATCTACCTTCCTCATGTCAATGATATTTGTTTCTGTATGTGTTTCGAATATGCTTCCCAATCTAATATGGCGGTCATGTTTGATATTGGGGGCATCCCGTGACAAATACTTCTGAGCCCACATGCCTTCTACTTTTTTGTATGTCGCTCGCCATGTGATATCTCGTTCAAGTTTGATATCGCGGGATCCGCCGATGAATACTTCTGAGCCCACATCTCTTCTAATCTTATGTATTACCCTAAACCGAACGTACGTATATCTCGGTCAAGTTTGGTTTCGGGGATCCCGTGTCTGCAAAGTGGGTAGTAGAGAAGCGCGCTCCGGAGTGGGTCAGTGTTGATGCAGTGGTGTATGCAACTTGGTCGAAAATCATGGATCCGAGGAGTAGAACCATTCCTAAGAAAGCCATGGAATCTGCGTTAGCAAACTTATAGAGAGCTAACTTATTTGATCCATGATCTTCTATGCCACTTAGGTACGACATCGGGAGATCCCTCGATGATTACGTCTGAGTTTCCTGTCTTGCTGATCTTCTGTTAATGACATCGAAGTCATCCATGGCTGAACGATTCTTAGTCTTCCGTGTAATATCTACCTTCCTCATGTCAATGATATTTGTTTCTGTATGTGTTTCGAATATGCTTCCCAATCTAATATGGCGGTCATGTTTGATATTGGGGGCATCCCGTGACAAATACTTCTGAGCCCACATGCCTTCTACTTTTTTGTATGTCGCTCGCCATGTGATATCTCGTTCAAGTTTGATATCGCGGGATCCCCCGATGAATACTTCTGAGCCCACATCTCTTCTAATCTTTTGTATTACCCTAAACCGAACGTACGTATATCTCGGTCAAGTTTGCTTTCGGGGATCCCGTGTCTGCAAAGTGGGTAGTAGAGAAGCGCGCTCCGGAGTGGGTCAGTGTTGATGCAGTGGTGTATGCAACTTGGTCGAAAATCATGGATCCGAGGAGTAGAACCATTCCTAAGAAAGCCATGGAATCTGCGTTAGCAAACTTATAGAGAGCTAACTTATTTGATCCATGATCTTCTATGCCACTTAGGTACGACATCGGGAGATCCCTCGATGATTACGTCTGAGTTTCCTGTCTTGCTGATCTTCTGTTAATGACATCGAAGTCATCCATGGCTGAACGATTCTTAGTCTTCCGTGTAATATCTACCTTCTTCATGTCAATGATATTTGTTTCTGTATGTGTTTCGAATCTGCTTCCCAATCTAATATGGCGGTCATGTTTGATATTAGGGGCATCCCGTGACAAATACTTCTGAGCCCACATGCCTTCTACTTTTTTATATGTCGCTCGTCATGTGATATCTCGTTCAAGTTTGATATCGCGGGATCCCCCGATGAATACTTCTGAGCCCACATCTCTTCTAATCTTATGTATTACCCTAAACCGAACGTACGTATATCTCGGTCAAGTTTGGTTTCGGGGATCCCGTGTCTGCAAAGTGGGTAGTAGAGAAGCGCGCTCCGGAGTGGGTCAGTGTTGATGCAGTGGTGTATGCAACTTGGTCGAAAATCATGGATCCGAGGAGTAGAACCATTCCTAAGAAAGCCATGGAATCTGCGTTAGCAAACTTATAGAGAGCTAACTTATTTGATCCATGATCTTCTATGCCACTTAGGTACGACATCGGGAGATCCCTCGATGATTACGTCTGAGTTTCCTGTCTTACTGATCTTCTGTTAATGACATCGAAGTCATCCATGGCTGAACGATTCTTAGTCTTCCGTGTAATATCTACCTTCTTCATGTCAATGATATTTGTTTCTGTATGGGTTTCGAATCTGTTTCCCAATCTAATATGGCGGTCATGTTTGATATTGGGGGCATCCCGTGACAAATACTTCTGAGCCCACATGCCTTCTACTTTTTTGTATGTCGCTCGCCATGTGATATCTCGTTCAAGTTTGATATCGCGGGATCCCCCGATGAATACTTCTGAGCCCACATCTCTTCTAATCTTTTGTATTACCCTAAACCGAACGTACGTATATCTCGGTCAAGTTTGCTTTCGGGGATCCCGTGTCTGCAAAGTGGGTAGTAGAGAAGCGCGCTCCGGAGTGGGTCAGTGTTGATGCAGTGGTGTATGCAACTTGGTCGAAAATCATGGATCCGAGGAGTAGAACCATTCCTAAGAAAGCCATGGAATCTGCGTTAGCAAACTTATAGAGAGCTAACTTATTTGATCCATGATCTTCTATGCCACTTAGGTACGACATCGGGAGATCCCTCGATGATTACGTCTGAGTTTCCTGTCTTGCTGATCTTCTGTTAATGACATCGAAGTCATCCATGGCTGAACGATTCTTAGTCTTCCGTGTAATATCTACCTTCCTCATGTCAATGATATTTGTTTCTGTATGTGTTTCGAATATGCTTCCCAATCTAATATGGCGGTCATGTTTGATATTGGGGGCATCCCGTGACAAATACTTCTGAGCCCACATGCCTTCTACTTTTTTGTATGTCGCTCGCCATGTGATATCTCGTTCAAGTTTGATATCGCGGGATCCGCCGATGAATACTTCTGAGCCCACATCTCTTCTAATCTTATGTATTACCCTAAACCGAACGTACGTATATCTCGGTCAAGTTTGGTTTCGGGGATCCCGTGTCTGCAAAGTGGGTAGTAGAGAAGCGCGCTCCGGAGTGGGTCAGTGTTGATGCAGTGGTGTATGCAACTTGGTCGAAAATCATGGATCCGAGGAGTAGAACCATTCCTAAGAAAGCCATGGAATCTGCGTTAGCAAACTTATAGAGAGCTAACTTATTTGATCCATGATCTTCTATGCCACTTAGGTACGACATCGGGAGATCCCTCGATGATTACGTCTGAGTTTCCTGTCTTGCTGATCTTCTGTTAATGACATCGAAGTCATCCATGGCTGAACGATTCTTAGTCTTCCGTGTAATATCTACCTTCCTCATGTCAATGATATTTGTTTCTGTATGTGTTTCGAATATGCTTCCCAATCTAATATGGCGGTCATGTTTGATATTGGGGGCATCCCGTGACAAATACTTCTGAGCCCACATGCCTTCTACTTTTTTGTATGTCGCTCGCCATGTGATATCTCGTTCAAGTTTGATATCGCGGGATCCTCCGATGAATACTTCTGAGCCCACATCTCTTCTAATCTTTTGTATTACCCTAAACCGAACGTACGTATATCTCGGTCAAGTTTGGTTTCGGGGATCCCGTGTCTGCAAAGTGGGTAGTAGAGAAGCGCGCTCCGGAGTGGGTCAGTGTTGATGCAGTGGTGTATGCAACTTGGTCGAAAATCATGGATCCGAGGAGTAGAACCATTCCTAAGAAAGCCATGGAATCTGCGTTAGCAAACTTATAGAGAGCTAACTTATTTGATCCCATGATCTTCTATGCCACTTAGGTACGACATCGGGAGATCCCTCGATGATTACGTCTGAGTTTCCTGTCTTGCTGATCTTCTGTTAATGACATCGAAGTCATCCATGGCTGAACGATTCTTAGTCTTCCGTGTAATATCTACCTTCCTCATGTCAATGATATTTGTTTCTGTATGTGTTTCGAATATGCTTCCCAATCTAATATGGCGGTCATGTTTGATATTGGGGGCATCCCGTGACAAATACTTCTGAGCCCACATGCCTTCTACTTTTTTGTATGTCGCTCGCCATGTGATATCTCGTTCAAGTTTGATATCGCGGGATCCGCCGATGAATACTTCTGAGCCCACATCTCTTCTAATCTTATGTATTACCCTAAACCGAACGTACGTATATCTCGGTCAAGTTTGGTTTCGGGGATCCCGTGTCTGCAAAGTGGGTAGTAGAGAAGCGCGCTCCGGAGTGGGTCAGTGTTGATGCAGTGGTGTATGCAACTTGGTCGAAAATCATGGATCCGAGGAGTAGAACCATTCCTAAGAAAGCCATGGAATCTGCGTTAGCAAACTTATAGAGAGCTAACTTATTTGATCCATGATCTTCTATGCCACTTAGGTACGACATCGGGAGATCCCTCGATGATTACGTCTGAGTTTCCTGTCTTGCTGATCTTCTGTTAATGACATCGAAGTCATCCATGGCTGAACGATTCTTAGTCTTCCGTGTAATATCTACCTTCCTCATGTCAATGATATTTGTTTCTGTATGTGTTTCGAATATGCTTCCCAATCTAATATGGCGGTCATGTTTGATATTGGGGGCATCCCGTGACAAATACTTCTGAGCCCACATGCCTTCTACTTTTTTGTATGTCGCTCGCCATGTGATATCTCGTTCAAGTTTGATATCGCGGGATCCTCCGATGAATACTTCTCAGCCCACATCTCTTCTAATCTTTTGTATTACCCTAAACCGAACGTACGTATATCTCGGTCAAGTTTGGTTTCGGGGATCCCGTGTCTGCAAAGTGGGTAGTAGAGAAGCGCGCTCCGGAGTGGGTCAGTGTTGATGCAGTGGTGTATGCAACTTGGTCGAAAATCATGGATCCGAGGAGTAGAACCATTCCTAAGAAAGCCATGGAATCTGCGTTAGCAAACTTATAGAGAGCTAACTTATTTGATCCCATGATCTTCTATGCCACTTAGGTACGACATCGGGAGATCCCTCGATGATTACGTCTGAGTTTCCTGTCTTGCTGATCTTCTGTTAATGACATCGAAGTCATCCATGGCTGAACGATTCTTAGTCTTCCGTGTAATATCTACCTTCCTCATGTCAATGATATTTGTTTCTGTATGTGTTTCGAATATGCTTCCCAATCTAATATGGCGGTCATGTTTGATATTGGGGGCATCCCGTGACAAATACTTCTGAGCCCACATGCCTTCTACTTTTTTGTATGTCGCTCGCCATGTGATATCTCGTTCAAGTTTGATATCGCGGGATCCGCCGATGAATACTTCTGAGCCCACATCTCTTCTAATCTTATGTATTACCCTAAACCGAACGTACGTATATCTCGGTCAAGTTTGGTTTCGGGGATCCCGTGTCTGCAAAGTGGGTAGTAGAGAAGCGCGCTCCGGAGTGGGTCAGTGTTGATGCAGTGGTGTATGCAACTTGGTCGAAAATCATGGATCCGAGGAGTAGAACCATTCCTAAGAAAGCCATGGAATCTGCGTTAGCAAACTTATAGAGAGCTAACTTATTTGATCCATGATCTTCTATGCCACTTAGGTACGACATCGGGAGATCCCTCGATGATTACGTCTGAGTTTCCTGTCTTGCTGATCTTCTGTTAATGACATCGAAGTCATCCATGGCTGAACGATTCTTAGTCTTCCGTGTAATATCTACCTTCCTCATGTCAATGATATTTGTTTCTGTATGTGTTTCGAATATGCTTCCCAATCTAATATGGCGGTCATGTTTGATATTGGGGGCATCCCGTGACAAATACTTCTGAGCCCACATGCCTTCTACTTTTTTGTATGTCGCTCGCCATGTGATATCTCGTTCAAGTTTGATATCGCGGGATCCGCCGATGAATACTTCTGAGCCCACATCTCTTCTAATCTTATGTATTACCCTAAACCGAACGTACGTATATCTCGGTCAAGTTTGCTTTCGGGGATCCCGTGTCTGCAAAGTGGGTAGTAGAGAAGCGCGCTCCGGAGTGGGTCAGTGTTGATGCAGTGGTGTATGCAACTTGGTCGAAAATCATGGATCCGAGGAGTAGAACCATTCCTAAGAAAGCCATGGAATCTGCGTTAGCAAACTTATAGAGAGCTAACTTATTTGATCCATGATCTTCTATGCCACTTAGGTACGACATCGGGAGATCCCTCGATGATTACGTCTGAGTTTCCTGTCTTGCTGATCTTCTGTTAATGACATCGAAGTCATCCATGGCTGAACGATTCTTAGTCTTCCGTGTAATATCTACCTTCCTCATGTCAATGATATTTGTTTCTGTATGTGTTTCGAATATGCTTCCCAATCTAATATGGCGGTCATGTTTGATATTGGGGGCATCCCGTGACAAATACTTCTGAGCCCACATGCCTTCTACTTTTTTGTATGTCGCTCGCCATGTGATATCTCGTTCAAGTTTGATATCGCGGGATCCCCCGATGAATACTTCTGAGCCCACATCTCTTCTAATCTTTTGTATTACCCTAAACCGAACGTACGTATATCTCGGTCAAGTTTGCTTTCGGGGATCCCGTGTCTGCAAAGTGGGTAGTAGAGAAGCGCGCTCCGGAGTGGGTCAGTGTTGATGCAGTGGTGTATGCAACTTGGTCGAAAATCATGGATCCGAGGAGTAGAACCATTCCTAAGAAAGCCATGGAATCTGCGTTAGCAAACTTATAGAGAGCTAACTTATTTGATCCATGATCTTCTATGCCACTTAGGTACGACATCGGGAGATCCCTCGATGATTACGTCTGAGTTTCCTGTCTTGCTGATCTTCTGTTAATGACATCGAAGTCATCCATGGCTGAACGATTCTTAGTCTTCCGTGTAATATCTACCTTCTTCATGTCAATGATATTTGTTTCTGTATGTGTTTCGAATCTGCTTCCCAATCTAATATGGCGGTCATGTTTGATATTAGGGGCATCCCGTGACAAATACTTCTGAGCCCACATGCCTTCTACTTTTTTGTATGTCGCTCGTCATGTGATATCTCGTTCAAGTTTGATATCGCGGGATCCCCCGATGAATACTTCTGAGCCCACATCTCTTCTAATCTTTTGTATTACCCTAAACCGAACGTACGTATATCTCGGTCAAGTTTGGTTTCGGGGATCCCGTGTCTGCAAAGTGGGTAGTAGAGAAGCGCGCTCCGGAGTGGGTCAGTGTTGATGCAGTGGTGTATGCAACTTGGTCGAAAATCATGGATCCGAGGAGTAGAACCATTCCTAAGAAAGCCATGGAATCTGCGTTAGCAAACTTATAGAGAGCTAACTTATTTGATCCATGATCTTCTATGCCACTTAGGTACGACATCGGGAGATCCCTCGATGATTACGTCTGAGTTTCCTGTCTTACTGATCTTCTGTTAATGACATCGAAGTCATCCATGGCTGAACGATTCTTAGTCTTCCGTGTAATATCTACCTTCTTCATGTCAATGATATTTGTTTCTGTATGGGTTTCGAATCTGTTTCCCAATCTAATATGGCGGTCATGTTTGATATTGGGGGCATCCCGTGACAAATACTTCTGAGCCCACATGCCTTCTACTTTTTTGTATGTCGCTCGCCATGTGATATCTCGTTCAAGTTTGATATCGCGGGATCCCCCGATGAATACTTCTGAGCCCACATCTCTTCTAATCTTTTGTATTACCCTAAACCGAACGTACGTATATCTCGGTCAAGTTTGCTTTCGGGGATCCCGTGTCTGCAAAGTGGGTAGTAGAGAAGCGCGCTCCGGAGTGGGTCAGTGTTGATGCAGTGGTGTATGCAACTTGGTCGAAAATCATGGATCCGAGGAGTAGAACCATTCCTAAGAAAGCCATGGAATCTGCGTTAGCAAACTTATAGAGAGCTAACTTATTTGATCCATGATCTTCTATGCCACTTAGGTACGACATCGGGAGATCCCTCGATGATTACGTCTGAGTTTCCTGTCTTGCTGATCTTCTGTTAATGACATCGAAGTCATCCATGGCTGAACGATTCTTAGTCTTCCGTGTAATATCTACCTTCCTCATGTCAATGATATTTGTTTCTGTATGTGTTTCGAATATGCTTCCCAATCTAATATGGCGGTCATGTTTGATATTGGGGGCATCCCGTGACAAATACTTCTGAGCCCACATGCCTTCTACTTTTTTGTATGTCGCTCGCCATGTGATATCTCGTTCAAGTTTGATATCGCGGGATCCGCCGATGAATACTTCTGAGCCCACATCTCTTCTAATCTTATGTATTACCCTAAACCGAACGTACGTATATCTCGGTCAAGTTTGCTTTCGGGGATCCCGTGTCTGCAAAGTGGGTAGTAGAGAAGCGCGCTCCGGAGTGGGTCAGTGTTGATGCAGTGGTGTATGCAACTTGGTCGAAAATCATGGATCCGAGGAGTAGAACCATTCCTAAGAAAGCCATGGAATCTGCGTTAGCAAACTTATAGAGAGCTAACTTATTTGATCCATGATCTTCTATGCCACTTAGGTACGACATCGGGAGATCCCTCGATGATTACGTCTGAGTTTCCTGTCTTGCTGATCTTCTGTTAATGACATCGAAGTCATCCATGGCTGAACGATTCTTAGTCTTCCGTGTAATATCTACCTTCCTCATGTCAATGATATTTGTTTCTGTATGTGTTTCGAATATGCTTCCCAATCTAATATGGCGGTCATGTTTGATATTGGGGGCATCCCGTGACAAATACTTCTGAGCCCACATGCCTTCTACTTTTTTGTATGTCGCTCGCCATGTGATATCTCGTTCAAGTTTGATATCGCGGGATCCTCCGATGAATACTTCTGAGCCCACATCTCTTCTAATCTTTTGTATTACCCTAAACCGAACGTACGTATATCTCGGTCAAGTTTGGTTTCGGGGATCCCGTGTCTGCAAAGTGGGTAGTAGAGAAGCGCGCTCCGGAGTGGGTCAGTGTTGATGCAGTGGTGTATGCAACTTGGTCGAAAATCATGGATCCGAGGAGTAGAACCATTCCTAAGAAAGCCATGGAATCTGCGTTAGCAAACTTATAGAGAGCTAACTTATTTGATCCCATGATCTTCTATGCCACTTAGGTACGACATCGGGAGATCCCTCGATGATTACGTCTGAGTTTCCTGTCTTGCTGATCTTCTGTTAATGACATCGAAGTCATCCATGGCTGAACGATTCTTAGTCTTCCGTGTAATATCTACCTTCCTCATGTCAATGATATTTGTTTCTGTATGTGTTTCGAATATGCTTCCCAATCTAATATGGCGGTCATGTTTGATATTGGGGGCATCCCGTGACAAATACTTCTGAGCCCACATGCCTTCTACTTTTTTGTATGTCGCTCGCCATGTGATATCTCGTTCAAGTTTGATATCGCGGGATCCGCCGATGAATACTTCTGAGCCCACATCTCTTCTAATCTTATGTATTACCCTAAACCGAACGTACGTATATCTCGGTCAAGTTTGGTTTCGGGGATCCCGTGTCTGCAAAGTGGGTAGTAGAGAAGCGCGCTCCGGAGTGGGTCAGTGTTGATGCAGTGGTGTATGCAACTTGGTCGAAAATCATGGATCCGAGGAGTAGAACCATTCCTAAGAAAGCCATGGAATCTGCGTTAGCAAACTTATAGAGAGCTAACTTATTTGATCCATGATCTTCTATGCCACTTAGGTACGACATCGGGAGATCCCTCGATGATTACGTCTGAGTTTCCTGTCTTGCTGATCTTCTGTTAATGACATCGAAGTCATCCATGGCTGAACGATTCTTAGTCTTCCGTGTAATATCTACCTTCCTCATGTCAATGATATTTGTTTCTGTATGTGTTTCGAATATGCTTCCCAATCTAATATGGCGGTCATGTTTGATATTGGGGGCATCCCGTGACAAATACTTCTGAGCCCACATGCCTTCTACTTTTTTGTATGTCGCTCGTCATGTGATATCTCGTTCAAGTTTGATATCGCGGGATCCTCCGATGAATACTTCTGAGCCCACATCTCTTCTACTCTTTTGTATTACCCTAAACCCAATGTACGTATATCTCGGTCAAGTTTGCTGTCGGGGGATCCCGTGATGAATACTTTCGAGCCCAAATGACTTCTGTTCTTTTGTATCTCGCTCGCAATGTACTTTTATCTTGGTCAAGTTTGGTGTCGAGAGATTCCGTGATGAATACTTCTGAGCCCCTCCAGGAGGGTTCTTCGCACACATTTTTACGTCAATGCTCTAAATTTATCATGCATATAATAGGTGATTTCTTATTTCTGGACTCTGGACAGTCCAGAAATAGTTAAATATGGCATAACTACTAATCCACGGTCATACATCCAGCGGTCATAGGGACCAAAATTTACTATATAAAGAAAAAAAATCTAAAAATAGTGTCTACTTTTAAATTTAGCTAGATTCTAGGCTCTAGGCTCTCCAAATCCCCGCTCTCCGCTCTTGGGCTCTCCATTCTAGGCTCGCACGCTAGCGTCGTTGAATTGTGGCACGTACCATATCTTTGTTAACTGTGACTATTTGATGGCTTAGTATTGCTACTCTGAATGTTTATTAAAAATTCCAAATAATATAATTCTAGATTTGGGTCCAATAAAGCACTTCTATGGCTTCATTGTCACACATGGGCAGATTTTAACTTTGGAATTCAATTTCATTCTAAGTGGCGTAAAAGTTGTCAACCTATTCAAAATGACCCCAAACTTTAAACTATGTCGACTTCTAAACCACGGTCATAGGTCACGCCATCACAGGATATAAAATTTACTTTATCTAGTAAAATTTCAAAAATTAGCAAATGTCTTTGAATTTTTTGAATTTTTTTTTGCTTTTTTCCGCTTTCTGAACTGTAGGCTCTCCAAATTTCAGTTCCTACGCTCTCTACTCTAGGCTTACACGCTAGCGTCATTGCCCTCAACTCTAAACCCTAAACCCTAAATCCCCTAAAATTCCAATGCCTTAAACCCTAGACCCTAAAATCCAAACCCGAGACCCTAAAGTCTAAACCGTAAAATTCCAAATCCAAAAACTCTTAATCCTAAACTTTGGACCCTCGAGCCCTGAACCTCGTGCCCCAATTACGGATGCAGGATGAAGTCCTCCATCCACGTTCATGAACTTTGAATATCAGAAAGTGGCTTAAGGTCATCGTTTCTCTTCCCGCCAAAACCACGCAACGTTCTCCCAAACATTTATTTTTCGCTTCCTCGATGTTGCATTGGCATTGGAACTTCTTTTCTCTTGTATAGCTCTGTAGTGATGCCTCTTGAACTCGTTTGTTCACCTTCGAATCCTTGTTGCTTTTGAACTTCTCCGTTTCTCTCTTTCGATGAGGAGAACTGTTGGTTCTGTGTTGGCATTGTGGGAGATATGATGATTGCGTTTCTAAGGGTCCGTAGGTTTTTCACTATATTCGCGAGGCGGGTTGGGTGGCATCAAGATTTCTTCATGTTATTACTCGCAATTTCATATGTGGTGATTGTAGTGTGGAATGGTCGCAACAGAGGACATGGAAGTTGGATGTTAGAAACCTTGAATGTAAGTATTGCTCTCCATTTTGCCTCACATTAGCGTCGCTACTTAAATTGTAATGAAATTACGTCAATAAAAATTTCACAATATCTTTTGAATGGATCCAGACTTTGTGGATGTGAGTATACTACGATGCACTCTTAAAGAACACTAATTTAGTTGTATTTGATTTTTATAAGACAATAAAATAGTAGATTTAGCAAATAAAGAAAATATACTCTTTATTGAATGAAATTTGGATTCATTACTGATGTAGATGATAACCAACAAGTACATGAGTGCCAACTTTTTAGCACTTGCTATTTTTGAAGTACAGGTATATAACTTCCAATTACTATAGTATAGGATTTTGGAGTACTATCATCTACAGTACAAGTAGTGAATGCACTGAAGTGTGTAGTAGTATGATCATCTCTAGTCTCCATTCATATTGATCAAAAACAAGATTTCTCACCCTCATGCATAGCTCCCAATTTCACCACTCTGCCTCACTAAGTGTACACTTTCATTGCATTCAATGCAGAGTGACCTAGGAAAACAAGAAGCGGGACTCCAAGGCACAGATTAAGGAGCTGGAACAATATTGGATTTGCCCCTTGCTTTGTTGAATACGATAATACACTACTCAAGACTAGCACATGGTACCTCTGGTTATCAAGCATAACATTTCCAAGTTAGGGTTCAAAGGTTTAGCGTTTAAGCAACTTAAAGTTGGAGAACCTCTTCTCCTTTGAATAGCTCCTTCCGAAAAGACAAGAAAAAAAACACACCATACAATCAGCAAGCTCTGCTCAAAGAACCATTTCAATTTCCAGTATATGTTATTTCTCAAAGGAATAAACTTCCAACCAACAAACCCGAAAAACCAACTGTAGAAAATAAACATAAACAAAAACAAAACTATCTCATTCAATAATCATTGAGACAATTAATTGCGAACCAACCGATACTATTTAATAAAGAAACTCCAAGAACATGCAAAGATAAAACGGATGGCTAACCACGTAACTAATACCAATGGCGCACTTTCTAGCATCTTGCACATCTCCCGACAACTTTCAGTCTCAAAATTTCCAACCCCGTTACCAATAATCACCACAAGAGCAGACGCCATCTTTGAAGTGGTGAAAGCGATTGGCATCCCTGGCCACAATCTCCTGTCCAGTCACCTTAGAGATGAACTTGGTTGCTGTATGGCAATCTGAACACACCCGAAGATTCTTGTATACACGAATTGGCTTTTCCAGAGGCGTGTGCATCATGCCATAAGCAATAGCTAGCTTTTCACTGTGAGAGCAAAGAGCAAGTTCTTTGTCCTCCTCATCAATATTGCGCAAGACAAGCCGAGTATCGGGAATGTAACCTTCAGCCCTTAACTTTTTGGTCAAGTTATCCAGCACAGCATAGATCTGCTTTGCTTCTGGGTGAGAGGTATCTCCTACAACAAAGCGATGAATCTTGTTATTAATCTCAATCCAGCTAATCCCTGGTTCCTTGCGAATACATATTTCCTGCATCATACACCGTATTGATGACACCTGATCCCACTGGCCAGCGGCAGCATAGATGTTGGAGAGGACCACATATGGAGCGGCACCCTCCGGTTCCAACTTAAGAACCTCTTTAGCAGCAAGTTCGCCCAACTCCATATTACCATGACTTCTACAAGCACCAAGCAAAGCACCCCAAGTAGCTGCATCTGCTTCAACTGGCATGTTATCAATAAAGAGCTTTGCTTCCTCTAAGATTCCTGCCCGCCCAAGAAGATCCACCATGCAACCATAATGAATCACAGTAGGTTCCATGCCATAATCCTGCATCATAACCCGAAAGAGCCGACGGCCTTCATCAACAAGGCCTGCATGACTACAGGCCGACAACACTGCCACAAATGAGTAATCGTCAGGTTTCACACCATCAGCAATCAGTCTTCTAAAGACTTCCAGGGCTTCGTGTCCACGTCCATGGTCTGCAAGTCCACCAATCATCACGTTCCATGTGATGACATCACGTTCCTCCATTCTGTCAAAAACTCGTACAGCATCATCGATGCTGCCACTCTTTGCATACATGTGAATAATCGCATTAGCTACACGCAAATCCAACTCCAATCCATCTGCCAGGATATGGCTGTGCACGTCCTTCACCCACTCTAATGCACCTGCACTTGCACATGCATTCAAAATGCTCACATACGTGATTGCGTTTGGTACACAGCCCTCTCTTCGCATTCGAAGGAAACATACATATGCCTCATGCCCACGTCCATGGTCTGCAAGTCCACCAATCATAACGTTCCATGTGATGACATCACGTTCCTCCATTCTGTCAAAAACTCGTACAGCATCATCGATGCTGCCACTCTTTGCATACATGTGAAGAATCGCATTAGCTACACGCAAATCCGACTCCAATCCATCTGCCAGGATATGGCTGTGCACGTCCTTCACCCACTCTAACGCACCCGCACTTGCACATGCATTCAAAATGCTCACATACGTGATTGTGTCTGGTACACAGCCCTCTCTTCGCATTCGAAGGAAACATTCATATGCCTCATGCCCACGTCCATGGTCTGCAAGTCCACCAATCATAACGTTCCATGTGATGACATCAGGCTCCTCCATTCTGTCAAAAACTCGTACAGCATCATCGATGCTGCCACTCTTTGCATACATGTGAATAATCGCATTAGCTACACGCAAATCCGACTCCAATCCATCTGCCAGGATATGGCTGTGCACGTCCTTCACCCACTCTAACGCACCCGCACTTGCACATGCATTCAAAATGCTCACATACGTGATTGCGTTTGGTACACAGCCCTCCCTTCGCATTTGAACGAAACATTCATATGCTTCATGCCCACGTCCATGGTCTGCAAGTCCACCAATCATCACATTCCATGTGACCACATCACGTTCCTCCATTCTGTCAAAAACTCGTACAGCATCATCGATGCTGCCACTCTTTGCATACATGTGAATAATCGCATTAGCTACACGCAAATCCGACTCCAATCCATCTGCCAGGATATGGCTGTGCACGTCCTTCACCCACTCTAACGCACCCGCACTTGCGCATGCATTCAAAATGCTCACATACGTGATTGCGTTTGGTACACAGCCGTCCCTTCGCATTTGAAGGAAACATTCATATGCTTCATGCCCACGTCCATGCGCTGCAAGTCCACCAATCATCACGCTCCATGTCACCACATCACGTTCCTCCATTCTGTCAAAAACTCGTACAGCATCATCGATGCTGCCACTCTTTGCATACATGTGAACGAGCACACTAGCCACGCGCAAATCCGACTCCAATCCATCTACCAGGATATGGCTGTGGACGTCCTTCACCCACTCTAAAGCACCCGCACTTGCACATGCATTCAAAATGCTCACATACGTGATTGAGTCTGGTACACAGCCCTCTCTTCGCATTCGAAGGAAACATTCATATGCCTCATGCCCACGTCCATGGTCTGCAAGTCCACCAATCATCACGCTCCATGTGACCACATCACGTTCCTCCATTCTGTCAAAAACTCGTATGGCATCATCAATGCTGCCACTCTTTGCATACATTCGAAGAAGCGCAGTCCCTACACGCACAT
Organism: Pohlia nutans; assembly: GCA_022496805.1. NCBI lineage: Eukaryota > Viridiplantae > Streptophyta > Bryopsida > Bryales > Mniaceae > Pohlia > Pohlia nutans. The sequence continues at coordinate 23,090,731 of CM040094.1, forward strand.
CTGATTCAAGGCCATCGTGTCTGATGAGGGCATGAAGCTCTTTACCCCATTTCAAAGCTGCTGGACTGGCAAATGCCTTCAGGATGCTCACGTAAGTAACTTCATTTGGCTGCACACCTTCTTGGCACATTTGATTGAAAACTTCCAGTGCATCTTTAGCACAATTGTGCTGAGCATAACCTCCAACCATGATGGTCCAACTATAAACATTCTTGTTCAGAAGTTTATCAAACACTTGGCGTGCATCCTGCAGCCTCCCACATCTGATGTACACACTCAAAAGGTTGTTCGCCACATATACATTTTGCTCCATTCCACTCTTGATGATGCAGTCATGAGCCTGCTTGGCCGCCATAAGGTCTTTCTGCTTCAAGCACCGCTTCAAAACTTCAACAAACATGGACGAGTCTATGGTGATGCCTTGTTGGAGTAGATTCTCCATAACAGCAAGCGCTTCGCTCGTGGTACTTGTGCTCCAAATGTGCTTACTACCAACAGCATGAGAATGAGATGTGCCCTGAGTGACCGATTTGAGTCTTGCCTTCACCCAAGTTGGATTTTTCCAGCCATCTAGCCACAGCGCTTCTCTTTTCACCTTATGTTTGAAGTCAGGTGATCTGGGGTTCCTCTGTAGGCACCACAACCCACCATCAAATATGCAACATGTGACGCATATTTAAGCCCGGTTAATCTGCACCCAACACTCAACAATCAAGGACAACATTTTTTTCAACACTCCAGTGATCAGACTCCACTCCAAAATACACAAAGCACAATACCTATGCTTGCCTAGTGCCCACATCCTTTGTACAACTAAGAAATATCCACCTCACGTGTCTGATCCAAGGCTCACATCCACTTTCTAGCATCAACCCACTGGCAGTCCTGGGATACCTTGTCAACTCTGTTGTCCCACCACTGGGAAGGATCCGCAAAGTACTCTTCCCAAAGTTCTTCAGTCCGCTCAGCTTTGTCTGAGGCAAGTGCAACACACTTCATGTCAGTCACGTTCTCTCCGGGGAAGACAAATCCCATCCACCTCATTCCACGAGAGCCTGTCACACACCTGGAGCTTCGGCACGCGTGGATGATCTTCTCCAAACCGATGATGTCGATAAACACCTAATTTGTCCACTACGTCCTCCATGAGGGCACAAGAGCACGGATAACAAAGGGTAGACAGGCCATGGAGACTTGAACAGTGTGCTCGCACGCACATCCTGCTCACAAAAAGCCCAACAGTTTTTCAAAAAGCACACTAGTAGCAGAGCTCAAGCACACCTTCCTATCAATACTGGGGTCAGGGTTCGGGGTTCAGTCGACCAAGTTCACGTGCTGCTACTTTGGGGAAAATGTAACAACCTAGATATCAAGCATTGCCTTCCGAGCAAGTGCTCACCCGTGATCACCACCTTAATTGTACACAAGGCAATTTAATCAAGAAGCTGACTGACAAATCTTTCTTTCCGCCCGCAAAGGTGTGTATCCAACATAAGAAATGAGCCTCATCTGGATGCTCCGACGGTCTTTATGGCTCGCTAAGAATTTGAAAGAATCCTCAACTTTCAACCTGAAGGCGCGACCGGAAAGAGGCCAAACCTGGAGTTGTGGAACAGCTTTTTGCACAAGGTTGATCCGTTGCCAGTTTCCACAGGCGCCTCTTATTCGAAAAGAACGTCCACAAGCTTTGGCTGCATGTCTTTGCTGACGAGTTGAAATAGAAGGAGGCCCCAAATATTTTGTAGAATACGAGGTGCTCGCGGTGATGGCATCAAGCGCCCACGCTGCCCGCCAGTCTGAAACCACAACTGAATGCATTTCGTTTTTCTGAAGAAACAAATCGTCAAGCGTGAGAATCCAGTACATTGGGCATCGACGTTCTACCCGAAGAGCGTACTGCAAAAAGAACACAATCACCAATTCGATAATTAGCTAAAGACAACATAAACCAGCTGTACTACTCTGAGTTGCCTTCTACAGAAACAACCAGTCAATTCAAAATCCGTTTGGTGATGACTTGCAAACGCCACTGACAAACCTGCAACAGGGTATGATCCAAAACACCATTCAGCTCTTACCAGCAATTCAAAAATACCGACACTGTAGCTTTAGCGCGAGAATCTGATCATTGGAAACGGAAGTCCAGAGAAATGAATCAGCAACGTCACCAGCAAAGTCGACAAAAACAAACCCTATCTCTCTACACGTTCACGACCGCTTACACCGCTTGCAAGAAGCGCAAAGTTCACTGCCACACGAAACTGACACTCTCGACTAGATTACGTCTCATCATGAACCCTAAAAACACCAGAAACTCCCCACCAGGCAAAGCCATTCGTTGCCATTTCTACAAATTCCAATCCACACCTTCTCCTCAACAACCACCTTAAAGCATCAAACCCCTCGCTTTCTCGCATTCAATTCCTCGTGTCTCGCACCATAGAGTGCTCCTCTGAACCCTGTGGAAAGAAAAGCATCTGAATCAATAGTCTACACAGCGACCACCAAGTGAGCCGATGTGAGGTCTAATTCTGAACCTTTAACCCTTTAACCCCTAAACGTCCTCACCTATGTCCAATTTAGGCAGTTTGCAAAGATGCATTATAAAATGCAATTAATATGAATATTTAGAACTTGATGTATGAATGAAAGTTATACATTTTGAATTTTAGATTCTATCTATACGGTTAGATCTATGATTGCTATCACTAATCTTTTTTTATAAATTTTGAAACATAAAATAAAAAATTATTTTGTAATTCAATTACGAATAAGATATTGACAATATGTGGATGAAATTTGTTGTGATGGGTTATAATGTAGTACTTTAGGTGTAGTGATTTTTGGAGATTTTTTGGGTGCTTGATTTTAATAGTTTTTTTCTTCAAGAATACTTTTAGACCAAAATCTTCAAGATTTTCGGTGAAACACTACAACACAAAATGAGGCATAATTTTTTCAAAAATTATTTCCTTTTCGATCGAATCACGCATACATGAAGCTAACTTCCCATAAAAAAATTCAGTAAAAAAATCACACCACAAAAAGTGCATGACGGATGAGAAAATACGGATGAAATCTGTACATCAGGCCAAAAACGCCTGCTTGGGCAGTTAGGGGTTAAGGACCGTGCATCCAAATAGTGGATGATTGTTGGTCAAAGCCAATTTTGACCTTGAAGATGACGTTTTTTGCTATTGCTCTCAATTGAGAAAATGAAGTTTATCAAGTCTAGTTTTCACTTCACTTTTCGGATCTTATAAATTTCAAGTATCGAATATTTTATAACTGTTGCAAGCTAGGTAGCTCAAGGTTTGAATTGCACTGCATAGGATGTTCACCTTTCGAATTTTAAAGTTAAAATTCAAAAATTCTACAAAAACATATTATGTGATTCTCCATTGTCATTTGCACATGCTCTAGAAATTTTATATTTTTTGAAGATTTTTTGTAATTAATATGAATTTCTTGAAGTATTTGACTTAAAATTTGTAAAAAATCTATTTTGTATCAAAAAAATCAGAAAATTTTAGGACTAATAGGAAACATACAATTTCATGCATGAAAAATATCAAAAAATATATTTGATCAATTCTTGAAAGCTAAACTTTGTATAAAAGTGTACTTTGACTATTCTGCAAAGGATTGGGACGTTAAAGGGTTAATTCGAGCTTGTAGTCCCAAGAGGAAGTGAGAACACCAAAGGAGATGCGTACACATGGTCTATTCTCCTGAAATTTTCAAAACCGGGTACATAATCAAAACTTGGTATTGCCACACATTTACAATTACTCAATATGCACACCAAGTCCTCTAGCAGTCGACTACTAATTTGTATAAAATCGACTAGGGCTTCGCTGCTCTTCGCATTACCAGTGACGATTGATGTCTTATGATACATTTGTACATATATAGGAAGAAATTGGTATATATGATATTATATAATACATATAATAGTGGTACGTATATGTTTGTGTAATGAAAATATACATAATCTTATTATATGTAGATAAGTATACTTTTTATTTAAAGATGGTTTATATATATTGTGGAAGTAATATCAATATATATTAATCCATTATATTTTGTTGTGGAAGTGGTATTATTTTTTATTGTGTGATGCAGGAATGAATAATTGTATGTCACAAAAGCATTGAATCATAGCGAGTTAGTTAGTAAATATAGGTCGTCTGGTCTGTGGAAGTGGTATGATATGTAGGCATGTGGAGGTCATTTGGTCTGTGTATTTGTGTATTTGCACCATCTCAAACACTTCTTCTTGTTCATTCTCTTCTTCAAGAAGTTCCCCTTCTTCCGCATTGAAATCCTTTGTCTGAGTCCTCTCAGCTCTCTCTTTTGCGAGTAACACTAGCAGTAAAGACTTGCTTGAATTGTCCAACCATTGACTTGATTTGCTCTGCATCTAGCAACAGCTCAACAATCTGCACACCTCAACAATCTGCACACCTGAAATGGTAAAATGAAAACCATATAATCAAGAGATGTCACAACATGCTTTCACATTTTGATTGTTTGAGTCAGTATGTACCCTGGATACACTCGTTTAGAGAATCCAACATACTGGAACAAATTTCGGTTTTAGGCTCCTGCAATGAAAGTAAATAAGAATTCACGGCGTTATTCTCTATGACCACAATGATTATTTATGACTATCATGCATGGGACTTGGAACAGTAACGCTTGAGAGTCCTTGCATTTCTAGCCACACTTGCATTTTAAGCTCTCTGAAGTTGGCACTAACCTGACACAGCTGCTTTCCGAACCTCCTCATGGCACCAAAATCGGAGCAACCTGAGGCCTCACGAGACCACAACAAACACGAAAATATCAAGGTTGCTTTCTGATCTTCAAGAACAAGTCTGACAGGGTACATATGCGCCTGCAACCAGGCCCGGTGCAGGATTCCAACGGAATTCAACCGTTCAGAAAGATTCAGAAAATCTGTATTAGTTCAAAGTCTAGTTCAACGTCTAGTTCTGTATCATCCTTATCAAAATTTCAACTCAGTTTACATCAAATGACTGGTCTCCTCCCCTCAATATGGCAGCCGCTCCAAAACACTGGTGCGGATGCCGTTTTTCTTGTCCCCAATAGTGATTGTCTCCACGCTGAAAAAGAACCAGTTAGTGTCAGAACATGCACAGCCAACTGTTATCTTACAAGACATGTGCTTATCTGCTGTCCAAATGCCATAATACAGATATGATCTGCCCAGTTCGCAGTTTTAGAAGTTTCAAGAATGTGCTCTACTTTGTAATTCAATGTAAATTCTCGTTTGAGCAAACTAAAATGGCACGAATTGCAATAGAAGGCTCCTGAAGGAGAGCAACTCGGTTCAGATTGTGACCTTAAGGAACCAATGCAGGGAACCTACAAGCGAACCAGCAATGGCCATCAGAGTGAGGAACCGGAAATCAAAGATAGCTTGCACAAAAAGTGATTCATCTCATCAGAATACGAAACCCTAGCATGGATACAAAAGCTAACGAAATATAACAACAGCAAGAGAAGTTTTCATCATACGGATTCTCACATCAAATTAACAAACTACTTGCAAATAAAACAACCACATCACTCGTATAAGAGTTCTAATGTATGCAGAGAGTTACCAGAGTCAGATCGCTGCCGGTGAGCGCGGCACTTCTTCCGGCCCACAACCTCGGACGTCTCATTCCTGCCTCGTGCTACTCAGAGAAAAGCCAGAAAAAGCCGCTAATTAGCCACACAAACGAGATCAGCCAGGAACATTAGAGTCTCTGAAACACTTGCCAGCTCAAGTGAGGGTTTGAACAAAAAGGGTTTGAAAACGAACGGAACGAGGCACGGCAACAATTATCAATCAGTGAAGAAAGGATGTACCAAAAGCAGCTTGTGCTAACCAATCTCCCGGCTGGTACGCCATGGCTGCGGGTGCCAATCCGGTAAAGGAATTGGGAAAGTTGAGTAAGTTGCTGCGAGAGTGGAGAGGACCCCAACAATGATCTTTAATATAGAGGTTGCCAGCAGCAGGATCGGGGAGACTGGCGTCTGAGATATATAAAATGAGACCACAAACGTAAAAATTAGGGTTTTTGTAAACACACGGGGGTCTGCTATTCAACATACCTCCCTCAGTCATACAAGAATGTTCCTTGCAATTTTACAAATCAATGACTACTGTGCACAAGAAGGGAACCAACTTTCTTATAATATGAAGTACATTTTTCTTACAACCATTCGAGTGTGTGGGGAAGGGAAAATGTGCGTCTAATGGCATGTCAACAAAGTTGTCCCTGCAAAATTCCTTGCAACAAATTTCTCTTTCATTTGTATGAGAAAAGAAAAAGTTGTGCAAAGAATTCACCTCAGATGCAAAGCTAAGTAAGGACTGTCTTCTCGCATGCAGTTGATGAGCGTGCCCGCCAACTGGTGAATGGGCTCAGCGTATTTCAGAGCGCGGTAATTCACCCGGCACCTGAGCTGCTGAATGTAGTCTGGCAAATCGTTGTTTGCCAACCTTGAATCAGCGTGAGTGAAATACAGCACCTTACTCTCCTTTAATAACGGCACCAATTCCTTCTCGTAGTAAGGTGCCTGTTTGGATGATAAGGAACTCGTCAGGGGAAGAGATTATCACAAGACGCAAACTTGTCAAAGGCTTGCAAGAGAAATGCGGACGCCAGCAGCAGCACGAGCACACTACTCGAGGGTCTCCTCGCCATCGCTGCCACGCGACGAGAAGACCCTGCCAAACGAAGAGGGTGCTAGGCCAAAACGCCGAAACGGGTGCTCCCGATTTGGGCTTGTATGCGGACTGAGAATGTGAACAGTCTGTGAACCGTTGGAACTGTCGTGGAGATAGTTGGAACGGTCATGCAGACGAAACGAAATTTTGTCACCATGACCAATTCCATGGAATTGTCCTGACAACGAACGTACCATTCAATGAAGGCTAAACCAGCTCCGACTTTCGTCGTCACTGGAATTTCCCGATGGACGCTTCCTTCCACCTGTGCTGATGAAAAAAAATTTAATTGTCTAGTGTACAATAGATTATGGTGGAAGCGGCCTAGTCAACATAATAATCTACAACTGAAGTCTTTGTGGTGTCCGAATCTTCAACTCGATGCGCCCTACGAAGAGACTCAATTTTCCTGTATAGACCGGGCACCATTTCATTCAAAAATGACGCTCACATCCACTAATCAGAAACAACTTCAATGCAATAATACGACAGTACATTGATTTTGTTTGTCCTTGCTGCTTCCATGGCTTCATGCTGCTCAATAACATCACATTCCTGCAATTACCAGTAGGCGTGGTCAGCATTTCACGACTTTCTTGAATAAAGCATACAACATCTAGCAGAACTTTTAAATCATCGAGGGAAATCTGTTCCTATGTAGCCGGAATACAGTCTTGTACGGGACCTTTAGAAATCTCCACCTCATGGTCCAAAATTTCTCGTGCTGATGCAATCGAGGTTGTTTGATGGGTTATGTGCGTGGAAGAGGAGTCTGTGAACTCACCCGCACTCACTACTTGACTCATACGAATTGCCTCCTCCAACTTCAATTCCCTTAGCCTTGCTTCCTCACGGACCTTCTGCAACTCCAACTTCAATATCTTGTTTTGCATTTCCAGCTCTCGGCTCGCTCGCACTGCAGCTTGATTCACGGTCAACTTCTTTTTCAAGATGGTCTCCAGTTGTATTCTCAAAGGTCTTCTTTGAGAGACCTTCTGCTCTGATCCGTCGGTTGACTCCACGTCTTTGGGACCATTTGACAGGTCGGACTCCACATCGGATGGGAAATTTAACAAGGATGCTTTGTACGCATTATCATCAGAGCCGCTGTCAATCTCGATGGGTTATCCTTATTAGAAGGCACGGAGACCTCCGTGACCTCCTTCTTTACGATCAACAGAGATGGAATGGCAAGGGCTTGTGATAGAGGCGGGGAAAGCTCGTACGCGAGCCTTGGATAGGAGAGCGGAGAGCGGAGAGCAGAAATTTCACTTTTACAGAGGAAATTTCGAACAATTTATTTACTTGGTCAGGTAAAATTAGGAAAAAAATCATCTAAATTTAGGTTTTTACTCTCCTAAAAATAGTTTTACCACATGGTAACTTTCCAATAATAGTTTATGCACGATAAATGTCTGTTTTTATCACATTTCAGAAAATTTACCGTGGTAATAATGTCTTAGTGTTTGCGCCGGCGAGTCTCTATACGAAGCACCGGGATTGGCCATGGGTTGTCCCGGGCAGTCTCGGGACCAATCAATAAGACAGTCCCTGGGCTGACCCGGGCAGTCTCGGGACCAAGCACCAGGACAGCTCCTGGGCTGTTTCGGGCAGTCCTGGGACCAAGCACCGGGACAGCCCTTAGGCTCTCCCGGGCGGTCCCGAGACCTAGCACAGAGAAAGTCCCAGGGAGTCTTGTGACCAAGAATAGAAATGAATTGACGGCTTGCACTTAGTCCCTCCGCACTTTTTAATTAGATTGTATTGTCACTGAGTTTGAATCCAGCTGAAATCAGTGATACCAATATAAAAATAGACCTATTTTGGCTCATGGAAGTGTAGTAATGATGGACATGGCTGAAAAAGTTGTGCATTAAAATTGACTTAGAAGGCTTTTTTGTTTGACTCCTACGGACAGATGATGATGCGTAATATTTATGTAGCCATTTACAACGCTCATCTGCATTGTATGTCCGCTTATCTCTCGTGGTAGCGTTGCCCACAATTTTGTGTATTGAGTGTCTAGTTTGTTGTTGTAGAGAAATGGATACATGCTTCACGGGCAAGTCCTCCATTGAGGTTGATACGGCACATGGAATAGGTAGTGAAGGATCAATAGTACCATCCCGATCACGGATGTACCTGGCTATGATTGAGCACTTCAGTATGTTCCATTGTCGATACAAATGGGACGCAACTAGATTTGAATCAACTGTTAGTGAAGAGAGAGGGTCACTTGACATGGTCGAACAATTGAGGATTGAGTGTCCATACGCCTTCATTCAATTGAGTGACAGATTCAGATTTGGAACTCGACGGTATTACATATTCAAGATGTCAGAAGATGGACCTGGCAGTGGCGTTGATCTTGTGAGGCGCATGCAACCGGGTGGGGACCTAGACAAACGTTGGATCATGTTTGACCACCTCAACCGAGTAAGAGGTTGGACAACTATGTCTTGCTACGTTTATGATTCAGAAATGTGTCGCCTGATGACAATAGCCACATGCGAGATCGTGAGCGATGATGTCGATTCACAGAAGCTCATGTGGTTTGCTCTCAACAACGTGATGGAACGGAATGGAGTTCCGAACCCTAACTTCAAGGGATTTGTAGCAGACGGAGATGATGCGAACTCGATGGCGGTGAGGATTGTGTACGGGAATGGAAATTCCAATAGGAAGATGGTTGGTAGAGAAAGGTACAATGAAGTTGACTGGACTGGCTCTTTGGAGCGATACGCAGTGGAGCACATCCGGCCAGACCTCCGAGAAATGCATAAGAGACTCTGTACGAATTTCAAAGAAGCGAAGACCCCGTGGGAGGCTGAAGAGTTCTACCATTGCACCAGAGACTGGTGGCTGTCTTCAGGAGCTGCCACTGAAGATGGACTGCGAGAACTGGATGATTGGCTTGGATTTTGGCACTGCAGATTCCGCCAATGGGGTGGATTCTATGAGCTTGTGAGAGTTGACTGCCTATTCATAAATATGTTATCTTACGAATCCGAATGACTACTTTGTCGTCTTACTCATTCAACATTTGGTATGTGGCTTCCAGGATCTAACGGCAGAACAGATTGCGGACACTCCTTCATGCAACCTAGGCGAGACTGTACACAGCTAGTGGCAGCAGATGTCACAGAGTAGAGGGACGTGTTTGTATGTTGCTACAATAGACGACATGATGCGCTCGGTAAAGCAGTCAGTTGAGTACGAGACCTATTTGAAAGACAATCTTCGAGAACAAGCAATGACCTTGATGAGCATTGGATATGGGCTCTAAAAGAGATAGTAGTAGTGACGTGTTTGTAGATCCAATTGACATAAACTGCATCCAAAGGCGGTCACGAGCCTGTGCATATATGTATAAGGATTAGAACCTTTCGGTTCCAATGCATAAATATTGCATAAATCAAAATCAAAAGTGGAAACATAATAATTATAATTCAACAAATGCGGATGTATTGAATATAAAGCTTAATATCTATTACCAGAGCTACCCTCGCTAGAGGAGTTAGAATCATCCTCTCCTTGGACTGCCTCGTCATCCACAAATGCACGCATTTCTCGAACATATCGTCGCTTGCGACGGTATGGAGGAGGAGAGACTGTGGCGAACGCCTGGGCAATCCCGGCTACCTACTCAGGCAGCCTGAAAGTTGGAGGAGGACTCAAATACCGATCACGATTTGACGCAATAATTCTCACCCCACTGTTCAAGAGAACAAAATTGAAACGAATTAGAATTCGGATTGGAAATATTGTAAAGTGCAAATAATTGTACATATCAAATTTAGAAACATGCTTGAGCAATACAACTTACGCACAATTGGCTGTTAGTCTCTGCCTCTTCGGTTTCTTAGGAACAGAAGTGGAGATTCCAGGATATCACGGGGCAATGCAAGGTGCATTTCATTGACTCCCCACCAGTCCTTCAATAGCTTCATGTCGTACTGCAGAGCCGCCTCATCAACCTCCTTCATCAAATCACGGTCGTCACAGTGGATGAAGACAAGAGCTCCGTCGTCGTGAAGATAAGCGTCCGCCATCTTGAACACATCCTCGATGTAGTTCTTGGCACGCTTGTTCCACTCAGGAACAGAAGTGGAGATTCCCGGGACTGGCAGATTCTCTGGGATATCTGCGATGATCAAATCAATACCCGTGTGCTTTTATTTGATACAATGTTCGGAGACAACAGTATGATGTCATCCAGCTTGAGCCTGCAAAGATTGAGTCAAACTCACAAGTGAGACAATTGAGCAATGCGAGAATTGATTCATATGCAAACAAGCTTGAGTTGCGGGGAGAATAAGAATACCTTGGCAATGGTTTCGTGTAGCCTCAGCCACCGTGGATCAGTGCCTTGAGTTCCTTGAGCGGCGTCCGCTAGTGCAGACAACGAAGTGCACTCAACATACACCGTATGGATTGCTGATCAAAGATGGAAGACGTAGCAGAGGGAAATTGATCGCGCTTCTTTCGCAATTGTCGAGCCGTTGCATGATAGGCATTAGAGATGGAAGAATCTAGAGCTTGGGGAGTAACGCAATCACCTTCGCCTTGCTCTAACGGTGGTTCGGGATCGTCGTCATCCTCGTCCGACTCCTCTCTGGCCGCCTCTTGTCTAGTCGCCTCCTCTTGCCTGGCCACAATTTCTGTCTCAGCTCTCTCCTTCTCAACCCTCTTCTTCTCAGTTGCCTCCTTTGCAGCCTTCTCCTTCTATGTTGTCTCCTTCTCAGAAAATGCCAGTTGCTCTTTCTCTAGCTTCTCCCTGGCCGCCTTCTCCTTCCTCGTCTCGCGCTTCTTCTTCAATGGGGGCGTTGCTTCCTCTGTCTCCTCTTCTTCAACATCAACTTCCATAGGCACTCCACCGTCGTGCGTGGTTCTCTCCGCTTGTTCCACGGAGGGTGTAAAGTTTCCTCTAAAGTCTAAATACCAGCATCCTAACTCGAGGTGTGCCTGCTTGTATTTCTTGAGCTGCTCTGCGGTGTACATCACAAGGTCAGATTCCTTCTCAATCCACGAATGGAAGTACGGAGGAAAGCAATCCTTATGGATTGTCTCCTTTGCAAGAAGCATTCATACAAAGTACCTACAATTCAGAGCACTCGAGTCAGCAGCAATTTCCATGACGCAGTTATAATGCATTTTTATAAACTTGCATAAATTGAACATAACAATGAAAAGCATCAAAATAGAACAAGAACCTGTAAACAACGCGCTTCACGACTTCGGCACATCCAGGGAACTCTTTGAATACAACTCTTTGAATACAGCCTTGAATACAGCCTTATTCATTGCACAATCGCATGACACACGTAGGAAAGTAGCATAGATAACAGATCTACATTTAGTGACTACGCTGCTTACGCATGCGGGATCTACGTATCATCTCTGAATGCTCTCTACTACGACTACGACGGCGGAGTCGTGGGGAACTAAGGCGCCCATGAATCGCCGGCAATGCACGGACAATCATCAACACCGGATATAGGAGCGGAGGTGGAGGTGACGTTGGTACGTAGTCCTCGGCCGAAGGCATATCCGGAGGAGAGGTAGGAATGTAGTCAACCGTAGGAGGAATCCCCTCAGTGGAAGTTGGCACGAACGGAGGCGACTCAGGCATGGTAACTGAAGGAGGAGAAATTGCAATCTGACTACTAGGTTGTTGCATGCTCAAGGACGAGAACGCAAATGGATCAATCTGATAGCATGTGCAGAACTTCTCCTCAACACTCTCCACATCACTGCGGTCAATTACCTGAGTGGATGTAGCTACAGGTATAGAGTCATCACCTGAAAAGAAAAATAATCACATATGACGATCATTAAAAAAAATGAATTCATAGTTATGGTAAACAAATCTACAAGGCCGCACGAACACCACAACACTTTTTCCTCACATGGCCGCACGGACACAACACATAACTGCCAATGCAAGAAAACTAGAAGCCAAGAACGAAACTCAACAAGCAGCGTTTGGCTCATCGAGTGAAGCCCCATGAACACAATTGGTGCACTCCTAAAAGGAGCTCGTTCACGAGTGCCTCACAAGGCCGCACGAACACAACAAAAAACTGCCAATGCAAGAAATCCAAAATCCAAAAACAAAATTCACCTGGTAGCGTTTTGCTCATCGAGTGAGGCCCCATGAACACAGTTGGTGCATTTCCAAAGGGGGCTCGTTCACGAGTGCCTCCCAAAGACTCTCAAATATAGCACACAATTGCCCACAAATGTCCAAAGATTATCAAAATGATCAAATTCTATTTGATTTATTCCTTACCTAGTCGAAAATTCAATATTTGATATGGAAAGTACTTATCTAGATCCGATTTTTAGACAAATAAGATGAATTGTCTAATATTCTATCTCCCAAGTATGATTGCAGTCAATTTGTTTAAATTAAAAAATCAATTTGTCGTTCAAACAAGTCACACTTGTAGAGGTGCTCTTATATGAGTGCCTCTTTGCCTCAATCAAACCAATCCAAAGCACCTTTTGGAGTCATGTTTTTAAATTAATGTTTGAAACAAGTTACACTTGTAGAGGGGCTCGTATACGAGTGCATCTTTGCCTCTATCAAACTAATCCAAGGCACCATTTTGGAATGATGTTTTTTAAATTATAAAAGCACTTAATGATTGAAACAAGTCACACTTGTAGAGGGACTCGTATACGAGTGCCACTTTGCCTCAATCAAACCAATCCAAAGCACCTTTTGGAGTCATGTTTTTTAAGTTAAAAAGACACTTAATGATTCAAACAAGTCACACTTGTAGAGGTGCTCGTATACGAGTGCCACTTTGCCTCAATGAAACCAATCCAAAGCACCTTTTGGAGTCATGTTTTTTAAATTAAAAAAACACTTAATGATTCAAACAAGTTACACTTGTAGAGGGGCTCGTATACGAGTGTCACTTTGCCTCAATCAAACCAATCCAAAGCACCTTTTGGAGTCATGTTTTTTAAATTAAAAAAACACTTAATGATTCAAACAAGTTACACTAGTAGAGGGGCTCGTATACAAGTGCATCTTTGCCTCTATCAAACCAATCCAAGGCACCATTTTGGAATGATGTTTTTTAAATTAAAAAAGCACTTAATGATTGAAACAAGTCACACTTGTAGAGGGACTCGTATACGAGTGCCACTTTGCCTCAATCAAACCAATCCAAAGCACCTTTTGGAGTCATGTTTTTTAATTTAAAAAAACACTTAATGATTCAAACAAGTTACACTTGTAGAGGGGCTCGTATACAAGTGCCTCATTGCCTCTATCAAACCAATCCAAGGCACCATTTTGGAGTAATGTTTTTTAAATTAAAAAAGCACTTTGTCACACCAATCAATGATAGTGAATTTGGTGGGGGGCTCGTGCATGAGTGCCACCCTGCCTTGTGCACACCAATCCATGGCAGCATTCTCAAGTCCAGTTTTCTCAATGTGGATCATGCTCTCAAGACTAGTGCCACCCTACCTAATTCAAAACAATTGAGGACTTCAATGTAGTGTTCAATTTTTTTTATTTAAAAGAAAGGATCCTGATTTCTGCCACCATTTGCCAGTTGATATCTCTTGCATCCAGGGACAGAATTCTGAGGCCAATTTTTTTTAATTTTAAGGCATCATTCTTAAGTCAAATTGATACACACCAATCCAGGGCAGTACCTTTAGTGTCACATAATTTTTTAGAATTCAGTTCCTAGCTAATACAGTGATATTCTTGGCCTTCATTGTCATTAGATGTTTTACTTTCATTGTCAGTCTTTTGTATCCCAATCCAAACTCAAAATCTACATGTCAAAGTTTTATATACATACACTTGAACCTGCTTCTAAATGTCTCAAGGGAGACTCTAAAGGGTGTCCATTTTGAGTGCCACAACTCATTTGGAGAAGTGATAATACTGATCCCAGCTCCAATTCTTCGTCCTCAGCCTCCATGTCTCCTTGCTCAGGCTCGTCTTCGCGTTCATCACTTGCTCTGTCCGACACTGCCTCCGATTTCGCAGATGCTGCATCTGCACATTCGAAATGACCAAGGTTGCCCTGCAAATCACACGCAATCACCTCGTCTTGGCTGGGACCTCCCTCCGCACAATCATTCAATTTCACCATCTGATGAGAGGATAAGTCCAGTAGCCAATTAGAACAACATAGTTTCTTATCTCTTTCGGATCAAACGGTCAATTAGCTGCCAGAATTTTAAGTGATCTATGCGTGCTTTCCTCCCATGTCGGGTCAGTTTTTTAACCCTTTCATGACCAAGAATTTATGGTTTTAAAATGACAAATTCAAGCATTCATACTATGAAAAGTTTTATCTAGATAGGACGAAATTTTATATCACCAGAATTAGTAAAGAACATTGCATGTGTTGACCAAATAGATAAATAAATTTGAACAATAGAAACTTCATATAAAACCGACTCAAAACTGCCGAGGACGACCAGCAGCCCCCCAAACTCAAAAATATTCAAACGCTTGACTTACAGAAAAAAAAACCCCCTGCGGTAAAAACACTCGGTAGATTATAAACCTCCTTAGTAACTCCAAGGTTAGTGACAGCCCATGGATGCAGCCAGTAAGTTATGTCGTCCTCGTGGCCGAGGACGTCCAAGAAAGCACCAAAGTCAATTTGATTCAAACACAGGATGAATAGAAACGACTCATCCATGGAACATCCAACGTTTCCATGGGCCCATGGATGTAGCCAGAATGTCGTCCTCGTAGCCGAGGACGTCCCAAAAAGCACCAAAGTCAATTTGATTCAAACACAGGATGAACATAATCGACTCATCCGTTGAGCATCCAAGGATCCCACGGTCCCACGGATGCAGCCAGAATGTCGTCCTCGTAGCCGAGGACGACCAGCAGCCCCCACACAGCCAAAATTATTTAAACACTTGACATACAAAATAAACCTCTAGGATAAATCCGTGGATCGTGGGAGCCCATGGACAAAGCAAGCATGTCATCCTCGTGGCCGAGGAACACGAACAGCCCCACACACAAAAGTATTCGAACACTTGACTTACAATAATGGACCTTTGTGGTAAATTTAAGGGTCGTGACAGCCCTTGGATGCAGCGAGCGGGTCATCCTCGTGGCCGAGGACGAGCAGCACCCCCCCCACACACAAATATTTACACACCAGACTCACAACCTCTGTGGTAAATCCAAAAAACCTCTGTGGTAAATCCAAGGTTCGTGACAGCCCTTGTGTTTTGTTTGCCGTGGTTCCATGGTCTGCTTGGTTCGAGCACCAGGAGGGTTGGATAGGGGTTGGTTTTGAGACCACATTCCAGGGGTGCGGGTTCTAGAAACAATTTGTTGTTTCCATGTCAATCCTCGGTGCCATGGTTGCCCTGGGGTTAATTGTTCCATGGCTTAAGTGGTTCGAGAACCGGGGGGGTCTGATTGTTGTTTGGAGTCCAGACCACTCTCAGGGGTAAGGGTTTAGGAAACATGATGCTGTTTCAAGTCCATCCTCTGTGCCGTGGTCGCATGGCTTACATGGTCTGAGAACTCGGAGGGCCAGAGAGTGGTCTCGGGGCCGAGACCACATTCCAGAGGTGAGGGTACTCACTGCTTGTTGGTGCCACAGCTTGGGTGCGCAAATTTTCAGACTACTGTCTGACTTCCCAAACTTTATTATAGTATGTTGTATTACATTCATGTATGCAACAAACGCTACGTAGTATGATTGCCGTCCTGACCTTCCAATACTCTAAGGTCATCCACGTATTAGAATTTCTCGCTATTTTCAAGTGAGTCCCAAAACGGAGCCTTGTCTGCATCATCAAAGTGTTCCTGCAGTGCAATCGATAACTCCTCCGGAATCACCTCGTTCACATCGATGTTGCAAGGGTCAGGTAGGCCTAGCAACTCACATATGTAGTGTGACCACATCAGCCGCCACACCATCGGGTCCCTCGGAGAGTCGTCCCAAATATGACACGGAACCCCATATCTATCTAGAACATCTTTGTCTAATAGCATCACTGCCAGATCTATCCAATGAGTTTTGCAATGTGGAAATTCCCACAGCCACAATTCCACTGCTCCCTCGACTGAAGCAATAGGGTACAGCATCTGGAATGTGAACCCATTCCTAGTGACTTCGAGATACACTGATTTGTCCCTACCGCCCAATCCTTCCCATTCATTGTTTGACAAACAATCGTCAATTTGTCGAACTCCATGTGATGAGTTCAACAAGCCGTAAGCTCTGTACTGACCGGCAGAAAGCATCCAGTAGTATCCTTCCGGGTCGTCCCCCCTCGTCTGTAGCACACCAAATTCCACGGACCCGTTCCTACCACGGACTTCTAGCTCCACAATTATTGATGATGCTACTAAGCCAAAACGGACAGCGAGATCTAGGGCCGAAACTCGAGCGTACTTATCCCAACCCATCTCTACTACCATGGGAACCTCGTGATCTGTAACGTAGATGCGGGCCATGGAGACAGACGGAAATACGACAGCTGCAGCAGCTAATGGACCGTGATGGAGATCGCCAGCAAGTTTAGGGAGAGGCATACCATTTGGACGGCATATCTATATGCCTTTGCAATCTTTGATTTCTAAAATAGCATCATGATGCCACATGAACTTTGCCAACAGTAACTCTAGAATATAGCAAATTTTGCAGCGTTCACCCCTAAATACTATTGTAGCCGCAATCTTATACATTGTCACTCAGATTAGCATTCTTAGTGCACCTTAAACTGAAATTCAAAAGGCTACCATAATTCCTAAACCCGGCGCTTTTGGCTGTATGCATCGAACCTTTGCCCATGTTGCAGTAATGCGGCGCTTTCTATATAAAAATGTCGCCTTGCAATACTCTAAACCCAAATATATGATAGACCAGCCGACGGCCTTTCTGTCAAACAAGAGCCTTTTTCAGGCCAAACATCTGGATGTCAGTTCCATAGTCTAAGCCCTTTAACAGATTAGAAAACATATACGCCGGTTTGGGAGACTGTCATACTGGTAGTCGTCCTGTTGGATGGGCGTGGTGTCTATGGTGGGTCTGCTGTTATCATGGAGAGCTTGTTAGACGAGGTCATCGACATCACCAGTGTCTGCGATGACGCAATACCATTTCAGCCTGCTATTCAAGTGGAGATAGATGGGCAATACGAGCAGCGCTCTACCGTGGTTGACCGTGGGAAACAACGTGCGAAATTGATTGAGTGTGATGAACCAGAGGTTGCGTTTGATTCAGATCACAATGACGATGCACGCATCGTCAATCATGCATACTCCAAGGTTGGAAACATTCCTTCTGGTACATATTCCAAGGATTTGCTGGGACACAAGTCTGATCCTGCTGTGATGAAACCATTCAGTAGGGATTTTTCGCTTGGAAAAATGTCGACCGTTAGGCTGATAGACTCATACAACCGGAATGCAAATGTGACACGTAGACCATACGGTTGATCGCAAACTCAAACTTGCCTCGTGTGGTTGGACACCGTAAACCTCAACTTTTAATAAAGAGATGCACTTGAAAAGTTTGTTTCTCTGCACACATATGATGCATGGATGTCTTGTCAGTGTGGACCTTGGAATCACCATGGACCATGGACACCATGGGCAATCAGGGATTCACCACGGACCAAGGCTAGATGGATATGATGCATGGACGCGATATCCTCTGTAAGGGACTTAGTTAATACCACGATGTTCTTTTTTTTCCACACGAACTCTATTGCATACAATCTGCTTCTTATAAATGTTGGACTTTCCCACCCTTTTAATAAAGAGATGCGTGTGAAAAGTTTGATTCTCACCTGTGTAAATGATGTTTTCAACCAGGATATTCAAATTTACCACAGTAAAAATATCATAAACCACTGCATTTTAATTTTTATTGTGGTAAAAACACAGTTTTCGACGGGAATTTACCTATGGAATATTCGAATCTATCAGAGAATATTCGAATCTGTCAGTGAATATTTGAATATGACAGAGAATATTCGAATTTTATGTTATTTTTAGTAAAAAATCTGACAATTCTCCGCTCTCCGCTCTCCATTTTCCGCTCTCCGCTCTCCGCTCTCCCATCCACCGCTCGCACGGTAGCCGCCCTCTGGTAGAGGCACAGTAGAAGCCTCAGAAGTCGAACCCGGAACCACAGCAAGCACAAGTCTCTCATCTGCAGCAGTGTCGTTTTCGATGGTAACTAGTGGGCAATTGACCACTGGCACTAGAGAGGGAGTGAACTCCAACATGTCTTCTGTCTCAGCGGCCGTTGATGAATCATGGATTTCCACAAGGGCCATGCGTGCATCGTCCACACCTTGTGAAAGAAAACTCTTTTGGGGAACGGAGACTTCCTCAATGGTTGCCAGTGGGCAATTGACCACTGGCACTACATAAGAAGTGCAGACCAAGACGACATCTGTTGCAGGTGAAGGAGGTGTTTCATAGATATGCACTGGGGCTATGCGTGCCTTGTGCACTCGAACTCCATGCGAAACCGCGAACTGTTGGGCGGAATTAACCTCTGCGCAATTGCCCGCTGCTCCGGAATCAGTTTCCAGTCCATCCTCGATGTCTGCTAGAGGTGCACTCTCATCATGATGGATTTCCAAATCACTGTAAAATTCATAGGCAGGGATATTGTCTTCACTATCCACATCTCAAACACCTTTATTCTCAGATAAATTCTCTCATACGGTGGGCAATTGACTACTGGAATTTTGTCACTACCACTAGTCAGCTCTTTAGGTGGAGGCACATTGCATTGAAGAACCAAATCGAGGTCAGGTTCGGCGACACCATGAACAGAGTCGCTGTCGACTCCGTCGCATGCATCCACTGGCAACTTCTTTTGCTTAACATTGACCAGTGGGCAATTGACTATTGGCGGTTGTGCATCACATCGAGGCTCTCCAAGTGTAAGTGGCAAGAGTTTGCGGACCCTCGAATCTGAAGGGGGAGGAGGCCCAAGTGTAAGGTCCTCAACATATTCCCCAATAAAGGCCATTGCTTCGTTCATATTCCTAGAATGAACAACCGGGCTCAAGGGTTGAGGCGAACCATGATCGCCACTTGCTTACAAGGGAGGGCTGCACGGAGTTAGGGGTACTGGAGTACAGTGCTCTATAGTTTGCGCTGGTGCATCCCCTGGAGGCGAAAAGTGATAGGGATTCTCGACGTCCATGTCATTGCCTCTTGCCAAGGCCTCTACATCTTTTGCTTTGGTCAGAGTCTCGGCCCTCGTCTCAATGGCGTCGTCTCCAATGCTCGCTGTAGCTGCAACTGTTGGGCCCGTGGCATCATTCATTCCCTCTTCATTATCAAACTGCAAGGCAGTTCCGGAAGGCTCATCCGCGTCGCTGTCCTGGGACGATAGAAACCGTTTGCGTTTCCTTACAGAATTTGGCCACTCCCCTTCGGTCCCTGCCCCTTCATCACTACGGTCACCGTCACGGTCGTCGCCAGATTCTACGCCGCTTGCGCCAGATACCACGTCCTCTATGTTTATAACAGTCTTACTCCGGTCTGCACATTTCTTGGACTGGAGTTCCCGCCGCTGGACACCCAAACTATGTGGTTCTTCAGATGGCCCACTAGGCTTCAATGAAAACCACGAGCCATATTTCTTTGGCTCATCCAATGTGTGCAAGGACATGTGAAAGATGTGCTCAAAATTCTAGAGTTGGCAGCCGAGTTGGTGACTGCTAACCAACACTCGGAAGTTATCCTCCGGTATACCCACGGTGACGGGTCGGAGATCAAACATCTGCACATCACCTTAGAAGGTTAGCAATTGTCAATAATGGTGAGATTCAGTGGCTGATAACTGTAGACGATGCCAGTGGTCAATTGACTACTGGCAAGAGCAAACGAGCGTACCATGGCCGCGATCATGCACTTCAGCCCGACAGCCACACATAGCACAGTTCGTGGGTCTTTGGTCTCATGATCAATGTGTGGAAGTTGCATGAGGAAATGCATGTACACCTCCATCTTAAGTTCGTCGTCAAGCAAGTCGACCTCCCTTACAGATCCCACACGCTTTGTCGACTCCGATGCACGAACTTCATTCTTCCAATTTATGGCATTTGCCATCTCAGGATTCCAGAAGTAGAAGATGGTGACACCTTTACCTTTTTTCATGATTTGGGAGGAGAAGAAGTATGTCTCTACTGCCGCTGGCACATATCGGCTCTCCATATGCGAATACCCCTTCAAATGCCCATCCACCGCCTGAAGGGTCTCATTCTCATTTGTGCAATGGCGAATTACCAGCCAATGCTGTGGCCACCTGCCATAGCGGCTCCGGTTCAGCATCTTGGAAAGAATGAACTCGTAACACCGATCAATACTCAGATCGTCGCGCTCTAGCCATCTGTCGATTGCACGCAAATCCATGATGGCCGCATCAAAATTAAGATCTTCCGAATTAACAATGCACCATGCAGAAGGGTCGGTTAAATTCATCATCGTGCCGGGTACAAGATGACGCGTTGGAAATTTTGCAAATCTTGAGAGTGTCCCGTCTGCCAGGATCTTGCTCAGTACCGAAGTTATGTTGGAGTTCAAGACGTGCTCTTTCTCCAAAATTCTCTCCATCTCCGCCAAGAATGCATCCAAGGGGGGCTCTTGCGCTCTTCTAGGATTGTCGCTTACTTTCAAGGACCTCAACAAGAAGAGTTTTGTCGCTCGCTTGATGAACTCGTCCATGTGGGCTGAGTTGAACCCATGCTTGCGTTTGAATTTGCCCCAAGTCACTCGATCTACGTCGTCGTTGACCCAGATACTCTTGGGCGACTTCTTATTGAGCCAACGCATGATGGAATTTTTCACCTTTTTTCTGTCCGTCCAGTCCTTCAAGCTACAGCAGTGTTTGCTTCTCGGCCGAGTATTCCCCAAATACACTTTGGGAACTGCATTGTCTTCCTTCAGTAGCTCCCCTTTGACTGTCAAGCCGGCAGTAATTTTCTGCACCAGTTCGAGGAGTGAGTTAGTTCCTAAGCCACGCAAACACTTGAATGCGAATGCCTTGGTCAGTTTTCGAACCCACTTGTCTTTGCAGTCGACCTTCATTTTTCTTCCAGTGTCGGAGTTCATGAGGTCGCCTGTCTCATACCACTCAAATGCGTTGTGGATGCCATTGTATAAGTCATCCGATCCACAAATGACCAAGAACTCACCCTGGTACTCCATGGCGGTCTTGTTGGCATTCTTGAAAGTCATAGCGTTCAAAGTCTCCACTGCTTTTTCTTGAAATTCCTGCAAAACTCCATCGTGCCAGTAGTCAATTGACCACTGGTTCAAGTGACATGCAATCTGATAATGAAAAGTTGAGATGAATAGATGGCACAATGCTAGTATTCAATTGTACTATGCCAGCGCACCTTGAAGATCTTCCTCGCTTCAGACCTTGGTTTGCCGGGGTTCTTTGGATATCTCGGCAATACTTCACGTGTAGAAGATACTCCGGCGAATCCCACTTGTGTTGATTGGTGTTATTTGTGCGCCGTGACAGCTCTGACAGCAACATCTTATTCTCGGTCTACACGAAGTCACATTGCCAAGTCTTGTACGTTTTCTGGCGCTCGGGATCAACGCAATCAAGAGCCAACAGTTTCTTTGCAGCCGCCACAGAATGTTGCCCATTGATAATGTAAAATTCTCCATCTTTTACATTATCGAAGTAGCATGGCTTCTTGTCTACCTTGGGCATGAGAGTCAAGGTCTGCTTGGGCGGGTGTATCCCAGTCAAATAAATCTCAAACAGATTCTTGCAACATGTTTCATGGAATGGGCGGTACTTAAATTCTATTGGTGCATTGATCATCTGATCCACGTCGATCTCTTTCGTGAAGTCTTGCCCCCATATGTACATTGGCGCACATCTGTTCTTAAATTGCTTTAGCTCTTCTCGACAGTCGTCAAAGTCTATGTCCTTCCCCTCCGCCGTTTTCACTGGGTGCTGATATTGACGTTCCTTCTGTCATCAAAGTCTATGTCCTTCCCCTCCGCCGTTTTCACTGGGTGCTGATATTGACGTTCCTTCTGTCATCTTTTAGATTCATTTGGCTGGCTGTAGTAAGTGTTGCCGATGCGTTGGATTCTTTCTCCAAGTTCTCGATTGGTATCTGAATCGCATCCTCGAGAACTAGCGTACCGGAGAACCTCACTGTCGTCGTCTGCTTTCGCCGACATTTGGCTGGTCGAGGCGATCCTGCAACCATGTCTTCCTCATCGTTGCCAGTGGTCAATTGACTACCGGCAACAGAGCCAATTACTTTGGGGTTGTTGTCACCCTCGCCAACTTCATGGAGTTCCGCACCCTCCGAACTGACCACGTTCGGCTCTCACTACTAGAAACTCCCTCTAGGAGCTACGGCAAAAAAACCACGTCACTGAAAATGAACTACGTTTTGGTGTGTAGGCCTGAAATCTTGCTACTTTGTGTTCAAAGCCACGTCAGAGCAACGTTTGGCGTTCCCAGTTCTATTCCCGTGTGAAGGAGAGAGTACCCCAATGTCGAGGAGAGAGTTCCCTATTTTTAGTTTCGACACGTTGTCATAACGAGTGTCCAATTTTGAGAATAATCTTCAATAGTAAATCCAAATTCAACGTTCATACGTCTGAATTTACACATGGTGTAACCAAATCAAAGAGTAAACAAGAGAAGTTACTAGAAATGGATCTTGTATTCGTTTCAAGCATAAAAACATGCTGGTGCTCACAATGAAAAACATGCTGGTGTTGCATTCTACGGTTTAGTCTACTCTGTATAAGCACAACTTGAACCTAAGAGCAGAGATCTCCTGAGTTTTAAACATCTGATAAAAAATCTGGAAAAAAAAACTAGTCTCCATGCTCGGCCTCTTTGTAGCAGTTCACTCCGAGATCTTGACCACGATGAATAAGAAGTCCAAGGTCTCCAATGAATGTATCCTGCTCCAAACACAGTACAAGTAAGTTAGTGATGCTGAGAATACCGTGGATCATATTTATGGGACCAAGTCTTGAAACGACCAGGGGCGGTTCTATACTGGTCTTCACTCATACAATGCACGAGGTGCAGTTGATGCTGGAACATCTCCTCAGAGTCATCCACAAACTGTACCCAGAACTTGGAGAGAAGGCGGAGATTCAGGAGTGTCTCTACTTGCCCCAAGCGGTCTCTACCTTCAAACAAAAGTGGCCAGACACTTCCTAAGAACACATCAATCGGAATTTTGGGAATCAATTCTGCCATTTCTCCTAATCCGATACCATCTATGGAATTTTCAAGAGAAAAAATTGTTGAGGACACTTGCAAAATCTTAATTCTCTTCATGATCTAAAGTAGGTTTAGTTCATCACTATGTGCACCCTCTATTCTGTACTTGCGTGACAAGGCTCCTGATTTCAAAAGGCGGACACTACTGTAATAGTGTAATACAAACAATACGGAAATTAAAAAATGGACTTAGCCCTGCATCTACACCCCTGTGCATGAATATAACACCTTCTTGCAAACCCTAGCCTTATGTAAAAAGAAGGCAAACGGTAATTGCCAATTTCATGAAAAAACAGAGTGCAATTAGGGTTTAGGGTCCGTTGCAACAAAGTGTTCAGTGATTTACCGTTGTGTGGCCGAAACGCTAATCCCGCTACTAGCACGCAGCATAGGGTCTTGATTCTTCCTCGAATTCTCCGTCACTTTCCAGCTCCTGCACCTCGTTTGCCTCCAAATCAGGCAGGTTTAAGCCAAAGTGCCAAGAGCGCGGCGCTTCTTGCTCGTTGTCATCTGATTCGAGGATGTCGTTGCCTAAGAAACTACCCGGCTCCTCGTTACCAGCTTCTTCACTGTCGCTTTCACCCTCGCTGTCGACTTCGTCTTCACCTGCCGCATCGTCCGCTTCTACCGAAATGAGGGTTTCACCGCGGCGTGTTGCCGTTGAATCCTCCTCTGCAAGAACGTCTGGCTGCTCCGGCACTTCGTCTTCTTCAGATTCCCCGTCATACTCGCGCTCGCGTTTGTAGAAAACACGCTTCGACCGCGTGTTTACGTGGACTACTAATTTCCACCCTCGGTTGATGCTATCCTCCACGTAAAACACCTGTGAGACATCTTTTGGAAAAACCAAAGGTTCATCTGTAACGGATGACTCTGACATAAACCTTCCTACCTTTATGCGTACCACTCCACATTCATCTTTCACTAGAGTACCAGATGACCCCCGTCGAATAATGGAATTATACCACTTACCCTTGATCAAAACCGTGTCGAAACTGTCAAAGTGGACTCTTATTATACTATCCACATATCCAACGTACTCTGTACCTTCTCCATTCTCGTCGTACATGGATGAAATGCCACAGTCAAAGGTAGTTTTTTTATGCATATCTCTGTCCATAATCCGGAAGTGGCGCCCATAAGCCCACATAGCAGAAAAAAATTCAGCCTTTACTGTTGGGCCTATGGCAATGTCAAATGCCATTTGTGATATCTTCTCCCCCTTGCTTTGTGCTGCTTGTAAAGCTGGTAAAGCCCAGTCCTTGAAACTCGGTAAATTGGGATTCTTGTTCTTTTCGGTGGCGTACCTTCAAGTGCCACATAGAAATGATTACCATGTTAGTTCAAAACATTAAAATTTCAAATTGCAAAGAATAACAATATTCAAAATAAAAAGGGAAAAAAAATGAACATTCATTACATGTGTAGTACAATCATTACCTGTTCCGCCATGATTCTAAGGCCGGGGAGTTCTTCAAAAGGAATCTATGCACTTGTTCTCTTAAAATAGGCTTTAGAACTTGCTCGGACTTCATTTTGGGCAAAACAATTCCAGACAACCGCACATCCTCTTCCGATTCCCATAACCGTGGTGCCTTGGTGTAAAGACGTTGCACAAACTCTGTGATATAAAACATAGCCTCTGAGACTATGTATCCTTCTGCCATGCTGCCCTCTGGACAGGCCTTTTGCCTGACAAATCCTTTCAAGGTTTTCATGTATCTTTCCAAGAAGTACATCCAACGGGCTGAGACTGGGCCCGCAAGTTCCACCTCTTCAACAAGGTGCACAATTAAGTGGAATTGTATATCAAAAATGGAGGGTGGCAGATGTAATTCCATTAAACACAAGAGCTCTGCCGCTTCCACCTTTTTATCCATGATCTCTATCTTCCTAATTTCCTTAGAGCAAATCCACTTGAACAAAGACCCCAATCGATAAATAATGTCATGGATCTCTTTGGTTAAAGTGCCCCGTATAGCTAGTGGAAGTAGATCGTGCAAAAGGTTGTGATAATCGTGGGTTTTCATCCCTACAATTTTGCGATCACTAAATTTAGAAGAAAAAGATGAACCATACCCGGTAGGGGTTCGAGTGGATGTGATGGTGTGTATGACCGAGTCGTACTCGTCGGTTGTCCAAATCCACGGGGCCTTGGCATACTTGTACTTAAGATTTCCCTTGTTGTCCCGTCCATCTTCATGTGGGTGCAAATCTGGACGCATGCCATTCTCTTTGAATGAATTTCGCACTCCAATGCTATCTGCCTTTGTACCTTTACAGTTAGAAAAGGTTTTAAAAAGGGCAGCGCAGACATTTTTTTCGATGTGCATTGGATCCAGTAAATGTGGAATAGGAAGGTCCTGCATGGGCCTAGTGCAAGTCTGTTATTAAGCTTACTGTAATGAGTGCAAAGGATGATGGCCAGCACATGCATGAACATCTTGAATATACTTGTGAATATATTGACATGACTACTATCTTGGGAGTATACTATATCTGGATCACCTTTCTAACAGCTGTAATTGATAGGTGCTTCACACAATGTTAGCTTTCAGGGTAATAAGGTTATTGGAGGTATTGGAATTAAATAATAGAGTTTAGAATTATTTCATTAATATTTAGAAGTGTAATGTAATAAACTTCCAAATATTCCATTAACCCGTTAAGGTCATCATTCAACACTAGTTTCAAAGATTTGTTAAAAACTTCTAGGTAAAAATAAAAATGGACTTCATGTACTGAACACTGTTGTAAATTTCAATGTGAAGATAACATTTGTACGGTTGGATTTATCATGTGTATTATTAATAGTTTATAATTAATTTTGAAAGTGTTACGTGTGAATTTCAATTTAATCCTAAGTGACGTAGGGGGTAAGGGCAAAACATAAATGTGTTATAAAAAATTACTTTTTCAACTTTGATGAAGTTTGGTCCAAAAGACAAAATGAGGAGCTAGATGTTTAGTAATTTTCCATACGGTCAGAGTTAAAAAAAAAAAAAAAAAAACTATCATCTCATAATGAATTTAGAAGCATTTAATTTCAAACATTTATAAGAATTACACATTTTATTTTTAGAATTTGTAATTTTGTATGCGTTCATAAAACTAGACATTAATTTCTAAAATTAGAAATTGTAAGTTTTTCAACGGATAGAACATCATTACTTTCCCCAAATGGTAAGTTTTATAACAATAGACAATGAAGAAGTGTTTTTCTTTGAAAATTTCTCCTGGTGGAGTTACCTCGGATTAACATGATTCAAATTTGGTTGGAAAGTAGACTTGATTACCTATTTTACAATATTTATATTTTCTATAAAAATGTTTTTGATATTTCGGGCAGCCCATAATGAACCGTATTTTTCTAAAAATATTATATATTCGTTGGTGGGCTGGCGATCCCGCTGTACTATGGCAGGGCTCAGCAAGGTTCATACTCTACCAATCCAGGAGGGTTCATACTCCAGCATGGTTCTTATTCCAAAGCCTGAGTAATTGACTCTGGGCATGGTACAAGAGCACATCAAATACTATATACATTTTCTGCACAATATTCTTTTAATACATAGAAGCAACCCTGGAGTGTCCCTGAATGCTTCATTGACTCTCATTGGAACGTTTAGGGTTTAGGATTTAGGGTTTTAGGGTTTAGGGGTTTAGGGTTTAGGGTTTAGGGTTACATGTGTGTCCAAGGGGTTTTCTAAGTCCCTGAATATGAGGAATTTAGGGGAGGTTAATATATCATTGGATTCGTAATGTCGCAGGGATTCTAAAAACCCCAATTTTTTTGAAAAATTCTTAGTTATGTGGAGACCCTGATCTTACCCTATTATACCCTGTCTTGCCCTAATTATACCCTGTCTTGCCCTATTATACCATGTCCGGCCCTAATTAGTGCTAATCAATTTCCCACAAGGGCTGCTGCCATTGACCACACAAGCGCTGCTGCTTTTGACCACACAAGCTTTCATATTGAATCTGTTCCAGTAGGCAAACACTCACGCTACAAAGAAAGGAGTGTACTCGGTCGGAAACAATATCTAGACAATAAAATGCCAACAAAGATATATATCATCAAGATACTGCTGTGTGGACAAAGGCTATTTAATGGGAAATATTACGGAGTTGGATGCTGACAGGAGTACCAAAGACTACCTGATCAGAAACTGCTTCTGGGACGACAGGAATCCTTTGTGTAACATGAGGACGTGCATGCTTGCGAAGAAATGAGATGACCTGGAAAAGAAAAAGACGTGATCATTCAGCAGAACGAACCAAGTAAGTGGTCAAAAGCTAGAACACATGGTCACATAAGACCAACACAACCATTATTAGAAATCCTTGCAAAGCCAATCGTTATTTCAGATTGATATACTAATGATCTCAAAATTACCTGGTCTGCTGAAATTCCACTTCCCAGAGCATTGTTGACACTCTCTTTGGTGAGTGCTGCTACAACCAAATTCGGCAACTGGTACTCCAACCTTCAACACAGACGGCCATACATTAGGTCCAGTAATATTTCATACGTCCAAAATATTGAAAGAGCCTACAGAACTACTTCCCAGATCTTCTGTTCTGAGCGTTGCCTGTGAATACGGAACTTCTCAGTATTGAAGTGCAAGCTACGAAGAAGGCTCTACTCTAAGCAACCGCAGACTCTTATCTCTATTCTCTACTTCATAGTACAGTATGCGTGTAATGGGAGCTACTACTTTTAATCTCCCGAATGATGATTGTACATTGGCATGATTTCTCACCTAGATCGAAAGCCGTCCTTCATTGTCCTGCATTCACAAATAAATAAAAGTAAGACCCAAGCCTTTAAAATGACCATATCGTGAAAAACATAATTATATCACCGAGTCAGTGAAGAACATTGTGTGTGGTTTAGGGTCAAAAAATAAATAAGATTAGACAAAAGAAAATTCTCTTATGCCCTACTCAAATCTAATTTTGGTATCATTCTAACAGAGCAGACCTTGACACAAAATGGCAAATGGTGAAATCCGACTTACTGTGCAATGCGAAGAACGCTGCGGCGCATAGTAGCAAAATGTACAGTTCACAAGGCGTACGGCTTTACCCCTCCACCTGTACCATACTGAGAAATGCTGTAAGGACTTGGAGGAGGTGGGGAACTCGTGGTACTGTTTGTGCCTTTTTTCGTCGGTTTAAGGGTGCAATACAACCAATGCAATCGATATACTCTACACATGAACATAATGGAACCAATAGAATTGACATAATTGCTTGAAAGACACTCATACAGAAAGTGCAGGTAATCCAACAAGAATGCGGCCAAAAAGAATGATAGCATACCTGTGGGACAAAAAGTGATGGCATAATTGGCTCCTTTGCAAGTGAAAGTGCTGGTGGCGTCGTCATATGCATAGTTGTGTGCCATGGGGCATGCAGCCTTGAACGCATTCGAGTATTGAGTAGCAGGACACGTCGAGGGTGACCTATACGCCCCTGTACAGCAATAGTGAGGTGTCGCAAATTCATCGCATGCGCTCTTGCAACCGATCACTGTGCCTCCTGAAAGCAACTGCACAAACATCCACAATCAGGAAAGTCCCAAGTACCCTACCTCGTGGTCAGTTTCGACATAAATTAATTCATTTTGTCTGAAGCGTGCTACACGTCATCTTGTGATCGGTTTAGGGTGACGTGGACCTCCCAAAACCTGATGTGGAAATTAGATTTCGACACAATACTGTCCGAATCTGACCCCCACATATGGTATTACAGTTGAATATTGAATCGGTAAATACGAAGCTCAATTTAAATCCCGTCACTAATCAATATAGAATGAAGACAATACTCACAATGCACTGGGACATGGTAATATCAAATCCATGTCTCTTTGAATCTGGATTTCAATGGTGACACGAATGTCCCTAGATTTATGTCAATATCGAATCAAAACACGCTCAACCGATTGACGCTAGAAAGCTCACGGGTACTACTACCACGGGTACAATCATGATCAACAAGAGCCCATGAACTCGGAAGAACTAACCACCAAAGCAAGTGAAACGAGAAGAGTTCTGTAGAAGAGTTTTCGGTCCAAGTTCGTGAGTCAAGAAGAGGGCAGCGGTTTAAGGGTTTAGGGTTTAGGGTTTAGGGTATTTAGGGTTTAGGGTTTTAGGGTTTAGGGTTTAGGGTTAGGGTTTAGGGTTACATGGGTTTTCTTAGGAAAGTCCATTTTCTCGGATGAGGTTGGGATTTTGTCTATCCCCCCATTTTCGAGGGCTGCAATTCCAACGGTGCAATAAAATTCCTAACAAGTATCACCGTTTGTGAGATATGGAATGTTTGACTTTAGAGGTTAAAGTGTTGACTTTTCAGGTTTTGTAGTATTTTGAAATTTTGATTTGACCTACCCTCCCATTTTTGACGTCTACGAATTCAATGGTGTAGTGAAAATGGTCATCCGACGTTGGGATTGGAAGATATGGATGTTTTGGGGTTGTGGTTTAGGGTTTGTTATGGTTTTGTGTAGACTTTGAATATGGGGATTGTGAGTGTACCTTACCCCCCATTTTCGATGGCTACGATTCCGGTGGCGTAATTGTTTTTTCCTAGATCCTCACCGATTGGAAGATATAGATGAATTGACTTTAAACCGTGTGTTGACTTTCGGGTTTATTGTGTATACTTCATTTGTATATAACTTTTGCATAAAGTATCCAAACGAAATTTATTATATAGTTTTAGAAATGGCAAGAGCTAACAATGAGAGTGGTGGAATGTTCAATGTTGAAAAAAATAAAAATTAGACACACTATATATAACCGCAGCAGAGAGAAGATTTCAGAAATGCTCTTTATTTTATAAGAAGTAGCAATAGCATACTTGATACTACATCTATTTCTCGTTTACTACAGCATTTTTTTAATTTTTTTTGGTTTTTTATATGTTTATTTATTTATTTATATTTATTTTTTTGTTTATTTTTTCTATAGTAGTATAGCATAACGGAAATATAAGCTAAACTACTATAGTATGAAATAATCTACTCTGAATCAGACAATTCTACCACCGGTGGTTTAGCGATTACAAATTCGCGCCAATGTTTGCCCGTGTCTCGAGACATTTTGATAAAATAACGAGCTGCTCCCACACGATCAGTATATACGCCGTCTTTGCGCCAATATCGATTATTGAGTTGCTTCAGCATCAAACCTGGTCTAGTCCGATCTTTCACTTTGTGATGAACAAACCACTTCGCATTGTTGAGAAAATCTGAAATCAACGGACGGTCTTGCGGATCGTCTAGCTCCCATCCGTCGTACTGATACTTTGCATCTTCTCGTAACAGTTGTTGTTGTGCTTCGGCAGCGTGCCAGAGTCGCGCTTGTCGAAGTTGACGCTGCATGTACATGCCACTCCATCCGAATGCTTGACGAGCCATAGTGAGCGCGGTTTGAATACGAACTGTTGGCATCGAAGCATCTGCCCCCACCACCGATTGTGCAAACGCGTCTTTAGGGTTACATGGGTTTTCTTAGGAAAGTCCATTTTCTCGGATGAGGTTGGAATTTTTTCTACCCCCCCATTTTCGAGGGCTGCAATTCCAACGGTGCAATAAAATTCCTAACAAGTATTACCGTTTGTGAGATAAATGGTTTAGGGTTTAGGGTTTAGGGTTAGGGTTTAGGGTTACATGGGTTTTCTTAGGAAAGTCCATTTTCTCGGACAAGGTTGGGATTTTGTGTACCCCCCCATTTTCGAGGGCTGTGATTCCAACGATGCAATAAAATTCCTAACAAGTATCACCGTTTGTGAGATATGGAATGTTTGACTTTAGAGGTTAAAGTGTTGACTTTTCAGGTTTTGTGGTATTTTGAAATTTTGATTTGACCTATAGCTAGACGGAACAGGAATGCAGTGCATTCGGTGTTTCTGGACACACCTCCAATACAAAGGGATACACCGGTGTAACCGCCTTTGAGAATGCACGTAAATTTTTCAAATTTTGCCCGATTTCCGATTTTCTTGAGCCTATCTTGCGTATTTTTCAATTGCAAATCCATTGGTATAAGTCTCGTCTCCTAAATCACCACCAATCAGTTTGTGCATCCAGATTTGAGACGCTGTTTTCAAGACTGCTGCGACCTTTGGGGAGCCGTATTTTATGCAATTCTCATTCGATTCCATAAATTTTTGTACCCATTGTGTGTGCTTTTTCAATACGAATCTACGGGTGTATTGTTTGTTGTCTAATTCTTCCCGAGGCAAATGTTGGATTTTGGGGGGTTCCGGGTGTTTTGAAGTGTTTTAGGGTGGTTTAGGGTACATTGTGGATTGTATTATCTCAAATGCAATGAAAGTCAACTTACAAGGAGCAATTGTGGTTTAGGGTCGAAGCACAACAAGTTAATTTGTATGTTTTTGTGGATTTAGAGCTTTAGAACAGGAGTTCTTTGCAGGTCTCCAAGACACTTGGGTAGTTGGGTAGTGCACAAGTGCACAACAATGCAAGGATTTTCTACTCATTGTAATCTTTCAGTATGTTTGATTCCCCTCTGAAGTTTTTCAATGTGTATTTTGGGGTGTTTGTATGGTGTAGGGTGCACTAACTGCTCTTGGTGTACCGACTACACATTGCTGCACATTTGTGCACCGTGGCCATGTAGTTCAAAGAGCTAACTTTCAAACCAATTTAGAAATCATGTAGCAATGATTCAATGAAAATTGGATGAAGCCAACTTCTAGATTTATGTACAGTCCGGTACAACATGCTTACGAATTTTTCAATCAGTTTTCATTAGAAAGTTCAATATTTCTTAGGAAGCTCTAGCATGCTCAAAAATGAACCGATTTTGAAACCACAAATTGCATTGGAATTGCAATGAAGCGTGCTTCAACTTCATAATAAGTGAAAAAGGAATTATTTAAAATAAGACAACAATTTGGATTTCTTTTATGCACTATCTGTCATTTCATAGTGAACCTGTGGAAGATAGTCAAAGATTTTTTGCATTAAGGTAAAGAACAAGTAAGAAACCATACAATTAGTTCAAGTGGTGTGGGATCAAGTATCTCTAAAGCAATTGTGAAGGTTCATTTTTAATATGTACCATTAAATACAAGTTGTAATTTTCACAAATGGTAGTTGCACTAAATGGTAGATAGTATATAGAAAACATCAGATTTTTCGTATGATTTTCAATTACATGTGTGTATTTGTAATGATGATAAAGTAGACTTTAGTGTGATTCCAATGCAAATTAAAATTTGAAATTCCGTTCATTTTTGAGCATACAGGGGCCTTCCAAAGTTCCCACAAATCTCAACTGGATCCAAAATTCGTAACCATCTTGTACCCGACTGTACACCCTAACCAAAATTAAATGTACACCAAAAGAAAGCAAACATAATGGATGTAGAAAAATAAATAATATATACTTGAATGTGCAATGATGCATAATAATTATACGTGCTTGTTGAATAATAAAAAATATATGTGAATATATGTATATAGATATGTATGTACGTATGTATATAGATATGTATGTACGTATGTATATAGATATGTATGTACGTATGTATATATGCATCATTTATCTATATATGTGTGTGAATGTGAATGTAGAAAACGAAAGAATATAGATGAATGCAAAAAAAATAAAAAACATATACAACAAAAGTAGGAGATACAAAACATTGTAGGCAGAAAATGACTGCAAGAAGTAAGGAGACGTTGAAATTCTTTTTTTTTTAAAAACACAATTTCTTCTTGTAGAAAATAAAATATTTCTAGTGATAGCAGGGTTTGTAAGTAGAAGATGAAATGAGAACCCAAGTAGCAACTAGAGATTATAAAAGGAAGTTCAATGTAAAAAAGAACCTGAGAAATCAAAAGTAGGATAAGGTACTAAACAATTTAGGATCTAGAAGAAGAAATTAATATAACAAAGCCAAGAAGAAATAGAGATAGGTAAATAGAGATCCAAAAGTTGCAAGTCAATGAACAAATAATAAATTAATAAATTAATAATAATAATAATATAGTTTACAATAAACTATGAAATGGATATTCTATATCACTAAATGTTTTGCCCTTATTTTAAGCCCACATCACATGTAAAACTTTACCTAAATTATAAGAAAGTTGATGATAATTTGTATACCATTCTTGTACAACAACATCCCTGTGTCTCTTTCAAATTTGCATTGTTCTTTGTTCTGTAAGTTACTATTTAATTTTCCATAAGAAATCCCATGGATTGGATTGATGGGAATGCACTACAGGTTCAAGGGTACAAGGTCACACCTTTCTCAAATGAGTTACACCAGTGTCGCTCCATCATGAATGCACGTAATTGCAATTGCATTTTTGCCTATAAGCTACAGTGATGTAAATGCACTACAAAGTAGGGGTACACTGTCACACCTTTTCTCAAATGCATTTCACAAGTGTAACACGTCATTTAGAGGTGCATATATTTTGCAGTGCGGTTTCATCTACAACCCGGGTTTTCACCTTGAGTTCCCTTATGCATTCACCTTCACTACACTCACCTCGACTTTGATTTCATCCTCACGATGTTTTGCAAATACATGTATTACATAACAAACACGACAGTCGTCAAAAAACACTCAACAAATGTGAATGTTATAATAATATATTTATGTATTAAGAAGATAACATGTGGCACTGCAGAAACAATACATGAATGCAGAAATATTAATCCATGAAAATCATACGTTCATAGAGTCATAAAGAGATTTCAACATGACATCATATGCAAAATTCTACATTCGTACATAATAAAATTACATAAGACAATGCACAATGCTCATATACCAGCCCTAAACATTAGTACGTACAACTCTTCTCAAAGTTAACTACAATCATTCATTGTTCTTCAAGTTAGCATTTCATCATCCCTAAATAACCTACAGGCTACAGTGATGGGTTTAGGGTAGAATTGTTCCATTACACTGTCACACCTTCACAAACACAAGTTTTTTGGAATTGTGTTTTCTCCTAAAAGTTGAATGCCCAAATTAATGGGAATGCACTGTAGGCATAGCAAATCATAGTCACACCTAGTGTCAGAGGTGTCACAATGGTGTAACTATCCCTTAGTTCGCCAAACCAGTTACACCATTGTAACTGTCCTACGAATGCACGTGTTTTGTCATAACATTTTCACGTATTGGGTGGGTTTTTGCCAACAGGCCAAAGTCAAATGAACGTAGTTTAATCGTAGGAACACACGGCCACACCTTTTCTCACAAGAGTTACACCGGTGTGGTAGTTTGTCAAACCTCGTTTTACCGAAAGCGGCTAGTTAGGGTTTCTAGGGCAACTAGGAGTAGTCTTTCCGCCATAAATAGGAGAAGTAATGGCCATAACGGCCCAGTTATTTATTTAGAGAGAGAGTACCATCCGGGTGCACCATAGAGGAATTATTACAAGACTAGACCGACAGCAGATTCCGGTGGGAAACCGGATGGGAGACCAAATAGGTGAGGACGGGTCTCCGATGGACCCGGCCACGGTCCGAGCATTGAAGTGGGCCGCTCTAAATTGGGCGACCCACTGTTCATTCAGTCTCTACCGCTCCAGTTGTCCGCGCCAGCAGAATTTCGAGCTTCCGGATAGCCGTAGAATTGATAGTGTGGGACCGGAAGTAGAAAGCGTTGAGCGACCGTATTGTGCAGATTCTGAGCGTCCAGGAGTGAGAGAAACTGAACACCCGGTGAGAAACAGCGACGCAAGGTTAGAATTTGAAATAGGCGAGCCCCCGGACAGTGCGCACCGCCATTTCCGGCGGAGTTTGAGGAAGAAAGGAAGTACGCAGCCAGGGAAAGGGTCGCGGGGTCTCCGGGAGGTTAGAAGAACACCACGGAAGCGGAAAGGGAAGCGCCCGGAGCGGGAGGCACGAGGTTTACCGAGGAAAGAGAGGGCGCATCCGGAGAAGGAGTTGCGCCACATCCGGAGGAGTGAAGAATTCCGCTTGGAGTCCGCAGCCATGGCACGCAGGGAAGCCGGGGCCAAGATTCCGGAGAAACGTATCTGCCCGGACATCCCGCAACACAAACAAGACTTTGACGAGCTAATGTAGGACCTCCAGAAGATGGGGTGTTTGGGATTGTTTGGGAGAGTGTGGGATGTGCAGGACTCCCGGATGCTGGAGGAAATCGAAGGCGGGCCGATGGTGAACGCCTTCCGGACAACCATCCGAGCGAAGTATGGTAGTTGGACCCGGGAGATGTGGCGGGAACCGTACGACTTCCCGGACACCAACGAGGACCTGGAACCGGGAGGCAAGGGCGACACGGACTGGGTGAAGATGCGGTTCAGTCATCTCTCGGACAAGGACGGATTCAAGGTGGCAGATTGTATACTGCCCCGGGAGCAACGGCTGCTCCAGTACGTAGTGCCCATCCTCAGTCCGGAGAAGCCCACCACCCTCACTGTGACGCTGGCCCGGGGTATCTACTCCGCCCTTCTCCGGAAGAAACGGATCAACTGGGCGATCATGATCCACCGGAACACGCAGAAGTGGGCGGGTAACCTCGACAACAAGAAGGGATGCCCGTTAGCCCCATTTCTCTACCACTTGTACGAGAAACATGGGTGCCTCACGGCAAGGGAGAAGAAGAAGTTGGAGGTAGTGCCTATTCCGGGGGTGAGAAGCCCGGCCAAGAAGAAGATGGCGCTTCCGGGAGGAGGAGCGGGGACTAGCAGACCCGGTTTGTCGTCCCGACTGAAGGAAGGAAGGATGGCTCCACCTGCAACCCAACCGGATAGGAGCAGAGTCCGGGGAGAGGAGCGCCGGAAGGAGAAGGAAGACCAACCGGTAAGGAGGCCACCGGGCGATTCCAGTCCCAATCCGGAGAACATGACCAAGTGGAGAGAGGACCGCCCGGAGGGAGGCCGACCGGGTGGCGCCAGGCCGCAACAAGAGGAGCGGCAGGAAAGGAGAAAGGACCCGGGGCTAGAACGACCGGGTGGAGCGAGACCTCCGCTGGAGCAGAGAACAAAGCCGAGGGGGCATCCGGATGAGGAGGAAGATTCTCCACAGCCGAAGCTAACCCGGAAGAAGCCGGCGAGAGGACAAGAGGCAACTCCTCAACCGGAGGTAGGCGGTCCTTCCCAGACACAACCTCGGGTGGATCCGATCGAGGAGTCCAGGCCAGAGGAGGAGACAAGGCCTTCTCCACCCCAGCCCCAGGAGCAACCGGTAGAGGGACCCGGACCAATGGACGAGGATTTTACCCCGGCGGCTCCACAGGAACGTATGGAAGAAGAGAATCGGACAGACTGGGTGGGAGGTCCGTCTCAGCCGCGGTCTCAGGGAGGGAAGAGGAAGTTAGTCCTCCTGGTTGAAGGGGAGGAAGAACCGGAAGGACCGGATACCACACCTGGAAAGAAGAAGGGGCCGGCCCGGAAGAAGGTGACTCTACTCAACAAATGTCCCAAGGAAGCAGGGGAGGACGAAGAGGAAACCGGAGATGAGGGGAACCAGGAGCAGGGAATGCCAGCGGGAGCAGAACCGGTCCAGGAGGCAGGCCCATCCGGGAATGTGCCAGCGAAACGAAGAGAACCGCTCCGGATGGAGGACATGTTACTGCAGACACGAGTGGCACTGGACATGGTTACGGAGCAGTACAACCCCATGTTCGCTGCTCTCCGGGAGACAGGGACCCTTCTCCGGACGAACGACGCTCTGGAGTATCCGGCGCGGATTCGGAAGCTCCAGAGGAAACTCATCCGGAGCAGGGAAAGGGAGAATGAGCTAACTGGACAACTGCAGGGTATCCGGGAGGCAGAGAGCGAATCGGCGGCTCTCTTGAAGGGATTTGAGGAGGAGCTGCAACGAAAGGTAGCCTACATTAACAAGATGGAGGCCCACGTACAGAGGAAGGAGTTGCAGATCCGGGAGCAAGAGGATACCATCCGGAGGGTAGCAGAGACAAGCCGGCAGTGCGTCTCCAAGCTATCCGGGTTGTTTCAATCGAATGGGGAGGCACAAACGAAGGCCCGGTTGTACGACGAGCGGGTACTTCAACCGGGATTGGAGGGAGCAGCCTGGATGAAGAATGTAGTCCGGGAGTACTCGGACAAGGTAGAAGCATATTTGGTGGAGTTCCGGGTACTGGCGGAATACATCTGGGAGAGCTCTTCGGAGGAGGAGTCGGATCAGGGGGAACCTACCTCCCGGACCATGGTGGATGTGGAGCCAATCCACATGGTCCGACCCGCGGGAGTAAGCTTAGAAGAAGTTCGGGATTTGAGCGAAGGTATGGAGGCAATGGATGTCCACCCGGACAGGGCGGAAAAGCAACATGAGGGACAGCTGGCGGGGCGCGGAACTCGGGGAGATAGGCTGGTGGATTCAATCTTGGTGGGGAGCCCGGAAGATGAGGAATAGCAGCCGCAAGTAGGCCAGTAGCTGCCCGGAATCATCGGAGTCCCGGAATCGGTGGCCCGGACTTAGTGGATCCGGCCGCTTTGAACGGGCCCCTTTTTGAGTAAGTAGGGTAGGACTCTGTTTGGGAGTTAGTTGTTTTTAGGATTCTAATATTAGTTGCAGTGTAGGAAGAGAACTAAATCGTGGAGTTGCCCCCCCCCCCGGTTTTTTCGGATCTGCGGGTTTCCCGGATCTGGTCGGCTTTGTGTTTTCTTTTTATCCAGGGATGTTCTTCATTCCTGGAGTCTTCTTTTGTGTACCATTTTCTCTTTGTAAATGATCATAAGCATATTCTTCTACGGACCGGAGCGGTTGTGTGTGTGTGTGTGTGTGGTTGTTGATTGAGATCGTGGTCCAATTAAGTCCCTTGGTAACCGGAATAGTTGATCGGACTTTGTTGTAGATCTAGTTGTTCCGCACTTGGTTTCAAGGTGTAATCCGGGTTAGTGGCTGAGTGGGTAGGAGGGGGTACTCCAGTCCTCTCAGAACTCCTGGACGGGTAGTCCGGTTGAGGTGCCAGCTCCTGGGTAGATCTTGTAACAGAAAGGTACGGAATAGCTAGAGTAACTGGGTTCTGTTGTAGATCCAGTTAAGAGTCTGGGTATTGGACAAACTCAGAGATTGTTTGAAGGTGGGTTGTTCTGCGCTCGGTTGCAAGGTATAATCCGGGTTAGTGGCTGAGTGGATAGGAGGGGGTACTCCGGTTCTTTCAGAACTCCTGGACGGGTAGTCCGGTTGAGGTACCAGCACCTGGGTAGACCATGTGATAAGGAGAGCCGGGATGATCAGAGTAAAATGAACTGTTAGGAGTCGAACCGATTCCGGATACCCCGGGTAAATGTCCATCCCGGTTATCAAGTCGTTGTAGTAAGTTTTAGAAGGGGGAAAACCGGGTTGCGCTTAAGTGACCGGCTGTGGGTTTGGGATGAATCTGCAGTTGAAGTGCAGTACGGGAATTACCCGGATTGAGGAGCGGAGTTAGGATAACCGGAAGGTAGTGAAGTTCCCATCACTTGAATCAGCAGGAAGGGTGTGCCTTTAAATCCAGCACCGCTAAATGTAAATGGAGAACCCTCTGAAGGAAAACAGAGGTTAATGTAAACCGGTTTGAGTTGTTTGGATAGACCGGACAGAGTAGGGTTGGATAAATTCCCAACTCGGACGAAAACCGGATCTAGTCGTAACCGGGTCAGTCAGTAGGAGAAGGCCCGGTTTGGTAGGAAAGAGGAATTCAGCTGGTGACAGAGAGAGAGAGATCACCAGTCCGGGACCATCTCCGGAAACTTCCCACTTCACAGAATCTCCGCGGAACGATAACCCGGAAATCACTTCTACGAGCGTTCTTAATACGAAAAAGTGCGTTCTAGGGGAACATCCGGTATCACGTGCTACGACATAGTTCTTTCAGGAATGCACGTAATCTTTTCTTGTTTTTCACCTCCACACCAGGTTTTCACCTTCCCATGCTTTTTCAACTTCACTTCCCTTTCTCATCGACTCCATTTGCACCTTCATTGCGTTTTGAAAAATACATGTATTACAAAACAACATGATGGATGCAAATATATAAATAATACACAAGAATGTTGAATAAGAAATAATACACAAGAATGTTGAAATAATACATTTACATATTCATAAAATAATATGCGTGAATGTAGAAACAATACGTGAATGTGGATACATCTACAGTACCTCACAAAACTGTTCCAATGCTGTAAATATCTTCTTTTGGTTGACTGTGGATGCTACATGGCAATTGCAAATGCCCATGTGGCATTGCAATAAGCTTCTAATCTACGTTAGGAAGCCACATGTAAAAACCAATGACATGCATGACTATCTATACGTGACAATTGTAGGGTTCAAAGCCATCTGATTCCCTGGAACAGTTTTGTGAGTGCACTCTTCCAAAACTAAATGTTTACAAAAGCTTGTCAATCTTGATGGACCTTCAACTCTTTGTTGTAGAACTTTGTTCCAGTGTGTGTATAGACCATTTTCCTACAGTTTTTTGTACTTTGTTGTTCTTGCTTCCAAGTAGAAAAGATGGTGTCTGCATTATCTTCTCAAAAAAAGTCAGACGTTCTTTCTATGTTGCAAAGAGGGTGCACTATAAGAGAAGTGTCAAGGAGTTTGCATGTGGGTGTTGGAACTGTGCAGAGGCTCCGACAAAAGTGTGTTTTCAATGTAGAATCATCACATGGAGGTAGACCAAGAAAGATGACTCCTGCAATGGAATGGTCTTGTGTATTGAATATGACTAGAGGTAAGCTTAGTACTGCAGTAGAGGCTACAAAAAATGTGCAAGAGGCATTTGGGATGCAAGTGTGTGTTGAAACAGTGAGACGTGTTTTACGTAGAGGTGGTTTACAATCACAAGTGAAGCAGAAAAAACCACGTCTTTCAGTCAAGAATATCAAAGCACGTTTAGACTTTGCATGAGCCCATCTAGATTGGACTATAGATGATTGGAGTCGTGTCATTTTCTCTGATGAGTCTAAAATCAACTTATTCTGCTCTGATGGAATCTCTTGGTGTTGGAGTCGTGATCCACATGAGTTGTCAACACGCACTGTTACAGAGGCAGTAAAGCATGGTGGTGGTGGAATCATGATTTGGGGTAGTATGACCATTTATGGGCCAGGACTAGTGTACAAAGTTGAAGGCCGCCTCAATCAACATGGATATCGTCAGATTTTAGAGCAGACAATAGATGGTACAATTAGAAAATATGGATTAGATGCTACACAAGTCATTTTTCAGCAAGATAATGCTTCCGTTCACACCACAAAAATGATGCAAGAATGGTTTTCAAGGCAAAGTTTTAGTCTTCTAACGTGGCCTGCCCAATCCCCTGATTTAAATCCAATAGAACATCTATGGGCCATCCTCAAAAGGAGATTGAATCAATATGATTCACCTCCAAAAGGAATGATAGAATTATGGGAACGTGTAGTACAAGTCTTCTCTTCTATTACTGCACATGATTGTAGAAGACTTATAGAAAGTATGCCCAAAAGGATTGAAGCTGTAATAGCTTCAAAAGGAAGATGGACAAAGTATTAGCTAGTTTACTTAGAGCACTCACAAAACTGTACCAATGTATATACTAGTTTTTAACTTTCATTTTTCCTTCAATGATATTTGATTTAGTTAGATTTTTTTTACAAATGTGTACTAGATTGGATGTAATATATGCCTCAAACTACTACTTGAAAGTTTGGACATCCATTTATCTTACACATACTTTTGAATCTAGAAGTTCCAATCATTGGAACAGTTTTGTGAGGTACTGTATCATTGGAAATAACACACATACAATCATGAATATATTTCCACACAACATCACATGTAAAATTGCACATTTGTCCGTAATAAAATTACACAAGACAATGCGTGTCGCTCATATACCATCCCTATACATAAGTATGTGTAACTCTCCTTGAAACCGTGATCATTCATTGTTCTTTAATCCACAACCACCACAACATTTTCAGAAATTCAAATGCTAATTGTTTCCAACCCACCCTACATTCCCATCACTTGTTGGATGAAAGTCATCCATTTCTTTTGAGATACTTCATCAAGTCGTCGCCCTATGCAATGGTTGGATTTAGTGTCACCAAAGTGCATATTTTTCTAGAATCACAGGTGTAGAGGCATGTCAAGGCGTTGATCAAACCCAAATTGCATTGATGGACTTTAATTCTAGAGTAGCCTTGCAAAAAGGAGGTCATACATTGAAGATTTAGGACAAAAAACCCCAGGGAATCACCACATTCTAAAAGAGTATCTCATTCCAAATCCATCGGCCTACAAATTTCATTCAAAAAACGTTAATTTCTAGTTTGTATTCAAATTTATAAGGAATTTTTAATTTTGGCTTTCAAAATTTAAGAAAAAACGTTGGTGATGGTTTAGGTCAATTGAACCATACGGATGGAACATGAAATTTTTAATCTACAACTGTCATACATATATCAATTCCAAAATATTCTTCCAAATAGTACATAACCCCTAAGTGCCTAGAAGGTTGGGCAATACCTAAATATATTGTAAAATGAGGCCTCTTTAACTTTATTGAGCTTCAACTCCAAAGAGCACATGTAAGACATCATGATTAGAAGACATCCATTTGGTTGAATTTTAAATGAAATGCCTAAATATTTTTCAAAT
This sequence comes from Pohlia nutans, assembly GCA_022496805.1. Lineage (NCBI taxonomy): Eukaryota > Viridiplantae > Streptophyta > Bryopsida > Bryales > Mniaceae > Pohlia > Pohlia nutans. The sequence continues at coordinate 23,133,366 of CM040094.1, forward strand.
GAATTTACAAGAAAAAGCTTTAAAAATTCACTAAAATCACAATCTTAACACTCTCATCTTGTCAGTGATTCATTATGATTGGTTGAAATCATTATGCTCCAGCAATGGTTCAGTTGTTCACATAAGTTTTATTATAGTTCGATAGAGGTATCTTGAGATCTCTTTGTACGCAATCAAAAGATAAATTTATAGGTTAAAATATTGCATATTTTTCAAAAGATGATTCAATGTTGTACGTTATGCACTTTTGGCCAATGGTTCCAACATTCACAAAGACAATGAGTATTTTTTTATTTTTCACGTAATTAAAACGATAATCTCTTTTAAAATCAAACTTAAACATATTTTGACACTGTTACAAAATCCAACCGTATGGATGTCATGGAAAAGTCATCATCTACAACTTTCATTTGTATGTCAACCTCAAAGAATGGATCTATTGCGCATTTTATAAACCAAAACTTTGGAAAATGACAATGCCTCTTTGACATATTTCCCTTCACAACCTCTCCAATAATTATGCAATTATTACAGCATATGAGTCAAATTTCAATCTTTGAGAAAACTTGTTTCAAATCCAAAAAGATATTAAATAAATAAATAATTCAGCTCCTGTTATGTTGCCAACAATAGCAATTCACCAATATTCGTCACTTGGGTGCTTAAGGGTTGATGATGATTTTTCTCAAACTGTCAATCCTAGGAACACCCTCTGACGTTTATGGTTTAGGTACATATTTCATTTTCTGTTAAAAAAACCTACAAACTGGAGTGATGGAAATGTAGGAGGGCTATAGGGGTACATTCTCGGGGGGTTCACTGGCGAAAATCTTAGAAACAACGTGCGATAAAAAATAGGGTCCAATATATTCATTGTAGATAAATTTTGTAAAAAATGTACATGTAAAATAGGGGATTTTAAAAAAAGTGAAACATGTTTACATGTAAAATACCATCACATATAATATTCTCAGGCTTTTTACATGTAAAATACCATCACCTAATAATATTTTTTGCTAAATTTTTTTGCTAAAATAACCCCCCAAATAAATAGGTCATTATCGCACGTGTATACAAAATATACAAGCGAGTGACCTCCCCGAGGGTACATTGTCACACCTTCACTCAAAAAAGTGACACCGGTGTTACTCCACCTTCAAGAATGCGTGTTTTTGGGAATTGTGTTCTCTCCTAAAGGTTCTGTACCCATATTAATGGGAATGCACTAAAGGCGTAGGCAGTTATTGGATCATACCTCTTGCTCGGGGACTTGCATTGGTGTAACTGTCGCTTTTCGAACAGAAGTTACACCAATGTAACTCCAACTCCAGGTATGTGTATATTTTTTACCACAATTTCAGCCATACACTAGGTTTTCACCTATAGGCGAGGTTCATGGGAATGCACAGTTAGAGATGTAGGTGCACACCATCACACCTTGTCTCAAAGGAGCTACAATAGTGCTACTCCACCTTCACGAATGCAGGAATTTTGAACTCTATTTCCTCTTGCACACCAAATGCCAGATTCACGGGAATACATTATTAATAGGTGTTTAGGGTACATTGTCACACCTTTTCTCAAGGGTTTAGGGTGGTGTAACTATGCCTTTGAGAATGCACGTCAATCGGGCGTCCGTCATTGAATTTCAATTGGATTCTTCTGTTTAGGGTAGAACTGCCTGAGTGGGTATCACGGTTTGGCGGTGTTGTTGGAGGCGTAGATGTGAAAGTTGTAGTTGAGGTTCTTCCAATGTAAAATCCGGTCGGTGCTGGGGTTCGAGAGCCGCGAGGAGTTCTTGGTCGGTGGCATCCTCCGGTATAAGTTGTTGGAGTCGTTCTTCGAGTGCGTCTGATTGGAGATATGCTTGCCAGCGAAAATGTTCTCTTTCGGCGGATGTCGGTACTGGGTCGGTACCGATGTTGGGCGGTAAGGGTATTCCTGATACAGATGACGGTCGTTGCCGTGCTGATGAAAGCGGGTGTCGGGCGGTTTGATTTTTGCGCGGGTTTGGTAATTCGTCTGGCGTTAACAATTGGTTACGTGGTGCCAAACGATGTGTGGCCGTCGATGGGACCCGGTGCTGTGGGTAGGCCATGAGTTCCCGTACACTCTGGTGAAACTGTGTTTGTGAGCTTGCCAACGCGGTGAGATCCAGTTCCGGGGGTGGTCCCGCCGATCGAGTGTGGGGTCGGGACATGGTGAAGCTATAAATCCGGAGAACAGATCTGTCTACGCTTAGCAAAACCGAAAATACTGACTCGGTAGTGTACTGAGCCCAGCTATTTAGTGAGTTTTGTAAGAGAGGGATCTGGATCTACCAATCTTAATTGCAGGAATAGTCAAGTAGTTTCCCGTGTTCTATAATGTAATAAGTATTAATACCAGAGACGGTTTGTAACTGGTCTAATAGAAGGAATTTTTTGCTAAGATTCAAAGATTCGTAACACTAGATGGTCGCCAAATGGTAAGTCCTCTTTCCTACTCGGTAGTTAGTACTGAATTACCGAGGTGAGAGGAGTACCAAATACTGAATCAGTCAAGAACCTAGGTAGCTCAGTAGAAGTACTCGATCCTAACTACCGAGGAGTCTTTCCTGCAAACAGTCTATAAGATCGGACACACATATCGAAGAAGAATCACTCGAATCAGAGAATGAAAGGACACTCAATGTTAAACACAAGAAAATCTGTATTGGAAAAAGTAGAGTGTGCCAAAGGAGTCTAGCTTCCTTGTTTATATACATGTAAAACCCGATCTAACTAGTAACGGTCAGATCGGTAAAAAAGTCTTCCCAGATCTACTTTCTGGGGTAAATCGGAAAATTACCGAGGTAGTAAAAAACCCAGACCGGTAATATCGGGAAGTACTAATTTAGTGTTAACAACTGACCTCATGCGTTCGGAGATCCTAGAACTCCAAGAGGCCGAGTTTCATCTTCAATCCACTAGTACAGCCTTTTCGCTTTGTTGCCTCTTTACAACGTCTAAGATGTTCAAACCAGTGTTGTGGACTCATCCGAGCCCATTGCATGCCGATAGGATTTCATCCTCCCGAAATGGCAAAAACGTGCGTCGAAACAACAAGGCTCCCATGGAAGCTCACCGCAATCAATGGGAGAGTGCAAGAAATGTGAAGGCCAATATTCTCCGCAGCAACCTCCTCCTCTACCCCGGCCTTGGCGCCATCATCGTGCTCCACTCTAGGGTAGAGCTTGACGAACATTTATTTTGTACAATGTCACATTGTGCAATTTCCCATCTTGTACATGCCCGCATTACGCTAGCATCAACTCATCAGTTGTTGGGAAGCGTGGCCAGTACGTCAATTGCAAGCACCTTTACTATATTTTTCGGTTTTTTTGCAAGCTAGACTATAAAGTCGATACGTACATCCATGCTCCTACTCTTAGCTTGGATGCAGTTTAAAAAATTCTTGTCGCTGCCGAGATCATCAAGACCGAGGATTGAAGAATGAATCACAATTGGAGTTTAGAGGGGGAGAGTAGAACTAGAAACAATAGCATCCTATTGTAAATTGCTGCAAGACCAGTATTTTTAATTGGTTCAAGTACTTGCTCGCCAAGTTTTGCTACTATGACTATGTATTAGAAAAAAGAAAACAATATAATCCTACATATAGATCCAATTGTCCTCCCTTCCTTCTTTGTCTCTTTTCAAGAGGTTCTCATGTTGGGATTCAATTTCACTCTATGTAGCTCAAAATTTCCCAATTTGTTTTTGGTTGACTATAAACATTATACTCTACTAACTACTAATCCACGGTCATACATCCAGCGGTCATAGGGACCAAAATTTACTATATAAAGAAAAAAAATCTAAAAATAGTGTCTACTTTTAAATTTAGCTAGATTCTAGGCTCTAGGCTCTCCAAATCCCCGCTCTCCGCTCTTGGGCTCTCCATTCTAGGCTCGCACGCTAGCGTCGTTGAATTGTGGCACGTACCATATCTTTGTTAACTGTGACTATTTGATGGCTTAGTATTGCTACTCTGAATGTTTATTAAAAATTCCAAATAATATAATTCTAGATTTGGGTCCAATAAAGCACTTCTATGGCTTCATTGTCACACATGGGCAGATTTTAACTTTGGAATTCAATTTCATTCTAAGTGGCGTAAAAGTTGTCAACCTATTCAAAATGACCCCAAACTTTAAACTATGTCGACTTCTAAACCACGGTCATAGGTCACGCCATCACAGGATATAAAATTTACTTTATCTAGTAAAATTTCAAAAATTAGCAAATGTCTTTGAATTTTTTGAATTTTTTTTTGCTTTTTTCCGCTTTCTGAACTGTAGGCTCTCCAAATTTCAGTTCCTATGCTCTCTACTCTAGGCTTACACGCTAGCGTCATTGCCCTCAACTCTAAACCCTAAACCCTAAATCCCCTAAAATTCCAATGCCTTAAACCCTAGACCCTAAAATCCAAACCCGAGACCCTAAAGTCTAAACCGTAAAATTCCAAATCCAAAAACTCTTAATCCTAAACTTTGGACCCTCGAGCCTTGAACCTCGTGCCCCAATTACGGATGCAGGATGAAGTCCTCCATCCACGTTCATGAACTTTGAATATCAGAAAGTGGCTTAAGGTCATCGTTTCTCTTCCCGCCAAAACCACGCAACGTTCTCCCAAACATTTATTTTTCGCTTCCTCGATGTTGCATTGGCATTGGAACTTCTTTTCTCTTGTATAGCTCTGTAGTGATGCCTCTTGAACTCGTTTGTTCACCTTCGAATCCTTGTTGCTTTTGAACTTCTCCGTTTCTCTCTTTCGATGAGGAGAACTGTTGGTTCTGTGTTGGCATTGTGGGAGATATGATGATTGCGTTTCTAAGGGTCCGTAGGTTTTTCACTATATTCGCGAGGCGGGTTGGGTGGCATCAAGATTTCTTCATGTTATTACTCGCAATTTCATATGTGGTGATTGTAGTGTGGAATGGTCGCAACAGAGGACATGGAAGTTGGATGTTAGAAACCTTGAATGTAAGTATTGCTCTCCATTTTGCCTCACATTAGCGTCGCTACTTAAATTGTAATGAAATTACGTCAATAAAAATTTCACAATATCTTTTGAATGGATCCAGACTTTGTGGATGTGAGTATACTACGATGCACTCTTAAAGAACACTAATTTAGTTGTATTTGATTTTTATAAGACAATAAAATAGTAGATTTAGCAAATAAAGAAAATATACTCTTTATTGAATGAAATTTGGATTCATTACTGATGTAGATGATAACCAACAAGTACATGAGTGCCAACTTTTTAGCACTTGCTATTTTTGAAGTACAGGTATATAACTTCCAATTACTATAGTATAGGATTTTGGAGTACTATCATCTACAGTACAAGTAGTGAATGCACTGAAGTGTGTAGTAGTATGATCATCTCTAGTCTCCATTCATATTGATCAAAAACAAGATTTCTCACCCTCATGCATAGCTCCCAATTTCACCACTCTGCCTCACTAAGTGTACACTTTCATTGCATTCAATGCAGAGTGACCTAGGAAAACAAGAAGCGGGACTCCAAGGCACAGATTAAGGAGCTGGAACAATATTGGATTTGCCCCTTGCTTTGTTGAATACGATAATACACTACTCAAGACTAGCACATGGTACCTCTGGTTATCAAGCATAACATTTCCAAGTTAGGGTTCAAAGGTTTAGCATTTAAGCAACTTAAAGTTGGAGAACCTCTTCTCCTTTGAATAGCTCCTTCCGAAAAGACAAGAAAAAAAACACACCATACAATCAGCAAGCTCTGCTCAAAGAACCATTTCAATTTCCAGTATATGTTATTTCTCAAAGGAATAAACTTCCAACCAACAAACCCGAAAAACCAACTGTAGAAAATAAACATAAACAAAAACAAAACTATCTCATTCAATAATCATTGAGACAATTAATTGCGAACCAACCGATACTATTTAATAAAGAAACTCCAAGAACATGCAAAGATAAAACGGATGGCTAACCACGTAACTAATACCAATGGCGCACTTTCTAGCATCTTGCACATCTCCCGACAACTTTCAGTCTCAAAATTTCCAACCCCGTTACCAATAATCACCACAAGAGCAGACGCCATCTTTGAAGTGGTGAAAGCGATTGGCATCCCTGGCCACAATCTCCTGTCCAGTCACCTTAGAGATGAACTTGGTTGCTGTATGGCAATCTGAACACACCCGAAGATTCTTGTATACACGAATTGGCTTTTCCAGAGGCGTGTGCATCATGCCATAAGCAATAGCTAGCTTTTCACTGTGAGAGCAAAGAGCAAGTTCTTTGTCCTCCTCATCAATATTGCGCAAGACAAGCCGAGTATCGGGAATGTAACCTTCAGCCCTTAACTTTTTGGTCAAGTTATCCAGCACAGCATAGATCTGCTTTGCTTCTGGGTGAGAGGTATCTCCTACAACAAAGCGATGAATCTTGTTATTAATCTCAATCCAGCTAATCCCTGGTTCCTTGCGAATACATATTTCCTGCATCATACACCGTATTGATGACACCTGATCCCACTGGCCAGCGGCAGCATAGATGTTGGAGAGGACCACATATGGAGCGGCACCCTCCGGTTCCAACTTAAGAACCTCTTTAGCAGCAAGTTCGCCCAACTCCATATTACCATGACTTCTACAAGCACCAAGCAAAGCACCCCAAGTAGCTGCATCTGCTTCAACTGGCATGTTATCAATAAAGAGCTTTGCTTCCTCTAAGATTCCTGCCCGCCCAAGAAGATCCACCATGCAACCATAATGAATCACAGTAGGTTCCATGCCATAATCCTGCATCATAACCCGAAAGAGCCGACGGCCTTCATCAACAAGGCCTGCATGACTACAGGCCGACAACACTGCCACAAATGAGTAATCGTCAGGTTTCACACCATCAGCAATCAGTCTTCTAAAGACTTCCAGGGCTTCGTGTCCACGTCCATGGTCTGCAAGTCCACCAATCATCACGTTCCATGTGATGACATCACGTTCCTCCATTCTGTCAAAAACTCGTACAGCATCATCGATGCTGCCACTCTTTGCATACATGTGAATAATCGCATTAGCTACACGCAAATCCAACTCCAATCCATCTGCCAGGATATGGCTGTGGACGTCCTTCACCCACTCTAAAGCACCCGCACTTGCACATGCATTCAAAATGCTCACATACGTGATTGAGTCTGGTACACAGCCCTCTCTTCGCATTCGAAGGAAACATACATATGCCTCATGCCCACGTCCATGGTCTGCAAGTCCACCAATCATAACGTTCCATGTGATGACATCACGTTCCTCCATTCTGTCAAAAACTCGTACAGCATCATCGATGCTGCCACTCTTTGCATACATGTGAAGAATCGCATTAGCTACACGCAAATCCGACTCCAATCCATCTGCCAGGATATGGCTGTGCACGTCCTTCACCCACTCTAACGCACCCGCACTTGCACATGCATTCAAACTGCTCACATACGTGATTGTGTCTGGTACACAGCCCTCTCTTCGCATTCGAAGGAAACATTCATATGCCTCATGCCCACGTCCATGGTCTGCAAGTCCACCAATCATCACGTTCCATGTGATGACATCACGTTCCTCCATTCTGTCAAAAACTCGTACAGCATCATCGATGCTGCCACTCTTTGCATACATGTGAACGAGCGCACTAGCCACGCGCAAATCCGACTCCAATCCATCTGCCAGGATATGGCTGTGCACGTCCTTCACCCACTCTAACGCACCCGCACTTGCACATGCATTCAAAATGCTCACATACGTGATTGCGTTTGGTACACAGCCCTGTCTTCGCATTCGAAGGAAACATTCATATGCCTCATGCCCACGTCCATGGTCTGCAAGTCCACCAATCATAACGTTCCATGTGATGACATCACGTTCCTCCATTCTGTCAAAAACTCGTACAGCATCATCGATGCTGCCACTCTTTGCATACATGTGAAGAATCGCATTAGCTACACGCAAATCCAACTCCAATCCATCTGCCAGGATATGGCTGTGCACGTCCTTCACCCACTCTAATGCACCTGCACTTGCACATGCATTCAAAATGCTCACATACGTGATTGCGTTTGGTACACAGCCCTGTCTTCGCATTCGAAGGAAACATTCATATGCCTCATGCCCACGTCCATGGTCTGCAAGTCCACCAATCATAACGTTCCATGTGATGACATCACGTTCCTCCATTCTGTCAAAAACTCGTACAGCATCATCGATGCTGCCACTCTTTGCATACATGTGAAGAATCGCATTAGCTACACGCAAATCCGACTCCAATCCATCTGCCAGGATATGGCTGTGCACGTCCTTCACCCACTCTAACGCACCCGCACTTGCACATGCATTCAAAATGCTCACATACGTGATTGTGTCTGGTACACAGCCCTCTCTTCGCATTCGAAGGAAACATTCATATGCCTCATGCCCACGTCCATGGTCTGCAAGTCCACCAATCATAACGTTCCATGTGATGACATCAGGCTCCTCCATTCTGTCAAAAACTCGTACAGCATCATCGATGCTGCCACTCTTTGCATACATGTGAATAATCGCATTAGCTACACGCAAATCCGACTCCAATCCATCTGCCAGGATATGGCTGTGCACGTCCTTCACCCACTCTAACGCACCCGCACTTGCGCATGCATTCAAAATGCTCACATACGTGATTGCGTTTGGTACACAGCCCTCCCTTCGCATTTGAACGAAACATTCATATGCTTCATGCCCACGTCCATGGTCTGCAAGTCCACCAATCATCACATTCCATGTGACCACATCACGTTCCTCCATTCTGTCAAAAACTCGTACAGCATCATCGATGCTGCCACTCTTTGCATACATGTGAATAATCGCATTAGCTACACGCAAATCCGACTCCAATCCATCTGCCAGGATATGGCTGTGCACGTCCTTCACCCACTCTAACGCACCCGCACTTGCGCATGCATTCAAAATGCTCACATACGTGATTGCGTTTGGTACACAGCCGTCCCTTCGCATTTGAAGGAAACATTCATATGCTTCATGCCCACGTCCATGCGCTGCAAGTCCACCAATCATCACGCTCCATGTCACCACATCACGTTCCTCCATTCTGTCAAAAACTCGTACAGCATCATCGATGCTGCCACTCTTTGCATACATGTGAACGAGCACACTAGCCACGCGCAAATCCGACTCCAATCCATCTACCAGGATATGGCTGTGGACGTCCTTCACCCACTCTAAAGCACCCGCACTTGCACATGCATTCAAAATGCTCACATACGTGATTGAGTCTGGTACACAGCCCTCTCTTCGCATTCGAAGGAAACATTCATATGCCTCATGCCCACGTCCATGGTCTGCAAGTCCACCAATCATCACGCTCCATGTGACCACATCACGTTCCTCCATTCTGTCAAAAACTCGTATGGCATCATCAATGCTGCCACTCTTTGCATACATTCGAAGAAGCGCAGTCCCTACACGCACATCTGATTCAAGGCCATCGTGTCTGATGAGGGCATGAAGCTCTTTACCCCATTTCAAAGCTGCTGGACTGGCAAATGCCTTCAGGATGCTCACGTAAGTAACTTCATTTGGCTGCACACCTTCTTGGCACATTTGATTGAAAACTTCCAGTGCATCTTTAGCACAATTGTGCTGAGCATAACCTCCAACCATGATGGTCCAACTATAAACATTCTTGTTCAGAAGTTTATCAAACACTTGGCGTGCATCCTGCAGCCTCCCACATCTGATGTACACACTCAAAAGGTTGTTCGCCACATATACATTTTGCTCCATTCCACTCTTGATGATGCAGTCATGAGCCTGCTTGGCCGCCATAAGGTCTTTCTGCTTCAAGCACCGCTTCAAAACTTCAACAAACATGGACGAGTCTATGGTGATGCCTTGTTGGAGTAGATTCTCCATAACAGCAAGCGCTTCGCTCGTGGTACTTGTGCTCCAAATGTGCTTACTACCAACAGCATGAGAATGAGATGTGCCCTGAGTGACCGATTTGAGTCTTGCCTTCACCCAAGTTGGATTTTTCCAGCCATCTAGCCACAGCGCTTCTCTTTTCACCTTATGTTTGAAGTCAGGTGATCTGGGGTTCCTCTGTAGGCACCACAACCCACCATCAAATATGCAACATGTGACGCATATTTAAGCCCGGTTAATCTGCACCCAACACTCAACAATCAAGGACAACATTTTTTTCAACACTCCAGTGATCAGACTCCACTCCAAAATACACAAAGCACAATACCTATGCTTGCCTAGTGCCCACATCCTTTGTACAACTAAGAAATATCCACCTCACGTGTCTGATCCAAGGCTCACATCCACTTTCTAGCATCAACCCACTGGCAGTCCTGGGATACCTTGTCAACTCTGTTGTCCCACCACTGGGAAGGATCCGCAAAGTACTCTTCCCAAAGTTCTTCAGTCCGCTCAGCTTTGTCTGAGGCAAGTGCAACACACTTCATGTCAGTCACGTTCTCTCCGGGGAAGACAAATCCCATCCACCTCATTCCACGAGAGCCTGTCACACACCTGGAGCTTCGGCACGCGTGGATGATCTTCTCCAAACCGATGATGTCGATAAACACCTAATTTGTCCACTACGTCCTCCATGAGGGCACAAGAGCACGGATAACAAAGGGTAGACAGGCCATGGAGACTTGAACAGTGTGCTCGCACGCACATCCTGCTCACAAAAAGCCCAACAGTTTTTCAAAAAGCACACTAGTAGCAGAGCTCAAGCACACCTTCCTATCAATACTGGGGTCAGGGTTCGGGGTTCAGTCGACCAAGTTCACGTGCTGCTACTTTGGGGAAAATGTAACAACCTAGATATCAAGCATTGCCTTCCGAGCAAGTGCTCACCCGTGATCACCACCTTAATTGTACACAAGGCAATTTAATCAAGAAGCTGACTGACAAATCTTTCTTTCCGCCCGCAAAGGTGTGTATCCAACATAAGAAATGAGCCTCATCTGGATGCTCCGACGGTCTTTATGGCTCGCTAAGAATTTGAAAGAATCCTCAACTTTCAACCTGAAGGCGCGACCGGAAAGAGGCCAAACCTGGAGTTGTGGAACAGCTTTTTGCACAAGGTTGATCCGTTGCCAGTTTCCACAGGCGCCTCTTATTCGAAAAGAACGTCCACAAGCTTTGGCTGCATGTCTTTGCTGACGAGTTGAAATAGAAGGAGGCCCCAAATATTTTGTAGAATACGAGGTGCTCGCGGTGATGGCATCAAGCGCCCACGCTGCCCGCCAGTCTGAAACCACAACTGAATGCATTTCGTTTTTCTGAAGAAACAAATCGTCAAGCGTGAGAATCCAGTACATTGGGCATCGACGTTCTACCCGAAGAGCGTACTGCAAAAAGAACACAATCACCAATTCGATAATTAGCTAAAGACAACATAAACCAGCTGTACTACTCTGAGTTGCCTTCTACAGAAACAACCAGTCAATTCAAAATCCGTTTGGTGATGACTTGCAAACGCCACTGACAAACCTGCAACAGGGTATGATCCAAAACACCATTCAGCTCTTACCAGCAATTCAAAAATACCGACACTGTAGCTTTAGCGCGAGAATCTGATCATTGGAAACGGAAGTCCAGAGAAATGAATCAGCAACGTCACCAGCAAAGTCGACAAAAACAAACCCTATCTCTCTACACGTTCACGACCGCTTACACCGCTTGCAAGAAGCGCAAAGTTCACTGCCACACGAAACTGACACTCTCGACTAGATTACGTCTCATCATGAACCCTAAAAACACCAGAAACTCCCCACCAGGCAAAGCCATTCGTTGCCATTTCTACAAATTCCAATCCACACCTTCTCCTCAACAACCACCTTAAAGCATCAAACCCCTCGCTTTCTCGCATTCAATTCCTCGTGTCTCGCACCATAGAGTGCTCCTCTGAACCCTGTGGAAAGAAAAGCATCTGAATCAATAGTCTACACAGCGACCACCAAGTGAGCCGATGTGAGGTCTAATTCTGAACCTTTAACCCTTTAACCCCTAAACGTCCTCACCTATGTCCAATTTAGGCAGTTTGCAAAGATGCATTATAAAATGCAATTAATATGAATATTTAGAACTTGATGTATGAATGAAAGTTATACATTTTGAATTTTAGATTCTATCTATACGGTTAGATCTATGATTGCTATCACTAATCTTTTTTTATAAATTTTGAAACATAAAATAAAAAATTATTTTGTAATTCAATTACGAATAAGATATTGACAATATGTGGATGAAATTTGTTGTGATGGGTTATAATGTAGTACTTTAGGTGTAGTGATTTTTGGAGATTTTTTGGGTGCTTGATTTTAATAGTTTTTTTCTTCAAGAATACTTTTAGACCAAAATCTTCAAGATTTTCGGTGAAACACTACAACACAAAATGAGGCATAATTTTTTCAAAAATTATTTCCTTTTCGATCGAATCACGCATACATGAAGCTAACTTCCCATAAAAAAATTCAGTAAAAAAATCACACCACAAAAAGTGCATGACGGATGAGAAAATACGGATGAAATCTGTACATCAGGCCAAAAACGCCTGCTTGGGCAGTTAGGGGTTAAGGACCGTGCATCCAAATAGTGGATGATTGTTGGTCAAAGCCAATTTTGACCTTGAAGATGACGTTTTTTGCTATTGCTCTCAATTGAGAAAATGAAGTTTATCAAGTCTAGTTTTCACTTCACTTTTCGGATCTTATAAATTTCAAGTATCGAATATTTTATAACTGTTGCAAGCTAGGTAGCTCAAGGTTTGAATTGCACTGCATAGGATGTTCACCTTTCGAATTTTAAAGTTAAAATTCAAAAATTCTACAAAAACATATTATGTGATTCTCCATTGTCATTTGCACATGCTCTAGAAATTTTATATTTTTTGAAGATTTTTTGTAATTAATATGAATTTCTTGAAGTATTTGACTTAAAATTTGTAAAAAATCTATTTTGTATCAAAAAAATCAGAAAATTTTAGGACTAATAGGAAACATACAATTTCATGCATGAAAAATATCAAAAAATATATTTGATCAATTCTTGAAAGCTAAACTTTGTATAAAAGTGTACTTTGACTATTCTGCAAAGGATTGGGACGTTAAAGGGTTAATTCGAGCTTGTAGTCCCAAGAGGAAGTGAGAACACCAAAGGAGATGCGTACACATGGTCTATTCTCCTGAAATTTTCAAAACCGGGTACATAATCAAAACTTGGTATTGCCACACATTTACAATTACTCAATATGCACACCAAGTCCTCTAGCAGTCGACTACTAATTTGTATAAAATCGACTAGGGCTTCGCTGCTCTTCGCATTACCAGTGACGATTGATGTCTTATGATACATTTGTACATATATAGGAAGAAATTGGTATATATGATATTATATAATACATATAATAGTGGTACGTATATGTTTGTGTAATGAAAATATACATAATCTTATTATATGTAGATAAGTATACTTTTTATTTAAAGATGGTTTATATATATTGTGGAAGTAATATCAATATATATTAATCCATTATATTTTGTTGTGGAAGTGGTATTATTTTTTATTGTGTGATGCAGGAATGAATAATTGTATGTCACAAAAGCATTGAATCATAGCGAGTTAGTTAGTAAATATAGGTCGTCTGGTCTGTGGAAGTGGTATGATATGTAGGCATGTGGAGGTCATTTGGTCTGTGTATTTGTGTATTTGCACCATCTCAAACACTTCTTCTTGTTCATTCTCTTCTTCAAGAAGTTCCCCTTCTTCCGCATTGAAATCCTTTGTCTGAGTCCTCTCAGCTCTCTCTTTTGCGAGTAACACTAGCAGTAAAGACTTGCTTGAATTGTCCAACCATTGACTTGATTTGCTCTGCATCTAGCAACAGCTCAACAATCTGCACACCTCAACAATCTGCACACCTGAAATGGTAAAATGAAAACCATATAATCAAGAGATGTCACAACATGCTTTCACATTTTGATTGTTTGAGTCAGTATGTACCCTGGATACACTCGTTTAGAGAATCCAACATACTGGAACAAATTTCGGTTTTAGGCTCCTGCAATGAAAGTAAATAAGAATTCACGGCGTTATTCTCTATGACCACAATGATTATTTATGACTATCATGCATGGGACTTGGAACAGTAACGCTTGAGAGTCCTTGCATTTCTAGCCACACTTGCATTTTAAGCTCTCTGAAGTTGGCACTAACCTGACACAGCTGCTTTCCGAACCTCCTCATGGCACCAAAATCGGAGCAACCTGAGGCCTCACGAGACCACAACAAACACGAAAATATCAAGGTTGCTTTCTGATCTTCAAGAACAAGTCTGACAGGGTACATATGCGCCTGCAACCAGGCCCGGTGCAGGATTCCAACGGAATTCAACCGTTCAGAAAGATTCAGAAAATCTGTATTAGTTCAAAGTCTAGTTCAACGTCTAGTTCTGTATCATCCTTATCAAAATTTCAACTCAGTTTACATCAAATGACTGGTCTCCTCCCCTCAATATGGCAGCCGCTCCAAAACACTGGTGCGGATGCCGTTTTTCTTGTCCCCAATAGTGATTGTCTCCACGCTGAAAAAGAACCAGTTAGTGTCAGAACATGCACAGCCAACTGTTATCTTACAAGACATGTGCTTATCTGCTGTCCAAATGCCATAATACAGATATGATCTGCCCAGTTCGCAGTTTTAGAAGTTTCAAGAATGTGCTCTACTTTGTAATTCAATGTAAATTCTCGTTTGAGCAAACTAAAATGGCACGAATTGCAATAGAAGGCTCCTGAAGGAGAGCAACTCGGTTCAGATTGTGACCTTAAGGAACCAATGCAGGGAACCTACAAGCGAACCAGCAATGGCCATCAGAGTGAGGAACCGGAAATCAAAGATAGCTTGCACAAAAAGTGATTCATCTCATCAGAATACGAAACCCTAGCATGGATACAAAAGCTAACGAAATATAACAACAGCAAGAGAAGTTTTCATCATACGGATTCTCACATCAAATTAACAAACTACTTGCAAATAAAACAACCACATCACTCGTATAAGAGTTCTAATGTATGCAGAGAGTTACCAGAGTCAGATCGCTGCCGGTGAGCGCGGCACTTCTTCCGGCCCACAACCTCGGACGTCTCATTCCTGCCTCGTGCTACTCAGAGAAAAGCCAGAAAAAGCCGCTAATTAGCCACACAAACGAGATCAGCCAGGAACATTAGAGTCTCTGAAACACTTGCCAGCTCAAGTGAGGGTTTGAACAAAAAGGGTTTGAAAACGAACGGAACGAGGCACGGCAACAATTATCAATCAGTGAAGAAAGGATGTACCAAAAGCAGCTTGTGCTAACCAATCTCCCGGCTGGTACGCCATGGCTGCGGGTGCCAATCCGGTAAAGGAATTGGGAAAGTTGAGTAAGTTGCTGCGAGAGTGGAGAGGACCCCAACAATGATCTTTAATATAGAGGTTGCCAGCAGCAGGATCGGGGAGACTGGCGTCTGAGATATATAAAATGAGACCACAAACGTAAAAATTAGGGTTTTTGTAAACACACGGGGGTCTGCTATTCAACATACCTCCCTCAGTCATACAAGAATGTTCCTTGCAATTTTACAAATCAATGACTACTGTGCACAAGAAGGGAACCAACTTTCTTATAATATGAAGTACATTTTTCTTACAACCATTCGAGTGTGTGGGGAAGGGAAAATGTGCGTCTAATGGCATGTCAACAAAGTTGTCCCTGCAAAATTCCTTGCAACAAATTTCTCTTTCATTTGTATGAGAAAAGAAAAAGTTGTGCAAAGAATTCACCTCAGATGCAAAGCTAAGTAAGGACTGTCTTCTCGCATGCGGTTGATGAGCGTGCCCGCCAACTGGTGAATGGGCTCAGCGTATTTCAGAGCGCGGTAATTCACCCGGCACCTGAGCTGCTGAATGTAGTCTGGCAAATCGTTGTTTGCCAACCTTGAATCAACGTGAGTGAAATACAGCACCTTACTCTCCTTCAATAACGGCACCAATTCCTTCTCGTAGTAAGGTGCCTGTTTGGATGATAAGGAACTCGTCAGGGGAAGAGATTATCACAAGACGCAAACTTGTCAAAGGCTTGCAAGAGAAATGCGGACGCCAGCAGCAGCACGAGCACACTACTCGAGGGTCTCCTCGCCATCGCTGCCATGCGACGAGAAGACCCTGCCAAATGAAGAGGGTGCTAGGCCAAAATGCCGAAACGGGTGCTCCCGATTTGGGCTTGTATGCGGACTGAGAATGTGAACAGTCTGTGAACCGTTGGAACTGTCGTGGAGATAGTTGGAACGGTCATGCAGACGAAACGAAATTTTGTCACCATGACCAATTCCATGGAATTGTCCTGACAACGAACGTACCATTCAATGAAGGCTAAACCAGCTCCGACTTTCGTCGTCACTGGAATTTCCCGATGGACGCTTCCTTCCACCTGTGCTGATGAAAAAAAATTTAATTGTCTAGTGTACAATAGATTATGGTGGAAGCGGCCTAGTCAACATAATAATCTACAACTGAAGTCTTTGTGGTGTCCGAATCTTCAACTCGATGCGCCCTACGAAGAGACTCAATTTTCCTGTATAGACCGGGCACCATTTCATTCAAAAATGACGCTCACATCCACTAATCAGAAACAACTTCAATGCAATAATACGACAGTACATTGATTTTGTTTGTCCTTGCTGCTTCCATGGCTTCATGCTGCTCAATAACATCACATTCCTACGATTACCAGTAGGCGTGGTCAGCATTTCACGACTTTCTTGAATAATGCATACAACATCTAGCAGAACTTTTAAATCATCGAGGGAAATCTGTTCCTATGTGGCCGGAATACAGTCTGGTACGGGACCTTTAGAAATCTCCACCTCATGGTCCAAAATTTCTCGTGCTGATGCAATCGAGGTTGTTTGATGGGTTATGTGCGTGGAAGAGGAGTCTGTGAACTCACCCGCACTCACTACTTGACTCATACGAATTGCCTCCTCCAACTTCAATTCCCTCAGCCTTGCTTCCTCACGGACCTTCTGCAACTCCAACTTCAATATCTTGTTTTGCATTTCCAGCTCTCGGCTCGCTCGCACTGCAGCTTGATTCACGGTCAACTTCTTTTTCAAGATGGTCTCCAGTTGTATTCTCAAAGGTCTTCTTTGAGAGACCTTCTGCTCTGATCCGTCGGTTGACTCCACGTCTTTGGGACCATTTGACAGGTCGGACTCCACATCAGATGGGAAATTTAACAAGGATGCTTTGTACGCATTATCATCAGAGCCGCTGTCAATCTCGATGGGTTATCCTTATTAGAAGGCACGGAGACCTCCGTGACCTCCTTCTTTACGATCAACAGAGATGGAATGGCAAGGACTTGTGGTAGAGGCACAGTAGAAGCCTCAGAAGTCGAACCCGGAACCACAGCAAGCACAAGTCTCTCATCTGCAGCAGTGTCGTTTTCGATGGTAACTAGTGGGCAATTGACCAGTGGCACTAGAGAGGGAGTGAACTCCAACATGTCTTCTGTCTCAGCGGCCTATGATGAATCATGGATTACCACAAGGGCCATGCGTGCATCGTCCACACCTTGTGAAAGAAAACTCTTTTGGGGAACGGAGACTTCCTCAATGGTTGCCAGTGGGCAATTGACCACTGGCACTACATAAGAAGTGCAGACCAAGACGACATCTGTTGCAGGTGAAGGAGGTGTTTCATAGATATGCACTGGGGCTATGCGTGCCTTGTGCACTCGAACTCCATGCGAAACCGCAAACTGTTGGGCGGAATTAACCTCTGCGCAATTGCCCGCTGCTCCGGAATCAGTTTCCAGTCCATCCTCGATGTCTGCTAGAGGTGCACTCTCATCATGATGGATTTCCAAATCACTGTAAAATTCATAGGCAGGGATATTGTCTTCACTATCCACATCTCAAACACCTTTATTCTCAGATAAATTCTCTCATACGGTGGGCAATTGACTACTGGAATTTTGTCACTACCACTAGTCAGCTCTTTAGGTGGAGGCACATTGCATTGAAGAACCAAATCGAGGTCAGGTTCGGCGACACCATGAACAGAGTCGCTGTCGACTCCGTCGCACGCATCCACTGGCAACTTCTTTTGCTTAACATTGACCAGTGGGCAATTGACTATTGGCGGTTGTGCATCACATCGAGGCTCTCCAAGTGTAAGTGGCAAGAGTTTGCGGACCCTCGAATCTGAAGGGGGAGGAGGCCCAAGTGTAAGGTCCTCAACATATTCCCCAATAAAGGCCATTGCTTCGTTCATATTCCTAGAATGAACAACCGGGCTCAAGGGTTGAGGCGAACCATGATCGCCACTTGCTTACAAGGGAGGGCTGCACGGAGTTAGGGGTACTGGAGTACAGTGCTCTATAGTTTGCGCTGGTGCATCCCCTGGAGGCGAAAAGTGATAGGGATTCTCGACGTCCATGTCATTGCCTCTTGCCAAGGCCTCTACATCTTTTGCTTTGGTCAGAGTCTCGGCCCTCGTCTCAATGGCGTCGTCTCCAATGCTCGCTGTAGCTGCAACTGTTGGGCCCGTGGCATCATTCATTCCCTCTTCATTATCAAACTGCAAGGCAGTTCCGGAAGGCTCATCCGCGTCGCTGTCCTGGGACGATAGAAACCGTTTGCGTTTCCTTACAGAATTTGGCCACTCCCCTTCGGTCCCTGCCCCTTCATCACTACGGTCACCGTCACGGTCGTCGCCAGATTCTACGCCGCTTGCGCCAGATACCACGTCCTCTATGTTTATAACAGTCTTACTCCGGTCTGCACATTTCTTGGACTGGAGTTCCCGCCGCTGGACACCCAAACTATGTGGTTCTTCAGATGGCCCACTAGGCTTCAATGAAAACCACGAGCCATATTTCTTTGGCTCATCCAATGTGTGCAAGGACATGTGAAAGATGTGCTCAAAATTCTAGAGTTGGCAGCCGAGTTGGTGACTGCTAACCAACACTCGGAAGTTATCCTCCGGTATACCCACGGTGACGGGTCGGAGATCAAACATCTGCACATCACCTTAGAAGGTTAGCAATTGTCAATAATGGTGAGATTCAGTGGCTGATAACTGTAGACGATGCCAGTGGTCAATTGACTACTGGCAAGAGCAAACGAGCGTACCATGGCCGCGATCATGCACTTCAGCCCGACAGCCACACATAGCACAGTTCGTGGGTCTTTGGTCTCATGATCAATGTGTGGAAGTTGCATGAGGAAATGCATGTACACCTCCATCTTAAGTTCGTCGTCAAGCAAGTCGACCTCCCTTACAGATCCCACACGCTTTGTCGACTCCGATGCACGAACTTCATTCTTCCAATTTATGGCATTTGCCATCTCAGGATTCCAGAAGTAGAAGATGGTGACACCTTTACCTTTTTTCATGATTTGGGAGGAGAAGAAGTATGTCTCTACTGCCGCTGGCACATATCGGCTCTCCATATGCGAATACCCCTTCAAATGCCCATCCACCGCCTGAAGGGTCTCATTCTCATTTGTGCAATGGCGAATTACCAGCCAATGCTGTGGCCACCTGCCATAGCGGCTCCGGTTCAGCATCTTGGAAAGAATGAACTCGTAACACCGATCAATACTCAGATCGTCGCGCTCTAGCCATCTGTCGATTGCACGCAAATCCATGATGGCCGCATCAAAATTAAGATCTTCCGAATTAACAATGCACCATGCAGAAGGGTCGGTTAAATTCATCATCGTGCCGGGTACAAGATGACGCGTTGGAAATTTTGCAAATCTTGAGAGTGTCCCGTCTGCCAGGATCTTGCTCAGTACCGAAGTTATGTTGGAGTTCAAGACGTGCTCTTTCTCCAAAATTCTCTCCATCTCCGCCAAGAATGCATCCAAGGGGGGCTCTTGCGCTCTTCTAGGATTGTCGCTTACTTTCAAGGACCTCAACAAGAAGAGTTTTGTCGCTCGCTTGATGAACTCGTCCATGTGGGCTGAGTTGAACCCATGCTTGCGTTTGAATTTGCCCCAAGTCACTCGATCTACGTCGTCGTTGACCCAGATACTCTTGGGCGACTTCTTATTGAGCCAACGCATGATGGAATTTTTCACCTTTTTTCTGTCCGTCCAGTCCTTCAAGCTACAGCAGTGTTTGCTTCTCGGCCGAGTATTCCCCAAATACACTTTGGGAACTGCATTGTCTTCCTTCAGTAGCTCCCCTTTGACTGTCAAGCCGGCAGTAATTTTCTGCACCAGTTCGAGGAGTGAGTTAGTTCCTAAGCCACGCAAACACTTGAATGCGAATGCCTTGGTCAGTTTTCGAACCCACTTGTCTTTGCAGTCGACCTTCATTTTTCTTCCAGTGTCGGAGTTCATGAGGTCGCCTGTCTCATACCACTCAAATGCGTTGTGGATGCCATTGTATAAGTCATCCGATCCACAAATGACCAAGAACTCACCCTGGTACTCCATGGCGGTCTTGTTGGCATTCTTGAAAGTCATAGCGTTCAAAGTCTCCACTGCTTTTTCTTGAAATTCCTGCAAAACTCCATCGTGCCAGTAGTCAATTGACCACTGGTTCAAGTGACATGCAATCTGATAATGAAAAGTTGAGATGAATAGATGGCACAATGCTAGTATTCAATTGTACTATGCCAGCGCACCTTGAAGATCTTCCTCGCTTCAGACCTTGGTTTGCCGGGGTTCTTTGGATATCTCGGCAATACTTCACGTGTAGAAGATACTCCGGCGAATCCCACTTGTGTTGATTGGTGTTATTTGTGCGCCGTGACAGCTCTGACAGCAACATCTTATTCTCGGTCTACACGAAGTCACATTGCCAAGTCTTGTACGTTTTCTGGCGCTCGGGATCAACGCAATCAAGAGCCAACAGTTTCTTTGCAGCCGCCACAAAATGTTGCCCATTGATAATGTAAAATTCTCCATCTTTTACATTATCGAAGTAGCATGGCTTCTTGTCTACCTTGGGCATGAGAGTCAAGGTCTGCTTGGGCGGGTGTATCCCAGTCAAATAAATCTCAAACAGATTCTTGCAACATGTTTCATGGAATGGGCGGTACTTAAATTCTATTGGTGCATTGATCATCTGATCCACGTCGATCTCTTTCGTGAAGTCTTGCCCCCATATGTACATTGGCGCACATCTGTTCTTAAATTGCTTTAGCTCTTCTCGACAGTCGTCAAAGTCTATGTCCTTCCCCTCCGCCGTTTTCACTGGGTGCTGATATTGACGTTCCTTCTGTCATCTTTTAGATTCATTTGGCTGGCTGTAGTAAGTGTTGCCGATGCGTTGGATTCTTTCTCCAAGTTCTCGATTGGTATCTGAATCGCATCCTCGAGAACTAGCGTACCGGAGAACCTCACTGTCGTCGTCTGCTTTCGCCGACATTTGGCTGGTCGAGGCGATCCTGCAACCATGTCTTCCTCATCGTTGCCAGTGGTCAATTGACTACCGGCAACGGAGCCAATTACTTTGGGGTTGTTGTCACCCTCGCCAACTTCATGGAGTTCCGCACCCTCCGAACTGACCACGTTCGGCTCTCACTACTAGAAACTCCCTCTAGGAGCTACGGCAAAAAAACCACGTCACTGAAAATGAACTACGTTTTGGTGTGTAGGCCTGAAATCTTGCTACTTTGTGTTCAAAGCCACGTCAGAGCAACGTTTGGCGTTCCCAGTTCTATTCCCGTGTGAAGGAGAGAGTACCCCAATGTCGAGGAGAGAGTTCCCTATTTTTAGTTTCGACACGTTGTCATAACGAGTGTCCAATTTTGAGAATAATCTTCAATAGTAAATCCAAATTCAACGTTCATACGTCTGAATTTACACATGGTGTAACCAAATCAAAGAGTAAACAAGAGAAGTTACTAGAAATGGATCTTGTATTCGTTTCAAGCATAAAAACATGCTGGTGCTCACAATGAAAAACATGCTGGTGTTGCATTCTACGGTTTAGTCTACTCTGTATAAGCACAACTTGAACCTAAGAGCAGAGATCTCCTGAGTTTTAAACATCTGATAAAAAATCTGGAAAAAAAAACTAGTCTCCATGCTCGGCCTCTTTGTAGCAGTTCACTCCGAGATCTTGACCACGATGAATAAGAAGTCCAAGGTCTCCAATGAATGTATCCTGCTCCAAACACAGTACAAGTAAGTTAGTGATGCTGAGAATACCGTGGATCATATTTATGGGACCAAGTCTTGAAACGACCAGGGGCGGTTCTATACTGGTCTTCACTCATACAATGCACGAGGTGCAGTTGATGCTGGAACATCTCCTCAGAGTCATCCACAAACTGTACCCAGAACTTGGAGAGAAGGCGGAGATTCAGGAGTGTCTCTACTTGCCCCAAGCGGTCTCTACCTTCAAACAAAAGTGGCCAGACACTTCCTAAGAACACATCAATCGGAATTTTGGGAATCAATTCTGCCATTTCTCCTAATCCGATACCATCTATGGAATTTTCAAGAGAAAAAATTGTTGAGGACACTTGCAAAATCTTAATTCTCTTCATGATCTAAAGTAGGTTTAGTTCATCACTATGTGCACCCTCTATTCTGTACTTGCGTGACAAGGCTCCTGATTTCAAAAGGCGGACACTACTGTAATAGTGTAATACAAACAATACGGAAATTAAAAAATGGACTTAGCCCTGCATCTACACCCCTGTGCATGAATATAACACCTTCTTGCAAACCCTAGCCTTATGTAAAAAGAAGGCAAACGGTAATTGCCAATTTCATGAAAAAACAGAGTGCAATTAGGGTTTAGGGTCCGTTGCAACAAAGTGTTCAGTGATTTACCGTTGTGTGGCCGAAACGCTAATCCCGCTACTAGCACGCAGCATAGGGTCCTGATTCTTCCTCGAATTCTCCGTCACTTTCCAGCTCCTGCACCTCGTTTGCCTCCAAATCAGGCAGGTTTAAGCCAAAGTGCCAAGAGCGCGGCGCTTCTTGCTCGTTGTCATCTGATTCGAGGATGTCGTTGCCTAAGAAACTACCCGGCTCCTCGTTACCAGCTTCTTCACTGTCGCTTTCACCCTCGCTGTCGACTTCGTCTTCACCTGCCGCATCGTCCGCTTCTACCGAAATGAGGGTTTCACCGCGGCGTGTTGCCGTTGAATCCTCCTCTGCAAGAACGTCTGGCTGCTCCGGCACTTCGTCTTCTTCAGATTCCCCGTCATACTCGCGCTCGCGTTTGTAGAAAACACGCTTCGACCGCGTGTTTACGTGGACTACTAATTTCCACCCTCGGTTGATGCTATCCTCCACGTAAAACACCTGTGAGACATCTTTTGGAAAAACCAAAGGTTCATCTGTAACGGATGACTCTGACATAAACCTTCCTACCTTTATGCGTACCACTCCACATTCATCTTTCACTAGAGTACCAGATGACCCCCGTCGAATAATGGAATTATACCACTTACCCTTGATCAAAACCGTGTCGAAACTGTCAAAGTGGACTCTTATTATACTATCCACATATCCAACGTACTCTGTACCTTCTCCATCCTCGTCGTACATGGATGAAATG
This sequence comes from Pohlia nutans, assembly GCA_022496805.1. Taxonomy (NCBI): domain Eukaryota; kingdom Viridiplantae; phylum Streptophyta; class Bryopsida; order Bryales; family Mniaceae; genus Pohlia; species Pohlia nutans. Next base: position 23,157,007 of record CM040094.1, read on the forward strand.
CCACAGTCAAAGGTAGTTTTTTTATGCATATCTCTGTCCATAATCCGGAAGTGGCGCCCATAAGCCCACATAGCAGAAAAAAATTCAGCCTTTACTGTTGGGCCTATGGCAATGTCAAATGCCATTTGTGATATCTTCTCCCCCTTGCTTTGTGCTGCTTGTAAAGCTGGTAAAGCCCAGTCCTTGAAACTCGGTAAATTGGGATTCTTGTTCTTTTCGGTGGCGTACCTTCAAGTGCCACATAGAAATGATTACCATGTTAGTTCAAAACATTAAAATTTCAAATTGCAAAGAATAACAATATTCAAAATAAAAAGGGAAAAAAAATGAACATTCATTACATGTGTAGTACAATCATTACCTGTTCCGCCATGATTCTAAGGCCGGGGAGTTCTTCAAAAGGAATCTATGCACTTGTTCTCTTAAAATAGGCTTTAGAACTTGCTCGGACTTCATTTTGGGCAAAACAATTCCAGACAACCGCACATCCTCTTCCGATTCCCATAACCGTGGTGCCTTGGTGTAAAGACGTTGCACAAACTCTGTGATATAAAACATAGCCTCTGAGACTATGTATCCTTCTGCCATGCTGCCCTCTGGACAGGCCTTTTGCCTGACAAATCCTTTCAAGGTTTTCATGTATCTTTCCAAGAAGTACATCCAACGGGCTGAGACTGGGCCCGCAAGTTCCACCTCTTCAACAAGGTGCACAATTAAGTGGAATTGTATATCAAAAATGGAGGGTGGCAGATGTAATTCCATTAAACACAAGAGCTCTGCCGCTTCCACCTTTTTATCCATGATCTCTATCTTCCTAATTTCCTTAGAGCAAATCCACTTGAACAAAGACCCCAATCGATAAATAATGTTATGGATCTCTTTGGTTAAAGTGCCCCGTATAGCTAGTGGAAGTAGATCGTGCAAAAGGTTGTGATAATCATGGGTTTTCATCCCTACAATTTTGCGATCACTAAATTTAGAAGAAAAAGATGAACCATACCCGGTAGGGGTTCGAGTGGATGTGATGGTGTGTATGACCGAGTCGTACTCGTCGGTTGTCCAAATCCACGGGGCCTTGGCATACTTGTACTTAAGATTGCCCTTGTTGTCCCGTCCATCTTCATGTGGGTGCAAATCTGGACGCATGCCATTCTCTTTGAATGCATTTCGCACTCCAATGCTATCTGCCTTTGTACCTTTACAGTTAGAAAAGGTTTTAAAAAGGGCAGCGCAGACATTTTTTTCGATGTGCATTGGATCCAGTAAATGTGGAATAGGAAGGTCCTGCATGGGCCTAGTGCAAGTCTGTTATTAAGCTTACTGTAATGAGTGCAAAGGATGATGGCCAGCACATGCATGAACATCTTGAATATACTTGTGAATATATTGACATGACTACTATCTTGGGAGTATACTATATCTGGATCACCTTTCTAACAGCTGTAATTGATAGGTGCTTCACACAATGTTAGCTTTCAGGGTAATAAGGTTATTGGAGGTATTGGAATTAAATAATAGAGTTTAGAATTATTTCATTAATATTTAGAAGTGTAATGTAATAAACTTCCAAATATTCCATTAACCCGTTAAGGTCATCATTCAACACTAGTTTCAAAGATTTGTTAAAAACTTCTAGGTAAAAATAAAAATGGACTTCATGTACTGAACACTGTTGTAAATTTCAATGTGAAGATAACATTTGTACGGTTGGATTTATCATGTGTATTATTAATAGTTTATAATTAATTTTGAAAGTGTTACGTGTGAATTTCAATTTAATCCTAAGTGACGTAGGGGGTAAGGGCAAAACATAAATGTGTTATAAAAAATTACTTTTTCAACTTTGATGAAGTTTGGTCCAAAAGACAAAATGAGGAGCTAGATGTTTAGTAATTTTCCATACGGTCAGAGTTAAAAAAAAAAAAAAACAAAACTATCATCTCATAATGAATTTAGAAGCATTTAATTTCAAACATTTATAAGAATTACACATTTTATTTTTAGAATTTGTAATTTTGTATGCGTTCATAAAACTAGACATTAATTTCTAAAATTAGAAATTGTAAGTTTTTCAACGGATAGAACATCATTACTTTCCCCAAATGGTAAGTTTTATAACAATAGACAATGAAGAAGTGTTTTTCTTTGAAAATTTCTCCTGGTGGAGTTACCTCGGATTAACATGATTCAAATTTGGTTGGAAAGTAGACTTGATTACCTATTTTACAATATTTATATTTTCTATAAAAATGTTTTTGATATTTCGGGCAGCCCATAATGAACCGTATTTTTCTAAAAATATTATATATTCGTTGGTGGGCTGGCGATCCCGCTGTACTATGGCAGGGCTCAGCAAGGTTCATACTCTACCAATCCAGGAGGGTTCATACTCCAGCATGGTTCTTATTCCAAAGCCTGAGTAATTGACTCTAGGCATGGTACAAGAGCACATCAAGTACTATATACATTTTCTGCACAATATTCTTTTAATACATAGAAGCAACCCTGGAGTGTCCCTGAATGCTTCATTGACTCTCATTGGAACGTTTAGGGTTTAGGGTTTAGGGTTTAGGGTTACAAGGCCATCCCCTCAAAATTGGCATACTTATTTTTGGAATTTGAAGTGACCTACCCCCCTCCCATTTTCGACCCTTGTGATTTCAAATATGCAAAAACTTTTCCCTAATCTATCGTCATTTATGAGATATTGGCAGTTTGACTTGAGCTTTTGGGTGTTGACTTTTTTCGTTTTTAGGTATTTCAACTTTTTGAGTATACCTGCCCCCCTATTTTTGGGCATTGTGAATCTAGTGGTGTGGTTAGTTTTCCCTAAAAGTTTAGGGTTTGGAAGTTATTAGGGTTTTAGGGTTTAGGCTTACGTTTGGGTTTCGTTTTGCTATATATAGATTTTGAAGATTTTGATGGCACCTACCCCCCCATTTTCGACCCTTGTGATTCCGAATTTGTAAAGTCATTTCCCTAGTCTATCACCATTTGGAAGATATAGAGGGTTTGACTTTTACTATATCGGTTGACTTTGTGTGATGCATGAGATCTAACAGTGGAATTTTGGGTTGAGATTTTGGCTACCCCCCCATTTTCGGCCCTTGCGATCACAATGGTGGAAACGAAATTTCTTAAAAAGTTTTAAGTTGTTAGATTTGGAATTGCATCATTCTTGGGTCATGAAATTCAAATTCTCATGAATGAATCATGCTTTAAATTTTTTTGCCATCATCAAGTGGACCGTTTCAAGATGAATCTAAATTGATTTTGAATTTTAAATTCGAACATGAATCGTAGATGGTATGAACGGATGAAGTTTGAGATTGCTGATATTTCATCCATCCGTAACTTGCACATACTTTATCATTTGAATGAGTGCCATATATATTTGGAAAGCTATTAAAAGGCTTTATAACGTGAATGCACTTTAATGAAAGTATTTGAAGTCGCATAGTAGTCATATTGAATGGGGATTATTTCTATAACACGTGTTTTAAAATATTACCTTAAACGTTTTATAATAAGTGGATCATTTGAGGTTAGTACCCTCAATTTTGACCTTTTTGGTTCTAATAATAATGTCTTTATTTTATAAAACTTTCTACATTGGGTGATATAGAGCTGTATCATTCTAAAACACATGAAGTATTTAGTATTTGCGGTTTAGCCATGCTTTAAAAGATTTCGATTTGATGAAGTGGACTACATGGAATTGAATTAAAATGATTATGGATTTAATATATGGACGTGAATGCTACAAGTTATAAGTGATGAAAGTTAGAATTTCTGGTAATTTATCCATCGGTAACATATACATTAAAGGGAACATTATTGTAAACATTTTGAGGGTCTAAAGTCATAGTATTATTTATAATATTAGATCTTTTAATATGAATTAAAAGATTTAAGGTTTAGGGTTTAGGGCTTACTTTAGGGTGTGGGTAGAGTAATTTAATGCTTTCAACGTATTAAATAATATTTGTAACTAGGGTAAATTTTTTTTTCATGCATTTGGATAATGATACTATAACATTTGGAGTTTAGGGCCCATAAAGTACAGCGATTGACGATTTAGTATATTGCTTACGCGTAAAAAAATATTGTAAACACTTGCAACGCTCAATGTAATCTTGCATTTGAGAAATTAAATATGTTTACAACTTGTTGTTTAATTTAGATCATGCATTGGGATGAATATCCTATGACATTTAAGAGCGAGGTCTCATAAAATACAGCAACCAGTAATTATGCATATTACTTACACGAAAGAAAAAACTCTAAATACTTGCATGACTCAATCTAATAATGCATTTGACAAATAAAATATGTTTACAACTTGTTGTTTAGGATAGATCATGCATTGGGATGACAATCATATGACATTTAAGAGGGTGGCTCCATAAAATACAGCAACCAGGATTTTTGCATATTACTTCCATGTAAAAAAATATTCTAAACACTTGCATGGCTCAATCTAATCATGCATTTGAGAAATGAAATATGTTTACAACTTGTTTAATTTAGATCATGCATTGGGATGATTATCCTATGACATTTTAGAGGGAGGTCTCATAAAATACAGCAATCAGTAATTTTGCATATTACGTACACGTAAAAGATCACTCTAAATACTTATATGACTCAATGTAATAATGCATTTGACAATTTAAATATGTTTACAACTTGTTGTTTAGGATAGATCATGCATTGGGATGACAATCATATGACATTTAAGAGGGTGGCTCCATAAAATACAACAACCAGGATTTTTGCATATTACTTCCATGTAAAAAAATATTCTAAACACTTGTATGACTTAATCTAATCATGCATTTGACAAATGAATATGTTTACAACTTGTTGTTTAGGGTAGATTATGCATTGGGATGACAATCATATGACATTTGAGAACGTGGCCTCATAAAATACAGCAACCAGTAATTTTGTATATCACTTACACGTAAATAAAACACTCTAAACACTTGCATGATTCAATGTGATCATGCATTAGGGTTATTAAATATATTCACAACTTGTTGTTTAGTTTTTATCATGCATTTGGAAGCTAATTATATGACATTTATGACTTAGAGTCCCTAAATTTCTATTATCACTGTAAATAGATATTCATTTCACTTTAAAATGTACCCTAAACACGTGCATGATTCGAATGCAATGATGTTTTTAACATTTTGAATAAATTTACAACTTGTTCGTTTATTTTTATCATGAATTTGAACCCTAATTCTATGGCTTTCAAAAGTTTTGGTCATTAAAGTACAGTAACCGGTGAATTACCATATTCAAAAGATTAAACTTCATCCATTCATATCTTTTGCATGCCTTGTCCATTCGCCGCATATTATATCAATTCGGAATCCTAGCAAAAAGCACTATGATGTGGGGCCCTCCAATTCCAATCGCCCTTCTTCATGCAGAAGTCCTAAACCGTACACTCAAAATTTGATCTCGTTTAATTTCTATTTTAAGAATATTTCAAAGATGCCATCATGAAGATGCTTCCAAGCGGTTTCCAAAAAGGTAAAACACCTATCATTTGGACTTTTACTCCATGTGTAACGGGTGAATGAAGTTTCCAAAGCCCAAACTTCATCCATGTATATCTTGTGCATGAAACGTCAATTTGTCATGTGTGATATCATTCCGGAATCCTAGAAAAAGGGACTATGACGTGGGGCCCTCTAATTCTAATCGCCCTTCTTCATGCAGAAGTGCTAAAGCGTACACTCAAAATTTGATCTTGTTGAATTTCTATTTTGGAAATATTTCAAAGACGCCATCGAGAAGATGCTTCCAAGAGGTTTCCAAAAAGGTAAGACACCTTTCATTTGGACTTTTACTCCATGTGTAACGGATGGATGAAGTTTCTAAAACCCAAACTTCATCCATCTATATCTTGTGCATGGAACGTCCATTTACCACGTGTTATATCATTCCGGAATCCTAGGAAAGAGGACTCTGATGTGGGGCCCACTTATTTCAATCGCCCTTCTTCATGCAAAAGTGCTAAAGGGTATACTCAAGATTTGATATTGTTGAATTTCTATTTTTGGAATATTTCAAAGATGCCTTTGAGAAGATGCTTCCAAGTGGTTTTCAAAAAGGTAAAAGGGTTTAGGGTTTAGGGTTTAGGGTTTAGGGGTTTAGGGTTTAGGGTTACATGTGTGTCCTAGGGGTTTTCTAAGTCCCTAGATATGAGGAATTTAGGGGAGGTTAATATATCGTTGGATTCGTAATCTCGTAGGGATTCCAAAAACCCCAAGTTTTTTGAAAAATTCTTAGTTATGTGGAAACCCTGATCTTACCCTATTATACCCTGTCTTGCCCTAATTATACCCTGTCTTGCCCTATTATACCCTGTCCGGCCTTAATTAGTGCTAATCACTTTCCCACAAGGGCTGCTGCCATTGACTACACAAGCGCTGCTGCCATTGACGACACAAGCTTTCATATTGAATCAGTTCCTGTAGGCAAACACTCACGCTACAAAAAAAGGAGTGTACTCGGTCGGAATCAATATCTAGACAATAAAATGCCAACAGAGATATATATCATCAAGATACTGCTGTGTGGAGAAAGACTATTGAATGGGAAATATGACGGAGTTGGATGCTGACAAGAGTACCAAAGAGTACCTGATCAGAAACTGCTTCTGGGACGACATGAGTCCTTTGTGCAACATGAGGACGTGCATGCTTGTGAAGAAATGAGATGACCTGGAAAAGAAAAAGACGTGATCATTCAGCAGAACGAACCAAGTACGTGGTCAAAAGCTAGAACACATGGCCACATAAGACCAACACAACCATTATTAGAAATCCTTGCAAAGCCAATCGTTATTTGAGATTGATATACTAATGATCTCAAAATTACCTGGTCTGCTGAAATTCCACTTCCCAGAGCATTGTTGACACTCTCTTTGGTGAGTGCTGCTACAACCAAATTGGAAATTTGCTAGAACCAAATTCGAAAGTTGGAAAACAGAGAATGGAGAGGTGCCATGAAATTCAAGCATTTGAGAAAATTAATGAAAGCTTCAGTGTCTCCAGGAGAGTGAGAGAGAGAATAAGTTGCAAACCAGGAAGAAGGTGCAGCCACAGTTGTCACCAGACAGCGCTTCAACCTTGTTCAGGTGCTTCAACTGATATACTTTTGCAGGCTGCACATCCAACAAGTAACATACTTGGTTCATCGTGTACCTCAATCGTGATATAGACGACAGCCATCACGTAAAATCTGAAAGCGGGTAAAATCTAGAACATGAACTCAATATAGGGATATCAAAACCTCGATCAAGTCAAATTAGAAAGCGATTTTGGGACCAGGCCTTACGGAATTTATGGATATATCCAACTGCCTCATCATAAACAACTACATCAGCCCCCACAGGAACATACCTGTTGGAGTCTCCTTCAAAACATGCAGTTTCACTTCGAACTTTTGCGTTTAATCCAATCGCATTACTGTACAAAAGATGAGGCGTTCAGATCAGAACCAAAAAAAACGACCGTCAGTCCACATGCCACACCGTGTTCATAGATCTGCTGCAGTTAAGATAGTCCTAACCCCTAGAACCATAGGTCACAGAAACTGAACGTTCATTCCAGAACACCAAAATCCTAAACCCTAAACCCTAAACCCTAAACCACTGAGGTTTGCAGGTACTGTACTACACAATACCTGCAGAACATTATGAAGCTGCTCTGGTGGCTTCTTCCTTTCAGACCCATGCTCCAACCGCACCTCAAAAGCTGTCAATTGCTCCGTGAAAATAGGACTTGGCTGCAACACAAGCAAAAGCCTAGCTGAGTTTACATTAATCTTGCAAATATCATAAACAAAAACAAATAAATCATTTACCACATTCCATAATCAGAATAAGCAAACAAATCTGCATGTACGGACACTCCATCTTGTAGTATAGGCATGCCATAACACATACGAACACAAACCCCAGGACCGCAAGCAATACTTCATTTTGTAAATGAGGCCACAAGTCTGAACCACAAAAGAGCTGCATTCCTGAAAGTCAGCACTGGGATCAAGCAACAATGTTAAAATCTGTGTAACATTCGAGAACCCTAATCTCTAAACCAAACTACCACATTCGTGAACTCTCAAATCTATTCAAAAAAAGATTAGTAAGTACCCCATGTGCTTGCCAGCGCCTGCATTTTTATTCCAACCTCCAAACATTGTCCGCATGACCATGAGGGCTATCGAGTCTGGATCCGTCCATGCTGCACCTTTCACTGCAACAGCAAAGTGAGCCAAAGGCATATCGTCATCTCAAATGCAGACTTGTCACACGCAAAGACCTAGAAGAGACACTGAAGCAGCAAAACATCTCATCACAGGAAAAAAAAACAAAAAAAACAGGTATTAAATTCTCCGAGCAGCGCGAGGCTTGTCAAACCCATCGAGCGGAGCGAGAAGGGTTTGACTAAGGGCGGAGGGTCCGGGAGGACCCGAAGCCCGTTACATCCTAGGGTTTACTCAAAACAACGATAGCGGGGGAATCTGGGGTTCATCTCATTGACTTTTGGGTAGTATAGCCATAATAAAAATATAAACTGAACAGATCAAGGGAAGTTTGGGACGTAATTCCATATTCAAAAAGAATTTACCTCAAGAGAAATATTGGGACAGTATGAAGCATCGAGTGTTGGTAGTTGTGTGCATGGATGAGAAATCTCACTGAGGGTGTCATCCGTCAAATATGCGCAGTTCGAAAAGATTAGAGAAGTGGACAAGCTGTTGCTGCGGTTCGCACTCCCGCAGAGAGCTCGAGGCAAGATGAGACGTCTAAACTTCTGAGACGACCACACTACAGCATCGCGGACGCGGTTTAGGGTTGGCTTCAGTGACACCTCCGCAAGTTGTGGACACCTGTTATGAAAAATCGCAAACCACTTCTATAAACAACTACAAATGTTTGGTGCATCATAATCTCGTCTCTCAACTTCAATCTCAAAATGAAAGTGACCAATCCCCAATGCACAAGTCTACGAGGCAGTTAAGATTAAGGCGAAGCCCATTTACAACTGGACAGTTATATAAGAAAAAAACTCTGAATGTAAAAAATATACTAACCTGATTGCAATACGGAGGACCCGACACTTGATCATCTACAGTGACCGTAGCCATTCATGACGTAGCCGCACTTCTTGAGCACCTCCACTTCCCAAGATAGAATCCGTCATACTCAGCTTGCACCAGGATGCACATTCAGAAAGTGCATGGAAAAACGTCTCGGTGTAGAAGCATGGACCCAACGTGAGGATCTCCAAGTTCCTGCAATACACATGGTAAACAACTCAAGCCAATGAGCTCTAAAATTGTACAAGTTTCCTGCATTAAAATTCTGAGAGGGTAAGTAACGAGTATCCCAGCAAACAATATCATTGAGGAGAATGCTCTGAAGAGTCCATACAAACTCAATCGTACTTAAGGCAGTGCATATATTTGTAAGTCTTTACTCAAAAAGAAAAAGACGAACCTGAGAGAATGCAGAGTCTCACCAATCTGGCCTTCATCAACGCTGGATGTATTCTTCAGATGCAACTCTCTTGCCCTAGGATAACGACCGCACAACTCCGCAACTGCACATATTCATAGAAACAAACAACAGTCAGTTTTCGTCTCCGCATCCGCATGAACTCATAAGCAGTTCGAAAGGACTTGCAATACAGTAATGAATACTGGTACTGTAGGAAATCACCTTGAATACTTCTGGTCTGATGGGAAGCTCGATCGGATTTGGAGTGTCGAACTCCAGAACTACCTGGACAAACAATTTCTGAACATGTGACAAACCCTTCCAGATCTATCGAAACTACGAGACTTTTCAAAAATGATCACAATTTAACATTTATTTCAGAGTGAAGACAATAATGAAAACATAACCCCTAAAGGACCCAGGTTTCATGGTTTTAAAATGACGAATTTAATCCAGATGAGTCCAAATTTTACATCACTAGTATTAGTGATGAACATTGCATGTGTTGGTTAGAAAAGAAAGAAATTTGAACACAAGAAACTCCACATAGGACCTATTTAAAGATGCTCAAAAATACAGGAGGCCAAATTTTGTGAACCTCTTGATCTCCGAAAGAATAAAGATTATATATTTAGGCCGGTCATGGGTGCATGACCAATCGCAACAAAGAAACAAGACCAAAGTACACTTGATCGATGAGGACGACTTTCACAGACATCTAGACCAAGTCAACTTGGGTAATAACTTCATAAAACCTGCAAATTCAAAGGGATAGAACATGGTAGATTTACAGAAAAAAAGCTGCAGAAGAGAGGGCTAATGTAGCGTTGCCTAATCGCAAATACAAGCCATGTCCACGTGCACAGCTCTTTGCATCCATGATTGCTTGCTTTGCAACGAATCTGGAGCATGCCCGCGTGCAACCCAGGGTTGTCACTTCGGACGTCTTTGGAGGAAATCGCGTCCGGTTTGACGTCCGGACGTCCGGACGTCGCGTCCGAGCGGCCGGACGCCAGCGTCCGCTGGGTAAACTGTGATTTACTTTATCCCCTGCTGTTTTTACCCTGCGGACGGCTTAGCGGACAGCGTGGCGGACGGCCTGGAGCCCGTCCGTCCGGACGGCTCGACGGACGGAGTTTGATGGCGGACGGCAGAGCGGACGGCCTGGCGGACGGCGGGACGGACGACCGGGCGGGCGGACGGCACGCCGACAACTAGAGGACGGCCTGGCCGGTTTAGGGGTTCTCAAGGACTAAACCCTGAACACTTCAGGCCGTTCTAGGGTGATTGTAATGGTGGAAAATATAAATTTAAATCTCATTAAGTCACTGGAGCCTCATTGTAATAAAAATATAGCGACCTTGTTTAGAGTTATAGCCACTCTCGTTCCAACAACATAAAACATAAAAATAGTGTCATATATTATATTTCGCAGGTAAACAAACATTCAATAAAGGGAACGTCAACAAAATATTGCCATCTATTCATGTACGTCATACATATCACAACAGAAATATATACTTATAAAATCTATCTCCTGTCCAAACAACTACAATTACTGAATACTAGAATATCTTATAAAAAAAACTCTACGAAAATACATAAATGCTATTGAGTTTTCAATCTGCCTTGTAATCAGAATCTCCTTTCACCTCTGCTCCGCTACTGTCCTCTGCATCATATGACTCGTCGTCACTGTGAGAGTAATACTCGTTTTCCTTTCTCTCCTTCTTTACTGGTTGGATACTCTTCATTTTCCATGTGGATCCACTTGCGTCAAAGGGTGTTTTAACTCGTCCTGGCTTTGGCGGAGAAGCAGCAAATGGTTGCATGAGCCTTTTTCGTTTAGCGCTGCCGTTTCCTATTGCGCCAAATTTCTCTCCACTCGATGATATATGTTTCGGGCCCACAAGTGTCTCCTTCACCGTCATCTTCTGCATTGGCCGTTGATTGTGCCTTGGGGGCACACCTGATGGCTTCTTTATTATAGCTACTGATAAAGGCAAATTTCCGTCGCTTTCCGAATCTCCATCCGATTCTCTCACACGTTTATTCACCGCTTTGGAAAGGGATACCAATCCCGTTGAAGATGCAAGTGGAACTCGGGGTGTTGGTGTTTTAGAATTATCAAATAAGACTCTAGATGCAAGGGCGGTCCTCTGCATCTGGTCCTCAAGACGGGGTCCACGAGGAGAATCTCTCTCTCCAAACTTCAACGGACTCTTACTGATTGGACCAAAATCTTCCTCTATGCCTTTCCATTTGGAGTGGCCATTGTTCACCGTTGTGGCCTTTCGTCCAGGAGAAAGCTCCAACTCAGAATCTTTGGGGTCCTTCAAAACACCCTCCTGCACGGTGTCAATCCTTGTGCCACCATCTTCACCTCGTTTGTCCCCCTCTTCTTCACCCAACGCCGGAATTGAATTGTCCTCTTCTCTGACATTCACACCGGTATCGTCGGCATTTGATGCTTGCACGTGATTGCCCTCCTCTCCATCCTCAGCAAACTCGTATACATCGTGGCTTGATCGACCAGATCTTGCTGGAGAGGAATCCGGCCTTCGTGGAGAGAGTTGATCACTCCAATCGTCAAGAGGCACATCAGCCCAGCGATCATTGTCTGATGCATGATTACCCACCCAATCGCCTTCATCATCTCCATCCGATTCTTCTGAAGCGGAATCCGAATCCTCTGATGATACATTTTCGTCGTACCACTTCTTCTCATCCTTTCTCTTAGCCTTTGCGAGGAGCTTTGAATTTGTGTACACGTACACTAAATCTTCAGCCCTCTGTTGTTGGAGGCGATTCCGAGACCTGTTGTGCACGAAAGAATAACTACTCCAATTGCGTTCGCATGATGACGATGACACGGTTTGGGCTAGGATTCTCCGTGCTATTGGTGCGATGAGCTTTCCGCATGCCCCTTCAAAATCCCACCATGCATGAGGCGAACACTTCTGTTGTTTCGGATCCAACATATTGTGGAATGGCGGTTCCTTGTGACGGAATGCCAAAAACTCTAGCACCACATCCGGATATGTTTCTGGAGAACATAATTTCCCAAGCACACGCTTGCATGCTGTGATGGCATCTAAATCGTCTGCGAGTTCCTTATCGTGTAGCAAATACGGATTCAAAAGTGCACCCGCATCGTGTAAATCCGTTCTGACCAATGCCCATCGGTCGCGGAAGTGCTTCTCCACATCAATGCTTTCTCCACCGTCCAATGGAAAGAACTCATCCTTCACCCTTTCAATGTGTTTCTCCACATTGTGAAAGATGTGTCGAATTTTGCCCATACCAGGTTCCCCACTGTCAAAATCCCGCAGTGCATACATCAACGGTGCAACCACCTCCTGAAAGTTAGTGCATCTTTGCCAAAAGTGATCATCCAGTATATACCTTCTCACATCTCGAGAGATAGTGCGCGCTTTGATCCCCCCCCGCTTGTCTCGGAGTGTGACGACATAGGACGTCCACTGTTCGTCCACAACGGACTGCTCTAAGGCCTGTCTGACCTCGAGTAATCGATCCACCATCATGAAATTTGATCCAAATCTAGTTTTCCCTGCCAATACTAGGCTGAACTTCTTCTCGTGCTTTCGAAATACTGCAAGAGGCATGTGTCTCTTCTTTATAAACGTCACGATCGTCCGGGCCTTCTTCAACACGTGAGCTATCCAGTTTGCCTTCGCGATGTCCCCCAATAACAGGTTCATTGCGTGAACAGCACATCCTTGGAAGTATATGTGGTCATATTTGTTCGTCACGAGATCCGCTGCTGCCTTCATGACAGATGCGTTGTCCGTTGCAATTTGCACCACGTTCTGCGATCCAACGCCTTCAATGAACTTCTCTATGATGGTCGCTTGGTACGTTGCTGTCTTCGAATGTCCCGAAGTGTCTACCGATCCAAGAAAGTGTTCTCCTACCGTAGACACTATCATGCAATTGAATAATGGTTGGTTTGTGCACGAGCTCCATCCATCAAATGTCAACGTGGCTCCAAACTTGCGAATGCTATCTGCCATTTTACCTTCCAAGACCACCCCTAGCTCATTCTTGGCCTGCATCAACAGTTTCTTCCGTAAGTCATTGTAAGAGGGTGGTGTGTATGGTCCCCGAAAAGCAGAAGTCCTCCGTACGGCCTCTTTGAAAGTTGAATTCCGTGCTATCGCAAAAGGGATATTCGCCTCGTAAAAGAACCTTGCCCACATCTTGTCTAACTCCCTTCGTTTGTCTTCCTGAAAACCCTCTGATATTCCTGCTTGTCGCAATGGACGGGCGGCCCTGCCAGCTGCACTGTCACGTTCCGTGGATGGTGGTCTGCTCGCGGTAGTTTCATTTGTATTAGAACCTGACCTCTGATTTGGAATCTCTTGTAGTCCATCGCGTGACTCTCGATCTAGCGATTGCGGTGTGCAAAGCTCCATCATGTCCATATTTCCCGCTCTCGGAGTGCGACATTCATCGGATAGATCTGGATTTGGACGCTTAGGAGGATCTCCTCTGCAATTAAGAAAGAGCCCTTTAATCTGCGGTGTGAGTCTCTTGCATATACCGACGCCAGTGTCACGGTTTCCTGATGCGTTCCGGTATCCAAGGTGACTCAACATCCTCGCCGCCTTCCTTGCAAAAAGTGCTGCACATAGTAAGCACTTCACTTTTCCGGGGGCTATATCCACATACCAATCTTCCCAATCGCTGGGCATCTTGAAAGGTTCAAGCGGGTTTAGGTTCCGCTACCCAATAGTTCTAAGTGACGGCGTGCAGTACCTCGTGATCGCGCGACGAAAAAATGTATCCTGTATGTAAAATACAGTAGTTGTCAAATTCCGAACGGAATTTGACAACCGCGCATTCAAACTCGGTAATGGTCAAGCAAGGGATACCAAAAGGTTGCCCACAGCCCTTGACAACTGGTGAGTTCGAATGAACTCACCAAAACAAAACCTTCATGCTTTATACTACCATCTGCCGCACTAGCCGTTGGACAGCCTGGCTGGTCCGTTCTGCCGTCCGCTGTGCCGTCCGATATGCCGTCCGATCGATTCGGGCTGGATCGGACGCACTGGAGGGACGGTCCGGATCGGCTGGGGTGGATCGGACGGGATGCACCGGATGCGCTGGATCGGACGGCCTGGATCGGACGGCAGAATCGGACGGCAGGATTGGACGCGATGCATCGGACGCACCAAGACAGCGGACGCCTTAGGGTTTTGCTTTAGGGTTTACGGTCCGCCGCCGCCACCCCATCGGACGACGATGATCGGACGGGCAGCACGCTCCGGACGACAGATCGGATGGCAGGCCCGGTTCGGACGGGCGGACGGGCTGGTTTGGGCGGACGGCAGTATAGAAGGCCCGTCCGGCCCCATTTCCTCTCACTTCTCACTCCTAAATCAGGTTGCTGGCAATTCCCTTTGTGGACTTCCTGGCCTTATTTACTACAGGGGTGAGAGGTCATATGCTTATTGTGACCAATCACCGGTTGGTCACAATAAGCATCTTACACACTTTATTCATATCTTCGCGGTATTTTCACACGGACGGGTCACTCACATTATCGCGGTTTTCTTACACAGACGGTTCTTACACATTTTCGCGGGGTTTTTACGCAAACGGTTGATTCACATTATCGCGGGATTACCTCACGGTTTAGGGTACACGATCGATTCACCTCGTCGCGGCATTCTGTCTCGGTAATTGCACACGGTGCATTCACACATCGCTAAGCAATGGCCGATGACCAACGTGAGGGTCACGTTCCGAATGCTAATGCTGGGCCTAGGAGGAACAAGCCTAAAGGGGCCCCGCATGCGATCGATTACGCCGTATTGGACGACCCAACTATTCTAGCCGCACCACGATGGGAAGAAGTTAAGGACGAATATTGGTCTGCCACGGATTGCAGAAATTATGTCAAACTGTCCCACATTGGTAAACTGTGGCCGAGGGATCAATTACCAATGATGGCAAGAACCTTTACTGCCAAACCAAACTTGTGCAAAGATGATCATTTCCTTCACCGAGCGGAAGAGGTATGGAGGGCATTGTTTGGAGGTCGTTCGAAGTCAAAGGGAACATTCAACTACAACACACTGGCAATGGTCTATGTGGAATTAAGGTTGGAGCGCAAGGTGGATTGGAGTACATACCCTGCAATTAAATCGATGCCAATTCAGTTGGCAGACGGGCAGCGAGATATTCCTGATTTGTATGATCCAGCATCTACAAGCACAAAAGAGATGTTGGTCTCTTTAAAGAAACCGGGCACGTCAACTACAAGCAGCTCAGGTCGAGACACTCGAGTGGAAGTCAAACCAAAGACCGCTAAATTACCAGTACTGCCTATGGCCGCTTTGGACAATTTGGATGCAAGTGTGGAAACCGAAGTCAATGCTGAACGGGAAGAAATAGAAGTCAAAGTTGAATGGGACTTAGAAGACAAAGTCGAAGATATTGCAACTTCTCCGTCTCGATCGGTACCGTGCAAGGAGGGCAAGGAACTGTTGCCGCATAACCCATCCACGCTAATTCAGGGAACTACGGAATCAAAGGGGAAACAGAAGTTGAGGTCCGATACAATTACCACGGAGGACCGCCAAGAAAAGTATAACTTTGGAACGGACTGGGCGGTTCGGGTGGAAAAGGGCGGTCCAAGCAATCCAAGTTCCTCAACTCCAAGCGAGAAACGCGCATGTCCGGATGACACGGATACACTAATTCGGGATCCAAATGGACGTTGGGGAAATTGCGGGACTTGTGAGGCAAAGAGAATGCCTATTGAGGATCTAATGATTTCGTACGGGCAATTGGCGGAGAAAGTTCCCAAGGTGGGTGAAATTGCAGAAGCAGAGCAGTGGGAACTGTCCGACGAGTTCCCCGACTTGAAAAGTGATCTAGGTTCATTGAAACTTCTTTCGAAGAACGTGTACGTGAACTTGGTAAAAGCCATGGACGTAACAACTTTCCTTCGTACAATCGCACCACAGCTCGCTAGAGATGTCCAATCAATTGAGAAAAAATTGGGCCGTTGGGGGCCAGTCATCGAAAAGGCGAAGCGTGTTGATGAGCTCACGAAGAGACTAAAAGAAACAACGGAATGTGCAAGGGGATTTGAGCGCTTGGCGAGAGAAACCATAAAGCAACTGCAGTCGACCATCATAAAGAACCATTTGAAGACCCTGCATCTCCAGATGATGAATTGGCAGTTGATAGAAGAAGTAGAGAAGCTGCGAGAAGAAACTACAAAGAAAGAAGCATTACCTCAAGAATCTCACGTCCCTTCGGAGCAGCTCGCTATTCCGTTGAATGCCAACACTTCGAACGCAGCAGTACTTGAAGAAACTCTTACCCCATCGGACCAGTTGTCTCTTCCATTGGATGCGCAGGTTTTGGACGGAGTAGTACTTGAAGAAACTCTTTCCCCATCAGACCAATTGTCTCTTCCATTTGATGCCCATACTTCGGACGAGACAGTGGTTGAAGATACTCTCCCTCCATCGCACCAGTTGCCCTTTCCTTTGGATGTCCAAACTTCAGACGAAACAGTGGTTAAAGATATTGTACCGCCATCGGAGCAGTTGCCCCTTCCTTTGGATGCCCAAACCTCCGACGGTGACCTCCACAATGAACAGAATCCTTCGAATTCGCTAGAGCGGCCAGGTGTAGCGGAGGTATTCGTGGCGGTTGATAGGATGCAGGAAGAACCTTGGAAAAGGCCACCAACCGAAGCCGGTGAAGCCAGTAACCGTGAGATCGAGACGTTGAGACAACGATTGCATCAAGCAGAGATTGACAGGGATATAGCGAGGTGTGAATTACTTTTCTGGAAAAGTGACAAGGAGATGGCCATACCACCTCGTGAGCAAAGCCTGCCTTGGTTGAGTTATGTCCATCAATTAAAGGATGTGGATGAATTGGTCGCGCGTGAGTTGTATTTGATGTTCCAGTACGAGGAGAAAAAAAGTGGGAATCTCTCTTGTATGCTAGGAAGTTTGAGGAGGGTGCAAGAATTATTTGATCGACAAGCCGCGCTGCCTGGAGCACGTACATTGACTACGTTTACCATGTGGGGTGATGTTGACGTGATGATGACACGGGCACATGGGATTTGTGGTTCTCTGGAAACAAACAACATGGATTGGGCTTCGGCGATCGAAGAAGGGTGGATGCCATATAACGTGTTTTCCTTGCATTTGTTGGAGAAGGAGAAGACGGTGGTTCATACATGTAATCCAGCTCCCGACTTTCTGAAAGAGACATGTTGCTTGTGTCAATATGGGTTTGGTCCAGAAGGAGCGATCCAACTAGGACAATGTCAGCATACCTTTCATATTAAGTGCGTTGCGGAACATTGCTTACGACGCTCTTGGTGTCCCCTGTGCAATGCTCCTATACATGTCAGATTCTACGAAATGATGGGCCTTCGCGCCTTTATGCCATCTGGTCATGAATACAACCAGTGGAACCTTCCTCTGGACCAAAAACCGAAGAAGTTTCTAAATTACAAAAACTGGGGTCAACCATTGGTATGGGATGTTAACTTCGACTGCCATCACTTGTACCATTTGCACGCAGAAGGGTCTCAGGTAGAAGATTTTATGGACAAGGACGAACTTTTCTGGATGACCCGAGATTACGAGATCGAAGTGCGAGCACGTGCAATTGTGAACGAGGCGGACCGGGAGGTGTTTTGCCGCAACTTTGGGGGACATTGGAGCGTACATCACAAAAAGTTCTTCCGATTCCCAAAGAATGAAGTAAAAAAGAGAGATGATAACACGTGGTACGAGGCGTCCGGTCCCGTCTTAGGAGAACAACACGGAACGTATGACCGTACGTTGATTGGCAGAGCTCTGGTCCTTTCAAAGTTGGAAGAGGCGGCTAGGCTTCGTGCCACAACGACCGAGGACATGTTCATTGATGAGGAGAATTCCTATGCGGATGTTGCAGGTGCATTTGATAGGAGGATCAATGACGTCATCGAAATGTGGCGACGTCATATGTTGACATCGAACTGGTCAACGACATTTGGGGAAACTGAGCAAACTGTAACTCTTGTTGTCGGTCGTGTGGAGAAGTACATGGAGGTTTTTAAGGCAAGAGAGGTGGATATGGATCGTTTTCGCAAGGGGAAACGAAAGGCCGACGAGGATGACAATTGGGAACCATCTCAAGACAACGTTGAAAAGAAGCTTGCGATAGATTCAGAGGTTCAGGCAGGCGGTACAATCACTCATGACAGTCAGCGTAGACGTACTCGTTCGATGAATATTGATATTGCATGACTGTTTTTTAGCCATTTGGCTACTATATGAATATATATATAACTCTATTCACGTTTCCATTCTTGTTGACTTCCATGTAGAATACTTTTTCCACACTCGGTTTTCTTTCACTTCTCTATTTATATTTTTTACAAAACTCATAATAATAGAGAATTTGCATGACAATTTTTTCATTTCAAGGACTCCCACAAATGCAATTTATTTTTTATCGTGTTATAATTTGAAAAAAGAAACTGGGACAGCAGTGTAGGCATTTAGAGGTTTACCTAGTCAAAGTAGCTGATCAGAAGACGTAATGAAGGAAAGACTCTTCCTCCAAGCCAATTTTTTTTTTCCACTGCCGCCGTCCGATGCCTGCCGTCCGCTTCTGGCCGTCCGCTGCTCGCCGTCCGCTCCGGGGCCCAAAATGCCGTCCGCTTCACGGTGTCCGATCCGCCGTCCGATACAGCCGTCCGATTCGTCCGTTCGGACCGCCGATAGTCAGATTTCATGACGTTGTTCAACTCAACTACTTCCCAGAACGGATTAAATGCCATGACGAATCCAATGATCGTGATTAAGTGAGCCAAAGACTCCTATTAACCCCTAAACGTTCGAACCCTTTTCAGATTTGGCCGTTTTTCAGAAATGCATTATAAAATGCAACTAAGAGGGATATTTTCAACTGGATGAATGAATAAAAGTTGTACATCATGAATGTTAGATTCTATCCATACGGTTGGATTTGCAATGGCTATCACCAATTTTTGTGTATTAATTTTCAAACTTCAAATTTAGAGCTCTTTTGGAATATGATTACGAATAAGATATTGGCAATCTAATAATGAAATTTTTGTGATGGGTTGAAATGTAATGCTTTAAGTGTAGTGATTTTTGGAGATTTTTTGGTTACTTAATTTTAGTACTTCACTTTCTCAATAGCACTTTTAGACTAAAATCTTCGAAATTTTGGGTGCAACACTACAACATGACATGAGGCATAAAAATTTCACAAATCATCCCCTCTCTAATCGGATCACACATGCACAAAGCTAACTTCCCATAAAAGTTTAAGTAAAAGATCCACACTGCAAAAAGTGCATGATGGATGAAAAATCGGAGTTCAAATCCGTACATCATGCAAATTATGCATGATTGGGCCGTTAGGGGTTAACCCTTTGAGGACAACGCAACATGTTGGTATGGTGAAATCGATCACAGGATTTGCATATTTGAAATATCACATTGGGTGATTTATAATTTTGCATTCCTAGTCATTAGCAATATGAAGGTATAATAAAAGTTTCAACATGATTGGAAGATATTTTGAATATTTACAAATTTTATTATGTAAACACGACAAAATTTCAAAATAAATATACTTTTGTCAAATTTAATATCAAGTTTTTTATTTAAGGTAGATAAAAGTTACATTTACATATAGTAAAGGTATGAAAGCAAAAGATATAAAAGAGTCCTATGATTCGAGCATTATTAGAAAGCCCTTTGTATTTAGGACACTCCAATTTCAAATTTCTCAACGTTGGAATAACTTCAATAGATTTTCTACTTTCCAATCCCAACGGTCAAAAGATGTATCATAACTTAACTTAAACATCTAACGAAAACTCCAACTACATAAAAGCTAAAACGCTAGATTTTAAGGACGTTGGACCAAAAATCAAGCATAATATGGTTGATTGGGCACTTAGGTTACACATATGAATTTTAGATTCAATCCATACTTTAAGATCAACGGTTACGAATACCAATTTAGTGGTATGAATATAAAATGACTTGGGATTCAAAAAGAAGTGAATTTCAATGGTTGAGATCATATATGAATAGTCACTAAGGGAAGTCATTTTAACAAATGTTGCCACACAACAATATAACATGCATCACTTCTTGTTAGAAGTCCCAAAATGTAAATCCACCAACCTTTTACACAATAAACAATAACATGGCACCAAGATCGTTCCATTTTGGAACTATTTCATTTTTGCTGATAACAAATTTCAGAGGATATTACGGGCTCCATTATTCAAAGAAGATGATTCATACATTCGCACATGCGTACACAATATATTTATATTCTGTTCATATAAATTTATGTATACATAAAAATACATGTGCATATATACGTATATATATATATATATATATATACGTATATATATATACGTATATATATATATATATATATATATATATATAGATGGATGTGTCGACCATTTATAGATGTACATATTAATATAAACCCTAAACATGCATGCACATACGCATACAATAAGATTTATTTATATGTATGTAAATATAAAGGTACATACATGTGTATTCAATATGTTCAACTATAATTTAATTTCATATATACTATTCATATGAACATGCATACAATAGGTTCAAATCTAATTTAATTTCAAGTTTTCCCCTCTAACTAGGTTTGTAAAATATAAATTGTTACATATATTGTGTGATAATTTGTTTATGAAAATTGACGTGGTCTTTCCCTCTTAAATTATGTTTGTGAATTCATTGAATGAAGTCACTCTAGTAGGTTCGAAGTAATGTATGCATAAAAAATTGCTAACTCTTATGGAATTCAAATTGGAACGCAATGCTTCATTCTATTGCCTTTACATTTGAATATTTTGCCTATTTATTCAATTGGAAAGTAATTACAAGTCAAGTCATGAAATTGACCAAAAGTGAGAGGGAGAATGAACAAAGGAAGAAAGGGAGAAGGGTAAGGTGGGGGGGGGGGGGGGGGGGGGGGGGGGCGGGGGCGGAGTTAGTTAACAATGGAGAGGTAAGAGACATCATGAAAGAGGATTGGAGAATAGACTTCATTTGTAGATTTTCCACCGTCGAGAAATTAAAATTTTGAGTGTCCAAAATACAAAGGGATTTCTAAACATGCTCATATCATAGGTCTCTTTTAATTTCTTCATTTTCAGTATTTTACTCCTTGTAAATATGACTTTTATGTACCTTAAATATAATTTTTGATATTAAATTTGACAAAACTATATGTATTTTGAAATTTTCCCTTGTTTACATAATAAAAATTGTAAATATTCAAAATATTTTCGAATCATTTTGAAAATTTTGCCATACCTTCATAATTTTAATGACTCTCTATGAAAAATCATAAATCATACAATTTGATATTTCAAGTATGAAAATTATAGTGCTTTGACTTTATCAAAAGAGGTGAGGACCTTTAGCGGTTAACCCTTTGACGCTCGCCTTCATATTCTAAATATTGGATGGTTGCTCATGCGTACATCCATCACATACGGCGACTTCGTACAATAATTAAAATTTGTGATTGTCCATGGTCCATTAAAATATGAATTCCTTCAACTATTTAACCTGCATAATTTTAAAAAGTTCATTTTCTATTAGAAAATACATAACACTTTAGGACTAATTAGATACATACAAAGTCGTGCGTGTGTAAACTTTAATTAAAAAAATAAACCAATCCGAAAGGTAAAATTTATATAAAAGTGTATATTGATCGTTGTGAAAGGCAACATGAAACCAACATTAACCCCAAAATGCCGAATCAACCATATTATGCTTGTTTTTTGATCAAACGCCCCAAAAATCAAGTGTTTTAACTTTATTGTAGTTGGTCTTATCATTAGATGTTTAAGTTAAGTTATGATACATCTTTTGACCGTTGGGATTGGAGAATAGACTTCATTTGAAGATATTTCACCGTCGTGAAATTTGAATTTTGAGTGTTCAAAATGCAAAGGGATTACTAAAGATGCTTCTATCATATGTCTCTATTAATTTCTTCACTTTCAGTCTTTTACTCCTTGTAAATATAACTTTTATGTACCTTAAATATAATTTTTGATATTAAATTTGACAAAACTATATTTATTTTGAATTTTTCCCTTCTTTACATAATAAAATTTGTAAATATTCAAAATATTTTCGAATCATGTTGAAAATTTTGCCATACCTTCATATTGTTAATGACTGTTTGTGAAAAAATATAAATCATACAATGTGATATTTGAAGTATGCAAATTATAGTGCTTCGACTTTTAGAAAAGAGGTGAGGACCTTTAGGGGTTAAGATAGATAGAAGTAGTTTGATCGATCACAGGATTTCTCCGCCAATGCCTAACGTTTACAATTTCCTTGATAACAAATAAGATCCTATTTTGTGATTTTTCCATAGAATATTATTCATCCAATCGCACATGTGTACACAATATATTTATATCGTGGATATGTAAATCTATATAAACATAGAAATACACGAGCATAAATATATACATACACACATATGTATGTATGGATATATGTATGTATGTATATGTAAATATGTGGGTGGATATTTGTATGTACATATACATGGAAGCACTTACGAATATACATGCACTACAAACATGTCTTCCACGATATTGCACCATCATGAAAATGGCATGCCACATGTGTTTTATATTACCAATTGGCATATATTATTATTCCAAGCTTACTAGAGATGATAATATGCCTTGCACGACGTTCTACCATCATGTATACTTGCATGCACATATGCACACACATACACGGTAACTTATGGAATTCGAAGTGGAATTCATACTTTGAATATTTCGCTTCTTTATTCAATTGGTAAGTAATTACAAGTCAAGTCATGAAATTGACCAAAAGTGGGAGGGAGAATGAACAAAGGAGGAAAGGGAGAAGGGCAAGGTGGGGGGGGGGGGGAGTTAGCTAACAATGGAGAGGTAAGAGCCATCATGAAAGAGGTGGGACGGACCGCTCTCCTAGAAGTGAAGCACTACAAGAATTCAATGCGAAGCACAATAAATGTTGGAACATTCTTTGACCGTACTCAAAATAGTCCTCGAAGTCCGCGAGGATTCTTGAAGTGCGTGTAGACCCAAGGAGTTGGGCTGGAGGAGGAGGAAGGGAGAGAAACACCAAAATTCAATACTTTGGAGAAACCCCCTGGGCTGCTCACGCACGCCGTCCGATCTTGCCGTCCGATGCCTGCCGTCCGCACTGCCGTCCGATCCAGCGTCCGCTCCGCCGTCCGATGCGGCGTCCGCTCTGCCGTCCGATGGATCGAGCGCGCCTGTCCGTCCGATCAATCCGTCCGGCCGGCGTGGTCCGTCCGATATGGGGACCCGGCGCGGGCCGTCCGATTTGGCCACGCAATCGTGCGCCCCTGCCCGTCCGATTCGAGGGTCGAAACGTACGCGCGGACAGCGGCCGTCGGATGAGAATGTCCGCACGCACGCCGTCCGATGGATCTGGTACGGTCCGATCGAGGCCGTCCGATCGGGCAGGCGTCCGCTGTACGCTTCGTCCGCCCTAGGCGGACAGTATAAATGGCGGACGGCTTTCTTCGTCCGCTCAGAGAGGCGGTGGGCATGGTGAACGTTCGCGTGCACCTGCATCGACTCTGTCACGTGTTTTTTGAGTCACTGCGTCACGCTGTACGCACGTTTGACTTTATTTGAGGACGTCTGCACCACGTTGCGCTTCTACCTTCCACGCGGTTTCTTGGCGTTGCTTTGACTTCCCACGATGTCCCAGCGAAGCAGCAGTAGTAGGAGATCTTCACAAGGGACTCCTCAAGTTATAAATTGGGATCAAGTCGATGACCCCAATTGTGTTGCGGAGCCGGGATGGGACACGGAGCCGGCGAGAACCTGGACTTTAAAAATATGCAAAGAGTACGTGAAGATGACGCATTTAGCCAAGATTTGGCCACGAGCTCAAATGATAGTGTCTGGCCCTCGTTGGGAAGGCCCAACTACGACGTGCCAGAGCAACCATTTTCGACAACGGTATTGGGAGGTGCACGATTTCGTGGGGTTGCCTAACTCCAAACCAACCATCATGAAATATGGCCTAATGTCAATGGTTTGGGCTGAGATTGTACTGCACAAGGATGTGGATTGGAGTACGGTGAATGGAAAAAACGTTGAACGTTTGAATTGTTCACAAAACTTTATTGCCACCAATTGGACTGGACTGAGTGATTGTGTGCCGCAATGGTCTAATCGTACAGCGCATGCGACAAACGTTGATGTTCCTGATGACGACACCTCGCAATGGGAAGTACGTCCACGCAATACATATCGGGAACGCGACGTTGAGAACTATCCCGTGACGTTCGGAACTGCTCCTCAACATGGCTATGAAAATTATCATGGAACTTCAGATCCAGTAGGCAGGGGATATCAGAGGGGAGCTAGCCATGGCTACGATGATAATGCATACGCGGTACACCATGATGAACGGGTTCCATATCCGGACAGATACAGTACTCCACGAGCATATTCTCCTGAGAGGACCCACAACGATTTTGGACATCATGGGTTTCAAAGCCATACTCCTATTTATTCTGGCCCCGGCGAAAGCTCAGGAAGCGGTGCACCCGTGAGTTTTGGTAGGGATATGTATAGTGCTGCAGACGGCCCCCCTGACGGATATGCTTCTGGGCCATCCAGTCAGTACCATCGAGATGATGAGTATGAAAGAGATCTTCAAGAAGCAATAAGACGGAGCGAAGAAGAAGAGAATGAAAGGCGGCTGATAGAGCAACGCTTTTATGAGCAACAGTGGGACACGGAACGTGGAACATTTCGGGGACATCCGCGATATTAGGCGGATTTAACAGGACTATCCATGCTCAAGTGGAAGTTGAAACCTAGCCTAGACCGTAGAATCCAATGTCTTGAATTTTGCTTTGTATAGACCAAGACATGTCCTTAGTTTGAATTTTGTTTGGATGCTACAAACTTTGGATATATTGTAGGCTTCTAGCGCTAATGCTCTAGGCTTATAAAGTATGTATGGCTCATTGTGTGAACATTATTGGCATAAATATTTATATATATATAAATATATAATCTAATCGCGAAGAGTGAACTGGTCATGAGTACATAACGCACCGTTATTTCCATTAACAAGAGATCGAGTTCATGACTTACAAAAAGATATATAAATTGGTTTGGTGTCGCCTTGACTTTTATTGCAGACGTTACATACCTGATTGAAAACAATATGAGTTTAGTTCAAATGCAATGGAGGGGCTAGAAGCTTATCTTAGAACTTGGTTGTGCACAGCACAGTTGACTTTCCAAGAAGGACTCCCATCACATTCTCATTTCCTACTCCTTTTATAATTACCTTGTGCAAGGAAAACCTCCTTCACGAATGAAGTTATTCATGAAAAACATCTTGTCTCACTATCTTGAGAAGTCCATGGCGGCGAAGGAACCACCAAAAGTGCACTTTATTGAACCCCTCTTTATGTTAGGTCCTTGCTACACACTTTCCACTTGAATTAAGTGGCTTCCCGTATTTACTTTTGGCCGAGTACTTTCTTTGAACCGTCTTCATCATCGAACAACCTCATGAGCTTCTGTGCTTCAAGTGCAGTTCGGCAACATCAGATCTCACAGAAACGCAATCGTGAAGATCGTAACGAACACCTTTGAAGTGCATACTCTCGCAACTTGAGATCCAGCCAGTCTAAACCCTAAACTTCACTCCCGATTGAAACACTTGAGATGATATTGCCTATTCGCCCCCAGCTTTGTGGATGCATGCTTTGCTTTTTCTAGAAACAGATGAGCATGCAATTTATTAAGTCACTCATAAGCAAGATAAACACACGTAGTTTGCGAAGAGGTAAGCTAGTCTCGCACACACTCACCTTCGAAAGGCTCTACTAGAAAAATATAAGCATTCTAGGGTTTCTAAGGCTTTTGTAGCATGCGGCGTTAAGATGAGGTGACAACCAAACTCCAAGAGCCATGCCGCAAGATTGACAGTTGAATACCTTCCTCATAGAGTTCATCCAAGTCTTAGTGGTGCCTAGTCCTCCCTCATGCGCTATGATTGTATCATAGTACTACATTCTAATCTGACTTTAGACACCGTGTCCGGTGACACCCTAAACCCTACTAGTGTTAGTATCATATTGAGAATTTGGAACGATACATAGAACATTGCCCTATGTAGTCAAAGGCTGTAGTCCTATGGTAGGGTGTCGTACTGTAGGACTATCATGGTGCATGAGGGAGGACTAGGCACCAATAAGGCTTGGATGAAGTCTACGAGGAAGGTATTCAAGTGTCGATCTTGCGGCATGGCACTTGGAATGAGGTTGTCACAAGGGCAACAAGGCAATACCCTCTCCTGCGTTTCAATCGAGATTAGAGTTGACGTTAGGCAAAGTGGATCTCAAGCTACGATAGCATGCACTTCAAAGGTGTGCGTTCCGATCTTCACGATTGTGGTTTTGTGAGATCTTGTATTGCTGAACAGCACTTAACCCCTAAGTGACCGATCAACCATTTTATGGTCGCTGCCCTTTTTTTACGGGCTGCCCGAGATGAAAAAAAAACTTTTTTAGAAAATAAAAAATATTTTCAAATAGGAAATCAAGTCTACTTTCCAACCCAATTTGAATCATGCCAATCGGAGTTAAACTCCATCAAGGAGAAATTTTCAACGACAAACACCTCAACATTGTCCTAGTGTTACAAAACTTACTATTTCGGGAAAGTAATGATGTTCCCTCCTTCTAAAATTTTGCTTTTTTGAACTTTAGAATAGAATGTCTAGTTTCAACCAATCATACCAAATTTCAAATTCTAAGAATAATTTTTTTAATTCTGGTGAATATTCAACGATAAATGCTTCTAAATTTGTTTAATGAGTATCTAAAACATTTTTTGAAAGTTTGACCGTACGAATAATTATTAAACATCGTGCTTCTCATTTTCTCTTTTGGACCAAACTTCATCGAAGTTGTAGAAGCAACATTTTATAACACATTTAGGTTTTGCCCTTACCCCTCTGTCATTTAGGGGTTAAGCAGAGAAGCTCGTGAGGTTGTTTGATGATGAAGAGGGTTTGAAGAAAGTGCTGGGCCAAAGGTATGTATGGGAAGCCACATGATTCAAGTGGGGAGTATGTAACGTGGAACTAAAATGAAGAGGGGTTGAAGAATGTGCACTTTCGGTAGTTCGATTGTCCTATTGAACTTCTTACTATAGCGAAGCAAGATTTTTTTTCAGAAATAACCCTATTCGTGATGGACGTTTTCATTGTACAAGGTAGTTATGGAAGGGGAGGAAATGAGAATGCGGTGGGAGTCCTTCTTGGAAAGGCCTTTGTGCTATGCACCACCAAGTCATAGGATCAGCTCAGACCCTCCAAATTGCATTAAAGGTAAAGTGAACTCATTTTGTAGTCAACCATGTATAGAAGGTCCGATAAAAAAATGGAGAGAACACCAACGAAATTGATATATCTTTTAATGAGATACGAACTTAATCAATGACCAATGGAAATAACGCTTGATTAGGTACTTAACGAGGTTTACAATTTGCGAGACGGATTTTTCAATATTACCTTGAGTTATTGCAAGGTGCGGATTTTTCAAAACAAAGGGCATGGTCGTTAAATATTTAGTACCTATGGTCACTTAGTGGCGGACCAGGCCGTGTATCACATCAGTGATCACACGTGCTCGAGTAATCTCGAACTTTGGTCTCAAAGTCCTGACATATAGTCATAATTTACCCCTAAGTGCCGAACCATGCATATTGTGCAAGATGTACAGATTTCATCCGTATTTTCTCATCCGTCATACACTTTTTGTGGTGAGAGTTTTGTACTGATTTATTTATGGGAAGTTAGCTTCATGTATGTGTGATTCGATTGAAAAGGAACTAATGTTTGAAAAAATTATGCCTCATTTTGTGTTGCAGTGTGTCACCAAAAATGTTCAAGATCTTGGTCCAAAAGTGATATTGGAAAAAAAAAACTATTAAAATGAAGCATCCGAAAAAACTCCAAAAATCACTACACCTAAAGTACTACATTATAACCCATCACAAAAAATTTCATCCACATATTCTCTATATCGTATTCGTAATTGAATTACAAAATAATTTTGTATTTTATGTTTCAAATTTTATAGAAAAAGATTATTCATAGCAATCATAGATCTAACCGTATAGATAGAATCTACAAAAAAAAATGTATAACTTTTATTCATACATCAAGTTCCAAATATTCGTGTTAGTTGCATTTTATAATGCATCTTTGCGAAACTGTGTAAACTGGACATAGGTGAGGATTCTAGGGGTTAACCAACAAGACCGTGGGATTTGATGATCATGCGCATTGAATATTTGATAGTATTCTAAAACAAAGATAATTTGGTTAATGTGTCCGGTCCGGTCTGCCGTCCGATCTGCGGGCCGTCCGATCTACGGTCCATCTCGCCGTCCGATCTGCTGGCCGTCCGATCTGGCGGACTGCGCGACCCGTCCGATCGCCGACAGCCGGTCGATCGGACGACGTGTGTCCGATCGGGTGGCGGACGGTGCGGGCCGTCCGATCGGGTGTCTGACCTAATCGGACAGCACGTCCGCCTATAAAGCCGTCCGACCAGAGCGGACGGCTCACTTTTTCCTCCCTACTCACATTATTGTGAGAGTAGTTACGGGTTGCTGTTGGCAGGGTTATCCCATCCTCTGGCTCGTCACTCGGGGAGGAAGAAGTCAACGTTGCAGGGGGGTATATTTTGCCAATTTTTTAAACGATTCCGGAGCTCCGTCACCATGCCGAAGGGAAAAAAGCATAAGATAGGTAAGACGACGGAACAAAAATCTCTTGAAGACAGCCCTTACATGCCGTCGAATGTGTGTAAGAAGTTTCTCCAGCAGTTCACGGTGGATTTTTACCGAAACAACACGCTTATGGCGTTGGAGAGTAAGTTTGTTCGGTACAAAGAGCAGAGTGTGCAAAAATTTCAAGACGACATGGCGAATAATATGTTGCAGGCTCTTCGGGATGGAATTTGGTACCGGGAGATGGAAAAGCGTGATTTCTCAAAGTGGTTGGAGTGGAGGGTGAAAGATTCTTTGTGGAATATCGAGGGAGTATTAACCAAGTATGGGAAGGACCACAAGCTGCTTGAGGACAATACGTATATTGAGGAAGTGATGAAGAAAGCAGACACCTTTGCGAAGTTGATGAAACCATGGAGCTTTGGACGCCAGCGCAATCAAAATATCGGTTGGTGGAGACACGTTGCTGGTGGATCCGAGGAGTTAATGAAGAATAAGTTGGTCCACGCATTGCCTGCTACGGCCAATGTCATTGAAGTGGAGCACACATCACTCAAGGGTGCATATGCTACGGTGAAGAGGGTTCGAATTGAAGGAGCCCCAGGGTTTGAACCTTATTGGGAGTTTGCGGCAAAGCTTTCCAAACAGTGGAAGACAAGACCGGATCTTGCAAAATTGGAACACCAAAATGAAACGATGGCCGTTTGAATTGACCATCCAGGTATTATACGATATGTGGCTATTAATCTTTCGAAATACGAGGGTTATGCATATTGGTGGAATGGTGGGACATTGCGACAGATGCTGAATTTAGACAACACGTACGGAGACGATATCTACGCGCGTACGTTGCATACAACTATGTCAGCAGACGATGTCGTCAAAGCAAGTTATCTGAGGCTGTTCCGTAAAAAAAGAACGGAGTTGGCGTGGGCATTGGTGATTATCATGATGGAGGTACACATGACCGACAACCTGCACAATGATTTATCTCCTGATAATATCCTTTTTCATTTCCCTGCGGACGAGACGTGTGTATACATCGGGGTATGTGACTGGGGCATGTTATCCTTTGCGAGTGAGCCGATGAAGTCACTATATGGGTTCAACAGTACAGAGGAAATGGAGAAGGATCTTGCAGATCGGTACTGGGTGGATCCTACGATTGCTTATGTACGTAAGCCAGATGCAGATGTGGAGATATGCCCGCTAGTGACGAAGGTAACTGAGGCATATGGAGTTGCAAAACTTGCGTTGCGCATCAACAAGGGCAACATGTCGGAGGATTACTGGAAGTTGCAGACGCCTGGGGAAACTTCAGTTGTTTATAGACAACAGGAGTTGGCAGATGTGTTTGAGAGCTATTTGAATCGATTGTGCAGCCCGGATCGAGGAAATATTGGAGGTTTAACTCATTTAGTGACACGTTTTAGGATGACGTACCGTTGGCCAGTACCGTTCGAGCATTTTAGACATGTGTATTAGGCAAAACATAGTGATATAGTTCTTCTTGTTTTAGAGTAGTAGTAACGGTATTGAATTGTTCTATGGCTATTGTTGTGTGCTTATGTATAGAACACGTGGACTTCTGTCGGACTATCAGTAAAACATTTTCCTTGTTGACATTTACGGAAAAAAGAATTCCATATGTTTTATTGTTTTTGGGATTTTGCTATCTCTATATTCATTGATATTTGTGGGTTTTGCAGCCATCAGTCCCGAGACTCCAATTTGGAATTTGTTTGCACACATGGGTACCTAACGTTATTAAAATTTAGAAACACCCTCGATTTTCTTTAATATTTTGGAAAATAGTTCTTCCATGTGTTATTGGAATTTTGCTAACTCTATGGTTTTTGACTATGATTTGCAATCGGTGGATTTGTGTTCACCGTTGGGATTGGAGAATAGACTTAATTTGAAGATTTTCCGCCGTCGACAAATTTGAATGTTGGGTGTCCATTGTCCAAAATACAGAAGTATTTCTAAAGATGCTCGTATCATAGGTCTCTTTTAATTTCTTCACTTTCAGGTTTTTACTCCTTGTAAATATAACGTTGCCGTAAACCTTAAATATAAGTTTTGATAAACTCATTGACAAAAATATATTTAACCCTTTACCGCGCCGGCGTCCAGATTCTGGACGCCGGATGAATTTCAGCAGCTCAATTTCTGTGGTACCAGATGTTTTTTCATCCATTTTTTATTTTTTTTCATTCTTCTGCTAGTTGAATACCATTTGCACGGTATGGATCTTCCAAATAGGATAATGTGAATTTTTGAATATTTACAAAAGTGATTAATGTCAAGTTTCAAACTTTCAATCTTAGTTCAAAAAAAAAGAGTGACCTTAAATATGATTTTCCATAGTAAGTAGAATCAAATAATGGAAACCATACCTTCTTGTAGTGCATGTCATTCTAATTTCATTACAATATTTTTAAATTTTTTTGTGTTAATTTTGGATTTTTAATCGAATTTCAAGAGAAAACCTTGCAAAATTACTTTAAAAATATTAATAATAAATATGATGAATCCAACCGTACGGATGTTATCTACACATTGACATTTACAACTTTGTTTTGTACATCAACTCCATTTTCGTTTTTCATCAACCATTTTATAACAAATGTTTGAAAACAATGTTGAATCGGGACGTTAAAGGGTTAATTTGAATATTTCCCTTATTTGAATAATAAAATTTGTAAATATTCAAAATATCTTCAAATCATTTTGAAAATTGTGATCGGACGTCCACTGCACCGTCCGATCGGGCACGTTCTCAGTCGTCCGATCTTGGAGCCGTCCGATCGCGCCGTCCTGCCGTCCGACCCAATCATCCGTCCGATCCCGCCGTCTGCCATTCTAATCCCACTCGCCCGTCCGATTGGGCACATTCTCAATCGTCCGATCGGGCAGCCGCTCGCCCGTCCGATCGAGCACCCAAACCCTCGTCCGACCCGTAGATGGAGACACCAAATTCATAGATTTCTTCGATTTCAGTGAATTATAATCTGCCCAGCACGAGGATGGGACTAAAGATCTCGTAGATTGCGTCGTAAACCTTAAACAACCGTCCGCCGTCCGGATAAACATTGCAAAGGGATTTTACCTCGCCGTCGGACATGGGCGTCCGACCTGTCCGCCGTCCGATCTGTCCGCCGTCCGACCTGCCCGCCGTCCGACCTAGCAAAAACCGCCGTCCGACCTGTCCAGTCGTCCGATCGCACCGTCCGCCGTTCGAACGCCGTCCGCTGAGGTGAAACCCCCGTCCGCTGTAGTAAAACCGCCGTCCGCTGTGGGTTTTTCAAAGTCACCGGACGCTGGGATGGGAACGTCTACGTCCAGCGGACGTCCGGACGCGAATGTCCGCGTCCCATCGTCCGAACAACCCTGAGGAGGCCTTGGAAACTCCGGGGGGGGTCCGCGGTATATGAACGCCGCGTGACAAAGGTCTTGGCAAAGACACCTAAGCCTGCGGGACTGTCAAAACCGGATAAGACCGACACAGCGAAGCCGCCGGCAACATCCAAAGCGAGCAAGGCAGATGCAACGAAGCAAGCGGGACTTTCCAAACCTAAGAAGGCGGTCGAGAAGGTTGGCAATGTGTAGTTGCACATAATGTTTGCACTTGCATTTTGGAAATACTGTTCAGAACTAAACCGTCACGGTGGGCAATGTAATGTACAGTATGCAATGTCATAGGACCGTAAACATTGTCCTTCACAATATACAAAGACATAGAATACCATTCGTCCCTAAACATGCCATCATTTCACAAGTGCAGGTAGGCATCTCAACAAGAGCGGAGGCGGCGAAGAAGAAATGACGAAGACGTTTCTGGAGGTGGGTGGGTGAGTGCACCTAAACCCTCGTAACCCTAAACGTGGTGCTGACTTAGTGCAAGAGGGATTAACGGTGGCGCACGACACTGATGTTTTGGAGGACGTCGTCTAAGACGTCAGCTAAATCACGTTGACGTCTGCAAAAGCGTCGAGGACGTCTCTTCCAACATCTCCAGAAACTTGTTGCCACATGACGTAGCGTGTATAGTACAATCTCAAGCATCCATGTTTGTCATAGAGTCGGAGTAGGGGTACGCTTATATGAACGGGGGGACCGAAACACATGGCGAATACATCTACATCCTCTCGAATTACTGCAATTGAATTTGGTCATGTATCACTTGTTTAACCGCATGCTATGTTGGCTTGTCGAACAGGTGCAGCGATGGACGAGTGAGGAGAGGTGTGAAGGTCAGAAGGGAGCACTGACATGAAGCGATGACAGGGACAGGAATGAAAGACGTGTGTGTGTAGTACAGGGATGTTGTCGGTTGTCGTATCAGTAGAGGTGCATTTTACGCTATATGAGGTCACAAACAATATTGTTATCACTTTTTAACATTGATCTTACAATGTGTTATAGATATGCAATGCGAAAACGTATACGTGACTCACAACCGTGAATCCCGCTTTAAATTGGAACACTCTGCAGTGACACGAGTGCGTGCTCAGGGATACAAGTGAACGTTTTGAGTGATGTATTGTAGAATGTGTGGAATATGACATGGGGATGTGTAGATGGTACACCGCAATGTCTCCTCGAATGTTCTTATGCTGACGTGAGCATGCGACGTGAGACTTCTACGTGTAACAGAGGTGTCTTCTGAGGTACGTCCTCCATGGTACAGGGATGCTCTGTAGAACTACTGTGTCATCATAATGATGTAATCGAAAACAATTGTTGAGTGACATGGGGATGTTTTATACAAGCACTATGTGCTGACGATGATGTCATTGTAAGACGTGGTGCATGACGTGGGGATGTTTTCTCGGACGACTAGGTGATCATGATGATGTCTTTTATAATAATTGTGCAGTGAATAGGTGATATTCTCTGGGATGTCTGTGTGATGAGGCTCGTGTCCTTGTAAGATTTGTTACATGACGTGGGGACGTCTTCTCGGACGTCTGGGTTATCATGATGACGTCATTCATAAAGCTCGATACGTGACATGCGGATGTTTTGTGGGATGACTACGTGTCGAGGTTTATGTCTAAGTTGTGACATATACAAGACGTGGGGATGTTCTCTCGGACGTCTGGGCCACCTTTATGATGTCTTTCAGAACACGTATCACCTGACTTGCGGATGTTTTATGGGACAACTACGTCTCATCGCTGACGTCTCGGTTGCACGTCGCACGAGACGCGGAGATGTTTCATGAGACGACTTCAGAAGACGTGACGATGTCTCGCTAAACATTTAGAATTTCTCAGCAGATGTTCATGACGACGTCCTGGAGAACCATCGGACGTCTACGTAGAAACGTCCGCGCGGCGACTTTCGTCATCACATACTACGCACTGATGTTTCTTATAGCGTGGTCACATCCTCAGAAACACCGTGAATTACACCATGTAAGCAAGTCCATGTCTCAGACGATGTGACGTTAGACGCGCTGACATCCCTGGAGACATGGGCGATGACACACGCACTCCCCACGTGCAGGGGACGAAGACGTACTTTAGGACATGCCCATGTCAACTGTAACGTCGTTTTCCACATGGCGATGTCCAACAATACGAACATGAAGACACAGTACGCGACGAGCCGTGACATCGGGGCGGACATCTCGCCGTCAGCGTGTGATGTCTCGCAAAACACAGCCGTGTCCCCAGGGACGTCCTAGCGAACGTGACACTAGAATGAAAACCACACAGACCTCTGCTGACGTGGCACGCCACGTCAGCATTTCCCTCCTCCACGTCAGATTTTCCCGGGTCCACGTCAGATGTTCCCGCCTCCAAGTCATCAATTGGCGGGCCCGCGTCCCATTCCACGTCACCACACATTTGGATGAAGCTCATCGCCATGTGGCACTGCCCGAAATTGTGTCGCTTATGTGGCGTCGACGTGGCACTGACGTGGCACCACTTTCTGCCGCTCAAAATGGCCAAAAACATTTGGATGTCCACGCGTTCTCCGAGACGTCATTGGACGTTTTTTCGTGTTACACATGTTACTACGTCCGGCCAATGTAAACGGGGATGTCTTCATGACACCGAAGACATCTTTTTGAACATCACAGAAAACACGGGTTTCTTATAGTGAAAACATGATTTGTCAATTTGTATGTGGAAGTTATTTAAAATAGGTGATTTCAGGATGATCAAGAGTTGCTCATGAACTCGAAGTGCACACTTTGAGTTTGGGATGAAAGTCAAAAGTGCTTGAGAGAAATTGCCCGGCCTATTGTTTCAAGTTGTTGAAGAAAAAAACGTCATTTTAACAACTTTGTGATTGAGTAACAGAAAGGTTGACGAGGTGGAGTGCCTTACAAAAACCCTAAGGTACTATTGTTGTTGGATTCACAAATTGACTTTGACTTGTTCAATGCTTAGCCTCTAACTGAAAGCAGGATTCTCTGTGCTTGCATTGACCATTCATGGTCCTTTCTTGGTGTGGGTATTTGAACAATGCCGAAAAGTGGTAGCCTTAGCTTATGATCATCTCTAGAACGGAATTCAATATTTTCCTGTGCCTTTGCCAACTGTCAATGACAGTACTTAACACATGTGCCCCACATTGAAACTATGCCATTGTGAGCGTTTTAAGACCTCATGTAGAGCAAGTCAAGTAATTTGATTATAATTCATGAGACAAAATCCTCATCCTAGCGTCTCTCAAAGGGACAATGTGTTAAAGTATGGACTCCTTGAGCAATAAATCCTTCCAAATGATGCACAAATGTCATGCACCAACATCAGAGGAGGTTTTCTTGGAAAGGAAGTCCAGACTTAGCTCTAAGAGACATCTTGCCAAAATAGGGTTACTACAAATTTAATGGATTTGAATCTAAAAACAAAAGCACCAATAGCTATTGCAGCAACAACAATTGAAAGATTTTGTTGCATACAAAACATCAAATCGACCAAACATATACTTAATGACTAGTGTATGAAATTTAATTGTCAACCTCTCAAATTACACTACATAAACCTCGCAAACTCTGAATGCTTAAGATGTCCAAAATAGAATGCTCCCCTTGCCAATCAAATGAGGGAGACAACATTTTTGAAAAGCTCCTCAAAATCAAGCACTCCCACCTTCAACTTGATGAGTTTCTCTTCCAGATCTGGATACAAACTGGCAAAATGCACCTCGGTTCTCTTGCACTCCAACATCTTGGCAATACTATCCCTTTGTCGGTTGAAATACTTGGCATTGTAAAGGTTTCTTTGCGAGAGGTGCACTTCTCATCCACCTTGTTTAACCCCTAAAGATTTTCCACTGTGTTTTCAATGGCAATAATGCTCCAAAACTGTGATTTCTATTATAACTACCAAATTTTAAAAAAAAAGAATACTTTGAGACTCTTGTAACCAAAAGATCTTGTACTATGCTAGTTTAAGAAGATTTGGAAAAAAAATTCAGAATTTTCCACTAGGTAGATTGCAAGACATTAGTATTTGAAGTGACAAAGATCCTTTTTTTATCCTTGCAAAAACCTAGGCAGCTGCACTTCAGAAGGCCACATTGGTATGAAAAAATGTCCAAAATGATCAGAACTCTTTGAATTCATTCTTCAAGTCAAGTTGGATACATGCTTGAAAATTTTCAAATCATTTGGAATTGTACAACATACATGTAGGAAAAAAATATGGAGTAATAAATAGAAAAAAAAAATTAGAGAATGATTCAAAGTACTAAATTATTAATAAATTTTTTTTGAAATTGGAAAATCCCAATGGTTGTAATTTTGTAATAATCAATCTACAACCAATGCTTTTTATATTTTTTTCAAAATTATCAAAAGTTGAACAAAATAAAAGACTTCAAAGTTTATTTTAGACAAGAAATTCCATAACTTTCATCTCATCAATCAAAATGGAATGATGCAAACCTTTCCACGTACATGAAACCTAAGAAACCAATTTCAAATTTTTATTTTTAAAACAAATGATTTTTGAAGAAGTTTTTTTGATGTCTGGGTTTCTTGTCGAGTAGTGAGAACTACATATCTCACAACAACTTTTTAACCGTGTAGTCAAAAGTTATGAGTTGTTGGTACTTAAAGCTACTCCTTGGAAAAATGTTGTGAGAAGATTTTAAAAAAAAAACAATAAGAAATCCAATCAAAGTGAGCTACCCGAAATTGCTATGATGTCAAACCGAGTGCACTACTTTAGGGGTGAATACAACGGTGACCCGTTTGAACCGCCTAGATCATGCTTCATCTTTTGGTACATCTCTACTTGGTCCTTCTTAATATCATTCTGGAAGCACAAATGCCTAGGCATGGCATGTGAATTTAAGTTCATAACTGGTTGTTGAGCTTTGAATGCTATCCTGGCACCATGTCATTGGCTAGTTGTCACCATTACCAACACAACTTCCATCTCATAATCTTCTTTTCTTTCAATTTTCTTCCTACACCCTTGGATCATGAAGATTAAAGGTTGTGATTGAAAAGTGAACAACCGGTTATCTAATACATAATAGAAGTGCATAGCAAGAAGTGTATACCAATCTTGAAATAGTACTTTAAATTGAAGTAGCAATTCAAAATTGTCCTAACTCATGGCTGTTTTTACTCACATGAGTTTCAAGAATACTAAGAACTTGGTGATCTTGGAAGAACTCTTTTGTATTTAGAAAGGTTTTCAAACTTTATTTTGATATGTAAAAGGTTGGAGATGAAAGAAATTGTTTGCCTTCTATGATCTAAAAAGGGATTCTTTAGTTACTAGAATAAAGGTATAGGTAAGATTTAGAAAGGTCAAATAGGTTATCCAATAAAAAAAATATGTGCGCATGTGGCCCTTAAGTTGGATAAGGAATTGGGGTCTTTTCCCTCCTCTTGTATAGTTTGTTATGTTTTGAAGTAGATGAAGAACTTGTATATATATTTTTTCTACAATGAAATTTTGAGGGCATACTCTACTTGTTTCTTTCTTCTCCAAAATCCTTCATCTTTTTAAATTTGAACCTTCAAAGATTTATTTTATTTGTAGCTTTGATGAGGAGGTTATGAGTATTAGTGTGAAATAGGCTTTGAATTGTATTAAAATCAAGAACCAAGATTTTGAGGGCTTGTAGAAGTTTCTTGATTTTGACCATTCACTAAAAGTTTGTTTTGTAGAATGACCTCAAGGAGGCAAGTATAACAATCTTGGAACAATGCTTTAGGTTTGTAAAATTGGTCTTGCCTATATGAAATACATTCATTTGTATTAGTTGTTCTTTTAGAGACTAGTGTTGAAAGAGACACTAATTGGCATGTTGATAATGTGTTTAGTGACCACTCTAGCACTATAGGGGCATTGCAAGAAAGGGCGTCCCAAAAGCATAGTGTTTTTTACAATACTCATTTTTTTAAACAACACTCATTAAAATAAGAAAAACCATATTAAAAAAAAGAAAAAACTATACTTTGTCTACCCTCTTATAGACAAAGGTATTTCTAGATAGAAAAAGTAACCTAAGAAAATTCTCTAAGTAGGAGAACTAGAAAAATGCAAAATCTTGAGAAATTAGTTTTTGTTGTTGTAATTTCACATTTTAATTTATAAAAATAGAAAAAGAGATTTTAAATATTTTTAAATATTTTTATTTGAGAAGTGTTGATGGTGATGAGAGTTCATCAAAAGAATGACCCCCAAACCATCTTCAATGTTCAAAAATTGCGTGCAATGGGAGTACTGTTTGCACTCATGTGGAGGACGTATAATAATGTATTTTTAGGTTTTCTCTGGTTTATACTAGTTTTTTTACTATGAAAATAGACCATGAAAGTTTCAATTCTAGATCATTCAATTTGGGGTCTCCTAATGTAGTGAAAACCTAAAACTGCATTTTGTGACAAATAAATAAAAATAATTTTAAATAGTAAATAATTTTTCATAATTTCTAAAAAATGAGGGATTTGACTAACATAAAGTTTTATATGCTTTAAAAAAGTTTCATGTCATTAGACTTATTCTTCAATAGCTATAGCAAGAAACATCGACATTGGTTCAATTGTGACCACAAATAGTACCACCCTTTCTTGCAATAGCCCTACAAAAATTTGATCATAAAGTGGACTAGGTTTCTTCATTGTGAATATCTAGGTAAAAGAATATGTTTCTACCACCCTTTAAATAATTAAAAATGATAGAACAAACAACATTCATAGACCATGTTTAGAAATCATACTTTGCACATGGATTTTGGATGTCTAAATGATAGCACCTAGGTTGAAGATTTTGCGTAGACCTAACAATCTAAGGGATATTCATTATTGAATGCGTGCATGTATTTCTCACACTATGGCTTTGAATACAATTAATCTTCTAAGGAGAAGATTTTTGGAGTTTTATAGTGGAACAAAGGTAGTGATTCTTAACCCTTAAATGCCCAAGGTACTATATTTTGTGTCAACAACACTTTGAAGCTAAATAAAATCTAAGCAAGTTGCCACATTTAGTAGTTTCAATTTTCAAAAAAACATT
Organism: Pohlia nutans; assembly: GCA_022496805.1. Classification (NCBI taxonomy): domain Eukaryota; kingdom Viridiplantae; phylum Streptophyta; class Bryopsida; order Bryales; family Mniaceae; genus Pohlia; species Pohlia nutans. The sequence continues at coordinate 23,196,938 of CM040094.1, forward strand.
TTCAAATGAAGTCAAATTTTAGTGTAAACATCCAAATTTTAAAAATAAAAGATCATGATTTTTTTATTCAAGATTTATGCAAGAGTGTCCATTGCAATCTTGACATTTTGTAGTATTGAGGGCTCTTGGAAATGAGCCTCAAAACACACTAGATCTCCAAGAAAAAATCACATGAAAATTCATTTTTTTTAAAATTGTTTTGAAATAGATTTTGAGAAGTCATAAATTGATTGGGGTTATGCATCTTAGGCTTGCCCCTTAAGCTCATATTTTTTCCGTGATTAACATTTTGGATTTAACATGTGAAAAGTCTTTCAATACTTTAAAGGTGAATGTCATTTAAGCCGTACTAGAATGTGTTTTGAAATCTCCACCACATTGCGGTTAATGTTTCGACAACAACGCCAATTCCGAAAAATAAATTTGCGACAATCCACTACACTTGACATTTTTTCAGGATGCATGCGCGTCCTGTAACAGAATCTTAGACAGATTTGTCTATCTTAGTTTTCATATATGAGCTAGTAGATGACAAATTTTGGCTCCGGAATTACGCCAATTTATTGAAAGTGATGATCAACACATGCAGCAAGCAAGCAAAACATAGCCTGAAAGATTGTTCACCGTCGGGTTGAAGACTCGGTCCTGAATCGAGCAACCAAGTGATGGTGAAGCTCTTCAAAACCAAGGACCCCCATGCCCTTGAGTTTCGTGAGATCTTGGAGCGGAATGTCAGGGTCCACACAAGCAAAATGCACGGTGTCTTGACAACCAGTGCAACCCAAATCGGTCTCCGTCTTCTTTTTTAGTTCCTTGAAGTACTCGGCTGAGAACTGCGCTTGCTTGCGAGGTGTGAAGCGCTCATCCACTTTGTTGAGCACGATGGTCACCTCTGTCTGAGCTCCCAGACTGGTCTTCATCTCCTGATACATCTGGACTTGTTCGTCCTTCACATCAAACTGCCATGGAATATTTACGAAGAGATTAGTAGTGAGTACTTCCTAACAACTTCAAGGCTGGTTATTTGCCGTGTCAGTCAAAAAGGACCTCAAAAACAGGTCTACTGTTTCGTTGAATTGGCGGTATCTACTTCTTTAGCGACCTGAAGTTAAATTTGTGAATCTGTACTTGCAGTCCTAGTATTTAGAATGTCAATTCTGCTAGTTTATCGTATTAGATGACTTTGGCGCTTTCAAGCCGAGAGGCCGGAAATGTCAATTTATTCCTGACCTAGTTTCTAGAACTTTGTGTAGATTTGTGTCACAATTTCTGGCGTAGGATCTATTTTACCAAACTATTGGTCACATAGAACTTTGTGTAGATTTATATATCATAATTCTTGGCACCAGTGTAACTATGATATATTGGAATTGGCGATCAAGCAATTGACACCAGTCTCCTACTAATGATGTCTTGCAATTAGACCTGGGCAGGTCAAATCACAATCAGATCATCCGTCGATCTGTGATCATGTGAATCCATCACTCTTCCAGTACGTAGAGTAGAATGCAGAGTTAAGTGAACGTAACATTCTTGATTCTTGAGGCTGGCGAACTTCAGAAGGAGCTATAGACAGCTTGTTTCATTCACTTTGTAAGGAATTGTTATCGTGTTCAACCAAGTACTCCAGAATGTTACTTACATCGAAATTGAGAAACAGCACCGAAGAACTCGAAAGGGATGTAAATTGTTTCCACGTGTCTGCGTAAGGCCCGGCCCCATCGCTGCCCGGGAAGTCGACCAGCCACAGGGAGTCGTTCAATTTGTACGGCCTGACAATTTTGGTGTGGGAGTCGAACCCCGCCTCTGGCACCTGCAGATGTTCATGATGTGGGAACTGTTTTTCCAATACTTTCTGCACAAGGTCCAAGTATATTACTAAGAAGTAGGCAATTTTGAAGACAGGAATCTCATTTCAGATTAATTGAGCAAGCTTATACGTACAGTAGTGAACACCGCTTTAAGGAGGAGCGCATCGCATGAAATTAATGCAATCTAAAGCGCAAGATCGAATGAAATCGTTGAGTCCTCGAATCACCACCTTTATAAAGGTAGACTTTCCAGCATCCTCAGCTCCAAAAATGCCCATGAAGTGCACTCCAGCCACCTCCAAGTTGTACAAGTGACTGGTATCGTACACCAATTTGATTCGTTTCAACAGCATCAACCGGGACTTGGGGGTAGCACCTCGAAAAAGATCCGATTTGAGACTAGGATCAGTGTCGATGCCAATTGAGTGAGCTTCCTTGACCATCTTTTTAAGTGGAGTGCTCCTTTCAACTGAAATGCACAGTTCACAGGCTTTCAGGTATCAACAAAATGCTGTCAAGAGTTCTTCGGAAAGGATATACTACTAGATAGACCTTAAAGTTGTTCTTGGGAAAATTGTAAAATGTTAACCTTGTTCGACAAGCTCCTTCTCCAGATCTTCGGGCACCCCTTCGGAATTAATTTCTGCTCCAATTCGATCCAATTGCTCGGACCATTTGGATGTCTCGTCAATGGCACACTTCAAGACGTCTTCGTACCCAGGGAATATCAACTCTTTGGGGCTCAATATCAAGTGCCCAGCTATACTTGCCACCAGCACTGCAGTTCCAATTGGGATCCCAGACAACAAGTCACATGCCAGAAATGCAGCAATGCCCATAAACGTTCCTGCCTTCGTCACACCTGATTCTATCAGAGGCGAATGGCCACTTCTCCGGATGTTTCCCAATAGTCCTGGTTCAAAATACTCCACTTTGAGACTGAAAATGAAACGCACAACAGCAGCAGTTAGTCATCTGGGCAGGAAATCACTTCTGATGATATTGATTTTATGATATAACTTCCTAAGAGTCATGTTGTGACATTGATAGCTAGACGAATAGCAACTCGTAATACTTCTAGAAAGGGTCAGACAATGTAGTGAAACCTATTTCCTACAACCTTCAAGATCACCAGTGAAAGAGTGTAACACTACAATGTTGTTCTTAGGCTAAAACACTTACCTGCTTTTCAGATACTTTCCAACCAAATCCAGCATATGGTTTATTTCTTTGCAGTGATTTTCAAGACTTCTGCCAGTGAGATCATTCCCGCATTCGGTTACTTTTAGGAGCTTTGTTGATACTTTTTTCCCCTTCAATTCAGGAAGACCTGCCACAAATTCACTGAGTACGGATCTAGGGATTACATGTTAAATTTTGTTAAATTGTTTGATTCTGGATGCAAATTAAAAATGGCATTACTCGGACGCCAAAACGAGGACGCGGATTTTAGGTTCTCGGCGACACAATCTGCGCCAAGATGATTGCAAAGCAGCACTCACCCCAATAATGCGATTTACTCCTACACACGACATGCTCTCAACTGTATTACTGTAATTCTGGAACTAGTATCTCAAACCACTGAGTAATGTAAATTTAGTAGGTCCGTATCATTCATAAATTGTGTAAGCTGGCTTCCTTCCAAACAACACCTGAGGCCAACTTTTTTGCTATTTCTGCAAGCAGTGTAAGGCGACTCCTAATTAGCTTTCCTAAGCAAAATAAAAATCTCCAAATTTCAATATTCTGCTTTCATGTAAACCGCCGTCCAGGCATCCGCAGTACCAGTAAAACTTACAACGCATTATGTCGTCCAGACTACGCAATACTTTATCCGTTGGACGAATACTCAAGGATGGAGTGGCCTTCACAATTAGTGCTTGAACAATTTTAGATAACATCCTGCTAACTCCAACGCCTGTTTGGTTATTAGGGTAATCCTGGAATCAGAGACAAGAAATGAAGCTTGTAAATTTTAGATTTATCATCGTGGCTGGGTCAGCTAGCTGCATAAGTAGCAAGAAAAAAAAAATTAGAGTTTAAAATGAAAGGATGCGAACCTCCAGAATTGGATGATGTGTCTGTCCAAAAGCTGTTTTGATGATAACATGAGACACAGCTTTTTCTGATAAATTGTCTTTCTGGCTTGGAAGGTCCCTTCTACTCGGTCTGCAAAGATAAAGCTCCTTGTCAGTTTGCCGAGGAAATACTGTAATCTTCCAGTGTTCTAGTCCATCGATGCTGACAGCTTCACGAAGAAACAGAAGATTCTCTCCCCTTACTTGGATGTACTGCGGAACTAGTAAGTCCTCATGATCAAAGATCCATTTTGCAAATGTGACCTACAAATGCATTATTATGTGCATGGAATTAGTATCCAACCATCTCCCCAACAATAGCCAACCCAACATCACGCACGTATGGTTGAGTGATTGAATTGATAGAGCCCATATCGAAGGGGTAGCTTGCAACTGGGCATGGATGTCTTCCAAGAACAGTGTCAAGCTACCACTTCTGCATGATCCTGTAATGCTTAGTAAAAACCATAAAGTACTGCTAATACTGCTCACCTTGGGAGCTGGAGTCCTGACTTGAAAATTCAGAGATTGATGGGGCGTTGATGAGATGACCATGCCCCGAGCGCTGTGGCCGTAGATGGCAGTTAAGGTGGACTTGTAACTTCCAATGCGATGTTGCTCCAAATTCTGCCTCGCAAATTCCAGATCTTTGTCGAGGAAGGCCTGCAAAGTCAAGTCATCTCCCCTAAATGTATCAACCCTCCAATCTTCATCTTCCTGGACTAGGCATAAGTACTGCCCAATTGGATGGAAGTCAGGTTCCTTCGGAATCTCTGAGCCTGAGCTCGAATTTGAAGAGGCGAAAGCATGTAGCGCATCAACCAAAGGAACTACCACGTGCTGCTGCACAGTAGTGACAAGGCCCTTTCCAGCAACGAGACCTGCCTTTCGTAGGCCACCATTTCCGAAGCCTTTAATGGCGTGCCCTAGAAAACCACCCATGGCCTGGAGCACGCTGTCAGCTTCCGCAAACGAACCTCGCAACCCTGCTGAAATAGTGCTCCCGATGTGGTGGAGCATGAGTGGAACGGGGTCACTTTGGTTGACAAAGGTGAGGAAGCGCCACCTGAGATTCTCGTTGTTATTGATGAGCCTGGCAGCCTCGTCATTACAGATGTGCGGCGCTCCAAACGCAATCGAGAACAGAGAATCAGGATAACTGTCCTGCGATCCAGTGAAGGCGCACAATGCATATATATGTTGGTCAGCCAAAATCTGTAAATTCTTTATCACAAATTAAACATTTGATGTAAAGTTTCCATTCACCATATAGTCATACACGTTCCCACCTTAACTAGAATTACAAGACAAGGATCGAAGTAATTTAGAACCGCATGCCGATCAGGTCAACATTATTGCAAAAGTTTAACAGGTCTACGTACTCTGCTTGGAAACTGTACTTCACCCTCCAGCCAGAACCGCAGAAGCACCATGTGCGCCACAGCCCCGCCCAAACTGTGTCCGCAGAAAATAATGCGCTTTCCGGAGTATAGCAATCCAGGCAACGGATTGAAATCCGAGCGGTTTGAAGCCATGAAGATACAAGAGCGATCGAAAAAACCCTGATGAAATGAACCACCAAACTTGGCCTGGTTACTCACCATGATGTCGGAAGCCACGTCATAAAGAGATTCTGTCCCTTTAAAGGCAATGAAAACATCATCACCCGAGTAGGCCACCAGAATCTTCTGTCCGTCAGGAACGTCGAGGGCCATGCCCACCTCGTCGAAAGTTATGTGCGGAAAATGGAGCAGGGTCTCCTGGAAGAAATTTTGAGCTTCCGCATTGCCATAATACACAGCGAATGAGCAGAAGAGAGCTCGAAAGAGATCCTCCTCGCGCAAACTGTGATTCAAACCAAGGCTGATTGGAAGAGCAACCATCCTGGCCGTCTGCAAAACGCACAAAAGAGCAACAGATTCACTCTCTTCAATGCAACACCAACCGTTCGAACTGGACTCCAACACTAGATCTCATGGTTAACAAACAAAAACTATAGAATTCATTAGCCAGCGCAATGACGAAGGAAGAAATTACATAGTACTCAAGTCCTAGCTGTCGGCCCTAAGAGCATGGCCACGGGAACACTCGGAGTGGCGCAGACTGGGTATTTGCCAGTGCCAAGGAAAAATGAAAGCCCCGCAACAGGCACAGTGACGCATAATATATAGCCGGCCACTGGAAATTTTCCTGTGAAAACGGCCAAATGCAGAGTTGCAATTGAGACACGGTAAATGCTTTACATAGTTCACAAAAAAAGACACTTTTCCAAGGAAAAGTTCTGGGCCCGGCCTTCATCAATGGCGCATGCTTATTGATGACTAGGAGGGATCCATTCTGTTTTCTAAAAAAATAATAAATATTGACCACCTTGCTAACAATGATGACATGTTGGCTTGGGGCCCATCCCAAAACATAATTTGCGTCACTTGATCCCGTGCTGCCGTAGGGAGGAAATGGAGACTTTGGCCTGAGTCTCCTCATGCACACTCCTAAGGGCTCTTACAATGCCTCAATTCTGCGTCACCCGTTGCCATGCTTTAACAATTCAATTTAGCTCGCGATCAACCATCCACTAGGTGCTGGCCTTAAAGACACTTTGAACAACGTACAATACTCGCGCAACTGGCAATTGAGAGCATGGCCATTGGTAGCACAAAATTGGAACTCAAAATTAGGCTCTTGGAGTGCTCTTCAAATGAGACCAACCTATGTGGTAGTGATCTACCCCACTATAACACGGTGAAGACAACACTTCAAGAGGGGCAAACACTAGAACCAAGGAATCCAATTTAATTTTGCTTTCAAATTTAAGCAAATACAATTTGATTTTCATTTATTTGACAGTTTCCTCAAATCTCATTTTATTCATTGAGAAAGTAATGGGCTATCTCTCATTGCTTCTCAAGCATTTCCAATTTCTTCAAGATGATAAATTGAAAAGTGAGCCTCTCTATATCCACATGGGGTGGAGGTAGGACCTCCAACCCATGTGAGATATAGGGAGGCTTGGAAGAGATGTTCTTCACTTGGAAACCCACACTTTCTATATCCTCATAGGAAGGAGGTATGTCTTCCAATCCTTGCAGAATACGTGTGAATTTGAACTAGTGGGAGCTTCCTCTAGTTCATTTTCACACATATCCCACATGGATTGGAAGACAAACTTCCGTCCCATGTGGATATAAGGAGGTTCATTTTTCACTCGAAATTACCATTCAAGTTGGAAGATGATGGTTCCTTTCATCCTACTTCTCATTCAAGAAGATGGAACTTCTCTATGGATGAAATGTTTATGTGCATTTCATTTGCTTAAACTAAAATACAAAAGAAAATAGGAGTCTAGTGCATGGAAGGGTGAGTCGGGAGTCAGTACCTCAAGAATTGGGTAAAAAGGGCGGTTGACCCTTATATTGAGCCATTGCCAAGCCACCCCATTTGGCCGTCTCTTCCCCAAATTTGCCCGTGGCGGACCATATTTTTTGCCTTGGAGTGCCTGCCATGGGACGTGGCCACAGCCTGGGCATGACCAGTTACAGTGTTTGAGTCACTTAAAGAGTTCCGGTGGAATTTATTACTTTTGTGCCAAAATAAATAAATAAATAAATAAAGAGTTCCGGTGGCCATGCTCTGACTTTCTTCCACGTATCGATCGGGACCTGGGTCAAGCACTCAAGCTACCGATTCATTGATGCAATGAGTGCGTGACTTGCTGATCGAGGGTCGCTCGGTGGTATTCCATTCGATGGGGGACTTGCAGCTACGTACAGTAACTTAGCTAGTATTATTGCAAGTGCTAGAGGAAGTACTTCCAGCTAGCCCATGATCCCGCTTCTCGAGCTCGGCTTCCTCTATTCCAAGCCAGGCCAACCGGCCTTGGACGGAGTCAGCGGAGCTGTGTCGATCTTACCATTTAATTGACTTTCGTGCAGTGGCTGTACCTGCATTCAATTACCGATTCGTCCTTCGATCCAATGAGGCTCTGACTTGCTGCAATATTATGCAGTAATAAACACTTCAGGAGGATGGCAAACATATATTATACTGATATATACCTGAGCATTGACAGATCTAACCTTATTGACGGGAGCAGATTGTTGCAACTTAGGCCCTCTTTACACTAGAAACGAGAAGTCGTGGAGAAAACCGGCCAAGGGCCATGGCTCATTCTTGAGAAGCCAAACTTTGAATTTGACGTCCTTTGGATATAGTGTAAAGTGAGAAGGGGCCTCAAAACAATGTGCTGATTTTTTTAATACCCCTCTCATTTCTACCCCACTACCTCTCCTTTCTACCCCAAGGCCGAGACTCTAGACTCTACGCTCTTTCTTTCTTTGTTTGTTTTTTTGGGTGGGGGGGGGGGGAGGGCTTATACCCGGCATACACATTATGGGTTGGCAAACATTACGGGTTTACCGGCCACTTACTATGCTGTCCTCATTCTTTAGGGCCTCAAATGAGGCTCCTCCAGTTGTTTTTTGACATTTTGAGGATGTTTTCACTATTATGGGCACTAATGAATGCACTAATGAATTGTAATGTATCGGGACGAAAATCGGGAATGAATAGTAATAGCTGTGGGTAGAAAACGGGTCAAAAAACTGGCCGTCAAAAAACTGGCCGTTCTGAAAAATTATTTAAAAACTGAAAACGATTGGCTGTGAGAATTTCGGCCAAACGGCCCCCCGGATTTTGCGTCACACCCACCTCAAGAGGTGGGCCTGACGAAAAATCCGGGGGACTTGAAAAATGTGCCTTTTTGCTGCCACCTAGGACAAAAGTGATGTCCATGTCATTTTCTCCTCATTTTGTCCCTTGAACTGAAAATTTCGGGTGTAAAGTGACCTTCGTTGGTCTTCTCGATTTCTACGCATCCCATTGGGTGAAATTTCTTTTCTCACGGCCCCTCGCCTCTAGTGTAAAGAGGGCCTTACTACTGCTCTGGCATGATTTCGGAAAGGAAATTCGTGCCCAAGTGGAATTTAACCCTTTAGTGCCTAGCAAGCCAGATTATGGTCACTGCAACGTCGGAAATGCAAATAACAGAGAATCCGTGAAGAATTGGAACTTCAGTTCTGAAGTTCAGATTTGCGCACATACATTACACACCTTCCAGAAAAAGAAATTTTCAATTTGGAATTGTACAACTATCAAAATACCTATCAACAGAACGCAAAAATACTGCAAATACTTGAAAATACAGTAAATACTTACAAATACAACATATGTATTGTGTAGTATTTCTTGTGTTTGGAAGTTTGTTATCTTGTTTTATTTTTTTGGATTGTGTTCTCTTCTTCATCTTCCATTAGTGTGTGTAATCCGATCTTGACTAATGTACCCACTCCTGTCAATTTTCAACGTATAAAATTTTGTCCTAAACCGTACATGGACAAGTCACTTTCACTTATAAATCTCACAATAATTATGTGTGAGTCTATTTTTGATATGAAAGATTGCAACGGAGAGGTGTTGACATTGGGCATAGGTGAACGTCTTTGCTTTTATTTTTGAAAATTTACCTCAAATTCTATTTAACTTTGAAGTCACACACCCCCCAAAATCTCGTTTTTGAGCGTGCATTATACAGTTCAAATACATACTATAATCTTCCGATCCCACCATCGGATGATTCTCAAATTTTAATAAAATGTGTGCTCTCGAGTTGAGAATAGAATTGTACGGTTACTTTCTAGTTTAACCCATTCTATTTTTGGTAGTCTCAGGGGGTCTTTACACTAGTGACCAAGGGCCGTGGCCAAGGGAAATTCTGCACTATGATTGGAGGATAAGAACCGGCCGGTCCAAGTACACTTTACACTAGCCAAAAAAGGAGGAAGTGACCAAGACTAAAAATGAATGAGAAAATGACATGGAATCCTACATGTCCATAAATGGATAAAGATTCGTGGTCACCCGGATAATGCGGCGAGACCACCAAAATAGGTTCTCTCGCCGCAAAATCCGGGTGACCAAGAGCTGAAGAAACCCTAAACCAATGGAATTCTTTTTACTTTTGGTAATTTTCTATTTTAATTTTTAAAAATTCGGCTTAAATCCTATTTAAGTTCTTATCATGTACAACTCTCTTGCATTGGATGACAAGTAAGATTTGAGTGAGAAGAGGAGAATGCTCTGTCCTTTATGCAAGTGGAGTGGAGTTGTGTCCAACAATGCATATGGGATATGTAAACTTTGAGGTGAAGCACTTAGTTAGTCTTCATTTTTATAACACGCATAACTTTTGCATAGAGTCTTCAAATGATATAAAATTTGTTGGAGATGAAAGATTACTTGATTTCTAAACTTTTCTTAGACCAACAAAATTCCAAAAAAGTTGATCTTCTATGCAAAAATGAGCTCCAAAAAACTGTTATGAACGCATTTTAATTTTTTGATCTTTACACGGCTGCAATGTTTTGTCCATATCTTTTGCATTAAGACGTATTTTGACACAAAAATTGTTGGAGGTGGAAGAAGGATTGATTTATCAACTTTTGTTAGTTGGACAAATTTCTATAAAACTTCATCTTCTATGCTCAATTGGACTCCAAAAATCTGTGTACAACACATTTGAAAAGCCTACCTAGAGTCTTGCTACTTCTTAACCCATATTCTTTGTGGACTAATGTAAGTGAGCTTGATTACAAAAGGAGCACCTTCTCTCCTCTAGAATTCACAAAAGCTTCGATTGTAAGTAAAATTTTTGTGAGATTTAAAAATTTCTTACTTTTCGGCAATTTTGTAAAATAACTAATATTATATTTGGCAAAAAATGCCAATAATATTCCAAAATTTTAGGAATCTATTTTTAGAATTACTTTGTGCCGAACCTGCTATTAAACTACAGTAATTTTGTTTCGCCTCACTAAAAAAATACATTAAAAAATTCAGCCCACCTTCCCTTTGGTCCAATTTCACTTTACACTATTGTTGGTGACCAATGGATGGGAAAGTTGGCTCTTGGTCATGGCTCTTGACCAAGGGCCGTGACCAAGAGAATTATCCATCCCGGCTCTTGGTCACTAGTGTAAAGACCCCCTCAACCACAGTGGAAAAACCCACTGAAATCCAAAGCTGTCTGCTACAGTACCCTAGGCACTAAAGGGTTAATAAAGGATCTGTGGTTGCTGATGCTTGCTGAGTGCTGATCTCCACTGCCGTGTGTATGCAGTTGGGTCGCTACATTTTGTTGACGTATTTCTTTATGCATGTGTGAGTCTTTATCATTCTTATTGGCCCATGCACCTCATCTCGCAGAGTTTGCATAGCCCTCCACTCGTCCTTGTTCACAGTAAATGCCCCGTCACTACGCACAGCTAATGTACTGTCTCTTTCCCATTTATGGCTATCTTCCAGCATTGAATGCAGTAGATTCTGCCCCCACCTTTGTCAGTTTTTCCCATCACATTAACTTAGTCAATACCACATGCCAAGTCTGATTGGCCCCATTCTTGTCCCAACTTGTAAGATTTTTTTTTTTTTTGACACAAATAAAGGAAACCTTTACTGCAATGAATAACATACAAAGGACCCAGTCGCATGCGACCTGGGACAAGTCAGGAGGGTTAGGACTACACTACGTTAGTGTGGACGCCCCGCTGGGGCGGCAGAGCCGTTAGAGAGGGCGCTGCCCCTCTAAGGGGGTTGGAAAACAAAACCAGCACGCGGTCCGACTAGAAACCATCTGGGGTTGCCCTCAATCATTTCGGCAATGACACCCTTGCCGCACCAACGCTTCTCAAATCTAGACTTGATCTCCGCAGCAGTTTCAAGTTGCTGCACCATTAGTCTGCGACTCTTATCCCAATCCACCCGTCCATAATCAACTAATGCAAGCCAAATGCGTTGGAATTGTTTGGCTGGACGCCACAATACGTTGTTGAAAGCAGCGTCATTCCGCTCAATCCACAAAGTCCAGATAATAACAGTCCTCAACACAGCCCACATGCTACTAACATCGTTGAGTTTGCGAGGAATTCGATCTGAGAAAATGCCCTGCTTCCAAGATAGCATTTGCCATGGGCCTCTCGCACTCCTTGACTTGATCAATGTATTCAGGATGTGGATTCCCCATTGCCACGTGTCTTTGGCTACTGGGCACTCCTAAAACCGATGAAGTACAGATTCGTGGGGGTGCTGTGGACACACTGGACACCCTGCGGGAAGTTCTTGCTGGACGTGTCCTCTCCAGGCATTCACTGCAACTGAGCAGTGCCATATCAACCATAATAAGCCTAATTCCTTGGCAGTGCGAACCTTCAACCAAATAGTCTTCCATCTTAACTTGTACGTGAGGGACAAGACTCCTTGCCACTTTTTCTCAATTACATCGGGAATCATGTGATTGTCTCTAAGGAGCTCCCTGCCAAGTTTTGCAGTATATTGGAGGAGCGGAGTTGTACCTTGGTTGGAAGGCCAACAGAATAGGTGGGGATCCCATGTGAGCCTGTCAATTCGGCCATAGTATAGGAGCAGTTGTGATTTCAGGGCACCCTTGATTATGCTTTCAACACGAATGTGATGAAAGGCCCCTAGACACTGTATTAATGGTCTTTCCTCAATGCTGCTGGCTATGCCGTGCAAACGTGTGATGACCGCATGAGAATTGGGAAGTATAGTCAAGATGGTGATATCCGCTGGAATGTTCCATTCTTGTGGTGGGCCACCAATCTGAATTCGCAACCCCGGTTTGTATTGCACCACAACCGAAAGGAACTCATCAACATTGGAACTGAAACATCCTAGCCACTCTTTTGGCTTGGGTGGGGGAAAGACCGGAGTCAGGAATGTTCCCCAATATCCCTGTAGCGCATTGACTGAAGCGTTCCATGCACCCTATTCACTCTGCTTCAACCCGAACCGTGTGCCTGCTTCGTCACTAGTGAGAAATCTGTCCCCTGTCCACGCGTGTCCCACCGTCTTCAATCCAACTTATTGTAGCTGAGCCGCCCGCCTTTTCGCAAAGCCTGGGCCGATCTACGGAGAAGACTGGGACCACCAAAATGATTCACTAAGTAGTTCCTCTGGGAGTTGAGGCTAAATTGGGATCAATCGCCCAACGAGCTTTCTCCAAGGGGCACTAGCTTGTTCCATGGCTTGGATCCTTGTTTGGCTTGGAACTTAGCCAGGGTGAAGAATTCAAAACTTGGGCTCCAATTCCCTCCACTATATGGTTGAAAATGTGAGAGTCTAAATTGTAAAAGCACATGCTAATTCGATGTATTTGGTTCACAGGCTTTCAGTATCCATTTCGCCATGAGGGCCTGTAGTGCGTCCGTGGGATTTAGTCCTAATCCTCCAAATGCTTTACTTTGACAACACTGGATCCAAGCCACCTTCACCCGTGTGCGGTGGACGGACCCGGACCACATATAGTTTTGCACCGCACTCTTACACTTTAGCACCCCCATCACCGTGCTTGCCCAAATCACTATGAAGAAAAACAATGAGGACAATAGAACATGGTTGACAACAGTTGCCCTTCCGGTGGTATTGACTTTAGTCGTACACCAGAACTCTAATTTCTTATGCACCCTGTCAAGTAGGAACTGGTCTACGTTCGCGGTGCTTAAAGATAGACCGAAAATGGAGCCTAGTAGCTTGCTGACATCCCCAGCTGCTGCCCGCGAGATGCAAAGCTCTTCTGTCTACCTTGGCCGCCCCCCTCCATTGGTCGACCACTAGAAACCGCACGATTTATCCCAATTTAAGACTAGACCTGTGGCCAGACAAAAGCAATCCAAAGTGTAGATGGTGTTCATGAGGACGATCTCTTCCCCGAGTAGGGTCATAGAGGTATCATTTGCGAATTGGGCAATTGTCTGTTGTCGGTTGTCTATTGGGAGTTGAATTCCTCTTATCACTCCTTGTGAGATCCCACGCTTCACCATGGAGTTCAAAACCTTTGTAATCAGTAAGAATAGATACGGGGCTAGTGGGCATCCCTATTGAACTTCCCTTCGTATCTGGAAGGATGGCAAATGTATGCCATTTACTTTGACTGAGGCTATGGCATTCTAGAATAGGAGTTTCACCATTGAAATAATGGAGGTGGGGAAACCCATGACACTCATTACTTGAAACAAAAAGTTGAGATCTACCATGTCGTAGGCTTTACTGAAGTCAAGTTTGAGGAATACCACTAGTTGACCAGAATAGATTGCCCAGTCGAGTGTCTCGTATGTCAGCAATGTGTTATCCAATATATACCAAGTTGGCAGGAAGGCTGATTGCTCATATGAGATTAGCTCCATGAGTATTGGTTGCAACCTGAGTTGTAAGGCCTTGCTATAAATCTTATATGCCACATTTAAAAGGGTAATCGGGTGCCAATTGGATAGCTTCTCCCGCTCGCCACCTTTATGAATGAGGGCTATAAGCCCATCAGTAATGCCCGGGGGCATTTGCTCCGCCTGAACTGCACCAGAAATCATTGCAAAATAATCAAACTTAATCACCTCTCAGTACCGCTGAAAGAAGCCTGTAATAACTCCATATGGGCTAGCGGCTTCCCTCGCATCCATCTAGTTCAAGGCAGTTTCGAGCTCTTGAATGCTTAATGGACGGCTGAGGGAGTCCCGCAAGCCTGGAGGCACCCGATCGGCCACGCCTTGAACGCAAAGTTCCTGAACGCCTTCTCGTGCCGGAGATGGGGGAGGTACCGAGTATAATTTGCTAAAGTAATTTGAGCATATCCTCTCAAGGTTGGGCTGATCAGAGTGCAGTGTACCGTCCTCGTCTTCAAGCATAGTGATTCTTGAACCTGATTCTCGATCCTTATAAGTCTAGAAGAATTCCTTGGAACAAGAATCGCCAACTTTCTTCCATCGCACCCTGTTCCGAATCTTCAGCTCTTCAATATGCTGTTTCTCGATCTTTCCCAATTGTGTTCCAATCTCGCTTAATCTGTTTTGGATTCTATTGTTGGTAGGATCAGCTTGCAGGGCCTCTACTGTCTCGGTTAACTGAGCTTGTGTATGGGTTTCGACGATACGCTGTGTCTTGGCCTCCATCACGCAAAATCCCTTGTAGTATTTGATCACTTGCCTTAACTTCCAGAAAAAACCTTTGGTAGGATTGGACGACCAAATGTGAGTGATGCGTCTCCTAACTACTTCCTCATCTAAATATCTAGCACTCATCTTTTAAGTTGACTTCGTCGGGTTGGTAGCTTGAAGCACGAATTGACCCCACACAGGTAAGTGGTCGGAGTGATAACTGTCTCCCCGGACATAATACTCGGTCATCATATTCGAGTGTCTACCTGCTGGAATAGGGGAGTAAATGCGGTCTAGCCGTGCTAGTACTCGTACCCCGTCCTTCCTCCTATTATCCCATGTAAATCGAATGGAATTAGAGGTTGGGAAGTAGTCACTTACATTCAAGGATTCCAATAAAAGCTCAAAGATTCTGCGTTCGCCATCGGTGATAAGCTTACCACATGAAGTGGACTTATCTCGTCTGGAAACGACTAAGTTCCAATCCCCACATAGCAACCACTTGAAGTTTTTGGGTAATCGGCTTGTGAGTTCACTCCAAAGTTCCGTGTGCTTCCTACTGATCGTTGGTGCATATACGTTGAGGAAGGCTAAATTCCCCCCATGGGTGTCATGGAATAACACCCATTGAGCCCTATCACAATGGGTGGATCCTGTGGATGACACTAGATGTTGTATAGAGGGCACCACCCATAAGCAAACACCACCATGCCCCGCTCCTGGATCACCATTGCTATGTCCGTATCCCAAGGTTGCTTCATGATCCACAAATTTGGCTCGAGGCCAGATTGAGCTGCCAAAATCAAGTAATCTCCTCCCTTTGAGTTTGTGCTCCTGAAAGCAGAGCACCTCAATGCTTGGTCGCAACACTTGATAGTAGTATTTGACTGTATCCTATTTCCTCAAGTCGTTCACCCCTTGAAGGTTTTGAGACATTATTGTAACTTTCATTGAGATAGTTGAGGTTCAGTTGGGAATTGAAGTGGTCCCCTTGGAGTTGTTCTATCTCCAACTTCTCTCGACAGGGCTGAGTCGCCTGCGCCATCCTTACTTGGAGTCTTCCTCTTGCTTCTGAGGCCTGAGGCCCTATGTCTTCTAGCTGATTCTGAAACATCCGCCCGTCGATTGAACTGAAATTCAGGATTCCGATTTGACTGAGGGGTAAGGAAGCCATGGGTGGTGTGAGGATCGTAAATAGTACAAAACCACTCCTTGAATTCGGTTTGGGCATGTTTAGAAAGGGCTGACCATGACTAGGACCAACGATCTGGGGTGCACGGGACACACTCCTCTAGGCTAGGCGGTAATTGGTTTTCTTGTCCTAAATTCAATCCTTGTGCACTTGGGGCGGCCATATTGCCACTACCTTGTGGTTGTGACCCAGAAGTGATCGGGGCCACTCCATTCAAGTCAAGCAGCGGCCTCTGCAAGTGTGGAGTGGATTTCGTAATCCTAACTTGAGGAACCTGAGAATCCGTGAGCAAATCATTCTGATCCTCCGCGACTAAGTTAAGTTGCTTTGTTCGCTTTGCCATTGCTGTGGGAGGTGATGCAGTGGTGGCCTCGCGCGGAGTCATGCCCTGTCTAACTAACTCTTGTCTTTGTTTGAGTAGAGGCTGGACCTCTCTGTCTTCTCTTGGTAAGGTAAGGCCATCACTAGTGCTTAATTGCGTTTCTTTGGTTGGAAGCTCGCCATCTTGAATTCCTTAAGGGGCCCAATCCATGATTTCCTCATCTCCTTGAGTTGCTACCGTTGCGACAGTGGTTTGCGTGCCTTGGTTGACAAGACTTGGTTGTGCCCCTACAAGAGTGCTTTGGTTCCCATTTGATTGAGCCGAAGGAGCCAAGCTAGGCTACTTGGAAGCTGTTTTGTCAAGCCTGCCTTTCCCTTCATTTTGTTTCGTCTTCTGAAGCCTGGGGTCTCCCACTCCTAAAGAGGATTGCTGAGGGCCAGAGGAGAGCTCAGAAGAGTCTACATCCACTATACTAGAAATTGAAAGTTGTGCACGTTCAAAATTCCTCTAGGCTTCCACTGGAGAAATCATTCTTCCCCTCAATCGATGACCACAGCTAACCATCTCCTAGCCATTCCTCATGAGATCCGAATTTCTGTGTGGGTCTTCTCCTTGTTGTGGATTACCTCCTTCAATAAGCTCGTTATCTGTTCCTTGGCTATGGCGAATCTAGGGGTGGTGACCTTGAGTTTGTTTTAGGTCCATAGATCGCGAATCTCTTGATTGGTTTGGCTTTGGATTAGGTCTCACTCCACTATTCCCCTAACTTCGGACGGAATTTGCGGCCATAGGAGGGGCTGGGTCCACCATACTTGCGTTATTCACCGCACTATTAACCTTCGGTTCTTGACGTTGTTTGGGTCTTGAACTCGAATGAGGTGCCGGATTAGGGTTTTGTGATGACACAGAATCCTTGGACCGGTTGGGCAACCCGAGACAATCCTTCACCAAATGGTCTGTAGCAAGACAATACCGGCAACGTATTGGTAGATTGCAGTAGTCGACCAAGATGATTTCTTGTTTGCTAGTGAACTTGTTTAATACTGCCAATCGAGTTCTCCAACCGTCGCCTGTGGTTAGCCCAATACAAATATGTTGGTTTGTTGTGTAGGCATTCCTCCGATCTGTATCCAAGACTACCCCTAATGTCGCGACCCAGATATCACTTCTCAGCACCTTCACAGCTCAATGGACTCACCACGCTATGTTTCTAGCTTCACTTGGGTCACCAACTGCCTAACATTGCACATGCCAAGCATCCACAGCATTAGTCTCCATTTCCAACTCATTCTGCTAAGTCCTAGTCACCGGGACTACTAGCACACACTCCCATCATGACACCGGGGCATGTCACTTGGTAACATGGGGCGGAACTTCCATCTTATTGTGCAAGGACCCGTGGTGGCACTACTCACCACGGTCCTAACCGCCCTTGAGTGTCACCCCACTCCTTGCTAGCCCATTTTGTATTTGCTACTTTCCAACCATGGCTAACCGGGACACACAACTCGGGACACATCGAGAGTGGCCTAACAAGGAGAGGGACTCCACCCAACCAGTGCCACGGGACACACACACAAGTGTCCCATGGTGCCTTGGAGTGGTGGTGAAGTCACACCACCAAGCCTTGAGTCACCGGGACTCACCAAGGCTCCAAGAGGGAGTGAGGAGTGAGACCAACCCCTCCTATAGTACTCTCTGTGGGATTCAGCAGCCCCCCCCCCCCCCCCCCCCCCCCCCTTGTGGGTCGAAGGGAGACCTTAGATAACCTTGGGTTTTGGAAGACCACCCGTTTCCACCCGAAATCGCCAAGTTACGCCCCCGTTTGGAGTCCCGAACTTCCAAACGGCGTAACTTTGCGTTCAGGGCACCAAATCCCAAGTGCGAGCACACTTTCGACATCTACGCGACGAGTAGATACCAATGGACTGCTCACTTGTCCCCTTTGGACAAGTTCTCACAAAGTTATGGCCCTCCAAAGATTCGGGTTCACCGGGGGAGGCGTCACGCCTTCACCACGGCCATTCTCTTGGCCATACCTTTTGACTCATAGCTTAGAACCTCGTAATGCTTGTCATTCTAGCATCCTGGTGTTCATAGCTTTCCAATGATATGCTACATGCCATACTTCATGGAGGGATTCTTTGGGAACCCCTCACTCCTAGCTCTCAAGTGTCCCGGCGCCACCGGGACCCCTTCAACTTTGAACGGCCATAACTTTTGACTCACAAGTCCAAATGGCGCGTTCTTTGGACGTTTGGAAGCGTCTTCTCAAGATCTTTCCAAGCATGTATGACACTTGCTTAACTTCTTCTATTTTAGAGCGCTATTGCGCTCTGTTCGCTCAGGAGTCCCCCATTACTCCCTACCTAGACTATTGCAAGGCTTGGGGGAGTCACCCCTTGCTCAATAAGGCACTTTGGGCACCCCATGGAGATGGGGACGTGACACCTAATCCACTGGCTATCTTTGTGGCTACGCCTAAGAATTCTCCAGGGACATCCTTCAACGTAATCCAGGTAGGAACTCTAAGTCCTGTTGGTTTGGCAGGGTTGAAGCCAAGAGTCCAAGTCTGTAGAATACATGTACCCTACCTGGACCGGTGGGGCGTTAGCATCAAAAGCTTCTGGGCAACAGAAGGTGTATACTCACTATTTGGAAAAAACCCCTCCCAAGATCACGATCCAGGCCCCCCCAATTGCCCACTGTTGTACGCAAACTCTGTATCCATGCTCCTAAAGCTTACGAACTAGCTTTGCGACCCACAAAATATGCCACTATGGCGTGTTGTTGAAGTCGTTCTGTCTCTTTCTTAACTACCTCCTGATTCACTTGGACTACCTCAAGTTTGTCGTTTAGCAAAAACCCAGCACAATAACGAGAAAATCCTATTGGTAACTCCTCTCCTCGCCGTGCAACCATGGGATGAAGGCGGTTGTGCTTACCCATGTTAGACACGGCGGCAGTGAGCTCTGGTTCCACCAATCGTTCATCTCTGATCACTGCTGCCCGTCTTCTGGAGACCTCTGAAAATGTCAAGGCAACTGGCCCATGCGCAAATCTTACAGAGTCAACGTACGACATTGTACAAAGCCTGTTATCTTCTAAATACTAACCCTATTGCTAAACTCCTATCCCCACTTGCAACTGTCCTTCAAACTATACGCATAGCAGCTTGAATTGTGAAGTGTGACATAGTAACCACGCCTAGAATCAAATTGAGATTTCAAAAACACAGACACGATGGATCTATGATCCGCACCCAATCGGTGAGCCATCTGCGAGGCTCTACGTCCGGAGCTTCATCGTGCCACCAATCTTCTCCAGCACTTTAACTTGTAAGATTTTGAATTCCCTACAAGCTTGATCTCATAAGCTTACTCCTTTTCCAACGCTATTGTAAGTGAGTGGGTTGGTTGGTATCTCAATAAGCAAGACAATCTGCCCTACCTAGTTCTCCAAGTTCCACCACGCCTTACGTAACAAATAGGACCTCGGCTACTCACTGGCCCTTCCCAGCACAAGTCCCAACTTATGAAGGAAGTTAATGCTGCTCTCTTGCACGTTGCGTAGTCGTCAAGATGGTGATAATAGGACATAATCCGCATCCCAATTGGGTGTATTCCATAAAGTCCATATCCTCTCAGTATTTTGTAGGCCCAAGAGGATCCAGATATGCTTCTTTTATGGGCGCATTTACCAGCTCAATTGGGATCCTCAAAGATTGGCTTGGAACTCCCATGGAGGAAGTACCCCCTTGATGGAGTATTCTGCTAAGCTGGGGAGAAAATTGCTATTGTATCTTCATCAAGCCTCTAATCCAGATACTTGCAAATGGAATGGAATACTGCTAGGAGATTTTCGCTTGAAGTGAAAGACTGCGTGGCCAAAAGAGAGAGTTAGAAGAGAGGCAAGATTGTTATGGCTCATTTAGCATAGAGCCATCACTGTGAACGAGTGGAGAGGCAAAATTGACAATTCTATTGATATCAGCTATTTCTTGTGCCTTGGTAGAGACGAGTAATCGGTTCTCTATTGCTTTTGGGAGTGTCTCTTCGTTGAAGTCGCCTGGAACTAAGCAATTCATATCATGAATGTCTTTCTTGCAGGCAAAGATGCGACTAGTCCTTGGAAACACGGAATCTATTCAAGCTATATCCCTTGAAAATTCAATCCCGTCAAAAGGATATAACTGAACTTGCGTACCGCGGTTATCTGGGTTCTTTGAATCCAGCAGAATGATAAAGTCTTTAATGATCAAAGTTAGCAAGTGTAGAAGCTCCTTCAATACATCTGGAATGGAATGATTGATTACATGAGAGCTGCATCACGACCAAGTGATGCTCTGCAGAGGCCCGTCGTAAGGCCTTGGCCAACTTCATTAGTCGAAGATGTAGAAACGAAGTGTTTGCTCAGATGGTGGACGGACTGCCCAGATGGCGAGCTTCAAGGGCGTTTTGTGGCTTTAGGGTTTGACCACCTTGATTGGTTATTTGCAAGTGAGAGTCTTCATTGTGCGTGGCTGCTAGGTCCCTTGGCTGTGGCTGTGTGCTACGTCCCGCTTCGTTTGTCTCTTTGTACCCAATAGTCTCTTTGTTCTATCTAGGTGTGGGTTGGGTTGTTTTTTGCTCCCCAAGCCACATGTGGTTGGAGTTTTGTTCTCTTTCACTCTACTGGAATTTACTTTTCATTTGTGCCAATTTTTTTTTTCCTACAAGCGTTCTCTTTGGTTAGTTAGCAAATTCATTGCCAATTTCTGTCTATCATATACTTGGAAAAGGGACAATTGCGATCACAAAGTCGTGGACCAGTCCTTCATGGATTAACCCCTGCAAAAGAGCACCAAAACTTTTTATTTGCAACACAAAACACAAATTAAAAACTTTTGAATTCATTCATCTTCAACTAGAGGCCCTAAAGTTGATAAGAAAAGTGAGGAAATGCCAGAAAAACCGTCACAAATTAGGGGCATTTTTTCACAATTAGGTACCCTTAGTGGGGGGCTTGGGGCAATGAGGGGTCAATTCTCCGTGGCCAACCGGTCAGGTCATCCTCTGCTGGATTCATCTGTCCTGTGGTAGTCGGTATCCCATCGTGCGTGCGACATGCAGCTACAGAAGTACACTGTAACTGTTGCGAGTGGAACTTCTTGAAGTCATTCCAGCTACCCCACCAACCCGGGTCAGGAGCTTTGGTTCCCGTATCCAAACCAAGTCAACCATCCCGCGTTGGGGCGGCGGGATTATTGAAACGGCGTCGTAGGAAGGGGGTGCTTGCACATTTAGGGGGCACAAATGGCTGTGTGGTAGGCAACTAGATCGACGTACATTAATTACTGGGCTACATGGAGTATTGGAGTTAGGTGAACGGGTTAAGTATTGAACTTCGAAGTTAAGGGATCACGCAGCTACGGTGCACTGGCCGGGTTTGAACGTATGCATGGGAGGAAGGCTGTCTTACAATTACAATTTTGGAACTAGATCGCTAGAGGCATTCAACTGCTCAGACGGACGGATTGATGCGCTTGTTGTTCAAAACTCCATTTCTTTCTCAGTTCGCCGTCCGCACACCCAGCAACGTACTGCACGTGGATACGATCGATCGATCTTCCTGTCTGAAGCTGAAGTTAGTTAGTGTTTGAAGCTGAAGAGCTGAACTGGGACAGTTGGATGGGCCGGCAGGGGTTGGGCGATTTTGTCGATTGAAAAGCACAAACACGCCTGTATAGATTTTGCAACTTGGATGAGTTACCGTTTGATTGCAGCAGAGCCTAGCCTGTAGCTTGGCCATTGTTGCATTGTCAGGGTTTTTGAAGTCATTTTGCTGATAAATTGAGGAGGGTAGGGATACAGGGGATGAAGCTAGGTTTGTTAGGTTATTTTCTGACCCCATAACCTGTTTCGACTGTTGTCAGGAATATCTGGGGTAGGTAGGTGTCGAGTTTGGAGTTTGGACTGCTTGGGCCATTGCCACTTTGCGTGTACTGGTTTCTGTAGTTTGTCTTTGGATAATTTGTGTAGCTTTGTGTAGCTCTGTCTTTGGATAATTATCCATGGCTCTATCTCAAGGCGAGAGGGTTTTTGAATCGATGCCCCCGCAGAGCGAACGGTGCACTCCGAATGATTGCTTGCGAGCTTTCTTCTGTGCTGAGGCCGTTCTCCGTCCACAGAATTCCGATATTGAAGCATTTCTCAGAGACATTCAATTGGAGTTTCCATTCATCGAGTTTGGAGACATTCATGTGTCCGTCGACCTGAATCCCGACTATGGATTCAAGTTTCTGGTGGCTGACGCAGCTGATGCAATCTTCATTGCATTTCAAGTGTCTCAAAACTTCAAAGACAGCCTTGGAAGCGCTTTGTGCACGTTGCCAGGCTCTGGAGGTCAAGTCGACAGCGCGGTTTTCACGCTTTCCCACGACTTCCTGGGAAGCGATTCGAGTACCCTCTCGGAGCTTCCCTTTTTTCGCCAAGGGAAACGTATCGTATTTTGCGGGCACTGGTTTGGGGGAGCCTTGGCGCACATGATCGTGCTGCGGTTCTGGGCACCACTCTATAAATCGCGGGACGAAGTTGTAAGCATCTGGTAACCTTAACTTTCCATTCTTTTGCTAAGAACTTCATGTTTGTCGGCTGGCCTATTAGCTTTCTCTGCACAGAGTCTTCTATGTAAGGAATCATCCTTACACAAGGTTTGTTTCCTGGGATGAACTATCCACACAATTCACACAATGTTCGGTTGCACATTATAAATCTCCAGAGCACTTGATGACATATATCGATCGTATCTGATCGAGCATACCCAATTATGTCAATCTACTATCAGTCGCACTTGTACACATGAATTCATAATTGAGATTTCTATGCGAACTTCGCCGAGTACGTCGATGCTTAACATTGCATTGAGACGCACTCACCCTGTCTTTGTTTGCAGCGTAAGGACCAGAGTCAAATGATCTCGATTGCATTTGGAGCCCCCGACATATGCAGTAGCACATACGCTGAAGAGGTCAATGGCAATAATGAGCTGAAGTCTCATTTTTTTGCCTTCGTGCACGAAAATGATCCTACAAGGCGTTCTAGCTTGTGTGACGAATACTATCATGATGGAGTCTCTAATACGGAAAACGCTGGAAGAGGAGGGAGTACTTTTGAAGTGGGCAAAGTCGTCGGGACTTGGAATGGAGTTGCTAATTGTGCAAACGAGGTTGTATCCAGTATTCGAAAATCTACGACAACTCAAATGAAACGCGCTTACAATTCGGCCAAACTCAAGACCTGCCAGGAGCCGAAATTCTTTCCAGTAGGCGAGAATTATGTCTTGAAAGGCTCTGAAAAATCGTCCGCTTCGGACCTAGTTTCACAATTCAGAAGGAATCCTTGGTCTCGGGATACGTTTTTTGACTCATACGAATCCGCACTGAAGTTGGCACTACTGACTAACAGAAGCTGGCCTTCAGATCCAAACTCGAAGCTTAATTTCAGCGTCACTACACCAGCCCCTGTGGTGCGTATGCCTGTGGCCACGTCCTTGAGCTTCTATCGATAGCTGATCCCTCAAAGTTAATTAGTCCAGATTTACGTAGTAAGAGTTATGTGGCGATGTGAATATTGTCTGTCGAATTTTCGAATTACTATGGTACGCATGAGTCTATCTCCAGTAGGATATGTGTTTCATCTACAGGTTCAGTTCTTCTTGAGAAATGTGAAGTGTGGTTTTTCTGATCCTGGAAAATGGTCATCTTCTAGTCATCACTATTTCAAGTGATTTTTGGATATTTCGAAATGTGGGTAACCTGGTCAGAGACTTAGAGTTTCTTGACATGAGGTGTTGTTGATTGTCATATCCAGATCGAGTCTGCTGAACTGAAGGACATGGATTCAGGAAGATTCGTCCATGTCAAGGGAAAAAATCTTCTATTTCTTCGAGAACCTGCCAAAATGAGTGGATTGAATTCTTGGGAAACAAAGACGCAGACTGACACTGAACTCATTATAGTTGAGTCTCCCCAGACTGCTGATGTCAAAAGAGAAGGTAACGACATGGAGAATGCGTTGAATTTCATCGTTGTCAAGACTGCCTTTGGAGAAGCGAGTCACCTGATTTCGGAGGTCAGTTTTGTTAACTTTGCATGTAATAAATGATTCTGAAATGAATTTTAAATCGTTGCATGAGGATATGGTTTATCTCAGGTTGACATTTTACCATTTTCTGTTTCTTTTTCTTTCATAACGAAACAGAGGCGATAATAAGTTCAGATTCTGTTGATTTGATTTCGAATTTTGGAACTATTTTCCTACGAATGTATCTTGCAATTGTGCAGAAAGTGATACGTTTACATGCATAGTGCATTTTCGTCCTATGCATGCATTATCTCAGCGATTCTACGTAGATATTTGTCTGCTGACTTGTCTACTGCAATCGCTGAAAACGATTTTCTGTTAAAATGGCGATATTTCACAAACTTGACGATCGGTTTAGAGACCATGCGGTCTGAAACCTATACTGGTCCTAGACTTTAGGTCAAAGAAGGAATTGCATGGAAAAATGGCGGATTTCATGCGCCATTTTAACGAGATTTCCCTGATCTGAGGTCTAAACCAGAGCTGAGACCTAAACCAGTTAACCCATTAGGCATGCTTTGACTATGCTTTCACTCTCTTCAAGAACATCAACTTCATCAAACATTAGAATGCCCAAGGTAAAATATCTTGGTGTACCAAATTTAGAAGTTAAATAAAAGCTTTGAGAATATTAATTTTGGCATTTTTGCTCTTCTATTGAATGTATATAGAGTTTATTTCAAGCATTGAAAATCTGAATTTGAAAAAAATTCTTTATGATTTTCCAATCGAAGATTTTGTGCTGAGGCTAGTGATGCAAATCTTAATTTTTCTTAATGTTAAAGCCACTTCTAAGAGACGATTTAGATGAGCCTCAAATCCACTTGATTTTTGGAAATGAGTCACATTGGAAATTTACTTCAAAAATTTGTAGAGTAAATTTTGAGAAGCTACAACTGAAATATGGTTATGTATGTTATGTCCCTTCACCATAAGCTTTATTATGACCTCAACTTTAGATTTGACGTGCAAAAAACGGATTGAAAGGCTTTTAAACCTCTTTGCCAGTTTTAACCCCTTTTTATCAAACATTTTAATTGTTCAATCCATTGTCACACAAGTAACCAGTGTTCTATTTCAGTTGTCATTGATGTTGGATGAGGTCAATGAAGTAGGCAAGCTTTTTGCTTGTGGTATACATGATGATTCTCTTTTTAGGATAACTAATTTTTGATAAAGGTTGCATTTGCAGAAGAACTTGTCACGTGAACCAGCAACTGGAGTTCGTAAATTGCTTTTCAGAATTGTGCAAACTTTCGTGGCCTTGGCCATTGCACCCTTGTGCATAACACAAAGTTCAGAGTTGCTTGACGATTTGGACAGCATCATACAATGTAACATTCTAGCTTTTTTTTGCCTGACTCACAAATCAAATCCACAACAGCATGGCAGAGAAGATTTAGTTGTTAATTCTTGCTGCCTGCCAAATCATTTTTTTTAATATTTGAATATAATTGTAAGTTTGAATGAGTTTAGTATGTTCCATTCAGGACTGTTAGTATAGATTTCTGCTATGATTTTTGAAAATAAATGTAGTATTCTGATTGTAGAAGGGTTTTTTTCCTAGGCTGTTAAGATATTGCCGGATTTTTCCCTTATAGTGACGTTAATGTGCGCCAGGTGTACCGGACTTGAAAGATGAGAAACTCTCCAAGAAATTGAGGGACATAGCTAATGGTAATGCCGGCAAAGATCTTGTAAAGGATATCATGAAAATCAACACTACCGTAGAAAAGGTGGTAGACTTTCTTACAAGAAGGTGAGCTTTCTTTTTCAAGACAGAACTTCTGATTTCTTGTTAGCCATAGCTTACGGGTGTTGGTAGAAGTCCCCTCGGTAAGTTAAAGTCATTGCTCAACAGTGGCAATGTGTGCTGTCTTGCTGTATTTTGCATTTGTATTTTGAAATTTGAATATTAATTTCAATTTACTAAACAACTATTGTTTGGATCCCTAAGAAGAATAAGCTTTATAAAGAGGAATCATTGAGTTACGTTGTAGTTATTCACCAAAATGATATTTCCATGTCTGAAAGTTGGCATGCCAATTTCTCATTCTGCAGAATTGTACTTACCATAGAATTCACTTTTTCTGAGAATTTTTTCAATTTTTTAACTAAGATAGTTACTTGCCAATGAAAGGAAGACCCCATATCTAGAAGGGGTACCAACAACCTCTGAACTTGTGTTTTGAAAATCATTCATTTTTGACAAAGTATTTAAAATATCAAAAATTTAATATTAATTTCAATGAAAATGTCAAATCCACCTCTAGAAATTTTAGTCACAAGTCATTGCAAGAAATAATTGTCCTATTTTTTGTCACACTTTGCCTAATTATTTTTTTGACCATGAATTTTGCAATAAAGCTTGAGATGACTTGAATTTCATGGACAAGGTGCTTGTAACTATTATACATCTTTCCTAATTTTTTGGAATTAAAAAAAAAATTATACTATTAATAAATAGCACCCAATATTTTGTCACATTTGCCAATTTGGAGATTATTAGAATTTTTTACTACGCAAAAAAACGAATTGAGTTAAATTTTGGAAAATGTGGTCTTCTAATAGATTGCTAGTTACAATCTATAGGGATTTTAAAGTAGTTAATTTTATGTGGTCTAGAAGCTCACAAAGTGAGTTTTTTTTTGCTTGCATTTTGAAACACATGAAAAACTATTTTGGTGATTTTTTTGGTGAATGATCATCTTCTTACAGTTGTTACAAATTGGCAATTTTTAATTTTTCAATTAAATTTTTTTTCTATTGTTAATCAACTAAATCATTGAAGAATGTATTTTTTTAAGATTTGGCACCGTTTTAGTTCTATGTAGAGAATTTTTTAATCAATTTCCTTCAGTGGTTACCTTCATTTTAAAGGTGCATATGTATGCCATATTTTTCAATTTAATAAAAAAATTTAATTTTCTAATTTTAAAGTATTCTAGAAAAACTCATGAGCAAAAACCATAATTGCAAAAATAGTATAAGTGTTTTTTGCAATCATCCACACACTATTGGATAATTATACCTGAAGTTGTGCTTTATAAATGTTTCAATGCTCAAGCAAGTGTGACAAAATATAGGACAATTGTTTCCTACTTTCAATATGCATGAATCAAAGTTAAAGTCAACTTGTAAATCACTATTTTAACATTAATATCTCTTAAGTCAAGATGACGAATTGCAATTAAAAATAAGCATATATTGGGGGGTGAAAATACAAAGAAATACCTCACCAAAGATAGATGCATGGCAATTGTCTTTATATCCAACTTTAATTTTGACTAATCCAATTCACAAAGCCTTTGTCAATATGGTGAGTTTTGTCTATTTTCACATAGAAGGTATACGATGGTGACAAGAGTTTGAATTCATGGTGAAACCAAATCCAATGGCATATGACACTCTTGTTTTGGATCATTCTTGCACCCCACATACTAAGAGATTCAAATTGATCATATTTTTTGTGTCTAGAAGTAAAATTGACATTTTGAAAATGAAAACTTTTTCGTGTTGGCATGAAAATCCAACGTATGTTCTGTTCCCCATTTGGATTGGGCATATGTATGTGTGTGCTATATTTTATAGTCTAGAAATCGTGTGCAGTACCTTCTACGTATTGGTTTCTACATACCGTAAAGCTAATTATTCTCTAATTGTCTTTTTTTTTGCAGTTATAAAATAGAATATGTGGACACTCTGCCAGTCGATTTAGGACTTTTTTTTGGTGTTCTCCTATTGGCTGGTGGTCTGATCTTAATACCAACGTCAGGGCTTTTCTTAATTTTTAGTGGGGTTGCCACGATGTTCCCTTCTGGCTGCGTGGC
Source organism: Pohlia nutans (assembly GCA_022496805.1). Taxonomy (NCBI): domain Eukaryota; kingdom Viridiplantae; phylum Streptophyta; class Bryopsida; order Bryales; family Mniaceae; genus Pohlia; species Pohlia nutans. The sequence goes on from CM040094.1 coordinate 23,225,294, forward strand.
TACCGGCGCTGGTGTAGCATCTTGTGCTATGGCATTTCTCCTCAGTAAGAAAGAAATCTTGATCCCTGAATACGGCGCAATGTTAAAAATTGCAATCAAGGAGGCACAACTGTGGCACGATGAAGATCCACCATCAGAGGATCTAGAGAAAATGGAGGTTGTGGCCGACTTGGAGTACTTGCTTGCAAAAGAAGGTAGAGTTGGATGCACTAACTTGGAGAACTTCGTCTCCTTATTGGCTTGATTCTGAGTTTTCGTTTCATATTCTGCAATCACTGTAACATCGCAGAAGTTGTGCAAAATCTTGGTTTCCCTTCAGGAGTAATTATTTTCAATTTTGCCGCTGAATTACTGGGGAAATTGTTTGTTTGAGTAAATCATTTAGCTTTGATGTAAGTGGTGCAGTCTCTCTAATCCAATCCGGTTTTCTTCCATTTGCATCGCAGTTGTACGCAGTGGGAGCCACCTGACGAATATGATGATAGAAATCCTCGAATCTGGTGAAAAAGCACAAGGTGTTGTGTTTCTTTCTGAGATTTTGAAAGGAGCTACCTTAGAGTCGAAGGGCAACTTGTTACGAAGGATGCAAATAGTAACGAAAACATTGCACATGTACGACACAAAGGTGAAAGGTTATCGATTTGTGGGTGTCGTTGGGGCGGAGGATGCTGGGAAGTCCACCTTCATTCGGGTCATATACGACACCACTTCCAAACTTCTTGCCTTCATATCCTAATTTCCCTGTCTTGGTTTGTCAAAATTTGATACAAAATTTTTCTTCTGTGAGTTTGTACTGAACTTGCTTCTACGTACTTGCTTACAGAGAGCCATCCTACACTATGCAGGCAAACCTTATTCAGAGCTGCCTGATCCAGAGCTGCCCGATGTAGGCTTCCGCTGCCACACCACGACTGTCAAAGCATACAAACTCAAAACCCAAGAAAAACTCTATCTCGTGGATTTTCCAGGCAGCAATGGCACCGGTGCCTATGCGGATGGGTGGAAGCAATTTACTTCGCTTCCAAGTTCTTGTGTTCTCCTCCTTGATTTTAAGGTACACCCACGAAATGTGCATTAATTTTCACAAGTTATTTCAGCTAACCCTCTTCTTCAAAGATCACTCGGTTCTCAGTATTGTTGAAGCTCAGATGAGCAAAAGCAGCCGTGAGTGAGGACAATTCTGAATTGCTAATTCAGTTTTAAAATCTTTTCCGAGATTGGTTAACACTTCTTGCTATGCACTTCTACTACGAACTTAAATTCACATGCCATGACTGGACATTTGTACTTCCAGGACGATATTAAAAAGGACCAAGTGGAGATGTACCAGAAGATGAAGCATGACCTAGGCGGTTCGAAGGTCACCGTTGTGTTCAACAAGGTGGATGAGAAGTTTACCCCTCGCACAGAAGCCGCTTACAATGCCGAGTATTTCGACGGACAAGGGAAAAGTACTGCCGAGAAGCTGGGGTGCGACACAGACGACGTGCATTTCGCGTGTTTGTATCCAGATCCGGAGGACAAACTCATCAAGTTGAAGAAGGTGGGAGTGCTTGGTTTTGAGGATCTTTTCGAAAAGGTTGTCTCGCTCGTTTGATCGGCAAAGGGAGCATTCTGCTCTGGACATCTTAAGCATTGAGAGTCTGCATGATTTCTGCAGTTTGAGAGGGTGACTATTAAATTCATGCACTAGTCATTAAGTATATGTTTGGTCGATTTGGTGTTTCGTTTGTAGCGAAACGTTTTCAATTGCTTCTGCTGCAGCAGTAGCTATCGGTGTTTTAATTTGTTTCTTAGCTTCGAGTTCATTTGATTTGCAGTAGCACTATTTTGGCGAGATGGCTTTTGGAGCTGAGATTGGACTTCGTCTGCAAGAATACCTTCTTTGATGTTGCCGCATGAAATTTGAGCATCATTTAAGAGGAATCGGTGCTCTATCAGTCCATCTTTATAATAGTTCATCCCTTCGAAAGACGCTAGGATGAGGATTTTGTCTTGAGCGTGAGTTACAATCAAATCGCTTCACTTGCTCTACTTGAGGTCCCGAGACCCTCACAATGGCATACATTCAACATTTGTGGGGCACGTGTGTTAAGTACTGTCACTGACAGTTGGAGAAGGCGCAGGAAAATATTGAATCGCACTCCAGAGATGATCATAAGCTAAGACGACCACTTACGGACACTGTTCAAATATTCACACCGAGAAAGGACCGTGAATGGTCAGGGAAGGCTCAGAAAATCCGGCTGCCGTAAGAGGGTAAGAATTGAACAAGTCGGAGTCAATTTGTTAATCCAGCAACAGTGTTTCCTTGGGGTTTTTATAAGGCACTCATCAGCATCATCCTCAACCTTACTGTTAATTACAAGTTGCGTTGACGTTTAGTTCTTCAACAACTTGGAACAACAGGCCGAAGAGTTGCCCTTGTGCACTTCTGACTTTCATCCAAAACTCAAAGTCTGCACATCGAGTGCATGAGCAGCTCTAGATAAAAAACTGTAAGCACCTCTTAAAAATAACTCCCACCTATAAATTACCATATCATTTTTTTGGAGAGATACGGTATTTGGCAATCTAAATGACTCTTCAACCCATTTTTTATGAAGTGAATCGAAGTAGTCGATGCATTATGGATTATTTGAGTTGAGATTTTAACAAGAATTTGCGAAGAAAAAATTTGCCTCGGCGTTTAGGGCTTACGGTGACGATCTCCCCACCCTGGCTGGTTGTCTATCCCGCCACTCCGGGCGATTTGAATTGGGTATCGAAATTCAAAACGTCCATCTCGCAGAACTAATCGAGGTTGAGTACATCCTCTCCAATTACCGAGAGATTTGCCTTCGAGCGATTTGCCTTATCAAGTTTCTGCTGCTATTCAAACAGGCATTGGATGCCGGTGTTCTAAAACCTCTCTACTGGACGTAACAGAGGAGCTGCAACGTACTAATTGCTTTTGAGGTACTCTCGAAAAGTCTCAATCGGTACATATAATAAAAAAGTTAGTTGAAATTACACCTGCAGATTGAGCTGCATGCAGACGAGCGACATTAATCACGCATGACCATGCAATGAATCCTGAAATTTTGCCTGTACAGGTAACTGCAAGTTACTTGAAGTCTTTAAATCGTTGCAATCGCGAACGGATCATGCATCTTCTTCCCGGCTGGACTGTCCATTCCAGGTAGGAGTGCCAAAAGCGATGTACATCGATCGAGTTGGTATTCTTTCGACGGTGCTGCAGCTGTAGTTTAATTTGTTTCAAGGTGCTGCTCTCTTCGACGCGATTGAACCCCACCCTCCCGATCGAGCAAGCTCAAGTATATATTTCAATGGAGATGTCAAGAGCGCTCGGTTTGCAATTCAACCGGCACAGTTTGATTTGAAGAAGATTCAGTCCGTTTACCAAGTGTCGCAGCGCTGTTGAAATAGTGCGCCCCATGCGGTGGAGCATGAGTGGAACGGGGTCACTTTGGTTGACAAAGGTGAGGAAGCGCCATCTGAGATTCTCGTTATTATTGATGAGCCTGGGAGCCTGGTCATTGCGTATGTGCAGCGCTCCAAACGCAATCGAAGTCAGAGAATCAGGATAACTGTCCTGCGATCCAGTGAAGGCGCACAATGCATATATATGTTGGTCAGCCAAAATCTGAAAATTCTTTATCACAAATTAAGCATCTGATGTCAAGTTTCCATTCACCGTACACAAGAACTTTGATCCGTCCCAAGCAACAATATAGAAACCTGGTCCATTTAAACTCCTTTACACATATTTTGCGTTGAGTTAAAAATCAATTGCAGGATAACAAATGTCGATAAATTAAGTATTTCACACCTAGGGCAAATCAGAACTCACATACTCCATGAGGGCTAACAAACTAGCGCCGCAGCCCCGCCCAAGCTGTGTCCACAGAATATAACGCGCTTCCCGGAGTTTAGCAATCCAGGCAACGGATTGAAATCCGAACGGGTTAAAGCCGTGAAGATACAGGAGCGATCGAAAAAACCCTGATGAAAAGAACCGCGAAACTTGGACTGGATACTCACCATGATGTCGGAAGCTATGTCATACAGAGATTCTGTACCACTGAAGGCAATGAAAACATCATCATCATCCGAGTATGCCATCAGAATCTTCTGTGCGTCAGGAACATCGAGGCCCATGTCCACCTTGTCGAAAGTTATGTGCGGATAATGGCGCAGTGTCTCCTGGAAGAAATTTTGATTGTCATAGTACACAGCACTCGAGCAGAAGAGAGCTCGAAAGTGATCCTCCTCGCTCAAACTGTGATTCAAACCAAGGCTGATTGGAAGGGAAACCATCCTGGCCGTCTGCAAAACAAACGAAAGAGCAACAGATTCACTTTCTTCAATGCAGCACCAACCGTTCGAACTCAACTCCTACTCTAGATCTCATGGATAACAAACAAGAACTACCGAGTACATTAGCTAGCGCAGTGATGAAGGAAGAAATTCCGTAGTACCCAAGTCCTAGCTGCCGGCCCTTCCAATTCAATTCAGCTCTTCGATCACCCGCTGGGCCGCCCGGGGGCCGGGATGAACTGAGCCCCTCGCTCGGCCACCCTGAAATTTTTTTCTTTTTGCACGAATTTGCTTTTGCAAATTCTGAATTCATATTTGGAATCAGAGGCCCCAAATTATCTTGGGAGGGTGGGGTGGGGTGTAGAACATACCCTAGTGACGGCCCAAATCTAAGGGGGCTTTTTGTTTTACTTGCACCTTGGAGTGCCGAGCGAGGGGGCCAATTCACCCAAACCCGCCCGGGCGCTGGACCTAAAGGCACTTTGAACAATGTACAGTACTACACGCGCATCTTATAACTGACTTTCTTGCACGTATCGATCGCACCTGGGTTTGAACAGTTACTGATCCATCGACGCTATGAGTGCGTGACTTGATGATCGAGGGTCTGTCGTTCGTATCCCATTCGATTGGAGGGGGGACCTGCAGCTACGTGCAGTAGCTAGTATAATTGCAAGTGCCGGAGGAAGTCCTTCCAGCTAGCCCATGATCCCGCCTCTCGAGCTGGGCTTCCTGTATCCAAGCCAGGCTAACCGGCCATGGACGGAGTGAGCGGAGCTGTGTTTACCATATAACCGACTTTCGTGCATTACCTGTACCTGGATTCTGTTACCGATTCGCCCATCGATGCAATGAGTGCGCGCTTTGACTTGCTGCATGAATATGCACTAATAATCACTTTAGCAGCAAGGCAAACATATATTATACTGATATATATCTGACATAAAGAGTTACAAATTATCCGAGAGTACCACTAGCCAGCACTATCATAACGCACCAACGCACGCACACACAAAGTTATGAAAGTTAAGGTAAGTTTACTTACCCTGTGCTGAGCGGGATGTAGAGAATCTACGTACCATCATTGCATCCCGGGTGCACTTGGAATTCGGAGTTAGGTCCCCAGAGGCCAGGGAAAATTGACCCCTCTCAGTCCCCCTGCAGTTAACCCCTGCGAAAAACACTGGAATTTTTTTTTTTGCGACACATGACTGAAATTTGAAACTTCTGAATTCATTCGTATCTGCAATTATCAGAGGCCCCAATCTAGAGAAGAGAGGTGAGGAAGTACTAGAAATGGAGGCACAAGTTAGGGGGCTCTTTTATTACAATTAGGTACCCTTGTTTGGGGGCACTGAGGGGTCAATTCTCCGTGGCAGACCGGTCAGGTCATCCACTGCTGAATTCATTTGTCCTCCAATAGCCGGTATCCCATCGTGCGTAGGACATGCAGCTACAGAAGTTTACTGTAACTGTTGCGGGTGGCACTTCAAGCCATTCCAGCTAGCCCAGCATCCCAGGTCTTGAGCTGGGATTCCTGTGTTCAAACCAAGCCAACCATCCCGCGTTGGGGCAGCGGAATTAATCAAACGCCCTCCACCGCATTGTAGGAAGGGGATGCTTGCGCATTTGGATGGCATAAATGGCTCCGCTGTACGTGTTATATGCAACTAGATCGACAATAGTTGCTGTGTTACACGGAGTTGGGTGAAGGAGTTATGTTCTGAACTTCAATTAAAGGGTTTGATCAAGCAGCTATGGCCGGGTTTAAACGTATGCGTGGGAGGAAGGCTGTCTTGCAATTACGGAACTAGATCGCTAGAGGCATTGTAGCTGCACGGACGGACGGATTGATGCGCTTGTTGTTCAGAACTTTACTTCTCAGGCCACTGTCCGCACAGCCAGCTACGTACTGCACGTGGATACGATCGATCGATCTTCCTGTCTGAAGCTGAAGAGCTGAACTGAATTGGAAGGGCCGGCAGGGGTTGAGTGATTTTGTCGATCAATTGAAAAGCACAAACATGCGTGTATAGATCTTGCAACTTGGGTGAGCTACCCTTTGATTGCAGCGGACCCTGTTAGCTTGGCAATTGTTGCGTTGTGAGAGTTTTTGAAATCATTTTGTTAATAGATTGAGGAGGTAAGGATACAAGGGATGAGGCTTGGTTTTGTTAGGTTTATTTCTGACCCCGTAACGTGTTTCGACTGCTGTCAGGAATATAGTATCTAGGGTAGGTAGGTATCGAGTTTGAAGTTTGGACTGTTTGGCCATTGACACTTTGCGTGTACTGGTTTCTGTAGTGCATCGTCTTTGGTCTTCTGTAATTATCCATGGCTCTTACTCAAGGCAAGAGGGTTTCTCCGTTTCTGAATCAGTATTTCTACACCCTCAATTTCAATAAATCATCAACTAACTAATGTATTTACCTAATATTTCAAGACCAAAAATCCAAGACCTTCAAAGAGTTTTCCATATATGAATCACATTGAACATTTAAAACCAAAGTGATTAGGGTTGATACTTGAGATTTAGGTGACATTAATTATGATATTGGAATTTGAGATTGTTGAGGAGAATTTTGATGGATTGGCTCTAGTACTTTAAGTCCTTGGAGGCTTGAAAATTCTATTTTAACACTCAATGGTATAGTATTCAAAATTGTGTAGGTCCTTTTTTTTCTTAACAATGTGCCTCAAAGATTTTTTTTTGTGGGGACCTCAAGAATCCCTTACAAAATCATGCACTTGAGAAATTTTGATCCCTATTATAAACATTTATGTTGTTGATAGTCTTTACTTCTAAAATATTGAGAATAACTATGTGGGTGCAATAATTCAACTATGTTACATTCAATTGAAAGCAATTGTAAGTGAGGTGCCAAAGTGGTCATGAGAAAATTATAGATGAACACTGAAATGAAGTGATTGTAAGTGAGCTTGTGAAAATTGTGTTGAAGTGTTCAATTTAATGATTTTCATTTGGAGTCTATCATATTGCAAGGGTCTATTGTGAATGTGAAATTGAAAGTGTCATTATCATTTGTGAACTAATTAAAGTTGTAGATTTAAAACGATTTGCATAGAACATTGTTATTTGTCCAACTAAATTCACATCTCATAATATAGTTCTTCAAAAAACAAAGCCAAAGATCCAAATTTTTACTCATCTATAGATATCATTCAAACCAAGTGACACTATTGCTTATACCTAAGTAACAAGAGGCATGGAGCTAAAATGTTAATTGCCCTAATCTTGACATACATTGCAAATTTGAAATGTGATATAGAAGCTCTTCTTTAAACATCATTCTTTCAAACATTCCAAGTCTAGCAACCTTGATAATGGCTCTAAACACTTAGATTTTACCTATCATGGTTTAATTTGGGTGAGTACATACAAGAAAAAATCTAGAGATAGTTGATCTTGGTGTATATATCAGCTAATATTGTTACAAGTGATGTTTAAATCTTGCAAATCATAATTTGAACACAAGTCTATTACAATTTTTTGCATTTGATTTCTAAAGGCTTCCAAATTACAAATTGAACACAAATCTACCACAATTCTTTGCATTGGATTTGTAAAGGCTTTGAATGTATGTGTGCTAAAATTAAAGAGATGAACTCATTGGCTAAGTTTATTAGATACATACTTTATCCTAGAATTAAGTTGGCTAAGAAATGGCAAGAAATTGAGAAGTTTTTTATAGATAAATTCTCAACTAATAAAATATCTTGGATAAAATTGCCAAAATTGTGGATGAAAACAAAGTCATCAACATGAAAGGTGTCCTAATGTACATAACATTTTCTATCCAATATGTGGATGAATGTTGAAATTTTGAGCACCACACAACATATTATATCACCACTTTTGCACTTCATGAAAATAGGAAAAAAAAACTACTTTGCATGTAGGTGGCCGCCTACGGATACAATGTCAAACACAAGAGTTTCTTTTGGGGCAAGTGTCTGTTTGCTGGATTTGTTTCACTAGACAATATTTGGAGGGATGACCACATAGGAGTTGGTTTTGGACAGGCTAAACGGGCTTATTGCTAAAAAAAAAATTCCATTGGAACCTTACTTTCAGTGCAATATTTGAAAATAGAAAGGGTTCAGCAATCCAATGGCCAAAGAGTGTTGAACTAAGGTGTATAAAAGTTCCATAGATTCTCTATTCCTTTCGTCCAACCTATGGGCATGGCTGTTGTGCTTCATTTCTTCTACAATGGTGTATTGGTGTTTCCGATTGATTCAAAAAAAATTTAATTTAGAAAGAGGAATTCAAGTGTTTCACTCATTTCTTGCATTTATGATCTCTATGTTCCAAAATTTTGGCACACCTTATTTAGGATTATTTTTGCTACAAAACTAACTTCAAAAAACATTCTTTTCCTTCTTTATTTGAGACATAATTGGACATTGACATGGCTTCAAACTCATCATCCATGAGATTGAAAACGTGAAAATAATGCCCCTCCAATCTAGAAAATTCCTCTTTTGCTTGGAGATCTTTGTCACGACCATTGTCCAAACCATCCAATTACTCTGCCACTAGCAATAACTTCAAAGTGCATTGTGCAAGCTTGATGTTGTGTCCTCATGCGCATCACTTCGAAGCAAGAGGCTAAAAAAATTACACTCCTCTCCAACTTAAAGGAGGCACTCTTGAGCCGTTTTTGCAACACTGCTTGATGCCAAAGAATTGCAAGTATTAGTAACTTCTTGCTTGGAGGTTGCCATTTCAACAACTAACATCGCAATGCTTCCAAAGCCACACTAAGTTGCAATTGCGAAAGACGTCTCCCCCTATAAGGAATGCAAATTTAGAGCACTTCGCACAATCTACTAACACTAGGAGGGACTTTTTTGATTTCAAGAGACTTCAACAACTCAAGACTCCATGGTCGTGATTGTATCACTATTTCCTAGTTCCAATGTCTCCAGATGAAGCTGAATCATTGACACTTAATTGCTAGAAATCATTTTAGTCTCATCCCTAAACGCAACAAGAAAAAATATCTAAAGCTTCAATCATCAATCAGATAACCTAGACCTTAAATATTCACTTCTTTTTAAAAAAGTTCCAGACCAATACAACATTCAACCTCCAAAATTTCACAGCCTTCTCTGTCCACTACCGCATAGGCTACAAAGCATGCCATGAAAGAGACATGATTGCCAAATTCCCAGTCTCTAATCCCCTGATACAAGCAGCTTCTTGAAACTATTAGGACTATACAATTTCATCACATGCCATGACCGAGCACATTCAAGGTCTCCCAAATTACCCCATCCTAAAAACTCCAAGAGTTCAGCAAATAGCAATTGCTCCAAGGCAAAGGATGCTAATGCAATTAATTATCTCATCTAGTATCCTCTGCTAGTCTCTTTACCAAGAACTCATGTGTTCAAACTTTTAACGCCTAAATGTTTTTGACTGTGTTTCACCAAAAAAGCTCCAAAACTGCCACTTCTAGCACAAGATCCAAATTATTGAAAGAAAAACATTTTTGGACACATCTAACCATAGGATCTTGTAGTAATCTGGTTTTAAAATACGTGGAAAAATTTTCTGAATTTTTCACCATGTAGATTGTAAGATATTAGTGTTTGAAGTGACAAATAGCATTTTTTTATCCCTGTCAAAATTCGGGATGCTGCATTTCAAAAGGTCACATTTGTACAATAAATTTTTCAAAATGGTTTTAACTCTTTAGATTCATTCTTTGAGTCAAGTTGGCTAATTGCTTGAAATTTTTTAAATCATTTGGAATTGTACAACATGTAGGAAAAAAATAGTAAGTAGAAAGAAGTAGAAATGACTCAAAACACTAAATAGTTAATAATTAATTTATGGAATAGAATAATACCAATCCCAATGGTCTTCATGTTGTAATAAAAAACCTACAGCCTATGTATTTTTTTTTTTTCAAAAATATTAAAAATTGAATTATATAAAGGACTTCAAAGTTTTTTTTAGAGTAGGGATTCCATGACTTTCCATAAACTACCCACAAACTAAAACTCTCATAACTTTCATCTCATTAATCCAAATGGAACGATTCAAATCTTTCCACGTACACAAAAACCTAAGGAACCAATTTCAATTTTTCATTTAAAAAAAAAAAAGTTTTTTGAAGAAGTTTGTTTTTGCTGCCCGAGCTGCCCATCGAGCATTGAAAACTACATATCTTACAATAACTTCTTAACCATGAGGTCAAAAGTTATGAAAATTGTTGGGCCTTAAAGCTACTCCTTGTGCACATAATGTGAAAAAACTTCAGAGAAAAAAAATAAACACTCTACTCGTAGTGAGCTGCCCAAAATTGCTATGTTGCCAAAAAACGCAGTTTGGGCATTTAGGGGTTAATAGTAACCATAACTTGTCTAAAGTCTATGGCTACAAAGGACAAAGGTTGGTATGAAATTATAGTAGTAGAAAACTGCGCTAGGAAATTAATAGAAAAGTATTGGTCCATTCTATTGTTTTGGACATATTGATCATCAACACAAAAGTGTTGATCGTTTAGTTGATTTAATCATTCATTTTAAAAATAAATAAAAATTCTTAAATTAATTAATTTTTTTTAATAATTAATTTTTTCTACTACCCTAAATTTTCAAGTAGCAGATTTTTTTTTATGGCTATCCAGGAGTATCAGGCAGCATTTACACCTTCCACAACTGCCCAATAACGATAGGTAGGCATATGCCACCCATGGGACTTGAACCCCAAGACCTTGGACTTGGAAATCCAAGATTCCAACCAATGGACCAACAATTCAATTGTATGTACAAGGACAAAAAAATGTCTTCTTTATTTACTTGCATATTCATGTCCTATTAGGTTAGCAGACTGTGGAGATCAATTAGGCACAATAAATTAATTTTTTTTCAAAAAAATCTAACTGAAAAAAGTTGTACAATCAAGTTAACTCTTATATCCAAAAATCTGTGCTTAGTGCAAACTCCCCAGTCCCTGCTCAGTCGAACCCTGAAATCCCTTGCTTAGTCCAAACCCCCGAGTCGTTGATCAGTTGGAACCTCTCAATCATTGTTTAGTCAAACCCCCTAATGCTTTACTTAGTTCAAACCCCCCTACTTTCTACTCAATCTGAACTTCCAGTCGGCTACCAAACCATCTGGGCCTCCACTAGTTGGGTGACCCAACTAGCGGCAGCCAACCAAAACTCAAGTTGGGCATGTCCAGCCTTGGGTTAGTTTTCCTTGAGTCTCTTTGGCTAGAGATATATAGGAGGATCTCGATTTCACCTCCCTTTTTGGTGACATTAGGGAGGTCAAAAGTTAGAATGGAACTTGAGGAGAATCATTAGGAAGATAGAAGGAGAAGTATAGAACTAAGAAAAAAGTTAGGAGAATAATAGAGAGAAACAATTGTGTTAGTAGAAATAAAGCATAAGCGAATAGAGGCACAAGTGGTCAAGATTCAGGACTTAGAAACACTACTAGAGTTGTTAGAATTAGAACAATGAGAGAGCTACCAATAGAGACTTAGAGCAAACATAGTGGAGAAGTCATGTTTAATAGCCTCATGGACAACCACTTATAGAGCCCAAACAAATGGCCTTTGCATATGAGAATGTGGGGTTTAAAGACATGGGGGCCACTCACTTCTTTGGTAGGGCACTCGATGATCTCATCCATGAGCTAAAGGCACTACTAGAGAGTGCGTAAAAACCAAGACAAAACCAACACACATCTGTTGAAATCAACAGAGAATGGGTTTAACGTAGCAAACATTTAGTCATCTGCACAGAACCAACAAGTTCCTGTTGATTTCTGTTGGAACCAACAAGTTCCTGTTGATTTCTGTTGGAACCAACAAGTTCCTGTTGATTCACTACTAGAGAGTGCGTCAAAACAAGACAGAACCAAGACACATCTCTTGGAACCAATAGAGATTGGTTTAACGTTGCAAAACCGAATTCACTGCACAGAACCAATAGATTCTCTCTTGGAACCAACAAGGTTTCTCTTGGAAAAAAAAAACTGTACAGAACCAACAGGTTCTCTCTTAGAAAAAAACACAGCTCCAGCCTTCAAGATTTTGTCAAAAAAAAAAAAATTCAAAAAAAATTGAAATTTTTTCTATATACAGAAAAATCCCTGCATATAATACTGCAGAAAAAAAATTTGAAAAAAAAGTTTTTCTTACATCGTTAAAAATATTCAAAGACTGCTGGGAAAAAAAAAACAGCTCCAGCCTTCAAAATTTTGTTGAAAAAAACAAAATTCAAAAAAATTTGAAATTTTTTCTAGATACAGAAAAATCCCTGCATATAATACTGCAAAAAAAAATTTGAAAAAAAAGTTTTTTTTACATCGTTAAAAATATTCAAAGACTGCTGGGAAAAAAAAACAGCTCCAGCCTTCAAGATTTTGTCCAAAAAAAAAAAAATTCAAAAAAATTTGAAATTTTTTCTAGATACAGAAAAATCCCTGCATATAATACTGCAAAAAAAAAATTGAAAAAAAAGTTTTTCTTACATCGTTAAAAATATTCAAAGACTGCTGGGAAAAAAAAAATAGCTCCAGCCTTCAAGATTTTGTCGAAAAAAAAAAAAAAATTCAAAAAAATCTGAAATTTTTTGTACATACAGAAAAATCCCTGTATGAAATAGTGCAAAAAAAAATTGAAAAAAAAAGCTTTTTGTACATTGCAAACGAATCGCCAATGGTTAAGTTCTCTTATAATTAACAAGATAATTCTCATACTTACATGAGCGTGTGTATGTGGTGTGGTGGTTTAGTAAGTGGTTGGGGGTTAGAAGGTCTTGTGTTCGAATCCAGCCGTTGGGAATTTGGTCTTCGGTTAGCCATGGTGGGCCCTACGGTGGTGGGTCGGGGTTCTTGGTTCTGGTTGTCAAATTTTTTTCCGGGCAGCTACTTTTCCTCGGGCAGGCCAGAAAAAATGAATGCTAGATTAGAAACATTCTTTATCTGTATACTTGGACATTGAAGCAACACCGAACCAAGACATTTTCTGTTGATTGTGATCCGGAATCAACTGTTCCTAACCCGCACACGAACCAGCAGAATTTCTGTTGATTTTCTCTTACACCGGAACCCCATTTCTCTAGTAGTGAGGGTGAGCTATGACTATAACACCTTGCTTGGCCACGAATAGATTAGAGGGACATGAAGTTGATAGAATAGGAATAGACTTGCATGTCTTATATAGGATGTTAGATTAGGTCATGGAAAGATCCATTGCTTGGAAGGTAGATTTGGATCAATGTTTAGACACGCGTACTAGGTAGAAATTAAAATAGAATCCGATTGTGTGTACTTTATTCCAAGGGCAGGAATAAAATACCCACACTATGCATATCCAATGTAATCCTCAACACACCATAGATGAACTCTGGTAATAAATTCCTTCAAAATCTAATATGAAGATTAACAAAATGCGTCTTTACATCATTAAATATTTAAAGTGTGAGAATTACAGTACTTAAACTATACAGCAACATGAAGATTATTTGACACAATGCATACACTGAATTGTAAGATTGAGCTATAGTATTTGAACATGCTAAAAAGATTTTCAATTTCTGATTGCATTATTTACAACTGCAAAAAACAAATTGTTTTACAAAAAAATAGTGGACTGTCCCTAAATTATATATATAAGCATGCACAAGTCTATCACAAATTGTGAACCAAACAATTGTCCTCTTTTCCCAATACTACAAGGTGCCATCGGCTGCCTCTTATTTGCATCTTTGTCATGCACCACTCCCAACCCTGAATGTGATACAAAATAGATGGAATGCCCAAGCACCACAACACTATAAAAAAAAAAAAAAACGTTTTAGGAGACGAGCTCTTATTTTTTGTGACAGATTTTAGTGGATGTCCAATGCATCAAATCCATGTCTTTTGTCATCAAAAATGTCCAATGTAACATCAATGTTGACATAAAAAAATTGAATTGTTGCATTGGACGTCCACTGAAATCCGTCAAGAAAAATGAGGGCTCGTTACCTAAAACTCGGGTTTCTTATAGTGCAAAGACCCACAAATCCAAAGAAACTTTGCGGAGCTTCCCAACAAGAGGTTGAACACCAACATTAGGAGCTGCACCACCCGAGAGCATTTCCTTGTAGGTACCCAAATCTTTGAAAGATCAATGTTCAACACATACCTTGAAAGAAGTCCCCCCAATTCTTTGCAAGGCATTACCAAAATAGTTGTATGTTTGCCTTTACGAGCTCCCCCATGACAAAAAAAACTTGGGAATTGCACATGGGCATCAATCCACATGTCTTTTGTCATTTTATAAGCCATGAAGACATGATTCTGCACGACAATAATGTAAAATTGAGCATGAAAACCTCCATTGTAGAAGAGCCATGAAAGCAGACGACTAGATTGAAACATATTTGATGGAGAGCTACAGAGACACCAAGTCCCCATGAACAAGTCATAAATCTCAAAAAACAGCTCCATGAATGCCCTACTCAGTTTTCTTTGGTGAGTGCCCTAAGGACTACCTCAATTTTGAGTGTCACTATAAGCTCTCATTTCAAATATGTATTCTCAATGCATCAGTCCTTGTTTTGTCATGCAAAATTTGACTTGTATTTATAACTCATACCGTTGATTCTTTCCATTTTCTTTAGGGTAGCCTCCTTGGACCTCTCTACGGCTTTGCGTGCTTCATTTGTGGTTTCCCACGCGGCATAGGCAATATTGTAAAGCTTGCATCCCTTCTTGGCTTTAATCATCACTTGCTCTTTCAAAGCAACCTCAACCGTGTATAAATCTTTGGATTTTGCCCGCTTGTCAAACAATCTGATCACTTCCTTATAGAAATTTGATGGTAAGCCTTGTTCATCACCATCGTGTCCAAAGAGATTGTACATGAGCAGAGGCAGCTTGGGATTGCTTGAAGGCATTTGACATGTAGGACATATCTTCTTGCCCTTAGTTATCCACTTAAATAGATGCTCCCAACAAAAGACATGCTCGCACAATGTTGCAATATGACTCTTGATATGCAAACTTTGACAAATGGCACAAGAAAACATTGTGGCCATGACGCTAGTGCGGTAAAGACTACATATGCTTGATAAAACTCAACTACAATGCAGACAACTCTACCTCGTAAGTTATGCTCTATAAGTTCCACTCTCACTATTAGCAAAATGATTCTAGCTCGTTCAATTCACTTGTCTTCATAAGAAAAGCGCGTTTTTGAAGTTGTTTTTAGAAAATAGGGCCCATTTTTAAAAATGTGCTGCATTTTTGAAACGAAGTCATCTATATTTTGAATTTTTCTTGATGTCGGAAAAAAAGCATGGGCTAGAGTAGAAGAATAGCTTCTTGTCACCATTGACAGACATGTTAAAGGTGATTTCAAAAAAAACATAACTGTGTTTTTTTGGACTTCCAAAAAAACACAATCGAGCCACGTTAGTTACAGGGTTCTTTTTTCATTGCGGATTGGTGCAGTGACGTGGAATAAACTTTTGCACTAAGGACCAAAAAGGCAAGAATTTCTTTGGAAGAGGTGTGGATATAATAGTGTGAAACCTTTGTCATACCATCCAAAAACTGAGATTCCATGAAAAACATGAGGGTATTAACATACAATGTTAACACGAGACAATCTAGTAACCAAGGAACATGTTTAAAAATAAATTGTATGTTTCATACGTTATGGAGTTCCCGGATCTAGGAACAATTGGAGCATCTTTGTGGAAAGAAAAATTCCTAAGCTATAATGGAATATATATTTCCATCTGAATAGTCACAAATTATAAAAAATTTAAATATAGAATTTTTCACAAATAAAGTACAAAATCATACCATTAAGATTTTACTTCTTAAATATGTTTTTATTTATGCAGATTATAATGTGCAATTTGGGATTTAGAGCTTTGTGTAAAAATGGCCTTTGACTTCAACCCCTCAAGTGCCAAGAGGATATATATATATATATATATATAATTTAAATAATATATTGTATATAAATTGACTTAAAGTCATTTAAGATGAATTTCATTTAAGACGTAATTCCAACTAAAGAATAGGACTTTCAAAAGGAGAATTATAAAATAAGTACTATTGTTAGCCCCCAAATCAAGGTATTTAGTCAAAAAAAAAACCCTTTGGTAATAAAGATTAGAACCTTCTTTGTTGTATTTAATAGACTTTGTTGTCCTTATGTACACATGCATGTACTGGGTCAAACTACTTTGGATTCGATAGGCACTTGGTTGTACAACAAGGAATGAATTTCAATCTTTTTCATTCCTCCACACCAAAATGTTGTCATGAGGGGTTCAAACATACAAAGACTTATCCACTTGTGCCAAGAGGACACAAGCAAACTTTTCAAACTTTCAGTCGTAAATTCATGGTATGATGAAAGTTATCGCAGTATTTCCTAAACATTATACATTTATAAGTTTACATACTTGTTAAATTTTCAATTTCCAAAATTTGAATGTCCCTTGGATGATTTCAAAAATCATTTATAAATTTCAGTTGATGGAAAAGGGAACACAAATTCTTCTCTACCTTGAAGAGTAGTACATGAGAAAAAAAGTACACCATGAATACTGAAAATGAAGTGATATATGAGAAAAATAAAAAGTAAAAAACAAAAAGGAGTATCATAAATGAGTTATAGAGTTATGATTAAACCACCAAATTAATAAAATACAAAAATATGTTTGCCTCGATAAATTGAGAATAATTATCTAGAAGAACTTTTTGACATCTTCTGAAGTTGTTACTTTTTTTGCACCCTATGAAATTTGAAGATATGACTTGCATGCTCGCATGAATGTGTATGAGACTCTTTTGCTTGATATACATATTTTGCAAGGACTAAAATGTTTGAATGATAAGAATACGGGGTATAGATATTGAATCAAGTTTTCACACGAATAGAAATATGGGGATAAAATAGGGAATGAAAAAAACATCATGATTCTCCTAAACTAAAATATTTTACTAATCAAAATACCCATAAAAATAGAAGGTGTCAAAGAAAAAGCATACTTTCACACCAACTACATTGTCTACCAAAAAAAATGAGAAAAGCACTTTTTGGTTCCATAAATCAAAACAATTTATTGATAATAGGTTTTGTAAAAATAGACATGTCTTAGATGTAGCATACTTTCACACCAACTAAATTATCAACAAAAAAATTGGAAATTAAAAAAAACATTTTGGTTTTGTTAATCCAAAATGTTTGAATGGGGTGAATGCAAGAAACACCTATACTATTTATTGTGTTTGACTAACATTTTCAAGAATACTCTAAAACTAGAATTTTTTTTAAAATTCAATTAATATGACTAATGTACATAACTTTACAAAAAAGCTACACTAGGAAGGAATTTGATAAGAACATTGTCTAAGTAGGAGAACCACAAGAGTGCCAACTATAAGAAAGACACATGTAGTGATGTTTAAATTAGTTAAAAAAGGAAAATCATTTTTTTTTTAAATTAGCCATTTTCAAGAACTTTATGGAGATGGCCAATCACCAAATAATCCACCAAAATCATTTTTGACATCTTTCAAAAATCAAACAAAAAGAAGCTCAGTTTGAGAACTTCTACACCACATAAAAATTATCATTTTCCAAATTTCTTTTGCCACTAGCTAGAAGTCTATAAAAAAACCCATCTCCTCCAAAATTCAGCTCAAATTTTTTTTTGGGTGCCAAACAATACTAAAAACCTCCAAATTTGCAAGGGCAACCAAATATTGGGGTCTATTTTTAAATAATTTATTATTTTTAAAAATTACAAAAAAATTAGGCATAGTGTACAATAGTCATGAGTACCTTTTCTATAAATCTTGAGTCATTTGGAGTCAAAATACAAAAGTTATGGCCTACAAACAAATCAACAGTTGTCATGTGATGCAAAATAGTACAAGTGTTTCTTGCATTCACTCAATGATGAATATTTAAGTGCCAAAATAAAGCAAAATTCCACTAGAACCTTCGCATATACACAAATAGATTATTAAAAAAATATAAGGTGTGAAAAGACATTGAAAATAAAAACAAATTGCAAATACATGTGTCCAAATACTACATCAATTGATTTACTTACACCCATTGCCTTTCTTGTTGTTTTTCTCATTTGTACTTTTTTGAGGTCAAATTTCCATAAATAGAATCTCAATCAACAAAAATTTAGAAATCATAAAACTTGCAACAAGTGATTCTAGTAAAGATGTATGTACTTTCTATATAAAAATGAGACATTTTGACAGTTTACAAAAGCATTTTTATTTTGCCAAGTCTGTCATTTATATAAATACAAGTCTAAATATGGTCTTTAATAGGTGAAACTACACACAAGGATTGAATTCCTTTTGTACAACATGTTCAAATTTCACTTTGAAGGCCATATTCATTACATTGAAACCAGTTGTAGATTTGGAGACAAAATGCTAGTTTTTGGAAAATTCATTTTAAAAAATGGTAATTGAAATAAAAAACAAGTAATACTTGAATAGTGATCTATAATGAAATTCTAAAATTTGGTATTCATATCTATTTATAAAAAAATATTAGTAAAGAGAAAAAGCGATTTATCCTTGAGTTGAGGATGAAATCATAAAGATGAAACTACAAAAAGTTTCAATTTAACAAATATGACCTTTTTATAATTCCAATTTATCAATTTTTGAGAGAGATTTCTAGAGGGGGTCAAATTTTCTTATAAGTCAATACAAAATGTTAACAATTCACTAAAAATATCACATCTCATACATTAGAAAATGACATTAATGTTGAAGGAGAATTTGTATAACATTTTTGAAGGTGTGAAATTTTTTCTCCCATACCCTACTTTGGAAAGATAGAAAATTTATATGTGTAAATTTCTTTTTCTTTTCAAATCTTATTTATTTTGTTCAAACATTTTGAATTCTTACATGTGACATTATCTATTTATCTTGAAATTTTTAGTAGGACTATTTATTCTCATAAGACATTTTGGTGGATGCTTTTTTATTTTGGCCTTTGCACACCCAATTCTTGGAATTAGACACTAAAGTGGATGCGTATTTTTTTTCACGCCCTATTATTTTCAAAAAAGCACTACCTTCACTATATGTCTATTGCACATCTCTTCACTTGCGGTGTGGAACTTTGATAGGTAGGCAAATTTTTTTCATAGCTTTTTAATTGGAAAAGTGACATAGAAATGGTCCACAAAAATTCTACTTATTTTCTAGAGACCAATGTTTTTTTGTTTATGATAATTTATTTTGTATAATATTCACAACTATTTTACACACCCATTCTCCTTAAAAACAAAATTGTTCATTGGGTGTGAATTGTTGATTTTTTTTCTCATCTAATGTTTTTTTGTAATACATATTGGAATGTGCAAACCTTTTGAAAGAAATTGGAAATATTTCATTTTTTTGAGGAAGCGTCACAAAAACACGTCAAACTTTATTTTTATTTTCATAACATTTTTTGTTCAATTGAGGCACTTTTGTGTGTAAAACATTTTTTTCCTTTTTTGCACCCAATTTTTTGGATAAGATATTGGAAAGTGTGAGATTCTTGAATTCTTTCCTCATCATTAAATAAATAAATAACTAAATTAAATAAAAGGAAAAAATTGGTAGTTGATGTAGCAATTCTAGAAAATAGAATGCTACGTTAGCACAATTAGACGTTGTTTCATAATCTTAACATTGTTTTTAAATGCTAATTGAAATGTCAATTGAGACATAGATTGAAACATTACTTGCAACATGCACTTGTTTTTTGCGACGAATATGAAGACATTGAGATGGACAAGATCTAAAGCCTCATGGACCAAACATATCCCGTATTGTTTGTCCTTCCTCCTACCACCCCATTTGTATAAATAGTAGATTAGCTCTGAGATAAATATACGTACAATAAGTGGACTTAAATGCCAAATATAATATACAATGTATGGTGTACTTTGTATGATATACTTTGAATTGTATATAATGTATGGTATACAAATATATTTTGTATGATGTATTTTGAATTGAATATAATGTATGGTATACAATGTATGACATACTTTGTATGATGTATATTGAATGATATACAATTTATGGTGTATTTTGAATGGTAGAAAAATCTTGTTTATTATATATGACATGTTTTCGTTCAATTTGATGTCTCCAAAAACATGAAGATGTCAAAGAAACATAAAAAATAACATAAAAAAAATATCCTCTTAGAAGTGGAAATCTACTTGAAGAAGTACTCATGGCAATTGACATGGATGTGCCACATCAAAAATTACATGGGTCCATGTGGCACTTGATGTGGACATGCCATGCTAGAATTTATAAGGGTCGACGTCATTTTTTCCAATGTCCGTGTTATTTTTTCAAAGTCCACGTTATTGCCCTAGGCAAAAAATATTTTGATAGAAAAATGTCTCACATGGCATTGCCCATGAAAAAAAAATCTGATGTGGAGCTCATAACCCCTCCAAGTGCCACGATTTGTAAACTTTATAAGGGCTCGTCATCTTTGATGTTGGATAAAACAAGCCAAAAAATGGCACATTTTTTTTAGATATGACCACGTGTTTTTCCCATCATTTTAAACGGATTTTTGAGGACATCAATGTTGGCGTGAATTATGCTTTTCAGTTGTAGGACCATGTTTTTCCAAATGTCCCAGAAAAGGTCAGTTTTTTATAGTGTGTGCTCTGAAATACTTTGTTGCGTACTCGATCTCACCAATTATCTTTCGTCTAAAATGAAACTTGAACACTCATCCGTCTCTTGTTCCCTCATTCCATCTCAATAATCAATTCAAGACAATCTTAGCCGATAAATTGCACAAGGGTACGCCTTGCCATGATGCTTGTGCAGTGAAGACTATAGATGCTTGATAAAATTTGACTACAATGTGGACAATTCTACTTCATAAGTTACGCTCTATTCCACTCTTGCAATTAGCAAAACAATTCTGACTTGTGCGACTCAGTTGAGCTATGAATTACTTTGCTACGAGATAAATCTCACCAATTATCCTTTGTTTGAAATGAACCTTGAACATTCATCCATCTCTCATTCCCTTATCCCATTTTAGCTATCGGATCAATTCATCCTAGCCATCCCATCCTACATCTAATGGTTGTGAGCCAGAGCACAAAGCCATTAGGCATTGCTAGGATGGCACCCAGGCCAAATGAACGAGGTTTGTTACTTTTGAATTCATTCTCGGAATCACTTTCTAACGCCCTTGATCTCCTTTTCTCTTATTTACTACGCTTGTGATCACACAAATTTGGAGAACTTTGTTATCTTATTAGCTTGTAATTGGGTTTTCATTTCATATTATGCAATCATTGTAACATTGCAAAACTAGTGCAAAATCTTGGATTGCCTTCAAGAGAATTATTGCCAATTTTGCCGCCAAGTCACTATGGGAATTTTCTGTCTGAGGAAGTCATTTAGCTTTGATGTAAAGTGGTGCACCTCTCTTATTCAATCCAGTTTTCCTCCATTTACATCTCAATTGAACACAGTGGGAGCCACTTAATGAATATGATAAAAAGGTTCTTCAAATGTGGTGAAAAAGCACAAGGTGTTGTGTTTCTTTCTAAGACTTTTGAAGAGCAAGTTGTTACAAAAAATGCACATAGTGACAAAATCATTGCACATGTACAATAAGAAAGTGAAAGATATTTGACTTGTGGGATTCATTGGGGCGGAGGATGCCGAGAAGTCAACCTTCATTCTGGTCAGATAGGGAACCACTTTCAAACTTCTTGCCTTCATATCCTAATTTCCTTGTCATGGTTGGTCAAATTTTGATACAAAATTTCTCTTCTTTGAGTTTGTATTTAACTTGCTTCTACTTACTTTTAAAAATCTATTGGACGCTATATAAGAAAACCTTATTCAAAACTATATGATCCAAAGTTGACCAATATAGGCTTCAACTACCACACCAAAATGGTTAGCACCTACAAACTCAAAACCAAAGAAAATCTCTACCTTGTGGATTTTTCCAAGCAGCAATGGCATCGATGCCTATGCGGATGGGCAAAAGCAATTATTTTGCTTCCGAGTTCTTGTGTTCTCTTCCTTGATTTTAAGGTACAACCACAAAATCTGCATTTTTTTTCACAAGTTATTTTAGCTAACCTTCTTCTTTAAAGATCACCTAGTTTTTAGTATTCTTGAAGCTCAAGTGACCAAAAGCAACCATGAGTGAAGACAATTTTGAATTGCTACTTCAATTTAAAGTACTTTTCTGAGATTGAGTAACAATCCTTATTAGACACTTCTACTATGAACTTAAATTCACATGCCATGCTGGTCATTTTTGCGTCTAGGATGGTATTAAAAAGGATCAAGTGGAGATGTAATAGAAGATGAAGCGTGACCTAGGCCGTTTGATGGTCACCGTTGTGTTCAACAAGGTGGATGAAAAGTTCACCTCTCGCAAAGAAACCTTTTACAATCCCGAGTATTTCAAGCAATAAAAGGATAGTACTACCAAGATGCTAGACTGTGACAAAAACAACGTGCATTCACTACCAAAAAATGACCACATATATGACTTCAAGAAACGGCTGCAATGCAGTCATTTCGGACACATATGACAGGAAAATGACTTGGGACCCTTGCGGTCATTTTGGACAAGTAGTTTATAAATGATTGTGGATATAATATCACCATCCATTTAGTACTTGGATGTACAAATGGATGAAAAATTTAGTGGTCAACTACATGATAAAGAAAATTTGGCTTAAGGAAATGGCTATGAAGCTGCCATGTGGAAAGCAAGCCCTATTGAAAATCTCATGTATACATTCATGTGACCAATCATTCTATAGTCATTCTAAAGTTACACCAAATCCATTATAAATTTGACATGGATATCTACGTGGCAAGTCATTTGCAAGTCATTTTGAAGTTACAATAGACCCATTAAATATATGACATGGACAACCATGTCAAAAGTCATTTTGTAGTCATTTGAAAATTGTGATGAAGTCTCTATGTCATTCAGATGGATTGCCACATGGCAAATTATTTTGTAGTGAGATAGATTTAGGATTTGAGTTACCCTCCTAGGAAATGGAAAGGAACTTTCCCATCATTTTTTGTTTGTAACAATGTGTGCAAAAATGAATGTACTAACAAATGCACAAGGAATAATCACCATGGAGTTACAACACCCATTTCATTAAAAGTGCACATGCCCTTCTAAAATTGCACATTGTGAATTTTTGATAGGACACTGGATGAGTGAAAATAGCATAAAAAGGCTATGAAAATATATGCCAAAAAATAATGTAATTCTTGAATTAAGCCATTGGCAAATTTTGTGTTAAAAGAGTACATTGGGGTTCATTATATAAAAATTGTCCTCCACGCAATTATTTAAGTTTTTTTAAATTGTTTTTTGGAGTTTCTAAAGTTTAGGTTTATGTTTTTGGAGTGTTTTAAATTTTACATGTTTTTATGTGGATTTTGCAATAAGTTAATTGCAAAGACGGCACTAAATCCAACCAATCTATACTACTTATTCTACAACAACTCCTTAAAAAATCCGATAAATGGTTAGGCGTATGCCTAACCCCTCAACATGTTTGCTAAAATACACTGAAAATAGCTTGCTAAAATACACTGAGAAATGCACACCATGTATTAAACTAAAGCAAAAGATTGTTTTTCCACCATACAACATATACCATAAAACATTGCAATTCTATTTTCCCTATATCTGGGCTACGTCGTTCTCCATACTAACTTGATGTTGCCAATTTATCATCTCTAAATGGTTGTAGAGATGATTTTTTTCACCAGTAGGAATCTTTATATCTTTCTCTGTTCTATTGCCAAATATTGTTACTAAATTTTTAGTTCCCACTGTATTTTTCCACGCAATAAAGATTGATTGAATGGGAATACAATCATTTCTTTCTCGAGAGGGTTCCCATCCTCGTTCTATGCAATTCCTATACTGTTTGAAAAACTTCCCAGTCTCGTCCCGCACACCAAAATGCATTTTTGGTTGATACCACATAACAGTTGCAATACCATCAGTACATGTTTGTCGGCTCATCTTCAACACCTTTGCTATAAAAAACGGTATTCCAATGCTGCGATCTTTATAAGTAGTTTCCAAAGCGGCGAACATTCCAATAGAAACATCCTTACTAGGATTGAATGGAGGAAAAGCATTGGGGACCACTAAATTTGATTGTACCAATGAGGCATTCGGCAAATTTTGAGTTACATTTGTAACTCTACCATGACTATTGTTTCTTGGTCGTACTCGATGGCCTACAGGTCTTTGGGACCGAGGCCCAAAGAAATCTGAGACCATCACTGGAGGCAGAGATTGAAGAACACTTGCGATCGCTTCATTTGATGTAGTCTCCTCTATTGAAGGCATAATATTTTGTTCTATGCCTTCATCTTCAAATGGCCAAAATGGTGATAATGCATCCATACTCCGATCCCTCTTAGGAAACTCTTTCAAATACGTGATCAGCTTTGAAGTCTCTTCAATTGCTTCAAGGTTTCTTTCCACGTTCGTCTGTCTTAGAATTTGCCGTTCCTTTAGCAATATATAGTCCTCTAGTGCCTTCAATTCCTTGTCATCTGCTAAAGAAACTTCAGCCAAATCGGGTTTTGAATGAACTGAAGGAATTGTTTCAAAACAAACATAGCTAGTAGGAGGCAACCACAATGGAGATCTTGCATATGGTTTGTATTGTACATGTGCTTCACCTTCTTGTACATAAAATCTAAAATGATGAGGTTGGCTTATGCCAACAAATGCATCTTTTCGCAAGTGCGGAGAGATGAACTTCTTCCAATCTTGAACATGCTCCAAATGTTCAGCCCGAATGAATGGTTCGGAACGTGACGGCTTTTCTTGAATTATTTGCAACAACTCTTTCAATGAGTTTATATCTCTGAGCTTCAATGCGGACGATATGGAGCTAAATCGTTGGTCAATATCCTCATGTGTATGACCCACAATCAGGAAAGATAATTGGATTTCTTTGAAAAATCCTAAGCCAACTAGAGCAGCACACATGCCCAACATGTATACATTCTTGTTCTCTCTCCCACAGTTGTCGGCTTGAATGTGGAGAATAGGAGGCAACTTCTTCCGAATGCGTTGAACATCTTGCACTACTAGGAGAGCATACAAAATATGACTACGGCCATATGACTAGATATGACTATCGGGAGGATATGACTCAAAATAAACTACTTTGGTGACTAGAACAGTCCATAGTCATCACATGACTATGATTCTAGTCATATTTACATGGGACCTCAATGGGAACGTAGTTGGGGAACGTATTCTTCCGTGGGCAGCCATATGACTTTTTGCATGGGCAGCAATATGACTAGATTTAGTAGTTATGTGACTACAGTTTCGGGCAGCCATTTGTAAATGGGTTTTTGAGTGTGGCCTTCATGGTTTTAATTCAAATTTATATCCTTTGTTTAATGATCTATATATTATTTCAATTTCACTTTCCTTCCTTTTGATTATGGGTTTTCTTTTGAATTTCTTTTGTTCCTTCGAGGTTTTAACATTTTATACATTGTATTTTTTAACTTTTTATTCAAAAACAAGTTGGCATTATTTGCTTTTGTTTTTCATAATTTTTCGCTCCATACTTTTTTTCGAAGTCATACATATTTATATCACTTTTGCAATTCATCTATCATGGATATTTATTCCAGATACCCTTCTTACTGTCCATATTCTTATGAGTTCTCTTTGCACCTTTTTCAAATTCTTGTCATTTATCGATTTTGCATTGATGTATTGTTTTTCTCTTTTTGACTAGGATAGTTTTATTTTGACTACAGCGCTTCTTCCCCTCACGTATTCTTTCCACTTTTGTTTACTCTACCTCTCCCTCTTTTTTATCAGCTTTTTCTTTCAATTTGTGCCCGTTTCACGTCCATGCTGACTTTTTTCTCAATCATCGGTTTAGTGTTGCTTTGGTATTCATCGTGAATTATAATTTGAGGTAGTGCCTTGGAAAGTGCACTCTACATTATGTTTGAGAATCACATGCGTTCATTACCCCTTCTAAAACCCCATCGCACATGAGAGGTTCTATGTCTAAATACCTTTATATACAGATGTATTTTGTTCTAAATATATGTTTAGTGTAAGTATACGTGAATATTTTTAGTTCTTAACAGAGAAAATGTTGTCAACAGAGAAAATGAAGTTTATCAAGTCTAGTTTGCACTCCACTTTTCAAATCTTAAAAATTTCATATATACTGTAAATTATCTCTTTTGCAAGCTCTGTAATTCAAGCTCCGAATACACTACATGGGATGATTACTTTTCGAATTTCAAAATTTAACTAGTTTTTTTTTAATGGAAAACATATCAATGATATCATGTGATTCTCCATTGTGATTTGCATCTCATCCAAAAATTAATCAATTTTTTCAAGTCTTTTTGTAATTAAAATGAATTTGTGAAGCATTTGACTTAACAATTTGTAAAAAAATCATGTTAAATCAAAAAAATCTGAAAATTTCAGGACTTTTAGGAAACACTTAATTTCATGCATGAAATATTATAAAATATACATTGATTATTCTTCAAGGCTTAATTCTATATATATCTGTAGTTTGACTTTTCCAGAAAGGACTGGTACGTTTAAGGGTTAATGTGTTTATTGTTTGTGTACGTTATACGGCAATGTAACTCAAATTAATACCCCTTTTGTGCACTCACGTATACTCGTACATTTTTAGTACAGTGCACCCTACGAGGGTAGTGCGCATGCATGTTCTAGCGTCCATCAGTGAAGTTGAAGATATTTACATGGCAGATCGCTTTGTATACCATGGCAATGTAGAGTTTGCAATGTGGAATTGGCCATTTGCTACAGTTAAAAAAATACTCTTACGCATGTTTTCTAACTGTAGGCATCTTGCTAGGAAGTTGGTGGGCTTATCATGAATTAGGGTGGGGGGGTTGGTGGTTTTGGGATCTTGTAGAAAATGCTTCTTTTATGCCTTGGCTATTAGCTACAGCTTGTATTCATTCAGTAATTTTACCTAAATTCAATTATTGGACTTTGTTTCTTAATATGGTCACTTCTCTATGTCGTGTTTTAGGAACTTTTTTCGTACGTTCTGGATTGCTAACTTCTGTTCATAGTTTTGCTACAGATTCTACACGAGGAATCTTTTTATGGTTTATTTTCCTCTTAATTACTAGCATATCTTTGATGTTTTTTTTTCAAATGAAGCAGCTTACAAGTACTAGGCTAGTTGGTGCATTATCTGATTTACCATTGAATCAAAGCCTGGAGGCCCCAAAACCCTGTAGACGGTAAACACGAGCGAATGACTCATATTAGTCGTGCATGTAGAATCACTGACTATGTATAGTCATCAAGATTACCGATACCACAACTACTACATATTATGGTTCGTACTTGGTTTGCTAATACAATGGGCTATGCCATGCATTTGGCCTCATTTCCTACTGTGTTGGCAAATCATGTCCCACCTCTAGATCCTCCTCTGCAGCGACCAAAACTTGGTTTACATCTTCTGTGGTTAGTCTCCTACATCTTCTCAAATCAGGAGTGTCTAGTTCCCTTTCCACGGTAGTGTATTCAGGCCGTAGGCCTACATGCTCCTCATCTCTACCTAACTGCACACTCTGCAGATCATCTCTTCCGCCATCACTTGACTCGACTCTTGCGCCACGCGGCTGTCGTCGTAACACAATCTTCCATCCACTGCTGTCCTCGTCGTCTACATAAAAAACTTGTTGTACGTGAAGAGGGAATGCAAAGGAGTCCGCTGAATATGGAATCAATCGATCAAATCTGAACAATGTGAACCCATATTCGTCACATTTCATTGTAGCGCGAGCTCCCCTCTTGTTTGCTTGGGCCCATGTGCAATACAACACCACCACTTCAAATTTGTCGTAGTCTACGCTGATAATTTCGTCCACCCACCCCACATACTCCAGATTTGCTGTCCTCATGTTCCTGTCACTAGAGCTAGCGCGACACGATTGCAGAAACGTAGCCGCTACTCCACTATCGCATGTCAACATATCTACTTCTGCAGAGCGTACTCGTATATGATTGCCGTATGCATACATCGCCTTGTATCCCTTCGCTTCTCGTCTAGGAGGCAGTAACAGTGCGAGTATATCCCCAGAGACATCAACGCCCATGGCAACATCTTCAGATGCAGCAGTTTTGAACCACGTATTGAAGGATTCATGTCGTATATCCATGGGATAATCTGGAAGTTTTCTCCTGCTTCGTTTTCGGAATTCTTTTCTGGCCTCTTCTCGTCGACTCATTTCACTCGCGTACCGCCTGCAATATACACATCACCTCCAGTCCGTCATTGTTCCTAAATTTTTAGAAGACAACCTCATGTGCACAGAAGTTAGTAAGTGCTTCCAGAATGGTGACTACACGTAGTCATTTTTTCCACTGTTCTGACTAAACAATCTGTCTCGTGCTAATAGCTACTCTTTTAATCTAAAATGATGACCAGACGTAGTGCTTTGGTTATTTTATATAGCTATGTGGAAATCATATTGCAGAGAAGCTTACTCTCTGTAATCTTGAAGGATTTCAGCGTTGTTAATCACGAACTCATGAATCCACTGTTGCAGTTCCGGCGACAATATGCGTTGTCTCCCCTTCCCTTGCAACACTTCGTCATTCATACTGGGCTCCTCTTTGTCGTCCCAAACACGGCGTGCTGTCATAGTACAATTTTGCATGTACTCAGTGCAAAATCCAATCGCCTCCTCCATGATGTACCCTCTTGCCATCGACCCCTCCGGTTGTGCTCGTTGTCGTACGTAGCCCTTCAACGTTTTCAGATACCGTTCCACTGGGTACATCCAACGTGTGTGGACCGGACCACAAATGGCTAACTGTTGCACTAAGTGGATCGGAAGATGTGACATGACATCAAAAAATGACGGTGGGAATACCTTCTCCATCATACACATAGTTACTGCTGTTTCTTCCATCAAGTCTTGCATTGTTGATGGATCCACAGACTTCGCACATAAACGCTGGAACACTCTGCTAATCCGGATTATTGTTGCCCGAACATCCTTCGGTAGAAGTGTTCGCACACATAAAGGAAGAATCTGCTGCATCATTATGTGGTAGTCGTGTGACTTAAGCCCACGAAGGTCTCCGTCAATGGTTATCCTCTTGGACAACTGCCCCACGTAATTACTGGGAGTCTTTAGGTTCCGGATGGTTTTGATGAATTTTGCCTTCTCCACCTTTGACAGCACATAAGGAGCAACCGGTAGTGCGATGGTATCATTTCCAACAAGTTTTGGGTGGAGTTCGGGACGTATGTTCGCCTCTTCCAAGTCTTGTTGCACTTTTAGAGTATCTTTCAATCCCCATATTGTCTTCATGATGTTTTCGCACAGGTTTTTTTCGCAATGCATTGGATCCAGCACATGGCGGATCATGAGACACTGCTAGTGGTGCACATCCCATGTTAGAACATACTTCTAAATGCGCTCACTACAGCATACAAAATGTAGTCGTACATTCGGTTTTCATGACTAAAACTAGTCATATTCTCTTTATTCTCAAACTTATTGATCATACATGTTACTCAGTAGGCACACAATACAACAACATGGTAAACAAGAGTGAGAAATGGTAGACTAACCTGCCAATACGGAAGACTGTATAGGGTTGACAACCTCTTCACTCCACTTTGGTGCACTGGATCATTCTCCCCCCCTGGTCTGTTCTCATTAGAGGTATCTAGCCATTTTTCCCTCGCTTTAGCATGCCGCACGATATCTCGACCAGTTAGAGAGCAAGGAGGTGCTCTAATTTCCTCCGTGCCATCAAATGCTCTTCGAAGTCGTCGATACGGGTGATTCCTTCGTAGGTATCTCCGATGTCCCAAATATACGTTTTTACCCAGTGCGGCTGATCGACGAGTAGTAACAGTAGTAACATTAGTAACAATACCTTCATTATAGACGTTACAACTTGATTGTTGTCATGTTTATGATGAGAGTCAATCCATAGATGGCAATATAGGCCTATACCATGTACCAGAATCCCACATAAATGTGTCTTGACATACCGAGATTCAATATTCTTCACGTTCTGCTTGAATTTTGGCACGTATGTTGTATTTTGATCCATGCCATCAATAATAATGCTCATGCTATCTTCAGGATTAGCAATAGCCTTTTCTCTTACTCGACTATAAGCCTTTCTTTCTTCAATCGTCAAGTCAATATGAAGGCGATACGCTGCGTGTACAGCTTCCCTCATGGCTTGATTAGGCATTGACTGCCTACTTTCCTTGTATTCCCAACAATGTTGGCATACCCTAAATCTGGACTCCTCTGGCACATGCACATTTGTAAACTCCTTCTTCCACATCTTCGAAAACGTTGACAGTCCAATTTCTTTTTCACCCATTTTGGACAATGATGTATTTATAACCATTAGAACTTCGTGCTGCAAAACACCCATAGGTAAACAAATCACAGGAACAATTTCACCGTCCGCCTTACGTCGTACTTGACGATGGGGTTGAGTTTCTCCAAAACATTGGATAAACGATTCAAACTTTGCCCTTGCCATAGATATATGTGTCGCTTCCCTTTGGTTGCCCGTATTACCGTGGATGGGGTTGTGTACATCTTTCTCTCGAATATTTGACATGATTTTGTTCATCCTCCTTCTTGAATATCCAATTGCTGCTGCAAAGCAACTATTACAAACTTTCATCCCGAAGATCTTTGTTTCAAACTTGAATCCAATTTCCAAATCATGACGTGCTACTTTAAACGCTCGTAGTGTAGTTACCAACCACATGGCCCGCTTTGCGTAACTTATATCTTCCCATGCTTGGTATCTTAAAGATAAAATATCAAATGCACTTATAGGCTCCAAGCAACGACGCTAGCGTGCGAGCCTAGAGAGGAGAGCCCAAGAGCGGAGAGCGGGGATTTGGAGAGCCTAGAGCCTAGGGTCCATCTGAATTTAGAAAAAGATCTAAATTTAGAAAATAAATTACTATTTTTAGAATTCTTACTAATAATAGTAAATTTTAGCACCCTATGACCGCTGGACCTATAACCGTGGGTTAGTACTTAGTGTAGGACAATGTTAAAGGTCTAGGGTAAATAAATTGAAAATTATAGGGTACATGGGTGAAATTTAACCCCATCCGCTGAGCTTTCTGAAAAGAGACAAAGAACGGTAAGAGATAATGTGGATCTATATGTAGTATTTTCTTTTTTGCTTTTTTTCTAATACATAGTTCTACTGGTCAAACTTATCATGCAATTGTTTCAACCAATTCGAAATAGGGCATCACCTATTGAAAGTATGAAGAAATTGATACTAGTTGTAGTCCCCCTGTCTCAACACCGATTGGTCCTCATTCTTCAATCCTCAGTCTTGATGATCCCAGCAGCCAGCAGAATCTCTTTGACCTCATCCAAGCTGAGTGTAGGAGCATGGATGTACGTGTCAACTTTATAGTCCAACTTGCAAAAGTATCGAAAGATGTAGTAGAGGTGCTTGCAGTTGACGTACTGGCCACGCCTCCCAACAGCTGCAGAATTCATGCTCGTATAATGTGGGCACGTACATGATGGAAAATTGCACAATGTGATATTGTACAACTTATCATCGGGCTCCACCCCAGACTGGAGCACGATGATGGCACCAAGCCCGGGATAGGGGAGTAGGTTGACGCGCAGAATATTTGCCTTAACGTTTCGGGCACTCTCCCATTGATTGCGGTGAGCTTCTGTGGGAGCCTTGGTGTTTCGGCGCACGTTTTTGCCGTTTCGAGATGATGGAACTCTGTCAGCATGCAATGGCCTTGCGTGAGTCCAAAGCACCGGCTCAAACACCTTAGACGTCGTAAAGAGGCGTCGAGGCGAAAGGGCTGTTGTTGATTGAAGACGAAACCCGGCCTCCTGGAGCTCTAGGATCTCCGAACGCGTGAGGTTTGTACCAGAGAGGACGGGCGACACTTCTGGGATTTCCGGGCGGTCTATGACAAAGAAGCGCTTCGGTCCCATGACACATTGTGCGATTTGGTCAGGACAGAACCAGAAATCATCCGTCTGAGGTTTAGTCCCTTTGTACTCCGTCCTGGAGCCTCGGTAGGTTGGAGCAGCTGTGGCCTTACCGCCCTTCACAATCAACATCTTACACTTGTTGCCATTCCCCGCTTGCACAGCGTGACACTGCTTTCTGGACTTGTGTGATATCCTTGCAATGTGCCATTTCGAGGTGTCACAGTCAGTCTCCAACACCCTAGTTGTGAATGGAACCGGAGAAGTAGATCTTGGCGATTGCTCCGAGTTCATTCGAGCAGCAGCAGTTCGTGTTTGGACACGTGGATGGGAGAAGTTCACCTTGTCAGGGCGATGAGAATCTCCCTCGAAACCCACAGGCATGTCAAGCTTTCTCTTGACCGAGCCAAACACCTCTTCTCCTTCCAAGTGGGGAACTTGTGTAGAAACCTCGCCAGCCCCAGGCATGTTGTTGATTGCTTCGGCCATCTTCTTGCCGTCATGGGATGCCATAGCCCTCTTCAGTTTTAGATCGTGCTTAGACGGACCAGTTCCAGACGGACCTCCACATAGAAATGTTCTATAGTTGGTCATCTCCATGAAAGCACGGGCCCAATCATCGGTGGTGGCAACAAAGAGGTCCGAGCCTCGCTTCCCGGAGGCTTGCATCCACTTGTTGTGAACGGTCTCTGCCAGGTTGCAGGTTGGGATGTCTGCAAGTTCATCTGCGGTAAGATTCTGCAGAAGTTGCATCACCAAAAATATATTATTGCTCCATATAAGTTTGATTTCACAGTTGTCTTAACATCTAATACAAAATACGTTGGAGTGATAGATATATAAATAATCGAGTTCGAATAAAAGATTTTTTTTTTTTTAATTTGTTTTTTTTTCTATGATTTGCAAAATATTGGTAATTTTTTTTTTAAGAAAATAACCGTCGGGGCCGACGGCTATTCTCTTAGTGCTCTTTTTGAATAATAATTTAGAAGTATTGGGAGGTATCCAAACAACCGTCGGGTCCGAGGGTTCAGTACTTGACTTTGTCGAAATACAGGCAACCACGGGGGAAGGACTATCGACCCCGAGGGACTACAACAAATTCCAAACGTCTACGTGAAGTGAAAGAGTGCTTTTGATATTTTACCGTTTCCATGAAACCGCCCCATTGACGGTAGCGAAAATGCCAAAAGGCCAACCAGTCTTCAAGCTCGCGAATTGCATCTTCAGAAGCAGCACCGGAAGAGTACCACCACGCTCTCAACTCAAGGTACATCCTGTCAGCTTCCTCCATTGTTTGAGCATCTTTGTATTGTTTGCAAAGCCTGATGTGTTGGTTCTGGAAGTTCTTGGCGATCAGCTTCTCAGTGTGCTTGTGCATACTTGTTGCCCAATGAAATAAACAAGTTCTTTCACGGTCTACCATGGGCACGGAAGGATTGCCCGAGCCGTAGACTATGCGAACTGCATTGAAGTTTGCTTGTGCGCTGTCACACATGAAACCTTTGAAGTTTGGGTTTGGTACGCCGTTGTTGTCCATAACTTTGTTCAGGCAACGCCAAAATATCAGCTGACCCTCAGTACCTTCCGTTTGCATATCGCACACAGCGATGGTCATCACCTTACAATAAGTGGAGTCATAAACATTGCAGGCAATAGTGGTCCACGGTTTCACTCTCTTCACGTGATCGAACATGACGAAGCAATTTTGGAGGTCACCTCCCGGTTGCATTCTTCTCATAAGGTCGACGCCACTCCCGGGGCCATGCACGAGCATTTTGAAGAGATATACCTTTTCCTGTCCTTGGCCTGGGAATACACTATCGTGTATGAACTCGATCTTCGCATGCCGCTTCATCTCAAGGATTTGATCAATCTCGCCTTTGCCTTTGCCGTGTGCGCGAAAAGTGGCGATCATGTTCCGAACGTTGGGGGAGCTCAGCATCCGAAACTTGTCCATCACCTTGTCCAATTCCTGTCCTCGCAGCATCTCTTTTGGGCCGGGCCCATTGTGGACAAGAAATGTCTCGAGGAATTCCTTGCTAGCCGCAAGAGCGATGGCCGAGTTCTTGGCGGAGGGAGTCTTTGCCACCTCCAATGCAATCAAGCCGGTGATGGTCTCCACAGATTCCCTGCACGGTCCTTCGGCGACGGGATGTCTATGACAGCCTAAATGGATACATGCACGAGACCTGTCTTTGACGTTGATCACGTAATACACCCGCGCCGTGCAAGAGTCACGACAAGATGGGGCTTTCTTGCAGACTCTACATACAATGGAAGAATCCGGAGGAGGGCTTTGACGAACATCGAAGGGGAAGTTAGTTGTACCTGTCCACTCGGTCTCATTCTTTTTGGACGTTCTAGCAAGATAGTCACAATCTTCGTTGTCACAACGTAAGTGGCCAACGCAAGTCGACCTCCTGAACTTCAAACCGAAGGGGTTGTGGATGTTGGATGTTGTGGTGCGGCACCATGTGTGGCCGTCATAACGCTTGTCCATTCCCTCCATGCTCCGGGCTCCGGAAGACTGCAGACGTCCATAAATTGGAGGTAGCTCAAAGACCACATTCCCGTCAAACTGCGAGGGAAGGAACTGCACCTTGTGATATTCGATGCGATCAAAATCTATTTGAGCAAGTTCAGTACGAGAACCTGGAACACTAGACAGCTTCCGCAGACATTGCATAACACTGGGACAATCCTGTGAACTACTAGGATATAAAGGAGGGAGAGAGAACGAGGACAAAGATGGACTATTAGCGGAGGTGCGGACAGTAGCTTGAGTCGCAACAAAACGAGCTGGTTCATTCAAGTTCGAAAGTTGAGAAAGTAGTGCTGGTGTTTCTCCCTCAGATTCACTAGACAACTCAATGATGGGGTCTAGACTCTCGCATTTCACATTGCGAAGATTGACCATAATATCTGCAACGGAACGAGTTGGATCTGCAAATTGCCTCCTATCACGACGTGCGTGGGGCAACTCCATAGTGGAAGTATCCGAAGCAGGTGCTATAATTTCAGTAGATGCAGCCAGTTGCTGTGGGGTAAGACCGTATGCTTTATACTGACCAGGATGCAGGAGCCAGTAATAACCCTCGTCCTCTGTAAATCTAGACTGTAGAATGCCCTCTTTGACTATTCCATACTTCTCAAGGACTTCTTCTTCAACCATGATGGAGCTTTCTGCTAGCCCAAACCGAATGTAAAGAAGATTAGAGGTGACTTTGACAAAGCTAGAATCACCTACTGGTAGAACTAGTGGGACCTCGTCACTTGTAACGGAGATGCTAGCCATAGACAAATATTGAGATAGAGAGATACTACTTGGTCAAGGAAGAGAAACAAATCGGTAAAGAAGACAGTAGACGATGATTTGTGGTGCACAATGAATTTGGGTTGATTATATAACATGGTGTCGTTACGTGGGGAGTCACAATATTCTGTGTTATGGTAGAATTTCAGAACTAGAGAGTGAGATAGGTCTAAGATTGGAGCCGCCTTGAAACTGACATCAATTTCACTTTAATCAGACGTCTAATCTAAACAATGTCAGAATGTTATACGGCGCAGGGTAATTAAAATAGAATGAGAATGGAGTGTGTCACATGCACCAGCTCGCAATTCAAAGTTCACGAGTGGATGTAATGAGAGTGGGAAGAATCTAATTCAGAGTTGCCTTGGTCATACAACATAAAGTGATATAATATACACGTGAACAAGTTGTCGTTGAGATTTATTTATACTGAGTGGACACAGTCTTTGTGAACGTGCACCTTTTTGTAGGACAAATCTATATAAACTATAGACGAAGCTTCTAGGACACACAGTATCATAATGGTAATTCCATAAAGAATATTAAACGTATGTAACTGACAAATAATGTTCTATTTAAAATACTTTCTGCTAAGTACAAGGATATTTTGACTGTTATCATAAACATGTAAGCTATAGCTTCTAGTAAGGTAGCTCGAAAATATTCTCAATGACCGGGAAATTAGATGGGCATGGTGTTCGGAACGTAACCCCAGAACGGAGGCTTGGGTTCATCGTCAAAGAAGTCTTGGACGGCGATTGCAATCTCTTGTGGAACAATTGGAATACCCTCGCTTTCGAGGTTGCAAGGATCCGGGAGTCCCAACAATTTGCAGACATAATGAGACCACATGAGCCTCCAAACAAGAGGCAGTCGAGGGAGGGAGTCCCAAATCCCACACGGAACTCGGTAGAATCGAAGTCGATCTTTGTCTAGCAAGATGATCGCGAGGTCGATGTTGAGGTCTGTACCGCTTGGGAATTCGCCCATCCACAATTCCACCGCACCCTCCAAGCTGTCGATGGGATTCGACATCCGCACCATACGTCCATTCCTCGACACAACGGGATAGTCTTCTTCGTTTGGCATCGTCAATCTCCCAATAGTATCCAAGTCAAGTACTTCCTCTATGCTGCCATCTTCTTAAGTGTCCATCTCTCTCGTTGAGATTTAGTGAAAGCTAGAGTTCGCTCATTCAGTGATATTCTAGTTCTCATACTCATCGATTAAATTTCTGCGTTCTGGACAAAATTAGACATAAATGTCTTCCACCGTTCACGTGGGATGCGTTGAATATGACTGACGAATGAAAAGTATTAGTTGTCAAAAACTTCTATAATTTGGTATAGTTAGCAATTTAGGCAAGAATAAATACGGCGGAGTCAGAAATTCGTGAATCGTAGTAGATATTGACAGGTAGACAATTAGATCACACTAAAGCAAGCTATTGTAATTCAAAAAGACCTACATGCCTTTTCCATGTCTGTGACAGCGTATACTGAGGTGGGCACGAGTAATCATAAATAGACCCATTAGTCGTGATACAAAGAAATGCTACTTCTGAAGCTGTGATGTCACAACTAACATATGGTATCGGAATTGATTTGAGCTTAGCTTATGCTTAACTTGCTTAGTAATCTAGTGAGAGAGCAGAAGAAGACGCAGATGCTAGGCAGATGCAGGACGAAAGTTGTTCAAGGCACTTAGAGAATGTGAGTACGCAGAAGAAAGGAAAGAAAAGAGGCCGGCTATTATATTCAAGCAAGCGTGAGCTGGAGCGCTCTAGGATGAGATCGTCCAAGCACCTAAACCGATCGACAGGGGTTCATAAGAGCTTGGCCGTAAGGATTGATTTTGGCGAAGAAGACGTTACAAATTTAGCGAGTTTGCAGGAAGTGCTAGAAGCAGAAGAGGCGGCCGAGTGTACTAGTGGAGACAACATCAATCTACACGGGATCAAGACTACGCATCCACTTGTAAGTGAAAAACTCTTGATGGACTTCTAAAGTTTCACATACTCGACGTTTGAAGAGTTATGTATAGTTCAAAATTTCCAATCCATTATAATAGTGTAAGGTTGGAGGTGAGGGTTGGGCCCGGGCCTTTTGGATCGAGACATGTCTCCAAAATAATTGTGAAGAAAAAGTCAAAATCCCAATCACATGCATGAATCCTGACACTTCATTGTAAATAATAAATTATATTCAATAGACTACGTCTCAAATATGGGACGTCTCGCACACGTAATTGAGGTTAGGATAGAGTGGCTGGCGAGGGCCCGTGATTGGACTGACCACTGGAGGCTAAATCTACGGGTTAGGGTTCACCCCCGTGCAACCCAGTACGTCTCTGGAGCCAGCTCCCCTTCAGTCTCCCCGCCCACGCACGACTCGAACGTGCGTTACTCTTCTTGCACGCCCCCTCGCCCACGTCCTCCTACGCACTCATCGTCTAGCAAAGAACTTGGTGCGGCCACTGTCTCGCAGCTGATCTTTCAAACTGAGTGCATATCTAGTCTAGGGTCTGCAGTATCTCGTGGAGTATCGGAGACAGAGGCAGTGGCCGCAGAGATTCCATAGGCAGGGACGAGGCGAAACCAAGTCCACTCAACGTGGTTTGAGGGTATAGACTCTAGTTGCATTCCTTGCTATGATTTATGTTGTGGTGATTGTTGTTGTGAATTTGGATGGCATTCTTTGACGATGGCTAAAATAAATGGAGAATCCAGGGCGTCATGGGGAGGAAGAGGACATCAACTGCTTCTGCTAGGGGACCGGAACCACCTGACGCCATTCTCACGCGACAGGTATCACGCTCGCAAATATCCACATCTTTCTCACGATCATGTGCTATGCGGACCTCATACATGAATGTCTCCAGGATCTATATGAAAAACATTGTAGATATTGTGTTGAGTTTTGACCCATCTCTGTCCTTTTCAGGTTACCGCTGCGAGGTCTAACGAGCTGGATCCGACGAGGACGCACATTCAAACTCCTCCATCGCAGCCGACAGATAGTGTAAGACCCACTCGCCCATTATGTTTTAGCCAAATACTCTTAATTTCCTCCACTTCGGCGTCAGGAGTCCCTGATTGAATGGCCAAATTTTGGTCCACAATTCGTGGCTCGATGGCGCCTCTGCTCGCATTACTCGTGAATTTGCACTTGCTACGCTACCATGTTAGTGCATGATTACGATATGTATTGGCTACCTTGGATGATTGTGGAAGGACACGCCATTGTCTGACGTGTGATGGTCCATTTCGTTGTGATCTTGATGTGGTAATTCTGGGAAAGAATTACTGGGAAAGAAATTCTGGGATAAGTTTTTGAGAATGTGGCAACGCTGGACCCTTTCCTCTTGACACTAAACGCATGATCTAGAAGGGGAAAGACAGCCCTCGGGGCCAAGACCTATGCAAGAGGGGGGAGGGTATGGACTCATGTTGCGTTCGTCATGTGATAGAGTATGGATTCAAGTCCAGTGCTAGCATCTCTTTTGAACTACGTTTTACTTTTATGATCATGATTTTGGCCATGCAACTAGCTAAATTGGATGATTGTAGACGGCCACAATATTACTCGTCGTGTGCTGGTTCTCTAGCTATGCGTGCTATTGTGGTGACTCGTCACGACGGTGCTTCCTCTGAGCATCCCTTCCACGCCATTATGTCCACGCACGCCCATGTGCTCATAACACTTAGTTCATGACTCGGGGATGGGAGGATAGCCCTCGGGGCCGATACCTCTTTTAGAGGTATCACTGTATGGAGATGTGATCGTGGTCGTTTGATAATTTGGCGAGGCCAGTCCTTTTCCTTACGACACTTAGTTCATGACCCAGGGGTGTAAAGACAACCCTCAGGGCCGACGCCTTTACCATAGGGGACAAGGTATGGGCACATGTCGTGCTGAGGATGTGACAGCGTCTGGATTGAGGGCCACTGGTCACGTTTGGATTGAGCTACTGGTCACGTTTCTCGTGAATTTAACCTGACCATCTGGACTCACGGCCAATTTTCTCTCGAGACTTAGCTCATGACCCAGGGATGTGAAATTAGCCCTCGGGGCCGACACCTCTTATAAAGGTACTAAGGTATGGAGGTCATTGTCTTTGAGTTTGAAATTTTTGTCAACGCCAGTACCGTTCCTCTCGACACATGGTTCATGACCCGGGGGTGTTAGGACAACCCTCGGGGCCGACGCCTGTTCCATAGGGGACAAGGTATGGGCACATGTCGTGCTGAGGATGTGACAGCGTCTGGATTGAGGGCCACTGGTCACGTTTGGATTGAGCTACTGGTCACGTTTTTCGTGAATTTAACCTGACCATCTGGACTCACGGCCAATTTTCTCTCGAGACTTAGCTCATGACCCAGGGATGTGAAATTAGTCCTCGGGGCCGACACCTCTTATAAAGGTACTAAGGTATGGAGGTCATTGTCTTTGAGTTTGAAATTCTTGTCGACGCCAGTACTGTTCCTCACGACACATGGTTCATGACCCGGGGGTGTTAGGACAACCCTCGGGGCCGACGCCTGTTCCATAGGGGACAAGGTATGGGCACATGTCGTGTTAAAGGCCAGTGGTCGTGTGTTTATGACCCTACTGATCACGTTTCTTGTGAAATTCACGTATCACGTTTCTAAACCGTAAACCCTGTTCATGAAGCTACTGGTCTCGTCTCTGGACTCACGGCCAATTTGCCATCTAGACTCACAGCCAATTAACCATCTGGACTCACGGACTCTCGACACTTAGCTCATGACCCAGGGATGTGAAATTAGCCCTCGGGGCCGACACCTCTTATAAAGGTACTAAGGTATGGAGGTCATTGTCTTTGAGTTTGAAATTTTTGTCGACGCCAGTAACGTTCCTCACGACACATGGTTCATGACCCG
Source organism: Pohlia nutans (assembly GCA_022496805.1). NCBI lineage: Eukaryota > Viridiplantae > Streptophyta > Bryopsida > Bryales > Mniaceae > Pohlia > Pohlia nutans. The sequence continues at coordinate 23,265,940 of CM040094.1, forward strand.
GGGGTGCAAGGACAGCCCTCGGGGCCGACGCCTTTCTCCAAGGGGACATGGTATGGACACATAGGCTTTGTTCTGGTTCTTTATTATCTTGAGTTATGGTTATGATTCACAATGTTGTCCTTTGTGTGCTCGCAGCACTCCTCACTATAACCTTGACACGAGACCCTCCTCTTACCAGGTGCCTGCTGCGACAGTGGGTGAGCAAGTCGCGACGGGGACAGAGTTTCAGACTCCCACATCGCAGCAAACAGCTCATGTAAGACTATTTTACAACTTTTGAAGCTAGCTACAACTAGTATGTATATTTCTCTTGTAGGCTTATGATCTTATGGTCATCTAACTCTAGCCGTTTATTACTTGTTGTCGAATGCAGGATCCCGAGACACCTCACTATAGTTCAGACAATGCATATGAGGGCACTGATACTCCACAACCTCCAATTGGAATCGAGGGGGATGACGACGATGAAGATGCCTCTTTCAATTGCACAGTTGATGGAGCTAATGAAGATGAGATTCGGCGTTCTCAAAAGATAAACTCTGTTGCTACACTTGCTGCCCTTCGTTTGCAACCACTAAACATTTCAAGACACAATATTCCTCTTTGCAGGCTAGTTGTGATGCCCATGGTTAGGCCCACATTGCAATGTGATCTTGTGAAACTTGAGCAAGAGTTCGTTCACGGCTACCGTGAAGGTGCATGTGTTTTCTATGTCTCACTAACAAATGAACAAGGCATTGGTGAGCACGTGACATCGGAGCACCGAAGTGATTGGGGACCCATTTGGGAGTCAGAGAGTGACAAATTTGATGAGTATCTTGATTCCCACGATTCACTGCGGTTTATGAAGGGTAAGATGTTTTTCATTTGTGACGGTAATCACCGTCGTATCGGTTGGATGAATCATATCACCAGGCTTTATAGTAATGTTCAATCATGGCATTACTCCGTTGACACAATCATTTTGGAGACAAAGGGTCGAATTGGGATTCTTATGAACGTGATGAATGATATTAACAAGTAAGTTGCACTTCCTACTTCAATCTCCTTGTTGTTATTTCTAATTTATGTTATATTTCCTAATTGAAATGTTTTAATCATTGTGATGTCTCTATAGGCATACTGAGTTTTCCCATGTGAAAACAAATTTGGTGCATCAACTCTACCAAGTGCGCAAGTTTGGAACTATGCCTCTTGATCAATTCTCAGAGCTCCTTAGTCGTGAAGAAATGGAAAGGTGTCAGATCTCAGGGAAGAGGGGGTGGTACTCCTTGCAATCTGATGTTTTTACAGCCTTAATGTTTCGGGTAATATACTTCTCTCCACTCTACTTTACCAGTTACATATCCATGCAACATTGAAATTTAGTAGGTCACCACTTTGTGATCAATTTTTCATTGTGGTATGTATACAGCAAGAGATCGCCGCTGCTGGAGATACCGCAGTGCTTGTTTATCGAGAGGAGACAAAACCAGAAGATGTCACCCGGGAAGGAATTGCAGCTGCTATGAAGCAAGGCATCAAGGAGATAACAAAAAAATTAATGATCAAGTTGGGCAAGATGACTGCCGTTGCCAACCCAGCACAGGGACCGGAATTCCTAGCGGAGGTATACTGCAGTTTTTTTTTTTTCTATTCTTTGAATTTCTTTACATATGTCGTGGAAAAATTATTAACTTTCAATGTGTTTGTAGATTGAAAGGCATTGGAGTATCAATGCATCGCAATTGGAGCTCACACTAGATAAACTTCAAGCCATTGCAACTACTGCTGTTCCTCCTCATCACAAGATTCGATGGTTGAAATGGTGGAACTCGTCAGTGCACACCAGGGAGGCTGTACGTTTTCCTTTGAGACCAGTTAATCAAGAACGAATAAATATCTTTATCTCGAAGGCAGCGTGGTGGGCTGGGGTGAGTAGTTGTATAATTTTTCTTTCAGTTTGTTTGTATGTCTTCTAACTTCTCAATTGCATAATTCATCTATTTTAATGTTATGACTTCTTTGTTGTAGATTGAAGACTCCGCTGTGGAGTTGTTTGAGACTATCATTCACAAAGACAACATATCTTTGAACATGGATATTCCAACGGAGCCCAAGACTATTTCTCAATTTATTGAGTCTTGGTGAGTGAAGCTATGGGATAAGGCCTTTCTGATGGTTTTCAAAGGGACTGACCACTTCAAGAAATCTGATCCCTTTAAGGATTTTAAGGGAAGTGATCTTGTGGTTAAACGCGTGGTCTACAGGTATTTGCTAACCAATTCAACTTGGAAATGTTGTGCATATTACTTCTATACAAGTGCACATAATTTCGTATCTTATTCAATGATAATTGATCATAATTGTTTATCGACAGGTATTTCAAGCATGAGCTTCTTGCAAAGAAGGCTATAGCGAAGGCTGATCTCCCGGTGTTTCTTGATTCTTGGATGGATCAAAGTTCTGAATATTGCATGTTTTCTATGCCACAGTTAAGAACGTGGACAAGCACACATCTCAAGGGGGTTGGGTGGTATTTGGACTGTCAGTTGGGTTATGTACATGCAGATGAGATGGATCTCAAAGCCTCAGCTGAGACTGCCGATAAACCGGCCTTGTTATTTGGTGAGGTGGACAAGCTTGATGAGGAGGCACGGCTTAAACTTGTTGCGAAAGTTGAAGCTGAAGACAAGAAGAAGTCGATGAAGATTACTCAACATCAAGAGAAGGTAGCGGCCCGTGAACAAGCGAAGATTGTCAAACAAGCTGAGAAAATTGCCAAAAAGGAGGAGAAGAAGAAAAATCCAAAGGTACAGGAAATTCCAAAGCCATCTGCTTCAAGTGTTGTTGATGCAGAATCTCAGCACCAGAGTCGCGAGCAACGGGGTACTAAGAGGGATTCTGGGTACTTGGAGCTATCACAAGACAAAGCATTTTGTGGCCAAATTTGTGAGCTGGTTGACTTAGGAGAGGACTATGAAATCGATGAATTAGTCTTGAACACTTCACTTGCAGCTGCTCTTCCACAAAATGAAGATGACCCTCTCCCAGAGATGTTTGTAGATATTCAGAAGTTTTTGGATGAGGTACGTTTTTTAACACACAATTTACTTCCTATGTAATCAATTTTTTGTTTTGTTCAGTTTTTATGGATCATTCTATTTACTAACATTTTTTTTTTTGGCAGCACAAAACCGACCGCTCACGTGTGTTCAAAGGAGAGCCGTGCCAGGATCCATGTGTGGACTTAATTCTTGTGGATATGCCCGAGAACCTCCCGGTGCCCAGTATCTCAGATCCACCTGGACAGATTCCTGCGTGGAATGCAGCTGCAGACGATTGGCTGGACCCTATTTTTGACTTTGCAGACAATCATTTGGTTGATGATGGCGCTATCATTATAGTCCATCCATATAGACAGTCAACCAAGGCTAACATCCTTGGTTACAGTAAAGCAACGGGCTTTACATTGTTCAAGGATTGGACTTGCATGAATAGGCTTCATCTGGCATCACCAGTCAACCATTTGAAAACGGTAAATGCTCTTTAACTATCTAGTTTTCAAACATGACTAATAATTTTGCTATTAATTTGAACTAACTCTTTTGGTTCTATATGTCGCAGACTCAACGTTTTGGTGTTTATCTATTGGTTCGTGAGTTACCTCAGGGTGCTCCTGCACGGTTTGCATTTCGATCTATTCCATCTCTCGAGGCTCTTGGATTAGATGTGGGTTGTGATGACATGTTACAGAATTTCACCACCAAGGCCTCTCAAAAAATGAATGGAACTAAGCCTTAGCGAGGCCCCCATGAGAAGGAAAGTCAATTCATACAAATGTTAATTAAGGCTTCTTCTCGCCCCAGCGATGTTGTTTTCGATTGCACCGCCATGACAGGTGTATATTACTTAAATTCTATGTATATATAACTTGGATTTTAGTTCTTCAATTTATTTTCTTTATTTCTATTTGTTTTAATTTTATCACTTTCTCCTGCTAATGGTTCTATGTGTTTTGGTTGTTTGCATTTTTTCAGGTGCTTCATTGTTGGCATGTCGCCGTGTGCAACGGCACATTGTGGCACTAGAAGAGGACCAAGAGCTATTTGATGGATTGTTGTTGTCTATGCGACGTGCCAAAAAACCCAAACCCGCGCCAGTGATTGCATCATCATCTGCATCAGAGGATCCAGACGCATTTCCATCAGCGGTCATTCGAGTGTTGAAGAAATCTCGATTCAGTAAGTAAGTTTGTATTCAAAAATTAAAATTGAAACTTTGTTTGATGAAATCTTTATGACATTGTTCTCATGTTCATTCTTTTTTCATTGTGCAGAAAAATGAAGACCACGAACGCTACCGTGCAGAGGCCATTTTTTGCAAGGCCAGAGTTTCTAAAGAGCCCACCTAAACCTTTTCAGTTGCCATCCTACATTGAGCCTGTTGCTCAGGTTCTTGCAAGTCAGGGTATTAGGGATCACTTTCCAAAGCCAAAGGCGTTGAATTCTGAAGCACTAGTATACTTTGATGATGAGGCTGAGGAGTCTGATTGTGATGGTATTAGTTCACCGAGCCGCTCTACATCTAGCTCTTGCTCAGGGTCTACTGGAAGCGGTGATTCTAGTGATGATTTAGAGTAAGTTCAATGTTCTCTCCACATATTTGTATTGCCTTCTATATGATATTAGTAGTGAGACTAAAAGGGCCACTACTCTGGATTTCTTACATCTGTGTTGAACCCTAAACCTCTAAAACCCCCTTATTCTCTAAAGTCATTGATTTGTAAACTTTTTTGTTCATGTTCCAATTCTCAATGTTCAATCTCTAAACCTGTGACACTAAAACACTAAAACTGTCATATTTCATTTCTGTAGATGTAGTATGTGAACTAAACCCTCTTTACATTTATGTTCCAAAAACACTCGAAATACCATCCCTGTTGTATATCACTTTGAACCCTAAACCCTTTACCCTAAACCCTCATTGATCAAGCACAATCTCTTGTTCATGTTTAATTTTTCAATGTTCAATCAATACACCCTTGACACTAAAACAATGAATTTTCCATAATTCATTTGCATACATGTATTATTTGAAATAATTTCATTCTACAGTACGGTTCAAATCTACACCAAATCCATTACATACTGACTCCACGGTTATAGGTCCCTAAGAGAAAAAACCCTTAAAAAATTGAAAATTTTCTAGGCTCTCAGGCTCTTGGGCTCTTAGGCTCGCGCTCCCAGGCTCACATGCTAGCATTCCCGGGCTCCAAGCAATGTTTTGAGCAAATTGGTCTTTGCTTCACTTCTTCTACTGCAGCTGATGTTACCTTTTCTCCCCGTCTCATTCCAATTTGGCGAGGTCCCCCGGGACATCTCTTCTTCCGACGTATACCAACATATGACCTCTTTGGAAGAGATGATGACAATCCATCCATAGAATGCACAAAAGATGATCCTTGCGCATTTCCAGCACTTCTATTTACACTATTTCCTACTTGAGTATTTTCAGGAATTTCAACTCCATCGACATTTGGAGATGAAATCAACCTTAGTTCCCTTGTTTGGGAACAAGGCCATCTGATAACTTCTTAATCCACTCATTCCAAAATGGCTGCATCACAAAACAGATTAAATCAAACTCATGTTTAGAATGAAGTCCCCAAATGAAAAAACAAAATATTGTAAGATCAGCTAATCCTCCCCCCTCTCCAATCACTTGCAATTATTATGTAGAGCACTAAGTGACGGGGATTAGCCATACGCCTAACCCCCTATCACTATAATTATTTGATACCATACCAAGTGAAGGGGTGTTAGATGTATGTTTAACCCATCTCACTTTTATTGATTTTTAAAACTGCAAGTGATGGAGGATTAAACATATACCTAACCAACCTCCCTCCATTATCACTTGCAATTATTACCCAAACTAGCAAGTGATGGGAATTGCACATATGCCCAACCCCCCAAACATTTATAATTTTCAACAAAATAAATGTCTGGGGGTAAGGCATATGCCTAACCCCTCAACACTTACAATTTCTAACAAATTAGAATATTGACGGGTTAGGAATAAGTTTAACCTTCCAACTTTTAAAAACTTTAACAAAATAAGATGTTAGAGGGTTAGGCATATGTCTATCCCACCAACACTTCAATTATATAGTAGAATAAAATATGGAAGAGTTAAACATACGCTTAACCCCCTATCACTTCAATTAGTTGTTAAAATACCAAGTGACGGTGGTTTAGTATACGCCTAACCCATATCACTTGAATCATTTGTTGCAATATTGAGTGATAAGGGTTAGGCATGTGCCTAATCCCTTTTAATTAATTTTAAAAATTACAAATCATAATAATTGAAAGTAACTTGTCATTACCTTCAAGTATTAGGTAAAATACCAAGTGATACAGGTAAGCATATGCCTAACCTCCTATCCCTTTAATTAAGTTTTAAATAACCAATGATAAGGGCTTACACATATGTCTAAACTCCCCTCCCCCCACTGGCAATTATTTTTTACACAAGATTTCTACTAGTATCTGTATAGCTTACAATCATTATGTAATCTTCTAAATGATGAGATTAGACATATGTCTAATCCTATCACTTTAATTAATTTTCAAAATACAAGGTAATAGGAGGTTGTGCATATGTTTAACTCTTTAATAGTTGGAATTTACAAAAATTATAGTGATAAGCGGTTAGGTGTATGCCTAACCCCTCAACAATTTTATTCTACATAAATTTATAATATGGGTCTATGGGAGGGATATACATATGTTAACCTCCAAACTCTTGGATTCTATAGATAAATAAAATATTAGAGAGGTAGGCATATACTGAAACTCTAAACTCTTGCAATTTGAAATAAAATAAATTACAAGAGGGTTAGGCATGTGCCTGATCCACTAATACTTTATTATGTAGCATAATAATACCTGGGAGGATTAGGCATATGCCTAACCCTTCAACTCTTACAATTTCTAAACAAAGTATAATATGGGAAGTTTCCATGGAACAGTTTCCACAATTAATAAGTCAACTGACTAGCCGTTCGCTTCAGTTCGCAGTTTAATTACAGACTTGATAGCTTCTTCACATCGAATTATGCAACTACAGAAATAGTACGACTTACCGCACACACGGCTCTTCAATGAGCACAAGCGCCATTGGAAACGAATACTCTGGTTCCAACAATTTCTCCCCGTCTACTCAAAAATACACAAACACAAGCTCGCCCTCGCAATTGGTAACCCTAATCGCTGACCAGGAAACAGAGTGCCGTTGTGGAGCTCTCCGAGGCGGGAACCCTCTGTGCATACCGCTTCCTCGTTCCGCGCGCGGTTCAGGAGCCACGGTTTCCACCACCGCACGGTTTGGTGCGTGGTTGGTGCGTGGTTTGGTGCGCGGTTTGGTACGTGGTGCCAGGGTTTCCGCCGCGTTCTGCTTGCTACTGAATCACGATCACGAAGGCGAATCAGGCGATCACGAAGGCGATCACGAAGGCGATCACGAAGGCGAATCAGGCTGAATCACGAAGGCGATCAAGAAGGCGATCACAAAGGCGAATCAGGCTGAATCACGAAGGCGATCAAGAAGGCGATCAGGAAGGCGATGACGAAGGCGAATCAGGCTGAATCACGATCACGAAGGCGATCAGGCGATCAGGCGAAGGCGCGAAGGCTTGAAACTGCCATTGAAACTGAGAATGGCTTCAATACACGGGAAGGTCGGCCGATGAGGGAGGTTGTGACGCGGTCCTGGGATTCGCACTACCTCGGGGGAGGCGACTACGACTCAGTATCGCAGCTCATTTCCAGATCACTCGTCTCCAGATCACTCGTCCATTCTGAATTTCACTCGTCCAGGTCTGAATTCTGTCCATTCTTATTTCTCCTTCTCTTCTCTGTAACGCTGATCCAATGGCAGTAGCATTGCATTGTAAACATCTGTAGCATTTCATTGTAACGCGTGTGATTCATTTCTAGTTTGGAATTCAAATATCATCCCTTAGGCAATGAAAGGAGGCAGCTATCGGAATAAGAGTACCTGTCTGTGTGTTGTTGAATCAGGGTGCTGATACTTTTGTGCAGGAGGAGGCCTTTGGCGTGCAGGGGTCATTCTCTCATATCAAGTGTGTGTCCAGATTACAGTAAATTTTGAAGTCAAGCATAGGGATCAAACATGGTTGCTAGAGAAATTTCAATCCAGGCCGGTTACTTCTGCACACTAGGCTTGAACTATGCAGCGCAAAATGGTAGTGATTCAGTGCGGTCAAGTGAATTTATATGCATTGCAGACATTTGATATCTGTAAGTTTCAAGCAGAGGATAATTACCTGAGGTGGCTGTAATTCAAGAAACCTACACTGTAGTGGAACGGTTGTAGGAACCTGCACTCTAGTGGAACAGTGGATATTAATCTCGTTTGCATTTTCACCTAATTTGCGGTACCCTTTCCAGCGATTCATACGCATAATTAATCGCAGCAAGCCACATGCGGAGAGAGATAGTCAACTTCATCCACTGGCAGCTAATTGTGGCTGGAATCGTTCTTTTTGGTGGCCTCATCGCCCCTGTCGTAAGACACTGCATTCTCCCTTAGTTTTGTGTATTTTATAGTTCGAGAGCCTTGAAGTCATTCTTAGTTGTTACCTTTTGAGGACCATTTCCACGCGCTTACTAGTGTGATGTGGCTTTGTACAGCTGAAGTTGAAGTTGAGTCTGGGAGGTACATCATACAAAGACTTCATCCAAAACCTGCATCTTCCCATGCAACTGAGGTGCGCTGATACTAATTGCCTTATTTTTTCTTTTCCTTTTCTTCCAGCCACATCATCGTCGGTTAATCCATTTGGTGTGAACATCAATTGGGCTGCATATCCTCTCTTTTGATATGTTTTCATCAAGAAAAAAGACGTTTGTTTTTCAGTGATGGGGTTAGATCCTAACTTGCAATTATTTTTTAAATACTAAGCTAAGTGATGGAGTTAGACATACGCCTTACCCTCATCACTTTGATTAATTTTAAAATTCCTAGTGTTGGAATCAAGCGTATGCCTAACCCCTACCATTTGTATTATTTGTTAAAACACCTAGTGATAGAAGGATTAGACGTATGCCTAACCCCTATCACTTCAATTAGTTTTTAAAATTGCAAGTAACATAATATTCATTAAAATGAGAGAATTGGGACCTCTCAAAATCATATCTCTCATTTTCAAGGGGGAGGATTGAATCTAAATGGGTTGTCAATTTAGGTGGATAGTAAGTACATATATCCTATGGAAGTTGGAATTTCCATTAAAACGAGAGTTACCGAAAGAATGATCGGTCCTAGTTGAAAGGAGGAGTTTCCATTAAAATGAGAGTCATGAAACGAACGGTCGATTCGAAACTAATATAGTACCATTTTAAATAAAAATAATGCTTAACATGTATAAGGGAGTGGTTTCTCATCTCCTGGACACCAAGTCATGAGCTCAATGGTTGGTTGTGAGTGGGTGTTTATCTCATATAGGTGGTCCGGGTTCGATTCCCGTTGAATTCGTTTGAGCGGATATGAGATATGCATGACTTGGTACTGCTAAGTGAGCCTCGGCAGGCAGGAAATTTGTAACAACCAACCAGCCCCGTACCCTAAACTGTGACAAGTGCTTAACGCGCTAACAAAAAAACAGTGGTCTTAACCACTAAACCTTTTATATATACTTGTTTTTAAAAGCAAACACATACAATTATTCTTTTAACGAAAACGGATCAAATATACAAAGAAGTAAACGTACAATGTAATAGTAAATATATTAATAAAATATAAAAATTGCACTTGCAATACGTTTTTTCTTTCAAAATCAAAACACTTAGTCTTTGAAATGGAAATCTTCAACTTCAAAGTGATACACACAAATATAAAATGAGAAATAAGTCAAAAGAAATCTACAACGTCTAATGAACTAGTCATAGTATAGACTCTATATCGCTTGCATCAAAGTGCAAAATATCACAATAATAGTTAAATACACACTGTCACATAGACGTAGCAAGCCAGCCATACTCTCCATCGCCTCCAATCAACCGCGGTTTAAGTAGAATTATACAAAGCCAAACTTTGGTTAATGACTTCGATCTGAGCTGATGGAATTTTGATCATGCACTCGATAGTACCTCGTTTGATCCTAGACTTCCATGCTGTCATCAAAGCATTTGTTTCTTCCCAAAGTGGAGGTTCGGTATCATCAACCTTCCAACGCAAACCTCTCCAGGTGTCCCATCCAGTGTAGTAGTCCTGGACATTTTGATCCCTTGATGATGGACGAAAGTACTGAATGAGGACACAGTTTGGTCTTTCTGGGTTACAGTTAGGATCAGACAACGTCCTCGCAATCCAAACAGGCCGAGTGTCACCATCTGCTGGTCGGATTGCAACAAAGTAGCCTTCGTAAAGGTCTCGACCCACCCTGAATGATGGCAATGGACGACCCCGCATCTGCCCAACGTAAATGTCATCCTCTGCAAACTCTTCCCGAATGTCACTGTCTTCTGCGTATTGATCCTCCACAATCGCTTCAACCCGAGATGTGGGCCAGAAGCCGTCTTTCAGAACATTGGACGGTTGCGGAGGTTCTTGAAGCGCTACTTTCACAGCCCGCCAATAATGAATCAAGTGCTCATAGCGTCTTCTGAATTCCCTGGTGAGGTCCTCATTGCACAAATTCTCCCAGTATTTGATAAATCCGGATATACCTTTGGTGATGTCTTCCACGTTCCTCATCGGACGCTGCTCAACAAGAATTGGCACTCCGCGGGGCCACAAACTCCTACCTTCGGAATCCTCCTTCCACAATTTGATCCCTCCACCTTCTTTGGGCAACCAGTCAACGTCCGTGCAGAAAATCTTGTACTTCATCACCGGACAACCAGTGGAGTCAAGGTAGAACTTGAACTGTTGTGCCTTGGTGTGCCCTATGAGTGCTTCATCTCCCTCCAGAATACTGCCTTCGATGAATCCTTTGAAATCGGGCACTTCTTCGACAAGGTTTGGGATAGTGGGGATAGATTCCACGTCCATGAAGGACTTCATGAGCAAAGGAATCGTAGGAAAGTTGTCCTTCCGCAGCAACATGCTCCACCTTCCAAACAACGCATCGATGTCGTCGTGGGTGTGACCCACCAGCATAAAAGTAACATAAACTTCACGAAATATTTTTTTTGCACTAAGGAGAGACCAAAAACAAAAAACATATCTATTCTTGTTGTCCCCGGTAGCATTGTCCATGTGCACATGGAGCACGGGCGGCAAAGGAGTCGCTAGAGGAGAGGTTCCAGCGGTAGGACGCAACGATGGTTCATAAGTCTCTGCCCCCTTAAGCACAACATCAAACAATGGAGATGACCTTGACCCCACAAACAATTCCCCAGATGCAAACTTAGGAGGCAACTCTAGATCCCGCAACAACTTGGCCATTGAGCCGATAGTGTAATTGGAATCGTGCGAGAATAGGTCCAGCCCGTAATGCGCATAGCGCACGTCGCCGTGGCCATGTGCAAGCATACCAGTAACGGAAACGGGCAACTTCACAAGGCCATCAATCTCTTTGCTTTTGTGGGAGAAAACCGGAGAAGCTGTTTTCGCGTGGTCCATCTTGTCATGCATGATCGTGAGACACTCGTGGGGGAAGTCTCTAGATCGGGTGCGGTTGGCGTAATAGTACTCTCGGTGTGCACGTGCAAGAGCCAGATGCTTGTCTAACCTCTTAGCCCAAAGCAATGCTTGCTGGGATCCAGCAATAGATCCCCTCCGTAGAGAATGATATTTGTCGCACGTTGCGCACCGAGCGAAATTGTCACCTGGTTTCTTTGCGTCGAACTCACTGAAGGTGGATGTCCTAATCTTGCTCAAGTTTGAAGGCGAGACATCCTTCAACCCAAATGCTGCATTCACCCTGTTTAGTTCGGGAATGGTGTCTTTCCACTGAAAGGTTGCCGGCAGAATCATGGAAACGACCTTCTCCCCGGATTTGAGCGTCCTCGTGCGGTGGGGCATGTGGTCCGCGGATTTCTCTAGAATACATCGCAGCGTGGCGGTTGTTTGAACGGTGTGATTACGAGGCTTCCGGATTCCCGAATTTCCATGAGGATGTGCTTGCCGCCCCTGCACCGCGTATGATTGATAACGGTAGAATGTTGCTTCGGGGACACCTGCAATATGCATCCATGCTCGCACGCAAACATCAATACCTTCGATAGTTACAACCCTCCGGTTTTGAGAATCACGGTAAATCTGCCTGTGGATGTCCATCTTCATGTGGAATCTGAACTGGAAAGAGGTGCCTTGATACATACGTTCGCGGAAGGCATGAATCTTATCCCTGGGAAAGGGTTGAACGCAATTCTTGCTGCAACAAACTTTGCAGGAGACGGAGTTGATAGAGTCTTGAGTGAGGAGTTGTTGCGATTTGATGGAAGTCTCCAGGGGCGGATTCCTCATTGTACTAGTGTATCTCGACGACCTAGCGGAAGAGGGCTGCGTGAGACTAGCTTGGCGACGGTTGTAGTTGTCGCGAAGTTCATGATCATGGAGGCTAGCTCCATTGATGTGAACAAGCCGAATCGGCCAAGCCCGCAACGAGTACCTCCACTCGCAGGGGATGTCAACCTCGGAGTGACTGCGGACTATGTGAACAGCAACGTGCGTGTCTCCAAGTGGTCCGTTCGCACCGAGGACAAGATCTGAGCTGACGCTATGACAAGTTCCGTCCCCAACATGCAAGCCGTCGTCATTGAACAGAGCTACACGCTGAGTATTCCACTGACGCCGTGGAATGCCTTCACAGTCCGGAACCTCGACGTCGAGTGTGTGCTGTGCCTCAGCTTCATCGTCCGAGGAGTCGATTCCAGCATTGGACATGCGAGCAGGGTCCATGGCACCAGTACTGGACCTGAAGATTCCTGAAGGATGACAAGGCCGAAAGTTAGAGGATAGAACATTGGAGATGGCTCCCCATATTCTTTATTAGCTCGAGGCGAGCTGAATCTCAAGAGGGATTTGGGAGATGTACAGACGGCACTGGAGGGATTCAAAAGCAGAAGGGTGGATACTCTTGCAGTACCGAGTGGAAGGCAATGGTCATTCATCGGATTTCGTTTAGGTCGAATCGACCTTATCTGTAGTGACCAAGTCTCCACTAGGTCCTGAAGACCTAAACTGTATCCATCCAGAGCTGTAGAGACATAGAATCGATTATCATCTCAGCTTAGGTCGGATCGAGCTAACATGATGTGATGGTTTTCCTCATTCATCCGGTCATACGATGAACGTTAACAGCAGGTATGTCAGTTGAGGTCGATACGAGCTGAGTTGAATTTGGGGTGAGAGATATGACCCTCCACTGGGTTTTCAACAGAAGATAATTATCCGGGGTAGTTTAGGTCGAGTCGATCTCAAATGTCGATACAGCAGACCCATGCAGAAGGTTATCACTCATAGGAGATTGCAGTGACCTCTAAATTCAGGTCGCCTCGAGCTAAATGGAGGATAACATTTTGGCATGGGATACAATTTAGAATTATACTGAAAGTAAGGGCTCGATATACATCAGATCGATTCGATCTGAATTTGGATTATTATATTTCGTTTCGTCTGCGGAGCTCAGCTCGACCCGACCTGAAGAAGCAACAAGAAGCCAGGAGATCAAGTTTGGAGTACTTGAATCTTTAGGTCGAGTCGACCTAAACCCGACGATAAGTCTCGCACCGGGACTAGGCTCCTGCATGGTAAAGTAGGTAAAGAAGGATCGCTCGATCTCCTGAACAGGGCTAGATGTAGGTACCGTTGGTGAAAATTAGGTCGAGCCGACCTAAACAGTACAATGATTAGTGTAGGTAACGTTGGTGGCAATTAGGTCGACTCGACCTAAACTTCAGGATCACTCCCGTTCGAGGACAAATTTGGATGATGGTAACGTTGGTTCCAATTAGGTCGGGTCGACCTAAAAAGGAAGATGAATATCGCTCCGGTACAAGGATTAATGTAGGTAACGTTGGTGCCGATTAGGTCGACTCGACCTAATTTGGTGGATGGATCTCCCTCGCTTACGAGGCGATATAATCAGGTCGAGTCAATCTAATATGTCCCGTAATTTACAGTGACAATATCGGGAAGCAACGGAATGTACATTCTGCATTTCGAATCGAAGCAACTGCAACTGCACTGTCGATTGCAAATCAAAGCTACTCCAAATACAACTGTGGGCGCCGTCCGAATCATTACAATAACATGGCAGTATGACATGCAACTGGAAATGAATCCTATCTAAATCGTGCGCGGTAACCCTAGAAATTGAAGTTCTGGATATGTAGTGATCCCTTACCGGAATATGTCGTGGACACAGCGCCTCTTCACATGATTCTACAGCCTCAGCCCGCAACTACACGCACTCTCCGTAAAAGCCTACGCAAAAGAAAATCCTCCCTTCAACCATGAGAGAGTATAAGAACCGGTGTGGTGGAGTGCGCGAACGGAGGAGCATGAGCACGCAATGAAACGAGAAAAGGAATATTTCAGTCGCACTTCAAGATTTATAGACAATATAGCGGGAACGATGTGGCGGGAAGAGGAAGGGAGAATTTGAACCGTCGTGTCTCATCCACTAAAAAATCGCATCGTCCACGAAGTTCGGTGCACTTTACAACTGTGGAGGAAGAAAGCTTACTGAAAATATTCGCGACAATAATAGATTTCTATACAGTACTTGTATACTTCATTCAAATATAGATTCCATCCCTATGTAACAAGAACATTGGAAACGGAAAATTCTTTCTAAAAAATTTTAAAAAATGAAAAAGGAAAAAAAAATTACGACGTAAAAAAAAAACGGACAATTCTACAGTGAGACATTGCTCTATATTAAATTGTAGATCATAAAATTAATATTATTCAAAATGCACTTTGTTGGTTTTGTCGAAAGTACAAACGTTGTTGACAATAAAATAACCACCTCAGGGAGGAACCTTCCTGTTAATGTCATGTACGGTTTTAGGGTATTTAATGAAGTGCTACGAAGTGATTTTGCATATTCTAGTATTCATAATTTAGTTATGGTATATTCTAATAATATCCCTAGAATATTCTCTAAGTTATTTTAAAATACCCTATATTACTTCTATAAATTTATAATATTTATCAGAAATGAAAAAAGGACACCCAAGAGTTGTTCTCATATACTAGTTATCAAAATTCTCGACATTCGATCCCCGAGGTAACCAGTGAACATATCGGTAAACATTATCAAATACTTCTATTTATGACTAAGATTAATTTTGAATATTTATAAAAATGGAAGTTCACCATTTTGACTTCTAGATTCCATCCGTACGGTAGGATTTACTAATTTTATCACCAATATTTAATGGTAAATTTTGAAAGTTAAAATTACAAATTCAGTCTACATTTGATCATTACAAAATGATGATGACTCCGTTGAGTAGGACTTCTTAAGAATAATTGTAAAGTAGATATTTCAAAACATGGTCACTTCTAACGATTGTCGTGTTTAGGGTAATCTTTGACATCATTTTTGCAAGTTTAGCATTGCACTACTATGAATTGAACTCTCTGACACTATGGTAGAGAAGGACTTAAATTACTGAACATTATTTTCATTTGAGATAAAAAATTAAATATTAGCAAAAGTATATAGGGTGTGATAAAACCAATTTAGGAATATTTATGGAATTTATGTGGAATATACAAAGAGTATACCCTAAACATACTACAGATAGTAGCATAATCCAATTGTTTCCTAAAGCCCCCTATTAAACGCCCTTCGTACGTTCATATGTACCCATAATTTACACTAACTAACTGACTTCCCCGAGTGTATCTATGTATCTTTCACTGACTGTAGTATTAACCCCTAAACGTCACAGCGTCCAGAAACTGGACGACGAATGATTTCAAAGCCTTCTCACGTTCTCATCAACGCTTGGATGATACTCATCCATTTTTTTGGAGATTCTTCACCAAGTTGTTGTCCTATCTGATGGCTGGATTTAGTCATACTAGAGTACATATTTTTCTAAAATTACAAATGTAGAAGTATGTCAAGTCGTTGACCGAGCCAAAATTGCATTGACTCTAGTTCAAAGTGGAATCGTGAAAAATGAGGTCATAAATTTAAGAAACACAGAAATTTCAAAGTATCACCATGTTTAAGAGTATCTCATTTCAAACTCATTCCAACAAATTTTACTCAAAAAATATTGAAAATTAGTTTGTAATCGAATTTACAAGGAATTTTTAATTTTAACTTTCAAAATGAATAATTAAATATTGGTGATTGTATTAGTGAATGGAACCGTACGGATGAAATCTAAAATTCAAAATCTAGAACTTTCATTTGTATATCAATTCCAGAATATTCTTCTAAATAGTAGTTTATAATGCTTTTTCTCAAATTGTCAATTCCAGGGACATGAAACGTACGTGAAGGGGTTAAGCCAGCAAAATAGTATGTCAAAATATAATCCACTTAAATACAAGTCACGACGCATTCTAGTATTATAGTCAGTGAGTTAATGACAAATGATTCATTAATTTGTTAATATCTACTTGAATGTCGTAAATAATGAGCAGTGTTTTAAATATATAGAAGCAATTAACAATACTGTTCGAGGTATTTCCGTTAAAATTAAATTTAATGAGTTACTTCATTGTATTATTGAGTTTAAAACCATAATTAATCACAATAATTACAAAATAATGAAATATATTAAAAATAGATATATGGAAAATTAAAAAATATATATACGAGCATTTCACAAAATAATTGCAACTAATTCACATTTAATTATATTTTAACAAGTTTCAAACATATTTAATTTGTCAAATGCATGATCATTACATTCAAGTCATGCAAGTGTTTTATTAGAGTATTTTTTACGTGTAAATAATATTCAAAATCGAAAATTGTTCTACATTATGGGGCCTCAATCCTAAATGTCAACAGATTATGATCTAAAAGCATGATAAAAAGAAATGCACAAGTTGTAAATAAATTTTAATACGCAAAAAGCATTAAATTACTCTACCCTAAACTCTAACCGATGATTATTTGGACAAATTAATTATCAGATATGTTAAACTTCATCCGCTCATAACTTCTACGATTCACGTCCAAATATTAAATTTAAAATCATTTTAATCTCATCTCCATGCAGTCTACTTCGTGAAACCAAAATTGTTAAAAGCATGACTAAATTGTAAATGTTTAATATTCAATGACTTTCGAATGATACAGCTCTATATCAGCTAAATAATCTAGAAATTTCGTGAAAATTAAGACATTATTATTAGAATCACAAAAGTCTAAATCACGAAGGTTTAGGATAAAATGATCCACAAGCATATTATAAAACGTTTAAGGTAATATTTTAAAGCTTGTGTCAATGAAATCATCATGATTTTACATTTAATACATTGATTCAACGACTTTACTAGGATTGATTTCGAAATACTTTCATTTAAATAAATTATTTCACGCCATAGACCCTCTCAATAATAGCTTTCCCAATATATATGACACTCTTTCAAATGATCAACAACGTGTATGTTACGGATGGATGAATTATCAGAAATCTTGATAAAACAGACTCTAAAATTATTCTTCAATGAAAGAATAAACTCATAAAATCAAGCATCTAAAAAAATTTCAAAAATCACAACACCTACTAAAAGGTCTACATTATAACCTGTCACATTCAACAAATTTCATCCAGACAATCTGTTCTTATATAATTATATCTTAATATTCGTAATCGAATTACAGAATAGTTTTTTATTATATGTTTCTAATTTTTTTGAAAAATTATAAGTGATAACAATCTTAGATTTAATTATATGATTGAATAATTAGAATCTAAAATTGAAAACGTATAATTATTAACTTTTATTTATACATCAAGTTCCGAATATTCATGTTAGTTGAATTTTATAATACGTTGTTAGAGAACTACCCAAACCGGACATAGGTGAGGGCATGAAGGGGCTACAAAATTTGGAATTAAGATTGAAGTTACGATTAAATGGTCCAAATTAAACCTTCTATTCAAAAATTAAACTCAATACAGCAACAGAGACAATTGTGGATGATTGGATGAAAAATAAAGAATACTTCAATTGGTTTAGGGTATTTACGGTGTAAGACAGGTCTCTATAACCCCTAAACGTACCAACCCATTGAACATAAGTTGCTTCTAGCCTCAGAAATAGATATTAGCATGGCAAAGATTTATATGTAAGCATAAAATCTACCCAACAAATTAGACATATTTGTAGTCGGAGGCCTCTCCAATATTATCAACAAGTTCTCATCACAAGTCAAAGATTTATTGTGATTGGACGATAATTTAATAAACTTTCTAAGGTGACTTGCATAAAGACAATCTCAGGTTGTAAAAGACAGTTATAAGGCTAGAAATCTGTTTGAGATCCAGTTTCTGAACGCGGGGACGTTCAGGAAATATTGTAAAAAGTTATAATAAGTATGTAACAGAAATTATGTGAACATCATGAAATACATATACCTGTTATAGATTTTTGTATATATATACATACACACTCACACACACAGATATGTATATATATATATATACATATACATATACGGTCTATAAGATTTCGCTGCGCGTAGTCCTTGTTGCCCGGAATGAAGGATGTGCTAAAACACGAACGAAAATGACAGTTGCTAGTCTATGACATTCTTGAGTAAGAGCTCATGTAAGAGACTAACTTTCACCCATAAATGTCCACAAGCCCGTTCCAACCAGTCTTACACAACAATATTCCATTGTATTTGACATGATTCATTCTATACCTCCCATGGGTTTAAGATAAAAAGTGAAGTTAACCCTTAAAGGTCCAGATTGGCCATTTCGGCCAGTATTATGTGGCCGTATTTGATTGTATTTGAAATGGATCTACACCTCTTATGAGTTTCATATCAAAAGCAAAGTTAAAATTCATGTCTACATGATCTTAAAAACTTTTGGGATCTCAATTTGGAACTTTTTACTTACAACAAATGTTAAATATACGGCAACGTATATACTATGCCCTAAATCCTTTGAGGGTAAAAATGCAGGTCCACATGATTATAATGAGCTACCGTAGTACCATAGCAAGTGCGTCCTAAAACGATTCTAAAAATAAAAAAAAGTAAAAATTAGAAGTTCTAAAGACATAAAAACGAAAATAGAATAAATTAGTTTCTGAAATATTTTGTTATTTCTAAGCTATTTAAGGTCATTTTTTTGTTCTGTAGGTAAAAAACAAAAATAGAGAAATTCAGTTTTTTAGAGGCGAACCTTAATTATTTAGGGTACAAGTTTAGTGTACAAGTTTAGGGTACAAGTTTAGTGTCCGTTTCTCTCCGTTTTGAACAAATTGTGTTTGTGTTCACTCGTAGTGTTTGTGTTTGTGTCTCCTCCCTCCGTTACTGGTAACATAAATAGCTTTATTATGTATTTTGTCAAAATCAACAAAAATAATTTAAAAAAAAAGCCAAACATAAAGTCGAAAAAAAAAACAAACTCGGTACTTTTCCGGCCCAAAGGCTCTTCACTTCAGGATTCTGATGGAATGTGGTGTAAGGTGGTTACCCCATTCCCAACTAGCTCCTTTTACCAACAGGTAAAGGCATTATCCACAATGAATGCTCCGACGGTGTTGGTTGTAGCATGAGTTAGAGTTGGTAATGGGTTCTCTCTTGTTGTTTTTAGTATGTGTAAGTGTGGTTATGGATTCGTTGTTGTTGGTTCCAGCATCTTTAGTGTGTGCAGAACAAATCTTCTTTAGACAGAAAGAGGTGTACCTATATGACGTGAATGGGATGCGTCATACTTCAACTTTGAAAATTTGTAACTAATTCATTCTTCATCCAAAAATTATGTTTCAACTTGTGCTGGAATCTAATTCTTCTTGTCTATCTCTAAAAAAATTTAACACTAAATAATTTCAATGCCTCATATCTGTATTTCTCATTCAGTTGGGAATGGGGTAACCACCTTAGTAGCCTTCAGTTGGTAAGACCGCATCACGGCTGTCACGGGAGTCTCAAGTCCCGTACAAATATATATATATATATATATATATATATATATATATGTATATATATATATATAAATGTATATATGTATATATATGTATATATATATATATATATAAATATATATATATATATATATTTTGCCGGCGACCCGCCCTGGCCGCCCGCTGCCCGCCTTGCCCGCCGGTGCCCGCCCTGGCCGCCCGCTGCCCGCCCTGCCTTCTCTCTCCCAGCTAGGGTTT
The DNA here is from genome assembly GCA_022496805.1 of Pohlia nutans. Taxonomy (NCBI): domain Eukaryota; kingdom Viridiplantae; phylum Streptophyta; class Bryopsida; order Bryales; family Mniaceae; genus Pohlia; species Pohlia nutans. The sequence goes on from CM040094.1 coordinate 23,286,277, forward strand.
GAGTTTCTCCTCGTTTTGCGTCTCTCCTCGTTTCTCATTCTTCTCCGCTACTCCTTGTTTCCGCTTGTCTGTGGTAGTTTGTGTTTGTCTCTTGTGCGCTAGCCATATTTCATCTACTTTGTGATTCTCTTTGTTGTTTCTCTTGTGACTGTGTGTCTCGTTCGTGTTTCTCTCATTAGAAGGAGATTTGTTGGGGTTTTAAGTGTCGTTAGTGTGCTACTGCAGTTTGCCTGTTGTTGTTGTTGTTGTTGTTGTTTTCTTGTGTATTCTTAGATTAGTGTATGTGTGGAGCTCTTTGCAGCATCAGTTGCCTAGGATTTTAGGGTTTTTTCAAGGTCCGAAGTTTGGTGACAGTGGAGGACGCTGACGGAAGTCGCTGACTTGGAGGCTGCAAAAATTTCAGTGGTGACGGTGGAGGGATTCAAAGTCGACAGGTAATTCTCTACTCTTTTCAAATCTCTTGTTTTTTTAATGTAATTGATGACTCTTTTTCTGGGTCAATTGCTTTATAGTTTGTGTCCTCTGCAGCGCACAGTTTATGTCCAAAGTGTTGTGTCCAGACATAGTTTGTGTCCTCTGCAGCGCAGGAGACCTCAACGTCCTTAGGGTTTAGGGTGACAAATGTTTGTATTATGTGTTTGTAATCATGTTAATTCTAGTGTGTTTGGGGGCAGTTCAACGGCAGGCTGTAAGACAGCACAATAATTGCACACAATGAATGTAGCATGTGATGTTGGTTGAATCATGCTCATATAGCATGTATGTTTTGGTGCTAGATATCAGTAGCTGATTTTTGTTTTTAAATTTAGCTTCAGGTCTAGTCAAAGTAAGGATTGATAGATTCAGAGCTCGTTTTTGATTCTATGGTTGGTGATGCATGGCCAGTCGTAGTTGATGGAGTGATTTCTGAATCTATCATCTTACATTCAGAGATTGATAGCTTTTGTCTGTATTATATGGGTGTTTTTTGTAATGCATGGTTGTTTTCTTGTGCTGTCTTAGCCAGACCTTAAACGTAGCATGAATTCTGATTTCTGAACGGTATTCTGATTTTGGTTTCTTTACTGGTGCATGGGTTGTTGGTGCAATGATATTTGTTGCTTGGCCGTTATCAGTTGCTGCAATGAGTTCTTTGGTCTATAAATTCAATTCACTAATGTGGGAAATGTTAAAATTTTCAGGTTGTTTAATTCGGCCATCGCAGCAATTGTTTGTAACTGTCAAAGTCATATTCCACAAGGTTAGGTGAGTTCTCTACTAACTGTCTCATTCTTCTGTGTGCAGTTTCATTTAGCACTTTCATTGTGTTGTGCAATAAATGGAATGTGTACCTGCAATAGTTTTACGCTTCCTCTGTTTTGCTATGTTTAGGCACAATGGTGTTTGGTTAACCTGAATGTGACACACAGTAGTTTAGGTCGAAGTCAGTTTAGGTCGAGCCGACGTAAGTAGACATAGAAACTCTTGTGAGAGACAACAATTCAGGTCGACCTACCCGAAATACACACAGAAACTCGTGCCAACAAAGTTACTTCAGGTCGACCCGACCTAGATTTCACCTGTAAATACCACATATAAGCTCGCATCGACCTAAATTTCAGTCTTTTCAGGTCGATCCGACCTAAATTACCATATCTCATAGTCAATACCACCAAAACCTTGTCAAATCCACCAAAATAGACCATCCAAAAGATCAGGTCGACTCGACCTAAATCCTTAATTACAGATCATAGTTGACAAATTCTAGAGAAGAACGTCTAGTATATGCATGTGCCATGTCCAAATTTGGATAGATTCGGCCTACATTGCCCTAATAAGCGATAGAATTGCAGTATATTCAGGTCGACCCGACCTAAATTAACATTGCTTATTTTCAGCAGAAAAAACATCAACTAAAAACGACATCAGATACACCCAACGCAACAGCACTGCAGTCCATTTAGGTCGAACCAACCTAAAGTTCCATTACATAGATTCAAACAACACTTACCAAGAATAATATCTACTATAAAAGACCTGAGTTACCCCAACTGAAATCATATTTGAGAGCATAAAGGTCGACCCTACTTACAATAGTCATAAATATGATGCATTGATAACAATAAGAGCGAATAACTCATTCAGGTCGAGTCGACCTGAATGAGCGATCGTAATTCAAAATATTATTCAGGTCGAGTCGACCTGAATGGCCTGAAATCTCCGACCCCCAAGCCGGGATAAAGCCTCAAAATCATCTTACACCTAAGTATTGTCGTTGAAACCACAGATAAGACATTACAATTCTAAATACTAAAAATCATCCACAATACTTAATATTTAGGTCGGAACGACCTAAAGCACCCTGGATATAGAACTCTCTGTATGATACATATGAAGCGTACTACAAGACTCTCCAAACTTGTTACATTCAAGCCTGTCTAAACTTCAGATCGTCTCGAGCTAAAGTATGATTTGGTACTCATCGAAACAGACATTCTAGTTTCTAGCCACTACTGGTCATGTTGAATCCGTTGGCATTTACTGAAAAAGCCTGCCCATATCTCGGTCGCACACTTTAGCTCGTACCGACCTAATTATTTTTCGTCCGAGATGTGAACAGAATGGCAACACAAAGGAAGACACCAAAGGAACATCAAACGCCAAATCTCGAGCTCTACTACGAGAGGGCAGCTCATCAGCCATACGCCGATGACGACCTGGCTGGCGACGACTTGGCGAACTTTGGGGAGTTCTGGGACATGAAAGACCAGGACATGCAGGAGTACTGGAGCTTGCACATGATCAGGAATACACGAGACATTTGTTTCACAACAAAGGCCAAGAATACGCCGACATTCCTCCCTCTTTTATATAACGAGAAGATCAAGGATATCAGCGCTGCGGGAGGGTCCCAGATATTGATTCATTGCGTAACAACGAGAACGGAATGGGATAAGAAGCAGCAGTACAACTTCACGCTCACCTTCGACTCAGCTGTGATCCCATTCAACATCACCCCCCTGCTGCAATCTCTTGAGACGACCGAATTCAGTGGATGCATTAAGGAGCTGGAGGACGACTATGACAATAATTACTTCCAGACCAGCAACGGACAGCCGCTGCGTGGGGCAGGGCTCTGTTTGAAACTCCGCAAGCTCATCCAAAACTTCGACGTACTGAAGGCGAAAGTGGAATTGCATCAAAAATCAATGGCACTTGTAAGCGTGCCCCTCGATAACCGCAGCCAGGGGGGGAGTGCGGGATCCATGGACAACTTCTCGCCAACTGCAAGACCGCAACAGAGCCGAGGCAAACGCAAGCCCAGCACGCCTCTGACACCCTCTGGAGCACTACGCCAAAGCAACCTCGCCTCCTCCTCAAAGAAGAGGCAACCTGCAGAGAAGATGGCGCCTGAGGCTGTCAACGAGGATAGCTTGGCGTCCGCTGTGACGGAGTTACCAGAGCCACTGGTCGGCAACACCAAACCCGACTACGCGCGCTCGGCGGAAGCGTACAGGACGTTCTGGACGTCTTGCACTGACGCGTTCCTGTTCGACGTCGACAATAAAAAATCAATCCCCATTGAACAACTAATCAATGCGCCTCCGCACATGAACATCAAGAGTTACGAGCCGGAACATGCAAAAAAGATTATGACCTTCCTACTTAGCATGCCAAACAGAAGCACGAAGCAGACTCTGTGCGTAATGCCTGTCGACCAGGCCACTAAACTGACAAGCTGGGACGCCATCAAAGATGGAAAGTTCTGGCTAATCAATGGGCAGCACAGTGTGAAAGCCAGTTACATGATGCGCGATGAAGGGCTTGACGAGGAAGACCTCAAAGACTTCGCTTCATGGAACTGCTTTGTCGTGTGGACGGAGAATAACGAGAAACTTCGTCAAATTTCCGCCTACTACAACCGCGTAAACCACTTCGGCGCCATCAAGCCGTCATGGGCGACAAACATATTGGGAGCGCGGCAAGTATGGATAAATCTCGACCGCCCCAAGAATCCAAAAGAACTCAAAGATGTGGGAACGGCTTATCAAGCCTCCAGGACGAAGGAGGCCGAAAAGAATAAAGCGAAATTTAGGGTAATGTTCAAATCGAGTCGACCTAAATATGCTTCGTAGTCCATCCCATAGAGTAGATCCGAGTCGACATCAACTTAGGTCGGCTCGACCTAATTCGCTCGTGCTGTACCCTGTCTTGCATACTACCTTGCAATCCTTGTGCTGCAAGAACATTTGTATGTTTAGATCGAGTCGACCTTAATTCTCTGTATGATTGCTAACGGTGTGCGTACCCCCCTGCAGGAGTTTCAAGCTGCTATGAGGTTGCGGTTCTCGATGCTGGACGTGGCGCAGGCGCAGAGAGACGCAAAGAAAAGTAATGCTGAAGCGTTGCTTGACATCCACAATGAGCTGAAACTGATCACTGCGCCGGACGACGTGTTTGCTCTTTGGAGCGGAGTGATATCGAGCGCAGGTGCCGGCGAGCTTTATGACCCGGATAGTGATGGGAAGTTCTTTGAAAAGGCGAACTGGAATCCCGAGAGTGGGAATCTCACGCGCGAGTTCTTTAAGTGGCTCGGAAATTTAACCTACGATAACCTCGCGAAATTGGCCAAGCATATCCTTCATCGCGATAACCCCAAGTGGACCAAATACTACCCCAAAGTCACGATTAAGGCCATATCCTCGGTTCTAGACAGGTGCTATTCCACCAAAGAGTGGGTGGAGAGGAGGAAGCGGAAGCACCTTGTGAAACGGGAATTGCACAACATCGATCGTTCTCTCGGGCTCTTCAATCCGGCGGGGGAATTAGTGCCCGAGAAATGGAGGCAGTTCAAGAAGGACTACAACGTCACAAGGGCAACCATGAATGTCCTCCTCGAGCGGCCTGGAGAGCAGTACTTCAAAGAGGCCAAGCAGGTGAGGAGAAAAAATAAGAAGACCGCGGACATATCACCTCACGCCCACGAATTCTTCAAAGTCTTCCTAGAAAAACGAAAAGAATTCGTGAAGCCGTCTGGTAAGGCTCAGTACCGGCCATACGACCCGAAGGAAAACATTCACTCCGAGTGGGCGGACGGCGTCTGGACAGACGACGAGGCCAAATTCATGAGATTGGGGGTCATCGACTTTAGGAACCTCCCCGGGGTGGAGCAGAAAGAGAAGTCGTGTACGGGGATGCCGTACTTTTACGAATTCATGACCTCTCTGAAGAGGAGAGGTGAACCCGACTTCGATCAAGTACCTGCGTGGCTCTTTATCTGCGCCGACATAGAGAAGATGCACCAGGCAGTTCATTTTGCGGAGGGCGACGAAGTCCTCCACAAATACAAGAAGAAATATGCCACCTACCTTCCGGCTAAGAACGAGCGTCTGTACGATTTGCCGGCGAATTCTAAGAAGGCGCGAGCAAAAGTCGAGCTCCTCTTTTTGCAAAACCCCGAATTACCGATGGTGCGCATGATCCCCGACGAATTCATTGGGCCAGACACTACGGTATATACGAAGCCTCGGGCGTACGATGAGCTGCAGTACCGCCTGTGCAGGGGGGAACTCAGAATGGAGTTCTACCTATCGCTCATGAAGTTGTTCACGACAACGGGGTCGAATATTTTTTCCGTCTACGCTGGATCCAAGATCACTTGTGCGGCAGTGGTACGTAGCGCATGACTCGATCTTTCAGCTCGGGTCGACCTAAACCATCTGCAGTGTTAGATCGGGTCGACCTAAACCTGCGGTTGACAGTCCTTCTCTGTAGGTTCAGATCGGATCGACCTATTCCGTTGCAGGATTAGCGCCCAATTCCTAATCATGTGTACATTCAGGTCGCATCGACCTAACCCTTCGTGCTAGCTCGGGTCAACGTAAACCCTGTCGTGTTAGCTCGAGTCGACCTAACCTTCACAGTTTCCCCCCTCTTCAGCTCGATTCAACCTGAATCTACGTCCTCTATGCTTGCTTGTCTCTTCGTTATAATTGAACCTGCATGTCTGTCAATTTTTAGGTCTAGTCGATCTAAGTCTTTCTTGTTGCTCCATTTCATCGATCTCTCAGTCAGTTCATGACTGCCGTGTCATTTGTGCAGATGTGTTGCGTTAACAGCTCTGCTGTCGGTCCCAATACGAGCACAGAATATTGGACCCTAATCGCAGAGGGCGCCTTGCAGCTGGACAAGGCGGACTTCCTCGAGGACGGATACAAAGTGAAGGATGGAGGGAACCAGGGTAGTCCTGCTGCTAGAGCAGAGCCCTCTCGATCGAAGAGGAAGTTGCAAGTTGAGGAAGACGATGAATCCTCCTCCTCCGATGACGACGAGGAGGACGACGACGACGACGATTATCAAGCTCCTCTGGAGACCCCCGGTACTTCATCCGTGTCCTCTGGCCGTCAGCTGAGAAGTCCTTCCTCCGAGCGGAAGTCCAAGAGGAAGAAACGTGACTCTTCCAACACAGACATTTTGAAGTCGTTGGTTGCCACGGTTCAAGTGCTTGCTACTCAGACGGCGGAAACGAGATCAAACCAGGCCGACTTCCAGAAGTACCTCTTAGGTTTGCAGCAGCAGCAGAATAATTTTCAGCTGACAATGCAGGCGATGATGGAACGACTTCCGCAACCTCAACCTGTCGCCATAATGCCCCCGCCGCCGTTGCCTTCTGCACCTCTACTGCTGACAAATCATCCGTCGGGGTCAATATCTAGCAACAACTCTGCTCCACCGGCGCCGTCGGCTGTCCCTGCGCCTCCTCCGCCTCCACCGTCGTACTCTCCTGTCGCTGCACCTCCTCCGCTTCCACCGATGTCCCCGCCTGTCGCTGCGCCACCCCCGCCTCCACCCGCTTCTGCGTCTGCTCCTTCCACTTCGCCGGCTCGCCGGCAAGTGTCATCAGGCGCTACTGGTGACGACAGTCTGGGATTCAGCGAACCTACTGGCAGTGCAAATGCGGACACTGCCGTCTCGCCCGACACTGACGCTGCAGCAGGTGGTTCCCAATAATCACTCGATGTCATTTGTATAGTTTTAGCTCGACTCAAGTTGATTTGTATCATAGTTTTTGTAGGTTCTTTGTATAGACGGGTGTAAAACATAGGATCTTCAACTGCTGGTTGAGATGACAACTTATGACATTTTTCCATCGACATTTTTTGTACTTATAATTTTTCGACTTTATCTTAATTTACATACTTCTCACTTGGGAATTTATGTTCATCTATTGTCATCGCAGGCTCCCCCCGTGCCCACAATGTGCCTGAATCTCAATTGCCTCATACTCTTCGCCCATCCACACAAACTACTCAGGACCGTCAGTCCTTGGAGCCCGGTCTCGCCTCGCTTGGAGTCCTTTCTTCTCGTGTCGACCCTCCATCCTCTCAGACACTTGTATATGCGCGTAGACTGCAGGAGGATGCGCAATTGGATGAGGGTACACGTACTTCGGCCTCCCCTCCTCTTAATGTCGCGAGCGCAGCACCTTCCGCAGCCGCGCTTGTGGTCAGTGCGAAGTGCATCGAGACCTCCGGCCTTCAGGTGCGTTCCATACACTTCGTAGTGATAGTTTTTTTTGGTCTCCGCACTCGGCTCGACTGTTTACCGTTTTCATTACGATGTCGTCTGAAATGTGTCAGTTCAGGATCGTAACTGGCTGCACATTTGTCTGTCCGCTGTCGCCAGGGATCCGGTCGTCCTCTTTCTCGTGGAGGTTCTTCGGAGGCGGTCGTTCGGTCGCCTCAGCTTAGACCGCCCAAAAAATGGCTTAATGTCGTCCTGGACCTGAACGGGATCCTCTGCGTCTGTGAGGATTTGAAATCCCGGACTACACGTACACCTTTTAACGACTACTCGGCGCCGCACTCAGCCGTTCTCCCGGCTGTAGTGGGGCCCAAAGCAGTATACGTGCGTCCACTCTGCTACTCGTTCCTCCGTGAGCTCACCATGATCGCGGATGTTACTGTCTGGAGCTCTATGAAGAAGTCTACCACTGACTCGGTAGTGCAGTATTTGTTCCGCGGCATCTAGCTCCCTTCCCTTGTACTTGGCCAAGTCTTGTGCGAGACCCCCAAGTGTCGGGATAGGCACGGCAGGGTGTCCACCTTCAAAGTGCCTGGCACTGATAAGGACTTGTTCCTTAAGAATCTGGACAAGCTGTTCACTGGTCATGGTGGCAGATTCACGGCTGCAAACACCATTGTAGTGGACGACAGCCCCAATAAGCACATTCTGAATGAGCCCCAGAATGTAGTCCTCCCAGACTCTTGGTCCTACGTCGGGGCCGGTGCACGCGATCATTTTCTCATTGATGTTCTCCTTCCATGGTTTCAGCGTCTGCATCGCAGTCCTGGCCCAAGTTTGGTGTCGTTCCGCAGGAACGATAATATTGGGAGGCGTATTCTCTGCGACGAGCCCGACCCTCGGCTGTACAACCTCCTCATGGAGGCTGTACGCGCATCCCGTAGTGTCACTAGTTCCTAGTTCATTGTACTGTACTATAGCTGGACGCCCTTTTCTTAGTGATTTAGCTGTTTTAGACTACTTGGTTCGATCTTTGGTCGCCTTGACTGATATGTATAATTCCTTGTAATTGTAATATACCTTTGTAATCATAGCATTTTCGGTTCAATACTTTGTCAGATGAGTTTTATTAACGCTTGCATGCTATCCCTTTAATATAATATGTCTTCGTCGCTTCCTTGTTCAATTAGCATCATTTTCCTCCTCTTTTTTCTACTGCTTGGAATATTTTGTTTCTTTGCAATGCGCTGCTGGGATTTGATCTCATTGCTAATTCTCTTCAGGCAAGGTATGCCGCTGCCGATCCATCCCACGGTCCTGGCCTCCAGTGCACAGTGTGCACCGATTCTATCATGGACTACGGCCAGTATGCTATACTCAGTAGAGGAAACTTCTTCTGCTCCGCAGCTACGGCCCAGTCAACCATGGACTTTTCCACCAAGCCAATTCAACATGGTGTAGTGGACAGCCCCCCTAACGGTGGTACTCGTCATGTGCCCAATTCCTCACCTTCTCCTTTGCGGTCACGAGAACCCTCTACTTCTCATCGCTCGCGTTCTCCGTCTGAAAGGGTGCCTCAAAGAAAGCTTTATGAAGACGCTGCACACCCAATTAATTCTCTTGAGGTACGAATACTTTCTTTCCCCGCACCATTATTTCGCTTAGACGGTCTTGCCTTGATGTATACTTGATGTAGATTCCCTTGTATTTGCAGGGTTCCGACATTCCCAAACCATGCAAGTCCTCTGCTACTGTAAATGCTTTCCGAATGACTCCTGCGATGCTGTCATCAGACCCGCCTCCTCTAACCCAAGCCCGTGTTCATGTGCCCTCTCGTGCGCCCTTGCGTACTCGTCTCCCTTCAGTGAGTGCGGGTCTTCAAAAGACTAAGTCGCATGACAAGTTCAGAAGGAGATCCGCTCCGGTTCGAGATGAGCGGGAGGAATTGAGACTGGCGCAACAGAGGCGTGAGATTGCGCAACGGCGATTGTCGATGTATCACTTCGATAGTCGTGGTCATGTGATGTTGAAGGCAGTAGCTGAACTTCAGTTGAAGGCCGAAGCTGAACTGAAGAGTCGATCGCAACCCTAGATCCGCTAGGCATTCTATTTGTGATTACTATAGAGACTTATAAAAATACGTGGAGCTCATGTTTCTATATAGGATTTTACGCTTTGCTCATTCTTTTTCCTAGCTTTATGAGACATTATCAAGGTTGGATTACCGTCCTGCAATACAAACACCCAAAAAATGTATATTCGTTTCATACTTACTATAAATAGATGTCACTTCTGCAATCTTTTATTGCACACTTCTATTAAATGTACTCTATTTGATCTTCACTTTGTCCATCTTCTATTGTTTTAACCTATATTTCGAATGGTTATTGGTTTAATTTGGGTTTAATTTAGACTTTTTGAACTCTCATTATTCTGGAATCCTCTCATTTTAATGAATATAATGTTAAGTGATGAAGATTTAAGCAAACCCCTATTCCTCCAATCATTTGCAGTTATTTTCTAAAACACCAATTGATGAGGTTAGGCATATGCCTTACCCCATCACTTTGATTATGTTTTTAAATTCTTAGTGTTGGGGGTCAGACATATGCCTAACCCATCTCACTTGTATTATTTGTTAAAATACGAAGTGATGGAACGGTTAGGCATTCACCTAACTCCTATCACTTCAATTAATTTTAAAAACTGCAAGTGATGAAGGTTAGGCAAATGCCTGACCTCCACCACTTTGATCAATTTAAAAAAACAAATGATGGAGGGTTAGGCATATGTCTAACCCCCTTAACAATTTGGATTTTCAAAAATAATTGTAGTGATAGGGAGTTAAGCGTATGTCTAATCCATTATGTTTATTTTCTTAAGACATCAGAAGGGATGGTGAATTTTGTTCTCGTTGTGTGTAGTTGCTGAAATCCCTAAGTTTTCTTCTGGAAGCTAAAGTTATTCATTGTGACTTGAGGCTAGAGAACATTCTTCTTATTGAAAGGTAACCATTATGAATTCCATTTTCTACTTACCGAAATCTATCATTTAGATGGAATGTGAGTTAATGTGAGTTAATATCACTGGCTTTGATGATAATGTGAGTTAATGTGAAGCATCTCGCTTTGTGGATGTATCACTCGTTTACCTTATAGGCCAGAGGATATAATAGTACGGATTCAACTATTTGATCAGAGTTACTAACAAGATTTTAAGTGATGCAGGGTTAGGCATATGTCTAATCCCCTAATAACTTGCAATTATTTTTTAAATACCAAGTGATGGAGTTAGGCATACGCCTTACCCTCATCACTTTAATTAATTTTAAAATTCCTAGTGTTGGGTTTAGGCGTATGCCTAACCCCTACCATTTGTATTATTTGTTAAAATACAAAGTGATGGAACGGTTAGGCATTCACCTAACTCCTATCACTTCAATTAGTTTTAAAAACTGCATACATAACATTTAGATATGTCTAGTCAAGTGATTGAATTTCTTGTGACTGTTGCCGTGATGATGTGATTGAGACACAATGAAGAATTGGTAGAAATGGTATCATGCAATTAATACCATTGGGGGGTTAGGCGTGTGCCTAACCCTCTTATGTTTAATCTCTTGAAACATTTTTGATTTTACTTTTTCAGTGCAAAATTTTGTAGGTGATCAAGGGATCTAATGGCTTCTCGAAAGCAACGGCCCCCTAAGGAAGCTCCAAAAGTAGTGGATTCTTTTAAGAACCATGGATGGTGGATATCACGAGATGACAAGCTTCCTATTTTGCGATTGTCCGATTATGTATGGAAAGAGAAGGATCTATGGTGTGGACTAACTTATGGTGCAGGCTACATAGCTAAAGTAGCTGAAGTCTCATCAACTGAAGAACAAGGCTTGTGTGAAGTGTTTATGCGGGGGATGAAGAGCGGTGAACCGTCTTCATATATTTTGAGGACCAAAAACATAATGCGATCTCCAGATTGTTTGTTGGAGTTGAAATTTGGGGGTCTACCAAAATATCGAAAGTGGTGGAGTAGTGTTGGAAGTATTGAACAAGATTTGCGTGAGAAGATTGTGTTTGCAGTTTCCAGCATGAATGCAAATGAGAAGGAGAGATTGAAGGTTTATATGGAGAAGCATGAGAGGGCTATTGCTGTTTTTACCTCTCGTGATGGAGGGTCTGAAATCGTACCAACTTCATCTTTGGAAGAAGATGTTATCATTGATGGGTTATCGTTTTATGTGCATAGGCGAACATTGCTTGATAAAGTTTTGCCTCCTACATCAAATGTTGCCTCTACATCAAAAAAGAGGAACCCAAGTTCTATACTATCATTTTCTCAAGGTGGAGGGGCTCCATCAAGTGCTAACATTGGTTTATCAGTTTTTGATTTTGACACACCACCTCAGCCCTCAAAGAAGATTTCAAGTCGAAGTCGGAGTAACTTGTTAGTAGGCGATGGTTCTACTTCACAAATAGTTTTAAAAAAAGATAAAATGATCTTGCCAACTCCTCATGAGATTGAGTCAGGATACGTGTTTGGTAGGGATCATTTTTTTTATGTTGATATTGCTAATGTGAGACCTGCAAGCAATATTCTTACAAATCAACGAATGTTGAACAGTGCAAATGCTGAGTTTGTTTACAAAAGGTTGAGGGAAAATCAACTTCTTGAAACAAACGTGATGACGTTGCGTCCTATGGAATACTTGCCACTTTCTAACGAAGAAAATGTTATTGAACGCTATACGTTCAAAGGAGAAGAAACAAGGATTGATTTTTTGAGGTGTTTGAATGCTATGCCCGGAGATTCATTTGAAGAAAAAAGGGATAATTTTTTACCTTTGGTTATTTGGGAACCTGTCAATGGCCAACATATTCTGCATGCTTGCCAAGTATTAGCACAACGTGATCGCGAGGCTGGTCTCATTTCTGAAGCTGAATATGAAAAGTCATTTATGAAAAGACCTGCTGAAGTTGTAGCCTACGACGAAGAGTTCAGGTATTTGGTGGCTTCTTGCAAAAAAAATGAAGAGAATACTGAAAGAATATATCATAGCACTGTTGGGGAAACCTTGGCAAAAACGCGTGCAGTATGGAAGCAATTTGGTTCACCAAACCCATACAACGATGAAGACATAGATCGCCGACGTCTTTTTTTACAATGTTTGCCTAGTATTACATGGGTTCGTTTAGGAAAAGATGGAAGTGAGTTCACTGTCTCAAAAATGAATTTACAATTTAGAGATTATATCTCAATGGCTACAGTGAGTGATGATTGTTGGATAGCTTTGAACAACATGTGTAAGTCTTATGATCAAGGGTTTACATATTATTCAGAGAAGGCACGAAAAGAAGCAGTCCAACAAGAAGGTGTTGTTGGAAATACAAAATCTAAAAAATTCAAGTTAAATGAGCGTCCACGTATGTCGATAACATGGCTTAGACCATTGCAAGGAACAAGTGGAAATGATTTTGTTTTACTATGTCAAGGCGCAACGGTGACCGAGGAGGGTCATTTGCAGAAAGTGTATTTTGGAGCTTCTTCAAAATCTACTTCAGAAATGGACGTGCACACCTTGCAATATTTAGCAGATACATCAAAGCTTCGAACAGGAATTCACAATGCTCTCAAATGGCTTGATGCCGAAGCATCTGGAGGAATTGATGATAAGAAGAATTGGTTAAGTAGAGATGTGCAAAAATATGGGGACACAAGCGCGTTAGATTTTTTTGGGAGGGATGCAACTAAAGATTTCAAGAGCAAATGGGTGCATCTAAAAGACTTTACAAGTTTTGAGGCAATGGAGAAGCATAGTGCTTTGATTCCTTCTAAAGTTCGAATTCACTTGAAGTTGATTTTGGAGGGAAAATCGGGACTTTTTGCAAATGGAAAAGAGTTGTTCATAGGAAGTGAAGGAGTTTGGAATCTAGAATTTAATTTTTCTGGAGTTAGAGGTGCAGGTATGGATACAACCGTAAAAGTGGGAGGCAACATATTTTCTGAAGTTATGGGGAAGTTTGGAAGTCCAGCATTGTGGGTTTTTGATTGTCGTAAAGGACAAAATGGGCAGTTCTGGACAGAAATGGAGTACAAGAGTATTGTTGGGATCATATCAAAGTGGATGGAAGATATGCCTCGTTGGAATGCAATTATTATGTTGCCAGCTGGCGAGAATGCAGATAATCTTGCAGCAAATGTGAAATTGTTGGATTCTATTTTTGTAGAACCTCGAGGTGGTTGGGATTTGTGTACAAAATATCGTGATGCACGTTGTCCAGCAGTTGTTGATGAAATTATTGAATCTTACTATCGACCAGGGTCGTGGATGATAGTTGCTCATGGAATCTCTCACATGATTCACACCCTTGCTGGAAAGACAACAGAAGTTATAATATTTGAATCAGATGAGAACATTGCACTTTGGTTGCGTCGATGGAAACGAGAGGCAGTGGATGGAATTAAACCTGGAGACGGAGAGGAGAAATTGTGGGAAGACGGAGAAGTTGATTCATCGGAAACATCCAATGAAAGCAGTGATGATTCTTTGTGTGCAGATGAAGTCCAGAGTCCAGCGCCAAAGAGAATGAAGACAACAAATATTCAAGGAAAAGAGAAGAATGTTGTCACAAATCAAGTTGCTAGGAAGAGTTTGCTTCAAGATTTTGACGGCGAAGAGAACTTATCACAAGAAGAAGAGATAATTGCATTAACACCAAACCCAGAACGTGATGGTTTCAATTTAGATGGATATAAGTATTTTCCAGAGTTTGATCTATGGTTTGATGGAGAAGGTTGGAATACACGTGAAGAAGTCCCAAATATTGATGTAGAAGGGAGGAAAACGTACAAATATGTTAAATCGATTGGACCAAGCGAAATGTTTGGTGGTCCTTCAACAACTTCAAATGCAACAGATCTTGATGATCAGGCTCACGTTGAAGTTATAGCTGGGTTAAATGCTACTGAAGAGTTTATCAATAGATCATCTCGTATTTCATTCGGAAAAGATGCATTTAGCTTAGGTTTGGGAAATACTGAATCTCAAACTTAAGAGACTACTTGGTGATAGATTTTATGTAGTAGTGAAATGTTTTTAGATACTAAAATTATAGATATTATAGTATTTTTACTACGAAGTTATTTTCTTTATATATATGTTGGTATTGTGTGTCTTGAATATAAATGAATTTTTGAGTATTAATTTTTTTTTTTATAAAGGTTGTAAAAAAAGGAATGTTTTATGAAAATAAAGGACTAGATTGCATGTATGTTGTGAAGCATTGGATTATAGAAGTCTTGAATAACATCATGGATGTCAAACTTTTTTAATTCTACTATTTAGGAACTATGATATTATATTCATTAATTTTTATATTATATTAGAATACAAAAGACAATTATAGAAAATCTCATGAATAGGAGATTTTAGACTTGAATGCAATGAAGATGGAATTCAATTTCCAAAGTGCAGATCTAGATTACTAATGTATGGATTTTAGTACCAATGATTTCTAAATTCAATTTTATTTATCAATTTTTTTAAATGTACATGTTTGATTTTCAAACTAGAAGTTCTAGATACACGTGATGGATTGGCACTTCGGCATATGCCTAACCATTTTATTGTAATTATTTTGTAAAGTTGCAAGTTAGAGGAGGTTCATTTGTATTCCTATCTGTGTCAAAAACTTAATTGACAATTGCAAGTGAAAAAGGTTAGGCTTATGCCTAACCCTTTTATTTGATTTTATTAATTGATTCTTTCAATATTCTAATTTGGAATAAGTATTTGTCATACTTGTTGTATTGGAAATGGCAGCATCACTTCAATGTAAATAAGAACATAAAAAAAAAATTATGAATCATTTTTACTTGTATTTTTAGGTGTTTCAATCAATCAAAAACAAATTTTGACCAAAATTTAAAGTGCACATGCTATTGTGCACTTTTAACGAAATGGGTGATTTACATGGAAATGCACTTGAAATTACAAAACAATACATTATATACCATGGATACATCATACAAGATACACCACATACAATATACCGTACACCATTCATCATACACCATATTTGACAAATGTATTGCATGGCTTCCCAAGCCACTTAGTGAGTAGGTAGAATAGGTAAAATGACAAGCCCTTTATACAAGAGGGGTGGTAGGAGGCAAGACAAACCATGTGGGATATGTAAAACACAAGAATTGTGTTACAAATAATATTTTGGGCCTCATTTAGGCATAGTAGATTAATTTTTTTCAAAAAATTTAAACTAATAGAAGTTGGGAAATCAATCTCACTTTCATTTCTAAAATTTTGTTTCAAATTTCAAGCCTCAAATAAAAAAATTTAAATTTGAGAAAGGAATTGAAAAGGTTATTTTTTCTAATATTTTTTGAATCTACTACTAGTATTGTAGAAGATGTGATGCAATCATTTTCCCGTCATTTCATCATTGCAATACCATAACATGACTTCTACCTTGGGAAACTTAGGAGTGTGAGCGGAGAGCAGAGAACGGAGAGCGGAGAGCGAGTGGTTCAAATTTTTGTAATCAATTTCAACAAAAAGAGTGCCTATTACCGTGGAATTTGGAGTTATTTTAAGTCAAATTTGTTTAACATGTACTCCAATTTTGTGGAAATTCAAAAAATATTTGCAGAGATTTTTGGAAAAGTCCCCTAATGCCGTGGATTATGAAAAATATGTGTCGAGTTTTTTTGAAATGTACCCCAATTCCGTGGAATTTTTAGATTTAATTAAATCTAGTAGCAAGTAAAACCTAAAGGCGTTGAACATTGAATTTCTAATGAAAGACTTTGTAGATGTGTAAAGATGCAATTAGGGCTGACGTCATCAAAATAAGTTTACAATCAAATAGAAACCCAAGAAAAAGTACAAGAAGACTTGTAAGGATACACGATAATAAAACCAAATCCCAACTCATATAAAATCCGAATAAAAACAAACCATAGGAGCTGAAGTCACTAAATCGAAAAGTCCCCATCAATGGCTAGAACTCCCACTATCGTCGCCATGCTCAGCCTCTAGATCTATGTAATCCAAAATACGCTTATTGAAACTGCGTGCACGAGTAGGGGGTGGTGATGGTGCCTCCGCAAACTGATGCGCAATCCCAGCAGCATATGGAGGGAGCTCAAATGCCTTAGGAGGACTTGCAAACATGTCTGCAGTGAGCATACGAGTTGGACCGTCACTTGGAACTCTGAATAGTCAAAAAAAGTAAAAAATAAGTAGAAAGAAAAAACAAAGAACGGAGAAGAAGAAATTACAAACAAACAAAGAAGAACGCAAACAACAAACTTACGCACAGAGCAAATCAAAGTTGCGCTTTGACATCTTCTGAGGAGGCGGAGCAAAAACGGACCCTCGTGGTCGGGCAACCACACGGGAAGTAGTCTGTGGGTCAGGGTCTCGCATGGGGAGGAGGACTGCGTTGAAAATGTCCAAATCTGCCTCGAGAGCCACAATATGGCACTGAAGTGCACGACACGCAATAATGGAACCCCCTAAAGCATTTTGAACCAAATTGTAAGAAGGTGTAACACAAAGAAATAAAGTAGTAGAGGATTAAAAATAAAAAGGTTGAAAACAAACCTAGACCACATTGCCAATCCATCACAATGTCGTCCTTGTTGGTGAGGGCAGAAAAGAGGATGGAGTAAAACTCGTGACGTTTCTCACGAGCACCTCTCCAAGGCACGCCATCCTCCCTCAAAGCTTGATTCTTCTCATCTGTGAAACTGTTGAGCCAACCATCCCTCTGGAGGTTGTAACCCATCTTATCAAATGCTGTGCTCCGTACCTTAAGAACGGAGTTCACCCGAACTAACACTTTGATGAAGAACTTTCGGGTCTAAAAAATTAAACATAAACGTGTTAGTATCCATGAATTCACAAAATGCAACTGAATTTGAGGAAGAATAGAGGAAGACAAACTTACCACTCCCGTACGAACCATGGGCAATTGAAGGTCAAGGTCGTTCATGCCAAACCAGTCTTCAGCCACGTAGAAGTTCATAGTATGTGCCCAATTGTGGATATCCCTTGATACATCAGGATCAGCGGCATAAGTGAAGACGAGGATGCCATCATTATGGAGGTTGGCATCTGCAAAGGCAAACAAAACCTCAAAGTATGAAGTAGACCGCTTGTTCCAAGGTGGAACATCGTCAAAGCAAGTAGAGATTCCTGGCACACAAAGGTTCTCGGGCACATCTACAAATAGTAGATCAATGCCCGTGTGAACCTTCTCCTTAGCATTGGATCGAGTACGACCCGCTCCAACCTACACAAAAAACTTATTGTGAGAATTTGAAGAAGAAAGAGAAATTGAATCGTAGAAAAAAAAAATATAGTAGAAAGAGAAATTGTAAACAAACCTTAGTAAGGAACTCTTGAATGCATGTGTAGGTTGAATGGCAAATCCTGGTCTTCATAAGGTGCTCAATGACCTCCACCATGTGGGTACATTCACAGTAACACGACCCAACCCCGCCCACTTATAACGACTCTTGAGGAGTGCTTAGAAAATAATATCTTCAATTTATGTAGATATTAGAAAATTTTAAGGACATTTTGCAACATATTTTGAACATTTTAGCACGTTTTAGTCGTTATTAACGATTGGTTACGACTATATTTTAGTCGTTTTGGAGTACCAATAACTTCCCAAACATCGTCAAACTTTAGTATATTGTATAATGACATATATTAAATGTAGTTACTAATTTATATTGCATTATCATTTCATCTGATAAGATTATTGCTTAACAATCCGTTAAATTAATCACTGGTTACAGTTGCCTTGGGTCGTGTTATTGTGAATGTACCCATGTCTACATTCTCAATCAAGGTGAGCGTGGAGGGCTTCTCCGAAGAAGTCGCTGAAGTATCTAGTGCAATCGCCTTCTGCTTTCGTGGCTCAAAGGGAATGGTGATGTCGCTTTGAGAAGGAGCGGGGGCTAGATTAGGAAGAGCAATGCAAGGAGCAAAAGAGGGAGCGGTGGAGGGACTTCTAACAACTACAGTGTCTGGAATAGAGGAAAGAGGTGCTGAAGCCTTGGAAGCAGAGCGAAGGGACCTGCGGGGTTGAGAAGGCTGGGTACTTGAGACTATGCCAATCATCTTGCCCTTTTTGCCCTTAGTCGCATTTGCTGGCTTGGCCGCCTTCTCCTTGGATCCTTTATCCGCCGTCTCCGTTTGTATAGGCTTCAAGTCAGAAGGATGATCAAGCACCGGAGTTGTAGCAATCAATGACGAGTGAAGTGCTACCTCAGAACTAAGGATGAAACCCCTAGAACAATCCGTGTACCAACCACAAGCCTTGAGGTGGGGATCTGGGTACTTGGCAACTTGTATCTCCGTATACATGAATTGGTTAGACTCCGAATTCACCCAGTCCTCCAAGTAAGGTGGTAGAAATGATGTAGAAATAGCTTGCTTGGGAACAAGCTTTTGGAAGATGTACTTGAAACACAAGGCAAAGGTTAGTAAGTGAAGGGTGGAAGGAGGACGAGAACAACAAGGAAAATGTACAAAATGGATGCAAACCTATAAATGAGGCATTGTACAATCTGGCTACCACCGAACTCATGTAGGTTGGAGGCTTTGAAGAATCTCGGATCAGCATCATCTTCAAAAAACTGCTCAAAAGTCGTGTCCATCAAAAAAATCCTCCAATGGTCAACAAACTTTACAGGTCGTAAGACACCCATGGAAACACTCCAATCAATGGGCCGAGCAAAGCTCGACTCTATAGAAGCAAACTCCTCGACCACTGCATGTTCCAACTGCATAACCACAAGTAGTCTAATGTAAGAATCTCAAAGAATGGTACAAAACAAATTGAAGAAGGGGAGAATAGTTAGAAAATGGACCTGAGCCCAGAAGGACGTTTTGTTCAGCCAAACGTCAAGAATCCTCTCCTTAACAGGTGTTATGGAAGAAAACTTGTTACCGCCACGAACGATAGAAGAGGAATTCCACCACCAAAGCCAAACAGTTTTGAAACGAGGTTGGACATTTGCTGTGGCAATCTTATGGAGCTTTTCAATTGTCATGTCGGGAACAGTGTTGGTGGAGAAATGTCGATCAATCTAGAGACAAGACACATGGTTAAAAATGTGAAAAGGAATGTTGATGTGGAATGCAACAAAATTGAATGTGAATAGAAGAATGAGAGGAATAGAGGATAACCTCGTAAAAGAATGCTGGCTCGTGATGTGAGTTTGCTACGGCCACGTACTTCTCAAAGCTCTTGGTACGAATAGACTTTCTTGCCTTCTCTTCAGCAGAGGTCATAGCCTTCCAAATACCCACAGCAGTCCTTTGATTCACAGGCGTTGTATCCTTGTAAGCTAGAGCCGCGGCATCAGCAGCAGCCGAAATTTCCCTCTGTTGACTAAAAATGTTAGTCCATGCAAATTGCAAGAATCACAACCAATAAAAAGAACAATTAGATTAATGATTACTTTGTAGAGGAAGGAAACGAAGATGTCCATTGTGAGACGGTACCATGTGGGAACCTTTAACTTGGCTGTGGCACATGCTTGATAATCATCCTTGGAAATCAAGTCCACAAAAGCCTGTAGGGCAAGGCACCAAAGGTACGGATGCGAAGGAGTTTTGCTGGAACGCTGGACTTGACGTGGTCGTTCTCAGTTGAACTACATAAAAGAATAGTAAGTGTAAAGCAAACAAAGTCTGAAGACAATAAAATCATGAAGAAACAAAGAAATGGGGCAAAACATACCAATTGACATCGTTCATGGCGTTCATGAGAACACCGCTATTCTTTTGTGCATCCAAGGCAATGCAATGTGGAGAAATATGCCAAGACTCCTCCATTGGATGAAACTTGTTGACATGGCGATACCAAGCCCTGAGACGATGGTTGCCTTTCCAAACGAAGAACATCTTGCCAACCATGTTAGCAAGGTCATCATCCTGTGCAATAAGAGAATCGAACTGCTCACTAGCAGCCCTCCAGAGCGAACTCCATCCAGAGATGATGTCCTCAGTGACGTCGAGAACCTTGTCTTTGTTGTTGTAGATCAACACGTAGAAGACGCGGTCACCATCACGGTAGCCAATGACAAATTCATTCTCCAAGCGTTGGACATCAACCTCGTTAATTGAGCATACAAGAGGCAAAGCACGCATTCGGCAAAGGGGAATGCAAAGGCGGGACTTGTTTGTTAGTTGAACTTGGAGGCGGTTAATAACTGCAGTGGAGTCGGCCTTCTGTTGCGCTCGCAGTTGATTCTCCTCTATATCTGGATCAGCCTTCTCCGCTGGTTTGACATAACGTTGTAGACGATTCGGAGACTACAAACAAACGCAAGGTTTAATATTGAGCATATCAAATACAAGAACAATTGAATACTCAAACATACAATGTTTATAAATGAAGTTTGAGTACAATGATTTTAGATGCTAAAGCATATAGAAAGTGTGGCTTGCTACTTAGAAGTGGAGTATTGGGATGCTTGGAGACGTGGGGAAGGCCTAGGGTTGATCCAAGCCGAAACATGGGCAACCTCACGAGCACGGCGCGTATGCTGATAGTACTGGAAGGCGTACCGCCTCCGTGCCTCACGTGTCGCAGACTCTACGGCATGAGGAGGCGCATGGGACTGGATTGTGGGATCATCTCGATGCCTACGGGGATGTACAACAGGGAGCGCTAATACAAATTCTGTGTCATGCGTCACTGAATCAAGGAGCAGACAAGTACAATAATTGAACACGTATGAGTCCAAATCAATCACCTCTCTTCCTGTCAGTAGTAGCAATGTCGTTGGTCATTGCTACAGAATTATGCACAAGTGTCTCCGGAGCTTGAAACGGAACAATCTCCAAGGATTGCGAAAGGTCTATCTCTCCAAATTCTTGCCAAAAGGAGGTAGGAATTAGAACAAAGATATACAAGATCAAAAAACCCGGCGAAACCGCGGGGTTAATTAACAATGTCTGAAAAGGCCTTAAGATTGAACTGAAAAACAAGTAATTTACATTGAAATGGCAAGAAGAAGTTGGAAGTTCCCTACACTCTTCATAATCCACTCAACACTAGTCTAAGATAGAACAAAGAAGTACAGAATTTCTAAAAAAGAGTAATTTGGTAGCCAATGAAGAATGAAGCGGGGCTAGCAGTGATGAGAGACCCTAATTGATCCAACTCTGCGGTTCCGCTGGGTTGCTCGAGATGGTATTCTAAACCCCTAAACCTAAAACTGAAATCTGAACTCTCTGAATCCTAAATTTAGTTCGCAATGTTTGTGTGAAATAAACACTTCTAACATTGTGTATAGCTAAATTGGGGGAACCCCTCGGATCTGCGAGGTTCCCTAGTTGATGCCTAAACCAACAATGGACACGATTTAATGCCTGAAACCCTAACGTCGAGGAATTTAAAAAAAATACTTGCATTCTCAAAATTGTGCATTGTAGTCCTTCAAAACCTGCAACACGATGCCTATGAGCAGCCCACATAGCACGGATGACATTGAATACAAGCAATAGTGGCGCCTAGAAGCACTGCGCGGCCAAAATGGAGCGCTACAAATAGTGTGAACGATTGAATTGGGGGAACCCCGCGGTTCCGCGGGGTCCTCTGAAGTGGTGACTCAACCTTCACCGTAAACCCTAACTGGAAGTCTGTACTTTGTGCAAAATTGAAACCAAAGGAAAGGCGGCTCTAAAACACTCGCATGAAAGCTGCTAAGCACAATCCAAAGCGGAAACCAAAAATTCAGAAAGCAAAGAAGTTGGAACAAACCTCTAGAGCCGCAATGACAACATCGCCGCTTGATTCCATAGCCCCGCCAATCTCCTCGCCATCGCTCGCCATTGTTCTCCGTTGATCGGAAGTGCGCTTTGGCATCGCTCCACAAAACCCTTCTTCGTCGTCCTTGTTCTCTTCTTCTCCTTGTTGTCCGTCTATTTCATCCAATCTTCATCCTCTGTCTACATTCATCCAAAAAACCCTTTTTTCATTTATCCAGAACACCCAATTTCCGAAAATTGTTCGCTGCCCATAGTCCCCCCGGGGAGATGTCGAGACAGTTAGGGAAAATTTAACCTAAACTACAGATGACCCTATCTCCACGACACACAACATTGCAACAACACACACAACAAACAACCCTACCACGACCTATAGGTAGAAGGAACAGGAATGCAGTGCATTCGGTGTAATTGGACACACCTCCAATACAAAGGGATACACCGGTGTAACTTTTCCTTTGAGAATGCACGTAACATTTGCAATACGCATGCGATGCGGGTGTTTTTTGGGCCTATCTTGGGTCATTTTTTGCGCAGATTCCAAAAATGTAATCGTCATCCTCTAATTCCTCACCAATCGTTTTGTACAGCCCATTTTCAGTCGCTGTTTTGCACAATGCCAACTTTGGCGACCCACATCTCATGCAATTCTTGCCGGATTCAAGAGTTTTTTGGGCCTATCTTGGGTCATTTTTCGCACTCTTTCCATCGGTATGAGGCTCGACCGCTTATCCATCACGAGGAAAATGTTGGATTTGGGCTACACCGAGTACACCAATCTTACAAAGGGGTACACCGGTGTAGCTTCCCCTTTGGGAATGCACGTAAAATTCTCAAATTCTCAAATTCTCAAGCCTTATTATTGAATTCTCAAATTTTAATACATCAATGTAGCGTAGGCCAAGCCACTGAACTTTTTGGGCTTTTTAACGAACATTCAAAATCGTTCTAATATTATAAATAAATCAGTACTAATGACTTTAGTTTGATTTCATTTGGAGGCAACTTTGCGTATGGATTTTGAATAATTATGCATTATTAGGTGTTTCAGTTCTTCATATCTGAAGGGGAGCTTTTTTTTTTAATAAATATGCAACCCAGAATTGTCTACGTGCAACTCATTTTATTTGATATGGTCTTCACCTTACTTTTTGATCTATATTTTTTAATATATACAGATTGATACAATTTCAACGAATTAAAGCCAACCGCTAAGCCGTTGTAATGCCGATGCCCCGTGCGTATAGTATAGGAGTTGCGTACCCGGGGACGTTGCTTGGCACGCTAAGCCCGTATTTAGGGTGTAGGGTTTAGGGTGTGTTAGGTTTGAGGGTGCGCGGTTTAGGGTTTAGGGTGTGTAAGGGTTCGGGGTGTGTTGAGGGTTTAGGGTGCGTTCAGGGTTGTTCGGCGGCGGTGTCATCAACCCATCATCAGAGATTGATTGAATGGAAACGTGGTTCGTGTTTAGGGTTCCATATTGGAATTTCAAAAAACATTCCAAGGTTATAAATTTCGGTCTCAAGTACTTTTAAAAATATAAACAAGAGTGTGTCAAACCCATCGAGCGGACGGAGAAGGGTTTGGCGGTGTAAGGGCGGAGGGTCCAGGAGGACCCGGAGCCCGATACGTCTTAGGGTTGACTCAAAGCGACGACGGGGGGGTAACTCGGGTTGATGTCATTTACTTTTGGGTAGTATTAGGGTTTAGGGTTTAGAGTTTAGGGTTTAGGGTTACAAGGCCATGCCCACAAAATTGGCATACTTATTTTGGGATTTTGAAGTGACCTACCCCCCATTTTCGACCCTTGTGATTTCAAATATACAAAGTCTTTTCCCTAATCTATCAACATTTATGAGATATAGGATTTTTGACTTAAGCTTTGGCGTGTTGACTTTTGCCGTGTTTAGGTATTTCATCTTTTTGAGTATACCTACCCCCCTATTTGTGGACATTGTGAATCTAGTAGTGTGGTTAGTTTTCCCAAAAAGCTTAGAGTTTGGAAGTTATTAGGGTTTTAGGGTTTGGGCTTACGGTTGGCTTTTGTTTTGCTATATATAGATTTTGAAGATTATAATGGTACCTACCCCCATGTTTTTGCCCCTTGTGATTCCGAATATGTAAAAACATTTCCCTAGTCTATCACCATTTGGAAGATATAGCGGGTTTGACTTTTACTATATCGGTTGACTTTGTGTGATGGATGAGATCTTATAGTGGAATTTTGAGTTGAGATTTTGGCTACCCTCCCCCCCCCCCCCCCATTTTTGGCCCTTGCGATCACAATGGTGCAAACCAAGTTTCTTAAAAACTTTTAGGTTGTTAGATTTGGAATTGCATCATTCTAGGGTCATCAGGGTTGTTCATTGTGTCGTGTCGGAGAGAAATCTCGACACAATGTCGTGTCATGCCGGCATTATGCCGGATCGTGTCAGGATCATGCCGGCCTGTTTTTTTATCGGGTAATTTTTTTTTCACTTTTACCCCCCATGTCGACACGTCAGGATTTGACGTGGACTACTCGATGACGTGGACTTCTGGTGAAATGAAGTCCTTCAGTAAAGTCAGATGGTTTTACCCATTATCCCCGCCCGACTGCCCAGTGCCCGTCTGCCCCCCCCCGACCGCATCCTTCCCGTCTGCCCTCGCCGACTGCCTTCGCCGACGGACCCTCGCCGACAGCCCCCTCCCCGTCTGCCCACGCCGACGGCCCTCCTCGTCTGCCCGAACTCCAACCCGTGTGCCCTATCCCGACTGTCCGAGTCCCATCTGCCCCTGCTCCGACTGCCCTATGCCGACTGTCCCAGCCCCATCCGCCCCCAACCGACTGCCCAACCCTGCACAAAATTCCCCTCTCTCACTGTCATGATTCTTCTTCAAGGTTCTTGCATTCTTCAAACTCGTGATTACATGAGACCTCTGAACTACAATTGCATTTCAAATTCACTTGAAATTTCAAGGGTTTTTCCTTGGGTGGTTTTGTTGTCCTCTTCAGAACAGGTCGCTCCAGCAATGACTTGTACGTACTACTGCTGGTGAAATTTTCACCGTACGCCTTCATTGGGAAAGGAACTAGTTTGAATTGGTGAGGCTTGGGTCCAAACCTCTCATGCTGTAGTTTAACAAATGGCTGCCATGGTTTCCGATATGAAACCTTAGACTCGACATTCATCACGTTCCTCACTGGGGATAGGAGCCCTCCCTCTTGCACCTCTTCCCCCAACTGACGACTCCCCATTGCAAAAATGAAAACAAAACTGTGTTGCAATGCTTATATATTAGCTTCGTGGCCCCAATTCTCCGACGGCCTTTTCCCCGACTGCCCCGACTGCCCCGTTTGCCCCGTCTGCCCCGTCTGCCCCGTCTGCCAGGCCGTTCGTGTGAAATGTATAAATGTCAGCCATTTTGCATCATTCCCTGCCCAACTCATCATAGTGTTGTCTTGAGACTCTAGTTCTGATTGAACTATTGCATGAGACCCATTGATTGAGTTGGGTCCAAGGTTTCTTTTGAAGCATTCGTTGCCCAACTCATCATAGTGTTGTCTTGAGACTATGGTTCTACTTGAACCATTGCATGAGACCCGTTGATTCAGTTGGGCCCAATTTCTGTTGGAGGTTTAGGTGGTTCACTTTAGCAATGCCGAAGCGTACAGAGGAATGGGATAAGTGGTTCAAGGATTTAGGTGTGCTTGCGGGTACAAAGACTAGGAGAGTTGAATGGGTTTAGGGTTTAGGGTTTAGGGTTTAGGGTTACATGCGTGTCCTAGGGGTTTTCTAAGTCCCTAGATATTAGGAATTAGGGGAGGTTAATATATCGTTGGATTCGTAATCTCGCAAGGATTCCAAAAACCCCAAGTTTTTCTCTAAATTCTTAGTTATTTGGAAACCCTAATTGTACCCTATCATACCCTGTCCGGCCCTAATTAGCCCTAATGAGTTTCCCACAAGCGCTGCTGCCATTGACAACACAAGCTTTCATAATAAATGAGTTCCTGTAGGCAAACACTCACGCTACAAAAAAAGGAGTGTACTCGGTTGGAAACATTATCTATACAATAAAATAACAATGATACATATCATCAAGAATCTGTTGTGTGGACATATACTGCTTAATGGGAAATATTACGAAGTTGGATGCTGAGAAGAGTAACGAAGACATCACCTTGAAGACTTGAACGCCATCAGAAACAATCAATTGGTGAAACCAGAAAGTAAAATCCAATCACAGAAACCAAGGATGCTTCCACAATGTTTCAATATGAAGAAGGAGCTAAGATTGTTACCTCCTCGTCAATGCAAATGAACTTAGTATCAAAATACTTAGGAGTCACCAGTTCAAATGCTTGTCCATTATCCTGCGAAGCCATCATGCAACCATCATACATCGGATTTGACAACTATCAAGGGAGGCTTTATTACATATAGCCAATGCACATAAAGGAAAGTCAATGCATATAAAGGAAGTGTAAATGTGAACTTACTTAATAAAGGAAAAGGCGTTGATCAGACCCAAAGGCTTCGTTGTAACCCCTGACTTACTTGCAGCGAATGAATTCTCGATGGAAAAAGCGGCAGACCACACGAGGGCTCTTGGTTACTTCGCTCAAAAATTCCCCCTCGAAAAGTTACCTGCGCACAACAAAATCATCAATAACTTACACAGGAGTATCATGCAAGCTAGAAGCCATCAGTACCAAGAGACCACAGATGGAAACTCACAAATCAAAAGAATAAGACTTACCAATCTGTATTCTCCGTACGCCTGCGGTTGCAGTTTTTGCCTCTTCTCTTCTTCTTTCTATAACCCACCTATACTCAATGTCAAAAGAAATGTTTACGCATCATCAAGGCATCGATTCTAAATGAAATGAATCCAAGCAACGACTTGATCTCCCCGCAGAACTGCTGGCCCCTGTTGCTTATCTCCACTAATAACCCCAGAATAAGTTCCACAGAGAAAACAGATGGAGAATGCGATTGTATGAGAGTTCAACACACGGCAATCAAACTCATGGATTCTACTCTAATTTGGAGAACGAGAAAAATGGTTGGAGAGGCCAGACCTTCATGGCATTGAGTCGCTCAGCATGTAGCTTTTCCAGCTCAGGATCCTGCTCACGAACAAGCACGTAGCTTCTGAAACAAAGACTGATTCATTACTCCCTCAAAAAACTCGTGGTTTCTGACACTCTATTGTTGCAAAATTTGTCCTGCACTCAGTATTTTATACTTCAAACGTGAACCCTGTCCACTTCAAATACGATGGACAATGAGAGTGACACAAAAACTACATACTACTGTTAAAAATAAATCATTACTCGAGTATTGAAACGGTTGAATTAGAACAAGGGGTTTTTAGTGATAGAGGGAGTATAAGGCAAGAAAATTCATGAATGTGATAAGTCTGGAAACAGAAGTGCTCCGGAGTCCAGAAGCTAAGGGAACATACGAATCCTGCAGGGCATCGAGGTCTTAGGGTTTAGGCCACACCGTGTTCATAGATCTGCTGCAGTTAAGAAAGTCCTAACCCCTAAAACCATAGGTCACAGAAACTTTCATCCGTACAAAGACAGGCATTTCAGAGAGAATATGTTGAAGGTTATTTCGCAAGGACTTGCCAGGCCAATAAGGCAGGCATTTTCCTGTAGGTCGGAATTCCCTTGTATGACGTGGTTCAAGAGTCGCAATACTTGATGTAAGACCTGTGCAATTTCAACCATGAGAACATCAGAAAAGCATCTTCAGAAGTAAAAAGGGCAGAAGGAAGCAAGTGTAGAAAACATAAAGAATACACATCCGAGATATCAAACACTATTGCTTACAGATTTCATGTTTCATACTGAGGATAGTAATATCATTTAACTCCACAAATGCCAGCTATATGGCTCTAGTGAAGCTTAAAGTTATCGGTCACACGACATCTTTTGAAACTCATTATTGCCACAAGGTCTAAAGACTACAAAAAGAATGACAGCCCCAAGTTCCTTACTCTATCACTGCTAGTCTCAAGCCTATCCATCAAAGGGATGAGACCATGGCGGCTGATGAGACGTGATTTCTGATTTGGAAATTCGCCAAGGATGAGGACCAGCATTTGGCAGGATGAACTCACAAGCTCTTCATGATTTTCGAGTTTGACCATCCCCACAAACCTGGTAAATTCTGAGGACTGATTCCCCATTACTGGAAAAGTACTCTCGAGCTTGTGCATTGGTCTCAAATCCCTGAAATACCAGTTCAAGAGGGTTAGAAACTAAATAGAGCAGAGGTGATTAGCCACACCTAAGTAGACATGCTAATCACTCTCTACAAACATTGCTACTGTTCACTTGAGTTCCTTCATAGTAATACATTCTCTCCCTTCCCACAAAAACCGTTCGATTTCACTCGTTCCACATTACGCAAGAAACATTATGAGATCTAAATGTTTTGCAAATTATCTTTCACGTATATTGTGTATTCCATGACCAAAGATTCAAGTAATTTCACGAGTGTCATCGTTAGCACGAGAGCCCTATAGGTAGAAGGAACAGGAATGGAGTGCATTCGGTGTAATTGGACACACCTCCAATACAAAGGGGTACACCGGTGTAACTTTTCCTTTGAGAATGCACGTAAAGTTTGCAATACGCATGCGATTTGGGAATTTCCACAGCCTATCTTGAGTGAAATTTCGCGCAGATTCCAAAAATGTAATCGCCATCTTCTGATTCCTCACCAATCGGTTTGTACAGCCCATTTTCAGTCGCTGTTTTGCACACTGCCAACTTTGGCGACCCATATCTTGTGCAATTCTTGGCCGATTCTCAAATTTCTTGGCTCCATCGCGTGTAATGTTTCGCGCTCTTTCCAGCGGTATAAGGCTCGACCGTTGATTCATCGCGAGTCAAAAGTTGGTTGTTGGGCTACACCGGGTACACCTCCAATACAAAGGGGTACACCGGTGTAACTTTTCCTTTGAGAATGCACGTAAAGTTTGCAATACGCATGCGATTTGGGAATTTCCACAGCCTATCTTGAGTGAAATTTTGCGCAGATTCCAAAAATGTAATTGCCATCCTCTAATTCCTCACCAATCGGTTTGAACAGCCCATTTTCAGTCGCTGTTTTGCACAATGCCAACTTTGGCGACCCACATCTCGTGCAATTCTTGCCGGATTCAGGAGTTTCTTGAGCCTATCTTGGGTCATTTTTCGCGCTCTTTCCATCGGTATGAGGCTCGACTGCGTAGCCGTCGCGAGGCAAATGTTGGATTTGGGGTACACCGGGTACACCATTCTTACAAAGAGGTACACCGGTGTAGCTCCCCCTTTGGGAATGCACGTAAAATTCTCAAATTCTCAAATTCTCAAGCCTATAGCTAGACGGAACAGGAATGCAGTGCATTCGGTGTTTCTGGACACACCTCCAATACAAAGGGATACACCGGTGTAACCCCGCCTTTGAGAATGCACGTAAATTTTTCAAATTTTGCCCGATTTCCGATTTTCTTGAGCCTATCTTGCGTATTTTTCAATTGCGAATCCATTGGTATAAGTCTCGTCTCCTAAATCACCGCCAATCAGTTTGTGCATCCAGATTTGAGACGCTGTTTTCAAGACTGCTGCGACCTTTGGGGAGCCGTATTTTATGCAATTCTCATTCGATTCCATGAATTTTTGTACCCATTGTGTGTGCTTTTTCAATACGAATCTACCGGTGTATTGTTTGTTGTCTAATTCTTCCCGAGGCAAATGTTGGATTTTGGGGGGTTCCGGGTGTTTTGAAGTGTTTTAGGGTGGTTTAGGGTACATTGTGGATTGTATTATCTCAAATGCAATGAAAGTCAACTTACAAGGAGCAATTGTGGTTTAGGGTCGAAGCACAACAAGTTAATTTGTATGTTTTTGTGGATTTAGAGCTTTAGAACAGGAGTTCTTTGCAGGTCTCCAAGACACTTGGGTAGTTGGGTAGTGCACAAGTGCACAACAATGCAAGGATTTTCTACTCATTGTAATCTTTCAGTATGTTTGATTCTCCTCTGAAGTTTTTCAATGTGTATTTTGGGGTGTTTGTATGGTGTAGGGTGCACTAACTGCTCTTGGTGTACCGACTACACATTGCTGCACATTTGTGCACCGTGGCCATGTAGTTCAAAGAGCTAACTTTCAAACCAATTTAGAAATCATGTAGCAATGATTCAATGAAAAATGGATGAAGCCAACTTCTAGATTTATGTACAGTCTGGTACAACATGCTTACGAATTTTTCTATCAGTTTTCATTAGAAAGTTCAATATTTCTCAGGAAGCTCTAGCATGCTCAAAAATGAACCGATTTTGAAACCACAAATTGCATTGGAATTGCAATGAAGCGTGCTTCAACTTCATAATAAGTGAAAAAGGAATTATTTTAAATAAGACAACAATTTGGATTTCTTTTATGCACTATCTGTCATTTCATAGTGAACCTGTGGAAGATAGTCAAAGATTTTTTGCATTAAGGTAAAGAACAAGTAAGAAACCATACAATTAGTTCAAGTGGTGTGGGATCAAGTATCTCTAAAGCAATTGTGAAGGTTCATTTTTAATATGTACCATTAAATACAAGTTGTAATTTTCACAAATGGTAGTTGCACTAAATGGTAGATAGTATATAGAAAACATCAGATTTTTCGTATGATTTTCAATTACATGTGTGTATTTGTAATGATGATAAAGTAGACTTTAGTGTGATTCCAATGCAATTTAAAATTTGAAATTCCGTTCATTTTTGAGCATACAAGGGCCTTCCAAAGTTCCCACAAATCTCAACTGGATCCAAAATTAGTAACCATCTTGTACCCGACTGTACACCCTAACCAAAATTAAATGTACACCAAAAGAAAGCAAACATAATGAATGTAGAAAAATAAATTATATATACTTGAATGTGCAATGATGCATAATAATTATACGTGCTTGTTGAATAATAAAAAATATATGTGAATATATGTATATAGATATGTATGTACGTATGTATATATGCATCATTTATCTATATATGTGTGTGAATGTGAATGTAGAAAACGAAAGAATATAGATGAATGCAAAAAAGAAATAATATAGTTGGATGCAAAAAAAATAAAAAACATATACAACAAAAGTAGGAGATACAAAACATTGTAGGCAGAAAATGACTGCAAGAAGTAAGGAGACGTTGAAATTTTATTTTTTGTAAAAACACAATTTCTTCTTGTAGAAAATAAAATATTTCTAGTGATAGCAGGGTTTGTAAGTAGAAGATGAAATGAGAACCCAAGTAGCAACTGGAGATTATAAAAGGAAGTTCAATGTAAAAAAGAACCTGAGAAATCAAAAGTAGGATAAGGTACTAAACAATTTAGGATCTAGAAAAAGAAATTAATATAGCAAAGCCAAGAAGAAATAGAGATAGGTAAATTGAGATCCAAAAGTTGCAAGTCAATGAACAAATAATAAATTAATAAATTAATAATAATAATAATATAGTTTACAATAAACTATGAAATGGATATTCTATATCACTAAATGTTTTGCCCTTATTTTAAGCCCACATCACATGTAAAACTTTACCTAAATTATAAGAAAGTTGATGATAATTTGTATACCATTCTTGTACAACAACATCCCTGTGTCTCTTTCAAATTTGCACTGTTCTTTGTTCTGTAAGTTACTATTTAATTTTCCATAAGAAATCCCATGGATTGAATTGATGGGAATGCACTACAGGTTCAAGGGTACAAGGTCACACCTTTCTCAAATGAGTTACACCAGTGTCGCTCCATCATGAATGCACGTAATTGCAATTGCATTTTTGCCTATAAGCTACAGTGATGTAAATGCACTACAAAGTAGGGGTACACTGTCACACCTTCTCTCAAATGCATTTCACAAGTGTAACACGTCATTTAGAGGTGCATATATTTTGCAGTGCGGTTTCATCTACAACCCGGGTTTTCACCTTGAGTTCCCTTATGCATTCACCTTCACTACACTCACCTCGACTTTGTTTTCATCTTCACGATGTTTTGCAAATACATGTATTACATAACAAACACGACAGGCGTCAAAACACTCAAAAAATGTGAATGTTATAATAATATATTTATGTATTCAGAAGATAACATGTGGCACTGCAGAAACAATACATGAATGCAGAAATATTAATCCATGAAAATCATACGTTCATAGAGTCATAAAGAGATTTCAACATGACATCATATGCAAAATTCTACATTCGTACATAATAAAATTACATAAGACAATGCACAATGCTCATATACCAGCCCTAAACATTAGTACGTACAACTCTTCTCAAACTACAATCATTCATTGTTCTTCAAGTTAGCATTTCATCATCCCTAAATAACCTACAGGCTACAGTGATGGGTTTAGGGTAGAATTGTTCCATTACACTGTCACACCTTCACAAACACAAGTTTTTTGGAATTGTGTTTTCTCCTAAAAGTTGAATGCCCAAATTAATGGGAATGCACTGTAGGCATAGCAAATCATAGTCACACCTAGTGTCAGAGGTGTCACAATGGTGTAACTATCCCTTAGTTCGCTAAACCAGTTACACCATTGTAACTGTCCTACGAATGCACGTGTTTTGTCATAACATTTTCACGTATTGGGTGGGTTTTTGCCAACAGGCCAAAGTCAAATGAACGTAGTTTAATCGTAGGAACACACGGCCACACCTTTTCTCACAATAGTTACACCGGTGTGGTAGTTCTTTCAAGAATGCACGTAATCTTTTCTCGTCTTTTCACCTCCACACCAGGTTTTCACCTTCCCATGCTTTTTCAACTTCACTTCCCTTTCTCATCGACTCCATTTGCACCTTCATTGCGTTTTGAAAAATACATGTATTACAAAACAACATGATGGATGCAAATATATAAATAATACACAAGAATGTTGAATAAGAAATAATACACAAGAATGTTGAAATAATACATTTACATATTCATAAAATAATATGCGTGAATGTAGAAACAATACGTGAATGTGGATACATCTATCATTGGAAATAACACACATACAATCATGAATATATTTCCACACAACATCACATGTAAAATTGCGCATTTGTCCGTAATAAAATTACACAAGACAATGCGTGTCGCTCATATACCATCCCTATACATAAGTATGTGTAACTCTCCTTGAAACCGTGATCATTCATTGTTCTTTTATCCACAACCACCACAACATTTTCAGAAATTCAAATGCTAGTTGTTTCCAACCCACCCTACATTCCCATCACTTGTTGGATGAAAGTCATCCATTTCTTTTGAGATACTTCATCAAGTCGTCGCCCTATGCAATGGTTGGATTTAGTGTCACCAGAGTGCATATTTTTCTAGAATCACAGGTGTAGAGGCATGTCAAGGCGTTGATCAAACCCAAATTGCATTGATGGACTTTAATTCTAGAGTAGCCTTGCAAAAAGGAGGTCATACATTGAAGATTTAGGACAAAAAACCCCAGAGAATCACCACATTCTAAAAGAGTATCTCATTCCAAATCCATCGGCCTACAAATTTCATTCAAAAAACGTTAATTTCTAGTTTGTATTCAAATTTATAAGGAATTTTTAATTTTGGCTTTCAAAATTTAAGAAAAAACGTTGGTGATGGTTTAGGTCAATTGAACCATACGGATGGAACATGAAATTTTAAATCTACAACTGTCATACATATATCAATTCCAATATATTCTTCCAAATAGTATATAACCCCTAAGTGCCTAGAAGGTTGGGCAATACCTAAATATATTGTAAAATGAGGCCTCTTTAACTTTATTGAGCTTCAACTCCAAAGAGCACATGTAAGACATCATGATTAGAAGACATCCATTTGGTTGAATTTTAAATGAAATGCCTAAATATTTTTCAAATGAATTTACAAGAAAAAACTTTAAAAATTCACTAAAATCACAATCTTAACACTCTCATCTTGTCAGTGATTCATTATGATTGGTTGAAATCATCATGCTCCAGCAATGGTTCAGTTGTTCACATAAGTTTTATTATAGTTCGATAGAGGTATCTTGAGATCTCTTTGTACGCAATCAAAAGATAAATTTATAGGTTAAAATATTGCATATTTTTCAAATTAAAGATGATTCAATGTTGTACGTTATGCACTTTTGGCCAATGGTTCCAACATTCACAAAGACAATGAGTATTTTTTTTTTTTTTCACGTAATTAAAACGATAATCATTCTCTTTTAAAATCAAACTTAAACATATTTTGACACTCTTACAAAATCCAACCATATGGATGTCATGGAAAAGTCATCATCTACAACTTTCATTTGTATGTCAACCTCAAAGAATGGATTTATTGCGCATTTTATAAACCAAAACTTTGGAAAATGGCAATGCCTCTTTGACATATTTCCCTTCACAACTTCTCCAATAATTATGCAATTATTACAGTATATGAGTCAAATTTCAATCTTTGAGAAAACTTGTTTCAAAATCCAAAAAAATATTAAATAAATAAATAATTCAGCTCCTGTTATGTTGCCAACGATAGCAATTCACCAATATTCGTCACTTGGGTGCTTAGGGATTGATGATGATTTTTCTCAAACTATCAATCCTAGGAACACCCTCTGACGTTTATGGTTTAGGTACATATTTCATTTTCTGTTAAAAAAACCTACAAACTGGAGTGATGGAAATGTAGGAGGGCTGTAGGAGTACATTGTCACACCTTCACTCAAAAAAGTGACACCGGTGTTACTCCACCTTCAAGAATGCGTGTTCTTGGGAATTGTGTTCTCTCCTAAAGGTTCTGTACCCATATTAATGGGAATGCACTAAAGGTGTAGGCAGTTATTGGTTCATACCTCTTGCTCGGGGACTTGCATTGGTGTAACTGTCGCTTTTCGAACAGAAGTTACACCAATATAACTCCAACTCCAGGTATGTGTATATTTTTTACCACAATTTTCAGCCATACACTAGGTTTTCACCTATAGGCGAGGTTCATGGGAATGCACAGTTAGAGATGTAGGTGCACACCATCACACCTTGTCTCAAAGGAGTTACAATAGTGCTACTCCACCTTCACGAATGCAAGAATTTTGAACTCTATTTCCTCTTCCACACCAAATGCCAGATTCACGGGAATACATTATTAATAGGTGTTTAGGGTACATTGTCACACCTTTTCTCAAGGGTTTAGGGTGGTGTAACTATGCCTTTGAGAATGCACGTCAATCGGGCGTCCGTCATTGAATTTCAATTGGATTCTTCTGTTTAGGGTAGATCAATCCAAGTTCATCTATTGATAATCCCCGATTGATGGAGCTCCATGGCTCAAATCAAGGAGACCACTAGTCCGAGACGATCCAAAACCAATTGGTTTGGACACGTTATTTTCTTCCAACCCCTTGGTTAATTCATATGTAAATTAACCCTTGACTCAAGAGCAACGGTGAAATGTAGCATACAACCTAAAGTTTTCACCACCAACAGTGATAGGATCAGGCATTTAGGGGCGACACCCTGTAGGTTCGAGGGTGTCCCAAGAATTCACTTGGTTATTAAAATCATTATAAAGTACTATTTGTAGGAATATTTTTGAATTGATGTGCAAATGAAAGTTGTAGATTTTGAATTGAAGATTCCATCCACACAACCAGAGTCATCAATGCTATCACCAATATTGTATTATAAAATTTCCAAGTTAAAATGAAAATTAACTTCGTCATTTGATTACAATCAAGAAATTAACAACATTTCAGGAAAAAGGGATTGTTGGAATGTATTGGAAATGAGATACTTTTAAAGTGGAAATTTTCTAATATTCTTATGTTCTTTAAAGCCATGACCTCGTCTCTACAAAGCTACATTTGAAGTAAAGTGAATGCAATTTTGGTTCACCGAGAAGTTCACATACATCTAGGTTTTAAATTTTCAAAAAGTACGTACTCTAGTATCACCAAATCCAACCGTGGTACACGACAACAATTTGACAAAGCATTTCCAAAATCTATTTCATTTTGAAAAAGTTGATTAGGAGGGAGATCCGGAAGAACCACGAATGCCACCAAGCCAGGATGGGTTTAGGGTTTTTACCTTCAATCACGGGTGAACAATGGGTTTAGGGTTTAGGATGTCTTGCCATGGTGTATACACTGTCCATATTCAAGACACCTATAGGATCTAGCCAAATTTGGCAATGGAGATTCTCAATCACTCACTACCAATCAGCAATTCTACGTGGTCACCAGTTCAAAGGTAACTCCGGTTCACTAAAGTTTTGATTGGACCTATGAAACCGCCGATTGGGCATAATCGTTGAATGATAACTATCCATATTGTAAACCACGGGACTTTGGACAATTATAAATACAAATGGACCATTTGACACCATACTTTGGGGATAGGAGGAGTAGGAGTTGGAGGCATAAAACCCATGATCATGGTGTTGAATACTCCGGGCACCCCAGGGATGTCAAACCCATCGAGCAAAGCAAGAAGGGTTTGGCTAAGGGCGCAGGGTCCGGCAGGACCCGTAGCCCGTTACATCTTAGGGTTTACTCAAAACAACGACAAGGCGGGTAATTGGGGTTTACATCATTCACTTTTGGGTAGTATAACCATACACCAAATCTAATCTTTAAAATCAAAATTCAAAATTCAAACTCACCAAGTCGTTCAGGGGTTTAGGATTTGATATAAGGGCGGTTTTAGGGTCTGGTAGGATACGAAGCCCATCAAATTTATAAAAAAAAAAAGACAAACAAGCATAGTAAGTACTAGGGTTTAGGTTTTTAGGGTCACAAGGGGGTAGCAGTGTACGGTTTAGGGGAAGGCCGGTGGGACATCATGGATGCATCCAAACTGACGGCGAGCACAACCCAGAGCCTCTCCCTTCCACGCCCCTGATCACCCCTAACTGTATTGTGTGACGTAAGCAACTGCTATACATCAGTCTGTTAAAACCAAAATTATATTCAAATCAAAATGCGGGTACTCGGTGTTCAATTCAAGAAAGGGGCTCATTGGCCTACCAAACACAAAGAATACATCAATACAGTCAGAAACATATTTCAATATATCATCATATGTACAATTGCACATTGTATCTAATAAAATATAAGAGAGTTCACGGTACTCATCAACCATCCCTATACATTAGTAACCGTAACTCTTCTTCAAACCTAAATCATTCATTGTGCCCTTTTCTTATAGGGTCATACTATTGTCACTCCACCTATAGGGTCATAAACATCTTTCAACACATCATCACAATCATGTAAAATTGCACATTTGTACATAACAAAACTATATCAAAGAGTTTTTTGTACTCATACGCCATCCCTTTACATTAGTGTCCACAACTCTTGGTCAAACCAAGATCATTGATTGTGGTTTAAGTTCATATTTCATTCTCCGTAAATAACCTATAGGCTGAAGTGATGGGGATGCACCAGTGGTTCAAGGACACGCCATCACACCTTCTCCCAGAGTTCCGCTGCTGTTACTCCACCCTCATGAATGTTTGTTTTTTGAATTGCATTTTCTCCTAACGACCATATGCCCAATTTCATGGGAATGTACTATAGGGTTTAGGGAATGTTGTCACACCTTTTGGCCAAGGGAGTATGTTGGTGTAACTCATCCTTAACAAATGCATGTACTTTATGCTTCATTTACACGTATAGGTTGGGTTTTCACACGTAGGCAAAAGCAACAAGAAGGCACTGTAGGTGTGGGAGCACGCCATCTCACCATTTTCCAAAGGAGTTTAATTGGCATAATTGCACTTCTAGGAATGCATGTACTCTGCATTCCGTTTTCACCTACCAGCCGGGTATTCGTCATTGCATTTTCACCTAGAGGGTGGATTTTCAACAATAGGCCAAAGTAACTGGAGAGCACTAGATGTGTAGGAACACACCGTCATACCTTTTCGCCATGGAGTTACACCAGTATAACTACACCTCCACAAAAGCACCCACTATGTAAAGGATGGGTTTTCACCTCCGCTGTACTTTCTTATTTACTTCCTTTTCACCCTCACTGCAGTTTGAAATATACATGTATCACAAGTCAAACATGATGCATGTAGAAAAACAACTGATATATATGAATGTTGAATACAATATAATATACATGCATGTCGAATAATAAATAATATTCATGAATGTTCAAAATGATACATTCACGTGTCCATAGAATAATATTCACGAGGGAATGTAGAAACAATATGTGACCGAAGAAATATTAATCCGTGAAAAATATACATTCATGTAGTCCTAAATACATTTCAATATGACATCATTACCAAGATCAATCATTGAGTCTTGACCCCTAACTGCCCAACCATGCATGTTTTGCATGATGTACAGATTTCATCCGTAGTTTCTCATCCGTCATGCACTTTTTATAGTGTAAATTTTTTATTGGATTTTTTATGGGAAGTTAGCTTCATGTATGTGTGATCCGATCAAAAAGGAAACAATTTGTGAAAAAATTATGCCTCATATCGCGTTGCAGTGTTTCGTCCAAAATTTGGAAGATTTTAGTCTAAAAGTGTTCTTGGAAAAATAAACTCATAAAATTAAGCATCCAAAAATCTCCAAAATTCACTACACCTAGAGCACTACATGATAACCCATCACAACAAATTTCATCCATAGACTGTCAATATCTTATTCATAATCGAACTAGAAAATAATTTTTTGATTTATGTTTCAAAATTTATAGAAAAATATTAGTGGCAGCAATCATAGATCTAATCGTATGGATAGAATCCAAAATTCAAAATCTACAACTTTGATTCATACATCAAGTTCCAAATATTCATGTTAATTGCATTTTATAATGCATCTTTGCAAAACTGCCCAAACCAGACATAGGTGAGGACGTTTAGGGGTTAAGTTGATATTTCATTCCCTGTAAATAACCTAGAAGCAGGAGCAATGGGTATGCACAGGAGGTGCAGGGTTACACCGTCACACCTTTTCTTACAGGACTTACACCGGTGTTGCTTTAACTTTGGGAATGAACGATTATTCAATTATGGTTTCTCCTACATGCAAAATAGTGAAATTCACGGGAATGCACGGTAGGTGGACAGGAACATAATTATGTAGTTTGTCAAAGGGATAACACAAATGGAACTATCCCATTTCTCCAAGAAGTCACACCAACAACACCCCTCTAGGAAGGAGGTATTTCTCATCGCATTTTCACCTGTAGGGTGGGTTTGAGTCCTCTTCAGCCATGAGAGTGATGGGAATGCTCTACAAGCATAGGAACACACCATCACTCCATTTCTCAAAGGAGTTTCACTAGTGTAACACGTCCCTTAGGAATGCATGTATTTGATGGGAATGCGGTACATGTGTAGCAACACACCATCACTCCATTTTTCAAAGGAGTTACACTAGTGTAACATGTCCCTTGGGAATGCATGTATTTTTTATTGTGCCTTCTCCTATACACCACATTTTCACCTTCTCTGCATTTTCAAATTCATGGCACTTTCTCCTTGCCTTTGTTTTCATCTTCACCTGAGGGAGTGCACTATTCAATAAAGCCAGGAATCATGTGCGTGCATCCCCCTTATTAAAACAGCCCTATATACATTTTTATTTTGTCTAAAATCAAACAATATATGTACAAATCTCAGAGTCTCAAAATACATTTCCATATGTACACAGGGGCTACAAACTAGGAATTCAACTCCAAGCCCCATGTATATCTACTTTCCGCTCGATTGAAATACGTCTCCCATTAGTACATTTTGTACATGTTTGTTCTAAATAATACCCTTGTTGTGCAAGCACGTGTATAATTACAATTCTCAAAGAGTGCACTCCCTAGGATCTTCAAGGAGTTTTGGAAAATGCATGTACTAGATAACAAACATGGTGGACGTAGAGAAATAACTAATACATGACACACATGCCTATTGAATAATAAATGATATTCATGAATGCTCGAATAGTATATTAATATATATATTGATGAAATCATATACGTTGATGCATGAACAACATAATGATTGTAGCAATGTCAATCCATCAAAATAATACCTCCATACAGTCATAAATGTATTTCAAAATAACATCATATATAGAATTGCACATTGGTAATTGAATACATATACCATCCCTATAAATTAGCATCCCTAACTCTTCTCCAAACCAAAATCATTCATTGTTTTCTTGAATTAATTTTCCAATATCCAAAAATAACCCATAGGCTTGAATTACGGGAATGCACCAGGGGTGTACTAGCACATTGTCACACCTTTTGTGCATTGTAGGTGTGGCACCACACCACCACACCATTTCTAAAAGGAGTTACACTGGTGTATAGGGTCCTTCATGAACGCATGTCTTTTTTAGGGCGTTTTCACCTCCACCTCAAGTTCTCACCTTCCCTGCATTTTCACCTTCACTTCGCTTTCTCCTCGACATTGTTTGCAACTTCATTGCATTTCCATAAACATGTGTATTACAAAACAAACACAATGGATGTACAAAAATAAACAATATACATACGTGCATGGTGAATAATAAATAATGTACATGAATGTCGAAATAACACAATTGATAAAATTCATAAAATAACATGCATCAATGTAGAAACAACACCAACACCGGAGTAGAAAGCCAAGTTCAAGTTCAAATTCTAAAAAACAAACATTTATTTAATTTAAAACAGTGGTTTTGTTTCTGAGTCGGAACAATAGAAAACATGTTTTTTCACATTAGAAATCAACCCAATCTTTTAGAAAAAATATTCTTAAAACTTGTTTAGGGTTTTATGGACTTTGAAAACAAAAGCGCCTTCCCACCACGGCACGTGAATGCGAAAAAGTTCATCCATGGAAATAATATATTCATGTAGTCATCTGTACATATGTAGCATCATATGTAAAATTTCACATTTTTACGTAATAAAATTACACAAGAGAGTTCGTGGTACTCACATCCCACCCGTATGCATAAGTCACTCTAACTCTTCTTCAAACCGAGAGCATCCATTGTTTTTTAAGGCAATATTTCATTTTCTGTAAACAACTTATAAGCTAGAACGATGTGAATGCACTAGCTGCCGGTTTAGGGGTACACCATCACACCTTTTCTCAAAGGAGTCACACCGGTGCAATTCCACCTCTAGGAAGGCATGTTTAGGGTTTAGGGTTTCCACCTGTAGGCCTCGTCTAACCGTCCCTACTTTTTCACTTTTGCTACACTTCCATCTACAATTTGATTTCATCTATATTGTGTTGAATGTGAGAAATACATGTATTATATAACAAACACGACGGAGCCCACCATCACACCTGCTGTCAACGGGGCCACACCGGTGTAACACATTGTTCAGGAATGCATGCACCATTTATTGCGTTTTCAGCTGTTCGCTAGGTTTTCACCTTCATTGACGTTTTTACCTTCATTGTGTTCCAAAATATTCATATATTACAAGACAATGGAGATGGATGTAGAAAAACAGACAATGTACCACGATGTTGAATAATTAAAAACATGTGTGAGTGTTGAAATAATACATTCATATTTTCATAAAATAATGTTGGTGAATGTAGAAACAATGTGTTAATGTAGAATTATTAATCCCTGGACATAATACATTCATAAATAGGGTCCCAAATATATTTCAATGCAACATCACATGTAAAATTGCACATTCATACATAATAAAATATAATGGCACTCATTACACTCATGTTCCACCCTTGTGCATTTGGTATCTACACCTCCTCTTCAAAATTGAAAACCTAGATAATTTGTTATCCATTGTCCTAATACTTGATTTTATGAAAAGAACCTAGAGGCTAGAGTGATGGGGATGAACTAGAGGTGTTTAGGGTTACAGAGTCGTACCATTCATCAAAGGAGTCACACAAGTGCTACCCCACCTTCAGGAATGCACTAAATGTGCAGGGGTACACCATCACACCTTTTCTCACAGGAGTTACATCTACGTAACAGTGTAACACGTCTTTTGCGAATGCACATGATTATTTATTCCATTTTCACTTACAGGTGGGGTTTTCCCCTTTCCCACATTTTCACCTCCACTCTTCTTTTGTCTTGACTTCATTTTCACCTTCGTTGCATTTTGAGAAATGCACGTGTGGACTCTATGTTTTTCCTAGTGGTTATTTTTTGTATGTCCCAATAGGTCGTTTTGTTTTTTATAGGGTAGAAGATCACCGGGAATAGTTTGTGTAGGCTAAATAGAGACATTCACAAATCAATAACCTCTTTTGAAATTTTAATGTCAAATCCCATGGGAGCTAGCAACCTTTGATATAGGAACTTTGGAGTTTTTAGGTGGTGATTCAAAAAGGGTTTAGAGTTTTCATAGTGAGATCCCAGTGGACAATTTTGACAGTTAAGAAGTTGTTTTGTGAACCTCAAAGGCATGCAATACGATTGGGTTTACAACATTCCAGTAGATTGTGAATGGCTCCAGCCACCTGGGCTGTTGTGTTTGAATTGTAATTTTTGTACATTTGTACCAAGTGGAATTACAGCCAAGTACGTGTGACTTTGAAGTGCAATGGTGTGACTTGTTGCTCAATTAATTTATGTGTGTGTGTGAATGTTTAGAGTTTAGTGGGGATAGTGTTTATAATTGGAAATGTATGCATGTATGGAATTGTGTTTGAGAAGTGATCTTTGATCCTGAGATTCACATTAACACCTAAACAACGGGCCTATGACCATGGAATCTTGCTTTACCTGTCATGCTCATTTTTGTCACCAGAAATAAGATAAAGAATTAAAATTTATATTTTTAGTAATGCGATATTTAACTAAATATGGACTTTGGCGTCAATTCTGGACTGCGCATGGTGCAAGGGATCGGGGGATCTCCCGATTTCCTACAAAAAAATAGGACTAATCACATAATAATACTCCAGATCAAACTGAAAAAACAGTGTATAGGAAGAAATACTGTAACAAATTGACTATGTAATGGCTCTTTCCAGAATACGGGGATCCCCCGATGTCCTCTTAGCAATATTTGGACGATTCATAATATAACATGGAGCAATGGTAATTGAAGGACATGAGGGAAACGTGTGTTCAAATTGAAGAAGTACATGCTTTAAAGATAAGGAACTCTGAAACTATTCTACATAGAATTATTATACTCTAAAGCGAATTGAAACAATTTGCAAAATAAAAGTGACAAGTACCATTGCATTCCGACTAAAGGAGTTAGGAAAGCAAATTATAAACCTCACTCAGTAACAGTATTCAATTAGAAGGTTTTAAACTAAGAATTTCAATTGAAAATATGACAACATCCCCGCTTGGAATTAAGGGGCAATAAACTGTACAAATTTTGAATGGTCGACATCTCCATCCATGCCATCAACGAACTATCGGGGGATCCCCCGAGAAAGCCGTCAAAAGCTATGTAGTCATTGTAATGACTGCCATGAGCGTCGATTCTATCTATACATATAGACTA
Organism: Pohlia nutans; assembly: GCA_022496805.1. Lineage (NCBI taxonomy): Eukaryota > Viridiplantae > Streptophyta > Bryopsida > Bryales > Mniaceae > Pohlia > Pohlia nutans. The sequence goes on from CM040094.1 coordinate 23,330,082, forward strand.
CAAGTGCGGCCTAGCCTAGCGCAAGAGTCGGCGACGGAATTTCCCATCCATCTCAGATTTCAAGAGGAATTGACTAACACTTTGATAGGAAAAAAGAGGCATAATAAAGGGCAGCAACGCTGTAGAGATATTTGGAATGACGTTCCGAGAATTTGGAAACTCCAGCTCCCCTTTCCAGGACCTCGGAAAATAGCAGCAGAGGTTACTATTCCGCCTATTCCTCCATTGGCAGTCATCCACCATCAATATACGATCCGGACGACAAATTTCCCGAGTCCTGCAATCTTTCGTCAAGCGCTGAATCCGCTTCTCGCAGTAAGGGTACCAGTTTGGATAATGGCACTTATTTCGTCCATATACAAATAATAGTTGTGAGGTAATGTCCTGTGGCAGCAAGAATTGAATAACATGCTGGAGTCGTCCAGCAGGCATCGAAGACCAGATGCCGATATGAAAGTAGTTCAGGAGGTTCTGGAAAAAACCATGGAGTCCGGGACGTCGACGGATTCTCTTAACGTCGAACACAGCAGGGTTGATGCCCTCGTAATCCTCGAAGCAAAGTACACCGTTGACCGAAAACACAATCACATTCTGCAAGAAGTCGATGCAAAGTGTTAACGTGATAACAATACGGTAAAGAATTACAATAGCAGAAGAATATCGGGGGATCGCCCAATACTCTAAGACCGAGCGGTTCAATATATCCCACTGTACTAAACTTCAAAAAAAAAGGCAGAAGATATCTGCTGAGCAATTGTGATATTAGGAAGACGTATTCAGACGCTCCGCACCATACTACTGCTCAGCTTCATTCCTCCGTATAAAACTCTTAGATTCATTAAAATAGTGGTGATCATGCATCTGCATGCCCAATCAGACTCCCCACAATTGGTTTACGCAATCAACCTATAAACTTTTAAATTCATTCCATTAAGCATTGCACAAAAATGAAAATTCGACAACATTATGCTACGGCGAGACACAAAACAACGTAACCAGTATATTTACTCCCACCGTCCCAAAGATATTGAACAACTTGTCTGCTTGGTATTTCTTTGAGCCAATTTCATTGATATATTGATTAAAAAGGATTCAAAGTATGTCACTAGAATGATAGTTGAACATTGCCTATGTTCATTGCAACCCTAATGAAATTAGCCACAAAGAAGTATATTATTGACCTACTTAAGAAAACGGTTCAAACATGACGCCGGGAATACTATTTAGAATAAAACGAGATACCTATTCGCAAAAATACTTCTCCACGATGGGTACAAGGAAACTTATGGAGCGATAGCCCCATGTACCAGAGCGACCACTAAATTCGGGAGGAGTCACCGAAGTCTAAGAAGAATCAAAAGAGTAAATGACTAGAAGTGACGTTATTGGGGGGTCGCCCCATCGACGATACTCCTCTTTCACTAAGCCTTGGAAATTATATACTCGATCATGAAGTAAGATTTGATAGTGACAAATACCAAGGCTTGTAACAAAAACTCTAAGAGGGGGCCATTAGCATTCTGAAACCTAATCACTTAAGAACTACAGAGTTCTCAATGCAAGTAACATTCATAAAAACTGAAAGATCTCTTTAAATAGTGGTCTTCATGCATCTGCATTCCCTGTTAAGCTCCCAAAAAAAAGGCATATTAATCTGTTGGACAGCATTTATGATTATAATCATGGTCAACAACCTATGAAGTGTAATTAGGACTAAAGCTCAAACCTAGGTATGAAATTATTGTTCCAGGATAGGGACCACTCAACGTATCGGGGGATCGCCCGATGTAGGGAAGCGGCGACATAATTCGGCAGAGGTCAGCGAAACCCAAGAAAATGCAGCTAAGAATATACAACAGTAAAGCAATCGGGGGATCGCCCCATCGACGTTCGTGGCCTCGCTAGCTCAGGCTTTCCAGTTCAAAGTACTAAACATACGTAACAAAAACTAATATATTCAACAGACACTGCCCAAGAGCCCAATTACATTTATCAATACACAACACTTTCCTACTTACTGTTTTCAAAATCGTCTGAACAACCATCCCTGACGACATCTGCTGGCCACCTGTATGCGAATTGGTCTTCAGAAACTGCACAAGAGCCCAATTACATTTATCAAACCACATCACTTCCTACTTAGTGATTTCAAAATCTTCTGAACAACCTCCTCTGACGGGATCTGCTGGCCATCTGTAAGCGGATTGGTCTTCACATAATCTTTAACTGATAATCCTGACTCGAATAGGCCTTGTAGCCAAGGCCTCAAGACGGAGTCTAAGAAGGTATCAGCTTGGTCATCCTTCCAAGTTGGAGGGTGGATTGCACTATGCTTCACATTCATGACAGACTTCGTGGGAGTATCGTCCACTAATAGAATATGATCAGCAGTACTTAACGACAGACGCCTCTGCACTACGGTTAGATCTTTGAGATACAGTGGATTCTTTTCACCGACCACGATTTCCGCGTCCGTGCAATCAGCTTGGGTTAGCCGAAGAAGCTCCTGTGGGTTGAAGGAGCAACCTTTGGTGGTCTCATTGACCATGTCCGTAACATTCCTCATGTTGGCGGAACTCCATATGACGATTTTCGCATTGCTATTAACAAAATTCAAGAACTCCGCACAACCAGGTCTAGGATGTATTATCCGCTTCTTACCCATTTCAAATGGGCTTCTAGAACAGAGGACCCCATTCAAGTCAATCACAACTATGTATCGCGGTGGCGGTACCTGGGTTTTTTCTTCAGGGAGCTTGGGCCCAATAACTGGTTCTGGGAGTTTCCCTGCAATAAATCAAAAACCTTGAGACAACAACATTGGGATAGGGGGAGGATGAATGAGCAAGGTAACAAAAGATGCCGAAACTATGTGCAATATCATGCAGGTATTCAACAAAAACTACGTACCCTTGGGATCATTACACTGTTTCACCTCTTCAACAGGCCTAACTGCACTTGGTGCAGCACCTGAGATCGGGCGACCCCCCGATAGGGTGTTTACATCGAGTAGGTGCTCCCCCTGGGAACCAATAATTGTTAATGCCAGATTCACATTTACAAGTCAGCCTTAGGAACATTTACAAGTCAGACTTAGGAATCAAGTTAAAGTTAAAGCATTCATGTTCATCATAAGTAGACAGACTTTTAGTCTTGTACAGATCTTCAAAAGCCGCCTCAATTGCACAAACCTCATCCGACTTGTTGCGCAATACCTCGGAAATGATTTTCAAAGTGTCCTTTCGAAGTTTTTCCGTGAGGGGATGCCTTACCTTCGTCCTGGCTTCTTCCTCCTGCCACATCACAAACCTCTCAGCTCTCATGAAGTCCTTGACGTTTGTCCTCCGACTGTTACAAATCACTGACTCGTGCGGCTTTGCAAAGGCTCTCTCGGGAGTTGATTCGTTCAAAGCAGGGCCTGGAGGAAGAGCAGAGGCGTCCTGCTCCAACTCCGCAGCATTCTGCAACTCGAATAATTGGCCAGAAGATTCCTCCGATCCACCAACTACATCTTCCGGTGGATCGTCCTTCCCCATAGGACCCATCGGGTGACCGCCCGATACTGAATGTGGACCATCAATGACGACGTCGTCTTGGTTTTCCTGGAAATCCATTGTTCTGCCAGAAGAATCCTCCAGTCCACCAACTCCATCTGCCGCGGGATCGTCCTTCCCCAAAGGACCCATCGGGCGGCCGCCCGATACTGCATATGGATCTTCCTCGACAACGTCGCTTTGGATGTGCTGCAAATCCATTGTCTTGATAGAAGACTCCTCCAGTCCACCAACTCCATCTTCCGGTGGATCGTCCTTCCCCACAGGACCTATGGGGCCACCGCCCGATATTGTATCTGGACCATCTGTGTCTTGGATGACTTCTTTTACAGGCATGCTAGAGTCTATCTTCGACAGGTCATCCCGACTCTCTTGATCTGGACTATTAGGCGCATCAGGACGCACAGTCTCAGGATCGTGAGCAGGACTCATTCTGTCGAGGTCACGCATGGAGTCCACCAAGCATGGGTCCAGAGGTTCTGCCTGGCCCACAGCTTCATCCTCTTCACCTGACGGAGAGTTGCCAGAGAGTATCATGGGGAGATCCCCCGATGACCCCTCCACCGTCTTCACTTTTTTTGGCACTCCACCCTCCATATCCAGTGACTGCCCTTGAACACAAGCTTCATCATTGGCATTCCCTTCATTAACGAGAGACTCTGCCATCGTTCCGCCCTGTGATTGTGAAGCATCCTGTCTATTTGATGATACAATCTGGTTGGAACCGATCAGGGGGGCAGCTCCTGAGCGTAGCGCAGCAGGACCTTCGATGGCATCCGCAACTCCTTGCAATGCACCGACGTCAGTTGTTACGGATGAAGATTTCCTCTTCTGTGCCACTCGCAACACTTGTATTGAGGTCGGTGTAGTGGGGTTAGCTACCTCGTCACCGACTGCATGAATATGTTGCACTTTATATGCAAGAATGTGCATAGGCAGCTGCGTCCTCCGAACTTTCGCCGCATACTTACTAGCTATAGCGATGGGATCCCTATAGCCGGATCCAGGCAACTGAGCCCAAGAAATCTCATCCGAGAGATCAGCATCAGACTCAGGAAGATTCCAAACATACATATTTGCGTGATGCGACACTGCCTGCACTGACCAGTACATTGTAACATATAAACTCGGGGAATGCTCATCAAATATTAATTAAGATTCTCACTTTATTCACATTAAGAAAAGCACAAAAGTCATCATCATACCGGGCTTGCGTCCCTGACAGCATCGATTTCACTTTCATCATTGCGCAGTCCAAACAGAGCCTTAGCCGCAGACTTAGTAGTCCCTGCACTTGACTGATTGAGCGGAACAGGAGAGGGGGAATCAACCCGTTTGCGTTTCTTGGCAGTCCCGTTGCCCTCGACCTCGTCTTCGTCCTCGTCCTCTTCCTCCTCCTCACGATCGCTGTCATTATCGGACACCGAATCAACTCTGACACGAGAGGTTGATCTGGTACGAGGTCTCGAAGTTGTGGCTTTATCCGCAGCTTGTGGAACAGCTGTACATGTAGGTTCCGGAGGAAGAGGTGGTTGCACGGGACTGTCAAAAACAGCCTCTTTGCTGATGACGTCCCACATTCTTTGTGTTCGACTTCTGGCGTCGTCGAGCCGACTATCATTCTCCACAAACTCCAAGACACTGGCGTTGTTTCTCTGCGCAAATCAGTCCAAGCGTCATCGGTCGATCCCCCGATCTAGTGACAAATACTCTCAACAGAGATGGGGCGATCCCCCGATCAACTGGCAATTATTGCAACATAGATGGAGCTAAATAATGCGAATCTGAACTATTGAATCGTGAAGGAATTTCAGAACTTACCAATCCCACGTATGTAATATTGGGGCCCCTATGTAAACTGATAAGAAGTATATCCTTCTTCAGAAAACGCTTGAACATTTTAGACGCAGTGCTCAAATTCAAGGATGCACATCCCGGAATTCGCCATTCTCGGTCGACTGTTACATCCGAGGAGTCAGCTGCTGAATACACTGCTGATAATCTATCCCGAGACCCTCTGTCCCTCTCGAAGAAGATGTCGAAGTCTCCACGTGTCCCATGCCCAATCCTCCCGAATAAAAAAACAACATACACTACAACTTGAGCGCTGATGTCGCATGGAGGGAATTCATCATCAGGCTGTGGAAGGTAGTGCACGACATGATAATCCCATGCAGTGGCGTTCGATCTTCCTTTCCGCACTTCGATCTCCTTTGCAATCTGTGTCATCCCGCGCACGTCCGTGATGAAGATTGCTGGTGAGTGTATATTGACGGTCTTAATCTCCTTCTGCTCACATGCGTCAAAAATCACCGAAAGTCTTCTGTCTTCCAACAGTCTTGCCTTCGACTTGCCAGTTTCTACGGTTGTAAAGCAGAAACAGACAAAAAGAAACCTAACTTCATCGGACATGTCTTCCAACCAGCTCCGAAGGTTGCCATCATCACTCATTGCTGCACTCAGGTTCCCTTTGAACCAGTCATAAGTGACGCATTTGTACCTTTTGGAATACAAATCAACGTCTTGAAGTTCAGGACGGTCTGAGTCCTGTGCACCGTAGGACATATATACGCTCTTGATGTTGTCGGGAAGGTCGCCGGGTTTGGGATTCTTCACTAAATTGTCAAGGCGCTTATTGAAGTATGCCTCTCCCTCGGGTAGTTTCAGTATTCGCGAAAGAAGTGCCATCATGGTCTCGCGAGTGTAACCCCGTTGCGTCGCCAGAGCATCCCAATCCGCAGCTAAATATGGGATGTACTCCGCCTTCCTGCTAGGTAGAGGAGATTTCTTGAAAAGATTCATAAGCTCGTCTTTCATGGCCCGGAGCTTCCTCTCTTGGTTACAGAAATCAACCATAGACATCATGGTCGCAGGTGCGCTCTTGGAGTTCGTGCTCTTCACGCAGATTTTCCTCTCCAGGATCTGACTTGCAACAAAATTGACGTCCTCATTCCGCATCCCATGAAGAATTTTCAAGTTGTTCCCTACAAAGTTCTTCCGCCCACTAACTCCTTGACTGTGTGGAGCAACAACTCTTCCCCATTGGTCTGGAAGTCTTCCTGCTAACCACTGGTTCTCAATCGAAACCCACTGCTCAAACTGACTGTCCTCTAGATATAGCAATGGAAGTCTTCCATCTCCTGCATTCTTGGATTTCACTGATTTACCCGCGAATATAAGCTTCACCTTCGGGAGGAATTCATTCTGAAATCAAAAAACGAAACACCATGAGTATGATTTCATGAAATGGGGAGATCGTCCCATGAAATTTCCTACTGATCAGTCAAATTCCTGAAGCATGGGGCGATCGCCCCATGAGCTATTCCAAATGAAGTGGACTCTAGGAAAAACGATTCCGATATAGATTTATATAATACCATAGATGACAAGAGGGAATCAACTATACATTGAGCATATCGGGCGATCGCCCCATGTTCTATTGCACTACCAAAATTGAGATGCATAATGGCCTCATCTCACCTTAAATTTCGAGGAATGCACGCGTCCACATAACGCAGGCATGGGCCGATTCATCTTGTGCCACGCGACTCGAGCATTTCCAAGCTGTTGCATGAATGTCTGTTCCGTTCGCTCGCCCGCTACATCTTGATTCAATACTCGGGATAGATACAGGAGCTTCTGGAAATTACTCTCTTCGCACCAGACTGGGATGATACTAAATTTTGACAGCAAGCCTCTCTTAAAGTCAGAAATATGGTCCTTCGTGCTCAGGACCTGCTTGTGAGCTGCTACAGTGTGTTGGCCGCCAATGATGTAGTAGTGGGTACTCGAGTTAATCCAAGTCTTCTCTGGTCTGCTAGAGAAGTAGATCGGCTTCTCGTTAGCATAACCCTTCAGGGGCAGAACGATCACCTGAGCTCTGACAAGGCTAATGTCGGGAACTATTTCCACCTGCATCGCAATGCGATCTACTCTGTTCTGGACGAGCCCTCGGTACACCATCGTCCCCGGCTCTGCCCGGTGAAGATGGTCGTAGTGCACGTGCAGCTCTTGGCCGTCTGGACTCTTCCATGATTCCATCCCCATTGTGTTTTCTGAATGATGAATATAAAGTGGGGAGAACTCGGCATCGTAGAGCTTCCTGATCTCTTCTCTCAGTTCAGGAGTCAAGCGTTTTTTGTCGTCAGATCCGAAGTTCACAGCATCTGCGAGGGTCAATTCCTGCTTCTTCCCAGCTTCATCTTTCTCGGTTGCAGTCTTCTTCGGACGCTTCGGCTTCATTGGTGACTTGCGCTTCTTGCTCGAAGTTGTAATATTTGCCGGCGGGTCCTCTCCAACAACAGCAGATTCGTTTTGGGCATCCACCAGAAGCTCCCAAGACTTTTCTATACCCTCGACTGTTTCCTCCGGATCCTCGTAGATTTCAAACCCCCTCTTCGTCACAGATGTGCATAATGCTGAGTCCAATTTGTTTGCGTCTACAAGTAGTCCAAATAATCGGGTATCTGTGTCCTTCCCAAGTGGCAGTTCTTCGATAACTAAGAAAATATCGTGTCTACGATTGTGAGGCACATGTATTCCCAATACTTGGACACCTACTGTAGTACTCTTAGATTTCCCTCCTGCTTTAACCATTACTGGGACGATTTTCGCACGCTCGTCCGACTTCTTTTGCCACATCAACCCCCACCCTTGAATATGTGGATCAGCTTTGAATGCACTTCTAACGGGGGTCTCATCATCCAACTCAAAGTTCTCATCTCGCAACCACACATCGACATACCGGGATAGCCGTCTAGGTTGAAGATCAGGAGGTGCCTCCGAATACTTTGTATGCCTGCGTGGAACACTCAGGGTCATTAGCATAAGCGACTTAAGCATTCTGAAGTCCACCATTCCAATTCACTATCAGCCTAGAGAACCCACGCATATGGAATGAATATAAGTCTGGCTAGAATTTAAGAATAATTATCGGGCGACCCCCCCATGCATAAGGATTATGTATACATTGCTTTTAGTTCACTAATGCGCACTATACATCGGGCGACCGCCCCATGCGTATTGAGCAAAATGCAAGACTCTATAACGAAGGCAAATAGTACTCTAGTCGTTATTGTGAACCTCCATTCCAATTCACTCTCAGCCTAATGAATCCTACAAACTCTTTCCAAAGCCAATGGCAGATGGTATCAGATCCATAAATGCATCGGGCGGTCCCCCCATGCATAAATTCTGAATATCTATATTAACATGGGTCTGGCAAGAATTCTAGAAAAAATATCGGGCGACCCCCCCATGCATAAAGATTAAACATCTATTGGATTAAGTTCACACTTGCGTACTTTACATCGGGTGACAGCCCCATGCGCGTAGAGCTGAATGCTAGACTCATCAATGAAGGAAAATAGTATTCTGGACGTTATTGTAAACCGCCATAACAATTCAGCTTCAGCTTAATGAATGCTAGCAACTCTTACCAAAACCAATCGCTCATAGTATCAGATCCATAATTGCGTCGGGCGATCCCCCAATGGTCACTGTGAGAATTTGCTATGAAGGAAAACTATTTCAAGCAATTATAAGCATTTTACATCGGGCGACACCCCCATCGTAAATGACTGATTTCCTACTGTTCTGTGTTTAATAGGATCATCTCATTCACCATGGGGGGGTCGCCCCATCCTTTACAACCATTGGGGGTCTGCCCGTCATGTCATAGGGGGATCGCCCCATTCTCTCATGCAGAGTGCATATATTCTGCATTGTAGGGATTGAAATATAGCTCTGGCTAGAATTGAAAATTTAGTATCGGGCGACCCCCCCATGCATAATGACTGAATATCTATTGATTCTAGTTCAGTCATGCGCACTTCACATCGGGCGACCGCCCCATGAAGATTGAGCTAAATGCTAGATTCTACATCGGTCTCTACCATCGGGATCTGTCTACCCCAAACCCTAAACTGAAACCCTAAAAAACCCTAAACCCTAAACCCGCCACCCTGAAACCCTTATGCTAGCAGTTTTCGCGAATGAACTGTACGGATCGGTGGATCCCCCGGTGTACTCTAACCTCTGCTTCACAGTGTTTGAGCATCAGAATAGGAGCGCAGATTTGCAACTTACTGCATTTCTGGAGGATCCTCTCTGTCGGTGGATTCTTCGACTACTAGCTTTTGCCGCTGCTCAAACACCGTTTTGATTTTGTCAGGGCTGCTCCTCGTTATCCGAGCGGTGCTCTTTGTTCGCGCCAGACTTGAAACCTGGAAGTTGCTGACGTGCTCACTTCATAATCTATATATGAATCCTGCGTGCACACAACAATTCTCTCACTCAGTCCTGACATATGTGGACGTCCTAACTCGTATAATCCACTTCGAATGAATAACAGTGAAATGTAAAAACTAATACTTAAGTAACAATTGAGATTGCAAAGCAACAATGACCGCAAAATCACCAAACATTATAGACAGCGTTTTAGCACTTCCACTTTGAAATTCGAAAGACCTGCAATTCGAAAGACCTCAACACTAAACCTACGTCTTCTGGCCATTGCTAACTCAATAATGATCGGCATTGCGCATTCAACGGAATCTTAATGACAGAAATTAGGTTTGATGCGTGTGTGAGAGGTAAGAAGCGTGCGTGAGAGAGCGCGTGCGTGAGAGAAGAATCCAAACCCAAGAAGAAACCACAGATCAGAATTCCAAACCCTAGAACTACAGACTTACCTTCTGGGGTGCAAAACAGAGCCTTCAACAGCAGCAGCAGCAAGCGACCATCACCAACAGCAGCGCGACTTCAACCGCAACCAATAGCAACTGAAATTCAAGCGCTAAACAAGCTAATCAAACCCTAATCAAGCTCCCGCAGCAAAAGCTCTGAAGGCACAAGTTTTGAGGAAACTGGAGGAGGATGGTGAGAGTGAGGGAGCGCGGGAAAGGCTGTACGTACGCCGCCCCTCGTCACCAGCCCCTCTCGATCCCATGAGTTCGAAATTCAATCATTTAAAGTAATTAACTAAAGCTACTTATCAGGTAATTAAGCTACTTATGAGGTAATTTAGCTACTTATGAGGGAAGTGGTAGACCAAAAGTCTATGACTTCAAGTTAGTTAGAACACCAAAATACTAGTCTAGTTAGTCTGTACATAAGGTGCTTCCCAACTGAATAAGAAATACGCATATGAGGCATTGATATTATTTAGTATTATTATTTTTTAGAGGTAGGCAAGAAGAAATAGATTCCAACACAAGTTCAAACATAATTTTTTAATGAAGAATGAATTAGTTACAAATTTTCGAAGTTGAAGTATGACGCATCCCATTCACGTCATATAGGTACACCTCTTTCTGTCTAAAGGAGAATGTATTGCACACACTAAAGATGCTTGAACCAACAACAACAAACCCATAACCACACTTACATATACTAAAACCAACAAGAGAGATCCCATTACCAACTGTAACTCATGCTACAACCAACACCAGTCCAGCATTGATTGCGGATAATGCCCCTAGCTGTTGACATTAGGAGCCAGTTGGGAATGAGGTAACCACCTTATTCTTAGAATGTAAACAGACGATACACCGACTATAAGTGTGGCTTGGTGGGTTAAGGATATACGATTGTTTATCGAACAAGATGTCATGGTTGGGTGGCAAATCACATAATAAACATTGTTTACCTAAAGTCTAGAACTTATTAATATAATGATGATAAATGTTGTAAATGTTTAAAATATCATCTAACTATATTGAAATTATTGTCATACCTCTCTAATATTGATGACAATTTATGGAATATTATAGATCATAAAATCATGTGATAGTTCAAGTATGCAAATATATAAATAATACCTTGGGTTCCTTAATATGCTTGGACCACCCAGAATTCCACATGTCAATTCCACATACATGTTTGACTCATTAGATTTCTGCCCTCATTAAATAAATCTACTTTACTAAATGAATCCGGAGTGTTAGAGTACTGTAGAGTAGCGCCGCGGTATGGTGAGCGAGCTGCTCAAACAGGGTCAGTGTCCCGTTCTGACTTCGTTGAACCCGGTCCGATTATCTTGATCGTGGCCGTCCATCACAACGAAGGGCTCAGATTGCACGAGCCCTTGCTCGAACTCGAGAGGGGTCAATCGCTAGGTACGCCGCCATCTTTTTCATCATTTGCACATGTCAAATCACCGCCATGTCAACTTCAGTCGGCCTCGAAGCCGCCAGAATCCACCACTGAGGTGCGGCCACGTGGAGGCCGTCAAGTCACCTTTTCGTTTATAATTTTCCAAATTAAACGTATTAAATAATTACGGTAGTACATACGTATTTACTATTCACGTATTTACTATTAACTTATTTACTACAAACCATGGTAAATTAACCTAGTAAAAACGTAACCTAAAACTATTATTTAGTAAGTTCGACAAATTGAATTATTTTACTTATCACAAAATTAACGCATGGCTCGGTGATAGGTGACGGTCTAAACCGCTATCTATCTCGATAATAAGTTTGCATCCCAGTACTTTGTACCGTCACCGTGTACACCTCATGGTACTTTAAAATATTTTCTACACATTTTAAAATTCAAATATCGCTCTCAAGTTTCTGATTCAAGTAGCACGTGTTGCCAATTATTGAGAGTTTTAGAAAAAATAGACAATTGCATAAAACTGAGTCTTAAGGTTGAATAAAATATAGTCTTATAAAATGTTACAACTTGAAATTAGTTTTTAAAATGTATACATTTAGATATTAGATTTTTGGGGCAGTATTAATTTAGTTACTTAGTACTAGGTCTATCGGTCTATCGACTAACACTCCTTAACAATCATGAAAGACTTCATTGAATAATCATGGTTCTAGAATGTTCATTATTAATATCTACAACAACAAAGTTGTGTTTAACAAAGTTGTGTTTTCAAGTTTTGGATGGCAAATGTTCATAAATGTTCATTATTAATATCTACAACAACAAAGTTGTGTTTAACAAAGTTGTGTTTTCAAGTTTTGGATGGCAAATGTTCATAAATGTTCATTATTAATATCTACAACAACAAAGTTGTGTTTAACAAAGTTGTGTTTTCAAGTTTTGGATGGCAAATTTAAGCAAAACTGAGAAGCTCGCTTGAAAGCAACAACATCATCCTAAGGTTCAAGCTATTTGCAACTTGTAGTACTTGAAGCTGCATCATCGAGCTTTGAATCCAAAAGAGTCCTTCTCTACGTGAGTAACACTTTCTTCTTTCAGAGTTTGATTGTTATGGCAATTTCCAATGATTCCTCTCACTCAATGTATTCTTCATTATAGTTTATTTATTTCTAAGAGATGTCTTGATGCTATACATGAATGATGAGTATCTGTCATGATATACATGAACGATGAGTTGCATGAATCATGACGGGTCCGGGTCTGATATGGGTTCCAAAAAGGACTGTCTCACTAAAACACTGTCACATTATAATTCACTTAATGTGTGCTAGAAATTACACATTTTCAATTCACATGAATTCAATATTAGATTCATGAGAAAGTTGTAATACTCCATCCAAAATAGTATTGAGCAAGAAAAATTAAACAATTTATACATTCCGGATTGTTCCTTTAGTTAGTTTTCATTGTCTCAAATCCGGAACTGTCTTAATTCCGAATTTGAGACAAAAGGAACAATCCGGAATATCAATTTATAGTGAAGTAGTTCATATACAAGAAATTTAGCTAAAACAACGTTTTAGTCATATCTATGTTTAATTTTAACTCTTAATTTGATATTTTACTATATTTCCTTATTTATGAGAACTCTCAAAATTGTCTAATATTTTTAAACAATCCAAAAAGACTATGATTTCACCATATCTTTATGCATGATTTATCTATTTCTGGAATGACCCTACTACAGAATTCACAAAGTCCAGAAATCAGCGAAAATTTCCAATAGAAGATCCAGAAGGATTTTGGCCAATAGAGGACCCTAAACCGATAGATCACCGCATACTTTCCGCCTACGGAGGATCCTCCAATGTGTTCCATTATGTTCCATATATAGTGTTCAACACATACAATGCTCTTTGCATAGTAAGTAAACTTTGTCTTCTCCAGAATTAGACAGTCCATATTTGAGCCTTTTTTCCAGAACTAGATAAATCATGCATCAATTTGTCTTAAAACTATATGATATGCTTAAATATAAACTTAATAAAGTGCATGATTATTTGTTCTAATTAGTAAAAAACCTTAAATACACAGTCCTTTCGCTACTATAATGTGAGTAGGTGCTAGACATGATAAATTAGGAAAAAATTCAATTTTTGATTTTAACCTACATAGCACATGATTATTGTGTACCAACATGCCATCTATAATACCATGTAATTTTTGTAATTTTCCAATAATTTATTCATTACTAAATGGACATTCCTCTAATTAAACTCCGGACAGTCCGGGAAGGGGTACCTTGATCAGACCCGGACCTTGACATAAATTATTGATGATGATTGCACAATTATGTATGAATCTAGGGGCAATAATTGGGTCCACAAGTTGCAGATAGTTTGAACCTTTGGATGTTGTTGTTGCTTTTAAGCAAACTTGTCACTATTGCTTAAAGTTGTCATGCAAAAATTAAAAACACAATTATGTTATAAGTTGAGTGTAGATATGATGAACATTCAATTAAAACGGCATTGGAAGTATGTAGTCAGAAGTTGTTTCACGAAAAATTGGATATAAGTAGACTTTATAAGAATGATGAGTATCTGTCATGATAATTTTACATGAGTGATGAGTTTCACTGGGAACTTTGACTGGTTTAGCCGGGGCTAAACTGGGGTGGTTTAGCCCCCTCTTTAGCCCCCCTTAGCACTATGTGAAAAATTGGGGTACCATTAGCCCCCATTTTAGCCCCCATTTTAGCCCCCATTTTAGCCCCCTTTTTGTACCATTAGCCGGGGCTAAAACACAAATTAGCCGGGCTAAAATGGAAGATTCGGGTTTAGCCGGGGCTAAACTGGGGTGGTTTAGCCCCTCCAAGCCAGTTTAGCCCCGGGGGCTAAACTCTCCAAAGCTTCCAGTGTTTCATGAATCATGACATAAATTATGGATGATGATTGCACAATTATCTATGAATCTAGGGGCAATAATTGAGTCCACAAGTTGCAAATAGCTTGGACCATTGAATGATGTTGTTGCTTTTAAGCAAACTTGTCAGTATAGCTTAAATTTGCCATGCAAAAATTGAAAACACAACTTTCTTGTAAAATGAAGTCTTTCATGTCATGGAGTGAATATTAATTATTGTGGAATTCATATATAATAATTGTGGAATATTCAATTTATAATCGTGAAATATTTCATTTATGTCATGATTCATTTCAAAGAATCGTATTAATTGTTGAATATTCCATTTATGTTCAGTAAAGCAAATATTCCATTTATTAATTAAATATTATGGAATCAACTAAAGCGAATATTCCATTTATAATTGTGAAATTATATCCCTGCCATTTATAATTGTGAAATATTTTTAGCAGCAAAAATTCATACATATTAATTGTGGAATATTCCATTTATGTCATGATTGAATTTAGAAAATAATAATTTATCAAATATGATACTCATAATTGATATATATATCATGATTGACAATCATGTCGAATGATCCCCAAATAACAAATCATCATAATTTGCGTAAGCTAAGAAATATCAATCACGTCCTTCTTGGAAGCCTCATTGCAATGCAAAGCACCTCAAGCTATCAAATTCATCCTTATGCTTCCTTAGAGAAATTTGTAGCGATTTGCATGTAACCAAAGGAAATTCAAGCAATTCGCATGTTCCTTGGCAATGTCATGTTGTAAGTTCTTAGATTAATTTTCGAAGGTCCTAACTTCTCCTAAACCCAAAACCCGAAACCCTAAACCCTAAACCCTAAACCCTAAACCCTAAATCCTAAACCCTAAACCCTAAACCCTAAACCCCAAACCCTAAACCCTAAACCCTAACCCCTAAACCCTGAATCCTGAACTCTAAATTCCACTTCAAATACCCCAAATGGTCTTAGGGTCATACAGTTCATAACATACCCCAAATGGTCATACAGTTCATAACATACACTACCGTAGTACCAAAGCAGGTTGGACCTAAAATAATTCTTAAAATTAAAAAACTTAAAAATTAATACATTCTGAGGACAGAAAAACAAAAGCGGATAAATTAGTTTTTGAAATATTTTGCTATTTCTAAGCTATTTAAGGTCATTTTTACTCATTTTTTTGCGATTAAGGTCATTTTTACTCATTTTTACTCAGTTTTTTGCGAGAAACCTCCATATTGAGAAAATCAGGTTTTGAGAGGTGAACATAATTTTACCAAAATCAAGAAATTTTCATTCGGCAGGTCGCGAACCTCAGGAAATTTAGTACTCTCAGACACAATCAAGTATTAGAAAAGGCATACAATGCACTTTACAGAATGTCCCTCGGTCCTTTTCAGAATTACCCTCCGTTTCTGAATTATCCTTGCAAAGGAGACTACTACCTAGGTGCAATGACTATGAGGCTGGAGTTGAAATATGAGCTATGGTACTAGTACTCGTACATGACACTCATGAACTAAACCGAAGTGCGTTCGACGGCGACTCCCATGTCTAGTAAATATGCTTATTTAATTTATCTCCCAATATCCTAGCCATTAGATACGGCCCCCTCCTTTTTTTAAAAGCGGAAATGAATATAAAAATCACACTCTCTCCCGCTAAAATTCTCATCACTTCTTCAAAACTTCAGGTTGTCTTCTTGATTCACTTCACTTTCTGAGTCAAGTATCCAGTGATAGTCGCTCATCCAATTTCGTTCCGTTGCCACCATCGTCGTTTGTTGCTGTTGCTGCTGTTACTGTTGGTGCTGCTGTTGGTGGAGTTGCAGCTGCTACTGCTGCTGTTGCTGTTGTTCCTGCTGTTGCTGCTGAGTTTGGAAGCGTTCACCCCACATTCTGATATAACGAGGTAAGAGTCACTCTCTGAATCGCATTACATCAGCTACATATTCTTGACTTAGTGAAATCTGAATTGTTTCAACCGCACCGCTGAAGAAATGTGATAGCTGTTTACCGTAGCATGTATCGGGCAATTCATGAGTACCATTGTCTTCACTGACATGTAAAAACAATCAGGTTAATAATTATGCAGTTTCAGTATGGCAGAAATTTATGCAGCAGTAGTATAGCAAGAATTTTTCCAGCTCCAGGATTCATAACAGAATTGTCAACCTTGAGCGCTAGTAAAACTCCAACACTGTTCAAGTAATTGTAGCCCTATATATCCAACAGCTTGGATTATTATGATAGGATTCATGGAATCATAATACATCCTCATATATTTAGAAATAGTAGTCTCTGAACCATTCAATCAACATTGAATTGTGTCGTTCGTCCAAGCGGTAGTATGAATCAAGAGTTTGCGATGTCAAAATTATAGAGCTGTGATGACGTGGACATGTACGGATGCCATCCCGAGATCATATCATCGGGGGATCGCACGATGATAACTCTCAGACTAGGAATACTTGTAGTAGTGATACATCGGGCGATCCCCCGATTCACCAAGTAAAGGTGGTATTGTTTCCGTTCTAAGACATCGGGCGACCGCCCCATACACTATGTGCAGGAAGTGTAGCACGACCAGCCTGAACATCGGGCGACCCCCCGATGCAAGTCAGTTATTGAGGCAGCTGCAGAACAGGACGTCAAGCAGGAGACCATTATCGGGCGATCCCCCCATACACCGTAGCACTACGTGTTCAAGACCTGCATCGGTTACGTAGCAGCATCGGGAGATCCCCCCGTCCTGCATACGACTACTTGTTGCACACAAGCGTCGGGCGATTCCCCGATACTACTCCACGCCGCAGGTAGGAGATCACTATCGGGCGATCCCCCGATAACTTCTGACGCCGAGGCATGGCCTCTGGGAGCGGCTCGAATTCTGAATCAACCAACGCCAGGTCGGCACGCGGAATTCAGCTCCGCAATGGGATGGACGTCACACTCCTATATCCCGATATTGGTGAGGTCGGTTCCGGATTTATCCTTGAAGCTCAACCAGCTGGGATCTGGCTTGGAGTTTGTTATCCGGACGATATTCAAGAGTATGTTCTGCTACGGCCGTCTGGGATTTATCCAGAGTTCTTTACTCTGCCATTACATCCTCGACAGCTTGGCATCAGTGTGATTGGCCAAGCCTTAGATAAGACTGTTCTCTGGAAAGTTGACGATTTGATGATACCATCGGGCGATCCCCCGATGGATGAGGATGTCGCCAACGCGGATTGTCCCTTCCTTGCAAGATCGCAATGGGTGGGGCATGAAATCCTGAAGAAGGCAGAGAACAGTCGGGTTGTGGCGTCGGGAAGAGTCAATTGCTGCTTTCCGACGGATCATTTCCAGGACAGTACTTTGGGCGATGGGTTTGTTGGGGTCATTGTCCTTCAAGTAATGGACGGTGACGTAATGACGATCATGACGCATCAGAAGTGGCCAATTTCAGAATGTTTCTTCGCTTTCGGTGGTCGCAGTCTCAATGCCACTCTTCTTCATTTTGCTTCACTTCCTGAAGTTGTCGACCCGGACGCATATCTTGGAGGAGTTCAGAAAGCTCCTTATCGATATCTCAACAGGAAGCGCTGTGAAGATCCCAAGGTATCCCTGTATACCAAGAAGACGGAAGAGGCTGAGATTAGACTGGTCAGCGCTGAGAAGTGTTGCAGTTTACGATGCTGCCAGGTATTCCCTTGGGCTGATACTCGCTCTGTTAGACAGTTGTTCTATCTGAAGAGTTATGAAGATCGTCGTGAGTATGCCATCGCCGCTGGAGGACAGATGCACGCAAAGGAGGGGATGAGAGTTAAGTATATTACGCTCATGGGAAGTGAGGTTTGCGCAACGGCTTGGTATAAAATTCATGGTATTGCCAAGTCCACATTCCATTCGTATATGGAGAAGTACAATGAAGGCGTACTTTCTGGTCAGCATGGAAATAAAGGCTGCAAGCGGCCCCGGATTGGGACAGTTCAGGCCATGGGCACAATTGCTGCGATCGTGGCTGAGAACGCTGATCAAATGCCTAACCAGATGCGTGGAACCGGAAAGCACATGCGAATGGATACCTTGAAGTACCTTCCGTCTGGAAACAATTGGACTCGAGTCCACGCTGATGCAAATGAGGTGCGTCTCTTGTGCTTCTTTTCTCTGCATCGGGGGATCCCCCGATGCTTCTATAGAATTGTGTCCCTGATTACTGTAATTGCCATTCATTTGTTTTGTTAGCTAACTTATAGACTTTGATCACACACAGACAAACGTGTCTTACGGCCTTCCGCCGGTCAGTCAGTCTGCCATTAGCCGGATCAAGAAAGGCATGTTCAACAACGTTGCTATCAAACCTGTTGGAAGCAGTTTTGCCAAATGTACCGAGTGCGACACACTTCAGCAGTTTCTTCTAAGGTGTCCCAAGGGCAGCCCCGAGTATGTTTCATTTCTGAAACAACAAACTTCGCATTTGAATCATCAGGCATCATGCCGTCGACTCTATGCTACTTGGCGAGAAGAATCGAAGCGAAATCCCCAGGAATTTCTTTGCGTAATTCACGACAAAATGGATACAGCCAAGACAGCTCTTCTAAGGATGCGGACTACAACAAAGGCAACCTCCGGCTTGGGCCAGCTTCCCATGAACGTTACTGGAATGGTTGCTCATGGCCACTGCGACGGCGCGTACGCGCATTACTCACCCGATTGCTGGCCGTGCGATTCCAATGCCACCATCTCTTCGCTTGCAAGATTATTCAGGCAGCTTTTGGAGCCACCTCTCCGAGAATCACGGGCGCTTTTTCCCCATCCCCCAGCTAATTCTCTGTTTGAAGCATTGTTACGCGGAAAGTCCAGGTGCATCGATGCTTTGACGGTGATGGATCCAAGCAAATGTACTGGCCGATCCCGGCTTCCTCCGAACTTGTATCTTCAGTTAGATAATTCCGCGAAGGACAACAAGAACCAGTTCCTGATGGCCTTCCTATCATTGCTTACGGCAAAGGGGGTGTTCAAGGAAATCCAGGTGGGGTTTCTATTAGTTGGACATACCCATGAAGATATTGATGCGTACTTCAGCCATCTATCGAAGGCACTCAAGAACACAAATACTTTTGTGCTAGCGGACCTCATGAAGGCATTCATGCAGTCCCAGGAATTGTCATTCATGCGAGAGTTTGTGCAGGAGATTGCTGATTTCAAGTCCTATATCAAGGGCTACCAATGCGATGGGGCAACTCGATTAATTGGCCTTGGCGACATGCACCTCTTCAAATTCTATGTTGACTCTGACGGCTGGCCGGTCATGAGATGGAAGAAATCTGCGGTGGATACCGAGTGGCAACCGCAGAACAAGCCAGCAATTCGACTTTGGAAAGAGGACGACAACGGGCGCCCATTACTACCGTCTGGTCCGTTACATCCAGTCCCTTTCAAGCACATGTGGGGCAGCGAAGTTCCATCAGCAACGGGGAATCAGGAGAAGGCAAGAGAGTCTGCAGCAAAAGCGACAGAGCGGCGGACTTTCATGACGCTCGGAATCCGCAAGTACATTGAGTACTGGGAGAGTGGTCGGAGAAGGTGCTCGACGTTTGCTGCTGCATTCGAACCTTATGTGCAATACTGGTCTCGAGTCTTCGATGAGCTACAGAAGCCTCTCCCCCCAACACCGGCGCGCCTTGTGGAGGGCTTTTGGCCCATACACGATTGGAGAGGGCCGTCGTTCACCATCCCACGCTTGACTTTGTTACCATTCGACGAGACTCCTGAGGACGAAGAACCTCAGGCGTACTGCGGGCCAGCAAACGAGCGGCCCGAAGAACGATTTAATCCCTGGCGCTAGATCGCCCCTCTGTGGTGGGTCCTTCTCAGACCTGAAAACCCAGTAGTGTGTCCTGTATGGCTGGGAAGGGTTGTGTCTCCAGTGTGTAGGGATGAAGGGGATGATAAATATGGAAAGTTCCTTATCCAGTATTGGGAGCCCCAGAACGCAGCACGAGATATGGCTAAGAAGTATGAGAATTGCTGGTCAGCTAAGTGGGTTGTGGAGGACTGCCGTCCTGAATGGATCGACGTTGCTGCTGTCTTGTACGCGTCTTACTCTAGGATCGCTAATCCAAAGTCACGTACCATACCCAAGAGGGATAAAGCTCGTGCGTTAGACAACTTGACGAGAGCGAACATTGCAGATCCCTGAATGGAATTTCCGTGACAGTGCGAGTGGGAGGTGCATCATCAGGGGATCCCCCCATGAGCATTATTCAATTTTAAGGCGACCTACCAGCGTCGATAGCGCCGAGATGTCGTGTACTTGGGTTCACTTTGCGGGGTTTAGTGTGGTTTCATTCTGAATTTTTCTATTTGGCGGAAGTTAGTTTTACGGACTCCACTACTTTTGCACCCCCACCGTTTTACATATTCTGGAGAATGTAATTTTATCTCGACGATAAATCCATGCGATGTTTTATTATTGAACTTTTTGTTTTTTTCCTCGCTGGGAGATGTTATGTGCAATGATTTAGACGAACCGCATTTTCTTTGGGTACTGTCAACCTGGAGGACGCAGTTCTGTTTCTGCATATGAATTCCATCAAAGGATAGGGCGATCTCCCGATCGTCTCTGTATGCTGCTCCGAAATGAATTGCTTTCTGAAGCTTCAGGCCGGCGCCAGTGGATGTTTCAATATCCCTAAAGCGCTAAAGGATCGGGCGATCGCCCGATGTTTACTAGTTGCTGCTTCTAAATAATGTTTCTAATTCTGTTGTGCATTGCTTTGCTCGCGCGGGATAGATTTCTCAGGTTGCACTTGCACAGAGTTATCTTCTGTGGGTGCTTCTCATCGTGGTTCGCTACTACAATATTGTTCTGTCTTGCGAACGAGGGCTTCTCCAAGATATATCAGGTAATTTGGCGTCCAGAAGTACCACTTAAATGTAGCATTCTGGTAACCACCTCTTACAAGTTAGAGTTGTTTTGAACCACTCTTTCAAGAGCGATTTGTTCTGCATTATTCGATCATTTTAATCATCTAATTTCCCTCATATCTTATGTATTATGTAAACAATTGTCTTCGAAGAACTTTGGGATTTAATCGGGCATTCCAGGATGTGTAATTGGATTTGGAATTGAATAAAATAGTTGCCTATTATTGTCCACTGATATTAACCTTGTCTATTAGCCAGTCTTACCAGAATCAAAGATGAGTTATGAATGTGTAGACAATTCATGATAGACAATTATGCATAATTATAGATGTGTAGTACTGAGATTTCATATGTATAATTGTCTATCATGAATTTTGGGAATTAGATCTGCAATTGAATTCAGTCGGGGACAATTATTAGCCGTCTTTGTGAATGCATGCAATTGAGAGGGCTACGTACATAGCCTACTGTAGGGTAATCTACGTACTTTGTGTCGACTGGCGGCTCACATGAGAGTGCAATTCATTTGAAGTGTGAGCTCTCCTTTACCTTCATTTTTATATCTGGATGTGTGAGCTTCTTCTCCTTCACCATTCACTGCATTCCCTTCCTCAGTCACCTTCCTTTGCATCATCTGCATAGCCAACTCCATGGACTCTAGACTCCCTCCCCAGGCTGAGCCACCTCTCCCTTTGCATCCAGGGACTCGGGGTGCATTGACTGGATACCTGTGGTTAGTCTACAATTCTGATGCAGTTGATCGTCTTCCTCCTCATCCATTGTTGCATGGGCTTGTTAGTGGCGAGCCCAGGAACTGGAACTACAACTATACTCTAGAGTTGGCACGTTTAGAGGCTCATTCTAACATTGCATGGGATGATGTTTCTGACCTTGTGAATTGTCCATCCTCGGATATGCTTCGGGCGGTGCCGGTGATATACCAGGCTTGCGGGTGCGTGCTCCTTGATTTCTGCGATTGTTCTTGGACATCAGCGCCCGATAGCACGGGGAACGAAGTCATTCAGATATCATCGGATACATCAGGAGCTATGGATACCGCATCGGTGGGGAGCAACCGCCAAGCTTAGAATTTGCATTGCCAGCACCTCCCGGATTACTCGTCTGCCGTTTGCTTTTGGGATTCGACCGGCTGGTTTCGGGATTGCGCGTGCAAGACTTTTGCCCTGCTCATACCAGTATTGCGAATTTTGAGGCGCCGAGGTATTTTAATTTTTCTGTTGTGAAGTAGTGTATGTTTTCTTTTGCCCAGCTTGGAGGCGTTTGCTCACTGGTCAGGAGCATGTACATTTGTTTTATGCATATATATTATACCTTCACAAGCCGTTGGAGGAAATGACCCCACAAGAGCTCATGTGTCTCCGGGAGAACTTACAGTGATCAGTGTTGTGCTTCTTGAGGTTCTAGGAATACTCTGTAATTACTGCCATGGCTACCCGCACAATGATGTATATAGGGGAAAGCCACCGCTTTTATCTTATGATTCATATGTCTCACGCCGTGTCGGGGGATCGCCCGGTGTGTGATGAGAACTTTGTGTTCTTCTTTTTAGGCGTTCTTATTCTATCCTGCATCTGATGTTCTTATGAGTATCGGTGGATCGCCCCATGTTGACAGGATAGTTGAGTTTTGTATTCGTAATGGACTAAATTTCCTACTTCGGATCGGGGGATCGACCCATGGGAACCATCGACCTGCTGTGGCGGTTGTTTTTTTAGTTCATTACTCTTTAAGGAGATCTTCTAGTAAGAAGAAGTCATTTTCTCGTACCGTGTCAATGAAGCTGGTGCATGGTGACTGGTGTCTGTGTTTTCGTTCTCAGGAATTCTATTATCTTCCTGCATCTGATGCTCTGCAGAGGGTCGGTGGATCCCCCCATGTGATCTGGATGCTGGACTTCTGTATTCTTCATGCACTAAGTGTCCTACTTAGGACCGGGGAATCGACCTATGTGTAATATTTCCATTTGATATTTCGCAGAGTATCGGTGCACCCGATCGGGGGGTCGCCCCATATTTACAGGGAGCTTGACAGATTTGCTGGGGCGTTTTCTTTTTTAATCCTGTTATTGGAATCGATACTTTACAATCTCCATTTTCACACGTAAGATAAGCAAGCGCACTTCATTATAGTCTCGCTGTTTTAGGCTCTCTCTATTTCGACACACTCTCCTCCAAGTATAATCAATCGTCGGGGGATCTCCCCATAATTCTCTGAATGTTATATTATTATGTTTAAGTTAAGCACACATTTACTAAAGTATTTCAGAAATCAATGTATCGGCTAGAAGATCTTGGTCCCCATATTGAATTGAAAAATCTTAGTAATTTGAAAAATTTTACCCTGAATTTTCAAGGTTTAGTAAGCGCAAACTCCTTCAATCCCATTTTATCGGGGGATCCATCGATATATTATGGCTGCTTGTTATTCCTGGACTCTGGACTGTCCATATTTAGTTAAATAACGCATAGTAGCTCTGGCCATGCATCTACTACAATTCATGTATTTTTCATAAAATTGCTGAGAATTTGAAATTACTATGATTTTTTGAAGTGATTGTAAAGAAAATGCATATCACTTACAAAATACATTTGAAAGTTCCAATTTTTTCCCAAAGGTGTAAATTATAGTAAAGATAGTACAATAAATGAAAATCATCCGTGTATCTAAATTTAGATTTTTTTCCTACACCATGGTAATACCCACGGAGCTTGCAACTCCAATAAGACACCCACTTCTCATATTTTTCCAAGATATCAAAATGGAGTAGAAACTAAACTTGGTAAGCATCATTTTGTTAGTTTAGGTCAACCAATGAACGGGGGGAACCGGCAGCTAGTGTAAGATGAGCTGGTTGATTTTCTAAAAAACCGATTGGAATTTAGAAGGAGCGGCTAAAAACCGGGTGAAAAAGCTAAAAAAATTCTATTTTATATATTAAATAGAGAAAATAACCGGACTCCACACTTGAAAAACTGGTTCAATCTTAGAATGAAAGGAAAGTAACCGGTAAAGCTCAAAAAACTTCCCGGACTGTGAGGTCAACTGCACTATAACTCATTTTCATGGCTTATATTTAGGGTAAGTAGAAAAAACATAAAGCTCTAGAATAACTACAGGGTGAACCGTTTTACGACTCCTTTTGTAGTTGGGACCCAATATAAAATCCAAAAAATGGCTTCAATGATTTGAATTTAACCCGAAGGGGTGGGGTAATTTCACGCTTGGGGAACCTAATACCGCAATGGATTCATGAGCGCATTTCCTGGTGGAGCATCGGCGCAACTCCAAGGTGACCAGATTAACTGTGACATGGAATGACAAGTTCTGTGTTGAAGTTGAGAGTTTTGTCTTTGGTTTGATCCCTTGGACTAGTTGTTATGAGATTATGACTTGGACATTCACGAATCTTGGTGAAACTGCTCATTTTATGTTGCGAGAGAAGGGACAAAGTATGCTGCTATTGTATCTTTGGCTGCACAGTAGTTCGCTTGTGTAATGGCAGAAGTGCAAGTTTTCGATTGTTCACATTGAGGTTTTAACAATATAACCTGAGCTTATCCAGGGCTGATGTCGTAGGGAACGAGTTTGGCGCTCAAGGGTTTAGGGTTTCGGTGACGCGCAAAGCTTGATGCAGCGAGTGCATTGATGCAGTTAGGTCTTGATGCAGCGAGTGCATTGATGCATTAGGTCTTGATGCAGCGAGTGCATTGTGGCAGTTACACTGTTAGGTACGATTTTGGTTTTTGGAAGTGCTACCGTAGGTAACGATGTCGATAATGCGGTCGTTTATATGTGCTATTACCTTTCTAATCGTCCTGTACGTTGTTCTAGGTCTCGTGCTGAGGAATCGAGGTTTCACCATGGCGCGAGCCAACGTTCACTTTGTCATGCAAAATGCTGGATTCTGATCGGCGACATGGAGCTCAAAATTTTTTTCTTGCATGGGTGTGTGTCTCATGTGCACTTCTGCACAGATGGTGCAAGAATGAATGCTAAAGCTTGGCAGTTATGACAACAACTGCACAGGCGCACAAATGGGGAAGTTGCTTTCATATCCACCAAACACACTACTAGAAAAGGGGGGGGGTCAGCAACGCTGCAAACGTTGCTCTTAACACTAGAGTGGCTCAGCCCTCGGGGCGGATTAAACGTTATTGGAACAACTCTGAAAACGTTGTTGTAAAGCAGCAACGTTTTGGAACATGCATTTACAACGTTTGTGGGGGCTCGTCTCTCTCCAAGGGAACACAGAATTATTGGGTTCGCGAACTAAATGAACGGGGCCCACTTCTCTATTTTCAGCCGAGGTTCTTTTACACTTACTAACTTGCACGCAATTTTACTGCGAACTATTCACATTCCCACGATGCTTTTACACTTCACATTTACAGCTGGTGAAAAGTATTTTTAGTTATAGTCATAAAATTTTAAGTGAGAAGTAATTGAGAGTAGAACGGTAATATGTGATTTTACTTTGACATTTCCCCACTCCAGTAAATCTTATTTTAGTGTCTGGGGCAATTCTGAAGGTAAATATCACCGGATATTTTTTATAAAACTTGTGGATTGACGAGTGCAACCTGTCCTTCTTGGATTGGGAACACATAGGTCCTCGGGGATATTTGGCGTCCGAATTACATGTAAACATAAGGAAATCAGACTTTTGTTAGTAAGAAAGTTTTATCCTTTACTGCCACGTGTCGACTTCTTAATGGAATTTGCGAGCACTCTATGCTCAGAATTAGAGTCTAAAAAACTTATTTCTGGACATTTGTACATCCCCGCATAGGTTCTTATCTTCGCTTCAATTGCGGTTTTTAATGTGTATTTAACATTAATAGATATCATCTTATATGCTTTTCTGCTTCATTCATCCGGATTATGGACGGATGTATGTATTTTAGTGTGGTACAGTGATAAGTGTGATGACACCTCATTAGATTGGCCTATCACGCAATTCAAAATATTCATAGCAAATATACTGAAAAATTAGATTCACATATGTACGTATTGTACATTAAAAGGATTCACTACTGAAATACATAGAGTTATACAGTGCCTTTTATTTTGCTCTATTGCATAATGTTATATGCATATCCCCCCACAGTTTATGAGTAGATATATAGGTTCTATGTCCATGTCTATAAAATGTCTTCACGGCTGCGTATTTAAGCTAAATACATACTGTATTTTTTAAAGTTCGCACCCTTGGCCATTCCTATACTACACATTGAAAAACATGTAAAACTTTCTACAAAGTGTACAACTATGACAGTACTTGTTAAAGTGATGAAGTCCATACTACTGACATAATACCACAACCATATGTGAGAATGGAACATTCACATGACACGCATATCTACTCCTCGCTACCACTGGATTTGTCATCTGAAGATCCACCATTGGATTCGTCTTCCTCACTGTCTCCCGAGGCAGATGACATGGATTCCTCCTCTGATGGCAGTTCCTCGGTCATACGGCCCCTTGATCTCAATGCTCTGCCCTTAGCCTTCATTGCTGTGGCCTTAGCCTCCAGAATGTCTTTGATGCTTGGGGGGTCACCATTCAAGGCAGCATTATTGGGGGTGTCACCATTTAACGCAGCATTGTTCACTCGTTCCTCAAGCGCTGCATATCCATTGCGCTTCCCGTAACTGAGCTCCTCATCAGTTGCTTCTCTGTTGAATGTCTCATACTAGTTGCCACATCCAATCAAACCATAGTCAGTCACTAGTAGTTCACAATTGCAATATCACAGTGGACTACGGTACATCTGGTTTCAATACTTCACTTATGCTCTGATGTAACTACTACGCATTTAGAAGAAACTGAATATACCAAAATACAATTTTGCTACTCTACCTCTACTTCGTCTTCCAGTGTACATTAACCCAACAGAAGCCATGAGTACAACCCGTAACCCACTTCGTTTGCCCAATAACATTGACATGTTAGCCCCCACTGCAGCCCCTACATCTTGTATAATATGACATTCTGAACATCCTAGGTGATAATAAACTTCATACAGAATCGTTCATTGTTACATGCATATTGGTTTCCTATGAAAACTAATCAATTGTCACCAAAATTCAGGGTTTGCAAAACATGCTGCGCAAGGTCATTAATGATTAAGGCTGTTTACTGACTCTATGTTTTTGGGAATGTTTACAAGTTACGTTATGGAGCGGAAATTCAGCGTGACCCCTTTGTATTAACTAATACAAGATACCTCACCCTAATATAAAATAAAAATGAAATCCGAAAAAACCAAGAAACACATACAAAACTTTCACAGTAGTCATACGAACTACATTGGGCAAACCTCAATAAATTGTGCTTGATAATGCTAAAACTCCACTACGTGAGGGACTGACTCTAGATTGAATACTACCACTCCATCACTTCAAACAGCCCAGATAATCCAGCACCGCATCACTCACAACGATAACAAATTCAGCATACTTTATTTGGGTGCGATAATCTATCCTACTTGAATGGGAATACGCAAACAATTTCAGCAACTACATTCTCATGAGTAATTTGACTAGGGAGAGGGGGGTACTCACATATCGCAATCCAATTCCCTTCAGGCCGAGAGGGCCACATCTGTGACTGCAGCCCACCTCCGCCATTCGCGCATTTGCGGCTGCCCTACACAATTCGGACTTTTTGCGCTTCAGCTCATTCTTCGTGTCTTCATAAATTTTTAACCAAGACTCCCTTGTGCACCCACTCGGTCTTGGAACCGCTTTCCAATTTTTGTATGTTTCAAATTTTTTTTTCAGCCTGCACCGTCTCTCTCGCAAGTTACCACCAACTGCCCCAAGGATGGTCTTCGGCTCCCACGGTCCTGGGTAGATTTTTCTTAGCAACATAGTGAATCTAGCCTTCAATTCCGGGCACTGGCGGTTCCAGTTCTTGTGCCATGGGAACTCCTTAGAGGCTTGATTGAATGCATAAGCCCGCATGTGCTCCCCAAATGCTCCGGTCGGCGCAGCTAATGTGTTTACCTCAAAGGGAGGAATATCTGTCGGCGTTCCCCACGTAGCCTCTGATACAGACTGTCCACCTCTCCTGCCGCAGTTCGAGTGATTCCCTGGCGATGACTGAGTCCCAGTAGAGTCGGCAGCTTTGGAGGAACCATCCGCGGAATTTTCTACAGGCCGAGTCCTTCTGTGCTTCCGACGAGGCTTGGAAGGTGTCGCACCTTTTGCCTCGTGTACCGAGGGAATCTGCTCACCGCTGCATGTGGCTGCAGGTGGCTCCTCATCCTGCCCAACAGTCTTTGAGCCCTCCCCTTCCACTGCTGCC
Source organism: Pohlia nutans (assembly GCA_022496805.1). Classification (NCBI taxonomy): domain Eukaryota; kingdom Viridiplantae; phylum Streptophyta; class Bryopsida; order Bryales; family Mniaceae; genus Pohlia; species Pohlia nutans. The sequence continues at coordinate 23,358,944 of CM040094.1, forward strand.
CCCACATGCAGGGCCAATGGGATCTCTTCCTGCCTTCCCTTCCCTCCTGCCCCCTTCCCTTTCCTTCTCTTCTCACCGTTCTTCCCACGACTCTCCTTCTCCCTCTTTTTTTTCCTTTCCCTGGCCTGATGCTCCTCCCCTTGCTCGTGTTCCTCCTCACCGTCTTTCATGGCCGCAGCCTTGCCCTTGTCCTTGGCCTTGCAAGTCTCCACCCCCTCCAAGTTCTCCTCACCCTGATTCAACGGTGGGCCTGCCTCAGCCACTGACTTCTCTTGGCCCGGTCCTTTGTCCATTGGAGCGCCAGATTCTTGGGCAATGGCCTCTTCGCTTCTCATCTTCCTCTTGTACCCGTCAATCGTCTCCACGCCAAGGTTGTGACGCCTTGCAAAATCCGCCCTAGCTGCCGCACATTCAGCACGCCTCTGGGAATACGTTTTGTGTGGGTGTTGGGTTCCTTGCGTGGACTCGGTGTTGGTGGAGTTGTGACTCGGTGGTTCTACATGGCTCTTATATGAATTGCTACCATTCATGGGGAGTTTCTCATGTTCTGTGCTTAGCAATTCAACCTGAGGATGAGAGAATAAGAAAGCTTCTCTCTCGTTTGGGGGTAAGAAACTAATCAAATACGATATGTCCTTGGGTGCAATAGGTGCTTTGCTGCGTAAATTCTGATTGTGCTTAGGCTGAGATTTAGTCACAGGTACGTCTTCATCTCCTGACACTGGCAGTGCAGTGTCGACGACTGGGAATTCCGGGTGGATTTTTGGGGATTACGGAGACTACATTTCCAAGCACTGGAACCTCGGGAGTTACCACTGGAACTTCTGGGATTACGGAGACTACAGTAGCAACGGTTCTGGGTACAACGGCCTCAGCTCCTGGGACTACCGGCTCTACAACTGCTGCAGTCAGGACAGCAGTTTCGGCTCGTGCTTCCTCTGCCACTACAGGATCTGAAGTACCCAGAACTGGCTCTACATTTTCCACTTCTACTGGATCGGCCACTACTTCGTGTGCTCGTCCAATATTAGACACATCTCCGTCTCTTTGATCATTAGTGTTGTTTTCTACGTTCTGTGGGGTGGCAGATTCTGGAACTAAGCATCTTCTTGCTAAATTATTGCGTACTGGGCGTCCACGAACTAGACCTTGACTCTCGGGAACTACTTCAGAGAACAAAGGCACTCCTGTGACGTGCACAGTAGGCGAGTGGAAAGGAGACGACGGAAGGGAAGGATCTGCATACAATTGTCTTAGAGATACGTACACGTTAATGTTCACATTACTAGCGGGCGAAAGTGGAGGAGTACCGAAAGTGTGAGGCGGATGTGCAGGTGGATTCGGAGTGACAGGGGGCATGTCGTTCTTCTCTTGGCTCCTGGCATCTTTGAACACTTTCGCCATTGCCATAACCTCGCCGAGAACCTCTTTTAAAGCGGCGCATTCCTTCCGCCCTTTCTGTCTTCGACCCGTCCCCCGTTGTTTTCCTGAACCTTCAAGCGGCCTAGATTTCTTGGCGGGATTTGGGTTTTCAGTGTGTTCCAACGATCGCTTCTTAGAGGGAGAGGGCGTACTCCCCCCTGGCCCTTTGTCCTCCTGCCTTCCTCTATCTTCCAACGCGTTCGTGGTCACAACTTGGGGCGCGCGTTCGGTTGGTGGGGTTGATATTTCCGCTACCCGCCTACTCTTCGCGTTGCTGTTGAGGAGGGGAGACACCGGCGGTCCTCCTTGCGAAGCCAAGACCCTCTTCGTTGACGGCACAAGTCCGGCCCCTCCATTCTTGTTGACCGTGCCTGTCTTCTCTGCCTCTAGTGCCTTCCGTTTCTTCTTCTCGCGCGTGGATTTCGGCATTGCAGCTAATAGTCTCCTTCACAGTTCAACTGCAACTCGAGAAAATTTCCCCAAAGAGTCAGGTATGTGCACAATAACTAAACCCGTAAGATGCACATCACAAGGAACAGGTTCATCTAAGATATTCCAGTGGATCTACCCTAATGTCATTCATTCTGTTTATTGCTAAGCAGAGCTACAGTGCAAGGGTTTAAGAATGGTATTGACGAGCAATAAAATCATCTCTTCTTCATGCGGTTTATATGGTAGGGTTACATACCTGAGATTTAGAAGCGGCCTATAATTGCTCTCTTCCTTGCGACGCAGAGCACGACCTCTCCGCTCGGCTGCCGAGTTCACAAAGAAGAATATCAGCACGACTATCACAACCTAACGATACATGCATTTGCTACATTACTAGTGCGCTATCAACTATGGAACTTTTGTGTTCTGATCTAAGCATTCTAACGCTATTATGTCTAATACTACTTGAGCAGGCAGGAGTTCTGGAGAGGCGACGCAGGGAAGACAAAAAAAGAACTTAAACCTACATTTCCACGCTCAATGTAATCCCCACTGGCACAACAAGCACTGCAGTTGAGGCTTGAAGAATGGGGACGGCAGCACCACAATCTAACGGAATTCTACAGAGCTCCAGGTGAGGGACAGCGCAGGTCGAAGGGAAAAGAGAGCGGAGCTTGAAAAAAATTGACAAGTGAACTGAGTTCCAGGAGGGAGAGACGCGCAGCCAAAACCCCCCCCCCCCCCCCTCTCCCGATGTGTTGGCCGTCAGATGGAAAAGGGATGAAGGGCCCAGATCCAAAGACGAATGTCAAAGCCAATGACGTGGGAACGGCTCTGTGCTTGGGGGCAGTGTGACAGGGTAAGGAATTAGGGTAGTTAGCTTCAGTTTGTTAGTTTTTTTTTCCATGTCACATGTATATACATAAACCTTGCCACCTACCATTAATGGCAATAAGCTTTTGGACCCTAAAACCAATTACAAAGACCCCCTAAACCTGCGTTTGTATGATAACAACTTCGTGAAGATTTGATTTTTTTTCCTTTACACTTCATTATCTAATAATTGGTAGATCGATGATAATCGATGCCATCTATAGATTATTTGTCCTTGCCTAATCAATGAATAATTGGTACATATTAATTGAAATTGATCTTGGACGATTTGTTAGTGAATTTTTAATCATATGGAGATTTTTTGGCAATTTTTTTTTCCACTACGACTTAATCGTGCAATAGTAAGGTTTACTAAATTACACTAAAACACTTTGCTTTGATGTGCATAGGTAATTTGGGTTAGGCTCTACTTTTACAATGCCCCGTAAAAAGAGGGATATTGGGGCAATCCGGTCAGTAGACCTTGTAGCACAAGTAGAGTTGGATCGACGGTCTAGGCATTCTCAACGTCGAAATCAACGTCCTAGAAGACATGGTGAAGACAGTGAGGGATTTAGTGATGAAGAAGAAGATGGTGTAGAGGCGGACTTCCACAATGTATGTCCATGTCGAAAGTGCGCACGTTTACCTCGGCCCACCGTCAGATTCATGTCTGTAATTGGGCACCATATACAAGCACATGGCACAGCGCCCACTTATGAGGTACTTCTTTTGGTATTTTGTTCCTTGAAATAACAATTGTAAAAAACTCGTGCCCGCCTTGTTTATGATTGTATGTATAGTGACCATATGCAGTTCATATATATTTATGCTATATATTAATGTGTTCATTTAGGAACAATGGGATAGATTTCTAAGTTTCTTGTTATTTAGTATATTCTTGTGCAAGTTAAAAAAAAAAAAAAAAAACGTAATATTAGCATTCTGATAACGTGTGAGATTTTTTTTCATAACACGGAATTCACATACATTACTCTACTATCTCTGAAATTTACCATTTATTGTGTCAAATACATAATAATAATAATAATAACAACAATAACAACAATAGTAATAAAAATTTTACAATTATAATATCTCATCAACATGTTATTGATTGGAATTGACATACTTATTACAAACTAGTGGTTCACTAACCATGTGGACATGATTGAATGACTCTATCATGTTGTACACTATATCAAATTATGGTAGTACAATTCACACCTACCATTAATGGGGTTTGACATAAATACATCATTAATGGGGTTTGACATAAATATCACGCCCATGGGTGGTTGTCCTTATCATGCCATATGATTGAGATTATATTATCATGAGGTGAATGTTTAATATACTTATGGAATTACTGCAATGGACTTACTTACTTTGCACTTAATTTAGTGAAGTTAATTTTTAACATCGGAACCAAGATTATCCGAACATTAAGTACCTTGCTTGAATAACCAAATAGGCTCTCAACACAACTTATATTATGGAGGGTTAATTCTAATTATTGGGCTATACAAAATTATGAACACATGAATTGGGCGATACAAACAAATGTTGATGGGACGTGTAAGTACGTAATTTATTGAGGTATCTTCATAGAATGTCTACAACTCTTAATTGATTGATAACTATGACCAATGTTTGTTGGTCCAGTCACGGTTTTATCATGTGAGGGGCCAAGATCGCTGTCTTTTAAGTTGGATAAATAAAAACAGTAATCCCTGGGATGTTTGGTCACTTTTAGATGTACCTAAAATGAGACCACAGAATGTATTATAGTTTTTACGAAATACTCAACCATGTCTAAATATTTTCACAAGAATTATCATACATGTAAGTTATCTAGCCCCTAAACGTCCTCACCTATGTCCAATTTTGGCAGTTTTGCAAAGATGCATTATAAAATGCAACTAACATGAATAATTGAAACTTGATGTATGAATAAAAGTTATACATTTTGAAATATAGATTCAATCAACATGGTTAGATCTTTGATTGCTATCACTGATATTTTTCTATAAATTTTGAAACATAAAATAAAAAAATATTTTGTAATTCAATTACAAATCATATATTGACAATATGGGGATGAAATTTGTTGTGATGGCTTGTAATGTAGTACTCTAGGTGTTGTGATTTATGGAGATTTTTTGGATGCTTGATTTTACGAGGTTATTTTTTCAAGAACACTTTTAGACTAAAACCTTCAAAATTTTGGGTGAAACACTGTAACATATAATATGGCATAAATTTTTCAAAAATTGTTTTCTTTTCGATCGGATCACACATACATGAAGCTAACGTCCGATAAAAAATTCCCAATAAAAATCACACTACAAGAAGTGCATGATGGATGAGAAACTACGGATGAAATTTGTACATATAGCAAAATATGCATGGTTGGGCGGTTAGGGGCTAGAGAAGTTTCTTTCAGTTCTGATAACTTCATAAAAAAACGCTTAGTCTGGGGTATACCCATTTTTTTATTGTTATTTTTGGCCACTACAATATATTTTATATATTAGTACGTACATGTGTATTTTACCACCACTGACTCTTATGACCTATGTGTAGATTTTCACATATATAATGAAAATACCTCATACAAATTTACATAATTAAATACTGTAATTACTGAATAATTTTAAGAGAAAGTATGTAAACCTTATAGCGTGCACCCATAAGGTACGAAACATATTTTATTAGGGGTTATAAAGGGGTGTCTTACAGCAATAGGCAGTACACTAAATAGTTAGAGTAGTGTTAAATACACTAATGTACATAAACATGTTGTAAGTTTTTATTGTTCACTTAATTTTTTAGCCTCTATATTGGTCATGATGGGGATCTTTCAAAAGTAATGTAATCAATGTCTTTGATAAATTATTTTGGGTTTTGGGTTAAAATTAATGATATTTTCAAATCTTATAATTATGTAACACTAATCTACCGTACCTATTTAGTGTAGTCACTATCATTACCTGCGGCACTGCCAAAAACTTTTTACTAGTTAGGATACCAATTTTGTCATGTTCAATGGGGATATATAAGAGAACATGTTTTTTTCAATTGCCACGGCACTACCAAACACTGTACAAATATTTTGGATATTAATTCTTATTTGGTAAATGAGGATATATTCTAGAACATGTCCATTTTTTTTTGATATTAGTGTATACCATGGGGTTTGTGTGGACAGGCTTTTTACACGGCAGGGTTGGGTGAACGCCCCTTACTACCTAGTGTTTTGGATGAAAACCATGCTTCTAGTTCCCAGCCCACCACAGTTGCCATGGACACTATACATGATGATGAAAGAGAGGACCCAGACGTTGTTATGGCAGACTTTATATTGCACCACGTTGGTGTCCAGCCGGTACCTCTTGAGTTTGAGTTCGAGGAGTTCGAGGAGGAAGAAGTTACAAATTTGGAGAAAGAAGCCTCCACACCCATCTACACAGGAGCTTCAACCAATCGATTGGCAATCATTATGATCTTGTTGAAGATTCAGGCAAAAAACCCGGGTATGACCAATGTTTGCTTTGATGATGTTCTTAATGTTATTAACAACCACATCATTGACCCAAAGTTGGATTCAAAGATGCCTAAGACACGAGTTGAAGCTTGGAAAGTGGTTACTGAAATTAGCCTAGATTACAATACAATACACGCCTGCCCCTGTGATGATTTTCTTTATTTTGGCCACGGAAATGACAACCTAAACTCTTGCCCAAAGTGCAATGCGTCGCGCTATCGAGAAGGGCTTATTAGCAAAAAGGTCCCAAAAAAGGTTAGTTATCTCATTTGTTGTATTTTTTTCTTATGTTGAATAATGCAATGAATGTTTATTAAGAGTTCTTCCAGTTATTGCTAATTTTTTTAATTTTTTGTTTTTTATGTCACTTTAGAAGATGCACTACTTTCCGATAACGCCAAGATTACAAGCCATATACCGCAGTCCTGCACTAGCCCGGTTGATGACGCATCACTATGACAATGTCAGTAAAGATGGAATTATGAGGATTCCATCTGATTCCATGGCCTGGAAGCATGTGTTGAAGAAATATCCAATTTTGAACGCTCGGTTTGGTTCGGTATTTCTGGGTCTTGCAACGGATGGGGTTAATCCGTTTGGTAATAATGCAACTTCCCACTCCACATGGCCAATCGCACTTGTCAATTTAAACATTCCTCCGTGGTTGGCAATTAAACCAACGCACATCATCCTGTCTTCCATAGTTCCAGGTACCTACTCGTACCCATATTTCTTATTACACTCGTTTTCTGTACTTCAAATAGACATTTCATATTGTTGTAGCGATAGAAAATGCAAAAATTATAAAACGATATTGATATTTTCACCAGCTATATAATCGAACACTGACTTCAATAAGTGAGGTATTGTACAATAAGTGTACATTGTGAATAAATCAATTATTAGATAGAGGTGCAGTTTCTAGAACTATCAGCTGAACATGCCCATTTTCGTGTGGTGGTCACATATTTTTCCCTTACTGGAATTGGGTTATTCGGAACCCGGTATGTTATATATTTAGGACCAAAAGGCAAACAGTGAAGTCAAAGATTTTTATGTAGTACGCAGTGGGTTCTAGGTGAATTGACTACTATCCAAATTTATTTGTGTTGTTGGTGAACACATGCAATTTTTTATTGAATATGATGATTAAAAAGTCAGTCCTTTATGAATCTTAATTTCCATTATACGAATGATTTACCCATAAATGACGTATCAACCATTGTATACCGTAAACCCGATATTTACGGGGTACCAAAAATAGGACTTTTTATTTTTAAGGATTTTTTTTCTTTTTTCCATAAAACATAATGAAGTCAACATTCAAACTTAATTTGAATCATGTCAATTCGAGTTAAAATCCACCCGGGTGAAGTTTTCAAAATAAAACACTTCTACAACAGTTACTGTTAGAAAACTTACTACCGTAGTACCATAGCAGGTTCGACGTAAAAGTATTCTAGAAATAAAAATCGTAAAAATTAGAAAATTCTGTAGATAGAAAAACGAAAATAGAATAAATTGGTTTTGGCAATATTATGTTATTTGTAAGCTATTCAAGGCCATTTTTCTGGTTTTTTTTTTCTAAAAAACGAAAATTGAGAAAGTCAGTTTCTGAGTGGCAAACCTTATAACTTCATTACAAAAAACTTATTCATTCGTCAGGTGGAAAACTTGATATGATCTAACGGTATTTGGTAAAATTAATGATGTTCTCTACTATAAATTTTCCCTACTTTTAGATAAGAATGTATATTTTTATTGAACCACACAAAATCTCAATTGCTAAAACTATAATTTGTAATTATGATAAATATTTGAAGTTCAATGCTTCTAAATAAAATAGGAGATGATGAAATGCTATATATGTCTACTTCACTGCGCTCGGATAAATACTGAACATCGAGCTGCTCCTTTTCTCTTCTGGACCAATCTCAGTCACAGTTCAAGAAGTAGTCTTTTCTAACACATTCATGCTCTGCACAGAACCCGTATGTCAGTTAGGGGTTAAACTTGTCATTCTAAAACTATTAATACTTTGTACCTCTATGATGAAGGATAAATAATTTATCTAACTTTCAATAATCACAATCACTGTGAACTCCAACACCATAAGGAGGGTTCCCAGATTATTTCACTTACTAATTTGTATGCTTCTTTTGGAAGCTGTTCAAATACTTAGAATAAGCTAATAAAGTAATGACAGTAAGGAGGAAATTCCAAAGTATTTACTACCAAGACAGATGGGCACTTCGGTTCACGACATATGCATATACCTTTTAATCGATATTCATGTTTTATGTATATGCAGGGAAAAAAAAGGTTAAGGATATGAATGTATACCTCAGGCCGCTTTTGGAAGAATTAAAGAAATTGTGGGAAGAAGGGGTGCGTGTAACAGATATGTCATCCACTAACGTCAACCGTCGTACGTATGTTACAAAGGTTTGTTTGATGTGGACTATGCATGATTATCCTGGTTATGGAATTGCATCCTCTTTGCAGACACAAGGATTCCATGCTTGTCCCCCTTGTGGGCCACTTGAGGTGCCATCATATTCCACTGAACACTTGGGCAAAATAATCTACCACGGGCACCGTAAGTGTCTGGCACGTGGTCACAAATGGAGGGGTAGACGGTACAACGGTTTGTGGGGTGGTTTCAACGAAGAAAGTATAGAACCACCAAAACGGTGGACTGGGTGGGAATGGATCGCGATGTGGACTAAAGTGGAAGAAGGTACAGTGCCCTTGGCGGAGTCTGGAATGAAGGGATTGAGTATATTCTTCGAACTCGAGTATTGGGCAGTGAGTATTCTACAATGTCCCACAATTTCTGCTTTGAATGCTCATGATTAGATATGTATACATGTTTTGAGAGCTAAAAATTTGAATTTTACACTTATCGCTGGAATGTTGCGTATATGCAGGATCATTTAATCCCTCACTTACTAGATCCAATGCATATTGAGAAAAATGTGTGTTCTGCACTTTTTAAGACTATCACAAACGCTAAAGGCACAAAGGCAAATTCAGTGGAACAACGGTTGGAGATGGAGAGCATGGGCATTATGGAACACTTACACGCGGAACGTGTAGGCATGGATGGCAAAGGTAATTCTATATATTCTTCAGCACCAGCGCCATGGGTATTGACTAAAACCGATTTTGACCTTGTCATTGGTGTGCTCAAGGATATAAAAACGCCACGAGGTTATGGGTCATCCTGGAAATATAAATTTCCTGATAATAAAATATCTGGAGTAAAGACACACGACTATCACAACCTCCTGTTGGATTTATTGCCTATTGCAATTAGAGGCACCTTGACTGTGGAATTGAGACAGATAATATATCGATTGGGGGCCCTTTTTCGTTGGTTGAATAATAAGGAGATATTAGAATCAGAGGTGCAGAACATGGAAGAGGAGGCATCAGAGTTGATGTGTTTAATGGAACAACACTTGCCTCCTAGTTTTTTTGACATTCAGCCACATCAGATAGTGCATTTGCCAGGAGAGGTGGCCTTAGCAGGCCCTATTCATTACCGATGGATGTACTATTTGGAACGGTACATGAAAGTCATGAAAGGATGGGTTAGGCAACGAGCACGACCAGAAGGCTCTATGGCAGAGGGATATGTTATTTTTGAGGGAATGCACTATCTCACCGAATATACTACTAGACTATCACCGACAGCACCTCAGTTGTGGAGTTTGAAAGAGGATCCTAAAATTACAGGTTTTTTATTACCCAAAAATCACAAGATGCGAATTTTAAACAAGGATCCTGTAGGAAAGGTATTTTTACACCAAGCCCATCTTTTTGTATTGAGAAATGATCCTAGTTTGGCAAAGTGGAGGTTTACGTATGAAGGCCAAGATTCTCGCAACTTGCCTCCATTTCATGAATGGATTGTTTCGCAAATTCAGGCCCTCATCAGTATGGGTATTCGAGTGTCGGACAAGGAATACCATTTGTCATTGGGCCCCCATCAGAAAGTGAAATTTTTTTCGCACATGTGGGTGGAAGGGAAATTCTTTAGGATCCGAAGAAAGGAAGGATCGAGCAAAGTAACCCAAGATTCAGGTAATTTTTACTATATTGTTTTCCTTGTTCTTGTAATGTCAATGTTTGTCATCTTCATTCTCCTTATTTTCTTCTAACTAACAAATTGTGGAGATAAGTTTGCACATAGAGAGAGGTTGTACACAAAATTTCAGGTTATGTTAGAGTAAAACAAATTGTAGTATACAGAGTGTGGTTTGGAAGCAATGTTTGGTATAAGCGATTGTGATGAACAAATATTATTTGTTTTACATTCACAGTATCGTTGTAACAAATATACCATATCAATCAAACATCAATTATCACTTAACCCCTAAACGTCCTCACCTATGTCCAGTTTAGGCAGTTTTGCAAAGATGCATTATAAAATGCAATTAATATGAATATTTAGAACTTGATGTATGAATAAAAGTTATACATTTTTAATTTTAGATTCTATCTACACGGTTAGATCTATGATTGATATCACTAATCTTTTTTTATAAATTTTGAAACATAAAATAAACAAATTATTTTGTAATTCAATTACCATACGCATTGAATCTAACTATACGCATTTTCTCCTTACGTTGCTATTTATAACTTTGCTTTGGACATTAACTCCATTTTAATTTATTATGAAACATTTTGTAAAGAATATTTGAAAATAATGACTGACTGTATTACTTTTTTTTTTTCAATTTCATGTATTCCGAAAAATACGAATGTAGCCGTAGACTGCCCATGTATAATAATATATGTGTAATTTGTATTAATTGTGAATGTTCAAAATATAACGCCTAGATATGTGATATAAGGCTACATGATGTAATGAAATTACTATGTACCATTTCTTTTCTAGAAGTATTAGGAAAAATGTGACTATAATTCTAATTATTATCGGTAACCTTCATGCCCATGGGTGTTGCAGGTATCAGCGCCCATTTCTACGACAACCAGATCGAAGGTGAACAGCCTACCACAACAGAATATTTTGGAAGGATTGAAAATATTGTCCAAATTAATTTTACCTCCTTCTCCGTACATTTGATTAAGGGGTTGTGGTATGATAGCAAATCTTCTAGAAGATCTTCCCCAAACTTGGTAATTGACGAGTGTGGTTTTCATAGGGTGAAAACCAGAACATATCTTCCGTCACATCTATTAACGCACGAGCCGTTTGTGTATCCAAACGAATGTGACCAAGTGTTCTTTGTTGAGGACAGAATTAACCCCGGTTGGAGTTTAGTGAAAAAAGTAGATCCCCGTTCTAAACCAGTAGTTTACAAGGGGACCCCAGCTCTAGGAGGGACTGAAGACTCCCTATCAGATGCCGAAGACTCTGAACCGCAAAGACCGATTGCGGAGAAAGGCGGCTCCCAACAAGGGGAGGCTGTCAGTGTGGAGTTTGAAGACGATGATTTAGAATCAGGGGATGAAATGGGACATTGTGATTCCGATGAAGTGGAAGAATATGACGCAGACTTGGATGAAAACTATGGTGCAACAGAAGAAGCAACAGACGAAGTACTTCGTCATCCGCGAATAACATATCAACGATTTATTGGAGACCATGTAGTTGCAGAAGAATCTGTGTCAGGATCTGAAGTGAAGACTACATTGAGGACGAAGATACACTTGGGGAACCAGTGAACAGTGATTAACGTGGATATCTGAGTAGAAGTTAGGGAATTTCATATTGCGTCTTGCCAGAGTATGCAATTTGGAAAACACCAATACAAATATATAGAATAGTATATATATTTATATATATATGAAAATATATACATATTTTCAAAGAAATAGTATTATAATTTTTTTGACAGAAATGAAGTTATGATACCTATAATTGAAAGAGGGAATTTGAATGTCACTGAATTCCAAAAAGGTATGCTTTCTGTCAACCGGGCTGGTAATGACCATGAGATTTGTCCACAGTGAAAACATTAATGTCTTAAACAGGAACATGCGAGGCCTGTACAAAGAAGTGCATGAATCTAAATATGTTTTGCAGGGAATGACATGTCAGCAGGGTCAGTAAATGGTTAAAGGGAGAGGGATCCGATCTAAAGTCAACATAGCTGTGTACATCATGAGATAGGAAAGGATGGATGTAGGACTATACTATTCTTATAGCAGATCTCTTTGAGCCCTCAGAGAAAGTAGCACAAAAACCCTTATTGAATGTTATCTTTTGACTAAAGGTGTTAGTAATTTTTGAACATACTCCTGTGCCTAATGGCATTGGAAACAACATCCATATTTAGTGTATTATTAGTTTTTTCTACAAAAAGAAAAAACGTATTTCTAGAATCTAGAGGGAGTGCACCATATCTTGCTCAACCCTTAACCCTTTAAGGACCGCGCATCCAAATAGTGGATGATTGTTGGTAAAAGCCAATTTTGAACTTGAAGATGACGTTTCTTGATGTTGCTTTCAATTGAGAAAATGAAGTTTATGAAGTCTAGTTCTCATTTCAGTTTTCGGATCTGACAAATTTCAAGTATTGAATATTTTATTTATGTTGCAAGCTAGGTAGCTCAAGATCTGAATTGCACTGCATAGAAAGTTCACTTTTTTAATTTTAAAATTAAAATTCAAAAATTCTACAAAAATATATCATGTGATTCTCCATAGTTATTTGCACATGTTTTAAAAAAATTATATATTTTGAAGATTTTTTGTAATTAATATGAATTTCTTGAAGTGTTTGATCTAAAAATTTGTAAAAAATTCATTTTGTATTTAAAAAATCAGAATTTTTTAGGACTAATAGGAAACATACAATTTCATGCATGAAAAATATCAAAAAATATATTTTATTAATTATTGGATGTTGAATTGTGTATAAAAGTGTAGTTTGACTATTCTTTAAAGGAATGGGACGTTAAAGGGTTAAAGGATCCAGTGTCCGAACTAGAAAATTCCAATGTTCGGGTACGTTATTACGGTGTCAATTATAATTTTTATTTTTTGTAATAAATTATGATAATTCTGTATATGAATAGGAAAACGGGGATATATTGTTTTTAGGATTTACACTTTTAAAGTGGAAGCTATGGAGGAAACGGGGTCAGCTTTGGGAGGAATGAGCATTGGGGGCAAGGCTAAAAATACACCTTACAAATTATTTTCTCTCATATGTAACCGTACGATGTTGTTATGGATTTCATAAATAATGCACAATACAATTTGCATGGAATTTGACCGTAAAGAATGCAAGTTGATAGCGCTTGAAGTGAAAAGATAAAGTTGCAGTAGTTTTGGGAATCCAATCAAACCGTCTATGAAGACACGGGACAAATTGTTTATTTGGGCCAACAATTTCTCAAAATGTATTCAAATGTTTGATTTGGTATTTTATACGAAGCTGCAAAAGCATCGTAACAAACATATGAATGTACATAGATTTAGAGTATATTATTTCCCATGCGATCCTAAACCCTAAACCAAGATATATTATAATATAGATAGTATGGACACAGTTTAGATGGCTCGTTTAAAATATAAAATTCCGAGGATTAGTGAAGAAACAGTGCATGTGTCAAAATATGTGCCTTCCATATGTTTGATGGAGTACATATTAGTAGAGAAATTGTAAGGGATCATTGCTCAAATATTTCTATAGAGTCAAATTTCAACAAGTAACTTCATTAAGTGTTAAAATAATTAAAAAGTAAATCCATTGGAGAAGATATAAAAAAATTCATTTCACTTTCATACATTAGAAGTTGACATGATTGGATAAACTTGGGATATGTACAAGAACATACAAGAAAAGGAAAGACATGATGGACTGTCCTCCAATTATTTCCCAACTGTACAAATTCCTCAAGAGTAACCCCTAAGTGCTTAATGAACCATATTATGCTTGATGTTTAGTCATACGTACAAAAAATGAAGTGTTTGAGCTTTATTGTAGTTGGTGTTTTCATTAAATGTTTGAGTTAAGTTATGATAAATATTTTGACCGTCGGGGTTGGACAATAGACTGCATTTGAAGTTTTCCCACCGTTGAGATATCTGCAGTATGAGTGTTCAAAATACAAATGGCTTTATGAAGATGCTCGAAGCGTACGCCTCTTTTATTTTTCTTCACTTTCATATTTTTAGTACTTGTCAATGTAATTGTTACCTACCTTAAATTCACAATTTTATATTAAATGTGTCAAAAATATATTTATTCCGAATATTTATCCTGTTTACATAATGAAAGTTGTAAATATTCAAAATATCTTCCAATCATGTTGAAGTTTTTGTTACACTTCCATGATGCTCATGACTATCAATGGAAAATTATATATCACCCAATGTGATATTTGAAGTATGCAAAATGTAGTGATATGACTTTTACATGACAGATGAGGTCAGTAGGGGTTTAAAAAAGGTTGAAGTGAGTTATTTTGACAAGTTCTAGTGGGTGGACTAAATATTTATATATATAAATATAAATAAAATAGTGACACTTAACCCATTGACGCCCTTTAACCCATATGACTACCATTTGTACGGTATGGATGTTCAAAATAAGATAATGTGAATTTATGAAATATTTCAGAATTGGTTTATGTCAAGTTTCAATTTTAGTTCTAAAAGTGAGACGGTAAACATGGTTTTCCATAATAAGTAGAATCAAATAATGGAAACCATATCATATTCTACTGCATGTTATTCCAATTCCATTACAGTCAACATTTTAAAGGTTTTTTGTGTTAATTTTGGATTTTTAATTGAATTTCAATAGAAAATCTTGCGAAAATAATAAAATAATATTAATAATAAATAAGACGAATCAAACCGGACTGATGTTATCTTCGCATTGACATTGGCAACTGTGCTTTGAACACCAACTCTGGAAACGCTGAAAAATAAGTGCTGGCAGCTCCCTAGGAATATGCAGCCTGCAGCTGTAGTACTGGATGAATGCAGGGTCATTCGTATGTGCAGAAGGACTACTGCAATTGTTTTACACCGACTCTTTCAGGGTTTGTACTCCGTTCTTCACTAAACCCTAAACTACTTATGCCTTATTTAAATTTTTTTGATGTCAGTGTAGTAATCGCTCCCCGGATGTCTGGTTCTAGTCCAGCACTCGCTGCTTCTATGGTGAGCGGCCCATTGTGGACGAGGAGAACAAGAACGATTAAGTAAGACTGCTCCCATTTCCTTATTGCTTTGTCCCGTCTATATTCCATGCTCTGTTTCTGAATTGTCGTGAAGGGAAACTTTGTGCTTCTAGCAGCCTTAGAATTATTAGTTAGCTTATGATCAGGTCCTTCCTTCTTGCTATTAGTTCAAGATTGAGAACGAATACCATTGCCCGATTGTTGGTAGGGACTGTCAATCGTGCTCTATGACATCTTGTCTCTGAGTTAGTGTAATTTATCACTCCACTCATGTACACTAGGGTTAGTTTGTATAGGTAATGAATATACTCTTCAAGCAGATTCTGTAGGCATTCCTTGCATCCCTAGATTGCTTGATACTCTTCCAGCAGATCCACTTGTCTTTGTATTAGTTGAAGATTTAGAACTAATTCCCTTGTCCCACAGATTTGTAGTAGGAATTGTCCATTGCCTTCATTCACTCGTCATGTTCATTACGTGGTCAAAGAAAGTCCAAAAAATGCGTGACAGTTCAATTACAATCAGTGGATTTGACTGATTTGACTATTGTGTTTATCTTGTTGCAGAGAAATGGAAAACAATATCTGGGTGAAATTGTATTTTCTAATGCTTGAGTGGTCAGCGAGAAGACACCTGTCATTGGTTTTTTTAAATACTGCTAGTGAAGATGAGGTTGATGTTTTTGGAAGACTAGCAATAGCAACAAAAGCAGGCACTAAATTTTACAAACAATGGGAACAGGATCATAGAATATGGTTGAACTAAATCAAATTATGTATTACTTCTTGGGAACAGAGTTCTTTCAATAAACCGTTGGCTGGAAACTAGTATGAGCTCCTGTTTCATGTTTCAGTTGAAGTGTGAAGCAATGTAATGCCTAAACGGAATGTTCTCGTTTCTCACAGTATTTCAATTGCAATTTGAGTTGCTTGAGACTACGTGGTTTTGAATTCTGGTTTTTAAGATTTATGTGCTTAAGGGTTTAGGGTTTAGGGTTTAGGGTTTAGGGTTTAGGGTTTTTTAGGGTTTAGGGTTTAGGGTTTTTAGGGTTTAGGGTTTAGGGTTTTAGGGTTTAGGGTTTAGGGTTTAGGGTTTAGGGTTTAGGGTTTAGGGTTTAGGGTTTAGGGTTTAGGGTTTAGGGTTTAGGGTTTAGGGTTTAGGGTTTAGGGTTTTAGGGTTTAGGGTTTAGGGTTTAGGGTTTAGGGTTTAGGGTTACAAGGGCATGCCCACAAAATTGGCATACTTATTTTGGGATTTTGAAGTGACCTACCCCCCCATTTTCAACCCTTGTGATTTCAAATATGCAAAAACTTTTCCCTAATCTATCGTCATTTATGAGATATAGGATGTTTGACTTGAGGTTTGGGGTGTTGACTTTTGCTTTGTTTAGGTATTTCAACGTTTTGAGTATACCTACCCCCCTATTTTTAGACATTGTGAATCTAGTGGTGTGGTTAGTTTTCCCAAAAAGCTTAGGGTTTGGAAGTTATTAGGGTTTTAGGGATTGGGCTTACGGTTGGCTTTCGTTTTGTTTTATATAGATTTTGAAGATTATAATGGTACCTACCCCCCCGTTTTTGACCCTTGTGATTCCGAATATGTAAAAACATTTCCCTAGTCTATCACCATTTGGAAGATATAGCGGGTTTGACTTTTACTATATCGGTTGACTTTGTGTGATAGATGAGATCTTACAGTGGAATTTTGAGTTGAGATTTCGGCTACCCCCCCATTTTCGGCCCTTGCGATCACAATGGTGCAAACCAAATTTCTTAAAAAGTTTTAAGTTGTTAGATTTGGAATTGCATCATCTTAGGGTCATGAAATACAAATTCTCACGAATGAATCATGCTTTAAAATTTTTTGCCATCATCAAGTGGACCATTTCGAGATGAATCTAAATTGACTTTCGATTTTAAATTCGAACATGAATCGTAGATGATATGAACGGATGAAGTTTGAGATTGCTGATATTTCATCCATCCGTAACTTGCACGTACTTTATCATTTGAAAGAGTGCCATATATATTTGGAAAGCTATTGAAAGGCTCTATAACGTGAATGCACTTTAATGAAAGTATTTGAAGTCCCATAGTAGTCATATTGAATGGGGATTATTTCTATAACACGTGCTTTAAAATATTACCTTAAACGTTTTATAATAAGTGGATCATTTGAGGTTAGTACCCTCAATTTTGACCTTTGTAGTTCTATTAATAATGTCTTTAGTTTATAAAACTTTCTACATCGGGTGATATGGAGCTGTATCGTTCTAAAACACATGAAGTATTTAGTATTTGCGGTTTAGCCATGCTTTATAAGATTTCGGTTTGATGAAGTGGACTACATGGAGTTGAATTTAAAATGATTATGGATTTAATTTATGGACGTGAATCCTACTAGTTATAAGTGATGAAAGTTAGAATTTCTGATAATTCATCCATCGGTAACATATACATTAAAGGGAACATTATTGTAAACATTATGAGGGTCTAAAGTCATAGTATTATTTATGATATGAAATCTTTAATATGAAATAAAAGATTTAAGGTTTAGGGTTTAGGACTTAATTTAGGGTGTGGGTAGAGTAATTTAATGCGTTCAACGTATTAAATAATATTTGTAACTAGCGTATATTTGTTTTTCATGCATTTGGATAATGATACTATGACATTTGGAGTTTAGGGCCCATAAAGTACAGCAATTGACGATTTTGTATATTGCTTACGCGTATAAAAATATTGTAAACACTTGCAACGCTCAATGTAATCTTGCATTTGACAAATTAAATATGTTTACAACTTGTTCTTTAATTTAGATCATGCATTGAAATCACAATCATATAACATTTATGAAGGGTGGCTCCATAAAATACAGCAACCAGGATTTTTGCATATTACTTCCATGTAAAAATATATTCTAAACACTTGCGTGGCTCAATCTTATCATGCATTTGACAAATTAAATATGTTTACAATTTGTTGTTTAGTTTAGATCATGCATTGAGATGAGTATCCTATGACATTTAAGAGGGAGGTCTCATAAAATACAGCAACCAGTAATTTTGCACATTACATACACGTAAAAAATCACTTTAAATATTTACATGACTCAATGTAATCATGCATTTGACAATTCCAATATGTTTACAACTTGTTGTTTAGGGTAGATCATGTATTGGGATGAGTATTGTATGACATTTAAGAGGGAGGTCTCATAAAATACAACAACCTGAAATTTTGCATATTACTTACGCGTAAAAAATCACTCTAAATACTTACATGACTCAATGTAATCATGCATTTGACAGTTTAAATATGTTTACAACTTGTTGCTTAGGGTAGATCATGCATTGGGATGACAATCATATGACATTTAAGAGGGTGGCTCCATAAAATACAGCAACCAGGATTTTTGTATATTACTTCCATGTAAAGAAATATTCTAAACACTTGCATGGCTCAATCTAATCATGCATTTGACAAATTAAATATGTTTACAATTTTTTGTTTAATTTAGATCATGTATTGAGATGATTATCCTATGACATTTAAGAGGAAGGTCTCATAAAATACAGCAACCAGTAATTTTGCATATTACTTACACGTAAAAAAACACTTTAAACACTTGCATGACTAAATGTGATCATGCATTAGGGTTATTGAATATATTCACAACTTGTTGTTTAATTTTTATCATGCATCTGGAAGCTAATTATATGACATTTATGACTTAGAGTCCCTAAATTTCTGCTATCATTGTAAATAGATATTCATTTCACTTAAAAAAGTACCCTAAACACGTGCATGATTCGAATGCAATGATGTTTTTAACATTTTAAATAAATTTACAACTTGTTCGTTTATTTTTATCATGAATTTGAACCCTAATTCTATGGCTTTCAAAAGTTTCGGTCATTAAAGTACAGTAACCGGTGAATTACCATATTCAAAAGATTAAACTTCATCCATTCATATCTTTTGCATGCCTTGTCCATTCGCCGCATATTATATCAACTCGGAATCCTAGCAAAAAGCACTATGATGTGGGGCCCTCCAATTCCAATCGCCGTTCTTCATGCAGAAGTCCTAAACCGTACACTCAAAATTTGATCTCGTTGAATTTCTATTTTAAGAATATTTCAAAGATGCCATCATGAAGATGCTTCCAAGCGGTTTCCAAAAAGGTAAAACACCTCTCATTTGGACTTTTACTCCATGTGTAACGGGTGAATGAAGTTTCCAAAGCCCAAACTTCATCCATGCATATCTTGTGCATGAAAGGTCAATTTGTCATGTGTGATATCATTCCGGAATCCTAGCAAAAGGGACTATGACGTGGGGCCCTCTAATTCTAATCGCCCTTCTTCATGTAGAAGTGCTAAAGCGTACACTCAAGATATGATCTCGTTGAATTTCTATTTTGGGAATATTTCAAAGACGCCATCGAGAAGATGCTTCCAAGAGGTTTCCAAAAAGGTAAGACACCTTTCATTTGGACTTTTACTCCATGTGTAACGGATGGATGAAGTTTCTAAAACCCAAACTTCATCCATCTATATCTTGTGCATGAAACGTCAATTTACCACGTGTTATATCATTCCGAAATCCTAGGAAAAAGGACTATGACGTGGGGCCCACTTATTTCAATCGCCCTTCTTTATACAAAAGTGCTAAAGGGTATACTCAAGATTTGATATTGTTGAATTTCTATTTTTGGAATATTTCAAAGATGCCTTTGTGAAGATGCTTCCAAGTGGTTTTCAAAAAGGTAAAATACCTTTCATTTGGACTTTTACTCAATGTGAAACGGGTGGATGAAGTTTTGGAAACTCAAACTTCATCCGTTCATATCTTGTGCATGCAACGTCAATTTGCCACGTGTCATATTACTCCGGAATCCTAGACAAAGGCACTATGATGTGGTATTTTAGAATTTTAATTGCCCTTCTTTAGGCAAAAGTTACACGACGTACATTCATGAGCTAACTCTTTTGTATTTCTATTTTTGGAATGTTTAAAAGATTCTTTTTAAAAGATGCTTGCGAGAGGTTTTCATGAATGTCAAACGCTTCCCGTTTGGACTCTCTGTCCATGCGTAACAGGTGGATGAAGTTTTAGAAATCCAGACTTCATCCATTGACATCATTTGTATGCAACGTCCATTCGCCACGTGCCACATCATTCTGGATTCATTGGAAAAAGCACTATCTTGTGGGCCCCTCCTAATTCAAACGCCCTTCTTCATACAGAATTTCATAAGCGTGTGCTCAGTTGTTGACTTATTTGGATGTCTATTTTTAGAGTATTTCAATGATTTGGGCTTGAAGATGCTTGGGAGTGGTTTCGAAAAAGTTAATAAGCTTCTCGTTTGGCCCTTTTGTTTAGACGTAACAGACGGATGAAGTTTTACTAATCAAAACTTCATCCGTCAATATGTTTTGATTGTGACGTCCAATCAGCACGTGCCACGTAAGATTTGAAATCCTAGAAAAAGGTCTTATCACCTGGCGTCTTCAAATTTGAATTGCTTTTAGATTTTCTGAGTTGAACTCCTTAAAGTAAAACAATTAGTAAATACTAACTCTAATTCCATGTAAAGAATGTCCTATGACTTGAACGCTACGTTGCATTTGACAATTTAAACATACTTAAGGTTTGTTTAATTATTTTATCATGCGTTTTGCTACTAATTCCATGACATTCAGCAGTTGAGTTTCTTAAAGTACAGCAATCAGTGAATATTTATGTTATTTTTTCGTAAAATGTAATTAAATACTAACATCATTTCAATGCAAGGATGTATTAGACATTTTGAAAATTTCTCAACTTGTGCATTTGTTTTTAGAGTTTATCTGAATGTTTTAGAAGTAATGAAATTTGAAGTGTCATAATTCAATCATGCTTTAAAATGTTTTGCTTTGATGAAGTGGACTGCATGGAGATCTATCTAGAATGATTTTTTATTTAATATTTGAACGTAAATCGAAGAAGTTATAAGCAGATGAAGTTGTGATGGTTTATTCATCATGATTCTGGAACTTACTCTAAACCCACCTCAATGACCTCATATGAAGAAGTACTATATATTTTAGAAAAACTATTGAAAAGATTGTAAGGGTTTAGGGTTTAGGGTTACATGGTGTAGGGTTTAGTTGTGCTTTGGGGTTTAGGGTTTTCTGGATTTAGGGTTTAGAGTTTTAGGGTTTAGAAGATGTAGACAGTGTTTATGGTTTAAGATTATATATGTGATTTATATTTAATGAATAGGGTTTAGGGTTCTAGGTATTTATGTTTACACATCATCAGTAAATTTGTACAATTGCAAAACATGTGTGAAATAGGAATAAATGTCTAATCAGTGGATCGTACAAAAGCTCTCCAATTCGCCCTATGGCGGCTTATATAGTGACGAGCTGCTCCTACACGATCAACATAAAGGTTAGCCCTAGGCAAGTATCCATTGCCATGAGGCGCTTGTAGCATGATCCCTGGAAGAGTATGGTCTCTCACTCTACTAAACCTAAACCAGTGTGCATGATCCAAAAAATCCTGAATCAGCGGACGATCCTCTGGTGCATCTAACTCAGCACCATGATATGTATACTCTATACCCTGCATCGCCTCTAACCTCTGAACCTCAGCATCAGCAGCCTCCATAGCCCACAATCGTGCATCTCGGAGCTGACGCTCCATGTACATGCCACTCCAACCGATGGCCTGGCGAGCAAAAGTGAGAGAGCTCTGTACCTCAACAGGTGGGTAGCTGTCGTCTCTCCCATGAACTGTAGCTGCAAAGTCCCTCACGTGTGTCTGACAAGAAGCCATGAAGTCGTCTACTGACAGAAATCTAACGTCAAAAGGTGCACCCAATGCACTTTCAATGCCTCCGACACGAAATAGATCCAGCTCACTACAAAGCCGACGACCATCGATCACCATCTCTGTCTGTACAGTAGTCTCTACTCTGATGCCTGTAAGTCTGCTACTGCGCATCTCAGGAGTCATAGCTCTCCATCTATCTAACAAATCCTGTAGCTGGGTCAATCTGGTACGCATCATCTGCATAGTACCAGGCATGCTATCTAGCATCTTCTTCTGTATCACTGAGAGAATCTCATGACACAGCGTCTGATAAATTTTGACCTTAGCTATACGCCGGTCAAAAACAGGTCTGAAATCTACAGAGCCATAGCCCTGCACATTGCACATCTCGTGCACGGTACCCTCCCTAAAGCTCCTGAACCTGAACTGTGCCTGACTGAACGCAAAGAACTGCAATCCATCTGAGGAATATGGAATCCCATAATCAAAAAGGTTCTTCCGTAATGGATTAGAAGAACCCATCGTTTAGGGTTTAGGGTTTAGGGTTTAGGGTTTAGGGTTTAGGGTTTAGGGTTTAGGGTTTAGGGTTTAGGGTTTAGGGTTTAGGGTTTAGGGTTTAGGGTTTAGGGTTTAGGGTTACAAGGGCATGCCCACAAAATTGGCATACTTATTTTGGGATTTTGAAGTGACCTACCCCCCCATTTTCAACCCTTGTGATTTCAAATATGCAAAAACTTTTCCCTAATCTATCGTCATTTATGAGATATAGGATGTTTGACTTGAGGTTTGGGGTGTTGACTTTTGCTTTGTTTAGGTATTTCAACGTTTTGAGTATACCTACCCCCCTATTTTTAGACATTGTGAATCTAGTGGTGTGGTTAGTTTTCCCAAAAAGCTTAGGGTTTGGAAGTTATTAGGGTTTTAGGGATTGGGCTTACGGTTGGCTTTCGTTTTGTTTTATATAGATTTTGAAGATTATAATGGTACCTACCCCCCCGTTTTTGACCCTTGTGATTCCGAATATGTAAAAACATTTCCCTAGTCTATCACCATTTGGAAGATATAGCGGGTTTGACTTTTACTATATCGGTTGACTTTGTGTGATAGATGAGATCTTACAGTGGAATTTTGAGTTGAGATTTCGGCTACCCCCCCATTTTCGGCCCTTGCGATCACAATGGTGCAAACCAAATTTCTTAAAAAGTTTTAAGTTGTTAGATTTGGAATTGCATCATCTTAGGGTCATGAAATACAAATTCTCACGAATGAATCATGCTTTAAAATTTTTTGCCATCATCAAGTGGACCATTTCGAGATGAATCTAAATTGACTTTCGATTTTAAATTCGAACATGAATCGTAGATGATATGAACGGATGAAGTTTGAGATTGCTGATATTTCATCCATCCGTAACTTGCACGTACTTTATCATTTGAAAGAGTGCCATATATATTTGGAAAGCTATTGAAAGGCTCTATAACGTGAATGCACTTTAATGAAAGTATTTGAAGTCCCATAGTAGTCATATTGAATGGGGATTATTTCTATAACACGTGCTTTAAAATATTACCTTAAACGTTTTATAATAAGTGGATCATTTGAGGTTAGTACCCTCAATTTTGACCTTTGTAGTTCTATTAATAATGTCTTTAGTTTATAAAACTTTCTACATCGGGTGATATGGAGCTGTATCGTTCTAAAACACATGAAGTATTTAGTATTTGCGGTTTAGCCATGCTTTATAAGATTTCGGTTTGATGAAGTGGACTACATGGAGTTGAATTTAAAATGATTATGGATTTAATTTATGGACGTGAATCCTACTAGTTATAAGTGATGAAAGTTAGAATTTCTGATAATTCATCCATCGGTAACATATACATTAAAGGGAACATTATTGTAAACATTATGAGGGTCTAAAGTCATAGTATTATTTATGATATGAAATCTTTAATATGAAATAAAAGATTTAAGGTTTAGGGTTTAGGACTTAATTTAGGGTGTGGGTAGAGTAATTTAATGCGTTCAACGTATTAAATAATATTTGTAACTAGCGTATATTTGTTTTTCATGCATTTGGATAATGATACTATGACATTTGGAGTTTAGGGCCCATAAAGTACAGCAATTGACGATTTTGTATATTGCTTACGCGTATAAAAATATTGTAAACACTTGCAACGCTCAATGTAATCTTGCATTTGACAAATTAAATATGTTTACAACTTGTTCTTTAATTTAGATCATGCATTGAAATCACAATCATATAACATTTATGAAGGGTGGCTCCATAAAATACAGCAACCAGGATTTTTGCATATTACTTCCATGTAAAAATATATTCTAAACACTTGCGTGGCTCAATCTTATCATGCATTTGACAAATTAAATATGTTTACAATTTGTTGTTTAGTTTAGATCATGCATTGAGATGAGTATCCTATGACATTTAAGAGGGAGGTCTCATAAAATACAGCAACCAGTAATTTTGCACATTACATACACGTAAAAAATCACTTTAAATATTTACATGACTCAATGTAATCATGCATTTGACAATTCCAATATGTTTACAACTTGTTGTTTAGGGTAGATCATGTATTGGGATGAGTATTGTATGACATTTAAGAGGGAGGTCTCATAAAATACAACAACCTGAAATTTTGCATATTACTTACGCGTAAAAAATCACTCTAAATACTTACATGACTCAATGTAATCATGCATTTGACAGTTTAAATATGTTTACAACTTGTTGCTTAGGGTAGATCATGCATTGGGATGACAATCATATGACATTTAAGAGGGTGGCTCCATAAAATACAGCAACCAGGATTTTTGTATATTACTTCCATGTAAAGAAATATTCTAAACACTTGCATGGCTCAATCTAATCATGCATTTGACAAATTAAATATGTTTACAATTTTTTGTTTAATTTAGATCATGTATTGAGATGATTATCCTATGACATTTAAGAGGAAGGTCTCATAAAATACAGCAACCAGTAATTTTGCATATTACTTACACGTAAAAAAACACTTTAAACACTTGCATGACTAAATGTGATCATGCATTAGGGTTATTGAATATATTCACAACTTGTTGTTTAGTTTTTATCATGCATCTGGAAGCTAATTATATGACATTTATGACTTAGAGTCCCTAAATTTCTGCTATCATTGTAAATAGATATTCATTTCACTTAAAAAAGTACCCTAAACACGTGCATGATTCGAATGCAATGATGTTTTTAACATTTTAAATAAATTTACAACTTGTTCGTTTATTTTTATCATGAATTTGAACCCTAATTCTATGGCTTTCAAAAGTTTCGGTCATTAAAGTACAGTAACCGGTGAATTACCATATTCAAAAGATTAAACTTCATCCATTCATATCTTTTGCATGCCTTGTCCATTCGCCGCATATTATATCAACTCGGAATCCTAGCAAAAAGCACTATGATGTGGGGCCCTCCAATTCCAATCGCCGTTCTTCATGCAGAAGTCCTAAACCGTACACTCAAAATTTGATCTCGTTGAATTTCTATTTTAAGAATATTTCAAAGATGCCATCATGAAGATGCTTCCAAGCGGTTTCCAAAAAGGTAAAACACCTCTCATTTGGACTTTTACTCCATGTGTAACGGGTGAATGAAGTTTCCAAAGCCCAAACTTCATCCATGCATATCTTGTGCATGAAAGGTCAATTTGTCATGTGTGATATCATTCCGGAATCCTAGCAAAAGGGACTATGACGTGGGGCCCTCTAATTCTAATCGCCCTTCTTCATGTAGAAGTGCTAAAGCGTACACTCAAGATATGATCTCGTTGAATTTCTATTTTGGGAATATTTCAAAGACGCCATCGAGAAGATGCTTCCAAGAGGTTTCCAAAAAGGTAAGACACCTTTCATTTGGACTTTTACTCCATGTGTAACGGATGGATGAAGTTTCTAAAACCCAAACTTCATCCATCTATATCTTGTGCATGAAACGTCAATTTACCACGTGTTATATCATTCCGAAATCCTAGGAAAAAGGACTATGACGTGGGGCCCACTTATTTCAATCGCCCTTCTTTATACAAAAGTGCTAAAGGGTATACTCAAGATTTGATATTGTTGAATTTCTATTTTTGGAATATTTCAAAGATGCCTTTGTGAAGATGCTTCCAAGTGGTTTTCAAAAAGGTAAAATACCTTTCATTTGGACTTTTACTCAATGTGAAACGGGTGGATGAAGTTTTGGAAACTCAAACTTCATCCGTTCATATCTTGTGCATGCAACGTCAATTTGCCACGTGTCATATTACTCCGGAATCCTAGACAAAGGCACTATGATGTGGTATTTTAGAATTTTAATTGCCCTTCTTTAGGCAAAAGTTACACGACGTACATTCATGAGCTAACTCTTTTGTATTTCTATTTTTGGAATGTTTAAAAGATTCTTTTTAAAAGATGCTTGCGAGAGGTTTTCATGAATGTCAAACGCTTCCCGTTTGGACTCTCTGTCCATGCGTAACAGGTGGATGAAGTTTTAGAAATCCAGACTTCATCCATTGACATCATTTGTATGCAACGTCCATTCGCCACGTGCCACATCATTCTGGATTCATTGGAAAAAGCACTATCTTGTGGGCCCCTCCTAATTCAAACGCCCTTCTTCATACAGAATTTCATAAGCGTGTGCTCAGTTGTTGACTTATTTGGATGTCTATTTTTAGAGTATTTCAATGATTTGGGCTTGAAGATGCTTGGGAGTGGTTTCGAAAAAGTTAATAAGCTTCTCGTTTGGCCCTTTTGTTTAGACGTAACAGACGGATGAAGTTTTACTAATCAAAACTTCATCCGTCAATATGTTTTGATTGTGACGTCCAATCAGCACGTGCCACGTAAGATTTGAAATCCTAGAAAAAGGTCTTATCACCTGGCGTCTTCAAATTTGAATTGCTTTTAGATTTTCTGAGTTGAACTCCTTAAAGTAAAACAATTAGTAAATACTAACTCTAATTCCATGTAAAGAATGTCCTATGACTTGAACGCTACGTTGCATTTGACAATTTAAACATACTTAAGGTTTGTTTAATTATTTTATCATGCGTTTTGCTACTAATTCCATGACATTCAGCAGTTGAGTTTCTTAAAGTACAGCAATCAGTGAATATTTATGTTATTTTTTCGTAAAATGTAATTAAATACTAACATCATTTCAATGCAAGGATGTATTAGACATTTTGAAAATTTCTCAACTTGTGCATTTGTTTTTAGAGTTTATCTGAATGTTTTAGAAGTAATGAAATTTGAAGTGTCATAATTCAATCATGCTTTAAAATGTTTTGCTTTGATGAAGTGGACTGCATGGAGATCTATCTAGAATGATTTTTTATTTAATATTTGAACGTAAATCGAAGAAGTTATAAGCAGATGAAGTTGTGATGGTTTATTCATCATGATTCTGGAACTTACTCTAAACCCACCTCAATGACCTCATATGAAGAAGTACTATATATTTTAGAAAAACTATTGAAAAGATTGTAAGGGTTTAGGGTTTAGGGTTACATGGTGTAGGGTTTAGTTGTGCTTTGGGGTTTAGGGTTTTCTGGATTTAGGGTTTAGAGTTTTAGGGTTTAGAAGATGTAGACAGTGTTTATGGTTTAAGATTATATATGTGATTTATATTTAATGAATAGGGTTTAGGGTTCTAGGTATTTATGTTTACACATCATCAGTAAATTTGTACAATTGCAAAACATGTGTGAAATAGGAATAAATGTCTAATCAGTGGATCGTACAAAAGCTCTCCAATTCGCCCTATGGCGGCTTATATAGTGACGAGCTGCTCCTACACGATCAACATAAAGGTTAGCCCTAGGCAAGTATCCATTGCCATGAGGCGCTTGTAGCATGATCCCTGGAAGAGTATGGTCTCTCACTCTACTAAACCTAAACCAGTGTGCATGATCCAAAAAATCCTGAATCAGCGGACGATCCTCTGGTGCATCTAACTCAGCACCATGATATGTATACTCTATACCCTGCATCGCCTCTAACCTCTGAACCTCAGCATCAGCAGCCTCCATAGCCCACAATCGTGCATCTCGGAGCTGACGCTCCATGTACATGCCACTCCAACCGATGGCCTGGCGAGCAAAAGTGAGAGAGCTCTGTACCTCAACAGGTGGGTAGCTGTCGTCTCTCCCATGAACTGTAGCTGCAAAGTCCCTCACGTGTGTCTGACAAGAAGCCATGAAGTCGTCTACTGACAGAAATCTAACGTCAAAAGGTGCACCCAATGCACTTTCAATGCCTCCGACACGAAATAGATCCAGCTCACTACAAAGCCGACGACCATCGATCACCATCTCTGTCTGTACAGTAGTCTCTACTCTGATGCCTGTAAGTCTGCTACTGCGCATCTCAGGAGTCATAGCTCTCCATCTATCTAACAAATCCTGTAGCTGGGTCAATCTGGTACGCATCATCTGCATAGTACCAGGCATGCTATCTAGCATCTTCTTCTGTATCACTGAGAGAATCTCATGACACAGCGTCTGATAAATTTTGACCTTAGCTATACGCCGGTCAAAAACAGGTCTGAAATCTACAGAGCCATAGCCCTGCACATTGCACATCTCGTGCACGGTACCCTCCCTAAAGCTCCTGAACCTGAACTGTGCCTGACTGAACGCAAAGAACTGCAATCCATCTGAGGAATATGGAATCCCATAATCAAAAAGGTTCTTCCGTAATGGATTAGAAGAACCCATCGTTTAGGGTTTAGGGTTTAGGGTTTAGGGTTTAGGGTTTAGGGTTTAGGGTTTAGGGTTTAGGGTTTAGGGTTTAGGGTTTAGGGTTTAGGGTTTAGGGTTACAAGGGCATGCCCACAAAATTGGCATACTTATTTTGGGATTTTGAAGTGACCTACCCCCCCATTTTCAACCCTTGTGATTTCAAATATGCAAAAACTTTTCCCTAATCTATCGTCATTTATGAGATATAGGATGTTTGACTTGAGGTTTGGGGTGTTGACTTTTGCTTTGTTTAGGTATTTCAACGTTTTGAGTATACCTACCCCCCTATTTTTAGACATTGTGAATCTAGTGGTGTGGTTAGTTTTCCCAAAAAGCTTAGGGTTTGGAAGTTATTAGGGTTTTAGGGATTGGGCTTACGGTTGGCTTTCGTTTTGTTTTATATAGATTTTGAAGATTATAATGGTACCTACCCCCCCGTTTTTGACCCTTGTGATTCCGAATATGTAAAAACATTTCCCTAGTCTATCACCATTTGGAAGATATAGCGGGTTTGACTTTTACTATATCGGTTGACTTTGTGTGATAGATGAGATCTTACAGTGGAATTTTGAGTTGAGATTTCGGCTACCCCCCCATTTTCGGCCCTTGCGATCACAATGGTGCAAACCAAATTTCTTAAAAAGTTTTAAGTTGTTAGATTTGGAATTGCATCATCTTAGGGTCATGAAATACAAATTCTCACGAATGAATCATGCTTTAAAATTTTTTGCCATCATCAAGTGGACCATTTCGAGATGAATCTAAATTGACTTTCGATTTTAAATTCGAACATGAATCGTAGATGATATGAACGGATGAAGTTTGAGATTGCTGATATTTCATCCATCCGTAACTTGCACGTACTTTATCATTTGAAAGAGTGCCATATATATTTGGAAAGCTATTGAAAGGCTCTATAACGTGAATGCACTTTAATGAAAGTATTTGAAGTCCCATAGTAGTCATATTGAATGGGGATTATTTCTATAACACGTGCTTTAAAATATTACCTTAAACGTTTTATAATAAGTGGATCATTTGAGGTTAGTACCCTCAATTTTGACCTTTGTAGTTCTATTAATAATGTCTTTAGTTTATAAAACTTTCTACATCGGGTGATATGGAGCTGTATCGTTCTAAAACACATGAAGTATTTAGTATTTGCGGTTTAGCCATGCTTTATAAGATTTCGGTTTGATGAAGTGGACTACATGGAGTTGAATTTAAAATGATTATGGATTTAATTTATGGACGTGAATCCTACTAGTTATAAGTGATGAAAGTTAGAATTTCTGATAATTCATCCATCGGTAACATATACATTAAAGGGAACATTATTGTAAACATTATGAGGGTCTAAAGTCATAGTATTATTTATGATATGAAATCTTTAATATGAAATAAAAGATTTAAGGTTTAGGGTTTAGGACTTAATTTAGGGTGTGGGTAGAGTAATTTAATGCGTTCAACGTATTAAATAATATTTGTAACTAGCGTATATTTGTTTTTCATGCATTTGGATAATGATACTATGACATTTGGAGTTTAGGGCCCATAAAGTACAGCAATTGACGATTTTGTATATTGCTTACGCGTATAAAAATATTGTAAACACTTGCAACGCTCAATGTAATCTTGCATTTGACAAATTAAATATGTTTACAACTTGTTCTTTAATTTAGATCATGCATTGAAATCACAATCATATAACATTTATGAAGGGTGGCTCCATAAAATACAGCAACCAGGATTTTTGCATATTACTTCCATGTAAAAATATATTCTAAACACTTGCGTGGCTCAATCTTATCATGCATTTGACAAATTAAATATGTTTACAATTTGTTGTTTAGTTTAGATCATGCATTGAGATGAGTATCCTATGACATTTAAGAGGGAGGTCTCATAAAATACAGCAACCAGTAATTTTGCACATTACATACACGTAAAAAATCACTTTAAATATTTACATGACTCAATGTAATCATGCATTTGACAATTCCAATATGTTTACAACTTGTTGTTTAGGGTAGATCATGTATTGGGATGAGTATTGTATGACATTTAAGAGGGAGGTCTCATAAAATACAACAACCTGAAATTTTGCATATTACTTACGCGTAAAAAATCACTCTAAATACTTACATGACTCAATGTAATCATGCATTTGACAGTTTAAATATGTTTACAACTTGTTGCTTAGGGTAGATCATGCATTGGGATGACAATCATATGACATTTAAGAGGGTGGCTCCATAAAATACAGCAACCAGGATTTTTGTATATTACTTCCATGTAAAGAAATATTCTAAACACTTGCATGGCTCAATCTAATCATGCATTTGACAAATTAAATATGTTTACAATTTTTTGTTTAATTTAGATCATGTATTGAGATGATTATCCTATGACATTTAAGAGGAAGGTCTCATAAAATACAGCAACCAGTAATTTTGCATATTACTTACACGTAAAAAAACACTTTAAACACTTGCATGACTAAATGTGATCATGCATTAGGGTTATTGAATATATTCACAACTTGTTGTTTAGTTTTTATCATGCATCTGGAAGCTAATTATATGACATTTATGACTTAGAGTCCCTAAATTTCTGCTATCATTGTAAATAGATATTCATTTCACTTAAAAAAGTACCCTAAACACGTGCATGATTCGAATGCAATGATGTTTTTAACATTTTAAATAAATTTACAACTTGTTCGTTTATTTTTATCATGAATTTGAACCCTAATTCTATGGCTTTCAAAAGTTTCGGTCATTAAAGTACAGTAACCGGTGAATTACCATATTCAAAAGATTAAACTTCATCCATTCATATCTTTTGCATGCCTTGTCCATTCGCCGCATATTATATCAACTCGGAATCCTAGCAAAAAGCACTATGATGTGGGGCCCTCCAATTCCAATCGCCGTTCTTCATGCAGAAGTCCTAAACCGTACACTCAAAATTTGATCTCGTTGAATTTCTATTTTAAGAATATTTCAAAGATGCCATCATGAAGATGCTTCCAAGCGGTTTCCAAAAAGGTAAAACACCTCTCATTTGGACTTTTACTCCATGTGTAACGGGTGAATGAAGTTTCCAAAGCCCAAACTTCATCCATGCATATCTTGTGCATGAAAGGTCAATTTGTCATGTGTGATATCATTCCGGAATCCTAGCAAAAGGGACTATGACGTGGGGCCCTCTAATTCTAATCGCCCTTCTTCATGTAGAAGTGCTAAAGCGTACACTCAAGATATGATCTCGTTGAATTTCTATTTTGGGAATATTTCAAAGACGCCATCGAGAAGATGCTTCCAAGAGGTTTCCAAAAAGGTAAGACACCTTTCATTTGGACTTTTACTCCATGTGTAACGGATGGATGAAGTTTCTAAAACCCAAACTTCATCCATCTATATCTTGTGCATGAAACGTCAATTTACCACGTGTTATATCATTCCGAAATCCTAGGAAAAAGGACTATGACGTGGGGCCCACTTATTTCAATCGCCCTTCTTTATACAAAAGTGCTAAAGGGTATACTCAAGATTTGATATTGTTGAATTTCTATTTTTGGAATATTTCAAAGATGCCTTTGTGAAGATGCTTCCAAGTGGTTTTCAAAAAGGTAAAATACCTTTCATTTGGACTTTTACTCAATGTGAAACGGGTGGATGAAGTTTTGGAAACTCAAACTTCATCCGTTCATATCTTGTGCATGCAACGTCAATTTGCCACGTGTCATATTACTCCGGAATCCTAGACAAAGGCACTATGATGTGGTATTTTAGAATTTTAATTGCCCTTCTTTAGGCAAAAGTTACACGACGTACATTCATGAGCTAACTCTTTTGTATTTCTATTTTTGGAATGTTTAAAAGATTCTTTTTAAAAGATGCTTGCGAGAGGTTTTCATGAATGTCAAACGCTTCCCGTTTGGACTCTCTGTCCATGCGTAACAGGTGGATGAAGTTTTAGAAATCCAGACTTCATCCATTGACATCATTTGTATGCAACGTCCATTCGCCACGTGCCACATCATTCTGGATTCATTGGAAAAAGCACTATCTTGTGGGCCCCTCCTAATTCAAACGCCCTTCTTCATACAGAATTTCATAAGCGTGTGCTCAGTTGTTGACTTATTTGGATGTCTATTTTTAGAGTATTTCAATGATTTGGGCTTGAAGATGCTTGGGAGTGGTTTCGAAAAAGTTAATAAGCTTCTCGTTTGGCCCTTTTGTTTAGACGTAACAGACGGATGAAGTTTTACTAATCAAAACTTCATCCGTCAATATGTTTTGATTGTGACGTCCAATCAGCACGTGCCACGTAAGATTTGAAATCCTAGAAAAAGGTCTTATCACCTGGCGTCTTCAAATTTGAATTGCTTTTAGATTTTCTGAGTTGAACTCCTTAAAGTAAAACAATTAGTAAATACTAACTCTAATTCCATGTAAAGAATGTCCTATGACTTGAACGCTACGTTGCATTTGACAATTTAAACATACTTAAGGTTTGTTTAATTATTTTATCATGCGTTTTGCTACTAATTCCATGACATTCAGCAGTTGAGTTTCTTAAAGTACAGCAATCAGTGAATATTTATGTTATTTTTTCGTAAAATGTAATTAAATACTAACATCATTTCAATGCAAGGATGTATTAGACATTTTGAAAATTTCTCAACTTGTGCATTTGTTTTTAGAGTTTATCTGAATGTTTTAGAAGTAATGAAATTTGAAGTGTCATAATTCAATCATGCTTTAAAATGTTTTGCTTTGATGAAGTGGACTGCATGGAGATCTATCTAGAATGATTTTTTATTTAATATTTGAACGTAAATCGAAGAAGTTATAAGCAGATGAAGTTGTGATGGTTTATTCATCATGATTCTGGAACTTACTCTAAACCCACCTCAATGACCTCATATGAAGAAGTACTATATATTTTAGAAAAACTATTGAAAAGATTGTAAGGGTTTAGGGTTTAGGGTTACATGGTGTAGGGTTTAGTTGTGCTTTGGGGTTTAGGGTTTTCTGGATTTAGGGTTTAGAGTTTTAGGGTTTAGAAGATGTAGACAGTGTTTATGGTTTAAGATTATATATGTGATTTATATTTAATGAATAGGGTTTAGGGTTCTAGGTATTTATGTTTACACATCATCAGTAAATTTGTACAATTGCAAAACATGTGTGAAATAGGAATAAATGTCTAATCAGTGGATCGTACAAAAGCTCTCCAATTCGCCCTATGGCGGCTTATATAGTGACGAGCTGCTCCTACACGATCAACATAAAGGTTAGCCCTAGGCAAGTATCCATTGCCATGAGGCGCTTGTAGCATGATCCCTGGAAGAGTATGGTCTCTCACTCTACTAAACCTAAACCAGTGTGCATGATCCAAAAAATCCTGAATCAGCGGACGATCCTCTGGTGCATCTAACTCAGCACCATGATATGTATACTCTATACCCTGCATCGCCTCTAACCTCTGAACCTCAGCATCAGCAGCCTCCATAGCCCACAATCGTGCATCTCGGAGCTGACGCTCCATGTACATGCCACTCCAACCGATGGCCTGGCGAGCAAAAGTGAGAGAGCTCTGTACCTCAACAGGTGGGTAGCTGTCGTCTCTCCCATGAACTGTAGCTGCAAAGTCCCTCACGTGTGTCTGACAAGAAGCCATGAAGTCGTCTACTGACAGAAATCTAACGTCAAAAGGTGCACCCAATGCACTTTCAATGCCTCCGACACGAAATAGATCCAGCTCACTACAAAGCCGACGACCATCGATCACCATCTCTGTCTGTACAGTAGTCTCTACTCTGATGCCTGTAAGTCTGCTACTGCGCATCTCAGGAGTCATAGCTCTCCATCTATCTAACAAATCCTGTAGCTGGGTCAATCTGGTACGCATCATCTGCATAGTACCAGGCATGCTATCTAGCATCTTCTTCTGTATCACTGAGAGAATCTCATGACACAGCGTCTGATAAATTTTGACCTTAGCTATACGCCGGTCAAAAACAGGTCTGAAATCTACAGAGCCATAGCCCTGCACATTGCACATCTCGTGCACGGTACCCTCCCTAAAGCTCCTGAACCTGAACTGTGCCTGACTGAACGCAAAGAACTGCAATCCATCTGAGGAATATGGAATCCCATAATCAAAAAGGTTCTTCCGTAATGGATTAGAAGAACCCATCGTTTAGGGTTTAGGGTTTAGGGTTTAGGGTTTAGGGTTTAGGGTTTAGGGTTTAGGGTTTAGGGTTTAGGGTTTAGGGTTTAGGGTTTAGGGTTTAGGGTTACAAGGGCATGCCCACAAAATTGGCATACTTATTTTGGGATTTTGAAGTGACCTACCCCCCCATTTTCAACCCTTGTGATTTCAAATATGCAAAAACTTTTCCCTAATCTATCGTCATTTATGAGATATAGGATGTTTGACTTGAGGTTTGGGGTGTTGACTTTTGCTTTGTTTAGGTATTTCAACGTTTTGAGTATACCTACCCCCCTATTTTTAGACATTGTGAATCTAGTGGTGTGGTTAGTTTTCCCAAAAAGCTTAGGGTTTGGAAGTTATTAGGGTTTTAGGGATTGGGCTTACGGTTGGCTTTCGTTTTGTTTTATATAGATTTTGAAGATTATAATGGTACCTACCCCCCCGTTTTTGACCCTTGTGATTCCGAATATGTAAAAACATTTCCCTAGTCTATCACCATTTGGAAGATATAGCGGGTTTGACTTTTACTATATCGGTTGACTTTGTGTGATAGATGAGATCTTACAGTGGAATTTTGAGTTGAGATTTCGGCTACCCCCCCATTTTCGGCCCTTGCGATCACAATGGTGCAAACCAAATTTCTTAAAAAGTTTTAAGTTGTTAGATTTGGAATTGCATCATCTTAGGGTCATGAAATACAAATTCTCACGAATGAATCATGCTTTAAAATTTTTTGCCATCATCAAGTGGACCATTTCGAGATGAATCTAAATTGACTTTCGATTTTAAATTCGAACATGAATCGTAGATGATATGAACGGATGAAGTTTGAGATTGCTGATATTTCATCCATCCGTAACTTGCACGTACTTTATCATTTGAAAGAGTGCCATATATATTTGGAAAGCTATTGAAAGGCTCTATAACGTGAATGCACTTTAATGAAAGTATTTGAAGTCCCATAGTAGTCATATTGAATGGGGATTATTTCTATAACACGTGCTTTAAAATATTACCTTAAACGTTTTATAATAAGTGGATCATTTGAGGTTAGTACCCTCAATTTTGACCTTTGTAGTTCTATTAATAATGTCTTTAGTTTATAAAACTTTCTACATCGGGTGATATGGAGCTGTATCGTTCTAAAACACATGAAGTATTTAGTATTTGCGGTTTAGCCATGCTTTATAAGATTTCGGTTTGATGAAGTGGACTACATGGAGTTGAATTTAAAATGATTATGGATTTAATTTATGGACGTGAATCCTACTAGTTATAAGTGATGAAAGTTAGAATTTCTGATAATTCATCCATCGGTAACATATACATTAAAGGGAACATTATTGTAAACATTATGAGGGTCTAAAGTCATAGTATTATTTATGATATGAAATCTTTAATATGAAATAAAAGATTTAAGGTTTAGGGTTTAGGACTTAATTTAGGGTGTGGGTAGAGTAATTTAATGCGTTCAACGTATTAAATAATATTTGTAACTAGCGTATATTTGTTTTTCATGCATTTGGATAATGATACTATGACATTTGGAGTTTAGGGCCCATAAAGTACAGCAATTGACGATTTTGTATATTGCTTACGCGTATAAAAATATTGTAAACACTTGCAACGCTCAATGTAATCTTGCATTTGACAAATTAAATATGTTTACAACTTGTTCTTTAATTTAGATCATGCATTGAAATCACAATCATATAACATTTATGAAGGGTGGCTCCATAAAATACAGCAACCAGGATTTTTGCATATTACTTCCATGTAAAAATATATTCTAAACACTTGCGTGGCTCAATCTTATCATGCATTTGACAAATTAAATATGTTTACAATTTGTTGTTTAGTTTAGATCATGCATTGAGATGAGTATCCTATGACATTTAAGAGGGAGGTCTCATAAAATACAGCAACCAGTAATTTTGCACATTACATACACGTAAAAAATCACTTTAAATATTTACATGACTCAATGTAATCATGCATTTGACAATTCCAATATGTTTACAACTTGTTGTTTAGGGTAGATCATGTATTGGGATGAGTATTGTATGACATTTAAGAGGGAGGTCTCATAAAATACAACAACCTGAAATTTTGCATATTACTTACGCGTAAAAAATCACTCTAAATACTTACATGACTCAATGTAATCATGCATTTGACAGTTTAAATATGTTTACAACTTGTTGCTTAGGGTAGATCATGCATTGGGATGACAATCATATGACATTTAAGAGGGTGGCTCCATAAAATACAGCAACCAGGATTTTTGTATATTACTTCCATGTAAAGAAATATTCTAAACACTTGCATGGCTCAATCTAATCATGCATTTGACAAATTAAATATGTTTACAATTTTTTGTTTAATTTAGATCATGTATTGAGATGATTATCCTATGACATTTAAGAGGAAGGTCTCATAAAATACAGCAACCAGTAATTTTGCATATTACTTACACGTAAAAAAACACTTTAAACACTTGCATGACTAAATGTGATCATGCATTAGGGTTATTGAATATATTCACAACTTGTTGTTTAGTTTTTATCATGCATCTGGAAGCTAATTATATGACATTTATGACTTAGAGTCCCTAAATTTCTGCTATCATTGTAAATAGATATTCATTTCACTTAAAAAAGTACCCTAAACACGTGCATGATTCGAATGCAATGATGTTTTTAACATTTTAAATAAATTTACAACTTGTTCGTTTATTTTTATCATGAATTTGAACCCTAATTCTATGGCTTTCAAAAGTTTCGGTCATTAAAGTACAGTAACCGGTGAATTACCATATTCAAAAGATTAAACTTCATCCATTCATATCTTTTGCATGCCTTGTCCATTCGCCGCATATTATATCAACTCGGAATCCTAGCAAAAAGCACTATGATGTGGGGCCCTCCAATTCCAATCGCCGTTCTTCATGCAGAAGTCCTAAACCGTACACTCAAAATTTGATCTCGTTGAATTTCTATTTTAAGAATATTTCAAAGATGCCATC
Source organism: Pohlia nutans (assembly GCA_022496805.1). Classification (NCBI taxonomy): domain Eukaryota; kingdom Viridiplantae; phylum Streptophyta; class Bryopsida; order Bryales; family Mniaceae; genus Pohlia; species Pohlia nutans. Next base: position 23,397,263 of record CM040094.1, read on the forward strand.
ATGAAGATGCTTCCAAGCGGTTTCCAAAAAGGTAAAACACCTCTCATTTGGACTTTTACTCCATGTGTAACGGTGTGAATGAAGTTTCCAAAGCCCAAACTTCATCCATGCATATCTTGTGCATGAAAGGTCAATTTGTCATGTGTGATATCATTCCGGAATCCTAGCAAAAGGGACTATGACGTGGGGCCCTCTAATTCTAATCGCCCTTCTTCATGTAGAAGTGCTAAAGCGTACACTCAAGATATGATCTCGTTGAATTTCTATTTTGGGAATATTTCAAAGACGCCATCGAGAAGATGCTTCCAAGAGGTTTCCAAAAAGGTAAGACACCTTTCATTTGGACTTTTACTCCATGTGTAACGGATGGATGAAGTTTCTAAAACCCAAACTTCATCCATCTATATCTTGTGCATGAAACGTCAATTTACCACGTGTTATATCATTCCGAAATCCTAGGAAAAAGGACTATGACGTGGGGCCCACTTATTTCAATCGCCCTTCTTTATACAAAAGTGCTAAAGGGTATACTCAAGATTTGATATTGTTGAATTTCTATTTTTGGAATATTTCAAAGATGCCTTTGTGAAGATGCTTCCAAGTGGTTTTCAAAAAGGTAAAATACCTTTCATTTGGACTTTTACTCAATGTGAAACGGGTGGATGAAGTTTTGGAAACTCAAACTTCATCCGTTCATATCTTGTGCATGCAACGTCAATTTGCCACGTGTCATATTACTCCGGAATCCTAGACAAAGGCACTATGATGTGGTATTTTAGAATTTTAATTGCCCTTCTTTAGGCAAAAGTTACACGACGTACATTCATGAGCTAACTCTTTTGTATTTCTATTTTTGGAATGTTTAAAAGATTCTTTTTAAAAGATGCTTGCGAGAGGTTTTCATGAATGTCAAACGCTTCCCGTTTGGACTCTCTGTCCATGCGTAACAGGTGGATGAAGTTTTAGAAATCCAGACTTCATCCATTGACATCATTTGTATGCAACGTCCATTCGCCACGTGCCACATCATTCTGGATTCATTGGAAAAAGCACTATCTTGTGGGCCCCTCCTAATTCAAACGCCCTTCTTCATACAGAATTTCATAAGCGTGTGCTCAGTTGTTGACTTATTTGGATGTCTATTTTTAGAGTATTTCAATGATTTGGGCTTGAAGATGCTTGGGAGTGGTTTCGAAAAAGTTAATAAGCTTCTCGTTTGGCCCTTTTGTTTAGACGTAACAGACGGATGAAGTTTTACTAATCAAAACTTCATCCGTCAATATGTTTTGATTGTGACGTCCAATCAGCACGTGCCACGTAAGATTTGAAATCCTAGAAAAAGGTCTTATCACCTGGCGTCTTCAAATTTGAATTGCTTTTAGATTTTCTGAGTTGAACTCCTTAAAGTAAAACAATTAGTAAATACTAACTCTAATTCCATGTAAAGAATGTCCTATGACTTGAACGCTACGTTGCATTTGACAATTTAAACATACTTAAGGTTTGTTTAATTATTTTATCATGCGTTTTGCTACTAATTCCATGACATTCAGCAGTTGAGTTTCTTAAAGTACAGCAATCAGTGAATATTTATGTTATTTTTTCGTAAAATGTAATTAAATACTAACATCATTTCAATGCAAGGATGTATTAGACATTTTGAAAATTTCTCAACTTGTGCATTTGTTTTTAGAGTTTATCTGAATGTTTTAGAAGTAATGAAATTTGAAGTGTCATAATTCAATCATGCTTTAAAATGTTTTGCTTTGATGAAGTGGACTGCATGGAGATCTATCTAGAATGATTTTTTATTTAATATTTGAACGTAAATCGAAGAAGTTATAAGCAGATGAAGTTGTGATGGTTTATTCATCATGATTCTGGAACTTACTCTAAACCCACCTCAATGACCTCATATGAAGAAGTACTATATATTTTAGAAAAACTATTGAAAAGATTGTAAGGGTTTAGGGTTTAGGGTTACATGGTGTAGGGTTTAGTTGTGCTTTGGGGTTTAGGGTTTTCTGGATTTAGGGTTTAGAGTTTTAGGGTTTAGAAGATGTAGACAGTGTTTATGGTTTAAGATTATATATGTGATTTATATTTAATGAATAGGGTTTAGGGTTCTAGGTATTTATGTTTACACATCATCAGTAAATTTGTACAATTGCAAAACATGTGTGAAATAGGAATAAATGTCTAATCAGTGGATCGTACAAAAGCTCTCCAATTCGCCCTATGGCGGCTTATATAGTGACGAGCTGCTCCTACACGATCAACATAAAGGTTAGCCCTAGGCAAGTATCCATTGCCATGAGGCGCTTGTAGCATGATCCCTGGAAGAGTATGGTCTCTCACTCTACTAAACCTAAACCAGTGTGCATGATCCAAAAAATCCTGAATCAGCGGACGATCCTCTGGTGCATCTAACTCAGCACCATGATATGTATACTCTATACCCTGCATCGCCTCTAACCTCTGAACCTCAGCATCAGCAGCCTCCATAGCCCACAATCGTGCATCTCGGAGCTGACGCTCCATGTACATGCCACTCCAACCGATGGCCTGGCGAGCAAAAGTGAGAGAGCTCTGTACCTCAACAGGTGGGTAGCTGTCGTCTCTCCCATGAACTGTAGCTGCAAAGTCCCTCACGTGTGTCTGACAAGAAGCCATGAAGTCGTCTACTGACAGAAATCTAACGTCAAAAGGTGCACCCAATGCACTTTCAATGCCTCCGACACGAAATAGATCCAGCTCACTACAAAGCCGACGACCATCGATCACCATCTCTGTCTGTACAGTAGTCTCTACTCTGATGCCTGTAAGTCTGCTACTGCGCATCTCAGGAGTCATAGCTCTCCATCTATCTAACAAATCCTGTAGCTGGGTCAATCTGGTACGCATCATCTGCATAGTACCAGGCATGCTATCTAGCATCTTCTTCTGTATCACTGAGAGAATCTCATGACACAGCGTCTGATAAATTTTGACCTTAGCTATACGCCGGTCAAAAACAGGTCTGAAATCTACAGAGCCATAGCCCTGCACATTGCACATCTCGTGCACGGTACCCTCCCTAAAGCTCCTGAACCTGAACTGTGCCTGACTGAACGCAAAGAACTGCAATCCATCTGAGGAATATGGAATCCCATAATCAAAAAGGTTCTTCCGTAATGGATTAGAAGAACCCATCGTTTAGGGTTTAGGGTTTAGGGTTTAGGGTTTAGGGTTTAGGGTTTAGGGTTTAGGGTTTAGGGTTTAGGGTTTAGGGTTTAGGGTTTAGGGTTTAGGGTTTAGGGTTTAGGGTTACAAGGGCATGCCCACAAAATTGGCATACTTATTTTGGGATTTTGAAGTGACCTACCCCCCCATTTTCAACCCTTGTGATTTCAAATATGCAAAAACTTTTCCCTAATCTATCGTCATTTATGAGATATAGGATGTTTGACTTGAGGTTTGGGGTGTTGACTTTTGCTTTGTTTAGGTATTTCAACGTTTTGAGTATACCTACCCCCCTATTTTTAGACATTGTGAATCTAGTGGTGTGGTTAGTTTTCCCAAAAAGCTTAGGGTTTGGAAGTTATTAGGGTTTTAGGGATTGGGCTTACGGTTGGCTTTCGTTTTGTTTTATATAGATTTTGAAGATTATAATGGTACCTACCCCCCCGTTTTTGACCCTTGTGATTCCGAATATGTAAAAACATTTCCCTAGTCTATCACCATTTGGAAGATATAGCGGGTTTGACTTTTACTATATCGGTTGACTTTGTGTGATAGATGAGATCTTACAGTGGAATTTTGAGTTGAGATTTCGGCTACCCCCCCATTTTCGGCCCTTGCGATCACAATGGTGCAAACCAAATTTCTTAAAAAGTTTTAAGTTGTTAGATTTGGAATTGCATCATCTTAGGGTCATGAAATACAAATTCTCACGAATGAATCATGCTTTAAAATTTTTTGCCATCATCAAGTGGACCATTTCGAGATGAATCTAAATTGACTTTCGATTTTAAATTCGAACATGAATCGTAGATGATATGAACGGATGAAGTTTGAGATTGCTGATATTTCATCCATCCGTAACTTGCACGTACTTTATCATTTGAAAGAGTGCCATATATATTTGGAAAGCTATTGAAAGGCTCTATAACGTGAATGCACTTTAATGAAAGTATTTGAAGTCCCATAGTAGTCATATTGAATGGGGATTATTTCTATAACACGTGCTTTAAAATATTACCTTAAACGTTTTATAATAAGTGGATCATTTGAGGTTAGTACCCTCAATTTTGACCTTTGTAGTTCTATTAATAATGTCTTTAGTTTATAAAACTTTCTACATCGGGTGATATGGAGCTGTATCGTTCTAAAACACATGAAGTATTTAGTATTTGCGGTTTAGCCATGCTTTATAAGATTTCGGTTTGATGAAGTGGACTACATGGAGTTGAATTTAAAATGATTATGGATTTAATTTATGGACGTGAATCCTACTAGTTATAAGTGATGAAAGTTAGAATTTCTGATAATTCATCCATCGGTAACATATACATTAAAGGGAACATTATTGTAAACATTATGAGGGTCTAAAGTCATAGTATTATTTATGATATGAAATCTTTAATATGAAATAAAAGATTTAAGGTTTAGGGTTTAGGACTTAATTTAGGGTGTGGGTAGAGTAATTTAATGCGTTCAACGTATTAAATAATATTTGTAACTAGCGTATATTTGTTTTTCATGCATTTGGATAATGATACTATGACATTTGGAGTTTAGGGCCCATAAAGTACAGCAATTGACGATTTTGTATATTGCTTACGCGTATAAAAATATTGTAAACACTTGCAACGCTCAATGTAATCTTGCATTTGACAAATTAAATATGTTTACAACTTGTTCTTTAATTTAGATCATGCATTGAAATCACAATCATATAACATTTATGAAGGGTGGCTCCATAAAATACAGCAACCAGGATTTTTGCATATTACTTCCATGTAAAAATATATTCTAAACACTTGCGTGGCTCAATCTTATCATGCATTTGACAAATTAAATATGTTTACAATTTGTTGTTTAGTTTAGATCATGCATTGAGATGAGTATCCTATGACATTTAAGAGGGAGGTCTCATAAAATACAGCAACCAGTAATTTTGCACATTACATACACGTAAAAAATCACTTTAAATATTTACATGACTCAATGTAATCATGCATTTGACAATTCCAATATGTTTACAACTTGTTGTTTAGGGTAGATCATGTATTGGGATGAGTATTGTATGACATTTAAGAGGGAGGTCTCATAAAATACAACAACCTGAAATTTTGCATATTACTTACGCGTAAAAAATCACTCTAAATACTTACATGACTCAATGTAATCATGCATTTGACAGTTTAAATATGTTTACAACTTGTTGCTTAGGGTAGATCATGCATTGGGATGACAATCATATGACATTTAAGAGGGTGGCTCCATAAAATACAGCAACCAGGATTTTTGTATATTACTTCCATGTAAAGAAATATTCTAAACACTTGCATGGCTCAATCTAATCATGCATTTGACAAATTAAATATGTTTACAATTTTTTGTTTAATTTAGATCATGTATTGAGATGATTATCCTATGACATTTAAGAGGAAGGTCTCATAAAATACAGCAACCAGTAATTTTGCATATTACTTACACGTAAAAAAACACTTTAAACACTTGCATGACTAAATGTGATCATGCATTAGGGTTATTGAATATATTCACAACTTGTTGTTTAGTTTTTATCATGCATCTGGAAGCTAATTATATGACATTTATGACTTAGAGTCCCTAAATTTCTGCTATCATTGTAAATAGATATTCATTTCACTTAAAAAAGTACCCTAAACACGTGCATGATTCGAATGCAATGATGTTTTTAACATTTTAAATAAATTTACAACTTGTTCGTTTATTTTTATCATGAATTTGAACCCTAATTCTATGGCTTTCAAAAGTTTCGGTCATTAAAGTACAGTAACCGGTGAATTACCATATTCAAAAGATTAAACTTCATCCATTCATATCTTTTGCATGCCTTGTCCATTCGCCGCATATTATATCAACTCGGAATCCTAGCAAAAAGCACTATGATGTGGGGCCCTCCAATTCCAATCGCCGTTCTTCATGCAGAAGTCCTAAACCGTACACTCAAAATTTGATCTCGTTGAATTTCTATTTTAAGAATATTTCAAAGATGCCATCATGAAGATGCTTCCAAGCGGTTTCCAAAAAGGTAAAACACCTCTCATTTGGACTTTTACTCCATGTGTAACGGGTGAATGAAGTTTCCAAAGCCCAAACTTCATCCATGCATATCTTGTGCATGAAAGGTCAATTTGTCATGTGTGATATCATTCCGGAATCCTAGCAAAAGGGACTATGACGTGGGGCCCTCTAATTCTAATCGCCCTTCTTCATGTAGAAGTGCTAAAGCGTACACTCAAGATATGATCTCGTTGAATTTCTATTTTGGGAATATTTCAAAGACGCCATCGAGAAGATGCTTCCAAGAGGTTTCCAAAAAGGTAAGACACCTTTCATTTGGACTTTTACTCCATGTGTAACGGATGGATGAAGTTTCTAAAACCCAAACTTCATCCATCTATATCTTGTGCATGAAACGTCAATTTACCACGTGTTATATCATTCCGAAATCCTAGGAAAAAGGACTATGACGTGGGGCCCACTTATTTCAATCGCCCTTCTTTATACAAAAGTGCTAAAGGGTATACTCAAGATTTGATATTGTTGAATTTCTATTTTTGGAATATTTCAAAGATGCCTTTGTGAAGATGCTTCCAAGTGGTTTTCAAAAAGGTAAAATACCTTTCATTTGGACTTTTACTCAATGTGAAACGGGTGGATGAAGTTTTGGAAACTCAAACTTCATCCGTTCATATCTTGTGCATGCAACGTCAATTTGCCACGTGTCATATTACTCCGGAATCCTAGACAAAGGCACTATGATGTGGTATTTTAGAATTTTAATTGCCCTTCTTTAGGCAAAAGTTACACGACGTACATTCATGAGCTAACTCTTTTGTATTTCTATTTTTGGAATGTTTAAAAGATTCTTTTTAAAAGATGCTTGCGAGAGGTTTTCATGAATGTCAAACGCTTCCCGTTTGGACTCTCTGTCCATGCGTAACAGGTGGATGAAGTTTTAGAAATCCAGACTTCATCCATTGACATCATTTGTATGCAACGTCCATTCGCCACGTGCCACATCATTCTGGATTCATTGGAAAAAGCACTATCTTGTGGGCCCCTCCTAATTCAAACGCCCTTCTTCATACAGAATTTCATAAGCGTGTGCTCAGTTGTTGACTTATTTGGATGTCTATTTTTAGAGTATTTCAATGATTTGGGCTTGAAGATGCTTGGGAGTGGTTTCGAAAAAGTTAATAAGCTTCTCGTTTGGCCCTTTTGTTTAGACGTAACAGACGGATGAAGTTTTACTAATCAAAACTTCATCCGTCAATATGTTTTGATTGTGACGTCCAATCAGCACGTGCCACGTAAGATTTGAAATCCTAGAAAAAGGTCTTATCACCTGGCGTCTTCAAATTTGAATTGCTTTTAGATTTTCTGAGTTGAACTCCTTAAAGTAAAACAATTAGTAAATACTAACTCTAATTCCATGTAAAGAATGTCCTATGACTTGAACGCTACGTTGCATTTGACAATTTAAACATACTTAAGGTTTGTTTAATTATTTTATCATGCGTTTTGCTACTAATTCCATGACATTCAGCAGTTGAGTTTCTTAAAGTACAGCAATCAGTGAATATTTATGTTATTTTTTCGTAAAATGTAATTAAATACTAACATCATTTCAATGCAAGGATGTATTAGACATTTTGAAAATTTCTCAACTTGTGCATTTGTTTTTAGAGTTTATCTGAATGTTTTAGAAGTAATGAAATTTGAAGTGTCATAATTCAATCATGCTTTAAAATGTTTTGCTTTGATGAAGTGGACTGCATGGAGATCTATCTAGAATGATTTTTTATTTAATATTTGAACGTAAATCGAAGAAGTTATAAGCAGATGAAGTTGTGATGGTTTATTCATCATGATTCTGGAACTTACTCTAAACCCACCTCAATGACCTCATATGAAGAAGTACTATATATTTTAGAAAAACTATTGAAAAGATTGTAAGGGTTTAGGGTTTAGGGTTACATGGTGTAGGGTTTAGTTGTGCTTTGGGGTTTAGGGTTTTCTGGATTTAGGGTTTAGAGTTTTAGGGTTTAGAAGATGTAGACAGTGTTTATGGTTTAAGATTATATATGTGATTTATATTTAATGAATAGGGTTTAGGGTTCTAGGTATTTATGTTTACACATCATCAGTAAATTTGTACAATTGCAAAACATGTGTGAAATAGGAATAAATGTCTAATCAGTGGATCGTACAAAAGCTCTCCAATTCGCCCTATGGCGGCTTATATAGTGACGAGCTGCTCCTACACGATCAACATAAAGGTTAGCCCTAGGCAAGTATCCATTGCCATGAGGCGCTTGTAGCATGATCCCTGGAAGAGTATGGTCTCTCACTCTACTAAACCTAAACCAGTGTGCATGATCCAAAAAATCCTGAATCAGCGGACGATCCTCTGGTGCATCTAACTCAGCACCATGATATGTATACTCTATACCCTGCATCGCCTCTAACCTCTGAACCTCAGCATCAGCAGCCTCCATAGCCCACAATCGTGCATCTCGGAGCTGACGCTCCATGTACATGCCACTCCAACCGATGGCCTGGCGAGCAAAAGTGAGAGAGCTCTGTACCTCAACAGGTGGGTAGCTGTCGTCTCTCCCATGAACTGTAGCTGCAAAGTCCCTCACGTGTGTCTGACAAGAAGCCATGAAGTCGTCTACTGACAGAAATCTAACGTCAAAAGGTGCACCCAATGCACTTTCAATGCCTCCGACACGAAATAGATCCAGCTCACTACAAAGCCGACGACCATCGATCACCATCTCTGTCTGTACAGTAGTCTCTACTCTGATGCCTGTAAGTCTGCTACTGCGCATCTCAGGAGTCATAGCTCTCCATCTATCTAACAAATCCTGTAGCTGGGTCAATCTGGTACGCATCATCTGCATAGTACCAGGCATGCTATCTAGCATCTTCTTCTGTATCACTGAGAGAATCTCATGACACAGCGTCTGATAAATTTTGACCTTAGCTATACGCCGGTCAAAAACAGGTCTGAAATCTACAGAGCCATAGCCCTGCACATTGCACATCTCGTGCACGGTACCCTCCCTAAAGCTCCTGAACCTGAACTGTGCCTGACTGAACGCAAAGAACTGCAATCCATCTGAGGAATATGGAATCCCATAATCAAAAAGGTTCTTCCGTAATGGATTAGAAGAACCCATCGTTTAGGGTTTAGGGTTTAGGGTTTAGGGTTTAGGGTTTAGGGTTTAGGGTTTAGGGTTTAGGGTTTAGGGTTTAGGGTTTAGGGTTTAGGGTTTAGGGTTACAAGGGCATGCCCACAAAATTGGCATACTTATTTTGGGATTTTGAAGTGACCTACCCCCCCATTTTCAACCCTTGTGATTTCAAATATGCAAAAACTTTTCCCTAATCTATCGTCATTTATGAGATATAGGATGTTTGACTTGAGGTTTTGGGGTGTTGACTTTTGCTTTGTTTAGGTATTTCAACGTTTTGAGTATACCTACCCCCCTATTTTTAGACATTGTGAATCTAGTGGTGTGGTTAGTTTTCCCAAAAAGCTTAGGGTTTGGAAGTTATTAGGGTTTTAGGGATTGGGCTTACGGTTGGCTTTCGTTTTGTTTTATATAGATTTTGAAGATTATAATGGTACCTACCCCCCCGTTTTTGACCCTTGTGATTCCGAATATGTAAAAACATTTCCCTAGTCTATCACCATTTGGAAGATATAGCGGGTTTGACTTTTACTATATCGGTTGACTTTGTGTGATAGATGAGATCTTACAGTGGAATTTTGAGTTGAGATTTCGGCTACCCCCCCATTTTCGGCCCTTGCGATCACAATGGTGCAAACCAAATTTCTTAAAAAGTTTTAAGTTGTTAGATTTGGAATTGCATCATCTTAGGGTCATGAAATACAAATTCTCACGAATGAATCATGCTTTAAAATTTTTTGCCATCATCAAGTGGACCATTTCGAGATGAATCTAAATTGACTTTCGATTTTAAATTCGAACATGAATCGTAGATGATATGAACGGATGAAGTTTGAGATTGCTGATATTTCATCCATCCGTAACTTGCACGTACTTTATCATTTGAAAGAGTGCCATATATATTTGGAAAGCTATTGAAAGGCTCTATAACGTGAATGCACTTTAATGAAAGTATTTGAAGTCCCATAGTAGTCATATTGAATGGGGATTATTTCTATAACACGTGCTTTAAAATATTACCTTAAACGTTTTATAATAAGTGGATCATTTGAGGTTAGTACCCTCAATTTTGACCTTTGTAGTTCTATTAATAATGTCTTTAGTTTATAAAACTTTCTACATCGGGTGATATGGAGCTGTATCGTTCTAAAACACATGAAGTATTTAGTATTTGCGGTTTTAGCCATGCTTTATAAGATTTCGGTTTGATGAAGTGGACTACATGGAGTTGAATTTAAAATGATTATGGATTTAATTTATGGACGTGAATCCTACTAGTTATAAGTGATGAAAGTTAGAATTTCTGATAATTCATCCATCGGTAACATATACATTAAAGGGAACATTATTGTAAACATTATGAGGGTCTAAAGTCATAGTATTATTTATGATATGAAATCTTTAATATGAAATAAAAGATTTAAGGTTTAGGGTTTAGGACTTAATTTAGGGTGTGGGTAGAGTAATTTAATGCGTTCAACGTATTAAATAATATTTGTAACTAGCGTATATTTGTTTTTCATGCATTTGGATAATGATACTATGACATTTGGAGTTTAGGGCCCATAAAGTACAGCAATTGACGATTTTGTATATTGCTTACGCGTATAAAAATATTGTAAACACTTGCAACGCTCAATGTAATCTTGCATTTGACAAATTAAATATGTTTACAACTTGTTCTTTAATTTAGATCATGCATTGAAATCACAATCATATAACATTTATGAAGGGGTGGCTCCATAAAATACAGCAACCAGGATTTTTGCATATTACTTCCATGTAAAAATATATTCTAAACACTTGCGTGGCTCAATCTTATCATGCATTTGACAAATTAAATATGTTTACAATTTG